>OX101817.2:13874128-16579128 GCA_944452925.2 Chrysolina oricalcia | reverse complement strand
GCACTATGTGGTTTTCAGTATGGTCATATAATTTAGAATAAATTATTTGCTCAAAAAATTTGGATGGTGCACACATAATAGATATTCCACGATGATTTTCGATGTCCAATCTATTTCCTGCTTTAGGTATTGGAGTAATTATAGCTGTTTTCTACATTAAAGGAAAAACTTTAGTTGATATAATGAGATTGAAAATATGCATTGAAGGTTTCTTCAACCAATCATTACAGGCCTTCGGTATATAAGGGGGAATGCCATCTACACCTGCAGCTTTTTTAGGTTTTACTTTTTTCGCCGCCCTATTGTAGTCGTCCTCTATTATTTCATTGAGTACGAAAGTACTGTTACACGCAACATTGTCCGTAATGAAGTTAATATTATGTGTAGCATCAGTCGGAGCACAAACAGAAGAAAAAAATTTTGCAAAAGCTTCTGCTGTTTCACTAGAGGAAATACTTTCTCCCTCAAGTATATAGCTTCCTAGATTTAGGTTATTTTCTTTCTTTTTATTTGTATAATTCCAAAATTCGTTAATATTATCTTTCAAGTTTTGTTCAACTCTATTAATATATATTTTCTCCTCTGCTTTAATCAAGCTTCTCAACTGCTTTCTCAATTTCAAGTATTTTTCCTTGAAATGATCGGTAACTTTACTCAATCTCCTATATTTATTTTTTTCTTTAATGAGATCTTTAATCTCTTTCGTAAACCACTTTTTATGTTTTTATTCTGAATATATTTGGGAACACACTCCTCAATAGTTTTCGCCAACAATGAATAAAAATTTTGTAATGCCTTGTTTACATCCGATGTCTCGCTTAATACGTTATCCCAATTAGTATATCGGATTCGTTCGCTCAGTTTCAGAAAATCAGCCCGCTTGAAATTATGTTGTTGTTCTTGTGAACATTTACTTTGCCCTATTACATGACTTCTGATTTTAATTGCAATGTGTAATGCAGGATGATAAATATCCTCTTTTAAGATTGGCAGTTCCTCTTTAAGTACTTTACAGTTTTCATAGTTGTTTTCCGAACTCATTATCAAATCTAAGGTTTTGCCTTGTGAATTTTTAATGTCAATGAGTAGCCTAAAATTGTTAGAATCTAAAAAGTCGTGAATGGTATCAAGTTTACTATTCGATATATTATATTTATAATTGATTCCAGCAATTTCAGGTATATTGAAGTCTCCAAAAAAAGTAAGTAGTCTATATATCAACTAGATTGTTTTGTAAAAAGTCTATTGCCGATTCATATACTTCCAGTGCACTATTGGGAGGTATATACAAAGAACCAAGAGTATATTAATCATTTTATACCTTTATATGTATTACTAATGCCTCGAAGACAGAATTCATTTTAAAAATATTTAAAATTTTATATTATTTCTTAGTAGCTATTAAAACTCCACCTCCTCTAGTTTTGTTAGTTAATTGGTTATTCCTATCAGTTCTTACCACATTAAACTCTTTGATATACACAATTTCTCCGTCCCAAACCCCCTCCTGCAACCATGTTTCAACAGCCACAATAACATCGTATGAACTTTCTAAAGTGTTCCTGAAAAACTCGTTCAATTTGGTATTCAACCCACTGCAATTTTAATAGTAAATGTTTAAGTCATTTACCATTTATGTATAATATATGTGAGTGAGGCCTATATAAATAAATGAAAACAATCATATTTATGATATTTTGCTACACAGTACAAAATAACCTATGGAGTGCAATAGTTTGAAAAGAAAACAAAAATATTCAATCCAATAAATTCTACCAACAACTAAATGTCACCTATCGTGTAAACCCATATTTATTTTAAATCCAATAAAAACAAATCTATTTTAAACAAATTTATCGGTTGAAGATTTTGCCTTTTCTTCACTGGCGGAAAGGCAAAAACAAAACGACGAATATTTCATACAATATCTTTTTCCGTTATCTCCTTGACATTGTTGTCAATGTTCACATAGACTCTCCCATTCCTCGAAAAAACATGCGAACCAAACTTTTTCCTTGCATTTACTTGGAGCTTATAAACTTTCTCAGAAAGATCTTCATTCAGGATACAAATTAGATCCTTTCAACAATGATCTTGCTCTATAAACTTCGTTCCTTTTCAAATTCGACACGAATGTAATGATAATTGTTCTGGGTTTATTATTGTTGTCATGCAGCTTACTAATTCTAAATAGTTTATTGATTTCCCAGGGTGCACTTAATTGAGAGTGAATCATTACAAATAGCAAGTACTTTTTCCAATAGATTCTCGCCATTTTCCTCTTTGACCCCAATTAATCTGAAAGTATTCATCTTCATATTGGTCTCTATTTTGTCCATTTTTTTTTCATAGACAAAATTTTGTTTTTATTCTTTTTTGCCAAATCCTCTAATGACGTTAGTTTTCCGACAACATCACTGATTTTGGTTTCAAGTTTTTCAATGTTTTCTGTGAGTTTTTCAAGTTGGTCTTCGATTCTCTGAGTCAGTTTGGGTACTAATTTGATTATAATTGCTTCTAGAACATTTTCATCCACTGAAGTAAAACTGTTACTTCTTGTTTTGGACATACTCAATCACAGAATCTGTCTTCCAAAATGCTATAATGACTTGGCAACACTGTAAACAAAATTCGGGTGTGGTTATTCAAATGACCAAATCTACCTTTTCTCCACCAATAAACTCCAAAAAAACTTTCCACAAGCTTGCGCAAGGTGTCACTTCACACAGATTCACAGTAATTATTATCAGAAACAGGCAAAATGCCATATTAAACTTGTAAAATCTCAGGACTCACTCAATACGTGTTTACAGCGCCACAGACAGCATAGTATAGTATAGTATAGTAGTATAGTAGTATTAAGTAGCATATTCAAGTTTAACACTTACAACACAAGACTTATAATTGAAAATTTAGGAATTCATCCATAGAATAAAAAGCATTATTACATAGGAGATTAAATAATTTTGACTTGTAGAGTTTGAAGCTTTCAATTTCACCAAACAAAGTCAAAGTGTGATTATAACATTTGATACCTTGATGATTATAAGAATTATGCCCGAGTTTCAACCAGGAGAATGGTAGACGAATGTGATTAGCATAACGGGTCACATGGTCATGTATCGTATTCCCCCTTTGATAATTGCAGTTTTCTTTTTTTATAACAATAGTGATCAGATATATATATATATATATATATATATACAGGGTGTCAATTTGAAAACTTCCCACCCTTAATATCTTCCTTCCAGTAAACAATATGAGTAATCGAAAAAACAGGTCAATTTTATTGTCAAGGGGGACACTTTCACGGACTATTTGTAGCCCTCGTGGATCAACCCCCTAGGAGGGGTAGATGTTACCCTTAGAATTTTAAATGGGAAGGGGGGTCAAGTGGCACATCATTTTGATGGGCGTTCAATTCTTGTTCCAATGGTACCCTGACTTATTATTTTGTGATGAGCATTTTCCGAAAAATTGCGTTCTAAACTAACAGAAGTAATTATTAGAACGCCTATACTGAGATGCATTATTGTATTGACTCCCTTTAATAAAAATGGTTAGAAGAGTAGGTGGCACCGCTCCAACCCTTGAATGACAGGAATAAATTTATTACGCATGGGATTTTTTATTTGGTGGTTATTTTCCTTCTACACAATAAAATTTAATTTGCGAGAAAGACATTTCCAACATAAAATCTACTTACGCTTATCTTATTAGCTGTTCGAAATGTTGTCCATTTTGCTCTAAACAGTAATACAGTCTGTTTTCGAACTCCCCTCTAACATTACGGAAAACTTCACTAGGAATTGACCGGCATGCTGCTGTAATTCGTCTTTTAAGTTCGTCAATATCAGAAGGTTGTGTTTTATAAACAACGGATTTAAGATGCCCCCAAAGAAAAAAATCTAAGGGTGTTAAATCCGGTGATCTCGGAGGCCATTCAACTGCTCCCCTTCTGCCAATCCATCTACCCGGAAATCTCTCGTTTAACCACTGTCGGACGGGAAGAAAATAATGAGGTGGAGCACCGTCCTGCTGGTAATGTAATAGATCCTCCTGCAAAAGTTCATTACCTTCTGCATCAATTTGAGTTTCTAGCTCGTGAGTTATAAGAGGATCGATAGTCTCTTCAAGCATAGCAAGGTACAGATTGCCAGTCAAGTTTTCTTCCAGAAATAATGGACCAAGAATGGCATTTCCAAGAATACCAGCCCAAACATTAACTTTTTGTGGGTGTTCTGTATGCCCTTCCCGAAAAATATGTGGGTTTTCGTCACTCCAATAGCGACAATTTTGTCTATTAACATTGCCATTCAGAAAAAATGAACACTCATCGCTGAAACAGATGTTTAACAGAAGATTAGGGATGGTATTGACTCGATGAGACATGATTTCACAAAACTCTATTCTTCTATCATAATCATCCTCGTGGAGCTCTTGAAGAATCTGCATTTTATATGGATGAAATTTATGCATTTTCAATGCTTTTTTTATAGTCTCGCGTGACATTCCCGTCTGTTCTGATACTGATCGTAAGGAGCTCGTGGGCTCTGCAGCAAATGTTCCCAAAACTTCAATTTGAGCTGCTTCATCTAGTACTCTGGGGTTATTTCTTTTTTATTTGTCACTGAACCAGTTTCGTAAAACTTATTCACCAAATCAAGCACATACCAGTGACTTACATTACAATTTGGATGTCTTTCGTGCGCACTTTCCAACTTCGCCATAAATTACAATCATTTCAATTCTGTCTTGAAGAATGTAAATGTAAAATTTTTACACTTTTATACACTTATTAAAGTAATTCCTAAACAGCCCAACAGGTACAACGGTATTCACAATACTACCACATAGTTCAAATTTGCTAACCAATTTTTTGCCGGAAAACATAAACTTTTTACAGCAGAAGTAGCAAAAAAGGAAGGCTATCTGTACAATTTCTGCGATGACACTTAAAAATTCAGCATTTAATAAACACAACTTTACTACCATCTACGTTTTACTATTAGACTACTTTTTTATGTAAAGTGTTTGTAGCTAATGGCTAATGTTACCCCTAATAAAGGGTTGGAACGGTACCACCTAATATTCTAACCAGTTCTGGCCAAACCATGCATCTCAGTATAGGCGTTCAAATAATTACTTCTGTTAGTTTAGAACGCAATTTTTCGGAAAATGCTCATCAAAAAATAATAAGTCAGGGTACCATTGGAACAAGAATTGAACGCCCATCAAAATGATGTGCCACTTGACCCCCCTTCCCATTTAAAATTCTAAGGGTAACATCTACCCCTCCTAGGGGGTTGAACCACGAGGGCTACAAATAGTCCTTGAAAGTGTCCCCCTTGACAATAAAATTGACCTGTTTTTTCGATTACTCATATTGTTTACTGGAAGGAAGATATTAAGGGTGGGAAGTTTTCAAATTGACACCCTGTATATATATATATATATATATATATAAAGGCAAGTTAGAGTCAGAATACCTAATCTAATGAAAGTATCCTTACAGCTTTCTCTATATTGTGCCCCCACCATGCACCTTATAATTCTTTTCTGCATAAGAAATACTTGCTGCATGTGTGCTCAATTCTCCCAAAAAATTAGACCGTAGCTTAGTGATGACTTCACAAGTCCATAGTAAGCAGGCTTTAGAATTTCTATAGAAACAGTCCCTTGTTGCTGTCTAATGATAAAACATATGCTGCTCAGTTTTGATACTAAGTTCTCTGTATGATTTTCCCATGTGAGTTTCTGATCTACATCAATACCCAGAATTTTAATGTGTTTAACTTGCTCTATGGAGTTGTGGTTCATTCTTACCAGTAGGCTGTAATCAATACTAACGTTTTTTTGTTGGAACAACATGAAAAAGGTTTTGTTGACATTGACTGACAAGCCATTATTTCTGCACCATTGATAGAATTCATTCACACATATATTTGAGGTTTTCACTGAGAATGCTAAAGCCTCTGTTGCTACCAGGTAAATCGTATCATCCGCATAAATGATCATTCTGTCTGGGGAAGTACATGAATATCCAGCATCACCTCTAAAAGCGACAAAGAGTAGGGGACCTAGAATAGATCCTTGTGGTTCACCACTTGTTACCTTCGCTGGTTTAGACTTAGCTGATTGTATGACCACTATTTGTGACCTGTCCTGTAAGTATGAAGTGATCCAGGAATTAGCTACTCCTCGAATGCCTAAACGATAGAGCTTCTCCAAAAGTAAGTTGTGATCATCTGTATCAAAGGCTCTACTCAGATCATAATATAACGCTATTGGATATTTTTTATCATTCAGATATTCATAGATATAAGCACACAATTCTTTGATGGCAGTTTCTGTGGATTTTTTGCGCCTAAAACCGTGTTGACAGTTTGGAATGAGATGGTGTTGTTCCATAAATTTGTTTATGCGATTATTATAGCTGCTTTCAAATATTTTCGCGAACTGAGGTTGTAGACAGACGTTTCAATAATTGCTTACATCGTTTCTAGATCATTTGCCTTTAAATATTGAAACTGATTTCGATACCTTAAGTGCTAACGGATACTTTCCATTCACAAATGACTCATTTGTTACGAATGACAGTGGTAAACATATTATATTACTTACTATTTTAAGAGTATGTCCATAAATTCCGTCAATTCCTGCAGACGGTTTTTTTGAGGTTTTTTGTATATCTTCAACCTCATTTGGGATGGTTGGATAAAGAAATAAGGTTTCAGCAAAGAATGGAGCAAGCCAAACATTATCTAAATTTTGTTCGAGTTTTTCAACACCCATAAAGAAATCATTAAAATGGTCACATATAGTGAATTAATCCGATTCCAACTTTTTTTTAATTATGATTTGTGAGGGCACACATATCTATGAAGACAGAAATCTTTGGGAGATCGTTTGCTAACGAACAGTCGTTACCGACCGATGACGAACCCTTTACTCTTTACTTAGCCAGGGGAGTAGTTGTTTTCTGACAGGTACTTGCCATAATAAGCCTACGTAGTAGGTGTTTATGGGAGTAAAGGGTTCGTCATCGGTCGGTAACGACTGTTCATTAGCACACATATCTGTTTCACAACCAAACACGCAAGGAACAAAATACCGTAGGACATACAGCTTCAGACACAAAATGTGACCCTAAATAACGACACAAAGTTCTAAGGGATTCATATAGACCAAAATCTAGATTGGGAGATTTATAAAAATTAACTCTGCAATAAATCAAACTCGGTGTGTTACTATTTCAGAATCACAGCTAAATACTTAGACCCAAATGCTTTAAGGACTGTGTGCATTTCGAACTTTTATTCTCTACCGCTTTGGTGTCATTTTCTGGGGAGAAAGCGGAGAAGCGCAACGTGTTTTTAGAGAGCTTTACGAATTTTGTTGGGAAACATAGACAATCATGCAGAGGAAAATTCAGAAAAATTAATATTTTGACTGTGCCAAGTATCTATTTATGTGAGTGTTTGGTATTTCTGAATTAAAATATGGAAATATTCAATATATAAATCACAGCAAAGTTAAGGTACTAGAACTGTGGATTTAAAAACTCCTGCCAACAGATTAACTCTAACAGAAAAAACCCCTATGTATTCAACTTCACCTTATACTTTTAACGATAACTTACAAGTTTTTCTTAATTCACAACGAAATGACATCAATAAGAATGATACATTTTTTATAGGAGACATAAACATAAATATTTGGTCAAATTTCGAATTTGTTCATGAGTATCTTAATATATTGAGCGAATTTGGCTTTGTTTCCTACATTAATGGGCATACTAGATTAAAAAACAACATAAAATCTTGCATAGATCATATTTTCGTAAAGAGTAATCAAAACAAAAATGTATTCAGATCCATGGATATATGAGTATGAAATCACTGATCTTTGTCCGATATTTCTTCATTATAATTTGTACATTTCAAACAGAAATAATGACAATTTTTTTTATAAAGACGTGATTGACTACAAAACACTACATGAGAAGTTTGAAAATGAAAGATGGAGCGAATTTTATAAAATGAACAATTCCGATGATGGCAGAATATTTGATAAAAATAATTCAAATAATTACTGGTGAATGTACTAAGAAAGTCAGGATAAAAAATAAATTGAAAAAAAGAAAAGAGTGGATGACTTCAGCATTATTAACATCTGTAGATGAAAAAAATACATTGTATAAACAACTGAAAGAGAATCCCAATAATGCACTAGTGAAACTAGATTATAATACTTATAAAAACAGACTAACCTGCCTTATTAAAGAAGCTAAAAGACAGCATTATCAAAAACAGATAACAGATAGTAGTGATTCACTTGGAAATTTAAGGAAATGTATAACAAATATCTGTAATGAACATAAAACCGTAAAAGGAATAAAATCTATGAAGTTGATTCATAATTCAATAACTGACAATAAAGAGATTCGGTCTAAAAAACACCCAAATTTGAACCACCTAGATTACTGAAAATGTTTTATCTAGAAGACACAAACGCGATTAAAATAGAACAAATAATAAAATCGTTGAAATTGAAAAAATCTCCAGGTATTGATAAAATAACTTTAGAAATACTAATATTCTTGAATAAAATCATTTCAGAACCATTGACTCATCTGATGAATTTTATCTTGAATTCAGGTCAAATTCCAAAGTCTTTCAAAGTGGGCATTATCAAACCAATATATAAATGCAGTGATAGATTTGAAGCTAGAAATTATAGGCCTATTTCACTAATTTCAAGTTTAGCAAAAGTTTTTGAGAAAATTTTGAAATATAGAATGAAAACATTTTTGGAAAAAATATCATCTGATTTCAGAAAAACAATTCGGATTTAGAAAAAACGTTTCAACCCAGGATGCTATCTGTCATCTGACTAATAATATACATCAACATCTTGATAATCAAAATTCAAATATTGCTATTTTTTTGGTCGTAGCTAAAGCTTTTGATACAGTTGACCATAAACGACTATTAATGAAATTAGAGAAAATTGGATTTCGCGGAAAAATTTATGATCTTCTGAAAAATTACTCAGAAAATAGAACTCAATATGTTGAAATTGATGAAGCTAGGAGTGAACAAAAAATCGTTCAATTTGGTGTGCCACAGGGGACAATTTTGGGACCACTGCTATTTTCTATCTATCTCAATGACCTTTTTTATATTAATACTATATGTGAAATTCATAGTTTTGCAGATGATACAGTTATATTATATGGAGAAAAAAACTGGACTAAATTACAGACTGAGACTTCATTAGATTTTGAAAAGATTAAAAATTGGTTTGATTATAACCTACTCACAATAAACTTTGAAGAAACGAAATATATGCCATTCACATTTTATAATAATAGTATTCCAGACATGGGGCTACTAATAATTGATAATAATACTAGAATAGAAGAAACAGATAGTTTATAGATTAGGGATTATGCTTGACAGGCATCTTAAATGGGACAAACAAATAGAATTTATTTTGAGGAAATTGCGAAGTTTATTATCATAATTCAAATATCTCAAAATATTCATGGTCATAAAAACTCTTGACATTCTTTATTTTTCATTAATACACTCTCAATTGAATTATGGGATTTTGGCTTGGGGAGGAGTCATGAAATCCCACCATAGAAATCTTGATGTTCTTCAGACATAGTTTTTGAAAATCATATATGCAAAAAATTATTTATATCCAAGTGATAAACTGTACAAAGTATCAAAGAAAATGGATATAAATCAATTATTTGGATACAACATAATGATTTAGATATAAAAACATAAAACTAATATAAACTTCAATAATCACATTTATAATACTAGAAATAAAAATATTGTCACAGAGAAAAATAAAGTTAAAAAAACAAGGTCTCAGAAAAATTTCAAATATTTATTGCCATTTTACTATGATTTAATTCCAAATCATTCAAAAGGGATGAAGTCATTACTCTCATTAAAAAAACTAGTGAAAAAATGGATTTAACAGTCTCATCAAATTTATTTCATGATATCTTTCACTTCAATTAACTCAGGTAGTTTATTTTTATTATCATTTTGTTGAATTTTAAAACTTTACAAAACATATACCTACATGTAATTCTTACCTAAAATTTCTCGCAACAAGTTTTTAACAACGCGGGTATAATGGAACCGTTTATTCACCTTTTTATACAAATTGATGTAATGCTTTTTAATTGAATTTTGAATAAACTTTATTATTATTATTATTATTCGTGTATTAAATTTTTTAATAGACTTCCAACGGAAGTGAAAATCGAACCCTGTCTTGAAAAATTCAAACAGTTGGTACAGGAGTTATTAATTAAGGTTGAACCATACAGTATAAATGAATTTCTAGATTCCGATTTATTCTGACTCAGCGTCAACTGGTTATTTATATATTGATTATTTTTTATACTGACTATTTTACTCTATAATGTCAGCATGCCTGTTTTTTGTTTGTTTTTGTTTCCTTGTCAAATATACATTGTGTATTTTTTAGCACTTTTTTTATCATTCTCAGATGTTCGATTTTTAATAACTTAACATCACTACTCTGACGACGGTTCACCTAATTGTATTTGTGTATTGTATGATGTACGAGGATGTATTGATATCTAGTTAGCCTAGACCAGTTCCCTGCATAAACAAAATAATGCGTTACCATAGCAACGAGCAATAACTTATTAGAAGTGTCAGTGTAAAGTTTGACGTCAAGAAAGTAAACCAGAATTACGCAATAAATTGAAAGAAAAAAATATGTCTACAGAAATTGTGAAAATCGAAAAATTGGAGTATCGAGCCATCATCAAGTACCTGTATTTAAAAGAGGTAAGCAGATTTACGAAGATGTGCTAAATACCCTTGGCGATCAATGTTCTTCGTATGCGACCGTGAAAAATTGGACTGCAAGCTTCAAAAGAGGTAAATTTTTCATTGAAGATGATGACCGATCGGGAAGGCCAGTTTCTGTGTCAGTCCCCGAAAATATCGATGCAGTTCATGACATGATTTTAACAGACCGTCGAATTGGGCTAAAACGGATATTTGAAGCACTGCATATTTCATACGAACGCGTTCATCATATAGTTCACGTCAATTTGGACATGAGAAAAATTGCTGCAAAATGGATCCCCAAATGTTTGAATGTTGACCAAAAGCGTGCAAGGGTAGTAGCATCGCGTTCGATCTGTGCTCGATTTGAAAAGGATGTAGACTTCTTAAACCAAATCGTTACTATGGATGAGACTTGCGTACATTTCTACGATCCAGAAACAAAGCAACAATCGATGGAATGACTACACTCTGGTTCTCCAAGATCTAAGAAGTTTCGTGTCCAAAAATCTGCTGGAAAAGTTCTTGCTTCAGTTTTTTGGGATTGCCATGGAGTAATTATGATTGATTTTTTGGATAAGGGTAGAACAATAACTGGAGATCACTATTCGACATTACTGACCACTCTACGGGAAAAAATTAAAGAGAAAAGACGCGGTAAGCTATCCAAAGGTGTTTTATTTTGCAGGACAACGCCCCTGCACACAAATCTCATGTTGCCATGCAAAAAATTCGTGATTTAGGGTTTGAATTACTAGAACACCCTCCTTATTCACAAAATTGGGCTCCGTCCGACTATCATCTCTTTCCTCAACTGAAAAAAAGTTTAAAATGTCGTGAATTTCCTTCCAACGAAGAGGTAATAAAAGCTGTGGAGGTCTGGTTTGCAGAGCAAGAAGAAACATTTTTCTTGAAGGGTCTAGAGACGTTGCAGGTTCGCTGTAATAAATGTATCCAATTAGGAGGAGAATATGTTGAGTAATAAAATAGTTTGACGTTGAAATTTTGTTAGGTTCTATAGCATGCTAAGAATTTTTCAATATATCCTCGTATAAGTACAATTCTTTGAATAAAGACTATCTATCCATCTATCCTTTTTGACCGCTGTCTTAATTTCATAGTTTTCTTTTGTTATTTTGGAATTTTTAAGAATTGGATTCCATATTCGGTTGAGGTTCACAGCTTCTTCTTTTCTGTTTAAATTCTTCGTGAGTTTGTGGATCTTTATTGCTATGGTATCAATGGTTGGGGGCAAGAAGTTTTACGTCCTTGAACAGAATCTTGTGGTTTTCTTCACTGAGCGCGTGTTCTGCCACTGCCGACTTGTCCGTTTGGCCTAATCTGCAGTTCCTCTGATGTTCCTTCAGCCTTGTTCCCTTCGGTCTTTTTGTGGTTCCGATGTTTACCTTCCTGCAAGTGCATGTTATGCGATAAATCCCCGCTGCAGATAGTGGCTCTATTTGTCTTTTGCCGACCTAAGGCTTTGTTGTATTTTCTTGGTGGGTTTGAAGACCGTTTTTATGTTGTTGTAAAGCTCTTTGAGCTTTACGGATCACTTTGGCACACGAGTCCAGGTTACGGATTTTCCCGGGCGCCACCTCTGTTTATAGTGGGAATGGCCACTTGCTCCGGGCAGCCTCAGTGGAGAAAATAATACTCCAGGGGTCACTATGGTATTGACCAAAAACTCTGTGGCCAGTAAGGCAGACTTTACTTGCCGTTCCTGGGTTCGGTTCCTGGGTACCTGCTGCTCTTAGTTGGAATATTCGCAAAGCACTTATCAATTGGGAGGAGAAAGAAATAATCAATATAAATATAATGAAACACTAATGAGAATACCATGCGTTTATTATTATTATTACCTAAGGGGAAACGGTTATGCAAACAAAATATCACCTATTCTAAATACTAAAGCGGAAGCAACAACGGGGAAAATAAAATAAGCGATTAATGGCGGACTAAGCGGAAGGCAACGGATCAACGGGGGTGACAGCAAGCGATGTGCAGGGTACAACAGGCAAAAAAGCTCTAAGTTCAACGTCAAAGTTCTACAATGGGGCTTGCAATTCTCAGTTCAAGCTATTCACGGTTTAGGCACGGATGACAGAGTCTGATACCTCTACTCAGAGACCCCACCCTGTATGAATTCCAGCTTGCGACTGCCAGCAAAAGATTTTACAGGCACATTGCTTTCAGTGACAGTGGCTCACCCTGTATAGAGAATCTAGTTTGCGACTATCAGTGGAAGATGTTACAGGCACATTGCATCCACTGACAGCGGCTCACTCGGTATGCGGGAATCTGGTTTGCGACTATCAATGAAAGATGTTACAGGCACATTGCATTCATTGACAGTGGCTCACCCTGTACTCTGAGAACTGCTCACCCTTCTTAGCTCACCAATATGTTCCTTCGGCGGCACTCTGCTCGACTCGTTGGCTTCTGGTCACTCACCTCTCGGAATCTTCGTGGTGTCTTCAGTCGCGATGGCTTCACTACTAAATTCTCTAGTCGACTTCTGTCTAGAGCTCACCTAGCCATCCCTTCCATCGGCACCTTTCAGACTTGCGCGAAACGGTTTTGGAACTTAGAATAATTTCTACTTACTCTGTGACGTAGGCGGCTGGACTTGCTCTGCACGGCGTGCCGATCAAACCGCTCTCAACGGAACGACTGACTGTCGCTGTGAATTCCGTTCAGGTAGCCGTGGAGATTCGAATCGAGGCGGAGGGGGCTGATGTAGCGCGCTTAGTGAGCTTTAGGGATGTGACTTACATAACTGAGGCGCGTATATACTGGGGGTTCTATTTACACAAGGATAGTTCACGGATTTTACTCGAAAATGAATGACATTTTTATGAATACTAATAACGGAGATAGAATTACAAGATAATTGTTGCTTCTGCCTGTCTTACAAAACTCGGGAATTTAGTAACTTCGTTACATTGTGTTGCCCCAAGAGTTTTCCAATTCTGTCTGTGACCTTAGGAATATATGGAGGATACTTTGTCTCGTGGAAGTCCTCGGTTTTATGGCTCTGTTGATTTCGGGTGCACTATATCCGTTTAATTTCAAGGTTGCTTGGAGATGTTCTAATTCATCCTGTAGATGTTCAGGTTCACATATTCTCCGAGCACGTTCCGCTAGTGTGGAAATAATTCCTCGCTTTTGACTAAGATGGTGGTTCGATAAAGCATGCATATACCTATCCATGTGCATAGGTTTTCGGAATACTTTGTGAGTCAGTCTTGCTCCACATCTTTCGATGAGTACATCTAGAAATTATATCAGCTGTTCCTGTTCGGTATTCATGGTGAAGTTGATGCTGGGGAGTTGAGCATTAAGATATTCTAGGAAACGGATAGCAGTTGTTTTAGATTTAAAACCGTCCATGTGGCTACGGTACGTGGTTGACACCTTCGTCATTTGGAGACACGGAAGGGACACACTGAACATTATCACCAAATTTTGATTTCTTACCTCAAAAAAAAACCGTTTACGAAATTTTCTGCTAAAAATCGGTTTTTGCAAAAGTTATTCAAAATGAAATCACAACTTCAACAACCTGTATTTCCGAAACGAAATATTTGTGGACACATGTTCATATGAACATTTCATCTTAAAATTAGCCAAAGATTTACTATTTTGATTTTGTAAAAGTACTCAATGAACACCCTGAATTATCAGGTGAAAACAAAGATTATTTACTTTATGAATGCCAGTGTACATAAAATCAATTTAGTCAGTTGATTAGTGGTGAGTTTCAGATGACTTACTTTAATCAAAACATCATTACTCATGATATCCAGGTTCCCGATGTGTAGAACTAATGGCTTGGTAGAACGAATCATAACTATGTACAAAGTCCTTTTCACTGAAGCCGGTTGTTCATACCAGTTACTTCTGAATATACGAGATCCAATATCTTGACTCTGAAAACAGCAATTCGATTGGAACAGTAGAAAGATTATTGGCATGTTATTTTCAATTCACGCTTATAAACAAATAGAATCGAAAATTTTATATATTTCATGAGTTTTTGCACTGGTTCAACTCAAGAATACCTTATGGCTTAACTGGACCTTACATTACGATTTTGATTTGCATTGCTATTTGAGGACAACATAAGACTCAGTCAAGATAAGTCTCATATTTTCCAGGCTCAGGTTCCACTTAACGACTCAACTTCACTTTCCCTACACGAATAATTTTCCTATTTTCCTGGTGTTTAAAGTATTTCGAGCACTTTTTCTGGATTTTGTTGATGTTATTGTATATTTGTGGGTATCTGATTGTATAATAATAATAATAATATGTCTTTATTCATACTGCATTTTTCACAATGGGAAAATAAATCAATATATACGTCTACAGTATGATAGGGCGGAATTCAGTCGCCAGTATCCGGGGATATCGATTATAAACAAAATGTCACGTACAATATTAGATGACGACGACCTAGAATTTTAATAATATTTTCTATGATTTGCCTAGACAAGTGTACGAGAGGGGACACCATTTCCATGGATGACGAACTTACATTTTTCCCTCGATCTAGGGTGACCAAACCTACAGCTCTCTATATACGAAACCTAGTTGAGGTTGAAACTGAATACCCCCATGATGTGAAAGTATGAAAATAATTTTCAGATTCAACACTGTACCTATATCCTAATACAAAATGTCTATTAATATACTTTTAATTTAGATCACTTATAGTCCAATGAACGAGTGGCCCAATGTAGAATGTGCAAAAATTAATACCCGAAAAATAAAAATATGAGCTTATAGAAAATTGAAATTCAGGATGAGTTGCTATTTCATGTTACTCGATCCTGATTACCGAACATACCCTAACAAATTGGCAAATTTGCGAAAAGCGGTTTTTTGTTGATAATTAAGAAACTACAGCGCCGATCAAAAAAAGTTGAATTAGGAAATTGTAGGTATGGAAAAGATCTATGAATTTAATTGGTTATAGTTTTCTGATATCATTGATATTTATCGAGTTATATCGAAAAAACCGTAAAAAATCGGGTTGTCTATGACTCGTTTATTGTAAGTTATTGAAAATTGTTACTTACAGTTTTGTGTAGCCTATGGCAAGCCAAAAAAGTATTCTTCAAAAAAATTGATGAATATTGATTATTTTTCAAAATATATGAAGTTTTCTCAAAAAAGATGACCTCTCAATATGGCTACTCTTGCTCGGAGAATGATGCTTCAGTAAAGATTCAGGGCTTATTTTTTATGCAAAAGTTCTTTCATATTATCAAATAAGTATATTGATATTATTTATTTTAAGTGTCAAAAAATTGCTTTAAAAAATTGCACAATTTTTTTACATGTTTTTTCTAAATAAATTTCTTAATTTTGTTTTTATAGAAATGACTTTAATGAAAATAGATTTCTATCATTGAGAAAAATTGAATTCTAACGATCACTAGTAGCCGAGATAATCTTTTTATTTCAAAAAAATCTAGAAGGCGCGCAATGATCATCGTAAAGCAGTCACCTTCATGGATATTGAGGTTGAATACCAAAATTTTCGATAAAAAATACTAGGATATGTCTAGTTCATTTGCAGTATCATTAATTGATGAACAAAGTAAGGCGTGCATGCGCGGAGCGATGCAATTTAACGGGTGGCGCAGTGGGGATACAAATACTGTTGACATTTCGTCCTGACAGTGTTATTGAAAAAGAAAAGAAAAGTTATTAGTTCAATTTCAAGTACTAGTGTACATTGCAAAAGAAAACGTACACGTGAACAACAAGCCCAGATCCTCAATATTTTTCAAGCACAAGCCACTTTGAACGCACGAAATATATAAGTTTTCAGTGCTATCCCCACTCCGCCACCCGCTACAGCTATCGCGATCCGCGCCTGCACGCATTTCATTAATCATTTAATAATACTGCAAGTGAACTAGACATTTCCTAGTATTTTTTTATTGAAAATATAGGTATTCAACCTCGGTATACATGAAGATGACTGCTGTACGATGATTATTGCGTTTTCCAGATCCTTTTGAAGTAAAAAAATTATCTGGGCTAGTGATCGTAGGAATTCAATTTTTTTTGGATGCTTGAAATCATGCTTGGAATCCATTTTCATAAAAGTCATTCATATAAAAACAGAATTGAGCAATATATTTAGAAAAAACATGTAAGTAAAAAAATTGTGCAATTTTTTTAAAGTCATTTTTTGACCCTTAAAATTATAAAATCAATATACTCAATCGATAATATGAAAGAACAACTCTTACAGAAGAAAATAAGCCTTGAAACGTTACTGTAGCATCATTCCCCGAGCAAGAGTAGCCATATTGAGAGAGCATCTTTTTTGAGGAAACTACTTATATTTTAAAAAAAGATCAGTATTTATCAATTTTCCAAAGGAAAACTTATTTGGATTGTAATAGGCTACACATAACGGCAAGTAACAAGTTTGAATACCTTACAGTTAACGAGTTATAGAAAACCCGATTTTTCACGGTTTTTCCAATATAACTCGAAAAGTATCAATGATATTGAAAAATTTCATGGCATTCAATTGATAGATCTTTTTAATACCTACAATTTCCTAGTTTGATTTTTTTCGATCGTAGCTGCAGTTTTTTAGTTATCAACAAAAATCCGCTTTTCGCAACTTTGCCATTTTTTAGGTTATGTTCGGTAATCACAATCGGGTCGCATGAAATAGAAACTCATGTTGAATTTCAATTTCCTATACGCTCATATTTTTTATTTTTGGATATTAATTTTTTTCACGCACTTTTCCCTATTGCTTGGACTATTACGAACTAACAAATATTCTGTTGCTTTGTACTGAAGGAATGGAATGGTGAGTCTGTTTAATTTTCATTATACATTCAAAATTGTTTACAATCAGCACTATGCTATATCACTTCCGTTATGTGATACAGCATAGGGCTGAATATCTTCATGTACTGGACATTTTGGATGCATACTATTATGTTTACCTGAGTTAAGTCGGGTCAACTTAGGGTGAGTAAAAAACTACGCATTTTAACTAATGTGCACTCAGCTCTCTTGGCGATATTGTGGCTAGTTTTCCCGGTAGAGACAAATATTTCAAATCACATGCCATCCTTTCAAATTAGACAGAACTGACAGCACTTGCGCAATGTGCATATTTAAAATTATGCGTTGTTTAACGTCTCGTCGTTAGTTACGTCAGTTACGTGATCATTTTTGCGCCGTTGCCAAACATTTTCAATACTCAGCTAAGGTTCAGGCTAGGAGTCAACGGTGCAGACCATCTTTACCTCAAGGTGTACTTCGAGCTGATCCTCCACTTAGCTGAGTTTGTTGGAGAACCGGTGCAAATAGCTGTTATAGTATCATGATGAAACGGTACGATCTTAGATTGAAGAAACAGGACATAGAACATGATCAATTGCGCAGCCTGCCAATTTCCCCTGATATCCCTACTCCTGAGAAAATCCAATCAAATCGTTTATCCCCTCTAACGTGCTTGCTTCGAATTATGTGATTACCTGTCGAAGTTTGACTTTTTGAGATAATATTCAGTTTGAAGTGAAATTTTGATCATCAATAAGTTTTCTTCTGTGTTTATCGTGAACCATTTCAATAAAAAATGTCACGGTATGTTAGGAATCATTGCAAATACTCCTGTAGTACAATGAACAAGATCGATATGAAATCTGTTCATCTATTCCCGTGAGTTTGTTATGGATTTAGGGGGAGTAGTCAGGGTTCCAGGGGAGAGGTCAAGGTACGTACCGTAATAAATGAGACCCAACTGGACATACCGCGATGAAATTCTCGTTTCGACCTTCAGGAAAAATTGTATTCCATCAGAGACTATTTCAATTAAGATACCTAGTGAAATAATAGTTACTTAAATCATGTGCAGGGAAAGGATAACGGAGGAAGATTGTGATATAGAAATGACAGATATTCTTCATGAAAATATATTCGGAACCAATTTGACAGATTATAAATAAGAAGTAGCTATATACCGGGTGCCCGCGGAAAGTGGCTCGCCCTTATTTCTTTTTTGTTTTGAAGATAATGGAATGAAATTTAATGAATGTATAAGAACTGCTTCTTTTGACATATAACTCATTTTCCTACAACTTTCGTAGCGGGATTCTTATCTTTCGACTCGACAGCTGTCGTGTCGAATGCACAAAATTTGCGATTCTTATGTTCTATATCGAGAAGTGAGTATCGACTACAAATGTCATTTTTATTCGACGCCAAAATAGGTATGGAGAACTTAATTTTGTGAGGTTATTGGTGAAGAAAGGTTTTTGATTTGCAAAAATATCGTCAGTGCGACCAAAAGGAGAACAATACATATTATGCTAATTGAATAAATGGACAATCATCGAGATTTTGTGGACACAGGTCGCTTGTGTTCCGCAAATGCGATTGGCAAATGTAGAGAAATGCGACAAAAACTATGTAATTAATTAAATGGAACTAGTATGTTACTGACAAGAGATCAAATTTGAAAATATTTCTTCAGAAATATTTTAGTTTATTAGTATTCGAATATATGTTCCCAATTAAAGAAACTTTGTCAGATACTGATGTGTGATAAGTTATCAGATTATAAATTGAATAGTTCAGGAGTTCAAAGGTTAATATCTAGTCCCTACAAAAGACTTAAAATTGAATGTTGCAAAATTGAAGCGGTGTAAATTGTTTATTTTAACAAGCATCTGTTCATTTTAGTAAGAATTTGGTTCTTGGCAATGTTTCTAAGAAAGTCTTAGTTTCAATATACAGGGTGTTTCTTAAGTACGTGTAGAAACTTCAAGAGCATGTTGCTGACGTCGACATAAGAAAAAAAGTTCCCATAAACACATGTCCGCAAGTTATTCGTTTCTACGATACAGAGTGTCAAAGTTTAATTGTTATATTTGTTTTTTTTGTGAATAAATGCCAAAATATTTGTGATATTCTAGTTGTCATTCAAAATCACTTGCATCGATTATTTCAAATCTCAATAACTCGAAAACAGTTGCTCGCAGTGACCTCTATAAAGAACATATTTTTTACACAAACTAAATAATAAATATTCCCGGATACCAAATATCAAAATTATTTTGAAATTATTCACAAAAAATGAAAATAATAATTCAACTTTGACACTCTGTATCTCAGAAACGAATAACTTGTGGACATATGTTTATAGGAACTTTTCTTCTTATTTTGATGTCAGCAATACGCTCCTAAGAAACACCCTGTATATTCGTAGTTTTCACCAAGTCATGTATTCAACGACATAAATTTCAACGACACTGAACTCTCTTCAAATTGTACATTTTCGTGCCGAAGTTTAATTTTGTTAACAATTGGCATATCCTCAATATTCATTTTATATTTTTGTTAATAATTTCCAACTAAAACTAACACATATTGAAATTGGTAAGAATGAAATGTAAAATGTTTCATTAGTCATATTAAGACGACGGCGTATTGTGAGACATACGTTACCTCTCGACTAGTTTTTAGAAATTTGATGAGAATCACTCCTCTCTCTATGTCGAGAAGACTGTCAAAAGGTGACAGCTAGTCGATTCGCGTCGAATCGATGAGAGAAGATGAGAATCCCTGTGCCGGTATCACCAGAAGTGACAGAAACTTTCAATTTTCAAATGAAACACCCGGTATATTTTCACTTTTCTTGTCTCCACATGACATACTGAATACAACCATGTGTTACTTGTCACTATCTGTGAACGAATTTTATTTTTATTTTGAAATTTATTTTTTATTCTGGAGGGCAATGGATATCTCCAAATCACTGATTCAAGTACTAAAATTTTGAAAATAATGAAACTTTTTGATCAAAATGTAACAGTGAAAAGTGATACATGTCCCATTAAATAATCGGAAGTTTAAGTCACTTCTGGTGAAACCGGAAGTTGTATGAATTTGATTTATTCGTCAAAAAATGTGGTTTATGTCTTATGTAGATCTTCAAAATTTCATTCCATTATTTTCAAAAACAAAAGAGGTATAGGGACGAGCCACCTTCCGCGGTATGAATCTGGATATGCTATTCTTGAAATTTAAAAAAAAAACAAATTGTGGAGACTGTATGGGGGGTCTTATAGGAGATAAAGCAGACTTTTTGTTGACAGACAGACAGACAGACAGACAGACAGACAGACAGACAGACAGACAGACAGACAGACAGACAGACAGACAGACAGACAGACTGGCAAGCAGGCAGACAGACAGACAGACAGACAGGCTGGCAAGCAGGCAGGCAGGCAGTTAGGCAGTTAGGCAGGCAGTCACGCACGCACGCACGCACGCACGCAGGCAGGCAGGCAGGCAGGCAGGCAGGCAGGCAGGCAGGCAGGCAGGCAGGCAGGCAGGCAGGCAGGCAGGCAGGCAGGCAGGCAGGCAGGCAGGCAAGCAGGCAGGCAGGCAGGCAGGCAGGCAGGCAGGCAGGCAGGCAGGCAGGCAGGCAGGCAGGCAGGCAGGCAGGCAGGCAGGCAGGCAGGCAGGCAGGCAGGCAGGCAGGCAGGCAGGCAGGCAGGCAGGCAGGCAGGCAGGCAGGCAGGCAGGCAGGCAGGCAGGCAGGCAGGCAGGCAGGCAGGCAGGCAGGCAGGCAGGCAGACAGGCAGACAGGCAGGCAGTCAGACAGGCAGAAGGGCAGGCAGGAGATTGTGCAAATGTTTATTTTATTTCCTGACTCTATCTTGACTTTGTAATGAAATCAATCTTATTATTTTCAATTCCGAGAAATTTCCAGAATTTTCAGCGAGTTTTGATGGAGATTATTTTATTCTGAGTAAATTATGATTTCTATAAAATATATCAGTAATGGGTAAAATTATTTCGTTCATTCTTACCTTCAAAATCAATTCGTTCGCATGAAAGCACATGTAGAAAACTTGAATGAGAAACATGGTGAATAGAGATAGAAAAAAGGCGACGTCTAATGATTCTCCACCCTGGAAAAAACAAAATTTATCAAATGGGTTTGGCGAGTCATAATTTTGTTTTTTGGGCATCCTGATTTATGATGTTCAAGTTATGCATGAGTCATGATTTTTATGTTATGGCGATGTGTATCCACTGAAAATATCAACAACCACATCAAATAGGTTTTTAACCCAAATCATACGGTTTCTGAGTTATAACCACAGGCATATTCATGACATTGAGACTAATCGATCAATAATGAAAAAACTCTGGATCTGATCGTTTTGGAAATACATAATCGAACAGAAAAGTATTTCAACTCATATTTTCAGTTGAACGTTAACAGAGTTGTTAGAAAATACAAATATTTTTAAAATTTTACTCTCATATTTTTTTGTCGCTAAAGTGGATGTAGAAGGACTTTCGACTTTGTTCAACTCAGATTCATGGTATTTGCCTTCTCAAATACAAGTGAAAACGTCTTATCTTTCAGTTCATAATATTGTCGCAGGAATACTTTGTTCTTCAGACCTATGTCGCTTGCTGAGTTACCACGTTCCTACAAAAAAGGATTCATTGTTATCAATATTTCCTGTGTCCATACAGTGATTATTATTTCACAGTAAAATTATCATTCAACATTTTCAATGTTTGGAAAACTTCTGAAATGAATCGCATTCAACAGATATCAGAGTTAGTATTGATAGACCAATGCTGATGGACGACAAAAATTTTAAGAAGGAAAAAAAAATAACATGAGACCTACAAGAAGAGGAGCAGCATATTGTTCGAATGAAGGGAAAAATTTATCGGTTTTTCCAGAAAGTTTGAGGTTAGGTGGAAAAATCATGAATAAAAAAGTTCTAGATCTTTTTATTGCATCCCCCCTGTACTCGGAGAGGCTTTAAAGTTCCCAGAACTCTAATGACGATTAGCCCTGAAGCTAACAATATCATTATTCACTCATCAATAAGAAATTCAAGGAAGTGTAAATCAGACCAGTAGATACCAAATAACATTATAAGAATGTAAGAAACATCCGTGGAACAATACCACTATATCACTCCGCATATAATAATAGTAATAATCACCAACAACGCATATCAAAATAAGCATGTCATACAAGACAAAAGATTGACATAGACAAGTCAAAGGTGACTTCATTCAATACCTACCTGTTAGGAAAGAGTCGTAGGTTAGTTGATATGTCCACCGGATACTATCAACTGTGAGAGACACGAACATATTATATCTACACAATTAAACAACCGAAATTATAACAATTAAATGTAATATCTACAAACTAATCAGTGATTGAGTAAATTGATGTCAAGTGGTCAAATGTTCATTTTATCAATCTGGGTTTTACAATACTCAATAACATAAGCCGGTGTTGGTCATTCCAACAAAAATAAAAATCCAGCATATCCAAGTACCCAGTGAAATATAAATAAAAATATGTGTTTACAGAAAGCTGATCATTTAATCAAACAAATCCCTCAATGGAGGACATCAGTACCAGTGCAACAAAAACAGCTCAAATATGCACCAATGCAAAGCTCGTTACCAATAGACACGTGCTGCATGAAAACAAATCCCGAAATTACAAATACTAACCCGGACAAGAAAGTAAAATAAAATAATACCAATCTTCAGAAGAGGACATATTTTTGGCTCAAAGTGTCGGTGTGGCATGACACTGCCAAACAGAGGTTTTTCTGTCGTGAAAAAAAATCACTAGTTGGGAACTAGCCTAGTTTAAGTAGCTTCAAGCTGAAGCTAGGGATAGCCAACTCCTATCCAGAACCACCAAGACAGTGCTCGCATTCAACATCAACAATGCAAATAATTAGAAATTTTAATCAATCACTGACAACGCAAATCATTAATGAAGTCTGTGGACAATCACTATTGTCAACTTATCACAGACAAAGTGCATCTCAAATGATACAAAATTAAATTCATGAAGAATTTACAGGAACATAACATCCAATGATGCTACTATTATGGAACACACCAAACAGAAATTATAAATGCAGCAGTGAGGCTGTCGTGAGATTTTATAATCGCCACCCTTTTCCCTAGATATCATGGGTACAAAATCTTACTAGTTGGGAACTACAACCAGGGACAGCAAACCTTAGCCCCGACTGAAATTACCGAATGTAATTCAATCTGGGCGAGTCCATATATATTTTTTTTCTTATGCAAACATTTTTTTCATTCTTATTATTTTTAATGCAAAGAAAAACAATTCAAATCACCCAGAAAACAAAACACTATAAAAATTATCATAAACAGATCACAAGAAAACAGAAAACAAAAATACAACAAATTAGTCCCTTAATAGAAGCGACGCCGGACTCTGTAAGCTAAAGATACATGAAAGTGTCAAGAAAACCAAGATATACCAGATATAGACACTTTTAGACAAACGACGACGGACGTTGGTAAACGTCGGAGCGCGTAGGTACGTTAAAATTCTATAAAAGTGCAAAGAAGACCAAAATATACCAGAAATAAGCATTTTTAGAAAAACGACGCCTAGTGTCCGTAAGCATCGGGACTTTATAACAATAGGAAAGTTCTAACAAAACCAAAATATACCAGAAATAGCAACTTTCCAATAACCGACGCTGGGTGACGGTAAGCGTTGCGACGACTGAGACAAAAAAACAACTAATTCACACTGTACCACTTGACAACAACTCTAAGCGATACTGAGAGAGAAATAATTTCAGTTATCAAATTATGAGAAAACCTAACACTCATAATAACTATTCTCTATCCTGATCCAAGATACCGAGAAGAGAAAACACCTATTGGGATTTCAAATTAAGATTGTAGCGCTACCGGCGGCGGACGATGAAGTACTTTCTACGACAGTGATTCATCACCTTACTTTTTCTTCCATATAGATTGTTTACTTTGTTTATTTCGTGTATTGGGTATTTGAAGCGTGATTTAGGCCCTTTAAACATTGTTAAAACTGTGATTTCGATGACTTTTATCTTTTATTAATGTTCATTTAAATAAATGATTATTGGTGCAAGGATTAGTGTTAAGATGTTTATAGTTACATTGTTAGAAAAAAGCTAGTGATAAAATACTTCAATCGTCTTCTTATAAACAAAGACAAATGCCCAACTAAAATTAAGTTTATTGGAATTTCTGAAGTATGTTGAAGAGACCGGTAGTTCTTAGTGTGTAGTAGAAGGTGAAGAAGTCCTCAATGCAGACAATATAATAAAATGGATGGAACTCTTCAGTGACAAAAGTGTGTGCCCTCTGTGTCCAGACAAGCGCTCTGCAATCCGAGCCTCATCAAGTGAATGGAGAACTCAGAATTATAGATGGTTATATTAAAATTATGCAAATGTAAATAAATAAATGAAAACAAGATCTACCTACTGATAAGTATTTACTTAACGTGAAAAAATACAACTCAGTCACATTAAATCATCTATTCAAGTCTGGCTGTTTTACATTCATGCCAACGAGCTGTTGGGCATACGTACATAAAACCTCGATGGCTAGGTCAGATATCGGTTCATAAAAACCACAAAAACTCTCATATAGAACACCTTTTCCCTATAAATTATGTGAGAACACAAAACTGAAAAATAAATATGATTGATCCTGATCATTTTATAACTAACTACAACCCCTACAAGAACCCTAAGCCCGTTTTAAAACACTTGTAAACGATCGGGGCTTTTATTCCGCTGCGTCTACGTAGCACTCGCGCATTTGAATCTTCTGTATTACTTGATCTATTATCACTCTCACCACTACCTTCACCTGACACTGGGCTATCTATCATATTATTTTGTACAACAGAATCCTTAGAACTAGTTAAGCTAGATCGTGAAATAATTGTTGTATTAGGATTAGGAATTTGAGAACAATAATCCTCTTTAATTGGCTCAGATGTCTTTTCCACCTTATTCCACCATCTACCTCAATTACGTAAGTTCTCCGGCCAAGTATATCGCGCACCACCCCTTGGCACCACTTGTGTTTGTCTTTAGTTGAAAGTAAAAATAAAAGTAAATGAAGGTTCATTACGTTTTTTGTATTTTTGTTCAAGTTTCAGTTGTTTATTTTTGATTATATTTTCTGTAGAGGGTAACAGTAAATCAAATCGGGTACGCAACAAACGACCAAATAGCACATTTGACGGACATTCTTGAGTAGAGGTGTGAGGCGTATTACGATATTGAGAGAGAAACGTGTCTAAAATAAGTTGAATGTCAGTTATTCCGTCCTTGTAAGCCTTCCTCAGCGCTCTTTTGGCAATCTTAACCCCCGATTCCGCCAACCCATTTGTTTCGTGATGGTAAGGTGCCCCTGCCTTATGAATGATGTCTAAATTAGACAAAAAATCAGAAAATTCTTGAGATACGAATGTTTGCGCATTATCCGTGGAGATTTCTTTAGGTAAACCAAACTTCGAAAATAAATTTCTGAATGTTTCTATGGTCTTACGAGATGACATGTCATTAACAATAACACATTCGAGCCACTTCGAGGTGGCATCTTCTATAAATAAGAACGTGTTGTTAAAAATGGTCCCAAAAATCTGCATGCAAGCGAATCCATGGATCTTTTGGACTTTCCCACATAATTAGAGAAGGCTGAGGAGAACCATCGGAATATATCACACAGGTTTCGCATAATCGGGCAATACCTTCTATGGCTTCGTCAATATTAGGCCACCAAACATAAGAACGCGCTAAAGCCTTCATTTTAACAATGCCAGTATGTGTTAGATGAAGTTCTTCTAATATACTGTTTTGGTAGATAGGTGAAACGGTATTCCCACATTAGACAACCATGTTCAACCAAAATTTCATTTCTTCTAATGAAGAATTGTTTGAATTCAGGCGAAGCACAAGTGTTTGGCCAACCACTGCGAACGAAAAAAATTACCTTCCCTAAAATGTGGTTCTTTATCGTTTGTTCCTTGATTTTCAAGAAATTAACTGGAAACCCAGAATTTTTTATATAATTTAAATAAGAAATGTTATCTTTATCACTGGAGGCAAACACTAATGAATAATTTGCGTGATAATAAAAATTTTCAGTTTTCCCCCTAACCGTGACAAAAAATCTGAATAATTTTGTTTAGTGTTAACATATTTGATTTCATAATTAAACGAGGACAAAATGTATGCCCACCTTTGAAGACGATTAGCTGCGAAAATCAGTAGTCTTTTTTTTTCGACAAAAATCGCCGAAAGAGGCTTATGGTCGGTGTACAGGGTGAATCTCGTCCCATACAGATATTGATAATTTTTTTTATTTCAAATATAATGGTTAAGGCCTCTTTTTCAATCTGTGATAAAGATAATTCGTTTTTGTTCAATAAACTAGACGCGAACGCGATTGGTCTCTCGGTCCCAGTGGAGGCGTTGGGCAAAAATTTTACATAATAGTTTACGACCCCCAAAAAAGATTTCAATTCCGTGATATTCGTGGGTACCTTTGTTTTTACAACAGCCTTCACCCTTTCTTGTGTTTTATGTAACCCAAATCCGTCTATTCTATGTCCCGTATATGTCAAAGAGACTTCAAAAAGTCTACATTTATCTTGTTCTACCTTCAGACCGCAATCGAATAATTTTTGTAAAACTAGTTCCAGCCTCTCCAAATGTTCTTGATTATTTTTCCCTGTAATCAGTATGTCATCCAGAAATGCTGTTACGCCAGAAATATTAAATAGTTGCTCCATAATAACTTGGAATATTGATGGTGCGCAATGAATGCCAAAGGGTAGTCGCTGGTAAGTGAATAGTCCTTTGTGCGTAAATATGGTTACTAGTTCTTTAGAATCATCATCCAATAAAATTGGTTGATATGCCTCTGAAAGATCTATTTTGGAAAATTTTATACTCCCTTCTAATTGGCTAAACAGATATTCTACTCTTGGTAGTGAAAACTGTTGAAATTCAAGTTGGTGGTTCAAGGTCACCTTGAAATTACCACAAATTCTTAAACCTCCATTTTTTTCAGAATTGGTACTATTGGCGTGGCCCATTTTGAAAATTCTGTAGGAACCGAGACATTATTTTTGACTAAATGTTTTAATTCTATTTCGATTTTTAGCTTTAGTGCGATTGGAACCAGGTGTGCTATAAAAAAAACGTGGTGTGGCATTTTCTTTCAGTTTCAGTGAGACCTTGAACTTATTAAATTTTCCCAATTTCCCGTCGAAAATCTGATCAAATTTTTTTAATAAACCCTGAATCTTGGCTGCAGAATTTACGTATAATAACCTATTATTATTCAATTTACACAATCCAATGTTTAACATTTTTAGGCCATTACGGCCAATTAGAGTAGGTCCTCCGTTTTTTAAGACATATGTTTTCAATGTATAGTCTTGAAGATCATAAATTATTTTTAGATCTAAGAAACCTAAGGATTTGAAAGAAACCCATACGTAGTCTTTGAGGGATTGAAGTTATTGTCCCTTAATACGAGTTTTTTGAAATATTTGTTATACATTTTTTCCGATATAGCCGGGTGGGCAAAACCCGAATCGATTTCAAAATTAAACGATTTGTCTTCAATGTTCAATTTAGCAAAGATAATAGTGGAATTATAGTGGAAGAAATTGTATCCCGAACCATCACATTTCGAGAGATGCTTATCTCTTAAGTTGAAACATGATTCCTCGCTATCATCAGAGTCTTGAAGAAAGTTTTCTTGTAAGAAATTGTGATCATCGCTTTTCTTACACATGGGAGCTAACTGGCCTTGGCTCCGCATTAATTACTAAAACAATTTCGGTAGGCACAATCTGATGACTTGTGGTTTGAGCGACCACAAACTGAACACCTACTGAACGTCGACTTTCTCTCTCATTGAGATTGCTGAGAGGCTTTTGTTGAGGATTGGTGAGTTTTTGACTTCCCCTGTATTTCCCCGAAATACCTGATTTTTTACCATAATGCATATCCTCTGGTTCGAACTTACCTCCCATCTGAACCTGGGGCTCCTTGGAAACTCTCATGTCATGATCAATCACTGCTGACTCCTTGGCCAAGGCAATCTTCTCCATGCACTGAAATGTATTTTTACCATCCGCGGCATTTTCTTCAAATAGACGATCCATGAAACGCAATTCGTTTACACCAACCGTGAAAATGTCTCTCATTAACGAATCCAGAGAAATTACGGCGTCGTAACCGCACTTATCCGCCAAACTTTTCACGCGGGCGGACCACTCACACACCTTTTCGCCAGGTTTCTTTTTGGCATTAAAAAATTTATACCGTTCCGAAAAGTAAGATCGCACCGGCGAATAATGTTTCAATAGCAATTTGTCTAATTCATCAAACTTGACTTCCGGTGGAGTTTTGGTACACACAGATTACGTACTAATACGTAAGACGATGTAGTAACTTGATTACTTATATTTCGGACGTCCGTCATCTTAATGGTTGAAAGATTTCTACCTCTTTCACATTTTTCACAACGTTTCAATTGCTTGAATCCACGATCGTCTTCTGGTGAATAATGACAAAATCAGATGGTCTATAATTAAAGTGTAATTACGGTGTAATTACGCGCGGTCTTGTAGCGCGCGTGGTTTCGCTCTTTTTCTCCCTCCAAAACGGTGCATGAGCGGTTTCCATACGTTTTTAATTTCCACGCTTGGTTGACTGAAGGCACTATTGGCTTCTATATAGGTGGTTTCTATAAATTTCCGTTTGAACCAATGTTCCTCTCTATGAAGCTGTTCCAAAGAATTAGGTGGTCCAGGCGCGTAATAACACCGTAATTACACTTCAATTATAGACCTATAAATGGTCGCGTAGCATCTGATTTTGTCATTATTCACCAGAAGACGATTGCGGATTCGAGCAATTGAAACGTTGTGAAAAATATGAAAGAGATAGAAATCTTTCATCCTTTAAGATGATGGACGTCCGAAATATAAGTAATCAAGTAACACTCTTCGTTCAACGTGTTTAGGAGAGTCGCGCGCTTCCGATCTTCCTCTGTTATTCCATTAGCCAAAAAAACACTGTTTCAACCGTTCCGAAAATACTGCGTAATCCGACTTTCCGGAAAAAAATTCTCCAAGGGTTCCAAGTAAATTTGTACTCGTCATTTTGTAATTTGACTAGGTCCTTAATTGACTGCGCCACTGATAAGTATATATTTAAAGTGAAATAATACAACTCTGACACAGTAAATCATCTATTCAAGACTGGCTGTTTAACATTCATGCCAACGAGCTGATGGGCATAGCGTACAAAAGACCTCGATGGATAGGTCAGATATCGGTTCATAAAAGCCACAAAAAGTCTCATATAGAACCTTTGTTAATATAATCTTCTTGCTTAAAATAGAGCGAACACACTTTCATAAATTTGCTTATTGATTTGCCAATCCGAACCTTCAAAATCCAGGCTTTTCTTCTTGAGATCAATTCTCGTACCATCTCCGTTTAGGAATAAACCTTTGGCTCATTTTCCTCGGGATATCTGTGAAACGTTAATTTCTTTTGGCCTAGGAATTGCAATGTGGCACAGAATAATAACCATTGTAAGACGCCATTATAAGAACGGGAATGGTCGCTTTGCCTGTAAAAAGGCAATTTCTCAACCATAAATTAAGATGAAATAAAAACGGTGTAAAAAAAGTCTCTATATTCATGGAAAGCAATGGTAAACACGATACGAAAGTGTGGTTAGAAAACAATGTCGCAGAAACTAGTTTACATTAAAGCGTATCGCTTAGCTTCAAATGCCAATATGAGTACACCAAACTGCTACGCTTAAATTCTAGATAAAATATAATAAATGATACATGAAAAGCATTCAATATATAAGGAGTTAGCAGTGTTTACTTATCAAGTGCACATCTATCAATATTCAATGTAACGAACAGAAGGAAATACAAATAACTCTACCTGATTTTATTCGGAACCTATAAAATCAAAAAAAATTATATACGTTGGGCGCTATTTTATTAGGGACGAAATTTAGGAAAGGAGAGCAGTGAATGTGCAATGATGTTTCACGCCACTAACATACCCAGTAGCTCAGTAGGCGTGGATTCGACAATTAAAATTGATTTCGATAAGATTGAAATATGGGGTTCAATTTTCCGGAGCGCCACGGATTTATCGCCAGAGAAAAATCCGAAACCACCCTGATGGAATGGGACAACCCAATGCACCAATATTACTGAAATATTGAACAATATATCCCAATAAATGGTATAGAAATAATATATAAATATGTAGAGGTTTTGTCTTCCCTTACGCTTGGATAACTTAGACCAGAATATAAGAAATAGTCAATACTAATAAAATATATTGATTTATGTTACACACTCTGTATGTGTACAGTTTGGCACACAATGGAAAGAAAGAAATGAAATTACTGGTTCCACCAAGATGAATTCATGTGATTTAGAGTGGTGTGTCGTTTAAATATATCAATATTGAACCTCCAATGAGGACTGTGCCTGTGACGTCACGATGATAGCTTACAATTATGAATCCTGATGCCTTAGGGGCAAACTCTTATGCTAAACTCATCTGACCGTAAGTAGGTTTTTTCAGTACGGCCAGTTCACAAGTTGTAGGTTATGAATTCAGTGCCTTGGTATATATACAGGGTATCATTCATTCTGATCAGAGTTAGCCTTGGAAAAGTGATATTTGGCTATTTTTCAAAGTATTAATTAAATATTTTTGGGAATTCTGTGACAAGAGAAGACATTTTGGAAATTTTCCAAGCATTATTTATGGATTAGAGTTGATGATGCTACCAGCTACAGATGATACCCTGTATATTCAAATGATTCAAGCATTGAGATTTGGGGGTTTTAAGGTGTTCTGAAACAGAATCTAGTGTTATTTTTGCGATAAAAAATGCCTAGTATGTTTTTCCCAATTTTTCACTTTTCGTTTGGTCGTAGTTAGCCGTGGAAAATGGATATAGAAAGGTTACGTAAACATAAAGGTAGGTATTTCCGAGTACTAAAACTTGAGTCAAAGAAAATTTCGAATTATTTCATGCTCAACGAAATATGAGGGTGTGGCTGCTCAAAGCGGGACACACTGTATATAGGGTGAGTAAAAAGATACAGTCAAAATTTCTTGCAGAAATGCGTTTTTTTTCAATAAATACCTTGTATTTCGAAAAACAATCGGTCAATTTTCTTGAATTTTTGATATTATGTTTGATTTGAGAAGTCCGAATTATTGTCATCAATATTAGCATAGTTCTCCGGACTCGTTTGTCGACTATATACTTTTGAATTTTTTGATTTTATTGATACCCGACACACTCCATTGGAGACCGAAATGGGCTACTTGAAAGCTATTTAGTTTATACAAAAACGGGGTATTTTCCAATCAACCCGACGAAAACTTAGTAATGGGATATTTGGCATACAATCAACAAATGGAAGGAGAAGGTATTATACTTTCCAAAATTCTACAAGAAACTCCGCGATAGTAAATATTTAATTTTTTTGTACGTTTATTCAATGAACTAATTTTGAAATGTATTTCAATATATTTCACACAAAAAAAATTAATAAATATAAGTAAAGAAACTTTCTGAAGACGCTTTTATTGAATTGCACTAAAAAGGAAAAACCAATATTTCTTTAGGGATGCACGTTATTCGTTGACTGACAGATTCAAAAACTTGTTGCTCAAGAAATTCGAACTGAAAACATTGCAGAGCAAGCCATTGAATCTGTTACTCTCAGAATAGCGTGACTCCACTGAAGAATTTTTTCTCCCATTTCAGTGCAATGTAAGAAAAGTTTTCATTCATTTCATTCTTTTTATTAACCATGAAATCAACGAGCATGAATAATTGAATTCTGACAAAAAATTCGAAGTCTCTGACCCCAAAAACCACTTCATATCAATTTTGAATATAATTTAATCATGAATCACAAAATTCGTTCGCTACTTCAAATATTTGAATTTTGTCACAAGCAACATGATCTTCAGCCCCAAAAACACATTCATTCCAATTTTTGATAAAATCAAATCATAAAACTCGTCTGCCATATCAAAGCCGCCATTAGGGGTTATTGGATTTTCGGTTAACTTGGAGAGACAATGGTAGACAATGTTTGGAAACAAATATTAATAATATATTTATATCTGATTTTCAAAATTTCCATCACTAAGGAGATATATTGATGCTATTATATTTTTATTGATTATTTATATATCAATAAGTGAACTTACGTTTGAAAAAGTATGCAAAAATACATGGTCATATTTGGTCAGAAAATTTGTTAATCTGAATGAAATATTTTTATTACTATAATGTGGAAAACGAAAACTGCACATATTTTGTCTGATACCAGGAAAACTTTGGAGAGACAAATATTGGAAACATATATAAACAATACATTTACATTCGATTTTCAAAATTATTCTCACCCATCAGGAGATATATCCACGATGGAATAGTTTATATCGATTTTTTAAATCAATACCTGAATAATTTTTTTTAGATATTCAACTACTTCAGGCAAAGTATGCAAAAATATATAGATAAGTATTTGGTCGTAAAATTAATCAAATTTAATATTTTCATAACTATAATAAGAAATGTGTAAAATATCCATATTTTGCCTGTTGCCAGGAAAACTTTGGAAAGACAATGTTTGGAAACATATATAAATAATATTTTTATATTCGATTTGCAAAATTATTATCGCTCAAGAGTTATATTGATGATATGATAATTTTTATTAATTATTTACATCAATAAGTGAACATGTTTTTTCAGGTATTCAACTTACGTTGGAAAATGTATGCAAAAATACATGGTTATTTGGTAAGAAAATTCAATAATCTGAATGAAACTTTTTTGTAACTATATTATGGAAAACAAAAGTAAACAAATTTTGTCAGACACCAGGAAAATTTTGGAGAGACAAAGTTTGGAAACATATATAAATTTACATACGATTTTCAAATTATTTAATTATTTTGATCAATAAATGAATATACTTCCTCAGTTATTTAACCTACATCAGGCAAAGTATGCAAAAATTCATAGTTATTTGGTCGTTAAATGAATCGAATTCAATTTAATATTTTCATTACTATATTAGGAAATATGTAAAATATTCATATTTTGCCCGATGCCAGGAAAAATTTGGGATGATTCTTGAAAACATGCACGAATAATACGTCTATTTTCGATTTTTTTAAATGATCTGCATTCAGGATAAATATTAATAATATAATAATGTTTTATTGATTATTTTGATCAATAATTATGTATATTTTGGATTGACCGTTACTTGATGAAAATCACTAAGGTGAACGCTAATAAATTTCCACAGATCAATTGTCTACGCGAGTTACGTCCCTGGTAAATGCGACTCCAGCATCCTCTCCGCAGTTCCGCTGACGAGGCTTTCTTCCCAACGCCCGGTAGAATAACCATCGGAGAGGCAGTCTGACTTTATATTTCATACCATATAGTTGTTTTACAATATTTTACTTTGAACTTATAAAATAAATATATTCAACCTGATCTACAAATTCTTGAAATCATAACTGGCGCAGTCGGTAGGATTCTGGAAGCTAAGAATTTATCGAAAATACACTTCTGCAGTATCTACTGCTAATCCAGAATCGCGAACCAGCTTTCCATCGAGGAGTAGAGGTCCATACTTCAAGAAGAGAATCAAGAAGCAGACCAGGAAGCCACAACTGTACAACCAGCATGGTATTGGTTATTTTATTGTGAGTACATTTTCATTCATTGTCAGACTACTCTGAATCCCCAGAGTTCCTTTCCCGAAAATATTTTCTCACAAATTAGGATAGAAATAGATAAGCGAACAAGTATAATATTATACTATTATATTATATATTTTATAACATATTTTATTTTAATTTTAAATAATTTCAAAATGCCCCCAGTGCAAATTTCAGTCATTAATTCTGACCTGCTGAAAACCATACCGAAATACGATGGTAATCCAACTGGTTTAGCAAGGTTTATAAAAATTGTATCACAAATATGTGATATTTATTACGATCATACTGAAGTTAACGCTAATTGTTCCCAAAATATTTTGATAAAAAATACTATATTTTCAAAGTTGAAAGGCCCAGCTCAAGAAACAGATAATATTTATAATGCTTCTAATTGGAGGGAAATAAGTGCTACCCTACTTCAAAATTTTGGTGATCAAAGAGATCTCAATACATTGATACAGAATTTAATGGCACTGAGACAAGAACAGGATGCTCCTCATCGGTTCTATTCAAATTGCATTCACATGTTGAATACAATTTGCAATCATATTGATTTACACATCCCAACAGAAATCGAAAGAGTAAGCCATAGAAATTTATTTACTGATCAAACTTTGAGAGTGTTTCTCACCGGCTTGAGGGACCCTCTCAGTGCTAGAGTCAGAGCTCGAAACCCTGTAACTTTACCACAAGCTTTGGCAATAATGAATGATGAAATCAATATATCCAATCTGCAGAACCCCAAAAACCCACTAGTAAAATTTCAAAATAATCATAACAATTGTCCGAAATTAATGCAACGCCCAGTACACCAAAATTATCCTAAATCTAATCAGTTTAACCCAAACTTCAATCCCAATCTTAATCAGAACTTCAATCATAACGTTCCCCAAGTTTCAAATTTCCCCAGTGCACCTGTACCGATACAACCAATCACCCGTCCACCTCAGAAATATCCAACAAACACGCAGGTATTTGGTCGTTCACAAAATGTCTGGAAAAACCCAAATAGAAAACAAAATAATTATCGACAAACGCCAATGAGCGGGGTTTCTTACGGTTCATTAAAACCACAACAATAACAACAATCACGTTATAATCATTTCCAAAATAATAATCGAACCCGAAATTTCACTTCTCAAGAATTATTTAATGCTGAACATAATCCATGCCCCGAAATTGAATACCCAGTAGACAATTCCGATTCTTACGACAATTTTGAAGGTGCTGTAGGTTATGATTTAAAAAATTTATTTGAAGATCAACCCGAGCATGAAAATTTTCCCAAAATCACAGAATTCCAAGATCAACCGTAGCATTCGAGTCACACAACATAAATGAAATAATATTGCCTTCTATTGAAATAAAATATCCACCACTCAAACTTTTGGTCGATACAGGCTCGACTAGATCATTTTCAGACCCAAATTTAGCCGAGAAATATTTCAGTTAATTTATATTCGAAGAACCTTTTACTGTATCTACTTGTTTCAATTCATCTCAGCATAAATTTGCGATGAATATTCTTGCTTTCCAAGAATTCAAAACTAACAGGAAACTCAAATTCTTCCTGTATAAATTTAACAATGTCTTTGACGGATTAATAGGTGTAGATAACCTACAGCTATTGAAATCCAATTCAGATCTCGTCAATAACGAAATTACCACGCTTAATTCAATAATTGAAATTCAATATTTTCAGTCTAATCCTATTGTTTTATTTGAAAAAATCATCCCAAAACAAAGCCGAATCTCAGCAGAAATTCCAGTTAATCATATAGACGGTGATGTGATAATTCAGAACCAAGAAATACTATCTTGCAAAATTGCAGAAACTTTGACCACAGCTAAAAATAGTCTAGCGACGGTAGAGATTTTCAATCCCACGTATAACGACATCAAATTTGTAATGTTATACCCGGTTAAAGTTACGCCACTACGAAATAATGAAACTCATTTCTTTCAAGTATTTCCACGTATAAACGATAACGATTTCATTGAAAATTTTGAAGTATTCTTTACAGAAAATTTGCAGAAAGTTGATAGATCTAATATCACTCAATTAATTAGGACTAATCATATGAATAAGGAGGAAAAAGAAATCATTTTAAAATTGTGTAGACATTATTGGATATTTTTTATATAGAGGGTGAAACACTAACGTCTATAACTGGAGTGAAACACGAAATTAAATTGAAGGATGAAACTCCTGTGTATACTAAATCGTACCGTTACCCCTTTGTCCATGAACAGGAGGTAACTTCACAAATAAATAAAATGCTGGAACAAAATATAATCCGTCCCAGTAAATCCCCATGGTTATCACCTATTTGGATTGTGCCAAAAAAGGTTGATGCTTCGGGCAAAAGAAAATGGAGGACAGTGATTGACTTTCGTAAACTGAATGAAAAGACAGTAGACGATAAGTATCCTATCCCGAATATCACAGATGTTCTAGACAAAATTGGCCGCTGCCAATATTTTACGACTCTGGACCTAGCGTCTGGATTTTATCAAATTCAGATGAATCCAGCAGACATTGACAAAACAGCCTTTAATGTTGAAGGAGGGCACTAAGAATTTCTTGGTATGCCCATGGGGTTGAAAAGTTCCCCCTCTACATTCCAGAGGTGTCTTGATAACATACAGAAAGAATATATTAACAAAATATGTCTAATATATCTTGATGATATTTTGATTTATTCGACATCATTACAGGAACATATCGACAGTTTGAATAAGGTTTTCCAAAAATGAAGGGAGGCCAATTTAAAAATTCAGATGGATGAGTCTGAATTTCTGAAACGCGAAACAGCCTACCTAGGTCATGTGATAACAACGAACGGTGTCAAACCAAATCCCGACAAAATCTAGGCTATCCAAAATTTCCCCATTCCCAAGACTACTAAACAAATTAAAGGGTTTCTAGGACTATTAGGTTATTATAGGCGTTTTATAAAAGATTTTGCAAAACTGACCAAACCGTTAACTCTTTGTTTAAAAAAAGGTGCCAAAATTATTCATGACGCCACTTTTATAAATTGTTTCAAACACTGCAAAACACTCTTGGTTAACGAACCTATTTTGATATATCCTGACTTTGAAAACCCGTTAGTACTCACCACAGATTCGAGTAACTTTGCCCTTGGGGCTATCCTTTCGCAAGGTCCCATTGGGTCAGATAAGCCAGTAGCATTCGCATCACGAACTTTGAATGACTCAGAGCAAAATTACTCGACAATAGAAAAGGAACTATTGTCGATCGTTTGGGCCACCAAATATTTTAGGCCCTATCTTTATGGTCGTAAATTCAAAATTGTAACAGACCACAAACCCCTTCAGTGGATCATGTCCTTGAAGGAACCAAACTCTCGTTTGGTTAGATGAAGGCTCAGACTCGAGGAGTTTGACTACGAAATAGTATATAAATGTGGTAAGTTAAATACCAATGCGGATGCTCTATCAGGAGTTGAAATTCACGGCAATGAAACTGATGAATCAATCAGCAGAGAACTCCAACTGTCTGTTTGTAGTAGAAATAAAACTCCCAATCTCAGAAATGAAGAAATAGAATCAATTATCGGACAAATTGGCGAACCTCCTGACTTACTAGAACTAGACGATGCCAACACCGTCCATACCAGTAGAGAAAACCCCGTACTTACTATACCAATTTCGGAAAATCCGCTAAACAACTATGACAACCAACTACAAATCGTAACTGTATTCCATTCTCCAGCATTACCAAAAATTGTACAAATCTTTCCTACAAGAAGGAGTATTATTGCTCAGATATCTTTGAACAATCTAGAACAAAATATCATCACACTAATCAAAGAATATTTAGACCCGAAATTCCGATATGCCCTGTATATAGAAAACGATAATATAATGCCGAAATTCTGCGAAGTAGTACAAAAAACATTTAAAACTCCTTCATACAAATTTATTCGCTGTACAAAAATTCTAGAAGACGTAACCAACAGTGACGAACAAAAACAAATTTTGAAACAATACCACGAAGGTAAAACAAACCACCGAGGTATTGTAGAAACAGAAAGACGTATTAGGGAAACCCATTTTTGGCCCAAATTAGGAATCGATCTCAGATCATATATAAATAATTGTGAGATATGCCACACAAATAAATATGACACAAACCCCCCAAATCAAAAGTTTTCTATTACACCGACTACCAGTAAACCGTTTGAAATCATTCATATCGATATCTATCAGATAAAAAACCAAAAGTTTTTGACTATTGTGGATGCTTTTTCGAAATACGAACAGGCTTATGCTCTCACTCATAAAAGCGGTATAGAAATAGCAAACAAACTGATCATATTTTTCAGTCACCACGGTATACCCGGAACGATAGTTTCGGATAGTGGTTCAGAATTCAAAAATGAAACCATACTGGAACTGACAAAACTTCATAAAATAAAAATACATTTCGGAACACCTGACCATCATGAATCTAATTCGATAGTCGAACGATTTCATTCGACAATTGCCGAACACATCCGGTTGCTGCAAGGCATTCATAAAGAAAAAGACATAACAAAGCTAATGATCCATGCAATTTTAGGTTATAATAACTCCATCCACTCAGCTATAAAAATGAGACCTATCGATGTTACTACAGGTCACATTTCAAACTCAGATACTTTCAATATCGACTTAGAGTATCGAATTCAAAGCGCATATGTAGCGAATCACAAAGAAAAAACTAAAGAAATGTACAAGGCTCTTAACGAAATACTGACAAAACAAAAAGGAAAGAACATTGGAAATCTAAATAAAAACAGCGAAGAACCATTAGAATATCAAACTGGTGATATTGCCTATAAGGGAACAGCTCCGCGCAATAAAAGTCTTCGCAAATTCAAAATCGTCAGAATAAGATCTGATGAAAATACCAAAATTAATACAGCAGGCGGTAAAAAGATTCATAAATCAAACTTGAAACGTCCCTTGTTTCAGATCCTTCCTGTCGATGACACTCAGCCAGGAAATTCAAGTAATACCCCTTGACAAAAACCCAGGCATACTACCCTTCAAACTAGGAACTGCGGGCGTTAGGGAGAAATCTCATACTTTCATTCACTATTTTGACCTAAAACCTATATCTGACGAAATACTAAAAATATCCGATCAACACTCACTTCTTTCCGACGCTGTATATCGCGGACCATCTAATCCATTTTTCAATGAATCATCGGCAATAAATCAATCAATAATTATTCAACTACACCTAGCTGTTGAAAAGTATAACTCAATTACCCCCAGTGAAAGAATAAAAAGAAGCTTGATTAATGGTTTAGGCAGTATTATAAAAAGCATTTCAGGAAATTTAGATTCGACAGATGCTGAAAAATATGAAAAAGCCATTTCAGAGCTACAAATAAATCAGAAAAACGTTATTGTGAAAATTAATGTTCGAATTTCCCTATCCAAGCATATCATAGGAACTTTCAATGAAACAGTTAAACTACGCAAACGAAACGAAAATGTCATGACAGACAGAATAAATAGAATATCTTCTAATCTATCGACATTTGTAAGTAACTTTACTCATTTCTTAGAAACGAAATTAGCTTTCGATGAAATCAGCTCATCACTACTTATTATATCCCAGTTACTAGTAGATTTGGAGAATGCCATTACATTCTCGAAAATTAATCTAGCTCACCCAAGCATAATAAATATCAGCGAATTAGAAATTCTAGTTAAAATTCTGAAACGACAGTACCTTTCTGAAAATTTAGTATTTGGCACCGAATCAAATAATATCCATAAATACTATGATATTTTGGACGTGGGTACCTATCAAAAAGAAAGCAAAATAGTATTTGTAATAAAGTTTCCGTTAGTATTTCCAAATCAATATACACATTACCATCTATACTCTATCCCAACCTCTGAACAAACTCCCCTTATTCCACTGGCACCCTACCTGACTATGAATGAGGTGTATTTTCAATATTCTTCCATGCCATGTATGGATGTCCACGAGACCTATTACTGTCAATCCAACGACCTTCTCCTTGAGGCCACCAAGATGAATTGCGTATTCCAAATACTGAATATTGGAACCACCCCTTCAGGATGCCGACAGATGCCAATACAAATTGATGTTGACATAATCGAACAAGTCGATGAAGCCCATTATATAGGAATATTCAAGAATTCTACACGAATTCAAACCACTTGCCGAACCACGGACATAGCAACTTTAAGAGGAGCCTACCTGATAGCTGTTCCCCCAGGATGCCTATTCAAAACGCCAACAGACATCTACCGGAATGAAACAACCGAAACACATCAACAGCCACTACTACCACCAGATTTGGCAATACCAAAGTTTGCCGAAATCGAGCCGATGCCACCAATAAAAATCCGAGACATCCCCTTGGACAAGTTGCATGAACTTCGAGAAGAGGCAAACCGAATTACACCCCTGCAGGCCGTAAATTCACCTATGGTCCATGCCTGGACGATCCCCCTGTACGTTATCGTCGCATTGTTCATATGTGTGTTTGTAATATTCAAATATAAACACTCAATATGGAACAAGAATTCATCGCCGCAACCTGAACCAGCCACCACAGCCATACCTATGGAAAGAAAAACAATTTTTCCCGAATGAAAAATAGTTTTCCATCTTTGAGGGGAGGAGTTACGTCCCTGGTGAATGCGACTCCAGCATCCTCTCCGCAGTTCCGCTGACGAGGTTTTCTTCCCAACGCCCGGTAGAATAACCTTCGGAGAGGCAGTCTGACTTTATATTTCATACCATAGAGTTGTTTTACAATATTTTACTTTAAACTTATAAAATAAATATATTCAACCTGATCTACAAATTCTTGAAATCATAACTCGCGACATACACAGTATCTTTCTCAAGCTTGAGAAAGATACTGTGTATCGAAACATGTCGCGTATACAATAAATCTGTGGAAATTTAATAGTGTTTACCTCAGTGTCATACCATAATTATATATTTTTCTGGGGCGTATAACTTACGTCTGGCCAAATATGCAATAATACGTAGTTATTTGGTCATTATATTGATTATATTGACGAAAACATATTTACGATTAGGTACATTTAAAAAAATGAGAAACTTCCATATTTAAATTGATGTATGAAAAAGTAAATAAAAAATATGTGTATACACAATCTTCAAAGTTATCATCATTCAAATGATATATTGATGATTATGCAGTATTGATCGTTTGATTTGATCAACAATGCAAAATAATTGAAATGTGTTAAGGCGAACGTTTGACATAAAATGGGTCAATTTTGATATATCATATAGTCTTGAGTACGTATCGGTTAAGTTCATTCAACATAACGTATGAGACATCTGATAAAAACCACTATATGACTTATGATTGTGAAATTGAATGTTCACGGGGTATTTATATTTTCGTATGTTTGGAGCTACAGAAAAAAGAAGATTAATGCATCTTTTAGTATATTTAATTATGCAACGAATGCATATTATATCTATATTTACTGAGATACGAATAAGTAGAGACCACAGTGTGATGCTGATAGATCGTGACATAGTGAGGACCTTTACTAGTGCTTTATCTAATATACCAACCCGAGCATATTACAAAAAAAAATCAAGTTTGACATTTTCGAATTCATGACCTTACCGTTTTTATTTGGAAGAGAACCAATGATATTAGGTATGACCTTGCCAAAAATTCGCCAAAGAAGTACCATCGCAGTGCATCATTGGAATCATCAACTGATCTACAAAAAAATAACGATGGGAATTAAGTTTTCAGTATTCTATTCTGCATATATCACCTCATGATTTCCTGGTGTCTCACTATTAAACCTTTCAGGATCACATCGGGATTTGCTTCTGCATGTTTGCAGTAATGGTCGAAGTGTTCGAACTGAAATCCCAATATATCCAGTCTGAGTACTGGAAAAATAATCAGAGATAAAAACACAGAATCACAGGCAATATGGAGTACCCCTGGTACCAATGTGTTTGCATACTGCCATATATAGGCAATTTCGAAATATTTCTCGACATCAAACGGATACCATTGCGGAAATATCAGCGATCTACTCATCGTACCATTTCTGAGATCAACAGATTCCCATGACTTCAAATCAGTAATGCCCATGAAAATGAAGATAACGAATACTGAAACATTCCCCAAAGTGATAAGGAGAAACATAGTGTTGTTGTATCTGGAATAATCTTCGTAAATTTTCTTGGCGGCTGTGTCTCCTCCTTCTAACACATCATTTTCAATATTGTGGATATTATCTATTATCTTCGATATCCTCTTTGTTTGGAACAATAACATTTTCCACACTATTTCAGAAAAAGTAAGGAAATATGACATGTAACTGCTTTTAATTTGAAAGTCTAAGCTTTCATCTATGATACATGTTGCTTTAATTGCTGTGGTCAGAACGAAAATATAATAGTTTCCTTGAAGCAATATAGCAAAGATATTGTAGATCACTTTGAGATAAACATTTTCTGTTTCAATTCTCCACATACCACATATGGTCATCAAAATCCGAGCAGCCTTCAGAAACCGTGACTGCTTCTTCATAGCTGCACTGTTTTCAGCTCACTGACAATACTAGGTATATGACTATGATGATAATACAGAATGGTTATGTGCATTATTATAGCGTTCGCAATTATTAACATGACCAATCATTTATATTTCATTGTGTACTTGACTCGTAAGAAATACATTATTAAAATTACCCTTTCGATCGAAGATATTATTGAAGGTGATTTTCAATAATTAATGTACAAATTAGTATGAAGCAGTCTTGGGTAGACCGATTAATACGAGTCCTAACGTAACTAAAAACTGTTCATACATAAACATGTGAAGGTATTACATGATTTGAGATACTCACATGAAATGCCAACGTGAGATATTTTCTTATATTTTTTCAATGAATATATATACCGGGTGTCCGCGGAAAGTGGCTCGCCTTCTTTGCTTTTGAAGATGATGAAATGAAATTCGAAGGATCTGTATATGACTCAAAACTGCATCTTTCAACAAGTAACTTTTAGTTTCACCATCAGAAGTGACATAAACTATCGATTTTCAAACGAGACACCCGGTATATTTTCACTTAGTTTTCCTCCATATGATTTACTGAATACAACCATGTATTACTCGTCCTTTTTTGTAACCGAATTTTATTTTTATTTTGAAATTTATTTTTTATTCTAGAGTGCTATGGATATCATTCATGTCACTAATTTCTGTCCTAAAATTTTGGGAATAATACAACTCAACTGTTTTTGATCAAAATGTATCTGCTATGTACGAAAGCGTAGAAGGGCTACAAAGAATGAATAAAGTCGGGGCGTGGCGCAGTGGTTAGAGCGTCCGACTCTGAGTCGAAAGGTTCGGAGTTTAAACCCTGGTTGGGCTGGGAGTTTTTAATTTAATTTAACCGATTAAATTATCAAAGTCTCGTGGCTCGAGTAGGGTGAGTCCTGCACGATTCACTGTTGCGTTCCAATTAACAGTGCTGCTCCTAAGGTGGCGTATGGAGTTACTAACAAGGCCTATGAAGAACACATGGCTAATGACCATAGCAGTCGATGCCAAAACAGCAATGAAAAAAAAAAAAAAAGAATAAATAAAATTAATTCATCTAATTCCGACTTCGCAACTCGAAATTAGTATAATTCCGACTTCACAACTCGGAATTAGTATAATTCCGACTTCACAACTCGGAATTACTATGATTTCGACTTTACAACTCGGAATTAGTATAATTCCGACTTCATAAATCGGAATTACTATAATTCCGACTTTACAACTCGGAATTAGTATAATTCCGACTTCACAACTCGAAATTAGCCTAATTCCGACTTCACAAATCGGAATTAGCCTAATTCTGACTTTACAACTCGGAATTAGTGTAATTCCGACTTCACAACTCGGAATTAGTGTAATCATTACGATTCCACGAGTTGGCATTGGAGTTATGAGAACATGTGAACTTGGACCATCCAACGAGAACATTGAATATTTAATACAGCTGATGGTTGGCCCTAAGATCTATTGAAAAATACTAAGAATTTTGGTAACTGTAGATTTTAGTCATAGCTTGATGTACCAGTTCCCCCGATATACTGCATATTTATTTTCTGTCATCATCCACAACACCTAGGAGTCCGCAAAGACATACTGGAGTGGTTTCTGTTTTTCTATGTTTTTCAATAATCAAGTTCACACAGCACCGAAAATGTTGCCAGCAATAAAAACAAAACAAAAACCCTTTGATGTTCAACTCCTTCCAACAGGATCGCGAAAAGTTGCTGCAACACAACACATTTTGTTGATGAAAAATTTCGGATTTGTTGTTAAATTGTTGAAAAACATGTTTTGTTTCTGTTTTGTTGGTTTGATGTGGACACACGGCATAAGAGTTGGAAACGTGTTTTTTCCTTTTTCTTATGGAAAAGGGAACGCGAAAAGTTTGTTGCAACCAAAAACACTACAGGCGCGTATTGTTGAAGAAAATTTTCACATTTGTTGTTAAATTGTTGAAGAACATTGAGTCGATGTTTTGTTTTTTCAGTTTGATGTGGACACGACATAAGAGTTGAAAACGTGTTTTTGCCCTTTTTTATTGGAAACGGGAACGTGAAAAGTTTGTTGCATAAAAAACACAACACGTTTTGACGATGAAAAGATACGTTCTAATAATATTAAGTAATAACTATATACACAAAGAGAGAAAAGTATATCGACCGGCTTGTAATAAGAACTTGTTTGTATCGGGGATACGGTCAGTGGTGAAAAAGAAGTTACTCTTTTTTGCTACCCGAGCTTTCGCGAACGTTTATCCGCTTTTTCGAGAGCTACAATATAAATATATTGTCAAAAATATATGGAACATCCTGTACATTAAAATATTTTATATTTCAATACGTGGGTAACCTTTTTACAATTCAGTACGTGAGCGAAGATATTTTATTTTGCAACACAACTTGTCCTCAACAAAACATAAACAAGAGTTTTCAAAAAGGCCACTGATAGTTCGATCTGGTAGTCGAGTTTAGAGTTCTGCCGTGCCCACAGCTATGGGGGGAGTTTGGAAGATTCGATATTAAATAAATGGAAAATGTTCATAAACTGTTTAAGCCGATATGTATTGTAAGTAAAGATCTTTTTAAAATAATTTATCCAATCAATAACTAGGAGAGATTCTTCAATTCTTTAATTCATTAATTCTTTATTGATTATTTCCTTCATTAATTTCAATCGTCTAAATCGCATATTTGTACATAGTAAAATAAATGTTTTTATATTTTTCTAAAGTGTTTTAAATCTATGAATGATCAGTATCTACCTAGTTAGTCGTGAATCAACCCCAATTCACGACAATATAGACATTAGATGTATAAAATGAATAACAAAGTAGTATACATACTGTGCAAGTTGAGATTTCCTTCGACAATAGTTGAACATGTATATAATTAAAATGGAAGAAACAGAAACGAAAAAACTTGTCAAGAAAATTTGAAGTATAGATAATTTGAAATATTGATGTCATAGAAATGAGGACTATACAGAGAAAACATTTTTTAGGTATTACTATCAGTTGAATGATTTTGTTATAAAATAATATATGAAAAATTTTTGCTGAGGTTGTCAATATCCGATTTTTTGTTCATATTATTTGTTTGCATTTTTATTTCAGTCATTTCCAAAAAAAGTCTTTTGTTTAAATTCTTTTCCACATGTAAAATTTTTGGCCATTATCGAATACATGTTTGGTTAACGCACAAGAATCTTCTTTAAAAGTTCTGCAATTGCTTTTGTGTAATGTATTTCTCGATTTTAAATTATTTTTTGTCTGGCCTAAATACTTTTTATTACAATTCATATATAAAATTTCATAAACTACATTTGACTTTTCAGTAATGGGATCTTTTTGTTTTAATTTAGTGTACAATGTTTCTAATGGTTTAATTTTCTTTTGGGCAATTTTTTTGTTTTTTTCGTGCTTGAATACATTTATGATTTTGCTAGAAAGTTCAGGTATATATGGTATAGCAGAATATTTGATAGTTCACAAATCTTCATTTTGATGGCGATTTGTATTAGTTTCGTTAATTACGGAAGTGGTATTGTATAATGATTTCTTTAAGAACTGGGACGGATAAGAATTATTTGAAAGTATCTCATATAGTAATTTTATATTTTTGTCTGTCAATGCTGGGTGAGCTAATTTTTCGATTCTATTCTTGAGAGCTAATACAAGGTTGAATTTCATCTTTTTTGGGTTACTGGAAAAGTAGTTCATGTACCTTCCTGAACTAGTGGGCTTTATATACCAATCAAGTATTATGGTATTATCAGGTTTTCTTATTAGTAGAGTGTCCAGGAAAGGTACGGAGTAATTATTTCCCTTCTCAACTGTAAACTGTATAAACGGATTGTAGTTGTTGAAAGTAGATTGAATATCATCTATGTAGTCCACTGGTACTACACAAATGATATCATCAACATATTTTTTTTTTAAAGGAAGCCTAAACTGTAATTTGGGTATACTAGAATCTAATAACTCGTCCATCACATATTGGGCTACAATTGGTGAAAGAGTAGCTCCCATTGAAGTTCCATGAATTTGTTTGTAAAATGTATTATCAAACACGAAAAAAGTGGTGTAAAAATAAATTCTATGAGTTCTGTGAAAACAGACTTTGTTAATTTAGTATGGTTGCTTATATTCAACCAATGTTTATCAATACTTGACTTTATTAAATTTAGTGGAACGTTACTAAAAACTGAAACTACATCCAGACTTATTATGACAAAACCTTCTGGTATTTGAATTTGTTGTATGTGATTAGAAAATTCGAAAGAGTCTTTAACATAATACTCATTTTCCGTTTTGTAGGAAACTGTCAAGATGTTTGTGACTAAATCTGATATTTTACTATTAGGAGCATCAATGGAGGAAATTATTGGTCTCAAACTCAAAGTTGGTTTGTGAGTTTTTGGTTAGCCATAATACTTTGGTGTGATGAAATTGTATATAGTGAATTTAAAAAAATATGTTGATGATATCATTTGTGCAGTACCAGTGGACTGCATAGATGATATTCAATCTACTTTCAACAACTACAATCCTTTTATACAGTTTACAGTTGAGAAGGAACATAATAACTCCGTACCTTTCCTAGACACTGTACTAATAAGAAAACCTGATAATACCATAATAATTGATTGGTATATAAAGCACACTAGTTCAGGAAGGTACATGAACTACTTTTCCAGTCACCCAAAGAAGATGAAATTCAACCTTGTATTAGCTCTCAAGAATATAATCGAAAAATTAGCTCACCCAACTTTGAAAGACAAAAATATAAAATTACTGGATGAGATACTTTTAAATAATTCTTATCCGTCCCAATTCTTAAAGAAATCATTATACAATACCACTTCCGTAATTAACGAAACTAATACAAATCGCCATCAAAATGAAGATTTGTGAACTATCAAATATTCTTCTATACCATATATACCTGAACTTTCTAGCAAAATCATAAATGTATTCAGGCACGAAAAAGACATAAAAATTGCCCAAAAGAAAATTAAACCATTATAAACATTGTACACTAAATTAATACAAAAAGATCCCATTACTGAAAAGTCTAATGTAGTTTATGAAATTCCCTGTATGAATTGTAATAAAAAGTATTTAGGCCAGACAAAAAATAATTTAAAATCGAGAATAGCATTACACAAAAGCAATTGCAGAACTTTTGAAGAAAATTCTTGTTCGTTAACCAAACATGTGTTGGATAATGACCAGGCAAAAAAAGATTACATGGTGAAGAAACTTCACAGACACAAGCCCTTATGAAGACAGACAGTTTGGAGAGCTGAAGTCTAAAGCTCAAGTTTAAATTTCTCGTTAGTTGTACTTGCTTCAGTTTTTGGTCGGAAAAGCAACTTCAGTCGCGCTTCGGGTATAAAGTTAGTTGCCTGATAGACGAACACTGAAAGTTAGTATATTTTCAGTTATCTGATATCCAAAGTCGCTTTGACGACTTTTATACTCCTACGCCGTGTTGGAAGTGTAATTCTATTTGGAAACATTGGCCGGTCATTCAAATTTTGGACATGAGCAAGCATTTTATATTTCTAGAAATAATTCATGTGTATTTGTGTATGTGGAAATGATTTTTTTTAATTCTTGAGTTTCGAAAAGTTCGCAAAAAATTGAAAGCTCTCGTGTTTTTCTGGCATGAAACAATTTCTGCTTCGAAATAGTTATTTTTCAGGTCTTGAGCATAAAAATATAACGGTAGGAGTAACTAGAAAGTTTTCTTTAAGTATCCGTTTCCATCAGTAATTATTTGGAATCCGCCAGGCTCATGGGAATCCTGAGCAACGAGACAGAAGGTTCCATAACAACCTTGAAGAAACCAGATGGGACATGGACAACTTCCTCCGAAGATTCGCTCAGATATCTGCTGGAAGTACACTTCCCGGGTGGTGTCGGGGACGACCAACGGGCTCTGCCAACACAGCAGGTCCCCCACGGGGACTGGCAGCTGGCAGAGAGTGTCGTTACGTCTGGTGCCATAGCCTGGGCAGTGAACGAGTTCAACCCATTTAAGGCAGCAGGACCCGACGGAATTTTCCCGGCAATACTACAGAGGGGCCTGGAACTTCTTCTCCCAATCTTGGGAAGGATATTCCGGTCCAGTATAGCGCTAGGGTACGTACCAAAGGTCTGGAAGTCAGCAAGAGTAGTCTTTATCCCCAAGGCGGGAAAAAGAGACTACACAACAGCAAAGTCCTTTAGACCCATCAGCCTAACACCGTTCCCGCTTAAAACGCTGGAGAAGGTGGTTGACAGATTCCTGATTGGGGGGCCCCTAAGGGTGAGCCCTTTCGACAGAAATCAGCACGCATACAGAAAGGGAAGGTCGACTGAATCGGCCCTCCACGCTGTAGTGCGAAGGATCGAAAGGACAATAAGGTTTAAAGAGGTAACATTAGGAGTATTTTTCGATGTGGAAGGCGCATTTGACAAGGCAAAAACAGCGACAATAGAGGCAGCACTAAGGGCCAGAGGAACGCCTCACTCAATGGTCAGCTGGGTTGTATCGTCGCTTACGAGAAGAAAGGTCGAGGTATCCCGAGGAGAAATCAGACTGGAATCCGTGGTGGGGGGGGGGCTGCCCTCAGGGGAGCTGCCTCTCTCCCCATCTGTGGTGCCTAGTAATGGATGAACTCCTGGGTAAACTCACATATGAAGGTTTCGAGGCGCAGGCATACGTGGACGATGGAGTTGTCCTAATCAGCGGACGATTCATCGGAGTCGTCTGGGACCGTATGCAGGCTGCCTGCAGAATAATTGAGAGATGGTGCGGTGATGCAGGACTCTCAGTGAACCCTACAAAAACAGAGATGATCCTGTTCACTAAACGGAGGAAAAAAGATGGATTCAGGCCACCTATCATGTTTGGGCAAGAGCTGGAGCTAGTTCAGCAGGTCAAATACCTGGGGGTGGTCCTGGACTCCAAACTTTCATGGAGACCGCACGTAGACAGGGTTATTCAAAAGTCGGTAGCAATCCTATGGCAACTGCGGAGAATTGTAGGAAGTAATTGGGGCACCAATCCAGAGATCATGCGCTGGCTGTACACGGCAGTCGTAAGACCAAAGATCCATTATGGGTCAGCCGTGTGGTGGCCAGGCGCACAGGGTAGCACAATAGGCCGAAAACTCACCAAGGTTCAGAGGTTGGCCTGTTTGGTAATAACGGGCGCAATGAGAACGACTCCAACCGCAGCGTTGGAGGTACTGCTGAGGCTGCCACCGCTTCCAGTCTGGATCAAGAAGGAGGCAATGGCAGCCCATTTGAGGATGCGAGACTCGGGAGTCTGGGTGAACGAAGGAGCGATGATAGGTCATGCGGAAATCGCGAAGTGGGCGGAACAGGAGATCCCTATCTCTGCCCTCAGAGTGAAAAGCGCACAAGACAGACTGCGATGGAATAGATGGAAGTGTTCGCCATCATATCCATAGCTATGAGAGAAGAGGTGAAAGATGGATCCGAACAGAGAATTTATATCTGTTCGGATAGTCAGGCAGCGCTCAGAGCCGTCTGCCATCCTAAACCAAGCTCAGCGCTTGTACAGGAATGTGGAGATGCGCTCGAGAAGCTAGCTGAAACGAAGGAAGTTCAGCTGGTATGGGTCCCGAAACACAAAGGGGTGCGCGGAAACGAGGTGGCAGACGGACTTGCCAGATCCGGATCCGCAACGCCGTTCTGTGGACCGGAGTCTGTACTAGGCATCGCAAGAAGCCAAACTTCTTCAGCCCTCGACGAATGGGCAGAAGAAGAGCTGAATAAACTTTGGAGGGATAACACCGGCTGCAGGCAGTCAAACGACTTCGTGGCCGGCTCCAATAAGTCAAGGACGACATGGCTCTTAGGCAGAAATCGCCAAGCGCTACGCCTCCTTATAGGAATACTAACAGGACACAACAAGTTAGGCAGACACCTATCACTCATAGGCATAGAAGGTCCCACTTGCCAAAAATGCGAAGAAGATGAAGAAACTTCATCTCACTTCATCGGCGAGTGTGAGGCATACGGGAGGCTAAGATTTGGAACCTTCGGAGTTGACAAACTCCAACAAGAGGAACTAATCAATTTGGAATGGTCGGACATACTGACCTTCATTAGGAGGTCACAAAGGTTCGAAAAGGAAAATTAGGAGGATGAACGTAGATGAGTGGAGAACAGGGGATGGCAAAAAGGGTACATGAGGGCCTACTTGCCTGGCTGCGGTAGCGGCCTCCCCAAAGAACTACTACTACTACTGGATAATGACCATGTCATGAATTATGATGATTGAAAAATTTTACATGTGGAAAAGAATTTAAACAAAAGAAAACAAATAATATGAACAGAAAATCGGATATTGACAACCTCAGCAAAATTTATTCATATATTATTTTACAACAAAATTATTCAACTGATAGTAATACCTTAAAAATGTTTCCTCTGTATAGTACTCATTTCTATGACATCAATATTTCAAATTATCTATACTTCAAATTTTCTTGACAAGTTTTTTCGTTTCTGTTTCTTCCGTTTTAATTATATACATGTTCAACTATTGTCGAAGGAAATCTCAACTTGCACAGTATGTTTAGCACTTTGTTATTTATTTTAAACATTTATAATGTCCATATATTCATATTGTAGCCCTGGAAAAAGCGAATAAACGTTCGCAAAAGCTCGGGTAGCAAAAAACAGTAACTTCTTTTTCACCACTGACCGTATCCCCGATAGAAACAAGTTCTTATATACACAAATATACATGAATTGACGAGTTTGGACGTTAGGGATCAATGTTTGAACTTTAACTATAATTTCAATGGAATCGCAATAATTACACTAATTCCGAGTTGTAAAGTCGGAATTATACTAATTCCGAGGTGCGAAGTCGGAATTAGGCTAATTCCGAGTTGTGAAGTCGAAATTATATATTTTTTATTTCGTAGCTATGCAAAATTCATGTCACTAATTCGTTTCGAATAGCAACATGATTAGGATTAGGAAAAAGATCATTCGATTACGATTCTCTTGATACTGCACGTTATTTGGTTTCAAACAAACTTTCGTTAAAAAACTTCAAAAGCTAACATTAGAAGTTGAAATGTTATTCAAATGCATCAAGGAACCTGAAACCAACACAACTGATAAAACTAAATCATTTTTCCAAAAACTAATGACATATCTTCTTGTATAAATATTATCATCAACATTTTTCCGAGTTGTGAAGTCGAAATTATATATTTTTTATTTCGTAGCTATGCAAAATTCATGTCACTAATTCGTTTCGAATAGCAACATGATTAGGATTAGGAAAAAGATCATTCGATTACGATTCTCTTGATACTGCACGTTATTTGGTTTCAAACAAACTTTCGTTAAAAAACTTCAAAAGCTAACATTAGAAGTTGAAATGTTATTCAAATGCATCAAGGAACCTGAAACCAACACAACTGATAAAACTAAATCATTTTTCCAAAAACTAATGACATATCTTCTTGTATAAATATTATCATCAACATTTTCTTTCAATGATTACACAGTAAATATCTAATTTATTTTTGCAGAAGCGAAGTAAAATGAGAAGTCTACTTCCTTCATGATTTTGTGTTGTGTTTTGTGTTTGTCAAAGGTTACTCGACGCATTTAAATCTTACTTCATTACCAAAAGATGCTTAATTTTTTAACAACATTTTTTATGAAACTTATAAGTTCGCTAAATCGAATCAATCGTAATAAAATGGTATTTTTTCCTAACCCGACGAGCTACCATGTTTCCATTTGAACAAAATTATTGAATTCCATTTGAAATAAAATTTCACATAGCACATACATCTCGAACAAAAATAGTGAAGTTGTAATTTTCCCAACTTTTTAGGGCTGTAGTTTGTGATTCGAGCGTATACAGGGCAATTCAAATTCGACCCCCCCCATTGGGATCTCCTAAACTACAGGAGATACGTCGAAGCTTCAATTGGGGCAAAGTTGCATATTCTGGTGCTCAACAAAATACTGTTTTGAAACTTGGAAAATTCCGAGTATTTCCGGAAATATCGGGAAAAAACTGAAAATCGGAGTTTCCGTTTTTATTTTTTTCTATCGTTATTTGACAACATGGCTCAAAACCAAAGAAACATTTTCATTGACACTTTTTTTCAGCTACACATTTTCATGTTGAGATTTACTATCCGACGTTTCGTCTTCTGGCATTCATCATCACCTTTTTTTTCTGTTATGGGCGCCATATTTTTTTTTATACTGAAAAATGTGATTCTCATTCTGATTTCATTGATGTATAATTTGTAATGATTTGCACTTCTGAAACCACAGATATTAAAAAAAAAAACAACTTCATCTGAGATGGTCATGACTCCATCGAAAAATTTTGTTTAATGAACACTAGTTGTCAGAACTCATTAAACATCATAAGTTTGCACAAATACTTCAGTCGAAATGTCCTTATTCTCAAATGAAGAAAAACGAGATATGTTGAAACTTTATTATCAATTTGATAGGAATAGTACGAAAACAGCACAAATTTATTTTGAATTATATCCGGAAAGACAACATTATTCGGAATTTTGGACAAACACTTGGCTGAGTATGGTGCGTTTCAAAAACCAAGAATGAAATATGGAAGCAGAACGGAACAAAATATTATAGGTAACTTATTAGCCCAAGTAAAATAATTATTCATTCCATATTCGAAAAAGTATAATTATTTTTGGTACTTTTTTAGATAAATGCAGATCCTTCCAAATCAACACATCAAGTCTCGGCAGAAATGGATGTGCCACAGACGAGCATTTGGAGAAAAATAAAAAAAAGTGGTTTAAAATGTTATAAGATACAAATTTCACAAAAATTACATGAGAGAAGGATGGAATTTTGTAGCTGGCTCAAGAATAGGGTAGACCCTACAAACTTCTTGAAAAACATTATTTGGACCGACGAAAGTACTTTTTCGAACTGTGGTGTTTTTAATAGAGTGAAAATAATCCACGACACTTCAGAGAAGTCAGACCACAAGTTCGGTTTCGTTTGAATGCGTTGGCTGGAATTTATGACGACCGAATACTTGGACCACATTTCTTCTTTGATACTTTGAACGGGGAAACCTATCTTCGGTTCTTAAGAAACGAATTCGAAGAATATATGGATAAGTTTCCCCTTGTTAATTATAACAGCTGCTGGTTTCAGCATGACGGAGCTCTTCCACACAATAAAAGAGCAGTTTGCGAATATTTACACCAAAGATTTCCTAATAGGTGGTTAGGAAATTCTGGACCAGTCAGGTGGCCGGCAAGGTCACCTGACCTTACAGTTTTGGATTCTTTCTTGTGGGGCACTTTAAAGAACAGAATCTATGGAGAGCATGAATATGACACAGTAGATGAACTTAGAGACAATATAATCACGCAATTCAGGGCTGTTCTTAATTTGAGACGACGAGCTCGGTTATGTATTCAAGAGGAAGGCCATCATTTCGAACACTTGTTGTTATACTTTTTGTGCATTTTTTACAAGCTCATGATTTCATTCTTGTTTTCCATTTTTCGATGGAGTCATGACCATCTCAGATGAAGTTGTTTTTTTAAATATCTGTGGTTTCAGAAGTGCAAATCATAACAAATTATACATCAATGAAATCAGAATAAGAACCACTATTTTTCTGTATAAAAAAATGGAATGGTGCCCATAACAGAAACAAAAGTTGATGATGAATGCCAGAAGACGAAACGTCGGATAGTAAATCTGAACATGAAAACGTGTAGCTGAAAAAAAGTATCAATAAAAATGTACTTTTGGTTTTGAGCTATGTTGTCAAATAACGATAGAAAAAAATAAAAACGAAAATTCCTATTTTCAGTTTTTTCCCGATATTTCCGGAAATACTCGGAATTTTCCAAGTTTCAAAACAGTATTTTGTTAAGCACCAGAATACGCAACTTTGCCCCAATTTAAGCTTCGACGTATCTCCTGTACTTTAGGAGATCCCAATTGTGGGGGTCGAATTTGAATTGCCCTGTATATCGATATGAGGTTTTTACCATTAAGTATGTCATAAAATTTGATCCGCAGATACTGCCATCAGTTTTCATCTATCTAGTGTGAAAACAGGACTTTCCCTTTAAAAGTGGCCAATTTGCCAATTTCATAATCGATATTGGATAATTTTTTTATTGGTATAGAAGTTTTCAACTTTGGGTGTACTTATGAAATTTATTTCATACTGTTCTCATCTATTTTAATATTGTCTACATGTTTGAACAAATTGATTGATTTTGAAGTGAAATCATCCATACCGGGTTGAGAGTTATAAATTGAAATTTGATTAGTTATTGGAGGGTGATTGTTTGAATCCGAATTAGTAATAGAGGAGCAAGACAATAGTTACATATTATGATGCCCACTTTGCACGAGTATGCAATTCTCAGCACGAGCCGAAGGCAAGACCTGCAATTCATACGAGTGCAAAATGGCCATTTCTTTGCGAGTTGCATACTATACTTTTTCTATGACAACATATCGTTCACGTTTATTACATGCATACATTGCAAAAACTTTGAAAGAAATAAACTGATGATATTTCATTACTCCGAAATCGCCGCTTATGTGCTTTCTATAAAAATTGAAATATAAATTGAAGAAATAGGTAAATTTTTTTTTATTGCTATTTCTAATAGGTACACAGAAATAGAAGCCTATAAATGTATGTATGTATCTAATTGAAGTTGAATGTGCAATTATTGAATACAGACTGCCGCTTGAGGAATGCTTTCAGTTTCAAATATTTGGTAATATCATCATAGATACTAAGAGTCGTTCTCAGCATTGAGAATTGTGACCACAGAGTGGAACTTTAATTTTTTTTGGCTAAGTCGCCAAAATAAGCAATTGAAATGTTCTCGGAAAACGATTTTGTCTTTTGATCTACCTTCCATTCCAAAAAAAAGGTTATAAGCGCGTTGATACATACTCTTCGACGTTTCCGGTAATAAATTCAGTGTTGTTACCTTCGCTGCTTCTGTTATGTTCGGAGGTGTCGAATCTAAGTTGATATCACTATCAGTTTCAATTTTAATCAAAAGTTTTTATAGAAAACAGCTATCAAATAACTCGTTACCTACTAAAACTTTGACAGAAACGATCTGCTGACATTTCATCAATTTGTCGCCGGACGTCATAATTTGACAAGCCGCAGTCGTCGTGATTTTAGAGTGAACCTAGACCTAACACGAAATATTCCATTTCGCATTTGTTGCTTAGCAACTTGCCTAGCAACCGATTCAAAAATGAAGTTCGGTACAAAATGCGCTTGTTTATGATTGAAGTTACGGTTATAAAATGAACATTTATCGAGGTTGTCGTAGAAAAAAAAATATTTTGGACATGATTTTTGTTACAGAATGTTTTGAAGTTCTTTCAGGCAACCATTTCTCAAGGATGCATTACCTCCTATAGAAGGAAGGAATAGTTGGCCTATGTATTTGAATACATGAATAAATAAATGATCGCAAAGCTTTCTGCAGGTAACATATAATTTATATGATATGGATAATAATAGTAAAGACTGGTAACGAGAAATATCCCGTGCATAGTTAACTCGACAACTCATTAATATTTCATTATATAATGACGTCTCAATACGTTGTTAAAATTGAACTCACGATCATGTAGAGTGATAGCAAGAAGTACCTTATTCACTCTTGATTCTGAGTCATAATTGTAACTCATATGAAATAATATCAATAAGGCGAGATATTTCGCTAACTAGATAACATACACATGACTCAACATGGTTCAATGCAATGAATGCACTAAAAGTTGATTGAAGGAATCAATTATTTTAGAGGAAGGTGATGAAGATCGATCGGATATGATAACTTGAAAATCAAAATTATTGATTTTGCGCCAAATTTACTATTGGGTGGAAAACATCTGAATGACGAAAATAACAATAATTTATCCAAAACGATAAAATAACTGACTAAGCTACTAAGTAGGGTAGACCGGGGTCAGTTGTAACAAGGGACAGTTGTAACAAATCAAATAACTCCTCAAATAAGAGGGGCAGCGTGATGCCGTTTGCAGCGGAGAAGTGTTTCCGCATTCTCGACTTGTGGTTAGTATGCTCTGTGATTCCAAGCAAGAACGTTGTGTCCGCGTGAGTGATTTCGATTTTGAAACGAAAAAGTAAGTTTTCTTCTATTCCATAATTTTAATATATTTTCGTTACCATGGTAGATATAGAAATGCGCTGTTAACCATTTGAATCTCTGGATATTTTAGCATGGTCTGATGTTCTCAGTTGTTTTATATGAATAGTATTTTTTGAGAAAAACGCCTTAAAAGAAAATAAAGACGCCTGGGGTCAGTTGTAACAAATTTGAAGGGGTCAGTTGTAACGTTACAACTGACCCCATTTCTTTTTTCAGAATGACAATTCTTTAATTTCATTCGATTTCTGATGACATGCACACTGTTTTAAAAATGACTTGAGTAAAAGTGGCATTTTTCTTCTATAATGTGGTTTAATACTCTGTAATTTATTTTGTAGATGCCAAGAACTCGTCCAAGAAAGACCCATAGAGGCAATAAAGATATAAATCTTTATATGCAAGCCTACGAGGAGATAACAAAGGGAAAATCTGTACGTGCAGCTGCAGCTGCTTTTGATTTGTGCCACGTTTCATTACGGCGGTATAAGCAAAAAAGAGATGATGCAAACAACGATCCAGCTACGTCCATTATAACGGGTTATAGAGCTCCAAATAAGATCTTCCCAGAGGATCAAGAAAAAGTTTTAGTTAAATATCTGATCCGATCAGCAGACATATATTTCGGTCTGTCAACGAAAGAAGTAAGAACTTTGGCGTATGAACTGGCCGTCAAATATAGCCTATCAAAACCAAGCAGCTGGGTTACAAAAGGAATAGCCGGAGAAGACTGGTTTCGAGCTTTTATGAAAAGGAATCCAGAATTATCTATAAGGGCGGCCCAAGCAACAAGCTTGTCACGGGCAACGAGCTTCAACAAAGCAAATGTAAATGCATTTTACGACAATCTACAAAAGGTTTTAGATCGAGAAAAATTTGAAGCCAAGGATATTTACAATGTAGACGAGACTGGTGTGACAACAGTGCATAAACCCGACAGAATTGTAGCAAAATGTGGAGCAAGACAAGTAGGTTCCGTAACATCAGCTGAGAGGGGAACATTAGTAACTATAGCTATAGCTGTGAACGCGTTGGGAAATACTGTTCCTCCTATGTTTATATTCCCACGAGTGAGATACCAGGACCATTTCGTGAGAGATGGGCCAATAAGTTGCATAGGCACAGCAAATCCTTCTGGGTGGATGCAGGATGAAGGTTTTTTGGTGTTCCTGAAGCATTTCCAAAACCATACGAACTGTTCCGTATCAAACAAAGTGTTATTGCTCATGGATAATCATTCTTCACATGTTCATATTGATGGTTTGGATTTTTGTAAGAACAACGGAATTGTATTACTTTCTTTCCCTCCACATTGCTCACATAAACTGCAGTCGTTGGACCGGTCAGTTTTTGGGCCGTTCAAAAAAGCTATTAATGCTGCATGTGGTGCTTGGATGCGAAGCAAACCTGGCAAAGCTATGACAATTCATGATATACCGAGCATTGTTGCAACTGCCATGCCTCTAGCTTTTACGCATTCAAACATCCAAGGAAGTTTTTCAAACACTGGGATACATCCATTCAATCGTGAAAAGTTCAGTGAATTAGATTTTTCTCCATCTTTTGTCACAGATCGACCAAATCCTAATGCTTCCGAAGAGTTACATCCTATAGATTCAAATGAAGTTACAATATCTTTGTGTGGTGGTAGAGAATTGGAAGCAGAAAGTCAATCCGTAGCTGGAAATATATCAGCTGAACTATCTACTGAGTGTCTGGCAAAAATTGGACAGACAGATCCACCAGATTCCTTTACTGAAAATGAGTCATTACCATCTACAAGTCGAACTGAGAATACAACCAACAGACAACCAGTGTATCTACATCACAATAATTTGCCATCAACAAGCGCAGAAAACAGATTTTCACCTGAGTTGGTGAGGCCCTTTCCCAAAGCTCCTCCCAGAAAAACCGTGAAGAAGGGGAAAAAGAAGAGAAAGTCAACCATCTACACGGACACACCGGAAAAAGATCTAATAATGCAAGAAGCGGAAGAAAAACAAAGGAAAATAAAAGCGAAGGAAGCTAAACGCAATCTAACAGCAAAAGGTAAATCCTCCCAAAAACAAAAGGCTAAAAATAAATCCTTTGTAGAAAAAAACACAAAACCTGATGAAGTATCATCTGATGAAGAAGAATACTTTTGTCTAGTTTGCATGGAACCGTACAACTCTAGCAGATCTGGAGAAAACTGGGTGCAGTGTTTGGGATGTAAGTTTTGGTCTCATGAAGATTGCACCAAAAAGGATCCATTTTACATGTGCCAAAACTGCGAATCTGACTAATATCTATTTTTAAATGTATACTGTCACTATTATTTTTATATTTCACTTAATAAATGTTATAAACTAATCCTGTTAAGTTATTATAATACGTGTTACAACTGACCCCACTACCTGTTACTACTGTCCCATGACCAGGGGCAGTTGTAACATATTTCACCTTTTTCTAAATCTATCAGTACTCTTTTTATGTGAGATTCGAACCGTTCAAAAATGTGTCATTTGCTAGGGAAAGAACTGAACTTAATGACAAGTACTATAAATTTATGTTTAATCAGTATATAGAGACTTGCATGGCTGCAAACGCGAAAATGTTACAACTGACCCCGGTCTACCCTATATAAAATCACTCCAACGACTCAAACGACAGAATGACTAATTATTTTGCGAAACGTTCAAATTTCAAAGTTTGATTTTCCACACTTTTTCAGAGATAACACACAAATAATAATAATAAAATAATAGTAATTTATTTACCAAAATACATACAATACAAAATAAAACAGTACATACCGGGTGGCTACGGAAGTATTGCCTACGGAATATCTCAGTTATTGTATGAAGTAGGTTTGTGAAATTTGGAGCGTCGATATAATGACATAAGAGCTAGAATTTGAGCATATTGACATGTCAAAGTTAACTTCCGGTCTGACCGGAAGTAACATCAACTTTCTTATTTTGAATGGAAACCCTATTTTTTTTCAGCATTCAATTCCCTTTCTAATGACATATCACAAGTTGGTATCTAACCAGAAACTAGATCAGAAAAAAAATATTATTGAAATTCACCGAGAAGGCCGTGGAAGCAAAATGAATGCCAGAAATTGAAAAGTTGGCTATGGAAACCATACGTCACTTGATAACAGTTGCTACTACTGTGATATTTTATTTTCATTCGTCGGCTCTGTAGGTCCATAACTTAAATAGGAACATACAACTGTTTCTTGCCTATACTATTCAGCATAACCATTCCTTTCTAATGATATAATAGAAAGTAATTTTTTGAAATGAAATACCAAAAAATCCAATTATTATTCTTCAAATAACGAAAAAACAGATTTATCGAAAAAAAAATTCAAATTGATAGGATTAAAGATAAAATAAATTCAAACAAATGTTCGAAATGCATTCCCTCAGCGTCAATACATTTATTGACTCTGTTGATATTTTCATGTAAAACGTTTCTCAACATTTGGGGCGTGATATCTTGGAAAGCTCTACGAATTTTACTTCTAGCTCATGTAGAGTTGTAGGCTGTGTGGAATACACCCTATTTTCAAGATGCCCCCATAGAAAAAAGTCGCACGGAGTAAGATCAGGTGACCTTGGTGGCCACCTGACTGGACCATGGGTTGTTATAAGTCTCTCTTGAAAGCGATTTTAAAGATAATTTCTCGCTATTCTTGATTTATGCGGAGGGGAGCCATCTTGCTGGAAGTATATTCTCTCAGTTATTTCCGCTGGTAGGTTGTTAATGAATTACGAAATTTCATTCGTTAAAAAATTAAAGTATCTCTCTCCGGTTAGTTGGCCTTGAAAAAGAATGGGGCCAACAATATGAGTTCCAACTATTCCTGCCCAAACATTCACACCAAATCTCTCCTGGAAGCCGCCTTGTCGAAACCGGTGCTCGTTTGCTATCGCCCAGTACCTGGAACAAAAGACCGTTCACACTTTTGGCACTTTACACTTCGACTATCGACAATAATCCAAATAAAGTACAGTACCTACCTTGTATTATTCCTGTTAAATAATCCATTGTTGGTAAATCTTGACTCGTCCGTAAACAAGATATAATAGTTAAATAGGCGATTCTCAGCATTTTGTCGAAGAAACCAATTACAATATTCCAGGCGTCTTTCACCGTCATTTTCATACAAATGTTGATGCAACTGATACTTGAAGGATTTCAATCGATGATTTTTCAAAATTTTCCTAGCAGAGTCCTTACTTATAGCTAATTCGGCGCCAATCTGCCTTGAGGAAATTGTGCTATCATATTGTACTAAAGCTAATACATTAATTTCAGTTTCCTCATTAATAACAAATGCTTCTTGGTCTTCGTGAACATCAGGCTCAGTTCTTAATTTTTCTTCAAGCCACTGGAAATACTTTCTTGACGGTTGCTGCCTCCCTGGATATCGCTCTAAATACAATCGTTCAGCGGCATAAGAATTTTTTAAACATTCACCATAAATGAGAAGCATGTCAATTTGTTCGGTTCGTGAATAACGGGACATTTTTTGAATATTCCACTAACTGATTTCGATTTCCAAACCCTTTTAAAATGGCAGAATCAAAAACACTACTTCGAACGTCAAAATAATATGGATAGCAGCGTTCGTGACAGCTCTCATTTCTTTTTTGTTTCATTCCAAAATACATCTTAATCAACCTACTTGTTAATATTTTGGTTCGAATGATTATAGCAATGGAATGATTATTCTGAATAGCACAAACATCGTCCATAGGTAGATATTAGAATATCTATGGACGATGGCACAGACCAAGTACGTTTATGTTCCTATTTAACCTAGAACCTACAAGATATAATTTATCATTCCACATTATTTTTAATTTTATTTTTGTGTATGGCGATAATCTGTTTTGTTATTTGAAGAATAATAATTGGATTTTTCGGTATCTCAGTTCAAAAAATAAATTTCTATTATATCATTAGAAAGGAATGGTTATGCTGAATAGTACAGGCAAGAAAAAGTTGCATGTTCCTATTTAAGTTATGGACCTACAGAGTATTGTTTTTTTCCCAATTTTTCCAATATTTTTTTTGGCGGCTTTTTATAACGCCGACGAATGAAAATAAAATATCATAGTAGTAGCAACTGTTATAAAGTGACGTATGGTTTCCATAGCCAACTTTTCAATTTTTGGCTTTCATTTTGCTTCCACGGCCTACTCGGTGAATTTCAATAATAATTTTTTTCTGATCTAGTTTCTGGTTAGATACCAACTTGTGATATGTCATTAGAAAGGAAATTGAATGCTGAATAAAGCGAAATGAAAAAAAAATAGGGTTTCCATTTAAAATAAGAAAGTTGATGTTACTTCCGGTCAGACGGGAAGTTAACTTCGACATGTCAATATGCTCAAATTCTAGCTCTTATGTCATTATATCGACGCTTCAAATTTCACAAACCTACTTCATACAATAACTGAGATATTTCGTAGGCAATACTTCCGTAGCCACCCGGTATATCATCAAATCAGAATTTGACAAATAAACTAATGAAACCCATAAAAGGTAAAACCTTGTGCATGGGTTGTGTTAGTAAGTCGAGGCTATTATTAATTACGCAAAAATAAGAAGTGAGAGTAAAACATATATCCATACACACACACATTTTTTCCAGAATTTTTAATACGTTTTCGAGGGATTGATCAGTTGAACAGGTTTACTTTTCCAGAGATTTTTTATTAAACCTTTCTTTGAAATATTCGGAGGATTTGTGTCCCGGTTATTTGAAGAAGCCATATATTTAGATTTTTCTTTGAAAAAGCTAGGGTTGGATATCATTTGGAATTTCTTTGTAAATTACTGGACAGAGATAAGTTGGGAACCTTTGATTTTTTGATGTTTCAGCCTTGGGTATCTTAGTTGTTTGGTTCTTAAGTGTAGTATTGTATTGGTGTTCAATAATTTGAAATTTACTTTTATGCTTAAGATGGTAAGAAGCAAGACTCAAATAATATAAATGATGGCATGTAAGTAATTTGGATTCTTCGAAATTTTTCTGTGGAATATCTGTAATTTTTCGAAAATATTATTTTGATCAGCTATTTTGGTGTAACTTCCAGGTTTTTCAGATAATTGCTCGTTATCCCTCCCCATACGATGAAACCATAGTTCATATAGGTTTGTACCAAACTGTTATATTGGGTCATTATTCGATTTGTGTTGAAAAGTTTTCGATATAAGAGATCTCAGTTTTTCAGTAACATATTTAGCATGTTTATTCCAACTGAGGTTTCGATCTGTTACCAATCCCAAATATTTTATGTGTTCTTTCATTTCTATTTCTATAATCTTTTTGTTGATACTGACTCTAAGTTTATCATAAAATTGTAAGTTGTAGGTCGTGAAGGGGATGAAGGAGGTTTTAGAAAAGTTTATTGTGAGAAATCTGCTGTTGAACCAATTGACTAAATTGGCCAGATCGTCTTCAGCAGTAGCTTTTAGGTTGTTCCAGTTTTTACCGCGGTGAAGTAGTGCTGTGTCGTCAGCAAAGCTGATAATACCAATGACTTATTACCGTTATTTACATTTCTAGCAGCGGTCAACACAGAGTCATATTCTAAGCACAATTTTTACTGCCACTTATTTCGCAGATATTATCTGCTTACATACATTGTATATAAGCAGATAATTCAGCAGAAACTCAGCGTTTTGGGTTGATTGGCAACTATTTTCCGCGAAACAAGCTACAATGTGACCGCAGCTCGAAATGTAAATAACGAAGTCTATCCGTAATATGTCATTGGATAATACTAGCTTTATCCTTGTTCATAAATAAATCATTGATATATTTGTTGAATAAGATTGGTCCCATGACTGTTCCTTGGGAAACACCATATTCAATGATTCGTTCTGTACTGTGTGGGCTATTAAATTCTACCCGTTTTTTCTTTTTTATAAGTAACTAGTCATCAGATCCAGTGTTGTTCCCCTAAAACCAATATTCTCCAATATTTCAAGTAATTAATGGTGACACTGTGCCGAACGCTTTTGCCAAGTCAACGAGAACACACAACGTTGTTTCTCCTATATCCATGGATTTGTATATATCTTTTGTTAGATGAATCATTGTACCCTGTGTTGACTTAGCTTGGCGAAATCCATATTCATCACTTGATAGAATTTCATATTTTTTAAAATATTTTTCCATTCTTATTTTCAATATTTTTTCCAAAATTTTGGCAATATGACTGATTAGATATATGGGCATGTAGTTGGCTTGGTTCATTCAATCACCTGATTTGTATAGAGATTTGATAATGGTGTGTTTGAGTGTGACTGCAAAAATACCGCTGTTTATTGACATATTATTGATTATACTAGTTAAAGGTTTAACTATATAATCTATGAACTTGATTAAAGTTTCTGACTTTATATCATCAATTCCGGGTGCTTTTTTCACTTCAGGGTTGAGTATCACTTCTTCTTCACTGATTTCTTCTAAGTAAAATTAATTGCATTTTTTTTCTCACGAAACATGTTGTTTTGACCTCTATCGATGGCATTTGCAAGAGTGCTTCCTATTTCAGGGACTCTCTGATGTTATTCAGATGTTCCAAATAGACGTCCATAAACTTCACGATGGAAAAGGAGACCCAAGACGGTTTACCTTTTCTAGACGTGAAAGTTCAAAAGAACGATGATAAGTGCAAAATATCAGTATACAAAAAGCCGACTCACACTGGACAATACCTGAACTTCGAATCGAACCATCATGGTGCTACAAATTGAGGGGTTGTTCGATCGCTGGTGGACCGTGCCTACAACCTGTGTATCACAGAAAAAAGTTTTACCATCAAATTGGACAATATCAAGGAAGATCTGCGAAGAAATGGGTACCCCAAAAAACATATAGAAGAGGTTTAAGCCTGCAGGGGGGGGGGGGGTAAGAACAAGAAACCAGACGAGCCGACACAAGCCACCCTGTGCGTTCCGTATGTTAGAGGTCTATCGGAAAGAATAAGACAAATTGGGTCGAAATACAAAATATGGACATGTTTCAAGTCAGGTAACACTATTCGCAGCCATCTCACATAGACGAGGCCACGTAACGCTGACATTGACTAAAAAAACTGCATCTACCGCATCCCCTGTGAATGCGGTGAAGCTTATCTTGGAGAAACTAAGAGACCACTCAGCGTAGACTCGCTGAACACAAGAAAAACACTCAACGAGAAGAAACATCAAAGTCAGGGAAAGCGGATCATGTCTGGACGACCCAACACAACATAAAATGGACTGAAGCCGAAGTCATCCATAAAGGAGAGGGCTGGTATAGAAGGAAGTTCAAAGAGAGTGCATATGTTATGAACAACAAAGTCTTCAGTCAAGCAAGAATAGAAATTCGTAATGTGTGGAAACCCTTAATTAGTGGCATGGATCAATTGAAATTGCGATAAGAATTAACAATGCTGTACCGGAGGACCCGGCACTGTAATTAACAAGCTTACCTGAACACCGGCAAATTACCCCTAGGCTAATGACACAAAATTATCTAAAGCATATATAAGAAGTATCCTTGAGATTGTCGCTCTATACACTTGATAACGACTGTGGATTTTAACAGTTGAAACGTCGTGATTAAAAATTGCAGAGAATTGAATTTTTCTTTGTTCTTTTTTAGGCAATGAAAGTCCAGAATAACCTTACACAAATCATTTTTAGTTTCCATAGACTTGAATAATCCCTCATCGATCCGGTCTATCCACTTGATTCGATTACTTTTTATTATTTTTTTTTCCGTACATTCAATAGTTATTTCTAGAAATCTGTTTATGAATGTTTGCATGGCCGTTTGAACATCTGTGTCTCCATAATATATATTTTGCCACGATTCATTTTGTAGTTCGTATACAATTTTTCTGTTATTGAGATATAATCTGAAATAATTTTTTGTTTTCCACACTTTCGGGTTCCATCGTTTTCGTATTTTCTAGCTGAAATGCAATTGGAAAATGATCTGATATGCATGAATGTATAACCATCGGGTGTATCCTTTCATTTTCAATACATGTTTTAGAATTATTATGTACTCTCGTATCCTCATCTATTGCTGACATGTAGCTATATTCACTCATAATATTGGGGTATTCGATAGAAAAGCCTTCATTGTCCCCTAGTATCTATATTGATGTCACCCACTATTATTTCAATATCTGATTTTCTCTCTCTACATTTTTCAGTTAGAAATGTATTCAGCGCTTCGTTAAATTCATAAGGACATGTTGTTGGAGATCGATATAGGGTTATGATGTCATACTTGTTTCCTTTCATTTCCGTTTTGAAGTTGATTGCTATGGAGCTCCAAATTTCATTTATTTCTGCCACGAAATTTAAAGAATTATTAATGTATATGTGAATGTTTCAGTTAAAATTATCATGTCGAAATCGTTTGTGAAATGTTTTGAAGCAACTCTAAGTTCTTCAGAATTTCTGACAATACGCAGTATATTTGTTTGAAACAATTTGAAATCCCAGTTTCCATGCCTCTCATTGATTTCCCCCATAAATGTATCACATTCTATATTGTTTTCGAATGATCTTGTCTGTGATTTATCAATAGTGAATTCAGTAATGTACCTAATTAGAAAGAGGAAAATATATGGCTAAATATAAATTATGGTAATAGTGTTATAAAATTTGTCTGTTACTGTGAGTTTCAGCGATTGATTTCGGTACTAGATTAGCTTTCAAAAATTTATAGTATCATTAAGGAAGTATAACAATTAAAATCTCACTATTTTGTTAGTTTTCTGGTCAATACAGAACGTATTCATTATCAGAACGTGTTCTCTTTTTTTTTCCATTTGTATTTTAGGTGCTTGTAGTGGTTTCTTTGTTTGTTGAAATCTTTGGAGTAGTGGTGTCAGTTGTTCGCAGGTTAGAATGAGCTTTCTTTTATAATAATAATAATAATAGTAATAATAATAGTGTTTATTTGAATCAAATGGACATAATTTCAATTCATCATAAATGTACAGTACAATATTAATAATCTACAATACAATAAAATTGGTATAAAATTAATTCGCTAAAAAATATATATATATATATATATATATATATATATATATATATATATATATATATATAATGCTGACATAAAATACTAAAATGAAAACAAATAAACATGGTGAACCACAAAGCCATAGGCTGTCCATGGTGTAGGTATGTTTTAATAGATTTTTTCAGCACTACGACTAAAGTTAAAATTATAATTTACTACATTTAGTTTGCGATGTGCAATTTTAGCGATTCAATTTGAAAATTCGAATAATTGTGCAATTGCGTTTCTATTTTGTGCCAATACATATTTTTTCAATTCCTTTTTGAATTTATTCATGGGATGTGAAAGTAGAATTTCTTGTGGTGAATAATTTAGAAATCTAGGCCCTAAAAAATTTAGGCATTTCTGTCCGATTGTTTTCTTTGCGATGTCTGTTTTATATTTGTTCGATTTCTTCGCTCTTGTTTCATATTTGTGTGTAAAAAATTCGAGGTTGCTATTTCTGTTTCTATTTTTATAGAGATACGAACCCATTTTTGCCTCGACAGTTGGGATAGAAGGTGCACTATTGGGTTTGGTGGATTTTCTTCTCTTCTCTCTAGTTCTGCGATTCCAAAAGATTTACCGTCTACAAAAAGTTCGTTTCTTCTCATAAAGGAATCCTTTTATACTCCTTCATTTTTGACGTGGAAGAGGTGTCTCCTTAATGTTTTATTTTTATTCCTTTGCATATGTGTGAGGTCATGGGCTATGGAGATATTTTTTCGTTTCAACTTGTTACAGTTCTTTAAAACCTCTCTTTTTCAGATTTGACGTGAACTCGATCTTAACAGGGCAGGAATTCGATTTTCCATTTCGATATACGTCGCTTCCAGCTCTCAGTATATCTCTGAGATCCTTGCACAGATTTTAAGCTATGATTTCTTTCCGTTTTTTATTCAGTCCGAATATTAAGTGTTTTTTTTCATCTCTTTTCAAGTATTCCACTTCTTCTTTCAGTTGATGAGATTCTTCTTCTAATTTGGTAACACTATTCCTCAGTTGATCTATATTTAGCAGAAGTCGAGTTTCGCTAGCTTCTATGTAGTTTTTTATTTCAGAAATGGCTCAATATAGTTCAAATACAATGATTACACTAAAAGTTGATTAGAAGAATCAACTTTTCTACCGGAAGGTAATGAAGATCGATCTTATAACATGAAAATTAAAATAATTGATATAGCGCCAGATTGACTATTGGTTGGAACAAACCTGAATAATGAAAATAACGATAAATAACAGAAAAATCGTGTTTGAAAATTGTCGATATTCAAAAGGTCATTACTCGAAAAGTATAAGTGACCCCCACGAAATTCTTTTAGATTCGTGTTAAGGATATAAAACTACGTAAGAAACACCACTTTCCTTTTTATTTCGAGAATGAGCCTGATAAGCTTACCTTTACCGAATTTTTGGTGGTCCCAAGTAATTTCGGAGATCCGGGCATTTTTTAGAATGATAACTGGCATTTTCTAGCACACGTTTCATCCTTGAAAAACACACTCAAATGCGTCCTCATTTTCACCAGCATAATATTCTCATCCTAGTTCACCAGTTTTACACATTTTTTTTATTGAAATCAGTTCTTTATCAACGAACTTTCGAAGTTTTTTAGCAATAACAAAATCAACAAATTCATCCTGTTTTGTTTGGTGAATATCTGTCATGTCAGGATTGTCAGGTTGGTAACTAGGAAATCAGTAGCCGACAACTTTTCAAAACAATGGAATACTTTGAGGGCGAAGCAAATTTGCGACATTGCCAATGTGAATCTAGAAATATTCAATTCACGTATCACATGGAATATTTCAGTGAATGGGTATGAAAAATTAGTTGATTGGTATAACCACTACATTTTTTCATCAACACTTCAACTACACATTCAAATAATGGTACTATGATCTTTCTAAATGACTAGCAAAATTTAATGGACGAGGGAGATCATGGAAATGTGCGTAGATATAATATGAATACATATGCGCACAAAAAAATAAAGAGAACTTTTTACATAAAGTTGCCTACTTTGATGTCTAGAACTTAACCCAACCGACCCGACCTTATGCAAACCCAACCGAGCTTACCCGACTTTACCTACAAAACGGTTAGGTTGCATGTTTCTCTGTGTATTCGAAAATACCAAAAAGAATTTTTTTTGATCCGACACGTTTTTTAAGTAATAATTTTTTCGCAAAAAATGCCTCCTTCATGCTCTGCCTATTTGACAATTATCTTTCGTGCATTCAAAATATTAATATCAAGAGTTTTTTTTTCAGTCCAGTTATCTCACAACAAAATGGCTCATTTCACAACAAATAGTAGCCAGATCAATGTTTTTCATTGAATCAACAATGAGTCTTAATAACTTTATAATAGATGAAGCGGGAAGAAATATCACAAAATCATCTCCACAACTTTAATTTGACTACATCAAACTAATGGGGGTACATGTTTCGGATTCAGCAAGAATCTTCAGCCTTATACCAAGTTCTACAACAAATATGAAAGGGCTACCTATATGTAGTTACAACCGAACCAAAGTTACTTATATGGAGAGGAAAAATTCCTTTTAATGAATTACAAACAAACAAAAATTAAATGGGGGTACTATGTCCTATGCCTTAGAATTGAGAGGGAAATATAGTAATTGTGATTATGATCTGTGTAACAACTCACCATACGGCATGATAATAAATTTTACAAAAACATATATAAAAAATATGTGGAAATATTTATGACATGGTCTGCCGACTCATGTCCGAAATGAGCGTTAGGGCAATTTGCCCTTCCAACGCCAAATATCAAAAGGATTTATTATTGTTTCTAAACTACAATGTGTTAGCAAATTTCTTTTTGGGAAACAGAACTGAGGTTAAAGTGACAGATGAAAGCGTACTTGTCAGCTGTCAATTCAACTTCATAGATCAGAACAATTTCTTAGGGGACAGGACACAATACATATTTACATGTTCTATGGTGAGTTGGGGTGTGGCAACCAAGATAAACCGAATGTTCAGCGCAGTGAAGACAGACCAAATGGGGATATTAAAAGTTCAAAGAATTGAAAAATTTTATGCAGTCAAAATTTACCTGTTCATTCAAAGAGTTGACAATACCGTCTTTCAAAGAATGATTTATTTCAAAAATTTTAAGTAGATTTAGCAAAGTACCTGTACTTTGAAATTTTTGAAATAAATCGAAGACTTCCGAGGGTTGCGCGTAGGGGTGCGATCGGTTGACGGAAATAACAATTCTATAACAATTCCATAACTTTGTCAGTTTTTTTGTCAACTTTGAGCAAACACTCTCATCCCTCATTATTTGTAAGTGCGACATTTCACATTAAGCAAATCTGCGCGCGCAAATATTGGGCGAGCGCACTTGCTTATCTCGTGTATTTCTGTTCTTGTTCGTCACTAACACCTAGTAAGGGTTGAAAGTTTCTACTCAAAAATGACAGAAACTGAGAGAGTAGTGATGGGAATGCCCGCGCTCGCCCGACATTTCGCAAAAACGCGTGCAGATTTGCGAAAAGTTTGGAGAGCGCGTTCTCTTTGCTCTGGTCTTGTTCTTCACTAACAAATTATGAGGGATAAAAGATCAAATTTGAAAGAAACTGACAAAGTAGTGATGGAAGTGCGCGTTCTTGCTTTGCTCGCATTTCTGTAGATGCTAGATATCTCCACCAAGGAGTAAGGGATGAGTTACATAAGTTACAAAGTAGTAAGAGGAATGCGCGTGCTCTCTTCGCTTGCGTATTTCTTGATAAATATCCTCACTAAGAGATATGGGACGGATGTTTCTACACAGTAAAAACTGAATGGAAAAATACATGCCAAAATGTAATATATACATGCTGCTCTTAGTATTATAACTTGATTGTGCAAGTAATTTGAAATTTTAATGTAAAATTTGGTAAATGTCCTCTATTTCTCCAGTGTTTTACAATGAGCATGTATTTCAGTACTTCATTACATGTAATTTCCTCTGGTTTACATGATGACTGTAATTGAATGTAAAAATCAGTAAAGCAACGTATTGTTACAGTGGAATGACGCCAATTTACAGAATATTCCTGGTAATATGTGAATTATCTTTAATCTAAATGTAATTTTCCGAGCTTTGTCGGAATATACAAAACCAACGAACGTAAAAGTGCTACAACGGTTCCTGAAACTTGCAAATTTTGATAGATATTTTGCAATCAGTTTTCTGCAATGGCTGCACCATTGACTCAACTGCTCAAAAAGGAAACTCGTTGGAAATGGACTCAGTTGGAACAGGAAGCCTCTGAGAATTCGAAGAATAAATTGAAGGAAAGAACACTCGTGTACCATCCAAGAAATAAAGAACTGTTTTGTGTATAAACCAATGCATGTGATCAGGCTTTGGTATGTCATCTATTTCAGGTCATTGATGGCCAACTTAGACCAATAGCCTGGGCGTCTAGGTTGTTATTAGATCGGGAAACACGGTACTCCATTAATGAAAAAGGAACTCTAGGCGTTTTATGAGCATTATCGAAATTCCAAATATATCCGCTAGGCAGTGAGTTTACGATATTCACTGATAATGATTCTATAACATATCTCAAAACATGTCGCTTATTTGCAGCTTGTATTTCTAGATATGCATTAGCTCTGCAAGAGTATGACTTTGACATCGAGTGCATTTCAGGTACCTACTAGTCTACCAACTGATCACAATTGCCTACAGGCAAATATCTTTTACATGTTAAGGATACTGGAGGAATACTTTACAGCACACAATCTCAAACTGAATAAAAACAAGACCCAAATCATATCTTTTACCCAGAATTACACTAACAAAACTTTAAGTGATGGTGTAACTACTCTAGAACCAGAGACCCAACTTTCCTTTCTTGGAATCATAATTGGCTCAAAGCTGGACTGGATGAGTCACACAAATAAAGTTGCTACACAAATGTCGAGGTATTGATATGCCCTGAAAGTAATTACTTAGAATATTTCCACTGAGGCTGCGATGTTAGCATACAATGGATTTGTTCAGAGTCACAGTAGATATGGTATTATTCTCTGGGGAATGTCTGTACATACACAAAAAAATATTTATATTGCAAAAATGGTGTATAAGAAAGATATTCAATCTTTCTCAGAGAGAAAGCTGTAGAAAAATATTCTCAGAGAAGAAAATATTAACACTAACCGGTCTCTATATTTATGAATCTGTAGTATTTGTCAAAAAAATATACCCCTTTTTGCGACTCATGCTAGGAATCATAACCACAATACGAGAAACAAAAATAACCTTTTGAATATAAAGACACATTTGACCTATCTTCAAAGAAATATACCCTTTTTAATCATTACTATTTATAACAAGATACCTGAATCTCTCAGAACTTTGTCTTTTACAATCTTGAAGAATAAATTGAAAACTATGCTTCTCTCCAAAGCTTATTATTCACTGGAAGAATTCTTCAATGGCCCTATCTAAACTGCTGATGTTACTCTCAAATACTTCATATCTCACTATTCTGCATTGAGATTTGATATTTTTCGATTGCGTTGGGTGAGCTACCCTGCGCTGATGATTGGCAAGGAACCATGAAACCGGTCCGTAGGTGTTCCCTCGTGTGGATTGAGACATGTTTTGGCGTTGAGATTGGAAGAACATTGCAAAGTAGTTCTTGTAGAATACTTTGCCAAGAATCTAACAGATATAATTCAATGGTCGTAGGGGGCAGTAGTTGTTTTCTGTTGGAGACTTGCCGACGATTATACCTATTGTATAGGTTAAATGCAGAAGTCTGGATTGCTTAATCCGTTTTATTATTAGTTTAATGGGCTTCTGCCAAGTAGTGTCATAGAATATTTTCTTCTGAATTTATTTGGCTTCAGACGAAGTCGACACCATAGTCGGAGTGCTCTTCGAATCTTGGGGTCAAGATATTTTTCGATTGCGTTGGGTGAGCTACCCTGCGCTGATGATTGGCAAGGAACCATGAAACCGGTCCGTAGGTGTTCCCTCGTGTGGATTGAGACATGTTTTGGCGTTGAGATTGGAAGAACATTGCAAAGTAGTTCTTGTAGAATACTTTGCCAAGAATCTAACAGATATAATTCAATGGTCGTAGGGGGCAGTAGTTGTTTTCTGTTGGAGACTTGCCGACGATTATACCTATTGTATAGGTTAAATGCAGAAGTCTGGATTGCTTAATCCGTTTTATTATTAGTTTAATGGGCTTCTGCCAAGTAGTGTCATAGAATATTTTCTTCTGAATATTTTTTAAAGTGTAAATGTGCGTATATGTGTTAATTGTATATTATATACTACTGTAACTGACATGTTCTACACCTGAAAAGATTTTTAACACAAAGAACTAATAAAGAATATCTATCTATCTATTACTAGATAGATAGATAGATATCCTTTATTAGTTCGTAGATAGTAGCAGTAGTAGGTAGTAGATAGATAGATAGATTGCAAACGCCTTGTCTCTGCATTCTGGTATAAGACTTCATACCTCTGGCAACAAAATTTTTGAAATTCTTGCTGTTATTTCACTACCAAGGGAATTTTAACAACTTGTCAAAGATATAGCTAGGTACCAACTGGAGGACACGAAATTAAATAAAATTCTAGAGAATATAGCCTCAGATCCCAAGCTCCAAGGTCGGTTCACCCTTTTTAATGGAATTCTCTATCAAATCATTGGCCATGGGGATCATTATTTACTATGCATACCAAAGTCATTAGCCGCAAAGTTTGCAGAAGCCTATCATGTGTCATAAGGACATTTCAGGAAATACAAAACTTGGCGAGTACTAAAAAATTAACTATGGTGGTCTAATATGCATCAAGATGCTAAAAGAGTTATTCGTCAGTGTGAAAAAAATCGATAACATCAATTTTACCGGATCCTTCAATGAACTCTATCATTTCCGACTCAAAGAATGAATTGGTAGCACTGGACCTTTATGGACCATTGCCTGTGAGCCGCGAAGGTGTCACTTATATTTTAATTGAATGAAGAAAAGTTGTATTTCGTGCAGAAATTTATTTATAAAATCAGAGCAGAGCAGAGATAAATAAATTTCTGCACGAAATACAACTTTTCTTCATTCAATTACATTGGAACGTGCACACAGCTGGACAAATTTCACTTATATTTTAGTTTTACTTGACGTTTTCACAAAGTATGTTACCTTATATGCTTTGAAAAAAGCAACAACACGTGTGATTCATAATAGGATCACAACAAATTTCTTGCCCAAGTTTGGCGAGGTAAAAAAACATATTATCCGATCACGGAACATTTTACCGCTAAGCGTTGGAAAGATCCTTTACAATCGCTGGATATACGAGTACGCCATCCACAATCCAATCCTTCAGAAAGGGTGATGAGGGAACTAGGAAGGTCATGCCACACATACTGTGCCGACCAACAAAAACACTGGGCAATGAGTTACAAAATTTTGATGAGTTCATGAATTCAGTGATTCATGAACCTTAAGCGTTGTACAAACCAGACAACAAAATGTTGGCAACATGTTGACGAATGTTGGCAACATATTCGTTGAACACACCAACTAGTAGCTGGATACATGTGGTCAATTGTAATGTTTTTTGTTTTGAGAAAATGCGCTGTTGCCAAGTTGGTCACTTCGGATTATTGGAAAAAAACAATTGAACGTCTCGATTATGGACCCTCAACCAATTCTAATGGTTCTATTATTGTATTGCAGAAATGCGTCGTTACTAAGTTTTGGTCTTTTTGGATTACTGGAAATCTGTGATTTCACCTTTCCATACTAATAAGTGATCGAATTACCAGCAAGTTAGATTAGGTTTGGTTGTGTCCAAATTGTTTGAACTTCTCTGAATAATTTTCTGTGTCCATAACTTGGCATCAACGCATTTCCCCAAATTCAAAATGTCATATCATTTGATTGAATAGCATGTTGTCCACTTATCCATATGATTCCACATTTCCTGGTAACCAAAGTGACTACCTTGGCAACAGCGCATTTCCTTAAAATAAAAATGGCATTATTAGAATTGGCTAAGAATTTGTATTAATACTACCCATTGAAAATAATGATACCCGGTTCAATCCATGTTCGTATCAGATTTCCAGTAAATCCGAAGTGATCAACTTGGCAACATCGCATTTCCGCAAAACAAAAATGGTAGGTACTATCAAAGTTGGCTGAGGATTTATATCCATATGCTCCAATCTAAATTTGTAAATTATTTTCTGCTCCCCTAACTTGGCAACAGCGCATTTCCTCAAAGTCAAAATGTCATAGCAGGAACCACCTGATTGAATAGATTGATGTCCACTTTGATCCATCTCCATATCAGATTTCCATTAATCCGAATTGACCAACTTGGCAACAGAGCATTTCCGCAAAACAAAAATTGTACCATTAGAATCATCTGGTGGCATAAAATCGCGAAGTTCTATTTTCTTTCAGGACAGATTTCCAGTAAGTAAACCAAATTTTTACCAAGCATTTCAATCAGATCTACCACTTGCTGGTTTTGGTCCATATTATGTTGGCTGAAGGGTTAAGAACTACTACACTTTGCTTTGTCATGAATAATATCAGAGTTATGCAGTGAAAATAACCTCTTTACTCTGATGATTGAACCTCACTTGTTGACAACACCGTTCAGACTGAGCGATGTTTTCCATTTCAAATGGAAAACACGGATACAAGCAATACGTAAAAAAATATTTTGCCGCCCAATATCGGCACTATGTTGCCGAGTATCTATCAACTTGTTGCGAGTTGATGGGATACATGTTGCCAACAATGTTGCCAACAATGTTGACAACAATGTTGACAACATGTATCTGTCCGAATGTTGCCCAGTCTGTACTTACCTCAAGGGGTATAGTCCAAATGGACTCCAGTTACGAGGTGAACGTATCAGGATGTTACCCTAACCACTTAGGGGTGCATGTGAGAATGGCGAGCCTATGAGTCAAGAGGTAAAGGTAATTCTGGCGGATGAAACGCCGATGAACAAATCGGAGAGACGGAAAGTTCATCAACAAAAACCTCCGAGCAATAAAAGATATAGAGAGGGCTTTTCTGTCTCTTTTTCGAAAGCAACACACCCGACGTTGTTTACAAACATCTCAGCCCGAAGCATGTTAAAAAGGGCATTGTTGGATATATGAGTTCCGTATTATTCACTCTTAACTTGGCGGTCATGTTTGTTTATGTCCGTTTACGACTGTCTTATTTGGCGTCTTGTCAAATCAAACCATGGGCGTCGCAGCAAGGTAATCATGGCATAAACCATATTCGACCTTTTCATTGGTATTAAATAAATTGATTTTTATTGAATTTGATAATTTTCATCACGATTTTGAGACAAAATTACGCTATTTGTTAAAATAGCTGTAAAAAAACTATGTTTATGTAAATCGACTAAACGATTACCTATCAATAATTAGGAAAAATGTTGTTGCAATGTAGGTATACTAAAAATTAAGTGAGTAAGCAAACTCAACTCTTCATTAACCAAATTCAAATCATAAGCCACAAGCTATATCTAAAGGGTATTAGAATGTTTTGTTGACATACGGGGTTTATCACGTAGGTAATCCGTTCATCAGAAGTTGTCGATGTTCCCATATGAATAAAATTTTATATACACGGAATATCACATATATAAATATCAATATGAATAATCGATCCGGAATGTTGTCAATGACGTATCGCTTTTGGTTAAACCGGACGTGGACATTAACTTCTTTACTGTGAATGGAACATTGTGAATCATCGCGGGATTGAAATCTAATCAATGGGTTGAGTGGTATTCTTAAACTTTTGAGGGAGCCCATACTCCTTCCTAATTTCGGGAGATACCCCATTGAATTTCTTCAATCCTTTGGGAAGATGCAGCAAGTTAAATAATAACTACATAAGAAATTCTCGATTTCCTACCATGCAGACAGACTTGTAATATCGATCGCTCCCTAAGCCTAACTCTACAAAAGTTAAGGAATAACTTTTTGACAACTCTAAAGAATAATTTCAATCATCTGCCTCAGGATATCAATAACCTACGGCTTACCACACTTTGGATTCGTATTTCAATGATACACTTTAGTCATGAATTCAAATGTAATCTCTTATGTGTATTATAATTCATGTATATCGTATATATAGTATAGTATAGTTTACTAATGTGATTCAACAATTCGAATATTTTGACTCTTTTACTTCAGCACTTTCATTGCTTTTTTCAGTATTTATGACCTTATTCTATGCTTTATCAGCAATAATCTAATTCTCCGCACAATACAGTATTTTTGATCGATTTAACCCCTATTAAAAGAAAGTGTTCATTGCTTTTGAGCAATTTAGTTTCTATTGCCACATAGCAATAATAGATACTTTTCTGCATTCACAATTGACGAATGAAAGCCATTTTTTTAAAGATCGTAGAAAAAATAGTGTATGCCATGGTAGTATGTGGCGTTTTGAAAATTCTCATGTCATTTATAATTGTCACTTATTTTTGTTCATATTCATCGTAATGAAATATGTCACTCTCTACTGACAACACTCGTAGAGAGTACTCAAAGGCATATCCTGTGAGGGTAAAGAGCAGCTATTATTTGCCGTGGCGCTCCCGGTCGACTTAGAAAATATTGGTAGCGCATTCACTTTTTAACATGAGAAAATGTATCAGCACGCCACTGGTTCTACGCTTACGTCCGAATTTCATGACAATAACAAATCTCCCCCTCCGAACTCGGAGTTTTACCCCTCACCCACAATCTGTAACAAAGGATAGTGTTATGGAGCTTTCATAACAAATATGTGTTGTGAATATAGAAATGGCAAATCTATCAGCCGTATGCATAGTTAATCGCCAGCGACTCGCCAGAGTTTCGCCGTTTGCTACACAAGGATTATGATGCACAGTCGAGCTCCAAAAAAGTGTCAACTACGCGATAAGTCACATTTTGGCAAAACGCTGGCGATGTACCACTTTTTTGGAGCTCGACTGTGCATTATAGTTCTTGTGTAGCGAGCGGCGAAACTCCGGCGAGTCGCTGGAATTGATTATGCATACGGCTGTATGTCTTTTATTGCTCGGAGGTTCAAACGGTTCGAACAAGGACAACTAGTGTTGTTGAAATCTAACAATATATCTTCCGCAATAAAGTCGGAAACCAAAAAATTTCTTGTTGTTCGAGGGCCCTTATTAGATTGAAAAGTCTGTGGGTCTAGCAACTTTTGTTTTAAAATATTTGGATTCAGAAAAATAAAGGGGTATCTTTCATGCCTGTAATCTGAAACCATTTCATGTCAAAGAATCTTCGATAACTTGAACGTTACATAAAGATTCGGGGTGCAAGTACTTTGTATATTGATACGTGTACAGAATCATCTTTTCAATCAACAATTTGTAACCAAGTATTCAATAAGGTTGTTATTGAATATTTTCTTCATCTTGTAATTTTACCGAAATGTACTTTTCCTGTTGGTGATGGACTTGCTTTATTATTAACACTCATTGCAAATCAATTTAAATACCTTTTGGTGTCAACTAAGAGATTTAGCTCTGCAAAATTCTATCTGCGAGTTTGGTTTTAGGTAAGTTTTACTTAAGATGTCTAAAAACCATGGTGTGTCGACTCATTCCTGCAAAACTGTGGGATAAAACGAGAGACAATTCGCCAGCTTGATTAAGAGAAAATAAATGAAATCGTGACCTGTTTCCCAAATATTCCGCATTTTCGTGTACCGCCACGGTCGGTTTTCCTGTTAGGGTAAATTTACAAGCACAGAAGTTTTCAAGTATTGTCGACGGATGAACTGAATAAAGAAACCTAATTATTGAAATTTACCAAATCACTATCACCAATCAGTTTTATTTGTTACATTTTCGACTTATTTTTATAATTTTTTACTAAAATGCAATTAACTACAATAATAACCACGCATTTCATTTGGAAGTATCGAAATTAAGCGTCATGAAAATTCACCATTAGATCAGGTCAATCAAGCTAAACAGAAAACGATTAAATATTCACAAATTTTATTCATTGTTTCGCCAGCACAGCAGCTTCTTCACTGTCTGATTGAATAAAGTTTGTGGATATCGAATCGTTTTCTGTGTATTTTATACAATTACTATGGATCTTCATCAAGTGACGGCCGAGTCAATAAGACAAATTGAATTATCATTGAATGAATGATGAATTTTTAAGAAAATATACAGCAAAATGGACAAACACATTAATAATAGTCATCAATACAGGGAAATTGCACTAAGAAATTTAGATTCCGTCCCAACTATTCATTTTTGAACAGTATTTGAAGTTTGTTGAAATTCCACAAAATTGACAACAGTCGGCAATCACCATATCCCTGGAATATTGACAGGACTTGAATTCTATAAGGAACCAACTGAAGAAGCAGACCACTATTTCATATGTTTATTTGTCTTCTGAAAAATCAAAACAAAACCGAATAACTGGACACACCAGGGTTTTTAGACATCTTAGTTTTACTACCATGATGACAGCTGTGACATATCAATCACAAATTGTCATATTCAGTAAATGTAATAATTTTACTACCATACCTACAAATTTATGAATTTCAGATTGATTCTGCCCTCAATAAAACCCCTATAATTTGCCTACTCTGCTTAATCGACCCATACCGTTACAGATCCTTTATGGTAATTGTTGTGTTTGTTGGGAAAACATATATTTTCAGTCATATAATGTTTTATTGAACCATTTTGATTAGATTGGGATGAATTTCCACTTTTTCTAATAATCTTCATCAGGCGATTTCTTTCTTCAACACAGTTTTTTCTTTACCATAACAGCTTTTCCTTCTACATAAATCAGAGTTCTGAATCACTTCACAAACCTCTTGAATAAAATGATTTTCATTATTACCTCTACCTAATTATACATAAAACACATCCACTATTATTACATAATATAATCCTTCAAATTTAGAGGTTCTGTCACCTCTTATTATTCTATATGTATTTTAAATTCCATAACTTTCGAACTGTAATTTTCTATTACATTTTGTATTCAGCAATCATATGGTTGACTGCTTCTTGTATTTTTTTATATCTTCAGGTTTTTTCAAGGTGAGATGATTTCAATTACTCGGAACACTATGAAATTTGACTGAGTCCATAACTGATACTCTTCTTGTTGACATCGTATTTGACTGTGCAGGATGTTACGATAAAGATGTTTCAATGCGGGTAAATAATGCATTCACATTTTTAATTCAGTCTTTATTCTATATTGACTTCGAAATTTTATGAAATGTCGGTAAATGTTAAGAAAACGGTAACCCCACTTATTTTGATGAAACTTTCACAGATAAATCAAAATACAATAAAAACACGATAGCAAACGAAATTTTGATGCGGAAATTATAACTTTGGCAGTTATGACCTTTTCAAGTACCAAAAAAGTAGTAGATATGGAATTACATTCTAGGGACAATAAATGACTACAATTTCTCTCTTTTTCTCAGCAACACACTAAATACACATTTATTCAGCTATTGTCACTATTATATATATATAAATATTTTTATTATGAATTTTTCGGTACACATAAACGTCAAACTTCAATCATGAAACATCGTAGTTGGTTGAGCTATCTGTGCTTGGGTACATATGCAGCAGCGTTGCCAAATTACCTGAGATTATTCAGAAATTATCAAACGTTACTTACTTCAGAAAATATAAGTGAGTGTGAATAACTCACACATGACTCTTGACATGATAAAAACATCAAAGCAAAGGACATTTTTGTGAAGAATCGTAACATAACATGAACAGAAAAATAAATACGCATGCGCTGATTTGCCAACTGTCGACCGAGTGCCAGATCAAGAGAATGGACAAAATGGAAATGCGCATGCGCTGTTTTGCCAAGTGCAGTGCCCTTGCAATTTTAATATAAAATCGCAACAGACTTACAGCCGTATGCATAGTCAATCGCCAGCGACTCGCCAGAGTTTCGCCGTTCGCTACACAAAGATTATAATGCACAGTCGAGCTCCAAAAAAATGACAACTTCGCGGTAAGTCACTTTTTGGCGAAACGCTGGCGATGTACCACCTTTTTGGAGCTCGACTGTGCATTATAGTTCTTGTGTAGCGAGTGGCGAAACTCTGGCGAGTCGCTGGAATTGACTATGCATACTGCTGTTTGTCTTTCTATATGAAGAAAATAAAAAGGACAATATGAAAAAGGTAATGTGTATGCGCTAGACCGATATTTCGCAACAGACTTGGGCTTTCTTCATGGAGATCAAGAGGAAGAATGAAGTGGAAAAGAAATGCGCTTGCACTTGGCCTACCAACTGTTGGCTAAGAAATCACAACAGACTCAAGCTTCCTTCATAAAGATCAAGAAAATAGACAAACGGGAAATGCGGAAATCTGGCCGACATGTCAGCCGAGCGCGCGGTACGCGCGCGCTATTCTACCAAGATCAAAGCCTTTGCAACTTTTATATGTAATCACAACAGACTTAGTCTTCATACATGAAGATCAGAAAGTGTACATAGAAAAGGAAATGCGCATGCGCTCGGTCAACATTCCGTAAATCTGCGCGCGCGGATTTGCGAAATATCGGCCAAATGCACGCTACGCTGAGATCAAAGCCTTCTCAATTTTAATATGCAATGGCAACAGACATAGACTTCCTACATGAAGATCAAGAAAATGTACATGAGAAAGGAAATGTGTGGAAAAATGGACACATTCCTGGAAACAGAACCGAAGAATTTTTTAGATTGGCAAGTAAACTGTATGATGCCAAAAAATCCTTCTATAATTCAAATAGCTTACATGTTGAGAATGAAACAGATTTTACTCTGATTTGGAAACTAGAATATGATATTTTCATTTCACAAAATCGGCCCTATTCAGTGACACCACATTATCCAAAGAATTCGAATAGATTTACTTTACAGAATTCAAATTTTTGGTAGTCTCATCTAGGTAATAATTTTGGTTTTTTACAATATAATTTTCAACTATAAAAACTCATAGAAAAGGAATTTTCTGTTATTTTCAACAAAACAGTAATTGGCACTTAATTTGCTGGAATTTGAAAAAAAATTACAACAACGCATTTTAGTCTTTCTTGTCAATGTTTGACATTTGGTAATATTATTTCATTTAGACTTCAAGGATTTTTTTAGTAAAATCACCAATGATTTTTCGGTGTGCCAATCGGTTTTGTATGACTCAAAATTATATTTTCTGTCTTTCAATATGTGTTGCAGATTGAAATGTAGGTAAAAAATTCGATTAAAGTGCATGTGCTTGTGCTCTTTTACGTACCACTATTCAGCATTTATTAAGAAAATAAATGTCTTCCAGGTATTTCGGCAAATAAAAATTGGTTTTTTATAGTTTTATATGTAGTATGAATCATCAGTGAAAATTTCATCAAAATCTGAGAGGTTTCTGATTTCTTTACTTTTCTCGGAATGTCATAGCGAAACACAATAAAATATATACTCATGTGAAATTTGATATAGGATGATAGTGATTGTTGAGGAGCTTATCTACTTTGAATCATTGTTGAGAACATTTTCATATGACGAAAAAACAGTACTCATATATTAAACATCATGATACTCCTTCTGAATAGAAAAATTACATAATAAATTGCATGTGCAGTTTAAAAAAAAAATAAGTATCCATTTAAAACGTACTTCGAGATATCCAACTATGGAGGTGTGAAGGTACTTTCATTTGCTGGGTAGTAGTATGTATGTATACCCTGCTTTGATGATCTGGAAAATAAAAAAAATAATAATATCCAATTTCTTCCATCTGCTTTAATATCATCAGGAGAATATGGAGAATCTTCTCTTCATTGAATCTAGATTATACGAGGATGGTCCCAAAAGTACCTGGCCTGACCTAGGGATGGCAGTAGTTGCTTGAAAAATACCATTGTATTAGAAAGTACACAATCTATACAGCATATGTGAAATAATTGATCATCGTTATGTGATTCATTATATATATTTGAAAAGCCTTAGCCAAACGAATAAAAGCTGAACTAGATTCTACTCTTGGTGAGACTGCTTCTTCGTTATCAATCTCGTTATCAATAGTAAAATATTGGGTAGCAGAGTTTAAACGAGGCCGTACGACCTGCGAAGACGAGCATCGCAGTGGTGAGGTGACGACTCCAGAAATTTTGATGAAAATCCACCAAGCGGGAATGGATGATCGTTGACTCAAAGTGCGCGAACTAACAGATATAGTAGGCATACGGTACATCGCATATTAACTGAAAATTTGGAAATGACAAAGCTGTGCGCAAGATGGGTGTCGCGTTTGCTCACAATGGAACAAAAACTGCGTCGTGAAGATGTTTCCATCGAGTGTTTGGGAAGGTTTCACAGAAATGAAGCCGAATTTTTGCGCCGTTTCATAACCATGGATGAAAAATGGGTCCATCACTTCACACCCGAAACAGAAGAACAATCAAAACAATGGACTAAAAAGGGAGAACCGGCTCCAAAGAAGGCAAAGACCGTTCCATCTGCAGGCAAGGTCATGGCGTCGGTTTTTTGGGATGAGCGTGGGATAATTTTCATTGACTATCTTGCAAAAGGAGAAACTATCAACGGCGAGTATTATGCGAACTTATTGCAACGTTTGAGCGAAGAAATCGAGCAAAAACGGCTGCATTGGACTAAGAAGTAAGTGTTGTTTCATAAAGACAACCGGCTCACACCGGCACCGGCTCACACATCCGTTATTGCAATGGCCAAAATTAATGAATTAAAGTTTGAATTGCAACCTCATGCACCCTTCTCACCAGAATTAGCACCCCTCGGATAATTTTTTGTTCCCAGACTTGAAAAAATGGCTCAGTGGTCAAAGATTTAACAACAATGAAGAGGTTACGTCGGCAGTTAATGGCTATTTTGAGGAGCTTGACGATTCTTATTATAAAAAGGGTATCGAACTTATTGAACATCGCTGGGAAAAGTGGAGCTAAAAGGAGATTACGTTGAAAAATTAATATATTTTTTCCAAAATTTTTGTGTTTTCTTTGTTGGGCCAGGTACTTCTGGGACCACCCTCGTATAGAATCAACTCAGTCAGCTAATTTTGATGAGTTCTGGATGACTTGCCTTGAGGAACATATCATTATTCATGATATCCACATTCCCTATATGAAGAACTAATGGCTTAGTCGAACGGATCATAATTATTAACAAAGTCCTCTTTACTGATGCCGGTTGTTCAAACCAGTTACTCTTGAATATACGAGCTCCAATATCTTGACTCTGAAAACAGCATTTCAATAATTAAAAATATTATTGTCATTCCAAATATTTTCTATTTTGTGTAATTGATAACTTGTTTATTTTGTGGAAATTCATGATCACTTTAATAAAACGAAAGAAACACACTTTTGTCTAATTTCCACTAATTTTTATTTTCACGACCGGTTTCGGGTTCAATCCCATTATCAAGTATAAAAACTAACTAATACAATGGACCTTTACATTTATGAAAAATAAACTGCAAAGTCTAAAACGTCCATTTAACAAAGAGTTCCACTGTAACGTGTTTTTCTCCCCTATTCGGACGTTACAATGACGCTCACGGGTACTGGGTGTATCAGACAACGGTACACTCGCTATAACACCCAATTAGTATTCTCGGTCGCCAGTAAGATTATAGTGGTATGCCCCACTTTCTCCCAGATGACACTTATGAGAGGCCCAGGACAGATACAGTGAAGAAACAGTATTCCAGGGGTTAGTTGTCACGACCATGTTTCGTATTATGACAAGCGGCAGGCTATAATTGCCCTCACCACTGTCAGAATACCGGCTGTACCTTCTCACCCTTCAGTAAAAGGTTTTCAGAGTATTACCCTACAACAGCAGCAATAGAGGTCATTCTGGACCTCACTCCTCTCCATCTAATGGTGAGGAGAACTGCTTGGGGAGCAGACCTGAGGTTGGCCAAAGTCGGACTCAAAGGGACAGCACACAGTGTAAGGGGCTCAACCCCCACCGGAAGTGCACACCTTGCCGATCTCCCAACTGACGAAATTACCAGGAAATTTAGTTTCGAAAAATTTTTTGAAACGGAACTTAATACCAAGAAACAATGGATCACAGAATCCATTCTAGCACTGGGTAAGAATACCATTACATGGTACACGGACGGGTCTAAAACTCCCGACGGAACTAGAGCAGGAGTATTTGGACCTCGTACCAAGTACTCCGAACCCATAGGACACTTCCCCAGCATTTTTCAAGCGGAAATTCATGCCATAGCAAGATGCATTCATTTCAACCTCGACAGGAACTACCGGAACAAGAAAATTGCAATCCTCTCCGATAGTCAAGCAGCCATCAAAGCGTTGAGTTCATATAACATCAACTCGAAGATGGTCTGGGAATGCCTAGAAGAACTTAATGATCTTGGCAGGAACAACAAAGTGATCCTCCTCTGGGTGCCTGGGCACGTCGCAGTAGAGGGCAATGAACAAGCAGACACTCTGGCACGAAAAGGGGCATCAACGCCACTGATCGGGCCAGAACCATTCTGCGGACTTGGAAAATCTCACTTCCAAGAAGAACTCAATAAAACTGAAGAAGCAATGAGAACAACATACTGGCAAAGACTTCCAGGGCTAAGGCAGGCCAAAGATCTCCTCGTCAATTTCAACCGAGCAAGATCAAAAACACTGAATAACCTCAGCAAAATTAGTCTAAAGACAATCACAGGATTTCTAACGGGGCATTGCAGACTCAAAGAACACCTAAGGAAGCTAGGCTTGGAGGAGGACAACACCTGCAGATTATGTGGGGAACATCCAGAAACACCTCACCACATATTGATGGAGTGTTATGCTGTACACCACAGAAGATTAAATATACTGGGATCACACCAGCTGACTGTGGAATAAATACCACAAATGGACCCCCTCAAAATCCTAAAATTCCTGAAGGAATTGAGGCTTGAGGGGCTGCTGTAAACAAGAACACCTTGAGATAGCAGCGCATCAGTCACCATCCATACCTACCAATACCAATACCAAATTACCCTACTTTCCCCTATACCCGGAATGAAAGTATGGGGATTGATAGTATAGAATGAATTTATTTCCAAAATAGTGAGCACTCGGTACACTGAAGAAAGTTAAACTTGACAGGCTTACGGGAAAGCAATCGTATCAGTACACAGGGGAATGAATTGAATATAATGTATATACGGCCACTGAGAACTGATTTTACGGAATCATTGAAAGTGAATTGGTTTCCCTGTGTATGACAGTCGCGCTTTGAAACTTAGGTACGACGAAGCATATCAATCTTAACGGCTAGTCCCGGATTACTGAGATCAGCTTTCAGGGAACTATAATTTCGCGATATTAATTTTATCCACTACTGGCTCACCGACTATTATTTATCGAATAAAAATGCCAAACGAATTCCGGAGAGACGTATCGGCCAGTCCCTTCGGAATACGTAATTTAATTATCACGATCTACGTACTAGTTGTAAGCGAAATATGTCCCTTCTGGTCGTAACACCGATCCTTTCGGGAGAGGCTTCGCAATACGTCTTGGGTAGAGATACAGGAGAGTGGATACGCGATACCGGATGTCTGAAGAACAAAAACTTGAATACGCCTCCTCCAACAAATATGCTCGTTGAGTTCAGCTAGTTCCGTTAAGCAGAAAGGCCGTACTTTTCGGATACGTAGGAACTTCAACAAACTGTTTCCTGTGACTGATTTCAAACGAGACAATCTCCACTCCTGTGAAAGCACATTTGTGGATAACTGTATGACGTGGCACTATATTGACTGGGATAGAGGGTATCCAAGGTGCTCGAAATTTTTACTGAACGGGCTTTATTCGGTTGACTCGACTCGTAATTCAATTTTCCACCTAAGCAACTTGTTGGATTCTAGTACACAAACTAAATTCCAAAAGGTCGTATCTGCCAGACCCTTTTGGAATCAGTAATTTAACTGTAACGTTCTGGTACCTGAATTTAAACGAAATTACCCTTTCCGGCTGTAAGACCTAACTAACCATCTATGATAAATAACGTGGTACTTTGATAATCACGTAGGTGGTTGTTGAATTGCGGTCTCTAAATAAATAAACTAATCGCGGTTCGGGAATTTCAAATCACCTATTCATATGCAATATAACTTAAGTTTACCCTCGGAACTTCAATAAACAAACTATCAATTTCAAATAATATTAGCGATCTGTAGTGTTAACTTTGCCGGGACCAAGAGAGGCAAATTTTCATGTGCTTCCACTATCTATACCATCGGTTGGCTTTCGTAGCAAAACACATGAAAAGCGGTGGTCGTCGTAGCAGAAGGCACAAAAACTATTCAATTTCAGCAAAAAATATTCCGTATCAAAAAATGTTAACTGTTTTAATAAAAATATATTTTGTTTGAAATCTGGTGCCAGAATGAGGGAATTAAAACTTTTAAGTAAGACTTTTTTTGGCTTATTTCGCTGAAATTTCCACAACATGCAAGCCAAACACTCCTTGGTCCAGGTACTCAATGTTAAAAAGTGTAATTGAACTTAAAAATTTGCGTCGATTTAAGCAAGGTTTTCAAGGTCACGGCATATATAAAAAACAAAATATTGGATATAGACCAAAAAGGACTAACATTTTCTCAGCAGAGGCACCTGACGAAATTTATCTTCATATAAAAGTCGCTATGAATTTTGGTTTCGTGGGCTCATGTAGGCGAGAAGAATTAACAAAGATGTCTTCAGATCATATTGATAACAAAGAAAATATTTTACTGATATATATATATATATATATATATATATATATATATATATATATATATCCCAGACACAAAAAAACACTCTTTCAGAATCTTTGCGAATTCTGAGGGAGCTGAAAATGGAAAATTGCTCAATTTGGTCAGAAAGTATGTGAGTTTAAGAAAGCCTGAAACCCCACATAATCAATTTTTCGTGAAATATGAGAAAGGAACTTGCACTGTACAATGTATTGGAATAAACATTTTCGGTAAAATGCCATCAGAGGTTGCAAGTTATCTGAACCTTCCAAATCCTGAATCATATACGGGCCACAGTTTCCGACGTTCCGCCGCCACAGTGCTTGCAGATTCCGGAAAAGGAATAACAAATAATAAATGCCTCGTAGGTTGGAAATCTTCCAGCGTCGCAGAAGGTTATGTAGAGAGCTCACCAAGATTCCAAAAGGGCCAATCCAATAAAATATTAAACTTCAGTGACGCTGTCGCTGGCCCTACCACTTGTCAGCAACTTTCACGAGTACAACAGCCTTCAAAATTGACCTCTTCTAGCCAAGTTACGCCAATGGCCACGTTTGCAACGATTAGTGCTTGTGACAAAGCAGTGGAAAATCAAAACGTCGGAAACCCAACCTTCAAGTCCCCGACTTCATTGGATAACATTTTAGCCTCTGCAATTAATTTACAGAATGCTACAAATTGCACATTCAATATTAATATTAATAATAATTAATTTTTTGATATGTATTTAATGCTAAATGTTTCTTTATGATAACTTTTGGCAGATGGACGAACTCCGCTAGCGCGTCGTTCGGCCATCTGCAATCGCGTGCGAAAAATTATCACTTTCCGCACTTGTTAGGTAAACTACTATTTTCCGCATTAAGGTTTTTTGCCGTCCAACAGCACTGGTCCAAATGGGTTGTCCACCGTCTCAATCTGAATTACACCAAAAGTACCAGGAAAAGCCTCTATCATCAGCATAAAATCTGGTAGGGATTCGAGCTAGGGAACGTATGAGGAGTCGATTTAGAACAACCAAGGAATAGAAACCTGTCGAAACAAGGAGTTTGAGTTATAGACTGAGGTTTCCACTTTAAGAAAAAAATATGTAAACACGAAAATACCCAAAATAGTAAAATGAGGATGCACTTTAGGGGTTGAAAACAGTTTTTTTGCGATTTGTGGCGAAACGTGACTTCCTAGGGAAAAGTACTCAATGGAAAAGTTGTGGAGAAAATTGGAACCTTTCTTATTCAACACTTTTCGACATTACCCCAAATTAACCGTTCAAAGAGGGGAAAAAACTTTTTTTTTCTCGAAGAAATTGTTTAATTTTGATACATTTTTTTTTTTTAAATATGTCTTTTTTGGTGTCGAATGAGCATGACATTTCAGCAATTCAGAAGACGACTAGTTTTCGCGTTAGGTGCACTGTTCGAAAAAAATATTCTTTTATTCCACGAACAATTGTCTTGGTGTTTTTTTTTTGTCTTTTGATGGTCTATAAGTGATTATTTTGATCCTTGAAATATCTACTTTGGAATGGTCTCTGTAACTCAGTGGTTTATTGATCGTTAAACCGCTCAAAACTGGGAAAAACCTACAATAATTCTCTCTGAATCATGATTTTCTCAATATTTTCAATATTTGTAAAAAAGAATAAAAATCATACTATCAAATAAATGTTGTATTCAAATATTTTATTATGAATAATTTAAAATAAACTAATTTTGGTTATGAAAATGATGAAGGAAACCAAAAATCATTAAAAATATTGATAAAATAATGATTCAGAGAGGAATTTTTTTATTCCTCTCAATTTTAAGCATTTTACCAATGAATAAACCACCAAGTCACATAGACCATTTGGAAAAGACAGTTTGGTAATAGAAATGATCACTTACAGACCTCCGAATTCCAAAAAATATCAAGAAAATTGTTCGTGGAATATAAGGGTTTCTTTTTCAAAAAATATGAATAACTCGAAAACTAGAAGTATTTTCATTCACATAGAAAAAGACATGTGTTGGATTACATTCCAAATGATATTAACACGAGCACCATCACATATACAATTTACTCAAAGGTATAAAGGCACAAACTCCAAAACAACACGTTATACAAATTATAATGTAATCGCTTGACAGGGCACGTATTCAATGACTTGACAACTTGAATTGATACGACGTGTCTGCGATGACCTGATCTGTGACTGTCTACGGTGACAGGTCTCCTAGTTAGTGGCGGAGATCTTATCATTCAAAACTTCGTCAATCTGGTAAATTCATTCAGGTAAATTTTATACTTGAAATCTCAACGCAAACATATCATACAATTCAGATGTCAGCTAGCCTTGCCCTAAAGGCCTGAGTGTCAACCAACCTTGCCAGAAGGCCTAGGTGTCATCCCACCTTGCTAGATGGGTTAGGTGTTAACCCACCTTGCCTGATGGCCTAGGTGTGAATTCACCTTGTCAGAAGGCCGAGTTGAAAACCCAACTTGCCAGAAAGGTCGAGGTGTCAAACCACCTTGCCAGAAAGGCCGAGGTGTCAAACCACCTTGCCAGAAGGCCGAGGTGTAAACCCACCTTCCAAGAAAGGCCGGGGTTTCAAACCACCTTGCCAGAAAGGCCGAGGTGTCAAACCACCTTGCCCGAAAGGCCGAGTTGTAAACCCATCTTGCCAGAAGGCCGACGTGTAAACCCACCTTGCCAGAAGGCCGAGGTGTAAACCCACCTTGCCAGAAAGCCGAGGTGTAAACTCACCTTGCCAGAAAAGCCGAGGTGTAAACCACCTTGCCAGAAAGGCCTAGGTGTCAAACCACCTTGCCAGAAGGCCGAGGTGTAAACCCACCTTACCAGAAGGCCGAGGTGTTAACCCACCTACCAAGAAACGCCGAGGTGTCAAACCACTTTGCCTCAAAGGCCGAGTTGTAAACCCATTTTGCCATAAGGCCGACGTGTAAACCCACTTTGCCAGAAGGCCAAGGTGTTAACCCACCTTGCCAGAAGGCCGAGGTGTAAACCCACCTTGCCAGAAAGGCCGAGGTGTAAAACACCTTGCCAGAAAGGCCGAGGTGTAAACCACCTTGCCAGAAAGGCCGAAGTGTGAAACCACCTAGCCAGAAAAGCTGAGGTGTAAACTCACCTTGCCAGAAGGCCGAGGTGTAAACCCACCTTGCCAGAAATGCCGAGGTGTAAACCAGCTTTCCAGAAAAGCCGAGGTGTCAAACCAACCTTGCCAGAAATGCCGAGGTGTAAACCAGCCTTCCCAAGTAACAATTTCAGTTTTGTGATAGCCCTCAGATGGTTCTGCAGACCATAACAATCACAGCATCGATAAAACTGTTTTGCTGTAACGAAATCCATAAATCCTCCTTAAAGCTGCTATAAATCTATGAGGGCCCACTCCTATGAAGGTTCTCAAGGCTATTTTGAAATTCAAGCATAAAACCTGCTTGCCTTATTCGCAGGATTCTTAATAACCTCCTGAGGATCATTATAAAACCAAATCATGGGGCTGTTATAAACCTGTATGTCATTAAAAATATCTATTTGGCATCAAAATATCTTTTTTTGAATGAAATTGGGTTAGAAAATATTCCATAAATAACTACAGCCAAAACTGACTTAAATAAATCAAATTCTTCAGTTGCGAAAAATAGGGCAACTAATTTACAAGCAAAAATATAATGATGGCGTCCTGGCAGTGATATATGAAGAATATATAGGTATTCAACAACGTGAAATGTCGAAAATCATCTGCGAATGAATTTTTTTTGACAAAATGACATCAGTTAGGTGGTAAATCTGCAACGCGCCCCAATAACAAAGCGAAATTAAGCAAATAAACAAAATACCACATAAAATTAAAAAATTATTTTGACTCATATCTTTCCCGGAATGATTTGTACTATATCTAAATACAAATGAATACCAATAATTCTGTATTTCATTTCCGTCATACACACCAAATTCCAAGCAACATGAATTGAAATTAGGCTCTCTTTAGTTGTTCCCTCTGGTTGTAATAAAATATGGCTACCCTACCTTAATTCTATTTAGCTGCACATATTGCCGTTATAAAGTAGTTTCTCCTCAAAATAAACCATTTTAAAATCATTTTATCCTAAAAAAGTACGTTTGGTATGATTTAATCCAATTTCCAAAATATTTCAACTGTCAATTGTCAATTTGTCAATCCCCTCTTTTCGTGATCGACGTGGTCAGTATACTCAGTGTCTATATTCCCGTGATAAGTATTTGGTGTCTAAGTCTTGTGAAACGTTTAGTTACTATTTATTTTTTCCAGTTATCTTTACCCAATGTGATTTATTTATTACCGGTTAGGGGAAGCTACTAGCATTTAAGTAGAAATAGTTCTATGCTTTGATTTTATAGCGGTTCTCGAGAGTACATCTCAAAACCTTAATAAAACCTCATCGTTAGTTTTATTACAGAACCATTGCATGGACATGAGGAGTGCTATAAAACCATCACAAAACTAAGTTTCTATGTGGATTATTTAAATACCAAAAAGATTTATCGTGTATGTGTATAAGCCAATGTAAAACCATCATAAAAACAAATCTACTTAAATGCTGAATGGTTTTATCTTATAGCCTTCAGGAGTGTTTTGATGCTGATTGATGAATCTGTTTGCTCTGGTAGCGTATTAGGAATAATATATGACCTGCATAAATCAAATTGGGGATTACCTAACCTTCATAAAACTTTCATAAAACTAGGATAAATCCAAATAACATTTAAATTGTTACTTGGGTTACCAGAAGGCCGAAGTGTAAACCCACCTCGCTAGAAAGGCCGAGGTGTAAACTACCTTGCCAAAAAAGCCGAGGTGTAAACCACCTTGCAAGAAAAGCCGAAGTGTCAAACCACCTTGCCAGAAAGGCCGAGGTGTAAAACCACCTTCCAAGAAAGGCCAAGGTGTCAAAACACCTTGCCAGAAATGCCGAGGTGTGAACCCGCCTTGCCAGAAAGGCCGAGGTGTCAAATCACCTTGCCAGAAAGGCCAAGGTGTAAAACCACCTTCCAAGAAAGCTCGAGGTGTCAAGCCACCTTGCCAGAAATGCCGAGGTGTAAACCACCTTGCCAGAAAGGCCGAGGTGTCAAACCACCTTGCCAGAAAGGCCGAGGTGTAAAGCCACCTGCCAAGAAAGGCCGAGGTGTCAAACCACCTTGACCGAAAGGCCGAGTTGTAAACCCACCTTGCCAGAAGGCCGACGTGTAAAGCCACCTTGCCAGAAGGCCGAGGTGTAAACCCACCTTGCCAGAATGCCGAGGTTTAAACCCACCTTGCCAGAAAGGCCGAGGTGTAAACCACCTTGCCAGAAATGCCGAGGTGTGAATCACCTTGCCAGAAAGGCTGAGGTGTCAAACCACCTAGCCAGAAAGGCTGAGGCGCAAACCCACCTTGCCAGTAGGCCGAGGTGTCAAACCTCCTTGCCAGGAAGGCCGAGGTGTCAAACCACCTTGCCAGAAAGGCTGAGGTGTAAACCCACCTTGCCAGAAAGGCCGAGGTGTCAAACCATCTTGCCAGATAGGCCGAGGTGTGAACCTGCCTTGCCAGAAAGGCCGAGGTGTGAACCAGCTTTCCAGAAATGCCGAGGTGTAAACCCACCTTGCCTGGAAGGCCGAGGTGTCAAACCACCTTTCCAGAAAGGCCGAGGTGTCAAACCAACTTGCCTGAAGGCCGAGGTGTAAACCCACCTTACCATTAAGGCCGAGGTGTAAACCCACCTTGCCAGAAAGGCCGAGGTTTTAACCCACCTTGCCAGAAGGCCGAGGTCTGAAACCACCTTGCCAGAAGGCCGAAGTATCAACCCACCTTGCCAGGAATGCCGAGGTGTAAACCCGCTTTGCCAGAATGCCGAGGTGTAAACCCACCTTGCCAGAAAGGCCGAAGTGTAAACCACCTTGCCAGAAAGGCCGAGGTGTAAACCACCTTGCCAGAAAGGACGAGGTGTCAAACCACCTTGCCAGAAAGGCCGAGGTGTAAAACCACCTTGCCAGAAGGCCGAGGTGTAAACCCACGTTGTAGGGTCCTCTCCAGCCCGATTCTAATTTCTTCGATTTCAGAGAATCTCTTGAAATCAAAACGTAGTTATCGACGTTGAAAGATTTCGGTACTGCTGAAAGCTCCTTCTTAGCATAAGCTTCTTGGGATACTGCATCCTTCTATATGCGTGTATTCACGAATTGTCTCTATTTTTCGCGGTGAGCATCAGCCAAGGGAAGTTTGTCTTCTGAAGCATTGTCAATAATACGTTCCATTTTTGGCAATATATCATCACAACCAAACAATGTTTGTAGAGGGGTTCATTTTGTTGTTTTATGAACCGTTGAATTGACTATGAGCTGGATACGGGATACCATGGAGCTCAATTCTTCTGTTATGTCGGCTTGTACTCGTAATACATTCGTAAGAAAACTCATGTATCTCTCCACTTGGCCATTGGATATGACTCGTCCCAGACATTCCACTTGTTCCCGGAGAAAGGCACATTTCTTAATATTCACGAAAACTCCGTGATACCTCAAAGTACTTAACACCAACCTTAAGTTTTTGAGACCTCCTTGTTTGTCAATGACGGTAAAAGAATATCGTCCATGTACACCAGCGCAAAGCCCGTCTGGATTTTATCACGCAAAGCAATGTTAATCGTATTTGTCAAGCCGAATGGCATACGTAAATATTCGTTCTGGCCCTCTGGGGTGACAAAAGCTAGTTCTTTTACCGATTCGGGATGCACTTCCATTTGGTGAAATCCAGCAGCCATATCAAGGGTGGTGAAATATTCACTAGTACTCAAACGGTCGATCTGATCATCAATCAAGGGAAGCGGAAAGCGATCTTTGACCGTTATACGATTCAAAACCCTGAAGTCACATACTAAGCGATATTCACCGCTTTTCTTTTTGACTAGAAAGGCCGGACTAGCATAAGGAGATTGTGACTTTATTATTATATTATTTTTTTATTGGTATCCCTTTTTACCTATTCATAGCACGCACCAGCGTGTTTAAATAGAACTTTCAAAAACGCGCGTTTTTCAAATACTCGGTAAAACGTGAAGTATAAATGACAACTTCTGATTATTGATCTGACTGCAGTAAATTGTAACGTCAAATAAACAACTCGTTCATTTATATCTATTACCTTTTGCTTTTTCATCCGTTTAATGAACTTGTCATTTTCTTTTTAAGGCGCATCATTAGATTTTTGCCATATTAACTGCGATTCTGCTTTACCATTCAAAGAATCGATACCTATAAGAATTGATTTTTAGGCACAACAGTGACAACAATCAATCTTTGAAGACAAATTGCAAATTTAAGCCTGTTTTTCTCATTTCCATGACAACGAAAGGTATACTGATGTCACATCACAAATTCAACCTTTTGACATTATTAATACATATTAACATTTGCGTAGAAATAATACCAGTATTTTTTATTTCCAATTGCACCGATAAAAAATAGCGTAAAGTATTCCTGGATAACTGATCCTTCAAACACTCGCTTTATTTCAAGAACTCCGGCTGCACCGTCATGCTCGAAAAATTGCGCGTGTTTGAAAGACCTTTTCATCCACTTATACTTCAATATACTATTTTCAAGTCATCAATGTTATTGTGCATTATTTCCCTTTCAGCAATTGAAACTCGATAAGGGCGGTATTTTATTCCTTCGTCTGATGTTAGGCGAATTTTGAATTCACCCGTAGTGATGAGAGAAGGAACTTTGGTACCACTTGTAACTATATCCTAGAATTCGTCCGATGATTTCTCAAGTTCTTTGTCTATTGAATCAGGAATGCAAAATTTCAAAGTGGGAATGTTTTGATTATATTTCAGCATCATTTCAGGAATGCTCAAGAAATCTAAACCAATTATTGCATCACTACGGATTGCATCAGGGACGATATACATTTTGAGTACAAACTTGCAGTCGTTTAATAGTACTGTAACATTAATGACGTATTTCGATGGTATAAGGTTGTTCCCCACTCATTTAATAAGAGTTTACTCTGGAAAGGACCCCGCAAACTTCTAATGGAATTTGGGCCCCAGTGGATTTTTTTGAATTTTTGGTATGATGGAGTCCATGTAATTCTCAACCCCTTGCGCAGATTAGACTATTTATTTTCGAACCTGGTAACAATATTTTCACTTGTTTCATTGTTGCTAATGTTGCACAACCCCTATTACGAAAAGCAAAAAAAAATATTTTTCGAGTGCCTTCAAATGTATCGTCGGATGTTTAAATATGCCTAAATAAGGGAAATAACAGTTTATTATGATTATCCCTCCACCCCCCAAATGACACAAAACGAAAAAATTTCGGTGGATTTTTCTGAATTTTTGATATGATGCAATTCAAGTTATTTTGAATAGAAATAAATAAAGAAATAAAGAAATAAATTGGGTGACAAACCCAAAAATTAATAGTTTTGATGCTAGGGGGCGTCGAAATCAAACCTTGCTCAGAATATACTATTCATTATTATAGACGGAGAAAATATCTCTACGTATTTTTGTTTTCTATGCCGAACAATTGTGTGAATTTTCATAAATTGAAACCTCCCCCTTACCCCCAACCCCCATTTTAAAACACGAAAAAAATTAATTCAATCACCACCTCAAATTCAAATTGTGGATGTCTAATTTTTATGTATTTTCGAAATATTCGCCCAATTAATTGATATTCAAAAATCATGAACTACGCCCTACTAAGAAGTCAGCGAACTCCACCAATATTTTTCTGAAGAAAGAGAAAGGTGAAATTAAACAGCTGTACGATTTCCTCAATTTGAGCTGATTAAAACATTTATTTCGATAAAGCATTCACAAGTAGTCGGGAATTATTTTTTTTTGTGTTTTAAAATAGGGGTAGGGGGTAAGGGGGAGGTTTTAGATTTTCAGTTTATTAAAAATTACACAATTGATCAGCATAATTTAAACTAAAATACGTAGAGCTATTATTTCCGCCAATAATAATGAATAGTCTATTTTGAGCAAGGTATGATTTCAACGCCCCCTAGCATCAAAACTATTCATTTTTGGAGTTTGTTACCCAATTTATTTTTATTCAAAATAACTTGATCTGCATCGTATCAAAAATTTAGAAAAATCCACCGAAATTTTTTCGTTTTGTGTCATTTGGGGAGTGGGGGGATAATAATAAAAAATTGGTAATTCCCTTATTGAGGCATATTTAAACATTCGACGATTCGTTTAAAGGCACTCGAGAAATTTTTTTTTTGCGTTTCGCAATAGGAGTTGGTGGAAAAAGGGGAGGGGGTAAGAATTTTTTTTATAAAACAGCACAATTTTGTGCAACATAAGCAACAATGAAACAAGTGAGAATATTGTTGCCGGGTTCAAAAATAAATAGTTAATCCGCGCAAGGGGTGATTTCAACGCCCCCTAGCAGCAAAACTGTTTATTTTTTTGGGTTGGCGCAATTGTAACATTGGTTGAGAATAACATGGACTACATCATACCAAAAATGCAAAATAATCCACTGGGGTCCTTTGAGGTTATCTGGAAAAATATTTAATGAAAAAGTTGTAGATCTTTTATTATCAACCAGTTTGTTATTCAAGTTTTATCGATAGGAAATCAACTTTCGATGCAATTCGCGAAAAATCGTGAAATACCACTTTCAACCCCTAAAAGTTCACCTCGTTCCACCCTTCTCCAATTTGTCGACTCCAAATTATTTTTCCCGTCATACGAACAATATTTTGCTCCTCTTCAAGTAGGTCTCATAGTGTTGATATTTTTTTATATCAAGAATGCATCAGCACACTCATATAACCCTGATCAAGAGGTCAATTTTAATGAAGTATTACTTGAGACATGAATAAGTACACAATGAAATATAAATGAATCTTCATGTTGATTGGAAACGCTAGGAACGCCATACTTCCCATGAACAATCTGCTTTATTATTATATGCATTCATGCAGCTGACGCTACTGCTCTGAGTTTATGAATAATTTAAGTTTGATTCATCAATAAGGAACAATGGATGTAGAGACAGAATGAGTTCAGTATGCTGAAAACAGAGCAGCAATGAAGATGCAGTCACAGTTTCTGAAAGCCACAAAAATTTTGATGACCATGTGTGGTATTTGGTATACTGAAAACGTTTCTATCCGAGTGATCAACAATATATTTAGTACGGTTCTTCAAGAAAACAATTTTTTCTTCGTTTTGACCACAGCAATTAAAGCAACATGTATTATAGATGAAAGCATCGTCTTTCAAACCAGAAGCAATTACATGACATACTTAAAATTGTTTTGTTATCCACCACATTGAACATGCTATATTAGATGGAGAAGATACAGCTGCCAAGAAGATTTACAAGGATTATTCTAGATACATCAACACCATATTTCTTTTGATCGCATTTGGGAATGTTGCAGTATTTGTTAGCTTCATTCTCGAGTGCATTACTGATGTAAAATTATGGAAAACTGACAATTTCGGAAATGGAACGATAAACAGACTGCTGCATTTTCCACAATGGTATCCATTCGATGTCGAAAAACATTTTGAAATTGCCTATTTACGGCAGGTTGCCAACTCATCATTATTAGGGTTCCTCCATATAACTTGCGGTTTTGTGTGTTTATCTCTGATTATTTTTCCAGTACTCAGAATAGATATTTTGGGATATCAGTTTGAACACTTCGACGATTACTCCAAAATGGCAAACGTAAATCCCGATGAGATTTTGAAAATTTTAGTACTGGGCACCAGGACATCATAAGGTATCCTACGGAAAATAGAATACCTACTGAAAAGTTAATTTCCATCGAAATATTTTGTAGATCTGTTGATGATTTGAATGATGCACTGCTGTGGTACTTCTTCGGCAATTTTTCCATAAGGTCCTACATGATATCTATGGTTCTTTTCCAAATGAAAACGGTAAGTGTAAATTTGAAAAAAAAATTGACAAAAAGAAACAGACAACTTGAATTTATTTAATGAAAATGATTTTATTTGTCCTTTTTCTAGTTGAACTAGAAACAATGTGAATTATTTGCTGACAATTCTAATTTGCTTATAGTGTGAAAACAAAAACGGATCATACCATAACTGCATAATTTTAAATTTTTCAATTAAAACAAATGATTTTTAAATTGAACAATTTAATTTGAAAATAATATACTTCATTTATTTATCAAAACAAAACAATAAAACTTCAATAGCATACTACCTGTCACTATATCAACAACAATAACAGACCACTTCAAAACGAATCAATAAATGAAAAATATTTTCAAAAAGTTGACGAACAATCATTACAGAAAGCAGTTAGTGGCATCAATTGGAAATATGAAATTTACCGAATGCATAATCTTGAATCAACGACAGAAAAATTCATTAACATTATGAACACATGTGTACATGAATCAACAAAACACTTCAGAATAAAAAATAGTGAACGTAAAAGAAATTGGATAACAAAATCATTGATAAAACACATCAACTAAAAAATTAAAAAATAACTATTTAACGAGAAAAAGAAAACCAAAAGAAAAGAAAGACTGACAAAGACAAATATTATCATAAAAAAATAGTTAAAAAAACAGGATGCAAGTAGAACACTCTGGAACACTGTTAATGAAATCCTAAATATCAAAACTGGAAGAATAATTAAAAATAATAAAAATGGAAAAAATAAGATCGTCACAGATCCAAGAGATGCTGATAATATATTTAATAACTTTTTTGTGAATGTGGGAGTAATTCTGGCAAAGAAAAGAAAAGAAAATCCTAACTACAAAAATAAAAAATAAATAAATAAAAATTATTTTTTTCTCACCTCAACGAATACTACTGATGTTGAAAATACTACAAATAATCTAAAAAATAAATAGGCTCCTGGTCTTGATGGAAATAAAGCTGAAACTATAAAGAATATTGCGAAATTCATATGTGAACCTTTGACGGATATCATAAATAAAACCTTCGAATTAGTCATATTTCCTTCTACTCTAAAAAATCAGTAATAACTCCAATTTTCAAAAATGGCGATACTGAAAATGTTTCAAATTATAGGTCTTTTTTACTTCAATCATCAATCAGCAGAGTCTTCGGAAGAATAATCAAAACAAGAATTACCGCATATTTATCAAAGTATAATCTACTATTGATATCCCTGTATGGTTTTAGAGAGAAAAAATCTACCAATAATGCAATCCATTCCTTGACAAAAACCATATATGAATCCTTAGACTCAACCACTGCTTCCATCAGTGTTTTTATAGATCTGAAAAAGGCCTTTGATACTGTCGATCACTCCATTCTTTAACATTCACTAGAAGATTTGGGTGTAAGTGGTCTAGCACACAACCCATTCGAAAGCTACCTAACAAGTAGAACTCAAAAAGTAAAATTCAAAATTCATGTTATTAAAGAGATTGATATTAAATGTGGTGTACCTCAAGGAACAGTATTAGGGCCGGTGCTATTCGTAATTTACTTGAATAACCTATTTGAACAGGAAACAATCGGCAAAATAATCAGCTTCGCAGACGACACTGTGATATTTTACAGAAATGAAGATTGGTACAGTCTCAAATTGAAAATTGAAAAAGATCTTGGAAAACTCAAAGACTAGTTCGACAACAGATTACATTCGATTTACTGCGAAGAAACTATTTACCCTTCAGTAGTCATGAAACATTTTTACCAAAATACAGTTCATATATCCAACAAGATTTTTCAATTAAACCTGCAGAAAAGATAAAATATTTGGGTATTTATATTGACCATCATTTACGATGTAACCACCATATGGAATATTTAACAAAAAAACTTCATAGTATAATATTTCGTTTCAAACAAGTTGGACCATTTTCGAGCTTCAAATATAAAACAATACTGTACCACAGTTTAGTTGAGTCACACCTTCATTATGGCATTATTGGCTGGGAAGGAGTATCAAGAAACTACCTTATATTAAGGAATAGTATTTTTGGAAAGATGCTAGAAGAAAATATATGAATATACCCCCAGGAGAACCTTTACCAGGCACACGTTTCTCAATGCCTTATTTTTTTGTGGCTGATGAAGCATTGCCATGAAAGGAATATATTATGTAGTCTTAACCAGGTAAAAATGTATCTGAAAATAGCTCATTTTTAACTACCGAAGGCAAACGATAAAGTTGAATTATGTTGAACGGCACCGACGGAATGCGAGCGGTAGACGGCACCAGTCAACGGAGTTTATGAATGATCTTATGCATTTCAATGTACTGAACTGCTAACGGAACGGCGAACGCAGACGGCAACGGTAACGGCGAACGGAACGGAAAGTTTATGAATCGACCTTAAAAGCTATGAAAGCTTCGACGATGTGGACTTATTCCATGTTGAAGAGTGAACTAAAAGTTAAGGAAGATGTTAATATTCAAACTTACACCACAATGATTGCATTACTGAAAAGGCGGTCAGTGGATTATTATGCAAAGAAATCAAAAGTGTTCAGTAGGGAACAATTCGAAACTTTCATAAAAGAAGCTGATGGCAAACATTTTTTATTTGCGAAGGTATTTATTCATTAATTTTTATATCAAAATGAAATATTGAATTGAACTATCCTTCTAGGTTGCAATTATAATTGGAATTGCTGAATTGACATTTCTGCGTGTCAAAGACGTCATAGATGAAAAAAGTTTCTTCAGAATAACCATTCCAGAAACAAAAACTCATGTAATACAAGAATTTATGGTCAACAGAGGAAATATTTCTGGTATAAATATGTTGGATATTATCAGGAAATATATTTGCCTGATACCACAAATAACTAAGCATGAACGTTTCTTCGTGGATTACAGAGAGAGTAAGTGCAGTGTTCAGCCTGTCGGAATTAATACGTTCGGAAAATTGCCTAGAACGATTGCACAATTTCTTGGCTTGCCAAATCTTACTGAGTATACTGGGCATTGTTTTAGACGTACTTCTGCTTCATTGCTCGCAGATTCAGGAGCTGATAATCTCAGAATAAAACAGCACGGGGGCTGGAAGTCCAATACTGTTGCGGAGGGTTATGTTGAGAATTATTCAGGCAATAAAAAAAGAATTGCTCAGGATATCATGAATGGAGAATCTGAGCTTGAGCCAACTTCGAAAAGATTGTTTAGAGAAGAAACGAATGAGATCAGAACAGAATTAGGAGAAACATAGGGTTCTGCTTTCAATTTTGTTAATTGTACTTTGAATAATCCTGTTTTCAATATTAACAAAGAATAAAATTAGTAGTTTCTTGTTCTATCATTACACAACTAGTTGCGTAATGAATATTACACAACTCTTATTCACTTATCTCGAATGACAGTTTTGAAAAAACTGACGTTTCAAAATTCACAAACGTCATGTAATACCTGACTTTTCGAAATTGAATTAGATAAAAAGTTTTTTCCGCACTAGTGCGGGAAAGTGACTCGTTTAACACAAAAATGAGTGCGGAAAAGTGGACTTTTCAGCACGCTAGTAGAAAAAATTATTGACAGCATGAGACCTACCGGAAGAAGAGCAAAATATTTTTCGAATGACGATAAAAATAAATTGGAATCGAAAAAATGGAGAAGGGTGGAATTTTTAGAGTTTGAAAGCGATTTACAACGAAAATTGACCTCCTATAGGAAAAATTTGATCGCGAAGTTGATGAAAATAAAAAATCTACAACTTTTGTATGAAATATTTTTCCACGTTATCTCAAATTTTCCGGGAAGATTGAGAAAACCAAATTTTCAGGTTATAATTTTATTCTCGTGCAAAAATATTTTTTTTTCCATGAAATTTGGTGGAAATATAACTTAACATTCAAGTGAGCTGACATTTTTTTGTACCGGTATACAGATTTTTCTTTTTTTTCCGACAAATTCCGAAAAAACGACCACATTTTCAACTGAAAAGTTTCACTGATAAAGTTCGTCTTTCAATCTCGCCAGCAGCCAATTTTTCCGTTGAAGCATCTCGTTTCATATTATGTATTAAAAGAGTAGCACTACTATGGAATTTTTTTCCAGAAAACGCGATGAAATTAAAAAACAGAACTTCAAAAATCAATTTTTGTAACTTTTGTTCTAAGTTTAAAATTATTTATTGAAATTATTGAAATTTATAGTTGAAATCTTTCGAGAATGAGAATTTCATGTTACCTTAAGGGGTACAAAAATTAAACAAGGACATAAATAAGGATTTGATTAAGATAGAACGGCGAAAGGAGGTGAAATTTTGGGGTGAAAATGTTTTCACACGATAGGCAGCAAAAATCAACCTCCTACAATAAAAAGTTGTTGAAAATAAAAAGATCTACAACTTTTGTTTTCAAAATTTATCCTGATTACCTCAAAACCGGAAAAATCAGAAAACCTGTTTTAATTTGGTTAATTTTTTTTTTGTATGAAATTACGTTTATCGCAATATATAGTGGAAATATACCTTTATAAGTACTGAATTGGATATTTTATTTTACTCGGAAAGGGGACGGCTCCTAGTTAGGCTGGTGCCAAAATTAATTTTAAACGCCTAAAATTATAAAAAAAATGTGTATTTCGCTACAAACATGATTGGTAAGGTATATTCCCACCACGTTTTGTGAAAAAAATTAATTATTAGCAAGAAAAACTTAATAACTAAAAATTGGTTTTTCCGATTTTCTCGAGAAAGGACGCCGCACATTTCCTATGGGAAATGGCTTTCTGTGAATTTGGCTTAATACTTTGTATTTTGTAATTCTTGAAGAGCTGATCAAAAGTGTCCATAGCCACAAAGCTCAAAAATGGACAGTTTTCGAGATATAGAGATTTAAAAATGGATTTTTTCCATTTTTTGTAGTATTTGCTCATCAATCCGATAGCTCTTATTTCTTAATGGGATGGCATTTGAATGTTCAACGCCCACAATCCGGCTGGTCTTTCTCAGTTACGTTAGGCACCACCATAAAACAATTTTCATACACTGCTCCACACTGGTTATGAAATGAGGTAGGTACTATTTCCAAGAATTTCCATACATCTTTTTATACTACAAGATAGCGCCAGTATGATTTAATTTGTCAAAATACGACACATGTTGGGTATTGTTTGAAGAGAGACCATAATAACTGATACTAAGTATATCTAATGTCCAATAATATCGAGCATGTTTTCCAAAATGTTCATACGAGGCTCAGCGAGCTTCGATGGAAAAAAATGGACAAATCATAATACTGTGTTCACAAAGACAACAAATGTGATCACTATCGATATCATTTACATGAGATTATGTGATTTACTTCTCACAGATCTCGATAATCTGACAAGGGTGTGCTAAGATATTTTCCTCAGGATGGGTCGAAATGGACGATAGCATCTCACAGCCATACGAATCCGTGAAAATGTCTGCATCTTTGACACATTGTAGTACTTTCTAGGTAGAATAGAGAAGTTCAGGTGTTGGAAGCAAACTATGAATGGAACTTTCGATATTTACCCTTGCAAAATGAATCAGTAGATCAATCAAAAACAATGTAAAAGTAGGAGTAAAAATCATAATAATAATAAGAATAATGATATTGAATAAAAAACAATAATAATCTTAGCAACCTCGAAAAATCATTTGAAATGTTATGAGCGAAGGGGATCGATTTTTCCTTCATATTATTTTAATGATCCGACGCATAATATTTCAAATGATTTCTTGAGATTGCTAAGATAGTTTATATATTTTTTATATAATATCATTATTATTATTATTATTATAAATGCTACTCTTACTATTTTATTGTTTTTGAATGATCTACTCATTCAATTTACCAAAAATCATATGATCATATACAATTTATTTGTGTAAACTTTGATGAAATTTTTTTAAAAATTAAAGTATGTTCAAGAGTTTGGGAGCAAATATCGAAAGTTCCATCCCTAGTTTGCTTCCATCATCTAAACTTCCTTATTCTACCTGGAAAGTACTACAAGGTATCAAAGTTGCAGACATTTTCACGGATTCGTTTGGATAAGAGATGCTATCATCCATTTCTAGCCACCCTGAGGAAAATGTCTTGGCACACCATTGTCTGATTATCGAGATTTGTGTGGAATAAATGACATATATGTGAATGAATTCAATAGTGATCAGAATCGTTATCTCTAACGATATATGATTATGATTTTTCCGTTTTCCCCCATTAAAGCTCGCTGAGCCTCGTTATGAAAATTTTGGAAAACGTATTTGAAATTATTGGACATCAGATATATCTAGAATCAGTATTCCAGAGAATACCCAACACATGTTCTTTTTTAAAAATATAAATCATTCTAGCGTTATCTTGTAGCATGAAAAGTTGGATAGAAGATCTTGGAATTAGTACCTCATTTCATGTCCAGTGTGAAGCAGTGTATGAAAAATTATTGATGGTGGTGCCGAACGTAACTGAGAAAAACCATTCCCCAGTCGGGTTCTGGGCGCCGAACATTCAAATTCCATCCCAACAACAAATGAGAGCTTCCCGATTGATGGGCATATATACCACAAAAAATGAAAAAAATCCATTTTGAAAGCTCCATATCTCGAAAACTGTCCATTTTTGAGGTTTGTGGTTATGAACACTTTTGATTAGCTCATCAAGAACTACAACATACCAAAAATTCAGGCAAGTTCACGGAAAGCCATTTCCCATAAGAAATGTGCGGGGTCCTTTGAGGATATGTTAAAAAATGTTAGATACAAAAGTTCTAGATGTTTTCATTATCAACAACTTTTTTATCAATTTTTTTCCCGATAGGAGGTCAACTTTCGATACAATTCTCGAAAAACCAAGAAATATTGCTTTCAACTAAAATAAGTTCACCCCATTCCACCCTTCTCCATTTTTCGACTACAATTTATTTTTCCCGTCATTCGGACAATATTTTGCTTTTCTTTCAGTAGATCTCATACTGTTGATAATTTTTTTATTCCAAAAATGCATCAGCACTGGTCTAATTACAAAAATGTTCGGTAAAGATAATCAGACATATTTTCTATACTCATTTATTCATACTTCGAACTCCTTTTCCTCGTCCTTCTATTCCTGTGATTAGAATAGAATAGAATAGAATAGAATAGAAGTTTATTGACCATTTAAGGTACAGGTAGTACATATGGCACGTCATAATATGTATTCAAAAAATAATTAAATAAATAAATAATTAGGAAACTAAAATAAAAATTACATATACAAAATTGGTTAAAACAGATAGAATAAATCACCAGATACAATTAAACATTCACAAACAGAAAAATATTGTTAAAACCTACTATCAAGTAGTACATAATATGACAAGTCGTAAAATAGTTATAATAAATAATCGAGTGATATAATAACATGAATTCTATACAAATGACATAACCTTATTAAAAACAAACATAGACATTTCAACTCATAAAATTACACCAAACAGAAAAACATACTTTAAACCTATTAGACACATAACTGGGTATCACCCAAATATTCTGATATGCTGTAGAAACAATTATTCACAAGAAGATTTTTCACAGCGGATTTGAATTTGAGTTTGTCAGGAATTTGCTTGATTTTAAGTGGGAGCTTATTGTATGATTTTATTGCATTATAAAGTGGTGATCTCTCATATGCCAGTGTTCGATGTGTAGGTACCATCAAAGTTTTGCTGTTGCGTGTGTTGTGTTGATGTGCACTTGAGAGAGTGGGTAGATATTTAAGGTTTTGTCTTGCGTACATCAGACACTTAAGGATATATATACAGGGAGCACTTAGGAGTTCATTCTGAATCATAATTGGTTTACAACTATCCATGTACCCTATTTTAAAAATCAGTCTTATTATTTTCTTTTGCATCACAAAAACTTTCGTAAAATTTGTGGCTCTACCCCAGCACAAAATATTTTGTGATATGTGTGAGTAGGCCAATGCATAATATATGGTCAGCAATCCAGCTGTATCAAGACAAAACTTCATTTGAGAAATTGCGAAGTAAGATTTATTGAGTTTTTTACAGACACTGTCTATGTGGTCATCCCAGGTGAGCTGACTATCTATATAAGACCCCAAAAACCTCACATTCTCTGATAATTTGACATCTAGATCATTGCTTACCGTATTGGGAATAGGGCGCCTTAGATAGAAATTCACTGTCATTGTTTTATCTACGTTGAGTATTAACGAATTACGTTGGCACCAGGATCCAAATTGATCAACAACTCTAATTACTTCTGCTTTCAATTCATCAATATTATTGCTAGCGATTGTAATAGTAGTATCATCAGCATACATAGTTATGTGAGCCTTCATGTGCTCAGGCAGGTCATTGACATAAATAGTGAAAAGAAGGGGTCCCAGTACTGAACCCTGGGAACTCCCAGTTTCACAGGATACTTTCTGGAATTGACATCATCACATCTCACTATCATATGTCGTGCTGTCATGTATGAGTGTATCCAGTTTATCACATGCTGAGGAAAATTTAGGGCATTCAGCTTAGGAACTAATTTATTATTCATTCTTGCGATATACATAATTACATATGATAAGGCAAATCAAAAGGTGATATTAATAATTAATTTTTCTAAACGCAAGTGAAGAATGAAATATAAATGAGTCGACGTGTACATCAAATATGCCAATATCATCAGTTTGATCATATTCCCTATATTTAAATAATTCAATACATATAATATACATGCTTTGTTTCTTGTTAGCAGATCATGAATAATTTCAACCCTATTCATCAATAAAGAACATGATAAATGCACATGCAGAATATTGTCAGTATACAGCGAAGTGGTCGAGGTGTTAGAGCGTTTGGCTTCCACCCAGACGGGGTTCGATCCCCGGTCGTGTGTCACTGAGCTGAAGTGGTTCGGATTCCACTTTTATTTAAACTGTAGGTCCCAGATCTTCCTTGCTCGCACAATCTCTGCTTTTGAGGGATTTTCTACGAAAACCTGGGAGTTTCGTGAAAACAAATTTTATAAAAAAAAAATTATACTGAAAATGGTGCAGCTATGAAGATGCAGTCACAGTTTCTGAAGGCTGCACGAATTTTGATGACGATATGTGGCATGTGGAGGATTGATACAGAAAATGTTTCTCTCAAAGTGATTTACAACATTTTTTCTATAATTTTTCAAGGACACTTTTATTTTATCGTTTCAGCCACTGTGATTAAAGTAACTTGTATTGTAGTCCAAGCAATAGGGAAAAGTGCGTGCAAAAATTAATATATGAAAACAAAAAATATACTTTTCGAGTTATATCGGAGAAACCGTGAAAAATCGGGTTTTCTATAACTCGTTAACTGTAAGGTATTCAAACTTGTTACTTACTGTTATGTGTAGCCTATGACAAGCCAAAAAAGTATTTATTTGAAAAATTAATAAATATTGATTATTTTTCAAAATATAATTATGAAGTTTTCTCAAAAAAGATGCTGTCTCAATATGGCTACTCTTGCCTGGGGAATGACGCTGCAGTAACGATTCATGGCTTATATTTTTCTGTAAGAGTTCTTTCAGGTTATCGAATGATTATATTGATTTTTTAAATTTTAAGGGTCAAAAAATTACTTTAAAAAAATTGCACAATTTTTTTAGATGTTTTTTCAAATACATTGCTCAATTTTGTTTTTATATGAATTACTTTCATTAAAATGGATTCCTTGCATGATTTCAAGCATTAAGAAAAAAAATTGAATTCCTACGATCACTAGGAGCCAAGATAATTTTTTTATTTCAAAAGAACTGGAAGACGAAATAATCATCGTACAGCACTCACCTTCATGGATATTGAGGTTGAATACCTATATTTTCAATAAAAAAATACTAGGATATTTCTAGTTCATTTGCAGTATTATTAATTGATGAATAAAGTGAGGCGTGCAGGCGCGGATCGCGATAGCTGTAGCGCGTGGCGGAGTGGGGATAGCACTGAAAACTTATTTCGTGCGTTCAAAGTTATGAGGCGCCGTTTGGGTAAAAAGTGTTTTGTAAATATATAAAAATTTGTGTCAATATATTTATTAGTTGTGGCAGTATTTTTAATTTTGCTTTCCGATATATTTAGTTTTGATCAAACTCAATATACGAGGGCTGACAATAAAGTAAGGTCTCCAACGCTGCAACTTCGCCGGATCACGCGCTAGGCGAAATCTGGCAACACCGCCGTGTTCCTTGGTTCCCCCACTACCACTTTGCTGCTGGGTGAGGCTTCCCCGACCGCTCAGTCTTGGCTGAGCAGCCGTCAACGATGGAGGTACCACTCGCGTCAGCGTCCAAGTGCGAATTGCGTTCTGTAATACGTTTTTTGAGTGCGAAAAAGGTGACACCTATTGAAATCCATCGTCAACTAGTTGAAGTTTACGGGGAAAAGTGTATGGACATAAAAAACGTGCGTAAGTGGAGCCGCGAGTTCAATTCCGGGCGCACTAATGTTCACGACGAGGAGAGAAGTGGCCGACCGTCGGTCTCGGATGCGATTGTTCAAGCAGTGGAGGCAGAAATGCTCAAAAACCGCCGTGTGACAATTAGGGACTTGGAAGAGAAGCTTGGAGGAGTGTGTAGCAGCGAAACAATCCGTCATATCCTTGTGAACAAGTTGCAGTACCACAAAGTTTCTGCCCGATGGGTGCCGAAACAGCTGACCGAAGACCACATGAAGCGGCGCGTGGAATGTGCGACCAAAGTTGTGGCCCGTTTTGAAGAGGAAGGCGATGATTTTTTGGAAGGGTTTGTTACGGGGGATGAAACGTGGGCTCATCACTACACACCCGAAACAAAGGAGTCGTCCAAACAATGGCGCCATAGCGATTCTCCGAAACCCAAAAAGTTTAAGGCGACACTGTCAGCCGGCAAGGTGATGGCTACGGTGTTTTGGGATCGCCACGGGGTATTGTTGGTGGATTTCATGCCAAGGGGAACCACTATCAATGCAGCAAGGTACTGTGAGACCCTGGAAAAGCTTCGTCGTGCCATAAAAAACAAACGCCCGGGATTGCTGAGCAAAGGAGTGAAATTTCACCACGACAACGCGCGCCCGCACACAGCCAACGTTACCCTTGACCTGCTCAAGACATTTGGCTGGGAAATCATCGATCACCCTCCCTATAGTCCCGACGTGGCTCCCAGTGACTACCACATGTTCCCCGCCCTGAAAAAACATCTCGGAGGGAAGAAGTTTGATAGTGACGCGGAGGTTCAGAAAGAGGTCAACACCTGGCTGCGCGAGGCGGACGGAGAGTGGTATTCTGCCGGCATAGACAAGTTCATCGTGCGGATGCGCAAGGTGTTGGAAAAAAATGGCGATTATGTAGAAAAGTAGCCAAGACCTTGGCCTTTCCAACGGTGTATCGCTTTTTGTAAATAAATGTCATTTTCTATGAAAAAAAAAATTGGAGACCTTACTTTATTGTCAGCCCTCGTATTTAAGTTTCAAGCGTTCCAAATATATAAAAACATGAATTCCCATATATTTATAAATTCGATCTATTTCATGTTGTCAAGAGATGACGCTACCTACGCGATTTATTACACTCTCGAGAATATAGCTGCCGAATGATGTCGCAGCCGCCAGAAAATATTCTCAGAATACTTTTTAATTAGTTTTGTTGAATAATCATTGGATTATTCAAAGTAAAATACCTCAGAACTGAAAAAATTGTAGGGTATATTGAATCGCGTCAGCAGCGCCATCTCTTGACGACATGAAATAGATCGAATTTATAAATATATGGGCATTTACGTTTTAATATTATTTGCAACGCTTGAAATTTAAATATATTGTGCGTGGCAGAAAATAAATATATCGTAGAGCAAAATAAAAATATTGCTTCAACTAATGAATATATTGACACAAAATTATAAATGTTTGCAAAAACACTTTTTACCCAAACGGCGCCTCATACAAAGTGGCTTTTTCTTGGAAAATATTGAGTATCTCGGCTTGTTGTTCACGTACGTTTTCTCTTGCAATGTACACTAGTACTTGAAATTGAACCAATAACTTTTCTTTTCTTTTTCAATAACACTGTCAGGACGAAAGTGTCTTTAATCTCAACAGTATTTGTATCCCCACTGCACCACCCGCTAAAATTGCATATCCATAAAGGTGACTGCTGTACGATGATTATTGCGCCTTCCAGATTTTTTTGAAATAAAAACATTATCTCGGCTCCTAGTGATCGTAGGAATTCTTTTTTTTAAATCCGTGAAGTCATGGTAGAAATCTATTTTCATAAAAGTCATTTCTATAAAAACAAAATTACGAAATTTATTTAGAAAAAACACGTAAAAAAATTGGGCAATTTTTTTAAGTAATTTTTTGATATAAAATCAATATACTTATTCGATAATATGAAAGTACAACTCTTGCAGAAAAAAATTAAGCCCTGAATCGTTACTGAAAGCATCATTCCCCGAGCAAGAGTAGCCATATTGAGAGAGCATCTTTTTTGAGAAAACTTCATATATTTTGAAAAATAATCAATATTCATCAATATTTAAAAAAAAGACTTTTTTGGCTTGCCATAGGCTGCACAAAACTGTAAGTGACAATTTTCAATACCTTACAATAAACGAGTTATAGAAAACCCTATTTTTTTCGGTTTTTCCGATATAACTTGATGAGTATTAATGATATCACAAACTTATAGGTTATTCAATTGATGGATCTTTTTATTAACTACAATTTCCTGATTTAACTTTTTTTGATCGGAGTTGTAGTTTTCGCAACTTTGCCAATTTTTTAGGTTATGTTCGGTAATCAGGATCGAGTCGCATAAAATAGAAACTCATCCTGAATTTTAATTTCCCATGAGCTCATATTTTTATTTTTTGGATATTAATTTTTGCACATTTAACATTGGGCCGCTTCCTCGTGTCTTGGTCTATTGTGGATACAAGCCTCGACTTCGGAACTAAAAGCGATCAGCTGGCCGTACACACAGAGTTCGATCTGTCGATTTCAACCGCCATGGACTAGTCTGCCGGTTTCATTTGCCATGTATTAAAACCGTTGTCATCCACAAACGCAGAATAAAAATCCGCTGTTGAATCTTATAGATGGATCCGCCACAGGCAATACTGCGAGTTAGTTTCCGCAAAACTGCAGATTGAACCGGGGATCTAATCTTATCTATGGAATTTTGATTTGATGAAAGTTTCGTGCAGGAAAGTGGCATAAAAATGTTCAGCTATAGAAAAAATCGGGATCTAGCGTGTGCTATGATTTATATGAAGATGATGGCAAGTACTAGTGTGAGAAAGCTGCTCTCTAAATGAGTGAAAAGTAGCCATATTGCACTCCCAAAGAGCTGAGAGAAAAGACCCTGGCGAATTTAAGAATTATTTGAGGATGGATGTATATACATCGCCTACTTTCCGTTTTCTTGCCACAGGAAGATCGTATACAGATTTAAAATATTCTGTGGAAATATCTGCATAGGAACTGGGATATAATCCTAAAAACATTTGTCGTAATTTTTAACACATCAAAATTAAAATCAAAACTGCGTGTTAGTTGACAGCAACAGTTTTCACCGCCGGCCTGGACTGACAGACAATTTTGTGCCGCCTAGATATGGCGCGTGGAAAATCCACTAACTGAAAGATAAATCTGCCAGTATGAACCGCGCCGTTCCAAACCTGCTGATCAACCTCTGTGTGTATGGCCAGCTAATACATGACATATTTCCTCACTTTCATTGAAGGGATATGGAAAATGATATTATTCCAACCAAAAAGTGTATCAAAGGCATTAAATAATATGAACTATGTTGAAACTGCTGTGTTGAAAGGAGAAGACACAGCCACCAAGAAAATTTGCAAAGATCATTCTGGATACAACAACAGACTTTTTTTTCTAGGAGCGTTTGGGAATGTTGCAGTATTCACTAGCTTCATGATCAAAACCATCCCTGATGTGAAGTCTTGGAAAACTGCCAATGTCGGAAATGTTGCTATATCTATTCATCGCACCATTTCCGAGATTGGCAGTCTTCCAATACTGTATTTTCCACGATGGTTTCCATTTGAAGTCGAGAAAAATTTTGAAATAACCTTTTTATGGCAGTATGCGATCGCATCGTTACTAGGGTTACTCCACATAACCTGCTGTTCTGTATGTTTATCTCTAATGAATTTTCCAGTGCTCAGACTATTTTGAGATATCAGTTTGAACACTTCGAGAATTACTCCAAAAATGCAGAAGCGAATCCCAGTAAGTTCTTGGGAGTTTTACTAGTGAGACACCAGGAAATCATAAGGTATTATATGGAAAACGGAATACCTACTGAAAACCTAATTCTTATAGTGATTTTTTTCTAGATCAGTTGATGATTTGAATGATGCACTACAATGGTACTTACTTCTTTGGGGATTTTTTGGTGAGGTCATACATGATATGCTTGCTTCTTCTCCAAATAAAAAAGGTGAGGGCATGAATTTTCCAGTGCTCAGACTATTTTGAGATATCAGTTTGAACACTTCGAGAATTACTCCAAAAATGCAGAAGCAAATCCCAGTAAGTTCTTGGGAGTTTTACTAGTGAGACACCAGGAAATCATAAGGTATTATATGGAGAACGGAATACCTACTGAAAACCTAATTCTTATAGTGATTTTTTTTTAGATTAGTTGATGATTTGAATGATGCACTACAATGGTACTTCTTTGAGGATTTTTTGGTCATACATGATATCCTTGCTTCTCCTCCAAATAAAAAAGGTGAGGGCATGAATATGAAAATATTTTGAGAGAAAGGAATTCTCAATAAAATGAACTCATATAATACAAAGGAAAAATATTTGATTTTATTTTTATGATTAACTTAAGAAAACTTTTTTTCAAATGCGCTAAAAAGAAGAAATTAAATTTCAAAGTGAAATGAACTCATCATTTTGTTACATCATAAAACTTTCAATGATATAAAAGCTTGTCGCAAAAAGTATATATGTATTTCTTATTGTAAATTAAATTTAAATCTACCTCAAGATTTATTCTCACGACAAGCTTTTATATCATTTAAAATTTCATAATGTAACAAAATGATTGGTTTATTTCACTTTAGAATCTATTTTCTTCTTTTCAGTGCATTTTAATAAATACGTTTCTCTAAACAGATTTCAAAAGTCTACCTATATATTTATTTCTTTTTTAGTTTTCTTTGGATATGTTTCTCAATCTGTTCATTTCAATTGGGCGTTATTGTTGTAAGGTCGCTTGCCTGTTAATTCACCGTTGGAAATTTTTCCGAACTTCTACGCGTTCTCTATCTAGTTTCCGAGGTGGGAAGAAGAATACATTTTTTTCAAACCGTATAATCCACTGGTCACATGATTTTCACTATTTTCGAGTATTTTTTCAATTTCTATTACGAGCGTTTTCCTAATTTTTTTCGTGATAGGAAAGGAGAGTGGGCCTTCCGATAGATTTTTTTCATGTCCGAAACTGTTGAAACATTTTCTGAATTTCTTTGCGTTCTCTATCTAGCTTTTGAGAAGAGGCAGGAGAAGTGAAATTTCTTTTAGCCAAAATTTTCCACGGTCAGATATTCTTCACTATTTTTACGGATTTTTCCGATTTTAATTTCGCGAGCATATCAGCGTATCTAATCGAAACGTGAACACTGATAATTGGTTTACCAGCGTTTCGTTAGCTGAAAGTTTAAAATCCAGAAAACTGACCCTTTTTGGAACTCTCAGAAAGAACAAGCGAGAATTGCCAGCAGAATTAAGAACAGACAAGGGAAGACCAGTTGGATCCAGTATGTTTGGGTTTAGTTCTGACTGCACAATAGTATTGAATATATAGATCAGTTAAGAAAACAACTGTGCTGAATATTTGTATTCATATTTGAGATGCATTTCTTATGGTGCGGCTGACGCACGTGGCAAGCGTCAGCCGCCGGTTTGTCATCCTCGGCCAGAAATACTAGAAATCATTTTTGGGAGTGGAGCTCTAATAGGCTCCGCCCGTCAGTGGCCTTGCTCCGGCATTGGCCGGAGTAAATGTCCAGCTTCCTTATTTAGGAAGCTGAGGTGGCTCTGAAATTCAGACATCCGGGTGCCACGGAAGAGCCCAGATAGTGGTATTCTTCGGGAATTGGTAGTCGGATGGCTCACCCGTGACTTTAAGCCATTTCATTTTCCGCTTTTGCTGTTTCAAAAGTATTTCTGGCCAGGTTGTAGCTCCTTTTGGAATCTACAGCCTGGCATAGAAAATGAGATGCCTGCCATCATTGTTTTTTTCATTTGTCCTAACTGTTTTGACATTAAACTCTTTGAATTTTTATATTTAAATCTTATTCCACACCGTTTCTGAGTGAAAAAAGTATACCTACTCAACAACCTAGGAACAACCGTTTTTTGAGAAATTTACAAATGTATTCATCGCCACAGGTTATGGGGTCACTCAGGCACCAGTTGAAGATACTCAGAACTTCACGAAAACTGACTATGGTATAGATCTTGCTAACATAAACATTTTTTTGATGCATTTAATCTCTTCAAATCCCGATACAGTAAGTCATTGACCTCATCAAAAAAAAAGATTCTACGACACATTTATACTAAATTCTTCAAACCAAGCTAAGGACTCATGGAGGTTAGTGAATCACGAAAGAAATAATGAAATGAAGAAATCTAGAAAAACTAAATTAAGTCCAGACGATTTCAATGAGTTTTTCACTCATGTTGCGGAAGAAATAATACCAACATTACCTGACACAAATCAATCGTCTAGCGATTTTTTAAATGACCTTCCCAAAACAAAAAACTCACTCTTCTTAGGTCCAGTAAGCCAAGATGAGGTAAAGGCTGCAATAAATACGTTAAAAAACTCAAACTGCGTTGATATACACTATCTAAATAGTAAAATCATAAAGGGGACAGCATCTCTGCTGATTGAACCCCTAGATACTCTGATCAATCTATGTTTCCTCCATGGAATCTTCCCTGACAATCTAAAAATCATAAAGGTACTACCAATATATAAGAAAGGGGACCCCGATCTGGCCACAAACTACAGACCCATCTCCATAATCCCGATAATCGGCAAGATATTTGAAATAATCCTAAAGGAACGATTGATGCTCTTTTTTAATGAACATGACACTCTTAATAAAGGACAGTTTGGTTTTCGGCCAAACTGCTCCACGATTCAGGCTGTGAGCTGTGTTGTTGCGAAAATAGTCGAGGGCCTTGAGAATGGAGAACACACTGAAATAACCTTGTGTGACCTATCCAAGGCGTTCGACTGCGTATCGCATGATAAATTACTCGATAAATTAAACTTCTATGGTGTTCGGGGGGTACCTCTGAAACTGATGAAATCCTATCTTGATAACAGAATTCAATGTGTAGCCATCGAAAACAATTTCTCTGATTTCCAGAACATAAACCACGGAGTCCCGCAGGGAAGTGTGCTGGAACCACTATTATTTATTATCTATCTCAACGACATTTTCCATTACTTGGCCCCATCTGGGTGTATCTGCTTCGCTGACGACACAACACTAGTTGAAACTCATTCTAACCCTATCACCCCAAGTAGCACACCTATATTGGTAAAATATTGGTACAATATTGTGAACATATTGGCGAAATATTGGAAATGCAATATTGGCGAGAAAAAAATGTGAACATTCGGCGATATTGGTCCAATATTACTTGAATAATATTGGCAAAATATTCTTGAACTAATATTGGCCTCAAAATGTTCGGCGATATTGGTACAATATCGCTGATACAATATTCTGACAATATTGGCACAATATTTAAAAGTTATATTGTCAAGAAGTAGTATGTGAACATTTTGCGATATTGGTCGAATATTGTTTGAATATTTTAGAAATAGTTTTGGTGGAATATTCTTGAAGCAATAATGGCCTCAAAATATTTATTGATATTGGTACAATATTTATCGATATTGGTACAATATCATTTGGATATATTGGTGGATGTCAATATACCTTGGTAAATTATTAAATGTCCTTTAGTTGATGAAGGTGACACCAGAGTCTGTCTTTTGATCGCCATAACCACCTAGTGAGCTGTCTTGAAAACAAGGTAAAGGAAGTATTTAATATACTTTCGTAGGTTTTAGAAGACGTTGTATATGTAGAGCCATCTAGCGGATTTTTATCTAAGTTTGATCATGATATAATTTCAATATGTTTCATTGAATATTCGGCCAATATTCAAATTTCGTCTCAATCTAGATGTAGGAAACAATATGAAGACAATATTGTTTTAACGATATCGATAAATATTATTGAACCAATATTGACCCAATATTAATTCATAAGATTTGTTGAATATTGGCGAAATGATATTCAACCAATGTGTTATCACACTTGGAGATACAATATAGTTTTCATTCCTAGAATCGATATCAGGGAAATATTGGGATTGCGATATTTATTGTAGATGTTAAAAACGATGTGAAAACAATATTGTTTTATCGATATTGGTAAATATCGTTGAACCAATATTGACTCAATATGAGTTATTACAATTTGTCAAATAAAGTGGAAATGATATTCAACCAATATTCTAACAAACTTGGAAATACAATATAGTTTTTTCCCCTATAATCGATATGACTGGAATATTTGGATTGCAATATTTATTCTAGATGTGGAAAACAATATATAACCAATATTGTATTATCGATATTGGTACAAATTATTCAACCAATATTGACCCAATATTTCGTGTGATAATCTACATTCAAAACTAGTTCAACCAATATTCCACCAATGTTATTAATATAATATTGTTTTTTGAATATTCACCCATATTGGACCAATATTGAATTTTCATTTACAATATATCTATATTGGCCCAATATGGAACCAAGATTCAGCCGATATGATGTGCTACCTGGGACACTACACAATCTTACTGAGCAAGCAAAAAATAAAGCATATACCTGGTTCAGCGCAAATAATCTCAAACTGAATCAAGAAGAAACCCAAAATAATTTCTTCTCTACAAATAACAACTTAACCACTAATAATACAGTCATTGTACTTGGTATCGTATCAGACGACAGGCTAAAATGGTCGGCAGAAAACTCTCCACACAACTATTTCTATTGAGACAACTAAAAAAAATATTGAGTATTCCAATATTACTATCATCCTACCACTCTCTCTTCCATTACCACCTCAACTATGGTACCATTCTATGGGGTAACGCTGCACACGCTATTAGAGTTTTTAGGCTCCAAAAGAAGGCCCTAAGAATCATAGATGGTGCAGTCTACCATGCGCACTGTCAGCCGCTATTCAAGAAATACCGAATTTTACCAATTCCTTTTGTTTTTATCTATCAGTCTTTACTGCAGACCTTTTCTAATATTGATCTTTTTTCAAAAAATGGTGATGTCCACAACCATGCTACAAGAGCAGCAAGTAAACTCAGAACTCCTAAATTCCGACTGTGTGTCACGGAGCAAAATTCTCCAAATGTCAGATTTTTTAATATTTTACCATCTGCTATAAAATCACTGAATTTTATTCAATTTAAAAAATGGGTAAAAAATCACTTACTGTCACAATGCTTTTACTCAATTGAGGAATACCTCTCATTCAACTATGAACTCATGATGCTCACCCCAAATTCCTAATCATTTATATACACATGCCTATGTAATTTCAATCCAGTTGGTTATGTAAATTTTAATCCGTTTGTTTTTGTCATTTGGAACTGTTTTGTTTTCAACCTATACTATGTAGGTATATGTAACTTTTATTATTGACATATATACGTAATTTAATTCGATTTTAATCTCAATGTTCTAGCTGATCTGTAGTTTTAGCGCATGTTAGCATCTAACTTCTATGTCTAGACATATATGTAATTCTTGACTTGCTACAAACATATAACTTATGTAAAGTGGTTAAATAAAATATATCTATCTATCTATCTATCTATCTATCTATCTATCTATCTATCTATCTATCTATCTATCTATTGATGATCTATCTATTGAAGTAAAAAACTTCTGAATCGGATAATAAATAACAGTTTTAGTGAGGTGGCTCGCTTTCAAATGGGTCACTCTGTATGTAAGTATGTTTCCCTACAGCAAATTCTATATAACAGCAACTAATATTTCACAAAGTACCGAATCTCAGCGCTGGAACGTGTTTTTATGTTTAGAACAAACACATCATTGCTGAAGGACGACAAAAAATATAAAAGCGGGAAAAATTATTAACAGCATGTAACCTACTGAAAGAGGAGCAGAATTTTGTTCGAATGACGAAAAAAGTAAATTGGAGTCAAGAGAAATGGAGAAGGGTGGAACGGGGTGAACTTCTAGGGGTTGAAAGTGATATTTAATGGTTTTTCACGATTGACAACGAAAGTTGACCTCCTGTCGGAAAAAGTTGCATGGCAAAGTTGTTGATAATGAGAAGATCTGGATTTTTTGTATTCAAATTCTTTTCACATTACCTCAAATTTTCCGGGAAAATCGGAAAAACCAATTTTTCAGTTTTTAATTTTTTTCTCGTACAAAAATAATTTTTTTTCACGGAATTTGGTGGAAATATAACTTAATATGTTTCAAGTGGCCTGTAATTTTTTTGTAGCGGAATACAGATTTTTCCTTGTTTTTCGACAAATTCAAAAAAACGACCTCATTTTCAACTGAAAAAGATTCACCGATAAAGTTCGTCTTTTCATGATCACCAGCTACCAGTTTTTCCGTTGAAGCATCTACTTTCGGATTATGTAATAAAAAATCAGCACTACTGTGGAATTTTTTTTCAGAAAACGCCAAAAAATAAAAAAAAAACAAATTATCAAAATTCAAATTTTTTAATTTTTTTTCTAAGTTCATATTTATTTATCAAAATTATGGAAATTAATGGTTAAAACCTTTCGAAAATAAAATATTCAATGTTGATTTCATATTACCTCAATAGGAGCACCTGAGAAGGCGAGGGAGTAGTACCAAACGATCACTTGTATGCTTTCAACATCCATTCTACACCCGCTTCGAGACTTCGGGCCCTTGACCCACTTCAGAGAAGACCACAGCTGAAAAGCTGACTGTCGGTAAGACAAAAACCTTAGTGAAATCTTCGACATTTTAGAAAATTGATTATTCAGTGAAAATTTCCAAAATCGTAAATTTTATTTTAAAGAACAGCTAGTGCAAACAATCAACATTGCCCTATTATTCGAACTAAGTGCTTTGACTTTCTGGAATAGGCAAACAATCTTTGTTGTTTTGGTTGCTTACAAACAATTATATTCGTGATTTGAGTAGCAGCTTTGGAGAACTTCTAGTGCCTAAATGGCTAACGTCTCAGTACGTTTGTCGTGCAAAACTCCTTTATTCAAGATGATTTCCTAAAAGCAATGTCACTTTAAAGAAATGGCCATTTGCCAACTACAACACCATGTATCTCGAAAACTAGTTATAGGATTGAGTTGGGCCTATGTAAACTCTTGTTCATGTGGTCATATTCTACAACATATGAAAAATTCAGAAAAATTAACCGGTGACAATTTTTCCATTAGGCTGCTGCCTGGCCCTTCCAAAAAACAAAAACTTTCATCAAATTGTGCCAATTTTTTTCCAATTTTTGCTTTATAGTATCACTTTTGTGCTCATTCAGTTTTTGAGATATCTAGTGTTTCTCATATGAGTAACCAACTTGACGCTCGGACGCATACACACAAATTTCTCCCTGAATTGTGCCTATTCTGTGCCAATTTCTGACGTACGTAATAAGTCTTGTCCTTATGTAGTTTTCAAAGTATTTCAAAAATTTCCTATATGTCACCAATTTGACGTTATGACCCATTCATATAAATTTCAATAATTTTTTATCAAATTGTGCCCATGGATTTTAAAAATTTGCATGAATCATTAACTTGATGCTGCGAGCGATACCTTCCATTTCACTATGTTGTGTCTGATTCATTTTGTCTACGGCCGCAATATGTGACGATCCTAAGGACCAACTTGACATGACACTTCTTTTCCACCAAACACCAACACTGTTATACTGAAATTCCCATTGGCGCTAACCTGACGAAAATGTCTCATCGGATTGAGCAAAAAATAAGAGAATACACGAAGCAAAAACACTCCAATGTTCTCGCCACCGAGATAAACGGTTTTATTTCTGATCAAAGTAACGTGGTCTCCAGAGTATACATTATTGGCATGTTCCTTTCCTCTTCTACGCGTACTTCAAGATTAGAAAACTCATATGTGTTTTCACTGGTCAGATAATAGATCGAAAACAGCACTGGATCGGCGTAGAAAAAAGGTATTGATTCCCCAGAATATATTGGATGGACCTTAAAAATTTATGTGTTTGTGCGTGTGGTGTAGGTGGGTTTAATCAGCTATTTTGTTCAAAGGGAAGACTTGTTATTGCAGATTGTGTGAGAAAAGGTTAACGGTGGACGAAAGGATGGCTTCGTTATGGAAACTGTATGTCTTATACACAATAGTATATTGTACAATGAGTATAAAATGACATACATTTTCCACGAGTAGGTATATGAAATTTTTTAGTACGAGCGTAGCGAGTACTACAAAATTTCATATATACCTACGAGTGGGAAATGGGTCATTTCATGCTCATTGTACACTACACTTTTTCTACGACCATCTGAATCATTAACAAATCTGTAATATTTTTAATAATCCTTTTTATAATAAACTCTCTTGCCGTCATTTTTACATGGTTTAGATAATTTTTTCTTTCTTCACCCGTTGAATGAAAAATCTATTCTTTCTTTTTGTACACGTACCTACCTACGTCGTGAAACAAATAACATTCAAAACTTTCAAATTTTGACAACTTGGCAATAATAAAACTTTATGCAGAAAAAATCAAACACTAATCGATTTCATAAAATGAAAAAAAAATGTGGCTGCGTGGATTTGAACCCTCGCTCCCATCATCCAAAGTCCATGTGTCATCTGAATAAAGCACTCGTCGTTACTAGAGCACATAATAATTTGTTCAAATTAACTGCTATATAGAAAGAATCTTTCAACTATTCAAAAATATAGAATCCGATTGTAATCAATCTTTTTTATTGAAATTATTCTGGTTTTATGAAAAGAAAATCATACCTTTGTCAGAAGATAGGCATTATCAGGAGCTTCTGATATAAATTTATTAATTTGATTGTTGAATCATCCTCACTATCGCTAATCATTTTTAATAACTTAATTTTTTCAATCGAATTTTATAATTATCTACTTATGTGAAATGTCAAATTATTAGACAGACGTAAACAAACTTGATTCGATATTATTTATGTTCATGAAATTAATGACAGTCTAGTAGTTGAAAGTCGTAGGAAATGAAATATTTCGATACAGCTAGCCTGAGGGAAATGAAAATTGGTGTTACAACGTGGTAGGTTTCTCAATCGAAGACGCAATTGAAATGTTCATTTTTCTTAATGGTAGTGGAAAAACATATTTCCAAATTTGAAAATATTGCATCGTGTCATAATACCCGCCAAAAATCTAAAAATTATTTAAAATTACCCTCACCTTCCTCATCCCTGGTAAAGGACTCCATTTTCTATAACGGCGTCAAGATGTATTATCACTTACCGTCTCACTCTAGAGAGAGCCACAATAGTATTGAAAGCTTTTAAAAATATTTTTAAAAACCACTCGTGAGCAGACCCTATTATAGTTTGCAAGAATTTTATAATGTCAACTTTTAATTAAAAATGTTTGATTTTATTCATTCATTTATGAATGAATGAAGAGCGAAATGACAAGTACTGTTCCCGTACATATCAGCATAAGCGTCCCTTTGCAATCCAGTAATCCAGAAGGTCTACGTAGTGTGTATGTAGAGCTGACCAGCAAAACGGAAAGCAAGTAATAGATTGAGTAAGAAATGAGATTATGTAATGCCTGAATTCCAGTGAAAACAAATGTTAACCATGTGAAGAAACTGGCATTCTTAGACGTTCTCATTTTTCGAAAAGAAAGACGTCCGGGGCATACGGTATATAGAAAACCAACACACTGATCGATATCTCCTTGCCAAAAACAAGGTGTAATCAAGACATTAGTTGATCGAGCTAGAAGAATTTGCGAACCTGAATACCTGGAAGCTGAACTGAAACATCTAAAAAACGTTCTTCTTTCTAATGGGTACAAAGAAAGAGATATGGAGAGGTATAATAATATGAAAAATAGAAGAGAAATCAGAGACGGAAGAATCAATAGTACTCTTCACATGGCAAGAACATATAGATTTTACATGTAAAAAATTTAATCAATCATATTACCTGATTAAATCTCTCAAAAATAAGTTTGATACAAAATCACTAATATCGGTATATTATGTTCCATTCGGTTATACAACAAAACATTGCTGTCTGGGGACTAGCTACTGGATCAAACAGGATTTTTATAAAGCAAAAAGCACTTCTGAGAATGATTTTCAATCTTGACTATAGAACTTCTTGAAGAGAGACTTTTCGACAAAATAATATATTGACTGTTATCAGTTTGTTCATTTTGAAAATACTAACACATATTCATAAAAATGAAGGACTCTTACAAATGAGAGCTGAATTCATAATTATAATATTAGGAATAAAAATACGATCACAACACAAAAACATAATCACGCAAAATATGAAAAATCTCTTAAATTTGTTGCCATTTGCCTTTATAATTTATTGCCAAATGATGTGAAGAAATTGTCACCAAATACTATAAAAAAAAAATTTATCTTTTTTATCAGAAAAAATGTTTTCATACGGTAGATGATAATAATAATAATAATAATAATGATAATAATAATAATAAAGGTCTAATGTCGGGGCGTGGCGCAGTGGTTAGAGCGTCCGACTTTGGGTCAAAAGGTCCGGAGTTCGAGCCCCAGTTGCGGCTGGGATTTTTAAATTTAATTTGACCGATTAAATTATTCAAATCTCGTGACTGAACTGGGGTGAGTCCTACACGATTCACTGTTGCGTTCCAATTAACAGTGCTGCTCCTGAGGTGGAGCATGGAGTTAGTAACAAGGCCTATCCAGAACACACGGCTAATGACCATAGCAGTCGTTGCCAAACACCAAGGAAAAAAAATAATAAAGGTCTTTATTTCTCAATAAAAAAGAAAAAGCCGAAGATCAGATGGTAGCACTACTAGGTGTAGACCAGTAGCACCACCTCTGTTTTTCATCTTGAGCACAACTACAGCAACATACTTATAAAGAACATAAGAAAAATTATATTCTAAACATAATATATGTATATCAGAGAGGGAGAAACGAAAAAAAAAAACATTCAATTGATTGGAGGCAGTAAATTTTGTTCATTTAGAAGTTGGTTCTTAAGAGCCTTCTTAAACGATATTTGAGACTTGATTTTCAATCCAGCGGGCAGATCATTGTCTACTTTGCATATTTGGTATGAAAATGAGCTTGTAAATTGTTCCGTTCGGTGCTGTGGGGGAGTGAGAAGACGTATGAATCTCATATCCAAATTGTGTACGTCAGTGCGATACTTTATTTTATGTGTGAGATACTGAGGTCGTCTGTTCGCCATGTTCAGCCAGTTCATGTGCTTGAGTTAATGTGAGATATGCTGACGTCTTCTCACTCCACAGATAAGCCTTATACAGGAATTCTGTACCACTTGAATTCTCCTTATATCAGGTGCATTCAAGCATGGCCCATATTCAACATCACCAAAGTTGAACTTGCTCAAAACTAGAATCTTTCTGACATTCCTGTTATTAAGATATTGCCTATTTTGAAATATCGTTTTGATATTGGCATAGGCCATGCGGATGAAATTATTGATATGATAATTGAATTTGAGTTCAGTGTCAAATATCATTCCAAGATTTCGCGCTTTCTCCAACGGTATAATTTGGTTTCCATCATTAGGTATAACTATTTGTCTTGATACTTCTGCTCTCGCATTTTTTGGACCGAATACCAACATAGAAGTTTTTACTGGATTGATTTTGAGCGAATGATTTTTCGACCAATTTAGGATATTGACAAAAATCTTCATTCAATTCCCTTTCTGCTGTGGCTATATTTTTAGGAGAAAACGAAAGATACAACTGAGTGTCATCTGCGTATAAGTGCATCTTGCAGAAGGTCACGGCACTACCAATACTGGGAGTGTACAATATAGGGCCTAATATTGAACCTTGTGGTACGCCTGAAGAAACTTGAGCAGGAGATGATAAAATTTCATCAACTTTCACTCTTCGCTTTCTGTGCTACAGATAGCTTCTGAAAAAGTTTACCGCATATTTTGAGAGACCAATGGATTTCAAAATAACCAGCATGGTGTCATGGTTTATGGTATCGAATGCTCTTGAGAAGTCTACCAACATGAGTATAGTAGTTTTACCAGAGTCCGTTGTTTTGAGAATATCATCGATTATTTGTAAAAGAGCAGTTTCACAGTTGTGAGATGGCCTGAAACCAGATTGAAATTCGGGAAGGATATTATTTTCAGCAACATATGCCCTGAGTTGTTTTTCCACAGCTTTTTCCAAAACTTTCGAAAGAGTTGGTAAAATACTAATGAGTCGTAGGTCTTTGAAGTCATATGGTTTGCTCGTTTTCGGTATGGGTCTGACTGATGCTTGTTTCCATGCATCTGGAAAACAATGGGTTACCAAACATGTGTTTATGATATGAGATATGTATGGTAGGATGGTTGTGGAACATTGGAGTAGCAGTTTGATATTCAGTCCATCATAACCTTGTGCATTTGACTTAACGGTGTACAGTATCTTTGAACTTCGAGTTCGAGAACTTCTCTGAAGAATAATTTTTCCCTGTCAAGTGGAATGTTAAGATAAGGATTCAATATTTCTTCATCTGCATCTTGGTAAGGAACAATTTGAGAGTCGAATCTATTCATTTCACACATTCTTCAAGTTATTGGGAATGGCAACCTGTTTTTTTACGAATATTGAAGACGTCCAAACTCTTCCATATATGATTAATGCCTCTAGTTCTTATTCTATGTTCAATGACTGCTTTTTTTTCATTTTTGCAGGCGAGTGTGGTATAGTTACGTATCATTTTCTAGTAGTCAAAATGGCTCTGGTTCTTAGTGCGTTTTCACCTATTTTTAGCTTTGTTACGTAATCTCATCAATAACCGAATGTTGTCTGTTAGAAAGGGACATGCTTGTTAAACAACATCAACAAATTGTTAAGTGATTCAGTTTTTTATCAACATCTTCCATATCATAGATTGAGTCAAGGTTAAGTGAACATAGGTCTGTCGTGAACTCATCTTGGCGAAAATTTTTGAAATCCCTTATTGTTTCAAATTCTACATTTATTTTTTTGTGTTTCACATTCAGTCTATAGAATATGAGCTCCTAATCAGACATATGATCAACAGACAGAACTCCAGAGGATTCGATTGATGCTTTGCAGGAAACGATAATCAGATCGATTGTCGTTTCAGAATTTAATGTGATTCGAGTGGGTGAAATATTATTTGGGATAAGTTTAGATCTTCTAGTGTAGTGTTGAATTTCTTCAAAATATTGGTGTCATGTTCAACATATTCACGTTAAAATCTCCGAAACATATGATATCGTCAACTTCCGCAATCAGATTACTGATATTTTGTCCGAAAATGTCCGAGAATTCACCGAGAATGAATTCAGGTGGTCTGTATGTAACAGTTACAGCTATCTGGCGTCTATTTGTTTTCAACTTGATAATTAATTGTTCGATATGGTCATTTTAATCAACATTGGTGAAGTTGAGATTGGTTTAAATAAATATGTCAACTCCCCCACCTCTTCGATTCATACGATCTCTCCTTTCCAAGTTATAACCATCAATTGATACTAAGTTACGCAGCAGGTGTCAACCAAGTCTCAGATACAAAAACATCATAATCGTTGTCCAAGATGTTAGTCCTCAAGTCACCATTTTCGGAAGAATAGACCTAATATTCAAGTGCCCTAAGTATAGACCGTTGGACATCATATTAACTTATTCATTGGTGAATTAGGAATAATATTTTACAATTTATTATCGGATAATAGTGAACTGACCCTATTTTCATGTATCAAGCCTTTCTTCAAAATAGCAGTGAAATAAATGAAAGAGAAAAATAAAATATGTAATACGAGTATTCAGACGTGCTATTCGCTGTTTAGGTTACGGCTTCCTGCTACGTATTTGGGGTCTTCTTTGATGAATTGTGTTTCCAGGGTTTATTGTAGATTTCTGAGAAGCTGGGACTGAATAACCTTCCTGCTCAGACGCAGAATCCTCGTTTCCCCAGATGTCGGAAAGCTTTATGTTTCTATGTTCTTTACAATATTCATGTTTTTATTTTTCTATTCTATATTTTTTATCCAAACATACATTCTCATCAAGGTCGAGTACATACCTATATGATGACTACCTGTCAACAAAATTTATTATAATTTATTTTATTCTTAAATTTCCTGTGTCGTCATATTTTATCTATACTTCAGATTTGTAATTGTGTATAGATAGATAGATAGAACAAGGTATGTCAGCGGACGAAGCCATAAGCATGTAGGCCTCTCAATCGGGCCCGTTATGCACCCACTACTGCTGGGAGATGGTTCAGTTTTGAAGGTAGCCTATCTCGCGAGCGAAAGAGGACAGCCTTCTGACCGATACCACCCTCACACTCTCCGGGTTCAGTACGATGCTCCCGAGGTGTGCTTCCCGTATTGCTGCCACTGCCGGGCATTCCTTGAGGATGTGAGTGGCTGACTCCTCATCCTCCAAGCACCACCTGCATTCGGTATCATCCGTGAAACCTAAAATGTTGAGGTGTCTGATGAGGTGGCAGTGTCCCGTCAGGAGCCCTGTCACTAATCTGATTTCCTTTCTGCTCAGTGTGAGCAGAGTCTTGGTCCTCCTGGTAGAAGGGCCTCCGATGTGGAGTTTCGATTGCCTCATGCCTGGTGTATCTTTCCATGTATTCTGGAATTATACTTCCAGAATTTCCTTCATGGTTGAGACGCACCATGATCTTGAAACTCCTATGATAGGTTCTGGTCCCATCGCTGGGCTTCTGGCACCTTGTCTGGCCAAATAATCAGCTCGTTCGTTTCCTGGTACTCCGGTATGACCAGGGACCAAAGTAGCTTTACTTAATTGGCGGAAGATAGCCTTTGCAGATCATCGATGCATTCAGACACCAGCAACGAAGTGACTCTATATGATGTGAGAGCCTTGATCGCCGCTTGGCTGTCGGTGCATATCGTGATTTGCTGGCCGCGGTAGCCTCTGTTGAGATTTTCTCTTACATAGGCGAGTATTGCAAACATTTCTGCATGAAATACAGTAGCAAAAGTTCCTAGAGCGTAACAAAGTTCCGTTTTCGGAGACTGCCCGTATACCCCGGCGCCGGCTGACTTACCCATTCTGGAGCCATCTGTGTACCAAATGATCCCCTTGGTGGGAAGCAGGCGGTGCCCGATCCACTCCCAGTCTTCCCTTTTGGAAATTACTGTCAGCGGCCTTTTACCGAATCGTATGACAGATAACGAACTGTCACCCGGCATTTCAAGAACGCCTGATTCCATAATCGAGAATGTCCATACATTCCCTCGCTCCGCCAATGGTTAGAACTTCTTAGGCGAGCTGCGGCTTTGCGTGCCTCATGTTCGATAAGGAGGTATAAGGGGGGAAGTCCTACGAGCGTCTCCAGCGCCCTGGTAGGTGCCGTCCTCATTGCACTTGTTATCGCAAGGTAGGCAAGCCTTTGTACCCTATCCAATTGGGTTCTCGACTTGCCGGATGTTGCACCTTGCCACCACACGATGGCTCCGTACGTAATCATTGGGCGTATGAGAGTTGTGTAGATCCAATATGGAATCTTGGAGCCGAGCCCCCACGTACTGCCAAATGCCCTTCTACATGCCCAGAACGCCGCTGTGGCTTTCTGAACTTTATGATCAATATGCTCGTTCCAGTTTAGCTTGGAGTCAAGGATGACTCCAAGGTACTTGACTGAGCTTTTATATTGCAGGGACCTTCCAGTGAGTTGAACATCTGGGAGGTCCCCTAGTTCAGCCTTTTCAGGGTTTACACTGAGTCCCACCGAACGGCACCATTCATCCACCCCGCTGAGAGCCCTTTGTATCGTGTTCCTCACGAGGCCGGACCCCCGGTCATCGTCCAGAATAACAATGTCGTCAGCATAGGCCTGAGTGTAGTAACCCAGATCTTTTATTTTTAGTAGGAGGCCATCCACCACGGGGCACCAAAGTAGAGGGGACAAGACTCCTCCCTGTGGACAGCCCCTCATGGGTATGGCCTCGCTGGAGCTACTTCTAAGAGTTGCTCTGGCTAGTCTTTGGGACAGCATGGCGTGAATCCATGCTATTACGGTTGGGTTCACGCCCCTTTCCCTTGTTGCTTGACATATGGATTCAAATGACGTGTTGTCAAATGCCCCTTCAACGTCGATAAATATACCGAAGATGGCGCCGCCACGATCTAACCTTCCCTCAACTCTATGAACAAGTCGATGGAGGGCAGTCTCCGTGCCCTTGCCAGTCTGGTACGCGTGCTGGAGGTCGCTAAGCGGGTTTAGCTTCAGCACCTCCTCTCTTATGTATCTGTCCACAAGTCTTTTAGTTGTCTTCAGGAGAAACGACGTGAGGCTGATGGCTCTGAACGCTTTTGCATGAGTGTAATCACTTTTACCAGGCTTGGGGATGAAGATAACTTTGGCTGTCCTCCATACCTTGGGAACGTATCTGTATGCGAAGCAACTGCGGAATATCTTCAAAAGATGGGCGATTAGGATTCCTTTGCCCTTTTGTAGTAGGGCTGGAGAAATACCATCTTCCCCCGGAGATTTGAAAGGTGAAAACATAGAACATAGAAACATAAAGCTTTCCGACATCTGGGGAAACGAGGATTCTGCGTCTGAGCAGGAAGGTTATTCAGTCCCAGCTTCTCAGAAATCTACAATAAACCCTGGAAACACAATTCACCAAAGAAGACCCCAAATACGTAGCAGGAAGCCGTAACCTAAACAGCGAATAGCACGTCTGAATACTCGTATTACATATTTTATTTTTCTCTTTAATTTATTTCACTGCTATTTTGAAGAAAGGCTTGATACATGAAGATAGGGTCAGTTCACTATTATCCGATAATAAATTGTAAAATATTATTCCTAATTCACCAATGAATAAGTTAATATGATGTCCAACGGTCTATACTTAGGGCACTTGAATATTAGGTATATTCTTCCGAAAATGGTGACTTGAGGACTCACATCTTGGACAACGATTATGATGTTTTTTGTATCTGAGACTTGGTTGACACCTGCTGTGTAACTTAGTATCAATTGATGGTTATAACTTGGAAAGGAGAGATCGTATGAATCGAAGAGGTGGGGGAGTTGACATATTCATTAAAACCAATCTTAACTTCACCAATGTTAATTAAAATGACCATATCGAACAATTAATTATCAAGTTGAAAACAAATAGACGCCAGATAGCTGTAACTGTTACATAAAGACCACCTGAATTCATTCTCGGTGAATTCTCGGACATTTTCGGACAAAATATCAGTAATCTGATTGCGGAAGTTGACGATATCATATGTTTCGGAGATTTTAACGTGAATATGTTGAACATGACACCAATATTTTGAAGAAATTCAACACTACACTAGAAGATATAAACTTATCCCAAATAATCATTTCACCCACTCGAATCACATTAAATTCTGAAACGACAATCGATCTGATTATCGTTTCCTGCAAAGCATCAATCGAATCCTCTGGAGTTCTGTCTGTTGATCATATGTCTGATTAGGAGCTCATATTCTATAGACTAAATGTGAAACACAAAAAAACAAATGTAGAATTTAAAACAATAAGGGATTTCAAAAATTTTCGCCAAGATGAGTTCACGACAGACCTATGTTCACTTAACCTTGACTCAGTCTATGATATGGAAGATGTTAATAAAAAACTGTTGTTTAACAGACATGTCCCTTTCTAACAGACAACATTCGGTTATTGATGAGATTACGTAACAAAGCTAAAAATAGGTGAAAACGCACTAAGAACCAGAGCCATTTTGACTACTAGAAAATGATGTTATCGCAAGGTAGGCAAGCCTTTGTACCCTATCCAATTGGGTTCTCGACTTGCCGGATGTTGCACCTTGCCACCACAAGATGGCTCCGTACGTAATCATTGGGCGTATGAGTTGTGTAGATCCAATATAGAATCTTGGGGCCGAGCCCCCACGTACTGCCAAATGCCCTTCTACATGCCCAGAACGCCGCTGCGGCTTTCTGAACTTTATGATCAATATGCTCGTTCCAGTTTAGCATGGAGTCAAGGATGACTCCAAGGTACTTGACTGAGCTTTTATATTGCAGGGACCTTCCAGTGAGTTGAACATCTGGGAGGTCCCCTAGTTTGCGTTTTCTGGTAAAGAGTACCAGTTCAGCCTTTTCAGGGTCTACACTGAGTCCCACCGAACGGCACCATTCATCCACCCTGCTGAGAGCCCTTTGTATCGTGTTCCTCACGAGGCCGGACCCCCGGTCATCGACCAGAATAACAATGTCGTCAGCATAGGCCTGAGTGTAGTAACCCAGATCTTTTATTGTTACTAGTAGGCCATCCACCACGGGGCACCAAAGTAGAGGGGACAAGACTCCTCCCTGTGGACAGCCCCTCATGGGTATGGCCTCGCTGGAGCTACTTCTAATAGTTGCTCTGGCTAGTCTTTGGGACAGCATGGCGTGAATCCATGCTATTACGGTTGGGTTCACGCCCCTTTCCCTTGTTTCTTGACATATGGATTCAAATGACGTGTTGTCAAATGCCCCTTCAACGTCTATAAATAGACCGAAGATGGCGCCGCCACGATCTAACCTTCCCTCAACTCTATGAACAAGTCGATGGAGGGCAGTCTCCGTGCCCTTGCCAGTCTGGTACGCGTACTGGAGGTCGCTAAGCACTTTTACCAGGCTTGGGGATGAAGATAACTTTGACTGTCCTCCATACCTTGGGAACGTATCTGTATGCGAAGCAACTGCGGAATATCTTCAAAAGATGGGGGATTAGGATTCCTTTGCCCTTTTGTAGTAGGGCTGGAGAAATACCATCTTCTCCCGGAGATTTGAAAGGTGAAAAAGACTCAATGGCCCAGTCCACTATTTCATAAGTTACAATCCCAGCAGCCGTCTTGTAGTCGACCTTTGTTTTGGACGGTACAGTTGGCTCTGGCATGGGTGTCGCAGTGTCACTGCCCGGAAAATGGACTGAGAACATGTGTTGGAGTGTTTTCCCGTCCGAGGCAGTGTATTTGCCTTCGGGCAGGGCCATCACTTCCAGCCTCGCTCCCGGATCTTTGGAAAGGACCTTGTTGAGTCTCGCTGTCTCTGGTAAGGTGCTTATACCGTGGCAGCAGTTTCTCCAAGTATCCCTCTATGCTACTCGAATACTTTTGTATTCCATTTGTGCTGACTTATAGTCTTCCCAGTGTGCGGGTTGCTTGGTCCGTTTGGCTTTATTAAGACGCTTTCGGACTTTTTTGCGGTGGGTCTCTATTGATGAGTTTCACCATGGGGTCTTGCCTGCCTTGTCTACCTTTTTCAAGGAACAGCTGGCTTCGTATGATGATAGGATAGCGGAATTGAGACAGTCTGCAAATGTCTCGATTTCCGCCTCCGATCCGTAGCGTGTAGGCATGATCCCGAGCCTTTCCTTCAGTTCCTCCTCATAGAGGTTCCATCGGGTGGCCCTGGGATTCCTATTCCTGTTGTTGTCTGCAAGGCTGTTGCCTGCTAGTGAGAAAAGTATGTGTCGATGATCTGCTAAAGTTTCCTCCACCGACACATGCCAGTTGCTGACGCTTCCTGTCAGTTCCGAGGAACATAACATGAGATCGACGATTGTTTGAGCCAAAGGCGTGAAATAAGTGGGCACTGATCCTCTATTGAGAATTTCCAGGTTACTGAAGCTCAGGAATTCCAGGAGTGGTAATTGTGTATATTTCAAAGTACAACTTATATTTACTTTAATGTTACTGTATGTGTATCGATATACATAAAACTGTGAATTGTCCCATCTACATAACCTGTAGCAAAAAGGATTAATAAAGTCTATCTATCTATCATTAGATATCATATCAGTATTTTGACTAATATAAAGGGTGGTAAGTTTTCCTTGGAATTATTGGTTTAACTTAAATGAAATTTATCCTGAAGATATGAGCTAATGACTAGCAGTGATCAATATCAGGTCAGCCTTTTTGTTTTCCCCGTTTCAAACGCTCTCCAACGGCGTTAATTTGATAAAATACACGCCTGAGAAACATTCATTCAGCCCCTGTTTCTATTTCACACGAAACTAGCTCTATGCACTCAATCACAGTAAGTGCACTACTTTTCAATGAACTCACTGCAAGCGCCGACTATACGAAAAAAGATATCAGTAGCTCATTCTCAGCTCCAGTCTCAATCATTTTTAGGATAATAGGGTCTTAGAGGATCATGGCTGAGCTGATTAGGATAGATTCGATATACCGGGAATCGCATAGGCAAGCTTTACGGTCCATAATTTATATGCACTTTCGCAGCCTCTCTTTCGCAAGAGTAATCAGCTTTATTTCAGGTAAACGGGAATCGTTCGAGATTTCCTGGTACTTGAATAAATAGCTGGATAGAAATTATCGAAAGAGAAGATTACTGTCGGCATGGAAGCAGATTTATGGTGGAAAACGAATTAATTCTGTTTTTTTTCAACGTTTTTTCAATAAGAAATAAATATCCGGTCTTGATAGTTTGACTAATAAGGACTCGCACCGTAAAATAAGATATTGCCTTTTGGTGAAATTACTAGAATTTTTTATTGATAGAAATACTGACAATAGGACTAGGCACCCATATAAGGGGTATTTTAGGTATCGATAGAATTTGCAGAAATTTCAGTATGTTACACCGAAGGTATGCCACTCTACCACAATGAGAATTGTATTAGTTGATATACAGAGTATAATAGAAAATAGAAGGGGGTTTCTGGGTATTGACAGAATTTGCTGAAATATCAATATGTTATACCTAAGGTTAATGAGAATAATTTATGCATTCTACCCGACCATGATAGCAAATACTTAAGTTGATATACAGAGTGTAGTCGAAAATATAAGAGGGTTTCTAGATTCACAATTGTTTCTTACGCAAGCATGACGGCAACAACATTTGTCGATATATATATACAGGGTTTGATAGACACTTTATATCGTTTATCATGAAATAAGCTATCAAAAACATCAATTGTAACATTTTCATCTCTTTCGGTTAGACTGGAAATAAAATCAATCAGGAATATTTAAGAAAAATCTCAATCAACATGACAGCGTGTTACGGGTCACTCTTGCACCCAAACCTAAAATGAGTAGTTGATAAAAACAATTTAAAGAACCTTTCTTTTTATTTATTATTATTATTATTATAAGTAATGCTCAATTCCCTTTACTATAGCTCAATTCCTCAGATTAAAATAAAACTCAACAACCTCTGAAACAATGAGTGAAAACAATTTTTTTAATTTTGATGCATGTACCTAGAATGCAAAATTATATCTTCGCACCTTCTACTTCAAAACTCTCTCTGTTATTATTTGATTTTCGAGATTATTCTCCCTTCCTTATATTGTGTTCTTTAGATTCTCTTATGGGTCTTGGACAAGTTCCTATAATCTCCGATAACTGTCATGAACAAGCAAACTTCAGCTGGTAAATCCTTCCATCGATATAGGAACCCTTGGTGGTTCAGTTTTGATAATGGTGTGTTCGCCTGAAAAATTAATTGTTTTTAACATCAACATTACAAATCAAAATATAACCTCTACCTGTCAAATCATTCCAGGTTAATTCCATTCTTCTTCTTCAATATAATTGGATTTTCATGACATTTTCAGTTGAATGTATCCAAGGTACGGAAAAAACCACTTGGTTTTACCGCGAGAAATTGTAGAAAACCCTACCATGTGGTAGGAATATTGCCTCACATTTTGTGGATTTTCTTTCGAAATTTTGAGTGAAAAATTGGAAATAGTGTCTGTGGACACTGAACAGTTACACAAATTGTGGATTTGCTTTCCAAATTACTCAAAATCTCATTCTCTGCGATTTTATAACCTTCAGGCCTCCTTCCATCCAAGGTACGTTTCTCTTCAACTCGTTTAAATGTCACATGTACACCAACTGATATATTCTAGGCCTTTTTCTACTTTGATATTCACGACACCCTGTTACACGTATCGAAGACACTTGCCACACCTATTCGCTTGCTATTTTGGAGCTGAACATATACACGCTTTGATGGGCATGAGCTTTCTTCCCTAGTTCCTGTAGGCTGAATCATCAGGGAAACATATTCAGTTGGCACATATCCAAGGGACTGGCAGAAGAATTCTGGGACACACAGATAAGCCTTTAGCTTTACGCAATATTAAGTTAACAATTTGATGCTTTCTTACTAGGTAATTAGCTTTTGGTTGTGGGTAACTACTATTCATGTATGTCCGGTGCTTACTAAGACTATATAGTGTTGCATACACATTAACTCTGAATTCTGCATGATTCGGTGCTTCATTGCGACCGGTGTTTGACTTAAAGGGGGCTCACGCCTATTTGTATAAATATCATGGTTTATTTTGAATATTTAATAAGTATCAAAATTGTCAAATGTCAAATCCTTCTGTTCACAAATCTATGGTTAAGATAATTAAGAGCACAGCACCCAGTGTTGCATTTGGCCTCGTTTGAGTTGGGCAGTACAGCCAATGACAAGATTGACACTTGTTGCCAACTTCACACTGTTAGTCATTGACTTGTGCCCTCACAACATTTTACCAGCTCGGTATTAGTTCCACATACCACACTAAGGCTCGGGTACTACCATTTCGAACGAATACACCTCGATAACGCTCTATACTTGGTTTCATTTTGTTTTTACACATCCCCATCTCCACTGAGCAAGGGTCTGTTTAGGCTAAGTAGTTTATATACGCCCCTGTCCAACTAGGAGCAAAACAAGCGTCGCGCTTAGGCACATTTGAATTTCTTATAATTCTCAATAGAGTTTCGTTTTGAACTCTGTAATAACTGCATGCTTCATCTTGTTAGCCAAGAGATGCATACACGTGAAAGTACATTACAATATATACTTGACTATCAAGAAGAGAGAACGAAGAATTAACATAGTAATTTATTTTGAACATTCCAGAATAATGCACCAACAATTCAACAAGTTGATTGTTTACAAACAAAATTCCTCAACAATTTCCATTTCTCTTTTTGCAGAATCTAAGATATTCATCAATAAAGAATTATCACGGTAAACAATATTTTCTTCGTACCTTGCATAACCTAAACACCATATAACGCCTTGCACCTAATTTGCAATTGCAGTAAGTACAGCTTATTGGTTCTTCATCTGGCCCTTGGTTATGATTGGTAAATGGAAATTCATTGAAAGGTATGTACAAAGTAGTAGCTAATGCTGAAATGACTGAGTTTCAAAAATGAATTCGCGTACTATTCCATGACCCAAAATATCTTGGATATATGCTGGTGTCAACCAAACTCAAAAGTTATGTCTAAAATATACTGCAGCGGAAGTCTGGCGGAATTGAGATGACTTTGGCCCATTTCTATCCACACACCTTCGGCTCATCTCAAATGCAACTATGCAACCGTTCATGTTCAATTCTCATTGGTCACAAGTTATCAGTTTGAGCTAGTTAGAGTAATCTTTGGGCATTATCTGCATTTTGCATCTGCTTTATCTGCATTTTGCATGAGTATAGGTCTATGACATAAATTAATTATGGCACAAGCAATTTTTACAAACTCCCAAGAAGGACCAAAATATGTTTTAAATGCCAGTTCCGCTATTCCACAATCCATTTAGTTTAAATTATAATAAACACTAGAATGCCAAACCCGCTGTCTGCGATTCAGTTATATGACCCCTCACAGGGAACGATGACAAACCCTTGCACTTGCGCATTATTGTTTTCTTTTTTTTATCGTGTTCCAAATGAGGTTCGGAAAATAATCTATGGTTAGGGCAGGTAATTGTGGAGTAAACTTGGCACACTGCCTCAAAAGCGACAGTGTCGGCTTCTGAGTTTTGGCATTGTTAGGTTTTAGCAGTTGTTTAGGGAAACTGTGTGAATCTGGATAACACCAATATATTGGCAACGACACAGAGGCAAAAAAAGATTATGCGGACTCGAATTTGGATGATATCTCCATTATAAAAAAATATGACATTGATGTCAACGACATGTTAATCGAAGATGGGGAATTTTATCATTCAATTTAATTTTTCCCATTTCTTTGAGTACTCTGAAAATGTGTGGTTACACATATACATGGTGTCCGGTAAACCTTACACAATATCGAAACTGGTGATAGACCAGGTCATGACTGTTCAGAATATCGGAATTTCACCTCAGTAAAAATATCACCGTTTTCGAGATAATAAGCATTTTCTATATTTCTGGAAAATCACTACTTCATCTTGGATTTTTGAGTGCCATGTCTACAAACTGGGACAAATTCAAATTCAAATATATTTGCTGCTGAAGATTACTGATGAGTGATGCTTCCAGACGTACGAAATAGTGTTTCAGAAAACGATACAATTTTTCAAGAAATGAGGGCCGGATTTGAGTTTCACCAATTTTTTTAACAAAAGTTTGACATTATTTTTCGAAAAAAAAAAATACAACCAAGTGGAAGTGGATATTCATTACAAAAGAATGCTCATTTGGTTCAGACTCTACCATGGTATAAAACAAACGAAAATTATTGTTGGAAGGAGTAAAATTTCGATAACATTAGAGTGTGATGTTATTCTGAGTTAAAATCAACTTCATTAGACTCTATCAGTAATGTCTTTTACTTTCATCCTATCAAGATGAAATGATTAAATAATTATGAGTAATAACGAATCAACTGCTTAGAAGCATTCAATGAGATGCAAAGAAGTAAATACTAATTCAAGGTTTTTTGAATCAACATAGACTATAAACCACAACAACGATTATTCAACATCGCACTGAATAATATTAAAAAAATGTTATTTTCCATCCACTCGTACGCAGAAACGGCATCTTCTCAAGAAGAACCCTTTCAAATGTGTGATAGGTTATAGCCCCCAAATCAGCTATTCTCTGAGCGGCATTGTGCAATCAGATATCGTTCTGCATAAAGCGCTTCTGCAGCAGTAGCACTACCTCCACATTCACCATAAATGTAGTGCATATGCGCATATTCTCGGGGAGTATAAAGTGTGTACGGCATGACAAAGAAATAAATACCACTGAATGGAACAAGCGGAATAATTTAAAAAAACTACGACAGAAGTCACAAGTTGTTCAAAGAAAATGTGACAGCCCCCTACAGGATTTTTTCAATTCTATTTACAGAATATCTCTTCATGCACAATGCTGTTTTTCATTTAGAAACTATTGCTTCTGCGGACACAATACAGGAGTTGAAAAAGTTTTTAATTTTCGACAAGGATTCACCTCCTAAAAAATTTTGTTTACACTCTGTATATCTGTCGGTCTCTGAAACTTCTTTGGAATCTGGATGTAGGACAATTGTTACATTTATCACAAGAATTCGTAGTAATCGGTGCCATGTCGGAAAATCAACATTTCATTTCGATAATTTAATTAGACTTAATTACATGAAAAGATAGTTTTATTGATATACTATTAAATGCAACCAAGCAGTCTGTTCTTTATTATTAATATCATTTACACATTTTATCTTGATAAAATCTAAATTAAATAATTTTTGGGCTTAAGTATAAAAGTTGATGGAAGCGTAGAATAAAACCTAATACGCCTAATTCAATGGAAATCACTTCCTCCAAAAATAATTATAGTTCATTTTATACCATAGTAGAGTCTGGACAAAATGAGCATTCTTTTGAAATGAATGTACACTTCCATTTGGTTATGTTTCTTTCAGACCATAATGTCAAACTTTTTTAAAAAACTTAATGAATCTCAAATCTGTCATATTACCCTCATTTCTTGAATTTTTTTTTACTTTCTGAAAAACTGTTCTGTAAGTCTAAAAGCATCACTCATCAGTAATCTTCAGCAGCAAGGTTATTTGAATTCGTCTCAATTTGTATACATGGTACTCAAAAATCCAAGGTTAGGTAGCGATTTTCCAGAAATTCTTAAAATGCTCATTATCTCGAAAACGGTGATATTTTTACTGAGATGAAATTCCGATATTCTGAACAGTCATGAGCTGGTCTATCACCAGTTTTAATATTGTACAATGTTTACCGGACACCCTGTATATCAGGATTTGTTGTTAAATCTCTCATAATGCCATCACAAACTGTTATAGATATTTGTATTTTCCATGAGAGAAAAATCCGGCAGGTTCTTGCAATACCTGATAATTTTATGCCAAAGGAAACGAATTTTTTAGAAACTTTCATACACCAAACTTCATCAATATTATTTCAGGAGGAAAAATTATTCAGCTCCATAATAAACCACTTTTTCGATATATCTCCCTATGAGGTAAGTCACAAATTGAAAATGATAGGTAACAAGAATTTACACCAGAATTAGATTTTTTAATATTGCAATGTCGCAAACTGAGAAAATTAGAGGTGAATTGAAGTGAAGAACAATTACAAAATTTATGATATTTTCCCATCAATAGATTATGAAACAAAATTTGCGTTTGACAGAAATAAGTTTGTAACATTACAAAATGAAATATGTTGGGAATTATTAATAGTCCTTTTTCTCCAATCCTACCATTTCTCCTTATTTAAAACAAAAAGAAACAAATATCCTGTAACAATTTGAATTTTTGGATTTTTATATTTATTTCTCTCCACATTCTATAATCTACTTCTTATTACAAAAGATGCCATTTGAATTTAATACGATTCAACAACATTTACAATGATAAATGAGAATCTCTGACCAAATGCAAAAATGTAGTTTTTTACCCGAGAAACTATATTTGACAGATTTTCTCCCAATTTTATATCTCCAATCAATGACATTTTTGTTTTTCAACGAAAATGGTGGAAAAGTGATAACCAGAGTCAACAAGTAGTTTGAACTCCTGTAAAAAAATTTGTAATGTCTTGTCAATGAAAGCCTTTGTTGTTATTATTATTATTATTATTATTATTATTATTATTATTATTATTATTATTATTATTATTATTATTATTATTATTATTATTATTATTATTATTATTATTATTATTATTATTATTATTATTATTATTATTATTATTATTATTATTATTATTATTATTATTATTATTATTATTATTATTATTATTATTACATATTGCATTAAAAACTAATTAATTAATCAATCGATTTGTAGAAGTAGAAAACCAACCTCAATATCCAGAAATTCGAAAATCAAAAATACGACTACATAAAGAAAGTGTTTCTTCACTATAATAGGCTCAACGGTTTAGGCGTGAAGCCGATGGACACGCAAATTGAGTTTTTTTTTCTGATTCACAGACTGAGTGGAATCAATTCCCATCAAAATATCAAATTTGAATTTTTTGACGATTACAATAATTTCTCCTGACTTGGTCGCGAGAAAGCACAAAATAAAAGACGTACTCTCAATATTTCTATTTTCAAGAAGTCAAATATTGATTTACTGTATATATCAATAAAGGAAAACTGTGTTATATTGCAAATGCTATTACCGACAACTTATACCAGATTCAGGAAGAGGAACTCAAAAATCCTAAGACCGTCCCTAGCGACACTTGTGCTCTATTGCGCATACTCATGGGTTGGTTTATATGCCGTAGGGGGACGACGTTATTCCGAAGTAATTGGCGTTCTATGTATATATTTCTATGGTCTCACCATTATTGGTTCCTATGAGATTCTAAGCATATAAAATATTTCTATGGATCTATTATCATAACAGTATGTTTCAATTTTATAATTGAATAACTTTTCCAAATCATTATTAATTCTTATAACGTAAAGCCCCTCAATACTGCCGTTAACCAGAAATAGGAACATCTCAGTATCTCACAGCTGTATTGATCATCGGGTACTTATCGTTTCATCTTTCAGAGAAGTTTCGTTAACTGAAAGCACTGAAAAATAATTACTAGACAGATAAATCACTAGTTCGAGTTCGAACTTTTTCGTTCAAGAAACTTATAGGTGGGGAATTCATCCATACCTGACTTCTGTGTAGTGGAGAAACAGGTATGAATACAAAGTCTTTCACAACAAACGGTTTCTTGATGAAAGACAATAAAATAATCGGTAGAGCATATTTGTTCGCAGATCCAAGTTCACTTGAATGGGGAAGTTGTGCCTATTCTGCATAGCAAGATGATAGTGATGAATGCAACTAAGACCGATGCTGACGAGGAAATACCAAAGAAATTGGTGGTCAAGTACAATCCCTTAGATGAATCTATAGAGGTGAAATATGTTAGGAGCCAAATTCAGGAAAGGAGAGCAGTGAATGTGCAATGATGTTTCACTTCACTAACATTCCCAGTAGATCAGTAGGCGTGGATTCGACAATAAACATTGATTTTGATAAGATTGAAGTATGGGAGCGCCACGGATTTATCGCCAGAAAAAAATTCGAAACCACCCTGATAGAAAGGGACAATCACTGCACTAAAATATCAATCAATATATTCTTATAAATGGTATAAAAATAATATAAAAATATGTAAAGGTTTTGTCTTTCCTCACGCTTGGAGAACTTCAAACTGAATGAAAGAAATGGTCATGTCTCTTACTAATGAAATATATTGATCAATGTTACACACACTTTATGTGCACAGTTCGGCAAACAATACGAATGAAATGTAAATATGGCACCACCAAGATTAATTAAAGTGTATGCTATGATTGAGAATGGTATATCGTTAGGTATATTGATATAAACATCCAATGAGGGCTATGCCTGTGACGTCACGATGAAAGCTAACAATTATGAATACCTCAGGGGCAAAGTCTTAATCTAAACTTATCTGATACTGAGTAGATTTTCTCGAAACAGCAGTGGAGCACCAATAAACGGTAGCAGAACAATCACAGTGGAACAATCACAGTAATGGAAAAACGGAACTGTAGAACCGTAGCAGAGCAGTAACAGTAAAATCGTAGTGGAGCAGTGGCAACGGAGCAGTAGCAGCAGTGGAGTAGTAACACCCTAGAATAAAAAATACCAGTCTGACTTCTGATAAAACTTGTATGAGGCCATAAGTAGAGCCTAAATGCAAATAATAACCACTCTTAAGTGGAAGGGTTCTGGTAACAGCGTTGATGGTCTGTTTGCTGTCTGATAGCTATTTTCTTGTTCCAGTGGTCTTACCGATAAAAAAATGACATAACCCCAAAAATCCGCAAAGCGAACGGAGATGTTCTTGAAAATATACTGCGGCAAATATCGCAAACAATATGAGAAAATCTCCATACACGAATTTTTCCAAGATTCATCAACGATGATCAAACTTGGAACTTGAATTGGAAATCTTCAAATCAGGTCAGTCAAAATGTCACTCATCAAATATCCAACCAGAAAAACCTCATTCCAAAAATAACTCAGACTTGAAGTCAAAAACTGTTACTATCAGACAAAGTGCTTCCTTGTTTGTACGTGGCCTGTGAGATCAGTCCAGGAACTACTTCCAGCTATTCGGGACAATTGGAAACGACTACAGAACACCTAAAGATTCAGTGTTGCCAACTGAACCAAGACGAACCAAACAGAAACAAGGTCAAGTATTCGAAAGTGAAGTAGGTACCTCAATGGCACAAAACAGAGATAGAGTAGGAATGTTACGGTTTTGTGTTCTAAACACAAAACAATGGACTAATCCAAAGTATGTTCACAAAATAACGCTGTCCTACAGCGAAATGTCCTCATTTATTTTTGGCTTAAGGCCAGTTCATGTCCGCTCGAACTAGCACGGCGAAGGTAAGTACTAACATTCGAACTAAGCTGTACATGGCAACGATCAAGTTGTCATTTTGAAACAGTGGCTTACAGAGCGAAAAGTTTATATCAATGACAGATAATTCCTAATGTTATTGTATAGAAACAGAAAGGGTTTTCTAGAGCAAAATGAACTGTAACAAATACCTAGGGGTACTTCTGGATAACATGCTGCGCATACAGCTCAACCTGGCTATATAGAGAGGGTAATCTGTCGTTACGTGGAAATATTCTCTCATAACCAGAATACTGCTTGTGAGCATGGGGATCAAGTTGCTGGTCTATAAGCAAATTATCAGACCAGCAATATTGTACTCATGCACAATGTTCTGCAGCATGAACAAAACCTAACTGCCAAGGTTGGATAGGATGCAGAATAGAGTACTGCAAACCGTCAAGAATGAATGTTCATTCGAGTAGATGCCTTGCGAGCTACCGCAGGCGTCTACTTCATTTCGACATACGTTAGGCAACTGTCGTATGAATTATACAAACAATTTTTTCTTGGAAGCCCGCTGTCGAGATATCCTGGCAGCATTAGGAAACATGATAATGATACGAGCAGATACGGCATAATCATATGTCAGGATCTTGACTTCTTTCAAGAAAGTGCTAGGAATTTTACTTAAAAAAGTATGACCTTGTTAATCCTTGGCTCGCACAAGACTTCTGTGGGCTGCCGTTCGTAAAGTGGCTGGTTGAAAGAATAAAACAATTCTAAAAATTTTTCAATTGGTACTAACCGGATCCGTGAGGATCATCTACAAGTACAACGTACAAAATTGATTATGTTGGCAGTATACATTATGAAAACTGACGTAAGGAGGATACCTTGAGATACCATAGAGATCAGGGTGCGTTGCGTTGTGCCCACATCTCATTACACCCAGATTTCATTGTACCCACATTTCGTCTCGCCCACATTTCGTTATGCCCACATTGCGTTGTACCCACAGATTCCAAACATAGCCGAATCAAGCGCTGTTGCCTAATACTGACATGCAATTCTCTAAAAAAATATTTTGGGCCTAATGAGACATTTCGTTACACCCACATTCTATGAAGTTGCGTTTTGGCCAAATTTCGTAAGGCCCACATCTCATTACACCCACATTGCTTTGTCACCGACTCACTTTCGCGACGGTGAGGAAGGAACATCATTTGGGATACGTATGCTACTCGTAGAAAACCTATCACACCTACCAGCGAACTATTAGGTAAGCCAGCAATTTAATTGAATGTCTCATTAGGCCCACAATTATCTTTTTAGAGAATTGCATGTCAGCATTTGGCAACAGCGCTTGATTCGGCTATGATCCGAAGCTGTGGGCATAACGAAATGGGGGCGAAACGAAATGTGGATGCAACGAAATGTGGGTGTAATGGAATGTGGTCACAACTACATGCTTCCATAATATTAACTTACCCAGACTGCATGCCGTTGGATAAAATATTTTGTTTCCGATTTGTGGAATATAATTCAATTAACATACAAAAAAATCTATAAAATAAAATTTCGTAAATACGATAATATGATTGACAATATCGAAAGTTTCCAAAAAATGTAAGAGCGCAATAGCTGTGCTTTCCTTTTTGTTCAGTATTGTATCTACATCATCAATAATATTTATGGGTCGTGGTGGTCGGCTATGTGCCGTGCTGGTCGGTTATGGGCCGTGGTGGTCGGTTATGGGCCGTGATGGTTGGCTGGAAGAGCGTTTGCCTCTCAAGAATGGGTTTGCTCGTGGATGGCATCACACGTTAAAATGTAAGGACTAACTCGAACAACTCCCTCGAAGACTTCTGAGGGTTGCGCGTAAGGGTCCAACAGGTGGACAGAGAAAAAATTACACTCATGAGTGAGTAGCAGTGCTTGGGTTTTCCTGAAAGCCTGCTTGAAATAGCGGTATAAGTTTTCCTAACAAAATCAGTAATCTGAACACAGATGAGCTTCTCTAGAATTTTTGATGAACATTGTAATAATATAGATACTGATTATTTTCGAGTCAGAAAAAGAAGTTGGTTCAGATGTTCTTGGCATAGACTGACAAAAAGATATTTCCATTATCAAGCCAATTCTTTTTTATACAGTCCCTAATGGATAATATGAGTAACATAAGGATCTATAAATAAAAAGCAATATAAAATCATGTTTCATTATAACCAACTCTTTTTCAGTTGTATCTTCTAGAAGCAAAGTTGTACTTTCATGCCACAGAAAAGTTATGTCTACAAAAAGTGTGGTTTTTGCGGTGATGTTTTGGTGGCCTAAAATGAATAACATAAGGTATGAACAGTATGGGAGCAAGAATCAGCTCATTTGTTATGATTAAAAAAAATAATCGGAATTTTCTCCTTATTCTGACGTCAAATTATTGGAATCATATTGGAATTGAAGATGATTTTGAAAATAATTCAAACTCGGTGTTGATTGAGATAATTCAGAAAATGATAGAATTGAACACAAGTAATCAATGTATACATTGCAGGGTAGCGAAAGCTCGACGATTTCCCCAATTCATGAAAAAGAGTATTGGAAATTGAAGTTGGATTGTATAGAATCAGTATATTGGTAGAATCATCCTTTCAGATTCTTTTTGGGATAAACCCCTCGCCTGTAATCTTCCAATATTCCTTCTGTCGACTAATCGTTTCTTGATGATAGTGTAACATACGATGCTGTGCTTTTTAGTTCTCTTTCCGCTAGGGAATGTCAGTTCCAATGAAACGTCCTAATAAGTGTTCATTCTGAAGTTGATGAAATGAAAAAAGATTGATAGTAATTAAGACTTTCATTTCGTTGAAAATTAGATCTCATTTAATTCGATATGAAAATTGTAAGATGGATTATTTCAGCTTTTGCCCCTCTTCGAAATGTAATGGAAGGATTGCTATGCAATTTTTTCATAAAGTAACCCCGACCATGTTATCTTCTGAACGACTTGACTTTGTTTATGCTTCAACATGGTATCTCAAAAACGAATTCAATGAAAAGATATTTTTTTCGACTGACCTCTTTAGAAAAGTTTTTCAAATTCCAATGCAAAATATAAAAAACTGTTTTTATGAAACAAAATGTTATGATTCGTAAATCCGGAATTTTTTGAAAATTTCGTTATGAACGAACTCCGCATGGAGGAAAATACATGGTGATTTCAACAATACTTTCTAGATCTATTTAAAATCTTTCCAGGCATCTACGTAAGTTACTTGCCCCTTAAAATGTCGTATGACCGATACAATAAAAAAATTAAACATGGAAAGCAGCTAGAGTGAAACGTTATTTTAAGTATCCTCAAATAATTCAGTCAATATGATCAAATCCAAAGAAATATTCATGAAGAATCAAGTAAAATGATTATTGTACAAAAATTTGTGAGAAATGTAAAAAATTAAATTAAATCGAATATTCAAAGTTTTCCCAATTAATTCTTGGCACATAAAGAGGCATTCTCAATCCTTTATGGGGCAATTACGGAATTGAAATCAATATTAAAATTGATATTACTGAAATGAAAACTTATTCCTTTATATTTTTATTGAGCAGACTGAGCACGATATTTCGAGCGGTATCTTACTTGGTAACTTTTCAAAACTAAAATTATTCCTACTAATTGGAAAAGAAGCACTTTATGTAGATATAAAGTATTCCTACAAGGAATACTTTCATAATTAAAGTACGCTTTGAATGTTATAATGACAAAGACCTTGTATATTATGACACTTTAGTCAGTCAAATGTCATTTTACAATTGTATTGTTATTCATCATGAAATAGTACAAAACTCAGAAGACACAGTTCTTCCCACCATTGTGCAAAATATTTAAATATTTTTCACCTAAACATTCAGTTCCCTGAATACATGTTGATTTGAGTCACTTCAATAATGGCCATTATAGTCGGTTGAAAATACAATTCTATGTGAATTGAGCTTTGTATGTTCATACGATTTTATTAAAAAAATCGTTTTCTTGCGACCAAGTCGAAATGAACTCACTATATCAAAAGAAAACCTATATGGGTGAAATTTATATTTACGCAGTATTCTATGTTCTGTAAGTTTTTCATAACAGTATTTTCCTTGGATATCTGTCAAAATATCCTCAAATAGCAATTTCAACCTTCATAATCAACAATTGGCTCTGCAATCTTGATTTGGCGGATCCAAAGATTGTGAAGTTGTAACAAAGCAGCTTATTGTGGAAATGTCAGGAACGTAAAAAGTAAAAAGTAATAATACCTACTCATATTTTGGTATGGAATGACATTCTGAATACAATTCCAATAGTTTAATCTTCATCATACTTCCAATTCATTTGGAGAATTCTTCGATAATGAGCCTCAAATTACCCAAATCCAGATACCGAGTTTATTAAATAGTACCAGAATCAAACCAGGAAGCTTTCAGTCAGTAAAATGTGTTGACAATCAATATTCAAATCGATTGTTTCGACAACTTCAACTCAGCATTTTTGACCTGTCACTGTCAACGTTTCAATTCATGGGATTTTCATCGAATTCAAATTGAAATTAGGTATCCTTATAGTTGAAGATATGTGAAGATATGTGATTTACTGACAGGTCAGGAAACCGTCTGCTGGGTATGAAATAGCAATCTTGGTGTTGCCTCAAGTCGCCTGGATGTATTTTCAGAATTTCTCCAGGTCAAGGTCAAGGAGTGGGGGAGGCGTTTGAAAACCAGTCAGTTTGTGACCGTTTGCTGGTTTCACATTTCGGTAGATATGATGCTAAACATACCTTCTGCCAAGTTACACTTTTAATTTTCCAATTTATTGTAGACCTAGCAGCCAAGAAACAGGTGGCTTCTTTGAAACTTTTTTGTACCGTGTTGTCCTGGTGCAGATGATTTTCTCCATCACGAGCAAACTTATATCTGTTCTGATAGACAGCTCATATTGTAACCAAACGAATTTTATGACCGGAAATAATAATTTAAATCAGACCCAAACCCGAATTCAAATATCTTAAATGTTTTCTCAAACCCTCGAAAACTCATGTTATTCTAGTAAATATTCTCAGAAATACATGGTTACCAAGGGTCCTCTTACAACTGACGATGTTATTGATTATTTTTAAGTGTTTCCGTGTGTGTATTTATCTCAAAATTGGGCATTTCAGAATAACAGAGAAACAAACAGTCAAATAGTTCGCATATGTTTATGTTCTTGTGAGAGGCCAGTTGTTATATTTTCAGGGACCACCCATAGTTCTCAAGGGGGGCGGACCATGCCAACTTTGAAATTAGGGTCGAAAAATAGGTTAGTCTTTCGTTTCATTCGTTCAAGTCAACATGTGGTTGCGCAGTTTTATTAGTTTACTCCAGTTATTGTAATTGTCATATTTCAACTCTGTTCAACATAATATTCAATCTGGGTACTATCGTTAATTGTGATTCTTTGAATATATATAAAGTCGATCTTTTCCACTTGTCTCTAAAAAGTTGATTCTTCTAATCAACTCTTAGTATTTGTTGTATTTGAATTATTTCGAGTCTTTTACGTTTTATCTTGTTATGTTATTAGTAAATCATCTGGCCTCATTCACCTTTTTCCGGTTAAAAGTATATTATCAGTTAAAATCAGAAGTTGCTTTATAAATCAATTTGAGAAATGTCCCAAACATCTTTTGTTGTTATTCTTTATTGTTTTGTTAATAGATATAATTGTAATACATTCTGGCTATTTATTCTCAAAAGTTCACATTCCAGTTTACGAAAATCCTTTTGATTTGAGAGAAAAATATTTTAATTAGTAGAGTTGAACAGAGTAAGTAAATTTGAGTGCTAAAGTGAGTTCCGCAACGAGTTCTCAATCCAGCATTGAGTATAGAAAGTCGGGATCATCTGATGAAAAAGTAAGGTGAGTTAAAATCTTAAATGCTGTGAGGTATGATTCCTGGTTCCAAGAAGATTAGAGCCCAACGTTCCCAATTATTATTATGTTTTAACGACTCCGCTCGGTCGAATCAGTTGTGATAATGCTCTATTTAATTATAAAGACAGCATTTGTTACATTGGTGTCAGGTGTGGGGTATTTTCTGGAAAGTAGATAAATTTGTTAAATAGGCTTCTTAAGGTTGTCTGGAAAATAAATAGATATTTTCATTATCTAATCTGTTTTATATATGAGAGACATCGGAAATATAGATTAATTATATTCTTGATGAAATCAGAATTCACTTTTTCATTCTTCCTATAATATTGTCAAATATGCTTTCATTTAAATCGAAGATATTGTTGATGAATCTATTTCTATAAGTATGTTGTATTTTATTAATTCAGAAAGAGACAGAGTTTTATTATTTAACAGAAAAACGTACCTATTTTGAATCCCATCACGTGCATTTTCAAGTAATTCGATTTCTAGTCTCAATTGTCATGTAAGCTCTCAGTTAAATTAGAATAATAGCGAAAATTTGATATGATTTGATTTCAGAGAAATTAAACATTCACAGATATTATATTAGATCAGGTAATTCAAATTTCAAAGGCTCGCACAAGAAAAAAACGTTAGAATTGTACCTTCACATGAAAAAAAATAACCTTTCTTTCAGCATCCAGTTGTATTTTTTTTTGAAGAATTGAGGAATGAGAACGTCGATAAATAATGTTTAATTGTCAATTATAATGCGCATTCAAATGACTCGAAACGAAGGCTCCGGCTACAGGCCGTTAAACATAATAATTTGACAAATTTGGTAGGGAAACTAAGTTGAAAAATAAACTCAAAATGATAACAGAAAAATTGAAAAAAAAATTATAAATGATAGCGAAAGTAATGATAGCAAGAAGTAGGTTCCAAAATTAGTCAAATTATTCAAATATCAAAAATTGTTACGTAATAAATAGAAATAAATTGAATAAGAAAAGGAAATACAATGAAATTTAAAACAGCATAATTCATTTTTTATTAAAAATGCATATTGAAAGACGAATAGTCAGGAATGTGGTATTTAATAAAACCGAAAATTTTGGATGGTCATTGTACAAAATATTGCATCTTTCAAACCTACCGCTGTGGGTAAATTTTTTTTGTGTTGAATAGCTATTGAAATCGTATTGCCTTTCACTACTTTCGGCCCAGAACAAGCTTGTAAATTATTGTTTTATTCGGCAGTAAAGGCTATGACATTTATTGCCAAAGGGTCAAGAGCATTCGTACAAAATTTTGATTAAATGAGGTATAATAAACAAATGATTAATTATGTTTAACGTTCCTTTGTTTATATCTTCAATAATAGTTAAAGTCCTCAAAATATTGTTCTATGAGAGGCGTGTCAGAAGTTATTTGTTCAAGATCTAGTTTTATACAAATATTCGAATATTCAATTGTATAAAAGTCAAGAAAGAAAAAAAAACACTCAGAGGTGTGAGGAAAATGCAATATGATTCAGAAATAAGACAAAAATGGAAATTAAAGACTCCCACGAATGATGGCTGTAGTTTTCGAAAATTTCGTGTCACCAAAATAACGAAAACCGTTTATGAACGGAGAATTTAATATTTTGAAAGGTCAATTATTTATAAATAAAAAGCAGATGGCGTCAATTGTTGATATTTTTTAACAAAGAAAAGCATTAGTCAAATTATATAGATTTTCACATAATTTAAATGATGTATAGATGAATTATTAATTTAGGTAATTTTGGTAGGAATTGCTCACATGAAAGGATGAACCGGGTTTTTAAGTCTTTTTCTTGTGTTACGAATTTAATAACTCAAATAAAGTCCACCCATATTTACGATAATGGATATTTTCCAGGTAAAACTCACCTAATACCTATTGAAGTAACTTTTGAGATCGCTCATCTAAGGCAATTAAACCGTAGTTTATTTTCACACCGCAGTTGTGACAGATTAACCATTTCTGTGGTAGTAACATACGAATAAAATCGTTGTTTTTTTCGTTTGTATTATTATTGTCAAATATCATTCAGGAAACTTGTGGTTTGTAAGTTTTATTTCACATGTCTAGTGATTTGTTCTCTTGTTATTTTGCACCTATCGATGTTGGTTCTATTCCTAGGACTTCAGATTCCACTGTTTTGCTTCATTTCATAGAGTATCGTCAATACAAATTTTTAAGAATTATCTAAATGGTGCATTTCCTCCTCGTTTTCTATTGATATTGCCGTGTTCAAGTCAAGTGTGTTTTCTGCATAAAAGTATCAATTATTATATTATTGTCATCATTTCATCCACAAGTGACTATATTTTTCCATAAAGGGAATTGATTCTAAATTAACAGTAAGGTGAAAAGTGATATATTTGTAGCCGGTGAATGAGAAAAGTAGAACACTAGTTCGAAGAAATCCAAGGGTTTAATTTTTGTAGATGAACACAGAAATAACATATTTGAATTTTATGAGATATAAAATGTGAGACCATCAGAGTTGCACTACCTGAATCCTCATTCAATATAATTTTGTAAAAAAAAAATCGCAACGATTAACAAAATTTCATAAAAAAAAATTGATGCCACCTGCAACTGGGTAAATAACTTTTCCCAAGTAATGATAAATGAAAAAAAATTAAGAACATTCCTGATGTCAACTGTGTCAGTATAGATATCAATTTTTCCAAACGATATTAATTATTGCTTTTAGATTATTTTCAGTATTATTTCTCTTCAAAGAAAATGTATTCAACTGAACTACAGAGTGCTATGATATTTTGTCAAAATAAATAATCAAAGTTCCACGGATACACCTATTCAACAATATGTCTACAAGTTACAGCGGGCGATGATGCTCTATAAAATCTATGAAAATTAAAGCCTAAACCAACAGAAAAAAAAGACCAAAAAAAAAAGGAAAATTATAAATTCAAGTAAATGTCATATACAAAATCTAAGTGGTTCACCAACACTTTATTCAGTTCGAAGCAAGTGTAACTATTTCGAATCATAAACCTTTATGGTTTGCAGATAATAAAATAATAAATATTTTTGGAAAGTTTTATAGATATTCCATTTACACACCATGGTTTTTTTCGAGCCATTATCAATCAATAATTTGAAGGTGATGTAATTAACAAATTCAATTAGAAAATATATTCAAGCTAAATTTATGGTAAAGAACTGAAACTGCTAATAAAGTCAAAATTTATGTACCTTGTTTTTGTGATTGGTGTTAAAATTAGTTCAGGTACCAACTAGAAAAGGTTTCAGTCAGATAACTGCGAAATGCAATAGAGTCCATAGTCGCCACCGCCGACGGCATGTGAATAAGTATCTGATGTGTTGTTGATATTATTTCTTAGGAATATTATCGAATTAAATATTGACTAATTTTTGTTAAAATGAAATGAGTATCCTGAAATTTGAAAAAAAAAGTATTTGAGATATCTTCGTATCTTGTGGGACTTACCAACTTTTGCAATGTTTTAAAGGAAATTGTTATGAAAATTAAAGTTGAAATCGAAAATTACAGATTTAAAATAACACATGTGTTACATGAATAATTGAAAAAGTAGTACGCAGAAATGATTCATTGTATTCCCAGCAAAAAAAAAAATATTGAAAGTAGCCGATTTTCTAGTAGTTGAAAGGTAATCGTTTTGAAAAAAAAAATTAATAAGAATGATCAAACTTTCGAGAAATTGATTAATTCAAAAGGTATTAGAATAAATCTTGGTATAGTTGATAGTATTCAGGGACGAAAAGCAATGGAATTTACGAGAAATTGAGGAAAATTTCTGCATACACACGGATGGTATATAGTTTAGAGAAGATGATCAGGTAACATTTGGATTTACATATGGTATTTATTACAGGTGAAATTATTTAAATTTTTGTTTCGCATACTATATTACAATGATATTGACACCATTACAGGACCGTATTTCAGAATTTTTCTGCCAGAGTAACTTTTGGTTTCATTTGCAGAAAGTTTTTTTTATTTAACCAAAATTTGATTGAATTTATGATATAATTAGGATACGAATTTTATATATTGTTTCTGAAAAGTAGGTTGAACTGGGAACGTTTCGGATTTTATCAAGAAACTTGCAACCAAGAATGTTATTCCTAGGGAAGGAAGTATAAATAAATAAAGTTCCAAACGGGGTATAAAAGTAAAGTAAATGGAGATAAAAGAAAAAAAATGATTACAAAAAAAACCAGCCGATAATTTAGCCGGAAGATTTGATCCGGAACATTGTACATAGGAAAACCAATATAGCTTTCTCTTCGTAGTAAAGGACAGAGGGACAAATGCATGTCATTCGACCAAGGCTTAAGCTAGGAAGGGAGCGGGGGAAACCGATCATAGGCACCAGCAGGGCTATGATCATATTCCGGCAGCGAAGGTTATTTCCGCGCCGAGGTGATACCGACCCCGTAATAGAAAATAAGTTGTATATAGATACCGATAGAGTAAATCGAAGAGCAAGTAATGCTATAAAATTGGTCGAGGAAAAATAAAAAGTGTACCCTTTAGCACTTCGCGTTGTTTCCCCAATGCCACAGAGAAACCAGGACGGTTTCCTCTGGCATCTTGAGCCGTTTGACAAGAGATCTTGTTTTTCCCGAATCCCGAGCCCAACTGAGCTGTAAACCAGGAAAGTGAAAATCGGAAAATTTTATAATTTTGATAGGGACTTTCCCAACCTCAAATTCTAGAAGGTGGATGTACCAGTTTCATGATCGCGATTTGGGTGTCTCAGGGGAAGTCGACCCCCTGGAACGGTCAGGTCAGCTAATTACTTGGTTCGAAACCCAATAGAATTTCGAGGAATGTAAATGTTGTTTAAATTCGAGTATTGTGAGAGAGAAAATTGTTTAACTTTCCTGGAATAGGCTCAGTAGGAGAAGAAAAAGTTCTGGTGGTTTTGAGGAAGAATAAAGAAGATACCAGTTGGAAAGAATTCTAGAGAGAGAATTCGAGACCATAGGCTGAGGAGAAGAAAAAGTTCTGGTGGTTTTGAACAAGAATAAAAAAGAAACCAGTTGGTAAGAATTCAAGAGAAAGAATTCGAGACCATAGGCTGAGGAGAAGAAAAAGTTGTAGTCATTTTGAAGAAAAAATAAAGAAGAAACCAGTTGGTAAGAATTCGAGAGAGAGAGAATTCGAGACCATAGGCGGAAAAAAAAAGTTTTGTGATTTTGAAGAAGCATATAGAAGAAAACAGTTGTGGAAATTTGAGAAAATAGGCTGAAGCCAAGAAAAAGTTCAGTTACGAGGAATAATAAATCGTAAAACTCTCAGTTAAGAGTCTGAAGAGAAGAAAAAAAAATTTAAAGATAATAAATATAATGTAGAAAAATGTGTATTGGTTAGCCGAATTAATTGAGAGTGAAATTTTGTATGTGAAAAAAATAAGTGTTGAAATGAAAACAGATTGACAAATGCTGGCGAAGGATGGTGAATAATTGACACAAAATATGGAAATTGGTGAAACACGCGGGAATGGAAAAAGGATACCTAATGATGTGAACAGGAAGAAAACCTGACAATGGAAATAATGAAATCGTCACAAAATTGGCGAAGAAATTTCCCTAAGCGACGATGGAAATTTGTAAAAAGTGATATACTGAGCGATTTTTATTTATTAATTATTTAAAGTCTAATAATATTTTATTTGAATTACCTAATTAATTTTCTCATAACGATTTAATAATTTGAAAGTTTCCACATTTAAAAATAAACACTTATTCAACTATTTGACGAATGAATCTGGTAAGAGTATATTGAATGAAAGAATAACCTGTGAGATGAGAAAGGAACGAGAAAATGAGAATCTAACAGAGGAATGAACTAACAAGTGTGGGAGATAATAGTTGAATTGTTTATTTTCTGTTAAAAATGCCTTCATTCCTCACGTTGCATTATAGCTCTGTAGGGATTCTACAGAATGCCTAGGGATTATACACAATACCTAGGCGAAGTGAAGAAAAATTCAACATAATGATTCTATTTTTTCATACTTTGCCTAAAACGCTTAGGTATTGTATAGAATACCTGGATTTCTTACTTTGCCTGCAACATATAATCACTGCACGATGTTTGTCGGTCTTATTCTGGATCAACCTGTAAGTTGCAAAATCGCGAAAATGTATTCCTAATCTCCCAAACAAATTACCCGTCATCGAAGAACTTTTCACAACTTGAACCAACAACTGCTGACGGCCAATTAATTCATCTCGTATATTATGACAAAATTCCGGAGGAGTTTCTCTAATAAATCACCTTTTTGGCGTACTCTAATCCAGCTTAACGGCTCACAAAGAACCTGTCAATCTGGCTTAAGGAGTCCTCTTTCAATCATCGAGGATTCCATGGGTATGTATTTCATGACGTGCAGAATGCGGCTTCCGATATAGGCTCTCCAGAGGAGAGTTTTTGCGACATTTGTCAGATGAAGTTCAGCAAATATCGATTGCTAGTTATTATGTTTCATGTAAACGATCTATCCGCACAGAGAGATTGAATTCTTTGGAGCAAGAAAAAGCATCAAAATGAAGTAAATTATCTCATGAAAACAACAAATGTCATTATACATCAACACATATTTTCCCAAATTGTACCTTTTTATTAAAATTTCAAAATATTCACAGATATTACTAATATAGTTTTTACGGAGGAATTATTGCAAAGCTAAAAAACGTGAGAAATCAAAAACAAGTATGGCTAACCACTGATCAATTTCGAAAAAGTTATTTTTCTTAAGAGCAAACACTACCTTGGTAAAACGGAAATCCGTTTTGAGATGACAGTTTTTGTTTGAGAAATTTTTAATTTTTTTGCATTACCCAATGTTTTTTTGTTAATTCCGGAACTTCAGTGATTTTTGGTTATGATTATTTTTAAGAAAAAAAAATCAAATGAAATGATGAAATAAAAACATTGATAGGTTCCGGAATTCTTATGAGACCACCGATCCCATACAAAAATATCTCTTTAATGAAATCAATGAATTTTGCAAGAAACGGATTCTACGATCGGAAAATTTATATATGACTGGCGCTGTAATCGAGAATGGACAGATGCTGTGTTGCCAATGTTCATCGAGTTCATTATCTTCACCCCTATTCTTGATAAGTATCCCAACAAACCTTAGCTGGAAGGGATGAGGAAGAAATTCTACTTTTTGGTGATGGTAGCTCTTAATCTTTACCTGTCGAAGTATAGGAAAACTTTTACGAAAATATCTGTCCTACTAGAATAGTATCACCAAAGAAACTTCAAGACGTTTGTCATCCTGATTTAGATACAACAGACGGAGTTTATACCATATTCACATACCTCTTGAGTTTTATCGGAATTTACTACAAATTTCCCAGGTAGAACATCATGTCGGCTGAATCTTGGTTTCATTTCAGGCCAATATATATATATATATATATATATATATATATATATATATATATATATATATATATATATATATATATATATATATATATAGATATATTGTGATATAAAAATTGATATTGGTCCAATAAGGATGAATGTTCAAAAAATTGATAATATTTGTGGAATATATTGGTTGAACCTGTTCTGACTGTAAATTGTCACATGTGATATTGGGTCAATATTGGTTGAGTAATTTTTACCAATCACCATAATACATATCATTTTCAACATCTAGAATGAATATTGCAATCTTAGTATTCCAGTCATATCGATTCTAGGGTCTAAACACTATATTGTATTCCCAAGTTTGATATCACTTTGGTTGAATATGGTTTGAGCTATATTCAACAAATTATATTAACTCACATTTGGTCAATATTGGTTCAATGATATTTACCAATACAGATAAAATAATATTGCCCTCATATTGTTTTTAACATCTAGAATAAATAATGCAATACCAATATTCCTCTTATATTGTTTCTAGAAATGAAAACTATATTGTATATCCAATTGTGATTGCACATTGGTTGAGTATTATATCGCCAATATTCAACAAATCTAATTATCTTATATTGGGTCAATACTGGTTCAATAATATTTACCGATATCGATAAACCAATATTGTCTCCATATTGTAAATATTGGCCGAATATTCAATGAACCATATTAAAATTATATCAAGATGGAACCTGGATAAATATCCGCTAGATAGCTCTACATATAGAACATCTTCTATAGCCAACGAAAATATATAAAAAAGAGGTTATGTCAACAATCACCAACGATATAGTAGATTTCACCCAACAACGAGGAAAGCTTGGAAATATTCCGAGTTGGAAAATGAGAAATTCAAATAAAGTCCGAATTTCCGACCATATCTCGAAGGCGAAGTCTGTTAGGCTCCGCCCACTTGGCGAAATTCGCCGTGCTGCCTTGCTACTGGTCGGGCAAATTCTATAAATATAAGCGTTTTGTTACACAAAAATTCATTCGAACTTGAGCATTCGAACTTGAACATTCGAACTCGAGCATTCAAACTCGAACTCCATAGTTTGTACTGGGAGCAATTCATTCAGATATCTGACTTCGAGAGAAGTATTCAGATTCGAGGCTCAGTATAGTGAGCATCAAAAATTCCGTTAAGCGGTAGTTAGTGTTCATCATTCACCATTAGAATTGGGTATCAAGATTCACCGCTTCGATAACTGAGGTGCGAAAGCATTCTGCAGCTACGAAACACTAACGTGCTATCGTTTTCCTATTACGACAATTGTTTACTACAATTGTTACTCGTTCGAGAAATCGAATCGAAATAATTAGACATTGAAGAGTCTCTTGGTTGTACAGAGCTGTACCTACGCAAGCATCTACGGTGAAATCTACAATATAAAAGGGGAAATCTACAGCAGTTGTTCTCTGATCCTGACAAGTCCGGTTAGAAGTCCAGTTTAAACGAAGCCTTGGTTGTTTTTATTTCTTGAAACCTGCCCGTCCACAGGAAAGTGAATTTTACAAACAATCAAACTTTAGTGCAGTGGTTCCTGTCCGATTCCAGACCTTGCAGAGAAGAGGAAGCCAAGAAATAGACTTTAGTGAGCATTTTCACGTAAGAAACAATATTTGCTATCACCCATATTATTCCTCCTGTGAGGTACTCTGTACCTAGGGAAAGTGCACACGACCACTCATTGGTATTTGGGTACGTTGCTTCTGCAACTATTACAAAAGAATTCACTACGTGGTCTAGGGCCGTAAAAGCGCCCTGTGGTGTGTAACTGACCCTTCCCTATATATTTTATGTGTATGTATATTGTTGTATTCGATGAATTGTGTAGAAGCTGTTGTGATTATCTTTTAAAAACTAAATTTTAGGGATTTTTCCTCTCGCTCTGACGAAGCTACCGCTTCGTCAAGCTGTTTATTATAGAACAAAGAGAGTTCGCTGTCTGTTGCCAAAGAAAGGAAATAATCGTAATAATTATTTAATATTTTTGATTTCTCGTACCCGTTGACCGGATACGAGTTCGAGAGGTTTCATCTGAAGTCGAAAGGATGAATCCAATCGATCTGCGTCAGGCTGCATCCGAACCCAGAGCTAGCCGGAGTGATAGGGAAATCGGCCCTCCGAAACGGAGGAATCCGTTTTTACAAATTCACCCTTCGCAGCCTAGACGACAGTTATGGCGACCGGAAGGCAGACTATAGTATCACCTTGATCAACTAAATAGTATATTGTGTATCTAGTAGTGAAAGCAGTACATTCCCGGCCTCGGCTTAACGCCTCGGCCAACAAGCATTGAAGTCTGGGAATGTGCTTTTACTACGAGGAACACATACTATTTTTTTCTGAAATCGCAATCAGCATTATCAAAAACTGAGGAATTCTACATATTGTTTGCGTGAATTCAATAACTGTCTAAAATGTAAACAAGCCGGCAAAAATTTTCCCGTACCATTTAGATCCGAAAACGGTCCGGGAAAGTTCGTTGCTTAGCAACGGACTAAAAAACTAGATTAGCGTATTTTGAGGCGTGAAGTTGCCCCGAGAAAGTAGGCATTCTTGAACGATTTCAGAAAAATACATTTAATAATTCACCAAGGAATCACTTCCACCAATATATCCAAATGATATTGTACCAATATCGATTAATGTTTTGAGGCCATTATTGCTTCAAGAGTATTTCACCAATGCTATTTTTGAAATGTTTCAACAATATTTGACCAATAACGCCAAATGTTGACATTTTACTTCTTGCCAATATAATGTTTGAATAGTTTCAAAACATTGACCGGCGATATTGTACCAATATCGTTAAATATTTTGAGGACAATGTCGCATCGAGAATAATTCGCCAATCTTATTCAAGTAATATTGGACCAATTTCGCCGAATGTTCACATTTTTTTCTCACTAATATTGCATTTTAAATATTTTTTCAATATGTTCACCAATATTCTACCAATACAGGTGTGCTACTCAGGGTGTGGGCTATGGGTGAATAAACTTTGCACTTTATGGGAAATATTTCTTCCTAGAAAATATTGTATATATTTTTTATACTAAGGCATTTAACAACTGATATTGAAACAAGGCTGAAGGAATCTTTTGTGCGCCCTTCTTGATAAACAATTAAGGACCCCTATTATTATTATTTTCATCAAGTTGTTGGATTGAGATGCATGTGCATGACTTGTATTGTTTGCCCACAAAATATCAGCCATAGGAATATTGTAAAACGGATGTTCTAAAACGAATACAATGTTATCAGTTATCAGCAAGAGATCTATTTGCAACATATATCTGAAGGTAATACATAGTGAACTTACGTATAGGTTATTTATATCCTTTGGAATTTGAAGTTTTAAATCAGGACACAAGAGAGCATGTCAATCAGATCGTTAATAAGAATTATATCAGACAGAAACGCAAGTTAAATTCTTCAATACCTAAAAACACACGTAAAGATTGTGATAGAAAATTCAGTGGTCATCAATTTTTTGATAGATTTGTGAATTTGCCAGAAGCCGTCTTTACAGAACAGGAGAGTTATCAATTACAAAAGGTTTTAAGCATAATATCAGAAGCAATAATATCATTAAGGACATGGAAATTCTTGGGATTGAAACTGAAATTGCCATGAAAGGTACTTTGGACAATAATAACAATAAATATCAGGCTACTAATATTATCAAATCAGCATTTCTGAAGGATAATAGTGGTATAAATGATATGAGAACCTTTAAATCTATAGAGATTAAAACTAAGGAAAAGGATGCAACTTTTACAAGAGCAGATAAAGGAAATACAGTCATTGCAATCAATAGTAATGATTATGTTCAAAATACTCTTAATTTTTTAGATTCCGGTAAATTCACAGTACTTGAACGTGACCCCACTTATGTGTACCAACTACAAGTCAAAGAATTCTTGAGAAACTCTAAATCAATTTTTAATGAAGCCCAGAAGTTCAGACTAACTCTTATGAATCCACAAACTCCGAATTTATATTGTTTGATAAAATTACATAAACAAAACTACCCTATCCGGCCACTAGTATCATTCGTAACAGCACCATCAGTTAAGTAATCAAGAAAGTTGATACATTTAATAACAAACTATTCTAAATTCGTTAATCATGTCAACCCGGTTATTAAACAAGAGATATTATACCTTGAAGGTTTATCAAAAATAATAAAGATAAAACACAAAAATAAAAAAATCAGGAGGAATTGTGGATCTTGTTCCAGTATATGTGACCAGACTGGATAAAAGTCGCGTTCGTGAGCACCGTATGAATTATGTAAATAATAAAACACAATCAACATATGCCAATCATATTTTGGAAGAAGACCATGACTTCGATGAAAACTTTGAAGTCCTTCATATTGAAAATAAGGGTATTAGACTTAATTATTTAAAATTCATGAAAATTAATAAATTGAAAAATTCGAATTGTTTACTAAATGATCAATTGGACCTTAATAGTTCCCCTTTGTTAAACCTTTTCAACTAATTAAGTAGTAGATAAGTTTTGAGATTTACAGGTACCTACATTGTATTGTCAATTTTTATTTTTATTATAGGTGGATCCTAATTATCACAATGGTTAAGAAGGGTATTTAAGTAATGTTCAACGTAGATAAATTTAATGTATTACATTCGCTTGAGAAAGATACTGTGTATCGAAACATGTCGCGTAGACAATGAATCTGTGGAAATTCAATCTTGTTTACCTCAGTGTCATATGCTATCAGTTCCTTTTGAAGAACTTATATCAGTCACCTGAGGATGAGAATATCAAAATTTAAACGTAACATGAAATCGTCGAAAAGAATTATTTTCCTGGTTAACATCTTGACTAACATTGATGATTGTTATCAAAAAAGCTGTTGTGAACTCTATTTTCATTCAATCATTAATGAATGAACGTAGAAGCAGGCACTGTATTTCGATATATTGAATAGACACTCGCCCTATCAGTGATGTTCAGACTGCATCTAACGATGAACATTTGATGTTCATATCATTGTTTATCACGTTAATCAAAATTGCCAACAATTTCTCGTTTTCAGCTTACTTGACGCCTACCAACCGCAAGCAATATTTTTTCAGTACTTTGCAATATCGACTATTCTTTTCGTGTTTTTCTCGATACTATTCGTATTAATTTTGACCCTCTTGTCTGTTTCATGAATTTTCTTACATAGTTTATCGATTTTTGCGTTAATTTTTTCAAACTCTTCTTGAAACCGTTCCTCAATTCTTGTCATAAATTTTTGACATACCTTGCTTATTACTGCTTCCATTGCGGTCTGATCCATCTTTTTCTGGTTACCACTTCGCGTATTCACGTTCGTGGGCATGGCCTACGTACTATTATGTTGTGGGAAAGATCATCAAAGAACTGAATCAATCACTTGTATGCTTCCAAATTTTTCTACAGAATGATCATACAGCTGAACTACACTAATAATTTTCTACTGAACCACTTTTACTAATCGAAACTGAGAAAAAACCTCCAAATCTAGCCAAAACTAACAGGAGCGCTCGAATACGTGCATGAGCATTCGTCGTATACAGTGTCATCCCAAAAGTATGCACCATATGGGAAACTTATTCATTAAGGGTTTTTCGACGAATAGTTATTCCTGATAAAAGTTTGTGCATCCCCTAAAACTGAACATGCACCAACGAAGTACAGTAAAACACACGTAATGTACGAGGAGCCTTCAAATATTCGATTTTGAGACAAGAGTAAAGTACACTTATTTTGAAAAATGTCGGGAAATGTTAATCAGAAAAGTTATTCAGTATTAAAAAATACATCTTGTTTTTGAAGTCATGGCCATCTAAGTGAAGGTTTAATTTTTTACCCATTTTTTTTAAATGGAGACCACGAAAAAATTAATTTGCTGAAACGATAAATAGCATCCTGTATACGACGGTTCATTTCAAAATCCTGTAATATTACAAATTACACAACTATGGTGTTAACCACGGTCAATTTTTCTGGGGAGTAAAATAAATTTTCACATTTTTTGGTGCAAAGTTTTTTTTTTGTTAGCACCGAAAATTAATCAAAATTATACAGTTCTGTAACAAGAAGTTGATATTCAATAAAATCGAATCACAAAACACCAAAATAAAATAGGTATTTCGGAACAAACTCATTGATTTTCTGGAGATGTTCTTGTCCAAAATAATTCTTATATTCGCTTTAAAAACAAAAGCATGTTTTTGAAAGAAGTATTTCACATCTCAGTATGATGTCCATCCCGCAACATGCAGAGTTCGGTTCTTATTACACAATCATTGACTGCATTCGTAATGTGCCCCGTGCTCCGGTTGAAGGGCCCTGACACAATTAGTAATGACATTTTTAAAATGTTCTTTATCCCTAAATGGACGATGTTTGTAAACTTCGTTCTTCTATGAACCCCATAAGAAGAAATCCATTGGGGTTTAATCTGGTGAGCGCGCTGGCATTGGATACACTGAGTAACGTCCTATCCATTTTCCATTGAATGTTTTATTTAAAAATTGTCGTATTGCGTATTTGTTTTTATCTGTGCGGCATTTGATTTAAAATTGGTTGTAAAAATTGCAAATATCGGTTGGCATTAAGGTTTCCATTAATGAAGATTGGACCAATCACAGTGTTGTTTAACAGTCCACATAAGACACTTACCTCAAATGAGTATTGGTCCTTGTATTCTATAGTGAAACGAGGGTTTTCTAAAGCCAACCATCTCCAGTTCTATGAACTTACGGTTCCATTAGTTGTAAATGTTGCTTCATCAGTCCATGAAATATTTATTGGGAACCGTGCGTTTTCTTCGTATTCTCCCTGATACCATGCGGAAAACTCAAATCTTGGAATAGAATCCCTTTCTTTTAGGGTATTCATAAATTTTGGTTTGAAAGCTGTGGATTTATATCTTCTTAAAAAATTTTGTACGGTAGTAATAGGTACATCAAGAGATGTTCATATTTGTTTAATTGATGTATTACCATTTTCGATAACACTTAAATACACTTCCTCTTCCACTTCTCTAGATAATTTTGAAGCTGAGTGAGGTTTTTTGAAATTGTCAATAATACTGCCTGTTTCATCAAATTTACTGAAAATACGAATAACTGTAGTGTGATTTACCTTGCGAATAGGATGCCTGGCATTAAAAATGTCTGTAACTTGTCTGCTTGGAGTATTTTCCCCACACAACAATATAATCTCAACTTTTTCTTCTTTTGTAAGCATCATGATATTATTAATAAAGTACTTATAATCAAACGTTAACAAAATGAACAATAACTACGTAATGAATATTCAGCAAATATGTCACGTACTTAATGTCAAACATACATTTGGTTTCAAATCCAACTTCAAACACTTATTTTGGACAAGAAAATCTCCAGAAAATCAATGAGTTTGTTCCGAAATACCTATTTTATTTTGATGTTTTGTGATATGATATTATTGAATATTGAGTTCTTTTTACAAAACTGTATAATTTTGAGTAATTTTCGGTGTTAACAAAAAATAAAAATAACTTTGCTCCAAGAGATTTGAAAATTATTTTACTCCTCCGAAAAATTGACCGTGGTTAACACCATAGTTGTGTTATTTGTTATATTACACGCTTTTAAAATGAACCGTCGTATACTGGATGCTGTCTATTTATCGTTTTAGCAAATTATTTTTTTCGTAGTCCCCATTTAAAAAAATTATTAAAATGCTGAACAACTTTTCTAAATAACTTTTCCCGAGATTTTACAAAATAAGAGTACTTTACTCCTGTCTCAAAATCAAATATTTGAAGGCTTCTTTCTCGTACATAACGTGTGTTTTACTGTATTGTGTTGGTGCATGTTTAGTTTTAGGAGATGCACAAACTTTTACCAGAAATAACTTTTCGTCGAAAAACCCTTAATAAATAAGTTTTCTATATGGTGCATACTTTGGGGATGACTCTGTATATGTCACTCTCCGGCAAACTTCTTGCCTTCAACTCTTCAAATCATATTTTAGCCTGATTCATCAATACCGTTATATGCTCTAAAATCGCTCCATCACTATTCCAGTGTCATCCCCAATAATGAGAGAAATCGTTAGCGCAACGAAAAATCATCCAGAACAGAATCTGATCCAACGTCGCTCAGATATTCTCCTCGTAATATAAAGATAGTTTCTCCCAATTTTCAGGGCTCGTTCACATTACTCCCCTTTGACAGGGTATTTGTCAACATGAGGGATCGAACGTGACGTAGATTGATCATTGCTGTTGTAATTTGGTATTTTTCCTCCGACGTTTATCTTTTCCGTTGGCCGATGGAAAGCGGACATTAAGTTTCCCAACAGTTTGTAACCGGTTATGAGATTGATATGTGGTGGAGATTGGAATTCGAAGTTTCAGAAGCTATGTTTTCAAAACTTGGAGGAATGTGCTTCTTGATCGGAATTTCCTTCATATTACTATATTCAGAAACCAATTTTACATTGATAGGCATATTTCTCTCTAAATTTCAAGAATTCACATCGATAAAGAGAAAACATATAGGACAATCGAATATTGGAAATTGGAAGACAACTGTTGTAGATGAACAGTCTTATTCTTTTTATAAATTGAATTGAAATTTTCCTTCGTAAATCTGAATTTGTCCATGTGATCACGAAAGTGAATTAGTGAAATTCAGGCGTAGCTGATCCAGAATTAATTTATCGAGAAGCTGCGATCGATAGTTTGGTTCGATAATTACTCCGATTGGAGTTGTGAGAAATTTCGATGTCTAGATAAGAAGATAGCGATTCTAACGAGCTGACGTAGTAGCTGCGCTGAAGTTGATCAAGTTGTGGATAGATTGAGGATTGAGCCCAAAGTTTCACTGTGATTCTGTTGAGCCGATAGTACGTTGGTATGATTAATTATTATTGTGAGTCTCAAGTAACATATTTTTTTTGAACACGAGGAAATTCTGTTTGTCCACCGGAAGGGGACACCATTTTGGTTGGGTTGTCCACTATCCAAATCTACCAAGGTGTGAGGTGTGTTAGGGGCGAAATTTAGGTAAGGAGAGCAGTGAATGTGCACTGATGTTTCACGCCACTAACATACCCAGTATCTCAGTATGCGTGGATTCGACAATAAAAATTGATTTCGATAAGATTGAAACATGGGGTTAATTTTTCAGAACTCCACGGATTTATCGCTAGTGAAAAATCCGAAAACACCCTGATGGAATGGGACAACCCAATGCACTAATATTACTAAAATATTAAACAATAGATACCTGTAAGTGGTATAAAAATAATATATAAATATGTAGAGGTTTTGTCTTCCCTTACGCTTGGATAACTTGGACCAGAATAAAAGAAATAGTCATGTCCCTTACTAATGAAATATATTGATTTATAATACATACACTGTATATGCACAGTTCGGCACACAATAAAATAAATGAAATGAAATTACTGTAAATATGGTACCACCAAGATGAATTCAAGTGATTGAGAGTGGTGTACTGTGAGTGAGGCTGTGACGTCACGATGGCTTACAATAATGAATACTGATGCCTCAGTGATGCCTCAGTAAGGCCAGTTCACAAGTTGTAGGTTATGAATCCGTTGCCTTGATAAGAACGCTGAACAGTAGATATACAGGGGGACAACTACAGTGGAGCAGGAACAATCACAGTAGTGGAATAGTGGAAAGACAATCGTGTAGCAACGGAACAGTGGAACAATCACATTAGTGGAACTCCAATAAGCGGTAGCAGAGTAGTAGCAATAAACCGTAGTGGAGCACTACCAGCGGCAAAGCAGTAATAGTAGCAAAGTAGTAGCCACAGCGGAGCAGTAGCAGAGTGGTAGCCGAGTGGTAGCAGAGTGGTAGCAAGCAATAGCCGCAGCGGAGCACCCTAGAGTAAACAATACCTGTCTGAATTCCGATTACACTTTTATGGGGCCAAAAGTAGAGCCCAAATGCAAATACTAACCTCTATTAAGTGGGATGGTTCTGATAACAGCTTTGATGGTCTGTTTGTTGTCTGATAGCTAGGTTCACGTTCCAGTGGTTTTACACAATGATGAAATGACTTCTAACCTCAAAAATCCGCAAAGCGAATGGAGATCTCTCAAAAATATATAGCGTCAGAAATCGCAAACAATATTAGAAACTCTCCAGATATGAATTTTCCCAAGATCCATCAACGATGATCAAATTTTGATTGGAAATCTTTAAAATAGGTCTGTCACTCACCACGATCAAATAATGAACAGGAAAGTATGTCTCAGGCGTCAAAGTCAAACCTGTCACTATCTGACAAGGCGCTTTCTTGTTCGTTAGTGTTCGGTGAGAACAGTCCAGGAACTACCTCGAGCTACTAGGACCTATGAAAAGAACACTTTAAGATTTAGTATTGCCAACTGAACCAAGACGAAAACGCCAGCCTCTCAATCTCAGTATTCTCAGTATTCGAATGTGAAGTAGGACCTCAATGACACAATACAGAGATATAGTAGGAATGAGTTTTGTGTTCTTAACACAAAACAATAGACTTACCAAAATTATGTTTACAAAACGACGCTGTCATACCGCAAAATAGAACAACTGATAACTGTCATTAGCTTAAGGCCGGTTCATGTCCGCTCGAACTACTACGGCAAAGGTAAGTACTAACATTCGGGACAAGCTATACATGACAACGATCAAGTTGTCATTTTGATACAGTGGCGTACAGAGTGGAAAGTATATATCGATGACAGATAATTTGTGATTTTATTGTATTAAAACAGAAAGGGTTTTCTTGTGCAAAATAAACCCGTAACAGGTGTACCAACAGACATATTTCTCACAAAAGTCATCATATAACCTAGAAAGTATCGTGTGATTTCATCCAGTTATTTTCAAACCCAGTAACATTTTTAATATCCGATATATGGCACAAGGTCAGTAGTGATTTCAAAATGAAAACAATGTTATCATGGTGCACCATTTAAGTTACATATGTTAATATTAGTTAACCTACAAGTTGCGTGATATCTCTACTTGTGTTGGGGATTCCGCACATTGTTTTTCATCTACTATTAAATTTATATTGAAACATTGATATTGAGTGCGTACTATGATCTGTGAGTTATGATCTTTCATTCTCTAATGTTCACGTAATGTTTTTCATGACCACACTTATGTTCGAGAGAGAGTCAATAACACTTCCACGTCATTCCTGAAGTTTGGAGAACAGGACCATCTCAGTGTGACAGCATATTCATCAATCTGAACCCCGTTGGAAATCACCTGAGCAACAATTTCACCAGGACAATTTCACCAGGACAACTCCTTCCAAGATTCTCTAAGGTAGCCTCTGTGAATGGTGACAAATTCATTGATTGAGTGATCGACTCATCTCATGACAAATCAGTGTCAATAACTTTCAAATTCAAGTTTTATTATGTCACCTTCATCTGCTTACAGAAGGAAACTATCTCTATCTTGCTTATCAGATTATCTTTATCTTAAAGATTTGCAAATTATCTCTATCTTATTTATTAAATTAATTTTGTGTTGATTATCTACTTATTTGTTATAGGTATTTTGTATTTTTTCCTTGTTAAATTAAAAACTGCTGGCACTCAAGCCAGTCGAATTCTTATATTTCAAATTTTGAAACACTTGCCTGCCACAAAAAAATCAGAATCTGGCAGTATAGTCCCAAGAACCTACACCGTTCTCTGCTGAGCCACCCGGGTAATGAAAGTAGCCTTGACTACGTTACAGTTGATAACTAATCATTGAATGAAAATTCGTAGTGGAAAGAGTGTAACAAAGAGATTGTGAAACATTTTAGTTTTATAATTTTGGTTTTCCAAAATCGATTTCCATAAATTTATTTCACATTTCAATATTACATTTAAATTTTATTGTTTATTATGAATCTAATGATAATGGTCCCAGTAATAACAATTTCAATTGAGGAATTAATAGTTTATTGATATTAATGGTAATGGCGTATGGAAAATAAAGAAATATGATTTTACGAAAATATTATAATAATCATGTTATGCCAAGCCATCTGATTTGGTGCCAGAATATCCATCGGTTCTCGATTATATTCATTATTCATGTTTCAGCATTCTATGCAACAATTATTTATTTTATAAACCAAATTATTAGGCCTCGGCTTCGATCTGTTTGTGGAATGAACAAATCCTTCGGTTTGTTACTTGAAAAAAAATGTTTTTTAGTTATCTGAATCCGGGAATAGGAAGTATATACAGTTTGTCTCACTAAGTAGGAACCATATGGAAAACTTTTTTATTATTCATTTTATTGTCTATGAAAAGTTATGCATGTTCTAAAAATACAATCATGAAATTTTTTCAGTCGTATACGCGGTGTGACAAAAGTATGAATTCTACTCAAGAGTAAAGTACCTTAATATTTGAAAATATCGAAAATTCTTATAGAAAAAAGTTGTTCAGAACTAAAAATTACGTTCAAAAATGCAATTGCATCCATAATTTTTTCTTATTTTGTCAATAATAATAATGCAAATTTAACTGCAGTTAGTGTAATCTAGGATGCACTGACAAAGAAATGATTTGTTGATTAATCAATAGCAAGATATCTTTGACAGTTAATGTCAAAACGCGTTTGAAGTATTAAGACACATAACAATGGTAGCGATATTATCTTGTGAATGGAAAATAGAAATTGTTTTGATTGAGGGAGAAAATTATAAAATACATAGAGAAGAAGCAACTATTTTTAATGACAGACATCCCAATAAAAATATCAATCATTCAACTGTTACGAAAATCGTAAATAAATTCAAGAATAATAATGGAACGATCGTTTTAATGGAAAACGCCGAAAAGTGGTTGCTGATAAGAAAACGCAGTTGGAAGTAATGTTGTCTGTTCTAGAAAATCCAAAAATGTCATTGTGCAAAAAGAAGTCGTCGATGCAACAAAATGTGAGTAAAGATACAGTGGCAAGAATTTTGAAACTTAATAAATACAGACCATTCAAACCAAAAATCGTTCACACATATTGAAAGAAGGGGATTATGATAGGCGCTTTGATTTTTGCCATCTCCTCTAAGGAAAATTAGAAGAGGACCCTTATTTCACTAGGCGTATAACATTTTCCGATGAGTCAACATTTTTATCAAATGGAACTGTCTCGTCACAACATTTAGTCGCTGGTGGTCTGATGAAAATCCCACAATTCTGTAATAAAGTCTCATGACCAATATTCATTTAAGATGAACGTGTGGTGTGGAATTTAGAAGAACAGATTAATAGGGCCTTTTTTCGCCAATCTTTAAATGCCGAACGTTATCTACAGTTTTTACAAACTCACATCAATGACTTCTTGAACGAACTACCCTCACAAGAACGTCAATCTATTTGGTTCCAACAAGATGGTGCCGCATGTCACAGTACATTAAATGTTAGGGAATATCTTGAACAGACATTCCATGGAAAAGTTATTCATAGATATTCTGAGCTCTTTCGGCCTGCTAGATCCCGTGACACAACCCCCCTTGATAACTTCTTATGGGGTTACTTGAAACAAAAAGTTTATCAAAAAGAGTCGTTTTGAAGATGTAGACCATTTGGAGAGGATAATTTTAGAAACATGCCAGGAAAATTCTCCAGTAATGATAACGAATGTATTACGTGAATTTGCCAAAAGAACTTTGTAGATATGTCGAGGCATTAGTGGAATGAGGGAACATTAAATTTCTATTTATTTCCTGAATTCAAATTATGTTAGTAACACAACTTGGTATTTGCATGTATTTTCGTATTTGCACAATATATGCATATGCATTCATTATGTGTTTAAATAGCAAAATTGTTGGAAAACATTGATAAACGGAAAAGTGATCATGTGTAACATAATCAAAAGAGATAAATGTTCATTCAAAATAAAGTAAAAAGTAACATAAAACAATTTTTCAATGTCTATGGACGTAATTGCATATTTGAACGAAACTTTTAATTCTGACCAACTATATTATATAAGATTTTCGATATTTTGAAATATAAAGGTACTTTACTCTTGAGTAAAATTCATATTTTTTGTCACACCGCGTATACGACTAAAAAAATTTGATATCTGATGATTGTATTTCAGATTTTAGAAAATGCAGAACTTTTTATGAGGAATAACTTTTTTCCTAAAATGAATAATAAAAAAGTTTTCCATACGGTTCCTTAGTAAGACAAACTGTATGAGTTACGTCAGCTGACATTTTCTATTCTTTCTAGTAGCACCTCGTATTGGCTTGAACTTGATTCCAATATACACTTTGAGCATCCAAACCCTCATATTTCATTGTGAATGAAATAATTTAAAAAATGTTTTTTTCAATAAACAATTCTCAGGAATACCTACCTTTATGTTGATGAAATATTCGGATATCCTTTTTCCACGGCTACCTATGACCAATTGAAACGTGAAATAGTGTAAAAAACATATTAGGGATTTTTTCATCAGAAAATTAACATCAAATTCTGTCTCAGAGTACCCTCAAACCCCCAGATCTCAATGCTGGCAACAATTGATCAAACAGGGTCATTTGTTGCTGGCAATATGAATAACTATTTTCAGTTATATTTGCTTAATTTATATAATTTCTTCACTTTTCACAAAATTCACAGAAATATACAATTCATACTGCAGAAAATAACCAAATAGTACTATTCCATGGCAACTTGTGACCACTTGAATAGTGAAAAATTGGGAAAAAATATATCAAGGATCTTGTTTTGAACCGAATGAAGGTTGTATTAAAAGTATCGCCTGTCACCAAAGAGTTATCAAATACAATTTATCATGAAGATACATTCGATTCAGATTCTTTCAAAAAAATTATTGTCACTCAAAAAAAATTTCGAATAAAATAATAGACCTAGTGAGGCATATATTGATATGCCGAAAGTATCGAAGTGCTTAGGTACTCAAATATTTTCCAGTAGAACATCACGATTTCATAAAAAAATTTAAAGTATTTAAAAAAAGCAAAAGGTAGAGCATGAGGAAAGTGAGTAGCCTTTGAGTAATGAATACCCTCGTTTTCGTACTTTCCGTCCTTGAAATTCCTATTTTTATGCCAAGAAATAGTACTTAATAGTTAGTTTTGTTTATTGTTAAGAGATAATATTCCTTTAATTTGTAAAAATTGATGTTTGTTTTCTTCCTCTAGCTGTTTTCATTAACTCGACATTCGAAGGACAACTTCAGAAAAGAAAACAAATTTTCCTCAACAATTCATGCAATACAAGGTTATTGTCGGAATTGAGAAATCACATTAAGTTTATTGATGTTCAAAAAAATATGGAACAATACAAGGTCTTATTCAACAAAAGTAGAAATATTGGCCAATTTATGCAACTTATCACTATCATAGCCACAATCACAATATCATAGTCCTAGTCTTAGTCGTTGTCTTGAGGAATTTTTATATTTATGCATCACAGTGATTAACTTGAAAATTAAAAATAAACAAGTGACAACACTGCCATTATTGTCTTTCCATCCCAAAGAGAGACATTTTTCAATAATTTCAGAAAGAGTACCCTCTGTCTGGAATTTTTTTTTTCGAAACACAATAAACAATAATAAATAACAAGTATCGCAATTCAAAGCAAATAATTGTTCATGTCATTTGTCAAATAGGTATCGACGCACATGCGCGTTGTGCATGTAGTCCTAATCAGAAACATGAATATTGAAAATTGCCAACTTTGAATGTAAAATTCTGATGATTGAGACTGAAACTAGAGAAATTGCATGAATGCTCCTAATGAAATGTACAGTTAAAATTTGATTTTATGACCAAGTCAGCGACTGTAATTATATGACTATGATAATGACAATGATGCATAAATTGGCACTCACTCATACCAAAATCATAAAAAATTATTTAAAAACTGGCATAACTTCGTCCAAAAACACAGATATTTCCGATATAATTTTTTTCCCAGTGTGGAACTAAGACATCCTATAGCAATAAAGTTAAAAAACAAAATCGACACTTTTTATAACAATAATGATATAAAAATTAGGTTTCCATTTACATTAAACACCAAACACCATGAAATGACATTGTTATTTTGAGAAATGTGAATATCAGCAACAATTATAACATTAAAACTCAACCTTCTTGAAACTATGTTTTTCAAGTTGTCCTAGTATTGTTCTAGCATAGCGACATAATATAATGTGACGAACAAATTCAGAATTATTATATTGCACTTTGTTCAAATTTTGCAGACTTTCCTTTGTTTTCTCCGCAATTTGTTTTTTTTTTCTAAAAAACGAAACAGATAATCATTCGAATCGTGAGTTACGGTGAGCACCTTCAGTTTTTCCCGAATTTCACAATTTTTCAAGCAACTTTTGCAAAAGACCCCGCACGGTTTTTATGGAAAACGAGTCCTATTGGCTGAATTGGCTGAATATTCAGTATATTATGATTGTTAAAAATTGTTAAAATTGTTATTTGCGTCAACAGATTGCACCCCTACGCGCAACCCTCGGAAGTCTTCAAGAGACTTGTGTGAGCTTGGGAAGATGCAGCCCTTACCTTTTAACGTGTGATGCCATGCACGTGACCGGTCAATCGGTGGATCGAACCCACGAACCCACGCTTGCGAGGCGAACGCTTTACCAGCCGACCATCACGGCCCATTGTCCTGATGAGATGTCTCCATGGGCACACTGAGATCTAATGCACAGTTTTTGAGATACATGGTATGAAACATGAAGAGGCCACGTTGTTGCTTGCCTTCAGAAAATCAATAATGTGGCGATTATTTTATTACATACAGTAAAGGATAATGATTGCAATCCTACTATTGTCGACACGAGTTATAATGAAAATTTCTAAAACTTCGTATACAGGGTTATTAATAATTACATATTGTTTATTTAATTCTTGGAACAAAATCAGTCAAACACAAAAGCTCGTAGAACTGCAGAATAGGTAAATATCATTTGATTTCGATATTGGGAGATCTGAGATTACTTTTATACAGGGTCACCCAAAAGTTTCCTTTTTAGATGTATTTTATTAATTTTTTTAGGAACATGTGTATACAAATTAATCATAAAGTAGAAAGTTGAGTTGAAATGGTCAATATTTATGTCTATTTGTTGCATCTTATACGGATCCTGGTCAACGGGATGATGATGATGCTGTCTTTGCTTTCAAATGGGAGACTACTGCATTAAAAATGTTGATGCATACCACAAAAAACATACGAAATTATCGTTATGTGGAAGCTATCGACACTTCCGAGCACCAGATTTACAAGTGGAGTAATATCGATCTAGGGCATTTTATTATTCATAAGGAATTTATTGTATAATATGTGTATAAACATTCAAATTCATTATCACTCAAACTACTCTCGTGGTATATCCTCGTCAGATCAATCTTTGTAAGAATGACAAGATTTCTCATCTTATGATCGGTTAATGTTATGTTATCAAATAATTATTACCTGAAGGACGGTTCTAAAATATATCCTTACCAATCTAAATGATGTGCACATGATTTAATCCTTTCGAAAATATAGCCCCTTAGTCGACAGATAATGAAGATCCTCGTCGCCGGTACATACCGTGTGAGTCAATAATTATTAGTCATTTTGGGCATTTGTTCCACCTTGTACAGCATTTACTCTTGTAGCAATACTCATCCCAATTCTGTTCTCCTGAGCCTTTTAGAAGATGTGACAGTTTCAATATTATTAATTAAAACTTCAAAAAGGTGTTTTATATAATTGCCAAAATTCCAAATCATCACAAATATACAGAGATTTGTACTGTGATAAATTAATTGTATTTTTCTTTCAATTGTCTGTATGTGTAATCTGAATACATTTTCAAATTAAATATATTGAGTTTGAAAGGGAATGTGTTATAATTATTTGATTTAATTATTTTTTGATACAACTTTTATTGTATCTGATGATGAGGGTGGTCGTCACATTTAACGAATCAATGTATCGCCGGTGTCCAGCCTTAATTCAGTACCCTTCACAGAAAATGAAGATATGAAGCGCACGGTGTTACTAGGTGCGGTGTTACTACATTCGATTAAATAAAATTAAATCAAATAGTACCCTCACCCAGGTAGCACATCATATCGGCTGAATCTTGGTTCCATATTGGGCCAATATAGATATATTGTGAAGGAAAAAGTAATATTGTTCCAATATGGGTGAATATTCAAAAAACAATATTATATTAATAAAATTGGTGGAATATTGGTTGAATTAGTTTTGAATGTAGATTATCACACGAAATATTGGGTCAATATTGGTTGAATAATTTCTACCAGAATCGATAATACAATTTTGGATATATTGTTTTCCACATCTTCGTCTGCTATTAGGGTGGTGTCACCTTCATCGACTAAAAGACATTTAATAATTTACCAAGGTATATTGATATCCACCAATATATCCAAATGATATTGTACCAATATCGATGAATATTGTACCAATATCGATAAATATTGTACCAATATCGATAAATATTTTGAGGCCATTATTGCTTCAAGAATATTTCATCAAAATTATTTCTAAAATATTCAAACAATATTCGACCAATATCGCAAAATGTTCACATTTTACTTCTCGACAATATAACTTTTGAATATTGTCAGAATATTGTATCAGCGATATTGTACCAATATCGCCGAACATTTTGAGGACAATATTAGTTCAAGAATATTTCGCCAATATTATTCAAGTAATATTGGACCAATATCGCCGAATGTTCGCAATTTTTCAAACATTGTACCAATATTTTACCAATATAGGGGTGCTACTTGGGCAGATCACCCAATATCAAAATCAAATGATATGTATATATTCTGCAAGTCTACAAGCTTTTGTAATTATCAATAACCCTGTATACGGAGTCTTAGAACTCTTCATTATAACTCGTATCGACAATATCAGGATTGCAAGTATTATCCTTAAAAGTTTGTAACAAAATAATCGCCACATTATTGATTTTCTGAAGGCAAGTAACAACGCTCTTCATGTTTGACGCCCTGTGTCTCAAAAACTCAAGATCTCATTGTGCCCATGTAGGCATTTGATCAGGACATCATAAGAACCGTGCGGAATCCTTTTACTTTCCATCAAATTCTTACTCAAACTATTATAAATATTTGAAAAAAAAAACAGTATATCGTTTCCCAAGTGATTTCCCAGCAAATATTTCATTTCTATTTCTAAAGATAGAAGATGAATTTGCGGAATTCGTTCCGAGTAGCCAATTGACTTCAGTAACTGAAACTTGACCGCAAATTGAGGAACTTTAGGAACAGTTCAGAATACGATTCTCAAATGAACTATGCTGAGTTATTTCATAGAGTCACCGTAATAATTCCGGAAGTTTTCGAAGAACTTCAATAACTCCGAGGTTTGCGAAGTTGTGCAAGAATTACAAAGTCAGTTTTATAGGGCGAGGAGTTTGGGGAATATTTTGTTAATGCATTTTATCTCGCTGAAGGGGCCATATTCTGTTATGATATGTCCTTCTGGAAGAAAAGGGTTGAGTTGAAGCATCCCAACTGAAATCAATAGCTGGTACGATAGGTGATCAGAGATTCACGGGCTTGGCTTGATTATTGAAAGCTTGGCTTGAGCTTGACTTGAACTCAAGCCAAGCTCCACAAAAATCAAGCCAAGCCCAACTTTATGTATATCAAACCAAGCCGAGCATTTGAAGAAAAAAGCTTGACATTTCAAGGTTTCCATAACCTTGCTTAAGCCTCGTTATACCAAGTCAATCCTAGTTTTTTCTCATTCTCAAAATTTCAACCAACAGTGAAAATTAATGATTATGTTCATATGTATGTGATCATGGTTTAGAATGAGTTCTGTAGAATGCTTGCCAAAAATATCTTCATTTCCTAAAAATAAGGAATAGTACAGGAATGTGTTAGTAAAAGTTGTATCATTAAAAAGGAAATTTCACAGATGGGGGAGTAGGAAAATCGAACAAAATTTGAACTGCTTGTGAACACAACCATAGTGAGATGAAATTAAACAATTTCTCAAACATTAAAAAAATACATATAACTTCTAAGCAAATAGAGATTATCATTAATAATCAATCAATATTTGAGGACCAACTATTCAGGTGCATCTAACTCCTTATTTGTTCATCACTGAATCTATTTTCTCTGGAAAATTATCTTCCAACGTTGCAGATATAGATAGTAGGTAAAAAGTTTTGATGGCGTCGCTACCAATCTAGAAAATGTTTCCATCCTTCAGCCTTTGGCATTTCCGAATATTTATCTATTTCGTATCGCCATACTTCAGGACCAGTATTTTCATCTGGTAATTTTTTCAATAAACCATACAAATCTGAATCAAATTCATTTGTATTCAAACAATTTGTATCGTTGTTTCCACTGTGTTTAATTTTGATACTCTCGAGTTCGAGGGTATCGTATTAGTACAGTATTTGAAGTATTTAAACAGTTGTATAGGTATAGTCCAAGTAAACGATATAGTGCAACCTACCTTCAGACAGTTCCCCTTTAAGAATATAGTACGAGAGCTAATGAATTTCGTAATTAAAAAATTATTTCTAAATATGTAAGAATTACAATAGCGATATGGTATGTGAGAGCACTTTTCTCACCTGAAAAGAAGTGTAAAGTGGAAAATTCATCCAGATATGTGGGAATTAAAATAAACGGGTTACCTATATTGAAAAAACACTAAATATTTCAAAAAGAATAATTCTCAAATATCAATTATAGCAACATCCTAAAACGCATAAAATAACTATAAATTCTTCTAACTCACATATTTACAGATTATTCACTTTAAAAACACTTAACTAATTTTCTTCGAACGGTTCTAATACTCCTTCTTCCATATTATCTTCTTCACTATCACTGTCATCATTTAAATCTATAATAAATTTATTTTCACCATTAATATGGAAGTGTCCAATCTTCATGTAGTCCTTTTCAACTTGAATTACTTTGTCAATCCTTTTTTGCCAGTCTTCTTTGGTAATATTAGTAACTTCTTCTTTAATAAGCTCAATTACCTTCTTATCGAATTTTGGAAAAGTGTTTTTTCGCCTTATGCTTTGTTTCAATTTTCCCCAAATTAACTCTATGGGATTGAAAACACAAAAATAAGGGGAAAGTCTCAATATAGTGTGCCCATGCTTTTCAGCAATACGCTCAAGGGCGTATACTTTTTCAAATTTCTTTGTCTGTAAAACTCCAAGTAGTTGTTTTTTCGTGTAGCAGTCTTCAAAATACAAATTATTGTCCATTAAAAAACTTTGTTTTTCATCTTTCTTTGACTTTTTATTTGGCACTTTGATGAGTTGTCGCGGATGATATGAAGCATTGTCAAGAACTATCACACTATTTGTATCCAAATTTGAAATCAATGTGTTTTCAAACCATTCCTCGAAAATATTAGCTTCCATGTTTTTATGATATTCAACATTGCAGTCCTCAAGTTTTTTCCACATAATTTCAAAGCATTCGGAACCCATCCTTCACTTTCTCCGCAATGCACAATGATTAGTCGCGATCCTTTGTTTGCAGGCATTTTAGGCGTACACATTCTTGAACCATCAGTCCATCCTTTCCTAACTGTGTGGTGTGTGTCATACCAGGTTTCGTCCAAATAGATAATTTGCCTATGTTCTTGTCTATATTTAGTTATTTGTTCCAAGTAACTATTACGTAAATCTACTATTCTTCTGCTTTCCATAATTGCTTGACGTTTATTTATTGTTTTGAATTTAAATCCCATTTTCTTTATCCAATTCTGAAAAGTTTTATCACAGCAATTCACGTTATGGCCGGCAGTATTCAATTTCTTTCTTATAACTTCAATGGTATCTCATTGCTTTCGTAACTGTCGTATATTGTTTTTTTCAATGATTTTATCAGATGAACATCTAATGGTTTTGATAATCCTTCATCACATCGTTTCTTGCGTTCATAAGGTTTATTTTTGACTATTTTACGTACAGTTGAAAAAGGAATTTCGGTTAAATCAGATGTTGCTTGTAATAATTTGTTTCCCTCGAAACCAAACTTATGGTTCAGATTCTTATATACATTGAAACATACTTCCTGTGTTTCAATATTTAAATGTATTCGAATCTTATTCACTGGTGGTATCTCTTTTTCGCATTGTTCACAATCGCTATCGGAATCACTGCACTGGAAAACGTCAGCGTTATTATTGCACTCATTATTTTCAATCACAGGACTTGTCCAAGGACGCCACATTTCAAACAGACAATAAACAAAAATTTTGAAGTAGGTAATTGTAACTGGGGACCTACAAAATAAAACAGCAACAATCTCAAATTTCAGCACTCCAATGTGATCAGTTCCTGAACTAAACATCGATGACACGACGGCGATAACCTTCCGCGATTTCTATTGGTCACCGTGATAATACTTTAATATTAATTTTATGTCTCTTCAGCCAATCATAAGAACTGGTTAGAACAAGCTATCCAATACGAAACGCCAATTCGACAGTCCACGTTGACTAATTCTCAGCCGGTTCATTTTTACGACCTTTTTTTTTCCTTTGATAGTGCCGCCAGCTTTAAGTGTGCACAATATGGTTTACTTCGACTATACCGTGTGACACAGACTCTTTTCTCTTTTATTTCTTTAGCTATATTTCTGCAATTTTAGTAATTGAAAATGCTCACTATGGGGCACTTTTTGACAAAGTTAAAAAAAAAAATCCAATTTCTGGTTTTTCCGGAAATGTCATCAACTTTCAATTTTCAAGATGGACAGTCTGTATATTATTGCATTTTAGTTGATATTTCATTCGTCAGAATACCCATTTTATTTTTCGATCTAGAGAGCCATGAACTCCATGAAATTATTCCAAATAATCAAAATAATGCTACACTATCGTAGTTTCGATTCAAAAAGTTTCGTGGTCTGAATCACGTGCCAAAAAAGTAAACCAAAACCTTTTTTTACTCGAAACTCCGTTTTTTTTAATGGTACCATAATGGTACTCTGACGTTAATAGAAGGTACCATCGATGGAGTATCCATCCGTATAAATTTTTTCTGTATAACCAATATGAACATAATAATGGAGATTAAGTTTAAGTATCTTCTCGGTTCAATAAAAATAACTTATCAAGGTGGCTATGGAACACAAACAACAACTTGACATCTCGACTTTCACGGAGATCTAGTCAATATTTCTTCCAACCGATAAAGCTCCTAAATCTTGAAGGCTCAAAGCCTTGGTTCAAATGTAAGTAAGTAATAACAGTTAGGTTTTCTCTCACAATTCAGTTAATAACGAAACAAAATGGAAACGAGAAACGAGAAACGATAGCTGTTTGAAATGTCTTTCACCAACATCCAAAAATTTTTGAGTTCGTTTGGTGGTATTTCAAATGGCCTTGTTTAATTGTTGAGGCGTTATACTTTGAATGGCTTGTCTAACTCATAATTTTAGATCATCGCCGGTCGTTGGGTAGGTTTTGTAAACGATGTTTTTTAAGTGACCCCTTATAAAAAATCTAAAGGGCTTAAGTCAGGTGATCTAACAGGACCATGTGTTCCGATCCACTTTCCCCCAAATCGGTCACGAAGGTAATCCGTCACGATCCTACTATTGTATGGAGGTGCACCATCATGCTGAAAAAACAGTCGATTTTCCAGATTTAGCGGTGAATCTTCTAAATAATCTTAAATTCCATTTCTGAGAAGACTTATTTATCTACCACCATTCAAAGGTCCATCAAATATTATGGGACCAATAATTCGATCTTCAACTACTCCCAGCCATATATTAAATCCAAAACGTTCTTGGAAATTTCTCTGCCTGAATAAATGCTGCTTCTCTTGCGTCCAATGTCGAATATTTTGTTTGTTAAATAAACCAAGATTGGTGAATCTTGACTCATCGGAGAACACAATCGCTTTCAGGAACTCATTACTTTGCTGTACATTACATTTATGCGTAGTATCCACCTGCAATATCCCATCCTTCTTATACTGTCGTCTTCGTACAAATGTTGATGTATTTGATATTTATACGATCGATACTTTTGTTTTTTCTAAACTGGTATCCAACTCGAAAAGCGGTCTCCCTAAGAGATACTGTTTTGTCGATTCCCACTCTCATGAGAACATTTTTCTCCATGTCTTCAGAAACAATACTAAGCTCAGTACCAACATCAGGCTTTCTTCTGAACTGCTCTTCAAGACGCTTGAAATAATTTCGAGACGGCATTGTCGTTCGGGGTATATTTCCGAGTACAACTGCTGTTGAGCAACAACTGGATTTTGCCGACATTTCCCATACACTAATAGCATATCCACTTTTTCGTTTTTGTTATAAACTGGTGGCATTTTTAACTTATTTCTATCATTAGTCCGATCAATTCAATAATGTATTCAGTGACTAACTGACAAATAAAGATTATCGAAACTTCAAATTGTTATTTGTGTTCCATAGCCATCTCGATAAATTATTGTTATTGAACCGAGAAGATACTCAAACCTGTCTAAACTCCATTATTGTGTTCGTATTGGTTATATTCAAAAAAGGTTGATATGCATGGATACCCCATCGATAGTACTTTTGAATGACGACAGAGTACCGTTTGAAGAAAGGGAATTTCGAGGAAAAAAGGGTTTTGGTTCACTTTTTTGGCACGTATTCTGAACCACGATACTTTTTAAATCAAGATTACGATAATATGTAGCATTATTTTGATTGTTTGGAATAGTTTCGGGGAGTTCATGGCTCTCTAGATCAAAAAATAAATTGGGTGTTCTGACAAATGAACTATCAACTTTGAGGTTTCATTGAATTCAGAAAATTATGCAGATTCAAAAAATGAAATAAAATACAGGGTGTCCCATCTGAAAATCGAAAGTTGATGTCATTTCCGGAAAAACCAGAAGTTGGATTTTTTTCCAGATTTGTCAAAAAGTGCCCTATATTGAACATATTCAAATTCCAGAAATAAAGCTAGAGAAACAAAGGAGAAAAGGGCGTGTAGTTCCATGACTCTGTGTCACAAGGTATATCTCTTCAAAAAATTTGACACTGCCTATCTTTATTGCCCGGGTAGCACATCATATCGGCTGAATCTTGGTTCCATATTGGGCCAATATACGAGGATGTATTGATATCTAGTTAGCCTAGACCAGTTCCCTGCATAAACAAAATATTGCGTTACCATAGCAACGAACAATAACTTATTAGAAGTGTCAGTGCAAAGTTTGAAGTCAAAAAAAGTGAACCAGAGTTACGCAATAAATTAAAAGAAAAAATATGTCCACCGAAATTGTGAAAATCAAAAAATTGGAGTATCGAGCCATCATCAAGTACCTGTATTTAGAAGGGTTAAGAGGTAAGCAGATTTACGAAGATATGCTTAATACCCTTGGTGATCAATGTCCTTCGTATGCGACCGTGAAAAATTGGACTGCAAGCTTCAAAAGAGATAAATTTTCCATTGAAGATGATGACCGTTCGGGAAGGCCAGTTTCTGTGTCAGTCCCCGAAAATATCGATGCAGTTCATGACATGATTTTAACAGACCGTCGAATTGGGCTGAAACGGATATCTGAAGCACTGAGTATTTCATACGAACGAGTTCGTCATGTAGTTCACGTCAATTTGGACATGGGAAAAATTGCTGCAAAATGGATCCCCAAATGTTTGAATGTTAACCAAAAGCGTGCAAGGGTAGTAGCATCGCGTTCGATCTGTGCTCGATTTAAAGATGATCTAGACTTCTTAAACCGAATTGTTGCTATGGATGAGACTTGGGTACATTTCTACGATCCAGAAACAAAGCAACAATCGATGGAATGGCGACACTCCGGTTCTCTAAGACCTAATAAGTTTCGTGTCTCAAAATCTGCTGGAAAAGTTCTTGCTTCAGTTTTTTAGGATTGCCATGGACTAATCATGATTGATTTTTTGGAAAATGGTAGATTACTATTCGACATTTCTGACCACTCTACTGGAAAAAATTAAAGAGAAAAGACGCGGAAAGCTATCCAAAGGTGTTTTGTTTTTGCAGGACAACGCCCCTGCACACAAATCTCATGTTGCCATGCAAAAAATCGTGATTTAGGGTTTGAATTATCAGAACACCCCCCTTATTCACTAGATTTGGCTCCGTCCGACTATCATATCTTTCCTCAACTGAAAAAAAGTTTAAAAGGTCGTAATTTTTTTTTTAATTTCTCAGAGACGTTGCAGGTTCGCTGTAATAAATGTATCCAATTAAGAGAAGAATATGTTGAGTAATAAAATATTTTGACATTAAAATTTTGTTTGGTTCTATAGTAGGCTAAGAATTTTTCGATATATCCTCTTAGATATATTGTAAATGAAAAATCAATATTGATACAAGGTATATTGACATCCACCAATATATCCAAATGATATTGTACCAATATCGATAAATATTTTGAGGCCATTATTGCTTCAAGATTATTTCACCAAAACTATTTTTGAAATATTTACACAATATTCGACCAATATCGCAAAATGTTCACTTTTTACTTCTCGACAATATAACTTTTGAATATTGTGCCAATATTGTCAGAATGTTGTATCGGCGATATTGGTACAATATTTTGAGGCCAATATTAGTTCGAGAATATTTCGCCAATATTATTCTAGTAATATTGGACCAATATCGCCGAATGTTCACATTTTTTTTTCTTTTTTTCTCGCCAATATTGCATTTCAAATATTTCGCCAATATCTTCACAATATTGTACCAATATAGGTATGCTACTTGGGTTCCTTCCTCAATAAGGTGTTGTGAAAATTTTCACTTTGTGTCTAGGATCTAAAATTAAGACCATACAATCCAGTTGGTTTTAGTATAATGTTTCAAAATTTCATGCCGTCATGCTTGTTAACCCTTTGCCGCTAACTGGTTTCACTGCGAAACCACCTAGAAACTAATTTTTATCTAGCGCGCGACCGGTTTCAGCGCCTTGCCACAATGGGTAACGTGATCTAAGTGTCGCCTGATTGGTTCCTGAAGATTGACGCGCGGTTTGGGTGCTTGATGTCATTCAGTTCTGTTCCTTCTATGGTGTGTTACTGTTGGTGGTGTACCGGTTATTGAATCATTGCGTTTTGTGTTGTTTTTATGATGGCAGGTATGTACCATTGTATAATTATTCAGATTATGGCTCCGTATTGAGTATTCTAAATTATTTTACAATAATTTATGCACATTGATCCTAGTTTTTACACAAAAACCAAGCCGGTTCCAGACTGAAACCAGTAGGCAAATAACATGTTTTCTGTTTCAGACAAGAAGAAAGTATACTCCATCCGTGACTTGGAGCAACTTACATCCGATGATGTGTATAATTTGGTAGATGAGATTCCGTCGGATAGTGAGTCAGAATTGGGCGATGTTTGTGACGATGAAATAGGTGAAGGTATCTGCCAATAACTTCGACGATTTATTTGATATCGTCAACTTGCCAGTAGATTTTCTTGATGCTGAAGACGTGGTTGAATATAATAATGATGTATGGGATAGTGAGGATGATATTCTTTTGTCAGTTATTAGGCATAATGAGTTGGCGAAGAAAACAATTTGGACGAAATCTTCTGAAAACTGCCTGAAGAATTTAAAAAATTTCAACGAAGTACGGTACCAAATGTAGAAACAACTTTAGAAACGCCAACTGAGGTCTTTCTTGCAGTTTTTCCTGAAGACCTTATTGAACATATTATGGTGTTTCAGACTAATTTATATGCCGTTTAAAAATATGGAAACGCATCTGACTCCACATCAACGAATAAAGATGAAATGAAAAAAATTTTAGCAATAAACATGTTGATGGGAATAAAAAAACTGCCTAGCTATCGTGACTTCTGGTCAGCTTCTCACGTCATAAGAGAGTTATTAGCACAGTGCTCTCAAGAGATCGTTTTGCATGGCTCCTTGGCCTCTTTCACCTAAATGATAACGCTGTAATTCCGAAGCGAGAATCTTCAAATTATGACAAATTATATAAATTGAGGCCAGTCATCGATAAGCTTTCTGATACGTTTTTATCAACATACAAGCCAACAAAAAATCAATCGACAGATGAATCTATGATTAGGTTCAAGGGGCGTAGCTCACTGAAACAATATATGCCACTCAAGCCGATCAAGCGTGTTTACAAGGTATGGGTACGTTCAGATGAGTCTGGATTCGCCTGCCAGTTCCAGATATATACAGGAAAAACAGGAGATACAGCTGAAAAGAACTTGGGCGCCCGAGTTGTTATTGATTTGTGTCGACCATTAGTAGGAAACGGACACCATGTATTTTTCGATAATTATTTCAACTCTGTTCCGCTACAGAAGCAGTTGCAGCGTGAAATGATATATGCCTCGGGAACGATAAGACGTGATCGGAAAGATTTGCCTGTCGACATACATGATGATAAAACTATGAAACGAGGAGAATCGGACTGGCGTGTTAGTAAAGACGGCTTGGTGTTCCTGAAATGGATGGATCGTAAGGGCGTTCACTTTCTCAGCAATTATTCAGACCCAAGTGAATATGCAGTTACTAACCGAAAGCAAATAGATGGCACCATCCAACGGGTTGATTGTCCTCGAATAGTGGTAGAATACAACAAAAACATGGGATACGTTGATAAATTAGACATGCTGAAATCAATTTATGAATTGAATAGAAAATCAAAAAAATGGTGGCACCGAATTTTTTGGTATCTACCTTCTTGACGTATCAATTGTGAATTCCTATACAATCTTCAAGGAACGGTCCAAATCAGGAGCAACAATGACTTTGAAAAATGTTAAAATTGCTGTGAGCTTGGGACTTATCGGAGCTGACGAAAATATTTCTAAGAGAGGGGTCCATCTGTTTTATCTCCTCGAAATCCCTTCAAGGTAGCAGTGCCCCAGGAAATAAGATTTGACTCCTGTGCCCACTTGCCAGTTCACGGAACATCAAGAAGATGCGCTCACTGCACTGCAGCGGTACTACACAGAACAAGATGGATGTGTTCAAGGTACTTTGAACTGAAATGTCATTTTCAATTACTTATATTTATTGCTTTTCAGGTGTAATGTCGGTTTATGTCTGAGTGATAAGAAAAACTGCTTCTTGGCCTACCACACCAGATGAATAATATTGTATATTCAGAATGAATTATATTGTTTCCTACATTTTTTATTTTCTGTAAAGATTTTCCCTCATACTTTTCACGATTATTTTTATTATGACAGGTTACAATGAAATGCATTGAATGAATAAAAAAATCCATATAATACTCGTATTGCCTAGTGGTTTCCCTGTGAAACCGCACTGTAGGGCCCATCGTATAAAAAAAAATAAAAATTGGATGATGCAGTATCTCTTAATAGACCCCAAATAACAACGAATTAAAAATAAAAGTATCATCAAAGAACGAAAAATAAATCCGGCAACAAAGGGTTAAGAGACATTTGATGACCTCTGACCCTATGGGCCCTCTGGCAGCAAATCTTCCGTGCTGATAGCTATGTCTGATACAAATCTGTGAAGAATAACTTTTTAATTTCATGTACGAAACAGGAATACAAAACTTTCCAGCTGGAAGCAGAAAAACAACATCACTTCTCACCAGATATAATTTCTCCATTGAAATTCAAATGGAAACTTTGGCTGAAACATCATTCGCGGACCATTCTTTTGTCAGACTCAATTACTGGAATGGTGATTAACAAACCGAAATCGCGTATATTTTCCATTGTAACTCGAAACGAGAATCTCTTCATGTATATAACTCCTTAATGAAAATAAAACAAAACCGAAATCGACTAATCTAAATGGTCTCTTGGAACTGCCAGAGTCGACAGCGATTCCAGATTCACAATACGGTTTATTTCACACTTTGAATTCGCTTAGCGTCCCTAAAAGGGGACCGGAGAGAAAATTGTATCCCATATGTTCCGACGACGAATGTTCCACTTTACAGAGGATTTGCGAATTTCAACTGTCGGCTTTAGCGGATTTCTGTTTGGACTTATATTTATATACGATTTTAATACAGATAGGACTTGGAATAATCGCCTGCTCTCGATGTGCTGATGAATTGCAAGAAATGTACATTTCCAGATGTCGGTACTCTAGTTTTTTATCTTTGTTTTCACACAGCGTTTTTGGAACTGAATGACCCAGAGCCCTTCATATTATTGACTGAATCTTGGTTTCATATACTGTTAATGAAACAATAATATTGATCAAAAATGGGTGAATATTGAAAAAAACAATATTGTTTTAATAACATTGATGGAATATTAGTTCAACCTTTTCTGTATGTAGATTGTTGCATACAATATTGGGTTAAAATTAGTTGAATGATTTCTACCAATACTACTACAATATTGTTTAAAAAATTTGTTTCAATATCTATAATGAATACTGCAATCCCAATATTCGACTGATATCGATTCTAGGGATGAAAAACTCTATTCTACATCCACGTCTGTTAGCATACGAAGGTGGAATATTATTTCAACTTCATTGAACAAATGGTATTGACTCATATTGGTTCAATGATAATTAACAATATCGATAAAACGATATTGTCTTCATACTGTTTCCAATATCTAGAATGAATATTACAATCTCAATAATTCTCTCATATCGATTCTAGGAATGAAAAACCATACTGTTTATCAAAGTTTGATTCCACATAGGTTGAACTTTATTTCGCCAATATTCAACAAATCGTATTAACTTATATTGTGTCAATATTGACCAATATTTACCAACATCGTTAAAATAACATTGTCTTCATATTGTTTGCTCATCTAGAATAGAGATTGCAATGTCAATATTTCTCTTATTTCGATTCTGGGGATGAAGAACTGTATTGTACATTCAAGTTTGATCATATTGATCATATATTGGGTCATTATTGGTTTAATAATATAATAATATCGATAAAACAATACTGTCTACATATTGCTTCCAACATTTAGAATAAATATTGCAATCCCATAATATTCCTCTCACACCGTTTCTAGAGATAAAAAGCAATGCTATTTCCAAGTTTTGTTAAAAATCATTTAACGAGTATTCAACAAATTGTATCAACACCTATTGATTAAAATTGTAACGACAAAAACTCATATTGAAATGATGATATTGATACAATTTGAAGATAATACTTTTTTTTATTACTGAATTTTGAATATGGACCAAATACTCTATAAACCATATTGAAATATACACAGAGAAAAATAAAGGTATGTTTTCTACAGAATTGTGAATAATTTCAGCACAATTTGTTTCTAAATCGTTGACAGCACCAATTTGTTGATTTTTCTTCTATAATATTGTATTAGAGATATTGTGTAAGAACGATACACTTCAGTGTTGTATTATTCTGAATAGTTTTGTTTAATTTCATCAACCAATATTATGTACTTACCGTATACAAGAAATGAATGAAAACTAAATGTATTGTTTGAAAAATAAATGCAACTCATATTCTATTCGAAGAAAACAGAGGTCTTTGGGAGATCGTTCAATAACGAAGAGTCGTTACCAACCGATGATGAACCCTTTACTCCCATATACACCTACTACGTAGGCTTATTATGGCAAGTACCTGTCAGAAAACAACTACTCCCCTGGCTAAGGCCACGACGGGTGTTGAATTAAATCTTACAGATACCTGTGCAACGTTTCTCAAAGCATCAGAGGACGCAGTTGCAAGTGCCCTCTATGACCAATCAGCAGAATTATGTTTTAATTTGGACATTGACAGGGACAATATCGATGAAACAATATTGTACTCATAGTTTTTCCAACTTCTAGAATAAATATAGCAGTCCAATATTCCTCTCATGTCAATTCTTGGAATGAAAAACTATATTGTATATCCAAGTTTGATTGCACATCGGTTGAGTATTATTTCACCAATATTTAACAAATCGTATCAACTCATATTGGTTCGATATTGTTTAGAAATATTGATGAAACAATATTGGATTCATAATGTTTCCAACATCTAAAATGGATATTGCAATTGCAATATTCCTCTTATATCGATTCTAGAGATAAAAAAGTGTACCTTCAAATTTCATAGCACATTGGTTGAATATCATTTCAACAATGTTCAATAAATCATATCAACTTATAATAGGTCAATATTATATCAATAGTGTTTACCAATATCGATGAAACAATATTGTCCACATATTGCTTTCATTATCTAAAAAATAAAATGCTTCCCCAATATTCCTCCCGTATCAATTCTAGAGATGGAAAAAAAAGTTTTAAATCCAAGTTCAATAACCTCATTGGTTGAATATCTTTTCAAGAATATTCAACAAATTATATCAACACATATTGATTAAAATTATAACGACAACCTCACGCTTATATTGAAATAAAAATATCGACAAAATATTACAAAGAATACCATTACCATCATTGAATTCTGAATATTGGCCGAATATTCAATAAACCATAGTAAATTACATAATGACCTGAATAAATACCCGCTAGGTGGCTCTACATATAGAACTTCTTCTAAAACCTAAGAAAATATATTGAATATGTGTTTCAATTTGTTTTCAAGAAAGTTTGCTCAGTGGTTCTGGCGACCAAAAGGCAGATTCTGGTGTCACCTCAATTAACTGAATGAGAACAGAAATTGTCGATGTTACAAGTTATTCGACATTAAATAGTTCACCAAGACATAATCACTCTGAATATTCTACCAATATATTCAAATGAAATCGTATCAATATCGCTAAATGTTTGAAGACCATTATTGTTTCAAGAAAATTTCACCAATATAGTTTTCAGAGTGTCCACAACAAATAGTGCACAAATATCGCATAATATTCACATTTCATTCATCGCCAATATAAACTTTGAATATCTTGAAAATATTTTCATAATATCGAAATAACGATATTGTACCAATATTGCTGAATGTATCGAGATAAATATGGTTTGTTCACATTTTCCTCTCGCACATATTACGATTGAAATATTTTGCCAATATGTTCACAATATTGTACCAATATTCATCCAATGTAGGTTTTTCACTTCGGATACATTCGTAGCCATTTCATTTGAATCTTCTGAAAACTGTACTAGTTGACCCTGTTTGCTCAACACTCATTCACAAGTGAATTGATATACAATTAGGACTGAAATAGGAATGAGATTTCTTATTTGAGTTTGGAGCTCAAAAACCTTTGATCAAATATAGTTTATTCCTTTCAATTTCTTCATAATCTTATGTATTAGTTGATGAAGCATCGAATCGAAAAAGTGTCATTTTTTTTCACAACAAAGCAGATATTAGTTGTAACCTAAGAACAAATGATCCGTATATACAGAATCAAGATAGTCTCAACAAGCCTTGCCGACTAACGATATTTAATCTAGGATTCGCACAAACGGAACTAAAGTAGGCTTTGAAAAGAACCGAAACCAACTAAGCGTCCATTGTCGCAGACAGTCCTCGTAGGAAGTTACTTAATTTTCTTGTTGAATTCACCTCCTTCATCACAGTGGCGTCCTAGAGTTTTTCACAAGGGTTCTCGGTGCAAGTTCAATCAATTTCCAGAAATGATCATTTATTTTCTGTTGCCTATGAAAGACACTACTTTCAAAACATTTCAGTAGACAAGTATCATTACATGTTCATTCAGTTTCGCTTCATATTTTTTTGACAGTCTCACCAAATACTCTCGGATCGCTCTATTTTTGGTATGAGCATTGTTAGTTGTTATTTTCACATGTCTCTACTACTTGTGCGATCATTTCATTCACACATGGCTGCACCAAAAAAGTTTCATGATTGAAGTCATTTGATGTGTGATATGAGCCACTATTTAGGTAAATAAGCGGCTATTTAGGTAAACACGGCTATTCATGTAAACAAATATAGGTATGAGTAAGGTTATTCTGGACTTTCATTGTCTAAGAAAGAACAAAGAAAAATTCAATTCTCTGCAATTTTTAATCACGACGTTTCAACTGTTAAAATCTACAGTCGTTATCAAGTGTATAATACGACAATCTCAAGGATACTTCTTATATATACTGTGGATAATTTTGTGTCATTAGCCTAGGGGTAATTTGGCGGTATATAAGTAAGCTTGTTAATTACAGTGCCAGGTCCCTCCGGTACAGCATTGTTAATTTCTATGCTAGCTTGACTGAAGACTTTGTTGTTCATAATGTATGCACTCTCTTTAAACTTCCTTCTATACCCGCCCTCTTCTTTATGGATGACTTCGGCAAATTCGAATTGGACAATATCAAGAAAGATCTGCGACGAAATGGGTACCCCAAAAAACATATAGAAGAGGTTCGCCCGCAGGGGGGATAAGAACAAGAAACCAGACGAGCCGACATAAGCCACCCTGTGCGTTCCGTATGTTAGAGGTCTATCGGAAAGAATGGAGCGAATTGGGTCGAAATACAAAATACGGACATGTTTCATGTCAGGTAACACTATTCGCATCCATCTCACAAAGTCGAGACCACGTAACGCTGACATTGACTCCAAAAACTGCATCTACCGCATCCCTTGTGAATGCGGCGAAGCTTATCTTGGAGAAACTAAGAGACCACTTAGCGTTAGACTCGCTGCACACAAGAGAAACACTCAACGAGGAGAAACATCAAAGTCAGGGATAGCGGATCATGTCTTTACGACCCAACACAACATAAAATGGACTGAAGCCGAAGTCATCCATAAAGAAGAGGGCGGGTATAGAAGGAAGTATAAAGAGAGTGCAAACATTATGAACAACAAAGTCTTCAGTCAAGCTAGCATAGAAATCCATAATGTGTGGAAACCCTTAATTAGTGGCATGGATCAATTGAAATTGCGATAAGAATTAACAATGCTGTACCGGAGGGGCCTGACTTACCTGAATATCGCCAAATTACCCCTAGGCTAATGACACAAAATTATCCACAGCATATATAAGAAGTATCCTTGATATTGTCGCATTATACACTTGATAACGACTGTAGATTTTAACAGTTGAAACGTCGTGATTAAAAATTGCAGAGAATTGAAATTTTTCTTTGTTCTTTCTTAGACAATGAAAGTCCAGAATAACCTTACTCAAAGTGAATCATTGTCAACCACTTTCAAACAAAAGATACGTATATTAGCGGATGTCTTTTGTTTTTGTTACTGTCAAAGTTTGACATAACTCAGTCACTCAAAATACGGGTATATAGATGATTTTATGCTGTTCATGAAATGATCTTCCTTAATATCACTTAACCATGAAAAATGGCTACTGATAATTCAACCATATGATCAATGATAATGAATGAGTAACTCCCTCGAGCTAAGGCTCTAGGAAGTTATTCAGATTAATAATGTTGATATGGTCTCATTCAATTGTCAGTTTACAAGGTACTCTCGATAAAATAATGAAGAGAATAATAGTCAACTATTTGTCATGGTCTTGGGATATTACCTATGATCATTTCCTTCAGGTTCGTATCTCGATTCAAATACTATATTTTCTGCACTTAACTTCATGTAATTCTCATAATTTCTTCTGCTGCTGCTACTTTCAAATTGTGTTTTCATGAGAGATAGTGATACTGCTAGTCTTTATTGACCTATAAAAAATAATTTTGAAAGGAAATTGGACAAGGAAATACAGTCAGTAGAGTTAAATACGATAAATATCCAACGAACACTTTCATAAATAACAATAAAACAATGTGTTCAGTCTACTCCACTGATTTAAATATAAGTTAGGTAGTAAAAGCATAATATAGGTGTTTTACCCGTCAGCAAAGAGGAAACTTATTTAGGCGCTAATTCTAATGTCAAAATTATATCTATTTCACGCGTATTTTGAGTTGAAGTACGCACATTTTATGGAGCACGCTGATATCGTGAAATCGCCGTATTCTGTTTACGCATAAAAACAAAGTGACAGATCGGCGTCAAAAATTGGAACCGAATGTCAGTGTGACGTTCAGAAAACGAGTCGATCGCCAGCCGCTTTATAAACCGCAATACAGTCTGCACAAGAATTGAAGAAGTTACCTACTCATTAATTCGTCTCAGGAAGGATTTGGTGAGTGCTATTTCAACTTCAACCGCTATTAATTACATCCGCATTTCGCTTATATTCAACACAATGTTAGAACAATAAAACTTTCAAGTAAATACACACAATCAGCATTGATGAGAAAATGTGAACATTTCGAATCTCTAAATATGAAAACTCAATTTTTGTATCGGGGCTTATTTCAAGAAGTAGTCGTTCTGTTTCATTTTCAACACTTGTTCTTTGGTTGTATTTTTGAGATTTACCGGAAGTGTATTTATTATAAGATCTCAGCCGCAAAAGCTCAAACGAGTTGAGTCGTTGGGATAACCGTGTTTTGGGTATGAGAAAATCATCTGTGCAGGTATTATAATTATGAAGGATTGATTCTGTTTAGATACCTCTTGATTTTTGTGAATGTATAACAAAACTTCTAGAATGATAACACATGAGAGGGGTTGGATATTGAATTTTTCAAATGATGTTCTACACGATACCGTTTGTAATGTGTTTGCAATGATTTTGATAATTCCATTTTGTGTAATAAGAACATCATGTGCAGGTGAAGAATTACCCCAAACAATGCGCCCATAGCCAAGTCTAAATTGTGTCTGCTCCTGATAATATAAAAGCAGGTCAGAGTTGTCTGAAATTTTTTTCAGGTTTCTCATCATGTAACACTGCTTATTCCGTATTTCGATGAGATCCTCCTCACATTGTTGACTGAAATTGAGCTTACCATCCAGAAATAGCCTTAGTGATTTTGCGCCCTCACACCGTTCTACCTATTTTCTATTTTGAGCAGAACGAAAGGTACTGCTTTTGTTTCAGATTCATGAAATAACAATTATCCCACAAGATGACTTTGAATGAATTCCTTAATACTGGAATGGGAGAAAAATAACATCCCTGAAGAATTTTCTGGTGCAATCTTCCGTTTCGTGACGCCACTGTTATGATCTGGTTTATCCGTGATTCGAGTAGAGCTGAGTCCAAGCGATAGATTTTACTCTGCACGTGCTGATTGCAGCTAGGAGTTCCCTGTCCTTGAATTAGGGATCGAGATGATAGAATCAGCGATGAGATAGTAATCTCTTTGTTACCAAGTAAAAATACGGGCTCAAGTAGTATGAAAAAAAGTAGGTTATTTTCAATCCGTCGGAGATAATGCAACCATTTGGATGGCGATTAGTCTTAACGATATTTCGTTGATGAGATTTTCATTCAATCCACCATTCTATCAGATTATTTTATTGACATGAAATAATCACTGATGTATGAATACAAATATAAAATAATATTTCAGACATTGAATATTTATTTAAAAAACAAACTACTTTTATATCAATATATATATATATATATATATATATATATATATATATATATATTGATATAAAAGTAGTTTGTTTATATATATATATATATATATATATATACATATATATATATATATATATATATATATATATATATATATATATAGGGTGGGTCACGGTCGATGGTACCTTAGACGTTTACGGAGAACGGGACATAGGATCATTCTGAAAATTTGGTTTCTCAAGATATTTTATAATATACAGGATGTTCCATTTAAAAAAACGCACTTTCTACCTTTTTCGTATCTAGCAGTAAGATCAAACTTCTCTATACAGAATCAATGTACATGATCTTGATGAACTAAACACAAAATTGCAACTTCCTAAGAATCCAAATACCGCAGAAATAAACATTCAAATCGAGCTGTTTTGGATGAAAAATATGGAAAATAACCAATATCTCAAAAACCGTCAGAGATAGGTATAGGTGAGTATGAGGCAGAAATAATCAAAAAGGAATGACAAGTTCAAAAATGTGGTAATATACAGGGTGACCCATTTGAAATAACAAAGATGCTGCTACTTTCGGGTATCAGCGGCAACGCTGCATTGCTGAAAATATTTTAGATCGATAGACCAAGAGCAACTACTTGAGAAACCAAATTTTCAAAATGATATTAATTCCCGTTCTTCGTAGACGTCTAAGGTACCATTGAAAGTGACCCACCCTGTATAACATGATTTCAACAGAATAGAAAAAAATGAATATTATCAATAATCCTTAATGCACCAAAACTGAGATAACTTTTTTGTTGTTTTTTCTTCACAAATACGAAACTATTATTGTGGACGCAATTAGTATAAAATTGCGGACAAATATATTGTTGTGAAATGACATTTGCTCACGACTAACTAGGTAGATTCTGATCTTCCATAGATTCAAAATACGTTGGAAAAAAGAATGAAAACAAAATTTATTCGACTTCGTACAAATATGAGATTGAGACGAATGAAATGAATAGATTAATCATTGATATAATGAATTGATGAATTAATGAATCAATGACCTAATGAATGATTGAATTAACGAATTAATGAATTAATGAATTAATGAATTAATGAATTAATGAATTAATGAATTAATGAATTAATGAATTAATGAATTAATGAATTAATGAATTAATGAATTAATGAATTAATGAATTAATGAATTAATGAATTAATGAATTAATGAATTAATGAATTAATGAATTAATGAATTAATGAATTAATGAATTAATGAATTAATGAATTAATGAATTAATGAATTAATGAATTAATGAATTAATGAATTAATGAATTAATGAATTAATGAATTAATGAATTAATGAATTAATGAATTAATGAATTAATGAATTAATGAATTAATGAATTAATGAATTAATGAATTAATGAATTAATGAATTAATGAATTAATGAATTAATGAATTAATGAATTAATGAATTAATGAATTAATGAATTAATGAATTAATGAATTAATGAATTAATGAATTAATGAATTAATGAATTAATGAATTAATGAATTAATGAATTAATGAATTAATGAATTAATGAATTAATGAATTAATGAATTAATGAATTAATGAATTAATGAATTAATGAATTAATGAATTAATGAATTAATGAATTAATGAATTAATGAATTAATGAATTAATGAATTAATGAATTAATGAATTAATGAATTAATGAATTAATGAATTAATGAATTAATAAATTAATGAATTAATGAATTAATGAATTTATGAATTAATGAAATAATGAATTAATGAATTAATGAATTAATGAATTAATGAATTAATGAATTAATGAATTGATGAATTAATGAATTATTAAATTAATGAATTAATGAATTCATGAATTCATGAATTCATGAATTCATGAATTAATGAATTATTGAACTATTGAATTAATGAATTAATGAATTAATGAAATAATGAATTAATGAATTAATGAATTGATGAATCAATGAATTAATGAAGTAATGAATTGATGAATTAATGAAATAATGAATTAATGAATTGATGAATCAATGAATTAATGAATTAATGAATTAATGAATTAATGAATTAATGAATTAATGAATTAATGAATTATTGAATTATTGAATTAATGAATTAATGAATTAATGAATTAATGAATTAATGAATTAATGGATTAATGAATTAATGAATTAATGAATTAATGAATCAATGAAATAATGAATTAATGAATTAATGAATTAATGAATTAATGAATTAATGAATTAATGAATTAATGAATTAATGAATTAATGAATTAATGAATTAATGAATTAATGAATTAATGAATTAATGAATTAATGAATTAATGAATTAATGAATTAATGAATTAATGAATTAATGAATTAATGAATTAATGAATTAATGAATTAATGAATTAATGAATTAATGAATTAATGAATTAATGAATTAATGAATTAATGAATTAATGAATTAATGAATTAATGAATTAATGAATTAATGAATTAATGAATTAATGAATTAATGAATTAATGAATTAATGAATTAATGAATTAATGAATTAATGAATTAATGAATTAATGAATTAATGAATTAATGAAATAATGAATTCATGAATTCATGAATTAATGAATTAATGAATTAATGAATTAATTAAATATCGAATTAACGAATTAATGAATGAATGAATTATTAAATTAATGAATTTATGTATCAATGAATTAATGAAATGATTAATTGATGAATTGATGAAATAATGAATTATTGAATTATTAAAATAATCGATTAATGAATTGGTGAATTGGAGAATTAGTGAATTACTGAATTGATGAATTAATGAATTACTGAAATAATGAATCAATGAATCAATGAATTATTGAATTAATAATTTAATGGATTCATTAATTCAAGAAATGATGTATTCGTGAATTAATGAATCAATGAGTTAATGGATTAACGAGTGAATATATTAACGAAATGATATTGATATTGATGAATAAATGAATCAATGAAATGATCAATTGATGAAAGACTGAATCAATATGTCAATAAATCAATGAATTTATGATCTGAAGAACTAACTCATGATGATTTGATGACTCATAGAATGAATGAATGAACTAGTGAATCGATGAATGATTGAAATAATCGAGGAATGAATCATTGATTAATTGAAATGATGAATTCATGAAGGAATGATTAATGAAATAATGAGGTAATATATTTTCGAATCAATGAATGGCTGAAGAGTGATACCGTAGTTGCGTGGTGAGTATAGAGGTCCCATCCTATATCCTCAGGCATAATGCGCCGCTATGTATGTTGAACCACCATATACGACACTCGCACGGTATATACGAGACACCGGTGTCGCCTTGTGTTCCGGGGGATATCAAGTCAGTTGTGGAGTATGAGAAGTGCCAAATCTATTGGAACTTCGGAGACAGGGCCTGGCTGGGACATTTCCAACGAAAAATAATAATGATAATGTTTATTGGTTCTCTTTGTGTTCATTTACATGAAGTTAAACGAGTCACGTTGTAATCACTGGGACTAGCAATGAAACATCTATAAATGTGTATATGGGGACATGTTCACATCAAGCCCCCATAATACATTTTTTTTTCAATAAAACATACATGTATATGTTTATGTACGGTCAAACATAGAGAAGTAGTAGATAAAGTGGAACAAACAGAATAACACTAACTAGACATATATGTATAGAGTAGATATTCATTTTATCACATGTTGAAATAAACATCGACAAGATAGAAACAATTTTCTATTGGGAACTTTTTTAGGGCTGTGTAATCCTCCAGGGCGACTATCAATCTCTTGACATTTCCATATTTCATTTGTTTTTTCGCCATATCTTCATTTGTAGTGAGAAATCTAGGCAAATAAAAAAATAATAGTATATTCTTCAACGAGCGTATAATAGCTATTTTTCTCGAGGATAAAAATTCGAGAAAATGATAGCTATTATACGAGAGTAGAAGGCTATACTTTATCTACGACTATACGATAGTCAGAGTTTTAATGAAATCTAAATATTATTTATGAAAATAAATATATATTATGAAGTAATATAAGGTAAAATAACAATTATACATGAATAATCAGTGTTCATTCATGAATGAATAGATGCCAAACTCACGCCTATATAAACACCCTCGTTATACATTTACTTCATGTACACGCTTCTACCAACTGAGCTATAACAGGCACTCGAAAATTTGTGAATGAAATACCTACTAGAGAAACTGTGACCAAGAACTGAGAGAGTGTGGAACGTTCAAGTGAAAATTGTTTGACATACCTTTGTTGCAAGATAGATTTCATCTTCCTCACTATCACTGCTTTCCCAATCCGCTCTATTAATTTTTATATTAGGTACTTGTCACACAGATCAAAGTTAAAACTGAAAAATAGTCAATCTGACATTCGCGGATGCCAAGCTTTGACAAAAGTTCAATCAAGCAAAGCCTTCCTGATGAATTTGTTTGTTAAACCTCTCAGTTCCCGAGGATTCTGAAAATTGTAAACCTGTGATTGGCCGAGTGCCGTTGAATAATGTGTTAGGATCCACGATGTCATGGAATCATCTTTATTCATCAATTAAATATCAATGTGTTATGAACGTAGAATTCAATAGTCGTAGAGAAAATTTCTTCTTTCAATTTTGGTGCCAAAACTGCATTTCGGGAGCAATTCGCTCCGTTATGGGTCGATCCACCTTCATAAATCACCTCAAGCTCAAACTCGCTCAGCTTATGAGCAAATACTACCTTGGTGAAACATTTATTTATTCAGCAAATGATTCAATGTTTTTGTGTGTAAATCCAGGAAATTTTGTGATTTTTTGTTTTGACAATAAAAAAAGGGAAATGAAATGATGAATTAAGAAAGAAGTGAGATATTTCCGAATTCTTATCGGACCATACAAAATATTTCTTTCATGAAACCAAGGTTTTTGAAAAAAAAACGATTCAACGATCGGGAAATGTATATTTGATTGGCGCTGTGATTGGGAAAGGACAGGCGCTGTTTTGCCAATGTTCAGTCCCACTCTCGATAAGTATGCCTATAAAAATTAGCTGGGAGGGGTGAGGAAAAATGTTGACTGTTCGGTGTGACGCGCTGATGATGGCACTTAATAGTCCATCTGGATAATTACCAAGCATGAAAATGAACAAAAATCAAATACAACTGTCGTTCGTCTTTTATGCTCAGGATGGCTGAATACTATTGATACTATTTTCATTTCAACGTAGAGTTTATGATATTCCGTGGATACACTGATAAAAGAGTTCTCTTAAAGTAAGTTCAAACGAAATTAAATCAAGGTCGCCATGATCTTGTATATGTCCAAATAGTCAACCATTTCCTTAATTAGGAGAAATAGTAATATCTTAGATAAAATAAATAACTCTTTATCGCAAGATGATGAAATTCAAATTTATTCAAGTTTATTAAGAATTTTCAATTCAAATTCACATTTATTTCGTGTTATCTTGAGTTAAAGTGTTGTATCTCTGTGCCAAGGATTTGATATATTCTTTTTAAAGCCAACAGCTCTAGAACATTGAATGGCAATTTACCATCGTCTTTAACGTATTTAACGCAAGATTATTATATAAATATAAATCCTTTAGTTCTCCTTTTATATTTTTGAATAACCTTGTCTTAAGATACGTATATATTCGTTGCGAGTATAGATTCATTTGTTAAAAGATATTTATGTTCTTGGTCCAAAAACATGTATTATCTTGTATGAAGGACGTAATGTTTTGTGTACGGGGTGTTCCAAATTCGATGCTCACCATTGGGATCCCAGAAACTATAAAACATACAACAAAGGTTGAAATTATGGCAAAATTGCATGATAGGAAGCTTATTTTAATACGGGTGAGGAATTGAGAAAATTTCGACTACTTTCGGAGACATCTAAAAAAAACCAAACATTTCATGTTGCGTTTAAAATTTTTTGCGACGTTACTTATAAAAACGAGAAGCACTTTCTATAGTCACTCTTTCACAATACTTCTAAAGGTATTTTCTGAATTGGAAAAATCGCGTTTCGGTATTCAAATATCATCATCAGATCAATAATTTCAATTACTGACCTACTTCGGAATTTCCTCAATTTCTCAATATCATCAACTTAGCTTCAAATGACGCCATTTTGGCACAATTTACCCTTTGCTGTATCTTTTATAGTACCCGAGATCCCAATGTTGGGCATTGAATTTGGACATCCTATACAAATGGATTGAGTATAAACTCTTTGCTAATACAAAGTGCAGAAAAACGCATAAATCAAAAAATGGTAAGTAAAGTAACTTTGTCTTTTGCTATTTCTTCGACATAAAGGAAGTTATGTTAAAAAACGTATTATCTAGTTTTCGGTATTTTCCAGTGACAAAGAACATTTTTGAACATTACAATATATGTTATAATGAAATTCGGGAAATAAAGGCAATAGAAAACCTAAACTATTTAAGGTACCTACCTAAGATAAAAACTTTATTCAATACACACAATGTATGTATATATAGGAACTCACATGTTAATTAATAATATATCATTGGTACAAGCTTTTTTGTCAACATGTATAACTAACAATATTTCTCATCAGTTAACAACAAAATAGAGCAGACTGAGTTAAACTAACTACAAAATATTTAACAAAGAAAAAAAAGTAAATTAACCATCGTGTTCACCTACACTTTCTATTCACTTTAATTATTAAATACAATTTATGTATATACACGGTGTATATTAATTACTTGTTCAAACTTCAAAGGGCAATTCTTTGAATAATTTTAAGATAAAAGTTCAAGGAGGTACTATTAACATTACCAGTGTATGTTGCTGGTTCAGTAGGATCGTTATTAACAAATATGATAGGTATAATGTGGTGATTTTCGTCATTCAATGACATTAGATGGCGTGGATGAGTCATCGATATTTTGTATCAGGAATGCTATTTTTTGGGAGGTTCATATATCAATTTGTCTTCCTCCTGAAAAATATATCAAGTCAATGAGATAAACAAAGCAATGCAAAAAAAGAAAAAAGTACACAAATTATGTCATACTTACAGCAAGATTTTCCGAGGGATTTTCTTCTTTTTCATTTAATGATGATATGGCCCTCTTTGGTTTAATTTTATTTCCTATACTATTTTCTGTGAGGTAATTGATTTCTTCATGCGTTAAAAATTTTAATATATTGAGATCGTCAATTTTTTGTTCTAAAAAAAATATTTAGGCGAAAGTGTAATTGAGTAAAGCTGTTTTACAATCCACAATTTTTGTTGCAAGCAAGTTTCCTTGCTGCAATTAATAGGTATCTTGGGGCAATGCATAAATTTCGGACACTTGGTGGAAATTCATTGTATATAACACTAAGGTAAAACACTATTAAATTTTCATGGCATTCCGTGGAAATTTAATAGTGTTTTGGCCATTTTTATTGTGACATTTTGTTCGGAGATGTGCAAAGAACACAGTGATATACATATCAGCTGTTTTGTGTTTATTTGAGTTGTGAAAAAATACACCAGATATCTGTAACTATATACTGGGTGTTTATTCATTAAAGGAATACTTATTGCTATAAGATACATGGTGATCACAAATTTATTAGAGATCGATCGAACAGTCAGAGAAACATTGTAAATTTTCATAAAAATCAAAAGAAACCAATTTAATTTCATTAAAAATCTAATTCAAAAAATTATGTCAAAAATTACTTAATTATTTAACTTCAAATAATGTTTTTTATTCAAGGTATCACTTTCACAAACTTCCTTCGATAAAGATAGTTGCCTTAGTAGGAAAATCAATATTCCTTGATATAAGATCACCTGATTTTCTTTGAAAACCATCCAACTTCCTTCAATAAAGACAGTTGCCTTGTAGGAAAATCAAAAATCCTTGATATAAGGTCACCTGATTTTCGTTGAAAGCCATTACAGGCTTATAATAAATACATATTCTTTACACAAAGTACGCCGTTTTTTATTGTTCACTGGTTAGTTTTACGTTCAGTCAAGAGGGTTCAAAGACAAAAGGCGGCCATTTTCGACAGAAAAAATTAGTTACACGAAATACGTTGTAAATGCAGAGTACCTAGCTTAAGACCTTACAGGATTTATTTTTATGGAAATGGAATGTATATATTAATGGTAATATTTCCAAATGAATTCTAGACTATTGCATAGACTTATTCGTATACATAAATTCGCTTTTCAACATAAAATATCGACTTAAACTGCTCTAGTCAATTTGACTACTTCACGCGCACATTCTTCTTCAAAGTACCCGGCGTTACTAAAACGAATCGAACGGACTGAAACAACTTGAGCCAGCTTGTCTAGACCTCCAAGCAATAAAATATATAGAGAGCGCTTCTCTGTCTCTTTCTTAAAAACAACATACCCGACGTTGTTTACAAACATCTCAGCCCGAATCATGTTGAAAATGGGCATTATCGGATATATCAGTTTGCACTCGGGGACCAGGTTGGAATTCCATGTTATATTCAATCTTAACTTGGCGATCATGTTTGTTTACGTCCGTTTACGACTTATTAATCGTCTTGTCAAATCAAACCATGGGCGTCGCAGCATGGTAATCATAGCATAATCCCCATTTTGCGACAAAAATACACTACTTGTTGAAATAGCTGTATAAAACATTGTTACTATGTAAGTCGACCGTAAAAACAATTACCTATCAATAATTAGGAAAAAAACTTGTTGCAGTGTAGGTACACTAAGAAGAAAATGAGCAAACTCAACTCTTCTGTCTTGTCGGAATGTCTTTCGAGTACTTAAAACATAGCGTCGTTGATACTGCAATACGAGCTATGTCACGAAACATTTCTTTTTTACTTTGAATTTGTCGGAAATTGAATTTACTTCACTGTTCTGCAATCATAACATTATAATAACTAGGCAGTTATGTGTGTGTGTGTGCTATTTTAGAGAAATTCGTGATTGTGAAACCGATGATATGGACACAGATTATACCAGAAGAAAGTGTTTAAAAGTAGCAACGAGAACTGTAATCCGTCAGATACAAAAAATTAGACTACTCTAGCAATAGAATAGAAGAATGCAATACATAATTTCAATTTGTTTTAAACTGGACAGACGATTTACAATAAGCAAGTCATCGCTCCACCCTGTGAGCAAATCAAGACTACATCAAAATAGAGCTGTTGTTTGGTATGTCTGCAGAGATGTCTTTAGAGAGACATGTCGACCCCTATTAAATTTTAATGACTCTCACCTATTTTATGTTTAAGAAACAGACGTAAAATAATAACTACATGAGGAATTCTCGTTTTCCTACCAGGCAGACTTGTAATATCGATCGCTCCCTGAGCCTAACTCTACATGAGTAGAGACATTACTTTTTGACAACTCTGAAACACTTTTTGGTTATCTGTCCTAGGATACCAATAATCTAAATTCAGAAAAAAAAACACAAGAAAAAGAGTTAAAGAGCTATTGAGACTTTCACTACACTTTGGATGAGTATTTCAATGATACACTTTCAACATAAATTTGAATGTAATCTGTTATGTGTATAACTTTATGTCTAAATTATTATGAGTATTATAGTTTATGTGTAAATTCTTATGTGTATTATAACGCATGTATATCATATAATATATAGTGTAGGTATAGTGATAGTTTAGAGCAAACAATTTGAATATATTTACTTTTTTACTTTTTACAGTATTTATGACCTTATTGTATGCTTTGTCAGCAAGAATTTAATTTTTTGCACAATACAGTATTTTTTATTGACATTTTGACCACACACGTGCTTTCCAACCAGGCATGTTGTCATCTAGAGATAAAAATATAACATGAAAAAAATTTATCAGCACGCCGCCACTGGTTCTAATCTCACTTCCAAATTTCATAACAATAACAAATCTCCCCCTCCGAACTCGAAGGTTACCCTTACCCCACATTCTGTCACAAAGGATAGTGATATGCAGCTTTCATAACAATGTGTGTTGTTTATATAGAAATGGCACCTGTATATCTTTTATTGCTCGGAGGTCTAGACGCGAGTCCGCGTGTGCTACGTGGCAGCAGGATGGATGGTAGGGGAACACCGTTCAACAAAGATTTGAGGATTTACGAACAAAGATAGATCTCTTCGTATAAAAGCACAACTTTATATGAAAGGTGCTGGTTTTGCTATAAAATAATTTATAATCAAGGTAATGGAGGATTTCACCCAGTCACATGAATATTCTTCACCTAAAGCCGGGTTCAAACGACTTGTGTACTTGGCAAATACACAATCATTTGCGTACTTGGCAAGTATACGAACTTTGCGAACTTCGATGGCAAGCAGGGCGCACACACGACGTGTACAATATACAAATACGCAAGCGCGAACATTTGGCTTAAAAATTACATCTGTGTTATGGGTTTTTCTGGGTTCACATATGCCGCACATATAACTTCTACGGCGCCGGATCCAGTTCCAGATGTAGCATTAACTTTTTTAGTGAGAGGCCGAAATGAGGCCACTAGCGGATCTTTTTTTTTTTTCATCAGTTCATTTATAGTACACTGGACAGATATGTTATCATGTATTATTTCCCATGCATCACTACATTACGATTTTTATGCACAGATAAAAAGGGTTCCTTGATTTGAAAGAATTTGAACTTGCCTCAAGGGCGCCCAGCATTTCATATGGGCGAAATGCATGGATATTTTGAACTAAATTTTGAATGTCTTTGAGGCAAACGCATCATTTTCTTTAGTGCAAAGTTATATAAATGTCAGGCAAGAAACCTTAGTTTTGTCATAATATAAAATGATTTTGTCTCAAAATCATTATTTTTCCAAATTGTGAAAATCTTTGAGGGAAATGCCATCTTTTTTCTAGCTCAAAGTCATGTGAACTTAAAGCAAAAGAGCCTAAGTTTTCGATCAAATTCATTAGGAGATTGTTTGAAAATTACGTGCTTTAAAATAATAGACATGATGTCATAGTCTTGAAATAAATGGCTTTTGATATAAAACCAACAAATGCTTCATTTAAAATCTTAGGTTTATGTTGAATTCTTGTTTTGAAACCTTGCGTCCTCAAGTGAAAAATTTACTCTTTTTAAAAAGATCCAAAACGGTCTTGTGACAAAATGTGTATGGTCTAGGCCAAATTTCCTGTGGATTTTTTAAAAGATAATAATAGTTCATGTGAAAATTTGAAAAGTTTCAAAGCAACAAACTTGCATTGGTTAAAATCAAATTCCAAATTGAAATTTAAATATTCATAAAAACTTATATGGATATTAAGAAAAACAAATATTAATGAAAACGTATTTATTTAAATAATAACACATAACACGTTACTTTGGTTACTGAACACAAATCAGGGAAAAATTGGTATTGCTGGTGAATAAGGAACAAAACAAATCTAACTCTAGGTGGTACCAACAAAATCATAAAACTCGTAAAGGAAGTAAAACAAATAAATATCTACCTACATTGACGAATTTTCATATTATAGCTTAACATTGTAATATTATACAGTGTGGACGTAAATAGTCCCCCCCCTGTTAACTTTTGAACGGTCCGACGTACACACATGGGACGAAAACAGTTTTGAATAGTATCACCGATACCACTTTTTTTTAAACCGGTTTTACTCATCATACCTATTCACAACACAAATCTTGCCGGCAAACACCATTTATCAACATCAACTCATCGACATTCGACATAAGAAAATACAATGGCAGAATGGCGCTAACTAGTGACCAGTGAACTGATACGCTGACACCTGCAACCTGCACCTGCGCCCGCTGCGCGGGTGCAGGTCGTTGCGACTTGCTCAAATTCAAATGGGTATCGGCAATCTTCGGGTAGACCGGTAGACCCGAGCTCATGCATGGCGAAGATAGCTGAGGTAGATTATATCAACCAAACACATTTGGACCTTGTATCAAGTGGTTATGGTTTTGAAACAAGAGTCAACCAAGCAGGACTGGGGACAAAGTTAATAATGTTCTCTCAAAAGCATTTGAAGCCAAAATAATAGAAAATTTATTACAAAAGCAACAATGATTATCATTCAAAAGCAAAATATTTGGGACGAAGACAATTTCTTTGTTAGAAGAGAAAATAATCCAAAAACATGAATCTTTTGTCTCTAATAGGGTATTTTTATCAGTGTGGTCATTATGTTCAGCCATCCAAATGACTGACTCATTTTCATAAAAATCACTAAACTCCATCACAATGTCATTTATCCACTCCATTTCAATTAAAAAAAAAAACGAACAAAATGTCTGTACGCTTCTGCTAGGTCTTTGAAAACTAATGAATAGTCGCAGTTGGAGACAATTATTTGTGCATTTCGTTTGAGCGCCTCCACAAGTATAGACGAGTATGTACTTGGCAAGTGTACGAATAATCGTGATCCCTTTAACTCGGGCCATTTTTACCGACCACAAATGGAAAACCAACGAGTGAAAAATAATTGTACAAGTAACCCAGTCACACGACATGGTAAGAATACGCAAGTAACGATTATTCGCCAAGTACACGAGTCGTTTGAGCCCGGCTTAAGAAAATATTTCTTTTGTCTGAGATTATGTCTTTCTCAGAAGATAATTATTGGTTAGGATAATTTATTCCCTTGCTACAATACGAGTGTTTTTTCAGTGTACAGTTAGACAAACTGCGATATTGACAGCTTGCACCATATCGTGATTGTTCGATGATTACTTTCAGTTACCAGTTCCATTGTTATCAAACCGCTCCCATCCAATATCCAGTAGAAATGAGGGTACGGAAAACCGAGTTAATCCCTCAGTTATGGATAGCTGCCATTATATGACGCAGACTGTTCTTCGAAAACCTATTATTTTTCATTTCCGAACTCACTCACTCCGAAACTTATTTATGGAAGCTTAACAGATATACCACCGAATTCACGAAATAACATGGCAGTCTAATCCTCTTAGAAGTAATTTCATCGGGCGGTATTATCATCGAGACGTGGACGCGCAAAGGGAGTGGCTATTAATCAGAATCGAATCGACGTCGAATTAACCGTGATAACAGTATTCCTGCTTTCGTCTACAGCATAGGGGCGGACATAAGGACATTTGTGCAAAAATATGTTTGACCTTCCGATTTGGTTACGTTCATATACAATGAGAGAAAGGAGTAATACTTAAGGAGTAATACTTTTTGTCGAAGTTGTAACGTCACCAATTTGACAAAAATAATGACAAGAGTGGTTTGATTGAAAAATAATAGTTGCCATTTTCCCATAGAATTTTGAGAATCATGGTCGATTGTCTTGAAAATTTGGATTTAGGAAATATTTATAACGTTTTTTGAAATCTACCCTGTTACGGGTCTCTTTTGCACCCCAAACCTAAAATTAGTAGTTGATAAAAACAATTCAAAAACCTTTATTTTTAGTTATTATTATTATTATGAGTAATGCATAATTCCCTTTACTATCTTAATTCCCCAGATTGAAATAAAACTCAACAACCTTTGAAACTATCAGTGAAAACTATTATTTTAATATTGATGCATGCACCTAGAATGCAAAATTATATCTTCGCACCTTCTACTTCAAACCTCTCTCTGTTATTATTTCATTTCCCAGATTAATCTCCCTTCCTTATGTTGTGTTCTTTAGATTCTCTTAGGGGTCTTGGGACAGGTTCCCAGTCTCCGATGACTGTCATGAACAATCAAAGCTCAGCTGGTAAATCCTTCCATATAGGAACCCTTGGTGATTCAGTTTTAATAAGGTTGTGTTCGCCTGAAAAATTAATTGTTTTTAACATCAACATTGCAAATCAAAATATAAACTCTACCTGTCAAACCATTCCAGGTTAATTTCATTCTCCTTCTTCAATATAAGTGGATTTTCATGACATTCTCAGTTGAATGTGTCCAAGGTAAGGAAAAAACCACTCGGTTTTACCGCGAGAAATTGTAGAAAAAAAAGCTATCTTCTCTTCCATGTGGTAGGAATATTGCCGCACATTTTGTGGATTTTCTTTAGAAATTTTGAGTTAAATATTGGAAATATTGTCTGTGGACACTGAACAGTTACACAAATTGTGGATTTGCTTTCCAAATCAATCAAAATCTCTTCTCTGCGATTTTATAACCTTCAGGCCTCCTTCCATTTATGGTACGTTTCTCTTCAACTCGTTTAAATGTCACATGTGAACCAACTGATATATTCTAGGCCTTTTACTACTTTGATATTCAAGACACCCTGTTACACCTATCGCAGACACTTGCCACACCTATTCGCTTGCTATTTTGGAGCTGAACATGTACACGCTTTGATGGGCATGAGCTTTCTTCCCTAGTTCCTGTAGGCTGAATCATCAGGGAAACATATTCAGTTGGCACATATCCAAGGGACTGGCAGAAGAATTCTGGGACACACAGATAAGCCTTTAGCTTTATGCAATATTAAGTTAACAATTTCATGCTTTCGGTGGTGGGTAACTACTATTTATGTATGCCCGGTGCTTACTCAGACTCAGACACGTATAACTCTGAATTCTGCATGATTCGGTGCTTCATTGCGACCGGTGTTTGACTCAAAGGGGGCTCACGCCTATCTGCTTAAATACGCACTGTAAACATTCGGTATACGGATGCTGAATGGTTCCTAGATAATTTGCCACTGATAGTATTTCTTGCGTTAAAAATAATCTCCTTTTTCAATAAAATAGATATGGTTAATTTTAATATTTAATGTCAAATCTCAAATCCTTCTGACTTCTGTCATTTACAAATCTGAGGTTAAGATAATTACAAGAGCACAGCACCCAGTATTGCATTTGGCCTCGTTTGAGTAGGGCAGTACAGCCAATGACAAGGTTGACACTTGTTGCCAACTTCACACTATTAGTCATTGCCTTGTGCCCTCACGACATTTTGCCAGCTCGGTATTAGTTCCACATACCACACTGAGGCCCAGTTACTACCATTTCGAACAAATACAACTTGATACTTGGTTTCATTTTGTATTTACCCACCCCCATCTCCACTGAGGAAGGGTCTGTTCAGGCTAGGTAGCTTATATACGCCCCTGTCCAACTAGGAGCGTAACAACCCTACGTCCTGGGGGTGAAAATAACCCCATCTAGTGGTTGAATTTTTTTTTAATCAAAATAATTACGGAAATCGTTAGATTGACCAAGTCTAAGCAACTTCTGCGCCATAAAGTTTTTTGTAAAGTCGAAACTTTCCGAGTTATTAGCGATTGAAAGTGTTTTTTTAACCATTTTTCATGAATTACTAAAAAAAAAATTATTTCATCAAAAAAAATCATTCCACACAAAATTGTAACCAATAAAAAAATAAAGAGATTCGTGTCTGAAACGCCTATGTAAACCCAATAACGAAGGAGTTATTGTTCTTTGAAGGATGGTTATTTTCGAAGAACCCTGAAAACTCATGAGACATTTTTTGAAGTACACTAAAAAAACTTCAAAATGAGCTTTGACAAAAGTCTTCTGCATAAGAATTGACTGACTCGTGACCAAAATAAAGTCACTCCCTGTTTTTTTTTTAATATAACAATTGAACCCTCGTCATTACAACCCTGATAGAAATTAATCGTCAGCCGAATATTATATTGTTCTACATCCAATTTTACTAGTTTGGAGATACAGAGGTTTGAAGTTTCCACTGGAATATTTTGGAAATGACAAATTATATGTTTTCTTTCAATACTCTTACACAACTTCTGAAATTTAACCTTTCAGATGAAATATACGTCAATGGAGATAACCATTGTTAAACTGATTATTATGCACATACTCGTTTTGGACATAGAACAAATCGTCTGTTTTGTAAAAATACGTTTTTATTGTATGGATATCGAATAATATATCAGCATATTATAGAACAATCTAATATTGAAAAAAATACATATGTGGATGGATATTTTGAATGGTAATATAAAAAATGTGTGTGTATGAAAATATTTTATTAACCAAATTTTCTTCATTCTCATAGTAATACAAATACAAATTGAATTTCAGCTTTTATAAAAAAAATGTCGGTGCATTCAATATAATTTTCAGGCCTCTTTGAAGTGATAACTTGTTTTATTTGTTGACTTTTTCAGATGACATATTTTTTTTCAAGTTTTCTGCAGGTGTAGATGTGCAATTGGTTTTCTTCTTTGATGATGATGTTAGTTTTCTCGAATTCATCGTTGACAACGAAATAATCTGTTTATAAAATTCTCTTTCTTCTTCAGGAAGTTGAACCATCATTTCTGTGATATCTTATTTTTTTTGTTCGAAAGGATAGGGTAGGTGTTGAAACTTCGCAGATCTACAGGAAAACATGAGTCTCCTTCAATACGATTATTCCTTTTTTTTGCTAATTCAATTTCTTTGCATATACCCTCAAACCCTTTTATAAAGGAAATGTTCCATATGCAATCTTTTTCATATAAAATATGATTAACTTCAGTGTATGGAATAACATTGTATTGGAAAGTATTTGAAATTAATTCATAATTTTTATAGTCTTGCTTCCATGTTTCCGGAAGTTTCAGAAAAATCCGTATCAAAGTCAGGGGACTCCAGATTTCCAAATGCATTTTGTATCGTTCAATGATTGCTAGCTCCTTTAGAATCGTTCAATGCAACTATGAGCCGAATCTATTTCCTGTACCGTGCCATGTCCTGGCTAGCTGAATTTTTGCACTTCAACTGTCAAATTTTTCGAATCAGGTGAGTTGAGAGAATGTTGTAAAGCAAACGACATTATAGAGTTTCTATTTTGTGGAACGCAGCTATCCGACCACAATATGAAACTTTTCAATTTGGGATTGTCATTTACAACACTCTTCAAAATTCTTATTAATGCATTTGCTAGATGTACCCCACTCCTCCCACGAATCATTTCTTTTTAAATTACTACGTTTGTCTTATCCAGATAGGCAGTTAAATTATAGCAAGTAAACTTACTACTGTAGAAAAAATTGCTGATGTTTGCTTTTGGTAGAGAAAATATATTTTGCATATCGAATGTTACCACTCCCACAGTTTCGTCGCTTTTTCCCATATTTTTTTCTTATATGCTCTTCATTGGCATTGATTTCTTGCTCGGTTGGATTATTTATTACATTGAAAGTTTGGCACTTATCACTTAAATCCTTCTTGGGTTTGAAGAAACTGATATTGAACTCAGTGTTGAAGATCATTCTGTAATTGCATAATTTAACAGGTCTTTCCATATCTGTTTTATATAAATTATACATTCTCTGTAAGTTTAGATTTCTCTCCACATAGGTCTTGGTGGAATTGGCTCGACAATAATGGGATTCTACGGCAGGAAAAAATTATACGTGTTTTCTGACAATGTCCTTGTCTTCTTCTGAAATTACTTTTTTTGGGTGTTTTCCAGTGAGCGGTGATCTTGGAATATTTGTCTTTGGATCTTGGACATTTTTGAAATGATAGCAAATTCGTTGTTTTCTGATATTTGAGTATTGAGAATGAATTCCTGACAAACTCCAATTTTCACACCCGACATACTTTTCTGCTCATCGTTTTTTGTTCTCTTTCTGGCGGCCAGATGTCTTTTCACATGTTTTGCATGAAAGTGATTTTTGTTGTCATCCTTAAGACTCCAAAACTTTCTGTTTATTATATTTCTTTCCTGTTCTGTGATTTTCGTGTTGCACTTGAAGTTACAAGCCTGACTTTTGCACGACGCCTTTTTCGCACATTTTTCGCACTGTTTCCAATTGTTAGTATATATCTGCCTTTTCCTTGAGTTTTTTATTTTCTCAACTCCGTTTTCATTGTTAATATTTCCCACGATGTTTCCGTCATTCTGAACATTCTCTTTATTCTCCTCAGAATTTTCGAGTAATAATACTGTTCAATTTGATTCTTGATCTTGGACTACTTTGGTCACTTCTTCACCCACTTCATCAATGTATGTGATTGCCAAAATAATTATTCTATGAGGTTGCGATAATTCTGCAGGACGAATTTCACCTTGGGATGTACTGAAATAATTTCGTATTTCAGTAGCCCTGCGTTTAGGAGCACAAGTTTCTGAACCTCACAACTGTTGTCGTTGTGGAGCACATGTTGATCCCTGACAAGTCATCAGTAGGACTCACTGACACTTACAAACTATTAGGACGTTCTAGATCTCAGAAACACAATCGTTACAGTCATAAACGATACAAGTCAAATGGCAATAGTCGTCAGTCTAGTCCGCATCAACGTCAGTATTCCCAGTCCCGAAGACACGGCCATGTCAATTATAAGTCATTAGGATTAGATGGCCTATGCCTGAATTGTGGCCGTTCATATCATATGTCACGTGAGTGCAGAACCAATCGTAATTCTCTGAAGTGCACCTCCTGTGGCTAAACCGGTCACGTGACCAAGGTCTGCATAACCACTCTGTTGCAGAAATCCAAAACCCATAATATTTCGTTCGAACATCCTCAAGATGAGAATAGTAATTCGGACCATGAGTATGGTATCGGTCGGATTGAACACACTCAAGATCTGTATGAAGTTGGACCAGACAACGATAAGTATGTTGTTACAGTCACTCTCAACAACAAGCCACAATCTTTTGAAGTTGATTCAGGCGCAAGTTTTACCCTGCTTTCAGAAACAGATTTCAACAAGCTCAGCCTCAATTTACCTCTTCAACCAACCTCAGTCTCATTCCGTTCTTACTCAGCTCACGTCATAAAGCCCAAGGGTAAAGTCACTGTCTCTGTCGTTTATGGAAAAAAGTCAATGGATGCTGATCTATTTATAGTACCTTCCGGACATAATGCATTGCTTGGCCGGACGTGGATTCGTGGACTCGGGATCAGCCTCAATGAAATAGATAGTCACAAGCCTCCAGCTCTCAACCCAATTGCTGTCAACTCTGTTTTTTCACTTGAAGACATTTTCCAGAAATACTCAACTATTTTTGAAGAAAGGATTGGATGTGTTCCCAATGTAGAAGTCAAGTTGCAACTCAGAGAAGTTGTGAAGCCAGTATTTATCCGTGAACGCGATGTTCCTCTTGCATTGAGAGAACGAGTAGAAAAAGAGCTTGCTTCATTGGAGTCACAAGGAGTCATCAGTCCTACAGCATCGAGCGATTGGGGCTCACCACTAGTAGTTCTATCAAAGCCTGATGGTGGTGTAAGGTTATGTGTTGATTATAAATGAGGCGTAAATCAAAAACTTGTCGCAGCTAATCACCCTATCCGCCGTATAGACGAAGTTCTTCAAAGCCTCCGAGGTTCAAAATTCTTTTGCAAGTTGGATCTCCACAAAGTCTATTTGCATTTCAAGGTGGATGAAGAAGGAAGTAAGATACAGACAATATCAACTCATAAAGGCACGTTCCGGATGAATAGTCTCAGTTTCGGAATAAAGACTGCACCATCAGAATTCGTATTTTATCACAGTTGTTGAATGGCTTGGACAATGTCGAAGCATACTTTGATGACATAATTTGCCATGGCGCTACTCTTGATGAGTGTACCAGGAATCTTATAGCATGTTTGGAACGCCTCAAAGATAATGACCTCCACCTAAACAGGGCCAAATGCTCTTTCTTCAAGGAAAGCATAAATTACCTTGGACATGTTATGTCTTTCAATCAAATCAAGAAGTGTCCAACAAAGGTCCAAGCGGTTTCCCAGATGCCTTGACCCAGGAATGTGGATGAATTGAGACGCTTCCTAGGCCTAGTTACGTATTATGCAAAATTTATACCTGACTTTTCCTCAAAATCCTGGCCATTAAGTCACTTGCTTCGAACCGGTCAAAGATTCTTTTGGTCAGCTGCCACTGAAGCCTCCTTTTTGGACCCCAAGTCAGAATTATGTAGTGACAGGGTGCTCATTCCCTTCGACCCATCGTCACCAGTAATCCTCACCACTGATGCCAGCCCGACTGGAATAGCTGCAGTCCTCAGTCATGAAGTAAATGGACATGAAAGACCAGTGGCATATGCTTCGAGAGCTCTGACCCAGGCTGAATCTAAGTACAGTCAGATGGACAGAGAGGCTCTCGCCATCATTTACACAGCTACACATTTCTTCAATTATATTCTTGGAAAAAGGTTTGTTCTTGTCACGGATAATGAGCCACTCTCTCGCATTTTTAAACCTGATCGTCCATTGCCGCAGATGACGTCAGCACGTTTACTGAGATATGCCTCTTTCCTCAGTGGACTCGACTACACAGTACGTTGCAAGAAGGGCATAGATGACGAGAACGTTGATTTTATATCTCGTGCCCCAGTCACCACAACAAACAAACCTCCAGTGATACAAATAGATGAAGAAATCAATGCACTGTATGCAGAAACCCTGTTCCATATCTCCAGCACGGCAGTCACAGCAGATACCGCTGCCGAAGAAACTGCAAGAGACCCAGAGTTACAAGTCCTGCTGCACGAGCTCAAGAACAGCCGCAAAGATAGCCCTTTCACTGTTTCTGGCAATATTCTTTTCCGATTGGATCAAGCGTGATTCCGAAAACTCTTCAAACCCCAATCCTAGATGAGCTTCATGCGTCGCACTTAGGTGTTACAAAAATGAAACAAATTGGGAAGGTATTGACAGGGACATAGAGCAACTAGTCAGAAGCTGTGAACCCTGTGCAAAGGTTCGTCACAGTCCTCCGAAAGCACCAATCCATCCGTGGGATCAGCCTGAAGAGAACTGGGAGAGGGTGCATATTGATTATGCCGGTTCTTTCGACAGTCACTTCTTTCTCATGTATGTGGATGCTAAATCCAAGTGGGCAGAAGTTCGCATACTGCGTGATGCCCCGTCCTCTGCTACAACCATATCTCTGCTGGAAAACATTTTTTCAGTCCATGGATACCCCTCCGTTCTGGTTTCGGACAATGCCACCATCTTCAAGAGCGAATAATTTCAGAACCATTGCAAGGAGCGAGGAATTTTTCAGAAATTCAGTGCACCAAACCACCCTGCTATAAATGGCCTTGCGGAGCGCAGCATTCAAACCCTGAAGAGACGACTCAAAGCTGCTGAAAACGATACAGCTCCTTTGTCTGCCAAAGTACAGATCATAATGTTCCGCTACCGAGCAACACCTTTAGCATCTGGTCAGTCTCCTGCAGAGCTATACTTGAAGAGAAGGATTCGAATTCGTCTCGATGCTCTCCTTCCTAACAGCAAGGCGTTGGTTCCATCAACCTCAAACAACTCTCGTGTCAGAACTATTCAAGTGGGAGAGAGAGTCCAGGTTAAAGTTCATCAGGGAAACCATGATGTCTGGCAGTTTGGTACCGTAACGAGGAAGCTTGGCCAATGTCATTATATAGTTGAATTGGACTCGAGGCGCAGTTTGAAGCGCCACATCAACCAACTCATCGCTACTCTGGTACCAAAGAAGCGAGTAACTTTTGCTTTGCCTGAGGTTCGATATAGGCGATATGGAATCCCAGTTGAGGCCGATCACCCTCGAATTGCTACCAGGGCGTCATCTCAATCCACTCCAGCGTCAAGTGACAGCCCGTCTAGTGATGGGCCCAGCCAGCATGAACCACCAATGAACCAGTCCGGTCAGCCAACTCCTCCGGACACAAGCAGGCCATCCAGACAGCATAGAATGCCATCCTACCTAAGAGACTACATTCTCTAGCATATTTGTAGAGTTTTTTTATCAAGTGGGGAAGAATGTAGTGAAAGGACCCCGCAACAAACCTTATGGAAAATGGCTCTATGTGAAATTGGCTGAAACTTTGGGATATTGTAGAAAACGGTGTCCTGATCAAATGTCTCTATGGGCTTAAGATCAAAAAATGGACAGTTTTTGAGATAATCGAGGTCAAAGGCTGTCAAATTGATGTGTTCAGCTATCAGTGGTAAGTACGTAAGCCGTGAACAAATCGCTTGTTAAAACGACTCTGTAGTCCCGAAACTTGATGAAAACTCGGCCCAGGATATTTTCTGGGTCGCTGATAACGAATCTGGAGTCGCTCTTGAAAAATTCATATCAATGGTCCCAATATAATCTCCCTAAATGAGGCCCATTTTCAAATATTCCTGAATATCGATGAAAACTTGACCCAGGAAGTTTTCAGGGTCGCTGATGACGAATCTTTGGTCAAAATTGGAAAACCCACAGCAGTAGTCCCAATTTGCCCCCCTTCCCCCCTTCTCCCATAAAACGTCCATTTTTTGGTATTCTCGAAACTCGATGAAAATTTGGCCCAAGTGCTTCTCAGGGTCGCTGATAACGAATCTGGGGTCAAAATCTGAGGAAAATTCAAGTCAGTGGTCCCAATATGGCCCACTAAGAAAGCCATCTTTTCGGAATTCTCGAATTTGATGAAAACATGGCCGAGAGGTTTTCAGAGTCGGTTATCACCCAAAAACCCTGAATAATAAAATTGGTGCAGCCATCGACATTAGATTCAACTAATCATGTTTCTAGTTCTTAAAAAGACAGGTTTCGTGAATTACTGACGTCTGTTGATTCGCAAGTGATACAGGGCTCCTAGATTTTTACGTTTTCGTTTACATTAGTTGAATGAAAACAACGAGAATGAATATTAGAGTCAAACCCAAAAAGTGTTGTTCTTCAATCTGAACTTGGGAAGACCTGTAATTATAAAAAAGAAAAGCTATAATAAGATGGAGAAAGTTATAACCATTCAAAAATAATTTCAAGAATGAATCGGAGTTTTGATAATATCTGATATACTACGATGTTAGAAAAATACTTCATAAACTGTACTGTGCGAGTACAGAAATGCATAATAACTTCAAAATACAGTTTACAAAAGCGCACTTTATTTAATTAATGAAGGCCTTGCATTCCTTACTGAGTACTAAATAATAGTAATGATCGAAATCTTCTTCATTATTCCCAAAGTGAAATAAATATCATCATTCAGTATTATACTTGTGCGGCAATAAATGGCGAAGTTCATGTTGATATAGAAGCATGAACATAATCTTCCAGTCCACCAAAAGTATTTTTGCCAAAGTTTGGGTCCTAACAATGTAGTCAATGAAGGTGTTGAGACCACCCACACCTCATCATAGCGCCAAAAGGGGTATGCTCTACCCCTTTTGGTATTTTTTTTTTGGGGGAATGGGGGGCAAATTGGGACCACTGCTATGGGTTTTCCAATTTTGACCAAACATTCGTCATCAGCGACCCTGAAAACTTCCTGGGCCAAGTTTTCATCGATTTTCAGGAATATTTGGAAATGGGCCTTATTTATGGAGAGGTGGGGGGTATATTGGGACCATTGATGTGAATTTTTCAAGAGTGACTCCAGATTTGTTATCAGCGACCCAGATAATTTACCGGGCCGAGTTTCGGGACTACACAGTCGTTTTAACAAGCGATTTGTTCACGGCTTACGTACTTACCACTGATAGCTGAACACATCAATCTGACAGCCTATGACCTCGATTATCTCAAAAACTATCCATTTTTTGACCTTACGCCCATTGAGACATTTGATCAGGACATCGATTTCCACAATATCCCAAAGTTTCAGCCAATTTCACCGAGAGCCATTTTCCATAAGGTTTGTTGCGGGGTCCTTTCCATTCATTACAATCTGTAATAGTTCACCCTTTATATATTGTTCATTTATCATTTCATTTTGACTTACTTCAGTACATGTCATATTAATGTCAGTCACGCATGTCAAGCATCACATATATTTTTACGTTTAATAAAAGTATTCATCAAACCGTACTGTTCATCAACTACTCAGATCAAGTATTCGGCCCCTTTTGTTACAACAGGGACTCATGGCCTTAGTTGTCCTTTCAGTTCGGGGCGTATTTCGCGTCATCATGCTCTCAACGACACAGTCAAGCGGACTTTAGCATTAGCAGAAATTCCATCTAAATTAGAACCGAATGGGACCTGTTTTGATGAAGACAGAAAACGTCCAGACGGGATTACTTTGATACCATGGTCGAGAGGTCGAGCGATGATATGGGACGTGACATGTTCAGATGTTTTCGCAAAATCAAATATTCGAACAGCCCTTGTAGCCCCTAGGAAATTAGCGGAACAGGCAGAAGAACGCAAGCGAACCAAATATCAATCGTTCGAACATAATTACATTGTATCACCCATGGCATTCAATACGCTAGGCGGTTTCGGACCCAACTGCCTTCAGATCATAAGAGAAATCGTTAGAAAAATGAAAGATATCACTGGAGAAAAGCGGTCGACAAATTTCCTAATGCAGCGTCATAGTATTGAGATATCCCGCGGCAACGCAGCATCAGTAATCGGCTCAATGCCTAATGCTGACATCCTGGGAGAAATATACAATTTATGATGTCCAATGTTGAATATTGTCGGTGTTCTCTGTTTTATTTATATTATTCATTGTATACTGTATTGTATTCACGTTTACTTATAGTTTATGTAAAAAAGGATAAAATTCGAAAATATAATATTGAAATCTTTCTATAGCCTTGTTATAGTCAGAGGATATTGAATAGTATAATACAGACTTTAAAGATAAAAAGTGTGGACGTAGAATACATCAAATCCATTCGAGGATTCAGAATAATACTATTTTTATGGAATTGAAAACCAATGGGGATATAGCATGAAAGTTCACTGAATTCTTTTTGTTTGAAAAATTGATATTAATGATTTTATGGGATATAGAACAAGCTAATTTTTATATATTTTTTCGTGTGCTCATCTCGAAATTGGCCAAAAGTGGAGATATAATAATTTAATACTCATCTGACGAAATGGCTATCCACTTGAAATTAACTTTATTTAGGTATAATTGATATGATATGTGTGATTCGATCGGTTTGGAATGCTTAGTTCAGAACAAATAATTGATTAAATTGAAAGCGACATTTTTATAATTAAAAAAAGTGCATTTTTCTTAAATAAACCAAAAAGTATTCATAATATGGAAAAATGTTTCAGATATCAATGGTAGGAAATTCTTTTATTGAAGATGTCGTTATTTTTTCATTTTTGTATCATAAAAATTAAACGAGATTATAGACTGCGCCGTTTGAAAAAACGACGAAATGTTACTTCAATAGTTTTTCATTTCTTAAGTGTTCATTTAGGTTTATGTTAACTGGTTCTATCATACAGAGGAAGAAATCTTTGTTATTCAAAAAAATAATAATTAAACACACCATATTAATCCTTATACTAATAAAAATTAAATTAAAAAGTTATTCTTAAATATATCCTGTTTCAGTGAAATAAAAATATGGAAAGTGTAACATTTGATAGTTATGAATGGCTTCTGATTTCTTATACCTTGAAATAATTTGATTTTGATATTTATTTTGAGTGTTTTTGAACGAGAGGTCATTTTAACAACACGTTTGGGTTTACGCGATATAATTTTCGCGTCTGTGGGTACGGGTTAAGAAACCTCACTGTTACATTACATCATATCTATAACTGTTAGATAGAATTCCATAACTATTGTGATGATATGTGTGGAAGATATAATGTTTGTAGACAGAATTATTTCTCCTATACTATCCAAAAAATCATTTTTGAATATTTTTCACGCGTTTCGCGTAACAGATAGTTTGTCCATATCATATACAGTCGAATGGCGGTATTTCATACGATTTACAAGATTTACGATGGAAATTTGCGATGATTCGGTACTGAATGTTTACTATCTACCAGAAAGTTGTGATAAATTTCCCAAAGGTGCGATGATGCATCGGAGACTGGAAAATGGAGAATAATAGGAGGCGACCATGCAGCTGTGAATTATGCAACATGCTCTATGCAGGCACATAAATACACAATAACCGTGGCAAATGGACGTTTTTAAGTTTATTACGAGAGGTTCAGAATTCTGAATTTTTGTGAGGTTTTATCGTATTCATCAGAATGGAAGATTGTATAAAATTATTACCACAAAAATCACTATTTCTGCTAGAACTCTCACAAATGAGTTATGTAAACCAATAACTTTCTGAAAAATCAAAAAGGATCCCGCAAACTCCTTATGAAATCTGGGTACCAAAGGATTTTTTCAATTTTCAGTATGATGAAGTCCATGTCATTCTCAACCAATGTTACCATTGCGCCAACCCAAAAAAATTACCATTTTTGCTGCTAGAGGGCCTTGAAATAACCCCTTGCGCAGATTAGACTATTCATTATTTGAATCCGGTAACAATATTTCCACTTATTTCATTGTTTTTAATGTTGCACTATGTTGTGCGGTTTTATAAAGAAAAATATTACCCCTATCCCCACTTCGTCCCTCCAACTCCTTATACGAAACACAAAAAAATTATTTTTCGAGTGCCTTTAAAATAAATGTATCGTTGAATGTTAAAATAAGCCTGAATGGGAAAATAGCAGTTTTCTTAAGAGTATCCCCTCTTCCCCCAAATGGCACAAAACGAAAAAAAAATTGTTGAATTTTTCTGATTCTTGATATAATGCAGTTCAAGTAATTTTGAAAAAAAATTATTTGGGTGACAAACCCCAAAAATTAATGATTTTGATGCTAGTGGGCGTTGAAATCATACCTTGCTCACAGTAAACTATTCATTATCATAGGCAGAAATGATATCTTGACGTATTTTAGGTAAGATTATACTGAACAATTGTGCAATTTTTATAAAAAAATATAAAACCTCCCCCTTACCCCCAACCCCTATTTTAATAACGAATATTATATTCTGAGCAAGGTTGATTTCAACGCCCCATAGCATCAAAACCATCAATTTTTGGGGTTTGTCGCCCAATTAATTTCTATTCGAAATTACTTGAACTGCATCATATTGAAAACTTTCTTTTTTGGGTTGAGTGGGGATAATCATAAAAACTGCTATTTTCCTTATTCAGGCATATTTAAACATTCGACGATACATTTGAAGGCACTCAAGAAATTTTTGCCTTCCGTAATAGTAGTTGGGGTGAAGAAGAGTGGGGATTAATATACTCTCAATAGTCTCAATATACTTATTGGTATAGAGCTACTATCATGTAGCTATTCGACAATTGGAATAGGTGATGTTTGTTAATTACATTCTGCTTTCGCTCAATAGCTTCCGTAATCAATTTCTATATAATTTCTATATGTTTTTCATACCATAGTTACAGAGATCTTTTATAATATTTTCATATAAATTACAGTTTTCTGCAACGGTCAACCCTACTACTAATGCATTTATGCCAAATCTCAACATTATTCGGAGTACTGCGAAATAGCTCACAGGATTATTAATTATTATCTAGTGTTAATTGTGGTAAAGTGGTTCAATGCATTATGTAGCTATATTACGGATTGCCGGATTACTAGTAATAATAATTATTATTACAATTCTTGTTCGTTGTGGAGATGATTTTGTGATTTATTTCTCTTCAATAATGAATTATTTATTATCAACATTAGAGATATAGAATATAAATAATATGTATAAGGCAAAGTGTGGTCTTGACTGACTAGTTGAGAAAAAATGCGGATGACTGCATCCTCAATGCAGTCAAAATACTGGGCTGTTTAAAATAATACTCTTTGTTACTTGGTCGAGCTTTCGGAAATGTTTATTTTCTTTATCTAGAAATTGAACATGAAGTTTATAGTAACAAGTCAACATTAATGAGACACATACAAAGTCATTGATTCATCCAATTCCTTTTTTAATCATTATTATAATTATTTCTTTTCAAACTTTCCTATTATATTTTTTCAAACTTGAACACAACTCAATATGGTGTGTTGAGTTTGATCAATGAGGTATCCATCCAAGACAAATCTGAGGACGCGTGCAACAAATTTCCTGAAATTTGTTGATAAAACACAGCAAGGGACATTGAAACCGAATAATAAGGCCCCCGAGGTCTGTATTCAACCAAAACCAGAAGCACTACACCTTTCACTAAATTCACGGACAATACTCTATTTTCTTTCTTTATCTTTTTCAGCTCATCGTATAGGCTTATTGTTCAGTGGTTTACAAAATATTCCAGTTTTACGTATTTTTTTGTGAATATAGTATTCGCGGGCCTCATTACTGTTGATTGGCGACCTCTACAGAGCCTTGTCAGTGAATTCAGTGAGCCTTTAGTTTTTTGTTGGTTGGAAACCTCGGGGAGTACTGCCTGTGAATTTGGTGGAATTTACAGTGCCTCCATAATTTTGTTGTATGGACACCTCGGGGACCTCGTTTTTCGAATACTGTGGGCCTCTGCTGGGTCATGTCTACGAATTTGGGTAAATTTGTAGTGTCTTCGCTCTTTTGTTTGCTGGAGACCCCGATGACCTTGTTAAACGAATTCAGTGGCCTCTGCCGAGTCTGTGAATTTGGTGAGAGTTGCAGTGCCTTTGGTTTTTGTTAGGTGGATACCTTGGAGACTTCATTATTCGAATTCAGTGTTCCCTGCTGTGCCCTGTCTGAAAATATCAGGAAATTTACAGCGCCCTCAGATTTGTATTGGGTGGAGGTCTGATTTTTCGAACTTAACCACCGTGCCGAATCATGTCTGCAAGTTTCGGAAAATTTGCGGAGTCTTCAGTTTTGTAATTGGTGTACTACACCACATTTTTCAGAAACAGTGATGTATTTTCCTTGTCTGCAAATTTCCGTTGATTTGTAGAATATCGAGGCTTACCATTTTTTCTAAAAGGGATTATCTTTGGAATCGTTTTCAGTGTTTCCAAAGGTGGAGACCATTTTCTTTAAAGTTGGTTCATTCTTTTTTTTTTTTTTTTTTATTTTGGTTTATTGATGATGCCTATGCAATCAGTTTTCCTGTAGGAGGAGATCTTGGAAATCTTTGGTATTGCCCCTTTTTTCCGGTTCACCTTTATATTATTTATTGTATTCATTTCGTTTGTTTTTCTGATATTCGTGGTTGCAGTGCCCATGGGTTTATTATAGATATAGTCAGTCCGTCCTTGATCTCGCTTAGATTAGATTTGCTTTCAGCACAAACAACAATATTGTTGGTGAAATTCAAAAAGAGCAGCTAATATGAACAACTCACTATAATTTATTTTTTCAAATTTGTAAGCTGAACCCCGCCTATTATGCCGTTATTTTTTATGTGTATAATATAATGTTATTTAAAAACAACTGGAACGGACAATATAAAGACGCTATTATGATTATTATTATTTTTAAATTCTGTTTTGCGTCATGTTTTATTTTCAAAACTGATATTTCAAATCGCAAAACATAAAACTTATTACTTACATACTTCTGCAATTGTGTCTAAGGACTCCAAAGCTTTAGGCGGACCAATCCACGTCTAACTGATGAACTGACAAACCCCTATCGAAGTAACTTTCATTTTTAAAGAATTAAACAAATTACATCGGTTACCGCTGTTTAGAACAATTGGCAACGCTGTACAGTAAATATGACAGTGACAATAATTCTGTGCAATACCTTGTGGACAGTAACAGAACTATTTTCGTCATTCCGTTCATGTACTACAGAGGGTTCACTTACTGGAGCGATTTACCGTTTTTTGTCCGAGGTTTTGGGAATCATTATTAAAAATATAAATCGTTTAATTTTATGTCTGAAAACTAGTATGAATATTTCCTCAATGTTCAGTCTTCTAAATTTCATATAAATATCACTTGCAAATGCGATTCTTATCAACTTTCTGTGATTTCATAGCAATATTTTCAGAATTTTTTTAAATTGTGAGTGAACGTTGAAGTTGAAAATTCTGTAAAAAATCGTTTGAAATGAAATCTGATGAGTGGTTTTCGGAAAGAACTTAAGAAAAACCTCTAAAAATTAGGTCTTTATTTTTTTCCTCAAAAACTGTCATCAGATATTCTTCTATATCTCTATAATCATTTAATTTGAATGCCAAAATAACTCGAATTTTTTTCAGAATTTTTAAATTTGCCGATAATTTTTTCATGGGTTTATATGAACCTCACCTGAAAACTATATGGGTTGAAATAGAATCAAAACATTCCTAACATTAGACATGAAATAGTTCTACCTTGGTACTCTTTCATTTCGATTCTGTTTGGGACATTGGGAGATTAAATTTTTCATTTCAGTATTTCAGTATTTGGTTGAATCCCCTGCCAACCAATAGTTTAAAAAGTCCTTTAGCAATGGAAATACGTGACCAGTACCTAAGGTACGAATTTGTGGGTCGCATTTTTGGCGCCCAACGTAAAGCAAATGATCAGCTGATAGCAAACACAAGAAAAATTTACTGATAACCATTTTTCTGTACAATAGGTGAACTCGTAGTTTTTTTTTTTGTTTTTAACAAAATGGCGTGTCATATGCAAGTTAATAGACTTGCTCAGGATGAGCTTGAGTGCAAGCTCAAGATTGAAGGTATCGCTACAGGTACTGTAGGAGAAATACGACGTTTGTTATCATTGGCTTTAGTGCTGGAGAAGTCTGAAGATTCCAGTCCCGGTATAGATCTATATGAAGCTAGAGTGTATGAGTTTCAGGTGACAAATCGTCACAAAGCAAACTCATGGGATGAACTCGTGAATTTGCTAAGGAAAGAGTATATGTCCACAACATATGAAAAAGTCTATTTGATGATGTTAGAAAGCGGACCCAGGGACCAGATGCATCTGTTGATTATATTTAGCGGTGATAACTTTGTACTTCAACAGGTTGACTTGTCCTGATTTGAAGAGGTTAAATTGAAATATTTGATGAAGAATATTTTCCTTCAAATCAATATCACTTTAATGTAGTAGTGGATGTAAAATCCAACAGTCATCTCAGGTATCTTGACAAAAAAGGAAGTAGTTGAGAATTGAAAGGACCCAGCTCGCAGAAATGCAGTTTTTGAATCTGATTCAGCTCACTTGGATGATTCTTCAGTGTAAAGGATACAAACGCATTCATCTTCTTCCAAACAGAAGAGCGAAACTAGTATCCAAAGTTCCTTTGTATTTCTGTTGCATTCAAATTGAACATAGAGCTATAGAATAATGAAGCAGAGAAATGGTCCCAGACTCTCGTTGATGGGCGGAAGAGGTATGTTGAGAAACAGCGCTCCATTGATCGAATGAAAAAAAGCGTCTACTCTTGCACATTACATTTTTTGGCGTGACTGGATATGCAAGATAAACCAAGCATGTAATGTCAGATTTGAATTCCTGTAACGATTCTTTCAATGCCAATGTTAATTCTGAAGTTCTTTTCCCTGCATTCTATTCGTTTGCTTTGGCAGCAGCTACAAATTGTGAGAGACAATTTGCCAATGGAGTTTTTCCAATTCAGAAATAAACCTGACATATTATATACCGTTTCACAGTGTTTCGTTTATTACAAGCTAGGTGAACAAAATTATTTTTTGGCATTTTTGAATTTATATCGACCAGTTATGAAATAAAATAGAACAACAGAACATTTTTACTGATTTTGAATTTATGAAGAGAATTACTGGGAGATATGAAAAACAATTTAGGTGGTCTACAAGATAGTAAATATATACAAATCTACAATAAGATGAACACAAATGAATGTTTAAATAATTGAAACAAAACTAAAAAATAATACAAAAAAACTGCAGCCGAACTTAGAGATCTAGGTGGCTCAAAATACCACGCAATTTCTCAAATGTCGGAATCATCGTCCGATGAATCAAAACTGTCTTAGATAGATGCAAATAAATACTCAAATGAATAAATACCAATAATAAAAAAAATAACTAAAACTTAGAAATCTAGGAGTCTTTAACTAGACGCAATTCCAGATTTATCGGAATCAACGTCAGATAAATCAGATTGTTCTTCATTTTGGAGTGGGTTTGGTAGTGACATTGACAGAAGTTTAGGCTCTATTGTAGAAGCTACGTCAGTTCCAAGACTTCTGGCCACAATTTTATCGCATTCTTATTGGAAACCTCCCGGAGGCTATTGATTAGAGGATCAGATGTTATAATCAACATTGAAAGTAAATCTGTATTCGTGGAAATACGAGAGCGCTTTCTGGTGTTGTGCTCCCAGAACCCACGGCAATATTTGTTTCTAGCTTCTTGAGCTTTCTCTGATAGCTGTTCAATTGGAACAACTGCAGTTTCATCCAACATAGATAGTAATTTTACCTCAGCACGTGTTTCGGTCACTACAATGTGTTCGTCACGTAGATAATAGGATTGTGTTGATTTACTCAAACAGTGAAACAATGGAAATAAGTCATGACCTGCCTACCTGTTTGTAGGAATGCGTTGTAAACTTAGAATATATGTAATAAGCTAGTGATTCATTCCCACTCAACTGTCTAGGACTCTCCAAAGAATTTGAATGTTTACAACTTGTAGAAGCAACAGGGATTCTGGGCTTCTATTGATGTTCCTAATCATTTTGGCAATGTTTTTTACCCTGCTGAACGCAAAGCTACTTCTGTATCAGTCATCAACTCCCCAACACTACGTGATTGAACAAAGTCCTCAACTCTACGCTTTTTTGTTTTGAATGATAATTGGTCAAAATTTATCCGTGGTCTTCCTGCAGGAGTGGAAATTTGAAATGATGTAGAAGGTCGTGGCCCAGTATTTCGTACTTGGAACTGGATGTCCTGCGCTACTTAGATTTTCTCACAGCAACCCATTTGATAGCAAGTTTTGATGAATAGCTAGCCAACTTCATTCTGACTTCTCTTTCAGAGTCCTCAGTAACGTCTCTAAAGTTAAATTCGGATGAAAGAAAATCGAAAAGGCGAGCGTTTCTTTCTTCTTTTTCGTGTTTCAGCCATTCTTTGAAAAAATCGATCTTTGAAAAAATCGATCTGTGTAAAAGAGTGAAGATACTCTGAAAAAAAAAACAATGAACATGAAATGATATCCATTTCTAACGATAAGGTATTTGAAATTTTGTAGTACGAACGTAGCGAATACTAAAAAAAATTGAATATTTGAATCGTATCATACGCAATCTTTTGTTTGTAACAGTGTCTATTATAAACATTCATGCTCTCATTGAAAATACAAATATTGAGAAATATTATAAAAATCAAACACTGTTCTGAATAATTTCATTAAAAAAACAAAAACAAAAATTCAAAATAAAATTCCAACCCGTTCAATGGTAAGTCCATAAAGAAACCCCCTTACTTTATGGACAGACTAATTCGATCTCATATTTTATTCATATTGATATTCGGTAATTTAAAGACGGACTAGTAGCCCATGAAAGTTCAAGGAGATTGACATTTGGACATAGCCAGCCCGAAGAAACAGAAGATCTATATAACAATGTTGTACGTCTCTTAATCACAGATCCACTTGAAATGTAAAAGATTTTTAAATTCGTAAAAAAAATGTTCTATTCGACTATGCGCAATGAAATAAGTTTTATTAGTTATAGAAATGGTGAAGCTATCATATACAGAAAATTTAGCGCGGATACAAGTGGATACATGTCATTGAAAGTTGTAAATCGAGGAAAAAATAACGTTCATTTTTTGTTCACATCACAACAATTTTTTCTATTGTTTGCCTGTCAGAAAAGTATGTATTGATATGAAATATTTAGCACTTACCCTCAGAAAAAAAACCATCCTAAAAAATTTCCTGTACACTACGAACTGTCACAATCAAATAATGCTTTACGTGCCGCGAAAATTCAACTGATTTATTCTTACAATTGCTTTCAGCTTACTTGTGATCTTTTGGATCCCACCGATCATTACTGTGGGGTGTCATACATAAACAAATATCAGAATGTGATGTTTTGAGGTATCGTGTACATCAGTCCATTACCAATTTTCATGTTTCTGAACAAGCTAGTTTGGACATATGAAACACTGTATGTTTCCAAGTTCGAATCAAGGTTCAGCATAATAATTTTGTCAAACGTTTCTGTTCAGATACTGAAGTTGGTAAAATGTTGTACGACAGATTTAGTTTCTAATAGTTCGTCACGCACACGTGAAACTTTATTGTGCAATATCAGTAACATCTGTCACCATTATGATCCAGAAAAACTCTTTCTGATTCCAAAGTTCACAACCTTCAAGATACAAAACAATACCAGTAACTGTCAAAGTCACTGTTCCATGATTCATCTAAAATATGCAAGATTGGCCTTGTCTCATTATCCCAGACGGAAGATAATCTCAATCTCTGAACAAACATTATGTTTTCCTCCCGTGAAATCAAAAGACAACATTACTTTCCGGTTCCGCAATCTCTCGAGAGTTTACCCAACTCCATTGAGTTCACAACAACTTTTCGTATCATTTTAGGTAATTATTCCACTGGCAGAACAATCAAACAAACTGTCAAAATATGCAAATGCCGTTATTTACATCAACTCGTCAGCACTTTTACACCCCACTTCCCCAAGATGTTAATACGGGGTTTATTTGGGGATCCCGCTGCGGCATTGGAGCTCCTGTTGATTTATTTTCAGAAACAATTAATCTTCCGTAATGTTTCTCAGACTGTCTGATATCTAATCCGCTTGAATTAACGTCTCATTTTCAAAAACCAGCTACCTTTGTCCAATTAGGCTCGAGCAGCAATTTATTATAATGGAAGATGAAGTGAAGAATTGAACGACGCGACGTTGGAAAGCATCAGCAAATAAAAGGAAGTGACAGAGTGGAGTTTTCAATTCACAACTTCGCTTTGGCTGCACTACGTTAATTCCAAAATTTAGCCGATATGAAACGAAAAGTTACTATTCAGTTCATACACTGATAAACATGATTTTTTGCATCAACGCATTATTACGTTGATTCAAAAAGATTGTATTCCTGAATAGGTCCAACCAAAAATCAGTTTGATTTTTTGACGGAGTCCTCTTGGCCACTTACAAGGGAAATATTTTGAAAAAAGTGAACACTTGCATCATAAATTGGTTGAGGCAAGAATATTTTAGCTTCAATAATGGGCACCTACTCCCAGGTTGAGACAAGAATATTTCAATTTCAATAATGAATACTATTCTTCTATCAACTTGGAGGTAGAGTTCCAATCTGTACTTTGTATGTGTGTTATAAAATATTCAATAGATTGAGTGAAAATTGTACAATGTAATTGAATGAAGAAAAGCTGTATTTCGTGCAGAAATTTAATTATAAAATCATAGCTAAGCGCTTTCGACTATAAAGTCATCATCAGTGCGTACCTGTAAGTAAGTGACATTGAATTGAATTTAAGAAATTTTGATAATGAGAATTTTGAAAATTGAAAAATTACTTACCTACTCGTCAGGTGTACAAGAGCCAGACCATAAAAATATCATGTGTCCAGAGGACCATGTAAAATTTATAATCGGGACATCATATGAATAACATTTTAAAAAAGTCCTTATTCCAAGATTAACCTGCATAAAAGTTTCAACAGGCAGAGTAACACATGTCTGTTGGAGCTTAGTCTGCTGTTAAACTAAATGAATGAAATTGACATTGTGTCAAAAGTTGACAATGACAATGACGTTTGGCTTAGAACATTAACTTCTAGAAACACTAATCTGTGTTTTGAAAATTGATAAATGACCAATTAGTCAAATTGATCTGTAAATCTATTTATAGTTCAGTTAATCTGAACCTAAGGAAATGTGACAAACTAGAAGAAAAGTCTAATGAGAACCTCAACCCGGTGTGCACAGAACCAGGTTCAAGAAACAGTCTCTTGGAAATTTGTGAAACCAATTCTAAGCTCAGGATCATGGGACAGGTCTAATGAGAACCTTCACACTTCCCAAAGCGTCAAAAAGGTAGACCAAAAACAAGAGGCACCATTAACATAAAAGATTTAAGAAAGTTTCAACAGGCAGAGTAACACATGTCTGCTGAAGCTTAGTCTACTGTCTAACTAAATGTCAATTTTCATTCATTCAAGTGTGTTTCACAATATGGCCTTCTCAGATAAAACTAAGTTCCGATATCCACACGTTATTCCAGAAGTAGATCGCAACTGTCTTATTTCAAATAGAACATCCTATACTTCATTACATTTGAACATTTTCAAAAACGTGAAAAAATTCTAGTGCATCAAAATCTTCATATCCGAAGACCGCAAGAATATGTACCAGAAGAATGCTGCTGAAACAAGTTGCCAAGTCCACTCTAAAGGAGAAAGAGAAGTCTGGTAATTTAATGGACAGATTCTCAAAAAATTTCAATGAAAACGTGTAACGTTCGTTTTTGTTTTAGTGAATTTTGTAAATAATATTCAAATAAACCACAACTTCACTACCCTGTATCCATTTATTCACACATAAAAGCACTATTATGAAATATTTGAAATATTTCTTTGACCACCTTGTACTCCGCGAATTTTCTTACGGTCATGGTATCCACTGCCTGTCTGATGTTTTCGTTTGACAGTGAGCTTTGGGAGGTCAGGAGTTAGAACGGTGTTGTCAGACTTCCGGGAGATAGTTCCGTGGGTCCATAGTATATTATTCAAATAGATTCGACAGTGGTCAATTGAATATCTGATTCAGGAATGCACAAGGAGTTGTACTTTAGACTCATCGAATACATTCACGTTGGGTGTCGTTGACTGTCGCATCTGGTTTTGATGTTTGTACTGTGAGGGACTGGTGATAGCCTTGTTCAACCTATGCGGTAGCGCAGTCTTTGTATTTCTAGCTTCTAGTAGGAATGACGTTCTCGATTCCTATTGGGTGTTTCATATTGACAGCAAGGTTTTCTTTTTCTGCCCATTTGCACGTACAAATTTGTAGTGAAAGGTTGTGGTGCTGTCGTCCTGCAAAATTTTATGATATCCTAGTCATCCTTCACTGGGTTTCCGTTTGCAAGTCCGAAATCGATAGTTCCGGTCGTGCTGGATTGACCGTGGTGCATATTTTTGTTACATGACCAGAACTGTGCTCTTCGGAGGAATTTGAAAAGTACCAATCATAACCTAGTGTCCTACGTGTAAATTATCAGTATTATTGGACTGCTATGACGAATCAACAGGTATATTATTCCATAATTCACTATGCCTATCGCTGTCCCAATTATTTCAAAACTTTCCATGCGTTTTTCATTTATTTCGCTAGTGTAAAACATACGTATCTAAATAAGTGTAAAACATTCGAGGGGGTGATTCCTCATAGAAAAAAAGATAGGATCTATCATATAAGGAAACTTCATTGGAGCTTTCCATGTTGAGATACAGCCCCTTGAAGGGGGTACATAAAATTTGTTTAACAATTTTTTTCACAAGCACTGAAAAAGTTACAGTATTGAAATTAACCTGACACTTTCTACGACCACAAAGACACTAATTTATTTGGTTTACCCCATGGTTGACGCAACCCCTAAAATTTATTTCCAATGTAACTTTTTGTCTTATTATTTGTTTACCATTCAAAAATTTATTTCCGATAGCCTGTTTCATTCTAAACAAAAAATGTCTCTTGAATTTTTGCCCAAAATAAACCAGTTCGCAGCAAAAAATTATTTTACGAACAAGATACATATCGCCATAAAACGAAAATACGAAACTAATTTATCTAGTAGGCAGCTATTAGCGATAGTGACAATTAAATTGGTATCAAGCTGTCAGTTTGTGAATTTGTAAACTTGAAGTAATACTAATTGTGTATTGTTGTTCTGTTCTTAATTTGTTACTTTAATAATTCACTTGTTATTAAAATGGCATTACACAAATGAGCAATTGGCTGATATGCATTACGTTTACGGTCTGTCGCAGGGGAATGGGTTAGAAGCTTCTAGAAGATATGCTGAAATGTATCCACAACGGCAGCATCCTTCACATAGAATATTTTCCCGACTTCATCAACGATTACGAGAATATGGTTCATTCGACAAAAGAACGCAGGATTGTGGTCGCCATCGAGAAGTAAGAACACCACAGTTTGAGGAAGCAGTACTTAATTTGATTGAAAAACAACCTACTACCAGTACTAGAAAGATTGCTTTCCAGCTAAATGTAGATCATATAACGGTATTTCGAATTTTAAAGGAACAACTCTTATACCTTTACCATCTGTAACGAGTACAGGCACTGTTACCGCGAGACTTTCCGAACCGTCTTGAATTTTGCAATTGGATGCTGGAAATGATTAGAAGAAATCGTGACTTTCTAAAGACGATCGAATTCACAGACGAATGTAGTTTTTCTCGGGACAAGATTATTAATTTTCATAATTACCACATATGGGCTGATGAAAACCCTCACTCTATTGTCGAAACCAACCATCAAGAACAGTTTTCTCTTAACGTGTGAGTCGGAGTTATTGGGGATTATTTAATTTGGCATCATTTTCTACCTCCTCGATTAAATGGTGAGGCATATATTCAATTTTTAAGAAAAGTGCATCCCGTACTGCTGGAGGAAGTTCCTTTGGGTGTCAGAAGGGATACGTTTTCTATGCATGATGGGGCTCCTGCCCATAATAGTCAAGTAGCACGTCAGCATTTAACTAAAAGATATACAAATCGGTGGATAGGTCGAGGAGGACCACAGAATTGACCTGCTCGATCCCCGGATCTCAATTCTCTCGATTTCTCTAATTGGGGCCATTTACAGCATTTGGTTTATCGTACTCCTGTTCACGATGTAGAGGACTTAATAAACCGCTTCATCGATGCGTGCAGGGTAGGAAGAGAGACTCCAGGAATATTTGAGCAAATACGTGGCTCAATGCGAAGACGTCTAGACGCACGCGTAATGTCTGAAGGTAGATATATTGAAAATTTACACATGATTTCTACATGTTGTATGTTTTGTTATTGATAAATTAGTTTTGTTTATCCTCCTTTAATCAGTTAATGCAGGTAGTAACTACAAAATAACAATAAATCCAGTTTGCATTTATGACGATGTATCTCTGTAGTTGTTCGTGAAATAATGTTTTGCTGCGAACTGGTTCATTTTGGGCAAAAATTTAACGGGACACTTTTTGTTAAGAATGAAACAAGCTATCGGAAATATATTTTTAAATGGTGAACAAATGATAAGACAAAAGGTTACATTAGAAATAAATTTTAGGGGTTACGTTTTCCACCCCTTACAACCATGGGGTAAACAAAATAAATTACTGGCTTTAATTAAGTGTCTTTTTGGTAGTAGAAAATGTCAGGTTAGTTTCAATACTGTAACTTTTTTAGTGCTTGTGGAAAAAAATTTTAAACAAATTTTATGTACCCCCTTCAAGGGGCTGTATCTTAACATGGGATGCTCCACTGAAGTTTCTTTATATGAAAGATACTATCTTTTTTTCGATGAGGAATCACCCCCTTAAATGTTTTACACTTTTTAGTTACACCCTGTATATTCCTTATTGACAGATGCTATAAGGCCGAATTTCCATCGACGGATGTATGTCCTTGCTACGTCATTTATTTCGAAGTTTCCAGTGCAGATTGATTGCTGTTGAATAAAAAAACCTCGTGGGTAATTGGAACGATTTTCATTATTATTTATATAATATTTGAGATTTCAGCATTTGTTGAATGCACACTGATTTAATTTAGGATCCATTTTGATTTATCGGAAGCTGTTTTGCACGTGTTGCAAGATGTATTATTTGAATCTATATTCAAGATTTTGCACTGAATATAACTTAATAATTTTGTTTTTTATGGAATTGGATTTATATAATTTTCTGAATTTTATAACTGATAGATATAAGTCGCCGACCCAGCTCATAATACAGGGTTATGAGAAAATTAGTTTGTTGCTGATTGATACTGACCAATTCAATTAATTCATTGGGTTGCTCATTTCTATTCCCTAGTGTTTTGTCAATCGCAATGTTTCTTCCGAAAATTGTAAACTCGATTATCTCACAGGTTTTTTTCTGTTGGTTTTTTCTGCTGGTTTTTTTCGCTGTTCTTTTGGAGGTGAACAACTGTAGACGTCCTACAAGGTGAACCATTTTGGCGATCTACAGGATGGCCCATCGTAGGCAACTCACAGGTAAAGTCACCACTGGTGGTCTACACTGGTTACAGGACGATCCCACTTGGTATACAGGACGATCCACCTTTGCCGTGCTACAGGTTGATCCATCATAATGGAGATAAAGAGGGAATCATCATTTTAGGTGTACAGTAAAGATCGACGTTGTATACAGGGTATCCAAAAGGAGCACGCAAGTTTTTATTATATTTATTTTGATAATGATTATTGGTCATTACATATTGCATGTATTTTTGCTTGCTTTAATGTAAAGCGGGAATGAATGGTTTGATTGAATGTGTTTTGGGGTTTAATGTTACCCACTATATGCGCCAACGCCTGAGCTCACGCGACGCTACGCTAAATATTTGACCATTCGTTTCTTCCACTCTTTGATTTCTGCTATTTGCTATCAATGTGTCAAATATTCGGGTGCGGCTTGGTTGATGAGTATAGCTCGTTTCTTTATTGGTTAATAGCTCATTGCTAATCAATCAATATTTGTTTATTGTTTATCAATCTATTGGTTATTGATCCATTTGCTTACTGGGTATCAATCCATTGATACTTGATTATTTGCTCATTGCTCATTTGCTCATTATTATTTGTTTATTTACGTATTGATTTAGTGGTAAATAATTATTTACCATTGGATGGTTATATTAAATTGTGGGGATGACTTTGTGTTTTTCTACTTCGTAAAACTACACTTTTAACTTCCAGATCTATCAATCAATTAGTTTTTGAATATTTTACGTTGACCTTCTTTAATTAATTTCGATGAAGAACTTAGTTCAAGCCATCCTCCAAGGTGACAGGGTATCGATTTTACAAAACCATTTAAAACGTTGAAAAAACTAATTTAGAACCTGTAATATCAATTTTTCGATCAAGTGAGTGATACTTTCCTAACGATTTTATTTTAAATGAATGTTTTTTCCGATATAGTGCTATATTAGCCATAACAGAAAAACATAGATTTGCACTGTTTTCAACGTTAAAAGTATTCTATGCTAAACTCAACTAAAAAAAAAATCTAAAAAAGAATGGTCCAGACCTTCCATATTTTTTTTTAAATACCTATTTCATTGAGCCCAGGGATTATTCTCAGTGTGCCAAATTTCATATGTATGAGTTTTTTACTTTCAGAGATATTCAATGTAGAAAATTCACAAATTTTCAAATATCGCCCTGTATATACGTCAATAACGCAACAAGGCATTTTTTAATACCAGAAATGAAACGGCCTTGGTTCTTAGTACTTATGGTTGGACTATGTACAAATCGTCGTGAATCACCCTATATACTTAACACTACAGGTAGATTGATGGACCTTCCGTCTTTGTAGATATTCACTTACTGAAATGTATAAATTATTATTGAAATATATAATTATCATCAAACGAACGGTATTTATTTGATTTGGTATTGTTGTAACGAATTGCCAACGATAAATTGTATACAAATTTTCAGCAGTGTAGTGCCGACTAATTACGTTCTTTCTGTTTCGGAGAAAATCATCTTTCAGACGTTCAAAACGAACATGTTGTTGTCCTCTGTGGCTCGGTTATCTCGATCTCGCTTCATTGCTTCAAAGAGCGGTTTCGCTTGAGTGCAGTTCACTAGGTTATTTAGATGTCAAACCGCATCAGATTAAACAAAATGCACTATTGAACTTGAATCCGAATTGAAATTCCAGGTTTCCCACATTCAATAAACTTCTACATCAAAGTGTCGTACAAACCAGAATCCGTTTGCGAAACTACGCATATACCATTTATAGTACAAACCACACCAAATATAATGTTTCAACTAATTCATAACAAATACATCAAAGTCAAACTCTAAACAGTTGAAATCAACTAGCTTAATTCGTAAAACTACTCTCTCTATGTTTATTTATTACGCTATATATTTCGATTAGCGTAATTGGTTTTATCTTGATGAAATAACTCCCAACTTTGTAGCTTCTCCAAATTCTACACTGCTGCGAGTGGCTGGTAAGCGGGAGTTATTCAGTCAGACCAGTAAGTAGTTGTTGAGTTCATTACTCTCCAGAAGAGCATGGTGGAATTGTGTTTTTAATGAAGTTGTGAGTGAAACTTACTGCTGATATCCCCCACGTTAGTGGCAGAGGAATTTGTAATAGTTGTTCTCAAGTTGAAACTTATTGCATTTTCCAAAGTTGCCGAATAATTTGAAAGTTCCTCTATATGAAATTATTCAGTAAAAATAGAACAGAAATGGATTACGTCTAGACACATACTTAAAAACGTATAAAGTGTTCGGACATATAAATTTACAATCTGTGTGTGCGGAATATTTTGTTACAGCCTCGCCATCCATTTGTATATATTATGAAATGGACATGTGAAGCTACAATTATGAAAAATAAAGAATGAACTTAAAAAAATATTTATTAAAATTATGTGTATTCAAATCTAAGATACAGAATACAAAACTTTCCATCTATCAGTAAAATTCCAAATCCCATTACATAATAAAAAAACTCAACTCCAAAACACGTAATTTTCCCGAACTTCACGATAAGATTAAAAATATACTCACTAATTTCATATCAAAATATGGGTTCATATCTGAGAACAGTGTGGTTTTAAATAAAAAAATTCCAGTGCAGACGCTGTTTTGAATTCTACAACAAAAATAAATAAGTCATCAGAACAGGGCAACCCATTTTTGTGTTTGTTTATCAATGTGAGTAAAGCATTCAGTGAACCAAAAGATTCTGCTAGAAACCCTAGATTATTGGTATTTGTGGTAATGTACTGGGTTCATCCGGAAGCTACCTAAGTTCCAGAAAACAGACAGTGATACTGGATGGTATAAAAAAAGTTGTGGGAGATTCATAGAATACGGCGTACTCCAAGGCATTGTTCTAGGTCCTATATGATTCGATTTATGTGTCAATAATTTTTTCAAATTGAACTCCACAGGAGACATAATAGGATAGGCCGATGACAGTGCCATATTTTATAATCAGATTCTTGGAATCTGAAAATTCTCACCATTCAGCTGTCATGCAACAAAAATGATAGATATACAATTCCTCAATATTGAGATACACGGAAATTCCTACAACATATACAAGCTGAAAAAGAAATTGAGTACTTGGGAATATATCTTGACAGACATCTGAAATTAGATTTCCACATAAATTATACCGTGAAAACGTTACATAAAATAGTCTATAATTTCAAATATTCCATACAAAGATTTGACCATTTCATACGTAACCCTAGTGGCCGAGCTGGTGGAAGCGGTCGAGTGGTAGGAGAGAGCGGGAGATAAAGGGAAGCGTAGTATCACGTAACCCGTTCACTAGAAGAATTCCCCTCATTTCCTGGACTCTCCTACCACTTGGCAGCTAAAGCGGCTCTGCCCTTTTCAGTTATGTTTGCAAGCATTTTTCACCCATTTCGTAGCATTTTTGCGCAAAACGAGAATATACGTTTTGTGGTACAGTACTTTCAATTTCAAAATCTATTTTGAAAATTGAAATCGGACTATCACTAGAGCATTCAGGCACGCTGCAAGATAGTGCAAAAAAAATAATTTAGGGGCGTATCAGATTTCTGAATATTTTACAGGAGAGAGGAAAAACTAAAATTGATGACAATTTAATCGCCCTGTATTTACGCCATGAACATAAGTTCTATTTGTGACGGCATTATAAGAGATACAGTTACACCACTTCGTAACTCAATTTTGCACTTTTTTGTCACTTACGCCCTTACGTGATAAGGGGTGCGACGTGATTCAATACTTTCATGGGAAAGGCCAATCCTACTTCTTGAAAAATGGCGGAGTTATGGATTTTTCAAAAAATCGCAAAATTTTCCAGTTTTTTCAGTTTTTTCTGTTACTTATGATCCGACCGAGTTGTGAAATATTCCATTTTGTTTATATTCCAATTATCTACAGTTCTTTCCATTGAAGCAACCAGATTGCCTTATTATTTTTCATTTCATAAGCAAAACAATCAGAATAAACACGTTTTTGTTATTTAAATGTTTATAACAAATTAATAAATGAAAGTTGCGAGTCGAAAACATAACACAATATGACTACGAACGGTCTTTCAAGTGATGGCATAGTCGATTTCCTACTAGTATTTTTGTTAAAAACTTACTCATTTTATGCTCTCTTGCTTGGTGTATAATGGAAAATATCCATTGAGATGGGATATCTGACCGCTAAACATAATGGACGTAATACAGCCTAAGGCTGACTATTGATACAATATCACAAAGAATACGTTCCTTTTATTATCCTTGACCAAATATTCGATAAACCAAATGTACAGGGTGTTTCTTAAGTATGTGTAGAAGCCTCAGGAGCATGTTGCTGACGTCGAAATAAGAAAAACGTTCCCATAAATACAAGTCCGCAAGTAATTCGTTCAATAATAATAATAAGTGTTTATTTCTTTAAGACAGCCATAAAACTGTATAGAAAATGTCAATACAGGAGAACGAGAGAAAAAATATACACACACATATACATATACAAATAAACATATTTGACAATTACGACAAATAATCTTTAACATCATAAAAACAATGTTCTGTCAAGAAATGCTGCAACTTTCTCTTGAATACATTAGTGGATCCACAACATTTCAAATCCATTGGAAGAGCATTAAACAATCTAGTTGCCATATAATTAGGTGATTTATACGTTAAGTTATATTTAAACATGTACACATAATTTATATATGAAGAGGCAAGCCAATGTTAATATTTTCAGATTTTGGAATATAGGTCTGCATGATTCACGATTCGAAAGGCCAATCATAGAGCGTAGAACTCAAATCTCAATTATCGAAAACAGTTGCTCGCAGTGACCTCTACTGAGAACATATCTTTTACACAAACTGAATAATAACTACTCCCAGATAACAAACTTTACCCAAATATCAAAATTATTATGAAATTATTCACGAAAAATAAAAATAAGAATCCAACTTTGACACTCTGTATCTCAGAAACGAAGAACTTGCAGACATATGTTTATAGGAACTTTTCTTCTCATCTTGATGTCAGCAACAAGCTTCCAAACTTTCTACACGTGCTTGAGAAACACCCTGTATGTATATTCTCAATGCAATTTTCTGTTTGTTAGCTGCATGGTTGACACTTTCAGACCGAGCAATTTGTAAACATCTATTACGCTCGAAACATCTGAATAACGTTCAATTCAAAATAAGAAAAATTCTTTAAAAACTTCTGAATTTGATCAAATACATCATGGAAAGTTCTCGTTGCCAATCACTTGTAATCCTCATTTTTCAGTTTCATCAAAGAACAGATTTAATACTCCTGTGGAAAATCTGATATTCCACGCTCTACACGAGACTCTTTTGTATGGATGTTCACAAGCGGAAACAATGAACTCCCTTTGACTAGGAAAAATTAAAATTCTAAAACCCATGTGAATACGGAGGATATAATGCTTTTTTTCACGGGATGAAATTTTCATTTCGTTACTCTGAATTTATTTCGTTCCGTTTTATCTTCAAAATCTGATGAAAGAGCTCTCACATTACTGTGTTTTATCCACAGAACTGAATGAAACGCGAATATATCAGTATACATTATTTTCTAAAATGCATATTTTTTTAATAAACCGTTATTGGAGTGATGGCCAAAGAATGGTTTTTCAATAAACTTTTTTGTCATAAAATGTACTTCATTACAGGCGAATATCCTTCATTACTGACATTCCTAAGGTTTTTGAATAAAACATTGAAAGGTAAAATAATTAGTTTTTTGAAAAAGTACAATATTTTGTCTCCGAAGCAGAAGACATCTCGACACAAGATGCTATACTACATCTAACTACGAAAATTTATAGATCAATGGATATCTCAAAAAGTGACCATCTCTGGCAGTTTTTATCGACTTACAGAAAGCATTCGATACTGTCGATCATATCAATTTATTGAAAGTTCTAGAAAATATTGGGTTTCGTGGAACACCATTACAGCTGATGAAAGATTACCTATCCCGTCCCAATCAGCAGGTGAAATTAAACGATGCATTAGGTGAATCTAGGGCTCTTAAACATGGTTTGCCACAGGGTACTGTCTTAGGACCGGTACTGTTTATAATCTATTTAAATAATTTGTTCAACATCACTACTTGTGCTGACATGTATTATTTTTTATTCGCTCCATGATGTATTAGGGAATTTTCTATATGCATATATCTGAAAACTAAATAATATTGCAATACCTATGACTGATAAGTGTTTCACTGCTTTAGCATTTTCCTACAATTTATTTTCTACTCTTCACTTATTATTAGTATTATTGGATTCAGAACATTTCAAACTTCAAATTTTACCTCAATACGTATCACTAAAATCGACGGAAGTTCCAAAAAATTATGTTGTGTTATTTCCTAATCACGTGACAAACGTCAACAATTTTCCAGTGTAGTCGCTTCCAAGGTACAATGGAGCAAAAAAAAATCTGGAAATCGATGTCAAAAATTATTGGTGATAAATTCTCAAAATGACAAGTACAAGTATCTATACTCGTCTTATTCTTTTGAAGATACTACAAAACGAAACAATCGAATGAACTGGAGCCGGACCTGCCGCCTCACTTGCATATTTCACCTCACAGACGTTCCTTAAACAGTTGGCATTTTTTAGAACAGGCCAAGTCATCTAGAAGCGGAGAATCGAACAGCCAGCGACGAATTTCAGCTTTAGAGAACTATTTCGAAAAGTAACCTTCTTCGATATAAATAGACAGCCGATATCATAGAGGGCAGTTACAATTTGAGTTCAGCATAGACAGTATGGTTTGAAATAGAATAGTATTGGTAGGTGCTTATAGTTTATGAATCTATTCTTGAAAATGGTCAACGTTTTACAGTTCTTTATAGTGACTGGAAGTAGGTTGTACATTCTGAGAGTCACGAGGTTAGGAAAATTATTGTATGCCAGTTCACCTTCACCAACTGGGTAATGTTAAAAATGTTATACTTGATAAATGAGTTTCTGCAAGATTCATTCATAGGAATACCTAGCATTGCTCTTAATGACCTATTTGTGCTAATGCCTTGTTTGAAAATATGTCATTCATTTTATTAAAATCAGGTAGGCTATTTTTCTTGTTTTCTGATTTTTTCTTCAATGTCGCCTTTTGTTTATTTATCTTCAACTTCAGACATTGGATTTTCCTGCGCAACTTATTTTTTCTTGGTGAGCTTGTACTCAACTGGGCTGTATAGTTTGTGTCGACATGTGGAGTACATGGATTACTGGTTGATGGAACACAAACTAAATTATGAGCAATAAATTGCTCCGAAGTTGTTACTGGTCCATCTGAAATATTGAAGAAGAATAATCATATGTAGATAAAAATTAGTATTGGACTGAAAATGTATTGAAACTGTTAATTTGGATTTTCCAATTTTGTATGAAAGCAGTACATCATTGTGTTACTATGTGTCAAAAATAACACAACACTGTCCAAGGTCCTTGACTGCATTTAGCAGTAAGACCATATACAATACGGAGTCCTAATTGTCATTCATCATATTAGTAATCCTAGCGCAATTGACATAACCTAAAGAATCATGTTTGTTTCACAGTCATGAGTTATTCTTAGTCTTAACCAGCCCTCTCTGATTATCACCTAATAATAATAATTGCTCTTATTGATAGGTAAAGAGGAAAATTCAATATAATATTATTGAAGTTATTACATCATTCTTACCTATCAAGAGGCACAGTTAGCGCTGGTTCAACTCAATGAAGAGTTGAACAAGTGCTTTCTTCCACTCAATCTCTCCCGTCTTATTAGTACAAAGAATAATATTCAACGAATCAGCGTACTGTAATGCGTAATGTGTAAGAAATCGGACACTGTCCAACAACAAGTTGAGCACACCTTAAGTCTATATCTAACTTGTGAAATTACCTGACATCATTTGAGGTTGACTTGATGTTTCCATTTCGTATTCTTTACTTTGTGCTGACGCCACTTCTTTTGAGAATGAAGTCGTATTACCTACAAAACTCATAAAATCATACATATCACCAGATATATTTTAAATACTAGCAATGGTGAAACGCACCTTCCTTGGAAGGTTCTTCTCTTAAATCAAACTGGTCCTTGTGTTTCAGATGTAAAAACACAGTAGGATATGCTTCCTGGAATAGAGTTTTTCTAATTCCACTATTACAAATATACCTACTTTTCTTCTAAATGAAGCTCGCACAATTTGTTATTTTTGTGTAAAGCTTCGATGTTTTTCCCAATAAGATCTAGCCTATTATAGTTTTTTAACCAAACTTCAGCTCTAGAAAAATAAAAAATAAATGAATTTTCAGTAAATTTCAACGATTTTTCTACATACCTAACACGATCATTGGGTATTGAAAAAATGCTCAAACCTCCGCCTGTTCTTGAGCTATAGCCGCGGCATATACAAAAAATCCACATTTGCTAGAACTCATTGATATTTATCAATACTATGCACTAACCACAAACCAAATTATCCAAATACACAAAAGAATGTTTACTGATATAAACCATGAACTTCAATAAACTACAAATTCACCATAAAAACAATGTCAATGAACATGTAATATTTGACAATGTTTACTATTTTTGGATGAATACACAGTGTTGCCAACAGGTCAAGATGAAATTACTAGACAAACTTGAACTTGATTGTATGCATAATTTTAGGATAGCATTTCCTGCAATGTCTGAGATTTTGATGAGTTTATTATATGTATTGGTATGTACCTATAACATGTTCGTTTTTTATTTCAATGATCTTAGCTCATATATTTCCTCTAAGTATTACGGTAAATACCAGTAATTATTCTTGAACCGTCAACACTGCGACACAATTATGAGACCGGAAGTGGCTGATTGACACTGACAGTTAAACTACTTGAATCGCGCATGCGCTCTCAAATTTGTGATAACGAAAACCGCTTTAATTCGCCTCTTGTTAGTTGGTGTACTCTTTGGTTTCTAAGCAACACAGTTTTCTTGACAGCAAATTGAAAATATTTTTTGAAAATTCAGCATTTTTTCGGGATAATAATACCTACTGAAAATGAGATTCTGTTCCCACAAGTACTATGGAAAATTCAGCTGATGATCCTGTGCAAAAGCTCGTCTCCTGTCATCTGATAGATCAGATTTACATAATTACAATAAATAATGTACTCTCGACAATAACTCAATATGATTTGAGGAACTGTAAACTAGTATCATCTAAGTCCAACGATATCAAACATGAATCTATAAAATATTTGTTGGAACTTTAGTACTTAGAATGGCCTTAAGTGGGTTTGATCATTGTAGCGAGAGTGAAACATCGTCAGTTTTTGCACATCTTAGACATCTCATATTTGTTGTTCAAAGAAAATGGTGCAAAATAATTTTAGTGTCTTTCTGAATTTGGGAATCAAACCATTTTATGCTTAGATTTCCATTTTCAATATAATTTTCAAGAGATTCAAGATTAGTGTTTTCTTAAATTTTGTTGTTATTTCATCAATTGCAAATTTTACCATTATTCGAATTTTTTTTTGCATCGTTTATGAGAAGAACACGTTTCATTTTGCCATATTGATTTATACTCATTCACATTACACCTTCAAGTTCAGCTGGGACTCTATTAACTAAATTTTTGATGTTTTTTATTTCAGAAAAGATCTGTGCAATTCTTCGGCATATTCAACTGCATCTGTATGATAATATATAATTTTTAACACTATTTTTTATGAATTTCTCATGTAAAAATACATTGTAAAATTAAGAAAATTAAAATAACATTTTATATTTAGACTCATCTTCAATATTATCCACAATCTTTCGCGAAGATGAGCATTTGCAGAAACAAAAATGACACATTACCCAATTTTTAATAATATTGAAAATATACAAACTGCAAGTTATTATTTATACTCGAGAAAAAACAGAAAAATGATAAGTTGATGCAATCATAGGTTTCATTCTGGCAAGCTCACTTCGAAAAGTCTGATGATAAAATAATAATTTTGAAGCTATAGTCACACTTCCAGTGAATATGGGTGGTTTGGGTTTGCGTTGAACCTCTCCATTATCATTACTTGTATTTTTTTCTCTTCTGTCAACTGAGTTTCCTTCCTTCTCAATAGTATTCTTTCTCCAATATTCCAAAGTTTCAGGTAGAACGTATCTACAGATTGAGTCAGAATAAGACCGACAATCTCTTATTACAGATTCCTTACCTCGTTTCGAAATGAAAAGTTCCTAACAATGTTTGTTCTAAAATGCATCCCCTATGAAATACAGGTTGTCAAAAGAACGGAAAAAAATAAGTTTTAATTTTTTTTTCTCCAAAACTCCTGAAGGAGAAAGTATCACACTTGGTACTCCAATAAAGGTTCATCAATATGATAATTTGACGTTAAAATGAAATTTTAATTTAAAAAATCGTAGCAAAGCGCTTTCGACTGTTAAGTCAGCATCAGTGCGTACCTGTAAGTCAGTACGCACTGATGATGACTTAACAGTCGAAAGCGCTTTGCTACGATTTTTAAAATGAAAATATTTTTCATGAAATACAAAGTTTCGTTCTGCAAGTATACTGAAGCATGCACACAGCTTGACAATTTCACATAAACAACAAGTCACAACAAATATGTCAGAATTTGATGAGACGTTATTGACGTGTATTTCTTAATTTTCTATTTGTGTGCAAAATGTCTCCTATTCGTATTCTAATAAAAACTGCCTGAATTAATTATTATTAATGGCGAATGCAATAAACAATTATTTATGGCGAATGCGATGAAATAATCGACTGAAGTTGTCGTGTTTTCGCAGAAAGATGCCCAAATCTACACAGACCTGATAAAAATATTCTGAGAAGACTTCTAAGAAACTCCCGTGATTTCGGATCTTTTTCGTCTGTCACCACCAAAAAAAAACTACTCGTAAACAGTGATGACAATGAAATTGTAGTTTTGGCCTACTAAAGAATAACAGAATTTTATGTTTAAATCTTTATAATGACAATTTGAATAGCGATAAATATTTGCATATAATTAGGAATGTGGTTAGTGAATCCACAAGGCATGTTTCTGAATAATACCGGTGAATGAATGAAAAATTGGAGCTATTGGTCTCATTCTGACTCACTCCTACTATGTGTCTGATTCTAGCAACATTAAAAAATGTTCAGGAGGTTAACAAATATTCTGATGTGTTGTAAGAAATGAGCATCATGTGATTTTTGCGCATGTGAAATTTAGATGCTTGTTGGATATATCCTCAATTTTTCTCAATTAACTCAGAAACCTCTACTTTCAGGCACATGGAATGAAATCACTTAAGATCGAGTATCGATGAGCATAACTGATATCAAACGCTCATTTGTCTATTCACTTGTCTAAAGAAAATATGAAGGGAAATATGACCACATACTACGTAACTGGTTTGACAATTGAAAATTTCAACTTCAAAATAATACGTTGATCAGTGTACTAAGTTTGATTTTTTACTTCAGGAGTTTTGGAAAAAAAATATTTTTTTTTCATACTTATGACACCCTGTATCTCAGCAGGGATGCGTTTCAGGACATACCTTGATGTGAACTTTTCACCTCTAAATAAGGTAAGGAATCTGTAGTAGGAGTTTGTCGGTCTTATTTTGACTCACCCTGCATATGAGAAAATAAGGCTCGACTCAAAGCAGTTATGGTAAGGTGCATGGTTGAATGCAATCGGATTTGGTTCATATGTTAGTTCTCCTCATTTATGTTCGTGGAAGTATCGTGGACAGTAAGGATAATCATTGTTTGATCTGCCAAAAAAGTACTGGCCATTTACCTACCTAGACAATCTCAGGTGAAGGATCTCATCAAGCGTGTCCTGGTATTAGCAGATGTGCCAGCAATTTTAGAGCTTCGAGGTGTCAGTCATGAACCTGACATCCTGAAACCCATGTGAATGCGAAGAATATGATTTTTTCACGTGATGAAAATTTCATTATGTAACTATAAATATACTTCGTTTCGTTTTATTTTTGAAATCTAATGGCAGAGCTCTCAAAAGCATAGGAAAATGGCCCACAGTGGGATTTGCCTGAAATTCAAATATGTTATTATTATTGAGTTTCTGATCAAATGTTCTCTAAGACCAATGATTTAGCTCTCAGGGCCGTATTTCGTATAGGTGCCAAATAAACAATGACACTTTTATTAGAATTTAATTGAATAAGAAATATTGCAAAATCTCAGAATTTGTCTTTTAGCACCAGTCCTCTGTGAAACATGTTTTGCCCTACAGGGCTGTATTTAGTAAAACTGTATGTGCCAAGTGAAACTGAATCAAAATGGTTTTGTTGTAACTTTCTTATTTCGTGATCTATGCCAGTGGTTGATGGCTCGTTTGAGAGATGAATGTAGCTTTTTTTGTGTACATAACAAATGTGGTCGCCATCTTAATAACCAAGATGGTTGGCCTGACCTATAAACCATATAGGACTTATCTTGTAGCATTTTGAGAAAGATGATAACAGAAAAAAATAAGTGCTATAACGTTTTGATTGTTGAAATCAGTCATTTACTTTTTGAATTATCTAATTCTTTAATATAAATATAACTACTAGCTTATTAAAACTATATCTAATTCATAATAAACAACGTTGAAACCGATATTTCCAGAGTGGTGGAAGAGAACAAAAAATCAAAATCAACAAAATAATACTTGAACACTTACAGATGCGGGAGTATTGCATCTTGCACTGGACCATTTCCGGCATCACTAAAATGCTGTAACACAGAAGTTGATGGATAATTCGCATTTTGTTTATGGCGTGCAAATCTCAAATACGACAATATGCTACAAATATGAGCACATGTTACTGGTGTCCTTGCCCCTGATTGCACTGCACTAGTAACCTATTATCAATACATCTTCTTCATTATTCTCGTCAGGCTGGTTTTCATGCATAGTTTATTGAATACATACTTGATATTTTTCTCTCCTGCTGAATCGTGAATTCACTCTGTCTAACAAATCCAGGTTCATTAATTTTTTTTAATGTATTGAACCTTATGAAATTATTACTCTAAGATCGGACAGTAGAGTTATCTTTATATTAAAGATTTAGATGATTCAAAGAGTTAATAACCAATTTAAACAATCCAAACGTTGCAGTTCTCATTTTTTCCTGTTACTTTCTTTCTTAAAAAGCTATAAGTCCTACTTAAAGTTTATAGGTTAAGCCGGCCATCTTGGATATCAAGATGGCGACCACTTTTTTTATGTACACAAAGAAAGCTACATTCATCTATTAAACGGGCCATCAACCACTGACATAGATCAAGTAATAAGAAGAAAATCAATTTGATTCCGTTTTTTGTGGATCACTTGGAAAATACAGTTTTACTGAATACGGTCCTGTAGGGCAAAACATGTTTCACAGAGGACTTGTGCTAAAAGACAAATGCTGAGATTTTGTAATATTTCTTGTTTTATTGAAATTCAATAGGAAATAAAAAATTATGGACTTGAGAAAAAAGTGTCATTGTTTATCTACCACCTATACTAAATACGGCCCTGAGAGCTGAATCATTGGTCTTAGAGGATTGGGCCCATGGGAACATTTGATCAGAAACTCAATACCAATAACAAATGTAAATTTCAGGCAAATCCCACTGTGGGCAAATTTCCTATGCTATTGTGCGGGGTCCATTCAGTTCTTTATCCACAAAACTGAGTAACACTCTCAGAATACATCGGTACATATTTTTTCCCAAAATGTATATATTTTCAATAGTTACACACTGCAAACCCGCTATTTTCAGTGCGCTTTGAAACCCAAAGAATTTCCAGTAACTTATTCAACTCGGAAGAGAACTTCCAATCCTCTTATTTGAGATAACAGATGAAAAAACGACTGAATAAATTCGAAACATCTCAACTTTATCTGAACGTCTTCACAAAAGGAGACTTAAATTATTCCAAGATTGTCCCAATTGAAAAGCGCTGTAACTAATTTATAAGATAAGGAAACAAATAAATATACTCTTTTCTCAAGATTCAGTACAACGTGTCTTCATTAAATATGGAAATGAACGGATCTGAGCATTTGTATGGATCAGAATAGAAATGGAAATTTCCAAACAATATTTTCGTAATTCAAGCTTCCAAAAGAAACGGAATCCATAAATGGGTAAATAGTCTTGATAATGGATCACTGAAACTGGATAACAGGCCGTGGTGGCCGTGCTGGTAGAGCGTTCGCCTTTGGAGCGGAGGGTCGATGGTTCAAATCCCCGCATGGTCATCGGTTTCGGGCATGGCATCTCACGATGAAAGGTAAGGGCTTCGTCATTCCTAGCTCACACAAATCTCTAGAAGACTTCTGAGGGTTGCGCGTAGGGGTGCAATCCGATGACGGAAATAACAATTTAAAAAAAGTAGGTAGATTTTGTTGCAACTTTAATCCTTCAATTCGTATTTTATTCAGTTACTCATTCTCGACTACCAGATTGACCCAATTATAAAACAAATGCTTCTCAGAAATTCAAAAATTGTTTTAGCTGATGGTGTCCTCCATATTGAATTAGGACAAGTTGTCATTTTTATTTTCCGTTAGTAATTTCCCAGTTGGGTCCAACCTTCGAAACTCCGATACTGAGCTAATGTCATTTACCCAAATAACTACACCTCATGTCCTTTGGGTAAGACAATATAGGAACCGATAATCATGTGCTCTGAGCACACAGAGTGAACCAATGATGACGGCCTTCTGCATTCGGCCGGCTAGGATTTCTGCCGTCTCAAGTCTGGTGTAATATTCAGATTGTATGATCAGAATCCCATGATCAGAACCGCCATTTCAACATAGTGGTTTGGGCAGAGTCTGCGGAGTTGAAACAATAAGTTACGATATTTGGTACATTATTTCACTACTTTTCAGACAATGTTTACTCTGCCAGGAGCCGAAACTTCCATGACAAAAATCGACTTCCTTTGATTGTATTTGGTGTTCTCCTTGATATCTTTTCCTCGGATTTTGCAGGTTAATGCATTCTGAGGGTGGATATAGGTTCCGTCATCTTCCTCACAAAATCTGCATTCTTGTTCTTCCACTAATCCAAGTTTTTCAAGTTGTCCTCTTAACCCTTTTAAGGCTCCCGTTAGTACTCTGAGCTTGTTTTTACTCTTGCTGGTGCAGTCATTAGATCTCTTCTGGCCATAGTATATCTTGGTCTGACTCATTTTTCTTAATTCTATCCAGTATTGAAATCTTTTGTTGTGTACTTCTTTCTCTAGAACATGAAGTATTATGCTGGTACTCATTCCGTAGGTTTCAGATGTCCAGTTCCTAAATGAGTTGAAGATGTTAGTATTGTTGATGAAAATTTAGATTATATATTTCTCGATATTAATGAATGAACTCTGCAGCATTTGTTAAATTGTTGATCGAGGGGTTGTTACGGGCACAGTTTGAGGAATTCTTCTTTACGTGTGACAGTTTGTGTTTATGCTATCTGACACCACAATTATATTAGTATCTTCTGCGTATATGAATGCTCTTCCATTTTCAATGAAACATGAAAGATCATTCATATACAGAAGGGAAAGTAGAGGCCCCAAAACTCCTCCTTGCGGAGTGCTTAGCTCTGACGGTTTTTTTGTATGGTTTATGGGTATGAATCTTTTATTTTTACCTGAATCTTTCTATCAATCATGTATATCTGGATCCATTGATTTATGGGACCACGTACTTACATTTTTTCTTTCTTACTTCTAACACATGAATTTTAGATTGATGGTGTCGAGCTCCAGTGAGGTTGAAAATATGCCAAAAATTCGTTTCCCTTCAGTGACATTTTCATGTATACATTGGAACATGTCCAGGAAGTCCACTATTTCATCATATACTACATCTTCAATCAGCTTTGAGAAAGCTGTGAGTACACAAATCCCTCTATTATTGTCAGGGGTGATACCACAAGAGCTCAGATTTTTTGTGGTTGTTTTCGAATACTTACTTTCATTGTCAATTCAACGAGAGCTGCTATGACTAAATCACGAGAGCGTAGCTCGAGTGATTTTGTCAGAACGGATCGAGTTGAATTAGTTACATGAAAGTAAGTATAAGAAAACCACCGGAAGAAATATCCTGCTAGATCTGAGCTAGCGTGGTATTTGGTAAGACTGTAACGAAATGTAAAACATTTGGATACTTTTTATTTTGTTCATTTCATGTTGGTATCACATGTTATTGAGATGTTCCAATTTATTCAATTGTTCAGTGATTGGTAACACTGAACATAGACAGAGTTAGAGGGAGATCGACTTCCTTCTTTGAAAGGACTTCTTCATACTTCGTCCCTTTTTGAATTGAGCACTCGAAGAGTCGGTTGCTTTTTGAATTTCCCTTCGGGAAAGATAAATTTTCCACAACGAGGAGATCGTATAAGGTCGTATATATGTTTACATTATGAACATAATCAATTTCTGATCGATTCACCTATCGAATCGATATACATATCGTCATTCTTTTGGCATATTCTTCTAAACTTACAAAATGTATTTTTGATCTTCACATTCTTCACGCTTCACGAAAACAAGATGGCCTCATGTGCGTCACTATTAATTATCTGTACCCATATCTTCAAATTTAAAAATAAATTCAATCTCTACAATTTAATCATATTTGAATAACATTTCGTACCCTGTTGATTTCATTGAAAATATGAACAGGATGTTCATAAAGTCAGTTGTGGAATCATCTGCGACTGAAAGTTGGAATATAGTCGCTGTTTTCCATCGTACAAGATAACCTCTCTTGGAAGGGATTCATGTTTCAAAGAGAAACATTCTCAATTGAAAATTGAATCAATACATGACTCCTCTGGAAATGGAAAAACCCTACGATAAAATTGAAGTTACTTTTTTGTAATATCTAACAGAAAACAACTACTTCCCCGGCAAAAGCCACGCTGGACATTGAACTACATCTGATAGATATTGGGAAAGACCCTATATAACTTGAAGAAAAAATCTGAAAGTGAAAATTTGCATTTTCATTCAGATAGTTGATTATTTATTAAATGTCCAGTTTCCATTGGAGATTCTTATCTATGAATGAGATAAGGGAGAATGTTATTCAGAAGTATCACTCACAGAAAATCGCTCATTTCATTGACGCGTGGATTGCATCACTTTCGCTAGGCCTCCAATACATTTTGGTAGACAAAAATCTATTTCACTCTTCTGATGATCTTAGAAGAGTGAAATAGATTTTTGAACTCTTGGTTCGATCTCCTCCACTCTCACTGCCCAGGTTTGGATAGAAATTACCTGGTTAATAGCCAAAAGAAACCCTATATGTTTTGGAACCTCTCTCCATGACAACCTTTCACTTCCAGTCGTTACGACACAAATCAAGTCGTCTGCTTGCTCTGTGACCTGATAAAGTCAAGGACTATCTCGATACTCTCTCTCTCTCTCTATCTAAACCCTTGTATCTATTTTTTATGAGAGAGATCAATATTTTCTCATGATTTTTCTTACATGTCAGTTCTCCTGAATACTTGTAACTGTTATTAAATTTTAAAAAAAATATTTTTATGATATTTATTTTTCTTGTGCTCGTTTGAGACTGGACTCTTCTCTACCATTGCTTGAGAAGATTCTAAATTTAAGCTCCATCACAAATTTATACTTTTTACCTCAGTTGCATCTTAGAAACATTGTTTAAATCAGCAAACCTCCATATTTCTTCCTAATACTCATATGTCTAAATTGTAAATTCAAATTCTTTGTCTAAATTGTATCCTTGGAACATTTAACTGCTGAAATTTTACATAATTTGTATTATACCTTTAAGAAAAACTGTGACTAGTCTTGTCCTCGATTTCGCCCATATCACGAGTCATGTGATTCAAATCTGTAACAAGATACTGGTTTGTTTACTTTTTCCTAGCGTATATCTCAGCGTCCAAGCATCTGAGCTACAGGAAAGATCCCATACCGACTATATATCCTATCCAGCTAGTAGAGTAGCCATTGTTTTGAGACACCCCTAAAGGCACCTACGTTCACCGTTGAAGTAGCGCTCTGGATCATAAAATGTAAACGAACCACAAACCACCTAATCTTTTGTAAGCGAATCGACTCTAGTAAAATTAGCTTGTACTTTTCATTTCCAAAATTGTATTTTATGTACGCAAACATGTTTCTCCTGCGAAAAAAAATGTAACTTTGTGAATATAGTGTTTTCTGAAATTCTGGCTTTTTACTGTTGAGAAGCACAAAGATTAACTTTTGACAAATCCGTGTTTTTGGTATTTTCATTTAATTTAAAAAGGACCTGGTGCCCATGCCTACCTAGTATCTTGTATCTCTGTCTCCGTAAATATTTGTCAAAGGACCTATCTTTTATATTGCAGACAACGATACCCACGACCTTCCGTACCAATCCGAGCAGCTCACAGGCATTGCTGTATTAAATGAGCAAGTAAATAAAAATAAAGCTCTTATTTTTAGTTACACAAATTGGTGCCCAACGTGCTTGAAGTATTGCCTAGAAGGTTCACAATTCTCGGAAAATTGAAAACTCAATACAGGCATTAACTTCTTGCGTTCTTAAGAGTGTTGTGTTTTATGTGAAGCTGGTTGCCTACTTATTTTTATGTCTCTGTTTAACATCTCAATCAGAAATTTGTCTAGCTTACTGATAGTTTCTCAGTTTTGCAGTACTTTGGCTGAATGTTTGTGATTAAATCCCTTATTCTAAATTTTACTTCATATCCCGCAATAGATACTCCAATGAAGGAGTTATTTTGGAAGTTCTTTACTCTTTTCTTTGGGTAAGATAATCTTATGAATATCAATTCAATTATTTTTTTTTAATAAACTAATACAACAACAAGTAGAAGAATAATGTTTAGAAAAATCAATACTTACTGGAATATTATTCGCTGTTCGATTCTGTTTTGACATTTACAATTGTCAAACTGACGCGCAACGCTTGATAAACAAACAGTAAATGCTAGCGTTGCGACGGTAACGTAATTTATCCGATATTTTTATCCACTTGAAATTCTCTTCCTTCCTATTAAGCCAATAGCAAACTACGATTTTTGTGTTCACAAATGAAAATTATTTTACTTGAATGGGATTGTTTATGATATCATTTTGTTTCCTTTCTTTTACTGAGACAAAGTTTTCAGTTCAGTTGAAAATTTACCTTCACAGATAGAGTTTTTGATGATGTCGGCTAGATAACTCAAAATCATGAAACGACTCTCGGTCAATATCTTCATTGAAATTTCGTCAATTCTACTGATCAAATTGTGAATTTTTTGATATAGAAATGATTTACGGAAAAAAATGGAGTGGGCTGTTGAATTTTCAGAGGTAGCAGTTACACACATGGGAAGTTAGGTTCATATAATCGATCTGATTTTTGATAGATCCCTAAAAATGACTAGCTACATACTTGGAAACATCCATAACGTTTGAGATAATTCTACTTTCGATTTTCAGGTTGATGTTTTCATTCCTTTCCTTAGTTTTTCCAAGTATGTTGTTGACCATATTCCATAATTATTTGGATTTATTTTTCGAACTTGAAATTCAGTTTTCAGAATAATTCCGTTTTTCTTGGCTTATTTTGTTTTCAGAACTTTATTTATTCAGTTTATATCGCTCAAAGAAATGATTGTTCCCTGTAATATTTTTTTTTTACCCCATTAAAATATTCTAAGAAAACAGAGTTTTTTGGGATATCGTTTAGTAACGAACAGTCGTTGCCGACCGATGATTAACCCTTTACTTCCATATACACCTACTACGTAGGCTTATTATTATAATTCTGCTGGTTGGTCACAGAGGGCACTTGCATTTGCGTCCTCTGATGCTTTGAGGAACGTTGCTCAAGTATCTGTTAGATTTATTTCAATACCCGTCGTGGTCTTAGCCAGGGTAGTAGTTGTTTTCTAACAAGTATTTGCCATAATGAGCCTACGTAGTAGGTGTATATGGGAGTAAAAAGTTCATCATCGGTCGGCAACGACTGTTCGTTACTAAACGATCTCCCAAAGAACTCTGTTTTCTTCGAATATCATAACCCGGAGATTCGGATTGTTCTCCCTCTGCTCGCTAGGTGGAGCGGCCTAGAAACCGCTTCATCGCGTGAACCAGAGTTGACCAAACCAGCGGAGTGTTATCTTTTGACGAGAAATGAAATAAATGAAACATTAATAAATTTTCAGGCGAGACTATATCTGGAGGGAAGACTCCAATAGGCTCCGTCCACCGCGGCTTTGCTCCGGCATTGGCCGGAGCAAATGTCGAACTTTCCTATTTAAGAATCCGAAGTGGATTGTTAAATCAGTCACTCGGGAGTTTCCGAGGAGGTATGTTGTTATACCTGGTGAGTACACCTTTCCCGGGTGGCTCACACGACTTTTTGGTATTTGCTTAAGTAACCAACCGAACTGATCTCATTGTAGATAGTTCATTTTCAGCAGTCTATGGAATCTACGGCCTGCCATGCTTGAAGTGGTTAAAAAGTCTTTGGGAACACCAACCTAATTAGGAAAAAATTCGTATAAACTTCGCTTCGTTCTATGCCTGATTTCCTATTAGAACTCACAGCGCATAGTGTTGTTGCTATCATCCAACTACAGTCGGGATCCAGGAATAATCCGAGGCTGCTGAAGAAGAACAACAACAAATTTTGCTTCATGTCGGCGCTTCGAGTTTAGAGACTGAGCTAGTCGGAAGAAGGAGTGGATATTCTTTATTATTTCCGAAACCCGACCGTCGGCAGATATTGACAGGAGTGTGTAATGATTTGGACGGGGAAGAGATGGCTTCAGTGCTGTCTGCTTTGACCCACCCTTGCACTGATGAGAGGCAACAACCTCGAAACTAGATTGCAGGTGGTTACCCTGTCCCAATCAAAACATAATTCTGCTGGTTGTTCACAGAGGGCACTTGCACCTGCGTCCTCTGGTGATTTGAGGAACGTTGGACAAGTATCTGTTGGATTTAATTCAATACCAGTCGTGGTATTAGCCAGGGGAGTAATTGTTTTATGCCATAATAAGCCTACGAAGTAGGTGTATATGAGAGTGAAGGGTTCATCATCGGTCGGCAACGACTGTTCCTTATTGAAATATTCTAGTTTCTCTATTTCACATAATAGGTCATTTGATAATGTTATATTTTGTTTTTTGTATTCATCATTCGAACATTTAATTTTTGGTTTCCTAAACGAAACTTAGGAACACCATTTGAAATGATTAACAAATTCTTCAAACATTTCGTCATTAATAGATATTTTTTCAGATATGAATTAACTGAATCAGCATTGGAACTTTTCAGCTGTTTATTGCATTTTCTCTTGATTTTTTCTTCAAAGACGTAGGAATATTTTTATTAGAAAATTTCACACCTCACTTTTAGATAGTACCAAAACACTCGTTCTTATTTAGATGCCATGGCAACCCAAAAAATTTCCGGAAATTTTTATCCTCCTGGGTACCCTGGCCGAAATTAATAAGTGGAAATTTTTCTGTCAAATATTTGACAGGTGATAGTTTATATTCTGCTTTGATGTACAAATGGAATTGTATTTTTCATTTGAAATGAGATAATATTTCATATTTATGTATTTATTAAATATTTCGAATGTGTCTGAATATTTTCTTCACGATAATCGCAGAATTTGCAAATTCTGAAATCAAATTTCAGAAACACTTCAATACACCAGTTGTCTACATGTAAATCAAAGGCCCCGTGGCGAGTCGGTAAAGTGTCCGCCTCGTGGTCGTGTGGTCACTAGTTCAATTAATTCCCAGTGGAGCAAGAACATTTTTACTTTTTTTTTGATTAAATTTAAAAAAATAAAATTGAAATTTTGTTAAGTGTGTTTTACATATCAATATTTTCATGCATCTTTTTTGTACTATGCATAACATTTTTACTTTTTTTTTTATTACATTTAAAAAAATCAAATTGAAATTTTGTTAAGTGTGTTTTACATATCAATATTTTCATGCATCTTTTTTGTACTATGTTTTACTTTTTTTTTGATTAAATTTAAAAAAATCAAATTGAAATTTTGTTAAGTGTGTTTTACATATCAATATTTTCATGCATCTTTTTTGTACTATGCATATAAATAGTTCAGGTGAACCATAGTTAGTTATTTCTTATGAATTGTTGGATATATTTTGGTGTAAAATTTTCTTACCGAATCCCCCGCGTGCTTGAATTAATTGCAAGAAATTTATCTCGTACATGAATTTTTTAAGAAAATTACCCTCGTCGCTGCGCGACTCGGGTAATTTTCAAAAAATTCATGTACTCGAAAAATTTCCGGCAATAATTCAAGCACTTGGGAGATTACAAGTGAAAATATTCCCTGGATGATCAGATAAACCTGGGTTCACGACCTTGGTTGAATAAGTAATGTTTGTTATGACATAATCCATTCCACTCTCTGTGATTTTTTTCACAGTATTTTCTTATTATAGTTGACTGATTGAAGTTGGTATGAGCTGGTATTCTCACTTTTCATTGTCGAATCAGTCAGTCCAGAACACAAAAACAAAATTGAATCAAAAAAATATTCATCAAATCATTTAACTGGGCAACAAAATCATATGAAATTACCAGACTATCAGCTACATTATACGAAGACTTGGATTATATGATGGACCTACTTAATTATATTGAGGAAATTACTTAACATAAGAAATTCAGGAAGTGTCCCAAATAGTTATTTGCTGAGAAGGTTTATTATGAATTGAGGGAGTATTTCATTCAGGTGTATTGGTATTGATCCTTTACATTTCAATCATCATCCCACACAATCCATCTTTTTAATGACAGATTCTGTTTCAACTTTTGTTTTAAAATTGTAATATTATATGTTATGCATAATTTATATTTGTTATACTGTTTGTTGTATTTTTAAAGTATAACCTGTCTCTATGAAAATAACTGTTTTTCTGACAATGAAGAATATTCTGATTATGATGATGATAAGATCATATAAATTTTTGTACTGAAAAGATATTGGTCTGAAAAGTTCATTTTTAGGATATTACCGCGAATATCTGGTTGTCAATAGTAATTCATTAAGTTTATTCAAGAATAGATCAAAACATATTCTGGGAGTTTTTATTTCGAAGTCATACAAAATATTCGATGGGCCTATAGTTAGATTTTTCTACTCATTTCCAGATGAATACTGCATTGCCTCCATGATCTTGATATTCTCTACAAAATTTAGATGTTAACACATATCCGAATAACACAATGCTTTCAATTTCTAAATTTTTCATCCAGTGTTCGCAAAGACATATGATTGTTGGCTCATTATGAACACAAAAAAAGTTCTATCAACCCAATTTTGTTTGTAAGGCTTTGAATATTTATTCTAAAAATTTTAAAATCATTGAATGAATATAAACTTTCAATGTTTTTAACTGCTATCTCCCCTATCGTCACCTATTGTATGGTTTTTTTCTTCCTCTATATTTCCATCTGTGAAAAGTCCTCCGGATCGAAAAACAAATCCATTTACAATAGCCACTTCTATCCAAATTTCGGGGTTGTGGAACTCTGAGTGGAGATGTCACTACCTGCTCATCGGAACAAGTGATATGGTTGATTGCTGATTTTTTGAAGTCTACTTCAGTACATTTATGATTTCATCAAGACCCATGATATTTTTTCCAGTTGGGCAGCAATTTCCCTGAGCCCCTTCACTTTGCATGGTATAGCATTTCAACTTGAATTTTGTTGCTAATACACTCATGCTTGGTTTTCACAACAACATATCTTTTTGTGTTCTTTATCATTATCACTGAGCATATTTTCAGATACAACTCCGAGATTCTTCCTCAGATTATTTGGTTTACCACTAATATTCATATTCATTCCGTAGTTTGTGTTTAACTACCAGTTCAATAAACTCACTTTTCTTGAGATTGCTGAGCTCTGCCACGAATGATTCTTCATCAGCGGCCATCTTAAAAATCCTTTTGACTGCATGGTACAGGAGGCGTATATACAGGGTGACCCAGGGTTAAACCGCCAAACTTTCAGGAACACTTGTTAAGGTAAAATGGTAACTTTTCCTTTCTATAACAATGTGTCCTAACTTGCTTCGTTTTTGAAATACAGAGTGTTCAACGTTTTTACAAAAAATCAGTTTTTTATCAATTATTTAAAAACCTTGCTGATTTCAATAAAACCTGTCATGCTTGAATGCGGTAATAAGAGGTTTCTTTTAATGCACTTATGACAACATTATTAATTCCAGTGGCGTCCCAAGGGGTAATCTAATTAATTTTATGACGAATCATTGTACTCCAGTGTTTTTTTTTTGCATATTCATCTTTTTTCTGGATTTAGCCATTAAGAATACTTTTTTTTATTTATTTCAGTATCTTACTAAATTTTTGAGAAACAATTCAAAATCCGATTCCTGGTAACAAAAAAAAAACTACCTGAGAAATTGATATAAGAACGAATGTATTTTATTAGTAAACGGAAAAACAAAATTCTCAGAAATGACCACCAATTTTTTTCAATCCAAAGTTCGCATCTACGAACGATGAATTTTGCAGCTGTATGGCACCTTGCTCTCTAAAGCTGATTGAACAATCCTTTCTAGGAACATATTTTCGTCGTTGATGGGTTCAGCACACACTTTGGTTTTCGTTGTAACCTACACAAAAATCCAAAGGGGTTAAGTAGGGAGATCGTGCAGGCTGAGGAACTTTGACACCCTGTATCTCGAAAACGAAGCAAGTTGGACAAATGATTAAGAGAAACAAAAGTATTATTTTTACCTAAAAAAACGATCCTAAAGGTTTGGCGGTTTAACCCTGCGTCACCCTGTATAAAACAATAACTAGTATAGTATGGTAGTTCTCCTGATTTGAGAGATCTGTATTCGATGCCTGTTATCACTTGCAAAAAGAGCTTATAGTTTTTACTTTCGGCTGGTATATTCTGAAGTCTACGTAGTCTCCCCTCATTGAAGATTTTGTTTCCAATCTAACCCATGCGACAATGATAAATTCTAAAGAACTAATCATTCATTCATTTTACGAGTCTACTTTTACCTACACCGTCACTGGAAATTTCACCCTCTCTGAATCTGTCCTGTCACATATTCCGAAGTTATTGTTACAGCGAACTTTTCATATCTGTAAAAATGTATACACCCGACACCGGTGAAATAGATTTCGTATACATCAAAAATGAAAAATAAACACGACCTCCACCTCATAACTCATCCTTTAAACGCAAAATAACACCAAAACAATGTGTTATACGTACCATCTTGACGATCCCCACATTTCCGAGCAGCCACGGTGCGGCGTTCTCCCCAGCGCCTACTTGAGCTATGTCACCATGTAATTTGTTTCCTGTGCGCCCGACTAAGCTATGGAAATTAACTGTGTAAATCTTGGCTGGTCCGCCCCGATTTTTCACCCGAAGAGAGTAATTCGGTCCTTCTGTGGTCTCTCGGTATAAATCCATTTCGTGGACAGGATTACTGCAGTTTCCTAATCAAACAAAGCGCTCCGACACGAATCAAAGCCGACCGGATAAGACTCGATTTGAATAAAAGGTGGGCACCGAATTAGGAGCTTTATTGGTGCTTCACGAATATTCGATCGATGAACTATGCAATATAGAGTGGATTTTTCATTATCTAGTGATCATGCAGCTGATATAAGGCAATTATCATGATCTATCATCTATGGTGCATTCGGCTGTTGAGAATAATTACTACATTTTATTAAACATCCTACGTAGTAATGTAACAATTTGATATTGATGTCAGTTTATTATAAGGATATTGATCAATGAAAATGTTTCAAATAGAGGAATCTGCAATTTGTTCACAATGAGCATTATAATACATAGGAGAAAAAAATATCGTGACATGACATATCGTTGCAATTATTCTATACTGGTTTATTTGACCACTATATATGCTCAAACAACTGATATGACTCTCCATACCGAGATTGAATCTGAACAAAAAAACCCGTACTATACCTACCGCAGTTTTGATGACGAATCTGTAAATGAAATCTGTTTTCATTTGGACATTACGCTATTCAATGATGTGAGCAATGTAAATGAGACTTTCGAAATCTTTCTAAAAGATTTTTTATAGTGCTTTGATTTGGCATTCTCCAAAAAAAGGAAGGTAACTAAAAATCGAAACTCTTCGTGCAAAATAATCTTGTCAGGCAAATTGAAAACTTGCTCAGATAAATTGAAACAACTAGACTGGTTAAGAAAGAGAACTGATAATAATGGAATCAAAACAAACTATAAAAAAATAAAAAAAAAGAATTGAACGAAAATTTGGACAATTTCAAATAATTTAACAGGGAAATGCAAAAAACAGAGGGAACTGGAAATTTCCGATGAAGGAAATTTAACCACGGACTTGAACATTATCACAGATACATTTGGCGTTTACTTCTCCACCGTCATTGAAAATAAAATATCCGAACATTTCGGAAATAATATATCCAATTCCTGCACAACCTCCAACAGCCTAAGCAATTCTTTTGTTTTCATACCGGCCACTAATGAGGAAGTTGAGGAAGTTATCACTTACTTACCGTATAAAAAATCCACTGGATTAGATGAAATCCCGGTTGATATTATAAAAAAGTGTGCTCGTAAAATATCACAATATCTTGCAGACATAATAAATCTATCAGTGAATTCAGGCATTTTTCCTACATCGCAACTAGGATGCGACCAACATAGAAAACTACTGCCCAATTGTCCTTCCGAGCATTTTTTCTAAAATCACTGAAAAACTCATCTGCAAGAGAATTACAGATTTCTTCACAAAGCATAAGGTATTCACTGACTGCCAACATGGCTTCCGCTCCGGTCTATCTACCGAAACAGCCATAAAAGATCTCGTAACTCATCAACGACCTGATGGATAAAAATGAACATGTAATCGTAATATCGTTCGATCTAACGCGACTTTCGACAGCGATACTGTGAAATATTCAAAGCTATTTAGACAAGGCGTACGCTCGAAAACTTACCAAAGAAGAAGCAACCATAGAAAATGCTAGATGCTAGTACCAACCACATTTCGGAGTAATCAATTCAAATAAACCGACTAAACTTCAATTGGTATTTGACGCAGCTTCGAAATCACAAGGAGTAAACCTAAATGACCACTTATTAGCTGGACCTGACTGGTCACAAAATTTGGTGGTGATTTTGTGATAAATTTCGTCAAAGAAAAATCGCATTTTGCGCAGACGTAAGGGAAATGTTCCATCAGGCACAAAAAAGACCTGAAGATCAACATTCCCAACGATTTTTATGGAGAAATGGAAATAGAGATTCGCCCTATGGGGTGTACCAGATGCAGGTGATGACTTTCGGAGCAACATGTTCTCCAGCAAGTGCTCAATTTATCAAAAATATAAATGCAACCAATGAAACCAATGACAAGGACATCCTAGATGCGATAATGAAAAGACATATTATGTTGGCGATTATCTCGACTGTGCCGACTCTAAGAAAAAGCCTTAAGGATGATAACAGAAGTTAGTCGTATCCAGAAAATGGGTGGATTTGAGATTATTAATTGGATAAAGAATTCAAAACAGGTAATGGAAACCTTATCAACCGATATTAAATTGAAAAAAGATACGAATTTGAATAATGACTCAACAATTCGAGTTATAGGCCTAACGTGGGATTCACTATCAAACAACTTTTGTTTCAATGTTAAACCTATCGACTCGTCTTCTTTCTTGAAGAGGCCGACAAAAAGAAGTATTCTAAAAATTTTTATGTCAATTTTTGACCCTCTTGGGCTCTTTGCAAACTTAACAATAAGAGCTCGTATTTTGATCCAAGATATATGGCGTTCAGGTATAGGATGGGATGATAGCATCGATGAAGAACTTCATAGTATTTGGATATTATGTATGAAAGATCTTGAAAAAGTAAAACACTCAGAGATTCCTCGATGCTATTCAGACAAGATTGCCAGAGCTGAAAGGACTGAACTTCATATCTTCTGTGATGCGGGTAAGAAACCGTTTGCAGCATCTGTCTACCTTCGAACACTAACTGAAGACGAAATAGATGTCAGGCTTATAATGGCGAAAGCTAAAGTTGCTCCCACGGAAACAATAACAATCCCAAGACTGGAGTTGCAAGCAGCTTTAATGGGAAGTCTCTTGTCAAAAATGCTGATGAATACTTTAGAGCTTGAAATCAATGAAATCTATTTATGTACATATTCTACAACAGTTCTTCACTGGATGAAGGGGAATGGAAGTAAATTAAGGCAATTCGAATCTCACAGAGTGGTAGAAATTCAAAAAATAACTAACTCATAAGACTGGAATTGGATCCCTTCGAAACTGAATGCAGCAGACTACGCAACACGCACTTAAGGAAGTGATGGAGAGTTGGATTTTGAAGGTTGGTTCTCAGGACCTGAATTTTTGAGGATTCGAGATAAAAATAGCTGGTCAAGTAAGAAATTAGATGAAATAGAACTTCGACAGAATGATTCTACCTATGAATCTGAATGTTTGGTTATCGTTGAAACTGAACAACCGCTACCAAATATTGAAAGATTTTCGAAGTGGCTTCGTTTAATCAGAAGTACCGCATGGATTCTGCGATTTGAAGAATTGATGATTTCGAAACTTAGAGGTAAAAACTTGAAATTTTCCCATATAATCAGTCTGGAGGAACTCGAAATAGCAGAAAAAAAGTGGATCAAGCAATGCCAATATGAATCTTTTCAAGATGAAATAAAATGTTTGAGAAACAATGAAGACGTAGGAGCTCATAGGCGACTGAAACGACTCTGGCCTATATTAAACTCAGAAGTGGACGAACTGATCTTGCCGAAAACATGGAGACAACAGCTAAACGTACGATTATTTTACCACCAAAGAAAAGATTCACAAGACTGTTATTAGAAAATTATCATGACAAACTAGCACATCAGGGAGTGGAAACTGTACTTAATGAAATCAGACAAAAATTTTGGGTTAAAAATGGAAGGTTAGAGGTGAAGTCAGTATTTGCAAAGTCACAAAAGTGCCAGATAGCCAAATCAAAACCGATTGTACCAGTAATGTGATAATTTCCAGCATTCAGACTCACCCAAAGTGTAAGGCCGTTCACCTACACGGAAATTGATTACTTTAGGCCATTACTGGTAACAGTAGGACGCAGGAAGGAGGAGAGATGGGGGTCATATTCACCTGCCTTAATGTAAGAGCCGTCCATCTTGAAGTAGCCCACTTACTGAACACCGACTCAGCAATCATGGCAGTTCATCGGATGATTTCTAGGCAAGGACAACCAAAAGAAATCCATTCTGATAATGGAACAAATTTCCGAGGCGCAGCAGATGAATTGAAGAAAGCAATCGACGAACTTGATCAGAACAGGATAACTGAAACGAAGAGTGTGAAGGGAATAGATTGGGAATTTATTCCTCCTGTATCACCACATATGGGTAGGGCTTGGGAAAGGCTAGTCAAATCAGTGAAGATCACATTTTATCCTATTCTTCAGGCCAGACATTGAAAGACGAATTACTTTCGACATTGTTTGCGGAATCTGAATTAATTATTAATTCAAGACCCTCCAAAAAAGTTTCAGTGGATCCAGATGACTTCGAATCATTAACACCGAATCATTTTCTCCTTGGTACTCAAATTGAAAACACCAACTTTGGAGATATTTCTCATAATCTTCGAAGTGAGTGGAGAAAATCCCAACAATGTGTAAATTGGTTCTGGAAACGATGGACCAAGGAATATTTAACAACTTTGACCAAACGATCAAAGCGGACTACAGATGGAAGAACCATTTCTAAAAATGATATCGTAATCATAGTTGATGACAAGACACCAAGAATATCTTGGAAATTAGGAAAGGTCGATTCAATTTTCCCAGGTTCTGATGGAAGAGTTCGAGTGGCTGATATTGGGACCTCGAGTGTTGTGCTTATTAACGTATTATTTGATCAGTATACTTTACAACTGGCAATTGTTGTTAGTCGAGAATTGAGTTATTGTCGTTATTAACGTCAGATATTTTTTGGAATAAACTTGATGTGAAAGTAGAGTAAAACTCTTTGAAAATATACAAGAATTTGATTCATTGAAGTCAGAACAGGTAACATTGAAAATTATTTTGAACACATACTCATCATTACAGGTTAACTATGCATTTATGTATTCTGCAATCTCAGACAACATTATAGTATGGGGTCAGGCATCAGATATAACAAGAATATTTGTTGCACAAAAACGCATCATAAGGCTCATTTTTAACATTAGTAGTCACCAATCATGCAGGCAGGTCTTCAAAACAAAACGGATCCTCACGGTAACATCAATTTATTTGATGAATATTTTAACCTATATTTCCAATAACAAATATTCATACCCCATTAACAGTGACTCGCACTCCTACAATACCAGAAATAAGAATATTATAAAACTAAACAAGCCCAAACACTCATATTACAAAAAATCTCCCATTAATGCAGACTGCCATTTTTTCAACTGTCTGCCAAATGAAATAAAATACGTGGGATCCCGGGCTGTTTTTAAGTCTAGACTCAAGGAACTTCTAGTGAGAGAATGTTTTTATACTGTTGAGGAAGTCGAATCCTACTTTTCAGTTTTGAAATAAAATCGTATTTCACAATTTATATCAATCATTATTGTTATATTGTATTCCGTTTCGAGTTTGTTTATTGTTATGTTGTATCCTGACTTGTTTGTCATTGGAACCCTTTATACACCGCTCTTTATGACTTGTTAAATTTTATATTGACTTATCCTATCTTTTAATTGTTATTGATAGTTGAAAAGATTAATAAATATTTTATTCATTCATTTATATTTTAATAGGAGATAAGTTGTTGTCTGCATAGACCTACTCTATACTGATGAGGGACAAAACCCCAAAATCGATTCATAGGTATGCCAAATATTTCGATGAACATTTCCATGCAACACGCAATTGCAGAGGAAGCCTTGTAGGAACTCTGTACGGAAATTCCTCAGATATAATTCATTTTTCGTCGTGGTATTAGCCAGGAAAAATTTTTCAGTTGATTTTATAATATTATTCAAGTTGTTTAAACACCAGATAACCAAACAGGTTATTGATTGATTGATTTCTTGATTGATTATTGGTGTGGGTATCTGGCTAGTGGCCAGTCTCTTGTTGTTGAAAATACTGATTAATTCAAATTTAGTTGTTTTGAAATATTATTATTTATTATTATTATTGTTCAAATCTGAAGTAGGAATTCCGAAAAGACGATTTGAGGTTTAATCACCCAGTAAAAAAAAATTTCATCTGACAGAAGTAAAAATTGAATTTTAAAAACGTCAAATTTGACATATAAAAAAATCTCGGAATTCTTACTTCACATTTAGTTTGAGTACTTAGGGGCATTCGTAAGTACAATATTCAACCATTGTTTGCACTTTTAACTCATAAATAATTCTCTTTTAGGAATTTGAGTATATATATATATATATATATATATATATATATATATATATATATATATATATATATATATATATATTTGTATCAATACATGTTTAACCAAATAAAGGTCTAAAAGTTACTAGTTAAACTAGTCGAACAGAAGTGCATTTTATATACTGCAAATTGGTCTCAAAAATCTCACTCAAACTAAAAGTATTCCCAACAAAGCTCAAATTCGACTCGGTCTAATAATGGGTCCATCAACTAATGGAAGAACCAAGCGAGACCACTGTCTTATATGCAGCAGACCATATCGTGACGAACGGATGGTTGAATGTACAAAATATTTGAGATGGTATTATTTCGAATGTGTTCAAGTGACAGGAGAAGTAGCTTCAGATGAGAATTGGGCCTGTCCGCCTTGTGTAAACTCGCGCCAGTCCTTGAACCAGCAAAATATCGCATCAGCAACTCCGTCAAAATCAAAAATATATCCTTCACGTAGTGTAAAAAGTTAGAGAAGTTGTTCATCAACAAGCAGCAGACGTAATTTAAAACTACAACTACTTCAAGAAGAAAGGGAACTTCTGAGAAAAGAAAGAGAATTAACTGAACAGTCACGAAGACTCGGATGACAGTCAACACTTAAATAATGATGAAATAGAAGAAAATGATCCTTTGGTTAATCAATTACTTTCATTGCAAATCGAAAAGAACGTTGAAAGAATCAGTGACATTCATTTACCCGTGAATATTGAAGAAAACCGCAAAATTATTCGACAAGAAACTGTAATCCCACGGAAAGAGGAAAAACAAAGACAGATTCCGGCAGCCAATACACCACCTACATTCGATTCATTAGAAACATTTTCCTTGACCCCACAACAATGTGCAGCACGACGATCCACTCCAAATGAACTTCCTAACTTCAACGGAAATCCATATGAATGGCCATTATTTATCAGCAGTTATGAAAGATCGACACAATTATGTGGATTTGACAATTATGAGAATTTGTTGAGGTTGCAAAAAAGTCTTAAAGGTACTGCCAAATCTGTAGTTTCTAGTTTTCTCACAGTACCTGAATGTGTGCCACAAATAATATCCACTCTGAAAATGCTTTTTGGTGGACCCGAACAAATTCTGGAATCGCATATTAACAGCATTCGTCGCCAACCGTCTCATAAAGCCGATAAATTGGAAACTTTGGTTGAGTTTGCAATAGCTGTAAAAAATCTATGCGTTTCTCTGCAAGCTGCCAAACTGACAGAATACCCAGCCTGAAGTCAATGTATACCACCAATCTCCTCCAAAGGGTATCCGTTTCCGCATACTACCAGTTAAACTGAGGAACAAAGATAGAGAGGTTGAAACATATGCTTTTTTAGATGAAGGTTCTTCAATAACTATGCTGGATGAGAGTCTTTCAGAGGAGCTGGGCTTAGAAGGAGAATATGAACCACTGTGATTAAAATGGACTGGTGATTAAAATGGACTGGCGACCAACAACGTTTGGAAACTAAGTCAATTACTGGTGATTTTCAAGATGCCAAACAATTTAATAATCGTCCAGCACGTACAGTAAACTCTCTCAACCTCCCACAGCAAACTGTTGAAGCACAAGAGCTCATGAAAGAATATCCATATTTGAAAAACTTACCTATACAGTCGTATGAAGATGCTAATCCGAGAATACTGATCGGGTTAGACAACTGGGATTTAGCCTTACCGCTTCGTGTTAAAGAAGGAGATGAAGGCCAACCAATCGCTGCGAAATGTAAATTAGGATGGACAGTATTTGCACTTTTACTACCGAGTCCTCAAAAATATGAACCATCCTACAATTATCACGCGTGTGAGTGTGCTATTTCCACAACGAGTAACCAAGAGCTCCACGAGACAATGAAGAAATATACTCTATTGAAAGTCTTGGAGTAAATGCACCAAACGATTTTTCGTCGAAAGAACTAAAAATAGCAGATCATTTAATGAAGTCAACAATAATTCAGGAAGGCAATCGTTACAAAATTGGCTTAATTTGGAAATACGATAACTTGACGGTACCAGACAGTCGTAACATGGCCATCCAGAGATTGGAGTGCATTGAGAAACGAATGAGACACAATCCAGAATTAGGAGTAAAAATGAATTCACAAATACAAGAATTCATTGAAAAAGGATATGTAAGAAAACTTAGTTCCGAAGAAATTTCTCAACAACACGCAGGAGTTTGGTATCTTCCCATATTTCCCGTTTTTAATCCAAACAAACCTGGAAAATTCAGGATTGTGTGGGATGCAGCAGCTACAGTACAAGGAATTTCTCTGAACTCCATGCTTTTGAAGGGTGACGATCAGCTAGCTTCTTTACTTGGTATACTTCTTCGATTTCGAGAAAGAAAAGCCGGATTCAGTGCTGACATAAAAGAAATGTTTCTTAGGATTGGTATCAAAGATGAGGATCAACATGCCCAACGCTCCTATTGGCGTAATGGTGATCCTGACAATCCCATGAATACGTATGTTGTGACAGTCATGACCTTTGGAGCAACATGCTCACCAAGTTGCACACAATATGTGAAAAATACCAATGCTAAAAAATTCTCATCACAATTTCCAAGAGCTGTTGAATCTATAATTAGGAATCACTATGTAGATGACCTGTTAGACGCTGCAGACAGTGAACAAGAAGTCATCGAGATTGCCAAACAAGTTGTTAGCATTCACTCAAATGCCATCTTCGAGATAAGGAACTGGCGTTCAAATTCACATAAACTCATGCAAGCAATGAACAGCTCTAATCAGAATCCCGTAGAAATCAACATGAATATAGGTTCCGAAGAAAATGCAGAGAAAGTCCTAGGTATGTGGTGGAATTTAACAACAGATTGTTTCGTATATTCTCTACAGTACAACAAGGGAAATAAGGCAGTCCTAGAAGGAAAAAAGAGGCCAACAAAACGTGAAGTCTTGCGAATTTTAATGTCTATATATGATCCATTGGGGCGGATACCCAACCTTTTGATATATTTGAAAATTCTGCTTCAAGATATATGGAGAAGTAAGGTTGATTGAGATGAACAAAGAACAGACGAACAATTTAAAAAATGCTTCTCATGGCTGAGGCATCTCCCAGATATAGAGAAGCTCTCTATTCCTAGATGTTATTTGGGGAATTTGTCGACATGGGAAAATAATAACATACAGCTCCATATATTTGTTGATGCCACCGAAAATGCCAGTGCAGTAGGTGCTTGCCTGAGGATCTGCAAAGGAGGGAAACCTATAGAATGTGCGCTTATCGGCGCAAAAACACACGTGGCACCCATAGAGCTTCAAACAATGCCCCGTCTAGAACTCGATAGCGCGTTGATGGGAGCTAGATTTGCAAAAAAGATCCAGGAATACGTGTCAATTACAATTCATAAAACTACTTATTGGTCAGACTCCAAAATTGTTTTAAGCTGGTTACGTTCTGAAGATCCAAGAAAGTTATGCAAATTCGTTGCATACAGAGTGGCAGAAATTCAAGGCAACTCAATGATTTCCAGTTGGCGATATGTTCCCACCAATTTCAATGTTGCTGATGAAGCCACAAAATGGTCTAAGCAACCGTCATTAAAAATAACAGATAGATGGTTTAGAAGACCCGAGTTCCTGTATAAGAAGGAGCAACATTGGCCATCGGAAGAGTTTACTGAAACACAATCGACAGAGGAAACTATGAATTACAATGAAACCTACGAACCTGTTTTGAAAATTGAAGATTTCAGTAGTTACATGAAATTATTGCGTACAATGGGTTATGTCCATAAATTCATAGAAATAACTCGAAGAAACAGCGGATTTCAACGGATATCTATGGGTATACTCACTTCTGAAGATCTCAGACTTGCCAAGAATTCATTAATACGAATGGTCCAGCGAAAGTTCTTCCCAGAAGAAATAAGAAGGTTGGGAGAATCGCCCAGTAGAGAGTTGCAGCATACAGTAAAACCTAAAAGCGAAATTTTCAAGTTATCTCCGTACCTAGATGAGGAAGATTGGATGCAGCAAATTGTATCAAAACCGACACCAAACGACCAATAATTTTACCGAGAGAGAATCACTTTACTTTACTGATCATTGAAAATTATCACATATCCTTTCAACACTGCAATCATGAAAGCGTTTTCAATGAGATCAGACAAAAGTACTATATTCCGAAACTACGAAGAAATTTGAACAAGGTTAGAAAAAATTGTCAAGCCTGTAAAATCAAATTTGCAACTCCAATTGTACCTGAGATGACGCCGCTACCAGAATGTTGACTAATTTGGTCCAATAAATGTAATGGTTGGCGAAGGGTCGAAAAACGATGGGGTGCATTATTTACTTGCCTAACTACGAGAGCTGTACACCTTGAAATGGCTTACAAATTAGATCTAGATGATTGCATCCTCTGCTTCACAAATTTTATGAACAGAAGAGGCAGGCCGAGACATATATATTGCGATCGTGGAACTAACTTCGTAGGAACTGAACGTGTTCTTCGTGAAGAACTACAAAAACTTGATGGTCAAATAATTGCTGATTCATTTGTAAGTTCAATCCACCTTTATCACCTCACATGGGAGGAGCCTGGGAGCGACTGGTCAAAGCTGTTTAAATTGCATTGTACAACGCTGTACCATCAAGAACTCCTACCGACTCACTACTTAGAAATTGTTTGATTGCTGCAGAAAATATAGTCAACTCTAGGCCGTTGACCTATCTTCCACTAGATTCGGAGGAATCTGAGGCGTTAACTCCGAACCACTTCTTACTTGGTTTTATCAAACGGTGATAAACCTATGGGAATGATTAATATTGACGCGAAAGTTCTGGAATTCGGATATCTCTACCGCGAACAGTTCGCTAACAAATGTTGGCAACGATTTGTAAACGAATATATTCCTGAACTGCTGTTGCGTTCGAAGTAGCATAAACAAGTTCGTCCTTTAGAAAAAGGCAACATAGTAATAATTTGCGATAAAGATCTTCCCCGGTGCAACTGGCCAAAAGGAAGAGTAATTGAGGTAACAAAAGCACGAGATGGTCAAGTGAGAAGAGCAAAAGTACAGACTGTTACTGGCATCTCTGAAAGACCAGTGGCCAAACTGGCGTTATTGTCAGTGGACAAACCTGCGAATGGTACACCGATTCATTCTGACAGCGCTGTACCGGGCGGGAGTGTTGAAGATACTGATTAATTCAAATTTAATTGTTTTGAAATATTATTATTTATTATTATTATTGTTCAAATCTGAAGTAGGAATTCCGAAAAGACGATTTGAGGTTAAATCACCCAGTAAAAAGAAAATTTCATCTGACAGAAGTAAAAATTGAATTTAAAAAACGTCAAATTTGACATATAAAAAAATCTCGGAATTCTTACTTCACATTTAGTTTGAGTACTTAGGGTCATTCATAAGTACAATATTCAACCATTGTTTGCACTTTTAACTCATAAATAATTCGTTTTTAGGAATTTGAGTATATATATACTTATATATATATATTTGTATCAATACATGTTTAACCAAATAAAGGTCTAAAAGTTACTAGTTAAACAGAAGTGCATTTTATATACTGCAAATCGGTCTCAAAAATCTCACTCAAACTAAAAGTATTCCCAACACTTGTACAAGTCATATCCGAATGTTATTCGACATTCCAAAATAATATGTTGTTCATCACCACCTTCTCCGCATTCACATAAAGGTGTGGGTTTAATGCCTATTCGATGAAAATGATGGGGGGTTGGATGATGTTCACTTCTTGCTCTGACATCTATCTTCAAAAGGAAATTTTGCATATCATGGTTGTGTAGGAAATTCATTCATGCTTAGGCCATAAAATGTTGTTTTTTTCTTGTTTTCTTTCCATTTCTGACACCAGGTTTTCCATATTTTGGGAAGCCATCAGCACAAGACACCTCGCGGGAGAACTACGTCAGCAAACTTTCGCGGCAAATGAAGTGCTAGTGAATGAAGAAAACCCATGTCATCAAGGCAGGTGCTGGACATTTTCAAACTGGTGACTTAGTTTGGCTGTACGATCAGGTGCCTGTCACTGGAGTTGTGGTATTCATGAAATACGGAATTTTTCATGAAGAGGAGACATGTTTACAGAATCCTTTAGTCACCAAATTTGGGACCTAGGGTCGTTCATTTCAATAGGTTGGCTCCTTACACTGGAAGTCCTTACAAGTCCGGACCCTCAGACCACCGGAGGGTGAAAATATGTTTTAGAATTTCATATCCTTGTAATCAAACGGACCAAAAGTGCTACACGGGGTGACTCGAAAAGAGCCACAAGATCTCCCAATGGTGTCAGATGATAATACGCTAGTTTACTGTTAGGAGGAATATCCAAGGGCATCGCTGTGTTGTTCTTCGAGCAACTTTTTCGAATCCAAACTGTACGGGAAAAAAACCCATGAGATGAAAGGGTACCACAGTTGTGGAAGAAGGTCAAAAAAATATACTACTTGGATATCAAGAAGTGTTCTCGAGATAAACTGTCCTATAAAGATGTCTGCAAGAGTTTTACCAAAATAAGAGATACGTTGTTGGACCACAATCTCACGGACACAGCAATCCCAAAACTGTCCTGTGGAATTGATGGCCTGAGTTATGAGAAGTATGTTAAGGACGATATTGAGATCCAGCGGCGTCAAAATTTTGGTGTGTATTGATGATCTTCTTCGACCAAACTTGAGGAATGTGGTTTGTTACTAGCATCAAAATTCACTGTGCAGATATGAAGAATCTTGCAGTATTGTCACACACCAAAAATTTCATTTCGGGATGGAATATCTCAAAAAAGGGGGAAATGTAACGAAGTGCAGCCGGAACTTTTACTACACTCATGATTCATCGCTCTCGGCTTTCCGAGCCCAGATAGATTGCCACCCAGCAGCAAGCCATCGAACAAGGAAAGATACATCGATGATTCTAATCTGTTCTAACTGAAGGCTTGCGGATATTTAAATATCTCGCGAACAGTCAGACAGTCAGAGTTGAAGATAGACAATCCACATCAGCTTCTGAAGTAAAGAAAGTTGCGTGTGCGATACTGGTTGGATGGTAGAGCAATACCTGCCATGAGTAATTATGTGCAGGGATTTAATCTTGTCTTTTGTTAGAATATAAGCTCATTGCTGTACATTTCAATAAAACATATACTCTTATTATTATTATTATATAAATTAATCAGTTTGTAAATATTAGAAGTAGAAGTGTATAGATAAGAAAGAGAAGGGGACCCAGAACCGAGCCAGGAGGAACACCGTGTTTGACGGCCTTACTATTCGATAGACGTCTGTTTGATCTGTCACATTGAGATTGTTCACCGAGGTAAGATTCGAAGAAATTCAGAACTAAGCCCCTCATGCAATAGCTGTGTAGTATCAATCAGTTGTCCTACCTTATGAGGAACAATGAATTAGTTTCAAACTATTGGAGACTACTTTCATCACAATATTCTATATTTCGTCTTCATTTTGTGACTATTTGAAGATGTTCTCAGTTCCTGGTACAAATCGTTTTCCTCATTTATCGATTTGAGGGGTACTTCCGTGGTTCACAATTTTTCAATTTGAAATTTTTCATTCAAATTTGTTTTTTTTTGTTTCGATTTTTCTGTATGTTCAGTTGGATAATGTAGTCATTGTTAATTCCATATTTCTCAATTCATGGATACACAAACCCTTCATTATATCGAATACCCACCGGATAATCTACGCGTTGGCTAATAAATTTGCCAGTTCACACAGACAAATTTTGGAATTCACATCAGAAATTCACTTACTCAACCAACAGCCCTTATATACTCTTATCCCCCGGATGCAAAAAACAGGATATATTAATCCCCTTCGCACAAATCATCTCACCCTGATAAACCCTCACGTCTCACCGAAAAAAGTATGTTTTCACATATTTTCTCGGCTCATATTTCATGAAATGTTTCGTATTTGGATTTCGACATGTTTATTTCACGAACTTTTTTAATATTCTGATTTGGCATGATTTAATGCCTCAGCCAATAAGTTGCTATTGCAGATCCGTTTTGTGATAAATCTTTGAAAGGCCGTTCAATATTTCAGAGAAAAGTTCCATGAAAATTGTATCCATGAATTTTGAATGGAAGCCTTGCTTCCTCTGAGAAAGTATTTTCATTCAGCAAGTAGCAAATTGACGAAGCGCTTATTTCAATTACTCAATTATGTATCAGGAGATGAGAGTGCAATTTCCAACAGATGTAATAAAAAATGAATTATACCTACACTCATGCTAAGATACACGATTTTTGATTAGTTGAAATGTTTTTGGTGATAATCGCAAACAATAGGTATTCTCGGCCATTTTAATTACATGAAGATTTTTCTGGTTTTCAGGACAATAGCACAAGTGGTGGTTGGCTTGCTCAAAGGAGTCATTGACGTAACGATAGTTACTCTTGGTGGCATACTATAAAACTTTTTGTAATGTTTATAGACAATTCGGGCAAATTTCGTTACTTTTACAGGGTATATTTTTTTTGGTATGATATTTCCTTATACACATAGTGAGTAAGTAAGTTTATTCAGTTAGACATTTGAAACATATATACGTATACATGGTACCTAATATTCATTAAAAAATTAAATTAAAGTTGACCAGAAGATGCCACCTATGCTATGCTTGAGTTGTGGACATTCTTCTTATTGTATATGCATAAGTGGGTCTTATCGTTTTTTTGATACGAGAATAGACGATAGAAAAGGGGAACAACAGAGTCTTTTTTTGCGTATGTTAGCATTGTCCTAAGTAGTGATACAACGTGTGTACGAAAACACGCATGCGCAGTAGCGACTTCTCAGCGTCGCTGGGTTCACCGCGTGACGTTGGGTGTTGCCGGATTTAAAATTAAGGAGTAGTGTTACGGAGGGTGGGACGTTGCCGGTTTTTAAATTTAATTATGGAAGAAAAAAGATATACACGGTGTAGCAACGTAACATGACAGAAAAAACTGTCAAAAATCGAATTATATACAGGGTGTTTCAAAATACATCGGAAAAATGAATCATCACATCATTGGAGCATCGCATCATTGGGGCATGCAGGGATTCAGAAGTTTTCGTTTTACGTATACAGGGTGTGTCAAAATTTAAGGAAAAAAATAAATACAGGGTGTCTCATAAACGTGCATCGTGATTGGGTTTGGCATTTAAGAAAAAAATATATACCAGGTGTACCAACGTGCTAGTTGAGACAAAAAATATGTCTCATAAACGTGCATCGTGACGGGATCCGTCATTTTTAAAGTGCGATTTGGGAGTACAGTTGGCATTCAAAATTTTAGTCATTTTTCGAACGGGAAAAATGCATAATTGTAGTCGCATTTACGCACGTTTTGGCGTTTAAAATTTGAGGTGTTTTTTCGAACGCGAAAACGAACATTTTGAGCAACTTTGAAATGCTGAATCTCCATAAGAAATACATGTAAATGTGTATTTTCGGCGTTCGTAATTTTAGTTGTTTTTTGGAACACGAAAACGCATGTTTTCGATGCATTTTTTATGTGTTTCAGCGTTTCAAATTTCAAGTGTTTTTTAGAACGCGGAAAACGTGTATTTCGATAACATTTTCGCATGTTTTAGAGGTTCAACCGTGCAACGTTTTCCAAAATAAAAAAGGATGTTAGGTGTGGGATTCGAACCCACGCTCCCTTTCGGGAATCGTAACTTGAATACAACGCCTTAGACCGTTCGGCCAACCTAACTTATAAGTATACATAATGAAATGAAATTATAAGTACATATTATTATGAAATGTGGTTTTTGATTAATTTGTTTTGTTATGACAAATGAAATATAAAAAAGTGAGGTTAGATAAATCGAAAAAAAAAGGATGTTAGGTGTGGGATTCGAACCCACACTCTCTTTCGGGAATCGTAACTTAAGTACAACGCCTAAGACCGCTCGGCCAACCTAACTTATAAGTATACATAATGAAATGTTGGTATTGTAGGATAGGGTGAAAAATTGAAACATCTTGAATACAAAATTTATTAAACATTTTTATTTCGGTAACATATCACATAGCCATTTGTGAAGAATATCGACGTTTCGGAGGCTGCAACTATAGTTGGTATTGTTGCGACGAATGTGATGCATACAAGGTAAGGCGGTATCATTGGTGTTGTTGGTGAATGTAGGAACCATCCATGTCGTATTATCGTAATCCTCCAAGTTCACAATACGTGTAGGTAGACCTAATTGTTGAAATTTCTCGACAAGATAGTTTCGTTTTTGAAGCCCTCGCACATAAATGATATCAGCATCGTGCAGATGTTTCTTGAGAATGACATCCAATTGATTATATTCCACAAGGTCGGAGGAATACCGCAATCCGTGAATGTTTTTCTCCAAGAAACAGGTGGTACGTCGATCCTCTTTAGTCAAAGAGGAAAATGGTATGTTTGGCAACAGTAAAAAGTTACTATATTGAATTCCAACCCTAATAGCTATTTCCTTAGGATGAAATTGCCGGTCGACGATGAAGCCTTGAATATCTACAACAGCTATTCTCATGTTGACTCTGCGATTAATACTGAAGCTGAATCACATGCTCAGTTCCATTTTTTAATAATTTCTGAGAGTGGGAGGTGCTCAATGACAGTGTCGTGCACAATAATAGCATAGGCTCGAGTATTTTGGGGAAATCCTTCAGATGCCTCAATTTCCAGTTTCACATCAACACTGGAACTTTTGATGCTCTCATCCCTTCTGGAACAATCGATGACAAAGAGAGTTTTGTCAAAGAAGGCAGAGTAAGCCAAAAGAGGATTATGCTGATTGGTAAGTTTGTAGCTGAGCCCAAATTGTGAGTAGTTGAAATAGGATTGAGAAAAATTTCCCTTTGCAAAATCCAGATGCATATTTTCTTTGGGGTAATTCTCACCGTTTAGAGTTAACGTTATATTAGTGATATTCAAATTGTTGAATATTGTCGGATCATTATTGACCTTCGTATAATCACGACCTTTTTGAAAACATACAATCACATAGCGGGGGCTTTCGAGAAACGATGAAGTCTTGACAGCCCATATTTCACTTTTTGCACCTTGTGTGAGAGCAGGCAACATATGTAGTTCCCATTTTCTGAAGGGTATAAGAATGGGAGTGTCAGCTTGGATGGCTTTCAAAAGTTGTAATTTAATTTGATCATGCGGATAGATTCGTTCAACTTTGAGCTCAATATTCTCAATTTCCAGTTTAACTTCCGTGGGGGGTGATGTTGATCCAGGAATCTCGTCTATTTTGAAGAGGTTGCTATCATCTCCAGCTCGTACTAATCGAATGGTATGTTTACCGTAGGAAACACATTGATAATCACTGAAGATATTCAGAAAATGTCTAATGGGTATTAGCATGTTGAATGTTAGATGGGTTGGGTGGATGATTCCAGTATTGGTGGGAAAAGTCCAACCTGAGGTGGCCAAGTGTTTAATATCTTCATCGGTGTAGGTGAGAAAGCCTCTGACACTACTGACAATTCCTACTTCATGAACTGTTTCCAATTCCTTGCCATTTTGCTCATAACTAGCAGATTGAAACATGAAAGCGCCAGCATTGTTTACGAACGTCACCCTACCATTTCCCTTGGTTCTCTCAACCTTTCCACTGATGAATAGCAAGCTGTCGTACAAGGCATCATAGGCATCAGATTGATTAATATTGATTTCAATAACATCATTGTTGCGGAAAGACTTGACATATGGGTAGTAGGTGCGCCACTCTACCTTTTGTATGGATTCATCGTTGTGAGGTTTTCGGAAAATGTTGAATAGTTGATTGGACAACATGATAACCGAGAGATTCCAAAAACAATTTATTCTCCGTTGACAGTAGTTGAGGTTGTTTCTGCTGCTGCTCTCGCTGCTGATGGTTGAATGTCTTGGTGAAGACTGAGGTGTGGTATGGAGATGATTTATAATTATAGATAGTTAGCACCATACTTTCGCTTCAATTCCAAACGAATTATTATTTCTTCGTTGCGAAAATCAACAAGTTGAGAATGTTGATCGAGCACTCGCAACGTAATGGTATTTATTTCGTTTGTATGAGAAATGGGCAGATAAATCAGATGATTGGGTGTTTCGTCAATGGCGTAACCTGGATCAACACCTATAGCAAATTCGTATATCGTATGAGACGGTGTGTCGTTGTAGAAGGCTCCAAAGGTAATGTTGCTATCTATGTGTATGGTTCGTACTTTAATGATATCCACAGGCAGATCTGATGCGTAATGCAAGTTGGGATTGAGAAGTTTAGACGAAAACCCCAAAATACGAGCTAAACTATTTGCAGGTCGGAAATCGATCGAGTGCTTAAGACAAAATATTTCGCTTTTTAGTGTATTATTATTGGGTTTGAGATAGAAAAATTCCTCAGGGTTTTCTTTGTACGTTTTGGGTACGATATGTTTGCTTATTAAATCTTCAATATCACTGATTTCGTAAGATCCAGCAGGAATATCGATATTTCTTCGTTTAGCTTTATCACCGTTTTCATAGTAGTAGAATTTCGTACCGTCTTCAATGTTAGGTATACTGTTGTAGGAATGGAAGCTGAGCAAAGCCAAACTATATTCTGAATCGGAATCCAATCGAATGGGTGGATTGAAATCAATGGAAAGCGTCGAAGAACGACTTGTTAGCGTTAATATCATAGACATGACTGACACACATCAAACAATCGCACACCTTAAATAAAGAAACATTTGAACCAAAATCATTTATTTTTTATTACAATAATAGCATTCAAATTGTGCGCTAACAATATCAGTATACAATATTCGATGTAGCGGCGCTGATGCTGGAAAATCATGTCGGAGATGGATGAAACATGGTAGGCGGATCTGCAAAGCGTATCGATGCTGGTTATCCATTGGCAATCTGCGCCATACATCCAACAATTCCCAAGGTCCTGCGTTCCCCATCAAATATTCAATTGGTAAAGCTTGCAGTTCGGCATCGGTGAAATCTCGCAAAGATTTATACTTATGCATTTCAATCAATGATTTATACATTTTATCGGACGACATTATGAAGTAGAAACTTCAGACAAAGATGGCCACAGTTATTCTGATTGTAATTTTGATATTGATCATTATTATATGTAATTTTTACCCCCTTCCCAAAATATCTCGCCAATTCCATTGGAGGTTTTAGATTGCCAAAACTGTCGAAATATTGTGCAACGTTGCCGGTTTTATTGTAAGCTACCCAATGAGTGCCCGCATTCAAATGCGAATCCAGGTTTATTACGCCGCATTCTCGCAGCCAAGGACCACAAGTTGGCAACATATCACGCATAAAAACTCCACGAAAATTCGGTATTTCAAGTTGACGGGCACACTGTAGAATTTCCGAATCGTATAATGCTCTATTAGGTAGCTTGTCTAGTAGTTTTTTTGTTTTTTCAAGTATAGACCTCGTCCTTTACGTTGTTTTTTCAGGAACAACCCAAATCCTCGACGTGTTTTTCGTAGGTACAAACCAGATCCCAAATGTTCCATGGATTTATTATGACGTTGATCTTCTTCGAGTTTCTTTTTGGCACCTCTGGCATCTATAACTGTTTTTGCGATAGCGCTCGCCCCACCTGCCAACGAACCCAAAGCCGAAAGGGCAGCAAATATGGGTATGAGTGGCAGGATTCCTCCGGATTTTGCATCGAATGGAATTACCCTAGGTATGCGTATTTTGTTACGTCCTCCAGCTTGACTCACAGCCATTTTAGCAGCTCGCAAAGCTGAAGCACTAGATTTCTTAAGATTGCTAGGATGAGGCTTCCAATTTTTAATAATTTTTTGAAGCATGTTACGACGAAAGGACAGACCCATACCAAGGTTACGTTTCGCTTTCATGGTGGAAGTTACCATCCAAGCTGCAGCACGTTCTCCAAATTTAGCGTCTTTAGATTTAACACGTTCCCAAGCTCGATTTTCCAACACTTGATCTGCCTTGTGCCGGTCTTGTAGAGAATCACTTTGGGAGTATGCAATATCGTGATCTTTACAGCTCTCGTCCAAAGGATTCACACCTTTGTCCCCGCGATCCAATCTCTTTTGCAATTTGGTACCTGGACCACAAAACGAATAACCAGGAAGATGTAATTCGAACGGGAGCTTATTGATTATGGAATTAACAACACCTGCACCGGAGTAAGTCAACATTGAGAATGACGTAAAGTGATTGTGATATTTTTATTTATAACCGGGGTGCACTCATTTTCAACCATCACATCATGGAAGTCATTCAGCAAGACGAGTCACTACCCATTGAAAATTTGGATATTTTGAATGGAGATGGTTGTGGTAGTATGATTAGGAAACATGGTAAATTATTACCCAATTCGTTCCGTGCAATCATTTGCGGACCAAGTGGTTGTGGAAAAACAAACGCCATCTTAACATTGTTATTCCACCCGAATGGTGCTAAATTTGAAAACATTTACGTATACTCAAAGTCATTGTATCAACCCAAATATCAAGTACTTCAAGAAATTTTGAAGAAAGTCAAGGGGCTGGGTTAATATCCGTTCAGAGAAAACGAAGAAATCATAAGTCTTCACGAATCCAAATCGAATAGTATATTTATTTTCGACGATGTCGCCTGCGATGGTCAACAGAAAATTCGAGAGTATTATTCCGTGTGCAGACACAAGAACATTGACGCCGCCTACCTTTGTCAAACATATTCGAAAATCCCAAAACAGCTGATACGCGACAACTGTAATATGATCGTACTTTTCAAGCAAGATGAAATAAATTTAAAACATGTATTCGATGAACACGTTTCTCCCGACATGTCTTTCGATGAATTCAAGAGAATGTGTGCAAAATGTTGGCAGCAGCAGCAATATGGAACCGTTGTGATTTGCAAAGATTTCGATACGAATTCTGGTCGATATCGACAAGGATTCGACAAATATATAACTATACACAAGATGTGATGTATTATCATTCGTCATCATGAAACCGTTGAGCAAAGAAGTTGATGTTATTCGAAAGACTAAAATCAACGAAATTGCAAACGTTATTCGAAAAAAATATTTAGCCTTGTAATTGGGTAAATCTGAAGAAGATGAATCGCTGCAGAAATTCTTCAAACCTGTATCAGTTCCGCTGAAAATATTAGCGAATAAAACGGCACAAGCTACTAGTCCAATCAAAACTGAGACGAAAACCGAACCTGAAGAGGAGAAAATGGAAAAGCCTGAAACGACTCCATTCCAATCCCTCGACGTTATTGCAAGTACAGAGGATGATGATGACGCTGATGATGGCGATAATGCTTTCACAGAAGAAGAGGAGCAAAATGATCTGATGGACATGAATGAAGAAGTTTTAGAAGAATATATCGATCAATACCCTTTAATGGTCCAACCATACATTATAAAGCATTGGGGGAAAAATAAAGAAATAGACAAAGTATATGGACCCATCTATGATCAACGTGATTCAAAGTGGTTCCTTGGTGTAAAAGAAATAGATTTTGACAAACGCAGCGGATACATTAAAATTGGTGGGTATCAATGGAAAGGGACGCCAGGTATATATGAATTGATGTTTCTCATTAAGCCTGAAAATTACAATGACGAAGATTTACGAGCATACAGACAAATCTTGGATTTATCAACCAGCCACCAAGACACCTTAGGTCGCACAAAGTTTAGTAAAGGGTGGAAGTACAACAATTTAATTAAACCGATGTTTCCTACACAACAACAACAACGTAAAACATCGACACGTACAAATTTACGTAAAGCATCCAATTCAACAACTCTAGGCAGTGGTTGTTTACCGAAAACACCTATTGCAATGACATTCAATACCAAACCTATGGAATTCGTTTATTGGGACGATCCCAACGAACTCTGCGAACGTCTCAAATTATTGATAGCCTCTCGAGATGCTGGAAATACTTCGCATGACAACGAGATTATTGCCATTTTGAGTGAACTCAAAGAGGCGAATATAATTCTATAAGACAAAGGGCGTTTCCCCATACATTATCATTTTCAAAATGGGTCTCGACAGGTTTGGACGTAGCGACAGCGCAAGCGTAGATAAAAAGCGAAAATTACCAACGCCCTCTAGAGGTGGTTTACTGCACACACCAGATGGTAATATTGATTTCGATAATTTGAAATTGAGTAATGTGAAGAGCCCCACCAAGGATACTGATGCTGCCAATAAACAATATGTGGATGAAATCCATAAAAATCTTACGGAAATTATGCAAAATCAAGCTAACCAACATCAAATGCAACTGAATCGATTGAGTAATCGACTGAATGGTGATCTAACAGAGATGCGTAATGAAATTAAAAATGAGATGAATAAAACAAACAAACAATTTGAAAAGAAAACTCAAACACTTGATAGTAATTTAAGTCAAATGGTACAAATGAACGACACACGGTATAAGGAAACGACAGAATTTTTCGAAAAATTCAACCAACAATATATAGAGGATATTGAAAATGTTCGTGAAGATTTGTTGAAAAAAATTGGTGAAATTAGTGATTTGGTTCATTCAAACAATTTAAAATGGGATGTTAATGGGAAATTGGCTCACCAATTGTTAGAACAATTGCGAGATGATATCTCGCAACAAATCAACAAAATAAATTCAGATATAGCGAATACAAAATCAGCTATTGAACAAATCCGCAAAATGCAGAATGTAGTTGTCGCACAGCCATAATAAAATAGTACGTTACGCAGTCTCATCATCAGATATGTGTAATGGCTTCCAAAGAAAAGATTCAACTTGTTCGTGAACTGCATAAACCCATTAGAAAAAATTATCCTAGACGCCGTACCATCATCAAAGGCTTGGATGATTTGTGGCAAATGGATTTGGCTGAGATGAGACCGTACGCCCATCAAAATCGAAATTTCAAACTCATTCTAGTCGTTATAGATTGTTTTTCCAAATTTGTGTGGACTAGACCATTGAAATCGAAAACGGGTGAGGAAATTACCAAAACGTTTGCAGATATTTTGGTACATACGAAACGTTGTCCAAAAAATCTACAAACAGATCAGGGGGTGGAATTTTATAACACCAAATTTCAAGGGCTGATGAAAAAACACCAAATAAATCACTACAATACGTACAGCATCACCAAAGCTGCTATATGCGAACGTGTCATAAGAACTTTAAAAGAAAAATTGTACAAGTATTTCAGTTTGAATGGCACCTACAAATGGTTGAATATTTTGCCTGAAATCACAAAATCCTACAATGATACACGCCACTCAAAGACAGGGATGAAACCTTCGGAAATCAACGCAAACAACGAAAAGCAAATTCTCAAATCGACATACAGTCACTTGAAAATAGCTGGACCAAGAAAATTCAAAGTTGGTGATGTTGTGCGAATCAGTAAGGCAAAACACGTTTTCGAAAAAGGTTATACGCCCAATTGGACTACAGAATTATTCAAAATTATCAAAGTCAATATAACCAACCCTGCCACCTTCATGTTGGAAGATATGCAGGGTACACCTATCAAGGGTGCTTTCTATGGGGAGGAACTGCAGAAAACTGCAAATCCAGATATATATCTAGTGGAAAAAGTTCTGAGGAGAAAAGGCAAAAAAATGTACGTGAAATGGCTCGGTTTACAAGAAAACAGTTGGATCGAAAACATCGATTTTGTATAGAATCTTATGGAAAAGAAGCACAATTTGAAAGTATATTAGGGGGGCCTTTCGACGAAATCAATTTTCTGCAACATTATTTCAACTTCACTACGTCACACATAACCACGTGATGTGAAGTGAAACTATAAAATCGGATGCAGGCACACTCCGATATTCAGTTTGAAAACGAAAGTTTGAAAGTAAAAAAATGTCTCAAGATAGTGGTTACGGTAGTGAAGTTGAAGTAATGTGCGATAGTGATGGTGAAGATCACAGGGGAACTCTGAATGACCTAGACAGAGTGTTGCAACAATACGATGGGGCTACTCAACCTGAACCGTTTAGTGCAGTAGAAAAAGCGTTGGACCAATACGAAAAGGCTGCTCGACACGAACACCAATTGCTGTTGTCGACTTTTCCCATGCCGTCCTATGAACTTCGATGTGGTCTAAGCCCAGTCTCGTCGTCGTCAATGGGAGGAGCCTCGTAATCGTTCAATTTCGGGAAATATTTGTTTTGAATCAATAACAAATTAACATGTCTGTCTCGTTTTGTTGATGTAAGTCTAGCAGGTACTACCCCATAAAATGATTTATCCTTTGCTTGATTTAATTCTAAAGTATAAACATTTACGGAAATATCATTTAATTTTTCGAATTTGGAAATTTGTTGTAACTTCATTGGAGTGTCTAGCCCTGTATTATTCAAAACTGTAGAATAATGAGGATATTTTGAAACTCTATGAGGATTTTCTTTTACTGGATATAACGCGCTAACAATACTCCAAAAAAAACACATTTCATCATTGTTTTGTACATTAATGCATGCTTGCTTTCTTGCGATTTGTTCAGGAAGAGGAATGAAAGATGAACCGTTTCCTGTTTCATATTTATTGATGGCCACCTCCAACAAAAGAATTTTACTTAATGCCCACCCCGACTGTTGTTCTTCAAAACCACCCAATTTATTCAATATAACATCCACAACATTTTCAGTGTACCATAACGCTAAGTCCGTACCTAAATCAACCACTTTATTTGGAGTACTAAAATATTTTCTATCAACAATTTCCTCGTCATGTGATTTTTTAATAAAATCCCCCGAAAATGTAAAATTAACTTTGAGACATGGCATTTGTTTTAAAATTTTGACAATCTCGCGTTTGAACAAGGAAAAAGCATCGTCTAGAAAATTTTTAGCATCTTTGTGAGACAAATTAATAATTACCCCCGTTGTTACTCTACGATTGAAAACATTGTTCACACTCTGCCACTGTACCCTTGAGCTTCGTCGTTTCAAACCTGAGCCAACATGTTTCTTATCCATTAATTTAATCAATAATCTGAAACGATTCAATTCCCCAATTTTTGTTATTATTTTCTTTTTTCACCAACCGAAAATTTAATTTTTTTCATGGCTAAAACACATTTCCTCACATGACTATTTATATATTTGATAGCTTGTTTGGCAATATCATCAGAATAATTATTTTTGATAAATGCAAGGTATTTATCAATTGTTGACATTGTTCTAGAAAATTCAGCCATTTGGATTTTATTTATTAACGAGTCTCACCGATATTTTATTCAAAATTGAATTCTTGGTGCGATGGTCCCGGTTCTGAAAGCTGCTCAGATGACTCTGGAAGCTGCTCAGATGACTCTGGAAGCTGCTCAGATGACTCTGGAAGCTGCTCAGATGACTCTGGAAGCTGTTGAGATTGGTCTGGAAGTTGCTCAGATAACTCTGGAAGCTACTGGAATTGTTGAGATGGTTGTGGAACTTGCTGAATTCTGTTGTGGAGAGGCTGCTGTGATGACTTCAGTTATATTGCTGCACACGTTGATGTATTGTTCTGAAATATATTCAATTTTCAATACAAATTTACAACTTATTTTTTCAATGGGGGAATGTCTTGTCGCCTGTCCTTCATCAAGTGATGGTAAAAAAATGTATTGAGTTTTTTCTATATATGTCTATGTAAGGCTAGTTCGTTCTAATTAGATCACACAACATTTATTGAATATTTTTTAAGGCGCTCTGTATACTATATGTCTAAGTAACGTTGATTCGTTCTAGCTAGATCAGGCAAAATTTATTACGTTTTTGAGACACTCTGTATATCCAAAAAAATAAAAAACATACACCAGATGTATTTCGAATGACACAACATGGGCGCTATGGTTATAAATAAAAAAAAAACACAAATTCCTCACAAACAAAATACTTCTGCATCGAAACACAAACTCTTCACATATTGAACGAAAAAAAAAACCAATACTAACCTTAATTTTCTACAATTTCAAATGAAACTGCAGGATTCGCCTTGCCAGTATCGATGACACCACGGAAAATTATTGAATATTTTCCCGATGAGAATTCTTCAACATGGGACTGATACACCTCTGTCACTCGCAGCGGTAGGAATGTCACGTTCTCCAATAATTCCACCACTATAACTTCTCCAAATTTACTTCTCACAATTTTGGCTTTCCTGATTGGCTGCGGCACCCCCACTGCAAGACTCGACAATTTGATAGTTGGCTTCCTTTCCACCAATGAAGATGCGTTGATTTTTTCTAAATCCATCTGAAACAAACCGAAATAAAAAGTTTTTGCCTTGATGAAAACCAAAGATTTTTCAATTCGAACACAACCCCTTTGCATTAAAAATTAAACAAAAAACTTTAAACACACGCTAAAAAGCATTTACGTTAATTCATCTGAGAAAACTTTGAATTGAACGTGCACACAAAACCCCCAAAATTCGATTATGAAAAATATTTCAATCACTTTCTACTCTAAAATTCACATAAAAAATCTCCACCAATAATTTTAATGCCAAATAAAAGCAATAAAATAAATAAAAACTTACTTTGTTTTTCACACACACAAAACACTTGAAATGAGAAGAGCTGGTTCGGTAAACTTGAGATGCAGACTGAAGCCGTTCACACCCAGAATTGCTTTTATAAGATTGCTATCTCCCACCGCTACGTCAACGCGCAGTCGGTGCCAGCGCAAACTTCGCGAAATACATCGAACGATTCTCAGTTCTCACGTACGCACTTGGATAACGAAAAACCGTTGCTAGCGTGCGGTATTGTAATTTCCTGTTAAAACCCCAAGTCAATGCCAAAGTGTTTATCATATGTTGAATTCTCCGTCCACTGCGGTTTTTCAATAACAGATAACGTCGACTGGCGCGTTTTAATGCCAACCGCAGATAAACCGATTAACGGAAGTGATAACGCCGTGGTTGTTTGATAATTTTATATTTCTGAAACGAACGAAATGAAACTAAATTCGATTTGCAACAATTTTTAATCAAACAATATATTCCATTTTCTCGCGTTTACAATTATTTCCATTAATATTCGGAGCAATATACATGATAATATTGTGGACACTATAATGAAAATTCTATAAAGTTCAAATTCCACTCGTGTCTTCGTTTTCTGCCGCCCTGCGGGAACAAATTCTTCAGTTTTTGTGTCTATTTCTCGGCGATCTTCAAATATCAACTTCAACTTATACTTAAATGCTACATTCTTTGGAACTGTGCTGGTAAAAACTGGTATCTGGCCCTCATTGACTTTTGTTGAACGCATAGATTGCCATTCTGTTCTGTTGTTCTTGCATCCATTTTCGAAATCATTAATCTTCACACATATTGCCATGAATTTTACTCCATTTGGTTTGTTAACATACAAAACATTATTTATTATTGCAGTTAAAAGAATAAAATTCATTTTGAGCATAGGTGTTGGCATATTCTACGATGTGAGGCTGTATCCTTCTCAGTGGGTATCTTCTTTGAGGTAATTTTCGCATGAAAACTCTGTCTTGAATGTGTAAATTATTCAACTGCTTCCAAAGATTCTCTTTTTCTTCAACAAATTGAATGTCTTTTTTTAATTCCTGAAGACGTCTCTCAAATTTCTCTAATTTACGTCTGTATTCTGCCGATGCCATTGTATTACTAATTATTTTTTCACCAAAATTTCATCTAACATAATCATCCCCTCCGCCGCCTCTTTCGATCTATCTAACCTCACTTTATGGCGTTTTTCGAAAACGTTGCACGGTTGAACCTCTAAAACATGCAAAAATGTGACCACAATATGCGTTTTCCGCGTTCTAAAAAACACTCGAAATTTGAAACGCTGAAACACATAAAAAATGCATCGGAAACATGCGTTTTCGTGTTCCAAAAAACAACTAAAATTACGAACGCCAAAAATACACATTTACATGTTATTCTTATGGACAATACGCATTTCAAAATTTCTCAAAATGTTCGTTTTCGCGTTCGAAAAAACACCTCAAATTTTAAACGCCAAAACGTGCGTAAACGTGACTACAATTATGCATTTTTCCCGTTCGAAAAATGACTAAAATTTTGAATGCCAACTGTACTCCCAAATCGCACTTTAAAAATGACGGATCCCGTCACGATGCACGTTTATGAGACATATTTTTTGTCTCAACTAGCACGTTGGTACACCTGGTATATATTTTTTTCTTAAATGCCAAACCCCATCACGATGCACGTTTATGAGACACCCTGTATTTATTTTTTTCCTTAAATTTTGACACACCCTATATACGTAAAACGAAAACTTCTGAATCCCTGCATGCCCCAATGATGCGATGCTCCAATGATGTGATGATTCATTTTTCCGATGTATTTTGAAACACCCTGTATATAATTCGATTTTTGACAGTTTTTTCTGTCATGTTACGTTGCTACACCGTGTATATCTTTTTTCTTCCATAATTTTTAAAACCGGCAACGTCCCACCCTCCGTAACTCTACTCCTTAATTTTAAATCCGGCAACACCCAACGTCACGCGGTGAACCCAGCGACGCTGAGAAGTCGCTACTGCGCATGCGTGTTTTCGTACACACGTTGTATCACTACTGTCCTAGTTTTCGAGATCATTCAGAAGAGTTTCTGGATATAATTTTACATAACTTTTAATATACAGGGTGGGGCACCGAAAACGAAACAGATCGAATATCTTCAAAACGCACGTGTTGTGAATAAAATGCAAAAACACGTCGATTTTTAATCCAAGGGGGACATCTTTCTATCATAACCTCAACTGTCATACCTCTTCCCCCACCCATTGGTCAATAACACCCAAACAATTTGAATAGGGAAAGTAGTAAGTGTGACACATCATTGAAAAGGTAATTTCATAAGGAATTCAGCAATGTCAATTTTTGCCACCTAACTTTTTATTTTGCCGCCCTCTTGCCGGAAAAACAACTGTTCCGTATTCCAAATTATGCTACTGCATTTGCAAGCCATTTTGACATAAATTCGATGACAATACATTATGGAATTTTTGTAAGAGAAAAAACAAAATGTCGGCTCCAAAATGGCATACATGATTTGTAATTATGGTCCAATCCGATTCAAAATTGTAATTGATGTTTTTGTCAATGCAAAAAACCAAGATGGTGGACGGAATTTGTAATTGTGGTTCGAGTCGTTTCAAAATTGGCACATGGGAGTTTTACAAGTTTTCAGTATAACTAAAATGAATTAATCAAATTGATAAAAAAAAACATTTCAAACAAATGCGTTAAAAAAATTATATTTTTTTTTTCAGATGTGTGACGTAGGTTATTCTATGCGTAACAGAATCAAAATTTCACCTTGCAAAAATACCTATTTTGTACTCGCGGCAAGCTTTCAAATCTGTTACGCACAAAATAACCTACGTCACACATCTAAAAAAAATGTTATTTCCTTTTTAGCGCATTTGTATAAAAGTTTTTTTTATCGATTCAAATAATTCATTTTAATCATACTGAAAACTTGTAAAACCCCCATATGCCAATTTTGAATCGAACCGAACCACAATTACAAATTTCGTACACCATCTTGGTTTTTTGCATTTACAAAAATATCATAATTTTTTACTCTGAAAATCTCCACATACTAATTTTGATTCGAATTGGACCAAAATTACAAACTTCGCCTGCCATCTTGGAGCCACCATCTTTTTTTTGTGCTTTGACAAACAAATCATAATTTCCGACCTTGCAAACCACCAAATATCAATTTTGAATCGAATCGAATTACAATTGCAAATCATGTCCTTCATTTTGGAGCCGCCATTTTGTTTTTTCTCTTAGAAAAATTCCATAATGCATTGTCACTGAATTTATGTCAAAATAGCTTGCAAATGCAGTATCGTAATTTGAAATACGGAACAGTTGTTTTTCCCGCAAGAGGGCACCAAAATAAAAAGTTAGGTGGCAAAAATTGACTGAATTCCTTATAAAATTACCTCTTCAATGGAGTGTCACACTTACTACTTTCCCTATTCAAATTGTTTGAGTGATAGTGCCCAAGGGGTGGGGGGAGAGCTATGACAGTTGAGGTTATGATAGGAAGATGTCCCCCTTGGATTAAAAATCGACGTGTTTTTGCATTTTATTAACAACACATGCGTTTTGAAGATATTCGACCTGTTTCGTTTTCGGTGCCCCACCCTGTATTTTTTTCAGCGATTGATATGTGATATATTCAATATCACATGGAAGCTGATTATAAAGTTTCAGTCCGCTGAAGGTAATGAATTTTTCATTATATGTAAGTCTAAAATGGGATAGTCAGAACTTGCCTTACATTTCCACGAGTATTATGAGCATTGTCCATAAAAGTGATTGTTATATAATCGTTTTTTATAAGAATTATTTTTAATAAAGCTTTTTGCACAACTTTCAAAGTGTGCAGAGACATTTTGAAGGTTCCACCCCATACAACAAGACAATAACGTAATATAGATTCAGCTAACGCATTATAAACAGTTAATAGATATTTGTTTTGTTCAAAACGTTCCTGAGCTGATAGAATTTATAAATTAATTTGCGAAGCCTTTTGACTGTGAATGTAATGTAATCATTCTATCGTAAATATTGGTCTACAATAACATCTAGGTATTTAATAGATTGTGTCTTTATTATTGAATGGCATGAAAAGTTAGGTGTACCTGGACGTTTAGATGAATGAAGAGTTAATGTATTTGGAATGTTGAGGTATCTGGCTGTCGAGGAAAAGGATATGAATTTAGTTTTGAAATATTGAGACTCAATGGGCTATTTTGTTGAGCCAGTTCCTTTGATATTATCTTCATTTCGCATTCTGCGTTTTGGTATATCTCTGCCCAGGTGCCTCCCACAAATAACACTGCGGTATCGTCTGCATGAGAAATAAAGTTTCCTTCAAAATCAGTTATAGAGAACAGTTGATTGATACACAATATAAATAAAATTGGTCCCAATACTGTGGAACGCCCTCAGTAACTGGCAAGGAGTTACTCATAGTTGTTTTTATTTTATCAGTTTGTTTTCTGTTTGACAGATAATGCTTCAATAATTCTAAAGCAACACCTCTAATTCCGAAAAATTCAAGGCGTTCAAATAAAGTAGTATGATTGACAGGTTCAAATGCCTTCGCTACATTTTTTATTATTTTGAAATCAGTTCATTATGTTATTTGTGAGTTAAAACACAGTTTTCCCAGTGAAGATGTTTTCTCTAAACCCAAATTGTGATTCAGAGGAAATATTCTTGTTAGCACAGTAATTAATAATTCTATTTTTGAGGCATTTTTCAAAAACTGTGGCAAAATTATAAATCACTGTTATAGGTCTATAATTTGTTGCTTGTTTTCTGTCTCCAGGTTTGGAAATAGGAGTTGTTACAGACATTTTAAATGCTGAAGGAACTCCAGAACCAGAACCAGAAAAAAAAATTTAAATGATTAGCAATGTCATTCTCGCTTTCCAGTTTTTCATTATGCTCGTCGACAATGACCAAGATATCAGATATTCTGCTTCTTTTGCATTTTCAATGTCATTAATATTCTTCCAAATTTTGATGATTTTTTTATTGGATTCCGCTAGTTGTTTATCGTAATACCCCTGTTTTGTTATTCGCAACAAATTACATAGAAAGCTTTTATAATTTTTGAATTCGTATCTGATTTATTCAGAGTAATTTTGCACGAGTTTTGAAATGACTTTTTGTTTTAAAGAATCTCGATGTCTAATTGAATTCAGTAGCGCCGGCGTCATACAAAGTTTTAATTTTACATTTTTGATGTTGATGTTTTTTGTTAAATTTGGGAACTTTTCTCGATATATTCACAAATCTTGTTGATAAAATAATTTTTGAAGTTTCTGGGTCATCACTACAATAGACTGTCCCAATCTTCTTTATCCAAACATTTCTTTAGTTTATAATTATTCAGATAATTCTAGGTTGTGGTTTCCGATATGACCTTGAGATTTATAAAAAGCACATCAATTGATAATAGTAATAATATGCATGATAAAGATAAAAACAAAGATAAAACACTGAAGAAACGCTAGAACAAAAAAGGCAGAAAAACCTTCAAATAACAAATCGAATAATAAATAGCACGAAGAAAGACTTAAGTGGTCAGAGGAATGTTCAAGTTCCTTTGATATTTCCTTGTAAAAGCGATATTATTTTTTGCCGTATGTACCAAACCACCCATGCTTGTTAAGGATGAACGCAGTATATTTTCAAAGCCAGGAATGTACGCGGTATAAAGACAATTCGTGCCTTAAGATACCGCGGTCTTTTTTAGTATGCAATAGATACCGCGCTTTTCCATAGTAGCACCTAGAGTGTCGATGGCAACACATGCATGAGTTTGTTACTGTTTTAAATAATTACGAAATGAAAGAGCAGTGCTAGTGCAATTCTTTATTTTTGCAGTTGTGTTATTATTTTGAATGGTAAGTTGTAATGTAATTCTGTATTTCACTCTTTTCATGTATTTTCACCCGTCTTCAAGGTTACGTTAGTTATAACATCAATCTTTCAGTGTAAAACGTTTGAGTGAAATAATGTTTTCCTTCGATCCTATGATAAACGCATTTTGAAAAGTACTTTTCAAAATAACTGCTTGCGCCTAGATGGATTTTACACTTTTCAATCCTAGTGCTATTATGTACTTTTCAATTCTATTGTTGTTATATTCTTTTCAAGTCTCCAATGTTAGTATGTGTTTAGGTACTAATTTTGAAAGACAATACCTGCTTTTTTATTGATCGTAAGAAAAAGATTGTACACAACTCGTGTTGAAAGTGACTTTTCATACACTAGTGACTTTTCATATACTCGTGCATGTGAAAAGTGCCACTTTCAACTCTTGTTGTGTAAGATACCATAACGCTTATGATATCAGGTTTTTCTTTCAGAAATATGAGTCCTGGTAGAAGCCGTCTTATGTTGGAGTTAGCTTCAAAGAAGCACACTGTCGAGATATCATCATCATATTGCATGTCGACTAGCAACAGAATTATACGCTCTTTCACTCCATTACCAGAAAATGTATTTGACGAGTCAACTTTTTCAACTAAGCTGTTACCTGTCGTAGAATCAGAACTTGTTTCAGAATAATGTGAAGAGATGGCTTCGCTTACTACGCTGATGCCTGTTGAAGAACAACTACTACTACCTGAATTATTGGCAGAAAATATACTTGAGAGACCAGCTTCGCTGACTACCTTGTTACCAGTTGTAGAATCAGCACCCGACTTTGGTGGAGTCAAGCAAATATAAGCATCTTGTTATATTTCAAATGATACTATCGTAGTAGTTAGTCAAATCAATACTGACGAAATAGAAATTGAAAAAAGTGACCAAAACGATACTGAAGAAATGGAAATTGAAGTAGGTGGCCAAAACGGTACTGAAGAAATGGAAATTGAAAAAAATGAAACTGGAAAAAGTGGTCATGACGTTACTGAAAAACTGAAACACAAGGAAGATGTAAATAACAGTTCCGGTGTAGGGTCTGCTGTTGAAGGACACGAGAGTTTCACCGGAGAAAGAAAAATAGAAAAAGATGTGCTTATATCAGTTGAGAATCGGAAAAATGATGAAGTAGTAAAAAGTAGTGACTCTGAAGACAACCTACCACTTGCTGAGGTAGTTAGGCAAAATGCACCTAAGGGTTACACAAAAATTGGAGAACCAAGAAATAGAAGAAAGAAGAGAACACCAGAACAAATCAGATTAGAAAAAGTAGAAAAGTGTAAATTGCTAGTTGAAAAACATAAAGTAGTTCCACCATGTTCAGTTAATGAGTGCACAAAAAAGTGCATATCAATAATATCTGAAGATCAAAGACAACAAATCAACTTAAGCTCCTGGAGTTTGACGGAACAAGATAGAAGAAATTACATTTTGGCGTCCTGTTCAAGGCTGAATGTTTGGAAGCGCCGTAAAACTGATGGAAACTACAGAAAAAAGAATACATTTAAATATTTTCTGAAGGATAAAAAAGGTGAATCAAAGGAAGTTTGTAAGATATTTTACCTAACCACACTTGGGTTTCATAAAAACAATGACAGGCTCTTTCATGATGTTCTTTTAAAGACCCCCAAAAATATGATTCAAGCCAAGGCCAATAGAAGAGAAAAAACGCCAAATAAATACAAAATCGATGAGGACATGCTTAAAGAGCATATCTTCTCCTTTAATCCTTCAGTTCCTCACTATAGACGAGAACATGCTCCAAACAGATTGTACCTTCCTAGCGACGTTTCAGTTTCCTTAATGTATGAAGATTTTAAGTCCAAGTTCCCAGATACAAAGGTTCGTATTAACGAAAGTAATATTTCGTTCGTAAAACTTGGCCAAGAGGAGTGTGAGGTGTGTGAGGAGTGTGAGAAATTTTAACTACATGGCCATACATGTTAAATATTTTCTGTACTGTACTGTAATTATTATTAAGTTATGTTCAAACCGTTCAGAATCTCCAGAATCATTTTGCACCCATTACTCTTGTGGTTACTGAAAGATTCAAGTTTTATAAGATTCAGCAAATTGAAGGTGAATCTGTACCCACTTTCATAGTAAGAATACGAAATGCGTCAAAGAAATGTCAATTTGGAAGTTTTTTGGATGACCCTCTAAGAGATAAATTCATATGTGGTCTGAATTGAGAAGATATTCAGAAAAGGCTTGTATCAAAGAAAGATTTGACCTTTAGATTAGCTTGTCAAAAGGCATTATCAATGGAATCTACGTAGAAAGCGTTGCGGAAACTTCAGTGTCATAATGAGACGATGGTTAACAAGGTTATTTCTAGATCTCAAAATTCGAACCAGCACAAACAAAAACCTTGCTTCCGCTGCGGTCGTTGGCACAGTCCTGTTACCTGTTATGTCAGCAATTGGTCCTGCCATGGATGTGGAGAAAAGGGTCATGTTCAGAAAATGTGCAAGTCTTTGTCAGATGATAACGAGGGAGAGGGGTAGGGAGAATTTTAATGGTGGAGTCCATTTGCAGGGTTTTCAGGGCCTTCTGTTCTCCCTGCAGACAAAGGAAATGCCACAGTCATCATGGACACCCAGTCGTATGATGACAAGTTAGAAGCAGTACTCGAAACAGGAAACTACAAACTCTTACAGAAGGATCCAACATCTTCGATAGAAAGGAAAATCTACAGTACTCTGTCAAAATACAAAACCTTTACTCCAGACAAAGAACGGACACATTTCACGCCACATTACAGTAAACCTCCTCATCTCTACGGTCTTCCGAAAATTCACAAACCCGACATGCCATTAAGACCAATCACCAGCTCCCGTAACTCACCGACCTATCACCTGGCGAAATACCTCCTACCGATACTACAACACTTACAGGGAACTAGCAGTTCGTTCATCAAGAATTCTAAACACTTCGTGGACATTATCAAAGATGTTGAACTAGGGCCTGAAGATCGTTTCATCAGCTTTGACGTGGAGAGCCTTTACACCAATGTCCCCATAGAAGAATCCCTTAACATCATCAAGAGGAAACTGGAAGAAGACATCCAGCTTCATGAAAGGACTGACCTCCCCGTACAAGCGATATTGGAACTACTGCAGTGCTGCCTACACAACTCATACTTTCAAGAAAAGAGCCGTTTCTTCTCCCAAGTTGATGGACTGCCGATGGGATCTTCTCTCTCTCCAGTAATCGCCAACATATACATGGAGTGGTTCGAGGAATTGGCTATACAAACCAAAACTATGGCTAAGATACGTAGACGACACCTTTATCATTTGGAACCATGGAGATGAATACCTTGGGGAATTCTTCGTCAGAATGAATAACATGAGGGATTCAATAAAATTCACAATGGAAAAGGAAACTAACAGTACCCTATCGTTTCTCGATGTGAAAGCTGAAAGAACAGACACTGGAATCCTCACCTCTGTTTACAGGAAGAAGACACACACAGGACAGTACCTCAACTATGGCTCTAATCACCCAAACTCCACAAAGAGGGGAATCGTAAGAACGTTGGTGGAGAGAGCAATGTGTATTTGCAACAACCAGGAGTCATTGGAGGCGGAAATTACCCACATCAAAAAGGACCTACGCCGAAACGGATACTCCGAGAAGCTCATAGGAGAAGTTCGGAAACAACTCGAAAAGACCAAGACAACCGAAGAAAGACCACAAAACCCCGTTCTCATTCTTCCCTATATCAGGGGTATCTCCGAGAAGATCAGAAGGATCGGAAATAAATACAACATCAAGAGTTGCTTTCAATCCGGCAGTACCTTACGAAGCTTCCTCACCAAGACGAAACCAGAGAACACAACAGAATCCAGCAAAAACTGTATTTACGAAGTCCCATGTGAGTGTGGAGATTCCTATATCGGAGAGACCAAGAGGCCATTATCAGTAAGAATAGCCGAACACAAAAAGTGGACTCAACGAGAGGAAACATCAAAATCGGGAATTGCTGACCACGCCTAGACAAAACACCACCGAATTCTCTGGGACGAAGCTAGTGTTCTTCATAGAGAAGAACATTGGTTCAAAAGGAAATTTATGGAAACCACCTACATAGAAGCCAATAGTGCCTTCAGTCAACCAAGCGTGGAAATTAAAAACGTATGGAAACCGCTCATGGACCGTTTTGGAGGGAGAAAAAGCGCGAAACCACGCGCGCCACAAGACCGCGCGTAATTACACTCAATTATAGACCTATGAAAAGGTCACGTAGCATCTGATTTTGTCACTACTCACCAGAAGACGATTGCGGATTCAAGCAATTGAAACGTTGTGAGAAAAAATTTGAAAGAGATAGAAATCTTTCAACCATTAAGATGATGGACGTCCGAAATATAAGTAATCAAGTTACTACATCGTCTAAAACATTCAAACATACATAGTTGAGATCGCACAGCATGTTACCAAGATGATGTCATAGTTTCGGGTATTGACTTAGAACAATGCAAAAAAAAAATATATTGGCTCTATTCAAAAGATTCAGAGAATTCAACGTAATGGTGAAAAAAGAAAAGTGTAAATTTTCCTGCAAAGAAGTAGAGTTTCTTGGTTTTTTACTGTCTGGGGACGGAATTGCACCCTTGTCCTCCAAAGTTGATGCAATTTTTAATGCACCAGTTCCAGAAGACATAGGTCAGCTTCGATCTTATTTAGGTTTACTTAACTATTATCGAAGGTTTATTCCAATGTTTTCTTCACTCCTTCGTCCTTTATTCGACCTGGAAAAGAAAAATGTAACATTTCATTCGACAAATGTCAAATATTTTTCGAGAAGAGTAAACGTCTCTTGACAGAAAGTCGAATTCTTACTCATTATGATCCCAGTTTACCACTCATTGTAACCACCGATGCATCCCCATATGGTGTATATCAGCCACCTAATAGATGGCGTTGAACATCCAATAGAATTCATTTCAAGTACTTTGTCCAAAGCTCAACAAAATTACTCTCAGATTCAAAAATAAGCCTTGGCAATAATTTATTCGGTAACCACTTTTCATAAATATCTGTATGGTCGGAAATTCGTTCTACATACTGATCATCAACCACTCAAGACTATTTTTGGGCCGAAAACTGGTATACCTCCATTAGTGGCTGCCCGGCTTCAACGGTGGGCACTTCAGCTTTCAGCTTACGATTATAAACGTTCTTCTGAAGTGGCTGTGGCCGATGCTCTTTCTCGCCTTCCTTTACATAACGAGATAGTCGATAGAGTGTGTTCACTTTCAGACGTTTATCAATTACCTCTCAGTGCTTTAGGAGTACAACAATATACGAGAGAAGACCAAGTTAATTCTATCAGAGTCTTAAACCCTATTTTCATCGCAGGAATGAATCAGGATTTGAAAATAGTTGCTTGTTATGGGGAAACCGATCAGTTATACTTTTTCAACTCCGTTCACTAATTTTCGAAATGTTGCACGAAAAACATGTTGGAATGGTACGAATAAAAATGTAAGCTAGGGGTGAGGTTTGGTGGCCTTTGACTGACAATGATATCGAACAGTTTGTTAAACAATGTGATTCATCAAATCACAAACTTTTGGCTACTCTGAAACTTCTCGTAACTTCGAAAGGATTCACATAGATTTTTTTCAAAAAAATTCCAAATATTTTATTCTTATAGTAGACAGTCATACCAAATGGTTAGACATTCATATAGTTCCATCACTGAATGCGGAGTGTACCATTGAAAAACTTCGACATTGCTTCGCTGTTTTTGGTCTTCCAGAAGAAATCGTGTCCGACAACGGTCCTCCTTTCAATGGTGAGGTTTATAGAAAATTTTGTTTGCGTAATGGTATTAAGTGTACTCTTACATCTCCAAATCACCCACAGTCTAATGGTTTCGCTGAGAAACACGTAGCAACAGTAAAACAAAATTTATCGAAACAACTTACAGAAAATTCCATAAAAAATAAAAAATTATCATTGCAGCATCAACTGGATAATTTTCTTTTTTCATTCAGAAATACTCCAAACTCGGTTTCAGGAATGGAGCCATCAGAGTTGATTTTCAAACAAGCTACTAGTAGAAGTGAATACTAGTTATTCGAAAGTAAGATAATTTGTAGAAGGTCAAAAAGTTTTGGCATTGATAAAAAGCAATAATAGCACTAAATGGGTTTTAGGAAAAATTCAAAAACCTGTGAGTTTAATAACTTATTTAGTGAATGTCAATGGGGAAATTAGGTATACGCATTGTGATCAATTAAAACCTTATCATGAATCTAATAGTTTTTCTCCATCAAACTTCAAACCAGATTCTGTTCCGAGTTCAGAGTTCATTCAGTTGCCCTTATCGGATTCATTGTTACCTTCCAGGACACCTGAGACTGAGGCTCCTGCTTCAGTTGTGAATACTGACGATACGATTGATACCAGAATTGAATCTCTTCCTTCATCAAATAAAATCAACGCACCTGCAGAATCTAACTCATCTTCTGAGACGTTGGATAAACATTCGTCACCACCAACTCCTTCAAATATTATTACTACTAGTTCAGGTAGGACAATTAAGCCTCCATCAAAGCTCACCTATAATGATTGGCGTTGAAGTTGGTTGGCTTGTTTTATTTGGGGAAAAGTGTTGAATATTTACTGTAATGTAATTTCTATATTTTCTTGTACTAATGTTTCACATGTATTTCACGATTTTTTCTACTCCTAGGTTACGAAAAACATCATCGAGCATTGCATATAAACAAAGTAAGAGAATATAATTTGAACCAGAACTGGGTACTTTTCTTATTCATATCTAATTTACAATAATACAAAAGATATCTTTCAAGAAAACTGTATGGTTTGTGATAAATGGCAGTTACATATCAACCTTGCTTAGAAATCTCGAGAGCTTTATTAAGGGCAAGTAAGCATGTCTTCTAATAATATCGATACCGTTTACGTTTCCGTTGACCTCCGAAAAGTGATCATGCTTCCACGGATAGATGGCTTCAAAAGAGTTATCTTCAGTAAAAGACTCATTGCCTATAATGAAAGTTTTGTTGCTCTTGGTAGTACAAAGAAATTACCACCTTTTGCAGTCCTGTGGAATGAATCGATTTCAGGACGTAATAATGAGGACATAATTAGCGCTTTTTTTGCTTTTATGCTAAGTCAATTCCTTCGTGTTTTGGTTAGATAATTGTTCGAGCCAGAACAAGAACTGGTGCTTCCTGAAGTTTTTGGTTAGAATGTTAAATTCTGCAGAGATATCAGCCAGGGAAATTGTGGTGAACTACTTTCCCGGTCATAGTTTTATGGCCGCTGATAGCTTTCACCACCAAATAGAACTCTCCTTAAAAAGACAAGGAAAAATATATGACTTTGATGATTTTGTCAAAGCGGTTAGTAAATGCAGAATGAAAAACAAACCTCAAGTTAAAATTATGAATGTAACTGATTTTTATATATGGAAGGATTTAGGATCTCAGCAAAAAGTAAAAAGCGACAGCAACCGACCTCTTCTGGCAAATATAAAACAGCTAAAAGCAAACCGTGGATCATTTTGCCTGGAATACAAAAACTCGTTTGATTCAAACAAATAATTCAAAACATTAGATTTCTTGTGTAAAAAAACAATGAAAAAATCTGGCTTATTATTCATCCCAGCCTGTCTTTCTGGACCACGAGGCTTTCCCAAAAGTAAGAAGGATGACCTAGTTAAGTTGTTGAATAGTATCATTCCTGCAAGCAGGCGAATATTTTGGAAAAATCTACCCGAATGCGAAGATCAATAAATATTATTTACCTATAAATATTATTAAAAAATGTTTGTATTATTAATAACGCAATAAATCTTTTTGGAATAATTTTAATTTCTTTTATTTTTCAATAAAAATTTATATTTAATGAACATACTACTATAAACTATACTAAATTATAACCCTCCATGCTAATGATAGACGCGGCAAAACGGAAAATCCACACTTACCGCGTTTATCTTAAAAAGATTACTCTATATCAATAGAAATTATTGCGGTATGTGGAATTTGGAGAAAAATATAATAATTTTTTAAATTTTAGCTATATAAATAATAAACTGCCATTGCAAACAAAAGTTATTCACCATAAAATTGAAGTTTGATGACACAAGTGAAGGCTAAGAGAAAACACAAAAAACACGTATTCTCAGTTTTATGTTTTTGTTTGTAACTAAAATTCAGCCAATATGAGGTACTACCTGGGTAGGTGAAGTAACCCATATATTCAATGCATAATTTTCATGGTATCAAAACCTGAACTGTGGTTATCTTAGAAGGAATAAACATTACCGAACTCGGTGGTCGACTCCTACCGATTCGATTTCTTTTGTTGGAATTCTGATGTATTAAATTACTATAACGGTCTCAAAATAAATTAAATCGACCTTTACCGCAGGAAAATACTTCACTTGAATCAAGTCCGCCATCAAAGATATATCAATTTTACGATAATGGTCATCGTTAACTCTAACGTAAGACCGTCTAATGAAGACAGATAAAGAAATGTACTACTCGGTTGACTCGGTCTGCAGTAAATAAGCTCAAGGAAATTTAGGAATGCGGCAGGAAGGCCTTGTAAGATACCAACTTAATTTTCTCATTCACCGAGCTTTACTGCCTTAGTCTGATCTGATAAAAACTGTGTGAACCCCTCGAAATGCACCCTCGAGGAAGAGATTGGCCCGTCAGTCGGATATAAGTTGGGTGGAAATAATATGGTGTGGATCATATTTTTCGTTTTACGATGCCAATCTTGATGTGACTAAGTATCATAGTAGCTGCTGCATCTTTTTATACCAATGATACATATGGCCCAGTTGGTGGAGTAAATTTTACAATAAAAGCACAAGTAATTAGCAATATTTTTTTCAATGATTGGTTGATATAATAAAAAGTTCATTTGTCAATCGATTTCCTACGTGAAAAAAAATGTCGAAAAATATTTTAATTTTCTAAACCCTAGAATGTTTTGGGCTGGGATGAAGTTAATGAAAAATAAAAGATTTTATCTTTTAGTGAGAGTTTTTTCTACCAAAAACATGATATTATGCACTTATTTGTGAGAGTTATAGTGTGTCTGCAAAAAAATCATTAGTACATGGAGTGTATCGAAAATGGAGGCCTCCACATAGAATAATGGGGCATATTTGTATCAAAAAATGTTATTCGTAGTGTGAAAATAAATTAATTTTCATTCTGGTATCATACATTGGAGACAATTCAGTTTCAGACAGCCAGAGAGTGAAATGATCATATCTAACAATATACCATGCATCTAGCATAGTGTTTCTCATACCGTACAGGACGATGAGGAGAAAAATGGGAAAACAGTGGAAAAATTAAAGTGGTGATTTGAATTTCTGAATCAAAATTAGATTCTGAACAATATTTTCCCCATACTTTTAATTCTTTGGTGAAATATAAACTGATGGGATCAATTTTTTTTTTAAATAAGGCATGATTTCCAATATTGCTCGTATATGGTAGTATAAAATTCAATTTTGGTATTTGCAATTTAGGTTTGGGATGAAGCAGAGGTTTTCATCAGGAATATTTTTTTTAGAGAAATCAATAATAAAAAAGTTTTCCATATACTGCGAACTCTATGCCGGACACTGTATACAGGGTGTTCCAAATTGAGTCTGCACCATTGCCAACTCTGTTATTATTGATGCTATGAATTCGGTTGAATGAGCAAACTAGTAGCATTTTTAATGGCCTTCTTGATGCCGAAATAAAAAAAAATGACAGTCGCGTTTTCAGAATATTTCATAAAATGATATTTTTTTCAATGGAACACCCAATATTTTTTTATGCATTTCGATTCGTAATAACATTCTCAACAACAAATCTCATCTGACTTTTTTTCGTAAAGGTGAAAATAAGACAGTTTTATTAATAGGAAACATTTATAACAAACGGATTTGATAGTGCCCTTTAAAATATCGACTGAATGTTCAAAAACACCGCCTTCTTGTTGAACACATATTTGGGCCCTTTTATTGACACTACGTGAGGAATTCAACACAGTTCGGCCATCAATTCTATTAATTATAGTTTCAATATAATTTTTCAGTTCATCTACATCATTATGTTTTATTTTGTTCACCTCATTTTTCAGAAGTACCCAAAAATGAAAATCTAGAGGTGCCATGTCTGGTGAACGAGGGGGCTACTTAAAAGGACCATTTGTAGCGATCCATCTGTTTCCAAAACAGTCTCGCAGCATTCTTTTTACGCCACTGACTTTATGTGCTGTTGCTCCATCCTGCTGAAAACGAGCCTCCAAATCAATATCATCGAAAAACTCTTCCAACACTCTTGTTAATAAATTTATGTAACGGGTTCCGTTCAAAGAACCATGGTATGTACCGATAATTCTGCCTTTAAATGAACCACACCAAACATTGATACTGAATCGTACTTGAGGATTGTGGGGATGGATTAGAAATTAATTATGTCTACTCCAATAATGAAAATTCTTTCCACTATACTCCCACGATTTGAAAAATTAGTCTCATCACTCCATATAATATTTCTAGAGAAGTTTGGATCATGTCTGCATTTATTCATAAACCACCAACAAAACCCCAATCGTCTCTCAGGTTCACCAGGTTCTAGTGTTTGCACTGGTCTTAACTTATAAGGAGAAATCTTATGTTTCTTCAGAATTCGTTGAATACCAGACAGTAGAACGGCTATTTATCTAGATAAATCTCTGATGGAATTATTTGGATTTACCTCAAAGTAGGACGAAACGTCAATATATGTAAAACGTTTTTTAGTTCTCCTCTTCTCAAAAACTTTTTCATTGTTCCTGAATCGACGATGAAGCACAGCAAAAAAACGCCGATTAGGTAATTCACGATCAGGAAACGAATTGCTGTAGTGTTGGAGTGCTCTTACACTTTTTTTCTGGCACACCAAGTAGGATTCTAACATATCACATTTTTCTTGATGGGAAAACGGCATTTCGAAAAATATTCGATCAGTAGTTGACAGTTACAATAATTTATGACATTGTCATGATATGCTTGAGAATATTTGACAAATAGTATTTCAACAAAGTTTCAAGGCAACTTGATTGCTCATAATAATTATGTTTTATCGTATCAAACACCCTTTTTCCAATCACATTCATATGACCCCCCAGTATTTTCTGTTCTGTACAAAAACGACTTCAAAGCATTACAGCAGACACATTTTGATTCACAAAATAAATGCGGCTAGCAGAATGGCTTTAAGATGGAAATTATCGTTTTGTACATTAATACCAAATAGCTCAGTGGTGTCAATTGAGTGGTGCAATTTTTTCTTTTTACTGTCTTATTTTGCTATTAATAACAAAATATTGTCACTCGTATAAGTACCAAAATTGGGTGTTTGGACAATCATGAGGTTTTATTCGCCAAAACAAAGAAATTTTTTGTACTAGTGAAAGAAATAAATATTTCCACATAAGTCGCTCATTTTCCACTTTAGGAAGAAAGGTATTATGAGGTTTGTTGTTGAAAATGTTATTACGAATCGAAATGCTTGAAAAAATATGTTCAATTGAAAAAAAATTAATTTTATGAAGTATTCTGAAAACGCGGCTGACAATTTTTTTTGTTTTCGGCATCCAGAAGGCCATTTATACTATTTTCAACCGAATTCGTAGCATCAATAATAACTGAGTTGGCAATGATGCCGACTTAATTTGGAACACCCTGTATATACGCGTTTTTTTCCATCCAATGTTTCATTAAAAACAAAAAATAAACTATACCGTTATAAATTTCAGATTTCCTACTTGAAAATGGAGTATTTGAAATTCCAATTTAAGATCTCGTAAGTACGTATCAGATTTTAATGTAATACACTCGGTTCTAAAAAATAGGTCCTCACGCGCCTGACCAAGCATCCCTTGCGTAGAATGCATAAATTCCTATATGATTTTTATTCGGACAAACTATCACTCTGACAAAAAAAGTGCCAATCTCCTTTTTGGTAGAAATATCCATTTTTTACAAGGCTATATTTTTTCTCACTTATTATAGTCATCCCAGTCCAAAATATTCTAGGAATTTGAAATTAAAAATATTTTTGAATTTTTTTTGACTTTATGAAATCGATTGACCAATGCATTTTTTTTATAACAACCAGTTTAGTCAAAACTAATTATTGAAAAAAAATCAGCGAGATTGCTGATTACTTGTTTTCATGAACTCCGCCAACTGAACTAATACGCGTATAGAGTGACTGGAATCTATTTTCGTAAAATTATTGAGTGAGAGAAGTTTGAAACTGCTGAGAGCTTCGGTTTTTTTAAGTTGCATATTCAAATAATCACTTTGTGCTGCACTATTTTTTCAATAAATTGTAGACCAATTCATACCTCTCTCTTGGCTATACCGAAAATTACTCATGAGTAGCCGTTTTAGCAGATTCACTAATCTCATGTGGAATCATTTTAGCCTCACTTTTACTACTGATTTACATTTTTGGGATTTGAAAATGAAAAAAAACACTCCAATGTTACATGCCAAGCTTTGTCAAAATAAAATACAAAGTTCATGTTATTGTCAAAGCCGCCTACATATATTTTCGAAATCGTGAAGTAACCGCTTCGAAAGTGAAAGAAATCGTTCCGAAAATAGCTATTTTTGGTGCCATTTGTGTAATTGCCATTTAATAAGTCAAACCGGAAATTTTATTTTCGGGACGGCTGCAGAATAATTATATTACATAGCAACATATTTTGCTACTCTGTAGCTTTTTCAATCAATTATAGTTATTATTACAACCGAATCTGTTATTCGCGTATCGACCGTGTGTCGTTCAAGACTTTTCGTAATCCAGCTGAGAGATTATATTTTGATTCCGAAGTAAGAACACACCACGTACCTTGTAATTCTACAGAAAAATCCGTTTTTTGTGTTCGCGAATTCGCTTCAACAACGACCATGGATGAAATTGAAGAAATTGAGGAACAAAATCAAATTTCTTCAGAGATATTGGGAGAATCCTGTGCAGCAAGTGTTGATTTACTGCCGAAAATATCTCAAGAGCGGTATCAAAAAGAATATGAAAATTTTGAAAGTTTATGACAACATCGACATTTTAAGGTCTGTTATTTTAAATCACACCATATTAGATTATTGCCTACAAAATGGTATTTTCAGAATTGGAAAATTATTTTTGTTCTTGAGATGAAAGTCTGATGGAGACACACCAAAGAAAGCAAAAATTTTGTCTAAAGAGGAAGTAACTAAGTTTTTGTTGGAGGGAGATGATCATACATGGTTGCTTGAAAAGGTTGTATCAATGTGTGGTGTTTTTGGCGCCTGTAGACGTGACGAACTTATTGAGCTGACTGTGGATGCTGTTGAAAGCACCAGTACCAGAGTTTTAGTTACATTGATGTATACTAAGAACAAAAAGAACAGAGTATTTGTCATTCCTTTTGACGCCTATGGTTTATCCCAAGAATACGTAGATTTGCGGCCTTCAAATTTGGAAAATCGGCGACTCTTCATTGGTTATAGGAATGGTAAATGTGTAAAACAAGTTGTGGGCATTCATACTTTTGCAGCTCTTCCAAAGAAAATTGCAGCATTCTCAAAATTGGAAAATCCTCTCTACAAGTGCTCTACAAGGGCACTCGTTTTGAAGATCTTCGGCTAGGTTAGGTTAGGTTTGAACATGAGTGAGCTCGTATCAGGCCCTCCACTGCGGCCAATGGCCTATTTTGGCTCACCCTATGGTTATATTTCTCCCAGTATATCCAATCTCTTGACGAAATTGAGGAATGCATTGGGAGAACAATTTACCAAGTTTTCTAGCCTTACTGTCGTATCGCCAAATATTGAGAATCTGGATCTGGCTGCTGCAGGGCATGTACACAGAATGTGTTTAGCCGTTTCATCATCCTCCATACATAGCCGGCACTCTGCATCTTGTGCAAGTCCGATTTTATGCATTTGATGTTTGAGTTTGCAGTGGCCAGAAAGCAAACCTACTATAACTCTGAGATGCGCTCTAATGAGATGTAGCAGTTTGTCAGAGTCCTATTTTTTCCTAGTACAAGCAATGAATGCTTTGGAATAGGCTAGGCCAGGTAGACTACGCCAGTACTCGAGTCTTTTATTGTCTGCCCAAGCTGTTATGACATTTTCGACAGTGCTATATGCTAAACCATTTACCGGTTCTGGTCCAGTGAACGTTGTTTCGGCCCCCCATTTTGCTAGGGCGTCCGCTAATTCGTTTCCTTCTAGGCCTGTGTGACCTGGTATCCAGACTAGGGAACTTTGTTGCGTTTCGCCAGTCGGTTTAAGGTGTCTCTGCAGTTCCATACTGCCCTAGATTTGAAGCAGTTGGATTCAAGCGATTCAAGTGACTATCTGAAAATATTTTTATTGTTTTTTGTGTGTGGTGTCGATTTTCCAGCTCCCTGGCACACATTTTGATGGCATCCCTGCTAAAAATATCACATATATTCTCATGAAAAAATATAGACGAATTATGATAATTTATAAGGATCTACGTCGGAAGTCTTTAACCTACACGTACGTAATCCCTGGCACATACACTTTTTGGAAGGATGTATGAGGAGTTATGAGTAGGTATAATTTATAAGTATATCCGAATATATAGGTTTGTATCACGCAGTGGTTGTTTGAGGGGACTATGAGATTCGATGAGGTATTCCACTTTCAATCACAACGATATTATATGCTCATTCACAAGCTTGTCAACGTATGAGAAATGTGTGGAAATTCACAAATACCAATCTTATTTGGTATCGTGAAGAATGTGGATTCAGTATTCGATGATCTGTATCAGAAATTCCGTATCCAATTTTATTGGGTCTCTGGTGGAAAAAGTGGGATCAGGAATTCATTACCTAAATTTATGCGATGCCTATAAGTTTTCATACAAATCAAAATCACTGAGAATTCGCAAGTGTCGATAAGAAAACAAGGATACAGAGTATAAGTGTTTGTTTTAGGCAATAGTAGTGCAAAGTGACTATATACACGATTCGATGAGGTATTCCAATTTCAAACAAAATAATATTTTATCCTCATTCAAAATTTTGAGAACCTATGTGTGGAAATACACAATAAATAATCTCATTCGGTATCGTATAAAAAAGTGTGTTCAGAACTTGAAGGTCAAATCTGTATTTGGAATTCCGTATCCAATTTTATGCGAATCCTATGAGATTTCATGAGATCCAACAAAATTTTCTTAAGAATAATCGAATAGATTATTATCATATCATACCAGAATATTTCAAAAATATTTCAGAAAGATCAACACAAGATCAACGAAATGCAACATTCCAAGAAAATCTTTCTAGAATATTGCTGAAATATTCGAATAGATTATTATTATCATATTCCTCCATCATATTCCTCCAGATTTTCAAAACATCAGGAGTATCATAATGTACCCAAGGTTATTTTATCTACGCCTACAAATAATAAGTGGAAAAGTTATTGGGTATAACCCTCAAAATATTCTGCAACCGTAGACACGTGTTTCGAGCTTAAGCTCTCATCAGTACGGTAAAATCAAGTGCAAAGATGTACAACACTTGGATGTAAAAATAAAAACAAAGGAAGTCATCATCAGGAAGCCAACCACACATTTGTGGCTTCGGTTAGAAGACCTTGTGCTTACAAGGCAACAACTAACGTCGCCACGGAGGCAGCTATAGCTACCAGCGTGACAATCCTACCCAGGAAAATACAAATAAGGATGGATTAAGCGAGGGGCAATATATGAAAATATAAGTGGAAAAGGTATTGGGTATAACCCTCAAAATATTCCACAACCGTAGACACGTGTTTCGAGCTTAAGCTCTCATCAGTACGGTAAAATCAACTGCAAAGATGTACAACACTTGGATGTAAAAATAAAAACAAAGGAAGTCATCAGCAGAAAGCCAACCACACATTTGTGGCTTCGGTTAGAAGACCTTGTGCTTACAAGGCAACAACTAACGTCGCCACGGAGGCAGCTATAGCTACCAGCGTGACAATCCTACCCAGGAAAATACAAATAACGATGGATTAAGCGAGGGGCAATATATGAAAATATAAGTGGAAAAGTTATTGGGTATAACCCTCAAAATATTCTGCAACCGTAGACACGTGTTTCGAGCTTAAGCTCTCATCAGTACGGTAAAATCAAGTGCAAAGATGTACAACACTTGGATGTAAAAATAAAAACAAAGGAAGTCATCAACGTTAGTTGTTGCCTTGTAAGCACAAGGTCTTCTAACCGAAGCCACAAATGTGTGGTTGGCTTCCTGTTGATGACTTCCTTTGTTTTTATTTTTACATCCAAGTGTTGTACATCTTTGCACTTGATTTTACCGTACTGATGAGAGCTTAAGCTCGAAACACGTGTCTACGGTTGCGGAATATTTTGAGGGTTATACCCAATAACTTTTCCACTAATATTTTCATATATTGCCCCTCGCTTAATCCATCCTTATTTGTATTTTCCTGGGTAGGATTGTCACGCTGGTAGCTATAGCTGCCTCCGTGGCGACGTTAGTTGTTGCCTTGTAAGCACAAGGTCTTCTAACCGAAGCCACAAATGTGTGGTTGGCTTCCTGTTGATGACTTCCTTTGTTTTTATTTTTACATCCAAGTGTTGTACATCTTTGCACTTGATTTTACCGTACTGATGAGAGCTTAAGCTCGAAACACGTGTCTACGGTTGCAGAATATTTTGAGGGTTATACCCAATAACTTTTCCACTTATATTTTCATATATTGCCCATCCTTATTCCTACAAATAATGATATATATTTCAAAATGACTTCAGTTGCAAATGATAAATTTTTTTATCAGAATCAGATAATCGAGAATGTATTTATTTATGTATTATTTCTCTCGTATGTCGAATGTATTCGCTGATAAACAGTTTTTGTTTCTTTTCGAATGAACTACATGGTTCTTTCACAAGTCTTGAGCTCTGAATGTCTGAATCGTTGTATGAGGGGTAATCCTCATACATCGTCTGTATGTATGTAATAAACGAATCTCTAACCGGCTACTCGGATAGCTTCTTCTTCTACTCGGAAGATGGTGCGGCCTAGACCACTTTTCATAGAGCGGGATCTGAGTAAGTAAATACCAACCACGGTAAGATGAGAGTTGAGATAATAGAGACGAGGAACAGATGGTGTTAAAACTGGCTGCACAAATCTACCCGATCTTCCTCCTTTTCGTTTCTGTTAAAAAAATTTCTAATTTGAAAATGACTTTATTCTTTATGTGCATAAGTGCATATAAAATTATAGAATCCATTGGATTTCAATCCTCATATGGAAATAGAACGTGCCAGGAACAATCTGGCAGACCTGGCAGAATATCAATGATTTTTTTTAATGTTCAAGTTACTGTGATGAAAACTCATACGTTCTAATTCATTTTCAAACTGCAGGACCTCATAGAAACATGTAGCATCCATCCCAGTAATCGCTGATGGAAACGGATAACAGTTATGTCTAAGAACACATTAGAAATTAAAGGAATATGTATCTGTAATGTCTTTTAAATACTAATGAATATCGAATATGGCTCTATACGGATTTGCGGTTTCACTATCCAACTTGAATCTCATAAACTATCAAGAGTAATATAACAAGACCTTGATAAATAGTCGACTATTTTTATTGCATCCAAATTTCGACTGTATTTTATAATAATTTAACGAGACATTATTTTGGCATTAATAATCTGATGAGAGCCCGAGAGCGAAGCTCGAGGGCTTTCATCTCTGATTATTAATGCCAATATAATGTAGAGTAAAATTAATAAATACAAGAGAAATTTAACAGCAATAAAATAGTCGACAATTAATCAAGGTCGTGTTATATTTGTGAAGATTATTTCTTGAATCTACTTCTTTATATCAGTTATATGAATGAATGAAAATTAAACAATTTGGAATAATTTATTCAAAATATCAAGAACAAAGCACAAAATCTAAACAAAAACAGCACCATCTTTTAATTTATCAATTGAAATTAAAAACACAATTATTGTATGTGACATTTCCACCATGCGTAATTTGTGACATTTGTTCAGCTTTTGAAGAATTTGCAGTATTAACCGTAGAAGGTCCATTCTGTTATACAGCTTCAACACGATTGATTTTATTTGACGTTTAATATGTATTTATTTAGAGTACTGTCAGATGCTCAGGCTCCTTGATATGAGTATCAAGCTGAATAGTCGGTGACTATTGTGCATCATGTAAATAGTCGCTAATAGAGCGTGTTGATTGGTCCTGTCAAACAGGAAACAAACGTATGATTGGTTGATGACTGATATTTAATAGACGAAAGAAATAATCTTAAATATTTTTTTATCAGTCTCTATGAGACATTTTTGGCAGGGATATACCTCTGCCTGAAATATCGTAGCTAGTTTACCCATACTGAACGAGAGTTTCACTGCTGGGTTCATCCCATATATTCCGGCTCTGACGCCTTTCTGAGTTTTGGAACCGTCGGTGAACCAACGTACATTTGCCCTACATAGGTTGGTTTCATTCCGGACCCAGTCTTCTCTTTCGGGAAAGACCACAGTGTAGGACGTGTGAAGGTTGATAGTTTAAGGCATGATGTCTAGGGCATTCCTAGAATGTTGTGAGCTATTATGCCCTCCAGTATGCCGCTGCCTCTCATGACACATGCCTGCGGTAGACTAATGGCCGCTTGGTAGAGTCTATATGTTGCCCATCTTGCCACTCTCTCTCGAACTATGTGGAGAGGAAGTAATCCAAGGAGAACTTCCGTTGGCGTGGAGCGATTGCTTCCAGTAATCGCCAGGCACTCTTGTCTCTGTAGTCAGTTAAGTTTAGCAATGGCCATTTTTTTATAACCCATGCTCCACCAGACCATAAAGCCATACGTTATCATTGGACGTATAACGGTCACGTACAACCAATATACGTGTTTTGGTGACATGCCCCATGTTTTGCCGCATTATCTGCGGCATGTCCATAATGGTAGGCTAGCCTTCCGGATAGTCTTTTTCAAGTGCGAGTTCCAATTTAGTTTTTTATCCAGGGTTATTTCCAGATATTTTGGTTCGCAAAATAATTGTTACACCATTGATGGAAGGAGGTATTAAATGTTCCAGCTTCCTTTTCCTGGTGAATGGTACTATGACCATTTTGTGGGGGTTAATGGACATTTCCTTCCTCTCACACCATTTATATATGGTATCCAATATATCCTGAAGGACGTAGGAGATCGTCTCTTCGGATTTATAGTTTATTACTAGTATCAGATCGTCAGCATATGCTTGCAGATCAACCTCCCAAAGCGAGAAAATGGCCAGCAGATCATCCACCAGCAGTGACAATAACAGTGGGGAGTGGACCTCTCCCTGGGGACAGCCCCTGGCTGGCTTAAAGCTGACACTTTCCACCTGTAGAGAGGTCCTTATAGTTCTTTTGTGAAGCATAGTTCTTATCCAGTCACATAGTATCGGTTCAATCTCTCTAGCAACAGTGGCCTCATATAGGGAGTGAGGTAGTGCATTCGAAGAAAACAGACATCTTTGGGAGATCGTTTGCCAACGAACAGTCGTTACTGACCGATAATGAACCCTTTACTCCCATAAACACCTACTGCGTAGGCTTATTATGGAAAGTACCTATCAGAAAACAACTACTCCCCTTGCTAAGACCACGACGGGTATTGAATTAAATCTAACAGCTACTTGTGCAACGTTTCTCAAAGCATCAGAGGACGCAATTGCAAGTGCCCTCTATGAGTAAGGTAGTGCATTGTTATATGCACCTTCTATGATCCTCGGCTACTATGCTTGTAGAAAATGGTGGATCTACCATCGGTAAAAGAACTTGGAGTTTGTATTTCCTCTGCGGTGGCGGAGTCGTATATTGAAAATTCAGTTTCAAAGAGAATGGATATAAGAGACAACTATTTCATAGTAATGAGGAAACACCGACAACAAGTTCAAATACTGGTGATATAGATGGTAAATCTCTCATCGATGGAATAGAAATTTCAAATAATGGCAATTGTCAAATTACTTTTCAAATTTATAAATAGTTAGTATTATTATAATCATTGTAATTGTAAACAGAATAAAGTTTGAAAAAAATAATTGAACAAGTGATTTCTGAACGGCCGCCAGCTGTTGAAAAATCTCAAAGGACGTAGGCGTTAACATTAACTTTTCAATTGTCATATGACTACCGTTAAATCAAAACAACAGTATGAGATTACGAAAATACAATAACATGTCGCGATGTTATATTATTTGTGCAAACCTTACGTGTTTAATTAAATTTCAGAAACTCAATAGTCTGAAAAGTGCTTAGTGCTCCCTGACCAGAATTACTTTTTGAAATTGCTTAGTATACGTGAGAATTCTATAAATAAAAGTGCTTAGTGCTCGAGACATCGAAGCACTTTTCAAGAGTGCTTAGTGATCGGAACCCGTTTTGTCAGTGCTCGGCACAGTTCTGTGATGAAAATAGCCAATTTATTATTATTATAGAATGATAAAATACAATATCAATATCAATCAGTAACAACAGAAAAGTTACTATTATAAATTATCCATCATCATGGGCTTGTAGATGCCTGTTTTGTGCCTTTTTTCACCTACTTAATTGGATTATTCCAAGACTTGGTTGAGAATTGATTCAAATATCTGCCAAATAGTGGTAGCGATGAGATGGCGATAAACATACCACCATAAATAAAAGAAGTTAAAATTAATGAAGAAGTAAAAAATAATTATACTCACAAGGTTTTAGAAAATACTGAATATGATCGCATTCTTGATCAAGGTTGTTTCTTCCAGACTATAAATTCTGGAAGGCCTATCGATAACTCGATATTTGTTGGTTCAATAAATGGACTGTAAAACAATAGGGTAGCAAATACGTAATTTAATTAGAAAGGAATTGGGATAACGAGCAGTAACAAACTCACCTTTTTATCCCGATTCCTGTTTTGTACGGTGATTTTCGGTGTAAGGACAGAGTTCTTGATCTTCGTGCATGCATGCAAGGCCACACCGGGAAAAACAGACGTACCAGTGGAGAAAACAACAGGTTTTCCGTTTAAACAAAAGCACAAATAAAAAAATGCGTATCACCGACACCATATAGTTCGTATATCGAAAATTGTACTGTTCGAAAATACTACTCTGCGTCGAGGTATTCGTTATCCACAAAAAACGGGAAGTGTGTTGACTGCTTTTAAACGCGAAATGAAATACAGGGTGTACAAATAATAGGGTTTGACGGTAAATATATCAGGACCGAACATTCCGCCTCCCCAAAACCAAATTAAAGATTCAGTTTTAGAAACCCAAGGTCCAGCTGAGACAAAAAAAAATTAATAATAAGAAAGAAAAAAAAAAACTTGAACTGAAATAAATTCAATAAAAAAAATACAAAGGAAAGATCATTGGGAAATTGGCAGAGGGCACAGTTTCACCAAGGGTCGCTTGAATGTACCTTGGGCAGTGACCACTTCTGCTACACGAGCAACAGCATCTTTGCCAAATGTGATTGATTTGATTCTACCTAAAGAGAAGCGAGAGGAGACCATTTTTTGATAAAACCAAGGTACCAACTTCAACCGACGATGAGGGCTCTAGCCACTTGCTTCTCTGCTGTAGAGTATGTAAGTACTCTCTGCTATACCGGCGCCAAAAATCCTGATGGAGGCGCTGAAGTAATTGAAAACGAGATAACCGATTGAGTGAGGTAGAGGTGAAGTCCGGCATTGGAATGGCAGTCAAGGGCTCCATAGTCAAAAAATGGCCCGAAGTCAAGACAGAAAGGTCATTCGGATCCGAACTCAACGGAGTCAAGGGGCGAGAGTTCAGCACGGCCTCGATCAGTACCACCAATAACTCTAATTAAATGGGTTTTAACCGACTTAACGCCCGCTTTCCAAAGGCCACCAAAGTGAGGAGACGAGGAAGGGTTGAAGTGAAAGTCGATGGTTTCCTTTGGAGCCGCGGCCTCCATATACTTCAAGAGCTCTTTTCGGGACCCCACAAAATTGGTTCCATTGTCGTAGTATAAGTGTTCGCACCGTCCCTTGCGAGCCACGAATCTCTGAAGGGCAGTCAGAAAGATTTCAGAGGAAAGATCACTCGCAAGTTCGAGGTGCACGGCTTTCGTCGCGAAGCAGACAAAAATGCACTGATATGATTTAAACGTCTTGGCGCCATGCTGTCGTATCAACGTTATTGCAAAAGGGCCAGCAAAATCAACTCCAGAGTGAAAAAACGGCTTCACTTGGGATATACGCGCCGAAGGCAAATTTCCCATCGGGGGTTGAATAGGTTTAGGGCTTTGTCTCCAACATTGGACACATTTGGATAGAATCGAACGAATAGCTCTCCGAGGAGACAGGATCCAACAAACTTGAGCTAAATGATATTGAGCAGTACGATCACCCGAGTGAAGAATTTTTTTATGAAAATACGATATCAATAAATCGGTAAGACAACTGTGACAGGGCAATAAGAGATGATGTTTCACGTCATAAGATAAACTAGAGTATCTGACGCGACCTCCCACTCTCAACAAACCTCTTTCATCCAGAAATACGTTCAATTTCTTCAAGGGTTTAGAAAAGCAAGAATTTCGAATTTCATTTTCAAATGACATATATTGGGAATGCTTCACCAGTACCAATAAAGAGTCATACAACTCCGAGGTTCTGAGAGGACCCACTCGTCGTTTGGAGGAATGTCGGGAATTATAACAAAGGCGCAGCACAAAGCAGAGGACTCGTTGCAAATTCCTGAAACAAGAATACTTTTTCAGCAAAGTATTCAAAAAATCGTCCTCTGAAACTAAAGTGGAGAAGGCAACTAAACGTTCTTCATCGGGATGAGAAACCACTGAATAATCAATTTCAGCAGGTAACCACGAGTGTCCGGGAGTGTGGAAAAAATCCGGTCCTCGGAACCAAACGGTACTACTCAATAACTCTGAAGGGTACAAGCCTCTTGATACGATATCAGCAACATTGGATGAAGAATCTATGTGAAACCAGCAAGATGGGTTAATTTTCTCCTGAATAACGGTGATCTATTAGCCACGAACGTCTTGAATTTATATGCGCTTGATTTGATCCAAAATAATACAATTTTGGAGTCGGACTAAGCGTAAATATGTAAGAGCTCCAAAACTCCTTCGACTGATTTCCGAGTGAAATCTAGAAGTTTGGAAACTGATACGGCCGCACACAGTTCAAGTTTTGGAACTCAGCGGGTTGTTATTAAACCTAATCTGCAATTTTTGTAAGTCTGTTTCTGCGTAACAGACCATATGACTATTCAGGTTTCATATTTGAGACATAGTGTTTATATACACGAGAAAAAAAATTGGGCAAAGGACTGTTCCCTGTGGCACACCCATTGATATAATCAGTTATTTACTCAGTTGTTCTCCAATTTTTACTATTTGGGTACGTTGGGACAAATAGTGCATGACCTCGGATTCCATACCCAAAAAGTTTAATCAACATAGCATCATGTGAAACAGCATATTTAATGATTTTGCTGGATCAATGAAGACTGCTACACATTTTTATGATTCATCTAAGGCATTTACTGTTTGTTCCATGACATCCATAACGACATTTTCTGTGTTGAAGTTGTTTATTTAACCAAATTGTCGTTCTGTTAATGCATGATTTTTGTTGAGAAACTCAATGAGTCTTTTTTCAATCGATTGCTCAAAAATTTTTGAGATATTATTGATCACTGATATGGAGCGATAATCACCTACTTTATTTTTCTTTCCGGCTTGAAAAACTGGAGTGACTCTTGATTTTTTCTACTGATGCGGGATATTTCCATTTTTGAAACATAAGCTAATTACATGAACTAGCAGTAGAGGGTGATTCACGAGGAATTGTACTTAGTCCAACCAAAAGTACTATGGACCAAGGCCATTTCATATCTGGTATTGAAAAATGCATTGTTGGAAAATGATTATGTGCTATCGATGTAGTGCCGCATCACTCATAAGCATAATGTGAATCCGACAAAATTATATTAATTATAAAAGATAATTTTTTTTCTGTAGAAAACAAAAACTTCCGCGTTCAATTTTTTTCAACTGTTGCTTAGTATAGTCTTTCAGCTTTGAAGTGAGAAGAATTGAAATTGTCTGATCTGTTTTAAAAAAAACCAATGAATTTAAAAAAAAATAAGTCCGGACCTAAAAATTTTTTTTCAAACCTCTCATTTTGAGCTCAGAGAGCATTCTCAGTGTGCCAAATTTCATATATCTGAGTTCTTCACTTTTAGAAAAATTCAACATATAGAGATGCACATATTTTCAAATATCGTCCTGTATATACGTCAATAACTCAACAAGGCATTTTTCAATACCAGATATGAAATGGCCTTGGTCCATAGTACTTATGGTTGGACTATGTACAATTCGTCGTGAATCACCCTGCATAGAGATGTATGTTTTTAATAAAAGTCGATGTTTGGGCCCGGTGCATAGTCGGTCTTGAGTTTCAAAATCAATATGATTATCTCATTTTCATCCACAGGATCTAGTTACAATATGGCTATCACTGGATTTTCTTTTAAAAAGTTATGAGGTGAGTTACATTTGACAATTTTTTTTCTGAAGTTCAATCCTATATTTGTTAACTACTCATTGAATGAATCTGATTTTTCTTCTTTACTCTAGATTCACCATTTCCTTCAATAATATTAGTATGTTCTAAATGGTTATTTGTCGATTGAGTGAAAAAGACTTCCTTTACAATTTTCCAAATCTGTTTATAATCATGATTCAATATATCTTACTTATTTTTTTATATAAACATTTTCAGCATGAAGCATTTCTTTATTTTTTCCCTGAACAATAACGCCACCCAAATAAATTCCTTCTTTATTCTCACCTGAACCAACTCCATCTCTTATTACAAAGAAAACCCCACTGTCATGATGAATCTTTTATTTGAAATGAAACACTCCTTATTATGGTTTTTGAACTCATTGAGAGTAAAAAGCGGACAACATAAAGGAAGAGGCGCTTTTATTGTTCTGAAATGCTGGTTGAAATGCCGCTATATATTTAAATAAAGCACATCCGTTGATGACTATCTCGCAAAGCTGTGAACTTTTCCCTCATTATATAAATTTGCCTTATCCTCTAATTCTAACGAAACCTTTGTTTTTAACCACAGGTTGAGGGAGATAAAGAAGATTCGCGGCGTTGGTATGTCCTAGAAATTGAAATGAATATCTTGTTTTGTGTTCTTAGCTGTTTGTATAAATATGTAATGGGAGTTGTAACGAGCAGCCCGTCAGATGTTTTTATGGCTGTTTCAGCTCCGTTACGTTTATGTTACGTTTTTGGAGCTGGTCGTAACTATGAGTCGTTTAATCTGGAGGAGCCACTGCTATTGAGGCTGGAAGGTGGTAATGATATGATTTTAAAATTTCAGTGACAGAAAGATTGTTGTCAACACCATTCTTTTGGTTCAGATCGCTTGAAAAAAGAAAATGCTCCTAAGTGTGGGACTAAATTATTAAGATGTATATGAAATAATAATAATAATAACCTTTTCCAATTCCAGTATAATTACTGTTTGAGTCAGTATGAAACAGTCGACATTGTATGTATAAAGAAAGTATTAAAAATCACATCAAATTTTTGTGATATACATACAATGAAATTCAAATTCGACCCCCACCATTGGGATCTCCTAAACTACAGGAGATACGTCGAGGCTTGAATTGGGGCAAAGTTGCGTATTCTGGTGCTTAACAAAATACTGTTTTGAAACTTGGAAAATTCCGAGTATTTCCGGAAATAGCAGGAAAAAAACTGAAAATCGGAATTTTAGTTTTTATTTTTTTCTCTCGTTATTTGACAATATAGCTCAAAACCAAAAGTACATTTTCATTGATACTTTTTTTCAGCTACACGTTTTCATGTTAAGATTTACTATCCGACGTATCGTCTTCTGGCAATCAGCATCAACTTTTTTTTTTCTGTTATGGGCGCCATATTGTTTTTTTATACAGAAAAATAGTGATTCTCATTTTGAATTCATTAATGTATAATTTGTTATGATTTGCACTTCTGAAACCACAGATATTAAAAAAAACAACTTCATCTGAGATGGTCATGACCCATCGAAAACTTTTGTTTAATGAACACTAGTTGTCAGAACTCATTAAACATCATAAGTTTGCACAAGTACTTCAGTCGAAATGTCCTCAAATGAAGAAAAACGAGATATGTTGAAACTCTATTATAAATTTGATAGGAATAGTATGAAAACAACACAAATTTATTTTGAATTATATCCGCAAAGACAACAGCCGGATAGAACATTATTCGGAATTTTGGGCAAACACTTGGCTGAGTACGGTGCGTTTCAATAACAAGAATGAAATCATGAGCTTGTAAAAATGCACAAAATGTTTTACAACAAGTGTTCGAAATGATGGCCTTCCTCTTGAATACATAACCGAGCTCGTCGTCTCAAATTAAGAACAGCCCTAACAATATCCCTTCTTCTGATAGACCTGAATTGCGTGATGATATTGTCTCTAAGTTCATCTACTGTGTCATATTCTTGCTCTCCATAGATTCTGATCTTTAAAGTGCCCCACAAGAAAGTATCCAAAACAGTACGGTCAGGTGACCTTGCCGGCCACCTCACTGGTCCTGAATTTCCTAACCACCTATTAGGAAATCTTTGGTGTAAATATTCGCAAACTTATCTTTTATTTTGTGGAGGAGCCCCGTCATGCTGAAACCAGCAGCTGTTATAATTAACAGGGGGAAACGTATCCATATATTCTTCGAATTCGTTTCTTAAGAACCGAAGATAGGTTTCCCCGTTCAAAGTATTAGAGAAGAAATGAGGTCCAAGTATTCGGTCGTCATAAATTCCAGCCCATACATTTAAACGAAGCCGAACTTGTGGTCTGACTTATCTGAAATGTCGTGGATCATTTTCACTCCAAATGTGCTCATTATTTCTATTAAAAACACCACAGTTCGAAAATGTACTTTCGTCGGTCCAAATAATGTTTTTCAAGAAATTTCTATTCGAGAGCCAGCTACAAAATTCCATTCTTCTCTCAGGATCACCTGGATGTAATTTTTGTGAAATATTTATCATAACATTTCAAACCACTTTTATTGAGTTCCCTCCAAACGCTCGTCTGTGGCACATCCATTTCTGCAGAGACTTGATCTGAAAAAGTACCAAAAATAATTATACTTCTTCGAATATGGAATGAACAATAATTTTATCTTGGCTAATAAGTTACGTCTACTATTTTGTTCCATTCTGCCTCCATATTTCATACTTGGTTTTTGAAACGCAGCGTACTCAGCCAAGTGTTTGTCCAAAATTCCGAATAATGTTCTATCCGGCTGTTGTCTTTCCGGATATAATTCAAAATAAATTTGTGCTGTTTTCGTACTATTTCTATCAAATTTATAAAAAGTTTCAACATATATCGTTTTTCTTCATTTGAGAATGAGGACATTTCGACTGAAGTATTTGTGCAAACCATGTTCAATGAGTTCTGACAACTAGTGTTTATTAAACAACATTTTTCGATGGAGTCATGACCATCTCAGTTGAAGTTGTTTTTTTTTTAATATCTGTGGTTGCAGAAGTGAAAATCATAACAAATTATACATCATTGAATTCAGAATGAGAATCACTATTTTTCTGTATAAAAAAAACAATATGGCGCCCATAGCAGAAAAAAAAGTTGATGAATGCCAGAAGACGAAACGTCGGATAGTAAATCTGAACATGAAAACGTGTAGCTGAAAAAAGTATCAATGAAAATGTACTTTTGGTTTTGAGCTATGTTGTCAAATGACGATAGAAAAAAATAAAAACGGAAATTCTGATTTTCAGTTTTTTCCCGATATTTCCGGAAATACTCGGAATTTTCCAAGTATTAAAACAGTATTTTGTTAAGCACCAGAATACGTAACTTTGCCCCAATTTAAGCTTTGACGTATCTCCTGTAGCTTAGGAGATCCCAATGGTGGGGGTCGAATTTGAATTGCCCTGTATATTAATAAAATAAATAGTCTAATGAAATTCATGCCACATTGTTAATCTTGTAAACATTCATTTACTTTATAGTAATATTTATTTCCTATATAATTTCTTTAATTATCTTTGAATATTAGGCTATAATTATACTCAATTGAAATTTCCTCATGTACCTTATTGTAAAGGACTAGGCACACATATGAGGGGGATTCTACCTATCGATTGAATTTGCTGTAATTCAGTTACACCTACTACAGAACCAAACAAAATTTCAATGTCAAAATATTTTATTAATCAACATATTCTCCTCTTAATTGGATACCTTTATTACAGCGAACCTGCAACGTCTCTAGACCTTTCAAAAAACTGTTTCTTCTTGCTCTGCAAACCAGACCTCCACAGCTTTTATCACCTCCTCGTTGGAAAAAAATTTACGACCTTTTAAACTTTTTTTCAGTTGAGAAAAGAGATGATAGTCGGACGGAGCCAAATCTGGTGAATAAGGAGGGGTGTTATAGTAATTCAAACCCTAAATCACGAATTTTTTGCATGGCAACATAAGATTTGTATGCAGGGGCGTTGTCCTGCAAAAACAAAACATCTTTGGATAGCTTTCCGCGTCTTTTCTCTTTAATTTTTTTCCGTAGAGTGGTCAGTAATGTCGAATAGTAATCTCCAGTTATTGTTTTACCCTTATACAAAAAATCAAACATGATTACTCCATGGAAATCCCAAAAAACTGAAGTAAGAACTTTTCCAGCAGATTTTTGGACACGAAATTTCTTAGGCCATTCCACCGATTGTTGCTTTGTTTCTGGATCATAGAAATGTACCCAAGTTTTATCCATAGTAACAATACGGTTCAAGAAGTCTACATCGTTTTCAAATCGAGCACAGATCGAACGCGATGCTACTACCCTTGCACGCTTTTGGTCAACATTCCATCATTTGGGGATCCATTTTGCAGCAATTTTTCTCATGTCCAAATTGACGTGAACTATATGATGAATGCGTTCGTATGAACTATTCAGTGCTTCAGATATCCGTTTTAGCCCAATTCGACGGTCTGTTAAATTCATGTCATGAACTATGAACTGCATCAATATTTTCGTTGACTGACACAGAAACTGGCCTTCCCGATCGGTCATCATCTTCAATGGAAAATGTACCTTTTTTGAAGCTTGCAGTCCAATTTTTTACGGTCGCATACGAAAGACATTGATCAAAAAGGGTATTAAGCATATCTTCGTATATCTGCTCACTACTTAACCCTTTTAAATACAGGTACTGGATGATGGCTCGATACTCCAATTTTACGATTTTCACAATTTAGGTGGACATATTTTTTCTTTTAATTTATTGCGTGACTCATGTTCACTTTTCTAACTTTACACTGACACTTCTAATAAATTATTGTTCGTTGCTATGGTAACCCAATATTTTCTTTATGCAGGGAACTGGTCTAGGCTAACTAGATATCAACACATCCTCGTATATTAGATTAATAATTGCATGCTACGCGACCACGATAACAATTGTATTAGTTAATATACAGAGTATAATAGAAAATAGAAGGATGTTTCTGGATATTTTAGAATTTTCTGAAATCTTGATAAATGCATTCTGCGCGACCACGATAGCAATTGCATTAGGTGATATACAGTGTGTAATAGAATATAGAAAGGAGTTTCTGCGCACTTATCGGTAGAATTTGCTGAAATCTTAATATGTCATACCTGAGGTAGATAAGTAAGGTTGATAAATGCTTTCTACGCAACCACGATAGCAATTGCATTAGTTGATATATAAAGTGTAATAAAAAATACAAGAAGGTTTCAAGTTATCCATAGAACTTGCTGATTTGAGTATGTTACACCTGGGGTATACTAGATTTACAATTGCATTCTACGCAAGCACGATGCCAACTGAATTCGTAGATATACAGGGTTTAATGGACACTTTATGTTTCTTCTCGTGTAATACGCTATTAAATAAATCAATTATAATATTTTTGTCTCTTTCGGTTCTACTGGAAATAATATCAATCGGGAATTTTTTTTAGATTTTTTTCAATCTACGTTCCAGCGTCGCCGAATATTCGAATTATTTATAATTCTTGATATTTACAATATTTACTAATAGAATTTTATTTTAAATCTTCCATAGAATGAATGAAATGAATCTTGAAGAAACAAAACAACACTATTTTGTACATTGTTGCAGGTACATGTCTATTTGCTATAATTCACCCTACAGTAGAAGCTTTCAGGATGGTGGTTTGGAAAACATTTGAGGGGTGGCACCACTGGACAAAAGGAAACAAATCTGTAAACTGTTCGATAGCAGGTGAATGCATGCTTCAGCATGTTAGCCAAGGGATTTAAACACGTGACAGTATGTACATTACAATTTCTACTCGACCATCAAGGAGAAAGAAAGAAAAATGAATACAGTGATTCAGTTTAAACATTCCAGTTTATGCAACAACTATTGAATAAGTCAATAGTTTACAATAAATTTTTTTCATTCAGTGTTTTTGGGATCGACAGCTCAGGTCATTAGCCACTATGTGTGCCGGGTAGGCCTTGTTCCTTACTCCATACGCGACCTTAGGAGCAGCACTGCTGATTGGAACGCAACAGTCAATCGTGCAGAACTCACTCAAGTAGAACCACGAGATTTTAATTATTTGTACATCAATTTCAATTTTTCTTTCTGTAGAATCTGAGATAATCATTATCAATGAATAATTTCGGTATACAATAACATAGATAATCTGAGAACCTTATGACGCTAGCAACGTGAGCATACGCTTGCAAGTACAATAAGTACCGCTTATTGGTTCTTCATCAGGCCCTTGGTTATGAACATTCAATGGGTATTCATTGTGAGATATGTACAGAGTGTGTTTCCTTGCTTGGGTAGATCGGAAGTACAATCGTGCTCTTATTAACCATTGTTGAAAAAACTGAGTCTCAAAAATAAATTCGCGTACTCTATTACGAGCTTATGTATCTTGGATATATGGTGGTGCCAAAAGAACTTGATATATACCGAAAGTTTTGTCTAAAATACAATGCAGCGCCATTCTGGGGAAATTGAGCTGAATATTGGACCATTCCAATCCACACGCCTACGTCTCGTCTCAAATTCAAACGTTCACGTTCAACTTATTTGTAATAAGTTATCAGTTTTAGCTAATTGGTGCATTCTTTGGGCTAAATCATTATGCATTTGAATCAACTTTAAAAGCACCACCGATAAGAAGTGCTGAAGAAGATTGGGGTATAAAATATTCATCGGTTCTAAGAATATTTCGAAGACAAAAAATGCACGATTATAAATTCAACAAAATTCAATCAATGAAGCCTCAAGACCCTTAACAGAGTTGATTCACATGAAATGTTATTGATTCGCATTCAAGAAAATCCATTTCTTTTAATAAAATCATTTGGACTGATGAATCTTAATTTTCGAGAAAAGGGAATTTCAATTGAAAAAATTGTAATTATTGGTACTTACAGTAAAAATCCTCACGTCACGAAAGAAGCCAGATTTATAATATAATAATAAGAATTTTGTTTTAATGTCTTCTGCGTGTTAATGGACCACAAATTCAGACGTGATACTAAGAATCAGTAACATCCAGAAGCTACCTGAAAATTTTGAATTATACTGTATAGAGAGCTTTGATGATGATCTGCCACTCGAAGAATATCATAACTGTTGCTACCAACTAGATGGAGCTCATGTACATTGTACAAGAGAAGAGAGCACAGAACTGGAAAGACTTTTTGACTATAGGTGGATGAGGCGTTTGGGACCATGGAATTGGCTAACGAGATCACCCGATCTCAATCCATTGTATTTTTATCTGTAGGGAATGTAGTGAAAGAAGAAGTTTACAAAACACCCGTGTGTTCAAGAGATGAATTGCTGGAAAGGATCACCCAAACATTTGACGATTGGGAGCCAAAGGAAATCAGATCTGCCACGACGAAAGCAGTCGACACCTGCATTCTGAAGAGATTGGAAGTAGGTGTCCAGCGATTCGAACATATTTTGAAATATTTTTTTATTTTTTCATAATTATTCATATCAATATTTCTAGTTTCAAGTTTCTTGGTGTTTTTTTGAACTTTACTCAAACATATTGAGATTTTTCTAAACTCAAGTTGAGATTGGGATACATTTCATTTAACTTTCAACATGTTCTGCTACACTGCCCAAAAATAATTAACAAATTCCTAAGCACATCGTCTGAATAGTATTGTTGCATCATTTTGATTATATTTGCAACTTTTGAAGTAGAAAAAAGTCGATATCATTACGAGAATGTCACAACGTGACTGTCAAATAGGGACCATGGCCTGCTTACCAAATATTAAATGGGAATGCCATTCAGAGGGTCTATTCTCGAGTTCATGCGAAATCATTTCCAAACGTTTGAAGTAACATAGAGCGATACAAACACCGCGCATTGGAAAGAGATACAACATTGAATTCGTATACGTTGAAACTCGAGAATAGACTCCTGATAAAAAGAGATATTTTCGCAAATGCTCATAAGACCGAAACTTGACTAGTTAGGTATACGCACGATGAACAAGGAAAGAAAACAAATTTCAACATCTTTCCAAATTTTTCAAAATATACAGGTTGTTCCATCTGAAATAATCAACTTTCAGTCACTTTTTCAAGCAAACGAAAAAACTGTATTCACCACCCTGTATTGAACTAATGGAGATTAGGCTGAAGTGTGGGAAGCCTCTAAGTATTACCTGACTCCAAATCAAATTTCGGTATCATAGTGTTTCTTAACTCAAAGATATCAGCAATTTCAGATGTAATGATTTCTAAAGAAAAAAATGTAAATCAATTTTTATTTCGAAAACAGTAACAGATAGTTATAGGAAAATATCAAGGAAAGTTGCCGGGCAATTGTTGGAGATTAAAAAATATCATATATACAGGGTGTTCCGATTGAAAAATCAAAGTTGCTACTACTTTCTGATAGAAGTGGCAACACCGCATCGTCAAAAATATTTTGGTTGAGTAGATAATGTTGGAATATGTCCATTTCAACAGAAACGTCCAATGTGCCATCCATTGTGAATCAGCCTGTAAAACAAATATCTATTGAAAGTAATCAAATTTTAATTTCTTCGAAATGTAATCTAACCCGGTTTGGCATCAACACCTCCCTTTCGCTGCTCAACAATTGGTTTTGTTTTGATGCATTTTCTTTTGTTCTCGTCCATTACAACCGCACTGCCTAATCCAAACATCCTGTTTATAATGAGGTGAACATCGACAAAGAAAACCTCTCAAAACTTTACATAGAAAGCTTTATTTCCCGAGAATAGCAGGGAATCTGCATATCGCACTTCTGAGGCCATTTGTCACCGGGAATTGTGTTGGTGTCGGAACTTGAAATGTGGCTGCAGAAGAAGAAGAAAGAGTCGGCAATATCCGCATCTGCGAAACTCCATTTAAATGGAAATGATAGCTCCATCCGCCTCCATTTACATCCTGTTGTATCACTAGTGACAATGTGTCTTGCTCTTGACATTGTTACACCGTATTACACGTAGCACGTATTAGCACAATTGCCTGGAGAATCATCACAAGTTTCTACACTGTGGCCAAAGGAAATTTTTCTGAAAGTGATATCTGAAAAATGACTAAACAAGAGTTTAATAGAAACATTCATTTATTGATTACCTATGTGTACAAGGTTAAGCTTTTGATCAGCACAGGCAAGGCCGTAGCCAAGGAGGGGGTTAGGGGGTCAACCCCCCCCCCCCCCCCCCGAAATCCTGAAATTGATTAGTATTTAAAATTAATACTAGGTTTAAAAAGTGCAAATTAAATTATAAACAGCACACACAACAGAGGTTTCAACACATTTTACATCATTGTGCATAGCAACAAGCATACTTATATTTATATTTGCTCAAAAATGACCACCAACAACTTCACAATAATTAACAATCGTAATAATCGTATCGAAAATCAAGAATTGAAGTATTGTTGTTGTTGCGTATTGCGAGGGAAAGTGCAGTGTGTGTGTGTGACTGTGTGTGGCTGGTCTCACTTACGGCTTTTCGCTCTTACGTATTGCGCTGTCTCTATCGTGCTCGCAGGCTTGTTGACGAGAGAGCGCGCCGCCGCGCCAACCTCATTCTCTTAGCGACAGTCGATCGACAACACCAAATGTGAACGTGTCTCAGTGATTATAGAGTAAAATCACTTGTTAGTGTCCTATGTAGTTCTTTGTTGTTGTCAAAGAAGTTAAGTTACGTACGGTTTTTAAAACTCGTAAAATAATTTTCTGTTTGACTCCAGAAGTCGATGACTGTGAGAAGTTTTAATTTATCGACTGAAGACAAATTTTAGACAAAGGTACGTATTTTAAATATCGCTTAAACCAATTTTTTGATTAATTTGGTAGTTAACGTGTAAATAGTGATTATGTAAACGCTCTCGCATCACAAATCACTAACTTTTTAAAATTAAGCTTATATTTATTGTTTTGTTGTTGATTTTTAGGGAACAGATCACAATGGCTAAACGTACGAGTTCGCAGATCCCCTTATTAAACTTTTTTAGTAAAATCAAGAAGAAATCTGATGTCTCTGACTCTGATGTCTCAAATGATACGGAGCCGAAACATTCCACTGAGCCGGTTGCAGGTACCTCCAGCGAAAGTGGAACTTTGCCATTACTACAAGATTGTAATATTGTTGACAGTGTTAAAATTAACTGTGATGATGAAAATGTTCTCGATTTAGGAAAATATCTCAATATCCCCTCTGAAATAATAGACCCTTACACAAAATCAAAACTGTTGTATAATCCGTGGGTACCAGGAGTAGATTTTCGATTCCCGGCCAGCGGAAAGAGGAATCTTAGATTTCAAAGTCAGTGGCTACATAAATATCCATGGCTTGTTTATTCAAAAAAGAGTGATGCAGCACTTTGTAAGTATTGTGTACTGTTTTCAAAAGATACAGCTGGAAAAGGTGGACATCAAAAGTTGAGATTACTAGTGAAAGAACCGTACAGGAATTGGAAAGATGCTTTGGAATACTTTAAAAATCATCAAGATAGTATTTACCATAAAGCTGCAATGGAATCAGGGAGCAACTTCATAAGTGTTTCAAAAAATCCTGAACGTGATATAAGAAATCGAGTTGATTCAGCTAGGAAGAAACAAGTACAAGAAAACCGAGAGATGTTGGCTTGTATAGGAGATACCATTGAGTTTTGTGGTCGGCAGGAACTCGCATTAAGAGGAACCAATGATTCAGGGCCCTTGAAGCCGAATGATGAAGAGCCCCCTATTAATGATGGAAACTTTAGGGCATTGTTGAGATTGAAAATTAAATGCGGTGACCAAAAACTCAAGAAACATACAGAGAATATGTCCCTAAATGCTACATATATGAGCCCAACAGTCCAAAATGAGCTGATTGCTATATGCGGAGAAGTTATTCAAAAAGAAAATGTCAAAGACATAGTTGAAGCTGGTGTATTCTCTATTTTGGTAGACGAAACTGCAGACAGTTCAGGACATGAACAACTTTCTCTGTGTGTACGGTACACAAAAAAAAAGAATCCTGTTATGTGACAAAAGAAGACTTTGTAGGGTTAACACACCTAAAAGGCACAAATGCTCAATCAATAGCTGATACTATAATTTCATGTTTGTCAGGTCTAGGTCTGGAATGCAAGGATATGGTAGGTCAAGGCTATGATGGGGCGTCTGTCATGAAAGGATCTTTTAAGGGCGTCCAAGCTTTGATAAGAAAACATTATCCAGAAGCTCTTTACGTCCATTGTTGCTCTCACTCGTTGAACCTTGCTCTTTGTCACTCTTGCAATTTACAGAGTGTGAGAAACTGTGTTGGCACAGTCAAATCTGTGATAAGTTTTTTCAAAAGTTCCCCTAAAAGAATGACCTTACTGAGAGATAAAATTAAAACAGAAAACCCAGACTCACGGTGGAAAACTCTAACATCGATGTGTGAAACCAGGTGGGTTGAGAACCATAACAGCCTACTAAAGTTTCGGGAACTTTTCAAAACTATCATTGCCACCTTGGAAGACCTAAGCAGTGACTCAGACATGGATACGTCTTCCAAGGCGTCATCATTTGTGAAAACATTGACTTGTGGGGAGTTTGTTATTAGCTTATGCTTCTTAGCTAAAGTGTTTTCACATACTGTGACTCTTTGTAAGGTGTTACAATCACCTCTATGTGATTTGAAATCTGCAACAGATCATGTTGGAAACATAGTACACCTCTTTCAGAATATGCGAAAGAATATTGAGATGGAGTTTTCTCGTATCTACAAAACAGCTGAATTGTTACTAACTGATATTGGTGAAGAGGTCAGGCTTCCTCGTGTCGCTGCAAAACAGCGCAACCGATGTAACATACAAATTTCAGACCAAGAACAATATTTTCGCATTGCGATGGCAATTCCACTGCATGACGATTTTACAAATCAGCTGCAAGAACGATTCATGGATCACCAAGGAGTTTTCCAGAATTTGAATTCTCTGTTACCGTCTGTTTGTTGCAATACTTCTGTTGTTTTAGATATGAAATACTTAAAAATTTACCAAAATAAAGTTGACTTAGACTTATTGGAAGCTGAGTTTTATTTGTGGAAGATTTATTGGGAAAAGCAGGCAGAGTGTGATCGTCCATCAAATGCTATTGAAGCTCTTTCAGAATGCAACAAAGAATTTTACCCTAACATCTTCAAGCTGCTACAAATATTTTCTACTCTGCCAGTAACCACCTGCACGCCAGAACGTACGTTCTCAACACTTAGAAGGCTAAAAACATATTTGAGAAACGCTTGTTGTCAAGACCGGCTTTGTGGACTAGCCTTGATGTCTGTTCACAGGAGTACATCGATTTCAACAGACGAAGTTGTGAATATTTTTGCTTCAAACCATAGCAGAAGATTGAATTTTGTGTTGTAAACTCTTCCCTCTGTATAAACTCTTTCCACTTTCTTAAAAAACATTAATAATGTTGCATATTAACGGGTTATTTTTCCTTTTTATTATGTTTAGCAATAGCTATTTTAATATTCAATGTCATTCTACTGATTGATCTGATCTATTAAATTAAATAGAAAATACTCTAACAAAACCAAATCATTCATCATCCAATAATATTTTGTATGGGCAAATTTAACCAAATTTTAAAAATTATCATGATAATGGTATTAAAATCCTCGGTCCTGACCTGACCCCCCCCCCGAAATGTTTTCCTGGCTACGGCCTTGAGCACAGGGATTCTTATCTTTCGATTCGACACGTGTCGACTAGCTGTCACCTTTCGACAGTCTTCTCGAGCGATAACGTATGTCTCAGCATACGCCGTCGTCTTAATTTGAATAATAAAACATTTGACATTTCATTGTAACCTATTTTATGTGTTGGTTTTAGTTGTAGGTATCCTGGAAATCATTACCAAAAATATAGAATAAATATTGAAGATATTGCCAATTGTTAACAAAATTAAACGTTGGCACGAAAATATACTGTTTAGAAGACGTCGACTCCGAATTTGAAGAGAGTTCATTGTCGTTGAAATTCCAGAATCCCGTTTTCAGAAATTATTTTGAGTAAACAAATATTTGTTGGCATTTTGTGCAATCTTTTGACACCGTATATTCCAAAACCCAGGTATAGAATGTATCGAAACCGACATGTCAGTCGCAAACAAAATATATTGGTTGCTTTGCGCTTTTATCCGACTGGTTTGGTTTGGTGAAGATTTTAACCTGAAAGTAAGCCTGACCAGAGTACATAGGAAGAGCTATTGAGTTCAACAACTACGAGGATATATTGAGAAATTCTTATCATACTATAGAACCAAACAAAATTTCAATGTCAAAATATTTTATTACTCAACATATTATCCTCTTAATTGATTTATTACAGCGAACCTGCAACGTCTCTAGACCTTTAAAAAAAATGCTTCTTCTTGCTCTGCAAACCAGACCTCTACAGCTTCTATTACCTCCTCGTTGGAAGAAAATTTACGACCCTTTGAACTTTTTTTCAGTTGAGGAAAGAAATGATAGTCGGACGGAGCCAAATCTGGTGAATAAGGGGGGTGTTCTAGTAATTCAAACCCTAAATCACGAATTTTTTTAATGGCAACAAGAGATTGGTGATGTCCACAAGTCTCATCCATAGCAACAATTCGGTTTAAGAAGTCTATATCGTTTTCAAATCGAGCACAGATCGAACGCGATGCTACTACCCTTGCACGCTTTTGGTCAACATTCAAACGCGTTCGTATGAAATATTCAGTGCTTCCCGTGCTATCCGTTTTGGCCCAATTCGACTGGCCTCTTAACCGTTTCAAATACAGGTACTTGTTGATGGCTGGATACTCCAAATTTTCGATTTTCTCAATTTCGGTGGAAATTCTTTTAATTTATTGCATAACTCTGGTTTAGTTTTTTTACGTCAAACTTTACACTGACACCTTTAATAAGTTATTGTTCGTTGCTATGGTAACGCAATATTTTGTTTATGCAGGGAACATCTAGGCTAACTAGATATCAAAACATTCTCGTACTTCCGAGTCCCGAGAGGTATTCTGTGAAACACCAGGAGAGCGAAGGCATAAGTCGAGTGAGGAGGTAAGTATAATCGGAAATTTTTACTTGCTTGAGTAGTATTTGTCACGATTATAGAATGAATGAAGAAACAATATATTTTTTATTGATTAATTGTTGAAATTAAATCCCTGAAAATTGTTTTCAAACATATTTATGAGATTATGATGTATTTTGAAGTGTTTTATTGTTTGTTTCTCGATCCATTTCGACCCCATCAGAGCTGTAACCAAAGCGTTCCATATCAAGAAAGAATTCAAAAACTGACGAAACTTGATCATTTGTTCTCTTTTTACTTTTATAAGTAAACGCCAACAATACGTTGCTAATTGCAACATTCACTTTGTTGATAGTAGTGAAACACCAAATCGATTATACCACGTCGTCAAGGGCATTTTCACTTATCAATACGTGGTAACTAGGTAAAATTCGCAGTTGATATTGGCTAATTTCATGATGAATTGTATAATCAGTTTTAATTTTTTGATAGTCTTTCGAATCAATATGTGTGAACTGTACTTCTTGGTAAGTTGAGTGTTCACTTTTTTGTGTGTTTTTTTAACATATTGATTAAATCAATTTTTTTATTTCGGTGGCAATCTGTTGAAAGTACGTGGGGCAAGAGCAATTGCAAATTGTGGCATTCATGTTTCTTATGTTTAGATATTTATATTCTATTTATCACATATTATATACCGGGTGTCCGCAGAAGGTGGAGTGCCCCTAAAACTTTTCTGGTTTTTGATGATAATGGAATAAATTTGGAGGATCTGCTTAGAACATAAAGCTATATTTTCGGACGAATAACTGGAGTTCAGACAACTTCTGGTTTTACCGGAAATGCCTCGAACTTTTGATTTTCAAATGGGACACCCAGTATAATTTCACATTTTTTGTCTCCATATTACATTCTGAATACAACCATGTGTCATTTTTCACTCTTTGTAACCAACTTTTTCTTTGTTTGAATTTTATTTCTCTATCTAGAGTGCTATGGATACGTCCAAATCACTACTTGCGGCTCTAAACTTTTGTGGAAAATATAACTTCACTGTTTTGGGTCAAAATTTATGTGCTATGGTGAATTCAATTCTGAAACGGATCATGGCTTACTTAGAAATAAATAACATTTTACCAAAAACACAATCAGGCTTCCGTAAAGGATACAGCTGCACCACTGCATTGCTGAAAGTGACCGATGACATCCTTCAAGCACAAAATCAAAAACAGTTGACTTTATTGGCATTACTTGACTACACTAAAGCTTTCGATCATATAAAGCATGAATGATTGTTAGCTATTCTTCACTACATACGTTTTAACGAAGTGGCCATAAAATTGCTTGAAAATTACTTACATGACCGATATCAATGCGTTGAACTTGATGGAATAACTTCGGAGTTCATTCGCGTGGAAAATGAGGTACCACAAGTATCAATCCTAGGTCCCAGTTTGTTTATACTTTATACATTTGAATTCCATAAACATGTAAAACACAGTAACTTCCACTTTTATGCCGATGACACTCAGATGTACATTTCATTTCCTGAAAAAAACTGGGAGACAGCTTGTGACTATATGAATGAAGGTCTGCAGTCACTTCTAGAAGTATCTAATAAATACTGCCTCTCAATAAATCCTTCAAAATCAAAATTAATTCTATTCGGTAGAAAAGCTGCCCGTTTTTTGAGATGCTCCACCAATATTAGAGTATCAGCGGCTGATGAACCTCTTCCTCTAGCAGATGTTACGGGGCAAATTTACAAACCGTACTTTTCCTTGAACTTTCTCTAATTTTCCAATACTCAATGATAAAACTCAAGCTAACAACTTGTATTGCAATAATGGTAACACAGTTAGTGAATGACCCTCCATTCAGCAGCGCCCTGGTTCTCCGAAGGTTGACCCTACAACAAAAATATAGATTAATCTCTATGATCCCAATTTTCTCAACTTATACTCACCTCAAAAGCTCTATCCATTGGTTCCATCCATCTGTTGCAACCATTTCGAAATAAAGTGTTTTCATAGAAAATATTATAACCTTAACATATTTTCATAACATGTTTACATTCAGTATGTCAAGTTCAGTTGTTATTGTCGAAGTTGTCACCAAATGTGACTGAAAAATTAATGAATGAATAACTTGTGAAGTTCAGTCTTCAGAATGAGTATCCCTTCCTGATCCTTTTAAAATAACCGTGAAAGTGAATGTTCCAAGGGTCTATCTCTCTCTTTTGCTGAATGTCTTGAATGAAGCATGTGCTTTATATTTCACGCTTGAATTTGCGGATTTTTATAGTTAAGAGAAATAATCAGTCGAAGATTCAAACTTGTATGTGATTATAATGATAATCCTTACTGAGATTCGAGTTTTCGAACTGCTTTTTCGTTTCTTCGTGAAACTCTCATCGAGGCCACCTTACATCCACAGCAAGTAACTTTCAGTCTGATCACCTGTTATCTTCTTGCTCCTGAAAAGGAAGTACCAAATATCAATCACATTTTCAGCGAATATCGTACCAAGTATCGCCTCACCTGCTTACCTTATTATCGGCACTCCAGTCAATCATCTGCCTGGGTTTCGGACCTAGCCCTACCGTAGAAGTAGTTCTTGCTTATTCAACCTCTAGTAAAACGCTTGCTTATACAATTTCTTTGCAAGTCTAGAGTCGAATCCGGAGCCTCAAGTAACGAAGGAAGTACTACCACCATTCTCCTAGAACACAAGTAAGATCTTTCCAAATTTGAGTGCTGGTGTGAGCTGAAGTAGCAGCTTTTGCATGGCGTGTTTTACTTTTGAATTAAGGGATTCGTAGTGAGCGCTTCTTAGTACATCATAGTACATTGTTGCTGACTTGAAAGCCGCTATTTAACTGTGCCCTCGCATTGTCACCTACAAGGAACATTAACTAATAACCACTGTTTCCCCACTTCCACTCTGGAAACCAGTAAAACTGGCATATTGTATCAATTACTAATAATATTGACCTACTAGAAATATGTGCACCAACAGTATATACTAGAGGGGTCCCTAGATTATTTTATTATCAACAGAATTGTCTCACGATTGTACTGTGGCTAAAACAGGAAATACAGAAAATATTTTTCCTTTTCTTGATTCGCTACCTGGAAAATTCATTGGAAGTTAAGTTAGTTTATGCCATTCCATTCTATCATTTGATTTGTTTACTTTCCCAGTTTGGACTGTGGACGTTGACAGTTGACACTGTTCTCGTTGACACTCTTGACGTTGACAGCACTTCGTCATATTTCATGCAAATTAATTGGGGTTCGTAACCAAGACCTAAACCCAGTTCCACGTTTGTTTTCTTAACATATATGAACAAACTGTCAATGACATCCTTTAAATTGAAGTATATCAAAAACCAAAATTTGAGGTAGTTTAATAGTTATTTTACCTACCTATCTCTCTCCGCTGTGAGAAGCTAGCCATATTGAAGTGTGTGAGTGTCTTCGGATATTCCAATAAAGATCCATGCACTCACCCCTTTCAAAAAAAAAGAAATTATTTTCAGGGGATTTTCTCATTTGTTTAGAATAGAGAACTAGTCGGCATTGACTAGTTATCCCTCTTCTACCCGTAACACAAATAAGGCAAAAAATTTGGCTATCGTTATAGACACTAACCTAAGGTACAACAAGCATGTATCCCTTATGTTTATGTTATTGATCTTCTCGAAGAGACACCTGCTAAGTCGAAAGAGCACTATAATTTTATCAGAATCATTGATTCTCTCCCATACCAACTATGGCGACGCCGTATATGGGCCATCTATTATAACTGAGGACTGCAGACGCCTGCAAGTTCTTCAAAACTCCTGTATACGCCTAATATATTGTCACTGACGATATGATCAAAAATTCAGAACTTACAGGTTAGCTGGACATGCATCAACAACGTATCTTACACTCTCACATTTTTCCAAAATCTCATTCACCTGAAAAATCCTCCCTACCTGTATGACAAAATAACTCATCGAACCGATGTAAATAATCTGAATTTGCGCCACAGGGTCAAACTCGACATCCCTCAGCATAGAACTACATCATACAAGTTTTCCTTCAGTTAATTGATTGCTCGCCTGTACAATAGGATACCTGAATCGGTCAAATGTGTCAATATAAACATGTTCAAGAAACTTCTGAAAAAACAACTCATCTCAAAAGAAATCAATTTGCAATGAACCCATCAAACATTAAAAAAAAAAATATCTTTGTCCCTCTTCTGCTAAGTTAAGCACAACATGTCTCAGTTACTTATTGGGTTATAGTAAGGTGCAGCTGATTATCTGGATACTTTTAGTAATAACTATGGTTACATACCTTTTTTTTCTTTCTTTGTTTTTTTTTCCTGTTTCTCCTTTTTTCTTCTCTGATTGGGTGAGAACGTCACTTGCTAACTATGTTAGCATGCAAAGTGCTGCCTGCCATTTGTCAATGTTATGACCATCATCATGTACTGAGATTTATAATACCGTTATAATGCTGTCAATAAAATCTTATATTATTATTATTAAATTATAATTTTTTTTTCCAAATGGCAACATGGTGGCTTGTCAGTTTAGGAAAAAAGAACAGTTATCACGATTAACTTAATACCCCACACTGAGAGGTTTTGAACAAAATTCCGTTAAAAAACTTAAATAACCATGTTAGATGCATCCAGTTACCTGTGACAAACACAACTGATAAAACAAAATCATCAAGAAGGGCGACTTCTTATTTTACCTTGCTTGTACAAATGTAATTTAGGTATTTATTGCGTATTTTAAAGAACAAGAACAATATATTATTTATGCAAGAAGATATTTGATTGGCTTTTGGATTATAAATATTGTTCCATAAGTTGCGCTGGTAACAGGTTGCTAGAACTTTTGAGAAATTTCGAATGTAATCTTTTTTTATTTTTTCAACGGAAGTTTGTTTGAAATCTAATAGTGTGCAGTATCAAATCAATCGTAATCAAATGCTCTATTTTCCTAACCAAACGAGTCAACATGTTGCTATACAAAAATAATCAGTAATATAAATTTTAAAATTAAATTTTGCGTATCAGATGCATTTTGAACAAAAACAGTAAAGTTGTATTGACTGAAATAAGTGACTTGACGAATTGTCTTAAATATTAAAAATGGTAAATCATAAAAATGTTAATTCGTCACTAACAATAGTAAATATTATAAATGGCGTGAGGTTTTAAACAGATATAAAATAGACAATGACAATTATAATAGTTCGGCTCAAAATTATCATTTAAATATTCCTGCAAACTGTAATTAATAGGGTCTATCGGATAGGAATCTCTTGACTGCCTCCCTAAATTGGGAAACACTCAGATCAGCATATCTTATATACAGGGGTAAATGATTGTACATTTTCCCACCATTGTGGAATATAGAGTCTTTTGTGATATTTTTGGACGGCAACGGTAGTTTCAAAGTGTGGCTGCTGTTCCTGGTGTTATAGTGAGATGTGGATGCAGCGAGGTTCGAAATATGATTATTCATCAAACAAACGGATTTTAGTTTAAATAGTGCAGTTATCGTCAGAATTCTATTGTTTTTAAAGTGGAGTCTACAAGATTCTCTCGGTTATAGGTTACAAATATACCTCATAGCCCTTTTTTGTATAATGTAGGATGTTTGGATCCTTAAATTGATTTTCGATATATTTTTGGAAGTGTTCATTGAATTCAAAAGGACAGGAACATAGGAGCCTATACAGACCAGTTACTCTCAATGTGTCATTAATCTATCTTTCACAATGCTGGAACATTTTCTGAAAAGGTCGTAACACTATAACAAATCACAAATTGTTATTCGTGGACAAAGTTTTCGAGTATTCATAACATCACTGGTTAATTATATAGCCGAGCGTTCCCAGCAAAGTATTCCTTGAAATGGCTCAAGCGATAATTTGATCAGTGATGTACTCCACCACTGATTACGTAATATCAAACAGGAAATTTGCATCAATCGCTTCTATAGGGTATTAGGAGATTCTCTGGTTAATCCTGCACCAATACTAATGCAGCTGATAATTTGTTGTTCGTTCGTGTTAGCGGGTTGCATATTAAATTTTGATTGTGGGTATAATCACAGTTAAACCCAGTGGTCGTTCACTTGGGCACGAAAACAAGAATTATGCATTATCAATGAAATTTCATTTGAGGGTTTCGACAATATGAGAACTTAATTATATATATATTGATATTCAATGGACATAATTTGTATCGAATATTTTGAATATTGATTTGTCAATGGAATGTGCGGAGTTATTCTGTACAGTAAACATGAAAAGCCCAACAATAACGGGGATCAGGATATGAAGCAAGCTTGTAGATAAAACCAATTCATATTCCAGGCTCGGTTTGTTATAGGAAGCAGATAGATACGCAAAACTTGTTAAATTCGTTGGGTGAATTTGAGATTCAATGAATATTTGAGCAAAATTGTATGACAAAGTATGATACCTACTTCAAACGTGAAACAAATCCTAACTTCGAGAAAGTAATTTCGATCGAAAGATCAATTTCAAGTCGAAAGAGCTGAAAAGTTGCAAATAAATAGATATCAGATTGTATGGGGGTTGTACAGTGTATGCGGTCTCACAAGCACTTCAACCTATTAGATATTTTGTGCATTGGCAAAAAGATAACAGTCATAGTTCTTTTCTCAAAGGCTGTACAGATTTGACGTCAATCGGGTGAAATTTGTACAACAGTCTGCAAACGATGAAGAATCACCTCGATGTTTCGCCATACTCCACTTAACCTAACCACTTAACCTAATACTCTATGTTGTAATGAGAAACATCCTCAATGGACCTTTACATTTACGGAAAATAAATGACGAAACTCGTTTAAATCGATAGTTGTTAGTCTGAAAAGTCCATTTAACAAGAAGTTCATTGAAGATTGAACCAAGTAAAGGAAAAACCTACGATAAATTAAAGTTACTTTTTTGTAATATCTAACAGAAAACAAATACTTCCTCGGGTAAAGCCACGCTAAATATTGAAACACATCTGATAGATATTGTAAAAGACCTTATATAACTTGAGGGAAAAAATCTTAAGGTAAAAATTCACATTTTCATTCACATAGTTGATTTGCATGAAAATGTGCAGTTTCCATTGGAGATTTTTATCTATAAATGAGATGAAGGAAAATGTTTTTCAGAAGTATCACTCCAGAAAATCGCTCAATTCATTGATGCGTGAATTGCGAAAGAGATGAAATTCACACATCAACAAAATGAACGATTTTCTGTGAGTGATATTCCCTAATAACATTTTCCCCTATCTTATATGAAGATAAGAACCTCCAATGGAAACTGGACATATAACAAATGATCAACTATTTGAATGAAAATCGAAATTTTCACTTTCAGATGTTTTTTCTCAAGTTATAAAGGGTCTTTCACAATATCTATCAGTTGTAGTTCAATGTCCAGCGTGTCTTTAGCCGGGAAAGTAGTGGTTTCCTATTAGATGTCACAAAAAAGTAACTTCAATTTATCGTAGATTTTCACAGTTCCAGAGGAGTCATATAGGTATTGGTTCAATTTCCAATTAAGAATGTTTCTCTTCACAACATGAATCATTTCCAAGAGAGGTTGTCTTGTACGATGGAAAATAGTAACTAAAGTTCAACTTTCAGTCGCAGATGATTCCACAACTGACTTCATGAACATCCTGTTCATATTTTCAATAAAATCATATACTCTATGCTTCAGAAAAACATACGATTTCCAAAAGTAATCAATTTTGTAGATGTCGATGATTTTCGAAGAGGTCGATCTAATAACCAAAAATTTTCTCGATCGAGAGAAAATAATCATTATTCCCAAACAAATATTTAAATACTACAAGTATACAGTGAGTCCAAGATAGGAAAGTTCGTATAAAAGAGCACCAAAACCCAAACAAAGTATCTGCTTTTGGTGAACATTAAGGTTAGGCAACCATAATTTTGACCCAAACAAAAACTCTCAAATTTTACAGGAGGTCAGGTCCAAAAATTATAACAGATTAGATTTACATATAAGTAAAGAAATACTCAACAATGACCTTTGTCTAAACACTCAAGTCAATTTGAACAGATCTTATGTATCTCTTCTTACGCGTTTGAAATAATGATAATACTATCTTAATAACATTTTCGAATCAATTCTTTTTAGTTCAAACAATTTTCATTCATTCACTATTTCTTTCTTTATGACGATATCACTGGGTCACCTCTGAGGTTCAGAATGCCCTCCCTCAACTCCGGATTGCAGGTATATTGAGTGAAGTTCTCATTAGACTTTTTCTCGGTTTCTTAGCATTCCAAGGTTGATGTTGGACAGAGCCATAAAGAACCCTTCTTCCTTTTTTCATTATCTTTCATTGATTTCTAATTTTGATATTTCATTCTTTTCCACCAGGTGCTCTCATATTTGATTTACCCGAATTTCCGCTTCTGTGAGTGGGAAAGTTCTCATCAGACTTCTCCCATGACCTTGAGCTCAATTCGGGTGCTCAAACAGTAGAGAATACACAGAAAATTTCGATGGAGTTTTCTCTGGTACCATACTTCTGAAAAACGAAAGGTTCCCATTAGACTGATCCTTTTCAGATCTATGTTCCGTTTTAAACTCGTGTCTCGATTATTTCAATATCTATTGCAGTTCTTTGAATCTATGTCACATATATCAATGTTGTTTGTCACTTGTCATTAGTGTCATTGCAACACATTGTCAATTCAAAACTTCACTTCCACTTCAATATTCAGACAGACATGATGTAGTATCCCATATCTGAATCCAGAATAATCCTTGAACAGGATGAAAATTGTTCTATTTTAAATATGTTATATATTATGTAAAACTTAAAATTTCACTTTGGTCCATGGACTTGATGTTTCTATACGGCTTCTTGTAAACCTGACGAGTATGTAACGTTCAATTTATCAAATTCAATTTCAATCATCATTTACTTACAGGTACGCACTGATGATGACTTAACAGTCTAAAGCACTTTGCTACGATTTTTAAAATAAAATAATTTTGTATGAAATACAAATTTTCGTCCTTCAAGTATATTGATGCATTCACACAGCTTGACAATTTCACTCAAGATAGGTTGTCTACGAGGGGGAAACTGCTGGGGAATTTTGGTGTACAAGCCTTGGGTATTAGTGGGATTACTTAAGTATTAGTTGGGAATTAGTGGAATTAGATGGAAATTATGGGTATTAGTGAGGAATTAGGTGTATTGGTTGAAAGCTATTGTGCATTAGTGGGTATTACTCGGGAATTAGTGGTATCAGTCGAAAATCAGTCGGGATCTAGAGGTATTACTCGAGCAATACATGGGTATTACAGAAATTATTTCGTGCAAGAAGGAAATTTGCGGATATTAGAAAACATCAGTGTTGGAATCACAATTAATGTAGAATAAAAAAAAGGTCTTTCGAAGAAACGAAAATTCAAATTTCTGTTGCTTTTATTCCTTGGGTATTGGAGGAATTAGTGGTATTTGTTCTAGGTATTACTCAGTATTTACTAGGGTATCAGATAAATTACTTAGGAATTTTGGAAATTGGTGTAAACAATTTCTTCAGCGGTTTCTCCCTCGGTTGTCCACTATGAGGATATCCGAAAAGGTAGTGGATACAGTTTTGGTTGAATTGGAAAATAGTTGCGAAACAGAGGAGCTGTCTATATGGAAGTATGAAATTAGAAACAATATTTTTAAATTTCAAGTTATTATCTAAAAACTGATTTTTTTTGATTTCCTATTTTATTTTTTTCTGGTTTTATCGTCAGAGTTGGAACGAAATAAAAAATACTTCTACACAAAAACATTTTATGAGCTTCCTTGTAATGACATCAGATATGGTTTCCAACGTTTCGTTATCGAACAACCATCATCAACTTTATTTTTTTAAATACGCACTTTTTGAAGAATACTGTTTTTTGAAATATTTTTTATGTGAAATCAATATACGATAATTCAATAAAGTTTCAGATTTTTTTCAGCCATCATCACAAACTTTTGAAAAATTGTTCTAGTGCGGGCCACAATTGAAGAAAATTTACTGAAATTGAGTATCGTAGAAAATCAAGAGAATCAAAAGTTTGAGTTGACTCGTTTTAGTTAATCCTAAAACAAAAGAGAAACATGAAATAACAATAAGTCACAAACTTCAATAATTACTTAAACAAAATATGCCTGCTATCACCAGGAATTATAAAAACTGTTCAAACAGATGTCCATTGTTCTTCAAACATACATAACATCTATTAACGGTTGAATTTAAAACTTTATTCAACATATCGGGTGTAATGCTTTCGAAAGCTTGAAAAACTGGTCTTCTTAGTTCCTCTTCCATATCGAAAATATGCTGGTTAAGGTTATTCTTCATATACCACCAGAGAAAGAAGTCTAGCGGAGTGATGTAAGGTGAACGTGGTGGCCAGGAAACTGCTGAATGTGTACCTATCCATTAGTTCGAGAATCTAATCTATAAGTATTCCTCAACCATTTTGGCATTATGTGCAGGCGCATCAACCTGTTGGAACCAACAGTTACTAATATTGGCAGGTGGCAAGTTATCTAGGGCTTCTTTCAAATCCAATTAATGTGCGGTATTGCTCCTTGGTAAGTGAGTCATGGTAAGAATGAGGGCCAATCAATCGAGTGCCAAAAATTCCAGTCCACTTATGAAAGCCAGAACGGTGCTGATGTCTAGCCATTCGGTAAACCCTGGGGTTCTCTCTTGACCAATAATGAGCTTGCCGGTTGAAAATACTTTTATTGGATACCATTCTCTCGTCCAACCAAATTGTTTTTGGGGATAGTTTTCATCATCTTGGCATTTTCCCGTATATCATTTGCAGAAAATTATTTGCTTATCCTCATCGCCTCGTCTGAGACTTTGGCAAATTCTAAATTTGTATAGACAGTATTTATGTTTCCTCGAAATGAAATGAGCAGTCGATTTTGGCTTCCCACTGGTATGCTCAATTTCCCTAAATGATATTTCTGGATTTTCACTTACAGACAACATTTCATTTTCTTCGTTTTTTTTTCATTTAGAACAGATTCAAACGCTCAGCTTCCGCAGTATTACTGTGGCATAAAATAAAACACCTCACCATATCAAACTTTACCTCTGGTGAAAAAGTACTATCCAGTTTACAACAAGAGAAAAGCCGGCATTCAACAATCAGAAGTCGTAATGTGTACTGAATGACATTAAGGAGACCTACAACTTGTTTTTTGTAGAATTCGACTTTCGTCAAAGCCTGCAATTTCGAGTCAGACCACACATACCCTACATAAACTGTAAAATGAAACTTACGAATACCTCTTTTGCACATTTCGAAATGATTTTGTGACGTGGTAGGTAGAAGTTTCCCATTCACCAATAATAAGAAGATGCCAAATCATATTTGATAAACATTGGTTGAAACTGATTTTACAGTTCCTCAAAATTGTGTAGTTCATTGCATCTAGTGTGTATTTAATTTATGGTTGCTCTGGGTGTGTTTATTTCAGCAACAATTACAAAAGGTCATAGTAAACTTCTGATTGTATTGATCAACAATACACAAATTTGATGAATTTTCTCAAATTAAGGTCCGTCCTCAAAAGTTTATTAAAAAATTCATGATGATGGCCAAAAGGACCTGAAACGTAATGTTATCGTCATATGTGATACATCATTGAATTCAGAAAAGGAAATAATTGGAAAAACTGTATTTTTCGATAGAGAGCCGTATTAAAAAAAATGAAGTTGATTGATGTTGTTCGTTGAAGAAACGTCGGACAGTAAAACTGATATAGTCCAAACAAATATTTTGAGAAGTTTCTGTGAAGAAGTATTTTTTATTCCGTTCCAACTCTGACGATAACACCAGAATATAATAAATCAAAAAATTCAGTTTTTCCAAAATAACTTGAAAATTATGAATATTCTTTTATAAATTCCATACTTCCATATAGATGACCTCTCTGTTACGCAACTTTCTTCCCATTCAACCAATACTGTATCTATTACCGTTTCAGATATCCCCGTGGTGGACAACCTTATCTTGGAGTGTATACTATATGGGACAGCTCTCCAACTAACTTGCCACAAGTTAAATGATGTTGATAAAATGAATCAATCGACATTATTGAGTTAGTTTTAGCAACTGTTATCTCAAGCCACTAATTGATTGGTACACCATCCATAAGTTGTTTTTTTGCATCGACTAAATACGATAAACCACCACTTTCTAGTCATTGAATCACTAGATCTTGTTTTAATTAGTTTGGGTCCAAACATGAGTGAGCAGTCATCACCCAGTAAGTTTCTATGTCACATAGTTGACAAAGATATGGAGTGTCTCTTTTAAAGAATAGCTAAAGTTATATTCGAAAAGTTGCGGATGAGAATTATTCTGCGACCATCCTGTATAATTTCAAGGAACAAGAAAGCATAAGAAATGTTACAAATCTGTCTGATCTATCATTGTAAAGTCATTGTCTGTCTATCATTGTAAAGTCAGGAATTTTCGACCAAAAATTAGTAACATCCAAGCGATTCAGGACAATCAATAATAGTTTAGGGGTTTGTGAAAGTTACTCAGATATTTGAATTTACTAATATATATTATTATTATTAATATTTCATTTTAAAGTAATGCCCTCCACCTTCCAACCTAATTTTTTTAGTATCGCCCTGTATGTGTGGCAATACAGTGTTGTTCAACAGGATCTAGTTGTCTATAGTTAACTCTCATCTTCAAATCGATATCACAATAGAACTTGAGAAATCGAACTTTGACGCACTATTGTCCCACCCTGTATAAAAATGTTAAAGTCCAGATATGTTTTAATACTTGTTTGAGTATTTTCGAAATTGTGGGGTACGTACTGGATAATATGAAAACATTGCATCCTTTTAATGTAGAAAATACCTTTTTTTTGTAGATGGCTTTAGAAACGATGTCAAAGTTGTTTCGAGAGTTTTTCATTAGGGTCAACGGTACCAGGTTCAATACGTACGTTAAATGTAACATTTAATACATTGATTTATTGCCCATTATTTTCTCCATATTATAGTTATACTAAATATGCGAATGGAGGCTTGGTTGACCCGCCAAGAGGAGTTTCTCCACCACACTTCCTGAGTGCCAATGACATAATCAGATACTCATTCGACACAACCCTATCGAAATGAAATAGACCACTTTTTGTTATATCTTGAAATATTAATTTGACCAAACTTGCTGGAACATACTGTATAATTGATCACCAGTGACACCAATGAACAATGATATATTATGATTACTCAGAATGGTGAAAATTATTCAGGATAACGTTTTGAGTTGTTTGAAAATGGAGAAAAATTTAGAGTTTTCAGCGGCCTCTAGCGTCAAAACCAGCCTATAGAAAAAGTTATGCCGACTTTTTCTCTGAAATCATTTGGACTACACCATATCAAAAACTCAGGTAATTCGACAGGTAGCCACTTTTCCTATTGAAGTGTGCCGGATCCTTTAAGAAGTAATGTACAAATCTATGAATGAGCAGTATTTTGGAAGAAGCAGAGACAGCGACAGAGATCACCCTAGAACAGTCAACTTTCTGTCGATGTTTAGATGACAAAGCCAAAGCTAATCAGTTACTAATCAAGTGTTACGCACAATAATCACAGTATTGACGCAGCCATTCAAATCCATTACTTCGTCACAGTCACTATCCCCTTGGGGTCTACGATCATACACTGGGGATTCCATTATCGTTGAGGCTTGAATCAAACAATTCATTCAACAGGTGCCGAATACCAACAATACTGAAATAGATGAGAGGTTCGATGATCTACAATTGAATTTGAACTCCGCACAAGAAAAACTGGAAATCAACACGAAACAAATTTCTCAAATTACCCATCGAGTATAGGTATTGTCTTGAGCAGTACATTTGGAGATGCAGTTTGCGAATTGTTACTCCTTATTTTACTGTTTTTTCGTGAAATATAACGGATAATCTACTTTTCCTACGACCGGGTATTTCGCACTCTGCAGTACCACAGACAGTGCGGCTTTTTTTGGCCTTCTCCCCCTGTTAACTTTTGAACGGTTTGACGTATACCAATACCACTTTTTGAAAAAGACATTGTGATTGCTAGATAGAGAAAACATGGGGTGGAGGAACAGCAATTAAAAAACTTCAAATTGCATGGGAGGAATTGCATCGTTGATCAACCGTCTGAATTCTTTCGCTTTTAGTTGACATTTTTTTCACTAAAAACAGATCTGAATGTTATCCTGATAAATTTGAACGATTTGAGTTAGGACAACGGGAAAGATGAATATTTTGAATGGTAACAATACTACTTTTTGGAAGAAGATGCATTGCGATTATTCTACATTTGGCGCTGTGGGCAAGAACTTGTGAATTTCGAAAAGCAAAGAGATCGAAATTACGGAAATACGTGATAGTGAAACTCATTAACATTATTTGGTTGAAAAGAGAATTGAATCATATTTTTAGCGATGATGTGTAACTTGACACCCGATGACATTTAATTTTTTTTAATTGATGTTCCCTGCGACCGCCTTTGCCGATTAATCACGATGTTTTTCATTTCAAAAAGTAATATTCGTGATACCATTCAAAATGGTTTTTGTTCCATGTTTGTACGTCAAACTATTCAAAAGAAAATAGGGAGGGGGGCTTAAAAATTCGACTTGTATAGTGGCTTATATCAACTTGTTTGCAAATAAGCTGACAAAGGCATGATTTCAGATCAGATTCACCTATCATTTTTATTAGAATAATTTATTCCAAAAGTGTTATTATTTTTATTTGTATAAATGATGAAGTGATCCGGCCCGAAATGGAACCCACGTACTTGAAACATCAACATAATATGGAAGTGAATATTCTTGGTTGACGTATTTTGTATTTTTGATAATAATTGCTATTAAAGTGATTTTAATTATGATTTTGTTCTGTAGGTTAATGACATGGAAATATTTTGTAAATGAAATCAATTATTCAAAATAAATGAAGTCAGTTGAAATGGTTCTCAGTCAGACATTTTGTTGTATATCTATGTCAATTAACTATATTATTTGGTAAAATTATTGCGCGGTCATAGGAAAAATATTATTTGTGCGCAAGTTATTTTTAACACTTGTATGAAAAATGTTCCACACTCGAAATGAATTGAACTGATTCAGTATTGGATTTTTTCTGTTGATTATAGCTCGTACAAGTCTCTCGAAGACTCCTGAGGGTTGGTGTGCTTAAGGGAGCAGCTGGTTAACTGAAATATTTGTAAACATTTATTTTTTCAACATTTCACACTATTCAACGTCGATCATCATGTTCGAACAGTTGAATCATTTTCGAATAGTAGGACTCAATGTATATGTAGATATTATTAATAGAAAATCGGAAGAGCTATACTTACAGGGTGTTTCTTAAGTACGTGTAGAAACTTCAGGAGCATGTTGCTGATATCGAAATAAGGAAAAAGTTCCCATAAACACATGTCCGCAAGTTATTCGTTTCTAAGATACACAGTGTCAAAGTTTAATTCCTATATTTGTTTTTTGTGAATAAATTCCAAAATATTTGTGATATTCGAGTAAATTTTGGTAACTGGGATGATTTTTCGGTGACAAAATCGAATTTTATGTTAATTGTAAAAATACAATTTTCTAATTGAATTCAGTTTGAATTTAAAAATCTTGTCATTCAAAATCACTTGCATCGATTGTTTCAAATCTCAATTACTCAAAATCAGTTGCTCGCAGTGACCTATACCAAGAATATCTTTTTTACATAAACTGGATGATATATATTCCCAGATACCAAACTTCACCCAAATATCAAAATAATTTCCAAATTATTCACAAAAAATTAAAATAAGAATTTAACTTTGAATCTCTGTATCTCAGAAACGAATAACTTACGGACATATGTTTATAGAAACTTTTCTTCTCATTTTGATGTCAGCAACACGCTACCAGAATTTTTACACGTACTCAAGAAACACTCACGAGGCTTTTCGAAATTTCTTGAGTATTGACACATTTATATGCTGATGACACTATCTGACGAAAGTGCAGGAAGGAGTGCCACAAAAGTTTTTTGTTCACCGTTTCGACGGAATTTCGACATTTGCAAAGGAAAATAATAATAATAGCTGTCATGTACCTTTATACTCATGGGAGTGTTCAATAAAGATTTTATCATAATTAGTATTGTACTGTAACTTTGCAAAAACGAATAATTACGAAAAATATCTATACTTCTTAAAATTACTACTTTTTCGTTGAAATTTCGAGTTTTGTATAGAAATTTGACTATGTTCTCAATATTTCTACTTCAATGTTGAAATTTTGAGTTTTATGTTGAAATTTGGAATTTTATGTCGAAATTTCGAATTTTATGTCGAAAATGTACTTCATCGAAATTTCGAATTTAACGTCGAAATTTTACTTTCATGTCAAAATTTTGACATTTTTCGAAACGATTACCTTTTGTTTTGAATTACTGTTTGAAATTAACTGTGCTACTTCCAAAGCGACGTATGGTGCTAGTAACAAAGGATACCCAGAACACATAGTGGCTAATGATAATGAAAAATGATGTCTCTACAAAAAAATCCAATATTATTAACAATCAAAGTGTGATATAAAAAAATATCACCTCCGTGCTCAACAAAGGAAGTATCATCTGACAGATTACTTTCATAACACCGTCTGAAATAGTAACTTGTCAAATACACTTATTTTTCACAAAAAGATTTGGATGCAAAGCGGCAATGCGTATTTTCTCAAATTTCGTATTGATACCATAAAGTGTTCAATTATATCAGACAGATGCTTGTACATATTGCAGATGCAGCTCAATTATTGTCTATTGCTTCAACATCTAGAATGAATATTGCAATCCCAATATTCACTTTAATGAAACGAAAGAAACACAATTTTGTCTTATTTCCACTAGTTTTTTATATTTACGACCGGTTTCGGGCTTTATCCCATTATCAAGTATAAAAACTAACTAATTCAATTGTACTCTTAAACCTAGTTATATAGGGAGTTTGCAGGTAAACTGGATGGAGAGGTAATTAAATGAAAATAAATTAAATCAAATGAACATGGGTGAAACGATATAAATTCAATACTGGAGGTTATGGAAATTACCTGGGTTGTCAAAATCACAAATTCAAAAGTGGAGACCTACATAAATCGAGTTGCTCGTTGAGGGTTCTATATTTCGGGTTTTTAATTGATTTATTGATTTCCATGGCTTCCAACACATTCATTTTCTTTCATTTATTACATGTGTGTAGGATTTTGAGATTATCTTTATCTTGTGTTTGGATTCTTGCAGATGTTCGTACATTGTTGATTTTTTGTAGAAACAAATGTACGAACATCTGCAAGAATCCAAACACAAGATAAATAAAGATAATTTCAAAATCCTACACACATGTAATAAAGGAAAGAAAATGAATCTGTTGGAAGCCATGGAAATCAATGAATCAATTAAAAACCCGAAATATAGAACCCTCAACGAGCAACTCGATTTATGTAGGTCTCCACTTTTGAATTTGTGATTTTGACAACCCAGGTAATTTCCATAACCTCCAGTATTGAATTTATATCGTTTCACCCATGTTCATTTGATTTCATTTATTTTCATTTAATTACCTCTCCATCCAGTTTACCTGCAAACTCCCTATATAACTAGGTTTAAGAGTACAATTGTATTAGTTAGTTTTTAAACTTGATAATGGGATAAAGTTCGAAACCGGTCGTAAATATAAAAAAACTAGTGGAAATAAGACAAAATTGTGTTTCTTTCGTTTCATTAAAGTGATCATGAATTTCCACAAAATAAACAAGTCATCAATTACACAAATCAATCCCAATATTCCTCACATATCAATTTTCTGTATAAAAAACGATATTGTATATCCAAGATTGATAGTAAATGGATTGATTGAATATCATTTCAGATATATTCAATGAATCAAATGAACCCATAATGGGTAAATATTGGTTGAAAAATTTTAACAGATATCGGTGAAACAGTTTTGTATACATATTGCTACAAACATCTTGAACATACTGAATGAGCACTGCAATCAAAATTTTCCTCTTGTATCGATTTCAAAGATAAGACAATAATATAATATATCAAAGTTTTGAGAATAATTTCACTGAAATTCAACAAATCATATTGATTGATTGAAAAAATCAAATTGATTAGAATTGGGACGAAAACTTAACGCCTATTTCTGAAAAATAATGTTAATAAAATTTACAAAGAAAATCTATTACCAATATCGAAAATAAAATATTGGTCGAATATGCTTGGGGCCTCTACCTTTACCCTGCTAATTGGGTACACTTGTACCCCAACACTTTTGAAATCTGGCGCTAAACGGAAGTGGGCAGGGCAACGACCGCCGGTGTCTCATTAGTTTCAGTACGTGGCAAGTTAGTTCGCATGCGACAATTGAGATACGCGCAGTGTTTTTTGTTTTCGTTATACGTGTGATTTGGGGTTGGCGTGTACCCCAGTGTAGCAGAGTGAGATAATTTTAGCGATACATTTTATTCGAGTGAGTATCTGTATCTTTGTTTGTTTGTTTTGTACTACTTTGAAACTATCATAGTTAATTTTTTTATAGTTAATATGGATTTTTTCTTAGGCTACAAGAATAATGGCTGGTCAGAAGAAGTTCTTCGACCTTACAAAATCTGAAGACATAGAAGAAATTAATCGCATTCTCTATGAGTCTGAAACAGAGAGTTGTTCGGATGACGAGGAAGATGCCGTTATACCTGATTTCAGAGAAGAACCTGAAGAGGACAATACAAGTGACATTCATGACAATCCCACAACTTCTGCCACACCAGAGCAGACTCAGGATACCTCGCCATCTGATGCGGATTCGGAAGATGACAATATACCATTGGCAGAAATACAGACAACTAACACAGGTATGGTGAAAATTTTACCAGTTCCTAATAAACTAAGGAGTAAAAACGGGTTTCTGTGGTCAGGGAAGAAAGGTACAATTCATCGTACACCAAAAAGAAATCTCGTCTTGCATTTACCTGGAAACAAAAACGAGGAAAAACATGTAAAATCGGGAGCTGAAGCTTGGAAATTATGTTTCACAAAAGGAAATCTAGATAAAATCACACAATATACTAATTACGAAGTGCAAGTTCAACGATTGAAATATGGAAATAGACACCATGAAAGAGATGCTGACGGAGATGATGATACGCTAGTAGGTAAGAGACCCTCTTGGACTAAGGATATAAACAGTGTTGAACTTCAAGCACTTTTTGGACTATTTTATTATGCCGGTGTTATGAAAATGTCCGGAGTATTTACGAAGGAACTATTTGATAAAGACACAGGAATACCTATATTTCGTGCTACCATGCCCGAGGCACGTTTCAGGTTTTTGGTAAACTGCCTCCGCTTTGACGATAAAAATACCAGAGCTCAGAGAAAAGAAACCGACAAGCTTGCAGCTTTTAGAGAGGTATTTGAGAGGTCAATCAACAAAATGAAGGAGCTATATGTTCCCTCAGAATATATAACAATTGATGAACAATTGGTTGGTTTTAGAGGCCGATGCCCTTTCAAAATGTACATCCCTACAAAGCCCGACAAGTATGGAATCAAAATTGTGATGTCCTGTGATGCCAAAACCGCTTTTGCACTTGATGCTGAAATTTATATAGGAAAAGGTTCCACACCAACCGATGTTGCTGTCGCTCAGTATTACTGTAATAAACTAACCAGATCTTTTCAAGGAACAAATAGGAATTTGACCATGGATAACTGGTTCACTTCTGTTGAGACTGCAAAACAACTTCTGGAGAAAAAAATTACCGTTGTGGGTACTATGCGGAAAAATAAAAAAGAAATTCCTGAGTCGTTTTTGAAACTCAATGGGAGTGAAATAAATTCTGCTATGTTTTGCTACAGTGGACCACTGACACTGTTGTCATACTGCCCACCTAAAAAGACCAAGAAAAAAACTGTAATTATGCTTTCGACAATGCACGAAAAAGGTGATGAGCCATATACGACCAAGTTACCAGAAATTATTCAATTTTATAATTCTACGAAAGGAGGAGTCGATACTTTAGACCAACTGTGTCACACTTATTCTACTGGTAGAAAGACAGGTCGCTGGCCATTATGTCTGTTCTATAATTTGTTGGATATTCTGGGATATAATTCAATGATTCTTTTGCGTGGCTCTGGTGAAGCAGATAAAGAAATTATTACCAACAGGAGAGAATACCTGAAAAAGCTTGCCCTTGAACTGGTCAGACCGCAATTGATGAGTCGTTTGGAAACTCCAACTTTGAGGCGCGAACTCCGCGAAACCATATGCAGGGTCCTCAAGATAACTGCTCCAGAAGAAGTACCTACTAAGCCACCAGCAACAGTGGGTAGGTGTGCTCTTTGCCCCAGAAGCGCAGATCGAAAATCAAGAGTAAGCTGTGCCGTGTGCAAAAAGTTCATTTGTTTACAACATCAAAAAAAAATTTGCTTGATTTGTGCCAAATGACTAATTCATGATGTGTTTGCGTTAAAAGTGTTTTTAGAGACTTAGTTTAAGATCTTATTCTCCTAAAAGTGAATACATTTTTCGTTTGTCAAAAATACGACATATTTTGTTTGGGGTACGCCGGTACACCTGTGTAGCAGATTCGTGTTCTGCAATAAGTGTAGCATTCCAGGGTTTAGAACGTTAGCTGAAACCTATAGAAATGTATTGAATGCCTCTCACAACTCTTTATAAACTAACACTCAAGACAGTGGTTTTGACGACGAAGAGGCAGAATCTGGTGACAACTCAATTGAAGGAGAACGGTTATTGTGCAAGTTATGAGATATTTAACATTCATTTAAACAACTTCACCAATATTTTCAAGCAATTTATTCACTTGAATATTTTACCAATTTATCCGAATATTATTGTGCCAATTACGCTACATGATTTGTGATCGATAATGATTCAGGGAATTTCATAATATCGCATCAACATCATTCCAATTCAAGTTTGTTATAGCGATATACTACTATCGTTAAATGTTATGTGGCCACTATTGCATCGAAAATATTTTTTCAATATTACTTTTAGAATATCCAAATAACAGTGGAGCAATACTTTTTTCGCCAATATCACGTTTGAGTAATTTTCCAGTATTTTCACCTATATTTTTCTTTCATAAGTGTACTAGTTGGAGGTAGGTACATGCAGACAGGTTTGGGACCATTACGTCCTTAGTTTGGTTTTAAATTCAAGCAAACACTTAGTCATTATTTTTTCTTCATTGCCTGTTTACACGCTGTTACCATAAACTGTGGCATGAAGAAATTTCTAGAATTTGAAAACGATTATCCTTATCGTCGCAATTTCTACTAATTTGTCCAATGCTGGCTGAAGAATGGAGTTATAAGGCAGACAGTGAAATGAAATTTAAGAATAATTGATAGAATCTCTGACTGTGCCAAACCGAAAGTCAGAAAGACTCTTATTTATTGAATTTCTACGAGAAACAGTAGGACTGGTTTCATCAGTCCTGACACTCTCTAGTCTTTATGGAGTTTCGTTGGCAAGCATAATTCAGCAGCCCCCTAAGACTGATGAATCAACGCAGTCCGACACTTGGCAAAGTTTCAACAAGAATGTACTTTGCGATGCTATACCTACAACAACTAGTAAATGCTAATTGAACATGCTTATCAAACCAGTAACTATGTACACACTAGTGTTGCTTTCACTTGGTTGACCGTGCCCAAATGAGAAAGTCAGAAAACTTCTCAATTATTCAATTCATTGAAGAACTCCAGACAGAGTTACTTCAGTGTAGTTAATTTTCAGTTTTTATTCACCAAAACGATGATACGGGCTGGAAGATTTCTTGATAAAAAAAACATCGACAAAAAGTGTCAGTCTATCTACTACCATCTCCTGGTTTGTAATAGACACTTCATAGTTAAAATGTTGGGAGATAATTGGACAATTCGTGCACAACCACTGAAGTGATAGTTACACTGATGCCTACCTCAACAAGCTCTCGCCAACCAGACAGAGATTCAATTAGGCTCTAATTTGGTCATTACTAATTTGATTAACAAGGAAACTGTTTTGGATGATGAAGTAGCCCCCGGAGTTCAGACGGAAGGAACACGTTGTCGGAGGTGCGACAGTCAAATTGGTTCATACAGAACAGAATTAAAATGGAAATTACTTCATAAACAATTTGAATTCTGAGTGCAATGTTAGATGACAGAGAAACAAATGGACGGAGGCAAATCAAGAATATCAGATCTGCATTTATCAGGACGGTATCATGAGCTGAGTATGGACTTTTTTATTTACCCATGAACTTGTTCATTATTTTTATTCAATTTCATTCGATTTGAATTATATTGTTAAAGATTTGTACTATAACTTTGAATTTGATTAATCTTGATTGAGGATAGGTAGATATTCATTATGAATTTTGAAGTGGCACCAACTACTCTGGCAAACATCTTACAGGGCACAGTTGTCAACATCTCAATGTTCATATTGTTTCATGAAAGAAATTCCAAGTACTAGTAGTCAAGTTGTTTCTACTGAAATTTCGAAAAAATCTGAAGAATTTGGGTTGAACAATTTTTCAGGAAAATTCAAAAATTGTAATTTTAATTTCAATTAGGAAAGATAATCGAAAAAAATAGGTTGTTTGACTCAGTTTATTGTTGTTTGTTGAGTTGTTGTTTGTACTTGTTTTAGACTACAAGCCCATATAACAATTTGGTGAGGATTTGACCCAGGATAAAACATATTCAAAACGATGCTGCTATATGAAAAAATAACTTTAGTCACTATGCCGTCAATTCTTGGTGGTGCAAATTACTGTACGACATTCCTCACGTTGTTTTATTATGAAATAATAATCTCCTAGAACCTACTGCCATACAAAAATAATGGGACCGGAATCCAGTTTTTTTTTTTTAATTTTCGGAAAATGAAAACTTTTCCTGGCTTCCAGTCCCATAATTGTTGTACGGTAGAAGGTTCTAGAAGATTATTATTTCATAATCTACTAACGTGAGGAACGCCGAACATGATTATTTTGTCGGAAAAGCTTATCTTCAGATGAAAAATTATTATTATTATTATCACAGTCATTTGCACCACCAAGAATTGACGGCATAGTTGTAACGTTTCATTTTCCCCATATCAATCAAAGTCATTCCCGCGGCAGAATATATGAGGCACCCTGTATACATAATTTTCCTGCAACGTTAAATGCGTTGGTCCGTCGCCATAGGTTGAAGGTTAGGTCTATTGAGGAAGCGCTATCAGGAGTATCGAGTTGTTCAGTTTTTTTTCGATTGGCAAAAAAGGGACTGTTAGAAATAGAAGGTTCACTGCGAGGAGTGGAGAAGAAGGAAATCTGTGAGAGAATACTGAAGCTGGAAGTTGAAATGTGTGTGTGGGTGCTATTTACGATTTGATGGGATATTTTCTACCTACATAACATAAATCAATCTTGATGGTGTTCATGTGACTCAGTGGAGTTGTAGTTGAAAGATTGATACTTTTTGAAAGGATTTGAATCAACGCCAGATATATCCAACTCGCAGTGGAATAATACCCTCAAAAACATCGAGGTATGGAATAAATCTTAACTCATTGGGTTAGTGTAGTCTAGTATCATTTTCATGATTTTTGGGTTGCCCTGGAGGCTATAGTTATCTCCTTCAATTTTCTTTGTCCTACCTAAATAACGCTGAAACGAGTTCCGCTGGAAAAATTGTTAATACAAGGGAATTTCATTGGCTGGCTCATTACGCAACATTCCTGACCTGGGGGAGTTTGGTGGCTAAGGTCCAGTCATTGTGAAGCTGCTTCAATTCCGATTATCATCCCCTAATTCTGAACGCACTGAAAGTGACCCCTATCCCGGCAACCAACAGATAAGCTAAATGTCGTGTTTATGTCCATTTATTGCATAGAAACACTATTTATTTCATATTTATAAATGTTTACCTAGTTGATAAGATTTACATTTTCGTCCAGTTTAGTATAAATCTCAACCCCTGTGCTATTGAAGGGTTAAATTTATTTAGTATCAGAGCTGAATAAATTCCCTTCGTTTACCAAGTACTTAGCGCATGCATACAGTGTGATATTTTAGTGAAATTCAACAGTAAACTCTACGTGTACACGTACGGTGATTTCTAGCCAATTTATTTGCTTGTTTCAATAAGTAATTGCACGTTTGCATTCTACTCATTGGATTTATACGATGGAAAAAACTAGTTGTGGACGAAAAATTCAAATACATGATATCCTTTGTTTGCATGAAATTTGGTGTTTGATTTGCTGGCTGTCCTCTTAACTTTGCATAAATTATAATAGACAGTTCCAAGTAATTAAAAAAAATACGTAATCAAATAAATAATTTAATAAATAATTGAATAGTATATTGATAGAGTTAGGATAACAGAGTTTGACACCATTGAGTTTTCAAGTTTGAGCTTGCGGATATTTGCGAACTGGTGGCGCCCTCGACCCCTCTTTCTTTTATTCCTTTTACCCACACCCTTAACCGACTGACTCCGAGCACCTTTTGCTCGTGCTTTTCCACCTCGGCTGTCCCTGTATCAATATATGCCATAAGGAAAAAAAAACACGTAGCATAGTGACTAAAGTTATTTTTTCATATAGCAGCATCGTTCTGAGTATGTATCATGCTGGGTCAAATGACCCCCTCAATTTGTTATATGGGCTTGTAGTCTATTTGATAATTTCACTCGCCGTATGATAATCAACTTTCCTGCAATATAAGGACCAATAAGGGACGTGTGCCTCGATAATTCGCAACAACGGAGAATATAATATCATCTTGCTACTAATATGAGTCAGTCTGTCAGACTCCATGTCTATAAGGCATCATCTATAACTATTGAAGAATTCACGACAATAGAATTTCTTTTACTTTGTTGGTTCGTGAAATTATCTCAATAAAATTTACTACTCGTGCTCACAATACTATCGATGATTCTGTCAGAAATCTTAAACTCGATCAAATTGCTTTCCTGAAGGATTCGTGGTGTTACCAAGCAATTTGATCTCGTTGATTTCTGACAGAATAACTATCAATAGTATTGCGAGCACTCGTGGTATTACCCTCAAAAATTTTGCAAATACGTAATTTCATTTTAGATTTTGCTTCATTTCTCCTCCTACAATTAGTTACAGAGCTGCCTACATGATTTACTGACAGGTAAGGTAACCGTCCGCTGGGTATGAAATAGCAATATTTGTGTTGCCCCAAGTCGCCTGGATGTAGTTTCAGAAAGTCTCCAGGTCAATGTCAAGGAGGAGAGGGAGGCGTTTGAAAACCAGTCAGTTTGTGACAGCTGGTTTCACATTTTGGTAAATATGGTGCTGACCATACTTTCTGCCAAGTTTGATCTGCGAAGGAGGTCAAGATACAGAGTTATGCCAAAAATACTGAGATTTTCAAAAATCACGGTTTTATCGGCATAACTCTGGATCTTGAACTCGTATACGGGTCAAACTTGTCAGAAGGGATGTTCAGCACCATATCTACTGAAATGTGAAACCAGCAAACGGTCACAAACTGACTGGTTTTCAAATGAACCCCCTCCCTCCTTGACCTTGACCAAGAGACTTTCTAAAACTACACTAAAAAACACCAAGAGTGCTATTTCTTGCCCAGCAGATGGTTTGCTTACCTGTCAGTAAATCATGTAGGCAGCTCTTTAACTAAATGAGCAGGGTTCAGGGCCATAACGCCCTAGGTACATCAGCCTGGTTACAACGGACTCTTTTATCGGCTCTAGAAGACTCGCTACCCATCGGAAAAAACTCTGCTGGGTATGAAGGAAAAGAGCAGTAAACAAAATACTAGGGTTGCATATCGAGTATTGGTGAGATATGAGTAGGTCAAATTACGTTTATAGAAATGTGTTGATTAAACAAACTCAAGTGCATTTTCATTCGTGTATTGTAGTAGCAGTAGAAGTATTTGCGGGAAGACTGCTACTGCAGCCCGGTGAATAGGGCTCTATGGGCCCTCTTTGCCATCCCTTGTTATCCTCATCCGTGGTTTTCTGCCTTCCTATGAACTGCACCTGACCTGGTCTCCTAGTTCTGTATTCTTCAATTATATCCTCCATGCTGTCCTTAAAATATGTGGGTGTGTAATGTTAGGGGGTTTTATCAGAGGAGAGAGTTCCTTATTCGACCCGCCTTCTCGTGAATGCCCTGGTAGGGCTGGTGCTCAGTCCAGAAGTGTGGTGGCCACTGGCGATTCACCAGCTACCAGTCCGAGGCCTCTCCTGACTAGCATCGAAGATAGGCTTTCCAGTTCTCACTCTCCTCCTCGTTAATGTCATGGTAGGGCTGGTTCTCAGTCGGTCGTTTGGTGGCCGCTTGCGATCTTTTCATTCATATGCTACCAGTCAGCACCCGATGCGAGGCCCTTCCTCAGCTCCCACAGGTTTTCCAATTCTTGCATCTCTATGATGTATATGTGTGTATCTGTTGAGTGTGGAGGGAAATAAGTGTGTTTCTGCCGTTGGTCTACGGTGAGCTAGGGGCTCACGGATTGCTATTCCCGTTGGCTACGGAGCCTCAGCCACCCTTAGATACCGCTTAAATCTCGTTAGCCACCATGACAAGTCAGGACGTTGCCCAGGGTTCACCACGTAGAGGTGAGGGTAGCGTTGTGGTGTTCGATCTCCAGACTCCCCCTTGAACCCAACAAATTGTGAATTGGTTTTCACCAGTTTTTACTATAACTTTGTTCTAACTGCCTCACTTTTGATTATTTCATCAAATGACTATCATAATATATAAATGCTGTTTCATTTTCATACTCAATTTCAATAGCTCACCAGTTCCTTCTTATGCATCTGGTATAAAAATATGACTTTTCAACATGAATTGAAATAAGTGTATTCATCTTCCACGTGATTATGAATTTTTTGCTATCTAGTATAGTACATCTAGACAAGCGTTTCACTATATGCATAAACATAGCAGCCTGGCTTTTCAGAAGACTTCTGCTGCGGTAAAACGAATCGGACATAGGACATACTATATTATACGTTTGCACGGTGTTCTACAGCCTGAGCAAAACTCAGATTCTGAGACTCAACAGGATACAGATTAAGATATTTCGTATGTACCAATTGTTAAATACCGGGTGAGTCTGAGAAATGGAGCACCCCTATATTTGAGAGAAATGATCCGATTCAAAGCACAAAAATTCAGAGAGCTATTGAACAACTAAAATGTGATTTTTTGAAATAAAAATAAATTCTGTAGCACTTCCGGTTTCGCCAGAAATGATCTGAGTATTGGTTTCTCAAATGGAACACCTTGTACATTTTCACATTTTTGAAATCTTCAGCAAATTCTGAACATGATAAGCTAAATTTTTTACTTAATTTCTTTAATTTTTTCATTTTTTTTTAAGAATGATGATTTTTTGCATGTTGAACGTTCCTCTCCAATGCCATGTTGTCCGGGAAAATTAAATTAACATTTTAATTACAATACTTTGCCACCAACCGCTGATTGAATATGGCAAAATCCCTTTTTTCGGTTATTTCATGTTCTTTAAATGGCATCTCTATGAGCAACAAATTTTTTTGAAGGAAAGGAATCAAATGATACCAAAATTTTGAATATGTGTCGATTATTTTCAGAGTTATCACTATTTTTAAAAAAGGTACCAGAAAGTAGTGCAGCCGCTGGACTAAACAACATCAAAATAACGGAAATTCTTGAATATCACTTTTACTCAATTGTCTCATTACGATTTTCAACATTGAAAATTACCATACGTTAGATTCATTAATTTGAATTTGAATACGGGATTTTAAGGATTATCAACATTTATTACAAATTTTTGAAAACAACAAATACCTACATAGCACAATGATCTATTACTCTTGCTATTAATTTTGCTCAAAATGTTGGCCATGCATAATTGCACCCTTCTGACTGCTGCTCGAACTGCTCTAGTTAACTCTGCTGGGTTGATATTGAAATCTATGAAGACGTTTTGTTGCAGTTCCTCGCGTGTCTCACTAGGCTTATACGTCATTTTTTATTGTTGAGTCTGACCTAGGTGGCCATCTGATGGGACTATGTGTAGAAATTAGTTCATTTTTATAAGCATTATTTAGGTAAATGATTACCATTCCATGAATATGAGGGGTTGCACCATCCTGTTGAAAATAGAAATTTTGCAGAACCAATGAAAGGCCGTCAATGATTGACTCGATAGCATCCCGACGAAATGTTAGGTACCTATGGTCCTTCAAAAAAAATTGGTCGAATGAAGCGATCTCCAAGTATACCCATCCAACCTTTCTTGAGGATTACCTTCATGTAAAATCGTTGGATTCTGCTGAGCCCAATATCGGGTATTATTCCTATTGAAGAGCCCTCTAATTTTCTAAGGAAATTGAGAATTTTCGCGAACATTATGAAGAAATCTTCGACAGTATTCAAGTCTTCTTTCATCGTCTCCACCATAAAGACTTTGATGTCTGGGATATTTATACGAGCAAAACTTATGCTTTTTCAAAATTATCTGTACAGTCGATTGACTTGCGTCACATTCATTAGCTAATTTTCGTGTTGAAGAAATCGTATTTACCTCTACATATCCTAGAACGTCTATCTCTTTATCTTCTCTGACTATCACATTTACATTTCGATTTCGAATACGTCGGTTGTTTGACTCTTGTCTCAACTGTTCAAGTTTCACGAAGTATGTCCTACACAGATGTCTTCTACCAGGAAATCTCCGTCTGTATACATTTGATGCTGCCGTAGAATTCTTCAGACACTCTCCGTAAATTGAAAGCATGTCAATTTTTTCATTTTGGCTTAATTTATCCATGACACAGTTATAATGATTGGACTGAGATAACTGTTATTTCGTGTTGATACATATTTGACAGCCGATATCCATTTATTTTTTATCCAAAGGCGACTTTGACAAAAGTTGGAGTTGACGATGGAAAAACATTCCTTTATTGAAACAGATTAAACTATTAAACACTTTCAGAATCTGTGAAAATGGATAGTGTAATTCCTGTGTTCATATCAACCATAATGGGCCCATCATGGGAATACTAGTAATTAGTATTTTTTAAGACAAATTACTTTCAAAATGTGAATTATAGAAGTAATGAGATATCTGCTGGTAGCAACCCAGAATTTTCATTACATTTTTCTAGAGTATGCATCTATTAGGAAGACATACATCAAATTTACCAATTATTTTTATTGCTATAGTAAATAAATTTTCAAATGTTATTATCTGGGTTTTTTATTAGTTTAGCAGCCATAATACTTTTTGGTGAATTTTTTATAGTAGTGATAACTCTGAAAATAATCAACAGATATTCAAAAGTTTGGTATCATTTGATTCCACTACTTCCAAATAATCTGTTGTACATAGTGTCCCATGGAGATTCCTTTAAAAAAACATGAGATAATAGAAAAAAGTGATTTAACCACTTTCAAACAGCGGCTGGTGGCAAAGTATTGTAATTAAAATGCTAATTTCATTTTCTCGGACAACATGGCATCGGAGAGGAACTTTCAAAATGTAAAACAATCATCCTTAAAAAAATTGAAAAAAAAAGAAATTCAATAAAAAATTCAGCTTATCATGTGCAGAATTTGCTCTAGATTTCAAAAATGTGAAAATGTTCAAGATGTTCCATTTGAAAAACTAATACTCAGATAATTTCTGGTAAAAGTGCTACAGAATTAATTTTCATCTCAAAAATCACATTTTAGTGGTTCAATTGCCCCCTAAATTTTGGTGCTTTGAATCGAATTATTTCTCTCAACAATAGGGGTGCCCCATCTCTCAGACTCACCCGGTATACATTCGTTTGGATATGCTGCGTGACCTTAAGGGCAACTTATACAAAGCATGTCAATAATTTAATGAATTCGTTATCCTCAAAATTCCTCTGACAAAATTTCTAGTATCAGGAAGTACGATTATAAGCTCCGTGAATACGGGGAACTGAATTACTGTCATCATCTCTGAAGTAAGAACAGTATTCAGGCTCACCAGAAAGTATAAATCATAAGGAGCCACAATTTCGATTTCATCTCAACTCCAACTTAATTCTCACCACGAGAAAATATCCTGAAATCTCTCTATATTGATTCTACTCATTCAATCCATGCTCATCAAGAATGTCAGGCATTTGTATACTTCCACAATATGAATATGTACAAATGAAATTCTAATAAATAGCCAGCGAAACAGGATGCCTCGGTGTTCACAACCGATAAGCTGCCCTCCGAAGCTGCTGAAAGTTCTGAACATGATAGTCTAATTATCTGCTGGTAAAGCTGAAACGAATGAACCGTAAGGCGAAATAGCATGTACATATTCACTGAATTTCGTCTGTTTATATAAAGGTTATGCATATAGCTCCACTTAGGAGTATGCAAATTGAACAAATACAGTACAACGTTACATCGATGTTGGATAATTCTCTCACTTCAACTATAGAAGCAGAAACGTACAACAAAACTTCGTACAAAAGTTACTGAAAAAACAGTATTCGGGAAATTTCACCTCCTCAAACACCAAAACTACGTAAATCAACACCCGACGTGCGTTTCGCCAACGAATTTAGCACCTTCAATAGCTGAAAGCTGACTTACCAACTCATTCTACCCTGACCCTATGTATATTACATATATATGAGTGGTTAGGATCACTTTTCATCCCCGCCTACATAAAATTCCATTGTTAACCTCATTTGAATTTACCTTTTCCATCCCTCATCTGAGTGTTTAAAAACGCCCATTGTCCCGGGCGCCTTCGCCAGAATGCCTTGTACTATTGTCGGCCTTATTTTTGGAATTTACTAGCTCTTACTCAATTTTTTCGAAAACTTACCTCAAGAATGTGTCATCACAGTCATATTCCATCCATACTATTTTTTTTTAATTGATAATTTCACCAGCCGTATGAAACCCTCCTTTGCTGCAATATGAGGACCAATAACAGACCTATGCTTCGATAATACGCAGTTCCTTCCTTTCGTAATAACACTTTGTCATGGCAACCACGTATCCAAACAACAACGAAACATTTATCATCTTGCAACTAATATCAATATCAGACTGACAGACTTTATGTCCATCAGGCATTATCTATAACTATTGAAGAATTCACGACAATGATACTTTTTTACTTTGTTGGTTCGTGAAATCATCCCAATAAATACTACTCGTGCTCATAATAATATCGATAATTCTGTTAGAAATCTCAAATTCGACCAAATTGCTTTGAAGTAATACCACTCGTCCTGAAGGACTCAAGCAATTTGATCTCGTTGATTTCTGACAAAATTACAATCGATAATACTTTAAAAAAATCATTGAATGGTATAAGTTGATGATTGTTTATATAATGTCGTATTGAAACAGTATATAATTTCATAGTTTAAGTTATTTTTATGTTTTGTTGTTTGCTGCTAAAACATTCTGTATTTGTTTTTTGATTAATTTTTTAAATTTAGAACTTAAATTGTTATATTTCATGATGTTTTTACATTGTAATAGGAATCATCCTGTATAAATAAATAAATAAATATAAGGAATCTTCCATTATTATGGATGTTTGACCCATTTAAAGACCCAATTAAAATAATTTTTATGTTTTGTTGTTATTTTCATAATATGGTATCCGTGGTCCATAAAGGCTACTTTTTCAGTAACTTTGAAATAATGTCTGATATTTTGCAGTTAGCAATGTAACGAGTAATTAGATATGATACGAAAAAAAAATAATAATAAACACAAAGTACACTATTGCATTTTTGCACATGTTCATACCAAATGACTCACATCCCTTTTCCGGCACAACACTGCCGTTGACAGAAAACAACAAAATGAAAACAATTTTTCAATGGATCCTTTCCTTGATGAGATAACCGTCATTTGTGTTGAGGCCACAGATTTTGTCACTGAAGCGAATTGGCTTGCCAGGGATGTAATCAATTCAACCAAGGCGATTGTTGATCCATTCCCTGTGGCGTGCCGCAAAACTGGTTCCATCCTCTGGTGTCGGAATCATACTTGTGTGGGGTGGAGTATACTTGTTGTTCTGAGGAAATCCTATAAGAATTTTACCATTGAAAATCCGTAAAACGGAATGATTTGTATTATTATCTGTAAGATTGTGAACTATCCCCCCGTCATTACCGTCCATAGAATCCTCATCTGAATCAGCTTCGACTTCTTGGGGTGTGATGAAAATTTGATGGAATTATATATTCAGATAGTATTTAAAAAATTCACTAGGCTAAATAATTGTGTGCCCAAAGGAACACGAATACCATATGGTATCACCTGACTTTTGTGCATTATAAAGTGACCTATTGAGAATAAAAATTAATTACAAAAAGATCGTATGAGTCTATAAGAAATAACCCCATTATGACACTAAATACCGTATAAACTTTCTCGATCGCAACTAGAAATCCAATGTGGATTTATGGAATGGAATTCCAATACTATGTGGCTGTTGAATTCATAGGGTATCGACAGAGAGGGAGTATTGCTCCATATGTTTTGCGATACCTCATAGTCCCTAATGGTTTGATATGGGTACACATTGATAAGCATTATCACAAACATCATTATAAAATCAACTGGTTCTGCTGAAAACTCAATCATTAATCAAACATTTTTCACAAAAACCCGCACACAAACATTCGTCCCTCATTTTGCCATAAAACTTTTGGAAGTTCTATTCATAGATTATGAAAAAAATTTAATAATTTAAAATATACCAACCACTCATTGCAAAAATGCACGATTTGAAATGAAAAAAAAAAACTTCACATTTCATTCGAGAACATTATCCAAAACATAAACATAATATGATATGCCGAAACCCAAAAAATGTATCAATCTCTGTAAAAAAGGATAAATTAATAAATAAAATGTGCAAACGTTGATCCCATCATGAAGTTGGATGCAAACACACAAAATCAGCACCATGGTACCTGAGTGAAACATCTAAACTCTAAGAGAAGTCTATATATCAGCTTTTCAAAATTCATATTCAAATAAATATGTCTTTTGTTTTTTATAGTTTCCTCGACTCAATGATATGGAAACAATGATAGTCTTACTCCGAGGTGGAACAACTATATACTGTGAACTATTTATATTGAATATTTGTAAATATTGAACTGAATAAATTGAAATTAAAAAACTAGTTTCTGCTTCCAATTATAATTTCATACCTTTCAGATACTATATTGCCCTGTTAATTTGAATTGTGTTGAAGAATCGCGAATAATGTGGGTCCCAAACCCAAGATATATATTATGATGACATATTTTGAAACCATCCATCCCCAAATATGAACTAGCACTCTCAGTAACTTTAACAAACATCATCAGATAATGAAGGCATAGTTTGCAACAGCACATCTTGCACTATTTAATATATTCTACGGAATCGTTCAGGTCATTAGACGGTCATCAGTGGCAAACCAAGATTACTATTCAGTGGCAGTTCTGCTGTGCTCTGAATTGGCAGCCACCCCATCTGGAATAATTAGGGGCAACTTCCACAAAGTTCAGGTATTTACGGCATCTGGTTCGGTTTGATTTGTGATAAATGTTCTTTTTTCAAATTCTATAGGAAAATTGACAATTGAGAGGATTAGTGTCACCTTGATATAACAGCTGCTCACTCGTTGTCTCTGCTGAAAAAGGATTTTTCTTTTAGTGAATCAAAGAGTGGTATTGATAAAAATCAGTAGATACTTAAATCTGATGGTTTCATAAGTTGATACTGAGAAGCATATTAATAAAGTTTAAGGACAAACTGATACTTAAAGTATGTACTGATAAAGTAAAAGTTTGTACTTATGCTGACAAGTTGTTACTTAAATCTATATGTTGAGGATAATACTTATAAAAATTAATTTAGAGAAAACTAGATGGAGCTATAAATCTTTAGGAAATGACCGAACTATTTTATGTTCAATGTTCTGTGAAGCTAGTGTCTGTTTGAATGTTTTAGACGATGTAGTAACTTGATTACTTATATTTCGGACGTCCATCATCTTAATGGTTGAAAGATTTCGATCTCATTCAAATTTTTCACTTTTCAATTGCTTGAATCCACAATCGTCTTCTGGTGAATAATTGAAACGTTGTGAAAAATTTGAAAGAGATAGAAATCTTTCAACCATTATGATGATGGACGTCCGAAATATAAGTAATCTAGCTAGTGTCTGTCAACAGTGTCAATGTCAAGTTTTTGTTTATTGATAATATGCTTTTATGTATAGTAGATCGTTGTTGTTCTTGTTGGTCATGTAACATGTATAATTGTCATTGTATGTGTAAATGATCTATATTAAATTAGTTAAATAAAACGTCCAGTTATTCTACATGGATAAATATAAAGTAAAAACAATCATCCTGAACAGGTTATGAGCCCAGGATATTCTGAAATAAAATAAGACTCTAACGTAAAATTAAAAAGGAAACCAAAATGGCGGCGTTAACAGCAGTGGAAATTGGACAGATTGAAAAATTGGATAGCGTAGAATCCTTTCAAATTTGGAATTTTCAAGTAGTAATTCTGTTGAAAGCATGTGGATTACATGAAGTGGTGACTGGCGAACAAAAAGTGGAAGAACTGACAAGAGAAGAGGAAAAACAGCTTTGGCAGAAAAAGGATGCAAAAGCACAAAAAGTATTGACAACCACTGTTAACAAGAAACTGCTTTTACATATCATGAATTGCGACACTGCAGCAAAAATGTATGATAAGTTATGTGCAATTTACAAGAAAGACAGTGAACATCAAAAATGTGCTCTGTTACAAGAATTCTTCAATTTCACCTATGAAAAAGGAAGTGACATATCCTTACACATCAGCAAACTTGAAAATTTGGCCTACAGACTGAAAGCTTTGAACCAAGAGATAAACGATGAAATGTTGATATCAAAAATTTTGAGTACATTGCCAGAATCCTTCAAACACTTCCGTACAGCTTGGGAGTCTACATCACAGAAGGAGCGTACATTAACCAATTTAACATCCAGGCTGATTACTGAAGAAAACATGAATAAAGCAAAAGAAAGTAGTTCATCGGTGGATTTTAACACATCTGAAAAAGTGCCAGAAACCTGGACATATTGGGCGTTTTTGTAAATGAAAAGCAAAAGCAAATACAAATCGAGAAATAAAATGCTTCAGTTGTGGAAGGATGGGACATATATCAAGAGTCTGTAGCACAAGAAAAGGTGAAAACAGAGAGACAGTGACTTGTAAAATTTGTAAAAAATCAAATCATTCAGAGAACAGCTGCTATTTCCGAAATCGACAGGAAGAGCCGAGCAAACCAAAATTAGATGAAAGGAAAGTGACTTTTTTGATGAAAACGTATTTGTGATTGACTCAGGTTCAACTTCCAATATGGTTAATGATCCTGAGCTATTTGATGGTTTCAAGCATGAAATTTCTGACATTTGTGTAGCTGGAAAAAATTCAGTTATAAAATCTGAAGGCAAAGGAACGGTGGACGGTGATTTATGCAGTTTAAAAAACGTTTTGTATGTACCAGACTTAAGAAAGAACTTGTTATCTGTTAGTGCCATAACTGATAATAATGGAAAAGTTACATTTGAAAAAAACAAGGTGTATGTTACAAAAAATTATCAGACAATTTTTGAAGGAAAACGAGAAAACGGGCTTTATGTAGTGAATCTTATGGAAAATGCTGCAAATATAGAAGGAAGTCTACTAACAGTATCTAAAAGTAAAAAGTTGAAGATTGGCACAGGAAATTGGGTCATCTGAGTATAAAAAGTTTGAAGAGAATGATAGACAATGAAATGGTGACAGGTTTGAACATGAATAAAAAAGACTGTGATTGTTTTGAAACACCCTGTGAAATATGCCTCAAAGCAAAACAAGTTAGATTTCCTTTTGACACTCAGAGAAGTAGAGCTTCGAGGTCACTTGAGATCATACACACAGACATAGCTGGTCCAATCGATCCAGAAACTTGGGATGGAAAACGCTATATGTTAACCGTACTAGATGATTACACACACTTTGTGGTGGTATACTTATTAGGGACAAAAAATGAAGCACAAGAATATCTGAGAGAGTACGTAGAAGAAATGGAAACCTATAAAAATTTGAAGGTTTCAAAATTAAGATGTGACAACGGAATGGAGTATGTAAATAATGAAATGAAGATGTGGTACAAGAAGAAAGGTATCGTTTTAGATATAACCGTAGCTCACAGTCCACAATTAAATGGTAAAGCGGAAAGGCTAAATCGAACCTTATTAGAGAAAGCTAGATCTATGATTTTCGATTCAAACTTACCAAAAAAATTCTGGGGTGAAGCCATTAGAGTCTCTGCATATGTTTTAAATAGAATTCCAACAGAATCACAGTTGAAGACACCAAGTGAAATTTGGACTGGAAGGAAGCCAGATTTATCAAAAATGCAAATATTTGGCAGACAAGCATATGCAAAAGTTTTGGGATATTTAAAATAACTTGATAAGAGAAGTTGAGAATATGTTTTTATTGGATATGCTCTAAACGGATACCGACTTTGGGATCAAGAAAAACAAAAAGTAGTTATATACACAGATGTCATCTTTAAGAAAATAAAACATGAAACTTTAGAAAATAAAAATTGAACAGACAAAATTGATTTAAGAATAGATGAAAACGATGTTGATTTGAATGAAATCCAAGAAGTAAATGAACAAATCTACGAAGAAGAAAATAAGCAGGAAATGGAAAATGATTCAATAGAGGAAGATGATGAGGAAATTTTGAGAATTTGGGTCAAGGGCGAGAAGATAGACGGAGAAGAAAGATAAATTTACCAAAACGATATGATGACTATCTATTACTAACGTATGAAGAAGCAATGGAAACAAGCGATAGATGATGAGAAAGAGTCATTAGCTAAAAACGTGGGACTATGTAGATATAGAGTAGGCAAATGGAAAGAAAATTTTAACCAACAGATGGATCTTTAGAATCAAAAAAGCCAACAAAGTAAAGGTTTGGATTATGAAGAAGTATTTAGTCCGGTAGTCAACACAAGTTCGCTACGATTGTTATTAGCTCTTTCAGTACAAAATGAATACGTACTTAAAAAGTTTGACATAAAAACAGCGTTTCTATATGGAACTTTGAGTGATGAAATCTATATGACCATATCAGAAGGTTACAAGCAACTAGAAAATAAAATATGTGTCCTCAAAAAGGCACTATATGGGCTTGAACAAGCACCTATGACATGGAATGAACATTCAACAGATTTTTTCAAAGAAAAAGGAATGTATGCTTCAAAGATTGAACAATGTATTTTTAGAAGTGCAAATGGGATATTGTTTTTGGCCATATATGTTGATTGTAGGAGAAAATGAAGAAGAAATAGATATTTTATTACGAAATTTCGAAGAAAAATTTGAAATGAAGAAATTTGATACAGTTGATTCATTCTTAGGAATCAGAATAACAAAAGGTTCAAACTGGATTAGGCTAGATCAAGAAAATTATATAGAAACCATTTTAGAAATATTTGGTTTGAAAATGCAAAACATGCTATGACACCCATGATTAGTTATGATGATTATGACAACAGGAAGGAGACTGAGATGAATTTTCCATTTCGTGAGGCTATTGGTAGTCTTCTGTATCTGTCGAATAAAACCAGACCTGACATTGCATTTGCAGTAAGTTATGGGAGTCGAAATTTGGAAAATCCCACGAAACAAGATGTTTGTAATGTAAAAAGGATCATGAGATATCTCATTTCAACAAAAAGTGAAGGAATTGTTTACAAGAAAACTGAACAAAGCGAAGAAATAACAGCCTACAGCGACTCTGACTTTGCAGGAGATAAGAATACCAGGAAGAGTACGACAGGATATGTGATTTATTTTTGTAATGGACCAATAAGCTGGTGCTCAAGGAAACAACCAGTTGTTGACCTCTCCAGCACAGACGCAGAATTTATAGCAGCAGCAGAATGCGTGAAAGAAATTTTGTTTTCGAAAAACGTGTTTGAAGAATTGATGTTAAAAGATTCAAAAAGTGTTTTGCTGAGAATGGATAATTAAAGTGCAATGACTATAATCAGAAACAGACAGTTTAATAGAATAGAATAAGTAAGCACATTGATGTTAGGATTCACAGAACAAATGATAGCAGATATTTTAACGAAAGCATTGAATAATACAAAGTTTTTGAAACATAAAAATGAATTAGTAAAGTAATAATTTTTTTCTTGATTATTTTTGTTGAATTTTTTTTTATAAATATAAGCACAAGGTGTTGAGGATAATACTTATAAAAATTCATTTAGAGAAAACTAGATGGAGCTATAAATCTTTAGGAAATGACCGAAATATTCTATGTTTCATGTTCTGTGAAGCTAGTGTCTGTCATCAGTGTCAATGTCAAGTTTTTGTTTTTTGAGAATATGCTTTTATGTATAGAAGATCGTTGTTGTTCTTGTTGGTCATGTAACATGTATAATTGTCATTGTATGTGTAAATGATCTATATTAAATCAGTTAAATAGAAACGTCCAGTTATTCCACATAGATAAATATGAAATAAATCAATCATCCTGAACACTATATCAATAAACGATAGGATATACTGATTAAATTGAGTATAATCTTTTCAATTTGTCAATCTGCTTCTTAGCATGCTGATAGTGCTTGCTGAAGGTGAATTCCCATTCGTTCAGAAAATGTTTTTATTGCAACGAGCTCCAAAAGTTTATAAAAACAGACGAGAAGATCCTCGTGGTCAAGATTATGTGAAATTGTTTCGTTTTAACCCCGAAAGTGTGGCGTGGTTAACGACACTTTTTTGGGAACTGATAGCGGGTGGGTCTCTTGCTTTCGATAGTATCCAGGCAAATATTGAAATAAATATGTTATTCAATTATGTTTTTGTTATATTTGGCTTAAGGCTACCAGATTGGTGTAGCAGAAGATATTGGTGTAAGTCAACCAACGGTATCAAATGTATTACATTTTGTGAGACTAAATATTATTGAAAAATCTTAAATTAGGATAAAGTTTTCTCATGTATGGTTGTACTTTCTTTGCTACCTATCTAATTAATTACCTTTGAAATCGTAGGACAATGAAGGTGCATGTGATTGTACGTTGACACGAATTAAAAAAGTTGTGGAAAATCGTCATGGTAACGAATACATTTGTCGAAAACAATTTTCCGCAATAAAAGTACAGTAACATGTAACGCTGATGAGTTATGTACAAGTGTCAGTGCAGAATGGCCAGGTTCTGTACATGAGAGCAGGATCTGTGGTGTATTCAGAATATTGGACAATTCAGTAACAAACATTTGAAAAATGAACGTTTTCGGAAGATGCTTCAAACAGTTAAGGCAACGATTCCCTTTATCACAAAAGACTGCCATTGAGAAAAGTGCCATCCATTATGATATCATGCTGTGTTCTTCAAAATATTGGAAATTATATATAAAAGATGAAGAAGTGTGTGAATCTGAAAAAGGCTTACATTTAAACCATGAAGAACCAGTTGGACTACGTGAACTTCAAGTCATACGCAATCGTTTAGCCACAATTATTTACGCCAATCAACAGAACTTACATAATACAGCCTTTTATTTTCATTCCCAGTTATGTTAGCAACAGTACTTTTTGTACTACCACCTTCAGGTTATTAATTTTTTAAAATAATTTTTTGGAATCGGTAGGTTTTCCAAAATTGTCTCCAACTTTTTCATAGTTAACTTACAACATTTTATAGTAAGGTATGATCCCTTAATTTCATAATATTGTTTAAGCGTGGCTAAGACGTCTTGTATTTGTTATTTATTGCTGGAGTTTTCCCTTTATTTGAAATAATAGGATTATCTTTAGTTTGTGAAACACTGTGAAACACCATATTTTTTTTCACTTTCGGCCGAAACGAACGACATGATGGTCGATAAATAAATGTAGAAGAGTACATTCTTTGAGGTTTGTATACATCTCAAGTGTAAACTGATTTTACAAGTGTTATCGTGCGTTTTTTGAATTTTTTCCGTGTAATCAAATTTCGACGAAATAAAAAAATGCTAAAGAATAATCAGTAGATACTTCTAAGTATCAGCATTTATTTTTTAATTTACAATTCATTATTCACTTAATGCTGTTACTCATACTTATAAGTGAGTACTCAGAAGTAAATAAGTACTGATTTTTATTTAAACCACTCAAAGTGTGTGGCATCATCATGTACCTAAGACGCAACTACTGAGAATCATGAAAAAATGTGTTGTTGTTAAAATCATCATTTCCGTCAACCTGTTGCATCCCTATACGCAACTCTCAGCTCATCTAACTCCGACTTCTCTTATTAGTCCAAGACCCAGAGCTTTTAACCTGACATTAAATCCCATGTAAATGATTTTTGGTACAAATGTAGAGTAATGATAGAACTTTAAGAAAAAAAATTGTACTGCACGCGGGCTGCTCCGGAAAGTGTCGAAAATTCCCGGAAAACACCCCAAAATCGATATTTCGTTAAAAACGTGAAATGAGTTGAGAATTTTGCTATAGTGTTATAAGCAAAGTTGTAGAGCGCAAAATTCTGGACTAAAAAATGAATTCGCATATATTTCCTGAAAATGCTTCCTGGACGAGATAATAAGCTATCATCGTTGGTCCCAGATTTGCGAATTGCGCGAATTCCTCGAAAAATGACACGGTTCCTCCTGACGCTCGACTAGAATTCTAACTCGTTTGTTTTTTAACGAATCTTCATAAATCAAACGGCATTTTGAAGGAAATTTCACAAACTTTCGAAATATTCAGCTAGCAAGTGCCGTAGAAGAGGTTTCCAGTTAATATTCGTGTATTGACAAACTAATTGTTAATAAATAAACGATGAAATCGTATGGATTTTTATAACTTTTCCGCTGATATATCTAAATCAATGATGCCGTGTAAATATTAACCAGCTGAAAAGGTACAAAATCTTATATCCCGTTTTTTTCCCTCCCCTCTTGGGCCAAAATGAAACCAATTTCTCAATTTCCCTTACTTTCGTCAAGAGCAATTTTTATGCCACTCATTCTTACAGTCGACATAATGATATTAAAGGTAGAGATTTGTTAAAGGAGATATATATTATTTGATAGCTAAGAAGCTGAACTTTCAGAATATGCACCGAAAAACGTCTTGAAATTAAGTTTTCATTCATGATTTTGTACATTTCTCGAAAAATCGTGAAAACCTATAAAAATTCTTTTGCTGAGTCGCGCAAGTTTATTCTTCCAACTTTCGCTCTGTAAATGTGAAAAATGATAGTTAAGGTTGTGCTCTATCTCCTGGTGATATTTATTTTTGTCCTGGATATCTCAGGCCATTTTAGGATTGAAATAACAGTCGGCACTTTTTAATACCAGAGACCAAGTCGGCACAAAAATGGCCGCTCGGCAGGGTGCGCGGCTGTCAACTCAATTAGCTGACGTTTGCTCATGCCGGCGTATTGTCAACAGAGCTTCGTTTTGTGAAAAATCAGTGAATTAGTTTGAAATAAGTTTAAAAAGAAAAGTATTTCATCATGTGCGACTCTAATAATTGTAATATCTGTCACCAAAGTTTAGAAAATGGTGATGATACCACAGTTTCATCAGGAACATAAAAATGCCAAAATATACAGGTTTTCCCATTAATAATTTTGAATTTGTTGTCACGTGACCAAAAATGGAAAGCTCTTTCGTTAACGTGATATCAAAAAAGCAGCACCAATTGCTTCAATTCGCAACCCCGATTCTCTACTTATCTCGGGTTCCCAGATATTCCCTGCCTTAATCGTCGTGAGACACCCTGTATATGTATACCGATTTTTTGTAAAAAATTTTGCGTTCTACAACTTTGCCCATAACACTATAGCGAAATTCTTATCTCATTTCACGTTATTAACCAAATATCGATTTTGGGGTGTTTTCCAGGAATTTTCGACACTTTCCGGAGCAGCCCGCGTGCAGAACAGTTTTTTTCTTAAAGTACTATCATTAATCTACCTCTGTGCCAAAAAGCATTAGCATGGGATTTAATCTCAGGTTTTGGGAATATTTAGTCTCCTGCGCTTAAGCTATATTGTCGATTAACTCTATTTGAATACTGAATCTTGAAGAAGAAGAATTCATGGGGTGCGTTTTGTGAGGAATTTATTCGAAATATGATTCAATGATCATTTGAGTTTTCAGTAACTCCATCTATTGAACTAAAACTTGATCAGTCAGATTTTTATTTTTAGTAATACTAGTCTCACATGTTCTTGAATAACACTGTAGAGGGTAACGAACAGTCGTTGCCGACCGATGATGAACCCTTTACTCCCATATTCAACTACTACGTAGGCTTATTATGGCAAATACCTGTCAGAAAACAACTACTCCCCTGGCTAAGACCACGACGGGTATTGGATTCAATCTAACAGACACTTACTGTAGAGGGTGTTTGTTAAGTACTCGTTCAAACTTCGGGGGGGTCGTTTCGGAGTTGAAATTTTATTTTCTATTATTTTGAACAACTTTTTGCAAAAATTATTTTTTTCGCACCAGATGTGGTGAATTTTTTTGTGGTGAGAAATCCAAATTTGATATTAATTTTTATGTAGCACTTAGAACGCTCTCATTTTATTTATTTTATTCTGCCATAAATTTTTGAAGTGAACTTTTGGTATATTTATATTAAAATCTCATTCCTAAAACATTTCTGAGCAAAAAAGGTGTACCAGCTCCACAACGCTAGGGTCAACCATTTTTGAGAAATTTGCAATTTTCTGCATAGATGCAGATCACTTGGACGCCATATGAAGTTGCTCAGAACTTCACACAAACTGAGTATAAGATTGATCTCGCTGAAATAAACAACTTTTCTTGTAAGAAGTCGTATCGAGAAATAATTCATTCTCAACACACTGTATTTTGAGAATCATTTTTCATGCATCTATGAAAAAAATTCATTTGTTTTAGCAAGATCTATCAGATGCTCAGATTTTGTAAAGTTCTGAGCAACTTCATCTGGCGCCTAAGTGACCACATAACCTGCATGGATAAAAAAATTTGCAAATTTCTTACTCGTCCCTAGCGTTGTTGAACAAGTATAACTTTTTTATCTAGAAAAGGTGTAGGAATAAGATTCGAATATAAAAAATTCCAACAATTCAGTGTGAAAATGTGAGGGCAAAATAACATAAATAATAAGTGCTACATATAAATTAATACCAAATTTTTCTAATCAAAAAACCCTGACTTCCATACTCACCCTCCCCCTTTTTTTTACTGAATCATTTATAACTTTTGTAATTTTTGCCGGCGCACCATCAAATTTTTAAAAAAGTTTCCAGAGGTCATTCCGAATCGATGGATCATAATTTTTTTTGCCCTTGAAGAGAAATTCCCCAAAATAGTTTTTGTAGACTAGACTATACTGGAAGGTTGATTCACGCAAAAATTATTGTGATGAATCAATAAAAACAATTCTCAATCGATATTCCCAATTGTGAATCTATTGGCGTGACTGATCTAATAACCAAAGCTAGTAGAAATGGCCATTAGTCTGTTGGTCTTCCGCACACCTCCTAAAGCGAATCCAAACACGAATCCAAGCGAGCACGATGGTATTTAGAATAAGCCCGATCGAGCAGCTCAGCAAACACTGGCACTGTTTAAATTACAACAGGTACATCTGTGTTGCTTCTCGGCAGATGTGGAGACACAAAGCGAGGGTCACGATCGTAAATCATAAAGCGTTTGCGGTGCGTTCACGGTAAGTTGTTATTCATCTCTGGGCAAACATCCGTATGATTAAGCGCTGGTTGCTATAAGATTAGATATTATAGGAATGGGATATTTATCTTTGTAGTTTCCAGATGATATCGAGTTGGCAACTGAAGCAGATGGCTTGGAAATGAACGCAAACTTAATGTTATTATTATGATTATTATCGATTAATGATATCCACTTACTTTTTATACCAAGGTGGCTTGGATCTGTATTTCAAGATTACCATTACCTTCAATACAATAACACCAAATGGGAAATTGGCTTTCGGTATATTTGCTCGATTTTTTTATATTTTATAGAACTTGCGATGATGATCAAATGTCTCCATTGCGCCAAAGCTTTAAATTTGACGATTCATATTATACGGAGTGCTGAAGTAAGGTTTTCCAAACTTTTAAATGGCCATTGTCAAGACATTTCTCAGAATTTAAAAACGAAATCAACTGTGGATCAATTATCCATATGGCCGATACAAATCCACTATAGAGTACAATAGATCCTGCACACACCCACGATGTAACAGATTATGTTTCAAGCGATGCAGCAAGAAAACACAAAGTCGTCTCCACAATTCAATATTACCAACTGGGTATTGTCTTGGTTAAATTTCCTCATCAAAGACATCACTCATTTCAATAATCCACTTTCTTTGTTAAACTCCTTTGATGTTACTCAAAAGATCAAAGATGTCGTTGTGCCACCAAATTCAATTTTGTTGTCCTTCGATGTCGTCAATTTGTTTCCCAGTATCCCTCCTGAAGACTGTATTAGGTTGGTAAGGGATTTATTATTCAAGGCAGATGTTTTGTCCTTCCATACTCTTAATATTTGTTCGCTCTTGAACACCGTTTTACAACAGAATTTTTTCCAGTTTAACAATGAATCTTATTCACAGATTTCAGGCCTAGCTATGGGTAGCAATCTTTCTCCTCTTCTAGCAGAAATTTTCATGGCTGATCTAGAACATAACCTCTCAATTTTCCCATTATTCAAAAATATTTTGATTTGGTACAGATATAATATTATGTTGATGATTGTATTGTACTCTTTAAGGGCAATCATCAAGAAGTAAATCAGTTACTAGAATTCCTCAATTCTCTACATCCTTCTATACGATTCACAATGGAGTTAGCAAAAGATAATTCTCTCCTTTTTTGGAATCAATGATCAATATTAAAGATTAAAAACTCAATTTTTCAATTTATAGAAAACCTACACACACAGATTCAGTCATTCCGTTTTCTTCTTGCCACCCTTATTCTCACAAATTTGCAGCGTTCAATTCTCTGTTCCACAGACTTTTCAATATCCCTATGTCACCTGAAAATTTCAACAAGGAGTTGAACATTATCAAACAAATAGGTCATAACAGTGGTTTCCCTTCTCATCTTATTTACAGAATTTTTTACAAACACAGATCTAAATCACTCAATCGTAGTTTAACCCCAATTCATAATTCTAATAAATATTGCTCTATTCCTTACTTTGGGAAAGTTTCTATAGATGTTTCAAATATTTTAAGACGGTTTATTAAAGATATTAACGTTTCCTTTTATACTAATGATTCCATTTCAAAATTCTTGGTTAATACCAAAGATAAGGTACCTATTTCCCATAGATCAGGAGTGTACAGAATTTCTTGTTCACAACCGCATTGTCGTGCATAATATGTTGGACAGAGTGGTAGGAAAGTAAAAACAAGAGTTCTGGAACATGTCAAACTCATTGAGAGTTCTAGTAATCTACACATCGATGAATATAATACTTAAAGTTCGTTCGCTAACCATATTCTCAATTATAATCACAGCTTTGATATTAATAAAGATTTAGATATTTCACACGTTTGTCAAAAAGGTACATTGCTTAATCTCGAAATTTTCGAAATCAACTCCGCCATCAGTAATCCGAATGTCTCATCTCTCAATGAACAAGTACAATTCGACTGCAAAAAGTTTCAATAAACCAAACTATCAGTTCTTACCTTGATCCTCTACCATTTAATTGATTATTCTTGTATCTCGATCCGTATAGTTGTACAATAGCTGCTCGCTCGGCTCTGGCGGTGGGTTGTCTATCCTTGGTCTGTGTATGTTAGGCGGCCTTGCTCTGGGTGTGTTCAGGTTGGCTTTGGTCTGTCGCCGTGTGGGTCCTTCATTACCACATTATTTCTTATGTGGTTGTTTGGGATGTGTGCGGCGGCGGGGGGAGGTTCTTTCGTTCTACTCTAGAGGTTTGGCTTTGCCTCATGGCACGGATGGGTGGTATTCGTCCCATTGCTCGGTGTAGAGGTAGTAGTTGTTTCTCGTCCCCTTTGATTTTTAAATTTACTTTCATATTCCGCACGTTTGTTTATGAGTACAATGTTATTGGCCTGGATATGTGACATGAGTTTTTGTTGCTCCGAGCCTGGATTGTATAGGAGTTGTCTTCTTTCAATTTCGTTCCGAGAATCAATCAGGTGTCAAAAAGGCACATAGTTGCGAAAATGCTTTGCAAAATATCTTACATTATTGGAAACAGCACCAAGATAATCATTCATTATTGGGACGGTATTTCAAGATCTACAACGCGCATTTGAGACAATAGATAGACAAAAATTTAAATGCCAATAACAAAAGTGTGGTATTTTAGGGATGGTATTAAATTGGCTCATCAAGTATCTGCAGAATAGCAAACAGGTTTGTTACTCATGTAAACAAAATAACATCTTCAAGAATTTCGACTAGAAACGGTGTACCTCAAGGTATCACACTCAGGACACTGTTGTTTTTGTTATATATAAATGATATCGTCAGCTGTGTTAAGAGCTGTAAATTCTATATATTTGCCAATTCATTGATTCATTTTTGTGCTGAAGATATGATGACTCCAGTGGATACTATTACAACGACAAGCAAAATACCTTGGTGCAATGGGAACTTGCTCAAATTGAATTGCTCAGAAACCATCAAATTTCTGCCCATGAATAATAACCAACAATTCGATTATTTCGAAGATGGTTTCAAAATCAGTATTGGCGATAAGGAGATTGAAACTGTTGAAAAATCAAATATTTTGGTATTACAATAAACCAAAACCTCATGTTAAAAGACCACGTCACATATGTAAGCGATAAAATCTCGAAAAACTTGTAGCAAAACAGACTGGAGGCTTCGTAATGAAAGTTCTCAGAGACGTATTGGTGATAAATTGACAGTATGTTTTGTTCAATGGAATGTTGTTCGAGATATTATGGTCAACGATTTATTCAACAGAAATATTTTCACACTGAAATGGAAATACACAGTTTTCAATTTATAAGAACGAATTTCTTAATCAACGATATCCCGTTGCTCACCTGATGGTAAGAATATCGTTCAACGATAATATAACAAAATGATATTCAGTTGCTTACCTGAAGACAGGAATATCGTTCATCAATTAATAACAAACGGATTAACTCCAGGAAGCTTCCAGTAATAAAAATTATCAAATTCATTAGTTGACAACTTCTGACAAACAACTTATTGTTTGTCATAGAAATAGACATATGGCCCACTTTACAACCAACAACTGTAAAATAGCTCGGAAATAACTCTACAGCATGTGTTATGCTGCAAACTTATTTTTTTATCCGTACTAGCACCTTTTCTGAGTTGATGGTCACGGATAACCGTATATAATACTAATATTCTGCTGCCTTTAACATTCGCATCTTCAGTCCTATACATGGCAAATAAAACTGAAAAGAACAGACTGGAAAAACTATACAAAATCGAGCAATGGGAATAATTTTAAGTGTTCTTAAAAACACATCAATCATAAATATGTCGTGTACTTTGAATAAGATGTCAGTAGAACAATATTTAGAGTATCAAGCTATGGTTTTGATATTTAAAATAAAATAATTTCTTGCTCCGTTGTATTTGTCATCTGAATTGTTATTTAACAATAGTATTAACAATTACAACACACGGTCACAAAATGAGATATACGTTCAGAGAAAAAAATCAAAGAAGCACAGAAAAGTCATTGTTGCAGATCACTTGAGAACCTGCGTTGGTATCAATTTTTTCAAAGTAAAGTTGAGAAACAGACTACTTGACCAATGTCATGCACGAAGTAGTAAGTTATTCATTTATTTCGTTGCCGACCGATGATGAACTCTTTACTCCCATTTACACCTATTAAGTAGGCTCATTATGGCTAGTTCTTGTCAGGGAACAACTACTCCCCTGGCTAAAACCACGACATGTATTGAATTAGGTCTGACAGATACTTGTGCAACGTTCCCCAGAGCATCAGAGGAGGCAATTGCAAGTGCCCTCTGTGACCAACCAGTGCAATTATGTCTTGATTTGGACAGGATGACCACCTGCAGACTAGTTTCGAGATTGTTGCCTCTCATCAGTACAAAGGTTGGTCAACACAGACAGCACTGAAACCATCTGTTCCGCGTCCAAATCATTACACACTCCTTTGTGTGGTCAAAACTGGATCACGCAATGAAGCGGTTTCTAGGCCGCTCGACCTAGCGAGCTGAGGAAAAATACTCTGAATCTCCAAGTGAAAAGATTTATGTGAAAACAGAGTTCTTCTGGGAGATCGTTTAGTAACGGACAGTCGTGGTCGACCGATGGTGAACCCTTAACTCCCATATACACTTACTACGTAGGCTCATTATGGCAAATACCTGTCAGAAAACAACTACTCCCAAGACCACGACGGGTTTTGAATTGAATCTAACGGATACTCGTGCAACGTTCCTCAAAGCATCAGAGGACGGAATTGCAAGTGCCATCTGTGACTAACTAGCAAAATTATGTTTTGATTGATAATTAGAGGCAACAACCTCAAAACTAGTCTGCAGGTGGTCACCCTTGTACTGAAACTTTCTGTCCTAATTCATACTTTCTATCTTAAATTATAGTTGCTAATTATTCTCATCCATAAAACAATTTTCTTGTACACTGTTGTATTTTGGTACATTGATCCGTCCGAGATTTCTATTTATTTTTTACTTAAACCATTTTGAATTTTCGAGTCTCCTTGGAAAACAGATTTTTTGTTGATTTGATCTGACAGGACTGAGTTGTCAATATTTGGAATGAAGTAATATGAAATGTTGAACCTTTAATAATTTTGCCAAAACACACATATATATTTGTTAAATATATATTAGATTGGTGTTTGGTCACTTTTTAGGTTAGTGTTTGAAGAAATTGTGAAAATTGGTTCAAATTTAAACTTTTTAGTTCACTTCAAACCATATTGTTAAAATTTGTTGGTCAGGATATCATTACTCAAAAATAAATATTGTTCCTGAGAATTTACGAGTTTGGCTAATCCAAATAAAACCCGTTTCTTCACACCCTGTCCAAATCAAAACATAATTCTGCTGGTGGTCACAGATGGCACTTGCAATTACGTCCTCTGGTACATTGAGGAACGTTGCACAAGTATCTGTTAGATTTAATTCAATAACCGTCGAGGTCTTAGCAAGAGGAGTAGTTATTTTCTGACAGGTACTTGTTATAATAAGCCTACGTAGTGGGTGTATATGGGTGTGATGGTTTCATCATCGGTCGGCAACGACTGTTCGTTACTAAACGATTTCCCAAAAGAACTCTGTATTCATTTATTTCTTCATTATGAAGTGTAAGAAAGACGTATAAAATATTTACAAAATATCTATTTGATGTATCGTAATAAGAAATATTTTCCGCATATTTTTTTAAAAAATTAATTTTATTGTGTTTGAAATGTAAAATAATTTTTGCAAATATTTAAATTTTTTTTTAATATGGCTGTTATTTTTGACAGGAAGTTTAAGTCTTTTATATTTTTTGCAATTCAACATGTTTACATATGTTTGGTCTGTGCTCTTGTTGATTAGTATTTCGTTAAATAAATACGTAATAATAATAATAATATCATTGTTTGTTTATTTCTTTGAATTTTTACTCCGACATGTAAAAATTATGTGTGAACTGTTTGTATTCATTACTCCACGTTTTATAGCACAATATAGGTAGCGTATTGGGTGCTATGCTTTTCATATTGTTTTATTAGTGACGTATTAAATTTGGATTTAGGGGAAAGCAAAAACACACTTAATCGCAGATGATGCAATAATTTACATTACGGATAAGAATATAGATTTGCGACTGGTTTGATAACAATAAGATCGTTGTCAACGCAAATAAATGTGAATACATGATAATTGAAAATAAAAGAAAAAATGCAAGAATCAATCGATTGCAACATTCAACTTGACGAAAGAGATCTTGAACGAGTTAGTCGTATTGAATCTTTGATGAAAACCTCACTTTCAGTGAGCACATTGATTATCTTTCGAAGAAAATGATAAAAAAAAAATTGTATTTGCATATAGGATTAGCAAAACAGTAACTCAATACACAAGGCTACAAATATGCAGTGTCCGTCAAAATATTGGAACCATATGGAAAACTTTTTGATTATTGGTTTCTTAGAGAATCTCATTCATCATAAAAGTTGATGGGATATTTATCATTGTATTTTCCAGGTGATATCGAGGGGGCAACTGACGCAGATGACTTGGAAATAAACGAAGACTTAATTAAGTATATGCTATTATTATGAAAATTTTTTCCATGTAATTTGAACCTATTATATCTACGTATTTGTGAACAAGTGACTAGTACGCGAACCAACCGTGTGGAGTACAAAAACATGCCAAGGTGGATCAAAAAACTGTGCAAGTAGTGAATGGCTCATTCAAAATAATGATGACAACGTGTATCTTCTCAAAATATTTTTAAAATTATTGTCAAAACGGGCACAAATATAACGACACTAAGACTTTTTTTGAGATCAAACCGCTATTCGGCGTCGAGCTGTTACCAAGCAAATCGCATTCGAAAGTATGCGACAAATTATTTCGAAATTATCTTATCCTGAGGTGATTCAGATCTGTATAACAAGATTACCGATACCTCTCAGATAAATGCACCAAATTTAAAAATTATAAGACATCCCTATGGAAGCAGCAAGGATATTCAACGAACGGCATCCCAACAGCTGTGAGCACGATTTTGAAAAAAGTACAGACGGTGTCGAAAATGAGTTCAAACAATAAATCCCTTGGATGAATGATGACGATCGTGAACTGAAGGTAATGCAAACTGTTTGTAGAGAATCCTAGAACTACTCTTCAAGAAATCGGCATGATATCCTCATCATCGACCAAACGAATTCTAATAGCAAATAAGTTTCGGGCTATCAAACCTTAAGTCATTCATAAGCTGCAAGAACGAGATTATGATAATCGGAGTTTTTGGGTGCAGGGGCGTATAGAAGACGATAGATCATTCATCCGACAAACGTACATTCACATCAAATGGAATTGGTAGTTCTCAGAATATCCGGTGGTGGCTAGACAAGAATCCCCTTTCTGTCATAGAGGCACGTGACCAATACATATCCAGAAGTGAATCGATTTTTTCTTAAAACGCAACATACTAACAGATTCATATTTTGAAGTAATGTTTGGTGTGGTACATTCAACAAGCAAATCATTGGTTCAGTATTTTCGATGGAAACTCTAAATTCTGCTTCTACTTCAAAGTCATCTGCTTGATTCATTAGACACTATGCCATTGAAACTAGGCAGAAGAATGTTTCCTCGAAAGGACGGTGTTCCAGAATACTCTGCAGTTGAAGTGCGTGATTTTCTAAATCATCTGTTTTCTCGTACACGGATTGGACAATAGTCAGTGAATTTATGACCTCCGAGATCTCCTGATCTCACCCCCATGCGATTTATTTCTATTGAGATATTTGGTATCTGAAATTCATCAACACAGACCTTGCACAGATCAAGAACAAAAATACGATGAAAGAATGTGCTGCCCAAGTTGCGCCAGTTAGGTATGTTGAGGAATGTATAGAAGAACCATCATGTGCATTGAAGGAAAGAACGGAGGACACGTTGAGATTTTATTTTGTTTATAATTCTTCATTTAATTCATTTTGTTGTTAAATTTATTTTTAGATTTCATACCATGTGTTGTTTTTATGAATTCATTGGAAGCTTTCATCCGAATGTCACTTATTTTCCACAAATTATAACTCTTGACATTTTGCTGATTTTTAAAAACGTATTTTTTCAAAAAAATTTAAATCACCCAGTATATCTACTATATGTAGGTTTTAAGACGAGCATAAGATGATGACAATTATATTTAATATTTGAAAAAATTTTGAGTACCTTTCAATGTCAGTGTATATAATTGCCAAGGGGGAAACCGCTGAGGGAATTGTGTACACTAATTCCCAAAAATCTCAATTGATTCCTCTGATACCCAATTAATTCCCGAGTAATACCTCGAACCAATTTCCTCCAATAACCGAGCATAAAAATCAATCGAAATCCGTTTTTTTGTTTTTTTTTTTTGTCAAATTCTATTTTGAAGACCTTTTTTTTGTCATTCAACAATTGTGTTTTACTACGGTGTTTTCTAATATCTGGAAACTCTCCCGATTCCATGGGTTGAGCACCTTTCTTTTTGGGACCTGTTGCAGAAATAATTCCTGTAAGACCTATGTATCACTCGAGTAATACCTCTTATACCTCTAATTCCTTACTAATGCCCATTAATCTTCAACTAATACGCCTACTTCCCGAATTATACCCAATAATTTTCGAATAATACACATACTTCCTTGATTTTTAACTAATTCCTCTAACTTCCCACTAATACCCAACTAAAACTACTAATACCCCTACTTGTACACCAAAATTCCCCAGCGGTTTCCCCCTCGATAAGTGCTGTATCCAAAATTACTTACTAGGCTGCCATATACAAGTTTCAATCTCACAGGCGCACTGACGAGTGGTTAGGGATTTACAGTTTCAGTATTTGGAGTTTCTTGTGACGTGATGTTAAAATGTGAACTTTGCTTCGAAGATTAATCCTAGATATTATTTAAACTCTGTTACTTTCTGTAGATGGCCATTTACGGTATAGGTGGATTCAGTTGGTGATTTTTGTATTGTATTGTATTGTATTGTATTGTATTGTATTGTATTGTATTGTATTGTATTGTATTGTATTGTATTGTATTGTATTGTATTGTATTGTATTGTATTGTATTGTATTATATTGTATTGTATTGTATTGTATTGTATTGTATTGTATTGTATTATATTGTATTGTATTGTATTGTATTGTATTGTATTGTATTGTATTGTATTGTATTGTATTGTATTGTATTGTATTGTATTGTATTGTATTGTATTGTATTGTATTGTATTGTATTGTATTGTATTGTATTGTATTGTATTGTATTGTATCGTATTGGAGATGACATTTCACTTTGTTGTATTCAGAGGTGATGAATTGAATTCGCACTATTCACTATGTTTAGTCGATTTCAAGACAGCAACAATCTCAAAGCGGAAATCTGACGAAACAGCTAACAGTCATCTGCTTATAAGAGGATATTCGAGGCAATGCTCTAGCAAATGTCACATATAGAAATTGATAATAAATGGTGGACCAAGTACAAATCTTTGAGGGACACCAGAGAATGACTTTATTTTCTCAGAACTGAAATCATGATACTGAACCCTCAAACGTGTCTTCCGATCGATAATACTCTAGAAAAATAAGTTGTTGGTCAAGTGAAATGATGAAATTTTTCTAGAAACTGATGAGGCGCATTTCACCAGAGAAGTCTGTTTAAACAGTAATAATAGATAGCTATATTTGGGAACAAGAAAATCCATATGGGAAATATCAATGATTATTTCACTTATGCTAAAATAGCGTGTTATGATTGGTTGAAATTTTTGTGTTGATAAATGAAAACATCATGTTTTCGATTTTGTAGTTCGTTTCCTGATTGGTTATTATCAAAACACAAACTTACCACTAGCAAGCTGCTATAATGACACAACACCAAACTTTGACCAAAACTAAATAAGCCTCACTATTAATTCATATCAACTTCACAATTTTCGACAAATTTTGCATAATCGTTAATTAATCAAATCACTAAATCAAAATGTTATCGAAACATAACCTCGAGCGAGAAGCAGTAGACTAGACATGCAATGACGAAACTACGAATGACGTGCTCTGTCATTGGTAACTGAAATAGAGGGATGTTTGAAATATCAAGTAAATATTTCGTTAGTTGCATAATTTTAGAACTAAATGCGGGATTGATGTTCCTAGCTGAATTGAATAGTAAATAAATAAAAATAGTTTCGATTTTATTCATGAAATAACCTTAACAAATACAACTCGTGTTAACAGCGATTATCGTCAATTCCTTCTCGGTTTCGAATCAACTTATGTTGCTAACGCGAGTGTGGTTGCCAAGCAACATAATTTGATTCTCAAATTCAAAGGAATTGCTATTTCGATAATCACCGATACACTTGTGGTATCACCTACGAAAATTTGTGCTCAACATTCAACATATGTACTGTAATTGTAAAGAACCATATTATTGGAAGATATTTGTTTCTTCGACGATGAAATGGAGATATTTCTAACTCAGTTTCACGTTACATACTGCCAGAATCATTGGAAAGTGTATCAATTTGGGTCCGCAAGAGAATTAAGTATGAGTATGAAGGCGCACCAGCACATTTCCAAAGAACTGTATGTGACTAACCGAACATCAGTGTTCCTGTCAGATGTATTGGAAGAGGTGATCAAATAAACTGGCTGGCACGCTCTTCTGATACGTTAAATAGCTGACAAAGAATCTCCAGTGTAAAGTGAAGAAGATTTTATTGCAAGAATTTTAGCAGCATGCAGTCACATTAACAAAAATGTCATGAATATTCGAAGGGACACGTCGTAACAATATTCGTGTTGACCATCAAGGTGGCCCATTTTATCAATTTTAATGATGTGATTTGTTTATGGAAATTTACGTTTTAATGTCATTTTGTGAGTTTTCTGTTCTGTTTGTTCATTTTTGTACAAGTTTATGTATTTTTGCAGTTTCACATCAAAACATGCTTTTGACTTGATATCTCCATTTACTGACTCTCTATAGTAATCGAGTTATCATGTGTTATTTTGATTTTGACGTAAAATGATAAATATTTTTCTGAAATAATTTCCAAAATTATTGCCTGCAAGACCCATACGTTACAAATTCAATATTTTCATTGACATTTGGAACTCTATGCTGACAAGTGAAATACCAATTTTCATCAGGAAAAGTTGAGCAGATATAGAGTTATACTGAAAAACCTTTTTCTGTCATTTTCAAGATTATGTAACTCAGTAAATACTCATTTTATGTTATATGTTTATGGGAACTTTCAGCACTGAAATGAAGTGGGGATCCTACCATCGAAGATTGCTTCCTTTACTCTGGGATACCCTGTTATATATATATATATATATATATATATATATATATATATATATATATATATATATATATATATATATATATGTATGCCTAACTATCGCTTTGTGGACATTTTGTTTCGGTAAGTAGCAGTTCGAGGACTTTTGGTCTGTTTGAGGACAGACCCCAAACTTTGTATTTGCGTAACTGTTCATTTGAGGACTGGGGCAATTTGGGGACCGATAACTATTTCGTTTGGGGACAGTTATGAAGCAATTTGAGGACAGTACATAGCAACTGCAGTTTGAGGACAGCACTTTGGGGACTTCAGAGGAATTTGATCACAATCACCTGAAATAAATGAGACATCGATATTCAAATAAACATGGTGTGGTATCTATCAGTCAGAATATTATTGTTCAATAGTTGTCGAAAATATGTTTGAATTACCTTATAGGAAAAATATATAGAGAGAGCGTCACGTGAAGTTTATTGAATCAGGAAAAATTCATCAAAAATAATTTTTCACAAATCACCTTTGCATTTCTAAGTTTCAGATAAACATAATAGACCATAATAGATCTGTAGAGTATTTTTTTGTCACAAATTTGAAATAGCAGGAGGGAAGGTCGAGTGTCACATCGTTGAAAGAATTATTTGATATTTTTAACTATGTTTGAAAAACATCAACATTTTATGAATGCTTGTTACCTTCTTGGACCTCTTGGACCTGATTACAAGAATGCCCCCATTAATTTAACCCTATCTTCAAGGAAATCCCTAATAATTATTATCGACCTTTCCGACATTCCAAGAAATAGAGTGTGTTTTGTTTACCACTGCAGGTAATATGTGTAGTAAGATTCCAGAAGAATTGATTCATCTTTCTTAACTTTTCTGCGGTCTTTGAAGCGGAACATTTAGCATTAGGTCGACATGATTTTATTTACTTCGAAAAATATATAGATTTATTTTGGTTTATCCCCGGCTCTCTGCGATATAATTCAGAATAGTTGCATGATTGGAGATTAACTAACATGGTACAAAGATCATTTTCAACAAAATTAGACATAAAGAGTGATTTCACCGACTAGTGGTATACAGTTTTCTTTCAGTGCGATTTTAATTGCATAGCAGCCAGAAGACATTATTATTGTTTTCTTATTATTATTATTATTTATATCATCCATGTCGGGGTAATTTTGATTGTTAAGTCTCATTATGAAACCTATTATATAAAAATGTATACATTATACAGGGTGTAGAAACTCTAGGAGCATGTTGCTGACGTCGAAATAAGAAAAAAAGTTCCCATAAACACATGTCCTCAAGTTATTCGTTTTTAAGAAAAAGAGTGTCAAAGTTTAATTCTTATATTTGTTTTTTGTGAATAAATTCCAAAATATCTGTGGTACTCGAGTAAAGTTTGGTATCTGGGATGATTTTTCAATGACAAAATCAAATTTTATGTTAATTGTGAAAAAACTAATTTCTAATTGAATTTATTTTAAATTTAAAAATAGTGTCATTCAAAATCACTTTCATCGATTATTTCAAATCTCAGTAACTCGAAAACAGTTGCTCGCAGTGACCTCCACCAAGAATATATTTTTTACACAAACCAAATAATGAATATTTCCAGATACCAAACTTTACCCAAATATCAAAATTATTTTGAAATTATTCACAAAAAAATAAAAATAAGAATTCAACTTTGACACTCTGTATCTCAGAAACGAATAAATTGCGGACATATGTTTATAGGAACTTTTCCTCTTATTTTGATGTCAACAACACGCTCCTAAATTTTCTACACGTACTTAAGAAACACCCTGTATAACCTATTTCGAGTTATCAGAACGAATTCATGAAGCAAAATCAGAATAACCGACCAGGATTTGAAAAATATTGAATGAAATTTCGAACATTTCCTGTTTTTAGAAAGTATAATGGAACGATTGAACTAGCAATTATACAAGAATTTGCTCAAGAATAAACTAAAATTTTGATTACGAACAAACTGTGACATTTTCGAATAGAATGGGTAATTGAAAGATTCAAACCTTAATTAATTTGGCAATAATATACGTATTCAAAAATAATAATCATGATAGCTAGAATTCAACATTTTTCATTCAAATGCTTAAAATATCTGATGTATAATCATAGTCACACTATCGTGCACAGAAAATCTAATAAAATGTTGTTTTATTGAAATCAAACAATTTCTCATTGTTTTGCAAAATATATCATAATTCAGTTGAAATGTATCTTTGAAAATTAGGCGTGGTCTCAATACAGTATTGCCGTCTAGAATAGATTTAATCTAATTACATTTATTTTAGGGCGGCACTCCGATTGGCCTACTTGCCAAAATATACCAAGGCTATTAACTCTCTCACCCTTCAACGGTTGAAGGTTTTCATAAATCAGGTAACTCAGCTGTTCAATAGTCAGTAGATTAGTACTACTACTATGATAGTTCGTTCGATGTGCAAAGGCTGTTTTACTTTTATTTTCCGTTGGTCAATTTCTACTGATTTTATTGTCAGATCTGCTACTAGTTTATAATAAACTGTGGTAACGCTGATATCCGGTCGTTTACGACTCTGTGTTGAGTGTTTCAGGAAATAGTGAACAAATTGTGTATCTTATTGTGTCATCAAAAGTCGAAGAATTTTCTTCTTTTCATTTAGTTGGTGCAATTAGGAAAAATACGTTAACCGTCAGGTATGTATAATCCAATTATTCAAAAACTGAGGGTAATATTTTTATAGATTTTTTGCAAACATATGTGTAGGAAACATGCGAGTTTTCTACAATCTATCACTATTTAGTCAATATACTCAATACTCATATATGTGCTCCATTTATATACATGAAAATGTTTAGTCAAAAATGGTTTGAGTTCCTGGAAAAAATATGAATGTTATTTTGCGGCGCGTGGTTTTATTTCCTAGAAGGGTATTCACGAAAGTTAAAATACCTTATGAACAATGTATAATGCAAATATTGATTAAGGATATATATGATACATTTGTGTATAGAAGAAAAATCTATACCCGTTTTTGATGTGTGAAATTGCTGTAAAATCGTCTCGGAAATGAAGCACCGCGCCACAAAACAACTTTCAGATTTGATATCAAGACGCCAAACTACGTGAGTGAATTGATCCCGAATAATAATACTTTATTGGAAATAGGAAAACCCTAATATACAAACATAAATAACATAGAAAATTACAAAATTACAAAAATTATACTCTTAACATATTATTGCAGTGAATTAAAATAATTGTATTCATAGAAGCACAAAGAATCATTGGATGAAATGAAATACCTATAAACTTTAAATATGAATCAATCATGTACAAATTATACATATATTATATATATATACACAAACATATTTATTAATACACACACAATACAATGATGATACTCACATAACATATGTTAATATAAATAAATACAAAGGAAATCATTTAAAAAAATTTATATATTCGATAATATTCTTTTTAAATATAGCAAGAGACTGCACGTTTTTTATTTTATTGGGTAATTTATTGAACTGATCGTATCCTTTGTAAAATAATGAATTCATCGACCTTTTTTTGTTCGTTTTTGTTAGGTGAATGTTGTGAATAGATCTGGCATTGTAATCATGAATATTTGAGTTGAAGCAAATACATTGCTGAAAATATATTGGTGCTAAGTTATTGACAATTTTAAATATAAAAATCATCGCCAAATAGAGCCATCGTTCGGAAACAGACATCCATTGTAGGGCATCTAACATGAATGATATAGGAGTGGCTTTACTACAGTATAAAATAATTCTCATGCCCCTATTTTGAAGTTTTTGTAGTTGATCAGTTTGATTCAAATTGAATAAATAAAGAACAGATGCACAGTAATCAAAGTGTGGCTGTATTATGGTCCTATACACTGTTATTTTTGATTGCATTGATAGACAAGACGAAATACGTGAGAAAAAGTAGAGTTTTTTTGATATTTTCTTAACAATATATTCACTGTGGCTTGAATTTTTGTTAAATTCTAGAAAGAACCCTTTAAATGTAAAATTGCTTAAATATTATGTGAAAGTCAACTCAAATGTATGACCAACTCAGGAATTCAAAATAGCATTATGTGAGTTAATAAGTCTAATAGTGTCTGGCAGAAAGTACACATCATATGGGAAATTCTTTTATTGATAAATTTTGACAAATTTTGATGATGCAATCGCTTCTGCATCAAAAGAAACTTCAAAAGACGTGTTACAGTGCCGTTCGTCTTTTCGTAATTGGCGGGAAATTCAAACAAACTTTTTGAGGAAATATCGGAAAATGTTATATGGAAAAGTTGTTCAGAAAGAGATTTTATAGCTATATACAATTTTTTGCCATAAAAAAATTCCAATTTGAGAAAGTACATTTCTGACAAAGAAACTCATTAGTAGAGCTAACAGTAATATCTTAACTTACATTTTGTAAAGATTCGCAAGCTATTTCTATTTTATTTGAAAAAAGAAACAGAAATCTGCGATTTTGCCATATGTTCAGCTGCTTCATGAGAGGTCACTGAAATATCTTCAGGACGTTAAAATCTAACCACTGTTTATTATTATTGAAAAATCATGTATCTACACAAGTTTAATTTGAACTTTTTATCAGAACAAAAAGTAAATTGATTTTTGGCAACTCATACATAGCTACAATATTGTCATTAAATTGAAATTAAATCAGTGACTTGTTATGAAGCAGCTGAACACATGGCAATTTGACTGATCTCATGTTTCCTCCGAATAAAATAGAAACAGCTTGCGAATCTTCACAAAATGTAATTTAAAATATTACTGTTGGCTGTACTAATAATTTTCTTCAGAAATGCATTTTTTCAAACTGATTGTTTTTATAACAAAAATTGATTTTGATTCTTTTATCTCAGAGTTTTTTTTTTCAAAACTAGAATATAGCTATAAAATGTCGTCCTGAACAACTTTTCTGAATAAAATTTTTCGATTTTTTTCAAAATAACTTTGTTTTGAGATATTATTTTTAGATTTTTTGAATTTCCAGCTAATCCCGAAAAGACGAACGGCACTGTAAATGTCTTTTGGGGGTTCTTTTGATGCAGAAGCGATTGCACGTATCAAAATTTGTCAAAATTTAGGGATAAAAACATTTTCCACATGATGCGTAATTTCTGCCAAACACTATATAACGCAGCATGAACGCCATTACATTTCCATGATTCACTTTCGAAGTGGTTGAATAAATTGAGTTGGCTTTGCACCAATCTGCCTTGGGCCTTGGTGACGGGCAGTTAGTGTGCTTGCTATGCCAAGGTACGCGGGTTTGAATCGCCGCGCCTTCACCGACCTAGTGCATCGCATCACACGTTAATATGTAAGAGCTACGTCTTCCCTAGCTCGCATAAGTCTCTCGGGGACGTCTGAGAGTTGCCCGTAAGAGATCAGCCGGTTGATGGAAATAACAATTTTAACAAAATAAATTAATAGTTCCAAAATCAAGTTACGCTTAATAGTAGGCGTTACATGAATCCGGTTTATAATTTGGGAAAAAATAAATTCAGTTGGTTCCTGCTCGACAAAAGCAAAAGTTAATCGAATCGAAATTAAAAAACTTTCCAACTGACAATAAAGTGACTAGTCATAACATTCAATTGAAGACATCGCTGTTCGAAAACTGTATTCTCATTTTTTCAGTAAATGCAACATCTTACAATACCATATATTGTTTTCAGCAAGATGGCCAAATATTGCCTCGTTAGGTTTACTGATGATGAAATATTATATGTGGTACCATCCAAAAAAATTACAACCATTGAGAATCAGTTAGTCTGGGCTCCATATAAAAGAATGGGGGTTTATGAAGCCACTATACTTGAATTCAATGATGACAGAACCCTACTAGAGGAAAAAATGAGAAGTATGAAACAACAGGCGACACAACAGAATGGTAAGTTAACAAATAATCTACACAAATCTCTGTTGCATAATAATGCAGAGGCTTTGTTTCTCACACCAGTTCTTCATACCGTGTGAGTCTGAGAGATGGCGCACCTCTATTTTTGACTCAAAGCACTAAATTTCTGGAGACTATTGAATAAATAAAATGTGATTTTTTGGATTTGAACGAATTTTTTAGCACTTCTGGTTTTAACTGAAATTGTCATAGTTTTAGGTTTTGAAATACCTTGATACTTTTTTGAAATCTAAAGCAAATTCTGATCACTCTATGCTAGTTCTTTTATTACTTTTTCTACATATATATTTTCTCAATTGATTTTTTTCATTAATGATAATTTTTCGCATGTGAAACTATAATTTCCACTGCCATGTTGCCCATGAAAATCAAATTAGCATAGTGATTACAAAACTTAGCCGCCAGCCGGGATTTTAATGTTGCCAAATAATTTTTTATGCATCTTTTATTTTTAAATGGCATCTCCATGGCACACACCGTATGCTAGATAGTTTCAAAATAGACGAATCGGATGATGACAAATTTGAATGTTTGTCAATTATTTTCAGAGTTTTCATTACGGTAAAAAATATACAAAGAATTAGTATGGGCGTGGGACTAATCAAGACTCAAATGAAAGAAAATGTTGATATTTTTGTTTCTACCCATTAGTCTCATGACGACTTGCAGCATTGAAAATTATTATTCGCTGAACATAAATCTGCAATGTTGAGAAATATCAATTTTGAAAACCAACGAATTTGTCTATCAGCCATAATGGGTCCAGTATAGGAATACTATTCAACTAGATGAATTTCCTTAAAAATGTGAATTTCATATATATTGACTAATCTACTTGTAGCAAACCAGAATTGATATTATATTCATTGATCTGGAGTTTGCGTTTAATAGAGAAACATATGAAAAATTGGCCAACCATTTGAAAATTCGAAAAAAGTGATTTTGCAACATTAAAATCAAAAGGCTAATTCAAATTTCATAAACAATATGGCATCAGAATAGATCATTATACATGCAAGAAATCATAATTATCAAATACATTTTTTCATAAAATAAGAAAGTAGCTGATCATGTTCAGAAATTGCTCTAGATTTAAAAAAGATGCAAATAAACAAAATTTTCCATTAAAAAAACTGAAACTGGGATCACTTTCGGTGATACCAGAACTGCTACAGAATTTTCGTGCTTTGAAGCGAATTATTTTTCTCAAATGTAGGGGCGCGCTATCTCTCAGACTCATCTCCTGATATAATTCAAATTTCTAGAACTCCATTACTAAGTTGAGCGCACTTTTGTAATTTTTTCGCGATTTCAGATTTTTCAGGTAAATTCATTGTCTTGATGAGGATTCTCAGTGAAACTTTTCAACATTTTGGCTTTCCAAAGTTTTCCTTTCAAATAATGGTGGATGTTTCGATATTGAGTAAAAATGCATTTTCATCAATAATCCTGTAGTTTTGACCAACTTCACACGGGGGTGATTTCCAAAATTGTGTATAAATTTTATTTTCCAAAATATAAATATAAAAATATATTTGAGACTAGTGATAATGATGACGTTAATGAGTATCCCAATTTTGTATAAGTCTATTGCCATTTTTTAATTAGAAAAAAAGAACCATTAACATAAAATGTTTGCATCTTAACTGTAAATTAGAACATGTATCATGAGGTATGAGTACGTCATTGTTTTTTATTGACGAAAATAATATAAATAACGATGTTTTTGGAATTACCAAAAATATGTGATCATTAGTTTACTAAATTATTAATATCGAAATTTGTGTTCAATTATCGTAAAATTATAAAACTCTCTATCTATATTCTAAATACCTATGCGGATTTTGATAGTTATATGGATAGTTTCAATCAATTGCAGATATTAGCAGATCTCTCAAATCATGGGGCCAGGTAGCCGAGTGGTTAAAGCGACATTGTTTTAGTCACTGGTTGCCGGTCGGCGGTGGTTCAAACCACGGCGACTGCAGAATTTTTTCTGATGGCCCGAGAAAGTGCTAGGAATCACACGTAAAAAGGTAAGACCTCGTTAATCCTTGGCTCGCACAAGTTTCGACTTTTGAGGGCTGCCGTTCGTAAGGGGACGACAGCTGGTTAACGGAAAAAACAATTTTAAACAAAACAGTATAATTATCTTGAGTGGAAAATTAAAAACACCATAAATGCCTACATGTTTTTTTGTTGCCAAGGTAGGTAGGTTTTTCTTCACAAATAATTCTCGACTCAATGAATACTACCACGTATATTCAGAGAAGCTGTAGAAATTCAAAATTATTCAGAAAATTTTAACCGGAAGGAAAATTTCCTAATCGTACTAAGATCCAGTTATTGGATAAAACCACAGCATCCCCCCACAAATATTCAGAAATTTAAAATATTCCACATATTCAATCTAGAAGGGCAAATGCCTTTCTGATTAGGAACCAGATACTGGAGGAATACACGAATCTTCAGAGAAGCAATAGGAATTCAAAAACATGCTGAAAGTCCTAACCGCTGATGGAAATATGCCTTATTCTGATTAAGATCCAGGTCACGAATATTCAAAGAAATCATATAAATTAAGAATCTGTCGCAAATTCCATCTGGAACGAAAAATGTTTCAATCTGACAAACGAATGCACAAGCGGCCATATCGTCAGTTGATGTTACCTCAACACCGCAACCAGCAAGCCAAAAAAAAACAAAAAAGTTTTCATTAACAAATTGTTTTGGGATATTACTTGAAGTTACACTATAGATACTTCACTGAACCTGACCGAAAATAGTATTTGACTGATTCTTATATGAATATTCCGGATTTCTGAAATATTTTAACCATGAAATTACTTTTTTTTCTAGGTGGACCAGATGAAGATGAATACAATACTAGCGATGGTTCTGGGAAGGATACCGATTACACAATCCATTGAAGGATTCCAACAAAGACGTTGAAAATAATTCAGGTCTAGAAGGTATATTCATAACATTCACATTTTGAGTCAAATATTAATTTTCCTTCGATGGATTCGAAAAATAATTGCGAAAATAATTGTTCTGGGATAGTACTTACATATATTCTAGACTACGTACGTTTTTTCTATGATTTTTACTAAAATATGGAATAGGTACACTGATTATCTATGAATATAAAAATGTGAATACAGATCATAAGAAACTTTATATTTTCTAGGTAATATTGATGCAGATGTATTCAACAACAGTGATGATTCTGTAAAAGATCCCGATTACGATCCAACAAAGGATTCCGAGAATACAAAATCCCATTTTGTTCTAGAAGGTAAACGAAATTATAATCAAATTAATTTTTCTGTGACCCTACTTGAAATTTGAGTTTTCAATCATTACGATTACATATAATTTACTATATAGTCCTTACTACACATTTCACCTATTTTTAGTAAAATATGAACGGACTATTTAGTAAAACAGCCGTAAGAATAACAAATTATACAAACATAATTATTTTTCGTGGTAACGTGAATGTACAGTGTTACGGTAAAAGTTCATATCATATGTTTTTTATTATTCAGTTATTGCAAATTTGGAGCTCATAAACAGATTGTGATTCGAAAATAATGCAAAATGCCGTGTATGATTTTTTCCCATTGATCGGATACACCTGTCAAATGAGAATTTTTTCCAATATGTTCTAAATATTATATGCAAAACTTGTATACCTTTCGATTTCCACCCACCTAACTACCACATTTGAACCAGTTCAGGCAACTTTTGCGTTTTCCTATATACTTACAATTTTTCGTACATTTCATCATAGTTAGGTATGAGAATAACTGTCTGAAAATAACTATTTGTAATAGTTTTGAAAAATTCAATTTATTCAATTTATTCTTCGGAATTGTACTTGAAATTTGTGTTCTCAAGTATGGGGATTGAATTTGCTTTACTAGTCCTGACTACAAACATAATTTCAACGAATAAATGGATATTTGAAATAATCTTTGGTGTGAATTCAATTCAGGAAAAGGAAACACCAAAACTATGCCAATTCAACTCGACGCGCGTTCCGTCAAAACGCATCTTCAGGACCTAAAAGTTAAAGTTTAGGTTATTTCTTTTTCTTGAATTATTTCAGTTAAGAAATATACGGATTAACTCAGTAGTATGAATACGCAATTACACAAACAACTTTTTGTCTAGGTCAAATTGATTATGAATTCAATAATAGTGATGATTCTGTGAAAGATCTCGATAACAATCCAACGAGAAATTCGAGCAATGACCCAGAAAATCTAGAAGGTAATCATTATATTCATATTTTATGTTGTACGCCTAATTTCTATTTATAGATTGAAAAATAATCAAAATAAGGGAATAACTATTGATAAATTAATTTATCCGAGATATTTATTGAAATTACAATCAACTATCCGGTTTATAATATAATATGCTTCATTAGTTCTGAATACAAACAATATTTCACTTGAAATATGAAATACATGGATAATTATGATTTCAGTACTCTGGGAATGGTACACACATTATGTTCTTTTTAGGTGCAATTGAAGCAGCTGTATTTATTGATAGCGGTGACTCTGTCAGAGATCTCGATCGAACAACGGATTGCAACAATGATCCAGGAAATCAATTCGGTCTAGAAGGTAATCAGAACATTCATATTTTGAGTTACACACCTGATTTTTTCATAGCATTTGAATTCAAAATATACTTACAATGTTGTCTTTTTTGGCATAATGCTTGACACTTGGCCAGTCTTGACTGCAACAGTACTTAACTTCTTACTGAAGAATGAAATATACTGAGTATCTAGGTATGTATATAATTGAAAGCTTGTTAAGATATATGAATAGAACATTGAAGTTTTAATTTGTATTCCTTTAATCTTAAATTGATTTTGATGAATGAATTACATAGGTATGTGAAATTATTATTAGCATATATTTTTCAAATTCACCTCTGAACGAAGTTGAAAAATTTCAGAGCGAAGCAGAGTAACTGTTGATGAAACTCGACCCAAGATAGATATTGACCAACCAGTAAATATGGATTACACAGAATTGAATGTCTCTTGTGCAAACCACAAATCAAAGAAGCATTTTTGCATGTTTTGTAAAACATTGCAAACTAAATTTGCGAGACATCTCCAAAATAAACATAGATCAGAAGATACTGTCTCAGAGTTCCTTACATTAGAACCGAAAAACAAATTACGAATGCAGCTCATAAATGCAATACGAACAAAAGGAGATTTGATGTATAATACCATTAGCGAATATAATACAGCCAATAATCTCATTGTCGTCAGAAGACCAACATTGAATAAGGAAAGAGATGCGTCTCACTTCAAACCTTGCGGAAGATGTGGAGGAATGTATTCATTTTTATCTCTGTCTTCGCATTACAGACGTTGTGAAGTAAATAGAATGAAAGGTTCCAAAGATGCTCTTACTAACAGTAATAAAAGAAGTATGCTCTTGGTGACGGCTTGTTCAGTTTTAAGAAATGAAGTTTTACCAGCACTCCGAAGTAATGATGAAATTACAAAAACAATTCTTTCTGATGAACTTGTAATTGCCTTTGGAAATCGTATGTGTCAAAAGTACAGGTCACCTCACCATTATAAGATGATAAGAGCAAGGTTAAGATGTGTGGCAAAACTATATTTGACAGTACAGAAGGAACATTCTGATATTGCTAAGTTCGAGCAATTTTTTGATCCAGAGTACTATGATACCATAATAAGAGGTATCAATGAAATGTGTCAATTGAATGAGGAAACTGGAGTGTATAAATCAGCATCTACTGCCTTTGCTATTGGAAGCTACTTGAAAAAAATATCATTTTACCTTTTATCAGAGTGTATAAAAAAGAAACAAAAGGAAAAACAAAGTGATGTAAAAGATTTTTTGCAACTTCTACAGGAAGGGCTGCAGCATGATATTTATAAAACAGTTGAAGAAAATCAGATGGAGCAAAAAAGAAGAAAAATAATAGAACTCCCTAGCTTGGAAGATATCACTTCATTGAGAACTTTTTTGAATAAAAGAAGAATCATTTATATGCAACGTTTGAAAAAGGAATACTCATATTCGGAATGGAAAGAACTAACGAGTATTGTATTGATATCCCTTCAGCTCTTCAATAGAAGAAGGGCAGGAGAAATTGAAAGGGTGAAAATAGAGGATTTTTTAAGATACGAAAGATTAAGAGATGATGAAGATGAAATATTGGGGTGTATTTCTGCTGAAGAGAAAAACAAGAAAAAAAGTTATATTCGATTTCTTATAAGGGGAAAACTCAACAGGGGAGTACCAGTAATGGTGAATGAAGAAAACTTTAATGCAATACAGATGATACTTGCATTGAGAGAGAAGACAAATATTTCGCAAAAAAATCCCTATCTCTTTGGTTTGCCTGGAAATGGACATTACAATCATTTACTCGCTACCCAGCTGTTGAATAAATATGCTAGGCTGTGTGGTGCTCGAAAACCTCATACATTACGTGGAACTGCACTCCGGAAACACATAGCTACAAAATGCAGCACTATGAATTTAGGGAATGTAGAAGTAAAAGATGTTGCTGACTATTTAGGACATCATGAAAAAATCCATCTTGACCATTACAGAATGCCCAATGCTACCAAGGATATAGTAAGGATGTCAAATATTCTAGAACGTGCACAAGGACATGATGATTTGACGAATGAAGCTGATGAGAGCGTACAGTCTGAAACTACGATAATAGATATACCCAATGAAGATGAATCCTATTGTTCAACATCAGGTACTCCATTACATTTTACTGACAATATATCTCCTTGCTTAAAAACCAATCAGTCTATTTCAAATTTTGAAATTCAGCCAATAGAATCGGAATTACAGTGAAAATATAGCTTGTCGCTGTATTTTCACGGTGATAAACCTGCTTAGTTTTTGTTTTACTAGCTGTCAAGTGAAAATAATGATTTAAATTATAAACGTCAAATCTTTGTGTTTTGACTAGTTATATTTCTTAATCAATATGAGCGATCGTTGGGGACAAATGGCTATTGGTATCATAGATGAAGCAGAGGAAAAGAGTATTCCGTTGAATACGGCCAGAAATAAAGAATCAATTACCAGGCAATTCAACAATTTTCAAATCGATATATTGTCGTCCTAAATATAATTCGTGGTATGATTAATAACCTATAATTTTTTGGAATATCAATTTATTGGCAATCCCAATGCAAGAAAATACAACTCGTCCTGCAAACTCGTTGTATTTTCAGCTTTGGGATTGCAATTCATTAATATTCCAGAAAATTATAGGTAACAATCATACCACTTATTATATTACCCCTGATAATATAGTCCGGTTATCGTTGATAACGTCATATTAACTTTTTCCTTCATATTTCTTCCATAGGTGAACAACGTCGTAGCCACAAAAAATTGTCCTGGACTAATGAATGAGAAAGAAAGCGTAAATTATTTCTTCAAACCTTACATGGAAACTTTTGAGTTGCCTTCTTTGGACTTGTGTCATGAAATCATAACAACCCATGAAACCCTTCGGAGAAGAAGTGCCACACAACTGAAGGCATTTGTGGCAAATTGTATTGAAAAACAAAAACGAACTTTGAAACCAAATCATTTTCCGAAAGGTAATTTTACGATATAACAGAAATAAAATACAATATGTTCTTTAACAAATATCATTTCTAATAATTTTCTTTTTTACAGTGAAAAGAAAACAGTGGAGCAGTTCAGAGCGTGAAACAGCCTTATTACTTTTTCAAGAAGAGATCAGAACTAAAAAATTACCGTCCCTGAAACAATGTAAAAAAGTTTTGGAAGAAAATCCCAGTTTTACACACAGAACGCCAGAAATGTTGAAAGCTTTCATTAACAACACACTAAAGAAACAAGCACAATCTATGACGTGAAAAAATCACTACTACACTACTCATTACTGCAATCCATAAAACTTGTTTTTGAAATTACTATTATGGCAATGATACTTTGTAAATATATATTATGTTAAAATGTGTTTCACTGTATTTCATTTATATTTGTAGAATTTTAATAATCTGTTCTTGGATGAACTTCACCAATATTTTTGTGGAAATAAATATGAAGGATATAAAAAGTACCTTTCATTGTGGTTCATTCTGTTATATCTGAAATATGGTGAATTCAGGGGGTTGATAAAGAGTGTTTGCGCTCGATAGATCAATTTCGGAGAGAAAAATGTACGTAAAATTATGATTGAAAAATATTCAGAATCAGTGAGCCCGACCTTCGAGAGACATCAAAACGACTTACCAATTCTGGTTGAAACACCCGAAACGTCCAGATGATGTTTCTCTTCTTAAAAGGGCCCTTTTTGATGGAAATCTGGAATTCGTAGGTGGAAATCCGGTATGCAGGTGAAGCTCCGCAGGAACTAATCCAATGATCAATGTCACACACACAACCGATATAATTATCAAATAACACAATGCGGGTAATTCTAATTAATGAGAATAGCGGAAAATAAAATGGTTTTCGTAGGAAAAGCCGGTAGCGGGAGTACACTTTACGATGTATATCGTTTAAGTTTTTAAGTGATACTGTCGTCTGTGCCAAATGCGACACAAAAAAAAGGTTCAAGGTCGCACTTCGAAGTCAGACGTTTTGATGCTCTATTTCACGATAATAATAATGATGTATGATTTTAATAATTGAAGCGAGACGCAACATTTCTGCCCGGCCAAAATGCAGCAATTGCATTTTAAGGAAGAAAGAAAGAACGAAAAGAAAAAAAATAAATCAATGCAAAATATTTTTCTTACAACACACACAAATAAAATGCAAATATGAATGAACTATTCTAGTGGGAGAGGGCACAGTTTAACCAGAGGGCGTTTCAATGTACCACTTGCCGTCTTGACAGTGGCAACCCTGGCTATTTTATCATCTCCCACGTGCAAAGTTAGGATACGTCCGAGTAACCATCGACACGGAGGGAGGTTATCGGCTTTTATTAAAACAAGGGTACCGATTTCCGGGTTAGTACCAGTTTTCAACCACTTTCCTCGTTGTTGCAAAGAATGGAGATATTCTCGTTGCCAGCGTTTCCAAAAGTCTTGATTTATCCGTTGGATCAACTGCCAGCGTGACAAACGGTTGATAGGGAGCTCAGTGTAATCAGGAAGTGGTAAGGCGGTGACTGGCTCCAAATTTAGAAAATGGCTCGGCGTGAGCGCATGTATGTCCTCAATATCTGCACCAAGGGGGGTCAAAGGGCGAGAATTCAATATTGCTTCGATCAGGGTAAGAGTGGTGTAGAACTCCTCGTAAGTAAGGATCTGTTGTCCCACTACCCGGGCCAAGTGTGATTTTACCGATTTAACTCCGGCTTCACATAAGCCATTGAAATGTGGGGCACTTGCTGGACTAGGGTGCCAAGTTATTTTCTCATGATCAGCTGCATCTTTCATTAATTTATTCAGTTCACGATTAGACCCAAGAAAGTTCGTAGCGCAGTCACTGTGTATATGAGATACGTGGCCACGACGTGCAATAAGCCTTTGCAAGGCTGCCAGGAAGACTTCTGTTGAAAGATCACTTGCAAGCTCCAAGTGAACTGCCTTAGTCGCGAAGCAAACAAAAATACACAAGTAAGCTTTAGTTGTTCTGACTCCACGTTGGCGGCTAAAAGAAATTGAAAAGGGTCCACCAAAGTCCACGCCACAGCGGGAAAATGGTTTAACCTGTGCGAGACGACATTCTGGTAAATTACCCATAAGTGGTTGGTAATTCGATCTGGGTTTCGTTCTCCAGCAACGAATACACTTGGAAATAACAGAATGAATTGCTCGTTTGGAAGATAAAATCCAAAACTGTTGCGACAGCAAAAAATGGGTAGTTCGAAAACCGGCATGAAAGATTTTTTCATGAAAATACTTTATCAAAAGTACAGTCAGTCGACTCTGGCGGGGTAAAAGAATAGGAAATTTTGCAGAGTACGAAATTGAAGCATGTTTGAGTCGACCACCAACTCGTAATATTTTTTCTTCGTCAAGAAAAATTTGTAACTTTCTCAATGGCTTGGAGAAGCCTTTGTTTTCGAGCTCTTCTTCGAAGTGCAATTGCTGAGTTCGTTTGACAAGTATTAGAAGAGCGTAATGGAGTTCTGACTTCAGTAGCGGACCAGATCTTTTCTGGGAAGGATTTCGCAAATTGAAGCTGAACCGGAACAAGTAACATATAACGTTTTGTATGGTCCTAAAAGAAGAATAATTTTCAAGGATAGTATCCAAGAAATTTTCTTGAGTTTGGGTGGTTAATAAAACAGTATTTACCTCCTCCTCCTTAGGAAGGTTAATTGTCTCCAACGTGGGCAGGGAGGTATGCGAAATATTATCCATTTCTCGCAGAAATGGGGGGCCTTTGAACCAAAGAGTGTGACAAATGAGCTGCGAAGGAACCACACCTCTCGAAGCAATGTCTGCCGGGTTTTTCGCTGTCTCAATATAATACCATGAAGTCTGGGGAAGCTGATCCTGTATAAAAATCACGCGATTGGCGACAAATTTTTTCCATCTTTGTGGGGAACCTTTAATCCAGCACAGTACAATCTGAGAATCCGACCATGCGCAGATTCGTGAAAAGGTAATTTTTTTATCAAAAATATCAATAACATATTTCATTAACTTCGCAAGCAGAACCGCTGCACATAACTCTAAGCGAGGAATTGTAATTTTTTTCACTGGTGCAACTTTCGATTTAGAACAAATTAGGTTTGTTACAATGTTATCTGTTCCATCCAGAATTCTGAAATAAATTACACAAGCGTAACCTCTTTCACTGGCGTCACAGAAGCCATGCATTTCGAATTTTAATAAATTTGAATGAATATTTAGTGCAGTTGTGATATTGCGGGGAATCTTCAAATTGCATAAGAGTGGTAAATCAGTTTGATATTTTGACCAGATGCGAATTATTTCATCACAAGGTAGATCATCCCATCCTATGCCTGATATCCAAAGCCTCTGAATCAAATTCTTGCAGAAAAATGTCACAGGTGCTATGAAACCAAGGGGGTCGTAGATGCGAGCTAATTCCGAAAGTAAAGTGCGTCTTGTGCAAACCCTGTTCAAAGACGGGTTGACAGAAAATGAAAAACAGTCATGTAGCGGGTTCCACAATAAACCTAAAATCTTCAAGGCATTATCAGGAGAGTCTTGTGAAAAAGACAGGGGATTTTTTGATAAATGACTTACGGGTAAGTCGGCGAGCAGGGTAGGATCATTACTTGACCATTTACGCAGTTCAAACCCACCTTTTTTCAAGAGAGTGATGAGTTCATTTCTGGTGAGCTCAGCTTCTCTTCGAGAAGGTAGGGATATAACAAAATCATCGATGTAACACAAGGTTTTTATGACGTTGGCAGCAAGAGGGAAATCATTACCTTCAGTATCAGCCAAATGCCGTAGCGTGCGAAGGGCTAAAAATGGGGAACAGTTCATTCCGAAGCAAATTCTGGTTTGGCGATAATCTTGAATAGGCGAATTCGCAGAAAATCTCCAGATTATCCTCTGATAATCTCGGTGAGATGGTTCAATAGAACCAGTCTGAATGATCATCTCTACATTGGAGAAAAATTTCAACGATATCTTGTTGTAATTTTTCTCCAATGTAGAGATGATCATTCAGACTGGTCTGATTTGGAAGCTTGGCGGAGGCATTGAAAACGCATCGTAGTTTTGTAGTCAAACTATCAGGTTTGATCACACAGTGATGCGGTAGATAGTATGACTTGAGTGGTACAGCCTTTTCTGTAATCAATTCCATATGATGCAGTTGTAAGTACTCTTTCATAAAATCAGAGTACAGCGAGTATAACGCGGGATTCTTCAGAAGACGACGTTCTAATGAATAGAAGCGATGCAAAGCGAGATCTCGAATTCCCGGAAATTCCGGTAATTCACCCTTGAAGGGCAGTGAAACTGTATAATGTCCACTTCTATCACGCTGAACAGTCTCTAAAAATATTTTTTCACAAGTTTCATTTTCAGGGGGAACCGGAAATTTATCTGGAACACTCTCTATTTCCCAAAAGTTTTTGAGAGTGTCCTCCATAAAGAGAGGATCGTAGGAACTACAAAAATGAGCACGTGTCTCATTTGACGAGAGATTGGAGGTTTTACCCATTAAAATGTACCCGAAAATCGTATTGATCGCGTCGGGTTCGTTCTCTTTCCCAGAGATACGACCATTTAATAAAATCTTAGAAAATATTTCCGCCCCCAACAAAACGTCAACATTTCCTGGCCTATGAAAATCGGGGTCTGCCAGTTGAAGGTTAGCGATATGATTCCAGGTACCATAATGAATATTAGAATCTGGCAATTTATTGCAAATATTATTCAAAACAATAGCGTCGGTATGATATACCGGGGATTTCCGATAAGCAGCTTGAAATGAAAGTGTAACTCGTCCACTACTAACAGAAGATTCCATTGAATCCAGACCCTTGATTTCAATGGAGCATCTAGTCTTAGGTAAACCAAGTTTAGTGACCGCTCTATGTGTTAAGAATGAGCTCATGCTTCCACTGTCTAGTAAGCATCGTAAAGGTTGATAGTTTCCGAAACTGTCAAGAACGTTTATGTAAGCGGTGGCAAGTAGGACACTTGTCTGTTGTGAAAGTATTCCAGAACCTACAACGATTGAATCTGTTCGGTTTTGGACGTAATTAACCGAAGTGGAGGCGACTGAACCCGATGTAGGTTCGACGGTTTCCGAAGATACCGTTGTAACAGGAGTTGAAATCTTATCCTGGTGAAGTAACGTGTGATGGCTTTTCGAGGAACATTTCCTACAGCCATATGAGGAACGGCAAGCTCTGAGGTCATGTGATGAACTCAGGCAGTTCAGACAGAGGCGTTTACCTTTACAAAAGTCATATCTCTCTTTGGGTGATTTACTGGTGAACGACTGACAGTAATATAGCGAATGATTTTGTTGGCAAAAAATACAACAGGAAGCGGGCGATTTGTTCATGAACATCGAAGTAATGCGATTTTGCGTAGCTGGGGGCTGTCTGAAGGAAGAGGAATCTGAACTTGCGGTTTTTTTTACTCCCTTGAGAAGATATTTTAAGTGTATCCAAAATGACACATTGGTTATTCAAAAACTCTGTTAATTTATCGTAGCTCGGTATTTGAGACGATTTATGATCCATTTCAAATCGAGTAAGCATTGTACCATCTAATCTTTTCATCAACATCATCACTAGAACAAAGCTCCACTGATCGGTGGGCAAACTCAATGATTTCAAAGCGGCAAGATTTTCTGAAAATGTGTCCAATAACTTACGCAGCGTTACCGGGTTTTCAGAGTCTATCTTAGAGGTACCATCAAGTTCCGCCCAGTGAGCTTGAGCTACTAATCTAGTGTTCGAATATCGATCAACTAAGGTTTTATATGCAATGTCATAATTATCTGAGGTCAAAGGCAGTGTCCGAACTATCGATAAGGGTTGACCTTGCAACGATGAAATCAAGTAGTTGAATTTTTCAATTGCAGTAAGGGAATTATTATTATGAATAAGCGACTTGAAATGATCAATAAATGACGTAAACGCTTTATAATCTCCACTGAAACGTTTCAACTCAATTTTTGGCAAACGAACGTTAGGCTGAACATTACCTACGCCCGTCATAGTTGAGTTATGAATCAAAGATCCCTGTGGACCCACATCTGACTCAAACAAGTCAGCATAAATTGATTTCACGTCAAAAAACTCTGACAAAAAACCCTCCCTGATAATATCCTCCGGCCCTGTTTCTGCATCTGGGGCAGAAAGCAAAGCAGAAACTAGACTAGTATGATTTTTCAGAAACTCTTCCCTGATGCTCTCCAATTCCGCGAATCGTACTCTGAATAAAGAGCGCACAGATTTATCAGTCTTAGCTTTTTCAGCGAGATTTTTCAAAATAGTAATATCGCTAATAGCGGTGTTGCGGTAGGCTTTATATTTCTTTATCTTTTCCATGTTCAAAGGAATATTTAAAACAAAAGACGAGAAGAAACTTCGGGATTGGTGAAAGCAGTGAAAAAAAAAACACCAAATTTACAATGTTTACGTTCGGAAATACGTAAAATAGGAAGCGGAGAATCACGGCGCCAGCGATCAGGTGATTACAATTTACCTTTCGCGGGCAGATAACGAATTGAACTCAGGCAAATGGTACAATGAAAGCGAATGAGCGTGTGAAGAGAAGAATTGATAGCAAGCAATACGCATGTACTAAACACTTGCAATCTGTTCATGCGCCTCAAAGAAGGAAGCGAATGTTTCTTGACAAATATGGCTGTGTTGAATTATTCGATAATTTAATTATTATTGAATGAAATATTTGAATATGAATTGGAGTATAATTTCACACTAACATGAAAATGGTTACCATGATATCATTGAATAAAGTGTGAAAAGTACGAATTTTACGAAAATTAAGTTCAATTTGCAAATTTTATCGTATTTGAAAGATGATAAAAAAAAATCCTGAAAATGCAATTTCCACTCAGTAATCTGATCTGATTCAGCGGCTCGAAGGACCAAAATGTTTGCGCTCGATAGATCAATTTCGGAGAGAAAAATGTACGTAAAATTATGATTGAAAAATATTCAGAATCAGTGAGCCCGACCTTCGAGAGACATCAAAACGACTTACCAATTCTGGTTGAAACACCCGAAACGTCCAGATGATGTTTCTCTTCTTAAAAGGGCCCTTTTTGATGGAAATCTGGAATTCGTAGGTGGAAATCCGGTATGCAGGTGAAGCTCCGCAGGAACTAATCCAATGATCAATGTCACACACACAACCGATATAATTATCAAATAACACAATGCGGGTAATTCTAATTAATGAGAATAGCGGAAAATAAAATGGTTTTCGTAGGAAAAGCCGGTAGCGGGAGTACACTTTACGATGTATATCGTTTAAGTTTTTAAGTGATACTGTCGTCTGTGCCAAATGCGACACAAAAAAAAGGTTCAAGGTCGCACTTCGAAGTCAGACGTTTTGATGCTCTATTTCACGATAATAATAATGATGTATGATTTTAATAATTGAAGCGAGACGCAACAAGAGAAATAGCAATATTTTGAAGAGCGGGACCTTTGTATTTTCAATTCTCTATGAAAATACCCAAACAAAGGAGAAGATAATGGCTGGAAATCAATATACAGGGTGTTAATTAAGTACGTTGACTAACTTCGGGAGGTGATTCTTTGACAGTTTTCAGGACGAAAAGTTAATATAAACATATGTCCCAAACGGCTTGGATTTCGAGATACAGGGTGATAAAAATACCTTTTTTTCAAGATTTTTATAGGAGATTGTCTTTATATTTTTTATTTTATAATTATTATTCATCGTAGACTTTTAAAATTCTGAAAAAATATTTCCATCAATTTATAATAATTGAGAAAGTTTAATTTTCGAATTTTCTAATGTTATGCGACACTGGAAAATGTTTAAATTAATATTTTCGTTATAGCTCCTGTACCGTACAAGTAAATGAAAAAATTCAGGAAAACAAAAAGAAGTAAATGAAACAACTTTGATTATTCCTTTCTCATAATAAGTCCGTAGCGGCGGAAAAAAAATTCTGAAGGGTTGAATAATGGAGGACCCTGTGAATTATTTGAAAATTGCATTATTTTATATCGTGTGTACTATTGAATGGATTTTACTTGCCCAATTTGAACCGATCATTGTCGAAAATGTCGAAGTTAACTCTAAAAAATCCTATAAATCATGTGTATATGAACTTTTCGTCCTGAAAACTTTCAAAGAATCACCTCCCAAAGTTTGTCAACGTATTTAATTAACACATAAAAAAGATTGAAATTGATTAAATTATAATTAATTTTATAGCAGACCCGTGCTTGGATTTTGTCAAGTCAGGCATTATACAAAGTTGGCATTATATCGGAAAATCGTCGAAGTACTTCACGTATTTTAGGACAATTAACACATGGACTACATTATTTCAAAATAATCGCTTGAAATTTGTTGTGTAAAAATTACAAATAATAAAAGCTTTCTGATAATTTTTTGAAAAATGAGTTTGGCAACATTAGGATGAATTTCTATCATTAATGCTTTTCAAAAAATTAAAAAAATTAGAAAAAAAATATTGAAAAAAAAAACAAAAAATATAATATTGTAGGGGCCACTTTTTACTTTTTTTTTCGGGGTGGGGCAAAATATTTTTTTTTGTTTTTTTTTTAATAACCTTTGGCACACCCTTGGATAATTCTAGAAAGATTTGCTCTCTTCACTTTTTTTGATAGGACCCTCCGTTTAGGATGTGCGCGTGTCCGCAGATTTTCGAAAATGATAAAAAATTAATAAAAAATTGGGGAAAAAAATTTAAAAGAAACCAAAAAATCGTACAATCGTACAATAGAGTACCGTTTTTGACTTTTTTTCGGAAAAGGGGTTGGGTGGGGAGAAATATTTTTTTTAAATTTTTCTTTCAATAGCCGGGTGCACACCCTTGGATCATTCTAGAAGCTATAAAAACCGCACTGTTAATGCAATGAGAAAATTTTCTCACCTTCACTAGGTGTATAGACATTAGTTGAAATATCGTTCATCAATATTTTTGCTGAAAAAAATATAAAATATTTTGATCTAAGAATTGCGTAGTTAAAAATCAGGGTTCAGGTTCAGCAGAAATATATTTGTTCATATGTGTGTGATTGAAGGTATAACATCTAATAATCAATTCCAGAATTTTTTTTTAAATATTCACCTAATGGTCACTGCACTGTTGTCGCTTTGAGAAACAGTCTATTTTTTATGAGATCTACAGTACAGAATTCAAGTAAAAAATCAATCGTCTACTAGAGCCACTAGGCAAATATCTTGATTTTTTCGACTGAAACACTTTCTCGTCTTTGGTCATCCAATGGCGATTTAAGTTTTGAAACACATTTTGTCGGAAAACAAATATATTTTCATTGAACTCCGATTTGCTCAAGGATGCATATTTGATATAGTGTATTGCCTAAACTAAGCCCCGCTGGAAATAAAAATACTGACTGCTGATCCAATCCAGCAGATAAATTGAATTTTCAGACATTTTTGAATATATTCGATAAATGAATAATGTTTGTTAATTGTTCACAAAAGTGTGAACATTTATTTGGATCGACACGTTCGATCACATTCTGTTGTAATTGGAACGGACTGTTCGAGGTCCTGATCATTTTTATACCAAAGTATTAGCGCGGGGACATCTGAACGTTATACGGTATAAGTTATCATGGTATAAGTTTATACCGTATATACTTTATACTGTCCCCGTATGAACACTTGGCCATATTTATATATATATATATATATATATATATATATATATATATATATATATATATATATATATACATATATATATATAACAAAAAATACATACATAATATACGTATATTAGTTGCTATTTTAATTATGTGATGAAGATATAATATCCAGAGTATATTTCATATTTTGATCGAAAAGTGAACAAAATGTTTGTCGGTCACCAGAGGAAACTTTCAGCAACTAAAAATATTAGTTTTTGTCTAACCCAAGTCTGTTTTCGCTTTGGCGGCATTTCAATTCCAGTAATGAGAGTTCACCAAATATTATCTTATTATCCCAGTAGGGAGCGTTATAATCGTCTTGTCGAATATCCCTCCTACACGAAACACATCCATACTAAATAGAGTGTCTGTGAATAATTCATGAACAAAACATGCGAGCGTTAACTTAATAAATTCCTAGTGTTGAAATATCTCACTTCGTCCACGTCGACGGTGCGGAATTATTGGAGAACATGTTACAACTGGCGCGCAGCTATTAAAGCTCAGGTCGGACAAACCGCAACTTGTCCATTAAACGTAGAGCTCATGCGGACCGGAACCTCAAAGGATTATCTCAAATGGATTTCACTTAAACCGAATAGCCCTTGCATATTCAATTGTTTGAGCTGTTCGCTGCCAAGATTCGATTTGCATCTCGATAAATCTGAATTTTGTTGCTGTTCCATGTGGCGTGACCTTATGTCACCATGCTAGTGAAATTGCCATACAGAAAAGAGGTGGTGAAGAAGATCGTATCAGACATCCCATATATCTATATTCTTCATTGTCAAGGTTGTTTGTCCACAAAAAATTATTACAGATGATGTTCTAATGAAAGTTGAACCTGTATCCAGACCATATACAATTGTAAAAATAACGCAAGTTGTTCAGCTTCTTTTACCAATAATTGTTAAGACGAATTTGACTGATTACTGTCTGTTATTAAACATTTTATATGAATTACTGGAAAATGAATTAAACGAAAATCGATTAGAACAAATTGAGAAATAGATTGACTAACATTAGTGGGACAGTGTTCTAGAGATCCAAGTTGCCGAATCTACAGCAGACTATTCATTTCTATCTCTAACAATGAAATACAAAAAATTTTTGTATATACAAGATAGAAAACAATGAAAGGAAGGAATCGATGACTACAGAAAGTTGTGATTAGAGATCAAGATGAAGTGCGACATGAAGACTTTTACAGGTGAACCCATAACATAATTATGGCTTTGATAAAACGTACTGAAAAAACTTTCCTTCAAATTAAAATTAATCAAGCACAAAAGAACCCCAAGCAATTGTGGCAAGTTGTAGATCGAAAAATTGATTGAAATTGTTTTTCCGTTAAACAGCTGTCGTCCATTTACGAACCACAGCCCTCAGAAGTCGAAACTTGTGCGAGCCAAGGATAATCGAAGTCTTATCTTTTCACGTGTGATTCCTAGCACTTTCTCAGGCCATCAGTAGATTTTCTGCATTCACTTGGGTTTGAATCTCCAACTGGCAGCCGGAGTGATTGAAAATATTGGCACTTCTACCACTCGGCTACCTGAAATATGTTCAAGAAAAAAACGCTTTTTTAGTTGGCTGAAATAATAGCCAGGTATGGAAAATAGTCAAGGGATGGTAAATGTTAAGAACGCTAACTATGTTTCATTGAATAAGAAACTGTCAATAAAAATTGTATAGCATGATGATTATGGACCTCCTTGGCTTAGAATCATATCCCACTCACTGTTATTCTTTGGATCGGACCCTATTGAAGTAAAAGTAATTTTCCTTTATTTAAAGAATGGTTAATCTTCCGGAATTGATTCTTGGGGGCTATAACTTTGAAATCTATTGCAGACACAATAGCGATCCCACATATATTTTCAATGGAAGCATATGCAATTATATTTCCAAATCATGCAGAAGAATCAGTGTCAACCGTGGAAACATAGTTATTCACAGACATATTCCCATCATTATAATCCTTTAAAAAAATTCTACCTACGAAAAATCGCCAGAGTACATTATCCAACAATAATCCCTAGGAATTAATTCGGCTGCAATATTCTGTAGTAATAAAGACTAGATAACGTTGAAATCCAAAGTCAAAACAGACTTGAAATGTATGAGGTCGTGATTCAATAGCAGACTTTTGACCTTCAATACAAAATAAACATTTTTACTTTACTCACCTTTGGTACTATTCATGTCGCAGATAACTTCATTACTGAGTTGTCAAACAAATTGAAATAACTTGGTGTAATTCTACATAATCATGGCATCAGATATAAAATCAAAACACTACCAGTTTTGATTTACAAACTTCACAATTTGAGAAATATACTTGTACACCAGAGAAATAAGTACGATATTATATTATGCACTGGTCCAATCTCACATTTCACACAAAATCAGAATATATTCAGTGAAGACAGAACGAACTCCTCACACAACCTCTTTAGGAAAACTGGTTTTCTCGACCATAGACAATTATTTCTTCTTTCAAGTACCATGCAGCAACAAAAACAACGAACGGAATTGAAAATTACTGAATTCACCTGTAATAGTAGAAATAGTAATTCCAACAACCTACCAACCATGATCAATGAAACAATTGGACAGAGAAACTTTTCCTTCCTAGGTCCTAAACTGTACAGACTCATATCGTCAAATATATGCAAAATCATGGGTGTTCATAGATTGAAGGAGGTGAGAAGCCACACATCCACATCGTTCCTTGAATCTATTCTCCAAACGATTGGTATTTCTGTTTATATCTCCTATCTGAGCATAATGCTTTTCCATTTCGATATTCGTTTCATAATAACCGTACACTCATCTTCTTTGTGCTATGCCTTTTTGAATATGTATTTCTCATGTCTATACTAAGTCAAATTCTGTATTATAAATAAATTTACCGAAATTCTTGTCCTTATTCTAAGTCGACAGTCGTAACATTTTAAAGTATGTTATTTATAGTACGACGTACAATCCATATTGACACCAACTGTTCTATATTTTACAATTTTAGATATATTCATATGTTGAATTATTGTACATTTTGTTTTAACCCTCATGTGAATTTTTCAAATTTCTTGGAAGGAACGGAACGGATTGGACATTCAATATTTCCTTTCGTAATTCCTACTGACTACTCCAAATTAGCCTAATTTCGAGAAATTGGCGAAGGAAGGAAATGCAATATTTTTTTCTTCTTTTCGAATTATAACTCTAAATTAAGCTACTTTTGAGTCCTAACTCGATATAAAGAAAAAAAAATTCGTGTCTTTTCTACGCCTTCGCACATTATTGTTTAATTTATCTTTGTGGTTCCCTGAACATTGGATCTTCTGTTCAATAAATTACTATAACTTACTGTCATTTAACTTAAGAAAAACTAATACGAAATCTTTCAGACGTCATTTTGAAGGTATTCCGTTAGATGATGACATTGTTGAAAATAAAAAGGCTTGAAATTCCTTGAACTTCATACGAATAATTTGATGAAATTTGAACAGCATGCTGAAATTCTGTTTCTGCGGCTTGCTACGCATTGATAGTTGCATCATATAGATTTGAATTTTCAGTTTTCGAACAAGTTCATTGTTCTCTCATTGAATAAATTAGTTTTATTACTATTATCACATTTGCGATATTGTAAATTATTTTGGAAAGTTTATTGTAGTCATCATTCGGAAACTGCTCTAATTTTGAAGAAGTCTTCGGTATTTATGCAAACTGGGATATCGGGATTCATGCCAACATCTGTTTCTCAAACATTGAATTTTAACAGTTTTCGTGAATTCATGTACCAATTTGAAACTTTTCGTATGGTACATGTTTATGAAAACTTGTTAGTTCATAGGGGATGTAAGATAATTAATCATCTTCCGATAAAAAAAAATAAAAAGTCTTGTTAAGTTTCCACTCAAATTATAGTAACTATAGTTGGGTGATTCGATATAATTGTTTATCTTTCTTATTACTGAATTCTCTTTTTTTATATTATTATTGGTATCAAACACTTCTCGCATATTTGTATATGCGAAATAATTATTTTTCATTTTATTTTTCTAATATTCCCATCTTTCCGATCCGCCCTGTATGTACATTTTCCGTCTGTCAGATAAGGCCGAATTCGGTGCGTTTACCTTGAAGAATCAGTAACAAAGGCACCCTTCTCGCGTATCGACTGTGCGTACAAAATAAATTATCACTTGTAATCTCCCAAGTGCTTGAATTATTGCCGGAAATTTTTCGAGTACATGAATTTTCTTAAAAAATTCATGTACGAGATAAATTTCCTGCAATTAATTCAAGCACGCGGGGATTCGGTAAGAAAATTTTACACCAAAATATATCCAACAATTCATAAGAAATAACTAACTATGGTTCACCTGAACTATTTATATGCATAGTACAAAAAAGAGTACAAAAAAGTACATGAAAATATTGATATGTAAAACACACTTAACAAAATTTCAATTTGATTTTTTTAAATTAATCAAAAATAAAGTAAAAATGCTCTTGCTCCACTGGGAATTGAACTAGTGACCACACGACCACGAGGCGGACACTTTACCGACTCGCCACGGGGCGTCTGATTTACATGTAGACAACTGTTGTATTGAAGTGTTTCTGAAATTTGATTTCAGAATTTGCAAATTCTGCGATTATCGTGAAGAAAATATTCAGACACATTCGAAATATTTAATAAATACATAAATATGAAATATTATCTCATTTCAAATGAAAAATACAATTCCATTTGTACATCAAAGCAAAATATAAACTATCACCTGTCAAATATTTGACAGAAAAATTTCCTCTTATCAATTTCGGCCAGGGTACCCAGGAGGATAAAAATTTCCGGAAATTTTTTGGGTTGCCGTGGCATCTAAATAAGAACGAATGTTTTGGTTCTCTCTAAAAGTGAGGTGTGAAATTTTCTCTAAAATTGCTCGTTTGTGAAAAGTGAAAATTCATATTCATTGGATAACACCCCAAAGAAATACAGTCCACACCCCTTGAATTTAATAGGAGGTTGCTACCCCATCGAAACTGGCAGAGGAAGGAGGGAGAAATCCAGGAAAGCACCAAAACTTTGCCTTGGTTTGACAGACGTAACAACCTTACCACATTCAGAGTCTAAAATGAGGAAAGATGTGAAATTCTTATTTCCAGATAAGATCAGCTATAGTCTTCAGGAGTTTTTATAAGTGAAAATTCAAGAACATGAATCGATCATAGTTACGACTATAATATTTTTATTTGGTTCTCATAATATCGTTTCTTCATCATCCACACTTTCAATGACATTTTTCTCTGATATCATGTGTTGAATAGAAGGATATTTTGTGGATAAAAGGAAATGGTAATTCAAGGAAAATCTATACAAGTCAAGTGTACGAGTAGAAGGGCGAATAATTGAGAGAAAAGAACAGGAAACAATTTTTAAGTATATATCAACTCAGTTTTTTTAGATAGGCGAATTCATAATACTATACCTTACAAAGAACATTCAATAATTTTCTTCAATACAACTTTCTTGTTAACGTAGTGGCTCATCGGAGAAAATTGATCATTTGACCTCCTACACTTCTATATTTTTTTTTTTATTTACATCTTTATCATTTTCAGACTGCGCATGATTGAACAAAATATCGAAATTTCAGACTATGATGCTCAACAATTTATTTCTTAGACTAAGTCGTTTACAAAATATATGAACTGCAAAGGAACAACATTTTTCAATTTCCTTCAATAATCGAGCTGTCCTAAAACTAACATTTTGAGAAGTAAGCGTAGAGAATCGTTTGATAGATCCCTTGGATAGAACATTATTTTGGAATCGATGGCTCCTTTCTTGTTACTTAAAAATATGTTCCAAATAAGAAAAAATGCTGAACTGTTCATTAAAATAAATGTTTTCTATCTTCATATACAGGGTGTTATGTAATAAGTATACGATATTTTACAGGACGATTCCTCAGTTATTTTTAAAGTAAAAAGTTCATATAAACATGGGTCCGCAAGGCCTTCAATTTTGAGATAGAGGGTGTTGAAAATTTATTTTTATTTTGGTCTTTCGTGAATAAATTTCGAAATAATGTCTATATTTGAACAAAAATAGGTATTTGGGGACTTTTCAATATGAGAAATTCAAATTTGATCTCTGTTTGGCACTTTATTGTAGGGGGCGCCACCTACAGGTCTTTCTCTCTTTTGGGGAGTCACAACTTTTTCGTGCATGTATGTATCACATTTTCTAGAAAAAAAAAACAAATTCCACTATAATTTTTACGTGAAAAAGGAATACTTGTCAAAAGTCGCTACAAGCAGCTGTTTTCGAGATATTTTAATTTAAATTAGATAGATAGATAGATACGTTTATTGCCTCTTAAAATACATTTTATGGCAAGAGTGTGAGAGAAAATAGGTACATACGAGTACATATAACTATATAACAATAACTTAAACCTAGACATTCGTATTATAAGATATGTGAAGCAGTAGCAATAACTGAAGAGTAAGGAATCAGCATAATAGTTCAACTAAACTTAATATTAGATTATAAGTGAAATACAATACTTAAAAAATAAAAAAAAGCAAAGGGAACTGATAGTAGTGGGTGGTATCCTAGTGAGCACAAATCTGTTCAAGCATTCACTTATTGATTATAAATGATCGTAGTTTTAATATATTCCACAAATAGTTAGCAATGGTCTTGGCGTTTTCTGCCGTTAGAGTATCAAGGGCGTGGGCCAAAGCAACCATATTTGGTAAAGATTTCAAGTATGCTGGTTTTATTGAACAGTATATAGGACAATTGAAGAAAATATGTTCGATCGATTCTAACTGATTATAGTTACAGATTGTGCAGTGTTCATTTGGGTTAATATTATAAGTTGAGCCTCTGTAGGTGAATTTAACAGATACCTATAGAGTTGCATAATCTTAGTTGGGCAATGGCTCTTGTATATTTAACGGGAATATTTAGGGAGATATATCGCTGGGGCATATTATCCAAAATGGAGAAGGAATGGTACATTGTTAAGAATTGTGAACGATGCAGGAGTAACCTATCCCGCTCGTATAATTTTTCTTTGAACTTCAGTAGGAGACACTTCTTCTTTGCTTTAATAAGCTCGTGAGAGATATTGTCCCAAATGTCGTCAGCGTGAATCTCGATAAAGAATGATTTGACTTGTAATACCCAATTATATTTGGGATCACAGTTGGAAATTTGCATTTGCCGTTTGAAAATCATATTTGGTAAACGACTATCATCCATTTCAAGTATATGTATCAACCAGTTTAATGCACATTTGAAAATATTATATGAAATTTTAACACGGCCACATTCGGCTCTGACTGCATAGTCTGGGGTATGGAACGGTAGTGATAAAATCTTTTTTATGAATTGTGTATGTACTTGCTCAACTATATCAACATAGCGCAGGCCCCAGACATGGATACAGTTAGACATAACACTGACAACAAGAGAGTCGAAGAGACGAAACCTAGTTTGCATGGAATCAACTTTAGTTTTGTTAAGAACTTGTAGTAGAGATGCAGTAGCTTGTTTAGCTTTAGCATTGGATGCGGTAGCCATTTCACGAAAGAGTGATGAGGATTTGAATAGTACGCCAAGATATACGTAGAAATCCGTAACTTCTATTGGATGACCTTCGAACAAAAAACTACTATGTGTTTTATAAGGCCCTCTAGAGAAACATACTATCTTGGTTTTGTTAGTATTTACTGTGAGGCGATTAAGAGAAGCGTAATTTTCCAGAAGTCTTAGTTTTCTACCAACGTCAACCTCGGATTGACTCAAAATAACAATGTCATCAGCATATAAAAGCATATGAAGTTCATTCGAATTATCTATGTTAACACCAGAAGCTCCATTGCTCTTGAAGTATTCTTCGATATCAGCCAGAAAAAGGGAAAATAGTAGCGGACTGAGAACTTCTGCTTGTAAAACTCCTTCCGAGACAAGAAACGCGCGTGTGTACTCTCCGTTGGATTTCACACGCATGGTGGCATTTGAATAAAATGCTCTGAGCAATCTAACAAGCTGGGAACTGACACCTAGTTGGAAGAGTTTTTGCCAGAGAAGTTGATGGTTGACGCTATCAAAGGCCCTCTTGAAGTCAATGAATATAGCAAATATTTTACGCTTCTTGAAGCGGAGAGAAAAATGTATAATCGACGAGAGTGTATAAACATTATCAGCGCATCCTCTTTTATGCCTAAAGCCAGATTGACTTTCCGGTAGTATGTTATATGTTTCAGCCCAGTTCATTAATCGCGTGTAAATAATGCGAGTAAAAACTTTAGCAATACAGTTAACCAGTGCTATACCTCGATAGTTAGAAGGGTTGTTGATTGGACCTTTTTTATGAATCATCTTCAAAATAACTTCGGACCAGCATTTTGGAATTGAAGTGTTGTCTAAAATTTGATTGAAAAATGTACATAAATACAAGATCCAGTTGTTAGGTAGGGATTTTAGAAATTCAAAAGGAACTTCATCACTTCCCGGGGATTTATTATTTTTGCAATTATTCAGTGCATCATATATATCATGTATTGTAATTTGGAGATCAAAATGTGGGTTTCTGGCATCGAAAAAACTAGTGCTGTCTATTTCGTAGTCTTTATAAATATATCTGTAGAAAGCTTTCCATTCGTAAATATTTAACGAGACTGGAACTAATTGAGGGTTTCGAGCATTTTTTATGGTTTTCCAGAAGGTGGCAGAGTTGTTACAGTTGGCAAGGGAAAAAATTATATTACCTTCATATTCGTTCTTTTTATATTTTAACAGTTGTTTATACTGCTTTTTCGAAGCTAAATATTTAGATTTGGGTTCTGCTGAAAAATTTTCGTTTTTACAGGCATTGAGATCTTTTATGGTCTGATGTTTCAGTGCTACACACTGATGATCGAACCAAGGTTTGCTTTTAAAGGTTTTTTGGCTCGGGGCACCTGATATTTTGGAAAGACCTAGAGTGTCAGCTGCTGCATGTATTGTTGTTATCATGTTAGTATGACAGTCTTTTATTGACATGTTTTCTGTTAAACCAACCTTCGGTGAATTCATTATGTGCAGTTTGTAAGGCAGAATATTATTTTCGCATAATTTTAGGATTCTGGATTCGGGACACTGAGCATAGTTATCATATGGAGAAATTGTCATATTGAATTTAAAAGAACAGGACACGGGGAAATGATCTGAGACGGAGAACATGTTATCTAATGTGAGGTCTTCAACAAACAAAATCAATGGTGCTTTTGCCCATCACCCCGACGAATGTATATTGACCTGGCCGATCAGAGTTACTTCTGCCATTGAGTAGTGAAAAGCCATTAGAGTTCATGAAATCGACCAAAGAACGACCTCTTGTGGAAAGGGTGCGATCAAGGCTCAAACGTTGACTATATAGATTTGTATTCTCGAATATTTCTGGTGAAGAAAAATCAAAGTCAGAGACCCTGCAATTGAAGTCGCCCACCACTACTATCAGGGTATCATGAAAATTTTCAAAAATATCAGTTATAGAGTTTTGGAAGAGTTCAAGAATATGTTCAATATCGAGTGAAGGTTTGAAATAGACATTACATATGATAAATCTGGTGTTACAGTCGGTTTCGATCAAACAGAAGATCCACCAAGGAGACTTATCGATAAGTGTGAGGGAAAAGCTCGGGTTACAGATTATTGAGAGACCACCACTGGCACGACCCGCTGACTTTTCTTTAATTGCACTGGAACTGTGTGATTTGAAAACAGACAGATAGTTGGGAAAAGTTATTTGATCACTGGTTAGCCAAGTTTCGGATAAGCATAATATATTGATTGGATCATTGTCTGAAATAAAGTGCTCTAGATTATTGAAACCCTGACAGTTCTAATACGTCACACGTGTTGGTTGCTATATTTTGCCAGTTACGAATGGAGTTTTCTGAACTTTAGTTCCTAGGCCATGCCTTGGAGAATTTTCTTCCTCCCTCAGTCTTTTATTTGACACCTGTACTATTTTTGGTACTCCGTACACATATTTGATGGTGAGATTACTGTCTAGTGATGATCTATCTTGAAGTTCTTTCCTTAAATCAGCGAGATGTCTCAATTGTTGTGGCGTCATATCCGATTTGATTTTAACTGTTGGATACAAGTTGCCAGGAGTATTTCGACTAGTCTTTATTAGAGCAAGAGCGGCTTCTTGTGTTTCAAGTATTAGTCGGTATGGGCGGGGTTTAACGTTGTTGGTAGTTTTACCCAGACGAATACCAAGGCGGATAAAGTTTGCACTCTGCGGATCCAATTCATGGATAACCTTTTTTGCATATTGGAAATCATGATCTGGGATTCCTAGAAGAATCACATTCTTTTCCCGTTTGAGTCGTTGAAGGCTTTCGGCAATAACGTCTTCCTCAGATAATGGCGGCTTATTGGGGCAAGGTCTTTGTTCCAGTACCGAAACTCTATCACTAAGTTTGTAGTTCTCGTCGCGCAATGCAGAAACTTCAAGACGACAAGTAGCTAAGTCAGACCTTAGGTCTGATATTGTGCTATTGATCGTTGTTAGTTGGTTCATGAGAGCATTAAACTGCATATTACCAAGAGCAGTTGTATCGGATGAGCGAGGATAGCGCACACAGAAAGGACAGGTCCAACAGCTTGACGAAAGCAGTACGTCATCGGTACCGCCAGAGGCCGAACGAGCACACCTCTTGTGGAACGTACGCTGACATTGTGAGCAGTCAATTTGAGAGTCGATATCGGATATTTCACCATTGCAGGAGAGGCAGATATTCGGCATTGTCTCGATTAGAAAAAGTGACCTTACTTTTATAGTCTATAAGAAATCAAATGGGATGCAGGTGCGGAAACAATAAAAACTGTCACACTTACTCCTTACGACCAGATCACTGAGACGTTGCACAAAAAAGGAATGAAAGAATAAAAACACTGCTATCACAAAATCGGATAAAATTCCGGTATAAATACGTCTGTACAGTACGACTGGCGAATTCACACTGCATCCAATCGCCTTCTCATTGATTCGCGAAATCTTTGAAAATTAAATAATCAAGTAGGCTAGTAAGTTTATTCCAATGTTCTTTTTGTGCTGTCATTTCAAAAATTATATCTTGACGCATAGTTAAATAGTTTTATTCGTTACTAGTGTGATTATTTTATTGAAAATGGTAAACTTCACCAATGGAGAGTATGCTGACAAACATTTTACATACGGACTCGCTAACGGAAATGCATAATATGAGGCTAGACGTTTATATCAGGAGCGTTATCCGAACCGCTCAACTCCTACTTCAAAAACCTTTTCAAGAATTCACACTCGGTTAAGGAAAACAGGAAGTTTTGAGAAAGCTAGTCATCTGTCGGGTGCACATCGGACGGTAAGAACCCCAGCAACCGAGGAAGCAGTTCTTAATCTGGTAGGAGAACACCCGGAAACAAGCTCCAGGAAAATAGCGCTCACGTTGAACATTTCTCAGGGTCTGGTATGGAAAATTTTAATTGATAATTTGTTATATCCCTACCATATTCAGAGAGTTCAGGCATTCCTCCCTCGTGACTTTCCGTTACGTATCAACTTCTGTCGTTGGTTTCACCAACGCCCTATTCAAAATCCTTTATTTAAAAATCAAATCCTGTTTACCGACGAAGCAAATTTCTCACGCAACGCTATACGCAATTTTCACAACAATCATTTGTGGTCAGAAGAAAACCCCCATGCGATACAGGAATCACATTTTCAAGAAAAGTTCTCTCTCAACGTGTGGGCAGGAATCCTTGGAGATTATCTGATAGGCCCATTCTTTATTCCGGGGAGATTAAACGGAGAGAGATATCGTCATTTTCTTAAAGCAGATTTGCCTATTTTACTGGAATATGTGCCGCTTAGGCTACGACATGAAATGGGTTTATGCATGACGGTGCCCCGGCACATTAAAGCATACAAGTGCGAGAATTCTTAGGCAACCGTTGGAAAGGTCGGAGAAGGCCTCAACCATGCCACCCTAGGTCACCAGACCTTAATAGTTTAGATTTTTTCCTGTGGGGACATCTAAGATCCTTAATTTACCAGACACCTATCCAAAATAGAGGAGAATTAGGAAATCGAATAATTAACGCATGCAGATCGATTCAAGATACTCCAGGAATTTTCCAAAGAGTGTGAGAATCAATGAGAAGAAGATTGAATGCGTGCAAACAGGCAGGAGGTGAACATTTCGAACATTTATTGTAATTTTGAATTAGATTAATATTTACTGTTTCGTTATTTATGGTTTATTAGGAATTAGCTTTTGAAATGTTTCTAGGTTAAATAAAAAAACAAAATCTTTTTTTTTTCATTATTGTACAAACGCATACAACGATTAATTTAAATTAAAATATTTCGAAATCGGTTGCTTGTAGCGACTTTTGACAAGTATTCCTTTTTCACGTAAAAATGATAGTGAAATATGTTTTTTTTTTCTAGAAAATATGATACATACATGCACGAAAAAGTTGCGACTCACCAAAAGAGACAAAGACCTGTAGGTGGCGCCCCCTACAATAAAGTGCCAAACAGAGATCAAATTTGAATTTCTCATATTGAAAAGTCCCCAAATACCAATTTTTGTTCAAATATAGACATCATTCCAAAATTTATTCACGAAAAACCAAAATAAAAATAAATTTTCAACACCCTCTATCTCTAATCTGGAGGCCTTGCGGACCCATGTTTATATGAACTTTTTACCTTATAAATAACTGAGGAATCGTCCTGTTGAATATAGGACACTTTTTACATAACACCCTGTATATTCAATTCTATATTCAATCAAATCAAAGACATCAAATTTTTATAAGGAGAAGAAAAGTTCTACTGATTATCCTCAGAAAAGTGATGCTTCCAGTTTTTCACCCTAGTATTTTTTCAGTATAGTTGATAATCCTCTCAGTTCCAACTCCAACAAACTGTAATATAGTTTCAAACCGATAAAACTTTGGTTCACTCGACAGGAGACGAAATGGATTTCTACACCCGTTTTCTTAAGTGAAAAATGGATAATCTTAGAAAATTTAATTCGATTATGTGGGGAGTTGTTTGGAAACCTGAAATGTTGTTAGAGCACACTCTAGCAGGCTCGGATGTAACTTTACCTCCAGTTATCAATCTTCAAAGCGCGCTGTTTAGCCTCTATAAGTTGCGACGAGGTTCACTGTTGGAAGTTTAAGATGTTATCATTATCCTCAGTTGGGAAATGATACAATCTGGAAGTTTCACTAGTGAATTTCTCGAGGAACGTTCAGGATGTTTGCCTGATTTCACAGAAATCTTGGAAGTGATTTTAAGAAATAAGTGAGGTCTAAATAGACTTTATTTCTAAAAACATAACTGAAATGTGTTCGTCTGTGCACTGCAAAATATCACGTGATATGTTACGTATGTTTTACAGAACATATCTAGCAATTCATACATCTCTGAATGTTTAAAGAACATTTTCTATTTTCACAATATTGGTCATGACGAAATAGGAGGAAATGGCATGGATTAAATGGGTTTTTGGAGTCTCACGCATTCCGTTAAATTTTAAATATGTGATGTGGGATGGGTAGCTGATTGAACTTCAAGCATGGTTTGGCCAATGGAGATATCCGAAAAAAATTTCGGATCTACCACAATAGAAAATATTCATTTTAAATTCAGCTCAGTTTCCAGTTTCGTTAAGTTGAAAAGGAAACTTCTCAGTGGTTAGATGATCAAGAGATTGATGTGTAATCACAAAATCCACGTAATGTAATGGGTGTTCCACAATTCAGGTACGAGTAATACCATCATATTCCCCCCAAAAATTATTAATAATTCCAACGTTTTACTTAGTGCGTAAGTTTACCTTTTGATTGAATCAGAATGAGTGTTTCATTCTTTTAACATGAAAACAGGAACCATAGTGATACATTTGTCATAAAGAGAATATACACATATATAAGAATACACATACTAAAAAAAACAGCATAATTAGGAACTACATATCCAAAAATTCCTCCGTGAAGCATCGAGTGTATTAATTAAAAAGTGGTTCTTGAGATATGGAGTATTTGCTTCATGTCGAGAATACCCGAGATACCATAATATGCTTGCGACATGAGCACACACACCTAGGTCTCTTGCACCTGCCTTGCATGTGCAATAAGTTCCTAGTACAGGTTTCTCCAGGGATAGAACTGAGTTGTTTTCTATTCCATCAATAGCAATGAACTGAGTATGCTTCTTTGATTGGATGAATCGGATATGATTTCTAGTTCGTGATAATCCTGGTTGAAAGAGCTGTTTTTCGAATACATATTCATTTTATTCCCTAGAGAACTTGTCTCGCGTATAACCTGGGTTTAGTTTCACTTGGTGAGTGCCAACAGTTTTGTCTTTTGTATATTCTAGTGGCAGCCATGGAAATGATGGAATTCCATTTTGGTCAAGGTTTGACCATGTCGTAAATGTTCCTTGGTCCACTCGCAATTGCACAACATTGGGTTCCTGGGCAATTTCTAGCATTCTAAACCCGAAACCTTCAACCACAGATTGCATGTGAATGGGTTCATGAAAGCAACTCACACCTACACAAGCAATTTATATGAACTTCTCAATATTTCCGCAATGAGGTAACTGTTCAGATTATTCAAAAATTCCAATGGATCTCGGTAACCACGATCGACTATGAGAATATCACCATCTCGTATCCATCATTAGAGAGTTGAAGTGCTGCCATGAACGTAAACGTTAACGTACAAATTGACATCTACGCATGCGCATTCGTCAGCTATTCACGTTAACGTTAAAAATAGGTTTACGGGCATACGTAACCTAACGGTCTCACACGGATACCTTAAAAATCAACGCACGTTAACCGAAGAATATACGAATCACACCGATGAGTTGCGAATGAGCAAATTTTGACTTTAAAGCCATAAAATCAAGAAGTGACAAAGCAATATTTACAATTTTACATCAATCATCATTTCTTCAATGTAGTTTTGATGATCTTGCTCGGTATTTCGCTTTATTTAAAACAATGAACATTTCGAAAAGCCAATTCCGGAAGAATTTGATTTGCATTTGGCAAGGGAGGTATATGGTCAAAATCCCTATTAAGATCCGCAAAGTAGGGTTCATCTTCCAGTTGTTCATAGAAAACAGAATAAAAGCAAAATAAACACAAATTAACATGTTAGGGTTAGCGGTTGACATACGTTCAACTTCAACTCAATTTCATAACAACCCGTAAACGTTACATTTCGTACGTTAACGTCTACGTGAAGGTTCACGTACTGTAATCACTTCAACTCTCTATTATTTCTCCTATTGGAAAAATATGGCCTGTGCACATTCTATACGTCCCCATCAGGTACAACTACAAGACTTGCCTTCAGAAGTGTAGGTAGACTTCTTGTGCATGGAATATGACTGTAATGCTTCGAAAAAATTCGAAGATTTGGGTGCTCTGAAATATGTACAATCTTGATACAACATAGCTTTCGGACTGAGCGGTTCAGGATTATATAAAATTTTTGCAAACTGAGTGATATTTCTTTGTTTGAACACTTCTCGGTTGACTGCTTTTTTTATGTAACACCAAGATTTTCTGGAACAAACCTGCGCATGAGACTTAATCGTGACTATTTTACTATCAGTCTGCATTTACGATTTCATAAAATCATCCGATTAATCTTGCCGAAGTTCGGTCAGAAATATTATTAACTGTTTCTTTGTTGTGAACCATACAACTCAATAGGATCGCAATAACTGGATAAAGTTTCTAACTGCCTTATTGTGATTGAAGTAAGATTTTTGAAATTATTTCATTATTCTCACTTTCGAATTATGATGACTCGATTTCAATAAATTGTCTTCAAAAAATCATCTATTCATTAGAATACTTCGATTGATAGATTCATAGTGTTCAACTTCCATATCTTGGAGGTGAACATTACAGCATTTAATATCTTCCGTAAAGAATATATACCATAATTTGAAAAAAAAGTCCACTTGCGCTTTTAGTGCAAGTTTATGATTAATTCCATTCTTTTGGCGAATGAAACACATATGAGGTTTGGAAACGATAACATTCATTTCGATAGCGAAGTTGTTTGCTTCCATTTTTATTACAATTGTTTGTTTAAAATTGTTTTTTTCCGTTAACCAGCTGTCGTCCCCTTACAAACGGCAGCCCTCAGAAGTCGAAACTTGTGCGAGCTAAGGATTAACGAGGTCTAACCTTTTTACCTGCGATTCCTAGCACTTTCTCGGGACATCAGAACAAGTTCTGCGGTCGCTAGGGTTTGAACCTTTGACTGGCAGTCAAAAGTGGTTGAAACAATGTCGCTTTAATCACTAGGCTACCTGGCCTCGTCATATTAATCAATCTATTATCACAAACAACCATATGTCCATATTTGGTAGTCGAAATCTATAACTATGTAATGAATCTAATTCATTTCTTTTCCGGACTGACTCAATGTCCACAGCATTCTATCCATCCTTCGATTTGCTCTAATATTAATACAAATGTAACAATTCAACATTTTGAAACATCTTATTTGACAAATTGAAAACTATTTCATGTAAAAATAAGCTATAATTTTTTTGGTGATGTTGGTCTAATTTTTCTGACAACTTAAAAATGTACTTGAATAAATGAACCAATCGTCAGATATAAAAGTAAGAGGTAGAGAGATTTAACTAGTTTATGAAAGTCGAAACTTCAAAAAAGATGTGATCAAAATATAGAGCACGTATTTAAAGTGTGATATATTTCCTTTCGAAGAACAAACGCTTAGCTAAGAATTATTTGAAGCTTTCATATCTCAATGTGATAAGTTGCAGATATGAATCCTTGACGTCATTTCAATGGTGTACCAATGTTTCAATCAAGTTACGACATGACTTGGAGGCCATGTACATATCGCCTCCATTTGAATCCAGTATTAATCCAATAAGATTGGCTTACTATCTCAATTCCATTTAAACAATGATATAACTATATTATATCTTCTATGGCTCTTCTAATGTATTACAATGATATCTATAAATTATAATTTTCACGAATCCTCTTTTACCTCTCCTGTGAAATTGGCTCAGCAGATTAACATTTTAGGTTAACGATTTTCAGCATCAATAATGGAAATATGGCTGATGAATATAGTAGTCGATGCCAAAAAACAAACGAAAAAAAAATAATGGAAACACCTACTATATTTTTCATTATATCAAAATTTGAATTGAATAAACCAAATTTTATTCTACGTCAATTCTAATAATTTCTACCCCATCAGAGAGCTCGCATAAAGCGACGTTGCCCATTTGAATTCTAAAATATTCTATGAAACATGTATGTTAAATCTTAAAGCAGATGCTTTCCCGTCTCTTCATATTTCACTGCACCGATTCAGTAAATTCAAATGTCTCCCATCACATTGCTGCACGTCACCACTTGCCAAATTTTCACCGCAAACAAATCACGTCGTCCATAGCGATAATGTTCAGAACAATTTTTTGAGTAAAGCACACATTTACCCTTCTGTCTGCACCTCATGCACCAGAACAATAACAATAATCATTCTGCAATGAATCGGTTCCAATCAACCAGTATCAAATGAAACAGATATACTCTACAGATAATCAAGCATTCAACTGAACCTCTGTAGAATGGTCTCTTCATAGTGTTCCGCTTTGACTTTGAGCGATTTCTTACGTTTCGACTGCTGCAGCTATAATGTAAATTAGTATAATCAATATTCATAAATAATCAAGGTTCTGTTTCTCGTAAGAGGTAGCAAAGTTTCATATCCACTTAGATCGATATTCTCATTTGCAACCACGATAAAAAATTTTTTCAATGTTTGGGTGTATTTGAAATAGTATCGTCGATGGAAACAATTTGATAAATAACTGTCGCTTTGCAAATGTACATGAATATGTTGAAAGAAAATTCATTCACTTATTCAATTCAGAGAACTTTTGTAATTTTTTAAGCAATTTGCAATAGAAAATTAAAGCAAATGAGAAAAAACAATGTCCCGTAACATTAACAATGTTTCAAACTTAATGCACATTCGAAAACATTATTTCTAGCGGTATTCCTAGTATGCAGAACTTTTGCAATCATCAGTTCAAAAGTACAACAATTTATTTAGTAATTTTTGTATTAAGTGAATGAAATTAGTGTTTTTCAATGGCACATGAAAGTATTGATTTTTTCCAATACATCTTGACTTGGTTTTTTGTCCCGAGTTATCCCGAGTTATCGCTCTTAAACGAACGTTGTCTTGAAAATATTATTATCTTCTCCATAGGTACATGTTATATTTAATGTTATCTATACTTCCAATACAATTTCACAGCATCCAGTGATTTGTGTCGTTACTATAAAAACGGTTTGTTGGCACGCCGCGTGTTTGACTGTTTGACTATGTTTGCTCGTAGTTACTTCAATTTCAAATTATTTTGATGTTGACTATGATAGTGGTATTGATACCCCATCAGATATATCTGAGAAAGCAAATGCAATAGTATCTAATATGTTACCGGCCAAATCCAAGTTATTATATGACAAAACATATGACCAATTTCGTGAATGGTGAGACAAGAAACATGTAAAAAAGGATTCTGAAAATTTCCTTATATGTTATTTTGAGAAAAAATGAAAGATTATAAAACCTCTTACGTTATGTAGTGTCCCGAGGTTGAAAAGTACATTGAATGTTAAGGAGAATATTTGCCTTCAAAGCAGAAGCATATATAGAAGATAGTTTCGATAACAAAATTGAGATTTCTAACAAAATATTGAATTGCCATCAACAAATTGAAATATCTGATGAAATTGTGGAATCATTTCTTCAAGAAATATCTAACGTTTCTGATTAGCAGCAACATGGAACATCCTCGGGAATTCATGTTGGAAGTAATTGTTCAAATATTATCAATAATTATCATTCCAATAAATGAAATTGTTTTAAGATGAATAATCAAATAATAATTTACTCTGTTAAAAATAAATCCTTCAAAGTGATATTTCATGTTAATTTTGTGAATTATTTTGGCAGTGAAAAAAAGTGAACATTTACGCATTAGTACTGCGAATGTCAAGTTTTTCTGACAGTTGTACAAAATAGTATATTGTGTATCTAGTAGTAATAGCAATACATTCCCGGACGACAATGCGAAGCCGAGGCCAACAAGCATTGAAGTCTGGGAATGTGCTTTTACTACGAGGTACACATACTATTTTATCTGAAATCGCAATCAGCATTATCAAAAACTAAGGAATTCTACATATTGTTTGCGTGAATTCAATAACTGTCAAAAATGTAAACAAGCCGGCAAAAATATTCCCGTATCGTTTTCGATACGGGAATAGTATATTGTGTATCTAGCAGTAAAAGCAATACATTCCCGGACGACAATGTAAATTGTTGCCAACAAGCATTGAAGTCTGGGAATGTGCTTTTACTACGAGGTACACATACTATTTTATCTGAAATCGCAATCAGCATTATCAAAAACTAAGGAATTCTACATATTGTTTGCGTGAATTCAATAACTGTCAAAAATGTAAACAAGCCGGCAAAAATATTCCCGTATCGTTTTCGATACGGGAATAGTATATTGTGTATCTAGCAGTAAAAGCAATACATTCCCGGACGACAATGTAAATTGTTGCCAACAAGCATTGAAGTCTGGGAATGTGCTTTTACTACGAGGTACACATACTATTTTTTCTGAAATCGCACTCAGCATTATCATATATTGAGGATTCGAAATTACGTGCTTTCCTGAAACGTCAAAGTGACAACTATAAACCAAAGACCGATTTTGACGGCCTAGGCCGGAAAAGTACCTTTCCGTATCGTTTTCGATACGGGAAAGTATTAAACGGTCCGGGAAAGTTCGTTGCTTAGCAACGGACTAAAATACTGGATTAGCGTATTTTGAGGACTGCAGTTGCTCCGACAAAGTGGGCGTTCTTGAACGATTTCAGAAAAAGTACTTTTTCTGAAATCGTTCAAGAATGCCTATTTTCTCGGAGCAATTTCAGCCCCCAAAATACGCTAATCTACTATTTTAGTCCGTTGCTAAGCAACGAACTTTCCCGGGCCGAAGACTGTCCGGGCAAATTTTTGCCTGCCTAGGCCGTCAAAATCAGTCCCATCCGGTTTTTTATATACATTTTAATCAGTAAATAAATACACGCAAACAACCAACTCACATTAAGAACATTTAATCTATACAATGGCATATAGGTTTCGATTATCACAAATGATCTTGGTTGGTTCGTTTTATTATCAGGCATTTTAATCAAAAGCTTAGATCCAAAATCTTCTGTCATTCAAATTTATTCGATGCAGATCATCACGGCGACATGCACTGGCAACATCAAATACTAAGGCAACCTAAAAAGTATACACTTCATAAATATCCAGGTTATTTTAAAATTCTTAGATTCTAAATTTACCTTATTCATTAAGTATTTATAATCTGGTGCTTGAGTTATAAACATTTCAATTTGTTCATGTGACAAAACTTTTGTCTTCTTTGGTTTATAGTTGTCAATTTGACGTTTCAGGAAAGCACGTAATTTCGAATATTTTGTGATAAGTGTAGTTCTCAGCATGGAGTAATTTGACCATCGTAGATGCCTTCAACTTCTTAGATAATTCGGAAAAGTATGCAAGTATGACATTTTCAGATCGGCTGGTTGTCTTTTTTTTCTTGGCAATAATCCATGAAACGTTTGTAAGCGTATTCATATTTTGCCTTGGATTTATTTGGCAATAAATTTAAGATGACATTTTCTGCAGCGTTACCAACTCCGGTGGTGTCCCGCACACCTGGACATCATCATTACTGTTCATTTTGAATATTTTCAAATATGTTTCAGCGATTAGTAGCAAATCGAAATAAGTAGTCAATCTCTGACTGTTGTAACTACAATAAACAAACTGTGGTTGTCATGTACCTAATCGATTTCATAGGCAATGAGATGGCAATCAGGATTGTTAAGTATTTAAAAAAATCCTCAATTTATGATAATGCTGATTGCGATTTCAGAAAAAATAGTATGTGTACCTCGTAGTAAAAGCACTTTCCCAGACTTCAATGACATTGTCGTCCGGGAATGTATTGCTTTGACTACTAGATACACCATATACTATTAGAGCGTTTTCACACACACACCAGCAAAACCGGTGCCGGTGATGGTGCCGACACCGAATGCAATGTATTCAAATTATAATTTTCACACAGCCTGGTCCCGCCGATTCCGATTTATGCAGCCGGCGGGGATCTCGACGATCCGATTTGTCGGTTTCAGTGATTTCTCATGTACATTTGTCCACACACACAGGTTCTGACGTGTCGGTGACGGAGAGTATTTTGATACATAGCGATCATAGTATTTTGTATTTGATTGTACATTTTTAAATCCGTAACAGCACACATCGTTCTTCCTGCACTGTTCAATATACAGTGAGCACGTAAAGGTTGGAACAAATTCGTTAAAAGGTTGGTATGGCCATTGGGAAAAAAAGCTTAGATACTTATTTTTCAGTTGCGCATTTTTTTTTCTACTTATATTTTTGATGACGTCATTACTGTTCGAGTTATGGCGTCATCATAATTTTTTTCGTATGAAAATACTCTATTTGATAATAACTTCAAAAATAACGCATTTTTCTGTAAATGGACGTAATTTTTTTTCTTATGTTACATAACCGTATGTTCGAGAAATAAAAGATTTTTCGTTCATAATAATGTAACATTAGGTCTGTTAACGAAAGCTTTCGACTCGAGGAATCCCCACAAAATAAATCTAGTGGGATTAGATCAGGAGATTTAGCTGGCCACTCTGAAATCCTCGTCCGCTATCGAAATCAACTTCATTAGGTTCATGAATTACTTTCACTTTATATTGGTGCCACTCACTCTTTTTAAGTCATTTAAAAAAAGATGTTTGACACATTGATTGCTCCAATAGACGCGTTCGGATTTTACATATCTGTTTACGCGTATTCCTCTGACAGCTCCGCGTTCACCGAGGGTGAGGAGAGGGTGATCTCAGCAAGGCGAACGAATTTGATCCTTGTCACTTCATGGTTCTGTGATTGTTTATAGTTTTTATTGTTTCCTAATTTACAAACTTCTGAACTTGTAATTAATATGCTGCATATTTTTATGTTACTGCATACCAGAAAAATGAAGAAAGTGGCCGCAAAAAACAAAATTGGATGTGACAGGTGACAGATCTCAAATTGGCTCGATTACCTCTGTGATCACGTGGTTAACATCGAGATCTGCTCGCTCGGCTAGGAATTTCATTGACCGAACTCAGCTACTGCAACTTGTCCCTGACTGTTAATATCTTTGTCAAATTCGACCAAACAAAAATACTTAGCTATCAAATAATTGTGGTATAGATAAGTTATCGACATCATGGACCGAAAAGCAACGCATAGAGATTTTATTGATGTTATGTTATGGAAATAAGACGGTGAGCAAAGTCGAAGCAAAATTTTGACAATGTCGCTGATCGTCCAGGTGTTCCGGAAGATCAACAATTGGACGTATTATGTATTATTATGTGGTGGCCGGTAGCTTAGCGGTTCAATGCATTTGAAGAATATTCGATGTGTTGGCCGTTGAATCTTCAGCTTGTATCTGACCCTGTTCGAATCCGTAGTATGAGGGAATTTTTTTCCAGTACATACAGTTTTCTACCCGCGCATGATATACCTTTGCGTACACTCTTCGAGTGTTCATGAGGGAGTATTATTATTATTATCATTGCAAGAGAATTCTCATAAACTTAATCTTCAAGTTGCATTGGAGCAATCAATGTATCGAACATCTGTTTTGAAATGACTATAAAAAGAATAAGTGGCACCCATATAAAGTGAAAGTAATTCATGAACTTAGTGAAGATGATTTCGACTGAAAACGAGAATATTCAGAGTGGCCAGCTAGATCTCCTGATCTGACCACACTTGATTTTTTTGTGGGGATACCTCAAGTCAAAAGTTTACGTTACCTGACCCTATAATACATTATTATAAACGAATTATTTTTTATGTCTCGATCATACGGTCATCCAACAGAAGAAAAAATATGACACCCATACACAGAAAAATGCGTACTTTTTGAAAGTATTGTCAAAATAGGGTAATGCCATTCAAAAGATATTTTAATGACTTCATAACTCAAACAGTGATGACGTTATCGAAAATATGAGTAGACCAAAAAATGCGCGACTGAAAAAAAAAGTGTCTGAGCATATTTTCCCTAATGGCCATATCAAACGTTTAACGAATTTGTTCCAACCTTTACGTGCTCACTGTATACTAAAACAGATAACGGCACCGCTAAGCCGGGCTGTGTGAAATACTCTGTTGTCCGGTACCGGAACCGGTACCAGCACCGGCACCGGTTTTGCCGGTGTTTGTGAAAACGCTCTTACCGTACCGTTTAGGTCCGAAAACGCTGCGAGAAAGTTCGTTGCTTAGCAACGGACTAAAATACTAGATTAGCGTATTTTGAGGCCTGAAGTTGCTCCGAGAAAGTGGACATTCTTGAACGATTTCAGAAAAAAAAAGTTTTTTGCTGTTTCGTCATTGTTCCGCTCATAACAGAATGATATGTTTTTATTGATGCACTAACGTACCACTGGAAATTGAAAACTTTTGGCGTTATTGTGAATTGATTGTTTTCATCTACTGCCCTATTCCACAAGCGAATAAGAAAGGACACCAATTCTGTAAAGTTGGGTAAGATGAGCCCTAATTCTGAAAACTTCCTTCTGAATTGAAATTAACACCATTTTAGTATTCGCAGCCAATAAAAACCATTCAGAACAATATCTCTGAACTACATCTTGAACATAACCGTGGGACACTCGTGCCCGAAGTCACCAAATATCACATTAAATATTCAAATGTAATACTCAGTTCCGAGGACGACCTAAAATTGTGTCAGATAATTCGGTTGAGATAAAAGTTAAACGGGTTAGAGCTCAAATTAGCAGCCTAAAGGGCTGGCTACAGGAAATCCTGATTTGAACCAGACAAATCTGGGCCGTTCTCCAAGATTTATGAAGGTTGCCGGAATTTCATTATGATATTATAAAAATTCTGCTTGATCCTCGAATAGGGTGAAGCTTTCGAAAGGTCTTTCGAAAGAAAAGTTGAAATAATTCAACAAAAAGCCACTTACAAATACAAAAATTCCTTGTTGAACTCAAAACATTGACAATCTGATAGGAAAATTTTGATAAAGATATTAATGAATTATTATAAACGGAAATGTAGAATACAGAGAATTAGAAATACCCAAGTCATTCATGGAATGCAATCAATATCTTAGTTGAGAGGCGGGAAAAAATGTAATTCCACGAGTGATTGTAATATGGCGATAAGTCTGTCGAATAATTTCTGGATTAAACTGAATCACTTCGAAAAAACACCATGAGTCCGCAAGACGATTCCGCAGGACGAGTGGTGTTTTCTTGAAGCAATTCAGTTGAGTTCAGAAATAAAAGATATCGCGAAATTACAATCACTCGTGGAATTATTACTAAACATTTTCCCAACTATGATATTGATTGCATTCCATGGGATAAATTCAATCACGAGTGGAATTTTATTAGAGTACCTATTCCACAAATTAAGTAAAAGGTGAAGGATCTGAAATTGGGCAGAACACAAATTTTGTGTTATTGTTCATTTGTATACTTTCCCAATAATTAGAATTTTCACTTATTTCTCCAATTCACTCATTTATCAAAACTTAAAACATTTTATGACATTTTTGTTTCTGTTTACATAATCGGGTATTTTATCTGTTTGGCAAACGAACTGTTTTTCGTTTAAATTTTTTTTGTATGGTTTTGTATTGGGTCATATATTTCGTATTTTCGTTACATTGAAGAACATAACTTTCTTTAACTGTTATTAGCAATAAATAACTATGGAGTTGGAGGACGAACTGCGTGAGAACTATGAATTTGATTTCCAATTGAGTCAACAATAACTCCTCAGGATTTCAAATACAAATTTGAATCATCAAGATCTTCCATAATTGAGAAAATGGTCCATTATCCCTTTGCATTCCTGAGACATCATTAATCTCCACGATAACAGTCGTAAACTGGGCCGTAGCAACTACATTCGTCAGTCCCGATTACCAAATCGATCCCGAATCTCGCCTACCATATCATGGTTATTAGTATTCCCCGAACTCACCTGCGAATATATCTTGGCTCCGACGTGACAACAGGTGAAATATTTCAATCCAGCAAGCTCTGGGTAGACAGATATACACAGGACCGGCTGAACCGAAATTGGCAACTTGGAGCGAATGCCATATGCTTTTCCTTCTATTCTGGTCTATTTATGATCTGGCACTTACATCTAGATATTTTCATTACCTGCTGTCAGTTACCAACGTGATTGTTTACAGTTTAATATATTGCGGAACTCTCATATTTGGACTCCACATGACTACGATTCAAATCAATTAAAATGCTCTGCTTTGAAAATTCAAAATTGTTTCGGTTTTTCTTGGTTCTATTGAACAAATGATATTCGATGAACGAAACTGATAAGAAACAGGTGGAAGTATTCTCAAATATAGGAAATAATCATGAAATTATTCAAATCCATTGAAGCAATGAACCCCAAATTCGCTATTCCTCTATCAAAACATAGCTTTTGGACAAAATTGCAAGCTTAGCATAAAATTCTATATAAATAGTCAGGTCAGGTAAGGTCAGGTCAAGATCTAAAATTATTGAGAGTTCAATTCAGTTACAGACCATTAGTAATCAATGATCAGAATGGTTCTCATCCCACCATCTCTGACTCTGCTGGCTACCAGCATGTTGTGAGTGTTTTGACATTATATTCTTGTTATTCGTTCGCTGTTCAGTCATTTAGTGGGCTTGTGGCAGCTTTGTTCGTGTTCATGTTCTTCATCCCAATACATGGTAATATGTATTTGGACGAATGTACGAATATGGTTGGATGAAAATAGCAGAAATATGTCCTGCTAGAGTCGAAAGCGAGTTATGAGAAGCGACAGTATAGTTCAAAACTTGCTCTAGACACTCAAGAAAAATGGAAGGATAGCCACACAAAAACATTGAACAATATATTAATGGAATATCTCATTATTTAAACATGATCAACGTCAAACGTCAAAGTAGAGAATTGAACTGTAAATGATTTCATGCCACTTACTTTTGCCACCTATTATGTTACTGAATTTTATTTTCCCTTATGGAAAAATAGAATTTCTTGAAGTAGGTAATAATCATTATGTGTTGAGAAATTTTGTTTATTTGTTTAGAAATGGTGTTTCGTTAGTCCTTTCGCTCAACCAGCTGCACCCTCACAAGCTACCCTTCGAAGCCTTCGAAAGACTTGTGAGAGCTGGGTATGACGTGGTTCTCACTTCTCTCTGAACGTGCTTTCCCAAGCACGTTATCTCATCTTTGGATATCTTATACTTGTCGGCAGAGTTAAGCACATATTATGAAAACCAATCAATGCACAGCATTCATGACGAGAGAGCTGAAAATTGGATCTGGTGATAACTAACACATCTGAAATCTGCATCATCTTTTATGGAATTCTTTCGCCCAATCGGTGTGAACTGAAGACGTTAGCTTCTTGCGATGCCTAGAACAGGCTCCATTCCACAGAACAGCGTCGCGGAAGCGGTTCTAGCATGTTCATCTGCCACCCTTTCAAGAGCCCAGTGATCCAAACCAGCTGAACTTTCTTTGATTCAGTTAGTTTCTCAAGAGCATATTTGCATTACTGTACAAATGATGAGCTTGGCTTGGAATAACACATGACTCTGAGCGCTGTTAGACTATTTGAACAGTTATTGAGATTCTGCTTGAGCCCTTCTTTCGCCCTTTGTCCCAAAGCTACAGCTTGGAAGATGATTGTATATGTTTCCCAAGCATTGCTTTTTCGTACACCTCTTCCCTCCAGGTACATGCCTGCACCCAAAGCCAGTTTGTCAATCAGACATTCAATATATTAGGCTCCTTTGGTGAAACTCCACTGTATTTTTTCCTCATCGTTCTGTTATCGAAATAGTGAGAGCAAGCTCTCTTTTCCATCGCAGTCTATCGTGTTCGCCTCCACTCTTGGTGAAAATAAGAATCTGCTGCTCCGCGCACTTCATGATTTCCGCATGACTTATCATCGCTCATCCGTTTACCCAGACAATCGAAAGAGCTGACATCGTCTACTTCTTGATCCAAACTACAAGCGGCGGTAGTCTTAGCAGTAACTCCATCACTGCTGTTGAAGTAGTTCTCATTGCATCGCTCATTACAAACCAGGACTACCTCCGCACCTTACAGAGCTTTTGGCCCAATATGTTGCTCTGAACGCCTGGTCACCACCTAGATGAGCCAAATGGGATCTCACTATTGCCGAGTTGTGCCAGCGCGTATTCTCTGGGTTAGTTTTTACAAATCTTCCTTGTTGACGCATAGGATTGCTACTGACTTTTGCAAGATTATGCGTCTTCTAAATTTGGTATCCAGAGCCAACTGGTTGCCTAACTTCAGCTGTTGGCAAATTATCATGGGCCTGATTCCGGCTTTCATTTCTTCGTTTAGTGAACAGGATCATCTCCGTTTTTGTCGGATTTTGTGACATATTTCAAGTATTCTGCCGAGAGCCTGCATACGATCTCATTCGACTCCAATGAATCGTCTGCTGCCTAGAACTACTCCTTCGTCCGTGTTTGCTTCTGCCACGATCTGTGAGCTTACCCAGAAGTTCTTCCATGACTCAGAAATAAAAATAGACAGATAGGCAGCTTTTCTAGAGGTTCTTTGAGAAAAGTGGATATTGTTGATGAGTTTTTGCAATCAGTGTAAATTTAGGAGACAAGAAGGACAGTTAGGGGAGTTTATTCAGGTTCCAAGTGAGTCAAAAATTGTCTATTGAGATACAAGGTGTCCCAGAATAAAGGAGACAATCTCCGGCAGGAAAAATCCCCCCTTCATTCCAAGGCTAAAAGTTCCCATAAACATATACTCTAAAGTATAGGAAATGTTGGGGATTAGAAAAAAAAAGATAAAATCGACAATAAGGCTAAAAGTTTCCTTAAACATATACTCTAAAGTGAATATAACTGAGGTACAGGGTGTTGAAAGTGACAAAAAGAAGATGTTTTCAAGAATAACTCCATAATAGCTCAACTTTTCCTGATGAAATATGGTATGTCAGATGACAGCATTCAGTTCCAAATTTCAATGCAAATCACATGTTTGTAACTTTAAACAGGGGCGTACGGCAGACGGGTGCCCCTAATCGCCCCTCCCCAACTTTTACGCCAAGGGTTAGGTTTCGTAATAAAAATTGTCAACTGTTTTCAAGATATTCGAAGTTGAATAGGTGCGTGTGTATGTGATTCGGACACTTATTGTTGACTGTTTTGTCAAAAGTTGCTATGTAATTTGTTTCAAATATCGGGAAATTTTTGTGAAAAGATCCCTCATAAATGCCAACAATTTACGAAATATTTGTAAAATTTGTGAAAACTCTTTGTTGGTTATATGGTTATATTGTTATAAATAGTTATACATTCCTTTCAGAAATGAGGAGATTTTTGTCAAATTTCAAATGTTTTTTGGTACTACAGTTTTATCGGATGCTAATTCTTAGTAAGTAGGTAATGCTTTAAATTTTTTCCGATATCTTCTGAAATTCATCGAGAAATACCACTGTCGGCACAATATATTTGAGATTTCACTATAATGCCATGATTTTCAATACAAAAGAAATAGCAACATTTAACAAAATAGTCAACAGTGACTTTCCTCATCACATACGCACGCACTCATTCAACTTAAAAAATTCTGAAAACCGTTGATATTTGTAATAATGAAACCTATGCCTTCTTTGTATAGGAAATGTTGGGGATTATGAAAAAAAAAAAGGTAAAATCGACATTAATCTAGTGGCGTGAAAATTGGGGTTGGGCGATTAGGGGCACCCACCTCCCGTACGCCTCTGTTCGAAATTGAAAACTCATAATTTACATCGAAAGTTCGAACTGAATGCTGTCATGTGACATACCAAGAAAAGATGAGTCGTTATGGAGTTATTCTGGAAAACATAATTTTTTTTGTCATTTTCACACAGTAACTCGGTTATTATTCATCTTCGGGTATATGTTTATAAGAACTTATAGCTTCAAAATGAAGTAAAAATTCTATCATCGGACTTTGTCCCCTTTATTCTGGGACACCCTGTATATGGTTTTTCTATACACAGGCTCAGCACAACAGAGGAAGGCAATTATATATGTAGAGTGCAGACGTCGAAGTGTGTGCTCTGGTCTTCCTCCATTTCTCTATTTATGATGACAATTTTTTAAGTGAGTATTTTTTAATGTGTCTTTTCATTGAACATTTTCTGACTTCAATATTCTCGTAAACTCTTTGTATTCGTGCTAGTCATGGGATTCTCAACATTTGAAGTTTATGCACATTACGAATAGAGTAAACTCGTCTAGATTGACTTGAAGTGCCCCCAGCTGATTCTGAAACATGTAATAGAATATTGAGACGCCTCTGGTCGTGGGACCAAATCCATTTCAATAAGAAAGTTGCATCCCACATGTTCCACTGGGCGATAATACCAAACTTTAGTTACAGAAATAATAGAACTCAAAATTTATGAGGGGCATATTACAAACAATAGATTTTTCGTGAGAATCAGAAAATCCATTCAACTTTGAAGACAGTGTAAAATCTGGTAATTTCAGACTGAATATCCCAAGGGTCGATTGTTTACCATCTGGGTACAACTCGTTAGATGCCATAGATATTCCCAGAACGAACGATCCGGAATATTTTTGTGACCGTTTAATCAATTGATTTTTGTCTCAAATAGTACAAATATGGAAATAGGTCACTCGTTGTAAATGTATGCAAATTATTGTAATTTTAAAAGTAAGAAGGCAGAGTGACATCGGACGAACAAAAGAGAATGTTTGATTGTTTTTTGTCGGCCGTTTTCTATCAAAAATGAAACAAAACCACATTCGACGTGAGTCCTAAAATGTACTGGGCGGTCAACCATATGATGTCACGTAATAGGAAAACTTACATGTAATTAATTAGGACTGTAGAATACAAGACCATTCAAGTAACGACACCTACCTTAATATCTTACAAGTAAAATATTCTGAGGGCGGGATCATCTCCCCTATCTTTTAACGAATTAAAGAGTTGAACCGTTCAAGATCTCCAAACAAGAGTGAGAGGAAATTTTGTGTTTGAAACAGTAAGTCGAGTGAAGAATACTCAGGTCAAGGCCTCACCTTGACCTGGGACATGTCCGATCTATTTTCTCAGAGTTGAAGGGTTTCTTAAGTATTTTATCATTTGTCAAAGTCTCTAATCGTATTTAAAGATGGTCTTGGTAAGCTAACATGCTAGATAATATATTGTCAATTAGATAGGTCTTTGTTTTGAGTTATAAAATATTGTTTTCAGTCTGTTCTTGTTTATAATCATTGAAATTTCCAGTATTTTGACTTTAATTGTGAAAGTAAATTCCCTATATCCTTTTTTTTCTCGTAAATATTAGCATTCTAGTCGCATATGTATACAGTTTTATATTTATTTCCCTACCTTTGCCTTAATAAATGAAAAACAGACTATTTCTCGAGTTACCTTTATTAGTTAAGTCAATAATTGAACCAAACCAAAATCACTTAATTTACTGAAACCAATCAGTTCTGAAAGGGCTAATTAATGGTACGTTCGCTAAGTTAAAGTCTGACCAATCCAGAGCAATAAGCCGACGAAGGGGGTATTTAGGTGAGTAAAATTCATTTTTATGATTGAGATCACATATGAGGGTTTTTATAGCTGAATAAATCTCCACAAAAGTGTTATTCTGTGAAGTTGTTTGTTGAATGAGAGTATTTTGAACATAATAGAACCAAACATATTATTTCACTAGCTTAAAGAATTCACACGCTAACGGCCAACCAGCGCTCTGAATTATGTGTATGAATAAATAATGTGATGGGACATTTTGAGTCATTCTAATCGGATATTAGATTAATTAAAGGTTCAATCCAAATGATCAAGATTTGCTAATAGAAAAGTTAGTACAAACAACAGATTTCTCAATTAATTTCATTGGTACCAGCGATGTTTCCTGGACATCACAGTATATATTATTTTTCCTCATGAAATCCTGAAAATGAACAAGATCATTCAGCGATCACGCTTCTGTTATTTGAGCGATTTCCTGGATGATATTTTCCGATCCTAATCGCTCAAGCCGGCCCAGACTGAAAGCGGCGGATCAGCTCGGATTGAAATATCCACTTCAAGAAACCTTTGTGCTGGAGCGAAGTCTATTAATTAAATTATTATACGGAAATAACACGCAACTAGAATCCTAATGGTGGAAACGCATTATCTGGCAAGCTTGATTAAAATGTCACGCCGTGAAGCGGTCTTATTATTCATGGCAAATAAATGAAGATCGATAGAGTTCACTTATGACTATCAGAATATCTGAGTTGACGCCTCTTTGTTATCGTACGGCACCTGCAGAGGAATTAAATGGATCGGTGGGTTGTTTGTCGCCCATTTTGATGAAAACGAGTGGGATGCATGTGGGTGAAGTAGATAATAAAATATAACAATGAACTTTCCCAGGAAAAAAACTGCGGAAAAGCAGAGTTCGGGAATGCACGAGGCATGATAGAGAATGATGTATTTCTGGTTAGAAACAACAAATAAAAAGTTTATGTCGCCAAAACGGAATAATTTTTTTTCCTCTCTCTCAGATTGTTTTCAAATCATTTTCATGTACAGGGTGTCGCAAATTCGAGCCTCATCATTGGGATCTCGGAAACCAGAAGAGATACGAGGGTAGGTTAAATGGAGGCAAAGTCGCGCAATTTGGTGCTCATTGTAACGCCGTTTTCATATTTGAAAAATTCCGAATACTTCCGAAGATTTTTGGAAAAAACCGATTATTCACGATTTCATTTTTACTTTTTTGTGACTCTATTTGAATAGATATAACGAAACAAATTTCACATTCTCATTGCTACTTTTTCTGTTCTACAAGATAGTGTTATCAGATTTTCAAACAGATGTTTCGTATTTGAGCTGCCATCATCAACTTTGTTTTTTTTAAATACGGCCCTGGATATATATATATATATATATATATATATATATATATATATATATATATAGAATTTAATAGTTTCTAATATCCCAAAACAAATGATGTATCGCACTTATTATAAAAGTTTATATTAATAGCATTTTTCATAAGAACTCATGAGTTAGAGAGAGACTTAAATTAGATTTTTAATTGAATTAAAACAAACTTTTTTTGCAATAACGCACTGTATGAAACTATAAAACTAACATAAAAGTGGGTGGTTAATAAATAATATAATTGAAGTGTCATCCCTCAAACTCTAGGCCCTAGGCTATATTCACAAAAATAATTGCGTTTTATCAAAGTGGCTGTGCATCGTGCATTCTGGCTATCTTAGTTCATTTGTTAATGTTTAAATTATCCAATATTTTGACAGTTCACTGTTCGTTCACTAATCGTTAACGCTTATTAAACGAAAATGACTTTTTCTAACGAAGAAAAACGAGACATGATAAGGATTTATTATATTTCGAATCGAAATTCAAAAACGGCTTGTGAGCGCTATTTGTTGGAATATCAAGAAAGACGGCAGCCGCATTATAGTTATTTTGCTAATATTGATAATAATTCAGCTCAGTACGGAAGTTTTGTTAAGCCAAGGGTTGAATATGGAACGCGAATCGATCCAGAAGAGGAACAAATTATCTTGAACACTGTAAGTTTGAATACTGTTACAAAGTAGACAGTAAAATGAATAATTTTTAATTATTTTTTAATGCCAATAATAATCCTCGAGCTTCAGTTAGAGTTTTCTCAGAAGAAGTAGGATTACCGCGAATGAGGGTTTGGAGAATTTTAAATAAGCGTGGATATAAACCGTACAAAATCCATATTACTCAAACACTAAGACCTGGAGATGCTGAGAGACGATTAGAATTTTGTAACTGGTTGCAAAATAAAATTAATGAAAATGATGACTTCCTAAATAAAACTATATGGACAGATGAATGCAGTTTTTCAACAGATGGACTATTTAACAGACATAACGAACACTTGGTCAATAGAAAACCCAAGGCAGAATCAAGAAGTTAGACCTCAAGGACGACAATCATTTAACGTATGGGTCGGTTTGTGGCACAATAAAATCATCAGCCCGTTTTTTATTCAAGGAAAATTGAATTCCGATAGATATGCAGAATTAATAAGGACCAATATATTGGATTCCTTAATGGAAGAACCTTTGGGCGTATTACGTCAACTATGGTGGCAACAAGACGGTGCACCACCTCATAATGAGAGATGTGTTAAAAATGTATTAAATGAATTATTCCCTAATAAATGGATTGGTAACCAAGGTCACGTACGTTGGCCAGCTAGAAGCCCCGACCTAAACCCTCTAGACTACTTTCTTGGGGGATTTCTCGAAAACCGTCTTTATCGAAACACGCCACAAAATCTTGAAGTATTACGGCAACACCTAATAAGGGATTTCAGGGCTATCCCTGCAAGGACCATTCAGCGTGCCATCCATAAACTTCACAGACTGACACGAAAATGCATTCAAGCAGGTGCATGACAATTTGAATATTTGCTTTAACTTTCATTGGGTATTCAATTTTATAGTTTTTGTTTGACTTTTTTTGGAATAATTAAAACATCATGCCTATTGTTGAACATCACACATTGTTTTATATCAATTTTTAGGAGCTTCTGAGGTCCTTAAAACAATGATGTATCGTTCTATTTTGGAAAAATTATTTTAACGATGTCCTGCTCAGATCTTACCAAAAATATATTCTCTGTCTCTCTCTAACACATGAGTTCTTATGGAAAATGCTATTAATATAAACTTTTATTTTATTAAGTGCGATACATCATTTGTTTTGGGACATTAGAAGATTTTAAAATCCGTAATAAAAAATCCAGGGCCCTATTTAAAAAAGCAAAGTTGATGATGGCAGCTCAAATACGAAACGTCTGTTTGAAAATCTGATAACACCATCTTGTAGAACAGAAAAAGTGGCAATGAGAATGTGAAATTTGTTTTGTTATATCTATTCAAATAGAGTCACAAAAAAATAAAAATGAAATCCCGAATAATCGGTTTTTTCCAAAAATCTTCGGAAGTATTCGGAATTTTTCAAATATGAAAGCGGCGTTTCACCACATTGCGTAACTTTGCCTCCATTTAACCGACCTCGTATCTCTTCTGGTTTCCGAGATCCCAATGATGAGGCTCGAAGTTGGGACACCCTGTACACTTCAAAAGCTTGCGATACCTGTTCGTGGAAAATAGATGATCAAGTCAGAACTGAATTATACAGCATGTGAATTATACAGTGTGATCCAGATTGTCGATGAACCTTGGATGATTAAAAAAAAATATTCATTTGAACGTACGTCCGCAATCGCTTTATTTCTGAGATAGAGGTTGTCGCGATTTAACAAGAATGTCAGTTTTTTTCCGAATTCCATTCGTGATTGAAATTATCTCAGGTGTCTGTATTTTATATCTGAACTATTAACATTGGCATCAGGAAGCTTGGATTTTTAAGTATTTTTCATTAATGTTTGGCAAATAACATGATATTTATATAGATATCAAAATATAATATCGGATATATATCCGATATATATATATCAGAAATTTTGATTTTGTTCCTAGGATAAAAGGCAAAAAAAAACAAAATATAAAATACCTTTATTTTGGTAAAAACTAAAATCAAACTTCACTTTAATTTAAAATAACAAAAATCGAGACAAAAAATAATATTTTTCCTGAAATATGTGATATAAAAAACTTGTCTTTTGATACATTTTTAAGGATTGCAAAATCGGGAAAGAGGAATAAAATCATCATTATCAATATTATCATCTTCACTCAAGGCAACCAGTTCATCATCATCGGTGATAATAGAAATGAGCAAAATTCTTTGATTACATTACAAGGGAGGTCATCAGGTCCTGAAAAAGGTTTGTTTTTGAGTTTTGCAAAGATATGGATCATTTCATTTTCTGTGAATGGCAGTAGCACCATGGATTGTAAGGTTCTATTGGGCATATCTGCAGAATCTTCGAGGGAAATTTGTGGAATGGCATCAATGATTTTTTGGGGGGCTGATATGAAAAAGTTGTTGAATATATTAGCAACTTTACCAGGATCTGCAATCAGCTCATTGCCATGCAAAAGTTGCATAGTAGGTCGCATTGAATTTTCCTTATTTTTGAGTTTTTTATGATTCACCAGGAAGCCCTGTTTTGATTTTCTGAATGTTGAATGACATTACTGAAATGTAAGTTTTTGGAGTTTTCAATAAGATTTTATGTTGAATAAGCCTTTGTTTATATACAGGTTTTAAATCGGGGTTGTAACAAATCATCTTACCCAACCTTACGCCGGCCCTGCCGTACCCTAACACCTGCAATGAACCTTAGAAGTCGAGCGCCGAAGGCAGTTGAAGATGGATAATCGACCTAATCACGCCGGCCGATACGATTATTTTGCATTTACACAATATTCTCACGTATTGTAAATTCCAAACCAAAATTCATTAAATTAGTAATCTTCGTGTTCTCAATTGTTTTCTGTGAACGCTACAATTCTATAAATCACCTTTTATAGGGTGGTATTTTTGAAGAACAAACAACAATGAACTAGAGGCTATTATTTCTTCCGAGACCCAGGCGCTTTTAGCTTTACTTTTGTTTTGAAGTTGTTTCAAAGGAAATGCTATATTGAAGTGAGATGTTAGGATATCAATAAAGTTATTATACTTGTCGTTGCAGGATTTTGCATTATAAACAGATACCCACTTTTCAGCATCGAATAATTCAGCCATGTAGCGCTCATACTTGTTGGAAAATATTCTTTGTATGCAGAGGATTTTTTTACCGGGGCGAGTTTCAACACTGATTTTTCAACAAAGGTCAAAATAAGTCTGTGATTATAAAAATTACAGGAATTTCCTATGTAACCTAATTAGAACTACAAAAAATTAATAATATAAATGTAAAATAAATGAATCAGGAAAAAGCTTTAGGAAAATCTGGAAAGAAATGAAAGATATTACCAAAGATAAAAGCAAGAATGACTGCCAAAACTTTCACATTATTGATGATAATGGCCGGGAATGCCAAACGGATCAACAGGTAGCGAATGAATTCAATCATTATTTCATAAATGTAGGCGTAAATATGTCTAAAAGAATAGAGAAACCATCGTCCGTCCTAGAAAAAAAGAAAACTTTGAAAGACTCGCTATTTCTTCATCCAGTAACAGAAAACGAAATTGTAAAAATAGTATCCATATTAAAAAATAACTCTTTTCCTGGACCAGATAAAATTTCAGTATCATTCATAAAGAAATGGAATAATTTCCTCTTGAAACCTCTTTGCTTCATTTTGAATTCGATAGTTTTGAATGGAAAGGTTCCCTCTTCTTTCAAAGAATCCATTACAACACCAATCCGTAAATCTGGAGATAAACAAAGAACAAATAATCACTGACCAATGACAATAATCAATAATTTTGCAAAAATTTTTGAAAATTAGAATACTTACTTTTCTCAATAACAACAAAATTCTTTCCGTCTCTCAGTTTTCGAATTAACGAATAAGGTATTTAATTGTTTCCACGATCAGAAAAAAATGTATAACCGTATTCTTGGATTTAGCAAAGGCGTTTGATACTGTCAATCATGACATATTTCTACAAAGATTGGAGGATGTCGGAATTAGAGGAGTTTTATTGAATATATTCAGAGATTATCTGTCAAACAGAATACAGACAGTTACAATAAATGATTGGTACAGTGATCCACTAGTAGTCAATATGGGTGTGTCACAAGGAACTGTTCTTGGCCCTATTCTGTTTTTACTAAATGTTAGTAATATTTATAATATAGCAAATTTTGAAAGAAAACTAATATTCTATGCAGATGACACTATCGTAGTATTTGTGCGCGAAACATGGAACGAAGTAGGTATATGAAATAGCGGAAAATGGTATATAACAAATTTACAATTAGCTGAGTACTAATCTACTCAGTCTTGATATAAAAAAATCAAATTTTATAGATTTTTCATCAACAAAAAAAGATCAACCGAAAAAAGCATTTCTAACCATCCACAAATCTACATGCTCAGAAATTTCAAATCGCCCTTGTTCTAAAATAAATACAACTGAATCTATACTAAGTATCTAGGCATTACAAATGCCCAAACTCTAAGGTGGAATGATCATGTAACATTCATAGTGAAAAGACTCAGATAGTTAAATTACAAATTTTATCAACTCCGAAATATCTTAGGACGAGTAGTCATGATGTTGGTTTATAGCGCCTTGGTTTAGTCTGTTATACGTTACTGTATTATAGCCTGGAGTGGATTATACAAAACATATCTACACAATCTGAACATAATTCAAAATACTTTGATAAAAATTATGTTCAAACAAAATCGAAGATGCTGATTTCATTGAAAATATGAACAGGATGTTCATAAAGTCAGTTGTGGAATCATCTGCGACTGAGAATGTTTGTCTTTAAAAAATCGAAGATATTCTACTGAGTTATTATATCAGGAAACTAGTTCATTCAATGTTAGGAAAATATATGCATATCAGTGTTTACTATGGGTATTGAGTAAACCTATCGACATTACCTCGCATCTACATAACACACGCATGAACTCGAACGAAGTTATACAGTGAGCACGTAAAGGTTGGAACAAATTCGTTAAACGCTTGATATGGCCATTAGGAAAAATAAGCTCAGACACGTCGATTTTAATTTTCAATTGCGCATTTTTTGATCTAATCATATTCTTGATGACGTAATCACTGTCCGAGTTATGACGTCATTATATATTTTTTAAATGGCATTACCCTATTTTGATAATACTTTCGAAAACAACTCATTTTTCTGTGTATGAATATTAAAATTTTTCTTATATTACAAAATCTAATGTTCGAGAAATAAAAGATATTTCATTATTCATAGTAATGTAATATTCGATCTGTTAACGTAAACTTTTGACTTAAGGGATCCCCACAAAAAATCTAGTGGGGTTAGATCATGAGATCTAGCTGGCCCTTCTAAAAATCATCGACTACTATCGAAATCATCGTCATTAAGTTCATGATTCATATGAGTATTTTCTTAAAATGATAGTAATACATCCAATTGTTGATCCTCCGTAACGCCTGGACGACCTTTCGTATAATTATCACCTACATTGTCAAAATTTCTGAATTTTGCTTCGACTTTGATCGCTGTCGAACGTGTAATAGGTCTATCGGGATATTTATAGTTAAATAAGTCACAAACCTCAGCTTGCGTACTAGTCTTATCCCCATAACTTGAAATCCTTAAAATAACTTTGCGTCATTTTTCGCTTTTCGCATGGTGTCGATAACTTATTTATACCACAATTATTTGATAGCCAACTATTATCATCCAGTCAGTGTCTAGTTGCATTGGAGCAATCAATATGTCAAACGTCTGTTTTAAAATGACTAAAAAAGAATAAGTGGCACCCATATGAAGTGAAAGTAATTCATGAACTTTTAGAGTTTCCAGCTAGATCTCCTGATCTAACCCCACTAAATTTTTTTTGTGGGGATACCTAAAGTCAAAAGTTCACGTTAACAGACGTAATATTACATTATTGTGAATTATGAAATATCTTTTATTTCTCGAACATGCGGTTATGTAACATAAGAAAAAATATGACATCCATACACAGAAAAATGCGTTCTTTTTGAAGGTATTATCGAAATAGGGTATTGCCATTTGAAACAAATTATGATGACGTCATAACTTGAACAGGGATGACGTCATCAAAAATATAAGTAAGCCATGAAATGCGCCATCAAAAAATAAAATCGACGTGTCTGAGCTTATTTTCCGTAATGGCCATATCAAGCGTTTAACGAATTTGTTCCAACCTTAACGTGCTCACTGTATATGTACCACGCTGTTGGTTGAGCCACAATCAGAAATTTGTCACTTACTTTGGTCCAAAATTGTACAATCAGCTACCTCTCTAAATCAAAAATACTATAATAAACTATAATAAACGAAAAATACAAATGAAACTTTTCGTCAGAAATCAGTACGATCAACTGAAAAACATTTTTGAAAACGATTGATCATCAAACCACTATCTCGGTATGTACTCTCTCTCTCTTACTCCATTTCTTTTAACCTCTTTTTCACTGTTTCTCAGAATGAATTGAATGAATGATTAATACCCAATTCATAGTTAAAGTATACGTAATACTAGATCACACATTTCACATAGCAATGGAATATTATTATACTTCATTATTATAATCAATGATAAGTAATTTATATGACATGTAACTTTGTAAATCTGACAGTCTGTTGTGTCATATCACAAGCTTAAGCCGCGTTTCATTGACCACTAGAGTTTACATCTACTAGTAGAAGAAGTAGAGTATCATAAAAACGCAATTTCAGGGTTTCCAATAGAAGTCAAATCATTCTAAAATTTCCTAAATATCTGTAAAAAGTTTGAAACTCATAGTTTTCATTATTATTAATGATACATTGAATATGAATAGTTTGCTTTCATTAACATCTACCACAGCCGAAATAGACAATGGAAGAAGCCGCGAGTAGTATTATATTTATTCGAGGATTAGATCTAGGAGGGAATATTTCAAGTGCAATAAACTTATCATATATGCGAATTCCTTGAATAATTTTTACTCAGGAATCTTTTTCAGGATGTAAAAATCATTATGAAGAGGTGATTCCTAAACCTTCACACCTTCCTCTTTCGAGGCAGCTTTGAGTGAAGTAGCAAATAAGCCGGAATTACCTTTAAAAAATTACAGCATATTTGTAGGTTGGGAACAAATGGGAACTGAAAAATATTTCTTTGATATTTATCTGGACGATTTTCTCAATTCATCATGCATAAATCGATTTGACACAATGTATATCATCCCTCTGATGATGTTTTTGAACTTTCGCTACCTTCAGGGTCATTATCTTCTTTTTTGGTATCCATTTGTATATTTATTCAGGATATGATTTTAAAATGCAGGTTCAACAGAGGTTTTCAATGAATTGAAAATCAATGTGAACCCACCTTCTTTATTATATGAATAAAAGTCGTTGTACAACCTATACGTATTTGAACATTTCCATCTATAATTTTACTCACGTCCATAACACTCATATTCATTTTAACTAGAGGCTGTTCAGTACCAAAATCGTTTTAATGTGTGAAAATGAAGTTTTTTGAGCTTCAAAATACAACCAAACTGAAATGTACAGAAATTAAACATCATAAAATGTTTTAAACTTCTTTCAATGTCAATAGTGTCAATTTCTGCTACGATTTAGGAATTTTTATTTTTCAACCAATTATCTACTTTTGCTACCCTCAAATTTGATCGTAGCGAAAGTAGAGAAAGTAGATATATTTGGTGTCAAAAAAACAGATGTGTCAAATTCTACTTCTACGAGAAGAGCATTTCTGCCTACAATAAAACGCACCATTAGCTTAGGTGACCTCATATTGCTGAAAATATTATTCTATCACAATTATATTGTCGCGACTAGGGCTACTAGGGTAGCATCCTGAGCCGTATAAGGGGTTGCTTCCCTTATACAAAATGCGAATTGGGGGGTAGCTACAGGTGGTAGCTATAGTAAATCAAGGGGTAGTAACAGAACATAAATGTTTATTATAGAACAACAGGGATACTGGGGAAAGTTATATACACATTGTAAAGTAAGGGACATTCAATAATATAATAGGGAACAAATAACTCTTACCTAAAACCATAACTAAACCAACACTTACAGTTAAGGCCAAAAGGGCCTAGCCTATGAGGCTAACTGAGCACTAGGGCTCTTTCCTCTATAGAAGTCTATTACTAACTATCTCATCGTTCCATTCCTCTTGTATTTATATAAGGAAATATGTTTATATCATTCGGTCAACGATTTTAGCTCGTCACGCGACTTCGCTAATTTCAATGTCGGTCGCATATGATAATGAACTTCTATATCGTGGTCGAATTAATAAACAATAAGATGAATGGATCAATGCACTGAAAACAATTCAATATTTTCGACATATGCCCACCTTCTGAAAAAGCTGGACCCCAGCTTTAAAATACTAACACGAACCTACGATACCTTTATACAAAGCAATTGCCCTATTCTAAAAATACTGAAATAATTACAAAAAATATATTTTTCTGGATCCTATTACGTGGTACACACACCGCGACGAGATCTGGTCCTGTTGACACCATAAGTTTCTTCAGCTCTGGCATTTCTACATTATTCCGTATCCGGTAACACAGCTCGGAACGGAACGAGACCATACGTCGTTTGGCACCCTGGGATACTGGCTATCGACACGTATTCAGCGGCGGGACTGGCTGCTACGGTAGGCGTTACCAGCGCTACCACATTCTGGGACTGCAAGTATTCGGAATCACAGCATCTGGAACATCCTTCGGGGCAGTTTCAGGAATATCAACAGCAAATGTCTGGTGTCTCTTCTGGGCACCACTGGTTCAGGAAGCTGAGTCGGCTTGGAAGTTTTCGACCTGGATAATCTTCTGGAATCCTTGACAAACTCACGTTTCTCCATCCTCCATTTATGTCTTCAGGAGGAAGCATCTGGATTACTCAGTTCGTCCAGTGCTCCACTCCTTTGACAGCCTCTCCATCCTGGCTTGCTGCCAATCTTTGATACCATTTCACCTGCGTTTTCTGGGTAAGTTTGGGAGCTTTCATTCTCAATACTTTCTGGGATCCTCGCCGGACTCACGTTCAGCATCCTCATTTGACTTCTTGGGAAAGAAACATCTGGATTACTCAGTTCATCCAGTGTTCCAACCCTTTTTGTACCATATTGGATATCGCAGCTTTTCACATTCAGTTATTGCCAGCCATGTTGGGTGTCCAAATTATATTCTCGAAATGCCAGACTGGGTACTCGGTTGTCCTGATCTCTTCTCTCCAGGATTGTGTGTGTACCATAACCGAGAAACAAAACAATATCCAAATAAGTACATAATTATATCGAAAAACGATCAAAAAATGAACGATTACAACTATTACTACTTCCTATTTTTTTTTTCATAATTATATTTATTACGATTAGTTAATCTTTAATCATTCTACTCAAAACAAAATTCCATATAAATAATCATTATTTTGCATTAAATGGATATCTAATTAATAGTTTTCAAAGTTTTATTCGAAATACCAACAAGTTTTTCGTATTCAAAGCGAAGGAAACCGTTTTATTTCTTACGATAAAATCAGCTGAATATTATATTGAATTTGAGGACATGAAACGTTAAATTGCAAAAGTATTCGACTACGGATGAATAATTGTTGAACAAATTAGGTGTTTTTCAAACATGAGTGTTAAATATGATTCATTTCATTATTTACTATTGCCAACTACGATATACTTTCGAATATTCATGCTTCTTGTATATGAGAAATTGATTTCACGTGATTCAGAAAAAATATCACTTGAGGTTTTCGGCATGGCCAAATTACAATTTATCAATTTGTGGATGTTAGATATCAGTTCACGCCTCCTGATCACCATCTTGAGTGTAACACTGGTATGCCATCAATTTGGTTAGGACAGTCATACAAATCTTCAATCACATTATATCACAAATTTCAAATTAGCAATTTAGACCTCTTGACCACCTTTATAACACACATAATTTTCATTTCTTCAATGTTCTGTTTTGCAGTTCAAGTACATACTTTAAATTTCGTATTCACACTCTTTACAATTCCTCATAATTCATTCATCCAAAAACCTTTCTCCGTGCAACTGTTTCTCTCATACATCGACATCTCACATTATCGCAATTCACCTATTTTCTCGGCCTAGCCTATGAGGCTAACTGAGCACTAGGGCTCTTTCTTCTATAGGAGTCTAATACTAACTATCTCATCGTTCCATTCCTCTTGTATTTATAATAATAATAATAATAATAATAAATTGCTTTTATTGATAGTAGGACAGGTTACAGAGACTATCAAAAGGCAGAGTTAGCGCTTCACCCGTCTAGGACAGGTTGGTACTCTCTTACACTCAACCGTACAGAAGAAAGAGAAAGTAAATTAAACGTATATAGGACAAAATATCATTGAGAGCTATCCTAAAAATACAAATAAAAAAAAATAGAATATAATTGTATCTCGATGCATAACCATCTCATGTTATTCGATATGAAAATATGGAATATGAAAAAAAAATAGAAGTATGAATAAATAAAAAACTAAAAAAAAACTAATTAAAGAACATTTCTTCATTGAACAGAAGCTTCTGTATCTTTTTTTAAATAAATGAATAGGTAGGGTCTTGATTTCGTCGGGAACCGTGTTGTATAGCCGGGTTATCTGGTAAGAGAAAGATGATCGGAATTGAGCTGTTTTATGTAGAGGTGGGGTTAGTCTTGTCTTGAAACGGACATTGAGATGGTGCACATCAGTGCGAAATGTTATGGTCCTATAGAGATATGGAGGTTTATGTGATTGTATTATTTTGTGAAATAATGTGCAAGCGTGTAATATTTGTCTATTTTCAATATTCAGCCAACCAACGTCTTTTAAATGATTAGAAATGTGGTGACGTCTGGTCAGTCCACAAATCAGACGTATGCATGAATTCTGTATGAGCTGTAGACGCCGTTTGTCGGAATTGCACAAAGCAGGACCATACACTACATCAGCGTAGTTCAGGTGTGACAGAACTAATGCTTCACATAGAGTTATTTTACTTTTTCTATCCAAAATTCCTCGGTTGGAATATATGAGTTTTAAATTACAAAATGCTCTTTTAGTTATCAAGTTGACATGTAGTGTATAACGAAGCGAAGAATCCATAATCAACCCCAAGTTTTTTGAACTATCTGTGATTTCGAGTGTTTCATTATTTATTTTGACTGACAATTCATCAGCGCATCGATTTCGAGCTTTTTTGCTGCCGAACAGAATAACTTTGGATTTCATGGGGTTAATAGACAGGCAGAATTTGTTTGACACTTCGACCAAAGCATCAAGGTCGGTATTGAGTCGGTTCGTGGCAGTTATAAGATCATTCTCAGGGAAAGAAATGTATATCTGAGTGTCATCTGCGTAAAAATGGCAATCAGTGAACTGTAAATATTTATGAAACTCGTGGGTGTAGATAATAAAAAGTGTGGGCCCTAAGATGGATCCCTGGGGAACTCCATTTTCCACTGCCATATAATCGGAAGTAATATCACCCAGAGTCACCGCCTGTAGTCTATTAAGGAGATAAGCTTCCATCAGAGAAATGGATTCTTTTGAAAATCCAATATAATGCAGGATGGCTAGCAGCAAGTCATGTTTAATTGTGTCGAAAGCCTTAGAGTAGTCGAGTAAGACCAGAAGAGTTAGTTGTTTCTTGTCCAAGGCTGAATATATATCGTTGCTTACTTTCAAAAGTGCCGTGATGCAACTGTGATCGGTTCTGAAGCCGGACTGTTGGGGTGGAAGAATGCTTTGAGTTTCTAAGTGAAGCTTCATTTGGGTAGAAATAATTTTCTCAAATGCTTTAGAAAGCGTGCAAAGAATGCTAATCGGGCGTAGAAATTTAATGTCATCTGGATTAGGTACCTTAGGTAGAGGTATAATGAAAGATTGTTTCCAGATTGATGGATATACACTATTTTCGATGCAAAAATTAAAAATATGGGTGATTATGGCAAGCACTTGAGGGCAGGAGTATAATAACATGCTGATGCTCAGTTTGTCTACTCCAACAGCTTTTGATTTTATTGTCAAGAGTGTTTTGTATATTTCAGACTCATTAGTTGCGGAAAATTTGAAAGTATTCACATTTGGCCGGATATTGCTCAGATAATGAGTAGTAGTTTCTCTGTCGGGCAGAAGATTAGATTTGGAAGAATCAATGAAGAAGTTATTGATTTTTGTAACGTCAGTGAGATGTTCTGGAATTGCGTTGTGGATTTTTTTTGAATGGACATTCAGGTTTTTCAATTCTTTCCAGAATGTCTTGTTGTTTTTGCTAGTTCTGAGTTTGAAAGCAAAATAAGCTTTTTTTTCACGTTCTATTGCGTATTTAGTTTGATTTCTAAGTTCTTTATAGAAGTTCCAATGCCTTTCCAATCTATTTTTTTTGTATTTATATAAGGAAATATGTCTATATCATTCGGTGAACGATTTTAGCTCGTCACGCGACTTCAATAGTTTCAGTGTCGCTTGTATATGACAATGAACTTCTATATCGTGGTCGAATTAATGAACAATAAGATGAATGGATCAATGCACTAAAAACAATTCAATATTTACGACAATATACAAAATTGTAGAATTCCCACAAAACTTTTTCTATGTACTATATTTTTAATATGAATTTTTTTCATGGATACAATAAATTTGATTTGATTTGAATATCTGTTCTTTGATCTCAATATCTGAGCTCAAGATTCAGAGAACTAGATTCAATTGTGAGAATGTTTCAATAAATTTTGCGTCACTATGGGATGTGTTGGTACACTCTGTGTCTTATTATGTTTGGTCATTCTGTATGTAAACGGCAAATATGTCTCATCCAGTATTTTCAGTTAGCTTTGTGTCATCCACAAATTATCTCTTACTTCTTCTTGTCTACCATGTCCACCCAGCCGTAATTTCTTCCAGCCAAGACAAATGAGAGTGTCATCCACATTTTCCCCTAATGACAAGTCACCTGGGGTCATCGAACGCCATATTTAATTCCCCCAACACGGTTAGTACAGGTTAATCTGGAAGGATCCCAAGGCGCGCTTTCCAATTCAATTAATTTCCTACAAGGAATGGGATGCAATTAATCGCTGTTAGAATCTATGAAGGGCGATTTTCAACGCGATACCCATGGGAAATGAAGCTGGTAAAAAATCTGAGATCGCAATTTTACAAAGGATGCGAAAAATTAAATGGACCGCTGTGTGTCCATGTTTTTCTGAAATTGCTGATATTGTTACTGAAGAAGTTGATCAAAGTCTATGGGATTTTGGTTTGTTCAAATGAGATCAATTTACCGGGGTAATCCTGATTATTTTCAGCAAATACATGAACTTTGAAACCATTATCAACAATTTTTTTAATAAATATGGACCAGGATTTTTTATAGAATTTTTGATGCCTTCGGACACCCTGCTGAACTACAAATTTCGATTTGGAACATTTCTATGACAAAAACTCACTGATTCTGTTTCCAATATTTAATACGACACTGTTATATTTGAATACTACCATTAAATGGAGATGGCAGCCATATCCAAGGACATAAGTTACACTTACTTTTCAAAGTATAACAGTTTATTGTTTCAAATAATTTGACAGAGCTGGTGTTTTTCTATTCAGAAAATCTTGATATTGTTCGAATGTATCACAGTGTTAATTGAAACTCGAAAATTTCAAATGAAAGATATTTAGAAGAATACCCCGAACGTCAGCAAGGACATTTTTAGAAGCTGAAGATGAAGGAGCTTCTATAAATGCTATATATTTTTAAATAGAATATTTATATGCATTATTTTACTTTCAATGTTTGCTATGATATTTCATCAAAACGTTTTGTTGAAGGTTACGGAAAATCATCGAGGATACAATTTGCTCTGGAATTGAATAAACCTAAAAGCCGAATACAGATGATTCTTAAAAAAAAAAACATTAGTATCATCATCACAAGTTAAATGTCTACCAAGCAGTAATAACACCTGATGTGAAAGAAGGCTTGAATTCTGCAATTTGCTTGATGAAAAATCGAATCAAAATGAGGAGTTTTTGAATAATATTATCTGGACTGATTGATGCAATTTTTCCACAAACGGCCTTTCCACCAGGAATAATGAGAATTATCATGTAGTGGATAATTCGGACCAGAATCAGCATGGGCGAAGGCATAAACGGACATCACTCATTATTTGTATATGGCTGAGGGCCAGTTTTTTGAGTTCCAGTTGCAGGGCCGGCCGAACGCATCATGCAGCTAATGCACAGCATGAGGGCGCACCTGCCAAGAGGCGCCAAAATGAGTTGAAATATTTGAATAATATATACTCATTTCAAAACTCCCTTGGAAGATTTCGCTAATTCATAACCGATGTTTTCCTGCATCTAATAAGTAGTCTCCTAGCGCCCTGAACCATAATTCATTGTTTTTCAGTATTAAATATTCCATAGGACCTTTTTGGTAATATTGGTATCGTTTAATTTGCTATTGAATAGTTAGAGACAGTTGTGCGGTGAACAATTGGCAGTTGTGTGGATATAAGGCAATGTTTGTTGAGTATTCAATTTTCTCGTTGGGAGGGCTGACGGTAGTACCTAATCATTTTAGAATTTAATATAGCAATCGAAAATTGAAAACGAAGGGTTTCTAGAGACTTAGAATCAGAAAAACAAAGAGGAAGTCTGGTAAAATTTCTGAAAATATTCACTGACAATGGCGAATCGTCCAATTCTCAAACAGAAACTGGGACTGCAGCATGAGTCCATTTCATCCTCTTCATATGTTTCCACAATAGATGGAGAAAAAAATAGCCTGGCTTATTCACCACATGAATATAAAAATGAGGGGCGAAAGGGAGTTGATTTCAGAGTTTATCACTAGGAAGAGGTATCCCAAAAATTCAACCGAAAACGGTTGTCTCATTCAGTAATGATGAGAGTAAAGATCCATTACAAACTTTGGAAATTTATCGTGACCCGTCTATATTGGTTATGTTGCAAACTATTTCCAACAACAGAAAATAAAATCAAACTGATTTCCAACGAAATTTATTCTGATTGGCAAAATTTGTCCAACTCTTTGAAACTCCATGATATTTCTTTCGTACATATACAGGGTGTTTCTTAAGTACGTGTAGAAACTTCAGGAGCATGTTGCTGACGTCGAAATAAGAAAAAAAGTTCCCAAATACACATGTCCGCCTGTTATTCGTTTCGAAGGTACAGAGTGTCAAAGTTTAATTCTTATATTTGTTTGTTGTAAATAAATAAAAAATAAAAGTTTGGTGTCTGGGATGATTTTTCAATGACAAAATCAAATTTTATGTTAATTGCGAAAAAACTGATTTCTACTTGAATTTCTTTAAAATTTAAAAATCTTGTCATTAAAAATTACATGCATCGATTATTTCAAATCTCAATAATTCGAAAACAGTTACTATCAGTGACCTCTACAAAGAATATTTTTTTAACGCAAACTACATGATGAATATTCCCAGATACCAAACTACCCAAATATCAAAATTATTTTGGAATTATTCACAAAAAAATAAGAATTCAACTTTGACACTCTGTATCTCAGAAACGAATAACTTGCGGACATATGTTTATAGGGACTTTTCTTCTTATTTTGACGTACTTAAGAAATACCCTGTATACTGGAAATCTGATATTGAATGAATTATACAAGTTATAAAATTCTTGATACAGAAAAATTTGGCATTCAGAGGATCTTCTGATAAACTCTTCTGTGATATAAACTTGTTTCTTATAATCTATATGAGACCAATGGTAGTCTTTTTCTATTTTGAAAATATTGTTTTATTCAATAAAAAAAAATTATGTTCATAAAAGTCATCGAGTTAAGCTGCTTCATTTTCAGATAATTTATGGAACTGTAAAAGTGCATCATCTCATATACTTTCTGTTCATTAACGTGATGATTATTATGTTCATCATATTACGATACAATGTGTATGAAGGAGCAAATAAAATTTTGCATGAGGGCGCTCAGTACTCTAGAGCCGGCCCTGTCCAGTTGAATTCTAGGTTAATTAAGTAATGGTTAGAATGTGATCCTTGATATTGTCTATCCCAGGTAGCACATCTTATCGGCTGAATCTTGGTTCCATATTGGGCCAATATAGATATATTGTAGATGATTATTTCACTTATGCTAAAATAGCGTGTTATGATTGGTTGAAATTTTTGTGTTGATAAATGAAAACATCATGTTTTCAATTTTGTAGTTCGGCTCTTGATTGGCTACTGGATATGAATATGATGTGTTGTCGTTTCTGTAGTTCGATTCCAGATTGGTTATTATCAAAACACAAACTTAGCACTAGCAAGCTGCTATAATGACACAACACCAAACTTTGACCAAAACTAAATAAGCACTCATTATTAATTCATATCAACTTCACAATTTTCGACAAATTTTGCATACTCGTTGATTAATCAAATCACTAAATCAAAATGTTATCAAAACATAACCTCAGCAGTAGACTAGATATGCAATGACGAAACTACGAATTACGCGCTCTGTCATTTGTAACTGAAACAGATATCAAGTAAATGTTTTGTTAGTTGCATAATTTCAGAACTCAATGCGGGATTAATGTTCATAGTTAAATTGAATAGTAAATAAATAAAAATGGTTTCGATTTTATTCATGAAATAATCTTAACAAATACAACTCGTGTTATCGGCGATTATCGTTAATTCCTTCTCGGTTTCGAATCAAATTGTTGCTTTAGGCAACCACACTCGCGCAAGCGCTCGTGTGGTTGCCAAGCACCATAATTTGATTCTCAAATTCAAAGGAATTGCTATTTCGATAATCACCGATACACTTGTGGTATTACCTATGAAAACATAATATTGGTCTACTATGGGTGAATATTCGAAAAACAATATTATAGTAATAATATTGGTTGAACCTGTTTTGAATGTAGATTGTCAAATGTTATATTGTCTATATACTGTTTTCCACATCTAGAATGAATATTGCAATCCCAATATTCCAGTCATATCGATTCTTGTGATGAAAAACTATATTGTATTTCTAAGTTTGATAGCACTTTTTTTTTCTTTCCTCGGATGCTGGTCCTTTCACCAGCTACACCTCAGCCTCTTGAGCTTTTTGTGTTTTCCGTTTTGGTTTTACAGCACCCACTCCGTAACTCTGGTCCCCTGTACCAGTCTGTTGATAGCACTTGGTTGAATATCATTTCAACTTCATTTAACAAATTGTAATAATTCATATTGGGTCAATATTGGTTCAATGATATTTACCAATATCGATAAAACAATACTGTCTTCACATCGTTTTCAACATCTAGAATAAATATTGCAATCCCAATATTCCTCTCTTATCGATTATATATAGGAATAAAAACTATATTGTATATACAAGTGTAATTACACATTAGTTGAATTTTGTTTGGCCAATATTCAACAAATCCTATTAATTAATATTGGGTAAATATTATTTCAATAATAATTACCGATACCGTTATAACAATATTGTCTCCATATTTTTTCCTACATCTGGATAAAGATGAATTTTGAATATTGGCCGAATACAGCATACAGAGATTTAGAATATATGATTCGTACAGTGATTCACTAGTAGTCAATATGGGTGTATCACAAGGAAATGTTGGCCCTATTATGTTTTTACTATATGTCAGTAATATTTATAATACAGCAAATTTTGAAAGAAAACTAATATTCTATGCAGATGACACTGTCGTACTATTTGTGGGCGAAACATGGAACGAAGTATATGAAATTGCGGAAAACGGTATAAAAAAATTTTGCAATTAGCTAAGTACTAGTCTACTCAGTCTTAATGAAGAAAAATAAAATTTTATAGATTTTTCATCAACAAAAAATTGTATATACAAGTGTGATTACACATTAGTTGAATTTTGTTTGGCCAATATTCAACAAATCCTATTAATTAATATTGGGTCAATATTAGTTCAATAATATTTACAGATATCGTTATAACAATATTGTCTCCATATTTTTTTCTACATCTGAATAAAGATGAATTTTGAATATTGGCCGAATACTCAATAATCGAGTTCGGTATTATGATCTCAGAGTGGAGCAGATTTTAGTCACGTGGCCACAAATTAATCAGATCAATCAGTAATAAACGAACGAAACGGACGTTGGCTTGACTTTGACATGCTCTTAACCAATAACCACATCCAAATTTGCATCGTATTTTTCATAAAGAATCTTCAAGTTTAATATTTGAACGGTTTGAATGTTGCAATAACGAATATACAAAAAATATTGCTGGTTTCAGTTTGGGAAAATCAAATCATTAATTTTAATAATAATGAACATAACCCCACACTTTCAAATTAATCTTACTCGTCTGCCAAAATTCTTCGAGCAAACAGATGATCAATCTAAGACTGATCGGATTTGAATAACCGAACGATCAATATTTACCTCCCATACAATCGCTTGTAATAAACGAACGATCCAGACTAATCTGACCAGTCCGACGTAAAAACCGAACGCGACTAATTAAAAATATTAAGATTATATTATGTTCAAACCTGGATAAGAATCCGCTAGGTGGCTCTACATATAGAAGACATTCTAAAACCTACCAAAACGTATTAAATACTTCCCCTAACTTGGTTTCCAGACAGCTTACTCAGTGGTTATGGCGATCCAAAGGTAGACTCTGGTGTCACCATGATCAACTCATTTAACAATTAATAGTTTACATTTAATAGTTTACCACGGTACATTTACTTCCACAAATATATCCAAGTGATATTGTACCCAATATCAATTAATGTGTTGAGGCCATTATTGCTTCAAGAATATTTCACTTATACTATTTTTGAAATGTCTAAACAATATTCGACCAATATCGCAAAATGTTCACAATTTACTTCTCGACAATATAACCTTACCTTCGAATATTGTGCCAATATTGCGTCCAAAATATTGCGCCAATATTATTCAAGTAATATTGGACCAATATCGCAGAATGTTCACATTTTTTTCTCTCCAATATTGCATTTCAAATATTTCGACAATATGATCACAATATTGTACCAATATTTTATCAATATAGGTGTGCTACTTGGGTGGCATTTCTTCAATGCTCAATTCGAAAGAATAAAAGAAACTGTCGATTTTTGTCATCGAAACGTTTGAAAATCGAATATTGTGATTAGTCTTAGCTTTTGGAGTGTTTGAAGGTAACAAAAAATTAATTAGAAATTCGGTCCGCATAAAAAAGTTGATGATGCTTTCTGGAAGATGAAACGTCGGAATTCAAATTTGAAATAAACCGTTTTGTAGCGAAGGAAAAGTGGCCGAGATGAAGTGTCATTGATTTCGAGAAAGTTTTTCAGAAGAAATAGAAAGTGATATGTGAAATTTCTAAATAGAGAATGTTACAATTGATGACCGGCAACAAACTGATATCCAAAGTAGATTGTTAGAGTTCAAACAAATCGAACTAAAGGACCTCACAGAAATAATAAATTCTATGGATAACAAGTCATCTAGGGATATAATAGACAATAAATTTCTCAAACAAACATATGGTGTGATTGGTCATGTTCTGTTGCATTTTATCAATATTTCACTGAACTATGGAAAATTTCCCAACCAACTGAAAACAAGTGTACTTGTTCGTATCCAAAAAGTATCTAATACAAATAAATCATGGGAATTTCGTCCAATTAACACCCTGCCAGGCACTGAAAAGCTACTAGAACTCGTGGTGTACAAGCAATTGTCAGACTATCTATCTGAAAATAAAATATTAATAACAAATCAATCGGGGTTCAGACAAAATCACTCATGTGAAACTGCTTTACAGTTGACAATTTCGAAATGGAAATGGTCTATCGATAAAGGTGAATACATCGTAGCTGTATTTATGGATTTGAAGAGAGCGTTTGAAACCATTGACCGCACCATACTTATAAAAAAAATTTAAAAAATTGGCATCGATGGTACAGTTTTGGATTGGTTCATAGATTACTTGAGTGAACGTAAACAAATGACTAAAATCAATGAGGTTTTATCTCCACCCATTGCAAATGATTATGGGGTACCTCAAGGGAGTGTTCTGGGGCCACTTTTGTTTTTAATTTACATCAACGATATAAATCAGTTCCATTCTTGTGACTTCGTCAATCTCTTCGCAGATGATACTCTTTTGTCAATTTCTAGTGACAACTTGGATGATGCCATAAACAAAATGAATAACTCACTGCAGCAGGTTCAGATTTACTTGAACTCTAATAAGCTTAAACTTGATATTGAAAAAACTAAGGCAATGATACTTACAACCTCATACAGATATAAAAACATCAACCTCAATAATCATAATATAATTATTGACAATAGCTAAATTGACTTTGTCACAGAGTTCAAAATGAAATTTGTGTGAAAGTTTTCTAGAAGTTGCTGTATTTGCCTATTATTATTATTACTATATACTATCATTATAATTGATTCATGTAACTTTGAAGTTATTTATAATTTTATTTATTGTTAGTCTAAGCTTAATGAAATAATTTTTGTACTTTATATTAGGATGTATCCTACCAATAATGATTTCATTGATTCATTCACTTTCTTGTGAAACTCAAGTTGGCTCAATCAGATTTTGCACAACTGTTTCCGTTTATGAGATACAGGGCGATTGTGGAATTTGATACTTTAAGAACCCCACCTTTATCTCCGAAGTTGTTAGAAATAATGCTGAGCTAAAAACTACATCTGATACAGAATTCTGCGTAGAATCCAGTGGCGTAATCAATTTTTTTTCAGGCATGGTTTTGAAGATACGACACAAACCTATATTTTTTTCAATGGAACACCCTGTATTTATTAGTTAGTTAAATTCTTCATTTCTTCTCCTTCAAAATATTGTAGATAGTATAGAGGTAGGATATTCAGATATGATAAAAAACACTAAAACTTCACATAATGATGATTTTTTGTTAGTGGGCCATGGATTTCCCATATAAAAGAAGAATCAAACGGATAATTTTTTTGTGATATTTTTTATAGGAGAGTAAGCAAAAATATACTTATTACTAACACGAGAAACAAAACAAAACCTAATAGCAACAAATAACTAATTCAAAAATTCATAATTCAAATTAGATACAAAAGAAATACCCAATAAAATATTCATCATTAATACAAAGTTTCAACATTACTTAGTATCTTACTGAATAAACTGTTCAAATTGCTGCCCATTTTCCCCAATACATAATTGACAAACCGATACAAACCAACCAATACAAACAAATACGCCTGAGTGCATTTTATATTATGAAAGATCGGTTTTGTAAATCCCGGAAAGCTGCCTCTGTTGATGCACGAAGTTTTTCGGGACTGTTGTGTCTGTCACTGTATATTTTATTGTTCAAATAGCCCCACAAGAAAAAGTCCAATATAGACAGATCAGGTGACCTTGGAAGCCACCTGATGGGTCCATGAGTTCTAATCCAACAACCCTGAAAATAATTTTCTAAAAACCTCCCGATCAATCTTGAATTGTGGGCAGGTGCGCCGTCCTGTTGGAAATGTATGGAATTAGGCGAGGGGAATATCTTCGAGTAGTTCCGGTAACACGTCTTCTAAAATTGTCAAGTACCTATTTGCGGTGAGAGATCCTTCAAAAATGCGGTATATGATTTTTTCCTCAATATGAAACATGCCACATTAGAAACCGACCCTGTTGTTGTCGTTCAAATATTAAGTGCTGGTTTTCATCATAGCAATGCCTTGTATTTTGCCAGTTGAATATACCAGCACTGCTTATATTTGATACGTCTGACCAAATAACTATTTTTGCGAAATCAATGTCTCTCTAAGCATGGTTCAAAAACCAATTGCAGAAATTCAAGCGTCTTGCTGCATCACCAGCATATAAGTGGTGGACAATGTTGACTTTGTAGGGTTTTAACTTTTTTTTTCTACATTCATGCAAAAAGCAAAACTTTATTGAACTATATTCAGTGGAAAAAGAAGTTCTTCACTGCACTAGTGCAGTAAAATTTTTATTGCACTCACCTGTCATTCTACTTCAACGTGCTGTCATCATGACAAACACAAACGTTTAAACCTACTACATATTTAGCAGATATTCTGTGAGATTGGCAATAGGTACTTCACTACGAAATATTCATATTGACAATTGCACCAATTGTTCATTCACTTTCAACATTGAGGATAAAAATAAAGTTTGAGTTAAATTGTTCGTAACGTATTAGTTCCTGTTTCAATGCAAATCGATATTAATAATAAATTATTCAAGTTGCGCTTTTTATTTTCCTACACCTCAATAAATCATTTTTTGCTTTTTGCATGAACGTAGAAAAAATGTTGTATGCAACTCGTGCAAAAATTGTTTATTGCACGTCGACATTCACTTTTTGCACTTATTGCATAAATAACTATTAAATTATGTGTACCCGTGGTCTAGAAATGCCAGTTTCATTTTCTACTTTTGCAGAAGAAGTCTGATGATAGGCATGAACGCTAGCTAACACATTTATTTCATCTACTTCTTGATTCACTTTATTATATACTTTGGGTCGAGGTTTAGAATGCACCCTAATTCAGTAAATTATGCTTTAGTCTGAATATAGTTGCTAAACTAGGTTCATACCATTCTGGATATATGAAAGTTTTTAAATCACGATGTAAGGAAATGTCTTGTGGTAAAATTCTCGACGTCATACCTGTTCGAATGAAGTTACAAAGCTTCGCCAACGTTTTCATTGCATTGATTGAAACATTGTATTATGTAATATTTTTCATTGTTTTGAAAAACCAAATCTCTCCAGCCATTATCAGTTCTTAATGGACCATTACATTTATGAAAGATAAATTGCAAAACTTTTTTAAATCGATAGATTCTAGTCTGAAACTTCCATTTAATAAAAAGTTCCATTATATTTATTTTTCATTTTGAAAGAATATCTCATTTGAAAGTGTGCAGCTGACGTCACGTTCATCGGAAACAACTCCCACCATAATCCATGTTCCGAAACATTCAATGCCGTTCTCCTCAAAAATATAGATTCTGGCTTGGTATAAGCCATTAAGAAATAATTGAAACTTCGTCACTTGATCAACTCATAGAAAAAAATGCACATATTGGCTACTTTTCATTGTATTTGTAACAAAAGTGATCTCGAGATTTGAGGTTAATATTTGTTTTTTTTACATTCGACATTCGACTGATATATTCATTAATACTGTAGCGAGGTGTTATTATGACCGATCAAGTGTGAATTTATTTGTGTAATAATGCAACAAGGTTTATTCATTGCTTCGAAAACATTTTACAATGCGCTTCATCGGTATTTAGGAGCATGAAAAATTGTTTATTAGAATATTCAATGGTGTTCAGACAACCAGATACGAAGAACCTTTTCGACATGTTTACAGTTATTGCGGGGATACAGATACAGGAATTAGGAAAAAAATTTAGAGCACAAACAACAAAAACATTTCAAAACTTTGAAACCCGTATTAACCTCAAAACAGAAATCAAGTAGGGCATGTTCGTTTGCAGCATACATATTTGATGGAACTGCTCTACTTGTATTAAATATTAAAGTAGGCAAACGAGTTAAACAGAGACAAACGATTCTTATTGATGCTCCGTGAAACAGAGGAACGAACCCATCTGGTATCAAATGACAACTGTCATACGACATATTATATTCAAATGAGAATGAGATTCCACGGTGAACAACATTTACAACGTTGCCAAGTCTAGTTTTGATGAACGTGACGTCACGAAACTACTTTTCTTCTGATTATAGAGAAACTAGCGGTCAGAAAAATAAATAAAAATTTCCGAGTGATATAAGCGTACACACTTTCTGATTACAGTGATCTCTCATATGTCGTAGAAAGGTCCATTAACAAATTCACAAACAATCATTCCTACCATATTCAATATTCCTTCAAACCCAAACACGATGAAACAAGTACTAATTCATAGCGATGACAGCTAGATCAGATTTGTTTTTTTTTCTCTCCAATGCCTACTTGATAAAACAATGCTCCCAAATGAATAGTAGCCATAATAACAACAAGGATGTACGAATGATCCATGACCTACTACTGTTAATAATCAAAAGTAATAATCCTCTTATTGAAACTTCTGAATATCCACCTATATAGTATTGAACATTATTTTGAAGGGAAAAAAATAATAAATTCAACGAACTAATAAAATACAGGGTGTTCCATAGAAAAAAATATAGGTTTGTGTCGTATCTCCAAAACCATACCCCGAAAAAACAAATTGAGTACGCCACTGGATTCTACGCAGAATTCTGTATTGGAAGTAGTTTTTAGCTTAGCATTATTTTAAATAACTTCGGAGTTAAAGGAGGGGTCCGAAAAGTATCATTTTCCAAATTCGCCCTGTATCTCATTAACGGAAACAGTTATGCAAAATCTGATTGTCCAATTTGTATTTCACAAAAAAATAGCAAAGGAACGTGAAAACCGCAAGGCTCTATCTTAAGTAACAACCGAGAAACCTGGCTGTCTCACCCATAATGGGAAGCTACTGTACACTTCTTATTGTATCCCAGGTAGCACATCATATTGGCTGAAATTCGGCTCCATATTGGGCCAATATAGATATATTGTAAATGAAAAAATGATAATGGTCCAATATGAGTGAATATTCAAAAAACAATATTATATTAATAATATTGGTGGAATATTGGTTGAACCTGTTCTGTATGTAGATTGTCACATGTAATATTGGGTCAATATTGGTTGAATCATTTCTATCAATATCGATAATACAATATTGTCTATATATTGTTTTCCACATCTAGAATGAATATTGCATTCCCAATATTCCAGTCATATCGATTCTAGGAATAAATAACAATATTGTATTTCCAAGTTTGATACCACATTGGTTGAATATCATTTCAACTTTATTCAAAAAATTGTAATAACTCATATTGGGTCAATATTTGTTCAATGATATTTACCAATATGGATAAAACAATATTGTCTTCACACTGTTTTCAACATCTAGAATAAATATTGCAATCCCAATATTCCCTTCATATCGGTCCTAGGAATAAAAACTATATTGTATATCCAAGTGTACTTACACATTTGTTGAATATTATTTCGCCAATATTTAACAATTCTTATTAATTAATATTGGGTCAATATTGGTTCTATAATATTTACTGATATCATTAAAACAATATTGTCTCCATATTGTTCCCAACATCTAGATTGAGATGAATTTTGAATATTGGTCAAATTTTCAATGAAAAATATTAAAGTTATATCATGGATAAAATTCCGCTAGGTGGCTCTACATATAGAACGTCTTCTAAAACCTACAAAAGTATATTAATTACTTCCCATGGCTTCTTTTCAAGACAACTTACTCAGTGGTAATGGCGATCAAAAGGCAGACTCTGGTGTCACCTTGATCAACTGAAAGACATTTAATAATTTACCATGGTATATTCACTTCCACCAATATATACAAATGATATTGTACCAATATCAATAAATGTTTTGAGGCCTTTATTGCTTCAAGAATATTTCACCAATGCTATTTTTGAAATGTCTAAACAATATTCGACCAACATCGCAAAATGTTCACATTTTACTTCTCGACAATATAACGTTTGAATATTGTGCCAATATTGTCAGAATATTGTATCAGAGATATTGTACCAATATCGCCGAATATTTTGAGGTCAATATTGCTTCAAGAATATTTCGCCAATATTATTCAAGTAACATTGTACCAATATCGCCGAATGTTCACATTTTTTTCATCGCCAATATTGCATTTCAAATATTTTACCAATATGTTCACAATATCGTGTGCTACTTGGGATTCCTGAAGAATGCGGATATTTCGCCGAAAAGGTTGATATTGAACTGGTAAAAATCTGAGGAATGCGCTAACTATTGTCATCTTGCTCGTGATCCTTGAACGAAATAAATAATTATTTCATTAGTTTCCATCCATCCAGATTGTTAATTTCACTTTGGATTGTTCTCTTTTGTTTAAATGATTTACCTTTCCATTCAATTCGTTTTTACTTGTTTTATTCCACTACCGGATTTGCAGTCCTAAATGATAATGTTAATAAAACATGAGTAATAGAAATACCATAAAATTATCACGAAGGAAAATAAAACCAGATTCATTGTACCTACATCGTTAACAGAAATAACAGTGAAGGGGAATAACAGTAATAATATTACGGGCCATAATATCATATTTTGATTAGATAAATAGGGAAATTTCATCCTATATATACTCCTAATAAATACAACTCTTGGAATGAAAAAGCTTAAAACCAATGTTTTCATGGCGTAGCATATTAATTTCCATAAACTCAATTTTAATAGGTATATAAAAATTGAAAGAATATCAAAAATGTAGTTTAATGGAAACGTATAAATATTGAAAAATAATAAAATAACATAATATTCGTTTTGAATTGGACGGAAAGCAAAACGTTGACCATCATTGAGGTCATTTGCTTCGTATTTATGCATTGGTCAGTTTTAATTCAATGTTTGGCAGAATAGTTATTTTTGTATTAAGAGCATGAAATATTTTTTCGACGGCATATGGGAGTGTTAGTTTTTGACAGAATTCGCAGCTAGAGACCTAGAACGTGAATTTATATCGTCCAAATTTGTTATAAACAAATACTTCTTGAAAGTTTTTTTTTACTTATAAGATTCTGTCGGTACTGTCGGTAAGATTTTATTCTGAAATTTGCCTGTCTAAGTAAGTTCAAAATAATGACATTTCAGATGCGGATACTGAATCCGTTTCCGTAATCAAAACTCGAAGAAACTTTCTTTGTACTAGATTTTGAGTCAAAAAGAATTCTCCATTTTGTGTCAAGAAGTTGATTTCCTACACAAAAAAATAGTTATTCATACAACAAGCACACAATAAAAATATCTTTTGCACTAGCGAGAAGTTTTCATTTAGTCCAATTAGTGTTTTGGCAGTGACAGTGACATTGAGGAAAATTACTTTTTTTTGGACGACTAGACCAAATTCTAGGACGAGCGTTAGCGAGTCCTGAAAGTCTGCGAGTCCAAAAAAACTGATTTCTGACGTGTTGCATACACTATTTTTTCGGCAACCATGTAGAATAACAAATCAATGAGACGCATTCAGTCTAAGAGACGAAGAGAGGTCAACTTTCACCCATCTGTTATCCGGATGAAACGATTCCAAATTTGAATATTTCGAACATTTCAGTTCTTATTTGTATTATATATTGAAATTCGAACAGAAGATATGTACCAACTGAAACATTCTAATTCTTATTTATATTAATATTTGTATTGAAATTCGAGCACTTCCCAAAGAAAAAGTGTCCGGGAAGTGAACACTTCCCGGATGGTTGCCGAAAAACAGTATTTTCCGGACTTGTTACGTAAATTACTATTTTCAGACAACCGCAATAGTCCAAAGTATTGCAAGTTGTCTTTTCATGAGTCGTTATATTTTTGTTAGTCAATCTCATTAGAACAATAAGAGTCTAGTCTGGCAGTCCACATCGGCTTGGTTCTTCGGAAAAAAAAAATTAAAATGATACTAGATAACATTCACTCAGTTTGAATCAGTCAGGTAAACTCAATGTAAATTCAATATCCGTTTAACTTGGGAAAAAGTTTTACTTTTCCTTCCGCATTGGAGGTTCGCTGCTAGAGGACCCGTAAAGCCCAAGAGCTGCGATTGTAAAAGGAGGAAAAGACAATTTGATCCAGTGTGATTTTTTCTTACAAATTCAGTATAAAACCACGAATTAATAACAAAGAATATAGCGTATCAAATATATTGAATAATCTTATATTTTTCAATTATTACAATAAATGAGCCCATTTGTGAAACGCCAATTAACAGAGAGAAAACAGCCATGAGATTGAAAAACAAAAAAAAACATACTTAATCTAGTTGTTTTAAACCTTCAATCCGTAACCGTAGTCAAGTATCATATTTTGACTGTAACCGTGACATTTCATACTAAGTTTTATAAATGTATTGTTATGAAAACTTAGAAAGTGAATGGAATGAGTAAAATGTTTTTTTAACCCTTATGAATATTTATACCTTGCAGATACTTACTAGATTTTGATTTCAAGGATTACGAGTGGTTTACTTTTCTTATGAAAAACTATTTTGAAATCATTTAAAAAAAAATATCATCCAGTATGAATTGATATGAGTTTGTGGAGAACCAAGTAGAAAAAAGAAAATAATAATGGGAATGTTAATAGTAGGAGAATTTAAATTTTTTATTGCAGAAAGGGTACTTCATAGAGAATAGAAATGTGAATGAATACTTTTGTACATTGTAATCAATTTAATAAGCTGTTGTTGTACTTATTATTGATATAAATTTCAAAAAAAGTGGAAAATAATATTTGAGTGACAATGAAAAGTGTCAAGGAGAAGTCAGAAAGGATAGATATGGTGATAAAAAAAAAAGTTTGTTGATGGGAGAAAAAACTTTTTGGAAGAAAGCCGAAGACAACTTTCATAAGAAAACGTCCACAAAACCAGAGTTTTCTAAATTTCAAAAAGGAGAAACTCATGAACCAACAAGAAACGTAAAACCACTCACTTTCTATGAGCAGGTATTCTGAGAAAAATATATGTCAACCACATTCCTGGAGACACTTCATCTGATGAAAAGGTATTTATCCTATAATATCCTCTGGTAGAGCTACTATACTAATTGAATTTTGAACTTTACAACCAACGCCAATAGTGATATTGCCCACAAACTTTCAATTTCGGTTTACCAAAAAAACTTTTACAACGTACCTTCAAACTCAGTGCACTTTAAAATCCTCCACGAACAATTATTGTTAATCAATTAGTTTGATAATATATTTTCCAATTTGTTGTTTTATTTCTACAAAAGTGAGGTTAAATTAGATGATAGATGTCAACAGCATGGAATGAATATTCATGGATGACTAGGCGCTGTCTCAGAGACCTGCACCGTGCATTTAATACATTGTGTTGTGAAGTAAACTCCAATATCTCTGAAAATTCATTTCAACAGAAGTCATCATCATCCTCATCATATTACATAATTTTTTATTGAAAATTTATTACATTTTTATTTGATTTGTTGCCTAATTAACTGTTTATAAATAAAAATAATTTGAATTCTGAATCTTTAAAATTTATTTATTTGAAAAGACAACATTGGAATTCAAAATTTTGATAATAGTAAAGATATAACATTCTAAGAACTCGCCCTGTTTGAGAGAGTACTTCATGCTGGCGCACCGTCTGAGCTGAGTTGCCACAAACTAAAAAGAAAAAATTTAGTAAGTATCTAGCTTGAAAAAAATTCATAAAAAATTAATATTATAACAGTATATATAAATATGGACAAAACTAGTTTTAGGGAGGAAGAGTGCCATATTGAACACTAAAGATAGTAAAGAAAATTCAATTTTATGTTAGAATTAGAAATTGTGAACTCTTTAAAAACAGCTCACATTTGACATTTGATAGTCATTAAAGTGTTGGAAAAATACATTTTCGGACACATTGCTGAGGACCTTGGCAAATTTTCATTATCGCTGACTGAGCTTCCTTGAAATGAAATATTCCGCTGTTTGGACAATTAATATAGGGAAACATAATTTCAGCAGAAATGACCTAGAATGATCTAACGTGTTAGTCCTAATTGCTTTGGCTCTGGTGGTCATGCATTTTGTAATTAGGGACCAAATGGACCCTGACTAAAACGAATCAAATATTAAAACCCGACGCAGAGACTAATTCCGACAAACCAACTAACAATTTAATGAAATTCTGGAGAGTTAAGAGGTTTATCCTCTTTCTGTGTTTTGTTAGAGAACATATTTCAGGATGGCGAGAATGTATATACATTCTCGTATACTTTACGTTTGTTAAGGCCACCCTTACCGTTCTCGGTTTGTTTATCATATCAAGTACTATTCACTCCTAATTCAGCTAACCTAAATTAAATAGAGCGGTTTGAAACAAGATTATTGTTTCACGAATTACCATTTTAATTAATTCGCGTACACCTGATGTGCTATTTTCGTGGTGATGAAATGTGGTCAATTATAATAATGTTTAATTTGACTTCATTTTATGGTTGCCTCGTTAGCAGATTCTGTGAGTGTGATATAAATATCTGCTGATTATTATCTGCATGTTCATATTATTTTTGTTTGACAGCATAGCAATGAAAGAGAAGGTATTTAAATAAAAGAGAACCCTCAGTGATTGTTGTCCTCGTTGACGGTTTGCTATCAATCCATATTATCGAGTTAAAAATGCACTTGATACCCTGCTGAACACTCTGATATTGTTCACTGAAAAAATTGTTTGATTGTATTAATCATGAATTATTAGCTGTCATCAAATCCGTTATTGAAATATTGCTTATTAAACATTTGTTGAGAAGAAACAAATAAATTCTTTACACCTTGATGAATAAGGATTCATTCAAGGCAATCTTATTTTCATTCCATTATAATATTCTTTTCCCGCTGCCGACACTGTAAATAGTCCATACATGCTTAGCAACAAAACAGGTAAATGGCCTATATCATTCGTTTACTAATTCATCTTGACAACGGAACTTAATAGTGTCATTTACATGCCTAGGGTAATAATGACTTTGACTTTGACAAGTAATACCTTCAGCTTCATTCATATCAATTTTTAGGTTATGAGACCTTTTGAATATTATTGTTGTCTGCTTATTCGGTAACTTAGTTACACGCACAAGCAACTTAGAATGAAATAGCGAACGAATAATCATGAAGGAAGGGTAAGAAAACAAACTTCAATTCAGGCAAATTTTGAGAAATGTCAACAAGCAGCGGGAAAAACGTAATAAGTAACACGGAATGTATCGACTGTTATCATCCTCGGCAAGCGACAAGCCTCGGCTTTGCCTCGGCTCGTACTCGCTCACCTCGAATGTTAACACGTCTTTACATTCCTTGTTACTTAAATAACTATTTCGTACAACTGTCAAAAAAACTTGACATTTCTGCATCTCTAATATTGATGTGTAAATGTTTACTTTTTTCACAGCCAAAATAATTCATAAAATGAATATGAAATATTACTTTTTGATGTATTTATTTTTAACAGAGTCAATTATTAATTGATTAGTCCTAGGTTATCTCACAAGACCTATGAATTCAATCCATTAAACTATCAAAATATTTTGAGCATGATTTTGCTTGGTAAATAGTTGAATGCAAACTAATTTAATAAAATCCCGAGACTCGCGAAGCGGTCGAGAGGTTTTATTTTGAAATTATTGTGCATGAAATTATTTATCAAAAAGCACAATCATGCAAAAAATATTTTGATAGTTTAATCCATTGAAATTTATAGGTCGTGTGATATACGACAAAATTATTTCTTGGATGAGGTAGATTAAAACCAACAACAAGGAATTTTATTGATAATGAACACCGACATTCTCTAATAATTTCTTTATTATAAGTAAATTGGAAAAATTTGTATTTTCATTTTGTATCCGTACAGTTGTAATAAAAATTGCAGTTTGTGTAGGCCACAAATAATTGTTTTTCATTGCTATTTATATTAGATGAGACATTGGTTTAATGAAGACGATTGAGCGCATGAAGCTGGAACAGAGGCTGATAGATTGTTGGCAGTTGTTGATAGACCGGTTGATTTAATTTCATACATGTTTCTTATTTTGTTATTTATAACCAGATAATGAGTGGGATCCATTTGAAAATACGGTTTGATAGAAAATGCGCTGTTACGAGGATATATTGAAAAATTCTTAACCTACTATAGAACCAAACAAAATTTCAATGTAAAAATATTTTATTACTCAACATATTCTCCTCTTAATTGGATACAATCATTACAGCGAACCTGCAACGTCACTAGACCTTTCAAAAAAATGTTTCTTCTTGCTCTGCAATCCAGACCTCCACAGCTTTTATTACCTCCTCGTTGGAAGAAAATTTACGACCTTTTAAACATTTTTTCAGTTGAGGAAAGAGACGATAGTCGGACGGAGCCAAATCTGGTGAAGGGTGTTCTAGTAATTCAAACCCTAAATCACGAATTTTTTGCTCGGCAACATGAGATTTGTGTGCAGGGTCTTTGTCCTGCAAAAACAAAACAACTTGGGATAGCTTTCCGAGTCTTTTCTCCTCAATTTTTTCCCGTAGAGTGGTCAGTAATGTCGAATAGTAATCTCCAGTTATGATTCTGCCCTTATCCGAAAAATAAATCATGATTACTCCATGGCAATCCCAAAAAACTGAAGCAAGAACTTTTCCAGCAGATTTTGGACACGAAACTTCTTAGGTCTTGGAGAACCGGAGTGTCGCCATTCCATCGATTGTTGCCATAGTAACACAGATCGAACGCGATGCTACTACCCTTGCACGCTTTTGGTCAGCATTCAAACATTTGGGGATCCATTTTGCAGCAATTTTTCTCATGACCAAATTGACGAACTATATGATGAACGCGTTCGTATGAAATATTCAGTGCTTCAGATATCCGTTTTAGCCCAATTCGAAGGTCTGTTAAAATCATGTCATAAACTACATGCATCGATATTTTCGGGGACTGATACAGATACTGGCTTTCCCGATCGGTCATCATCTTCAATGGAAAATTTACCTCTTTCGAAGCTTGCAGTCCAATTTTTCACGGTCGCATACGAAGGACATTGATCACCGAGGGTATTAAGCATCTCTTTGTAAATCTGCTTACCTCTCAACCCTTTTAAATACAGGTACTTGATGATGGCTCAATACTCCAATTTTTCGATTTTCACAATTTCGGTGGACAGATATTTTTTTTTAATTCATTGCGCAACTCTGGTTTAGTTTTTTGACGTCAAACTTCAAACTGACACTTCTTAAAAGTTATTGTTGGTTGCTATGGTAACGCAATATTTTGTTTATGCAGGGAACTGGTCTAGGCTAACTAGATATCAATACATTCTCATTTATTAACATGTCTCAAATACGTCCGTCTTAATAGAGATCGATTTATTCTGAACTCAGAAAGCCACTGCTATCCTACAAGATTTGGAAACGACCACAGAATTCTACTTAATAGGTTGGAAAATACAAAACAAGAAATTTATTATTGGGGAACGAAACTGTATGATGAAATACCTCTGATATTGAGGAATAAAACAGAAAAAAGTTTCAGTTCATGGGCGGAATCACACTTATTGAACATATGCTGGTACTCCATTGATGAATTCCCAAAGAGTTGATCAATGACATAAATTGATTGGGTGTAGGTTTTAAAGTGTTTTATGTTCGTTATTGTTCGTCGAAGTCTTAAACAACCAACATTTTCTTCCATCTCATTTCATTACTGTCATTAGCAATAGCATGATGTTTCTTGTAAAAATAGCATTTACAATGAATAAACTCATCTATCTATCTATATATCTAATCAAATCAGGAGTAACCACTGATGAAAATCTCAATTTTGATGCTGAGTACTACCTACATTTAAAGGAAAAGCCTTGTGAGGTCAATTGACAAAAGTACTTCTGGATAACTAGGTTTTCTGCTTTGTGCTACGAGCTATTTCGCTTCCCGTCAATTTATTGTAAGTGATGAGGAACAGATCCCACCTATCCTGGAATACTGTTCCATAAATAGTGCAGCCCCTAAAGATATACTGAAACTTTTGGTTTCAAGTACAGTTTCAGTAAAAGCTCACCCACTTCTCTGGAACACTGCAGAAAGGTTAGCAATCTGACTCTGTTATATAGATATTTCCATAGACGATGCTCTTCTGAAATATCATCAATCGTTCCACCGTTAGCGAGACTGAACCGTTGAGCTCAGTCTTCATGCACATCCCTTTTGCCTCACTCTGATGTCATGCCAAACATCTCTTTACCAGAGCTTGTGTTTTCAACGAACGACAAACACTCTGGAGGTGGTTTTTTTCGTATTAATAGAAAAAAATGGATCTATGAAATTGTTTCCAATCTCCCTGTACACACGACACGCATATGCTTCTGAGAACAGTCCATAGATTCAGACATTTTTATAATCGCCTATGTGTGAAATGTCAAAGATGATATTAAAATTCCATATCTACAAATGCATTTCAGCAATCAATAATTCTAGTGGGTACTAGCATAAAAATAAAGTGATCTACGTTCTACTCGAGAAATAACGATTCCAATCAATCCAATGTAATTTCATGTCATTATAGAGCCCTTACCCGATGGAAGAAAAAGTAAACACAAAAGCTGGATGAACTTTTAACGCAACTTTTTTGATACTCCAGCAGCAATCAAGATAACGAGAATTTCCAGGAACTTTGCTGACCTTGAAATTTACATTTTTATGAAAGATTGAAGTTACCGTTGATTGTGGTACCCATTCGAACATCCCATTTGAGTTAACTAATTGAGCGTTATTTTACCGAAGAGAGAACTTTAGCGGAGTTTGTCGAATCATCATCGACTGGCAGACTTTTTACGAATTAGTATGGAAATAGAGGGAGAATCAGTGAGTTGTTCACATACATAGTGTTTCTTTTTCCATTCCACCATCGACTATCGATTTAGTGTATTTCAATTATATATCTATCCATGGATTCTGCTATTATTCGCCTCCTGATATACATAAAAGCGGGTCCAGTAAGGTGACTTTAGTCAATTTTGGAAGTTTCTCATGGTTGGGAAGAATTATTTATTAATTCATTTATTCAATTAAAGAGGTCACCCAACAGATTCACAAAGAACACATCCTATTACAGGGTGATACGTAGTGAAATAATAATGTATTATTAGAATCCATATTGTGCTGGTCGTTAGAGAACATAACATTATATTACTCACATGGTAATAACTTTTTTTAATATTAAGTAGAAATTATTCACATTCAAAAACAAGCTCTTATTCCTGAAATTCTGTATAATTATAGAAAATACAATTGATATTTGAGAATAAATTCTTTATTCGACAACAATAACATAGAATTAAATAAATTTTTGTCTCAATTTTCTTTTGAAATTCGTGAATTTGTCGCTAAAGATATCATTGTCAGAGTCACAAACAATATTATAAGTTCATGCATCTAACAAAGGTAGAATAACAATGACTATTCCACTCTTCTCAAGATATTCACGTAATCTGACCAATCACAAATCAAAGACAACTTGTATTATCGCGAAAACACCAGCTGTCTCTCAATTCTGATTGGTCTGTCAGCGTTGGTGTTTTCAACGATGTAACCATGGATGAGAAAGCAAAGTTTGACGTTTTGACATATCACAATTGTAGGCGAAAACGTCAAAATGAATTATTGATAGTTATAATACATTTTTTATGATTATAGTTGATTAATCATGGTTATGATAATAATATAATAATAATAAGTTTATTCAAAGTAAATAAAAATTTTAACAATTTCAAGTGAACATTCAAGTGACAAGATGGTATATTCTGGAAAAAAATTATTTCGAATAAATAAGAACCCACTAAGGCAGTGCCTGTGCGTGGGAAAAAGAAAAAATTACAATTATTAGTACAACACACTTTAAAATCGAGTTAAATTGAAATTTTAGTAGTAGTAAATATATATATAAATATAGAATTATCTTGTAAATTTTATTAAAATAATCAAAATAGAATAAAATTGTAGTAAATATAGTAAAAGGAAACTAGATAACACTCAGAACACATAGAAACATTGAAACATAAATATATATAGTGTAAATCTTGGTAAAACAATTAAAATACAATAGAATTATCATAAATATAGTTTAAAAAGCTAAATGACACATGAACAGAATTATTGAAAGGTAAATATCACACTTGGCGACAATACAGTAACAATAATAATGAGGTATAGATGGTTTTAGCATATTCTAATATTGAAACAGAGAATGGATACGTTCTATAGAGAGAAGATAATATTTGATCCTTTTTGATATCAGCCGGGAGAAAATTATAAAATATATTAGCTAAAAAGGTATGACTTCGCTGCCCTATTCTCGTTCTAGATGATACCATTTCAAGAGCGTTATTCGTTTTCAGACGAGTTTGGTAGACATGGCTGATGAGAGGTAGATTAAATCTGCGTTTGAATTGTCTTATCACAATTTCATAGAAATAATGCTGCCGTAAATCAAGGACTTCCGTTTCTGTAAATATAAGGTCGGATGAGTATCTGATTGGTTTTGATGATATAATGTTCAAAAATCTTTTTTGTATAATTTCGAGATTCTGCAAGTGTGCATCCGTTGCTGCCCCCTAAGCCAGAATACCGTAGGTGAGTCTTGTTTCAACCAATGCTTGATAAATAATTTTGAGATATTTGAAATCTAGTATTTACTGAAAGTGTTTGAACTTGTAAAGGAGCGAACGAAGAGTTTTGCAGACACTAGATGTTTATCCCACCGAAGATGGCAATCAACTATTATGCCCAGATATTTTGCGTTATTGGCTCTTTGTATCTTAATTGTTTCATCAGAACGTATATCAATTTGTAAGGTGTCGTAGTTAGGGAGGCCGCTGACTTAACAAGAAAAGGGAACGAAACAGGTTTTTTTCATAATTTATCGAAAGTACTTTTTGTCCAAATCATTTAATTAGATTTCCCATATCTTTTTCTGCTTTTTCTTTCAATCCGACCCAAGTATCACCCTCGTACATAACGATAGTGTTATCGGCGAAACTGGAAACGGTACCGGAGCTATTGAAGGTAAGTATAGAGTTTATATAAATCATAAAGAGTATTGGACCCAGTACGGTTCCTTGTGGTACTCCACATCGTATTTCTAAACGTTTGCTTAGTGTTTCATTAATTTTCACACATTGTTTCCTATTGAGAAGGTAAGTTTTCAACAACTCGAGAGCAGTTCCTCTAAATCCCAGATCTGGCAATACCTCTAACAACTGTGCATGATTGACAGTATCGAAGGCTTTTGCAAGATCTGAAAAAACACATAAGGATGGCCGGCATCTGTCCAAATCTTCATAGATTTTTGTTGTAAGTAAATGGATTGCGTCTTCTGTAGATGAACTAATTGTTCATGACTATAATAATACTTTCATTATCGCGAACATTCAATCACTTGTGGTATTACTACTGATAATTTGTCGAAGAAGTCGGGGGATAGAATGTTAGTCGATTTCGTGAATTATGAAGATTACAATTTAGTGAAAATTGTCGCAAGCATGAGTCTGAATCAATGAAATTGTTTACAAGTTTGAACACACAGGATGAATCATAAAATTCTCTTCCGATAAATAATGTCTCCAATTTATAAAAATCAAGATCAGCTTGATAATCGAAACAGTATCTATGACAAAAAAAACTGTAATTCAGATTACGAACCAACTTCCTTTGGACATATTCCAGTCGTCTAACATATCTATCACAAACAGTATTCCATATAACAGTATTGTACTCGAAGATGGGTCTCACCTGGGTTTTGTACATTGTTGTGATTGTGTTGTGATCCTGGAAGTCACTAGTATCAGGGAGGATAAAACCTAAGGTTTTTAGGGATTTTCCTACCGTTTGTTCTATATTACTTTCAAAGGTGAGCTTCTTGTCTAATATTATACCAAGGTATTTCATTTCGTCAATAACTGCATTCTGCTGATTTTTAATGTACAGGTGTTCGTGAGTAGAGTTGATGTTTTTGGAAAACAAAATATGATAGCAGTTTTAAAGGTTAATTGATAATCGATTTATGAGACAGTAATCAGAGAAACGATCTAGGTCGTCCTGAAACCGAAGATAGTCTGATGGTTGTCTTATTTCTTTATATGTTTTCAAATAATCTGCAAATAATTTAATTTTGGAATTAACAAACGTATCCACAATGCCGCTAACAAAAATACTGAATAAAATTGGACCTAGATGCGAGCCTTGTGGTACACCCGACTCTATAAGCTATTCTTTAGATCTGAAACCGTTTGATGTGACGTATTGAGATATCTCAGAGAGATATGAAGTCCATTTCGACAAGCTGCCATATACACCGAAGTTCCTAAGCTTAGCAATCAAAGTGGGGTGATATACTTAATCGAAGGCCTTAGAAAAATCGGTGTACTCGACACTTGTTCAAGCGCCCTTTTCCACGGACTCATATACAGGGTGTCCGGTAAACCTTGTACAATATTTGAACTGGTGATAGACCAGGTCATGACTGTTCAGAATATCGGAATTTTACCTCAGTAAAAATCTCACTGTTTTCGAGATAATGAGCATTTTTTTATTTCTGGAAAATCACTACCTCACCTTGGATTTTTGAATGCCATGTATACAAATTGGGAAGACGAATTCAAATATCTTTGCTGCTGAAGATTACTGATGAGTGATTTTTTCAGATGTACGAAACAGTTTCTCAGAAAACAATAGAATTTTTCAAGAAATTTAAAATGACGGGTAAAATAACAGATTTGAGTTTCACCAATTTGGTTAACAACAGTTTGACATTATTGTTTGAAAAAATATAACCAAGTGGAACACGATATTCACTACAAAAGAATGCCCATTTCGTCTCTACTATGGTATAAAACATACGATCATTATTTTTGGAAGGAGTAGAATTTCGATAATATTAGATTGTGATGTTATTCTGAGCTAATCAACTCTATTAGAGTCAGTAATGTATTTTATTTTTATCCTATCAAGATGAAATGATTGAATAGTTATGAATAATAACTAATGAACTGCTTAAAAGCATTCAATGAGATGTAATGAAGTAAATACTAATTCAACGTTTTTTTAATCAACATACACTATAAACCACAATAACGATTATTGAACATCGCACTGGATAATATTACAAAAATGTTATTTTCCTTCCACTCGTACGCAGAAACGACATAATTTCAAGAAGAACCTTTTCAAATGCCTTATAGGTAATAGCCCCCAAATCAGCGATTCTATGAGCGGCATTGTGCAATCGAATATAGTTCTGCATAAAGCGCTGCTGCAGCAGTAGCACTACCTCCACATTCGCCATAAATGTAGTGCATATGCGCATATTCTAGGGTGGTATAACGTATGTACGGCATGACAAAGAAATAAATACCACTGAATGAAATAAGCGGAATAATTTCAAAAAACTATGACAGAAGTGACAAGTTGTTCAAACAAAAGTTTTTAATTTTCGACAAGGATTCATCTCTTAAAAAAGTTTGCACTTATTTGGTTACACTCTGTATATCTGTCGGTCTCTGAAACTTCGTTATAATTTGGATGTTGGACAATTGCGACATTTACCACAAGAATTCGTATTATTCGGTGCCTTGTCGGATAATCGACATTTTATTTCGATAATTTTATTAGGCCTGATTACATGAAAAGTTAATTTCATTGACATACTATTTAATGCTACCAAGTAGTCCATTCTTTATCTAATCTAAATCTAAGTAAAATAATTTTTGAGCGTAAGTATAAAAGTTTATCCACTGAATCAATATTTTGCAACCTTTGGTGTGAATACAATTCAAGAAAAAAATAAGATACACCAAAACTAATAGACCGTCAGATAGTGACATATTTAGGTGCCCCATTTTCACATACAAGCCTCGAATAGGGTTGAGAAGTACATCGATGTTGAGTAAAATGGAGGGAAATTTACAAGTGGATCCTGGGGATAACATATGGAAAATTCGATTTCCCATGGAAAATTCGATTTTCCATATTTTAACGCGAGCCGTGTTCACCTAATCATTAATTAATATAACCTGGCTTCAGAAGATCAAAGGCTTGAGTGTTGAAGGTGGCTAAAGGGTTAAAATGAGGCTGTAATCTTGTAAAGAAAAATCGAGATTTTAACAGGTTTTCCCACGCAAGCCCATCGAAACTATGAAAATCTACATCGTCACTAGACCGAAAAACATAATGGCTTGAGTGGCGTGAATGGAAAAGTAGAGTTTGTCGTCGGAAAATTTAATGGAAATTCTTTTTGATTTTTCCCTATGTTTTCCCCACGAGCCACTCGTAAATTTCCCTTAATTTTACTCAACATCGACTTACTTTTCAACCCTATTCGAGGCTTGTATGTGGAAATGGGGCACCTAAATCTGTCACTATCTGACGGTCTATAAGTCACAATCTCAAAATCTTACTTTTAGCTCCTGAAGATGCTAACTTTATTGGCGAAACGCGCGACGAGTGTGATTGTGACGTAGTTTTGGTGTTTGGGTAGTTTCCTTTTTTTCTTGTATAAAAGTTGATTAAAGCCTTGATTAAAACCACGCCTAATTCAAGATTTCATACAGGGCGAAATAAAAATTTTCCTCTCAAATGTAGAATCGATTTTTTCTTAAAATGCTACATACTAACAGATCCAAATTTTGGAGTAATGTACGGATAGAAATGGTCGAAATGATGAAGTGAATGAGAATGTGTCCCAAGATTTCATAAAGGGCAAAATAAAAATTTTCCCCTCCAATGTAGAATCGATTTTTTCTTAAAACGCTACATACTAACAGATTTAAATTTTGGAGTAATGTACAGATAGAAATTGTCGAAATAATAGATCGAACGAGAATGTCTCCCAAAATTTCATACAGAGCGAAATAAAAATTTTCTTCTCAAATGTTGAATCGATTTTTTCTTAAAACGCAGCATACTAACAGATTCATATTTTGAATAATGTACAGATAGAGATGGTCAAACTGATGGAGCAAACGAGAAGGTCTCCCAAGATTTCACACAGGACGAAATAAAAATTTCCCTCTCAAATGTAGAAACGATTTTTTCTTAAAACGCTACATACTAACAGATTTAAATTTTGGAGTAAAGTACAGATAGAAATGGTCGAAATAATGAAGCGAACGAGAATGTTTCCCAAGTATTCATACAGGGCGAAATAAAAATTTTTCCCTCAAATTCGGAATCGATTTTTTCTTAAAACGCTACATACTAACAGATTCAAATTTTGGAGTAATGTATAAATAGAAATAGTCAAAATAATAGAGCAAACGAGAATGTATCCCAAGATTTCATACAGGTCGAAATAAAAATTTTCCTCTCAAATGCAGAATCGATTTTTTCTCAAAACGCTACATACTAACAGATTCAAATTTTGGAGTAATGTACAGATAGAGATGGTCAAAATGATGGAGCAAACGAGAAGGTCTCCCAAGATTTCATACAGGGCGAAATAAAAATTTTCCTCTCAAATGTAGAATCGATTTTTTCTTAAAATGCTACATACTAATAGATCCAAATTTTGGAGTAATGTACAGATAGAAATGGTGAAAATAATGGAGTAAATGAGAATTTCTCCCAAGATTTCATACAGGGCGAAATAAAAATTTTCTTCTCAAATGTAGAATCAATTTTTTCTTAAAACGCAACATACTAACAGATTCATATTTTGAAGTAATGTACAGATGAAGATGGTCAAAATGATGGAGCAAACGAGAAGGTCTCCCAAGATTTCATACAGGGCGATATACAAATTTTCCTCTCAAATGTAAAATCGATTTTTTCTTAAAATGCTACATCCTAACAGATCCAAATTTTGGAGTAATGTACAGATAGAAATGGTGGATATGATGGAGTGAATGAAAATATTTTCCAAGATTTCATACAGGGCGAAATATTTTTTCCCCTCAAATGTAGAATCGATTTTTTCTTAAAATGCTACATACTAACAGATTCAAATTTTGGAGTAATGTACGGATAGAAATGGTCGAAACGATAGAGCACACGAGACTGTCTCCCAAGATTTCATACAGGGCGAACTAAAAATTTTCCTCTCAAATGTAGAATCGATTTTTTCTTAAAACGCTACATACTAACAGATTCATATTTTGAAGTAATGTACAGATAAAGGTGGTCAAAATTATGGAGCAAACGAGAAGGTCTCCCAAGATTTCATACAGGGCGATATAAATTTTTTTCCCTCAAATGTAGAATCGATTTTTTCTTTAAATGCTACATACTAACAGATTCAAATTTTGGAGTAATGTACAGATAGAAATGGTCGAAATGATGGACTGAACGGGAATGTCTCCCAAGATTTCATACAGGGCGAAATAAAATTTTTCCTCTCAAATCTAGAATCGATTTTTTCTTAAAACGCTACATACTAACAGATTCAAATTTTGCAGTAATGTACAGATAGAAATGGTCGGAATAATTGAGCGAACGAGAATGTCTCCCAAGATTTTATATTGGGCGAAATAAAAATTTTCCTCTCAAATGTAGAATCGATTTTTTCTTAAAATGCTACATACTAACAGTTTCAAATTTTGGAGTAATGTACAGATAGAAATGGTCGAAATGATAGAGCAAACGGCAATGTCTCCCAACATTTCATACAGGGCAAAATAAAAATTTTCTTATCAAATGTAGAATCGATTTTTTCTTAAAACGCAACATACTAACAGAATCATATATTGAAGTAATGTACAGATGATTATGGTCAAAATGATGGAGCAAACGAGAAGGTCTCCCAAGATTTCATACAGGGCGAAATAAAAATTTTTCTCTCAAATGTAGAATCGTTTTTTTCTTAAAACGCTACATACTAACAGATTCAAATTTTGTAGTAATGTACAGATAGAAATGGTCAAAATAATTGGGAGAACAAGAATGTCTCCCAAGATTTCATACAGGGCGAAATAAAAATTTTCCTCTCAAATGTAGAATCGATATTTTCTTAAAACGCTACATACTAACAGATTCAAATTTTGCAGTAATGTACAGATAGAAATGGTCGAAATGATTGAGCAAACAAGGATGTCTCCCAAGATTTCATACAGGGCGAAATAAAAAATTTTTTCCTCAAATGTAGAATCGATTTTTTCTTAAAATGCTACATATTAACAGATCCAAAATTTGGAGTAATGTACAGATAGAAATGGTGAAAATGACGGAGTGAATGAAAATGTTTTCCAAGATTTCATACAGGGCGAAATGAAAATTTTCCCCTCAAATGTAGAATCGATTTTTTCTTAAAATGCTACATACTAACAGATTCAAATTTTGGAGTAATGTACGGATAGAAATGGTCGAAACGATAGAGCAGACGAGACTGTCTCCCAAGATTTCAAACAGGGCGAACTAAAAATTTTCCTCTCAAATGTAGAATCGATTTTTTCTTAAAATGCTACATACTAACAGATTCATATTTTGAAGTTATGTACAGATAAAGGTGGTCAAAATGATGGAGCAAACGAGAAGGTCTCCCAAGATTTCATACAGGGCGATATAACATTTTTTCCCTCAAATGTAGAATCGATTTTTTCTTTAAATGCTACATACTAACAGATTCAAATTTTGGAGTAATGTACAGATAGAAATGGTGGAAATGATGGAGTGAACGAGAATGTCTTCCAAGATTTCATACAGGGCGAAATAAAATTTTTCCTCTCAAATCTAGAATCGATTTTTTCTTAAAACGCTACATACTAACAGATTCAAATTTTGCAGTAATGTACAGATAGAAATGGTCCAAATAATTGAGCGAACAAGAATGTCTCCCAAGATTTCATACAGGACGAAATAAAAATTTTCCTCTCAAAAATTTAATCGATTTTTTCTTAAAACGCTACATACTAACAGATTCAAATTTTGCAGTAATGTACAGATAGAAATGGTCGGAATAATTGAGCGAACGAGAATGTCTCCCAGGATTTCATACTGGGCGAAATAAAAATTTCCCTCTCAAATGTAGAATCAATTTTTTCTTAAAATGCTACATACTAACAGATTCAAATTTTGGGGTAATGTACAGATAGGAATGGTCGAAATGATAGAGCAAACGGCAATGTCTCCCAACATTTCATACAGGGCAAAATAAAAATTTTCTTATCAAATGTAGAATCGATTTTTTCTTAAAACGCAACATACTAACAGAATCATATATTGAAGTAATGTACAGATGATTATGGTCAAAATGATGGAGCAAACGAGAAGGTCTCCCAAGATTTCATACAGGGCGAAATAAAAATTTTTCTCTCAAATGTAGAATCGTTTTTTTCTTAAAACGCTACATACTAACAGATTCAAATTTTGTAGTAATGTACAGATAGAAATGGTCAAAATAATTGGGAGAACAAGAACGTCTCCCAAGATTTCATACAGGGCGAAATAAAAATTTTCCTCTCAAATGTAGAATCGATATTTTCTTAAAACGCTACATACTAACAGTTTCAAATATTGCAGTAATGTACAGATAGAAATGGTCGAAATGATTGAGCAAACAAGGCTGTCTCCCAAGATTTCATACAGGGCGAAATAAATTTTTTTTTCCTCAAATGTAGAATCGATTTTTTCATAAAATGCTACATACTAACAGATCCAAATTTTGGAGTAATGTACAGATAGAAATGGTGGAAATGACGGAGTGAATGAAAATGTTTTCCAAGATTTCATACAGGGCGAAATGAAAATTTTCCCCTCAAATGTAGAATCGATTTTTTCTTAAAATGCTACATACTAACAGATTCAAATTTTGGAGTAATGTACGGATAGAAATGGTCGAAACGATAGAGCAGACGAGACTGTCTCCCAAGATTCCATACAGGGCGAACTAAAAATTTTCCTCTCAAATGTAGAATCGATTTTTTCTTAAAATGCTACATACTAACAGATTCATATTTTGAAGTAATGTACAGATAAAGGTGGTCAAAATGATGGAGCAAACGAGAAGGTCTCCCAAGATTTCATACAGGGCGATATAAATTTTTTTCCCTCAAATGTAGAATCGATTTTTTTCTTTAAATGCTACATACTAACAGATTCAAATTTTGGAGTAATGTACAGATAGAAATGGTGGAAATGATAGAGTGAACGAGAATGTCTCCCAAGATTTCATACAGGGTGAAATAAAATTTTTCCTCTCAAATCTAGAATCGATTTTTTCTTTAAACGCTACATACTAACATATTCAAATTTTGCAGTAATGTACAGATAGAAATGGTCCAAATAATTGAGCGAACAAGAATGTCTCCCAAGATTTCATACAGGACGAAATAAAAATTTTCCTCTCAAAAATTGAATCGATTTTTTCTTAAAACGCTACATACTAACAGATTCAAATTTTGCAGTAATGTACAGATAGAAATGGTCGGAATAATTGAGCGAACGAGAATGTCTCCCAAGATTTCATACTGGGCGAAATAAAAATTTCCCTCTCAAATGTAGAATCAATTTTTTCTTAAAACGCTACATACTAACAGATTCAAATTTTGGAGTAATGTACAGATGAAATGATAGAGCAAACGGCAATGTCTCCCAACAATTCATACAGGGCAAAATAAAAATTTTCTTATCAAATGTAGAATCGAATTTTTCTTAAAACGCAACATACTAACAGATTCATATATTGAAGTAATGTACAGATGAATATGGTCAAAATGATGGAGCAAACGAGAAGGTCTCCCAAGATTTCATACAGGGCGAAATAAAAATGTTTCTCTCAAATGTAGAATCGTTTTTATCTCAAAACGCTACATACTAACAGATTCAAATTTTGTAGTAATGTACAGATAGAAATGGTCAAAATAATTGAGAGAACAAGAATGTCTCCCATGATTTCATACAGGGCGAAATAAAAATTTTCCTCTCAAATGTAGAATCGATAATTTCTTAAAACGCTACATACTAACAGATTCAAATTTTGGAGTAATGTACGGACAGAAATGGTCGAAACGATAGAGCAGACGAGACTTTGTCCCAAGATTTCATACAGGGCGAAATAAAAATTTCCCTCTCAAATGTAGAATCGATTTTTTCTTAAAATGCTACATACTAACAGATTCAAATTTTGGAGTAATGTACGGATAGAAATGGTCGAAACAATAGAGCAGACGAGACTGTCTCCCAAGATTTTATACAGGGCGAACTAAAAATTTTCCTATCAAATGTAGAATCGATTTTTTCTTAAAACGCTACATACTAACAGATTCATATTTTGAAGTAATGTACAGATAAAGGTGATAAAAATGATGGAGCAAACGAGAAGGTCTCCCAAGATTTCATACAATTTACGATATACAATTTTTTCCCTCAAATGTAGAATCGATTTTTTCTTTAAATGCTACATACTAACAGATTCAAATTTTGGAGTAATGTACAGATAGAAATGGTCGAAATGATGGAGTGAACGAGAATATCTCCCAAGATTTCATACAGGGCGAAATAAAATTTTTCCTCTCAAATGTAGAATCGATTTTTTCTTAAAACGCTACATACTAACAGATTCAAATTTTGCAGTAATGTACAGATAGAAATGGTCGAAATAATTGAGCGAACAAGAATGTCTCCCAAGATTTCATACAGGACGAAATAAAAATTTTCCTCTCAAAAATAGAATCGATTTTTTCTTAAAACGCTACATACTAACAGATTTAAATTTTGCAGTAATGTACAGATAGAAATGGTCGGAATAATTGAGCGAACGAGAATGTCTCCCAAGATTTCATACTGGGCGAAATAAAAATTTCCCTCTCAAATGTAGAATCGATTTTTTTCTTAAAATGCTACATACTAACAGATTCAAATTTTGGAGAAATGTACAGATAGAAATGGTCGAAATGATAGAGCAAACGAGAATGTCTCCCAACATTTCATACAGGGCAAAATAAAAAATTTCTTCTCAAATGTACAATCGATTTTTTCTTAAAACGCAACAAACTAACAGATTCATATATTGAAGTAATGTACAGATGAAGATGGTCAAAATGATGGAGCAAACGAGAAGGTCTCCCAAGATTTCATACAGGGCGAAATAAAAAATTTTCTCTCAAATGTAGAATCGATTCTTTCTTAAAACGCTATATACTAACAGATTCAAATTTTGTAGTAATGTGCAGATAGAAATAGTCGAAATAATTGAGAGAACAAGAATGTCTCCCAAGATTTCATACAGGGCGAAATAAAAATTTTCCTCTCAAATATAAAATCGATATTTTCTTAAGACGCTACATACTAACAGATTCAAATTTTGCAGTAATGTACAGATAGAAATGGTCGAAATAATTGAGTGAACAAGAATGTCTTCCAAGATTTCATACAGGGCGAAATAAAAATTTTCCTCTCAAATGTAGAATCGATTTTTTCTTAAAACGCTACATACTAATAGATTCAAATTTTGCAGTAATGTACATATAGAAATGGTCGAAATAATTGAGCGAACGAGAATGTCTCCCAAGATTTCATACAGGGCGAAATAAAAATTTCCCTCTCAAATGTAGAATCGATTTTTTCTTAAAATGCTACATACTAACAGATTCAAATTTTGGAGTAATGTACAAATAGAAATGGTCGAAATGATAGAGCAAACAAGAATGTCTCCCAACATTTCATACAGGGCAAAATGAAAATTTTCTTCTCAAATGTAGAATCGATTTTTTCTTAAAACGCAAAATACTAACAGATTCATATTTTGAAGTAATGTACAGATGAAGATGGTCAAAATGATGGAGCAAACGAGAAGGTCTCCCAAGATTTCATACAGGGCGAAATAAAAATTTTCCTCTCGAATGTAGAATCGATTTTTTCTTAAAACACTACATACTAACAGATTGAAATTTTGTAGTAAAGTACAGATAGAAATGGTCAAAATAATTAAGCAAACGAGAATGTCTCCCGAAATTTCATACACGACGAAATAAAAATTTCCCTCTCAAATGTAGAATCGATTTTTTCTTAAAATGCTACATACTAACAGACTCAAATTTTGGAGTAATGTACAGATAGAAATGGTCGAAATGATAGAGCAAACGACAATGTCCCCCAACATTTCATACGGTGCAAAATAAAAATTTTCTTCTCAAATGTAGAATCGATTTTTTCTTAAAACGCAACATACTAACAGATTCATATATTGAAGTAATGTACATATAAAGATGGTCAAATTGATGGAGAAAACGAGAAGGTCTCCCAAGATTTTATACAGGGCGAAATAAAAATTTTTCTCTCAAATATAGAATCGATTTTTTCTTAAAACGCTACATACTAACATATTCAAATTTTGTAGTAATGTACATATAGAAATAGTCGAAATAATTGTGAGAACAAGAATGTCTTCCAAGATTTCATACAGGGCGAAATAAACATTTTCCTCTCGAATGTAGAATCGATATTTTCTCAAAACGCTACATACTAACAGATTCAAATTTTGCAGTAATGTACAGATAGAAATGGTCGTAATAATTGAGCGAACAAGAATGTCTCCCAAGATTTCCTACAGGGCAAAATAAAAATTTTCCTCTCAAATGTAGAATCGATTTTTTCTTAAAACGCTACATACTAACGGATTCAAGTTTTGCAGTAACGTACAAATAGAAATGGCCGAAATAACTGAGCAAACGAGAATGTCTCCCAAGATTTCATACAGGACGAAATAAAAATTTCCCTCTCAAATGTAGAATCGATTTTTTCTTAAAACGATACATACTAACAGATTAAAATTTTGCAGTAATGATCAGATAGAAATGGTCGGAATAATTGAGCGAACGAGAATATCTCCCGAAATTTCATACAGGACCAAATAAAAATTTCCCTCTCAAATGTAGAATCGATTTTTTCTTAAAACGATACATACGAACAGATTAAAATTTCTGAGTAATGTACAGATATAAATGTTCGAAATAATGGAGTGAACGAGAATGTCTTCCAAGATATCATACAGGGCGAAATAAAAATTTTCTTCTCAAATGTAGAATCGATTTTTTCTTGAAACGCATCATACTAACAGATTCATATTTTGAAGTAATGTACAGATAGAGATGGTCAAAATGATGGAGCAGACGAGAAGATCTCCCAAAATTTCATACAGGGCGAAATAAAAATTTTCATCTCAAATGTAGAATCGATTTTTTCTTAAAATGCTACATACTAACAGTTCCAAATTTTGGAGTAATGTACAGATGGAAATGGTGGAAATGATGGAGTGAATGAGAATGTCTTCCAAGATTTCATACAGGGCGAAATAAAAATTTTCCCCTCAAATGTAGAATCGATTTTTTCATAAAATGCTAAATACTAACAGATTCAAATTTTGGAGTAATGTACGGATAGAAATGGTCGAAATGATGGAGTGAACGAGAATGCCTCCCAAGATTTCATACAGGGCGAAATAAAAATTTTCCCCTCAAATGTAGAATCGATTTTTTCTTAAAATGCTACATACTAACAGATTAGCATTTTGGAGTAATGTACGGATAGAAATGGTCGAAACGATAGAGCAGACGAGACTGTCTCCCAAGATTTCATACAGGGCGTACTAAAAGTTTTCCCCTCAAATGTAGAATCGATTTTTTCTTAAAACGCTGCATACTAACAGATTCATATTTTGAAGTAATGTACAGATAAAGATGGTCAAAATGATGGAGCAAACGAGAAGGTCTCCCAAGATTTCAAACAGGGCGAAATAAAATTTTTCCCCTCAAATGTAGAATCGATTTTTTCTTTAAATGCTGCATACTAACAGAATAAAATATTGGAGTAATGTACGGATAGAAATGCTCGAAATAAATGAGCGAACAAGAATGTCTCCCAAGATTTCATACAGGGCGGAATAAAAATTTTCCTCTCAAATATAGAATCGAATTATTTTTCTTAAAACGCTACATACCAACAGATTCAAATTTTGCAGTAATGTACAGATAGAAATGGTCGAAATATTTTAGCGAACGAGAATGTCTCCCAAGATTCCATACAGAGCGAAATAAAAATTTCCATCTCAAATGTAGAATCGATTTTTTCTTAAAATGCTACATACTAACAGATTCAAATTTTGAAGTAATGTACAGATAGAAATGGTCGAAATGATAGAGCAAACGACAATGTCTCCCACCATTTCATACAGGGCTAAATAAAAATTTTCTTCTCAAATGTAGAATCGATTTTTTCTTAAAACGCAACATACTAACAGATTCATATATTGAAGTAATGTACAGATGGAGATGGTCAAAATGATGGAGCAAACGAGAAGGTCTCCCAAGTTTTTATACAGGGCGAAATAAAAATTTCTCTCCCAAATGTAGAGTCGAATTTTTATTAAAACGCTACATACTAACAGATTCAAATTTTATTGTAATGTACAGATAGAAATGGTCGAAATAATTGAGAGAACAAGAATGTCTTCCAAGATTTCATACAGGGCGAAATAAAAATTTTCCTCTCAAATGTAGAATCGATATTTTCTCAAAACGCTACATACTAACAGATTCAAATTTTGCAGTAATGTACAAATAGAAATGGTCGAAATAATTGAGTAAACGAGAATGTCTCCCAAGATTTCATACAGGGCGAAATAAAAATTTCCCTCTCAAATGTAGAATCGATTTTTTCTTAAAACGATACATACGAACAGATTACAATTTCTGAGTAATGTACAGATAGAAATGGTTGAAATAATGGAGTGAACGAGAATGTCTCCCAAGATTTCATACAGGGCGAAATAAAAATTATCTTCTCAAATGTAGAATCGAATTTTTCTCAAAACGCATCATACTAACAGATTCATATTTTGAAGTAATGTACAGATAGAGATGCTCAAAATGATGGAGCAGACAAGAAGGTCTCCCAAGATTTCATACAGGGCAAAATAATAATTTTCCTCTCAAATGTAGAATCGATTTTTTCTCAAAATGCTACATACTAACAGATCCAAATTTTGGAGTAATGTACAGTTAGAAATGGTGGAAATGATAGAGTGAATGAGAATATCTTCCAAGATTTCATACTGGGCGAAATAAAAATTTCCCTCTCAAATGTAGAATCGATTTTTTCTTAAAATTCTACATATTAACAGATTAAAATTTTGGAGTAATGTACGGATAGAAATGGTCAAAATGATAGAGCGAACGAGAACGTCTCCCAAGATTTCATACAGGGCGAACTAAAAATTTTCCTCTCTAATGTAGAATCGATTTTTTCTTAAAACGCTACATACTAACAGATTCAAATTTTGGTGTAATGTACAGATAGAAATGGTCGAAATGATGGAGTAAATGAGAATGTCTTCCAAGATTCCATACAGGGCGAAATAAAAATTTTCCCCTCAATTGTAGAATCGATTTTTTCATAAAATGCTACATACTAACAGATTCAAATTTTGGAGTAATGTACGGATAGAAATGGTCGAAACGATAGAGCAGACGAGACTTTCTCCCAAGATTTCGTACAGGGCGAACTAAAAATTTTCCTCTCAAATGTAGAATCGATATTTTCTTAAAACGCTACATACTTACAGATTCAAATTTTGCAGTAATGTACAGATAGAAATGGTCGAAATGATTGAGAAAACAAGAATGTCTACCAAGATTTCTACAGGGCGAAATAAAAAATTTCCCCTCAAATGTAGAATCGATTTTTTCTTAAAACGCTACATACTAACAGATTCAAATTTTGCAGTAATGTACAGATAGAAATGGTCCAAATAATTGAGCGAACAAGAATGTCTCCCAAGATTTCATACAGGACGAAATAAAAATTTTCCTCTCAAAAATTGAATCGATTTTTTCTTAAAACGCTACATACTAACAGATTCAAATTTTGCAGTAATGTACAGATAGAAATGGTCGGAATAATTGAGCGAACGAGAATGTCTCCCAGGATTTCATACTGGGCGAAATAAAAATTTCCCTCTCAAATGTAGAATCAATTTTTTCTTAAAATGCTACATACTAACAGATTCAAATTTTGGGGTAATGTACAGATAGGAATGGTCGAAATGATAGAGCAAACGGCAATGTCTCCCAACATTTCATACAGGGCAAAATAAAAATTTTCTTATCAAATGTAGAATCGATTTTTTCTTAAAACGCAACATACTAACAGAATCATATATTGAAGTAATGTACAGATGATTATGGTCAAAATGATGGAGCAAACGAGAAGGTCTCCCAAGATTTCATACAGGGCGAAATAAAAATTTTTCTCTCAAATGTAGAATCGTTTTTTTCTTAAAACGCTACATACTAACAGATTCAAATTTTGTAGTAATGTACAGATAGAAATGGTCAAAATAATTGGGAGAACAAGAACGTCTCCCAAGATTTCATACAGGGCGAAATAAAAATTTTCCTCTCAAATGTAGAATCGATATTTTCTTAAAACGCTACATACTAACAGTTTCAAATATTGCAGTAATGTACAGATAGAAATGGTCGAAATGATTGAGCAAACAAGGCTGTCTCCCAAGATTTCATACAGGGCGAAATAAAATTTTTTTTCCTCAAATGTAGAATCGATTTTTTCATAAAATGCTACATACTAACAGATCCAAATTTTGGAGTAATGTACAGATAGAAATGGTGGAAATGACGGAGTGAATGAAAATGTTTTCCAAGATTTCATACAGGGCGAAATGAAAATTTTCCCCTCAAATGTAGAATCGATTTTTTCTTAAAATGCTACATACTAACAGATTCAAATTTTGGAGTAATGTACGGATAGAAATGGTCGAAACGATAGAGCAGACGAGACTGTCTCCCAAGATTCCATACAGGGCGAACTAAAAATTTTCCTCTCAAATGTAGAATCGATTTTTTCTTAAAATGCTACATACTAACAGATTCATATTTTGAAGTAATGTACAGATAAAGGTGGTCAAAATGATGGAGCAAACGAGAAGGTCTCCCAAGATTTCATACAGGGCGATATAAATTTTTTTCCCTCAAATGTAGAATCGATTTTTTCTTTAAATGCTACATACTAACAGATTCAAATTTTGGAGTAATGTACAGATAGAAATGGTGGAAATGATAGAGTGAACGAGAATGTCTCCCAAGATTTCATACAGGGTGAAATAAAATTTTTCCTCTCAAATCTAGAATCGATTTTTTCTTTAAACGCTACATACTAACATATTCAAATTTTGCAGTAATGTACAGATAGAAATGGTCCAAATAATTGAGCGAACAAGAATGTCTCCCAAGATTTCATACAGGACGAAATAAAAATTTTCCTCTCAAAAATTGAATCGATTTTTTCTTAAAACGCTACATACTAACAGATTCAAATTTTGCAGTAATGTACAGATAGAAATGGTCGGAATAATTGAGCGAACGAGAATGTCTCCCAAGATTTCATACTGGGCGAAATAAAAATTTCCCTCTCAAATGTAGAATCAATTTTTTCTTAAAACGCTACATACTAACAGATTCAAATTTTGGAGTAATGTACAGATAGAAATGGTCGAAATGATAGAGCAAACGGCAATGTCTCCCAACAATTCATACAGGGCAAAATAAAAATTTTCTTATCAAATGTAGAATCGAATTTTTCTTAAAACGCAACATACTAACAGATTCATATATTGAAGTAATGTACAGATGAATATGGTCAAAATGATGGAGCAAACGAGAAGGTCTCCCAAGATTTCATACAGGGCGAAATAAAAATGTTTCTCTCAAATGTAGAATCGTTTTTATCTCAAAACGCTACATACTAACAGATTCAAATTTTGTAGTAATGTACAGATAGAAATGGTCAAAATAATTGAGAGAACAAGAATGTCTCCCATGATTTCATACAGGGCGAAATAAAAATTTTCCTCTCAAATGTAGAATCGATAATTTCTTAAAACGCTACATACTAACAGATTCAAATTTTGGAGTAATGTACGGACAGAAATGGTCGAAACGATAGAGCAGACGAGACTTTGTCCCAAGATTTCATACAGGGCGAAATAAAAATTTCCCTCTCAAATGTAGAATCGATTTTTTCTTAAAATGCTACATACTAACAGATTCAAATTTTGGAGTAATGTACGGATAGAAATGGTCGAAACAATAGAGCAGACGAGACTGTCTCCCAAGATTTTATACAGGGCGAACTAAAAATTTTCCTATCAAATGTAGAATCGATTTTTTCTTAAAACGCTACATACTAACAGATTCATATTTTGAAGTAATGTACAGATAAAGGTGATAAAAATGATGGAGCAAACGAGAAGGTCTCCCAAGATTTCATACAATTTACGATATACAATTTTTTCCCTCAAATGTAGAATCGATTTTTTCTTTAAATGCTACATACTAACAGATTCAAATTTTGGAGTAATGTACAGATAGAAATGGTCGAAATGATGGAGTGAACGAGAATATCTCCCAAGATTTCATACAGGGCGAAATAAAATTTTTCCTCTCAAATGTAGAATCGATTTTTTCTTAAAACGCTACATACTAACAGATTCAAATTTTGCAGTAATGTACAGATAGAAATGGTCGAAATAATTGAGCGAACAAGAATGTCTCCCAAGATTTCATACAGGACGAAATAAAAATTTTCCTCTCAAAAATAGAATCGATTTTTTCTTAAAACGCTACATACTAACAGATTTAAATTTTGCAGTAATGTACAGATAGAAATGGTCGGAATAATTGAGCGAACGAGAATGTCTCCCAAGATTTCATACTGGGCGAAATAAAAATTTCCCTCTCAAATGTAGAATCGATTTTTTTCTTAAAATGCTACATACTAACAGATTCAAATTTTGGAGAAATGTACAGATAGAAATGGTCGAAATGATAGAGCAAACGAGAATGTCTCCCAACATTTCATACAGGGCAAAATAAAAAATTTCTTCTCAAATGTACAATCGATTTTTTCTTAAAACGCAACAAACTAACAGATTCATATATTGAAGTAATGTACAGATGAAGATGGTCAAAATGATGGAGCAAACGAGAAGGTCTCCCAAGATTTCATACAGGGCGAAATAAAAAATTTTCTCTCAAATGTAGAATCGATTCTTTCTTAAAACGCTATATACTAACAGATTCAAATTTTGTAGTAATGTGCAGATAGAAATAGTCGAAATAATTGAGAGAACAAGAATGTCTCCCAAGATTTCATACAGGGCGAAATAAAAATTTTCCTCTCAAATATAAAATCGATATTTTCTTAAGACGCTACATACTAACAGATTCAAATTTTGCAGTAATGTACAGATAGAAATGGTCGAAATAATTGAGTGAACAAGAATGTCTTCCAAGATTTCATACAGGGCGAAATAAAAATTTTCCTCTCAAATGTAGAATCGATTTTTTCTTAAAACGCTACATACTAATAGATTCAAATTTTGCAGTAATGTACATATAGAAATGGTCGAAATAATTGAGCGAACGAGAATGTCTCCCAAGATTTCATACAGGGCGAAATAAAAATTTCCCTCTCAAATGTAGAATCGATTTTTTCTTAAAATGCTACATACTAACAGATTCAAATTTTGGAGTAATGTACAAATAGAAATGGTCGAAATGATAGAGCAAACAAGAATGTCTCCCAACATTTCATACAGGGCAAAATGAAAATTTTCTTCTCAAATGTAGAATCGATTTTTTCTTAAAACGCAAAATACTAACAGATTCATATTTTGAAGTAATGTACAGATGAAGATGGTCAAAATGATGGAGCAAACGAGAAGGTCTCCCAAGATTTCATACAGGGCGAAATAAAAATTTTCCTCTCGAATGTAGAATCGATTTTTTCTTAAAACACTACATACTAACAGATTGAAATTTTGTAGTAAAGTACAGATAGAAATGGTCAAAATAATTAAGCAAACGAGAATGTCTCCCGAAATTTCATACACGACGAAATAAAAATTTCCCTCTCAAATGTAGAATCGATTTTTTCTTAAAATGCTACATACTAACAGACTCAAATTTTGGAGTAATGTACAGATAGAAATGGTCGAAATGATAGAGCAAACGACAATGTCCCCCAACATTTCATACGGTGCAAAATAAAAATTTTCTTCTCAAATGTAGAATCGATTTTTTCTTAAAACGCAACATACTAACAGATTCATATATTGAAGTAATGTACATATAAAGATGGTCAAATTGATGGAGAAAACGAGAAGGTCTCCCAAGATTTTATACAGGGCGAAATAAAATTTTTTCTCTCAAATATAGAATCGATTTTTTCTTAAAACGCTACATACTAACATATTCAAATTTTGTAGTAATGTACATATAGAAATAGTCGAAATAATTGTGAGAACAAGAATGTCTTCCAAGATTTCATACAGGGCGAAATAAACATTTTCCTCTCGAATGTAGAATCGATATTTTCTCAAAACGCTACATACTAACAGATTCAAATTTTGCAGTAATGTACAGATAGAAATGGTCGTAATAATTGAGCGAACAAGAATGTCTCCCAAGATTTCCTACAGGGCAAAATAAAAATTTTCCTCTCAAATGTAGAATCGATTTTTTCTTAAAACGCTACATACTAACGGATTCAAGTTTTGCAGTAACGTACAAATAGAAATGGCCGAAATAACTGAGCAAACGAGAATGTCTCCCAAGATTTCATACAGGACGAAATAAAAATTTCCCTCTCAAATGTAGAATCGATTTTTTCTTAAAACGATACATACTAACAGATTAAAATTTTGCAGTAATGATCAGATAGAAATGGTCGGAATAATTGAGCGAACGAGAATATCTCCCGAAATTTCATACAGGACGAAATAAAAATTTCCCTCTCAAATGTAGAATCGATTTTTTCTTAAAACGATACATACGAACAGATTAAAATTTCTGAGTAATGTACAGATATAAATGTTCGAAATAATGGAGTGAACGAGAATGTCTTCCAAGATATCATACAGGGCGAAATAAAAATTTTCTTCTCAAATGTAGAATCGATTTTTTCTTGAAACGCATCATACTAACAGATTCATATTTTGAAGTAATGTACAGATAGAGATGGTCAAAATGATGGAGCAGACGAGAAGATCTCCCAAAATTTCATACAGGGCGAAATAAAAATTTTCATCTCAAATGTAGAATCGATTTTTTCTTAAAATGCTACATACTAACAGTTCCAAATTTTGGAGTAATGTACAGATGGAAATGGTGGAAATGATGGAGTGAATGAGAATGTCTTCCAAGATTTCATACAGGGCGAAATAAAAATTTTCCCCTCAAATGTAGAATCGATTTTTTCATAAAATGCTAAATACTAACAGATTCAAATTTTGGAGTAATGTACGGATAGAAATGGTCGAAATGATGGAGTGAACGAGAATGCCTCCCAAGATTTCATACAGGGCGAAATAAAAATTTTCCCCTCAAATGTAGAATCGATTTTTTCTTAAAATGCTACATACTAACAGATTAGCATTTTGGAGTAATGTACGGATAGAAATGGTCGAAACGATAGAGCAGACGAGACTGTCTCCCAAGATTTCATACAGGGCGTACTAAAAGTTTTCCCCTCAAATGTAGAATCGATTTTTTCTTAAAACGCTGCATACTAACAGATTCATATTTTGAAGTAATGTACAGATAAAGATGGTCAAAATGATGGAGCAAACGAGAAGGTCTCCCAAGATTTCAAACAGGGCGAAATAAAATTTTTCCCCTCAAATGTAGAATCGATTTTTTCTTTAAATGCTGCATACTAACAGAATAAAATATTGGAGTAATGTACGGATAGAAATGCTCGAAATAAATGAGCGAACAAGAATGTCTCCCAAGATTTCATACAGGGCGGAATAAAAATTTTCCTCTCAAATATAGAATCGAATTATTTTTCTTAAAACGCTACATACCAACAGATTCAAATTTTGCAGTAATGTACAGATAGAAATGGTCGAAATATTTTAGCGAACGAGAATGTCTCCCAAGATTCCATACAGAGCGAAATAAAAATTTCCATCTCAAATGTAGAATCGATTTTTTCTTAAAATGCTACATACTAACAGATTCAAATTTTGAAGTAATGTACAGATAGAAATGGTCGAAATGATAGAGCAAACGACAATGTCTCCCACCATTTCATACAGGGCTAAATAAAAATTTTCTTCTCAAATGTAGAATCGATTTTTTCTTAAAACGCAACATACTAACAGATTCATATATTGAAGTAATGTACAGATGGAGATGGTCAAAATGATGGAGCAAACGAGAAGGTCTCCCAAGTTTTTATACAGGGCGAAATAAAAATTTCTCTCCCAAATGTAGAGTCGAATTTTTATTAAAACGCTACATACTAACAGATTCAAATTTTATTGTAATGTACAGATAGAAATGGTCGAAATAATTGAGAGAACAAGAATGTCTTCCAAGATTTCATACAGGGCGAAATAAAAATTTTCCTCTCAAATGTAGAATCGATATTTTCTCAAAACGCTACATACTAACAGATTCAAATTTTGCAGTAATGTACAAATAGAAATGGTCGAAATAATTGAGTAAACGAGAATGTCTCCCAAGATTTCATACAGGGCGAAATAAAAATTTCCCTCTCAAATGTAGAATCGATTTTTTCTTAAAACGATACATACGAACAGATTACAATTTCTGAGTAATGTACAGATAGAAATGGTTGAAATAATGGAGTGAACGAGAATGTCTCCCAAGATTTCATACAGGGCGAAATAAAAATTATCTTCTCAAATGTAGAATCGAATTTTTCTCAAAACGCATCATACTAACAGATTCATATTTTGAAGTAATGTACAGATAGAGATGCTCAAAATGATGGAGCAGACAAGAAGGTCTCCCAAGATTTCATACAGGGCAAAATAATAATTTTCCTCTCAAATGTAGAATCGATTTTTTCTCAAAATGCTACATACTAACAGATCCAAATTTTGGAGTAATTTACAGTTAGAAATGGTGGAAATGATAGAGTGAATGAGAATATCTTCCAAGATTTCATACTGGGCGAAATAAAAATTTCCCTCTCAAATGTAGAATCGATTTTTTCTTAAAATTCTACATATTAACAGATTAAAATTTTGGAGTAATGTACGGATAGAAATGGTCAAAATGATAGAGCGAACGAGAACGTCTCCCAAGATTTCATACAGGGCGAACTAAAAATTTTCCTCTCTAATGTAGAATCGATTTTTTCTTAAAACGCTACATACTAACAGATTCAAATTTTGGTGTAATGTACAGATAGAAATGGTCGAAATGATGGAGTAAATGAGAATGTCTTCCAAGATTCCATACAGGGCGAAATAAAAATTTTCCCCTCAATTGTAGAATCGATTTTTTCATAAAATGCTACATACTAACAGATTCAAATTTTGGAGTAATGTACGGATAGAAATGGTCGAAACGATAGAGCAGACGAGACTTTCTCCCAAGATTTCGTACAGGGCGAACTAAAAATTTTCCTCTCAAATGTAGAATCGATATTTTCTTAAAACGCTACATACTTACAGATTCAAATTTTGCAGTAATGTACAGATAGAAATGGTCGAAATGATTGAGAAAACAAGAATGTCTACCAAGATTTCTACAGGGCGAAATAAAAAATTTCCCCTCAAATGTAGAATCGATTTTTTCTTAAAACGCTACATACTAACAGATTCAAATTTTGGAGTAATGTACAGATAGAAATGGTCGAAATGATGGAGTGAATGAGAATGTCTTCCAAGATTCCATACAGGGCGAAATAAAAATTTTCCCCTCAATTGTAGAATCGATTTTTTCCTAAAATGCTACATACTAACAGATTCAAATTTTGGAGTAATGTACGGATAGAAATGGTCGAAACGATAGAGCAGACGAGACTTTCTCCCAAGATTTCGTACAGGGCGAACTAAAAATTTTCCTCTCAAATGTAGAATCGATTTTTTCTTAAAACGCTACATACTAACAGATTCATATTTTGAAGTAATGTAAAGATAGAGATGGTCAAAATGATGGAGCAGACGAGAAGGTCTCCCAAAATTTCATACATGGCGAAATAAAAATTTTCTTCTCAAATGTAGAATCGATTTTTTCTTAAAACGCATCATACTGACAGATTCATATTTTGAAGTAATGTACAGATAGAGATGTTCAAAATGATGGAGCAGACGAGAAGGTCTCCCAAGATTTCATACAGGGCGAAATAAAAATTTTCCTCTCAAATGTCGAATCGATTTTTTCTTAAAATGCTACATACTGACAGATCCAAATTTTGGAGTAATGTACAGTTAGAAATGGTGGAAATGATGGAGTGGATGAAAATGTTTTCCAAGATTTCATACAGGGCGAAATAAAAATTTTCCCCTCAAATGTAGAATCGATTTTTTCTTAAAATGCTACATACTAACAGATTCAAATTTTGGAGTAAAGTATGGATAGAAATGGTCGAAACGATTGAGCAGACGAGACTGTCTCCCAAGATTTCATACAGGGCGAACTAAAAATTTTCCTCTCAAATGTAGAATCGATTTTATCTTAAAACGCTACATACTAACAGATTCATATTTTGAAGTAATGTACAGATAAAGGTGGTCAAAATGATGGAGCAAACGAGAAGGTCTCCCAAGATTTCATACAGGGCGATATAAAATTTTTTCCCTCAAATGTAGAATCGATTTTTTCTTTAAATGCTACATACTAACAGATTCAAATTTTGGAGTAATGTACAGATAGAAATGGTCGAAATGATGGAGTGAACGAGAATGTCTCCCAAGATTTCATACAGGGCGAAATAAAATTTTTCCTCTCAAATGTAGAATCGATTTTTTCTTAAAACGCTACATACTAACAGATTCAAATTTTGCAGTAATGTACAGATAGAAATGGTCGAAATAATTGAGCGAACAAGAATGTCTCCCAAGATTTCATACAGGACGAAATAAAAATTTTCCTCTCAAAAATAGAATCGATTTATTCTTAAAACGCTACATACTAACAGATTCAAATTTTGCAGTAATGTACAGATAGAAATGGTCGGAAAAATTGAGCGAACGAGAATATCTCCCAAGATTTCATACTGGGCGAAATAAAAATTTCCCTCTCAAATGTAGAATCGATTTTTTCTTAAAATGCTACATACTAAAAGATTCAAATTTTGGAGAAATGTACAGATAGAAATGGTCGAAATGATAGAGCGAACGTGAATGTCTCCCAACATTTCATACAGGGCAAAATAAAAATTTTCTTCTCAAATGTAGAATCGATTTTTTCTTAAAACGCAACATACAAACAGATTCATATATTGAAGTAATGTACAGATGAAGATGGTCAAAATGATGGAGCAAACGAGCTGATGGCTCTTTTCTGTAGAATGAAGACCATTTTAAAAAGATATTGCGAACACACGCCCCAGTAGCAAATACCATAACGGAGATGAGACTCCACCAGTGAAAAATAGACCTTTCTTGCATTGGCAGTATCTAATTAATTTGGTGTAATGCGTACAGCGTAGCACCCTGAGGCTAACCGCTCACACAAGTTCCTGACATGGCTTTCAAAACCTAGTTTTTCATCAACATGTAACCCCAAAAACTTATTTTCTGTGATATTGGTAATTTTATCTTCATCGCTTCCCAAAAAAATATCCTCAATGTCACACTAAAATGAGACAATGTTTGTTTTGTTTACATCAAGTGAAAGGAGATTTGCATCACACCATTCTTTCACCATTTTTATTTCCGAATTAATTTGGTCAGACAGATCAGTGAGTGATTTGTTGTGCCAAAGGATTGTGGTGTCATCTGCGAACATGGTGAATTCACCCTGTATGTCTAGATGGTTCAGGTCATCGACATAAAGCAGGAATAAAACCGGTCCAAGAACGGAGCCCTGAGGGACACCAGCGTTAACCATACATTCTATGGATATGGATATTTAATAGCAAATTTTGGTGACGGTCGGATAGATATGATCTGAACCAAGACAATGCAATACCCCCAAATCCGTAGATTTCGAGCTTTCGCAGCAGTATTTCGTGTTTCACACAGTCGAAAGCCTTAGATAAGTCACAAAACACTGCCGCCGCTACCTCTCGATCATTTAGGTTGAGGTAAAGGTTATCCAGGAAAGCGAAAATAGCATCTTGTGTGCTTTTTGATAATTGAAAACCAAACTGATTGCCGCTTAATATGTCGTGTCTATCTAAGATAGGATGTTATTCTATTTTTCGCTAGCTTCTCAATTATTTTTGATAGAGCGGGTATCAAGGATATTGGTCTGAAATTGGCAGGTAGATCATGATCTCCTCCTTTGTATATTGGGATGATTGTAGCAATTTTTAAACATGGAGGAAAAGATCCTTGAGAGAAGGATTTATTAATTGTGTCTGCCAAAGTTTGTAAAGCACTATCAGGAAATTTTTCAATAATTTTTAGAGATATATCGTCCCACCCGGAAGAAGATTTATTTTTAATTTCGGTGCAAACTTGTTTTATTTCATGAATGTTCGTGGGTTTGAGAAAGAAAGATGCATGCAGAGACATTCCCTCTAGGTATACCAATGGGTCATGTCTGACAGTAATTTTTTCAGACAGTTTAGCCGCTACTGAGCAGTAAAATGAGTTTAAATCATCTGGACTCAAGTTTGTTTTTACTGGACCGGCTCTACCTTTGCCTTTCAACGACGAAATTGTACCAATATTCTACCAATATAGGTGTGCTACTTAGCTAGATTGTTTCAAAATCATTCTGTAGATTCATTTGATTTCGCGTGGAAAATCATCATCTACTCAAAATATATGAATCAATTGTGTATTGACTGTGTGATTTTTTTTTCATGTTCCTATTTGCCTTCTCAAGTTTCATTCATATCACAAATTTGTACAAAAATGTCTATCACTCGAGATCGAGTCCTTGGTTGCCAAATCTAATCTGAAACCTCAGAAGAAGAAGGAAACCAGTGAATGCGCAGAGATGTTTCACGCCAGTAACATACCTGATAGCGCAGTTGGAAGTGGATTCGAAATAAAAAAAAAATTGATTTTGATATTATTGAAATGTGGGGTTCAATTTTCCGGAGTTTCACGGATTTATCGCCAGTGAAAAATCCGAAACTGTTTTTTCCATTTCCTCATTCGTTTGGATCTTCACACCACATTCTGTTATCTAGCTGTTTACACTAATTCGTTTTATTGTGTAGTACCAACCGTGCACACCTGTCTTCACCAAGGCATTGAAGTAGGAAACTACAATTGGCGAATTGGCTTCATTGAGAAAATCTACTCACTCAGATAAGTCTAGCCTGAGATTGAGACTGCCCCTATGGCATATCTAAACACAGTGCATCATTTTCAGCTATCACGGTGACGTCACAGGTGTGGCCCTCACTGAAAAATATGTGATGTTGCCACATTTAATTTTTTTTAATTTTACTTCCTCACTGTGTACACACAGCGTGTAACATAATTCGATTCCTTTTATTAGTAAGAGACATACCTAATCATTTTTTCAGGTCCATGTAATGCAAGAAATCCATGTAATTGAAAACAATATCTTTTCATATTTATATTTGTTTTATGCTATTATAAGTATCCAGTGTTTATCATTCCAGCGATATAATGAGCGCAGTGGGTTGTTCCATTCCATAAGGGTGGTTTCGGATTTTTCAATGGCGATAAATCCGTGGCGCTCCGGAAAATCAAACCCCACATTTCAATAATATCGAATTATATTTTTTTATTGTCGAATCTACGTCTAGATAAGCTATCGGGTATGTTTGTTACGGGTGTGAAACATCTCTGTAGATTCACTTCCTTCCTACCCTAAATTTGGCCTTCAGCAAGTTATAACAAAGTTTTGCTCAGTGCCATGCAGAATCAACTGTTCTGTACGATAAATCTTCATTTCTTCGCATAAATTTACCAACACATTGTATAAATGCAGTTAATGATTCAGTTATTGGCAGTATCTATTGTAATTCAATTGATGAACACTTGTTGAACACTTGGTCAGCATCTAGGAATACATAAAATAGTGTTTGGCACAATAGGGAATATGCAAGTGATTTTAATTTACTTGAGTATTTTACCTTCGGTACTTTATTGTCTTGACATTACACTTAGACTATTTGATCATCGGTTACTTTGTATTTAACTCCATATCACTTTAATCAAAAAGTGCAAAATTAGCGCGCTGAATTCAAATTTGCAAAACGCGTCACCTTTGGTCGAAACGAAGAAAGACGTCACATGGCAGATTATGAAATTTATCTGCGTTGATATTCATACTGTTCTAGTCGTCTTTCATAGAAAATTTGTTTTTATTTATATATCTGTAGTGTTCCTCATTACATATTGCGATTTTGGTCTAGCAGCAATTGTAAATTATCAAGAACAATGACCGAACGTGGTTTTGTCAAAGCACAATCTGACAATCTACCAAAAATAAATGATTTTATGATGACAGCATATTTTGTATCCAATCCAGATTTCACGTCTGCTGCGGCCAAAGGAGTGAAAACTGCAAGGTTATTGTTGTAATACATGATATTTTGTAGTTTACTGATTAAGTTTCCATGCCAAACATAACATCAAATGTTGTATTCATACAATATACTAACATTAACGTGATCTTCACAACAATGTATATGTGATACGAAGTACCTCCACTTCGTCTCTTCTTATAACCTTATACTATTGTTTACGTATTTTCGCTTCTCTTGGAACAAATAAAATACTTTATTTGGTGTACTAATAATTATTGTGTTTTGGCATTCCGGTACTAGACGATACCCATAACATGTTTTTTTAGTATTTTCCATTATAGTAAGAGCGATTAAAACTGCAAATCCTTAACCATATTAATAACTCTCAATAGTGTCAATGCATATTGTAAACAACACTGTAAAAGTCCATAACTAAGAAGGAGAACAATACCGTTGCCTAAGAGGAAGCAAGAGCCAAAACAAATTAGAGAGAGAGAACAATACCTACTTATCGCGCCATGTGACGTCATCCACAGCGCGCGGAATATGGGGGCGTTTAAACAGGTCAAATTTAATCGGTATTTTATATATTATTTTAAAAATTCATTCAAAGACTTTCAACGGTATTTATATTTGTCTCTATGTTGTAACGAAGTGAAAAATTAATTGAAAAAAAATGCATATTCCCTAGTGTGTTTTCATTTTTCTGATTCTTCTCATATTCAATTTTTTTCATTCTTCAATCAAATACCAGCACATAAACCATCGCTGAATGCCTCTAAGCGAAGACAGATACGACAAACCTGCCTCCATGAATATTTTCCGTCCATCGACACTGAATTTCAGATAATTTCAGTGTTCAGTAAGTGAAATGAATGAGTGTCGCTCCGGGCGACATTTCTATTACTATAATCCGTCCCTGAAATTTGTTCACGTTCAGCGACGTGTTATGGCTCGGAATACATTTTGACGTTCTTCATTTCTCCCGGGAATATCGTATTAAAGTGAATACTCCTGGATGCCAACAGACAACCTCAAATTCGATTCCTGCGAGAAATCACAAACTCTGCATAATTCCGCCCACATCCTTTTTTCTCGGCGGTGCATCAATAACGATATTAGAGGAGTGTATCAGTTCTGCATTTCAATTTGTGAATATACTAGTCCGATGGGATTGAATGTACTCCATCTTTAGAGTCAACAGAGACTACAGAGAGAGATTTTTGGCGATGAATTAGTGTTTGAATTATCAAGGTTTATAGTTTAAATAAAATATTGATACAGAAGTTGGTTATTGATAGTGACGAACAAGAAAACGGAAACCTTGTCTGTGATACTGAAAATATTACAAAATGTTTCAATATTCATAGTTACTCAGCAACTAAACAGAAGAATCAATCAATCAATATACTATATTGCCAAGAAAAAATATTTTTATGCACTAGCGGGCGGTAAAGTACACTTTACCGCCCGGTTCGCCGGGCGTAAAGTGTTATTTTACCGCCCGTGGGCGCATTATGGCCCGGCGGGCCGTAAAGTAGACAAAATTCTCAAATTGTCTATATTCACACATCATTTCATACAATTCCTAACACGAATTAGAAACATTTCAGTTCAATAGAGCAATACTCTTTCTATAATTTGTTCATAATCGTTGGCAATTGTTTCGGTGATGATCTATTTATTCGAAATAGATTCTCCAATATAGCACTCAGCTACTATAGTTTCATATTCCTCATATTATGTTACCCTTAATTATTGTATGCATAACGTATGAAACGTGTAGACCATTGCAATTCAAGTCAGTATTTGTGATTCGCGCTATAAAACCGCTAGTGCATAAAATTTTGTTTGTATCACGTGCGTAAAATGCGTTTAAGGCCTTCGGCGTGTGATGGCCCTCAGCTAACGCCAAAACGACCAAGTAAAACTAATTTGAATTTATTAACAAATCGGAAAATATACAGTACACGTGAATGAGGGCTATATTGAATCCACGGTTATAACTAATGTTGAAGTAACAAACAATAAATTCTACTTATGAAGCACGAAAAACAATGGCTGAACAATACGAAGCAGTTAAATGATAAAAGCTCTGAGTGAAATCAAAAACAGCAGAGTACAAGCAAGTGAGCAAGATCATATGAGCGGAAGCATGTGAGCAAGATCGTATGAGCGGAAGCAATTGAGCAATTAGCCGGTGAGCAGTGACAATGTCGGCAGCAAGCACACTAAGCAGTGTAGTTGGTGACTATGACGCAAGTATGAAGCATTAACAATGTAGGCAGTGAACTAACCAATTATATAAGTAGTGCGCAACTAAATCACGAATAAGTAAACGACCAATAAATAGTTTCAAAATATCGAAATAAATATATTAGTAACTTCAATCAAAACTTGCGTGCTCCTTTTGGACACTCTGTATACAAAGTTGCTCTATCCTGAAGACCAACAAGGATGATTACCTCTGTATCTCTATGAAGATGGATCACTCCGTAGCACGGCAGAAGTGGATCGCCCTGTAAACGAAGTGGGATCGTTTTGTAACTACTGTATACCACCAGTGATGACTTTCCCTGTGAGTTGCCAACGATGGGTTACCCTGTAGATCGCCAAAATGGTTCACCTTGTAGGACGTATACGGCAGTTTACCTTGTAACATGACACGGAGAGAAGCAAAATTCAGGGATGGTATTGACCACAAAGGAAAAGACCCTGTTTTTTGTTATCAACAAAAATACGTTATTGGAACAACGAAACCAAATGACTTATCTTGAACAGACATCTGTCAATGGAAATTCAGCCTTATAGCATCTGTTGATTCGTCATAGCAGTCCAATAATACTGATAATTTACACGTTCGACACTAGGTTAGAATGTTAAATTCATCCGAAGAGCATAGTTCTGGTCATGTAACAAAAATATGCACTACGGCCATTTCAGCACAACCAGAACTATTGATATCTGACTCGCAAAATGAAACCGGATTAAGGATGATTCTAATATCATAAAATTTTGCAAGCCGACAGCACCACAACTTTTTACTACAAATTTGTACGTGCAAATGGGCAGAAAGAGAAAAGCGAAAACCTAGCTGTCAAAATGGGACAACCAATGGGAATCAAGAACGTCATTCCTACTAGAAGCTAGAAAAACAAATACTGCGCCATCTCATAGGTTGAACAAGGCCATCACTAGCCCCTTACAACACAATCAACTTGTGCGAGCCAAGGATTAACGAGGTTTAACCTCTATACGTACGATTCCTAGCACTTTCTTGGGCCATCAGAACAATGTCTGCAGTCGCCTTGGTTTGAACCATCGCTGACTGTGTGAAAGTGATTGAAACAATGTCGCTTCAACCCCTCGGCTACCTGGCCAAGAAATTTGTTGTATACATTATAAAATTTTTCATCAGTTCTAAAATAGACCGGGTTCCCACGCCTATTTTCAAAAATGATTAATAACAGCTAAATAATACAGTGCCCTACAAAAAACGGGTATGTATCGCTGGTCCTGCAAAAATTATTCAAAATAACGAATTATTTTGAAATTGTGGTTTAGCTAACTTTTATTCTTGAAGTAATGTTACTTTCAATGTATAATTGTTTGTTCAATTCAAAAATATCATAATTTACGTGAAAAGTTTATGAAATAAGTGAGAAATTTTGTTTAGCTTTTATAATTTTTATAAACATATTGAAAACAACAATAACAAAGTAAAAACATTGAAATAATCAATCTGCCTTCCGGGGCGGCTTAAATGATGTCGCATGCGCTTCAACAGATGCAGGAAAACCCGGAAAAACCAGCACCACATCGGTGTCTGAAGAGCTGAAATTTATAATTGAAAACTTTCAAAGAGGTCAGACGAATTGTGAAATTCTGCTCTACGGTAAAAAAGGATGTATGGCCAGGGGCCTCATAAAGTCTAGTTCGAAAGAGATATTATATTTTACGGGTGTCAAATGGCCAAGTAGTAAGGAAATGAAATAAAAAAAAAACGCGTCATGGATATTTCATTTACCTGAATAGGTATTTAAAATTCATTTCAGTTTTCAATTCAATTGATGTGTTCACAAAAATAATATATAATTACTTGTTTGATGATGTTAATTCTGGGTTCTCACAAGTATCGACTTCTGAGGGCTGCCGTTCGTAAGGGGCGACATCTGGTTAACGGAAAAAACAATTTTGAAAAATGAGGAAGGGGAGGGAAAGGAGTGGGAGAGCATTTTTCACCAGCTATTCAAGGAGGTATCACAAGAACAGATTTCCGAAAAATGTAATTGGATGCGGGTGGCTGTAAATCAGAGAGTGACGGGACTTGCTGGAAATAAGGAGAGTTGATAGGAGGATTATTTCATGAGTATAATTTCACTTCAATTCTCATATTCTAGTAACAGATATAGACAATTCGTAATAATTACTTCATTTTGTTCTTGAGATATAGCCTTTTAAAGCATTCAAATTGTCACTGTATACATGGAAAACTGTTGAACTTAGCAATCATAATATGAATCTTCATGAAATTGATAAACACCCATTCTTTTTCAAAGAATTTGTAAAATAAAAATGATAATGGTATTAATATTCATCTATTTCTTTGAACAGTATCTTGTCATGCTATGTAATGCAACACCCTTTGTGAAATATAATTTTTTATTCGAATGGAGGGACTTACGAGCTATAAATTAGATTCAATGTGTTTATTTCTAAAAAAAGTCGATTTCGAATTAATGCAAAAAAATCAAATTGATTCATAATTCGCAAAACAACAGTAATGGAATTTTTGACACCATGTAGAAAACTGAACATAGGATCGATCTGTGAACTGAACAACGTAATGAGGATGGCAGGATCATCAAGAAACTATCATATCAAAAATGAGGATTAATGTGCCTAATTACAAAATATATTGATCATTTTTTATTTCAGAAATAATGATCCAAATATCTGAAGGCTAGTTGAGCCCGTGGCTTATGGCCAAATAGATTGATTTTACTACCTTGAAATGAAGTTATATCAATTAGTTTGTTTCACCATGAGCCAAGAGCTTCAGATTTGGGTAAAACTAGCAGTTATCCATACAATTTTTGCACTCACCAAATCAACATGACTTTCGCCTACGCAGTTCATTAGCTACTAATATCAAGAATTTTCGTGAAATTGACAATTTCGGAGCGTAGGACTAGGAACACCTACCATTCAATTTGTAGGACAATATGACCATTCAATTATACAAATATTAATCAAGCAACGGTAAAAAAATCCGCTGGTTATTAATGAATTTGTATGACCACGTCATTGGTACATTTTGAAGTTTTTTCGAGTACTTCATCGAATTATCTCAAGGTTCAATTGGAATACTAACTGTTATTAATGAATTTTTGGCACCCACCAAATCGACATGATTGACGCCTGCGCATTTTATTAGCTACCATTATCGAGAGTTTTCGTAGAGGAAAAAGTTGGGCATCTCGGCAAAATGAAGCTACTCCGGAAGATTCAGCCTGTTATTAATAATTTTTTTTTTCACCATGGAATTGACAATTTCGGAGCGTAGGACTGGGAACACCTACCATTCAATTTGTAGGACAATATGACCATTCAATTATACAAATATTAACCAAGCAACGGTAAAAAAATCCGCTGGTTAATAATGAATTTTTATGACCACATCATTGGTACATGTTGGGAGTGGGGGACTCTTCAGTCCTATCATCCATTTTGTAGGACAAAAGTTATTTCGAGTACTTTGTCGAATTATCTCGAGGTTCAAGTGAAAAACTAACTGTTAATAATGAATTTTTGCACTCACCAAATCGACATGTTTGACGCCTGCGCATTTTATTAGCAACCACTATCGAGAATTTTTGTAGAGGAAAAAGTTGGGCGTCTCGGCCAAATGAAGCTACTCAGGAAGATTCAGCCTGTTGATAATCATTTTTGAAAATGGGCGTGGGATCCCGGTCTGAAGGTATGGTTCCTTCCATGCGGCCGCCGCGCACGGCGGCCGCAACCTACTGCTACACGTGTTTTTGAATGTACATGTTTCCTTCCAAGCGGCGGCCGCACACGTCAGCCGTGAACGACTGCGATCGTTGCGACGGTACTGCTCCAGAAGCAGTGTAGTCGCAGCCGCAAGAGAGTTTTCATATTCCTCTGGGGTTATTACGAACCAAATTCGGTTGTATGACTCTGATTTTACATAATCTTTCATCAAGTTGAAGATGTACTCAAACTGCACCTTGTTCAATCTGAAATATTTCCTAAAGGACCCCGCAACAAACCTTGTGGAAAATGGATCTTGGCGAAATTGGCTGAAAATTTGGGAAATTGCAGAAATCGATGTCCTGATCAAATGTCTCGATGGGCGTAAGGTCAAAAAATGGACAGTTTTTGAGATAATCGAGGTCATAGGGGGGCAAATTGGGACTACTGCTGTGGGTTTTCCAATTTTGACCAAAGATTCGTCATCAGCGACCCTGAAAACTTCCTGGGCCAAGTTTTCATCGATTTTCAGGAATATTTGAAAATGTGCCTTATTTATGGAGAGGTGGGGGGTATATTGGGACCATTGATATGAATTTTTCAAGAGCGACTCCAGATTCGTTATCAGCGACCCAGAAAACATCCTGGGCCGAGTTTTCATCAAGTTTCGGGACTACAGAGTCGTTTTAACAAGCGATTTGTTCATGGCTTACGTACTTACCACTGATAGCTGAACTCATCAATTTGACATCCTTTGACCTCGATTTTCACTGTGACAGCGATCTCACACATATATGACTACGTTTATCTGGACGATCTCTATCCGCTTCGAATTCAATAGCATTGAGTCGAGTGAAACCACTCTTCAGTTTATATCGCAATATTTAAGTGGATCAAAGAATCCTATTCTTCAATCCGATTGAAAAAAGCTAACTTCACAGCAAAATGTCGAATTTCGTAACCTTAAATTTCTTGTGATCTGCGAATTAAATCAAGAATCGTTGTTCTGTGGATCTGCTTTCTTCTTTGGACCATACGTTTCGTTTCTTAATTATTATTTTGCTCTCCATTTTGAGAAAGACAATTGTCAATATAAACACTAATCTTCTTTTATCTGTCATTTGTCAATTTCAAACTAATTTATCTCGTAATTTCACTTCTCTTCAAGGCGATCGGTTGGGTCCAATCCTATATTTTATGGAATTGACTTGAGTGATTCAATCCAATCCGAACACTATATATATCGATTAGGTGTATCGGATCCAGTCAAGTCAAACCCATTTTATGATCCAAAGTTGTGAGATAAATGTAGTCTATGTGTATATATTTTATTTTTTATTTGAGATATTTCCTCGTGACTGTGTATGTATATATATATAAATATATATATATATATATATATATATATATATATATATATATATATATATATATATAGCAGGAAATTTTTTGGGTATAGCAGCAAGCAAAACGTGTACTCTTTTAACACTATATTTCCGATATTTCAACAGTGAATACTGTCATCTTCAGGGAAGCTACAAGTAACAAGCAAAATTGTACGATTAATGGAAAGAAAACTTTGAAGAATAACCACTTACTGTGTTGATGAGAATGATTGCTATGGATGTTATATTAAAAATTATAAACAACATGTCATGTAAGTCACATGTGACAAAGATGAACAAAACACATTAAAATACGTTAAACAAATTTTATAACAATGACTTAATATCAATATTTTATTGTTTGACGTATTTTAATGTGTTTTGTTCATCTTTGTCACATGTGACTTACATGACATGTTGTTTATAATTTTTAATATTACATCCATAGCAATCATTCTCATCAACACAGTAAGTGGTTCTTCTTCAAAGTTTTCTTTCCATTAATCGTACAATTTTGCTTGTTACTTGTAGCTTCCCTGAAGATGACAGTATTCACTGTTGAAATATCGGAAATATAGTGTTAAAAGAGTACACGTTTTGCTTGCTGCTATACCCAAAAAATTTCCTGCTTTGTATCCTAACTAGTCAGCAAAGACTACCCTTCTACTATATATATATATATATATATTGTAGTATTTGTGGGGTTGCAGTCAGGGTTGCGGGCTATTTCAAAGAAAACTCTTTGATACTGTCAAGCTTTCGGTATAATTCGATACCTTCCTCAGGACAACTGAAAATACGCATTATACAATAAATGTAGGAAATAATAAATGGAGTACTTACTAACGTGAGAATGAATAATGAAATTGGCAAAAAACGAAAATAAAATATACATGAAGTGAAATGAAATGACTGATGTAAGAATGACAGTGACTTAATTTATTTCAGTAATCAAGTTGGAAGATTCTGATTAGAGGGTGATTTCATCCTATGTTTCTCAAAATTGAGTAGATACGTATAAATTTTGCTGAGATTACTCAGGTCAGTTCTTTTGTTCATCATATATATGGGTGCGTGTGTGTGTGTGTGTATGTATGTATATGTAAATTTATTTTAATTTTAATTTGACTCATCCCACACTCTGTCAATGAGAAATTGTTTCTTCCGACAATAAAGTATATTTTGATTTGATTTGATCTCAAAAACTGTCCATTTTTTGACCTAACGCCCATTGAGACATTTGATCAGGACATCGATTTCTACAATATCCCAAAGTTTCAGCCAATTTCACCGAGAGCCATTTTCCATAAGGTTTGTTGCGGGGTCCTTTGATTTCATTCCCGAGTAGATGTCGATTAATTAATATAACAGAACACCCCTCTTCACGCCTTTTTTTGAAAATTGGATTTATATCCGCATTGCTGTTTTTATCGTCATTTTCTTCCAATAACAAATAAAGTCGAAAAGATCATCCATCTTCACTTCGACTACTGTGAACTAGCAGCCGCATGGAAGAAACCATGAGATCGACCGGCTGAAGCATCCGGCCGACGCACTGCGGCCGCCGTGCACGACGGCCGCATGGAAGGAACCGTACCTAAAGGGGAAAGGAAAGAAATAATTTTTTTGTCGTTATTTGGCGAGTACTATAGTTTATTTGAGTACGATGAGTATCGGACTTGTGCTTAAGCTCCAAACATAAAGTTTCAAGTATGAAAATATAGATTATAGTGTGAGAATTTAAATTTATTTCAATCTCTGATATCTGCAGTTGAGGTAATATCTAATGAGGTCTGAAATGGTGCCTCGCAGTCCGTAATGACTCAATTTGTCTATGAGTATAGCATGTGATACACAGAAGCCTTGGTTAGGTCTCATAATGTTGATGATGGATATATTATTTGCCTTGATCAAGACCTTCGACGTTAGTACGGAAAGCTGCCTTAGTGGTAGATTTATTCTTGCGAAATCCATATTCTGTTTCGCTGAAGTGAAACCTGCTTTCACAATAAGAATGAAGAAAATCTTTCATATTAATTTCCGCAACTCAGTTATTTTGAGAATATTTGAGAAGAATCCTTGGAAGAAAATCTGATTCATTAAATTAATTAATGGCATGACGTTTTGTTCTGCTGTTTCTCTCATCAAGTGGCTGTTCATTTCATGATTATCTCTGCAACTAGTGATACTCAATGAATCATTTATAGCACTATATGAACTCCACATTGACAAACATGTTCTAAAAAGAAGGTCTCAATAGGAGACATTTTTTTTCATAAATAACTTCCTCCTTCTGCATCTAATTTTGGAAAAGATTGTATTTTCAGCCAAGGTTCAGAAAGTCGTTTAATTTGTTCTTGAAAATTAATTGGCAACCTTGCTTATATTTATTGAATTTCTCTCCGAGTTGATTGAATTCGACTAATAATAAAAATGGATTAAGCGATCCAGACTTCTGCATTTAAACTATCCAATAGGTATAATCGTCAGCAAGTCTCTAACAGAAAACAACTACTGCCCCCTACGGCCATTGAATTATATCTGTTAGATTCTTGGCAAAGTATTCCACAAGAACTACTTTGCAATGTTCTCCCGATCCCAATGCCAAAACATGTCTCAACCCACCTACCGGTTTCACGGTTTTGCCAATCATCAGCGCAGGGCAGCTCACCCAACAAAATCGAGAAACGTCTTGACCCCAAGATTTGAAGAGCAATTCGACTATGGTGTCGACTTCCTCTGAAGCCAAATAATTTTAGAAGAAAATATTTGATGACACTACTTGGCAGAAGCACATTAAACTAATGATAAAAACGGATTAAGGAATCCATACTTCTGAATTTAACCTATACAATAGGTATTATCATCTGCACCATTTTCGGAGTGCTTTCTGAATCTTGGGGTCAATATGTTTTTTGATTTCGTTTGGTGAGCTGCCCTGCGCTGATGATTGGCAAAACCATAAAACCAGTCCGTAGATGTTTCTCCATGCGGGTTGAGACATGTTTTGTCTTTGAGATTGCAAAGAAATTTATTAAATATAATTCAATAGTTGTAGGGGGCAGTAGTTATTTTATTTTGGAGACTTGCCTACGATAATACTTATTGTATAGGTTGATGCAGAAGTCTGGATTGCATAATCCATTTTTATTATTAGTTTGATGGGCTTCTGCCAAGTAGTGTCATCAAATATTTTTTTCTGAGATTATATTCGAGCAAGCTTCGTTTGCAGAGTTTTCTTAAATTGTTATAAAATTTAAATTTTTTTTTTGCATCCAGACAACTCTGAAATAATTTTGCCAGCTTTTAGGTTACTTATCATTGTTTTGGGTAGTATACAAGGGGCAACTATAACGATGTTTGATGATTTTAACTTTTTTTTTAATAATTATTTTCCACTATAAGTACGAAAAAACAGCTGTTTTTTCGTAAGAAAAGTGGGTTTTATATCTCGTGGATATTTGATTTGTATAAAATCAATAGATAACTGTAATATTTGTTCACTTGTAAAACAATCTACGATTCATTCTTCGTGTAACTCTTTTTGTGTAGCTGATATATTGAAACGTACGAAGGCCATGAGCAATTTTTTTTTTGAAATCCCGACTTTAATCTCGGACTCCCGACTTTAATCTCGGACCCCCGACTTTAATCTCGGACCCCCGACTTTAATCTGGGGGGTCCGACTTTAATCTCGGACCCCCAACTTTAATCTCGGATCCCCGACTTTAATCTCGGACCCCCGACTTTAATCTCGGACCACCGACTTTAATCTCGGACCCCCGACTTTAATCACGGACCCCCGACTTTAATCTCGGACCCCCGACTTTAATATCGGGGGTCCCACTTTAATCTCGGACCTCCGACTTAAATCTTGGGGGCCGACTTTAATCTCGGACCCCGACTTAAATCTCGGACCCCCGACTTGAATCTCGGACCCCCGACTTTAATCTCGGACCCCCGACTTTAATCTCGGACCCCCGACTTTAATCTCGGACCCCAGACTTTAATCTGGGGGGTCCGACTTCAATCTCGGACCCCCGACTTTAATCTCGGACCCCAGACTTTAATCTCTGACCCCCGACTTTAATCTCGGACCCCCGACTTTAATCACGGACCCCCGACTTTGATCTTGGACCCCCGACTTTAATATCGGGGGTCCCACTTTAATCTCGGAACCCCGACTTAAATCTCGGGGGCCGACTTTAATCTCGGACCCCGACTTTAATCTCGGACCCCCGACTTGAATCTCGGACCCCCGACTTTAATCTCGGACCCCCCGACTTTAATCTCGGACCCCCGACTTTAATCTCGGACCCCAGACTTTAATCTGGGGGGTCCGACTTCAATCTCGGACCCCCGACTTTAATCTCGGACCCCAGACTTTAAACTCGGACCCCCGACTTTAATCTCGGACCCCTAACTTTAATCACGGACCCCCGACTTTGATCTCGGACCCCCAACTTTAATATCGGGGTCCGAGATTAAAGTCAGACCCCCGAGATCAAAGTCGGGGGTCCGAGATTAATGTCGAGGGTCCGAGATTAAAGTCGGAACCCCGAGATTAAAGTCGGGGTTCCGAGAATAAAGTCAGGTTGTCCGAGATTAAAGTCGGGGGTCCGAGATTGAAGTCGGGGGTCCGAGATTAAAGTCGGGGATCCGAGATTAAAGTCGGTGGTCCGAAATTAAAGTTGGGGGTCCGGGATTCCAAAAAAAAATTGTTCGTGGCCCTTTTACGCCTTTGTAGAAACCAGAATAGATGGGTCAATTAGTTATCCATCTGAAAGCACGTTTTCATCAAGACATCTGGACCAAAGCCCACGAAACCTACCCTTGTTCACGCTAATGTCCAGGAAAACCATTTATGGAAATCAGTCATTGACAATTCGAAAACCATGCGGCAACGTAATGTTAGTATGCAGATGACTATGCCCGAATCTGTTTGCTGGAGTTTGTTTATTTGGGTTTGATGTTATTCTGATCAATATAATGGAAACACAGTGGGATTATAATTCAGCTGCTGAAAACAATAGCTCAATACGTGCATTGCCCGACTTTTTAGAAAGTACATTCAGATTATTCAGTTAATATATTCATTGCAATATATACCGACGATGGGTTTGTTTATTGTAATGCAGAATGCCACTGAAGCATGTGTTTCCTATGGATATCTCCCTAATACAGATTGTAATCAGTCTTCTACATGGCGATTCACAATGGGATGAAACTCTCCGGAAATAGATGGAGTTATCTGAAATACACAAAACTGTTCAGGCAGAATCAAAGAACTAAGGTACTATTATTTTTATGACAGTTGGATCAATGTACTGGGCATCTTGAATATTTGAAAATAGGAAGGGAAGCTGGGTGATATTTTTTTAGGAATGATCTACATTACAATGTGTTTGTTCCTGCGACCTTTCAACCAATTTTGAGTTATAACCACTCGATCATTCCAATTTTGTGAGCAAAAAAAACAATGATTATTATCACTTTTTTTTGTGTTCTGGTCCCCAAGAGGATATTGCTGTAGGAGCCAAGAGAAAGCATGTAGGAATTGGTATCCTTCTTGAATTTCTGCAGGCTGTATGCCTCCGAGCTAATCTCCCAAGGCAGTGCGTTCGAAAGTTTAGCCGTAATAACCATTAAAGAGTGACAGGTCGATAACCTTCCAACGATCCTGCGGTGTTCCAGAGAAGTGATCAAGCTCATTTCCTCAGCTTCGCCGACGAAGAGAATGGCTCTTTTTTGTAAATAACCTGAGATTTTTGGTTTGTGTTCAGAGGCTGAACTCTATTCACGATGTTAGTGAATAAGTGACTAACTTCAGACGGTGACTCTGTATGAGAAACAAATGACATTCTGCTTCACATCATCTGTCCGTTAATGCTTTGATTTCCGAGATATGGGGTGTTGAAGTTTTTCTTAAAAACTGACCATTTATTTATTGTTCTGAAACAGGTCGAGATATGCAAATGAGATTTGGTCTGTTTCAAGAGGTAGTTTTTGAGCATTTTCTGACATGCAATTAATAATTTCATGTTCATCATTCGCGCGCAAACGAGTAATGCACTCAATTTTTTAAGAGAAAAAAATGGTACGCCATTGAGATATTTCAAACTTCAAACTGATAATTATTTTTGGATTTTTCGTTGAATTTGTGACAAAAAATCCCTTCTGCCTTTTTTTTTGTGTGGGGCGCCGTTTTTATGGAAAAAAATAGAACATACCCAGGTAGCACATCATATCGGCTGAATCTTGGTTCTATATTGGGCCAATATAGATATATTGTAAATGAAAAATCAATATTGGTCCAATATGGGTGAATATTCAAAAAACAATATTATATTAATAATATTGGTGGAATATTGGTTGAACTAGTTTTGAATGTAGATTATCACACGAAATATTGGGTCAATATTGGTTGAATAATTTCTACCAACATCGATAATACAATATTGGTTATATATTGTTTTCCACATCTAGAATAAATATTGCAATCCAAATATATATATATATATATATATATATATATATATATATATATATCGATTACAGGGAAAAAAAACTATATTGTATTTTCAAGTTTGTTAGAATATTGGTTGAATATCATTTCCACTTTATTTGACAAATTGTAGTAACTCATATTGAGTCAATATTGGTTGAACGATATTTAACATTATCAATAAAACAATATTGTCTTCACATCATTTTTAACATCTAGAATAAATATCGCAATCCCAATATTCCCCTAATATCGATTCTAGGAATAAAACTGTATTGAAACTCCAAGTGTGATTACACATTGGTTGAATATCATTTTGCCAATATTCAACAAATCTTATTAATTAATATTGGGTCAATATTGGTTCAATAATATTTATCGATATCGTTAAAACAATATTGTCTTTATATTGTTTCCTACATCTAGATTGAGATGAAATTTGAATATTGGCCAAATATTCAATGAAACATATTGAAATTATATCATGATCAAACTTGGATAAAAATCCGCTAGGTGGCTCTACATATAGAACGTCTTCTAAAACCTACGAAAGTATATCAAATACTTCCCCTTAACTTGTTTTCAAAACGTCATAGTTCGATCATTAGTCGAAGCGAGCAGACGTGTATTCAGAAGCTCCCTAGACTACCTGATTAAATTGTTTGTGTGTTGCGAATGAGAAGTCATTAAGCGAGACGAAGCGAAATAGTTACGGCAAGGGACGGGTCATACCTGAACGAGCCAGGGCTATACCAAGAAGGGCTGAGATTTGGGTAAGTGGTAATGACTAATCATTAACCTTTTTTATAGGAACACTTGGCAGAATCACAGCTTTTCGAAGCGAGATTTGCGTACCCCCTTTTTCGTAACTCTGGCTTCGGCCAGAGGCTCTTTCCTTCTTCGTATGGAAAGAATTCGGTTCTAATAAACGAAGAGTTAGTGAAGAAGGATGGGGAAATCCCGACGGAAATCGGAGTCTCTCGACAGAGAGAATTTCCGAAAACCGTCGACCAGCAGCAGCAATGAGGAGACGACTCCTAAGAAGGAGAACACGAAGTCGTTGCTGAGGCAACAACTTCTAGTAGCCCAGGAGCAGGCAGCTCATTTCAAGAGAGAGGCAGAGAAGGCCGAGAACGAGAGGAGGAGATTCGTTGAGGTCATCTTAGCGATGAAAGCGGAGATAAACGCTCTCAAAGCAAGTAGTATTGCTTCGCCCGCAATACTTGCAACTGAGAGCACTCCAGCAGTTGTTCCCACCCCCCAAACATCCAATGACATGGACGTCATTGAAAACATCCCCCAACCGCCAAACCCCGTAGGCACCGGAAACAGGAAGAGACAACACGGAGACTCTTCCGAAAAGTCTGACGAAGAGGACGACGCCAGATTCGTAGTAGTCAGCCACAGGAAGAAAACCATCCGACACACGGAGGCGGCACCCACCCCAACACCGGCACCCACCCCAACACCGGCACCCACCCCAACACCGGCACCCACCCCAACACCGGCAACCGTCCAAACGACATCCGAAGATGGGACCACAAGTGGCATGGAGACCATCCCGGAAAATTCGGACAACAAGGGCCCCAAAAAACCCCCTGCAGTGATCATCAGGGACAAGTCCCAATGGCTGAAAATATCCACAATCCTAAGGAATAGGAAAATTGGATTTTTCAAAGCTCAAGCGAGACAAGATGGAATCCATCTGTTCACTAATAGTGAAGCAGACTGGAGAAGCGCCACCAAGCTGTTTGAAGAAATCAAGCTGGAATTCTTCACATACCAGCTGAAGAAAGAAATACCTCTGCATGTGGTAATCAGAGGTATTCCAGACTCCATCACGGCGGAGAACGTGAAGGAGGACTTAGAGGCAAGGAACTACGAGGTCATTGAATGCCACAGAATGACCTCAAGAAGAACTAGAGCAGTGCTCCCACTGTTCCTAGTTAAAGTTCCCAGAGCGAATCGAGAAATTTTCGATTTAAAGGACGTACTTGACCTCAAGGTCAAAGTCGAAGCTCAGCGCCCTCAAAAAGGAAAGGTATCGCAATGCCACAATTGCCAATGGTTCGGGCATGCACAAAAGTGCTGCCACTCCAAAGCCCGATGTGTGAAGTGCGGAGGCGACCACGCCACGCACACATGCACTAAGGCCAGGGAGGAACCGGCAAAGTGCGCCAACTGTGGGGGTAGCCACCCAGCTAGCTACCGGGGATGCCCACAGTTCCCCAAACCAAGGGTTGCAGCGCGACAACCTCAAAGACAAGGACCAACACCACAGAGACAGGGACCAGCAGCCCCAAGGCAGGGACCAGCGCCCAGAAATGGTCCACAACCACAACCGCAAACGGCACTACCAAAATGGGGCCCTACACGACGAGATGAAAGTACTGAGGCCGCAAAAACTCAGGCACTAATTCTCGAAACTATGATAAAAGTACCCCCACAGGTACTTACCCAACTCTTGGCGGTTATCAGCGCCATGGCCACAACCTCGGGACAATAATGCCAGCACGGATTCCGAAGATCTTGCAGATATGTTCTTGGAACATCAACGGCGCAATCCAGCGCAAAAATGAACTTTTGGAACTTATCTCCAGAATCTCGGCAGACGTGGTGGCACTACAAGAGACCAGGTTGAACCCAAGCAAGGAATTTGGTATGCCAGGATACACATGCTACAGGAATGACAGACCAGGACCCCGAGCTCGAGCAGGTGGCTCGCTCCTCCTGGTAAAATCAGACCTGGAATATAACGAGGACATGCTTCCGGAACTCTCACTCGGTGAATCGGTAGCGATCAGAGTGAAAGTAGACGGAATCAATCTCCTAAGAGTCTCCTCAGTCTACATTCCTCCAGGCCCCAACCTGAGGAAAACGGACTTGGAGAAACTTTTTCCTGACCACCACCCAACGGTGGCAATAGGAGATTTCAACGCGAAATCTAGAGATTGGAACTGCCGCAACACCAACCCACGTGGCAGAGACCTATCTGACAACTTACTACCAGACTTTGACGACATTGCAGTGACGGCGACACACGAACCTACTCACTATCCTGGGAGGGAAGACCAACACCCGGACATTCTGGACATAGCCCTCATACAGAGTATTCCAACTCTGGTGGACATCTCTGTACTGGACGAGGGATCATCAGACCACATCCCAATCCTACTAACAATAGGGGAGGGAGAAGCGGAAATCGTGCACACGACAAAGCGGATAGTGGACTGGTCACGATTCCAAAGGGCAGTCCACAACGAAATTAACATCCCCAGGATCGACACATCACGACAACTAGAGGCGGCGGTGACCGAACTCAGACAAGGAATACTGACAGCAATGGAACGGTGCTCAAGAGACATACAGACGACAAACTTCGACTTTCAAGGAGGGATCCCACCTGAGGCCAGGGAGTTGATCAGGCTGAGACGACGTCAGAAAAAACGTTACCAGAGAACGTTGACGCCCGATGACAAGCGACAGCTCAACCACGTGTCTCGACGGTTGAGAGAAGAGCTGAAGCAACTCAGAGAGCGACAATGGTCTGAACGTTTGGACGAACTCGACGCCGAAGACAACTCCCTATGGAGGACTCAGAAAGTCCTCAGACACGGCCGAAGGAAACCGTGCCCCCCGCTTCATGGTGAGATGGGCATCGTTTTCACGGAGACGGACAAGACAGAAGCTTTTGCGGACTCCTTCGAACGTCAGTGCCGTGAGAACGAGGTCGGTTACACCGATGAGGTCGAGGACACGGAAACGCACGTAGACCAGACGATCCGACGACTCAGAAGGACTGACGACTCAGACATTCTCCTAGAGCCGACATCTCCAGAGGAAATCAAGGCCATACTTAGACACGCCAAGACCAGGAAAGCACCGGGTCCAGACGACATACCAGTCAGGGCACTAAAAGCCTTACCTAGGAAAGGACTAGCAGCCCTGACAAACATCATAAACGCTGTACTCAGACTTAGACACTTTCCATCCAGCTGGAAAGAAGCTACGGTCATCATGATTCCGAAGCCCAACAAGAACCACACGTTCCCGCAAAACCACCGCCCCATCAGCCTAACACCTGCCATGAGTAAGGTCGCAGAAAGGGTGATCAGGACTCGACTTGAGACAATGTCTGAAGAATTGAACATCCTACCAGATGAGCAATTCGGTTTCAGACAGGAACACTCAACAGAACTCCAGGTCACCCGGATAGTGGACGCCACCATCCAGAGCTGGAACCGCACGAGAAGAGGACATCTTACAGGAGCAGTCTTCCTTGACGTCTCCAAGGCCTTCGATAGAGTTTGGCACGATGGGCTGATCGCAAAACTGGTTGATGCCGGATACTCCATACCAATGGTCAAGCTGATAGACTCCTTTCTAAGGAGTAGACATTACCGATGCAAAGTCGGAAATGCTCTCTCTTCACGAAGGAGGCTAGAAGCAGGAGTACCACAGGGAGCAGTACTGTCGCCACACCTGTTTTCGATCTACACTGCAGACATGCCTATGTCGGACAACCCCATGACCAAACTTGCTCTCTATGCAGATGACACGGCAATCTTTGCTGAGTCATCTCATGAGAGAGGAGTAACATCGAAGCTGCAACTTCAGATAAACAAGCTGGAACCGTGGTTCAATCGTTGGAAGATCGGAATCAATGCAGACAAAAGCAAGGCCATACTGTTCACGAGGCGACGTAGGACACCCGAGGGCCATGTTACTATGAACGACGAGACAATTCCTTGGGTAGACGAAGCCGTATACCTAGGAGTAACCCTGGACAAGAAACTCACGTTTCAGAGGCACGTCTCCCACAGATTAGCTATAGCGAAAGCCGCAAGGCATAAGCTGTACCCACTCATCGGACGTAGGAGCAACATGGCACTCGAGTTGAAACTACGCCTCATCAAGACAATTCTTCTGCCTATCATATTGTACGCATCCACTGCTTGGGGGCAGTGCGCGAACAGTTATAGGCAGAGGCCTTCTTCAACGTCTGCCTGAGGACGGCAACAGACGCACCACAATATATGCCCAACAGGTTCATATATCGAGACTTAGACATCCACCCGGACTATATCGACAGACTGATCAGACAACATGTGGGGACTACTCTAGACAGAGTAGAGACCCACACGAACCCGCTGCTCACGGAGCTCCACGAGAACAGACGTGAGCAAGACGACAGAGACAGAGACAAATACAGACGTCCAGTAAACCAAGGAGACAACGACACCCCTGAAGAAGTACGGCGGAGGCGAGACCTTCGGCGACGCCAACGCCTACTTCAACAGGCACCAAATCACGATTAATCATGCTTTTATGTTTCAGATCCACGAAGAACCGACCAAGTAGTAATTTCAATTTCAGTTAACTCAGCACACAGCACTCGGCCCTAAGCCGAGAGTTTTTTCAGGCCTTCAGCCAGTTTCAGGGGGGCACCATGCACAGTAAAGTAAAGTAAAGTCATTGTTTAAAAGTCAACTCATGTCAGATATAAGGGAGCTTCAAGCCGAGAATTGGCTGGGCACTCCATATCAAACGGTCAGATTTTATTCTGCTGATCGCCAGTCATCAGGATGAGGAACCGCTTTAACGAGCGGGGGTGGTGGATAGGGGGGGTGAGCTTTCGAGTACGTACGAGTGCTGGGAAGTTCATCCTTCCGGGCCTCAACCTTAGGGGGTGCATGGTGGGTGTTTTCAAAACAGCTCACTCAGTGGTTATGGCGATCAAAAGGCAGACTCTGGTGTCACCTTCATCAACTAAAGGACATTTAATAATTTACCAAGGTATATTGACATCCACCAATATATCCAAATGATATTTTACCAATATCGATAAATATTCTACCAGAATCGATAAATATTGTACCGATATCGATAAATATTTTGAGGTAATTATTGCTTCAAGAATATTCCACCAAAACTATTTCTAAAATATTCAAACAATATTCGACCAATATCGCGAAATGTTCACATTTTACTTCTCGACAATATAACTTTTCAATATTGTGTCAATATTGTCAGAATATTGTATCAGCGATATTGTACCAATATCGCAGAACATTTTGAGGCCAATATTAGTTCAAGAATATTTCGCCAATATTATTCAAGTAATATTGGACCAATATCGCCGAATGTTCACATTTTTTTTCTCGCCAATTATGCATTTCAAATATTTCGCCAATATGTTCACAATATTGTATCAATATTTTACCAATATAGGTGTGCTACTTGGGTATATTTCATTTCTTTGACACATTTTCTAGTTGCGACGCTAGTAGGCTACTGTCAACATTCTTGAATACGAATATTTCAACGAAATGTCAAATTAGCGTTTCATCATTTTTAGGCTTTCAGTTTGATATAGAATTATTATTATTAAGTAATTAAATTTTCCTTTATCGAAAAGAATGGAAAATTATACAAATGCGAAATTGTCAGACGAGCATTTTGTCTTTGGTCGAAGTAATGGAAGTGGTCGGCAAACTTGACGATTGTATGTTGAGTTGTATCTAGGACGTAGGGTACCCCATCACACAATATTTGCTCGTCTTCGCCAACGTTTGCGCGAAAATGGTACATTTAAGTAACAAACGCCTGACTACGGGCGCCCTCGGGAAGTACGAACTGTGCAACTAGAAGGAGCAGTTCTCGAGTTGATTGCGGAGTCACCTGAAACAATTACTCAAAAAATTGTCAACATATTGAATGTGAGCAACTTCACTGTATTTAAAATTCTTAAAGAACAGCAATTGTATCCGTTCCATTTCAACGTGTGTCATTACCCGTATGCGCGCCAATGATGAACAAAACATTCTCAGCTGCATGTCAGAAAATGCGTAATAACTTTCTCTTGAAACCCACCAAATTTAATTTGCACATCTGTACCGGTGCCAGAGCAATAAATAAATAGTCAGTTTTTAAGAAAATTTCAGCACCCCGTATCTCGGAATACGAAGCATATAACAAACTGTCATAATTTTTTCATGCAGAATCACCTCCTGAAGTTCGTCGCTAACACCCTGTATATGACAACAGCATTCCAGAACATCTGCGCCGCATAAATCATCATCAGTTAACGGAAAGCGAAATAACTCTTAGTACAAAACAGAAAACCAAGATTTCGAGATGCACTTCATGGTTTTCTCATGAATACTTATCATCGGAATGGAGGACGTCAGTGGTATGGATACTTCATTTACTACATCATTACCTGCTGTAGCCACTGTCACATTTGGCCTTTCTAGAGAAAAGAAAATATATTTTTGTCATTTATGGAAGATATGGAAGCAACCATGTCACCAGTTGTTTTCTAAAGACGGAAACCATATTGTAGATCATTTACAATTCCTGGGCGTTCTAGGTATATAATCATCTCGATGTTGATAACATTTTCATTATCGCTCCTAAAGGACCCCGCAAACTCCTTATGGAATTTGGGTCCCGGTGGATTTTTTTTGAATTTTTGGTATGATGTAGTCCATGTTATTCTCAACCAATGTTACCATTGCGCTAGGGGGCGTAGAAATCACCCCTTGCGCAGATTAGACTATTTAATTTTTAATCCGGTAACAATGTTTTCACTTGTTTCATTGTTGCTGATCTTGCACAATACTGTGCTGTTTTATTAAAAAAAATTCTTACCCTCCCTTCTACCCCCAACTCCTATTACGAAACACAAAAAATAATATTTCTTGAGTGCCTTCAAATGTATCGTCGAATGTTTAACTATGCCTGAATGAGGGAAATAACAGCTTTTTATGATTCTCCCCCCTCCCCCCAAATTACACAAAACGAAAAAATTTTGGTGGATTTTTCTGAATTTTTAATATGATGCAGTACAAATTATTTTCAATAGAAATTAATCGGGTGATAAACCCCAAAAATGAATAGTCTTGATGCTACGGGGCGTTGAAATCATGCCTTGCTCAGAATAGACTATTCATTATTATAGGCGGAAACAATATCTGTACGTATTTTAGTTTTGATTATGCTGAACGGTTGTGTAATTTTTTATTTATTGAAAATCTGAAACCTCCCCCTTACCCCCAACCTCTATTTTAGAACACGAAATAAATTAATTCTCGACTACTTGTAAATGCTTTATCAAGATAAATGTTTTTTTCTACATTCATGCAAAAAGTAAAACTTTATTGAACTATATTCAGTGGAAAAAGAAGTTCTTTATTGCACTAGTGCAATAAAGTTTTTATTAAACTCATCTGTCATTTTACTTCAACGTGCTGTCATCATGACAAATATAAACGTTTAAACCTACTACATATTTAGCAGATATTCTGTGAGATTGGCAATAGGTACTTCACTACGAAATATTCATATTGAAAATTGCACCAATTGTTCATTCACTTTCAATATTGAGGATAAAATTAAAGTTTGAGTTAAATTGTTCGTAACGTATTAGTTCCTGTTTCAATGCAAATCGATATTGATAATAAAGTATTCAAGTTGCGCTTTTCATTTTCCTACACCTAGTGCCGCACCTCAATAAATCATTTTTTGCTTTTTGCATGAACGTAGAAAAAATGTTGTATGCAACTCGTGCAAAAATTGTTTATTGCACTCGACGTGTTGTCCAACTCGGCCTAACGGCCTCGTCGGACAATTTCACGTCGATTGCAATAAACATTCACTTGTAGTGTTGCTCGACTATTCGAAAGCTTTCGATAGGATCAACGATACCCTACTCTTAGCTCTTCTTCATTACATAGGAATGTCACCGTATGTAATAAGTCTCACTGAAAGCTATTTACTTGATAGAACCCAATCAGTTTTCATTCCAAATCACGATATATCTCAGCCACTTCGTATCACTTCAGGGGTGCCTCAGGGCTCCATTTTTGGTTCACTGTTGTTCACTTTATATACCTCGCAGTTCTACAAATATATGCAACATGCAAATTCCCATTTTTATGCCGACGACACCCAGTTGTAAATGTCATTCGAAGAAAGTGATGTACATAATGCATGTTTTATATTACATAATGATCTGCAAACACTATCGACAATGTCACGTAAGTATTGCCTAAGCATCAATCCCTCAAAATCCAAAGCTATACTTTTCGGTAGGAAAATAACACGGAACAGGGTACACAATCAAATTGCTCTTCAAGTTGAGAACGTGGATTTGACTCTCAGCGAATGCGAGACGAATCTAGGAGTTTTTCTAGACACTGACATGAAATTCACCAAGCACGTTTGATCTATAATCAAAAATGCGTTCTGTAGCTTGAAACTCATCTATAGTCACAGACAAATTCTTAGTAAATAAGGTAAAATCATTATCAGCGAATCGTTGGTCCTCTCAAAGCTCAATTATGGTGACTGCATTTATGGACCTGCCCTATCAAAGTCTGACTGCCGGCGGATTCAGTTGTTTCATTAGGATTCATTAGGCTGATTTGTGGGTTGCGGAAGGGTGCGCACATTTCAAAGGCTATTTCAGATGTACGATGGTTAAGGATGGAAGAAATGAGATGACTTCATTATTGTGTTTTTCACCATAGAATAATAACTGCCAAAAAACCTCCTTATCTCTTTGATAAATTGAGTTTTCGTTCGGATGTGAATAATATTAACATACGCAGGAATGATAGCTTATCTCTTCCTAAACATAAAACTACAATTTTCAGATCCTCTTTTCCGTTCAATATAGCAAAAATTTATAACTCGATTCCTGCCAATATGAAATATTTATCCGCAGGTAATTTTTAAATAAAAAACAATGAAAGCAAAACGCTTGACTGAAAATTGTTAGCATGTGAATATATTATGATCTGGCTTATTCTTTATACTGATTTTCTATATGTCTCCGATCGATTGATATTAAAATCAATTATTACTTATTCTCATCATCTATATCTATAATAGTTCTTGGGGAAATTGTTTTTTTGTTTTTTTAAATATATCTTTCATTTTTTCTATTATGTTTTTTTCATTTTCATTATATTAAATTCGGTGTAACATAAAATATTTCGTTAAAGGTTGAGTGTAAGAACGCCGCTTCTTGACTTCACAGTTGTAGAAGTGCGAACTCTGCCTTTTGCAATGATAGCCGTGTTCATGTATTCATTTATTTATTATGTACTAGCATATAAACATACATATTCATTATAACATAATACAATTATTTTTTATATATGTATATAATCACCATGTACTTATCTATCTATTGCAATAAAATCATTTATTACTATTATTATTATTGTTATCTTCGAAATAACGAAGAACAGTACCATAGGTCTGTATAGTTGCTGGGTTGGAGTTTCTTCTTATTTAGGGACTAGGGTAAACAATACAGTGATTGGCCTCTGGATAGTGATTAGCCTTGAATATTAAGGGAAATAACATTTTCAAAGGAATACCGTTGCCACCAGAACAATATTTCAAGACTTCTTTACATATTCGTTAATTCGTATGAACAGTTGGCAGCATTGTATTTTAGTAACAGGAAGGTATCTGAACGTGTGCTTGTAGTGTGTTGGTTATTTGCAATATTTATTAATTTCGCTAAGGAGATCTCATTGCTAGGTAAGTAAAACAATAAACAAAGATAGTATACTAGGGTTTTGTAGCAATACATAACATCTTTTTATGGCCGAATTGGTGGTCTAACCTCGAAAATTGAATAATTAGGGGGAGGCCAATCACTATCTTGAAAAATTAATGAAAACAGCTATTGGCCCCCGGGGCCAATGACTGTCTGTATAGATATTCATACCGAAGTATGTTTTTAGTCATTATTTTTGTGCCATTGAACTATGGATAAGAAAATATTGCGGTAACTATTGAAAAATTACGAATTACACAGTAATTGGCCGGGGCCAATCACTATCAATCTATAGGGGCCAATAACTATACATATTTCGAAAGACACAATTTTGCGATATGCGTGTTACCCACGTAAACACTTTTTATTTTTAGGGGAATTACAAAATGCCCAAAGTTCAAGAAGGCGGCACTTACAGCAAAAAATACACTGAAGATGATCTTCAGAAAGCACTAAAAGCCGTTGCCAATGGTGTAGGTATTAGAGAAGCTGCCAAGAGATATAAGGTGCCCCGAACAACTCTTCAATTTAGAAGAAGTGATAAATTCACAAAGACAAGTTTAGGACCCTGTCTATTTCTTACTTTTGAAGAGGAAAATTTATTGGTCGAGTGGTTAATAGAGAGCTCAAAAAGAGGCTTTCCTAGAAGAAAGTATGATCTACAGCTATCTGTTAAGTCATTTTTGGAAAAAGTGCCAAGAGAAAACCCTTTCAAGGATAATTTTCCGAGCGATGGATGGAACAAGGCATTTTTAAAACGCCATCCGGATATTTCCATTCGAACTCCTGAAGGTGTATCATCATCAATCTCAAAAGTATCTAAAAAAGATATCAGGAAGTGGTTTGAAAACATCAAAAGTTATCTTGAGTCAAAAGGATTTGATAACATTCTCAACGATCCCAGTCGAATGTTCAATTCAGATGAGACTGGTTGCAAGTTTCTTTTACTTCTTGACTTTTTTCAGTTCGTATAGGAGGAATTTTCAATGCGGAAAATATTTCTGCCAACAAGAAACATTTTTCTGAAGTAACTAATTTGGACCAGCAATGAAATCTACTTGCTATTAGAGATATGTTTATCAAATCGATAATAATTAGACACAGATACCTAACTGATTAGGACAAAATCAATAACTATCATCAAACCGACATATCCTGAGATTTAATATTTGTCATTTCAGCTCATTTTGCTTCCATAATCTAGGAAAACGATTATTACAAAATTTAAATAAAAACTAGAATAAATATTAACCAACAACAATTTGTACAAAATTAACAAAAAAATGGTAAAACCAATCTATTCTGTTAGAGTTAGAATCTCCAGGAGCTTAAAGTTTTCTAAACTACGTTACTCTAATTGATACCACTTATCTAAATTTTCTAATTTAATTCATCTGAACTTAGGTAGAATAGATAGTTTGGTAAGCTTTTAGCTCCTGAAGAAGCTAACTTTGTCTGCGAAACGTGCGACGAGTGTGATTTTGACATAGCTTTGATATTTGGGTAGTTTCTTCCTTTTGAAAAGTTTAGGACGTTCAAGATGCGTAAACTGAATTTGTATTTTATTATAATCAGTTGTATGGTGCATGTTGATATTTCGATGCTTTAAATACGACAATACGTTGTGGAAAATGAGTTTTTTATTTCTTCAAAATTACATGTGTCAAAGTTGACCATCAATTTCGTCGCTTCTCTGAATAACAACGCCTTAACAACCAAACAACTGACTACTACGTTTTAGCGCGTGAAGATGAAATGCCGTTAACAGAATGACAAAACGTAACATACCCCCGGCCTTGGCTTAAACGTGCCAATTAGAATAAATATTAACAAAAATAAACTGAAAGAGAAAGAAATATAAGCTACACTCAGAGTTTTTCTGGCTAAAATTAACTGTTAAAGTTCATTTCAGTCTATTTCATCGAGTGGCAATGGGCAAATTTTGACAAACGAACGTGTAATTAGTCCACTGGAAGTTTATATTTTAAAAACCTGGGCTACATCATTACTACCACGTATCACTTCAGCTATAGTTCCCAGCTTCCACTTCAATGGTGGCACCTTGTCTTCTTTGATCAGTACCAATGTGTTTTGATCAATTTCTTTGCTCCCTGTAGTCCATTTAATTCGTTTCTGTAGTTCAGAAATGTATTCCTTGTTTCACCTTTCCCACAGATCTGGAGATAACTTTTGAATGAGTTCGTATCTGTTTAAACGATTCATAGGTGTGTTTAAGAGATCTGGGCCTGGAATCGTTGTCAAAGTTCTTCCGACGAGAAAGTGGGCTGGTGTTAGGGGGGATAAATCATCTGGATCATTCGACAGAGGGAACAGAGGACGGAAAATCATGATGGCCTCAATTTGAACCAACACAGAATACAATTCCTCATAGGTCAAATGAGCGTTTCCTAAAACACGTTTCATGTGATGTTTGATCGTTTTTACTCCTGCCTCCCAAAGACCACCGAAATGAGGTGAATATGGTGGTGAGAACGTCCATGTTATGTTATCTTTTGACAAAGAGTCTGTTAAATGAGATGTGTTTAGTGTTAAAAATTTACTCAATTCTTTTATATCACTGTTTGCTGCTATAAAATTACTACCATTATCTGAGATAATCTGTTTTGGTTTACCCATTCTGAAAATAAATCTTTTCAATGCCAATAAAAACGTGTCCTTGGACAAGTCAGTTACAAGATCAACATGAGCAGTTTTAGTGCTAAAACATACGAAAATGCATATGTAACATTTTATTAATTCACAACCGCGACCTTTTTAGTCCTTGTTCAACAAAGGTCCTGCATAATCTACACCTGTGACAAAAAATGGTGGATTTGGAGTGAGTCGCTGGGCAGGTAAATTTCCCATTATAGGTTGGGTTAGTTTGGGACGAAGTCGAAAACAACGAACACACTTATGTACAGTACTTCGGGCTAACTGTCGACCTTTCAAAACCCAATACTCTTCTCGAATGTTAGCTAATAAATATTGAGGTCAACAGTGCATTAAATTTTTATGGAAGTATTCGAATCTAATTTTTGTCACGATGTGATTGGAAGAAAGTATGTTTTTTATTATATGAAAAATCTGAGTTTTCTAGACGTCCACCGACTCTCCGAACCCCATCACTGTCTAAAAATGGATGTAATTTCATGATTTTACTTTTCTCATCTAAAATCTTATTTTTTGACAGAAGACTAAGTTCTACTGGAAAAGATTCATGTTGAGCTGATTTAATAATGAATTTACAAGCACAATTAAGCTCTTCAACGGTTAGCGTTCCACGTAAACGCTTATCATGTATTAATTTGCAATTGTTTATAAATCTAAATATGAATGCAATGCATCTTCGAAGTTTAAGAAAATCAGAAAACTTTTCTAATAAATTTAACTTATCCCTGTTATTAACAATAAAGGTTTTTACACTTGTTCCCTATGAATTAGAAAATTGCATGTTTGGACAATTTTCTCGACCCTGAGGATCCAAGAGGGACCGTGCCACCACAGATCTGATTTAAGAAGTTGATTAGAAGTTACACCCCTTGACAACAGGTCTGCAGGATTGTCCTTACCTGGTACATGACGCCATTGTGCAAAATTTGTGGTCTCTTGTATTTCAGAAACACTGTTGCTTACAAAGGGTTTCAAACTATTAGCTGGAAGTTTCAACCAACTGAGTACTATAGAAGAGTCACTCCATTTAAATTTAAATTCAACGAATGTAGTACCTTATTGGCTAAACGGGATAGTACTACCGCACCACATAACTCAAATTTCGGTATAGTGAGTACTTTGAGTGGAACATTTTTGCTCTTAGCGCATAAGAGATGACAAAATGACTCATTATTTTCATTCATAGATTTGAGGTAAATGCACGCATCAAAGGCGTTTTCTGAACTGTCGCAAAAGCCTTGGAGTTCGAGTGCTTTGGCTTTGTTGACTATTACATGACGATGAATGTTCAAATTGTTCAAAGTGGGTAATTGATTTCGAAACTGAACGTTAGATCTCTGAACTTCAAATGGTACCACATGGTCCCAAGACAATCGTTCTAACCAGAGTCTTTGAAGTATTATTTTTGCAAATATTACGCATGGACTTAGCAATCCTAACGGATCAAATATTTGTGATATGTCCGAAAGCATGCGCCTCTTAGCGATTTTGTCAATGTGAATGAAGGACGAGATGTTGTACAATAAAATATCAGAATGAGGTGACCATGACAAACCTAATGTTTTTATATTTTCATTTTCTCCAATACGAATTACAGTGAAAGAGTTGGTTTCGTTTTCAATGTTTTTTACAATTAATGTTGGGTCATTCGAATAAAACTTTCGAATTGGAAACCCCCCAAATTTTAGTAGCTTGGAAATTTCCTGACATGCTTGCGTAGCTTCCTCTTTTGATTCAAATCCTGTCAAAAGATCGTCAACGTAAAAGTCGGACTTGACAATATTCGCAATTTTTTCGTTGATAGACTCATATTCAACCCTCAGTGTATATAAACATTTAATTGCTAGATATGATAGACATTTCATTCCGTATGTGACTCTTTTTAAATTGAAAATCTCCATGGGGTCAGTTGGATTTTTTCTCCATAAAATGCGCTGAAGAGATGTTTGATCATCTCTGACAACCACCTGACGAAACGTCTTTTCGACGTCTCCGCTAACAACAAAAGTGTTGCAACGAAATCTTAATAATATTTAAATAAGTTCACTCTGTAAAGAAGAGCCATTCATTTGAATGTTGTTCAATGACAAGCCACTAGAGGTTGGCATTGAGCAATCAAATACTACTCTTAAACAGGTTGTTAAAGAATTTTCTCGCAATACGCCATGATGTGGCATGAAATATGACTTGGGTTCTGATTGATTTTGAAAATCGTCAGCCAGACCTGATTTTTCCATGTGACCTAATGTAATATATTCGTTAATGAATTCTACATATAAACTCTTGAGCCTTGAGTCGCGATTCAACTTGCGCTCCAAGTTGAGAAATTTGTTTCTTGCCAAATGAAATGATTCACCCAAACTATCAACAGGAGCTTTGAATGGTAAAGTTACAACAAACCTACCTGTTTCATCACGACATGTATTTTCCTGAAAATGTGTTTCGCATGACATTTCTTCCTTTGAAAAAATCGGTTCTTTAGGATTGGTGACTTCTTCAAGCTCCCAAAATTTACGAAGATCTTCTTGAATATGTAAATTTGTTAGAAAATTACAAGTAACTGAATTTGAAATGTTTTGAGCCAAGTACGGCCCTGCTAGAATCCACCCAAAAACTGTTTTTTTAATTATTGGCTTAGTTTTACCCAAACTGAATTGACCTTGGCATAAAATGCTTCAAAATGAATCCTTCCCTATCAAAATGTCAATTTTTTCTGGTGTTTGGAAAGAGGCATCAGCTAATTTCAAATGGGAAGGAATTTTCAATTCAGAAATGTTAACTGGAATATCTGGAACAAAACCTGTATTTTCTGGTATGACAAAACAGTTAATATGGTTCTGATATGCGTTAATGGGCGATTGTATATGTTTTTGCACTTATATTGTATGTTTGATGATATACGATTTATTCCAGAAACAGATATGTTTACGTTATGCTGTTCGATTTTTAGAAAATCGCAGAGGCGCTCTGATATGAATGAGCTCTGTGAACCACAGTCTAACAGTGCTTTCACAGTATGAATTTTATTATTTATGTCCAAAACATTAACCAATGACGTGGACAAAAGTACTTGTTTAATTTCGTTGGAATTAGCCGAAACCAAACTAGTCGTGACTTGCTCGCTTTTTGTATTTTCAGACAAATTTGATTGTTGCTCGGCATTTTTGTCAGTTGCTCTATTTTCAAAATGTAAGAGTGTATGGTATTTTGAGGTACATTTCTTGCATGCAATTTGCCTGCAAGTTTTATAAAACTGGCCCGGTTTTAAACAATTTGTGCATAATTTAAGTAACTTTGCCTTCTCAAATTTGTTTCTCTAGTGATAGATTCATAAATTCCGTATAGTTGTAAATGATGTGTGTTACAAACTACGCATGGAGGTGTGAATGAATAAAAACTGCGTGTGTTTTGTGAGTTTCGTAAGTATGAGCTTGAATGTGAGTTGTTTCAATGCGTATTCGAATGCTGTTTTTTGTCTGCTTGATTTGTCTCAATTGTTTCCAAAAAATCTGCCCGCGATTTCAGAAATGATTTCATTTGTTGAAATGTCGTTACGTCTTTTTTAACTTTGTCATTTTCCCATTCTCTCAGTGTGGATGGATCCAACTTAGTTGAAATTATATGAATGAGTAAAACATCCCAGGTGTCTGTACTTTGGCCAAGCTTACCTACTAAGAGAATGTAAATTTTTTGAAAATGTGTCTATTAGTTGGCGCAATTTATACGATTACTCTTTCTGTATGCATTCTATGTTGAATAAAGATTTGACATGATTGGAAATCAAAAGTCGTTTATTGTCATATCTTTCTCGTAATGCATTCCATGCTACTGAAAAGTTATCACTAGTGAACTCAATGGAACGAATTACCTGCGCTGCACCTCCCTCCAATGATGCTCGTGAATAATGAAAACGCTGAATGTCGTCCAAGGACTCGTTTTTATTTATCAAAGATTCAAATAAATCAGCGAATTCTAACCAATTGTGATATGAACCGTTAAATTTTGGAATTTCGATGGGTTTTAATTTTATAGCAGTGATATTTTGTACCTGATGTTGATTCCCTGGAGAGATTGTTTTGACAGGTCCAGGATTCTTTTGACTAAAATGATCATTTAAAATCTTTTTTGCAATGGAATTCTGATTGTAATAATTTCTTTAAAAATTTTTCCTTTTACTGTGCTCTCCCTCTAGGGTATCTTCATCAACTTCTAGTTCAATTTGTCCCTGAATTTCATTGAACTCTGCGAACAAATTAAGATTATTATGTAAAAGATCCTCAATTTCAAAAAATTCTAGTTCGGTAAGTGTTTCATCGGGGTTGAGAGTAATCCTATCTGTGATATTTCTTGAATATTTGGTAAATGATGTGAGCTTTGCTTTCAATTTTCCCCGTTTACGTTTCATGCCCTCCATGTTTAACGTTGATATGATGATTATGCTCGCTCAAATGTACCTAACGCAAATTGTTTCCGTGTCGACTCAAATAAAGCCATACATTCACCCACCTTGTCTTTGGTGATTTTTCACGTGGTTTCAGTTACTTGCTTTGTGTGTTCTTGTCTCTGGATGTTTGGTAGTGTGCCAGTCGATTACTGCTTATAACGTCGCTTTGATTCCGTCAATGATCGTTTGGGCCGCTGCACTGCTTTCTGCCTTGATGGTGACGTCTTGTTTGGATGATTTCTTCAGCAATTATTAAATTTTGCGATACTTCTTGGTAATCCTGTTCGAAGGACCATTAGATGTTGATGTTTTGATGCTATAAATACGACAATATGTTATGGTAAATGAGTTTTTCATTTCATCAAAATTGCATGTGTCAAAGTTGACAATCAATTTCGTCGCTTCTCTGAATAACAACGCCTTAGCAACCAAACAACTGACTACTGCGTTTTAGCGCGTGAACATGAAATGCCGTTAACAGAATGACGAAATGTTACAGTGCATTTTTTATTTCGATGTCATAGGATCAAAGTGTAGGTGAGTTGTAGTGATTTTTTTTATTTGTCAAATATATCAGATAGAGTAGACTGAGAAAATGATTTTAAAAATGTAGAAGTGTCATTCAGGCTGCCTGCCAGGTTCCTTTCGAATGCCAAAGATAAAATAGACAAAATGGAAACATCTGGAGTTAATAAGCTCAAGTATCCAGAGTGAAACAATGTTTATGTGGCACAAAGTGGACGTGATTTGGTAAAAGTAATTCGACGTTTTCGAACCATTCCCAATATCGAACGATACGTAAATTTCGTACTATGCAAGTGAATGTTGGAAACTCGATTATTAGGAATCCATAGAAATTCATAATTATAAACATTGCCGATGTGAACCCGTGAACGATCTACTGTATGAGGTCTATTCAACAGTTTTCAACGGAGCGAACCCACATCGTCGCACGTAAACAGGGCGCAGGTAATCTTCAATGACCGTTAGTAACTACCCACTAAACATGTAATGTTACAGAATATTTTTTGAAATAAATCTCCATGTTCTCGTGGTGATTTTGTTCACAGTATCAAGAGTCTGAATGAGCGAATGAAATGAATTAACTCGTGAGTAAGGCAAAAAATTTGTTTTCTTCGAAGGTATTGCACCTATATTTTTACTTTGGATTTTATTCGATAGAAGAGATATTAAAGGTTGCACAACAAAAATCAGAATCTTAATCTATGAAGTTTTGTACTAGTGGCACTCGAAATACTGCTCAAAGTTTCACGAAATTCATAAAAGTGCCAATATCTCCAAAACTATCAATATTTTCCTAGGTTCATATTGTGATATTCTGGTCAGTCATGAGCTGGACTATCAGCCCTCGAAGGGATGACTTTGACTTTTGGGACAACCTGTGTATAATATATAGTTATTCATTCTATTAGTTTATACCATTCGTTTGGAAATATTCACATGGGACGAAATTGGAGTAACGCTTGTTACAAATAGAAGTGGTACGAATACATAGAAAGTTTCATTTTTCATTTTCTGTTATTTTTATTTCATTGTTGTTCGTCTTTATACTTTTTTACGTTCATTAATTTCAAGTGATTTCACCTGGATTTGGCATCGAGAAGATATCTGACAAATTGAAGGTTGTATAAAAATGATTATCATCTCTCTGGTGGTCTGCTATGAACTCAACGAATTTTCATGGCAGAGGTAGTTGAATGTCAGCATGTGTCAACAGGAAGCTAGTTTTGAAATGAGTAATTAGTAATGAGCAATTTGAGATTAGCATAAACACATTTTGCACTTCAGTGCCATTTAGGAGAATTGATTCAAAGTTGTCTCACGTTCATGTTAGAGCCGGCACCCAATAAAATTTTGACTTAAAAATCATGGCAACTCATTCAGAAAGATTAGGCCAATAAACAGAGCAATTTTTCTCATAAAAGTTCAACTTAAATTGCTTCGCCGATTTCTTTTTTGCAATTCGGTCGTCACGGAGGGTTGAATTATTAGCAATAAAGTTACCATCCCCTGTGGGGGTGCAACCACCCCAAAATCGTAAAAACTTTTCAGCTCTGGGAAATAAATATGAATGAAAATCGGTATTAATAATGGGGCGAATTATTTTCAACAATTAAACCCCCTCCCGGGGCATCAACCCTTTCCCGAAATCTTGTTTATGGGGTATTTTCTATGAATATGTTAAATTGTCAGTCCTGAGTGATGAAACTGAGCGAAAATTTGTAAAAATAATAGGTATGAATTATTAGAAACGATTTTCCCGCCTCCGCATTAGGGGCATATCCCCCGCATCGCAGAAACATTGGGGTAAGAGGAAAGGGGGAGAATATTTGAAAAAACTCTCATACTACTACTCTTAGATATAAATATGGGTGAATAATCGTTGAGAATTGTCGTTATTGAGATTTAGAAGTATGTATTGTTATGAGAATTATTTGCAAATTCGATAGAAGATCAACTCAATAATATAATAATTTATCACAAACATTGGTACATATAGCACATACAAATCAAAGCGGGTACACTTATGAGAGTGTTGAGCAAGTTTGATTCACAAAAATGTCAATATCAAATTGGTAGTTTCCCCTGAATTCCTACTAGGACCTTTAAAATTTTTAGTAACATGATGGCCAAGTTCTGAAACAACACTAACACTGGGCACTTTCCGCTGAATAGAAAAAACTTGGTCAACTAGGCAAACATTTATATTCTGCAGGTAAATTTTTGAATGAGCGTATGAAATCCCAAGCATTTATGCATTTTAAGCAAGTTCCATTCAATAAAATGTTAATAACAAATTGGCATTTTCTCCTGAATTCCTAGGTAGACGTTTGGAATTTTGGAAATTTAAGTTATATCTGACATTGCGATATTTTGAAATAGAGCTGAGTTAAACATGAAACAAATATTTCAAAAATAAACTCACCATTTTCAATTAATAACAGTGACAATGCACTAATAGATGTTTTCTCGTCTCTGACTATCGATGTTATCCCAGTATCCAGTGTTTTCTGCACAGGAACTATTATATTATCTGACGTTTACATAGAGCAACGTTGACTGCTGCCACTGCGCACCGACAGAACCGCGCCCGCGACGCGCTAGCTGCCGCATTGACAAGGTCCCAAGCCGATATATTTCAGGTTTTAGAATCTCAATGAGTTTAAAGCAGGTACACTTCGGGAAAGTTTCTTTTGGTGCACTGTCTTCCTCGGTCTCGAATCCCCATATTCCATCAAGGACTGATTTTACTTTTTTTCCATGGAACAATAATTCGATCAAATGCCGAGTAACCTCTATTTTAAGTACTTAAAAGATTCACAGGATTGCATTTAAAATTTGTACAAGTAACCAAATTTGTATGAATATTTTCAATAGGAGCAGGTTTTTTCTGCAAACTGGCTTTTCATTCATGTTGATACGTGCTTTTATCTCTGAGTTATTAGCATTTGAATTTATAAACACCCTCAAGATTTTGTATCCTAAAATATGCGAAGAATTGAAAACAATCATATTCAAAAACAACATTATTTGGACCGGTTAAACGTTATGCAAATTGACAATGAAGTATTCCTCAACTGTTCATTCTACTTGTTACAAGTGAAAAGACATTATTTCAGTAATCACAAGCATTATTTCTCGAAGTCATGAACTTTAATATTATAAGATTTTCAATTGCAATTTTGCAGATGGAAACTGCGCGTATAAATATAAATAAAATCAGAATACAAAGCTGCGATCTTTATCTTCAAAATGACGTAAGACTCATCCGAATTGAACATTTAAGTGAGGAGTTATAGAACTTTACTTCACGCGCTGGTTGAAAAAATGCACGTTGGCGGGAGCCGGCGCAACACCTGCCCCATTGAGAAAGCATATAACTTCAACAGTTTTTTTCAAGAATTCCGTGCGATTTCTCAAAATTTTGGATGGAACAGTTTTTTTGTAAAAAATTGTGCCCTTTCTGAATATCATGTTATTTTTTTTATATAAATTAAATTTTTTGTGATATTTCGAAATTACCTCAAACATGTATTTCAACGCGTTTTTTTGGGGCGGGGTTCCACCCCCCCTGGAGGTGATAATTTTTCTCAGAAGTAATGTGCACACTGTGTTCTACAATTTATAAAGAAATTATCGGAGGAGCAATTTAAGTTGAGGTTCATAGCCCTGTTGATTGGCCTAGATGTGAAAAATCAATTCTGACGATTGCTTAACAAAATTTTTGGCACTTTCCTCCTCATAAATGAAGTCGAACCATTTGAAAAAGCTTTGAGAATTTACGATAGAATAGAGTAGAGTTTATTGACTACATTACATCATTTAATTACATTTGTAGCAGGTCCTTGGGAATTGATTTCTCAGAAATATCTATATGTAGAATAATATCACCTAGCTGAGATAATGATTAAAAAAGACGGAACATATTGAAATAATTGTGACACTATACTAAGCACAAGATAATCTAAAATAAAATTCTAGTTGAAAAAAAAAATACCTAGGTGATAAAATACATTTACTTAGATATACTAGTGCTTAAGATGAAAAACAGAGGTAGTGCTACTGGTCTACACTTAGTAGTGCTACCATCTGATCTTCGGCTTTTTCTTTTTTATTAAGAAATAAAGACCTTTATTATTATTATTATTATTATTTCTGTCATTTAAGCCCAGGTGGTTGAGAGTTTTTCACCAGTCCTCGATCTTGTAGTCGTAGATGAGAAACTCATTTTCCGAGTAAAAACAGTACTTCAACAAAAAAGATTTAACTTTATTTTTGAACATTGAGCTTTCTCATTGCTTATGGTAGCTTGTTATATAAGGGAATATTCAAAGAGTTTTTTTGAGACATTGAGAGTCTGAATCTAGGAGTTCTCTGTGAATTTCCTGATCTAGTATGACACTGATGTAAATCCGAATAAAGAGCATAATCCGCTCTATTTTTATATTTGTAATAAAAATATTACTAATTATTTTGTGATAATTTGGTATTTACCGAAAGCTGTCTAGACAATAGGGAATATGCATAAATTTTTTTATTTGTTTAATCAATTTTTTATTTCGTTACAATATAGTAAAAAATATAAATACGGTTGAAAGTCTTAGAATTAATTTTTAAAATAATATATAAAATACCGATTGAATTTGACCTATTTGAACGCCTCCATTTTCGCGCTCTGTGGATGACGTCACATGGCGCTATCAGTGTTGTTCTTCTTCAGTGTCGTTCGTTGAGACGTACTCTGATTGCTCTACTTGCTTGAAGTTGATATTTTATAAAAGAGTAAGACACATGTAGTACAAGTGTTAGAGAGAGATGAACAAATGTGAAAGTGATCTCGATCAACCAGAGCAGTCTTCAATGAACAAGCCTTTCTATAGTTATGGCCATTGACACTATTGACAGATATTAATTAGGTTAGGGATTTGCAGTTTTAATCGATATTAGGATAATGGAAAAAGCTAAAAAACCATTTTATAGGTATTGTCTAGTACCGGAATACCAAAACACAATTATAAGTACACCAACTGAAGAATTTTTTTCTGTTCCAAGAGATGCGAAAATACGTAAACAATAAGGTTATGAGAAGAGGCGAACTTGTTACGAGTTCAAACTAGGTTCAAGGATATCAATACGCCATCTTACGAATCTAGTAAGCATCGAGTAAAAGTACAAATTTGGCAGATGCCGAAACAAGAGCGCTTCAATTCGATTAACTTTATAATATTCGCAAATTCACATATTGGCGAATAATCTATGACCCACAATCGTTGGAGATGTATTGTTAGTTGTATAGCTATGATTTCCCTGACTAAATCAATCGATCATCGCACGATATGTGTTGTCAAGACCGTGCCTGAGGGGATTGCTAATTTTCGCGAGGAATTGTATGTTTTGTAAGTTTTTTCTGGGTTTCGTCAACTCCAAAAATTTAATGTTTCATTTTCAAGGCCATTTGGTCATTAACCCAAACTCGTTTTTGTGTTTTATTTGAGTTTATTTGTCAATGTTTGACAATTCATACCCCTTAGAAAAATACGACCCTGGTGGCTGCCCATTAGACAGACTCGAAATACTTTGTCTTGGTTCTTTCTTTCCGGTGTATTACTGAGTAAAGCACGTTTCTTCCCGAAATTTTTGGGGATCACAACTCAGTAATTTATTCAAGCAAGCTAAGTTTTTGTGATTTGGTATCAGGAAATTCCTTGAGATTTTGTGCAAGGATATTTCAGTGAGTGCCCCTTAGTCTGCCACGACGTTGTCGGAGATTTTCCACCGGAAAACGCAAATAAACTAACCTCTGTCCCAGCCAAAAGGACAGCTTCTTACAAGCCACCCATCAACTACGTAAGTCTATTTTTATGTTTGATTCTGGGTGTTACTATGGGTTGTTGTTTGAGAAACAGGCAGTTATTCTTGTTTTCTTCGTAGGGCTTTTCCTTTTCCCTTCACCATCGACGTCTAGAGGTTGCTACCAACCCTTCTTTAGACGCCCCCTGTAAAAGTAGATGACGGTGAATTTCACGTCGCCCTGGTTAAGCTACAGTTTACCCCGAAATACATGGTGACTCCCTAGGAGTTGAAACTCACTCAAGAAGCAACGGAAAACAGCTAAGTCTTTTCACCCTCAGTGCCTAAATATTTTCAGTATTTCACACATTCCTTTTTGTTCTTTTACGTTCATGCTTGTGACAAAGTTGTGACATACAGGTGTAAATATTAGTTACCAAGAATGATTCTCATAATTGCATGAATTATTTACCGGGGTTTGTTCATATTCAGATGAGATCTCACTTGGGTATCCGCGAATATATTTAATCATTGCTATTTCTCTAAAGAACAGTATAGTAAGAACCACTAAGCTAATCTCTCGAATATTGTCTTTGTGATTACATTTTTTAATATATTTGAGCTGATGGACGAATGTGTTTTAATTGGATAGGGAAGAACAACCTGCAGCCTATCAAAACCACCTATACAGAGAACCCACGCGAGCTAGTAAGCCGTGTTTCAGTGAAAAGAAAGTGAACTCTGGAGCACGATAAATCTATTTCTTATTATTTCGTCTCAGGGTAAGACCCAACCCTGATTATTAACAACTTTATGAAAATTGTTATTCCAAATAGCAATTCTCTCTCAATCTCTCCCCGTATGTAATAAACTATGTCCAATATCACATTTATATTGTTGTGAAGATCATTTCAATGTGAGTACATTGTATTTCGATAGTTAACATGAAGTGAATTGATCAGAAGTAAGTTTTGTATGCATAAATGTTTTGTATATACCTGCCTCACCTAAATTACAAAAGGAAAACTATCATTTGATTAACTATTACTACTTATCAGTTCAGGTATTGTCGTATTGTGCTTTGACAAAACCGCTTTCAGTCATTGCTCTTGATAATTTACAATTGTCACTAGACCAAAATCGCACAATGTAATGGAGAACACTACAAATATATAAATAAAAACAAATTTTCTATGAAAGACGACTAGCACAGTATGCATATCAACACACATAAATTTCATGATGTGCCATGTGATCATTCTTCGTTTCGACCAATGATGATGCGTTTCGCAAATTTTAATTCCGCGCGCTTACTATGCACTTTTTGATTAAAGTTTTATGAAGTTGAATACAAACTAAATGATAAACTAATGGTTCAGGTGTAATTTCAAGACAATAAAGTATATGAGGTAAAAAAATCAAGTAAATTTAAATCACTTGAATATTCCCTATTCAGATCATTGCTTATTACTAGGCATTCTTTGGTTAGAAATATCTTCTCTAACTGCTCCAAGATAACTGATACTTTTTCCAGAATTCGATAATCCTGTGTGCGCGCAATGAAATACCCTATAATGTGGCGAAATATCAATTGTTAATGATACAAAGCCTGGTACGAGGTATAGGGGTGCACATTCGAAAACCCTGTATATGTTAGTCTGTTCTACCCAGATAACAACTGCAACGGAAATTTAATTATGCCAAGATAATTTGAATTGCGGTGGGCTATTAAAACGGTTTCAAAAAGTCGCCAACTAACAATGGTGCGTTAGACAAATTAACATGATTTGTGTGGTGAACGTTCCAGTTTCTAGAAATCGATGAAACTGTGCCATCTGCTAACAAAAGCACAGCCAGAAACTTATTATAATTTCATAATTAAACCGCATATGACAGTCGTGAAACTATTTTTCATGTTTCAACACGTTCGCTATGCCCAAGTGCGATTTTAATGAAATGAGCGACGGAAAATTTTTCATTACGTCGGGCCTCTTGGTTGGTGTGAGAATTCATGAATGATGGAGTAAGGACATCAATTTTTTATGTTTTGTTGGATAAAGGGGATTTAGAGCATTTCACGTTCATATCCAATGTTTGTAGGAAGAGAGTCAGGCAATTAAATAAACTGGGATATAGTGAAAAAACAACTAAAGAAACGAAACGAAAGTATGAAACAAGACTAAAATGAGTGAATGCGGTGGAACAAATGGCAAGGTAATAGGAACGAATTCAGTAATAGATTCAGTTAAACTATCTGATACAATTGCATTCTGTCAGAGTATTGATGAGACTGTTACATATTTAAGTTCATAAAAAAATATAGCTTCAAAATGTTTATCTGATGAAGAAAACATTTTTTAGTCAGACATATATTATTGTCCCCTATATTCTTTTATAATATTCATAGAGTTGAAGAATGATAGCTAATCTTGAATAATGGTCAATTATAGAATACATTGTGAGTATATTTTAATTTTTGGAATATGACCTAATAATTGACTGAAAATGCATATGTGGACCTAATGTTCATTATCGATTTGTTTGGAAAATTAGCAAAGACTACCAAATATAAAGCAGGTAGACGTTGTTACCCTGCGCTGCCAAAAATGTCTTATATGGACTGACAAAAAATTAAATAAGAGAATTTATGACATACAAGTTGGATAGTGAAACTGCAAATCCACATGGAGCCATATTCGATATTCATCAGTATTTTAAGTCATAACATATACATATTTCTTCAATTTCTAATGTGTTTTTAGACATAAGTGATATCCGTTTCTATCAGCGATTACTGGGATGGATGCTACATATTTTTATGAGGTTCTGCAGTTTGAAAATAAATGGGAACGTAAGAGATTTTATCGCAGTAACTTGATTAAAAAAAAATAATTGATATTCTGCGAGGTCTGCGAGATTATTCCTGGCACTTTCCATATGAAGATTGAATGAATAATTTAATGGATTTTATGATTTTATATGCACATACAGATATAATAAAGTCTTTTTCACTTTGGAAAAAAAAAATGTAAATTACAGTAATTACACATTTAATTGTTGTTATCACGTGGACAATCTTGTTGAAAGTTTTAATTGACAAGACAAACTGCATTTACCCAAAAGATTTTATTGTTCTTTCTTTTGCATACGGAAAGCAAGTGTTTTAGAAATACATCTGCCTTCGGGACTTGTGGTCGCAAGGCAACTTTATATACCAAGTTGTTATTGTTAAATGCTGAAAATAAATATTGTTGAATGCTGAAGAACAGGTATCGGCCCTACTCACTGAAGGGCTAAGGCACTTTTAGAGCTTTCATAAAATATCCGGAAATTATTGTCTTTTTTCGTTTTTAGCCGATACAATTAGTAACTGCACCTAACATTTCTCTCAGAAACGAAAATAATTCGGGAAAGAAGTCAGGTAGATCTGTAGAGACAGTTTTAACGCCATCTGTTCCTAGTCCGTATTATGACAACTCTCCTCCTACGTAGCTTGGCTATTTGCCTTCTCTGATCCCGCTCTATGGAACGTGGTCTACGCCTCACCATCTTCCGAGTAGAGGAGGAAGCTCTCCGAGAAGCAGGTTAGAGATTCATTCATTCCATACATTCAGAACCATGCAACATTCGAAAAGAAACGAAAACTGTTTATCAGCGAATACGTAATTCGTCATACATTTGTTTTTTTATTGGTACACTTTTGAATTTTCGCAAATATTTAATGATACGTATAAAAACGAATATGACAGTTCATCAACTAGATAAAAAAGGTGACCAGATAAAATGAACGAGTTGTGCTGTCTTGTATTTGTTGGTAATATTTTAGTTGACGTTACAAGGTTCTTTCGTCAGATGAATAATCAAGAAATTGTCATTCAGACTTCACGTTTCTCGAGTTCTTGATGTTGCCAAGGTAACTTTGAAAAAGGCGCGTTTTTGGAAATTCGATTCAAACCTCCGAGCAATAAAAGACAAAGAGAGGACTTCTCTGTCTCTTTCTTGAAAGCAACATACCCGACGTTGATAAAAAACATTTCAGCCCGAATTATATTAAAAATGGGCATTGTCGGATATATCCGTTTGCACTCGGTGACCAGGTTGGAATTCCATGTTATTTTCACTCTTAACTTGGCGATCATGTTTGTTTATGTCAGTTTACGACTTATTTATCGACTTGTCAAATCAAACCATGGGCGTCGCAGCATGGTAATCATGACATTATCCCGATTTTGAGACAATAATACACTATTTGTTGAAATAGCTGTAGAAAACATTGTTACTATTTGAGTCGACCTTCAAAACGATAACCTATCAATAATTAGGAAAAAACTTGTTGCAGTGTAGGTACACTAAAAAGTAAATAAGCAAAACTCAACTCTTCTGTCTTGTTGGAATGTTTTTCGACTACTTAAAACATAGTGTCGTTGATACCGCATCACGAGCTATGTCACGAAACATTCATTTCACAGGACACTGTGAAATGATGATAGGTACTACATAAAAATTTCATTGCGCGAATATTTTATACTTTGAATTACAAAATAATCACCGGCAGATATTCTTATGTAGTAGTTATTTTTTCTTTGGTGGTTCGACATCGACTGCTATGGTCATCAGTATTTAATATGTACAGTCTTCTGTAAAATGAATGTTTCTGGACATAGCTCGAATTGCAGTATCAACGACGATAGCTAGTTAGGTGATATTTTTTACTTTGAATTTGTTGGACACGGAATTTACTGTTCTGCAACTATAACATTATAATAACCTGGAAGTTATGTGTGTGTGTGTGTGTTCGAAATGTATGCTAATTTAGAGCAATTCGTGATTGTGAAACCGATGATATGGATACAGATGATACCAGAAGAAAGTGTTTAAAAGTAGCAACGAGAATTAAAATCCGTCAGATACAAAAAATTAAACTACTCCAGCAAAGGAACAGAAGACTGCAATCAAAAATTTTAAGAGCGATGTCTTCAGAGATACATGTCGGCCCCTATTCAAATCAAAAACTTTAATGACTCTGACCTGTTTGATGTTTAAGAAACAGAAGTAAAATAATATCCAAATACATGAGAAATTCTCGTTTTCCTACCAGGCAGACTTGTAATATCGATCGCTCCCTGAGCCTAACTCTACATAATTAGAGACATTACTCTTTGACAACTCTAAAACACTTTTTGATTATCTGCCTCAGGATACCAATAATCTAAATCCAGAAAAAACATAAGAAAAAGAGTTAAAGAGCTATTAAGGTTTTTACTACACTTTGGATGAGTATTTCAATGATACACTTTCAACATAAATTTGAATGTAATCTGTTAAGTGTATTATAGTTGATGTGTAAATTCTTATGTGTAATATAATGCATGTATAGTGTATAGTGTATCGTTTAGTGGAGTGATTCAACAATTTGAATATATTTACTTCTTTACTTTAGCACTTCCAATAATTGTTTCAGTATTTATGACCTTATTCGCACAATACAGTATTTTTGGTTGACATCTTGACAACACACGTGCTTTCCAACCAGGCATGTTGTCGTCTAGAGATGAAAATATAACATGAAAAAAATTTATCACCACGCCACCACTGGTTCTAATCTTACATCCGAATATGATAACAATAACAAATCTCCCCCTCCGAACTCGGAGGTTACCCCTCACTAACAACCTATCACAAAGGATAGTGATATGTAGCTTTCATAACAACCTGTATTGTTTATTACTTAAAACAAAAATTGAATAAAACATATACAGACAATAATTCATTCGAATACAGACATTTTAGAAATACCCTAGGTCACCTTATCAAAACTACAAAAAATGAATATTATTCATCGAAAATAAAAGAAGCACAAAATAATTATAACGAGGTTTGAAAGAACATAAATGAAATAACAAATAGGAACAGTAAAAACCGTAAGTCTAAAAACTTACCTATTATGGATGATAATAATCTGACGCTTACATCAGATGAAGATAAGGCCAACCACTTTATTCAATTCTTTGTAAGTGTTGGAAAATCCATGGCAAATCACATTGAGAAACCGCAAATAGCTGTTTCAGAAAAAGACTGTATTCTAAAAGATTCTCTGCATCTTCACCCAGTGAGTAAGAACGAGTTAATTAATATCATATCTAATCTAAAAAATAAGACTTCTCCAGGCCCAGATTAAATTTCCACTTTCACAATAAAAAAACATCATTAATACATATTGGATCCTTTACTTCATATTTTCAACTGTATATTTACAAGCAGAAAAATTCCCCAGCGATTCAGGGATTCAAACACAACGCCAATATTCAAGTCTGGAAAGATGACACAAGCAACTAATTATAGGCCAGTTACTGTTATAAATAATTTCTCAAAAATGTTTGAGGAATGTCTGAAAAGTAGAGTAGTAATTTTCTGCGAAAAAAACAATATTTTATCTGACTCCCAATTCGGCTTCAGAGAAAATTTTTCGACTGAAAAGGCAGTATTTGAAATGGTTGATTATATTTTCAATATCTTTCAAAATAACCAGAAATGTATCAATGTCTTTTTAGACTTAGCGAAGGCGTTCGATACCGTGAACCATGATATCTTATTTCAACCTTCTCATCAACAATTACAGACCAACCAACTATCAGCGAAATGAAAATTCATAAAAATTCTTGCACCGAATTCACAGAATGCACCTGCCAAACAATACAAAAAACTAGTTCTATCAAATACTTGGGTATTATGGTTGATCAGTTTCTGAGATGGAATGACCATGTAGAATATACTGTAAAAAGACTCCGTAAGCTGACATATAAGTTTTATCAACTGATAAACATTTTAAACAAAAAAATGTACATATGATTTATAATGCTTTGGCAGAATCCATAATACGCTACTGCATCATTATTTGGGGCGGGACATTTAAAACCTCTCTTCATCAGATTGGAGTTATCCAAAATACTTTTTTGAAAATATCACTAAAGAAGAATAGAAGATATTCAACTGATCGACTTTACACCGAATCTGAATTATTTTCAATAAGAAAACTATATATTTATCACTGCCTATTATTTATGATGTTTTCAACTAAAACATATGTATCTCATATTCATCATACCCGTACAACTACAAATCATTCATGTTCCAAGATGTAGATTATTGCATAATCAAAGATTTATTTCCTATATTGGCCCCAAACTGTTTAATCTTTTAGCCTGTAATTTGAAAAATATCGTCAATAAAAATATAGATTAAAAAAAGAATTGATTATATTTATCAAAACCAATTATAACCAACTTAATTCAATTTTCGAAAACTGAAACCTCCGTTATTGTTCACCGTTTTCTGTGTAAGTATGTACGTATATTTTCCTCTCAATCTCTCACACTCTCTTTATTCATATCTTCTCATGACTCATAACAAATTTACCATATTCACGTATTTTATACATATTGAAAAGTGTATGTCCACAACACAAGCATCGCTTAGGTGGCATCACCTTGATGATATGTATGCAATCTATATTACAAAACTGTTATGTTAATTGGGTGCAATGATTGTCAATATGCTATACCATCTGTCTGAATAAATACTTACTTACTTACTTACTTACTTACTTACTTATATAGAAATGGCACCTCTATATCTTTTATTGCACGGAGATTCAAACACGCTGAGGCATGCTTGAAATAGGTAAAATGGGGCACCAATAAAAAAAATCCGTAAAATACCTGTTAGTCGACAGAGCATATTAATATCCCCAAAAATTTTTTTGATGACGGATTCAATGATCAAAACTATAATGATTCTGGTCAGCAAGGTATTTGCAACTGTTCAGTCCAATGCATGGCATGATACAGTGAGTATCAACCAAATGGAATAAATTCAATAATGAATAAACGGAGGCGTATTCGAAAAAACGCTCGGTCACGTCAACAAAAACTGTCTTGACAGGGTCATGTAACAGCGGCCAATACCAACTTTCTTATTTCAAATACAACTCTCTATATTTCATTAATTTTTTGGATTTTTCAGACAATTCTGGACATTTTTCATGTGAAATGTCTTCAACTGTTTCGTAAATATTATAAATGCTGTCCGCTTTATTGCGAACATTTACATTAAAAATAGATAATCATCTGATTACAAAAAATTTGATACAACACACTCAATTCTTATTTCCCAGTGAAGTCTCGATGATGAGAAAATAAATTGGCCTCCTATTTCCCAAGAGACGAGAAGCAGTTTTGCGAGGTTGGACAGGAGAGGCAGATAAAAAAAATCAGCTGCCAATGCAATAATTAATGATTACAAATTAGATATTTCGATATTGGATATTATATTATATTATATTATATTATATTATATTATATTATATTATATTATATTATATTATATTATATTATATTATATTATATTATATTATATTATATTATATTATATTATATTATATTATATTATATTATATTATATTATATTATATTATATTATATTATATTATATTATATTATATTATATTATATTATATTATATTATATTATATTATATTATATTATATTATATTATATTATATTATATTATATTATATATTTCTCAGAGAATCACGACCGATTAGTTTGATACTTTTTATGCTCCAATATTTTCGTACTAAAATTTCATATCTGATTGTGAATATTGATTTCTTTCAGAAATTATATTAGTTTTCTTTCTGTATCTCGGTTTCCTTCGAGGCATTGTTGTGTTTCTGATAGGATTCCTGTTCGTTGTCTCATCAAGTCATTATACAGGCATTGTGTTATATGTTATACTGTTAACCTGTGTCCACATTGTTCCTATCTGGGTTGTCTGATCCCCAAAAGCATAAATGAATTGTATGAGTGTATAGCCTATTCTTAGTCTACATAAGACAACTTGATCTCTTCTATTGTCGATGCAGGGATGTGTATTTTTTCTTATGCTTGGTTTCACCGCTTTTAATTTGGCTTCTGTTCTATCCCACTTTCTTTGCCACATTTCAGTAGTTTTATATTTTAATTAGGATTTTATGTCATCGGGTCTGAGTGGAATATCTTCAAACATCTCTTGTAGAGCAGTCATTCTAGCTGGCTGGTCAACCATTTCTTTCCCTGTAATTCCTTGGTAACTAGGAATCCAACAGACTCTTCTTTTTTTATTTTAGCTTTTCACCCAGAGTCTTGACAAAGGGGTTTTTCAGTATCTGCAGGGAGCTCAATGAGTCACTACACATAAGGTATGATTGGTGAGGGGTAAATTCAATATTTAATAGTACCTGTAGAATTGCGTATATCTCTGTAGTGTATACTGTAGCCTCTCCAGGAAGTGTCTATGAGTAACATGTTCCCAAATGACAGAATGTGCTTCCAGAACCTCGTTCCGTCTTTGATAAATCTGTGTTGATTATTCAACAAAGTCAGCTGATATGAGTTTCTTCTTGAGTCATCGGTAATAGATGAAAGGGTTTTGTGCAGTTTGCTTCAGTAGCCATTGGCAAAGTGATGACGTGGTATGAAATCCCAGGGTAACGACGTCTACTGGTTTTATATGGTATTATCTGATAATCATCCAAACAAATCATAGATGAACATTGGGTATTTGAGCAATTTTTCTGATTCCTGGTTCCAAATTGCATTTTCAATAGATGTTTTGGTCATATTCCAAAAATAAAAATATACTCAACATTTCTTCTATAATTGACCATTATACGTGATTAGCTATCATTCTTCAACTCTGTGAATATAATGAAATAATATAGGGGACATTAATATGTGTCTGACTTAAAAATGTTTTCTTTATCACATAAACATTTTGAAGCTATACCTTTTTATAAACTATAGACTTGACTCTGTTCTTGAATATTTGACAGTCTCATCAATACTCTGATAAAATACAACTGTATCAGATAGTTTAACTGAATTTATCTCTGAATTCGTCCCCATTTCCTTGCCAATTGCTCCGCCGCATTTACTCATTTTTGTCTTATTTCACACTTTCGTTTCGTTTCTTTTGTTGTTTTTTCACAAAATTTCAGTTTCTTTCATTGCCTGAGTCTCTCTCTGCAAACATTGGATGTGAACGTAAATTGCTCTGAATCACTTTTTTCCAACAAAAAATTAAAAATTGATGTCCTTAGTCCATCATTCATGAATTCTAGTACCAAACAAGAGGCCCGAACGTATATGATGAATAAATTCCCGTTCCTCATTTCATTAATATCGCACTTAGGCATGGCGAACGTGTTGAAACATGAAAAATAGTTTCGCAACTGTTATATCGCTACCATAATTGCTTAAGGTCGGATATGTGAAATTTTGATGTTTCTGAGATATTAACAAAATCGTAAGTAAACATGGCATATTTTGCAATATAACAGAAAGTAGTAAGTGATTTCCAACGAAAATATTTGCAAAAGTTTGTAAAATTGCGGGTAGACCTTTTTATCCAGTTATACTTCAATATACTAGTCTATATTGATTGAAAGTGCTTGTCGATCTCATTTTTCTTGGTACCTATATGGTAATACATCGTTCTTCATCTTTAAATAAGCAAGTGTTTAGTAGATTCAGAACAACAAATATTAATTCTAGATTTTGTTCAGTATGTCGGCAATAATGTTTCATTGATATTGGTAGAAATTATTCAACAAAGATTGTCCCAATATTATATGTGACAATAGGCTGAGCCGATATTCCACCAATATTGTAAATATAGTATTGTTTCCATAATTCTCGCTCATATTGGATCAACATTATTTTTAAAACAGTATTGGCCCCATATGCAATCAAAATTCAGTGGAAATAAAGTGATAGTTGGGAGTTGAGATTTGTATATCAAGTTTACCACCCTGTATCTCGAACTTTCCTTTTTGTTGAGTAAGAATCCCGTAAATTTTTCACACGTAACAAAGAAACAAATATTTTGGATTCATGGATCAAGAAAACATGACGCATTGAGAATAATAAAAAAAAATCCTTTCAGCTTCTAAGTCCCAGTACTTAAACTTTACACTCCTGTGGGAACTGTTCGTGGGTGTAATAGCTGAAGAAAAACCAAATTTCAAAGCGAGACTTGAGGTGATTCCAACATAAATCGACGTTCATTGGCAATGAAAATGAACTTTGGCGTTGGCGTCATTGAAGCTGTTAACTTTAGTATCAATCATTCTATTGTGATTGCGTTCATTATGAACCATGCAATTCAAATTATTCTCTATTGCAGACAAATTTAATTAATGCTTGAATTACGCAGGCAGTCTGTCTCCAATAAACTAGCTGGTGCTAATAAAAGACAGCCCAGCCCGACTTTTGAATTAAATTGGTAATTCGTAGAATAAACTGCTTCCCCGTTAGCTACACTGAATTCATGAATTCGTCCGGAATTATAGTCACGTAGTTAGTGAATCCTGGAATAATACTTAATGGGGTATATCTACTGGATTTTATCCACCTCATATTTTAGGAAATTCCAAATTGTCAGCTGTTTGATGTGCTACGTAAGCCAGCTTGTAGTTTATCATGACTACTCTGTTCGTTCATTATTCCCATATAAAACAGAACAATTATATAGGATATGGTGGAATTGAACGAGCAATTTCAGCAATATCGAAGTTCCCTCTCCTCCAAACATTCCCACAAAATGGAAAATATGGGGTTAATATCTAACCAAAAACAATTGATTACCTAGCCAGTTCCTATTGATTGTTTTAGTGAAGGATAACTTTGAAAACAGTGCCAAGTTCAGGTTAATGAGTTACAATATTTGGAAATGTTCTCTTTCTGTAAATTCGATATGTACAAATGAATATTTTTCATTGCAATAAGATAGAATAGAAAAGTTCAATTCGCAAGTTCATATACTGTTGTGAAAAGCACTAAAAATCTCATAATGAAATAACATTTAGTATACAAGAGTAAGATTAACAGGGCAATCTATGATAAGAACATGAAAAACTGAAAAAAAATCATTGAAATGTTTAAAACTGCAACACATTTTATTAGCTTTTGGATTATTGATCTTGTTTCATAAGTTGTACTGGCTAGATGTTGTTCGAGATCCTTCATTTTTAGAAATTTCAAATTTAATCTCTAAAAGTTTTTAATAGATTTTTTTGTGAAACCTGATAATGTGCAATATCAAATGCTCTTTTTTCTAAACCCAACGTGCCACTATGGTGTTATTTGAAAAAAAAAATTATTATAAAGGACCCCGCACTTTTTATAGGTAAAATGGTTCTAGGTGAAATTGTCTGAATTTTCAGTATACTGTAGTATTCGATGTACTGATTGAACGTGCAGAATCGCAAAGTTCGTTGATGGATAGATTTTGAAATACAGGGCGTTCAAGTAAAAAAATCAGTAATTTTTATTTAATTATTTTCTCGGGATTTGAAAGTGACAACTGCATGTTTTTACGTTCTTATCATCAACTTACCTTCGTATTACTAAATAACATTCAGATGGTGCAGATTATATCGCTATGTAGCGAGTGAAAAATGAAAACATTTTAGTAATGTCTGAAAATTCGATGTAATAATGAAATATTAATAAAATTTTTTTGGCATGCAACAAACTATTCTTATTCCATCATTAATCACAATTCACACATTTAGTACAGGGCGATTCGAAAAATTGGTGAAAAATATGGACGGTTCTTTCGTACACATCCTGTATATTCAAGTGAATTATCATCCTCCGAAGATAGCTGATACCGTATAAACATAATTTTGTTGGGATATATTTGGTGATCATGAAAATTTTCGATGATAAAAATGACATACGTTTCAGTAATCACCCTGTAATTCACGATTGACTAGGTGAAATTCCTTTATTATTATTTAATATATTTATCATTCTCTCCTCAACACCGTCCCAAAAGTTCAGTTTCCTTCTATGACTAGTTTCATAGTTATTAATTGAGAAACTTATTACCATTTGCATGACGAGTTGAAGGGACTTGTTTACGCGTACATTTTACGCCAAGATTTTTCACAAGTAGATTCAAATTCTCCTATTAAAAATAAAAGCGTTCTATCAATCATTTTCACTTTTCACAGATACTTCGTTTTTTATTCCGACAAATCTAAACAAACAAAATTCACTTAACTATCTCTACCTTACATTATTAAATTTATTTATCTGATCTGATTGTTTTCTCTAATCTTCACCCTCTTTTACATTTATTTAGATCTCCACATTCTCACGTTTCACTATTTGTGAAAAATCTGGGCCATTATTAGAATGTACGCGTGAACAAGTTCCTTAACTCGTCATGCAAATGGTAATAAGTTTCTCAATGAATAACTATGGAAATAGTAGTAGTAGGAAACTGAATTTTTGGACAGTGTTGAGGAGAGAATAATGAATATATTAAATAAAAATAAAGGAATTTCACCAAGTTAATCGTGAATTACAGGGTGATTTCTGAAACGTTGATATTTTGTCATTTTTATCATCAAAAATGTTCATGATCACCTTATATATCTCAAAAAAATCATGTTTATACCGTATCAGCTATCTTCGGATGATAATAATTCACTTGAATATACAGGATGTGTACGAAAGAACCGTCCATATATTTCACCGATTTTTTAAATCACCCTGTACTAAATGTATGAATTGTGATTAATGATGGAATAAGAATAGTATATTGCATGCCAAAATAATTTTATTAATATTTCATTATTACATCGAATTTTCAGACATTACTAAAATGTTTTTATTTTTCACTGTGTACAAAATGATATAATATGCACCATCTGCATGATAATTAGTAATATAAAGGAGGTTGATGATAGGAGCGTAGAAAAATGCAGTTGGCTTTTTGAAATCCTGAGAAAATAATTAAATAAAAATTACTGATTTTTAACTTTAACGCCCTGTATTTCAAAATCTATCCATCAACGAACTTTGTAATTCTGCACGTTCAATCAGTACATCGAATACTACAATATACTGAAAATTCAGACAATTTCACCGAGAACCATTTTACCTATCAAAAGTGCGGGGTCCTTTTAAGATGAAATTCAGCATAGCAGATAAATTTTGATCAAAAACACTAAAGTTGTATTATTCTCAAAATTTTAGGACCAAAATTAGTGATTTGAAGATATTCATAATAGCCCTTTAGAATGAGGAATAAATTTCAAAACAAAAATAAAATTCGGTTACAAAAAGTGACAAGTCGTATTCAGTATTTCATAAGAAGACAAGAGAAGTGAAAATATACTGAGTGTGTCATTAGAAAATCGAAAATTTATGTCACTTCCGGTGAAATCAATAGTTGCATAAAGCTTAGTTACTCGTCGAAAGATGCAGTTCCATGTCTTATACAGATTCTCCAAATTTCGTTCCATTATTCTCAGAAACAAAATGTTATAGGGGCTTGCAACTATCTGCAAACTCCTGGTATACAGATATCTGAATTCATTATCATATTTACACAATCTACACTTTTCCGAAGTATGGCCCTCTATGTGTTTTCCATTTATCCGCAGAAATCCACCGGCCACCGTCTATATAACAAATGAGGTGACCTTTAAAGTCCCCAAATCAGCTCTGGCTGTCATACAGACAAGTTACCAGAATATGATTAATATCTGCTTGGAACAAGGATACAATAGTTTGACCCCACTGCAAGTTCATTCCAGTCACCTTCTTCAACATCAATTACGTTTTTGCGCCCTTCCCAATCTCCTGACCAAATACTATTACTGGCCACGGCTTTCGCAGTTCAACAAGTCTGAATACAAAATACATTTCGGGCCTAATACTGTATGAAATATTAATGGAGGAGTCCACTTTGGGTTGGAATTATCTAAGGGGTAATCCCATGCGTATGTTATGATTATCAAATAGATGGTTTCGGCCACATCTACATACATATTCAATTTGTCCGGCTAGTCGAATATGCAGATCATTGGAGGTTATCATGATTGTGGGTCGCGTTTCCCAGATATGCTTTCTGGGAGTATATATAGGGATCTACTTTGTTGAGATTATACAGGGTGTCAATTTGAAAACTTCCCACCCTTAATATCTTCCTTCCAGTAAACAATATGAGTAATCGAAAAAACAGGTCAATTTTATTGTCAAGGGGGACACTTTCACGGACTATTTGTAGCCCTCGTGGTTCAACCCCCTAGGAGGGGTAGATGTTACCCTTAGAATTTTAAATGGGAAGGGGGGTCAAGTGGCACATCATTTTGATGGGCGTTCAATTCTGTTTCCAATGGAACCCTGACTTATTATTTTGTGATGAGCATTTTCCGAAAAATTGCGTTCTAAACTAACAGAAGTAATTATTAGAACGCCTATACTGAGATGCATTATTGTATTGACTCCCTTTAATAAAAATGGTAAGAAGAGTAGGTGGCACCGCTCCAACCCTTGAATGACAGGAATAAATTTATTACGCATGGGATTTTTTATTTGGTGGTTATTTTCCTCCGACACAATAAAATTTAATTTGCGAGAAAGACATTTCCAACATAAAATCTACTTACGCTTATCTTATTAGCTGTTCGAAATGTTGTCCATTTTGCTCTAAACAGTAATACAGTCTGTTTTCGAACTCCCCTCTAACATTACGGAAAACTTCACTAGGAATTGACTGGCATGCTGCTGTAATTCGTCTTTTAAGTTCGTCAATATCAGAAGGTTGTGTTTTATGAACAACAGATTTAAGATGCCCCCAAAGAAAGAAATCTAAGGGTGTTAAATCCGGTGATCTCGGAGGCCATTCAACTGCTCCCCTTCTGCCAATCCATCTACCCGGAAATCTCTCGTTTAACCACTGTCGGACGGGAAGAAAATAATGAGGTGGAGCACCGTCCTGCTGGTAATGTAACAGATCCTTCTGCAAAAGTTCATTACCTTCTGCATCAATTTGAGTTTCTAGCTCGTGAGTTATAAGAGGATCGATAGTCTCTTCAAGCATATCAAGGTACAGATTGCCAGTCAAGTTTTCTTCCAGAAATAATGGACCAAGAATGGCATTTCCAAGAATACCAGCCCGAACATTAACTTTTTGTGGGTGTTGTGTATGCCCTTTCCGAAAAATATGAGGGTTTTCGTCACTCCAATAGCGACAATTTTGTCTATTAACATTGCCATTCAGAAAAAATGAACACTCATCGCTGAAACAGATGTTTAACAGAAGATTAGGGATGGTATTGACTCGATGAGACATGATTTCACAAAACTCTATTCTTCTATCATAATCATCCTCGTGGAGCTCTTGAAGAATCTGCATTTTATATGGGTGAAATTTATGCATTTTCAATGCTTTTCTTATAGTCTCGGGTGACATTCCCTTCTGTTCTGATACTGATCGTAAGGAGCTCGTGGGCTCTGCAGCAAATGTTCCCAAAACTTCAATTTGAGCTGCTTCATTCAGTACTCTGGGGTTATTTCTTTTTTTATTTGTCACTGAACCAGTTTCGTAAAATTTATTCACCAAATCAAGCACATACCGGTGACTTACATTACAATTTGGATGTCTTTCGTTAAAAAGACATGCCGCCCTTCGTGCGCACTTTCCAACTTCTCCATAAATCACAATCATTTCAATTCTGTCTTGAAGAATGTAAACCATTTTTACACTTTTATACACTTATTAAAGTAATTCCTAAACAGCCCAACAGGTACAACGGTATTCACAATACTACCACATAGTTCAAATTTGCTAACCAATTTTTTGCCGGAAAACAGAAACTTTTTACAGCAGAAGTAGCAAAAAAGGAAGGCTATCTGTACAATTTCTGCGATGACACTTAAAAATTCAGCATTTAATAAACACAACTTTACTACCATCTACGTTTTACTATTAGACTACTTTTTTATGTAAAGTGTTTGGAGCTAATGGCTAATGTTACCCCTAATACAGGGTTGGAACGGTACCACCTAATATTCTAACCAGTTCTGGCCAAACCATGCATCTCAGTATAGGCGTTCTAATAATTACTTCTGTTAGTTTAGAACGCAATTTTTCGGAAAATGCTCATCAAAAAATAATAAGTCAGGGTACCATTGGAACAAGAATTGAACGCCCATCAAAATGATGTGCAACTTGACCCCCCTTCCCATTTAAAATTCGAAGGGTAACATCTACCCCTCCTAGGGGGTTGAACCACGAGGGCTACAAATAGTCCTTGAAAGTGTCCCCCTTGACAATAAAATTGACCTGTTTTTTCGATTACTCATATTGTTTACTGGAAGGAATATATTAAGGGTGGGACGTTTTCAAATTGACACCCTGTATAGTTCGCTGTAGGAATTCATGAAATATTCTTGAGAGTTCGGAGAAGAATATCATTGTCAGTTGGATCCGTCAGTTCTTCCATACCTTAGATATTCGATTATTTCTTAAACGATTTATCGGTGTGTTTTGAAAAGTGGGGGCCGTGCCTGGAAAAATCAGTATCACTCTGGGGAGTAGGCGAAGATGGAAGCTCTACTTGTGTTTGGCGGTTTTCTAGAGCTATTTTCATTTGTTTGAATTCAACAAACCATTTCCATTCCTCTTCCCAGATGGCACAAGTACGTCCTATGAACGTCTTCATGACGTTCGCTTCGGACATTACAGATGTCTTTAGGACGTCCATTTTCCATACGGCGGACGTCCCATGGACATCATACGGACATACGATGTTACAGAACCAGATGTCCATAAGACGTTCCATTTTAATCCATTTTGGTCTGAAAAGGACCATTCAGGGACCTTTACCGTACGTAGGTAACGTATGTTCAAAAACGGATTTTCCATGTATGTTTGAATTCTCCCAGATATTATGTGTTAACTATACAGGGTGGGGTACCTTAGACGTTTACAGAGAACGGGATATAGAATCACTCTGAAAATTTGATTTATCAAGTTGTTGCTATTGTTCTATCGATCTAAAATATTTTCAGCAATGCAGCGTTACCGCTTATACCAGAAAGTAGCAGCATCTTTGTTATTTCAAATGGGTCACCCTGTATATTACCGCATTTTTGAACTTTTCATTCCTTTCTGATTATTTCTGCCTCATACTCCCCTATACCTATCTCTAACGGTTTTTGAGATATTGGTTATTTTCCATATTTTTTATCCAAAACATAGCTCGAATTGAATGTTTATTTCTGCGGTATGTGGATTCTTAGGAAGTTGCAATTTTGTGTTCGGTTCATCAAGATCATGTACATTGATTCTGTATAGAGAAGTTTGTTCTGCATTATACAGGGTCGTTCAAAATTCATGATCTTACTGCTAGATACGAAAAGGATGGAACATCCTGTATATTATGAAATATCCTGAAAGATGACTAAATTCCCTTCGATTTGATATTTTATGTTCCTATGCCTAAATAGCCAGAATTCCAAGATAATAGCAATTTTCAATTGTAATCTCCCAAGTGCTTGAATTATTGCCGGAAATTTTTCGAATATATGAATTTTTTGAAAAGGAGGATAAAAATTTCCGGAAATTTTTAGGGTTGCCATGGTATCTAAACAAGAACGAATTTTTTGATTGGATACAAAAGTGAGGTGAAATTTTCAAAAAAAATCGATTTATTTCTCTCATATTCATCTAAGGTGGCTATTAAATGTCATGATGGTACATGGCATTATGAAAATTTTAAAATTAGTGCACTATTAATAATACAGTTGTGTGTTTCTTAAAACAAAATAATTGAAATGGAGGGAAATAACTATTCGAACGAAGTTCTGATGAAATTGTTTATTCTTCATGGAAAATGTAAGGGAATTATAGCAAGAACGTGCAGAAAATTCAATGAAACGAACCCTGATTTACAATCAATGAACAAAAGGAAGTTTGTACGATAACAACATAATTTCATTAATTATGGATCAAAATTGAAAACGGAACGACATTTACCGGAGCCTATAACTTCAGATGAAGACAACATAATAAATGTTTTGGCCTGTTTCCATGGTAATCCCCAAGCTTCCACTAGAAGTGTCGAATATGATTTAGGCTTGGATCGTGCTTCTGTTCGAAGCATAATCATAACATGCACCCATATAAGTTAAGAAAATTTCAAGCTCTAAATCCAGAAGATCATCAAAGTAGGGTACAATTTTGAGAAACAATCCTTATTCGTACCCAAGAAGATCCTAACTTCTTAAAAAAATATATTTGGACAGACGAATCAAAATGTTCCAGAGAAGGAAATTTTAATAGAAGGAACGAGAATTTCTGGGCTGATCAAAATTCAAATGTTGTCAAGGAAATAGGATATCAGGAAAAGTTTAGTTTCAACGTATTTTGCCTTCTAAAGGTTAACCGAATAAGTTTTCTTATTTACGATGAACCGTTGAATTCTAAGGTCAGTTGTGAACGACTTCTTGGAAAATATGTCATTAGAAGAGTACCGTAGCAGTTGATTTCAGCTGGATGGAGCACCGGCTCATTGCACTAGAGAAGTAACAGAGGAGTTGTTCGAGATGTTCGACGATCGTTGGTTCAGACGTATGGGTCCGTGGAATTGGCCTGCGAGATCACCAGATCTCACGCCACTTGATTTTTACTTGTGGGGTAATTTGAAGAGGAAAGTATACATGACACCAGTGCACAGTAAACAAGACCTGCGCCAACGAGTGATCAACTGCATTGAAGAGCTAGATGCAAGTGAAATAAGGAGTGCTACAACTGTATCGCCAAATACCTGGATTTTGAAATGTTTGGAAGCCAATGGTCGGCATTTTGAAAATTCATTTTGAACATTTTCTAATTTTTGACAGATAATTAATGAAATTATGTTGTAATCGTACAAACTTCCGTTTGTTCATTGGTTGTAAATCAGGGAACGTTTCACTGAATTTTCTGCACGTTCTTGCTATAATTCCCTCACATTTTCCATGAAGAATAAACAATTTCATCAGAACTTCGTTTGAATAGTTATTTCCCTCCATTTCAATCATTTTTGAGTCACTTTCGTTAAGAAACACACAACGGTATTATTAATAGTGCACACATTGTCAAATTTTCATAATGTCTTGTACCATCATGATATTTAATAGCCACCTTGGATGAATATGAGAAAAATCAATCGATTTTTTTTGAAAATTTCACCTCTCACTTTTGTAGCCAATCAGAAAATTCGTTCTTGTTTAGATACCATGGCAACCCTAAAAATTTCCGGCGAAATTAATAAGTGGAAATTTTTCTGTCAAACATTTGACATGTGACAAGTTGATATTTTGCTTTAAATGGAGGTGTAGTTTTCATATGAAAGGAGATAATTATGTATTTACTAGATATTTGGAATGTGTCTGAAAATGTTTTCTCCACGATTATTGAAGAAACTGTCAATTCTGAAATCATATTTCAGAAGACGTTAAATACACCATTTGTTACAAATCTTTATCACAAGTTCCGTAGCTCGGCGGTAGTGTTGCGGCCTATGAGTCGCTAGGTCGATGGTTCAATCCACGATAAAGAACATAACTTTTTTATTTATTTTGTTCCAAATTTGAACACATTTATTGATGAAAATTTTGTTAAGTATTTTACATGTCAATATTTCAGTAGTTATACAGAGTTCAGGTGAAACTATCGTTAGTTATTTCTTATGAATTGTTCGATGATTTTCACTTCTCGGTGTGAAATTTTCTTACCGAATCCCCCTCGTGCTTGAATTATTTGCCGTAAATTCATCTCGCCCATGAATTTAAAAAAAAAATTACCCTTGTCGCTTCGCGACTCGCAAATAAATTCATGTAATCGAAAAATTATCGGCAATAATTGAAGCATTTGGGAGATTACAAGTGAAAATTGGTATTATCTCGGAATTCTGGCTATTTAGGTATAGGGACATGATCTATCAATTCGAAGGAAATTTAGTCATCTTTCAGGATATTCCATAATATACAGGATGTTCCATTTAAAAAAAAACGCACTTTCAACCCTTTTCGTATCTAGCAGTAAGATCATGAATTTTGAACGACCCTGTATAACGCAGAACAAACTTCTCCATACAGAATCAATGTACATGATCTTGATGAACTAAACACAAAATTGCAACTTCCTAAGAATACAAATACCGCAGAAATAAACAATCAATTATAGATCGATAGACCAAGAGCAACTGCTTGAGAAACCAAATTTTCAGAATGATCCTATTTCCCGTTCTTCGTAAACGTCTAAGGTACCTTCGACCGTGACCCACCCTGTATATTATGTGTTATCACCATCAAATAAGACTATATAATCAACTATCTGAATGAAAATGCAAATTTTCACTCAAGTTATATAGGGTCTTTCTCAATATCTATCAGATGTAGTTCAATGTCCAGCGTGGCTTTTTCTGGGGAAGTAGTTGTTTTCTGTTAGATATTACAAAAAAGTAACTTCAATTTTATCGTAGGGTTTTTCCATTTCCAGAGGAGACATGTATTGATTAAATTTTCAATTGAGAATGTTTCTCTTTAAAACATGAATCCCTTCTAAGAGAGGTTATCTTGTACGATAGAAATTCCAACTTTCAGTCGCAGATGATTCCACAACTGACTTTATGAACATCCTGTTCATATTTTCAATGAAATCAACTATATATCACTTCCACTCTTTTCTACCGGCAGTATTAAAGCAAATATATTCATAACTTTTTGTGACGAGATACTCATAATAAACACATCACTAATCGATAAAAGCTCTAAAAAATTTGTTACAGGGAAAATAAATTGGAAATAAAGATGAAACGTTCTATATTAATCTGAAAAATAACAGGTTTCTAAACAATGTCATAATAAATTAAATAAAAATCTCACAAAAATAAAAAATATTCTTCTCTGTATTTCACATCAAGCAGTCTTGTTCTAAAGTATTTTATTCTGGTTGGCATTCCTACGATCAGTTGCTCTCTCGAGCCACAATTGAATCAATTTTTCTGCTGCTTTATAATTCGGCGGCGACATTTCATAACGTTTTTGGAGGTTATGTTCCACTTCACTTCACTTCATTTCTCCAGAGTAGGTATATTATCTATTCTCAATGTCGATATCTACTCACCTGAAAAATAACGTGACTGCTTGATATCTACAAAAAATACATTCATCTACACTATTTTGCACAATTAACTTTACACACTTGCCGAAAGATCCATTGCCTCTCTTTTTTTGAGAGGATGGATGTTCGATTATATAGATTTTATCATAAACAACCAACTGTTTAGTTACTACGATATGATTTATATCGATCTTCGAATGCCTACAATAGGCGCAGTAAAATATCACAATACCGAACGTGCAAATTACGAACAAACAAACGACGGACGCTAAATGCTGCTTATCTGAAATCTGAATCAGAAAAGTCAGACTGTCGGAGTCACTCGAGACAGTCGAAACTCCTAATGTAGGTACTGTAATGTGATTGGTCAAGGGGCAACAACATGTCAACATCAAAATAAGGAACCTATTTTAAATATTTTTTTTTTACAGAAAAATTATTATATTTTAAATTCACATACTTTTTATTTTATAAACTTCGTTCATTCAAACACATCGGTAAACATCAATCTTATACGAGGGCTGTTTGGTAACTCCGTGACTATTTGAATAAAGAAAAAAAAAATTGGCAAATAAGCGTTTTATTTTTCAACATAATCTCCTTTTAGATCAATACATTTAGTCCAGCGTTTTTCCAGTTTTTTTTATTCCTTCCAAATAATAGGTTTTCTCAAGGCCCTCAAAATAGGCGTTTGTTTCGGTTATAACCTCTTCATTCGACCCAAATCTCTTACCACCCAGCCATTTCTTCAGGTTTGGGAAAAGAAAATAGTCGCAAGGGGCTAAATCTGGAGAATATGCTGGATGGGGTAGTAGTTCGTAGCCCAATTTATGAATTTTTGCCATAGTGACTACACACGTGTGCACTCGTGCATTGTCTTGATGAAGCAGCACTTTTTTTTTCGCTTAATGTGGTCGTTTTTGCCTCAAATCAATATCGAATCTGTCTAAAAGCTCTGAATAATATTCGCCGTTGATCGTTCTACCCTTCTCTAAGTAATCTATATGAATGACACCGCGTGCATCCCAAAAAACTGTGGCCATAACCTTGTTGGCTGACAGACGCACCTTAGCCTTCTTTGGTGCACGTTCACCAGTTGACACCCACTGTTTTGATTGTTCCTTGGTCTCTGGGGTATTGTGATGGATCCATGTTTCGTCTACGGTTATATAACGGCGTAAAAACTCGCCCGGATTGCGATTGAACTTTGCCAAACACTCCTTTGAAGTGGTCACACGGTTGCGCTTGTGGTCGAGTGTGAGCAATCGCGGCACCCATCTCGCGGATAGCTTCTTCATGTCCAAATATTCATGTAAAATGTGATGTACTCGCTCAGTTGAGATGCCTACAGCCTCAGCTACCTCACGTACTTTTATTCTCCGATCGTCCAATATCATTCCATGGATTTTATCAACGATTTCTGGCGTGATGACCTCTTTTGGGCGACCTGAACGTACGGCGTCACTTGTGCTGGTACGACCACAACGGAACTCAGTAAACCACTTCTTAACCATTGAAATTGATGGTGCAGAGTTCCCATAGTATTTATCAAGTCTTTCCTTGGTTTCAGTTATGGTTTTTTTACGCAAAAAATAATGCTTAATCAACACACGAAATTCACTTTTTTCCATTTTTGTTAAAATTCACGAGGTTGTCTGCTTCTAATTGCTGTCAAACACAAACCAAATGTCGCAGCTTGCTCAAAATTTGACAGTAGTCTATTGAAAGATGGTGGTTGACAGCAGCAGTGTTGCATTTAAAGTTACTGCGCGGGAAATTAAAAAAGTCACGGACTTACCAAACAAGCCTCGTATAATACACAAATATCATCCAACTTCTAGAAAAATAACTAACGTCTAACCTCTAATGGACGTACCAGAAACGTACATCCTCGGACGTCCAGAAGAAGTCCGTTTCTGGACGTCTTAAAGATGTCCGTTTCTGGACGTCTTAAAGACGTCCTATTAATAGCTCGGGACATTCGGACCAAAAATAGACATAAACTGGACGTCCCTAAAACGTCCTGTGCTATCTGGGTTCCTCCTCCTCTGATATCACTTGCCGGATAGCAGGGATTTCACTATTTGCGGTTGCCGTTTGATGAACGTTTTCGTGTGCAAGTGGCCTTCAAGGCTATTCTCGGTTCTAGCTCGAAAGACATTGAGACACGTTATTAAAGAAATATTGTCAGGATTGCAGGGGCGGTTTCGTTCGAACATTCTCGCTTCGTTCATTCTCGAGTCTATATGCGAATCGGTGGAAATATTGAGGGGAATAGAGGTCCCTGATCGTAACGTATTACGTTCCAAATTCTGTAACGCTCTCACAATTCGGCGTGTAGAGCCGGTATTTTTCGGGGTTCGGGGTTCGAGGCCCTCAAAGGCCTGTTATCAAGATTTTGAGCTAAAATTTCCTCAGACTCAGATCACGCCTTGCATTCTGATCAATGAAAAAATTGCTTTCAAATTCATCATTGTCTCCATTAGGACAGCCCACAACGTGACTTCTATTCACATTCACACCATTTATACTAAAATGCGCAGGAGATGCAAGATAATTTAAATGAACCGCTTTTTGAGAATCCAGGTAGTAACTAGATTCTGTGGCGTTATATTCGACGCGACGCGATTCAACAACCACCTGTGAGCTCTTCTGGATAAGTGCGTAGTGCCCGCTTTCTGTGACGACTAAGCGTGGTGAAACACAACGGTTTCTACTGACTGTTGGGCTCTATAAACTAGAGCCAGAAGAAAAATTGTCTTCAACAGAAAATGTACCACTTATAGGCGCAGTTGGGGTGGGCTGTAAGGCCAGATGTTTCTCAAACAGAAAACAATCAAGAGCTTGGTTCCTAGTGGTTAGCAGTAGTAACCATATCCTGGAGGATAATTTTTATATTTTTTGTTATTTTTTGTTTATTCAAGTCTTATTTCCACTGAAGCTTATGTTAATGAACGTTTCAATGAAGTAATTACTATTATCAAAGTTTTCATAGTTCAGTCAGTGGCAGTACTAAGTACAAATAACTTGCTCCTTGCCATATTGAAAAATATATAATTGGAGTGTCATTGCTAGTCACAAGCACACAGAGTGTTAGTTCCAAAGACTCTTCTTTTTGTAGGTAGTCTATTTTGGTTTCTTCATAAATATCAGAGTCATTAAAAAGATCACGGGCATGCGCAAATTCATCATCGATTGCCAATAGCAACGCTTCCCGACTAATTTTGCAGTTTGCGTTGTCAGAACAGTTACATTTATCAGTGTTCAGTATCATAGAGTTAAAGTATGATTGCGACGTATAGATAGAATATACCGAACGATGCGTCTTCATTCGAATATATCACTTGTGAATATCGTGAACTATAGTAATATTATGGAATTCCCGAAATTATTGGAAGTTTGGGGATTATCATAATTTTTTATGGTTTCCAAGGTGATTATTTATCAGGAAAGTTTTTATCGACATTTGGGCTTACTATCATTTATGCATATAAAATATTTCTTTCAGTACATAATAGTTAATAATACAGTATGTTTTTCATAAGGAATATATCATTTCAAGTTAAAAATATTGTTATTATAAGTAAAAGTGAAAATTTGAGTTTTCTTGTACTTGAGTGCCATTGATAGTCACACAAAGTGTTAGTACCAAAGACTCTTCTTTTTGTAGGTAGTCTATTTTGGATTTATCATAAATATCGGAGTAATTAAAAAGATCACGAGCTCGCATTTTGTGATTTCAGAACAGTTTCGATCAGTATTCGATCAGTGTCTTTGCCATAGAAATATAATAAATTATATTTCCATGATCTTTACTGAATATATCACTTGTGAATATCGTGAACTATATGATGGAATTCCCGAAATTACTAGAAGGTTGGAGATTATCGACATTTTTCGATAGTTTCCAAGGTGAGCATATACTTTTTTATCAGTAAAGTTTTTATCGACGTTCGGGATTACTATCAGTAATGCAAATAAAATATTTCTTGCAGTATAATAGTTGATAATGAAAAGGTTTTTTTATGGAATATTTCATTCCACATACAAAATGCTGATATTATAAGTAAAAGTGAAAATTTGAATTTCCTTGTACTTATAATATCAATATTTGATAGTGGAAATTATATATTTCATATAGAAAAAGTTGATATGATAACAACAATTAAAATATATCTATATTAATGGTAACTACTTCATTTGATAGTAGGTTGCACTACGTTATATTTGAATTTCAGTGTGATAATGGTTAGTAAACATTATCTGGGTCTTTTTTCTCCTAGTGGCAATTGAAGTGGGACCCAGTCCCGAATACAGGTGCTTTTTTTGATTGCCAATACTAAAGTTTTAATAATGGTTATTAAAGTTTTTTCTCGGTGTACTGCATAATAACCTCTCATGCTCGAGCCCGTGCTCTCTTCAGCAAAACCTGAAAATCGAACTCAAACTCCAACTTCCTGTCAACCACTCCTACATCCATCGTTTCAGTCTTACAAGCTGATACGTCACGATACGTGCAAGAAACGCCGTTCTATTTATTATCATTCAGTGTCCTCCACCGCCATCGCTTAACGATCATCTATTGTTCTAGGAGTTTCGCGCGAATTACAATCAACTCCAATTACTCCCGGTTAATAATTCAGAGCAGTCACTCGTTAATGCTGCAAAGATGAGCTGAATAATGAAGTTGTTGTGGTTATTCACTAATAATATGATCCCAAATCGGAGAGACTTCAAAACAGACTCATTAAGTCTGCGAAAGATGTGGCGAAACAACTGAAACTCAATATCCTTTTCGATGTCGTCTCGACTTTGTTAGCGGGATGAATGATGGACCACTTTGCGAAATGCAATTTTGTATTGCTCGGCTTGCGATATTTTGCCTGCTTGAAGTTTTTCGAAATGAAATTAGAGTCGTTACATCAAACTGTCGATTCTGGTGCCGATAGAAAGTGCTTAGGAATAACTCTTCACAACATAGCTGGACTTTTTCATCCAATACTTGAATCTTACTCTCTATTATTTGATTTGTTATCGAGTATATTTCGACTGGAATATTTGTTGTCCAATACATCTGTACCTTGGAAGAAAAATGGTCAATGTTCAATTTCGCTGTTACGGGAAAAAAGAGTGCAAAGATTGTAACGATAATTCGTTTCATTCAAATAATTTTAACAATTCCATTCAAATAATCTTATTAAATGGGTTAGGAATTGTCAACTATGTTATACACTAGCCTACTCTTATAATTATACTTTCATTCATCTGTCATCACAAATACACCAACATGTATACTCCGATATCAACCATATTAATTCAGAACTTTATCCCATCTAACCGCTACGCCACTGCTAAGTCACTGCTAGTTCGTAGGGCGAATGAGATCGAGGATCGGTTGGTCTTGCGCGAAGGGCAAAAATATGGGTTTCGGACGTGGAATGCGGGGAATTGCTCTCTTGATTTCCGACATCGTTAGCGAAAGGTTGTGGGTTTGTTTGATTGAACTTGGAATACATTTTCTGGTAGGCCATCTTAAATTGTTTATAATATCTCTATTGGATTTAACAGATATTAGTTCTGGTTGAGTATATTGTTTTTTTATTTAAATAATAGTGCTTAATTAGCATGAGATCGCTGTATCAAAGTTTATTTGCATGATTTTGGTAACGCCATACTGCATGGTTTGAAGAAATATTTTTGATTATTCATTGTGTTCTATTAGCCATCGATCAATTTCAAATGTGTTTTCGTAATTTAGAGGTCCTAGTCCGACTTTTTAATATCATATTTTTGGTCTTTTCATATTAAAAGTAAATTTCATATATTTTCACTTTTAGAGGTTAAAAATCCTATTTTTCCATTTATTTAAGTAATCGCTACATAGTATTAAATTTAGAGGCTTTTAATAACTTCAGGACTCAATAAATAAATTATTCAATAACATATTTTTGTCCTAATTGATTTTTGGAAGACAGTGTACCTGTAGAGAGGTTAGAGTTGTATTTGCTGATTCAGTTTCTACGCTCTGTCAAATTTCAGGTACCAGATAATTGGTAATTTCTTCTTGTGGATGACTCCCATCAACTAGCAGTGTGACGATACTATTACCACCAAGAGATAGGGTAGAGTTGAACCTTGTAGAGGAGAAGTGGGTTGATTGCTTGTGACTTCCAGGCGGAACGTTGTCAGAACAATTCTTCAGGTGAGCATTTCTTTCTATACTGCTTGTTCAGTTATTATCTTTGAGAAATAAATGCAAGCTTGACAGAGTTTGTTCTCTGGCCTGTGGAGTTGCACCACACTCGACCACGATTCTGCCTTTGTAGACGAAAGCACTTATTTCTGCTTCGTAGACCAGGGTATCGTCTCTTGGTTCAATTGTTTGTTAATTACAATCGTACTCAATCAGATATCTGTAGATTAGGTATCTTCAAGGTCTACCAGGTAGTATTTCCTTTTAGTCAACCAAACGTGCACCAACCTTCACTTATCGAGCATAGTTTTATGTAGGACTTGCCACCTACTTTATCTTTCTTTCTCTTACATATTTGAAAGTCAGAAACCATAGAGCGTAGTTTCTTTGAATTCAGAATAAGTATTCAATCTTTGCGAAGGACTTATCACCTTCAATTCTTTCTTTATATCTCTATATTACTGTTTTTCTCCTTTCTTTTCGAAAGGGTGTAATTATCATTTATAAGTATTGTTATCTAGTACTCTTATGGTACATTAAATTATTTATCATTATCACCCTTCTGGTACATACATTTCGGGTAAATTAACAATTTATCAAGGATATTTCTTTATCTTCTATTATTATACTGTAATAATTCCTTGGAAGGATTTCCAATGTTTTTCTTTTAAATATTTCATCTACAAATATTAATTATCAACTTTAAATAGCTTCACAACTATTATTTCCATTTATTTGGAGAATAGTTATTTTTTTATTGATATTTATTTAACTATATTGAGCATTCTGAGTTGAATGTTTGAGTAGTTTTCCCAATCATATTTCAAGTGTTGAAATTTTGTTTTTTCATAAAATTCAGAATATAATCTTGCGGTACTAAGGATATCCTTGTCCCCCACCATATTGTAACTATCAAATCTGATTCCTTTCGTCTGCTTCTCATGTCTTCGAGGAAACCATACATTGGATGAAGGACTGGTACCACTAGGAGATCCCATAGTTGTCAAACACAGATCCGAGGGCTCAATTCTCAGTCAAGCCAAGTCAACGGGCAATCTTCGTGAAGACCAACCATAACTAGTAAGGTCGAAGTCCATACGAGACAACCACCAAGTCTCTGACTGACTAAGCCAAAGACGATCCAACAACAACTCGTCGTAGGGATCATCGACGCTAACCCAGCCTCCAGGTATTATCAAACAGGACCATCTTCGGTTGAATCAGATTTGTTTTCAAAAGTGTAAATGTTCTGAATTTTGTAGCCTTCAGCTTGTTAATTTTGTAGCCTTCAGCTTGTTAATTTTGTAGCCTTCAGCTTGTTAATTTTGTAGCCTTCAGCTTTTATAAAGTTTTTTGGAAATAAAGTTGTTAATTGTTTCTTTGCATATTTATTCTGCCTTCACAATCAAGCTAGATACAAATATCTCCTATCTTCGGTTTTGTCTTTTACAACCTGGCGCCCAGATTATCTGAACTAGTCAGGTCAACTGGTGCCCTATTTGTTCAATAGTTAAAAAATCTCTGTAGTACGCTATTGAGCAATCAGTAGTTGAAACTTATCCACACCCTCACCGTATCGATCTGAGCAGCCTATCAGCCTAAGTGTTAACTTTCCATAATTTAAAATCAGGATTTATTCCAAATTTGTAAATTGAAAATTTATGAGGTTACACAATTGGCGCCCAACGTGCGGCCCCGAAAACTTGACTGTTCTTTGCTTTATCTTTTGTATCTTATTCTAGCTTGGTGGAAGACATAATAAATTTTCTCTAGCACATTGAAAAATCTGATCCAAGAGAACTTGGAAAATATTTATTTTTTTTATTACTTATCTTTGATATTTTGTTTCTTGTATATTATCTCATTGCCTATATATTATCATACCTTATATTATCTAAACATTTTTTGAAGTTTCCCAAGACTATTAGCTTCTTGATTATCTTTATCTTATCTTCCCTATTAATTTATTTATAATGGATCCTAATCACTTGAAGATTAATGAGTTAAACTATGAGTTGAGTATTAGAAATATTGATCCTTCGGGAACTGTTGATTTAAAACGTAAAATTTTGAGGGGACTGTTAAGTCAAGAGAATGCTAATCGTAGTTTCCAAGGTGGTTTTGTTACTCCCAATGCACACGCTGTAGAGGTCACTCAAATGAAAGAAACTATAACTGACTTGAACACCATAATTGCTTCTTTTAGCGGTTCAAAAGAAGATCCTGCATTTAAAAGAATCTCTAGTCGTTTGGCTCATTTATCTAATCGTTTTCACCTTCTTAAAGCTGACGACGTAGCAGAAGAATCTGCTAGAAAAGAGATTCAATTTCTTATGTTAGAGTTGGAAGCTGACTTTGATTTAAAAGTAACTCCAAGTACCTCTACCCCCACTCAAAATAGTAATTCTCAAACATTTCCTAGTACCCCTGTAGTATCTCACAAATCAGTTGCTCCATACAAATGGAATGTTTTCTTTACTGGATCAAATCAGAAAGAATCAGTAAATTCATTTCTTGAAAAAGTTGAACTATTACGAGAAGCTAGAGGTGTTTCCAAGCAAGAGCTATTCCAGTCTGCTTGTGACCTGTTCAAAGGTTCTGCATGGACTTGGTTTGTAAACAATAAAAGTAAACTCAATACTTGGGATGATCTTGTTAAAGCACTAAAAAATGATTTTCTACCTTACTTTTATGAGGAAGATCTCGAGAGAGAAATAAATTCCAGAACCCAAGGTACTAATGAAAGGGTAGCCCTATATATTTCTTCCATGGAAGGTCTCTTTAACAGGTTGACTACCAAGCCTGATGAAGGAACAAGGGTTCAGAAAATTCGTAGAAATTTATTACCTTTTTTTATTTCTAACTTGGCTTTGCAAGATCCAAAAACAGTTTCTGAACTTTCTGATTTGTGTAAAAAGTTAGAAGAATCTCGCTTATGGGCTGATCGCTATAAAGCACCACCCAGTCGTAATACTGGTTTATTGGAGCCTGATTTGAGTAGTCCTTATAGTACTTCCTTTCCTTCAACTTCTCAACAGTCTTATAGTAAAATTTTTTCTCCGAGTAATAGACTCTCTTCAAGTAGTAAATTTCATTCAAGTAATATTGCAACAGTATCGAACTCTCGATGTTGGAATTGTGATTTGGCTGATCACACTTATCCTCAGTGCAGAAAACCACAAACAATGTTTTGTTTTGGATGTGGTTTGAAAAACATCATCAAACCAAAGTGCCCTCCCTAACTGCCGTCCAAAAAACGGAAAACAGGGTGGCGAAAAGCTGGACATTGTCACCAGTCAGCATACCGAAAGTCCAGAACCCCAAGCAGCCAAATCTCAATCCAAACGGTCGAACAAAAGGCAAAACAAACAGGACCATTAAAACCTTCTTTAGTGGAATGGAAAAAATGGTTATCTTTTGTAAAAGAATTTTTACATCCTGTAAATATTAATCCTATCTTTGTTAGGAAACCTAATGATAATCGTCCTTATCTTAATGTTGAAATTTGTGGCCAGCAAATTCTCGCTTTGGCAGACACCGGTAGTACAGCTTCAATTTTAGGTTCTGCAGGTTTTAATCTCTTGCAGAAATTTAATATCCCTATTCAATATGAATCTATTGTTCATGTTACCACTGCAGATGGTAAACCCCAAGATTTTCTTGGATATGTATTAGTCCCTGTTTCTCTTAATGGTATTTCTAAAGAATTAAAAATTTTAATAATTCCATCAGTAACTCATTCTCTTATCTTAGGTATGGATTTTTTCCAGCTTTTTAAAATGGAAGCAAATTTCTGTAATTTATCATATTCTGTACCAACCTCTATCTGCTCCGTGAACACTATCCAACCATTTTCTGAACTCACTGGTTCTCAGAAAACAGAACTTCAGGAGGTCATTGAATGTTTTAAATCTATAGCTCCCAAGGAGAGACTTGGTCGCACTCATCTATTGACACACCGGATCGATACTGGTGATGCTAAACCTATTGTTCAACGACAATATCCTTTGTCTCCTACTATGCAGGAACACTTGAACAAAGAAATTGATGAGATGCTGAAGCTCAAGGTCATTCAACCTTCTCAATCTCCCTGGTGTAGTCCCCTATGGTTGGTTCCTAAACGTTCAGGAGATTTCCGTGTGTGCTTCGATGGTCGGAAGTTGAATGAAGTCACGGTCAATGATAATTATCCCATGCCACTAATTGATAGTATTCTGAATAAATTACGAGATGCTAGGTATCTATCTTCAATTGATTTGACCAAGGCTTTCTTTCAAATTCCTCTAGAAGAATCTTCTAGACCAAAAACCGCGTTTGCAGTATATGGTAAAGGTCTCTTTGAATTTACAGTTTCTCCGTTCGGTCTGAACAACAGTCCGAAACTGATGGCACGATTGATGGATATAGTCATTGGACCTTCTTTAGCTCCATATTGTTTCGTGTATCTAGATGACATCATCGTGGCCACCCCTACTTTTGAGCTTCATATTGAAATTTTAAAGGAAGTATATCGAAGACTTAAGAATGCCAATCTCACTATTAATTTAGATAAGTGTGAGTTTTGTCGGTCTTCTCTTGTTTATCTTGGGTTTGTTGTGGATCAACAAGGCTTGAGAACAGATCCTGAAAAGGTTTCAGCTATTGTTAACTATCCGACTCCCAAAAACACCACTGAAATTAAACGTTTGATTGGTCTTGTTGGTTGGTATCGTCGTTTCATTAAGGATTTTTCTTCCATTTGCTCCCCCATATCTGATCTTCTTCATGGGCGAAAAAAGGGCCAACCAATAACTTGGACCCCTGAAGCAGAGGCTGCGTTCGAGGAGATTAAATCTCGTCTTACTTCTGCTCCTGTGCTTGCTAGCCCTGACTTCTCAAAACCTTTTGTTATTCAATGCGACGCTAGCGACACGGGGGTTGGAAGTATTTTATACCAAGAATGCGACGGTATTGAACATCCAGTGGCGTACGCCAGTAAGACCCTTACGGCTTGTCAGCGAAAATATACAGTTACTGAAAAGGAGCTGTTAGCTGTCATTTTTGGTATAGAAAAGTTTAGAAGTTATATCGAAGGCACGAGGTTTACCGTTGAAACTGATCATGCTTCCCTTATCTATCTTCACAATTTATCTAACCCTTCTGGACGTTTGACCAGATGGGCGGTGAAGCTGTCACAATTTGATTTTACCATTAAACACCGTAAAGGTTCCTTAAATGTAGTGGCAGATGCCTTATCTCGTTCTGTTGCAGAAATCTCTGTTATCGACGTTTCTACCTTTCAGCCGGATGGTTGGTATACTTCTTTGATTAATAAAATCAAGGAAAATCCACAAGCTTATCCTTCTTTCCGTGTCGAAAATGGTATTATCTATAAACATATCTTCTCCCGTCACAATCTAGTTAGTAATCTTACTGATTGGAAAATTGTGGTACCTTCTGCCAATCGACAGGAAGTTTTAAAATTTTATCATGATAGAGAAACTGCTGCTCATTTAGGAATATCTAAAACTCTTTCTCGTATCTTAGAACTGTACTACTGGCCTCATGTAAGAAAAGATGTTTATAAATATGTTAAAAAATGCCCTGTTTGTGCTGCCTGTAAAAGTTCGAATTTACCTAAAGCTGGTCATATGGGATCTTACAAAAATATTAACTTTCCTTTTCAATGCGTTTCCGCAGATTTATTGGGTCCTTATCCAAGGTCAAAGAATGGCAACCAATATGTTTTAGTTGTGGTAGATTGGTTTACCAAATATGTCTTGGTTCATCCTATGTCTAAAGCTACTTCGAAAGGTATAATCAAGTTCATTGAAAATAATGTTTTTCTTATCTATGGAGTACCTCAAGTATTTGTTGTAGATAATGGAAGCCAATTTATTTGTAAAGAATTTAAAAAATTAATGGAAGATTATAGAGTTCAGAAAATCTGGTATAATGCCAGATATCATCCACAAGTCAATTTTGCTGAAAGAGCAAATAAAGTTATTGTGACTTCAATTCGATGTTATATCCATGAGAATCATCGAACGTGGGATTCTTCTATTTACAAGGTTGCACAAGCTATCAGATTGGCTAAGCATGATGTAACTGAGTATTCTCCGGATTTCCTGAATTTTGCTAGGAATATTCCTGTTACAGGAGATTTTTATGGCAAAATTTCAGAAAATGAAAATAACATTCCTACGGTTTCTGATAAATCCCAGCGCATTGATGATGTTCAAGAACTTCCTAACCTGTTTGTTGATATTCGTAAGAAATTGCATCAAGCGTATCTGAGGAATGCTCGTCAGTACAACTTGAGAAAGCGAGAACTTAAATTTCATGTCGGTGACAGGCTTTGGAAGAAAAATGTAACTCTATCTTCAGCTCCTAATAATTATTCTGCAAAACTGGCTCCTAAATTCATACCTTGTATTGTTTCTAAAGTTATATCGAACCTTGTTTATGAACTCAAAGACATGGATGGTAAAAACCTAGGTCGTTGGCATGTTAAGGATCTAAAATCTGTTTTTATTGATAATGAGGCAGATTTAACTGAGGAAGAATATTTCAGTGCTGATTCTGATGGGTCAGATAACTGAGCATTTTTTCTTCTTTATCTTACCATATCTTTTATCTTAACTATCGTACTTATCTGACATATTGTCTATTTATCTTTTTCCTCACTTGGCATATCGATATATTGTCTCTATCTTGACATCTAGTATCTCTTTATAGGCTCTGTGAGAGGGGCCTAAGAATATCTCTCACCATGGCATTACCAGATGGTAGGTAAAAGTCCTACGACTGGCCACTTTTTAGGAAGTATCCAACAACATAATAAGCAGTATCTCTTTCTAGGCTCTGTGAGAGGGGCCTAAGAATATCTCTCACCATGGCATTACCAGATGGTAGGTAAAAGCCCTACAACTGGCCACTTTCCAGCATTAATAATATCCTTTGCAGAGTTCTGCTTACAGTGATAGCAGCTGGAAGCTATGGGGTTATATTAGTCATGCAGTAGCTACTTCACTTGAGCTGAAATTCCATATCTTTGTGCCTAGGTGGCATTATCTGATCAATGTGATCTTATCTAGGAATTTTTGATTTCAATGTGATGTAGTAGTACTAATGCATTTATCCTAAATGGGCCCGTTGCTGTCATTCCAAATAGCTGCAAAACTTTTTCTCTGTTGCTAGGCTCTGTGAGAGGGGCCTAAGAATATCTCTCATCATGGCATTACCAGATGGTAGGTAAAAATCCTACAACTGGCCACTTTTGGATACATGACATCTTCCGGTGGAGAATTTATATCGATATATCTTGTTATCTTTATCTAATTACCTATGCCTAACGTCTACAGTAACTTCTCTTATTTATCTTGAGATTTCTCACTTCACTTATATACCTTTTGTCAATTATTTACCTAATTTTGTCAACCTAATTTTGTCCAAGTCATAAACCTGAGAGAATTGTTAACATTGAAGTAGAAAGTAACTGTTGTTATAATTATATTTCTTGAAATTATTTATCTTTGATAATTCCTTAGGAAACCTTTGAAATTTCAGAAAATAATTGTCAACCACTTCTGTAATTTTTATTCAAGTTTCTTGATTCCTATTTTGAAAAAATTCAGTAAGTAAATCTTTCAAAATTTCTAGTTGCAATTCACCTCAATGTTTTCTTCATCTCGCTTTAATCTCTTATCTTGTTATTGGACAGTTATTTATCTTTGTTGTGAAGTAATGCACTTCTAACTCGTAACTGTCTGATAATTGTTTTAGTGGAATACTGTTTCCATTGAAGTTACCTTTTGGTCAATGAAACATTGCTTTCATTGATATTGTCTTGCCGTTCAGGTGGAGATTAGTTGTACTTCCATTCAGTGAAGTGTTCCTCCCTTGAAGTATCTTACCGTGTTCTTCCTTGATGATAAGGAAGTATAAATGACTTATGACAAAATTTTTGATTTTCTTGTACCTTGAGCTTTTGTTACTGTAAATGTATTCTCTTATATGGCATTTATCTCTTTACCAGTTGAGTTGTTCCTGTTGTATCTTATCTTTATCTTATCTTTATCTTATCTTATCTTATCTTTACTTAACTTATCTTATCTTATCTTATCTTATCTTATCTTATCTTATCTTATCTTATCTTATCTTATCTTATCTTATCTTATCTTATCTTATCTTATCTTATCTTATCTTATCTTATCTTATCTTATCTTATCTTATCTTATCTTATCTTATCTTATCTTATCTTATCTTATCTTATCTTATCTTATCTTATCTTATCTTATCTTATCTTATCTTATCTTATCTTATCTTATCTTATCTTATCTTATCTTATCTTATCTTATCTTATCTTATCTTATCTTATCTTATCTTATCTTATCTTATCTTATCTTATCTTATCTTATCTTATCTTATCTTATCTTATCTTATCTTATCTTATCTTATCTTATCTTATCTTATCTTATCTTATCTTATCTTATCTTATCTTATCTTATCTTATCTTATCTTATCTTATCTTATCTTATCTTATCTTATCTTATCTTATCTTATCTTATCTTATCTTATCTTATCTTATCTTATCTTATCTTATCTTATCTTATCTTATCTTATCTTATCTTATCTTATCTTATCTTATCTTATCTTATCTTATCTTATCTTATCTTATCTTATCTTATCTTATCTTATCTTATCTTATCTTATCTTATCTTATCTTATCTTATCTTATCTTATCTTATCTTATCTTATCTTATCTTATCTTATCTTATCTTATCTTATCTTATCTTATCTTATCTTATCTTATCTTATCTTATCTTATCTTATCTTATCTTATCTTATCTTATCTTATCTTATCTTATCTTATCTTATCTTTATCTTATCTTTATCTTATCTGTATCTTATCTTCATCTTATCTTTATCTTGATTTTATCTTACCCTTATCTTTTCTTGCAACAATTTTGGGTTGGAAGTTTTGGGGTTTAAGATGATTATTGTCTATGGGATGGCAGCTCCCTTAATGCTGGACGATCTGTGTGGTGGATTTGGCTTGGGGTGTCGGTTTGGCGGTTGAAGTTCCACGCGGATTCACTTTGGACTTTATCGTGGTTCTAATGCAAACCTTCCAAGGTTTTGGAGTGGTAATTTTGCAGACGTAGTCACCACGTCGGATGTTCAGGAGGTGTTGGCTGGAGTTTTTTCTGCTGAGTCGATTCAACGAGTTGGACTCACTACACATTGATCGGTGTAGGGATAGTAAACTTGGAGGAGGTTTTCTATCGGGGATTTTAATCCTCCCATTATTTTATAGAATGTTGCTAGTGTCCGCTAGGATACCAAACTTGGGCGGTTTGGTTAGCGTTTTAAATGCCTTGTAAATTGTATGGTAATTACATCAAATTAGTTATTTAATCTTCACTTTTTATCTGTTTATTTGCTTACTAGTTCCCTACGTATTCACGCCTGTTACTGGTTTGGTACTTGTTTATTTGTTGGCTTAGTAACTTAATTGATAAACAAAAATTTGGAAAACTCCTAGAGTTTTCAAAATTTTTTCACCGGGAAGAGGTGGTGTGTAACGATAATTCGTTTCATTCAAATAATTTTAACAATTCCATTCAAATAATCTTATTAAATGGGTTAGGAATTGTCAACTATGTTATACACTAGCCTACTCTTATAATTATACTTTCATTCATCTGTCATCACAAATACACCAACATGTATACTCCGATATCAACCATATTAATTCAGAACTTTATCCCATCTAACCGCTACGCCACTGCTAAGTCACTGCTAGTTCGTAGGGCGAATGAGATCGAGGATCGGTTGGTCTTGCGCGAAGGGCAAAAATATGGGTTTCGGACGTGGAATGCGGGGAATTGCTCTCTTGATTTCCGACATCGTTAGCGAAAGGTTGTGGGTTTGTTTGATTGAACTTGGAATACATTTTCTGGTAGGCCATCTTAAATTGTTTATAATATCTCTATTGGATTTAACAGATATTAGTTCTGGTTGAGTATATTGTTTTTTTATTTAAATAATAGTGCTTAATTAGCATGAGATCGCTGTATCAAAGTTTATTTGCATGATTTTGGTAACGCCATACTGCATGGTTTGAAGAAATATTTTTGATTATTCATTGTGTTCTATTAGCCATCGATCAATTTCAAATGTGTTTTCGTAATTTAGAGGTCCTAGTCCGACTTTTTAATATCATATTTTTGGTCTTTTCATATTAAAAGTAAATTTCATATATTTTCACTTTTAGAGGTTAAAAATCCTATTTTTCCATTTATTTAAGTAATCGCTACATAGTATTAAATTTAGAGGCTTTTAATAACTTCAGGACTCAATAAATAAATTATTCAATAACATATTTTTGTCCTAATTGATTTTTGGAAGACAGTGTACCTGTAGAGAGGTTAGAGTTGTATTTGCTGATTCAGTTTCTACGCTCTGTCAAATTTCAGGTACCAGATAATTGGTAATTTCTTCTTGTGGATGACTCCCATCAACTAGCAGTGTGACGATACTATTACCACCAAGAGATAGGGTAGAGTTGAACCTTGTAGAGGAGAAGTGGGTTGATTGCTTGTGACTTCCAGGCGGAACGTTGTCAGAACAATTCTTCAGGTGAGCATTTCTTTCTATACTGCTTGTTCAGTTATTATCTTTGAGAAATAAATGCAAGCTTGACAGAGTTTGTTCTCTGGCCTGTGGAGTTGCACCACACTCGACCACGATTCTGCCTTTGTAGACGAAAGCACTTATTTCTGCTTCGTAGACCAGGGTATCGTCTCTTGGTTCAATTGTTTGTTAATTACAATCGTACTCAATCAGATATCTGTAGATTAGGTATCTTCAAGGTCTACCAGGTAGTATTTCCTTTTAGTCAACCAAACGTGCACCAACCTTCACTTATCGAGCATAGTTTTATGTAGGACTTGCCACCTACTTTATCTTTCTTTCTCTTACATATTTGAAAGTCAGAAACCATAGAGCGTAGTTTCTTTGAATTCAGAATAAGTATTCAATCTTTGCGAAGGACTTATCACCTTCAATTCTTTCTTTATATCTCTATATTACTGTTTTTCTCCTTTCTTTTCGAAAGGGTGTAATTATCATTTATAAGTATTGTTATCTAGTACTCTTATGGTACATTAAATTATTTATCATTATTACCCTTCTGGTACATACATTTCGGGTAAATTAACAATTTATCAAGGAAATTTCTTTATCTTCTATTATTATACTGTAATAATTCCTTGGAAGGATTTCCAATGTTTTTCTTTTAAATATTTCATCTACAAATATTAATTATCAACTTTAAATAGCTTCACAACTATTATTTCCATTTATTTGGAGAATAGTTATTTTTTTATTGATATTTATTTAACTATATTGAGCATTCTGAGTTGAATGTTTGAGTAGTTTTCCCAATCATATTTCAAGTGTTGAAATTTTGTTTTTTCATAAAATTCAGAATATAATCTTGCGGTACTAAGGATATCCTTGTCCCCCACCATATTGTAACTATCAAATCTGATTCCTTTCGTCTGCTTCTCATGTCTTCGAGGAAACCATACATTGGATGAAGGACTGGTACCACTAGGAGATCCCATAGTTGTCAAACACAGATCCGAGGGCTCAATTCTCAGTCAAGCCAAGTCAACGGGCAATCTTCGTGAAGACCAACCATAACTAGTAAGGTCGAAGTCCATACGAGACAACCACCAAGTCTCTGACTGACTAAGCCAAAGACGATCCAACAACAACTCGTCGTAGGGATCATCGACGCTAACCCAGCCTCCAGGTATTATCAAACAGGACCATCTTCGGTTGAATCAGATTTGTTTTCAAAAGTGTAAATGTTCTGAATTTTGTAGCCTTCAGCTTGTTAATTTTGTAGCCTTCAGCTTGTTAATTTTGTAGCCTTCAGCTTGTTAATTTTGTAGCCTTCAGCTTTTATAAAGTTTTTTGGAAATAAAGTTGTTAATTGTTTCTTTGCATATTTATTCTGCCTTCACAATCAAGCTAGATGCAAATATCTCCTATCTTCGGTTTTGTCTTTTACAACCTGGCGCCCAGATTATCTGAACTAGTCAGGTCAACTGGTGCCCTATTTGTTCAATAGTTAAAAAATCTCTGTAGTACGCTATTGAGCAATCAGTAGTTGAAACTTATCCACACCCTCACCGTATCGATCTGAGCAGCCTATCAGCCTAAGTGTTAACTTTCCATAATTTAAAATCAGGATTTATTCCAAATTTGTAAATTGAAAATTTATGAGGTTACAAGATTTTCAGTATAGAATCATGCTCGTCTTGAAGAACTGTATAACATTACATGAGTCTGAGTCTGAGTCTGAGTCTGAGTCTGAGTCTGAGTCTGAGTCTGAGTCTGAGTCTGAGTCTGAGTCTGAGTCTGAGTCTGAGTCTGAGTCTGAGTCTGAGTCTGAGTCTGAGATATCGGACTTTGGCCGTGAGGAATACATTGTTCAAGAGGACATTGGCCATTTCATTTCATTGCCAATGTAACAATAATGGCTAATGTCCCTCATTTTATTATGCAAGAATGGACATCAGCCTTTAGTATAAAATGATTTCTGCTCATTAGAGATACCTAGGACTCAGGCCATTTCTCTACATGAAAACTGAAATATTTCAAGTGTATTGAGCCAAATAACTCAATTCTGCATGATCTGGACATTGGCTCTTTTTCTTCCAAGGTACAGACATAATAATCTCCACGATGAGAATATCGGAAATATTGATGGACATAGTTTATTTTGTTGCATATTCTGGTTCTAACGAAATGAAAAATACTGTGACGTTCAAAAATTAAATCGTGAGAGCTTAGGGAAAGTAGGTAGGAATTGGTGTTTTTCTTGGCTGTAAGCCTCAGGGATCACCTCCAGAGACAGAGAGTTTCAAGGCTTTGCCGTTCGTTGAAAAAACGAGCCATGGGAAAAAGATGTTCAGAATTTCTCCAAACAGGTGACAAAGGGACGGGAAGCCTGAGCTCGACGAGTTGGTCACCGCATTATCACCGACAAGATGACTATCTCTTTTTTGGACATAATCAAAGTCAAAGTCAAAATATGCTTTATTGTCGTTAATGATAAACTTACTGACAAAGTTTCATTGCATAAAAGATAATGTTGAAAAATTTATGGAAATTCAATTTATACTTGAAAAGTATAATGGTGATATCTGTTGGGATTATGTATTTTGTGGAAATAATCAAGAGAAACTGATTATTTATTGAAGTAAAGTTACAATTCAAAATATATTTTTTTGTGACAAAATATTTGACAACATTACAACTTTATTTATATTTTTATATGTCCTTTTGTTTTTCTCAAATAGGTATAGAGATTCAAAAACATAATGTCAAAACAGAAACATCGAACTGCTATTTCAACAATATCCCCTTCCATCGGCACATCATTCCTGATGAGAGGGAACACCAACACTATAAGCGCTCCGGAGCGACTTAACAAATAAAAAAGAAAAAATGGGGTGCATTTGCTATTTCAACTGCAGGGAAAAACCTACAGTACCACCACATGGTCCTCGGTGAATGAGGGAATGGAACAATACAACAATTAAACATAATACATGCTCGATCATCATGGACTTCTCCATCTCCTCCATTTCAGCCCGATCACCATTTCTTCATCAGATGAGGAGTATGCACATGAAATCAGAAAAAAATGTTAATCGGAGTGTGAATGTTATAAAAATGTTGAAACTCTAACTGAGCTCGATTCATGATCCAAAATGATGACATTTAAAAACTATCATCATAAAACTCTTGCAGACTTTAATATACTCTCCCTGATTACCAATTTTTCACATCTTTCCTGAAACAAAGAAGTGATTTGATATTCTTAATATTCATTGGAAGGTAATTCAACATCTTACACCCATTATAAAATATCGAGTTTTTGATGAGAGTACTTTTTGGAACTGGAAGTTTTAAATCATTACTCTGTCTGGTACTACGATTAGAATAACAGTTTCCAAAAGAGAACTTTGTTTTGTGTTTGTCTATCAAACAAACAGTTTCAAGTATAAAAATAGCAATAACTGTAAGAATTTTATGTTTAACGAAGAGAGGTCCGCATGAATCCCTATATTTTGCTTTGCATAAATACCGCAAAGCACGCTTTTGCAAAATTAGGACAGTCTGTAAACGATGACTACAGCAAACTCCCCAAAATGCAATACCATATCTTATATGCGATTCAATGAGAGAATGATAAACTGATTTTGAAATTGAAAATCCTAATTCATTCGAGACAACTCTCAATGAGTAGCAACCCGAAGAGAGCCTTTTACATAAAATTCCAACATGCTGTTCAAATTTCAACGAATTATCCAGATAAAGTCCAAGGTATTTTAACTTAAAAGCGGGAAATCTGATTGGACACTGGAAGATATTGAAAAACATTCCCCTAGAAGCCATGTCTAAACCGACAGATTTCATGCCAGTTAGGTACGACTTCGAAATGCAGTTTGAAGTGGTCATAAACAGCCACCAAATATGCACAGAGAACGGACCTCAACTGGGAAGGGATGCATCAGTGTGGTACACAGATGGTTGAAAGGGTTGGAGCGAGCCTTACAGGACCAAATTTTAGGCTCTCAAAACCCCTTGGTAACACCCCAACCAAGCAGAAGTACATGCTATAGAATTATGTGCCCAGGAATACCTTGAAAGAGGCACTCGAAGGGCAGAAATCTATATACTATCAGATAGCCAAGCATCACTAAAAGCTCTGAGGTCATACAACTGTGAGTGTAAGCTGACTTGGGACTGTAAAAAATCCCTGAGACAACTGGCAACAAACAATCTGGTCACCCTGATGTGGGTGCCAGGTCACAAAGGAATTAAAGGTAACGAAGAAGCAGATTGCCTTGCAAAAGAAGGGGTAAACACACAATTTCCCGGCCCAGAACCCTTCTGTGGACTCTCCAAAGCCCACTTGAAAGAGGAGTTCCGACACTGGGAGACCGATGAGATGAAATCTCACTGGAATAAAGTGCCAGGACAAGGACAAGCGAAAAGACTAGTGTGCCTATCGCCAAAGAAAGCTAAACAGCTTGTCGAGTTAGATAAGAAAGACTTGATGGTAACAAGACTCCTTACTGGACACTGCCCTCTGGGGTACCACCTCAAAAAGATGGGTAAATCAGATAGTGATAGTTGCCGCTACTGCGAGAACTTCGCGGAAACTGCAGAACATTTGCTTTGCGAATGCCCAGCGCTTTTCTGCAAGAGGCTTAAGTTCCTGGAAGGGGCCTTTTTAACGCCCTTCGACATCAGGAACTTAGCTCCCAGGAAACTTATGAACTTCACAAGAAGTCTCGGAATCCCGGGCCTCGAATAGACCAAGGGTCACACACAAAAGAACTTATAGGTCGAAGTGCTTGTGAGGCTGCACAGCCTGTACGACCCCCTACAATCAACAATCTACAAATCTACAAGGTATTTTAATGTCATTTTATTTTCAATAATGCTATTGTCTAACGGAATATTCTCAAGATGAAATCTTGAATGATAGTAAATTCGAATCACACCAATCTTTCACTTTTTTCAGATCAAAACGTATCATTTGATCAAGATCGTGCTTGTTTTTATGATGCCAAAATGTAGTACTGTCATCAGCAAAAACTGTAAAAGAACCTGATATCTGGATCTTCAATATGTCATTTATGTATAATAAACAGATAATTGGTCCAAGTATAGAACCTGGAGGTACTTCTCAATTGATTTCCTTCGATTCTGAATACCCAGAATTGCTTACTATTTGATATCGCTCGGACAAATAAGATACAAACCATTTGAGAGTGATGTTCCTGAAACCATAATGATGAATTTTGAGCAAAAGTATCTCATGATATACAATCAAAAGCTTTGGAAAAATCACAAAACACTGCAACCGCCACTTCCCCACCAATAATTCTCGAAAATTCCTCTTATAAAAGGGACAACATTACATCTCCTTTATTTTTATTTTTCTGAAATCCGAATTAAAGGTTATTGATTGTTGTTGTTGTTTGAAATTGTGTTTCCTGTTAACCAGCTGTCGTCCCTTTACGAACGGCAGCCCTCAAAAGTCTAAACTTGTGTGAGCCAAGGATAATTCTCGAATGAATCAGTTTTTCAATATTTTTTGCTAAAATGGGGATGAGTGAAATAGGACGAAAGTTAGATGGATCATCAAAATCTCCACCTTTATATATTGGAATAACCAGAGGCGTTTTCAGAAAAGATGGAAAACTGCCTAGCTGAAATGAATCATTTATTGAAATAACAAGAATACTCAGAGCTTGTTTAGGAATATTTTAAAAAATGTTTATGGAAATTTCATCTAAACCACTTGTTCTTTTATTTTTAATACTCCTAATAATATCAATTATCTCATTCATATCCGTTTCACGACGGATCAGATCTTCCTTGATATCAACATTCTGGAGATAAATCAAAGAATCATTGATAGGAATAATAGAACTAGTTAATTTATCAGCAATGGAACAATCAAAATCGTTCAAAGTATCAGGACTCAATGATGACTATATGTTTTCGATTGTTTTTTTCCTCTAAAAATATTTACTATGTTCCAACTTTTCTTCAATGAATTTCTAGCTTCGGATATCCTTCTGTTTGCAGTTTTAATCAATTTTTTTATATATTCTGCGACATTTATTGAAGTGATCATGAAATAATTCACTACTAGTAAACTTTCTGATATAATGCAAAGAACGTAAATTTTTTGAGGAATTCTGGATAGCCATGAGGTGCATTCCATATATGGTGACAGTTATCCAGGATAGGTCGGGTATACCTATGCCTTCCCTTCCAAAAATATCACGTGAAATCTCATGAAAAAATATAGACGAATTATGAGAACTTATAAGGATCTACGTGGAAAGTCTGTAACTTACACGTACGTAATTCCTGGTATATACACTATTTGGAAAGATTTATGAGGATTTATAAGTAGATGTGATTCATAAGCATACCCGAATACATGTCATAAAAGTTTGTATCAGGCAGTGGTTGTTTAAGGAGGAATTAGATTCAATGATGTATTCCACTTGCAATCACAATGATATTTTGAGGATGTATTGATATCTAGTTAGTCAGTTCTCTCTCAGCGCCTCTGAAGTTCTGCCCATTATCACTAAAAAGTTCTTCAGGAAATCCTCTTCTGCAACCAAATTGCCGGAGAATGTTGATGAAAGAATTGGTGCTCAAATCATGAGCGATTTCAAGGTGAACTGCTCGAGTCACCATACAAATGAAAATCACACCATATCTTTTTTCCCTACTTCTTTTTACTGGCACTTCAAGGGGTCCGAAATAGTCCATTCCAGTTTTGATAAATGGTCTGATGGTAGCTTCTATTCGACATGGTGGAAGTTGTCCCATTATCGGTACTTGTGGAAGAGCTCTCCTATTTTTGCAGTGTTGGCAGTTATTCCAAACACTTTTCACAGCTTGTCGCAATCTTAGGATCCAAAATTTCTGCCGCAGATTATTTATAACGGTTTCTTGTCCATGATGGTGTACGTTCAAATGAAAATTTTCAATCAATAATTTTGTTATTCTGTTGTCAGGATCCAAAATTATCGGTTTTTTCATGTCATCGTTAATCAATGCATTGTCCAGTCTTCCTCCCAATCTGATTAAATCTTCTTCATCTGAATATATACAAGAGAGTGTATATAGTCTACTCTGAGGGCTCAAACATTTTCCAGTCCTTAACAAATTGACTTCAGTGGGGAATGCATCCGCTTGAACTTTTCTAAAAAGTAGTTTTTCTGCTTCACAAATCTCGTCAACGGTTAACTCTTCTTTATTTTTCCTACCAGTTTGCAAAATTTTGATGAATCGTAAAACGTAAGCAGTTGCACGTACAAGTTTCGTCCACTTGGAAAATCTGGTCGGGTCTGGAACAATAATGTTGTTTATGATACAATTTAGTAAAACTATTTCATTCTTTTTATATTCCAAGATGTCGGTATCAATTTTTTTAGTCTCCTTCTTTTCTTCAGGCCATTCTTCTGGTGGTAACAGCAAAAATTCGGGTCCATTAATCCATTTAGACTTTTCAGAGAATGAAAATTCAGTTTTTCTTTTGGTTGCCTCATCAGCCACATTATCTTTTGTGATGACATATTTCCATTCGAATACATTCGTCAATTCCTGTATTTCTCCAAGTCTCTGGGCGACAAAAACCTTGAATCTTCCAGCTTCTGAACGAATCCAGTGGAGAACAGTTTTGGAATCGCTCCAGTAATATACATCACGAATGTTCAAGTCCAGAGAATTTTTCAAAGTATGCCCCAACCGAGCAGCCATAAGAGCTGCCTGAAGTTCCAGCCTAGGAATTGACATCGGCAGTTTCAGTGCTGCAACTCTTGCCTTCGCACTAACAAAACTGGTTTGTACATATCCATTGTGGTGAATTCTGAGATACGCCACAGCTGAATAACACTTCTCAGAGGCATCTGAGAAAACGTGGAGCTGAATATCACCTTCATGTCGATCGATAGTAAAATACTGTCTAGGAACAGTGAAAGTAAATATTTTTTTCAAATCTTTCAACCAAGTCTGCCAATTTTCGTCAAGACTGTCAGGGATTGTATCGTCCCAGCCAATCTGACTCCGCCATATGTCCTGTAAAAGTATTTTGCCTTGTATTAAAAAATTTGCCAAAAATCCTATAGGATCAAAGATCGACATAACAATTTTTAATACTTCCCTTTTTGTAGGCCTTCTGTTATCTTCTAAAATATCTCCTGGAATTTTATGAAACTTCGTATGAAATTCAAAAGTATCTTTTTCAGAATTCCAGAAAACACCCAATATTCTTTCTGTTGCCATATCGCTCTTGGTTTCCAAACTTTTCGCACCTTCAGACAACAACTCACTTGGTACACCTTCAAAAACTTCTCTGTGATTGGAAATCCAATTGCAGATGACAAAACCTCCATGTTTATGTACACACATTACATCTTGTATCAATTTTCTGGCTTCCTGTTCAGTATCAGCGCCTCCCAAATAATCGTCCATGTAATGGTTTTCAACTATAGCTCTGCATGCCTCCGGATGGATATTCATTTTCAAAATATTCTGCATTTCTGTTCTTTGCCTCTTGAGCCAAGCAAGGTCCACACGTTGATCCGAAAAAAACTACAGTAATTTCATAAGTATCAGGTTCTCTATGTCTATCCATTCCTCTCCATAAAATCCGTTGAGCACAACAATCTTCTTTCCTAACTCTGACTTGTAAAAACATTTCTTTAATATCAGAGGTGAAAGCATACTTTTTTATTCTGAGATTCAACAAAATCGTATACAGAGAGTTGTACAAATCAGGGCCCGTAAGAAGATAGTCATTTAGGCTCACACCATGCGATTTACTAGAAGCGTCAAATACGATCCTTAATTTATTTGGTTTATTTGGATTTTGAATTCCAAAATGAGGAAGATACCAAGTTTTATCTAATCTTTCTCTGGCATCATCGTCTCTTAGTTTCCTGACATATCCCTTTCTTTCCAAATCCAAAATTTTCCCGTATTTTTCGTTTCTATCCATTTTTCGCTCTGTACATTCCAACCTTCTCAAAGCGTTAATTCTGCTTTCGGGTAAAACTACATTTTCATTCTTCCATAACAATCCTGTCTCATATCTTCCGTCGATTCGCTTCATTGTTTCATTCAAAATCATTTGTGCTTTTTTATCATCAGAAGAAAGTACTTTTTCTACAGGAATATGTATAGATTCTGACTTCCATTGCTCTTTCACCATGTCATGCAAAATATCTAAGTCATCTTTCTCTCTTTTATCACATACACTCAAATGACAAACGATATGTGTAGATCGGTTATTCGTCAAATTCCCATGTAAAACCCATCCTAATAAAGTTTTACTCATTACTGGTTCATCCCAAGATCTATTTTTCAATTTTCTAGATACAATCAGAGGCCAGTTGTCTTGACCAATGATAATTTTTGGTTGAGCATTCTTCATTGAGATGATTCTATTGTCTATGTATGGATACTTACATATTATAGATTCTATATCAACTGTCTGAGATGGCAAGGATAGTCTTGTTGTTCTTACGTGACGCAGTTGAAATCCACGATCTGATCCTCTGGAAGATATTGTAAAACTCACCATTCTCGAGTCATTTTGTCGATGAACTTCGTCTTCATTTGCCCACTGCAAGCATAGAGGCTGTGAAGGTCCAGAGAGATTCATAGAGTCTGCAAATTGTTGATCAATCAATGTTATTGTTGAAGCGTCATCCAGAAGTGCATACGTATCAACTTTTTCACCACCTTTACTCACAACTACCGGTAAAATTTTCAATAAAACACTTTTGTCTGTACCTATATGACAATTCGTTTGTGTTTCATTATTCAAACCGTCTGAACTGGTACTAGGTTTTACAAAATCATGAGAACCCTTGTGAAGCAATGGATTGTGTGTCTTTTTACAATCATCAATGCCACAGATTTGTCTGTTTCTACACTGTTTGACATTATGAAATGGCTTTAAACATGAAAAACAAACTTTTTTCGATGTTATAAATGACCATCTTTCATCAGGAGACAACGACTTAAATTGTGAACACTCTGTGAGGTAATGTCTATCGTTAGCGCAGCATAAACATTGCCTAGCAACACAATTATTCTTACTATCATTCATTTCTTTTGACAGTTTTGAATTTTGAATTCATCTGACAGCTGTTTTGATGTAAGGAATCGTCAAATTTCAAAGATTGAACGTGTGATGCAGTATTTGCCTTATCATCTAACCATTTCGAAAACTCAATTAGTTTCAATTGAGGATTCTGTACTTTCAAGAAATGTTCTGTCCAAGATAATTTATGAAAGGTTGGTAGTTTATTCAACAATTCATTTAATAAAATTGGATTATGCAAATGATCTTCCTCCTTTAGAGATTCAATCGAGGCGACAAAATTCTTGACTTCGTCCGAAAATTCAATAAACATTTCCAGTTTATCTTCTTTTATTTGTGGAAACTTCTTTATATCGTTGAGCAACATCATAATAACTTGATCAGGACGTCCGAACCGATTCTGAAGTAGTTCTATCACTTTCTTCACATTTTGTGGCATTATGAGAAGAGAACGAACTACTTTTCTAGCGGTACCTTTTAAACATTTTTGTAACCTAAATTGATTCTCTTCATCTGAATATGCACAAAGCGCATTAGAATTATTATACTGATGAATGAAGTTAGGCCAATCTATCGGATTTCCGTCAAAAATTGGCAGATCCCGTGGTAGAGACTGTCGCGTTAGAATCTTCGTAATTTGAGGAAGATTCACTTGATCAGGGATATTAGTGATAGAACTATGACCACTTACCTCAGATTTCACAGTTTTAGTGGAATGTTTTTCATCCTTACTTAACCTGTATTCCCATGGAACTTGTCGTTTTATCCATTTTTCCATGTTAGGCTCATTAGACTCATGCATCTCCAACCCAAACTGCGTACTCCCGTCACTTTCTTCCCCGATTTCTTGCAGTTTCAAGGCTAACTCTAGGTCCAACAACTCTTGCTGCGTCTTCAGTTCTAATTGTTTCTTCTTTATCGCATTTTCTATTTCCGCTTTTCTGATTCTAGAAGCTTGACTACTTTTACTTCTTATCGACTTGGATTGAACGGGCTGAATTGATTCTGTGACTCCTGTCCCATTCCATCATTTGTCTGATTCATCTTGACAAGATTACCTTCGGATTGGGCGTCTTTGGGGGCCACATTACTCCTCAGTCGTTCGCTACGTCTCACATAATCAGATTTTGGTGGTACATTCATTGCTCTAATTGATTTATCCACAGTGCTAGTTAAGTAATGACGAGAAGGACCATATGTTGTACTTTACCTATAATTGTTAATATTTATATCCGGCTCGAAGGACCATATGTTGTACTTTACCTATAATTGTTAATATTTATATCCCAGCTCGAAGAACCAAAAAGTTAGACTTGTTCAAAAACTGCTTATTTTTCTGACATCATCATAATCTTTTTTTTTATATATCAAATTTCACTGATAACTAAGATATGTCATAAACTTTTGAAAATAAAATACAGAGTGATAAATCAAACAAATTATAACAAGTAAAATATAACAGTGATAACTGTATCCAATTAAGAGGAGAATATGTTGAGTAATAAAATATTTTGACATTGAAATATTGTTTGGTTCTATAGTAGGGTAAGAATTTTTCAATATATCCTCGTATATGCTCATTCACAAGCTTGTCAACGGATGAGAAATGTATGGAAATTCACATCAGATACTAATCTTATTGGGTATCGTATGAAGAAAGTGGATTTAGGATTCAATGGTCTGTATCAGAAATTCTGTATCAAATTTTATTGGGTGTCTTTTGGAAACAGTGGGATCAGGATGTGAAGGTTTGGATCAGGAATTCCTAATCTAAATTCATGCGATTCCTATAAGTTTTCCTATAAGCCGTGATGGCCGTGCTGGAAGAACATTCGCCTTTGGAGCGAAGGGTCGAGGGTTCAAAGCATCGCATGGTCATCGGTCTCGTGCATGGCATCACACGTTAAAAGGTAAGGGCTGCGTCTTCCCTAGCTCACACAAGTCTCTCGAAGACTTCCGAGGGTTGCGCGTAGGGGTGCAATCGGTTGACGGAAATAACAATTTAACAATTAACAAAAATAACTCAAAATCACTGAGAATTCACAAGCGTCGATAAAAAAACAAGGATACAGAGTATAAGAGTTTGTTTTAGGCAGTGATGTTGCAAAGAGAACATACACGATTCGATGAGGTATTCCAATTTCGATCACAATAATGTTTTATCCTCATTCAAAATCTTGAGAACCTACGTGTGGAATTTCACAATTCATAATCTCGTTCGGAATCGTATAAAAAAGTGCGGTCAGGACTTGATGGTCGACTCTTTATTTGGAATTCCGTATCCAATTTTATGCGAATCCTATGAGATTTTATGAGATCCAACAGTGGGAACATTACGAAATCAAATGGAGTATTCTAAACAAAATATTCTTGAGAATATTACCAAAATACTCGAACGGATTATTGTCATATCAAGCCAGAATATTTCAAAAACATTTCAGAAAGATCACATCACACAAGTTCAATGAAATGAAACATTCCAAGAAAACCTTCCTAGACTATTGTTGAAATATTCGAATAGATTATTATTATCATATTACTCCAGATTTTCAAAATAAATCAGTAGAATCATAATGTACCCAAAGTTATTTCACCTAGGCCTACAAATAATGATATATATTTCAAATTTACTTTCAATTTATTTACTTATTATCTTCCTCGTTTGTCAAATGTTTTTGCTGATATATAATTTTGTTTCTTTTCGAATGAACTGCATGGTTCTTCCACAAGTAGTGAGCTCTGAATATTTGAATGTATGAAATGAATGTATCTCTTACCGGCTACTGAAAGTGCTTCTTCCTCTACTCGGAAGATGGTGCGGCTTAGACCACGTTTCATATCGCGGGATCAGAGTAGGCAAATAGCCAGCCACTGTAGAATGAGACTTGTGATAATACGGACGGTCGGACGATGATCTGGATCAGATGGTGTTAAAACTGTCTGCAGCGATAAAATATTTCATTCAAAACCAGCATAAAGGCAGGAAAATGGAGTCTTCGAATCAAGTTAGGTGGTTCCGATACCATTCCATGTTCTCCATGAAACATGCAACTACCAGCCAAGTTTGTTAAAATTATTTTTGTTCAATATTACAATTTCAAAATTTTAATGCAAAATACAATTTGAAACTATGATTTATGATTTAGAATAAAATAATTTGAAATGACAGCAAATAAAGTTTAGCAGAATTTTAAGTGAAAATGAATAGAAAGGGTAAAAATATGTATACAAATAAGTTATTTATAAGCAAGTATTGTTGATTAATCCCAGTGCATGGTAATAACAATTCGTTTAGTGAAATCGTGGGTGCCAGACAAAAAGTGAATTTTGAAGGGGGGAAGTAGTTTGCGGTTGCTAGGAAAACGGGGATTATTGATAGCAAGCGGATTTTTTTGACAACAGCAGAAAACTTATAGAATTTTACTCGCTTTTAATTAAAATAAACCAAATAGAATGATAAAACCAAATAACACCAAAGAAAGGCTGTAGCAGAAGAACGAAAAGCAGCTGAAGAGAGCACAATTTACATACCACAGCAAGAACAAACAGATCAAATCCAAGCTGATACGTTGGTGGAAGCTTCAAAAGTTACGTTTCAAAGGTATTCATAGATATCCCTTCCAAACCATCACCCAAGGTGAAGAATTTGAGCACTTACTTCAAAAGGTTACTGACACCATATTGAATATCCCCGAGAGCAAACTCACAAACATTTCAACGTTCACAAACATTTTAACGTGCACAAAAACTCCCAAACTATAAACTGTTCCATTGTATATAATTCAAAAACATTGCATCGTTTCAGTATTGCTTACTTTATATCAGTAGTATAACCTCAAAATTTGAATAATCATAGAAATTCATTCCTGCTTCCTGGTACGTTCGGATGTCATATTTTTGTTTGGCAGTTGTTACACTTCCAGCATAGGCTCGATAACTATGGTCATTTTAAAGGGGGTTTTAGTAAATAAGTTTTTTATCGCAGAACAGGAATAGATAAGAGTTTATTTGAAATTTCATATTCAATTTGAGTGTTTTGCTAAATTGATAAAAATAAAACATATTTTGAGATGGAATGATTGAAATTTATTTACTTTGATAAAATTTTCGAATTTTGATGTTGATCAGCCCTTCCGAAGAACCCAACTTGAGAAAAAGTCTACATGATCTACGACAACTGAAAAAGAGAGAAAAAGGTAAAAGTATAAAGCAAAAGGTGTAAGTATTGAGCTGGGAAAAATCTGAAATCAAAGAAAAAATTATTTTGTGTGTAAAATTTGTACTTATTTCTTCATAAAAAACAAAATCAAAATATAAAAAATATAACAATATATTCCTAATTTTATATGGAAACAATATGTGAGTGAACAAAATGTGGTAGTAAGGACAATCAATGTTTTGATTTAGTTTGGCTTTGGTTTGGTTTCTCGTTTCCTGGAATATAGATGTTATGGCATCTGGGGTTTTTGCTGTTTCATCGAGTCAGGTGTGCTAGTTGTTTGTTAATCTCTTCGTTACTTGGTGTAGAAGGAGCACTGTTGCTTGCAGTTTCATTCCTTTCTTCTTTGTGTTCTTCTGATCATTCCTTATCCAGTAAATGCCTGAAGGTAGGGGATTCTCCGTTGATTGTATTCCTCTCTGTGTTGAAGTTTTATAGTGTTCTAAGTTTAAGTTTCTTAAGATTTCTTAAGCAGCAATTATTACTCTGAGTTTCTCTTCAATGATTTGCATTCATTTCTTCATCAATTCCATTTGTACTGCCTCTTTTGTGGCCTCTGTTCCAAATAGAAAATGCAAATTTCCACTTTCAAATTAATTCTCGCAAGTTATATAGGGGTATTAATTTTATAATAGGACAATTACTGACAATCGAAAGTTGGAAATCGAAATTCGTTCATCGCCTAGAATTTGTATTTTTTTAACAAGTTCATGTGCTCTAGGAATATATATCGAAGCTGCCGCGAAAGATTTCGAGTATTTGGAGATTTACAGTATCTTTTGTTATTTAGTTGCACAGAAATCGCGATTTCGGAAACGTGTTGAAACAGACTACAAATATTTTGTTCAGTATAATTTCTGCAATAAAAATTGGTTTAACAATGTGTTATGAATGACAAATGATTTGCACTCCTTCTGACGTTGAAAGTATTAAACGCATTCACAGACATTTCTTTCAGACATCACTCAGGTGTTATTTTCAAATTTAGACCAAATCTCCAAAGAAAAAAATCGTGGATTACATTGGGTATTAAAGTCTCTGCGTTTAATCTTGAGGTCGTTGCATACTATGAAGAAATCTACAAAACAAAAGTGGTTCATTGATTACTTCTTTAAATACAGGAATATCTACCGCAAAGTGTTGAGAAAGGCGAAAGAACTCTATTACAAGTCCAAAATGGAAAATCCCATGGAGAGTATTAAATGATTTTAGAGGCAAATCTAATGTTTACACAACAACCTCAATGAATCCGGACACTCTCAACTTGCACTACTGTAACCTAGCGGAGCTCATAACTAGCAATATAATAACGCCACTTGATCCTCTTAAAAATATGCGTCCTGTGGAAATAAAACATGAATTCCACTTAACAAACACAAACACTCGCGAAATAAAATCTATTATAAACAACATAAGAAAGAAGAATACATCTGGAATTGATGAAATAACAGCAAAGGTTTTCCAAAATATCCCTGATTCAGCACTAACAGCACTAACAAATCTAATAAATGAATCGTTTAGAATTGGGAAGTTTCCAGTCTTTCTTAAAACCTCATTAATTATACCTATTTATAAAGGGGGAGACTCTGCTGACCCAAATAATTATCGTCCTATTGCACTTATACCCTCTCTCGCAAAAATAATTGAAAAACTGGTAAAAATCCGAATGATCGAATACTTAACATTGAATAGCATACTAGCAGAACAACAATTCGGGTTTCAGGAAAAAAAGATCTCTTCTCCTTCATGGACAAGGTGTACTCTGGCAAAAATAGGGGAACGGATGCTGCAGCAGTGTTTTGCGATTTCTCCAAAGCATTGTGTCAATCATGAAATAATGCTGCAGAAGCTGCACCACCTAGGCTTCATAGACAACAAACTCCGATGGTTTGAGACCTATCTTGCCAATCGTGAGCAAGCGGTAAAAACTAGAATTGTATCAAAGACTGCACATATAAGACAATGAGTGCCACAAGGATCAGTGATTGGACCTCTATTGTTCCTACTTTATGTGAATGATATGGCTTCCCTTGATATAAAAGGTCCAATCACATTATTTGCTGATGACGCCACCATACTTTGGCAAGAAGAAAATCATAACAGGCTACATGCGCACCTAATGAAAGATATCCAAGTGACCAAAGATTGGTGTGAATCAAACCTACTTTTCCTTGACATTAAGAAAACAAATATCTTGTGTTTCCAATGCAATATCCCCAATTTAGATATTGGTAATGAAGTTATCGAAAATAAAACGACAACAAGATTTCTAGGCTTACACATCGATAACAAATTAATGTTCAGCGATCATGTTACAAATATGTGCAAAAAATTGGCATCTGGATGTAATGCTGTCAGAAGCATTGCCCGCGAATTAGGGTATGCATCCGCCAGAACAGCATATTTTGCAGTGCTCGAATCTCATCTACGATATGGAATAGCTTTTTGGGGAGCATGCAGTAATCTTTTATTCCAGAGGGGTTTTGTTCTACAAAAGAGAGCTATAAGGTATATGTGTAAAGCAGAGCCAAGAGACTCTTGTAAGGATTTATTCAAGAAATGTGGCATTCTCACTGTAGTTTGTTTATATATTTTGGAAACAGATTGTTCAATTCACAAAAATAGACATGCCATGCGACTTGTATCGTCGCAATATAACACAAGACAGACTGGCCAAATTGAGTTGATAAGACCACGAACTACTATGGTTAAGGACTTAATTATATATACCGGAATTAAAATATACAACCACCTGCCAAACGAAACTAAAATAACATCATGCAATAAAAAATTTCGAGTAAATGTTAAGGCAATACTTATAGAAACCCTATTTTATAAGTTGGAAGAATATTTTTTAAATAGTTTTTAATGATAGTAATCTGAATTTTAATATAAAAATTTTAAATTTTCTATACCTGCCTGCAGCAATTATACTTTTATATATAATTTTTTTTAGTGAAATTGTACAAATTTTGATGTTTTTATTTGTTTGTTTATGTTTATACTGTTATTTTATATACTGATAACTGTTAGTCATTTTAGGTTCAACAAGCTTTGTCAACAAGTATCATCGCACTTAAGACAATAAAGTATATTTTGAATTGAATTGAATTGAAATATCAGCACACTCGATTATTTTCATAACGCAGTGCTTTGGATCAATTCAATTTTTCAGTTATTGAAATAAAATGCGACGTTTCCGAGATGACGTAGATATTATTAAAATGTTAATATAAAACTATAGTGAAAAAAAAAATTATTCAAATATTGAACACTTAACATAAAATAAAAATGATGTGGAAATAACAAATATCTTGAAGTATATATCTGTTTCCTTAACCCAACAATATGGGCAAAAAAAACATTTTGATCATTATTCAAATCATGCTTCAAAATGCATTTGATGTGATTCGATCGACGACATTGTTTGAATGGGCCGTGGTGGCCATGCTGGTAGAGCGTTCGCCTTTGGAGTAAAGGGTCGATGGTTCAAATCCAAGCAGGGTTATCGGTCTCGTGCATGGCATCATACGTTAGAAGGTAAGGGCTGCGTAATCCCTAGCTCACAAAAGTCTCTCGAAGACTTCTGAGGGTTGCTCGTAGGGGTGCAATCGGTTGACGGAAATAAATTTTTTTTTATTTTAATTGGATACCTACAATTCTTAATTAAAACAATGTCGTTTTTACCACTCGGCTACCTGGCCCCTATGACTTTATGATCAATGTTATCAGTTCAGGAAGTAAAATCAATCGATAATAGGTATAACAAGTTATAACAGCCAAATATTGAGTAAATGTAAAATCAACCCAAACAATAAACTCTCATTAAAATAAGGATGCTTTCGGGAAACAGACTGACCAAACGCTGATTCTCTCGTATCATACTGACTGAACTTCTAATCTCTGGTGACGAACTGCCAACATTTCCTTCCTTTCGCAACAAACTCACTTCTAGAGAAACACGTTTATCTTTTGGAAAACTCCTTATTACTGATAACAAACTTTCTTTCTCCGGCTGCAAAGTGATCATGGGTTCTTGTAGTGGAACTATTACCACTTCTGATATGACATTTTTTTTTTTGCAAAGTACTGATTCCGAAATAGGTTCTTATAATTGAGGAAATTAATATAAAAATCAGATGAAAATTTAATGATCAAAATGGTATTCCTAAAAAGGAAACTTTCTGGAAATGAAGTGACCAAACTCTTGTCTTGTGGCATCAAATGGTCTGAACTACTTGTCCCTGCTCTCAAACCGCTCAGACGTATTCACAGAGATGCACTGTTATTTTTTGATGTAGCTTTTCCTCCCCTTATCTTTTTACTCATCACGATGCTGATATTACTTTTTTCCTCTTCTCCTCATTACTTTTTTTAGTCTGAAATCAATGTAACCATAGCTTCCTTTTGACTGAAATGTGAACATCTGCCACCAAGAAGACAAGAAAAACAACTGATCTCTCTCAAACGAGTATATAATTGTAGGTTTTTCTTTGGACTATTTTATTTGATAAAAAAAAACTAATTTGTAGAACCAGAAAAGAACTCTCGGGCATATCTAATTTACACTTTTATATTTCGTCAATACAGACACTTCCTAAGTTTTCATGGAATTGTTTGTCGAAACTTGATTAATAAAAAATCAAAACCATTCAACGTCATTCTAAGCAAACAAACATTTTTATGTAAGTTTATTGCTCCCATCATTTTGTTGACACATCATTGTTCAGGAAATAAACTTTGTAATAATATAATATACCATAATACCATAATAACCATGTAACACACTCGGAACCGTCAAGGAATAAGGAAATTGTTTTGAGCGTAGTAAATCAGTTAGTGATGATTGCCGACAAGATTTCTTCGTCCTTAAACCGACGTCATCGAAATGATAGGTCTTTGTCCGCGTCCCGACGCTCAACCCCGACCTTTTAGCCTCAATTACGGTTTCCTTTGTACAGGGAAACTGCTTCAGAAATTTAGGCAGGTCAAATTTGCAATTTAGTCATCTCGGCCAAAAGGAGATAAAGGCTGATGAAATTTCGTTTTCTTTACTCGGGATAGAGCGCTTTCCAGATAGGACGAGTATGTTTGCATGCGAATTACGGAGTTATGGAAGAAAATGGCGGCATTCATATATTCTTTCTTAAACGTAGAATTCTTGCTACAGAACAATTGACATTTATCATATTCAAGAACTTAATCTTTGGTGGCAGGTATTGAAAGTAAAAAAACTGATTCTAGAAACATATAGTTTTCAGTTCATTTTCACTTGCATCATCAAGTTCGTCATTGTCAATTACAAAACCATTTTTGAAAAATTTGCTTTACAATAAGACCAAATACTTGCTATACCTCATTCAGGATGAGCAGGGTGAGATTCAGCAAGCTCAATCGCTGTAGTCTCTAAGGCATTGAGCTTACTGTCGCCAGGATCTACTGAATACTTCTCATAAATGGTGTCCATTAACCTCTAAAAAATGGTCTTAGTATACTGTTCACAAGAAAAAAGAAACATAAAGGTTTATTTCATTCATCCATTCATTTATGAACTACAAGACAATAAGAATGTAAGGGATTATCGTCTTCAGTATCTTCACATGGTAGTGAGTTCAAGACAATACAAAAAAGTAAAAATATTTCGATAAAGACAAAAATACCACACAAAAAATAAAAATAGTGAGATTCGCAGTAGTAATGAATTCGTCGAGGTTATAAAGGCAGTTCAATATCAAACAAATCTTGAGTAATTTTTGAAACGTTTGGTAGATTCAGTAGATTTGATGGCTACGAGTAGCATATTGTATAGTTGAATGCCAGCTGCTTCCGGGGATTTCTTAAAATAATTATCGTTGTGTTTTCTATACTATATATTTTTTAATAATTTTTTGTTGGTTATGAATGCATGTCACAACGTTTGATATAGTTTGCAATTTTTCGACGATAAAACAATTATTTTGAAAATACAAATTTCTAGTAAAGTAAGATTTTATTTTGAATTTGAATGTGTCTCTAAAACATGTTGCATAATCTAGATCAAACATGATTCGTAGAATTTTCTTCTGAATAAAGAATACACCGTCTATCTGAGTGGCTTGACCCTACTAGCATTTGTTCAGTCTGTAGCAGATGCTGGAGCAGCACTTGATATATAATTATTCCAGCTCAAGTCGGTATCCATCATAGTACCTAAATATTTTGCATTATTTTCAATAGCTAATTATACGTAATTATACTAATAGTTTCCTTCCTTTAGTATGGACCAGTAATTGCATACCTACATATAGTTTTTCCTAGATTGATAATCAGGTTATTTAGTTTTCACCAATTAAACTAGTGCTCTAAAATCAAATTTGTTTTCATATTGAGATCATCTGTAATTTTTTCGACACAAGGATGGTTGTATCATTAGTATACTTGAACATTCCTTCCTGGCCCTAGAATGCCCTCTTGTGGAGAAAAGCATAAAATTTTAGGAATAACTTTTTTCAACATCAACAATGAATTATCTATCCTTTGTGGTTATTCGGTATCTCATTAAGAACATTTGAAATGTGATATCGGTAGATGCGTTTCAATTGTTCAGTTCTATCAATAGATGGCGTTGTCAGCTGTTTTAATCTCAATTTCAATGTGTTAACATCACTGCAAAAAGTTGTTTTATTAGAAAGTTACTTTAGTATGATATTGGAATATGAACAAGCATTCTATAATTTCCAGGGTGTTTCTGAATTCATGCGTAAATATTGGGAGGTGATTCGTTATTGTAAATTGTAAGGAGTCGATCCTTAAAAAAAATGTCAGTGAATCCATATAAAAGATGCCACCCCTAGAAGGATGGAGGTAAAATTATATAGTTGATTTTTTCTTCAAATATACGTTGATTTATAAAGTTTGCAGTTGAGAGTTTACATACATTCGTGACGAGAGGTATGAATAAGGTTTTTTTTTTTGTTTTCAGTTCACGCTATAACAACTATTTTATAATTTATCTCAGGATATATGGGGTTGAATTTTAGAAATTGAAAATTTCATTCATAATTTCTGAGGCTTTGTTTATTTTTTTTGAAAGAACTGAAAAATTTGGAACAAAAATAACCATAATATAATATGAGTATTGTATGTATAATTATACATGGTGGGGGACCGAAAACGAAACAGATCGAATATTTATTTTTCAAAACGCATGTGTTGTGAATAAAATGCAAAAACAGTTGATTTTTAATCCAAGGGGGACATCTTCCTATCATAACCTCAACTGTTATACCTCTCCCCCCACCGCTTGGGTACTATCACCCAAACAATTTGAATAGGGAAAGTAGTAAGTGTGACACATCATTGAAAAGGTAATTTCATAAGGAATTCAGCCATGTCAATTTTTGCCACTTTATATTTTGACGCCCTCTTGCGGGAAAAATAATTGTTCCGTATTCCAAATTATAATACTGCATTTGCAAGCTATTTTGACCAAAATTTTGTGACAGTGCATTAAGGAACTTTTCTAAGAGAAATAACAAAATGGCGGCTCAAAAATGGCGGACATGATTTGCAATTTAGGTCCTATTCGATTCAAAATTGATATGTGGTGGTTTTCAAGATCGGATATTATGATTTGTTTGTCAATGCAATAAAACAAGATGGTGGCTCCAAAATGGCGGTCGAAATTTGTAATTCTGGTCTGATTCGAATCAAAATTGATATGTGGGGATTTTCAGGGTGAAAAATTATATTTTTTATTTATTTATTTAGCGTTGCTAATACAATATCGTTTTATCACATAAATAAAAGATGAAGTATGTTAACGTGTAACAAGACAAAAAAGGAACATTAACATATGAACATAAGTAAATCTATAGATATATAAAGTCTTATAAAATCCTAGTTGTTAATTAAAATAAAGCAGTGGCGGAGCATAACACAGCTTTGAAAAAGATCACTATACCTACATAAATCTGAACACAACAAATAGAATAAATTGCATTACTGGAATTGATCATGTAAAATATATTGACGGGTATTACTTTTGAAGATATTGATGTTAGGAGACAATTTAATGAAGTCAGGTGAGTTATTATAAATTACCATTCCAGCGTCAAAAATACTTTTTTTCGTACACATCAGATTAGTTTGACGTACGTATATGTGGTTTTTTTGGCGGGTATTATAAGAGTGTATTTCATTGCAAAACTGCAAATTTGTGGACAAATATTCTGGCAATATATTATTTATAAGTTTGTGAATAAAGATCATTCTACGAAATGTAATTAAATTTTTACTGACATCCAATTTAACTTTATTTGCATTCTGTTAATATTTTCATATCTGTTGGTATTTAGTAAGAATCTCATACTCCTATTTTGCAGAATCTGTAGTTTATGAATATTTGAATTATTACACATAAAAAGTAAAGAAGAACAATATTCGAAATGTGGTTTCATTATACTATTATATATTAATTGTCTAGTGTATTGAGTTACTGTTTTGCTAATTCTATATGCAAAACCTATTTTTTTAGATATTTTCTTGGAAAGATAATCAATGTGCTCACTAAAAGTGAGGTTTTCATCAATGATTATACCTAAATATTTAATACTGCTAACTTGTTCAAGATCTCTTCCGTCAAATTGGATTTTGCAATCGATTACTTCTTGCATTTTTCGTTTATTTTTAATTATCATATATTTAGATTTATTTACGTTAACAACGATCTTATTATTATTGAACCAGTCGCAAATTTTTATAAGAATTTGGTCAAGTTATTAATATTCTCACCCATAATGTAAATTATAGTATCGTCTGCGAATAAATGTGCTTTGCATTCGCCCAAATCCAGATCTAATATGTCATTAATAAAACATATGAAAAGCATAGCACCCAATACACTACCTTGTGCTACTCCAGTTAAAACAGATCTTTTATGTGATATTTTATTATTGATTTTAGTTTTTTGATACCTATGTTCTAAATATGACTCGAACCATTTGTATGCGGATGCATTTACTCCAAACCAATATTTGAGTTTTTTTAATAAAATTGACCTATTTATAACTCCAAATGCACGACGTAAATCTAAGAAAACCGCAACAATACATTTGCCTTCATCAATGGCATATTTAAAGTCATTCACTACTTTTTGCAGTGCGGTTTCACAAGAGAAACCGCTTCGAAAGCCTGACTGGTTTTGGTTATCCAATTTTTGAGTATCAAGATATGCTGTGTATTGTTTATAGATTGACAGCTCTAATATTTTCTCCAAACAAGGTGAGGTGTTAATAGGTCTAAACTCTTCAATATTCCTAGTGCTGGTTATCTTTGGTACTGGGATTACAACTGAGGTTTTTAAATCATCGAGAAATTCTCCGACCTGTAAAGAGGTATTAATGCAATGTAAGAGAGGGTAACCAATAACATCAAAGGTATTTTTTATTAATTTAAGATTTATTTCGTCTTCTGAAAATTTATTCTGCTGCTCAAAAATAATGTTTTTGAGTTCTCCAAGTGAAAGTTCTTTGAAATTGTCAAGTCGATTATTTGGATGTATCGCTCGATTTACGAAGTACGAAACCTCGCTCATAACAAATTCACCATTCCTAATGTCGCCGACAATCTGTTCAATACTCAAAACAAAATAATCGTTGAATTAATTTTCTATATTTTCATAAATCTCCACATTATTTTTGAAAATAGTTGTTACTTGATTGGTAGGTTTTGTATTTATTAATGATTTTAATGTTCTCCATAGTAATTGCGAGTTATTTTTAACATTATCAATTTTATTTTCATAATAAGCTTGTTTAAGATTACGAATGGCCTTGACAACATCATTTCTCTTTCGAGTATACAACAGCCAATCTCCAGAATTATAAATTATGAATCTGTTTATAAGCACAGTTACGGTCAAATATATCATTTTTGGCGGTTTTATTAAACCATTCTTTTGATTTTATGACTTTCCTGGTTTGTTGAGTATATTCACTATGAAGGGTTTCTTTTATATTTGACATAAGATTTGTGAAGACTTTGTTTACGTCGACACAATTTTAAAGCCATTCTTTTTCAATAAATTTTAGACTTAAATTGTGGTAGTCAATTTTTCTAAATTGGTAGTAATCCTGGATGATATCATAATCATGATGTTGAATACACAATGCTAATGTTTCATGGTCAGTAATTTTGTTATTTGATTTATGTACTTCCACATCATAGTTATTAGAAAACACTAAATCAATCGTACTTGCGCTATATTCTGTAACTCTGGTATAAAATGCGACAAACTGTTTAAAGCCGTATAATGTGAATGATTATTTCAATTTCTTTGTATAAATGTCATTAGGGATATCCCAGCGAATATTAAAGTCCCCAATAAATATATAATTTTTACCAAAATCGATTTCTTCTAAGACTGTATCTAAATATGTGCAAAATTCAGCATGACTCGCATTTGGAGAATGATATACACACCTTAACTGCCATACTTTTTTCCCCACAATTAATTTAATGAGAATTATCCAGTAATTCATTTCATAACTTATATTTTTTAATAATTCATATTCTAAATCTCTTCTAACATAGATGATAACTCCACCTGTATGTCTACTTACTGAGTTACATCTAATGATTTCATATCCGCCAATATAGATTTCTACATCACATATATCTTCATTTACTCTTGTTTCAGACAGACACACCACTATTGGATTTTCGTCCAACACTAACTGGGATATTTCGTCATAATGCGCTAAGAGACTTTGGCAATTCAAATATAACACGTCTTTACTAATAATATTCTTTTGAGCTTTGCAGCTATATTGTTGGGATCCTAGGCATCTTCCTTGGCTACTATTGAGCCTTGTCGTACAAAACGAGAGTTGAAACGATTCACTCCCACATACTCCATATTTCGGGATAAATTGTTTGATACGATTCGCAGGTACGGATATTTTAAATGAAGTATAAATATCTGGAAATTTCGATATCATTTTTTCGCATTTAGTATTTGAAATATTTTTTGTCTTTAGGTTATTTTCAAGCTCCACTGAGGTCATATCTAAAGGACATCTGAACACATGAAAGTCAATATATCTCGTTACACCTATAAAAGAGTTATTACCCGCTAAAAATTATATTATTTCTCCTTGTTGGTTTTCGTTTCTGTACTTGCCATATTCCATCATTATTATCATGCCCATCAGTTCGATCACCTGAATTCGTATATGTCACGTTTGTAGTTTTTTCTCGCAGTGTTTCAAAGACATTTTCTTTATCGTTCTCCGACGTTTTTTGAATATCTGGTATCTGCTTGGATGTGGACCTTAGTCGAGGTTTACTTGTAGAATTTTTTCCCAGTTTAGGTTTTTCTATGTTTGATGTTCTTGAGTGTTGGTCATTAGCGGAAATATTCTCAACTGTTTTTCTTTCTCCATCAGTAATTTGCGCTCCTTTACTTAGGAGATGTATTAATTGAATATTACTTTCTTTCACATTTGTCAATTCTTCTTACAGTTCGTTGATTTTTTCTTGCAGCTTATCATTTTCTCTTTTTATCAATGTAGATATGATATCACCGAGTTCACTACTTTTTGAAAAATCACGTATTATTTCGGAATGGTTTGTTCGACTAACCATTTTATTCACCGATTAGCGTTTCATGTGCTCGCTACGGCTGCTCGACTACTACGATGCAAAAAACTAATAGGGCTGACGAAATTATTAATTGTGGTTCGATTCGATTCAAAATTGGCATATGAAGGTTTTACAAGTTTCCAGTATGACTACAGTGGTTTAATTCAACTGATGAAAAAAAGATTTTATACAAATTAGGAAATAATATTTTATTTAGATGTGTGACTTAGGTTAATCTGTGCGTAACAGAATCAGAATTTTACCGTGCCTGAAAATCTCTGAAAATCTTCACATACTAATTTTGATTCAAATCGGACCAGAATTACAAATTTCCTCCGACATCTTGGAGCCACCATCTTGTTTTTTGCATTGACGAACAAATCATAATTTCCGACCTTGAAAACCACCACATATCAATTTTGAATTGAATCGGTTCATAATTGCAAATCATATCCGCCATTTTGGAGCCGCCATTTTGTTTTTTCTCTTAGAAAAATTCCATAATGCACTGTCACCGAATTTATGTCAAAATATCTTGCAAATGCAGTGTATTATAATTTGGAATACAGAACAGTTATTTTTCCCGCAAGAGGGCGCCAAAATAAAAAGTTATGTGTCAAAAATTGACATGACTGAATTCCTTATGAAATTACCTTTTCAATGATGTGTCACACTTACTACTTTTCCTATTCAAATTGTTTGGGCGATAGTGCCCAAGGGGTGGGGGGAGAGGTATGACAGTTGAGGTTACGATAGGAAGATGTCCCCTTTGCATTAAAAATCGACCTGTTTTTGCATTTTATTCACAACACATGCGTTTTGAAGATATTCGATCTGTTTCGTTTTCGGTGCCACACCCTGTATTTTTGGTTGTCTGAAATTGGAATGGTATTAAGTACTTTCTTACCAGAACTCTTAATTTCTCTGAATGTTTCATTTTGAATAATCCCTTCATCTGGGGACAGGTTCCATAATAATGGTTCTGCTTTGATTCAATTCCACGCAATTATATATAATAATAATTACTATGTTCTAACAAATTTAACAATTTTTTTTCAAATTAACATAATTCTGGGAATTGTTTCCGGTATGCTCGGACAACTCTTGCTGGCACTAGATGTTCCAGGACATTTTATTTCTGTTTCACTGTTTTTACCAGGTAGTTGCTACTCACTGAACTTCATTTCACTATAAAATTTGTATTCAGATCATTTCCGGTTGAAAATCGCCATATGTATTTATCAATGATTTTTTCTCTCCGTTTACTTTGGTACTTCCTAGGCGGCTCTTTTCAAGAACTTCATGCCAACCACTGGAACTCTCATTTCATACCAAAAAATATTTTTAACAAGAAAAAAAAGGGTTCCAAATTACGATGGTTCGAACACTCATATAGAGACATTTGCAAAATGAATATCTGGTTTTTGAACTAACAGTTCCTGATTTCCTTGACTGTAACTGCGGTGTTGTCAGCTTCTAGATTAGTACCGATACCATTTAATTACAACTTCAAATATTTCAATCTATGAGAAATCCAATAATATCTGTGGAAAAACAACGTATTCCAATAGAATTTTCATGCCGATTCAAAAAAAAAATATTTCATTAACATATGCAATGAAAATCATTGTCTGTTTGATTGAAAACGAATTGTGAATATTAAATGCATAAATGATTAATTTTCAAATTACCTATATAAGTTGTGGTAATCCCGTATTGAATTTGTTTATAGACCAACAATGAATCTAAACTCTGTTATTGGATGGATTGATGGAAATTTTTAATCGTGAAGAGGAATTCAGCAAAATAGGTACTAATGAATTCTGTGATAATTATAATGAATACGATTACTGCGGAATTCATTTCTATATTTAGCGTGCTTTCCTACAGGAATATGCATATTGAACATAACTCAAGTAACAGATAAATAGAGGGGAGATAAAAACTTGCAATTCATATAAATTATATATTATACTGTAATTTTCGGAGCAGGATATTAACTAGCATAACTCCAAAACATCGTGTTCTTGAATACTGGGAATTACAAGATCAAGTATACAGTGTGTACATGAAGTAAGGAATACATTCATTATCTAGAAAGGGAGAAGTTTTTCGATAAAAATCCGCGGACAAGTCAACTTTTATTCAAAGATGCGCATCTTTTGACCTTTTAGTTACATTTATGACGTCGTTAATGTTTCGGCTATGACGTCATTGGCATTTTTTCAGAATGACAACCTCTATTTTGATAGTGCCATTTGAAAGAGCATATTTTTCTGCACACGTTGAAATATAAGTTTTGTCTTGTTACTTGAGGAAATTTTCATGAAAATTTCACACCTCACTTTTAGGGAGAACCAAAACAATCGTTCTTGTTTAGATGCCATGGCAACCCAAAAAATTTCCGGAAATTTTTATCCTCCTGGGTACCCGGCCGAAATTAATAAGTGGAAATTTTTCTGTCAAATATTTGACAGGGAATAGTTTATATTTTGCTTCAATGTACAAATGGAAATGTATTTTTCATTTGAAATGAGATAATATTTCATATTTATGTATTTATTAAATATTTCGAATATGTCTGAATATTTTCTTCACGATAATCGTAGAATTTGCAAATTTTGAAATCAAATTTCAGAAGCACTTCAATACACCAGTTGTCTACGTGTAAATGAAAGGCCCCGTGGCGAGTCGGTAAAGTGTCCGCCTCGTGGTCGCGTGGTCAGTAGTTCAATTCCCAGTGGAGCAAAATTTTACTTTTTTATTAAAAAAATCAAATTGAAATTTTGTTAAGTGTGTTTTACATATCTATATTTTCATGCATCTTTTTTGTACTATGCATATAAATAGTTCAGGTGAAACCATCGTTAGTTATTTCTTATGAATTGTTGGATGATTTTCATTTCTCGGTGTGAAATTTTCTTACCGAATCTCCCTCGTGCTTGAATTAATTGCCGTAAATTTTTCTCGTACATGAATTTTCAAAGAAAATTACCCTCGTCGCTTCGCGACTCGGGTAATTTTCAAAAAATTCATGTACTCGAAAAATTTCCGGCATTAATTCAAGCACTTGGGAGATTACAAGTGAAAATTATTGATTTATTGGTTTAAAGTGAACTTACTTTATTCGGTTAGTTGAACCAACTAATGTCCTTCCTAGCTTTGTGAAGTTTTCTTTCAGCACGCCACTGGTGTGTTTGTATTTTCTAAGCCCTAGAAAATAACTCTTTTTATTATCGTAGAAATTATTTTACTGTTTTTGATACCTTGCTGATTTAGCAGTTTGGTAGGCGTGTGCCACAGTTTCAAAGTTCATATTTCATTGATGTCCGTCTATTTGAAAAAATTAAGGATGAAATGCGTATTTTTGTTACTCAGAGAATCGAAATTCTGATGATGATTGGATACGGTCATAGAGTACGAACGCAACAAGAAGTAGATGGACTGTATAATACTAAATACCAACTCAATCAGCAGTGAGCAAAGTTGAGATAAAGTTTAGAAACTGGTATTGTTGATGATCTTCCTAGAGCTGGACGTCCTTAAATCAATGAGGAGGTCAAATTGAATGTTTGATTAGCAATGGAGGAAAATCAACACAACAGCTCAAGAAGAATTAGTCAAAATCAAAATGTGCCAGTTGCAACTACACATACAATTTTGAAATTGGTATAAAAAGTAGCATTCCTTAAAGATGACTTTGACCCAAGAACTTTCCAGACCGAAGGATGCAGTTCTGCCCAACGTCAATAGATATGTGCAATGCTGACCCTTTGCCAGTGAAAAAATATTGCTTCCTCTGATGAAGCTACTCTTACATCAACAGGAACAGTGAATCGGCTGAATTCCAAGTAATGATGTGCTTAGGAGAATCCAAAATAAATGAGAGAACGTCACACACAGTGTCCTCAGGAAATAAATGTTCGGGCGGCGATTGTAGAAAACAAAATGATTGGTATTTCGATGAACCCTTAAATTGTCCAAGGTACCTTCAATTCTTACAGGATTATGTTACACACAGTGATCTTATTTCCTAACGCAAATAACCCTGCTATACCAAATGAAAACTCATGGTACCAGCATAATGGTGCACCGCCGCATTACTCAGCTGATTTTAGAAATTATATTGGCCAAGTCTTTGCCAACAGGTAGATAGGTAGGCGCGGTTCTATTGAATGGCCTCCAAGATCTCCGGACTTCACTCCATTAGATTTTTTTTTGGTGCCATCTAGAGGATGTCGTGTACAAAACTAGACCATATATGGAGAGATTGAAAACTAGGATTACAAATTAATATAACAATAATACTCAACAAACTGTTACTGAGGTCCAACGAGAATGTTTTGACCATCTTGGATACTGCCAGTCTCCGGAAGGACTTCAGTTTGAACATTTGATCAATTAGGTTGTTCAATCAACTGTGTTGAATAAATTAATTTAAAATCATTATAACATTAATTTTCTCGAAAATTTCCTCATATAACATGACAAAACTCTTGATGTGCTGTGTGGAGAAAAATATTCTCTTCGAATGGCATTGTCGAAAATATTTGTTGCCATTTTGAAAAAAAAAATCAATGATGTCATTCCGGAGGAGTAATGTTGTCACCAATCCGACAAAAGATGCGCATCTTGAAACAAAAGTTGACGACACCGAGGATTTTCCCGAAAAGCTGTTCCTTCTCTAGATAATGAATTTATTCCTCAACTTATGTACTCATTGTATAATAATATTGATGACGTCAAATAGACTGAATCAATTATAAGAATTATAATCATCAAGGAGTAGTTTGGTGAGAAAGTTGAGTATTGAAGATTCATACAGATCTATTTGGTCATTCAAACCCAAAATGTTATTGCTACCATGGTGTTTCTGGATTTTTTCTTTGGGACGAATATGCAAAATTTCAGGTTTATGTGTCAAGTTAATGTTATTGTCAATAAGGTGATATATAATATATTGTACCTTCTCAAATGCTTCCTGAATCTTCGAGAAAAAACTTTCACCTGGCTGGCCTATATACAGGGTGGCCCATTAGTGTGAGAAAGTACAGTATATCGTCTATCATGAGGAGTATGAAAGAATGGCTCAGATAAAAGTCACATGATCTACTTTGTTGCTTATTTTTAAAAAAATTCTAAATATACAGCGTTTTTTCAAAGCGGGGCAACAAAAAGCATTCATTTTTTTAAATGGACCTCCCTGTGAATTTTCTCACATTTCAGCTAAGCAACGTTTCATATACGGAGATCTTTCCTTTTTTCGAAAATTTGCGGCTTTGTCAAGTTATAGCTGAAGGACAGAAAATCTTCGGAAAAACAGACCATCACAAATTCAACCATAAACACATTACGATATAAAGCGGAAATATCAGTGAGTTGAAATGTCAGTATAGACTGAAAGTTAAAATTCTGAAGCACGAACCTAGTATGTTATTTACCCATTTTTTAGAATTACATTCTTCCTTCAAATTTTGCTGAAGTGACTTAACCCCTAAAATTGACAGATATTTGCAATTTTATTTTCATTCAGACTAAAACTGCGTGTTTGTCACTTTGACATTCACAAAATTCAAGTACTAACAGTTTTTTATGGGTTATGCTCCATACAAAACGTTCAGTCAATCACAGTCAAGTATCGAAAATGCCGAAATAATACTGACCAGTTGCTTGTAAACTGGTTCATAGAGCAAATTAATGCGCTATGCGCAATGAAACTGTTATCGAAGGGGGCTATGAATTTGACATTCACTGTTCGATAACTGTTAGCATAAATCAAAAATTACTGTTATCCAATCTTATACTTATCGTTATACAGGGTGTTTCTTAAGTACGTGTAGAAAATTTAAGAACGTATTGCTGACATCAAAATAAGAAGAAAAGTTCCTATAAACATATCTCCGCAAGCTATTCGTTTTTTAGATACAGAGTGTCAAAGTTGAATTCTTATTTTAATTTTTTGTGAATAATTTCAAAATAATTTTGATATTTGGGTAAAGTTGGGTATCTGGGAAATTTATTATTTAGTTTGTGTACAAAATATATTCTTGGTAGAGGTCACTGCGAGCAACTGCTTCAGAGTTATTGAGATTTGAAATAATCAATGCAATGACAAGAATTTTAAATTTAAAATAAATTCAATTAAAAATTAGTTTTTTCACAATTAACATTAAATTTGATTTTGTCATTGAAAAATCATCCCAGATACCAAGCTACACTCGAATATTACAAATATTTTGTAATTTATTCACAAAAATAAATATAAGAATTAAACTTTGACATTCTGTATCTCAGAAACGAATAACTTGCGGACATGTGTTTATGGGAACTTTTTTTCTTATTTCGACGTCAGCAACATTCTCCTGAATTTTCTACACGTACTTAAGAAACACGCGTTATACAAGAATTTCTTCACTGAAGAATTGATCGATATAATTTTTGTACTGGAGGCAAGTAATAAAAACTGTCCTTTAGCGACCAGAATTCATAAGAAGACAGGCGGCAACCGAAGAAAGAAGCGTTTAAAAATTTAAATTTGCTTCTTCAGTTTCTCGAACGGGAAATGTCTTATATGAGAATAGAGAAAGAATCAAAACTGCATTAATTGAAGAAACTGAAATGACTGTCTTTTTAAAAATTACAGAAGATATCTCATATATCGCATAGATAAGTATCCAAACAGACTGACATAAGTCGGAATATCATAATAATATTGAAATAATTTTGAAGAAAAAAAAGTTTCATCCGTACCGTATTCAGTTACATCAAGAGTTATTAGACGGTGACTTTGAGAAAAAAGTAACATTTCGTGAATGGGCTCAGCAACAGTTGCTACGAAACAGATTTTTTTAAATACGTTTTATTTTTCTATGAAGCAACATTTTATAAGAACGGGTCAGTAAATAGACATTATTTCCATTATTATTCGTCAAATAACCCCCATTGCTGTCGAACCACCAATAAGACAAAGTAGTTCTTAAATGTATGGGGCAGCATAATCGTAAAATTCATCATTGGGCCATATATTTCTTTGAGGTAAGAGTTTATGGCTTGATTCACCTTGATTTTTTGGAAAAACCAGTTACCATAATTCAGTAATAATAATAATAAATCGTCTTTATTTAAATAAAATGGGCGGATGAGTGTCAGCAATATGCTGTTTCACAACAAATTATTTACCAATTCAAACCAAACAAAGGATGAGGTATTCACATGACGGAGCACATATCCACCACACTGTTCCTATTAATAATTATTTAGATAATTAATTTTCCAGAAGATGGATAGGCTCTTTTGAGCCTTTTAAGGCACTTTTAAGAGGCCACCTTGCACACCAGATTGGACAAAAATGGATTTTTCTTCTGTGGGGCTACGTTTAATATCGTTCATAGAACACCCCCATCTACAAAGGAGGACATGAAAATGCAATCAAGGACGTTTTCCAAAATATCACAGTCAATAAGTTGGGACGAGTTAGTGAAGAAATTGAAAACCGAATATATTATTGTTTGGGAGTTGTTTGTGGTCACTTCAAGCAGTTGTTATGAATTTTCAATATTTTTCGAAGTTTTCGTTTCAATTATTTTCTTTCATAAATTCTTCAACAAAAACATGTTTTCTATGCTTTAGTCTACTGGTTTTCAGTTCTACGTTTGACAGTACAATTAATAGACCTTTACATTTACGAGAAATATATCGTTTGAATCGATAGTTTCTAGTCTGAAACATCCATTTAACAAAGAGCTCCACTATATTCTTTTCATTAAAAAATAGAATATCCCATTTGAAAGTGTGCCGCTGATGTTAGGTTCATCGGAAACACCCCTCACCATAATCCACGTTCCGAAACAGGCACCATTCTCCTCAAAAATATAGCTTTTAGCTTAAAATAAACCACTGAGAAATAATCAAAACTTTGTTATTTGATCATGTCTGAGAAAAAAATCCAAATATTACCTATTTATATAGTATTTATAACTTTTCATCAAAAGGAAGGTCCTTTTGATGAAGAACGAGCATTGGCAATACTGCATTCATAATAACGTGCTTGTTATTCATCGGGTGTAATCAAATCAGTTAAAGCAATGTCTAAAATTTCATCGTGAGGTTCATCTCTTCGAATTTGTTTTTTCAAGTACATTTTTCTGAATCTTTACTAGTATCTGAATTTTTTTGATAGTTCAAGATCTTTTCTGCGAAGTCTAAAATTTTAAATCATCCTTTGAACGTAAAGTACTCACTTGGAAATGTTCTTCACAATAACATATGTTTCCGCTTTCTACACAGGGCAACTGATTCGAAACACATTTAACGACGACGCACTTCATCTTGGGTGCATAAAAAATTGTTTATTAGAATTTTTACTTTTGTTCAGACAACCGGGTGCAAAGCCTTTTTTCGACATTTTCACAGTTATTGCAGGGATACAGATACAGGAATAAAATAATATTGTAGAATACAAACAGCAAATACTTTCAAAACTTTGAGAACCGCATTAACCTCGAATGAGAAATCACTTAAGGCCTGTTGGTATGCAGCATATATATTTGATGGAACTGCTTCACTTGTATCCAATTTCGATGCAGGCGTACGAGTGAAACAGAGACAAACGATGCTTATTGGTTTGCTCCGTGAAACAGACGAACGAACCCATCTGGTATCAAATGACAAGTGTCATACGACACATTATATTTGAATGAGAATTTGAGATTCCATACTGCAACTTTTACATCGTTGCCAAGTCTAGTTTTGATGAACGTGATATCACGAATCACTTTTCTTCTGATTATAGAGAAAGTAGGGATCAGAAGAAAAATATAAAGGTATCCCGAGTGATATTAATGTAAATAATTTCTCATCACAGTGTTTTCTCATATCTCGTGGAGAGGTCCATTATTTTGAATTACAGCAACAGTAACCAAGTATCAAAATCCCAGTCTACGTGAATAGAAAGGGGTCAGTTTTAGAGTCTATATCATATTGTCCGAATTTGTGGGGATGAAATAATATTGAACTTCAACGATAACGTTTCTGATGCAAATACTCTGCTTAAGCGAAGGCTTAATGGACATAGAACATGAAGTCTGGAATACGATATTACATGTCAGAATGTTTGTAGTTTATAATTATTTCAACCAGTTTCTGTTTTAAAATTTTCATTGAAATTACCGATAATTCGGAACTCAATATAGCTAAAAAACAAACGACTTCCAACTCAAAATGAAAATTTGAATAAAATTGGAATGTGATCAAATTATTATACCATCAAATCAGATGTTGGATGGCAACCATTTTAGGCGCACATATTTAGAACGCTTTTCAGTGCTGTTGATAAGGATTATGATACAATAAAAAAGGAAAATCGTACCATTTAGTTCAAAAATGTGATCGATGAGTTCAAAAATAAATTTGATTTTGAACAGTTTGATTAATTTATGCTATGCCCACGATGCCTGACAATCCCAGTTCAAATCCTACAAGAGTACAATTTTTATATATCATCTACTTCTTCGTACTTTTAAGTAGTAAGTCAAATACAGTTAAATGTTACACATGTCGAATGTATTCAGTTGCCTTCACTTTCAACTCACAAAACAATATCTCACTTCAAACACAGTCACAATAATTATGTTGCATATAAATGAATTGATAGCAGATAAACTGTCCAATTCAACCATTTATAGACGACATTTCAGCCCCCATGCAGTCTCGCCAAACATAATAAACAAAGCTGATATGAAACGTTTATGGTACGAAATGGTATCAGCCTATAAGCTACAAAAATTTAATGTGTGAATGCAAATGAAGTATGGTTATTGTAATATCATTCGAATGTAACCTCAATTATTATGGCTGCCAAAATTATACTCAATAAAATTTTACGAGGCTTTTCATGCTTTCATTTGAATGGGCTTTTTCGATGTTGTTCGTGACGTGTTTTTGTTTCGTGGATTGCTTGCATTTCCATTCGGCATGAATTTGTTTCAGAGCATCTGCTTAAGGTGGATCTAGTAGTTGTATAAATTTCATGATGAAATATTTCAATTTCTTAGAATAAACATTGAAAGCATTAATGAGCACTTATTGTCTTTGTATATTCGAGAGACGTCTTCTGCCTTGGGTCACTTCAGTCTATAATTTCTAAAAACGACAAAGAACATTGTAATTTTATCAATATTTTATACTGACTGACTGGAAATATTTAAAAAACTACCATGTCGATATTTCGTCAAATGTTTATTATGATACTTCTTCTTCAGCTTCACCTTTCAAGTAAACATGGCGGATAATGAGATGTCGGGTTTTGGGCTCTCTGATAATAATGCTATTAACTCATTCGAATGTTGCAAAAAAAAGTCAAACTCAAAGTATTATGTGTGTACGCGATGTATTGGTGTCTTCCATAGAAGTTGCTATGAAAAAACAAAATCAGGACAACGTTTGAACGGTTATAAAATTCTGTGTAGGAAATGTGAAACTAGTGGAATTGATAACCGTGATGAGGACGAGCTGAGTGATAATCTTACAATAATCGAATCATTAAAGGAGGACAACCATCAACAGTACGAACATATTCAGAAGCTGAAAAATGAAAGTAAGCTTTTTTATGACGAATCTTTAAAAATGGAACAAGAATTATTAGGTACAATTTCGGAACAAAAACAAATCATCGCAGAGTTAAAGGAATGCATACTAAAAATGGACTACAAAGAAGTTATCTTTGTGGGCACCCAAACAGATAAAAAACCAACAATAGAAAATAAAACCTATCTAAACAAAACAACAATGACTAATTCTCATACCTCATCTGATCGAGATCCGAAAGTATTGTCAAAAAAAGAAAACCAGCCAGATATCAAGGAAAACGATTGTCAGATGGAAAAATTGGTATAGGTTTCCGCTATAAATCAAAGTCGAACCCAACAAAAAAATGGAAAAGCCATTTCACCACTGGATATGATAAGAAGCAGCGAATTAAACAAAACTAAGACCGAAATGCCAAAACCAAAACACTAGGGACAAGGGAAAAAAGCAAAAAAATATAAACAGGCTTAATTCAGACTGGGATGTTCACGACGAGAGTGTGATAAGAGGAGCCGATGGAACAGCTAATTCAAGTGAAATATGGAATCAAACCACTCCGAGGGATAAAACCATCGAAAGAGCAAATCAGCAGATATTCGATATTGTAAAGGAAGTGCGAAATAATATAAGTCTGCAAGAGAAAATTGCAACAATGGAATATCACCAGGTACATGAAAAGGACGAATGTTACGAAACAGAAAATAAATATATCACAGCAGCGGCCAACAAGATTTTTATTATAGGTTACGAGTATGCTAATAACTTTGCAAAAGTACCCAAAGTCATAGTAGGGGAAGAACTTTATGAAATAGATAAATATATTTTACTAAAGGTGGAAATATCAGAACTAACAAAAAATGTTTTTACTAAGACCATACTATATGGCCCAAATGACTTTGTTTTACTTATGTTTAATTCAAACAATATCAGCAATAATAAAACACTCAGACTAATTTTAAAGGACACAATCCCCATTGGTAAATACACCAATTTGCTGATTGTGACAAAAAGACAACAGACCGATGACCACATAATTACTGATAAGATCGATAGGAATATAAGAAAATATAATAAGGTAAATAGAAATGTGAATGTTACATTCATAGTTGATCCCAAAATGAAAAATAGTAAAATATGCGTATGTCACAACATTAAAAGTGTTATTGAGGACTAAAAAAATGTACATCATGTGCTAAAGACGGTAAAATATTGTGAAATTGACAATAATAACATTGTTTTGAATACTCTCTACAGTAAATTAGGAAGTAATTATAACAATCATAAATTAGGTTGTGTTTTACCAGAACAGAACTCTTTTTTATCGAAAACACAGGGGGACTCCACAATAGAATAGATGATACCACATTATCTATTATATTGTTGAACATTCAGTGTGTCAGAAATAAAGTTGACGATCTTGCACTATTTGTAGAAGCGCAGGGTATGCCAACCTTCATCTTACTAACAGAACATTGGCTATTGAAACTTGTTATATTCCAAACTATGTATTAGTTGCAAAGAATTGCAGGAATCAATTTAAAAATGGTGGTACTATGATTCTAGGGAATGAAAATAAAATTCACAATCTCAGGCTTACTGCTGTAGATAGATATGACTCCTTAATAAAGGAAAGAGAGTTTGAGTTTTCTATGGTACACGAGCGCAAAAATAATATATTCATTATTTGCCTCTACAGAGCACCCAATTCTGATGTAAATGCCTTGTTAGAAAAACTCGAAACTCTCTTATCCAGCTTGCCGCCAAATGCCCACATCATATTAGCAGGCGATCTTAATGTAAACTTTGCTGAATACTCATTAGCTAGAGAAAATTTGAGGAACCTGTTGTCCTCCTCTAACATAATGATGCATGTTGAGCAACCAACACGTATCATCAAGCAATCTGCTACCATAATTGACTATATGTGTTCAAATTTAGATAGACATAGTATTAGTTGTTGTACTGTTCCTGCAGGTATCTCGGATCATGGAGCAGTAGTTTTTCAGTCTAATAACTTCACTATTAAACCTCATAAAAAGTATGGTATGGTAGGATTTTTAGTGCAAAAAATTTCACAAATTTACAGGAGCACTGTCAAGAAATACCTTGGATCACTCTCAAATATTCTGAGGAACCTATCAATACATTTCATAGATATTTAACAACATTATTTGAGAACTGTTTTCCATTGCAAAAGCTCAAAATAAAAGAAAAAAAACATGGATAACAAAAGGCATCAAAATATCTGCGCGAAACTTGAGGTCGTTACATACCATGAGTAAACATGTATCAAATGATTTTTTATAAGTTATTTCAATGCTTACAAACGTACATATAAGCAAGTTATCAATAATGCAAAAAAGACCATACAAGAAAACCGTTTAAAAAAATCTAAAAATAAAACAAGAGAGAATTGGAAAATAATAAATGAATTACTAGGAAAAATAAATCACAAACACTTAATATTGATATTGACCCTGATATTCTGAATAACTTCTATTGCTCAATAGGCCATAAGCTCACATCTGATCTTAATCCACAGGTAGACCCTCTAGACTATCTAGAGTATGTTAGTATTGCACAAAACTTTCACCTTGAAGACACAAACATAATTGAGCTAAAAGATGTTATAAATGAAATAAGAAACAAGAGCTCATCAGGTATGGATGGCTTATCTGTAAAAAATTTTCAAAATCTACCGGACCATGTCTTACTCACCCTAGTTGAGGCAATCAACAGTTCTTTCAGAATGGGAGAGTTCCCTTCCTGCTTGAAACAAGCGGTTGTAATCTCCTTGTATAAAGGTGGGGAAATAGATGATCCCTCGAATTTTCGCCCAATTTCATTATAATCAACATTATCCAAAATAATAGAAAAACTAGTCAAAAGAAGGATGATGGTACATCTCACCAGTAATGACATATTAAGCCATGCCCAATTTGGATTTCAAAACTCAAAAATCACCAATGATGCTATATTCTCACTTCTAGAAGATACATATATCACTTTGAATAATGGAGAAGCCGTAGCGGCAGTATTCTGTGACTTCTCCAAGGCATTTGATTGTGTTAGCCATGAGATACTACTGCATAAACTTCAATTTTAAGGTTTCCGAAATCTCACATTGAACTGGTTCCGCACGTATTTGTCAGAAAGGAGTCAAGTTGTAAAAATAAAAGACACCTACTCTTACAGTGGTAAAGTCGCAATGGGCGTTCCACAAGGGTCGGTTCTTGGCCCTATTCTATTTTTATTGTATTTAAATGACCTAGCCACCATTCGCATCCAAGGAAAATTCACTTTTTTTGCAGATGATACCACCATTCGATGGCACAGCAAAGACATAAGTCACTTGAAGAAATCAATTACTCTCGATCTACAAAAAATTAAGCAATGGTGTGACTCCAATCTACTCTGCTTCAATTTAAAAAAACAAACCTGGTCACCTTCAAGTTTGAGTTTGATAATTTGTACTTAGATAACCGGATTATAACAAACAAGCCACAAACTAAGTTTCTAGGCCTAACTATAGACAACAAGCTGAAATTTGATGAGCATGTAACAACCTTGAGCAAAAAGTTAGCCTCTAGCTGCTTCGCGATGAAAATTGTTTCGAGGGAATTAAATTTAGCCTAGGATGGTCTACTTTTCCCTAGTCGAGTCACACTTGAGGTATGGCATTGCCTTCTGGGGATTATGCAGTGATCAGTTATTTCGATCTGTTTTTGTACTACAAAAAAGAGCCATTCGATACCTGTGTAAAGCTGAGTATGGCTGTCACTGTAAACCACTTTTTATTAGCCAGCAAATCCTATCACTCTCTTGTTTATTTATTTTGGAGACTGTATGCCTTGTCCACACAAAATATGGGTCAATACCTACTGAATTAAAAAAATATAAAACAAGGAATGAAGACTGTGTTCCCTTACCCTTACCTAAATTTAGCCTGACAATGTACTCCATCATGTATGAAAGTGAAAAAATCTATAACCATTTGCCAGCTAGTCATAGAAACATCACTTCTCTGAATATTTTTCGGAAGAAGGTGAAAAATGCTCTATTACAGAAAGCTTATTATAACCTGCAGGAATATTATGATGATATGGTTCCTATGTAAATTAATTTGACAATGTAACTTGACAATGTGATTTGACACTGTGACATTTAACTTACTCATTTTTAACGTACTCTACTTGATAACGTTTTTATTTAAACATACAAACTTGTTTACTCTTAGTTCTATACGAATATAGCTGTTATACCTAGTATTTAACTAAATTTTAATGTGCTTGTGTATTTATTTACAAAATTATTCAGTTAATTATAATCACCTTCTCATTTCTAATTAGGATATCAGTTTTAAAATATTTTTAATTATTCTTCTAAGTGTCTTTTATTCTTATTTATACACCTTGAGACTTTACCCTCTCATTATGTTCATATTGTACTTCGTAACGCTTTGTCAATAAGAATCATTTTCTTCAGACAATAAAGTATACTTTGATTGATTGATAGATTGATTCATGTACTGGCCTTAGCTGCCAGGGCTATCCGGCCAATGGTTAACGATTCGTCATTGAAAGCCCAGCGAGGTCACAACAAAGTGATTCTGGGTCGGGCCCATCCTCACCTGGGTACCGTGAAAGGTGAGAATACCGTATTCAGCACAGTGTCTCTAAAGAGAGGAGGTCGAACAGAATAACGATATTCTGCTATAGGCCTGGGGTAATTACTTGGTATGTTCAGACACTGATGTAGAATTTCAATATTTCTTCCATTATTAGGAAAATTAAAGAAAATATGGGTTAGGTCCTGTCTCGCCCCACATTCATGGTGTTTAATTTTATTTTTTTTAAGATGAGACATTGTGAGGCTGTGTGTACTTCTCATTCTGCATAAAATCCATTGATTCTGCGCAGAAGAATGTATTCAGTGTTTTAGCGTTTGCCTTCCATCCAGGCGGGTTCGATCCCCGGACGCCTGTTACGGAACTGAAGTGGTTCGGATTCTACTTTTATTCAAAGTATTGGATCTACCTTGCTCGCACAAGCTTTGCTTTCGAGGGGAATTCTCCGAAGTCCTGGGAGTTTCGTAAAAAAATGCAAGGCCTCCTACAACTCTACATATAACCTTATGCTATATATTTCTATGGAAATATTCAAAATCAGAGGTTCATAAACATATTCAGTGGTCAAGAACACCTTGAAAATACGATAATTAAATGAGCTGCCTCATTGATGCCAGTTATGTTGAGGAATGTTTCAAGGGTTTTTGGGATATTATCTATCAACTTTTGATATAGCAGCGGAGTGATATTTGTTGGGGTTTGATCTTCTTTTTGATTCTGCAGACTGCAGTTTAGTGAAACATGTCAATAAATAATCAAATTCGAATAAAATCACAGTCGAACTTGAAAATGTTAATAAGGATGCACATCATTTGATAAGTTTTCGAATTCTATTGCTATCTAGTACCGAGTAGTTAAGTTCATACTCATTCACATATATGCGAATACTTGATAATTTCGAGGTATTTCAATGTAGGTATATGACTTTGTTGAAAATAAGTGTTAAAGGACCCCGCACTTTCCTTATGGAAAATGGCATTTGGTTAAATTCCCTGAATTTTTAGTATTTTGTAGATTTCGACTTCATCGGCAAAAGTGTCCACAGGCACAAAAAAAATAGGCCAACTAGTTTTCGAGATACAGGGTGTCAAAAATGAAAAGTGAAGCTTTCTGCTCAGAATTTTTAACAACTCCGAGAATTGACAAAACGCCCATTTATTCATTGAATAACATGCCTGAACAATCGTACAATATCATCTGCATCTCGTATCCATTATATTTTTACGTTTCCTGCTCTACAATAGGGTGAACAAAGAAAAATCCAATTCGATTAACTTTAAACCAACCAGTGTAAGTTCGTTCATGAAAATAAAAGATCCAATTGAGCCTGGATGAACTTCCTCAATCTCGATCGAAGTTTTTTTGTATATACAGGGTGGTTCGAAAATAGGGGTGCGTCAACCCCTAGTTTTTTTAATCGGATAGGGAAAACCATGTCATATATATATATATATATATATATATATATATATATATATATATATATTATATATATATATATATATATATATATATATATATATATATATGTATATATATATATATCAAACATTCTTTAACGTTAAGAACGTCGCATAGTCATTTTGTATATATATATATATATAAATATATATATTTATATTTTCATATATTGCCCCTCGCTGAATCCATCTTAATTTATATATATATATGTATATAAGTAGAAAAGTTATTGGGTATAACCCTCAAAATGTTGTGCAACCGTAGACATGTGTTTCGAGCTTAAGCACTCATCAGTACGGTAAAATCAAGTGCAAAGATGTACAGCACTTGGATGTAAAAATAGAAACAAAGGAAGTCAACAACAGGAAGCCAACCACACATTTGTGGCTTCGGTTAGAAGACCTTGTGTTTACAAGGCAACAACTAACGTCGCCACGGAGGCAGCTATAGCTACCAGCGTGACAATCCTACCCAGGAAAATACAAATAAGGATGGATTTATCAAGGGGCAATATATGAAAATATAAGTAGAAAAGTTATTGGGTATAACCCTCAACATGTTGTGCAACCGTAGACACGTGTTTCGAGCTTAAGCTCTCATCAGTACGGTAAAATCAAGTGCTAAGATGTACAGCACTTGGAAGTAAAAATAGAAACAAAGGAAGTCAACAACAGGAAGCCAACCACACATTTGTGGCTTCGGTTAGAAGACCTTGTGTTTATAAGGCAACAACTAACGTCGCTACGGAGGCAGCTATAGCTACCAGAGTGACAATCCTACCCAGGAAAATACAAATAACGATGGATTTAGCGAGGGGCTATATATGAAAATATAAGTACAAAAGTTATTGGGTATAACCCTCAAAATGTTGTGCAACCGTAGACACGTGTTTTTATATATAGGGTGAGTAAAAAGATACAGTCCAAGTTTCTTGCAAAAATGCGGTTTTTTTCAATGAATACCCTGTATTTCGAAAAGGAATTGGTTAATTTCGTTGAATTTTCGATACAATGTTTGATTTGAGGAGTCCGAGATATTGTCATCAATCTCAGCATAGGTCTGCGGACTCGTTTGTCGGCTATATACTTTTGAATGTACGGATTTCATTGATATCCGACATACTCCATTGGAGACCGAAATGGGCTATTTTCCAACAATTCTTGTTGAAAAATATTCGGGCTAGATAAGTGCGGTACCTATTCCAAAAATGCAATACCTTATATACATGGTGAATGGAATGTTTTTCATTTGAAAGCACTGTTTCCGAAGAAACTAGAGAAGATTGAAATGTACCTGAAGCAATAACCCTCTCAAGGTTGGGACTAATTCTACAGTATTTGAAAGCTATTTCAATTCAGATGGAGAAATATTTTATGATTTCTGTGAAATGTGCGGTTTCTAAAAAATTGGGATGTTTAGTACACAATGAACAAATGAAAGGTGAAGGTATTATACTTCCCAAAATATGTACTTTTTGTGGTCATATCTTCTTTGAACCAATTTTGAAATGTATTTGAATAATTTTTCAGAAAAAAAAGGTGAATTAATATAAATGAAAAAACTTTTTAAAGATAGGCTTTTATTGAATTGCACTGAAAAGTAAAAAATAATTTCTTTAGGGGTGTCAACTTATTCTATAACAGATTTGAAGGCTTGAAAACCGCGATGTAAGAGGGTGGTTGGAACTAAGGCAACTGAAATTAATACTAAGGTATAATACTTTCACCATTCATTTGTTCATTGTGTACCAATTATCCCAAATTTGTTGAAACCGCACATTTCACAGAAATCATAAAATATTTCTACATCTGAATTGAAATAGCTTTCAAATACTGTAGAATTAGTCCCAACCTTGAGAAGGATATTGCTTCTGGTCACGTCAATTATATCGCATCAAATTTTGACATATTTGTTGTAACTCCATTTGTTTTCAAAGCTTGCTTGGTTTGGTATTGCTTAGAATGATTTATATTTCAAATATTTCCCAAAATCGGAAATATCTTGCCAGGGTGTATTTTAGGTATAGGACATTCTTCATGAGCTTGCTATCTTTTTTTCGTAGTATCCAAAAATAATAGAATAGTGTATGGTTTCCATTTGAAAAAATCGTGTTTCATCAGTTTTCTCGATGTTATGTTTTAGGTGGAAATTTCGACCACCCTGTAAATTATTTTTGAAAATTCGATGGACTTGTTCATGACTTGATGCTTAAGGAGTGATTCTGAGTGATATCACATTTTCAAATGTTACTGTCTATGAGTTATGATTTTCTCGGAATGGTGCTGTAACTAACAAATTTGGGTATTGGCATTGTTATACAAAGTGGGCCTGAAATGTGCTGAGAGATTCAAAAATGTAAAAAAATACAGGGTGTTCTATTTGAAATAAGGAAGTTGACCTCAACTTCCGGTATAACGGAAAGAGACCGGAAGTTTAAAATATTTTAGTTAAGAAGGTCATTTTGTAAAACCCACTACCACAAAATTCCAAGTTTATATTTTAAATCGTTCCCCATATATTCCTAACGAACTCTCGTCGTGAAAGACCCTGTATACTAAACCTGATGGAAGTTGGAATTGAAAATCCCTATGATGTGAAAGTATCGAAAATGAGAACTGGACGCCTGTGGTGCCATTAAATAGGAACAAATAGCCCTTCAATGTGAAAATATTTTCAATTCTATGAGTTGACTCAAATTCCCTAGATCACCTGTCATTTTCCAGCCAGTATTTCAAATAATATAGAAATCACAGCACTTACGCATATTACGGAAAACTTTGCATTATTAAACATCTCGTCGTGGGTCATGTAATCATTTCTGCGCCATTGCTAAACATTTCCAATACTGAGTTGAGTTGCAACTCTAGCTAATCTTCCGCTCATCTAAGTTTTATGTCAAAGAGAACCGCTTGAAGAAGCTGTGAATGTATGGAATTACTTGTGAAACATGTTTTCAATAAACGTGAAACTAGTAATATATCCTCCTTTATAGTCCTACCCTAACAAGCCTTTGCATCCTCTTTCATTCCTCTCATTCCTCGAATTAGGTAAGTTCACTTATTCAAATTGAAACTGTTTTCCACAGTTAGCGCGAAAACCTTTTTGTTGATTATGTGGTCGTTCGTTGCTGCCATTACATGGTTAGTTTTTTAATTGCCGTAATATAAGCATTCCGTTATGACTCCTCATGTAAATTGTAACATGTTATGATAACTGCGCCTGTTTCAGTTTGTATGTTCAAGTGCTCGAACGAATTTAATTCAACTGTAATTTAATTGCTATTTTGTGTAGCAGTGCACTCGATTCCAGTTCCCTTCAGTTCGTTCAGTGGACACAGAATCAATTATATTGAAGCGGAATGCGTCCTGAATTTTGAATAATTATTTTTGAGTGGTGGGGGTAGTAATGCAGAGATATGGTAGGAGTCAAAGTTGAATAAAAATTATCTCAATCACGATAATAATAATTGCAATGCCATGCTGTTCCAAAGAATAGCCAGAGCAATTCTTAAAAGTGGCTCCAGCGAGGCAACACCCATGAGGGGCTGTCCGCAGGTGAAGGTCTTGTCCCCTTTGCTTTGCTGCCTCGTGGTGGATGGCATCCTAGCAAAAATAGAAGATCTAGGTCACAACACTCAGGCCTACGCTGACGACATTGTTATTCTCGTCGATGACCAGGGATACGGCCTCGTGAGTGGCACGATACAAAGTGCTCTCAACGGAGTGTATGAAGGCGGAACTGGTTCTCTGTACCAGAAAACGCAAACCAGGAGACCTTCCAGATGATCAACTCACTGGAAGGTCCTTGCAATACAAAAGCTCAGTCAAGTACTTTGGAGTCATCCAAGCTGAACTGGAACGAGCATATTCATCATAACGTTCAGAAAGCCACAGCTGCTTTCTGGGCATGCATATGGGCATGTGGCAGTACGTGCATTATGCATTAGCTAAATTGCCTTGCGGTACCGGATAAAATAGTAGATGACTTGCTTGATTACCAATAAGATTTGGTCAAGTCAATGTATTAACTGAACAAGTAACAGTCAAAATTGGCGTTTTTTCGGGATGACTCTCACAGCATCTTCCTATTGCCATTGTTACTTGAGTCTCAAGGGTAGTGGAAGAGTGGAAGAACATGGAATACGGAACCGGCAAATGCGATGATGAGAGGACTACAGAGACGGCGTACATCTCGTAGACAAAAGCATTCTACATCATCTAGATACCAGAGAGGCTCACCTAGGGATGGTACAACACCGCTCCCAAGAAGTAATCACAGTTAAAAACTCTCTTCGCGCTGAGCATCAGCATAAACTCCGACAGATATGGTTACCAAAACATTTGTCGGGGAAGAACGTAAGTACTGCAACTAATATGCATGCCGTTCCAATCCTACTCTACTACTTTGAAGTGTTGAAATCGACTCTAGAAGAGCTGCAACAACTCAAAGTGAAAATTAGCAGAATTACCATGACTCTTGCATCTTAGACCATTTCTCAGCCATACACTTTCAGACAACAGAAAAGCTGTGAATTTTTTAGTTTGAATCTTATGCAGAACAGAATGGGGAAGTCGTCGCATATTTTGCAATACCAAACATGAAGAAAGATTACGAAAGAGCAATGAGGAAACGGAACAGCTGCAGAGCAAGGAATGTACAAACACCATTCGCAAGATACAGTCCCTTACCCTCATATACTGGCCATAGTCATGACCAGCCAAGAGGACCTGACGGAAATTATGAAAAGGCTTCTAATAAACAAATCGTCTCCATTGGTCAGCTGTTCAACCTGATTCATGGTGTAGTCAAGTGGCAACACTATCTAGAGTGTAAGGAGAAGGCTGTGGTAATCCTGATACTAAAACCTGTTGAATATGACACGAGAACGATACTACGGGAATATCTCGCTCCTGAGCGTATTGGGTAAGATAAATGAAATCCTCCTCAAATGTCCTGAGGAACGACTCAAAATAATCCCCGACATGTAGTTCGGTTCCTGGGCTGGTCAGAAACCAATCTTCCTGATTTGCTGTTCGATCGAAACTTTGTTAATTTCATTCATCCTAGGCTCGTTCTCCATATATTCATTATAATGGTTTGTATGCATAAACCTTGAGCAAATGCTTTTACTTCAATTTCTTGAAACAGACGTATTCATTTTGTTGAGTTATGAGAGAGACAAACCTGTAGTAAAAGCATTTGCTACCTTTTATGAATACTACCCAATGTATCATGTAAATTTTTGCTACTTTATTTCTGGTTTCTGGATTTGTTCGGCTGACGAATCCTGACTTTGTTAAGTGATCTTTTGTGGATATTCTGTTCTACCCATCTTACCATCAACTCCAAAGTTCTGTCTTTTGATAGATGCCTATCTTGGACAGTTACGACAATTTGGCTTTTGAAAACTTTGTACCACGCCAACATATTTTTTTAACAAGATAGAACCCTTCACGAAAGGTGAGTTTTCCAACTTTTTTTTCCATCGTTTTCATGCTAGCGACTGTATAGAACAGTTATTAACTGATGAACATTTATAGGGTTGTTGTACCAGGAGGAATTTATCCCAGGGAATTGTCACGTTTCCTGTATAGTTGGTTATCTCCCAAGCTCTGGTTAGGCCCCACGCCTTCCTGTTGATGATATTTATGGTATATTGGATTCAGTATAGCACATTTGCCCTAAGTGTGTTCGCCTGAAGAATTGCTGATTTCTGTCAGAAATGTTGAAGCCTTCTTCATAGAGAGGATTTGTAGATTCCCTTTCCTCATCACTCCAGTTCTGGTTGGTCTTTCCCTTTTCATTATTTCCACCTGGATTCTGCAGGACAAACTAAATATAATAACTTGTTGTGATAAAACTTATTCAAATCGTAAATGTAATGTTTCGGTCTGTCCAAAATTAGATAACCAAAGATCTTTCGATCTTTTGGAGAATCTTGATATCTGATATGATACCAAAACATCATCTGATATCTACCATCAGTGAGTTTCTAAATCACACACTACCATAACCCTGAACTGGTATGGTGATATCCAGCCTACACAACTGGTATTCTTGGGTCAATTTTGACCCAGTCCTAATTTAAGAGGGGAGGTTAAACTTTTTTTGACCAATTGTATAGAAATTTGTTATTTTAAGGAAACAAACCTACAAATGAAATAAACTCAAAATTTATTCAAATTTCCATACATAAACACGAAAATAAAAAATATACATGAAAAAAAACATCGTTCAACGTTTTTAGTCAAATGATTTTTCTTTCGTCATAAACACAATGAAAATATATGGGATTAGGAAAAACATGACATAAACGAACTCGGACAATGAAAAAAACATTACTAAATGCCAAAAAACAATTCTAACGAGGGCTTTTCAGGAACCAATAAGGAGACTATAAAACTAATTATGTAAATCTTTACATTCATTACAACAACATTGTTGATACAAATGATGCTTACAAAACGTTTTCTTGCATGTTAGACAATATGTAGAATATTTTTTGTCAATTATAGATGGACACTATTTACATCGTCATCTTTTCAGTGGCGGCTTGTTTCGATCAGTGGCGGCAGTCTCACTTTCGAAACTCTGAATAATGCTATCACTAAAATTACTGTCACTCTCTTGAAACTCGGTTTGCAGTGGTGCTTCGTTGTCACTGGAGTCAGATAGATTGTTCATTATGTCCAACTCGTCGTTAGTTAGGTTAGGTTAGGTTAACACGGTGGTCCGAGATGGAACCCACGTAGGCCAGAGGCCCGTTGTGATGCCGCAAGGGGTGGTTACCACCCCATCATCACCGTGAGAACCAGTTGCTGCTGTTAATGAACAGCATGAGGTTTTTGATCCAACCGACTGAAGATCGGATAGGTTATCAAAATGGGGCTGTCCCAGAGCAGAAAATCTTTTCCTGGATAGGGCTGGGCAGTGACAGAGAAGATGGACCGTCGTCTCTTCCTCCACTCTGTTTTGACAGCTTCTACAGAAGTCATTACGTTGTAGGATTCCCATACGTGTAGCATGGCATCCTCCAAGCCAGTGTCCAGTCATGGCCGCAACCGCGTTTTCAATGGAGTTCCTGGAAAGAGAAAAAATATCTTTCGTTCGTCGCAGGTTAAGCTCTGGCCATACCTGTCTTGACGAGGTGCAAGAAAGCTCCTCCCGCCACCTAAGGTTGGTTAGGCGAAGAACTTCCTTCCGGAGGAGCAGCCTCCGTTCAGCGATAGGTGACCCTGGTCTAGCATTAGCGGATATAGCTGTGAGCGTCGTACCGGCTCTTGCTAACTCGTCCGCCATACAATTGCCTGCTATGTGCCTGTGGCCGGGTACCCAGACAACATTGTATCTTACTTTAGTCGCCAGCTCATCTAAAGTTGCATTTAGTCAACATCATTTTAAAATTGCGCTTAAATATATGTTAAAAACGAAAGTTGAATATTTTATATCAAATGGCACCATTTATACAACAATATTAAGTTTATGCTAAAAACATGTCACCTTGAATATCCCAACTTTATAGGAATCTTACTTTTACGATAAAAATTTTGTCCATAATTCACATGAACCTAAAGTTTCATGTCATAAAATGTACTGATCATTCTTAAATTTATGCCTTAATCTAAAACTTGGATAATATTAGGTCTTATACAAAATTATTTTTATGGTTATATTTATGTCAGTGCTTGTGCTGAAGTTACGTTTATGTTGACTAAATGCACCCTAACTTAGATGATATAAGGCTCTACGGCATTGTATTGCTGCCTTGGCAGTCAGGTAGACTGAGTTTAGAGACTTAATGGCAGCTTGGCAGTCACTTAGAATAGATATTTCCTTGGACTCAAGTCCGGTTTGGAGTATCCATTTGACTGTTTCATTTATAGCTACCATGTCTGCCTGGAAAACACTACAGTAGTCCGGCAAACGAAATGATAGGTTGAGGGGTGAGGACTCTGTGAAGACTCCACTTTCTACTTTCCCCTCTAGTTTTGAGCCATGTGTATAAAAGAGCGTACCATTTGGCTTAGCTAGGTTTGCCGTCCACTTTTCTCTGAACGGGATGTCCACCGAGAACTTGCGGTCGAACATAGGGGTGGGTTTCGTGTAGTCTGTGTTATTCAGAGTGAGATTGAATTCCTTCAGAATTTTTGAGTGGCCGTAGTTTACCTTAGGCCATGGTGAGACTGCATTGAGTCTGAGAGCGGCACGAGCCGCGCACTCCTTCCCATATAGGTCTAATGGAGTCGGCGTTAGTTAGATGACGTGTCATTTTGAACACGAGATACTATTTCGAACGGGGCACACTACTAGTATCGTTGGGTCAAATTTGACCCAAACGGTGCGTACCGGTCAGAGAGCAAACGGCACCTGACGCGTGAACACTACACTCGCAAGTACGTCAAACCCTCGAGGAATACCTGTTGATCTGGTCAAAAATTAACTCTTGAACACGCAGTACACAGAAGTTGGAACCCATTATGAATTTGAAATGTATTGCGTTTGGTTACCTAAGTATATGCGCCAAAAAACGCAAGGGGTCAAAAGTGACCCAACAATACCAGTTCAGAGATAACCGACTTACGTGCCATATCTTCTCAAATTCACAAGTGAAATTGATGAACTGTGACAAGGCACAGAGAAAATACGATTTTCTCGGAAATCTGATCGAAAGGGGTGATCACACAAATAAGGGATACAATTCGGATGAAGAGGCAAGGCTAATTCAAACCCTTACGTGATAATTATCTTATCTGTTCCTGGCTCAGTCAGCACTCCCTTTACTGCTCACCTTAACACAATGAGTTATTTTGAATTCGTGTGAGAAGAGACAACCCAGTAATTTGACTCCAAAGTTTCGGCTTAATTATACAGCGAGTGGAAATGAAACCCATACACAGGGTTAAATAGTTGGGTGCGTACGAATTTTAAGGTCGCTAGAAGAGGAAGGGATTGACGCTAATGAGAATGAGTGAAGTTTATTATTTTGTGAATATCTTTTCGAGTAGACACTTTCATTTATAATGAGGTATATTTGAATTCTAGGAGGTAGTGAACAAAGGATATAATGTCATGTTTCTGAGAGAGTAGAGAGGGGACACCCTTCTCTCGACATCGGACTGAATGAAATCCGAAAGAGTGCTGCATGTATGCCCCAAATACCTACAAATTTTATGATACAAATGAATTGTTATATGTGTTGTTTATCGGGAAGAATAATTCAAAAAACGATATCATTTACTTGAAATGAACAAGAAACTTGCATAATACTATCAGAGAGTTAAGAGAGACTCATCTTCACGAATAATACACCATATTTTTTCCATTTGAATCAGCTGAAATGGTAGTGAACAGGATTATTTCCATCATAAGAGTTGTTACGAAAAGAACATGAAAATTGAGATATATGAATCAGAATAATGAATACTGATACTGACATGAAGTTATTACGAAAAAAACAATGCAGTTGTTTCTGAAAGTGCAGGTTTGAATGAGAAAAAATGAATTGCTGTGAATTTTCTGAGGACACAATAAAAGGAATCCAGAAAAAAAATCAAGTCAAGAAACCCAAGTAACCCGTAGAGAAGAAAAAAAATTATATTAAAGTCAAAAAAATCCAAAAACAGCATGTTTAGGCCACGATACTCGTTTGTAAATAATAACAGCTATCTGAGCATCGAAAGCAGAAAGGGTTGTTCACTCGTCGAAAGCCATATTTTGGTTACCGAGGGTACCGAGGTCCAATCTGGCCTGAGACCGGTAGCCCTTACCACTTGAGATGATTAATGCATTTTTTTGAGATCTATAAAAAATAGAAACATTTTATTTTGGATTTATACAAGTGCTGATGCATTTTTGAGATGGAAATATTATCAACAGCATGAGAAAGGAACAAAATATTCTTCGAATGACGAGAAAAAAATAAGGATTTGATTTTGATAAAAGGGCGAAAGTAGGTGAATATTTCGGGGAAAAATGGTTTCTCACGATTTGCAGCAAAAATTAACCTTCTACAAATAAATTAGGTGAAAAAGTTGTTGACAATTTTTTCCACATAACGTCAAATTTTCAAAAATTGTTTTTCCGCCATTCTGACGGTCAATTCGAGGTTATGTCGGATAGTGTCGCATACAAAAGTTTTCGATTTTTTCATTATCCACAAAATTTTCTTCGAACATTTTCCACTAAGAAGTCACGTTTCGCCGCAAATCGCAAAAAACCGTTTTCAATCGCTAAACTGCATCCCTATTTCACTATTTTGAGGTTTTTTTTTTCGTCAAAGTTGAAACATTCTCCACCTGGTTATTGCCTGTTACTCATTTCTTATTTTAGGCGCTCATAATATGTTTTGCTAACTAGGAGCCGCCCCCTTACCGAGTACTTCAAAGAGGTTCGAGAAAAATAAATATTGTGCTGCAAAAAAACATCTTATTCAGAACAATAATTTCCACTAGATTTTACGATAAACATAAAATTTCCGTACGAAATAAATTATAACCAAATCAAAACGGTTTTTCTGATTTTTTCCGGAAAATTCGAGGTTATGAGGAAAAATATTGAAGATAAAAGTTGTAGATCTATTTATTGCCAACAACTTTTTTTCCTATTTTTTTTTTTGTAGGAACTCAATTTCCGCTGAAAAACGTGAGAACCCTTTTTCACCCCCAAAAGTTCACCACTTTTCGCCTTTCTGACATAATCAAATCATTGTTTATTTCCTTGTTTATATTTTATACCTATTGAGGTAACATGAAATAATTATTGAAATTTTTATTCACATTAATAAATATGAGTTTAGAACAAAAATTGAAAAAATGTATTATTGAAAATCTGTTTTTTAATATTTTTTACGTTTTTTGGGAAAAAAGTTCACAGTAGTGCTACTCTTTTATTACATATTCTGAAAGTAGATGATTCAACGGAAAAACTGGCAGATGGCGAGCTTGAAAAGACAAACTTTATTAGTGAAAATTTTCAGTTGAAAATAAGGTCGTTTTTTCGGAATTTGTCAAAAAAAAAGGAAAAATCTGTATTCCGCTACAAAAAAATTACAGCTTACCTGAAACATGTTGAGTAATATTTCTACAAGATTTCGTTAGAGAAGATAGATCTTTGGGCGAGAAAAAATATAAAACTGAAAAATTGGTTTTTCCGATTTTCCAGGAAAATTTGGGTAATGTGTAAAAATGTTTGATACAAAAGTTGTAGATTTTTTCATTTTGAACAACTTTGCAATACAACATTTCTGATAGGAGGTCAACTTTTGTGGTCAAATGCGAAAATCCGTGGAATATCGCTTTCAACAAAAGTTCACCCCATTCCACCCTTCTCCATTTTTTCGACTCCAGGTTTATTTGTTATTGGTTTGATAGCAAAGTGACAATTCTGCTTCAATGTCAAAGTGACAATTCTGCTTCAATGTCAAAGTGACAATTCTGCTTCAATGTCAAAGTGACAATACTGTTTTCCGATCGGTGAATTACTTTCTGCCTTCTGATAGGAAAGTGACAGTTCATACCGATCGGTAAGCAAAATTGTTAAGGTGCATTTAGTCAACAAAAACGTAACTTTAGCACAAGCACTGACATAAACAACCTTGACAATGATTTTGTACGAGTTTTAGATTTAGGCATACATTTAAGAATGATAGGTACATTTTATGACATGAAACTTTAGGTACACGTGAATTATGGACAATAGTTTTATCGTAAAAGTAAGATTCTTATAAAGTTGGGATTTTCAAAGTGACATGTTTTTAGCACAAACTTAATATTGTTGTATAAATGGTGCCATTTGATTTAACAGATTCAACTTTCGCTTTTAACATAAAATGATGTTGACTAAATGCACCTTTATTTATTTATATTGTGCAGTTACATTGGATGGTTGAATATAGAGAGTTAAAGATTGTTGCAGTTGACATGCCTTTATCATTACATTATCAAGCCCCTTCCTTCCCAGTGAGCTTCTGTGATTGTGTATCTTGCGGTGGTTTTAATAAACTTTGACCCCCATAATATTCTAAGCAGCCTACTCAGTTTTCGATCAAATGTTTTCCTATTTTTTTTATATTATTCCATTATACGTGTGTTTTGAGGTTGAGTGGGATAGCAGCTTTATTTTTTGTTATAATTATTACTTTTCAATATATACAGTGACCGCCAAAAAATATGTACCATATGGGAAAATTTTTTATTATTGGAGTATAGAAAAAAATATTCTGGGGAAAAGTTTGTGCATGTCCGATAACCTAAAAATGGATTTTGACACATGTCACGTGATAGCTAGAATGGCGGCAAAATGAAAAAAATTGTAATGCAAAGGCAAAAAAGGGGTAAGATGGCAAGATATAAAAAAAAGTTAATTGAAAAAGTCACTTAGAATTAAAATTTATACACATAAATGAAGTTTCAAGAGATAATTCAAAAAAATCGATAATATCAATTTTTTAAAAATATTTTCCCATCTATTTGAAAGTATTATTTTTTTTCTTATGAATAGCTTGACTAAACTGAAAGATTTGCATTTTAATGATAACGACAAAACTTTCTCATTTTCTCCACACCAGAGGGCACTAAATTGAAAAAATGGGAATTTGTCAGAACCCTTGCTGTTACATCGGTTCGTATCTAACAGTTATATCCTAATTCCACGACCATTGTAATGACATGACACTCCGAAAACATGGTAATCTCCAGATTATGATCAAGTTCCGATGATAATCGTGCATGAGCGTTTCACTTCGCACATAAACTTGAAACTAGTGCGTCAAATTAAAGGTTCTTAAAGTTTATGTGCAAAGTAAAACGCTCATACAGCATTATTATTGAAACTTGATTAAAATCAGGAAACATGGTGTTTCTAGATTACCATATCAACACAATAGTCTTGGAATTCTGATACAACTGTTAGATAAGAACCAATGTAACAGCGAGGGTTCTGGCAAAAACCATTTTTTATAATTTAGTGCCCTCTGGTGTGGAGAAAATGAGAAACATTTGTCATTATCATTAAAATGCAAATGTTTCAGTATAGTCAAGCTATTCATAAGAAAAAAAAATAATATTTTTAAATAGATGGGAAAATATTTTTAAAAAATTGCTATTTTCAATTTTTTTGAATTATCTCTTGAAACTTCGTTCATGTGTATAAAATTGAATTCTAAGTGACTTTTTCAAATAACTTTTTTTGATATCTTGCCATCTTTACCCCTTTTTTGCCTTTGCATTGCAATTTTTTTCATTTTGCCGCCATTCTAGCGATCAAGTGACATGTGTCAAAATCGATTTTTAGGTTATCGGACATGCACAAACTTTTCCCCAGAATATTTTTTCCAATACTCCAATAATAAAAATTTTTCCCATATGGTACATACTTTTTGGCGGTCACTGTATATATTTCAAAGCTGAAATCCGCCTGTGATACCACTAATATGAAAATGTGAATAATAGAAAATGAACATGGAAATTGAAAACGCTAATATTATCACTACTAAACATTATTGTCCAAAGAGAAACAAAGGTGCGCTTAGATCTGTGACGCATAGGCTACTACAGGAGGAAACACCAACAACAGAGTATATACCAGACTAGATGATATAAGGAACTGAAGAGAGAAATTATTTTTGGGATGCTTGTGCATCATGTGATACCCAAATGTACTTTTGCAAAAAATTCGAAACAACCATCTCCAGCAGGAGAGACTGGGATAGGAGCTGACCTCAGAAAGCATTGAATACCAGCAGTAAAATAAAAGGGGCCTGATGGAAGTTTAGAGTTCCAATTGACTTGGAACAGCATGTAAAGGTGTTTTAGACAGGAGTATATGGAATACTCTCTCCGAAAAATACTTGAGCGAAAAATTGAAAATAAAACCACTGCCATTTACTGAAGACAAGCTTGAACACTATGACAACACAATAGAGTAGTTTTGGCCAGGTTACTTCAGTACAACTACCAAAATGGCCTTAAATTATCTGAGAGGGAGCAAGACCAACCAATCTTGTCGTTTATCGTTCTATTATGACTCATTACATTTGCAATGAACTGAAGAATCAAATATAATCATCATACCTCAACCTAGTTCAATTAAAAAAACTTGAAAATCCAATCAGATAAAGTTTTCCACTGTAATATAAAGTCAGATTCAACCCCCAGACTAAATTGATTTTTCATGTCTTCCATCGTTATCGTTATGTTTAGGGAAGGAACGTAATGGACCATCATCTTTCTGAATGGCCAATTATGTATTATGGCTTTGTTAAAAGAAAATTAACGAGGAACAAGTTTATGCAAGATTGCTGCGAGATTTCAGGCAATCGTGAAATTTTACTACATATTTAATGAGTTTCTTCCTTCGAAATAACAGCAGATTCATGTACTTTGGTATCCAGGAAGTTCATCAGTCGAGAGAAATTTACTGATTTTATGCCAAACTTGGTAAAACAGATGAAGTGATGTGCGTGGGGATGCGTTAAATAACTCCGAAAAGGAGGATATAACTTTAATAGAAAAATTTCGGCAGATATTGGAAAAATTTTGATTAATCCTAATGCTTAAAAATTAGTAACGTAGTAGTTCTATTTATTTTTTTTATTTTGAATGAGTTATCTTATTTAATAAGTTCCCATCAATTGTTATTGTCAAGAAATGCAAAGTAGCAACACTGCCCTTTGTTTATTTCAATTCGGCTGTAACAGAACTCTTTTGAAGATATTCCGGATTGCTATTGAAGTTAAAATTTTGGAAGAATCTTCCTGTTCCATAGATCTGTGTGTCCGCAAAACCATATACCAGAAGCATTGTTTTAAACACATTTTTTGTAATGCAACCATAGTATTAAACATATATTTTACGAATGTGCTTCTTGATCAGTCTGGCATGCAAGCATGTCCTGTTTATGGATTCTTGTGATAGGGTGTGAATGGATGTTATGAAAAAAAAAGCTCTGACGAAACCGAAATTAGTGAACACTGCACAAGAAATTTAAAATGAAATTTGATGAAATTGAAGAAATAACGCTAAAAAATCGAGAATGTATTCTCCTCTAGCATATTTATTTAATGACAATTAAAAAATATTTCACACTTTGCTTTTTAAGAACAAATCATGTTCAAGGTGGTATCATTAAGATACTTGTTTGGAAAGATTTAGATGTTACCAAGTTCTGTAGATCTTTAAATGAAATTGATTATTAGAGGGAATTAGAATGTTATGAAAGTATTGCTATTCACAATAACAGTTTGTATAAATCCCTTCTTCAATAATGATAATGGTGATTCAATCTCAAACTGTTCGAGTTAATTCCAATAATATGATAATTACCCATTATATGGGTGGGTGATATCATGCCTGTCCAAATCAATCAGATTTGGTCTCAAGTATGATCAAGTACTAATTGGAATAGTGGAGTACATCAGCTATTGTGAGAATACCGGGAACATAGGTGAATAACATGAATCCCCCAAAAAAACATGTCAAGAATAGTAATTTACGTAACAAGTCAGGATACTGATTTTTGGACGAGTAGACCAAATTCTAGGACGAGCGTTAGAGAGTCTTGGAAGTCTGCGAGTCCAAAAAAACTGGTTTCGGACGTGTTGCGTACTGGTCGACAAGCCTAAGGATGCCTACGAGAATTGGTTGCGCAGTAGACACAACCCTGGAGTGGGGCAAGAGCTCACTCGCTCTGCATTATTCAAGCAGTAGACGTCGTGAGTGTACAGTCAGTGGAATAAAATTATTTTGGCGTTATTCTGATTGTGTGTTGAATTTGAAATCCTTATGTTGTGTATAGTTTTGAAATATTATCAGATAGGTTATAGTGTAGTTTGTTGTGTTTGAAAATGCCTTCAAAGAGTAAAGTGAGAAATAAGATTCTGAGTGGACAAAGTAGAGAAATTGTCAGTAATGTCATCAAATTTATGCAGGCCGAAGCAATGATAGGTGAAACCAGTATTACTCTTGTGAAGGTTCAAGAACGAGTTGCTGCCGCAACGGGAGTTTGCGTTAGAAGCATTAGGAAAATTAATTCAGAAATGAATAAAATTGAAAAAGGTGAAATGGAACAATTGTCAACTCTAAATAAAAAGAGAAACAAAAAATCAAAAGTTACCAATGGACAATGCTGATTTGGCAGTGGTCAGAGGTCATGTGATATTGTTAGTCAACTTCTGTAAGTATATTCCTCGTGTTCTTCATTATATTTATTTACCTATTTCTGATATTGTGTGGCGATGCATTCTTTTTCTAGTCGTACTTTATTTACATTTATGGCTTCGGGAAAATTATGCAATTTTCATAAACGGTCCAGTGATCACAGACAATTATATTATTCGAACAGTTCATTAGGAATTAATGAAAATTCAGATAAGAACCTACGTTCCTACGTGTTGCAGAAAAATGTCTCTCCCGATTGTACATTCCGATGATAACCAGCCGTAAACAATAGTCGACCTTTGTCGCACATCTACTCACGCTTTCTATCGTTTGCGCATCTCAGAGGCATCCTTATGCTTGTCGACCTGTACATTTGTTTTTTGGCATCCATGTAGAATAACAAATCAATGAGACGCATTTAGTCTAAGAGACGAAGAGAGGTCGACCTTCACCCATCTGTTAACCGGATGAAACATGCTTTTTATGAAGTTACATAAATAGACGAATACGCCTAAAATGGGTTGCCTATCAAAAAGTGGCCATGACTATATACAGTGAGTTTCAAAAATTTGCAACATATGGAAACTTTTTTGAAATCGATTTGTTAGAAAATTTTATTCTTCATTCTGCATTACGGAATACTTGTATTCGAGTTATCAAAATTCTAAATTTCCAAATGGTGTACAGGAGGGATCAAAAAATTGAATTAAGCTCAAGAGTAAGCTACCCTGGCTGTGATTCCAAATTTGAATATTGCGTACATTATACTTCTTGTTTGTATTATACAGGGTGTTTCTTTAGTACGTGTAGAAACTTCAAGAGCATGTTGCTGACGTCGAAATAAGAAAAATATTTCCCATAAACACATGTCCGCAAGTTATTCGTTTCTAAGATACAGAGTGTCAAATTTTAATTATTATATTTGTTTTTTTTGTGAATAAATGCCAAAATATTTGTGATATTCGAGTAAAGTTTGGAATTTGGGATGATTTTTCAATGACAAAATCAAATTTTGTGTTAATTGTGAAAAAACTAATTTCTAATTGAATTTTTTTTTAATTAAAAAATCTTGTCATTCAAAATCACTTGCATCGATTATTTCAAATCTTAATAACTCGAAAACAGTTGCTCGCAGCGACCTCTACCAAGAATATATTTTTTACACAAACTTAATAATAAACATTCCCATATACCAAACTTGACCCAGATATCAAAATTATTTTGAAATTATTCTCAATAATTTAAAATATAAGAATTCAACTTTGACACTCTGTATCTCAGAAACGAATAACTTGTGGACATAAAATAGAACTTTTAACTGGTAATGATCAACTGTATTGCCCAATGTGCGCCAAATTGACTGATAATTATAAGACAACGAGTATAACTGAGGCACCAGTCAATCTGATAATAACACTGATGCTCTTCAAACTTGACTCAACCTCTGGCGGAGGCACCAAACTGTATATAGGAACTTTTCTTCTTATTTTGATGTCAGCAATACGCTCCTATTTTCTATTTCTATTTTCTACACGTACTTAAGAAACACCCTGTATATTGAAATTCGAACAGAATATAGGTACCAACAGAAACATTCTAATTCTTATTTATATTAATATTTATATCAAAATTCGAGCACTTCCCGGCCTAGTCCGGGAAGCACGTACATCCCAGACTTTCCAAAGAAAGAGTGTTCGGGAAGTGTACACTTCCTGGATGGTTTCCGAAAAAGGAATTTTTCACCCAAACACTAGTAGTAAAAATATCTGAATGTACTTAGTGTGTTCGAGACACCCGAATGCAACTCACACATCCGTTGAACATCGAAACCCACCACGCATGATGCACCCTGTGATTAGGACAATATTACCTCAATAACAATACAAAAGAAGCCAGAGACCTCCATGACTTATCTCCCCCATCTCTCAATAACCTTCACGTTGGCAAAATTTCTCGGAACGTGACGTGACATTTCTTTCTCCCTTTCAAGATTGTTTTCGATATTCCAATCGAAGAACATTGAGGATTGAGGTATGGTAGAAGCATGGGAGTTGCGGGCGATGGACATCTTGGATATTGGAGAAGAAGGAAAGCGTGTCGCTTCATTGTAGGGATGAATTGACTATTTCGATTGAATGGGAATCCCGGGATAGAATGGATTTTTTTGAATGAATGAATGCGTGGGGTATCGGAAGCGGCTGCAACTGAGAATGGGTGAGCAATATTTTATCTATTTTCCGATGATTTTGGTTCGCCTGTAATGAAATTCAGTATGAGAGAAATATGTTTTGAAATAGAAACTGTGAATTCAACTGTAAGTTAGGAAAAACAGAAGGTTTTTTGCTTGTATTAACAATAATTTTGACTATTCTTATGAAATTTCGACTTCTTTGTTTGTATCCACTCTGGTGTGTGGAGTGAAAGACTATTAATGAGGGCTCACAGCTTTCACTTTAAATATTGAAAAATCAGTAAATCGGACATATTGAAGGATTCTAATAATAAGAGTAAATTATCTTGGATTATATTGAAAAAATTGAAAAGCAAAACTAAAACACAATAGCCTATATCAATAGATCCCGAGAAACAAAATTTTTACTACTGTGATATTGCACGTAAACTTACTGAAAATATTACAGTTTCCAGGTCACTTCTGAGATTATGAGAAATAAAAAATGGTATTCTTGACGGCTGTGGTGTCATTCAATAAGAAATATAGTAGTATTTTTTACCTTTACCTCACAAGTATTTCACTCCGAGGGAGAAACCGCTAAGGAAATTATGTACACTCAATCCCAAAAATCATATGTAATTCCTCCAATACCCAAGTAAATCCCAAGTAATACTCCGAACAAATGCCACTAATTCCCCTAATAAAAGCAATTGAAATCTGAATTTTCGTCAAGTATTATGTTGAAGACCTATTTTTTACAATTTCACAATTGTGCTTCTAACACGGATGTTTTCTGATATCCGCAAATTCCTGATTCCATGGGTTGAGAACCTTTTTTTTGGACTTCGCACGAAATAATTTCTGTAAAACCCATGTATTACTCGAGTAACACCTCTAATTCCCGACAAAAGTCCATTAATTTAATTTTCGACTAATAATGCCCAATAATTTTCAACTACCTAATACACCTAATTCCCTACCGATACCTATAATTTTCAACTAAACTACTTGCCAAATGAAGTTGGAAAGCCAAAAAACCGAAAATTGCCTAATTTTGACTAATTATAACTTGGACATTTCTTAGCCGATGTTGGATTTTCAACCAAAGGTGGAAAGCGTCATCCTTGGTCTATGCGTCATTGGCGTCGAGATTCTTTTTTTGCAATTCGTTTCTTTGTACAGGGTGAGAATATAGAGCCGGAAACATTTCATATTTTGAACAATAATTTAGGAAATGTGAGGGAGTCTACAATTTTTTTCAGATGTTGGGTGAATTGTTGTGCCGATACCTCGAGACTTCTTCGGTATATTTTTGATAAATTGCGTTGCTATGGAAATATTGCCATTTTATGAAATTCCGTTTTTATTGTAAAATGTGGCATTTTTTAGTTAAACAATAGCAGCTACCTTCTAAACTGCAACAAGGGATATTTCTACTGAAGATAATTAACACCAGTGGCGCGCAAAAAGGGTTTTAATATATTTAGAAACAAAAATTCGTTTTTATTGAAAAAGTTTTATGATCGTTACTGTCAAAAAGGTCATACCATCAAGTAGCATGATAATGAAAAATTCAGATGCGTGCAAAAGGGGATTCTGTATTGTAGACAAATTAAAATTCCAGTTTATCACATGGTGCATAAAAGGATCGAATTGTTTACGTACATGGCCAGGTAACCGAGTCGGCGATGGTTCAAACCATGGCGACTGCAGACATTTTTCTGATGTCCCAAAAAAGTGCACGCCTCTGAATTTGTCAGCATCAATCTAATGAAAGGCATGGCACCTTTTTAACTGTAACGATCAATATAACTGTTGGATTTTTTAAATAAAAACAAATTTTCGTTTCTAAATCTCATTAACCCCTTTTTGCGAGCCAGTGGTGGTAATAATTTTCAGTAGAAATATCCCTTGTTGCAAGTTAGATGGTGGCTGTTATTGTTCAACTCAAGAAGGCCACATTTAAAAAAAAAAACGAAATTTTATGAAATGGCGATATTTCCATAGTAACGCAATTTATAAAAATTCTTTAAAGATATCTTGAGGTATCGGCCCAACAATTCACCCAACACCTGAAAAAAAATTCGAGGGTTCCTCACATTTCCCAAATTAATGGTTAAAGATTTGTAATGTTTCCGGCTCTAAATTCTCACCCTGTACAAAGAGAACGAATTGCAAAGAAAAACCTAATGCCAATGATACATATACCAAGGATGACGCTTTCCATCTTTGGTTGGAAATACAATATCGGCCAAGAAAAGTCCAAGTTATAGCTATTCAAAATTAGGCAATTTTTTGGCTGTCCCACTTCATATGACAAGTAGTTTAATTCCCCACTAATACCTAAGTAATACAACTAATACCCAAGGCTTGTACACCAAAATCCAGCGGTTTTCCCCTCGTTTCACTCCTGGATGCGCAATGGACTAGTTTAGTGATGTTGAAAATACTATATTTGACTCGATGGAATCAAAATATAGGTCAGAACTAGTAAATCAGTGTTTTTTTTATTCTATCAATAAATGACTGAGATACAGATTATTTGAATTTACGTATTTTTGCGCTAACGTCTTTGGTCTCCAACTCATCAATGACGTCACGCCACATGTCTGAGATAGCCACATCACAAATCATTACGTATTAGATACTACATATGTGTGCAAGGCACGCCTCATCAGTTTGCACCACTTCTTCCATTCATTCATTTCATTTGGTACATGAAAAAACAATTTATTAGGGTTTTTAATTGTCGTGTTTTCACACATAGGCACAATACAATATTTGTAGGATATTTTTTTAATTTCAGCCATCGTGTAATGAACAATACACAACACGAACGGCGCAAGTGATTTTGTGAATTTGTAAGCACTCTGCGAATACCAGTTAGGACCTCGTTCATGTGGGGTGACGTCACATACTAGAGCGCTGCCTACTACGAAATTATTTTTCCAAGCGCAACTTCAAAGTCCCATAACTTTTTCATTTCTAGAGATATGTCAATGATTCTTTCACATTTTTGTTTCATTTTGCTAAATTTTTTTTAATTAATCCATAATAAAAAATTAAAACTAGTCCATTCGATAACCACAGATATTTTGACCTTTCTTGGCTTGCTATATCCCCTGTCTTACCCCTTCTTAATTACTCCTTATGGGGTTGCTTGAGACGAAACGTTCACCAGAAAGGGGCGTTTCAAGGTGTTAACCATTTGGAGAGGATAATTTTAACCAAGTCTCCGACTCATCATATGGGTGCTTGTCGATGGATGCTTCGTCAACAACAACAGCACGATTCGCTGCACGTTCGAAGTGAGTTGGAAAATGTTACCCGGTATTACGAAGTCTTTGCACTGCATCCAAAATTGATCATGAGTTTGAATAGCGTCTATTTTGTAACTTCTTCGCGTGTTCTCGAACACAAGTCCTGATGGCATTTTCATTCACTGCCCCATATATCAGAATTGTTACACTAGAGGTAAACGCTGGCATATTGACGAAAGACGTCAAAATATGATCACTGTTGCAAATCAAACTAACGATGTTTTGACGGTGGCATACATACGTGCATCAGCGCTAAGTTTTCTCAAATTTCTCTACGGAAACGGTTTATGTCGAGGGGTGATTTTGGCTATTTCTGCATACGCCGTGGGTATTCGTTACGTAATAGTGAGACAAACCGGGAACAAGCAGACAACGACCGTCAGCGATTTTGCACTTGCACTTGCACTCTGCAATGTTTCAGTTTTCATGACATCTGTCACAGAAGCAAGATTGTGTTTTCAATAATGCAGTGGTGTATCCATTGCTGTTGACTTACATAAAAAATTAAGTTAAAATATCACGAATAGCTCTCAAATTTTACAGGTGGTAAATCACAATGTATTTGATTTGAGTCATATGAATAGAATCGACACTATCGATGTACCTTCTACAGGTAGCACCACATATTGGCTGAATCTTGATTCCATATAGGGCCAAAATAGTTATATTTTAATTGTTAAAATAATATTGGTACAAACATGCCAGGAAATTTCTCCAGTAGGTACTGATGAGGAATGCATTACTTGAATTTACCTTAAGGACGATTATATGTATTAAACGAGAAAGTGGATATGTCGTGGTATTAGTGGGATGAGAATTTTTTTATTTCTAGTTTTATAATTATGTTAGTAACATACCTTAATATTTTTACGTATATTATTATTTGCAATTATGAAAAGATAGAATGATTTTTTTGGAAAATGAAAAGATATAAGATAACCAATATTTGGCCTGTTTTATTTCTTTGTTAATGTTGAATTTTAAACCTGTTAGTTCATCTTGAGTAATAGAAAACATTGTATCTCAGATCAAAAGTTCACTTTCAGACAAAAACATTCATTGTTCAAAATTAATTTTTTTAACAACAAGAACGTCCTGTAGAGCATTTTGGAAAGCGAGGAGAGAAGTGTCAAGAATGGCAGTTGGAAAGAAAAGTAAAAGAGTAAAGATTGCAAGAGAATAGAAACCTTAATATGTTTGAAAACTGAAAGTAGTAGATGTATAAGGATGTATAATGTGTTAGAGATAAGGTGTGCAAATAAAAAATAGTGCGAAACGAAAATAATAAATAAAATATTCATTGACGCGAAATAATAAAATGTGATTGGTGTTGAAAGGATGAAAATTTGGGAGAATGTTGCCCGGGAGAAAAAGTAACGGGGAGACCGAAAAAAGACCACGAGACGACGAGATACGAATTTTTGAAAATCAGAAAAACTAAATGAAAACTATAAAATACAACTGAAATTAAGGAGAAATTGAACAACAGACGATTTTGAAGTAACAGTAGCAAAAGCCAAGCAGAAATAAACAGAAATAAAAACACAAAAACTACGTACCTGGAGTAAATAGAATCCCTGAAAGAACTGCGAACGAGACCACTGAAAAAACATTTATGCTAAAGGTATTTATAAGTCCAATTTCTTTTGGTACCCTTTTTCATTATCTGGATCCCAGCAGAGAAGCAGATAGCTGATATAACACCACAAACTATTTATAACCGTGCGGAACTGATTCTAAAATTTATTCACTGACTTGCATTGCCATTTTTCGAACTTTTATTAGTAATAAGTATTTAAAAATAGAAACTGAGTCAATACAAAGCCATCTATGGGAATTGTATTGTACCAACAGAATAGGCCAGTTACACAATAAGTCCAGGCTAGAATAATAGAGGGCGTTCAATTTACGTTTGAAAAATAATATAGAGTATAATATTTCACAGAATTGTTTACTCGGATAATATCTCAGGGTTTATTAAATAAGAAATAAGATTTTCAGTCTGACAAGGTTTTCATTTGAACACAAAGAATAAAAGTCAATCATTGAAATTTATCAATCGACTTTAGACTATCATTTTGTTGAAAATTTTCTAATATTGCATATCAAATCATCACTAAATAGGGCAGTCCACGTTCCATAATCCTACTGAGAGCAAGAGTTTTCTTTTGTTCACCGGCTGAGCTGAAAAAGGAAAGGAGATATAAGCGAGGAAAGGTAAAACTGATAATAAAAATTTTATTAAAAAAAAAAAAATTTCATTGTGTTTTTTTCTAATACAGTTACATTTCGATTCACAAAAACAAAATAATAACAACAAATAACAAAAATTAACAAACACACAACATATAGTAAATACAACAATATGTGCATATGTATTCATGACCAGTTGAAATTGCAAAATTCTTAGAAAATATTGGGGAACGAAGAGATTATCAGTGTTTCATAACCATAAGAGATAAATGATCATACAGAATAGAAAAATTAGTACCTATAATATAACAAAACCAAATTTTTCAATTTAAACAGATGTTATTGCACAGTAACACGTTGTTTTTAGTTCTGAACAACTCTTTTCAATAACAATTTTCGAAATTGTCGAATATAAAAGGACTTTACTGTTGAGTATAATTCATATTTTTTGATATACCGCGTAACCGACTGAAAAATCGAACAGAAATCTTTGGGAGATCGTTTGCTAACGAACAGTCGTTACCGACCGCTGATGAACCCTTTACTCCCATAAACACCTACTGCGTAGGCTTATTCTGGCAAGTACCTGTCAGAAAACAACTACTCCCCTGGCTAAGACCACGACGGGTATTAAATTAAATCTAACAGCTACTTGTGCGAGATGGAAGCAGTTTCTAGGTGGAGCGGCCAAGAAACTGCTTCCATCTCGTGAACCAGAATTGACTAATCAGCGGAGTGTGTATTGGTTTGGACGGGGAACAGATGGCTTCAGTGCTGTCTGTGTTGACCTGCCCTTGCACTGATGAGAGGCAACAACCTCGAAACTAGTCCGCAGGTGGTCACCCTGTCCAAATCAAAACATAATTCATCTGGTTGGTCATAGAGGGCACTTGCAATTGCGTCCTCTGATGCTTTGAGGAACGTTGCACAAGTAGCTGTTAGATTTGATTCAATACCCGTCGTGGTCTTAGCCAGGGGAGTAGTTGTTTCCTGACAGGTACTTGCCATAATAAGCCTACGCAGTAGGTGTTTATGGGAGTAAAGGTTTCATCATCGGTCGGTAACGACTGTTCGTTAGCGACTGAAAAATGTCAATATCTAATTACCGTATTTTGAATACTAGAACATGAAAAACTATTTGTGAAAAATTATTTTTTTTTTCTAAATACAATAATAAAAAAGTTTTCCGTATGGTTCCAACTTGGTGAATTATAGTGTATATCGGAACTGATCCGACGCCACTGATCTCCCGTAGGGTGTCTAGCCGAATGTCCATATCACTGCTAGTGATTATACGTAGTACTTTGTTCTTCGTGAGAAAATCAATGAAATCAAAATATGTTTAGTAAATTAGATTCATTACATTTCAAACAACGAGTACACACACAGAGTATAAAGAAAATAACAGTTAATAAAATACTGTGAATTTTCCGCACGAAAGATAGGGAAAAACAAGGAGTCACGACCATGAGGGGTTCCCAGGTAGCACATCATATTGGCTGAATCTTGGTTTCATATCGGGATAATATAGATATATTGTAAATCAGAAAATAATATTGATTCAATATGGGAGAATATCGAAAAATTTATATTATAATAATAAAATTGGTGGAATATTGGTTGAATAATCATTACCAATCTCGATAATACATTATTGTCCAAAAATAGTTCTCATAATCTAGAATCTACATTGCAATCCCAATATTTCACGTATATTGATTCTAGGTATAAAAAACTATATTGTTAATTACAATTTAATATAACATTGTTTGAATATCATTTCAACGATATTCAACAAATGTAATTAACTTGTATTGGTACAAAATTGGTTTAATGGTATTTACCAATATCGTGAAAATAGTTTTGTCCAAATATTGTTTCCAACATTCATAATGAATATTGCAATCCCAATATTCCTCTTATATCAATTTTAGGAATAAAAATCTATATTGTATATTCCAGTTTGATTGCACATATTGGTTGAATACCATTTTGCCTATATTCAACAAATCGTAGTAACTCACAGTGGGTCAATATTGTTTCAATAATATTTACCAATATTGTCTTTATATTGTTTTCAACATCTATACTGAATATTGCGATCTCAATATTTTTCTGATATAGATTCAGGGGATAAAAAACTATAATGTATATCCAAGTTTGATAACAGATTGGTTGAAAATTATTTCATCAATATTCAACGAATTCCATAATTATGCTACACGAGGTGAAGATACTTTAAACCATTCCTACTCTCACTTTAGTGTGAGTCAGAATTCCCCAAAGTGTCTGGGTATTAAATGCTTCAATAAGATAAAATCGTTCATAGGGATCAATGAAAGGAGAGCTCTATTCAGAAATGAAGTATTTGGATTCTTGTTGGATAGTTGCTTCTACAGTATGAATGAATTTCTTGCTTTCAGTGGTTAGAACCATTTTTTCTTTTCTTTTGTTTCAAACTCTGATAATGTTACATCAGTGACATTTCTTAAATTTCGCTATGTCCTGTTTTACTAAATCTCTTTTTGTTCACATGTTATTGTTATTATTATTATTATGTGCGAAGTGAGTAACGTTAGCGACAATTTTTAAATTTTACTTTGATCCTTTTATATATGTGCAATGTATTTTGAACATATATTGTGTACAAGACCAACTTTGTGTTTTCTTCTCTGACTAGTCCAATAAATTTTCTCATGTACCTATACAATTCTTTGTATGTAATTCTGTGTAATTGAGTATATGTTGAAATTTTAGTAATGAATAAATTATCGATTTATCCATCTACTAGTATTTGGTCAATATTGGATTAATAATAATTCACCAATTTCGATAAATCAATATTGTCTACAAATTGCTTCCATTATCAAGAATAAATATTGAAATCCGAATATTCCCCTAACGGAGCTGTCCCAAAGCACTGTGCTTAGGCTCGTGAAAGTGCTTACATCATTTTAGTGCTCGTAAGCACTGTACTCCCGAGCACTTTTTGGATTCAGTGCTTAGTGCTTAGTGCTTCAAGCATTTCACGAAAAGGATTAGTGCTTAGTAATCCCGAAAGGTGCTCCCGAGCACTACGGTGCTCGGGAGCACTTTTTGGGATTACTAAGCAAGCCTTTTCTCAGCTATGGATCTATGAATGTTGTTGAAAATATAAAACGTGGTCACTGGCACTCCCATCCCCAAGAACTACTGATTGCGTCCTTATATTGGGTTCGAGGGCTCAGTCTTGACATAAATGTAGTTAAAAGTCTTTATATTCTAGTAAATTATATTTCATGGTTGCAATTGCAAACGACGATATTCTATCTTGGAATCTTAGGAACAGTTGTAGACAGGACCAGAAAAGTCATCAAAGTGACACCGATTTGAATTTCACCTAATACCTTTAGCGGACCTCTCTGTCTCTGTGCGTACTGAACTGACTACTGGGATATTTTTAGGTACCTACAGGAAATTGTTTCCCGACTTTTTTTTGTGTCTATACATTCTACATTCATAATTATTGTAGGTATAGCAAGTGAGAGGTTTTGGGGTCGAACATCATGATTTTGTTGAAAAAATTTAAGAATTCAGGAAGACGGTATATGGCCGACGTATTTTCTCACTTATGCTCCGAATCTAACAAAACAAATATAACAACATGCTTTATCATTTGAACCAAATTATTTATTAGAGCTAATAAATATAACAAAATTAGTTGAAGAAACTGAAAAATCCGACTGCGGTTTAAACTAAAATGCAAAAATCAGGTGATAATCTTTCCATAAAGAAAATTTGGAAGTAGCCGAGACCCTTTCTAGTTCTATAGATTTTTTTAAGCAAATAGGTCCCGGCTGCTTCCAGTTTTTATTTGATTTGAAAAGATATTACTTTTTTTTTTATTTTTATTTTAAACCACAGTTGGGTTTTAAAGTTTATCTATTTACTTTTTTTTAGTTTCAGCTTTTTAGTAAACAATTATTATGTTGTATCAAGACGGCCAATTTGGATAAAAAAATCCACTATTTCGATTTTTCATAATTTTAATATAAGTGAAAATTCATCAAAATCGGTTCAGCCGTTTAGTAGTTACAAGAAAAAAGCGACTTCGTTTTACAATATTTTGATTTTATATTTGATATGTTACCTTAAACAAAGTTTACCGAATAAATATATAAGTTGCCTCACTCCGCTGAACGTGACGATCCGCCTACCCCCTGCCTCTCGCCCCGATTGGGTGGCAAGAGGTCCATAAAAGACTCTCAAGTTATAGACCGTCAGATAATGACAGATTTTCTCTTTTCTGGGATTTCAACCACTGAAAATTATGTCAGTGTTGAGCGGAAAAGAATAAAATTTTAAAAATCTAACGCTGATGAATACGAACATTTCATTTTCTCGATCTGACTAGTTCTGCCCGTCTAGCGTCTAACGATGGATATCAAAATCACGTTCCTATTTCATTCTTACGGCAGCATGCTCTGACATGAATGAAATATACTATACAATTACGCTTTCTATCCGAAAACTGCCGAACTAAGAAATCAGTGAGAATGTTGGTAAGGTAGGAACTATTTCGCGCCGCTCTATATTTCAATTTGGCTATTCGCCGCCCATTTCGGAAATCAAATCAATCTCCCAAACGACATTGTCTGGATATTCCCTATCAGTTGAAAGTTGCACTGTTTTTATGGGCCTTTCTATTGAAATAAAACAAAAGCAAGTATTGACTACCTTTAATTGCCGACTAAAAAAATCTAAATTTTTGATACCAAATCAATGTCAATATATTCAATAAGTACCCCAATCCTTTCTGAGTTCACTTTCCAAATTTGAGTTTTCCAAGTGGAACCGTTTCCAAATGAAAGATGAACTCAGAAAACACGAAATTGAACGCCCACCTCAACGGTCTCGCCCTTGTGAAAAGTGCTTAGTGCTCGCTAAATCGAATTACTTTTTGAAAGTGCTTAGTAATCGCGAGAACTTCATGAAAAAAAGTGCTTAGTGCTCGAGACTCCCGAGCACTTTTCAAGAGTGCTTAGTGCTTAGTACTCGAAGCACTTTTTGGCAGTGCTCGGCACAGCTCTGTCCCCTAATTTCGTTTGTAGCAATGAAGAGCAATGTCATATATCAAAGTTTGATAACACATTGAATAAATGTTATTTCACGAATATTCTACAAATTTAAGCTGGTATTGATTGAAATTATCACGACATCCCTACCCTTATTCATTATTGATACAATATTACAAAGAATATCTATCACCATTATTGAATTTTAAATATTAGCCGAATATTCAAAAAATCATATTAAAATATGTTGTGGTCAAACATGGATAAAAAACCGCTAGGTGGCTCAACATATAGAACGTCTAAAACCCACGGATATACAGGGTGATTCACGACGAATTGTACATAGTCCAACCATAAGTACTATGGACCAATGCCATTTCATATCTGGTATTGAAAAATTCCTTGTTTCGTTTTTGACGGATATACAGGGAGATATTTGAAAATATGTTAATTACTAAACGTTAAATATCTCTATAAGTAAAATACTCAGACATATGAAATGAGCTCAATAAAATAGTTTTAGAAAAAAAATTATTTCAGGTCCGGACTTAGTTTTTTTTAGATTTTCATTGGTTTTTTAAAAACAACACCCTGTAAGCAACATCAGGCATATTTTATTTTTCTCACTTTGGAGCTTAAGGACCATACTAAGCAACAGTTTTTGTTTTCTGCAGAAAAAAATTGCACTTTCAAAAATACTATAATTTTAATGGATTCACATTCCGCTTATGACTGATGCGGCACTACATCGATAACACATCATAATTTTTCAACAGAAATTATGAGGAAAGTTCATAATACAAGAGATAAAGTATTATTCAACCAACCGTTAAAATTCCAGGGTCGTATTTATTTTTGTTTATGTTTTTATTGATCCAGTATAAACAACACCCTGAAAAGCGGGTTGAATAGATTTTCTTTCTGTCACGTCAATGCGGATGGTACGATAGAAAAAACTTTTTTTTTTAAACAGTGCAAATGTATTTTTTCTACCATGGCTAATACAGCACTACATTGAAAAAAACATTTATTTAAAATAAAATCGTTCGGAAAGTATTACTTACTCGATTTAAAGATTGATATTACAGGTCCTAACTTATGTAACGTTCTGATTGGTTTTGTAAAAACAATACCCTCTCACCTTGGAGGCTGGCTAATACTAAGTACTTGAGCAAAATTAATCAAAGAAGATCAACGTGAAATGTTTAAAAACTTATTGATTTCTATTTGGCAAGTAAAACAAAACCTTTCGTATCCAATAAAGATGGCAGCCGACTCCGTTTTATTTTTCTACGACACACTTTTTAAAGTTTGCTGCTGACCGTCACCATAAGAAATACATGAACAACTATTATCGTGAAAAATGGAATGTAGAGTGCAATTACAGACATACAAATACTGAAATCAGTTTTCTAGAAAATGTAATTCAGTTGACTCAACGATAACAATAACATATTAAATAAAACTACCTAAAAATGACCTAAGCTGATTTAGTTTTAATTGAACACGAAAGTTTTTGTTTTCTATAAAAAATGGAATATTTTGAAAAGGACAAGTTTAAAGGATACCTATTCTGCTTATAACTGATGCGGCACTTCATCGATAGCACATTATCATGTTTCAACAAAAACTTTAACGAAAGTTCATATTACTCAAGATAAAGTTTTTTCAATCAACCGTTGAAATTCCAGGCAGTATTTTTTTTTTTCAAGTTTTTATTGATCCTGTAAAAATAACACCCAGTAAATGGAGTTGAACAAATTTTCTTACTGTCACGTCAAATATGATGATGATACTAACTGAAATAAATAGACACCATTTGCCATAGAAGAAACTATTACTTTTGAAAACAGTTCAAATGCAAGTAGGCTTTTAATTCGCTTTGAAAAACAAATAAAGCAACGGGTGACAGAAGCTCGGGTATCCATTTTGACAGTTTGAGTTGGTCATTCAGCACGATGCCTCATCAGTTTAATTACGCAGAATACGCAGATATCATTTTTGTATACGGATGTTGTAATGGAAATGCCAGAGCAGCAGTCAGGGAGTACCGGAGAAGATTCCCACACAGAAGAATACTGAACCACCAAACGTTTAACAACGTTTTTACGCACCTGCGAGAAACGGGAAAATTTCCTTCTGGTACTGCAGAACGTGGTGAGCGACTGACTGAAGACCAAAAAGAGCATATTTTAGAAATGGTTAATCAAAATGATAAGATAAGTACCCGGCGAATATCCAGCATTTTGCACATTTCCCATTCCACAGTTTTCAGGACGTTGAAGAAAGATCTCCTCCATCCCTATCACCCCCAACTGGTGCAGAGACTGCATCCGGGAGATAATCTTCCACGTTTGCGATTATGCAGGTGGATCTCTGCAAATAGAAGATACATTTATCAGGTATTGTTTTGCGACGAAGCCCAGTTCACGAAAGACGGCATAAACAATTCCAGAAATAATCACAACTGGAGATATGAAAATCCACATGTTATAAAGCAAAGATTCTCTGTCAACGTTTGGGCAGGTATCATCGGTAATAAATTAGTGGGTCCTTATTTTTTGAACGATAGATTGAGTGGGCAGGAGTACCTTGATTTTCTGGAGAATGTTCTCCCTGTTCTTCTGGAAGATGAGGAAGTCAATGTGAGAGATATGAGATTTCAACACGATGGAGCAGGACCTCAATCAACCAGGGCAGTTAATCAGTTTCTCAATCAAAATTTTCCCAATAGATGGATGGGACGTGGTGGGCCGATTCCCTGGCCGGCGAGATCACTTGACCTTACCCCACTAGATTATTATTTGTGGGGCGTTTTGAAAAGCATAGTATATGAGGTAGAGATTACAACAAGAGAACAGCTACGTGAGAGAATAATTGAAGCATTTCTCTTCACAAGAAGGCATCCAGATCAGATAAGAAAAGCCGTAAGGAATATCTTGAAAAGAGAAAGGAAGTGCCGGGAGGCGAATGGATGGCATTTTGAAAATAAACTTAAATCCGATTAGGTCTCTTTTAAGTTGTGTTTATTTGTTATTGTTATCGTTGAGTCAACTAAATAAAATTTTCTAGAAAACTGAATTAGTTATTTGTATGTCTGTAATTGCACTTACTCTCCGTTCCATTTTTCACAATAACGGTTGTTGAAGTTGACTAAAACATTTTCATGTATTTCTTACGGTGACGGTAAGCAGCAAACTTTAAAAATTGTCCCGTAGAAAAATAAAAGTGAGTTTAGCTCCATCTTTTACATTTGATCGGCTGCCATCTTTATTGGATACAACATCCAAGGTTTTGTTTTACTTGCAGGATGGAAATCAATTAGTTTTTGAATATTTTAAGTTAATTTTCTTTAGTTAATTTTGCTCAGGCATTTAGTATTAGCCAGCCTCCAAGGTGACAGGGTATTGTTTTTACAAAACCAATTAGAACGTTAAATAAGTTTGGACCTGTAATATCAATCTTTAAATCGAGTAAGTAATACTTTCCGAACGATTTTATTTTAAATAAATGTTTTTTTCAATGTAGTGCTGTATTAGCCATAGTAGAAAAACATACATTTGCACTGTTTAAAAAAAAAAGTTTTTTCTATCATACCATCCGCATTGACGTGACAGAAAGAAAATCTTTTCAACCCGCTTTTCAGGGTGTTGTTTATACTGGATCAATAAAAACATAAAAAAGAAATAAATACGACCCTGGAATTTTAACGGTTGGTTGAATAATACTTTATCTCTTGTATTATCAACTTTCCTCATAATTTCTGTTGAAAAATTATGATGTGTTATCGATGTAGTGCCGCATCAGTCATAAGCGGAATGTGAATCCATTAAAATTATAGTATTTTTGAAAGTGCAATTTTTTTCTGCAGAAACAAAAACTTCCGCGTTCAATTTTTTTCAACTGTTGCTTAGTATGGTTCTTAAGCTTCAAAGTGAGAAAAATAAAATTTGCCTGATGTTGCTTACAGGGTGTTGTTTTTAAAAAACCAATGAAAATCTAAAAAAAAGTCCTGACCTGAAATAATTTTTTTTTCAAAAACTATTTTATTGAGCTCAGGAAACATTTTCAGTGTGGAAAATTTCATATGCCTGAGTTTTTTACTTTTAGAGATATTTAACGTTTAATAATTCACATATTTTCAAATATCGCCATGTATATCCGTCAAAAACGAAACCAGATATGAAATGGCATTGGTCCATAGTACTTATGGTTGGACTATGTTCAATTCGTCGTGAATCACCCTGTATATGAAATACTTTGCACAATTTCTTTTCAAGAAAGCTTACTCAGTGGTTATGGCGACCAAAGGGCAGACTCTGGTGTCACCATGATAAACTGATGGAGAACTGTAATTGTGGAAATTACGAGTTACTCCTAAGTCAATAATTCACCCGGACATATTTCCTTTCACCAATATATCCAAATGATATTGTACCAATAATACCGCTGAATATTTTGATGCCAATATTGATTCTAGTATATTTAGCCAATATTATTGTAATATTTGACCAATATCGCCGAATGTTGACATTTGTTTTCTTGCCAATATTGCATTTAAAATATTTTGCCAAAATGTTCACAAAATTGTACCAATATTTTACAATTATAGGTGTGCTATTTGGGTTTGGATGGTTTCTTGCCTTCCCTTCCAAATAATTGGCGGGCAGGCGAATCAACCGTGGTACGGAGCTCTCATCCGAAGGGATGTTGGGGTCCGCCTTTGCAATGTTAGCAGATTGTTGAAAATGGGAATATCCCTATAGTTATCCTGTCGACATGGAGATTTTGAATATGGAATATCCCTATACGTATCCTGCCGACCAGAGAGATTTTTTGTTCTTGTTATGACATACAATTTTAATAAGTCATTACTATTGTCAAAGAAAGTATCTAGCAAATTTCATTAAAACATTCCCATATTACGTTCTTTATTATTGCATTAGTCCATTTTCTACATTTTCTACATTATTGGCGACCGTGACAGGACTGAGAATGCAAGAATTAAAAATTAAGCAAAATAATAGAACTTTCCTGAGACGGATGTTTGAGAAGGATACGAACGATCTGGAACAATTATTGAAGGCAGAAACTGTCCAGAAGAAAGAAATTTTGAAATTACTCGATCAGATAGAAGATAAAGGAAGAAGAATCATGCTATTAGATGAGAATATCCAGTCAATAATATTTAGCAAGGACATAGACGACGAAGCATTCGAACAAGAGCTGGTTTCTTCAGAATTATATCGCACAAAGTTAATCCAGATCAAGTCAGATAGTTGCTTCATACTCAATACACTACAAGCCCATCCAAATGCAATGAGTACCAGTAGCGAGACAAAGAGAAATTTCCAGCTACCAAAACTAGAGATAAAGAAATTCGACGGAGATGTGAAGAACTGGATTGGCTTCTGGGGCCAATTTAAGAAAATTGATGAAGACGAGAGCATTTCCAGGGAAGACAAGTTCCAGTATCTACTGCAGTCAATGGAAGCAGGTTCCAAAGCGAAAGAGTTGATTGAAAGCTATCCACCACCAGGAGATAATTACGAGAAAGCAGTCAAGCAACTGAAAACTAGGTTTGCCAGGGATGAGTTCCTGATAGAAGTGTACGTAAGGGAGCTTCTGAATCTTGTACTGAAGCAAGCAACGAAAAATAATGCAGGTATGTCTCTGTCCAGTTTGTTTGATAAGTTGGAAACCCAATTGAGGGCACTCGAAACATTAGGTGTCACATCTGACAAGTATGCGGCAATGTTGAATCCTTTAGTGGAGTCTGCTTTACCTGAAGATATTTTGAGGGTATGGTAGAGACAACGCAACTCCAATTCGATCTCTTTGCATTCCAAGTCAACCAGTGACAGCTCATCAAATGTAAACTCTACTAATCATCTCAATTTGTTACTAGATTTTCTGAAAATGGAGGTGGAGAGTGAAGAACGCATAAATTTAGCCCAGAAAAGTTTTTTGTCAGGAAAAGAAGGTAGAAAGATACAATGCACCAGTACATATAAGAACCAGCTAGGTGGTGAGTCTGATCCATGTACCACAGCAACTTTTTTCTCGTCCGACAAGCTAAAAGATGGTAAGAGATTTAATTTTACATGTATTTTCTGTAATAATGCTCATCAAAGTCAGGATTGCATGAAAGCACAAAAACTGACATACGATGGGAAAAAGAATATGGTTCTTGAGAAAAACTGTTGTTTGGGATGTCTTAAAGCGAATCATACGAGGGCTGACAATAAAGTAAGGTCTCCAACGCTGCAACTTCGCCGGATCACGCGCTAGGCGAAATCTGGCAACACCGCCGTGTTCCTTGGTTCCCCCACTACCACTTTGCTGCTGGGTGAGGCTTCCCCGACCGCTCAGTCTTGGCTGAGCAGCCGTCAACGATGGAGGTACCACTCGCGTCAGCGTCCAAGTGCGAATTGCGTTCTGTAATACGTTTTTTGAGTGCGAAAAAGGTGACACCTATTGAAATCCATCGTCAACTAGTTGAAGTTTACGGGGAAAAGTGTATGGACATAAAAAACGTGCGTAAGTGGAGCCGCGAGTTCAATTCCGGGCGCACTAATGTTCACGACGAGGAGAGAAGTGGCCGACCGTCGGTCTCGGATGCGATTGTTCAAGCAGTGGAGGCAGAAATGCTCAAAAACCGCCGTGCGACAATTAGGGACTTGGAAGAGAAGCTTGGAGGAGTGTGTAGCAGCGAAACAATCCGTCATATCCTTGTGAACAAGTTGCAGTACCACAAAGTTTCTGCCCGATGGGTGCCGAAACAGCTGACCGAAGACCACATGAAGCGGCGCGTGGAATGTGCGACCAAAGTTGTGGCCCGTTTTGAAGAGGAAGGCGATGATTTTTTGGAAGGGTTTGTTACGGGGGATGAAACGTGGGCTCATCACTACACACCCGAAACAAAGGAGTCGTCCAAACAATGGCGCCATAGCGATTCTCCGAAACCCAAAAAGTTTAAGGCGACACTGTCAGCCGGCAAGGTGATGGCTACGGTGTTTTGGGATCGCCACGGGGTATTGTTGGTGGATTTCATGCCAAGGGGAACCACTATCAATGCAGCAAGGTACTGTGAGACCCTGGAAAAGCTTCGTCGTGCCATAAAAAACAAACGCCCGGGATTGCTGAGCAAAGGAGTGAAATTTCACCACCACAACGCGCGCCCGCACACAGCCAACGTTACCCTTGACCTGCTCAAGACATTTGGCTGGGAAATCATCGATCACCCTCCCTATAGTCCCGACGTGGCCCCCAGTGACTACCACATTTTCCCCGCACTGAAAAAACATCTCGGAGGGAAGAAGTTTGATAGTGACGCGGAGGTTCAGAAAGAGGTCAACACCTGGCTGCGCGAGGCGGACGGAGAGTGGTATTCTGCCGGCATAGACAAGTTCATCGTGCGGATGCGCAAGGTGTTGGAAAAAAATGGCGATTATGTAGAAAAGTAGCCAAGACCTTGGCCTTTCCAACGGTGTATCGCTTTTTGTAAATAAATGTCATTTTCTATGAAAAAAAAAATTGGAGACCTTACTTTATTGTCAGCCCTCGTACAATAAAAAGATGTAAAATTTTCATCCGATGTCTTATATGTAATAGAAAACATTTTCCTATCATGTGTCCCGATCTGCATATAAAGAAACCTATAACAAAAGACGAAGGAGAGGTAGTTTTTCCGAATAAAGATGATATTGGCAGCTGTTCAAAGAGTAATATTGAAAATGTTCTTACTAGTAATAATGTTCATAGCCATCCTGAAACTTTATTGCAAACATTAATAGTTCGTCTTATCAATGGCAATAGAAGTAAGCTGGTAAGAGCACTTTTGGACTCTGCCTCTCAAAGGTCATATATCACGTCTGATTGCGCTAAAGAGATGGGTTTCTCAAAGGTTGGTGAAGAATCAATAATACAGAGTGTTTTTGGGGGAGCTCAATTTTCATCCAAAATACATTTTCTTTATAAGGTGTCCATACAAAATTTGGATAAAACGTTTGAATTTGATGTCAATATGCTAGATCAACCGAAAATGTGTAACTTCATTCCAAAACTGAAAGATAAAATTTGCTGGAATGATTTAAAGGACAAAAATATCACAATTTCGGATTTCCGTGCTGATATATCTGAAATTTCTATTTTACTAGGCGCCGATGTTATTGGTAATTTATTTACTGGGTCCATAGAAAATTGTAAAAAGGGATTAGTTGCAATGGAAACACGATTGGGATGGACTATAATGGGTAGACATCGCTATGACAGAGTCAAGTCAATTGGAGCAGATTCTCTTTCGTATTCGACACAGGTCAACATATCCGATCTTTGGAGTTTAGAGGTTTTGGGGATAATGGATCCTACACAAACAAAAAGTAAAGAAGATAGGCAGATAGAGGTGTTGAAATTTTTTGCAGAGACTGTGAGGCTGAATGATGATAGCAGATATGAAGTTCATTTACCTTGGTCGTTAGGTCATCCTGAGCTTTTGAGTAACAAAGAGCTTTCCGAAAAGAGGTTATTTTCCTTGAGCAAGAAACTCACTGATAATAATCGAATATCTGATTATGAAAAAGTATTTTCAGAATGGGAGCAGTTGGGAATCATCGAGGAAGTTCCGGAAAGCGAATGGAATGTTCCTGCACATTATTTACCCCATCATGCTGTCTTCAAAGATTCTAGTGCAACCACAAAAATCCGTCCAGTTCGATGCGTCTGCCAAAGATAGAAAGGGCCATTCTTTGAATCAATGTCTGGAAAAGGGTCCTAATCTCATCGAATTGATTCCTTCCGTTTTATTACAATTCAGATTAGGTTGTATTGGTGTCGTGGCAGATATAAAGAAAGCTTTTCTCCAAATAAGCTTAGCATCAAAGGATAAAGATTTCTTGAGATTTTTGTGGTGGAGAGACTATGCAAATAGAAAAATTAAAATCTATAGACATTGCAGGGTCGTCTTTGGTGTGTCCTGTAGTCCTTTCTTATTGTCAGCGACAATTGGTCATCATCTGGAAAATGTTTCTGGTACTTTGGCAGATACTGCAGAAAAATTTAAATCTTCGTTTTACGTTGACAATTGTGTTACGAGTGTCGAAAATGAAGCTGATCTGAAAGTGTTCATTGAAGAATCTAAATCTATAATGTCTTCAGCGCAGTTTGATTTGAGGGGATGGCTTCATTCATTTGGCGATATCAATCCAGATGTGGTATGCAACGATAATATTTCACCTGTCTTAGGATTATCTTGGAATTTTAAAGAGGACACTTTATTTTGCGATATTCAAACTCTCGATAAATTGTCGGAAATCACAATAACCAGAAGAGGTATTTTATCTGTGGCTCAGAGATTATTTGACCCAATAGGATTTACATGTCCCGTAACCTTGTTGCCAAAATTGGTTCTACAACAATCATGGAAATTGAAATTAGGATGGGACAAGGAATTACCAAGTAACATAATCAAACCATTTCGAGCATGGCTCAAGCAAATAACTTGGCTTGGTGTCTGCACAATTCCGAGGAGGTTGAGTCATTTTTCATTACATGCATCTGAGAATACTCTTCATGTCTTTTCCGATGCCAGTAAAACGGCGTATGCAACTTGTATTTTCATTCGGACAGAATTACAAGATCGTGTACATGTCCAGCTGATACAAGCTAAATCTAGGATCGCCCCTTTGAAAGAATTAACACTTCCAAGATTAGAGTTGATGGCTGCAGTTATAGGAACACGAGTTTGTCAAGCGGTGAAAAAGGTCAAATTTTTCGAGAAAATGAAAACCTACTTTTGGTCTGACTCAATGGTTACGTTGATTTGGATAAAAACCAAGGGAGACTGGAATACTTTTGTCGATAATAGGGTGATGGAAATTCGTTCTGCTAGTAATCCGGATGAATGGTTTCACATTCCAGGTAATTTGAATCCTGCAGACTTCCCTTCCAGAGGATGCGATGGAAAGCAGTTATTAGAAAGTAAATGGTGGGAGGGACCGAATTGGTTCAAAACAAGTAAAGAACTATGGCCAAATACGGAAATTTCATCTTATGAAGGTATTGAAGAATCTGAACAAATTACAATTACATCGGTGACCGAGAAGTTACGATTCAGTCACAGATTTTATTATTTTTCAAAGTATTGGAAAATATGTAGGGTAATCGCTTGGATGTTCAGATTCAAATTTAATTCATCACACGAAACCAAATTACAGGGTGAATTAACATATGCAGAAATAGAAAAAGCTGAGATAAGTTTATTGAAAATAATTCAGAATGAAAGTGGAATCAAAGTCGATTTCAAAATGAAACATAATTTACAGTTTTATCACGATGAACAGGGACTTTTGAGAGTAAAAACTAGACTTTGTTTCTTAAATGATACTGTAGACTTCAAATATCCAATTTTATTACCGGGGGATGATGAAATCATTCATAGATTGATTTTCCATCAACATGTTCTCTTATGTCATGCTGGAGTCAAAACTCTACTCAGTATGTTAAGAGAAAGATTCTGGATAACAAAAGCACGAAAAACAATCAAGCATATTTTATCAAAATGTTTAGTCTGCAAGAAAAATAATCAAAAGGCTTGTGAGAGTCCAATTGCCCCGCTTCCAGAGAATCGAATTAGCAACACGGCAGCATTCGAAGTCACAGGCGTGGACTATGCTGGCCCTTTGTTTCTAAGAGGTGGAAGCAAAGCATGGTTGGTTTTGTTCACTTGTGCCGTTTACAGGGCGGTTCACTTCGAACTAGTCACATCATTGTCAACAGATGTATTCATACTTGCCTTTCGAAGGTTTATTGCAAGAAGAGGAAGAATTTCAACAATGTATTCCGATAATGGAACAAATTTTGTTGGTTGCAATAATCTATTGAGGAATATTGATTGGAATCAAGTGAAACAATTTTCATCCATGAGAAGAATTCGTTGGATTTTCAATCCACCCACTGCAGCTTGGTGGGGTGGATGGTGGGAGCGCATCGTTAGGATGGTGAAGGAACTTATTAGGAGAAACTTGGGTAAAGCTGTTGTCAATTATGAAGAACTTTCAACTTTACTATGTGACTGTGAGTCCGTTATTAATGCAAGACCACTCACGTATGTATCAGAGGATGATGATTTGAATGCTCTCACTCCGTCATGTTTTTTACAAACGTTACCCAGTGGTGAAGTACCCGACTTGGACATCATCGATAGGAATCATTTGGTGAAGAGACAGAGATATTTACAGAGACTACGAGAAAACTATAGAATACGCTTCAGGAGCGAGTATCTGGCAAACCTAGTTGATTTCGGTTCAAGACAGGAGTCGAATGTTAAAGTGGGTGATATTGTTCTCCTAGAATTAGACGACAAAAAAAGGGTGAATTGGCCCTTGGCAAAAGTCTTGGAACTCTTTCCTGGTAGAGATCAAGTAACCAGAGTTGTGCGACTGAGGGTTAATAAAAGGGAACTGATACGTCCAATAAAGAGAATATATCCTTTGGAAATATCTACAGGAGAAGTCAATGAGATGGAGAATATTCATAGATATGTGAAAGCCGATGATAACAAGATTAGAGACGAGAATACTCCACATCAAGAAGAAGAGAAGAATATTAAGAAGACAAGAAGTGGTCGAGAGGTGAAATGTCCAGAACGTATCAAACCCTGAGATTTTCTTTTGTTTTGCAAAGTCCCATTGCAAAAGGTGGGAGGATGTTGGAATTGGGAATATCCCTATAGTTATCCTGTCGACATGGAGATTTTGAATATGGAATATCCCTATATGTATCCTGCCGACCGGAGAGATTTTTTGTTCTTGTTATGACATATAATTTTAATAAGTCATTACTATTGTCAAAGAAAGTATCTAGCAAATTTCATTAAAACATTCCCATATTACGTTCTTTATTATTGCATTAGTCCATTTTCTACATTTTCTACACAGATGACACCCTTCTGTAATCGCCTGTGTCTAAGGTGACTTATAACCTTTCCCATCTCCTCTCAATTATGTGAGGGAACTTGGATACTTATAGCAATTTGGTCGTCAGGATTTTGGAGTTTTGGTTAGTAGTTTTCTTGCGTTACAGGGTTTCCAGAGAAATAGACGAAAAAACTGGTTCTAAAGCATATAGCATTACTGGCCTTATCATCTGTTTATGAAGCAGGAGATTATTCTCCACGCTTAGCTTTGTCATGAATGAAACAAGTCCATTAAAAACAATTTAAATCCCAGGAAAAGCGAAACGTTTTTCAAACATTCAGCGACCTAATTTCTTTGTTTGGGTGAAAGCAAGCGTAATATTGTTTCAAAAATACAACACCTACAAAATCGTCCAAAGACTTTTGAAAAGTTCAAACGATTTCCATAATGGTAATGACCTACCTGCGTATTTAGTAACTGCGACCTGATTTAAATCATCAAGACACCGTTCATCTTTTTCATTTCTTTCACTTACTGAAAGAAACAACACAAAGGATACGAAATACATTTCCTAGTGTAATAAAAACGACGCAAAGTTAAACCTTTCGAACTAATTTGCAAGTAGATGTTTATATAAGCAGAATTGTGGAAAATTCTTAGTCTGCATTCTGCCTAAAAAGAAACGTGGAATGACGCCGCTCACTCCCGTTTTTCATGTCATTATTGTCTCATCGAACAGAACGCTTGAGGGGGAAATGAAGGAAAATATGAATAATAAACGACAAGATTAGGGTGATTCCAGAGGATCTGCGGGGATATCTTAAATTGATAATTTATATTCATGGTGGTGATGTGAAAATTATTGACACGATTTATGGAAAAAGATTTATCTAATCTGAAATCAGGGCTTGTAATGTGGTGGATTGAAGAAGGATAAATAACTGTGCTCGCGTAATATGATTGATTGATCTGATGATGTTGGGAAAAATATCAGTGGTAGAAATAAAAGATCTTTGGTTTGCGAGGGAACTTTGAAGTCACTTCACAATGAGGACAATCTTTGACGGGGAAGTGGATAGTAGATTTTTCTCATTGATGATACATATCAGTGTTGTAAAATACTCTTCAAGAGGAACTTGAATGGATTAGAATAATGAGAAAGCCGTTTCAACGTCAAATTGAGGTATTTTCTTTTCTCTGGCTGCTAGAGATATATTAGTCTTATGATGTCGTATCTGGCAACTGGGCTGAAAATTTCGTTGTAGTTTATGCCATATCACTGCCTAAAACCTTCTATAACCAATCGTGCTTCGTACCTCTTCTGATCAGGATGAATATATTGAATTCGAAATAGTTACCCATTTACATAACAGAGGCTTCTTACTTTCAGAAGAACTCGACCTAATGAACGTTTCATTTTTCAGAAATTATTGATAGTCTGGGTTTCATTCAATTCAAGATGCAAATCAAAATTTCTGTATTGAAAAATTGTTTTAATAGTACCAACAAGTATCTTGTGCTGGTGGTGGATACTCAACACCTGTTTTGTTATTGACAATCTACTACTACTATTGCAGATCAGTGAAACGAATACTATCACTTCTATCAGACGTAACATTCGTATATTAGGCCAGTAGATATAGACAATCAATTCACATTTGTTCTGAAATTTTTCAAACTTCAGTGGTATGTAAGTGCATTACTGAAAACACAATTTTGCAAAAGTCTGCTACATAACGATCATTGTTTATATGTCAAAAATCATATCATTCCTGCATTTTTGCACTGAGAATTTCCAAAGTTCTGCATACCAGGAATACTGCTAGTTATGGTGTTTTAAAACATGCGTTCGTTAGGTTTTCGAATGTAAGAGAAACATGTTTTTCTTACTTGTTTTAGTTTTTCATTAAAATTTGTTTAAAAAAATTACAAAATTTATGCAAATTGGATGAGAGATGAAAAAATATTTAACACATTCATGTTACTTTTGCAACCATGTCTGAAAAATGTATCATTTCTTTATAAAAAATTGTTTCTCTACCAGAATCAATACACCCAGGAATTGAGATAATCACAAAAGTTTTTATCGTGGTTGACACTAAAGAGGTATAGTGAATTTCAAACCTTGCAACCTCATATGAGAAACGCAACCTTGATTATTCACGAATATTGATTATATTAATTTATATGATAGCTGCAGCAGTCGAAACGTAACAAATCGCTCAAAGTCAAAGCGGAACACCATGAAAGATTCATTCTTCAGTGGTTCAGTTAAATAAATTATCCATCGCTTATCCATTGTGTTACATTTCGTACTGGTTGATTGGACTGATGTCGGATCGGTGTTTTGTTATTGTTTTGGTGCATGAGGTGTATACTAAAGGGTTATTTTGAGATTTATTCTATAAAATTGTTTCAAACGTTTCCGCTACTGATGATAAGTGTTAAGTTCGAGATGGAAATGTGGCAAGTGGTGACGTGCAGCAAGGTGACGGTAGATTTTTGAATTTACTGAATAGGTGCCGTGAAATACGAAGAGACGGTAAAGCATCTGCTTTAAGGTTTCACATTTATTTTCCATAGAATATCTTCAAATTTCAAATCCAAATAGGCTACGTCGCTTTACGCCAGCTCTCTAATGGGGTAGAAAATTGATGAGAACTACACAAAATGAAATTTGGTTGATTGAATTCTTGATATAATCAATAATATAATAGGTATTCTATCATTGATGCTGTAAATCGTTGGCCTGAAAAGATCATCTGCTGAGTCACTTCGAACCACCGTTACAGTAGAGGTGAAAAACGATTAGTGGAAATTACAATTAATATAAATCAATGATACATTTACAAAATTTTCAGAAGCTATAATGAAGTTAAATGTATTTTTCTGGACTATTTATGTGGAAATTATAATGTTAACTCTATGATGCCTTTCACTGAATATGGTCCAGTTATTTTCAAAATTGTGTGGGGGTTTTCATGATCAAGTTTATTATTTCGTGGCAAAATTCATGAAATGAAGATAGAGGACCAGTTCTGTGATTTATGTCTAAATCTATTGAATTCTGGTATATAGGAGTTATGGGTTCGGAGTTTATGAATTCGTTAAAAAATTATGATTATTTTTTAAATTCTTGGAGTATACTCAGAGTGCGGCTCCAAGATGTCGAAAGATTTGATTATGGTCCGATTCTAATGAAAATTGGCGTTGGGTGATTTTTGTAATCAGAGATAGGTGATCAAGTTCTTGTCAAAATTTGACAGATCTGACAGATCAAGATTATGTGGGTGCGACTCTCCATACAAAATACAAAAAGTTGTATTGTTTTTACTTCATTTGCGAGAAAGAGTTGTCGAATGGTTCTCATAGCACTGTGAAGAAAAAAGGGATTCACACTTCATTAGCTGCTGAAAAAAAAGGGGTAACGGAAAAGGAGCAGACCTGTTTGGATTGGAAACTGTGAATATGCATGGAAAATTCCAGAAATTAAATAAGTCAGGAAAAAACATTGAAGCAGTCATGAATCGATCTAACAGCCGACTGCTAATTGTTACAACAATTCAATGACCAAATGTGTTTTTCATTCAACGTAAGAGGTTGCAAATTATTGCACTTCTCAAGAACAATATTATAGTTAATTTTTCGAGTTTGCAGAAGTTTTGGAATTTTTTTCAACAAATTAGGATTATAACTAATATTTTTATGAAAACCTAAAATTTCCATTTTGTTAACATGGTTGCAGATTTATCGAAAGATTCAATCTAGTATCTCCCAATACCTCAAGAGTCTGCAACACTTCTGCTTTTTTGGTAGAGTATGAAAACAAATATATATTTCTTTTGATTTTTCTTTCATTTTTGTATGGCAGGCGGGGTTGCAAATTATTGAAAACATTGTATGTGAGGACATCTTCATTTGTAACCATAAGGTATTCAAAACTGCTGTTGAAATCTCGATACTTTTTTTATAAAAAAGACAAGTAATATATGATTCGTTTTACGCAAGAGGTTGAAAATTTAATCATTTCCCAAAAACAATATTACATTTTTTTTCGATTTTACAGAACTTTCGGAATTTTCTTCAAATTTGGATCAAAAATGTATTTTTTTTTTTTTTGATGAAACCAAAGATTTCGTTTTGTCTAAATGTCTGCAAATTTATCGGAAGAAAAGAACTGATACTTTTCAAAATTTTGCAAATTTTTTGCTATTTTTGGTAGGGTATATATACGAATTTTTTATTTTTATTTATTTTTTCCTCATTTCCTTGTTGCAGACAAAGTTGCAAATTAATAAAATCATGTGAGAACCTCTTCATTTGCAACCATTATCCAAAATTTCTGTTTGAATCTCATTTAAATGGAAAAAACAAATCAATGAATAAATATGTTTCACGTTTGACGCAAGACATTACAAATCGAAGCATTTCTTAAGAACAATATTTTAGTTATTCCTTCGAGTTTGCAGGACTTCCGGAGTTTTTTTCGAATTTGGATCAAAAACATATTTTTAGTACTTTCTTTGATAAAAGGAAAAATTTCCGTCTTGTTTCAATGGCTGCAAATTTATCAGAAGTTGTAAACTGCTATTTGCCAACACTTTGGAAGTTTAAGAACTTCTGTAATTTTCTCTGCACTGATAATTCGAAAATCCATTGAATCCTGGTTTTCAACATCTTTCGTTCAGAAAAGAGGGTTTCAAATCAGGCTTGAAATTATTCGAATGTACTCTTCTTTCCACTGGAGTTTCAAAACATTTGTTATTACTGTAAAAATTGTATACACTACTAGCCTATAAATATTGTGCATGTAGAATCAAAACTCCTGAACCGTATGGAAAACATTTATGGTAAGTATACCCGTTATGCGTTAATCGGAGATCTCATTCCTTTTCCGTTTCAAATCAAGCCACCAGTCTATCCACGTCACAGTGTCCACCGAAAGTAAATTGAATAGGTTTGGGATTTCACTCTACGACCCATCTAACGATGAAGGGAAACTCAGTGTTAGGACTTACGACGTTAAGGATACAGCTACCGGACTGAATAAGCTGCGTGTCACATTTGAGCGATAGTGCCAAGTTCCGGAGGTCCTGCATCGGCGACAGATGTTCCCCTGCGAATTTCGTCCATCGATCTGGGGTGGACGGACAATTACTCGAATATTGGGGCTTGCCGCCTATTTCACCGTCTTTCGTGGATAATTGAATGGAGGAGTTGGTGTAGAAATTAGAGTGAGTCTTGAAGAAGGACTGAATTAGTAACGTGCATTTCTATAAAAAAAAAAATACATTTGCAGGAAACTGCAAATAGTTATTTAAGCAACTATTGTATTGATGAAGGCGATTAATGATCGAGATATTTTAACACGTGAGCGAAGCGAGCGCATTTATTTTCGAAATCATTAATCACCTTTCAATATAAGAGTTGATTACAATATTTTTCCGTCTACCTCACTCGTGTTGTAATAAAGAGGTTCTAATTTTTTTAGCAGTTTCCGCAACATAAAGGACCCCGCACAAATCAAATGGGAAATGCATCCCTGTCAAATTGGCAGAAATTTGGATATGTTGTAGTTCTGATCAAAAGTCTCCATTGGTCGGAGATCTAAAAATGGACAGTTATTTTGGTATCGAAAGTTAAAATTTGCAATTTGTGCAAATCTCCCAAGTGATCACATTTGATTTTGACCATGTATAATAGCGATGACTTTGTTCAGTTTTGACAGGAATAATAACAATTTCTGAATTGTCAATACAAAAGCTAATATTATTTCAATAATATGGCTTTTAGGAGAAAATGCCGACAAATGTGAAATCGCCATACGCAGACGTGAGCAGTTGAATAGACCACCCAAAGTAAGAGTTTCAAATTCTTTTTTCGATAGCGTGGGAGCTCTGCACTAGTCGCAACTTCTGACCTTCGATAACTAAAAAACTGTCCAATTTTAAGTCTCTGGCCCATAGAGACTTTTGATAAGAAGGGTTTGAACTACAACATATCCAAAATTCAGACAAGTCGACAGGGATCCATTTCTCATTTGATTTGTGCGGGGTCCTTTATCGTCAATATCAATTTTAGCGTCCATTACATCTGAATTCGTTTATGTCTTTTTGCCTATGCAACAATCATGCGTTCATAGAGAAATCGGCAATTAATGACAAATCGTGCATTAATAGGGGTCATTTTTACAATTTTTCGAAATCATGCATTATTATTATTATTATTATTGTTATTATAACAACAAATCGTTCATTGATGACTCCTATTGATGAACGATTTCTTTTGCATTGAAGAACATTACATAGACACGTTAATACGAGGTAGGCGAAAAAATTAAATTATGTTTTGAAATATCTAGGTATGTTGAATTGAAATACAGCTTTGTTTGTTTTCTAGCACATCGAAATTTATTTCATTGATGACACCCATATTTCGAAATTGTCGTAAAACACAACAAAAATTAATTAATGTGAAATACAATTTTTACTTATAAAAAATATGTCGCTGGCACAAGTAGTACTCTTGCAATTACTCTCTGGTGAAACCATCATCTTCTTAATCCCTTGTGAGTAGATGGGCATGTGTTCTCTTCTATGAGCTGATGTGCTCTAAGTTTCATCTTTGAAGGGTTATGTATTTTTATTTCTATTTTATTTCACTCATTATTCTACATTTTCATATTTGAACATCAAAAAGACTTTAAGAAACCTTTCTACAGTTCTTCCTCGAAGTCGGAAGAAGAGACCTATCAATTGCCTTTTTCTCACTCATGGGAAATAACCAGTGACATTTTACGGCTAGACTCCGTTATTTACTTTTCGAGCTGCCGTCACATTCTAAGCACAATTTTTATTGCTGCTTGTTGCGCAAACTATAGTTGCCAGTCAACCGAAAAGTCGGCAAAGCTGAACTTCTGCTGAATCATCTGCTTATATACAATGTATTGTGACCTCTTCTTTTGTTATTAAAATTATTAGATTATTGTGATAAAAATTCTAGAGAAGAGTCATTGCGAACGGCAGCTTTACGTCATAGAACACTATGGGTACATAAAATTCAAGATTCTTTATAAGGTGGAAATTTAACAGTTTGGTTGGGTACCACACAGCTTGAAAACAGACTATAGATGATTTACCCAGTAAGCTGTGATACTGAATATTTACAATGTCTTGATAAAAGTAAGAAAGAAGAAAATTGGCTGATTATGTGGTGGTAGGTTGAGGAAATAAAATACATGTATCCCAAATACCCTATAATAATAAAAAATGTTGGTTGTGGAACATGAAAACTTTAAACAGCAAGTGAAAAGTTCAAACAGCAAGTGAAAAGTTCAAACAGTATTTGAAAAGTTCAAACAGTATGTGAAAAGTTCAAACAATAAATGAAAAGGTTAGATTAGGTGTAGAATAACTATGTTAGGCCCATAAGAACTCCTGCTGTGCATTTAAAATGTTAAAATTTTGAGATTCTAGATTTCTAAAAATAATTTCCAGTAATTACTGACCTTTCAATTGAAATTCCATAAAAGAAGCAAGCGAACTACCTACTAGTAGCGCTTCTTCATAGCATGCTATGCGTCAACGTACTTACATAAGACCAAACGTGTGAAAATTTGTATAAACTTAACAAGAAACAATAAAGTTGCTTGATTACTCCTATACAGCTGTAGGCTTCATCACTTCTCTACTTGTCGAGAAGGTAGGTGTCAAAAATGCACTGGAACAGTATTTATATCTATCCTGTTGAAATGGTATCACATCAGCACTGGAACAGTAGTTATATCTATCCTGTTGAAATGGTAGGTGTCACAAATGCACTGGAACATTTTGAAAACTGTCACTGGAGAGTGGATCGAAGAAAGTTCTGGGTTAACCAGGCAGGACCTATATCAAAAGATGGCAGTCAGAAAAACTTCCCAAGTTCCACTTCCATGAAAAGAACAAGTGGTAGGAGCTAACAACGGCTCGCCATTATATAAACCCCAACGAAAAACCCTAAAATAAATCAGTACTGCTGTACTATTTTTTATACAACATTAAATGTGAGATTCACTTCAAATGAAATCTCCCAACACGGAAAGGAACACTGTCAACAGTGAAAATAGCCTTTCTTGAAAGCTTACCTTATAATGAAGGGTTCTCCATAATATATTTCCCAAATTTTAAATGTGCCACAACCAACGCCAAAACGTCGGATATACAAATCCATAATCATCCTTGGGAAATGATGATGACTCTCTCAATCTCTCAGAGGGGGTGGTCAAAAAACCTAGCAGGTCACTTCAAATCTTATATATCACAATTCATTAGTGATTTGACCTATAAAATGGTCGAAAAAGTTGACTACACAACTGCCTCTTCGATGGGTGACCGGAGAGTGAGCATAAAATGGCTTCCTGTCCTTCCTGTCACGTGATCTGTCACACCGAGTAACCTTGGGCTGTTCACGAGTCACAGAACAAGAATTAAATATGCGACAGAATGATTTCATAACTAAAGGCAACTTCACATGAAATAACAGGTTATGTGTTGGTTGACTATGTATGTGATCTTTAAAACCAAAAAAATTAAACTCTACAAATATTACCAGAACCCACTTAGTGTGAACCAATCCTTCCGGAACTAGAACCAACTATTCATTTACAACAGGTATTCGACATGTTCAGACCGAATCTCCCACGAAGTTGACGGTTCACTAGAAACTTACAAAGTGAATTTGTTCTAAAGGAACGCATCGACACAAAGGCGTCATTATCGTGCAAGTGAGAACTTCCACGAAGTTGACGGTTCACTAGGAACTTACAAAGTAAATTTGTTCTAAAGGAACGCATCGACACAAAGGCGTCATTATCGTGCAAGTGAGAACTTCCACGAAGTTGACGGTTCACTAGGAACTTACAAAGTGAATTTGTTCCAAAGGAACGCATCGACACAAAGGCGTCATTATCGTTCAAGTGAGAACGTTCCCAGAACTTGGAAACCCGCTTCAACAAAATGTTATCCCTGTTCAAGTGGTCAGTCGCACACACAAGTATAGGTGGTTGCCTACATCGCTGGGGCAATTCGGTCCGGGACGGAAAGAATGCCAAACGAGGACTGACTCTAGCTAATCTCATTATCAAAAGCGAAAATTACAGTAGGAAAAAAATAAACGCTACAGTATTTGAGCAGATAATGGCTGCGAAACAAGCGGCAGTAAAAATTGTGCTCAGATTGTGACTCTGTATGACCGCAGCTCGAAATGTAAATAACGGAGTTTAATAGTAATATGTCATTGGAATAAAAATTAAAAATTAAAAAGTAAACCAGTTCTGTGCTCAGCCATCAGTCTACCAGAGGTTGACCGATAAGCACTATGCGAAAGGTAAAATTCTGTTAAATGTCGGAAAGAAACTCAAAAGGGTATTTCAGAGGGTGCGAGACCTTCTGTCGAAGGCCAAAACATCACTAATCTGTGACTAGTAACAGCGGTATTTGAAAAACCTACAATTCACACAAAATAACGTCAGATGTAACAAAATATTCATCAGCCAATCATAAGTTCATATGAGGTTAAGATCTTCGACTCCTGAAGAAACTTAGCGACGTTCATCAGGAAATGAATATTATAATCATTGGACAGGCTGATACAGATGAAAACTTCAAGAGAAATTGAAAATTGTAACGGAAATTGAAGAGATATTTTACCAAAAAAAGTGTTATGTCATGTTGCACCCATGTTGCACCCCTACAACCAATCTCCAAAATTCGAACCGTTTCAAAGTTAGCAGGGAGGGGTGGGCTATAGAAAGCCGCACTGTATATTATATTGGTGTAATAATAATTATTTATGATGTTAGTTTCAAATGTTGTCCAGGATAATTTTACTTCACCAATTGCATTCACAATTACTTTATTGAAGAACATATCTTTCATCGCCTTGATTATTTGTATAATCATTCCTTTATAAGTATAGTAGTAATTTGCCGTGGTGGCCGTGCTGTAGGAACGTTCGCCTTTGGAGCGAAAGGTCGATGGTTCAAAGCATCGCATGGTCATCGGTCTAGTGCATGGCATCACACGTTAAAAGGTAAGGGCTGCGTCTTCCCTAGCTCACACAAGTCTCTCGAAGACTTCCGAAAGTTGCGCGTTGGGGTGCAATCGGTTGACGGAAATAACAATTTCAACAACAATAACAATTTTAACAACAATTGTCAAAATGAAAATCATATAAGAATTCTCTAATTAAATGAAAAACTCAAATTTGTGTCATCTCTGATCCAGCTGAATTCTCTGATTTGGGAAAGCGCTTTCGAAGATTTTGACTAGGCTCGCAACTTTACATTCGTTTTTATTTTGTCAGGTGTGTTCTTGCAACAATGATGCTACTAGCTGGCACTACACCTTTTTCAATTGTTATTCAGAAAGTGTAACTTGAACTTCAGATTAGTAACATATGTTTTTCAGAAAATTTAACTTGTAATTCAGAATTGTTGATTGTAATTCAGAAACCGTAACATGTAATTCAGAATAATCAATTGTATTTCAGAAACCGTAAGATGTAATTCAGATTAGTAAATTGTATTTCAGAAAGCATCAATTGTAATTAAGATTAGTCAATTGTATTTCAGAAAGCGTCAATTGTAATTCAGAAACAATCACTTGTATTTCAGAAACCACCAAGGACTTGATTAGTAAGAGTAGGGAATGTGAGAATAACGAATTATTTATTAGTAAACATTATTATGAATAATAATATTATTTATCGGCCAACGGGACATGTCTTGGAATGCTAAAGCTGTAGCATGGTGAATGGTGGTGTGTTGTGCAGCAAACAATGTATCCACCTGCACAAAACTTCTTTATTTCAATTAGACGTTTATTTGACATTCCGTAGTTAGTTTCAACTGGCCTTGATAGTTGAACGCATGAATCACGTTCGAGAATATGTACATACGGGTTGATCCTGGTTTCTGAATTACAGTTGATACTTTCTGAATAACAACTAACGCTTTCTGAATTACATTTTACACCTTCTGAAATACAATTAACAAATCTGAATGACATGTTACGGTTTTTGAAATTCAAGTAACTAATCTGAATTAAATGTTACGTTTTCTGAAATACAAGTTACCAATCTGAATTACACGCTACGGTTTCTGAATTACAATTCATTATTCTGAATTACAATTTATTCCTTCTGAAATTCATTTTATACTCTCTGAATTACAATTAAAAAGGTGTAGAGACTGCATACCCATGATGCATAAATTCCATCACCTCGCGTATATCAAAGTTGCCAAGTGATGGATACGGATTGTTGATAACAACTCTTCTTGGTTTGTTTTTACTGTTTGAAATTGGTGATTTTCACAAAACTTGCTAGAAGCCAGTTGATTCTCCTATGAACTATGAATAACTATTCAAAGTTAAAGTCATTGGCAACTTCTTTTAGGTAAAATAGTGAGTAGGAGTAGACAGTGTATCTGTATATTTGCTGGAAATTATTTGAGTTACAAGATGAATGCAAATAAAATCTCATCCATCATTAAAACAGCAGCAAATTGTAGATTATCTTCTGTTTTGGAGTTGATACTCTTTTTACAGAAAAAGAACAGCTCAACCTACATTATCTAATGTGTTTCTTCGAGGTCTTTCAGGAAAAAAATTGTTGAAATTTTTTTCTACTGTTCAGTCATCAAATGCTCATGAATAATTCTGAACTCACGCCAACAAAATACTCGTCTTTCTCACCTCACGACTTTTGGAAAGTACACTCGGATCTACAATCTTTTTGAATGTCGTGTCTTAATTTTCATCAAATACACGAATAAAATTCCAATTTAATTCTAATCATCGACAACACAAATAGACAGGTTTTGTATCACGTTTGATAAACGCCACAATTAATAATGTTCAACCGTACACTGACATCACTCCATTCAGTGTCATTCTATTCCAGAGAGATCACTTCTCAAAAGCAGAAACCTGGAAGCTTAATTATTTAATCTTGCCAGAGGAAAAGAACAGAATAATTTAATTTTGGTGTCCAGGAATATAATTTTTTGAAAAATATACAGATCATGCGATGTCACACTGCTTGGCAAAGTTGAACATTTTGAAATCGCTATACTTCAAGTGTTTCCAGCTTTTGGAATTTCTTGAAATAGCAGGTGATTCTATAACATTCAATCATTTCAAATTTATAGCACGACTACCAACGGTATACAGGCTGTTTCTTTTATAATGTGGTAGCATTCCTATATTCTGAACCGTAATAGATACAATGACGATTAAATAGGAAAGAAGGTAACTATTGTGGTGAGCAGTGAGTTTCTCACAAAGGGAGTTATACAGGGAAAACTAAAAATGATGTTTTTGTTTTTTTACGAAAAGAATTGTTATTTCAGAAAATATAAAAAGAATGGAAAAAGAAAATTTCATTGTATTCAAAATTAACTAGGTATAACGATGTAACATTGAATCTTTAATTAAATGTATCGTGTCAACTCGACCACTATCAACTTTTTTTTTAATACGGATCTGTCTTTTTTATTACAAATATTGATGAAGCGATAAAATCACAATCCAGTGGTATATCACTCTTGAAATTTTTATAGCGTTTCATTTAAAATAACTAGCATCCTCAGTGACAACAATCTTCAATTCCGTTCGTTGGTTCGTTTATGAATCCCACAAAACCTAACGCTTCGATATAAATTATCAGAGACGTTTTAGATAAATGTATCTATGAAAATTATACCTGGTGTCCCAGATTTTTTCATACAGCCAATATCTCAGTTATGCTGCTTAGAAAAAAAAAATGAAAAAAAAAATGCACTTATATCAATCCCGTATAACTTCAAAGCTTTTGTGTTAAAGTCAACTTCTGTCAAACTATTCCTGAGAAACTACCCCTAACCTCAAATTTTCAAATTGTACCCTATAATTTTTTTCTGAATTGGGACCTGCAGTCAATTCTTATTTCAACGATGTATCACACATGATATTTTGACAGATGTCAAACTGACAGAATAAGTGAGTTTGAACAATAATGTACAAAATTCCATAACACAGAATTGATTGATAACCCTAAACTATAAAAGCTGCTCAAATTGTCTACCATTACCATACTGGATTTCTCAGATTATTTCATACAGCCAATATCTCAGTTATGCTGTTTAGAAAAAAATGAAAAAAAATGCACTTATATCAAACCCGTATGACTTTGTAGCTGTTGAGTCAAAGTCAACTTTTGTCAAACTACCCGTGAGAAAGTACTCCCAACCTCAACTTTTCAAGTGGCACCATACACATTTTTTTTGAGAACTGCAGTCAATTCTTACTTCAATGATGTATCACGCTTGATATTTTGACAGACGTCAAACTGACAGAATAACCGAGTTTGAACAATAATGTACAAAATTCCATAACACAGAATTTATGAATAACCCTTGAACATGTCTACCATCACTATCATTTATGCATGTTTAAAATCATTTTCTCCGGTACTGTGGTGCAGACGTGTAAAATCTTCTCTTGTAAGTCGTTCAAGTCTATTGGTATTATCATACACGATTTTCTTCAAATATCCCTACATATCTTTCCATACAGTTCATATCTCAGTTATGCTCCTTCGGATTTTATTTAGTACACTTGCGTCAAACCCATATGATTTTGAAGGTGTCATGCCAAAGTCAACTGTTGTCAAACTATCCCTGAAAAAACACCCCCAACCTCATTTATTCAAGTGGCACCCTATACATATTTTTTATGACTTGTGTAGTGTAATCGATTCTAACTTCAATAACTATGTATCACACTTGATATTTTGACAGACATCAAACTCGCAAAATTAGCATATTCGGTGTAAACAGCATTTTATATTAAATAATTTTGGTTTAAATTTTTGGCTCATGGTGTACTTCATTCGAATCGAGTAATAAAAACTGTCAATGCTGTTGATCATTTCTTTTGTTATCTTCGTTTTTTGACAGTTGTTCTTGCACGCGTCTTTCAGTCAGTTTGATAATAAATTCAAGAAAAATGCCTTTCACATTCACTCCAAATGAGTATGTTGATATGTTATTAATTTTTGGTGAATACCGGAAAAATTCCCGTGCTGACGTCGAATTATACCAACAGCGTTTTCCCGATCGACGAATACCAAATCATACCACATTTTCTTATGTAGAGAACAAAATGAGAACAGGAGAATTTCCAGGAAAAGGTAAGCATGTTCATCATGCTGCATCAGTGCAAACTGAGGAAATGTGTATTAATGTATTGGCCTATATGGAGGCTCACCCTCATTTTTCTATTCGAGCACTATATGACGAAGTTGGAATAAGTAAGTCGTCTGTGCATATAATTATAAAAACGCATAGTTATCATCCTTTCAAAATACATATGCACCAGGGGCTACGACCTGATGATTTTGAAAGGAGAAAAAATTTTATTGCCACTATGCAAGTTTTGATTGAAAATAATCAAAGTTTATTGGATCAGATCATGTGGAGTGACGAATCAAGATTTCACAATAATGGAACAGTGAACCGACATAATATGCATTATTGGTCACTTGAAAATCCTCATTGGGTGCGAGAAACAAATTTCCAAACTATATGGGGCATGAATGTATGGTGTGTGGTGTTCAATGGACGTTTGATAGGCCCTTATTTTTATCAACACACTCTGACGGGGCGTAAATATCTGGAATTCTCACAAAATGACCTTCAGAGACTGCTACATGTTATTCCTCAACAAGAAAGACAACTCATGTGGTGGCAACAAGATGGTGCTCCACCACATAATCACCAAATTGTAACCGAATATCTCCATCAATATTTTCCAAATAGATGGATAGGAAACAGAGGTTCTATTAGGTGGCCAGCACGTTCGCCAGATCTGACACCGTTAGATTTTTTTCTGTGGGGGTATTTGAAGAGAATCGTGTATGAAACTAGACCAATAGACTTGAATGACTTACAAGAGAAGATTGTACACGCCTGCACCACAGTAACGGAGGAAATGATTAGAAAATCTTGTACTAGAGAACTGATAAGGCGATTTGAAGCATGCATGAATAATGATGGTAGACATTTTGAGCAGGTTTTATAATTTTTGTTATCAACAAATTCTGAGTTATGAAATTTTGTACATTATTGTTCAAACTCACTTATTCTGTCAGTTTGACATCTGTCAAAATATAATGTGTGATACAGCGTTGAAATTAGAATAGACTGCAGTTCACAATGCAGACAAAAAATATATAGGGTGTCATTTGAATATTTGAGTTTAGGGGTAGTTTCTCAGGAATAGTTTCACAGAAGTTGACTTTAACACAACAGCTTCAAAGTCATATGGGTTTGATATAAGTGCAGTTTTTTAATTTTTTTTTTTCAATCAGCATAACTGAGATATTGGCTGTATGTAAAAATCTGGGTCACCCGGTATTCACACTATAAACATGCATGAAAGATATCTGTAGTTTCAGAGAAGAACGGAAGCAATTTACCTCAGAAAAAAAAACTAAGAGAAGAAGGAATCAAACAAACAGAAAACATAAGAGTGATCTTATGACTCATTGGGGGAAAATAAAACCAATACAGAAAATGAATTCTAAATGTAAAACTACATTAAATGATCGAATTGATGACCTTTTTGCTGAATGCACATTAGTTGTCTGTCCATACAATTTCTTATTTTTTGTTTGAGATGGTCAATATCTGTGCTAGGTGTCAAAAAAACTTTATTCATCATGTATTCCGAGACAAACAAATCTGAAGGGGGAAAGGTCTGGGGATCGTGCTGGCCAGGTAATTGTTCCATTGTTTCCAATCCATTTTGTTGGGAATATTGCATATAAATGTTCTCTTACTATTGCTGCAATATGGGGAGGCGCACCGTCTTGAAAATATTGTATTTCACGGCGGATATTCAATGGCAATTCATGTAGCCATGAAACTCATTGGATAAAAATGTAAATACATTCCACCATTCAAATGCTCACCGTGAAAGAAAGGACCTAGTATGGTTTTTTCCACAATTCCCAACCAAATATTTATTCCGAACCTTTCCTGGAAATTGGTTTCTCTATGTAGGTGTTCATTTGTATTATTCCACCTATAATGGATGTTTCTGTTAAATCAACCGTTGTAAGTGAATTTTGATTAGTCGGTCCATATTATTTTTATAAAAATATTTACAACTTCTCTATTTCTACGTCTTTACCACATCGCAAATCGTACTCTCCTTCCGTAATCCCTTTCATTAAGGTGATGAACTGTTACATTTGTATTTGTTCTTTTTTTAAATATCTTGGTAGATTTTACAGAAATCCCTAGTTCGTGAGCAATTTCTCTTAAAGAACAATCATGATTAGAAATATTTTTGTAACTGCCCAACCCTAAAAAAAGTTATTTTTTTCACACTTTGTCAATCTTTGTAAGGTAATATTTGCTTACCCAAAATATTTATCTGGTTCCTCATACTTCCAGTAACAACACATTTTCTACTTTTATTTCTGTCAGGTATAGCTCACCCTATACATATTTCTTGCCAAAAGAGGATTTCTATTTGATTTTGCATAAATAAATAGCATATGATGATACGCAGCTGTACTTTTCTTTCAAATTGGATGATTTTACTCCTAGCATAAATACAATAAACAGGGAAATAAACCATCTAGTTGATTTGTCAAAGAAACATGCTCTGAAAATCAATATTAGTAAATGTTCTGTTATGGTGTTTGGAAGGCCGCACACAAAATCCAAAGTTAGTGCGATACATATAAATATAGATGGAAATGAATAACCTGTCGTAAGCAACATGAAAAATTGTGGGGTTATTATCGATGACGAACTAAAATTTAGAAAACACATATCGAGTCTAATTCAAAAATCATTCGGGAAACTAAGAATTCTTTATCAGCATAGACATACCCTGAACACAAATACAAAATTGTTATTATGCGACGCTTTGATTCCCTCAAATTTCAATCATTGTGATACTGTTTACCATAATTTTCTGAATACCACTGAACTGCAACGAGTCCAGAGGGTACAGAATGCATGTATGAGGTTTTCATTTGGAATCAGGAGAAAAGATCATATTTCGCATAAATTAAAAACTGCTAATTGGTTGAATATGTACAATAGACGCATACTTCATATTTCAGTATCATTTCACAAAATTATAATGTTGAAAACACCATCGTACCTACACGAAAAACGTGAATATCAGGAATAAGTCTATCCATATCACTAAACATACCAAACAACAATTCAAGAGGCCATTCACATATAACGTAGCGCATGTTTATAATGATATCACAAACAACTTTAAATACTCTAGCATTGTATCTTTCAAATTTAAATAAAAAAAATGCTATTTTCTAATCAATAACAAATTATTATCTTTTCTCATAACGCGTTGAATGATTGTTTGATTAAAAGGTAGTAAGTATATAAAGTTTTGGTAGTTTTTAGATAGAAATGTAATAGTTAAAATTAGTTTAGCAATAGATCGTAATGTGGTACTTATATAAAGGTTTTGGTAATACATAAATATATATATAGAAATTTTGTATTTGTTAAAATTAGTTTGGTAAACAGGTACAAGAGGAAGAATGGATGATAAATCCAATCTTGTTACCTTTTGGCAGATATCGATCTTCTCTCTTTTTTCCCCATTTGTAATGAAGTCAAATCTGTCAATAAATAAATTTATTATTATTATTATTATTATATCAGTCTCTTCATCACTTGAATACATTCTTCATGATGTAACGTGATGCATAAACGTCTGACAGTTCTTAACAGATATCAACAACTCATTTATTTTTCTTGCCATAGAAACCAAGCAAAAATGTTAAATGTAGTGAGATTCTATTTAATTGTACCGAATTAGACAACAATCGTATTTTGACCAAAGATATTTTCGTTACTTCCAGGATTGAGAATTATACAAATATTCCGTAAAAGAATGGATTAACGAGAAATCAGCCTTGAAACAAGGAATAATGTAATAAAAAAATTTCCAAAAAGGAAAAAAAAACGAATGTTCGATGTGTTGGGGCATCTTTTCATCGAAATTATTCGGTAATGTCTGCAGAATGCCAATAGTTGAATGAGTTTTGAAAAAATCAAAACAATTTACAAAATAACTAACGACGGACCGTAATCATAAATTGTTGTCAATGATGATGCTAGTTATTTTGAATGAAACGTTATAAAAATAACAAGTGTGATAAACCGCTGAATTGTGATTTTATCGCTTTATCAATATTTGTACAGGTCCGTATTTGAAAAAAAAAGTTGATGGTGGCCGTGTTGACACGAAACATTCAATTGAAGATTTAATGTTACACCGTCATAGTACATTTTGAATACGATAAAACTTTCCTTTTCCATTTTTTTATATTTTCTGAAATTACAATTCTATTCGTAAAAAACAAAAACAGCATTTTAAGTTTTCCCTGTATAACTCGGGAAGGTCGAGAGACCCTGTAAATTTTCTTTGACAAACTTACTGCCCACCACAATAGTTACCTCTTTCCCCATTTAATCTTATTTGAATTTATCACGGTTTAGAATATAGCAATGTTACCACATGAAATTTGTTTTTTCGTTACGACGACGAACCTCAAAAGTCTTCGACAGACTTGTGCGATCTAAGGAAAACAGCCATTACCTTTTAACGTATGATGCCATGCACGAGACCGGTGATTGTGCTCGGAATTGAACACACGCCCCTATGATTGAGAAGCGAATGCTCTCCCATTACGACCAGCACAGCCTATTTCACATATTAGTGGTATACGAGACCCTGTTAAAAATAATTACTTTCCACCGCATCAGGTTTTACATTATTTTAATGAACCTTAATTGCAAATTTCATTACCACATCTGATATATCAGTTATTCGAGTTACCATCCAGGAAAATAGTTTCCAACTCTAATACATCCCGCCGCTTTTCCAACAAACTTCCGCAAGTTCTTGCTGAAAAGTTCCGATCTGAATAAGCATATTTGGGATAGCGCAAACTTTTATACGATCGTTGTTACTCGCCAAAACACTTTCGTTCGCACTGTTAGGAATTTTATGAAAGATTCGAAGCATAACCCTAAAGTTGAAGCAGAGTGATATCGCAGTCCAATAAACGTAATTGGGTTATTCCGAGGTACGATATAGCAGCCACGTGTGAATTGGATTGGTCAACAAGTTTCATTTTATTGCTGTCTCGAGATACTCAGAAAATATGAGACCTGTAGTAGGCTTTCGGCACTGATTACAAATCTATATAAAAAGTTATGATTTTGTCCGCATTTTGACATTCCATTGCCAAAAATAAAACCACTTATTACTTATTATATTAAGCTGCAGCTAGATAGAGAGAAGCAAATTAAAAAACAATATAGAAAAACAGTTAGATACACGGAATTTGCTAGTAAGATTTTGATAACAGAACATAGACATTCTGAACTCAAATGATTTTAAAGGAAATGAAAGATAAAAACTCTTTAGGTATTGATGAAATTTCAGTAAATAGAATTGAAAACCTTCCTGACTCAGCATTAATGTCCTTAGTAGAACTTAATAATATTTCCTTAAGAACTGGCAACTTTCCCCATTTTCTGAGTACTTCCTTGGTTATTCTCATTTACAAAGGGGGTAGTGAGAGCGATCCTACAAATTACCGTCCCATCTCTCTTACACCTAGTCTCGCAAAAATAATTGAAGCACCGAACAATTTGGATTTCAACCAAACAAAGGAACCAATGATGACTTATTCTATTTTATGTTCAAGACATATGAGAAAATAAATGTAGGAGAGTGTGCTGCGGCGGCATTCTGTGATTTTTCCAAAGCATTCGACTGCGTAAATCTCGAAATATTACTGCGGAAACTCCAGCATTACGGATTTTGGGACATTAGTCTAAAATGGTTCAAAACCTATTTAAGCAACCGTAGTCAATCAGTGCACAGTAGCTCATACTCCACTATATTGAATATATAATTCGGAGTACTCCAAGGCTCAGTTTAAGGACCAGTTCCTTCTCTATATTAACAACCAAATTGAATATTACTGCAAAGATAACCCTTTTCGTAGATGACACTTCCATACTGTGGTATGACAAAACGGATCATTAGCTTGCAGAAAAAGTTGAAAAAGAGATAGTAACAATCAAGCAATGGTGTGACTGCAACTCACCAGTAATAAATTTGAATAAAACCAACATAATAACATTCCGCTGTTATCTTCCTGACATACCTTTGGCTAATTATTATATAATCAATACAACAATATCAAGAAAACTCGGTTTAGATATAGACAATATATCGAAGTTTGATTCACACATTAAAAATCTTTGCAATAAATTAGCATCAGGTTGTTACGCAATACGGGTAATATCAAATGAGCTGGGTTATTCGGCGGCAAGGACTGCGTACTTCGCCCTAATCGAATCTCATCTGAGCTATGGAATTGCATTTATTTATATTACAAAAAAGAAATTTTAGACCTAGAGAGTCTTGTGGAGAGCTATTCAAAGAATCCAGAATTGTTACTGTTGTCCCTTTACACATTCTGGAATCTGTCAGTTTGATCCACAAAAATAAAACTACTTTAGATAGAGTCGGCTAACAATACAACACGGGCAGAGCAACTCCCTCAAACTACCAATACCTAGCAACACAGCTGTGAAGGATTCTATAATTTACAATGGTGTTAAGATGTACAATCACCTGTCAATCAACATAAAGAATTTAACATGTATCAGACAGTTCGGGAAAAATCTAAAAAATATATTAATTCAGCAAGCTTTCTACGATATTGGAGATTACTTCACCACCACTTTATATAATTATTTTTATAGTATATTCGTAGCTATTATTGTATTTGTATGTATATACAGGGCAATTCAAATTAGACCCCCACCACTGGGATCTCCTAAACTACAAGAGATACGTCGAAGCTTGAATTGTGGCAAAGTTGCGTATTCAGGTGCTTAACAAAATACTGTTTTGAAACTTGGAAAATTCCGAGTATTTCCCGAAATATCAGGAAAAAACTGAAAATCGTAATTTTCGTTTTTTTTTATCGTTATTTGACAAAATAGCTCAAAACCAAAAGTACATTTTCATTGATCCGACGTTTATTCTTCTGGCATTCATCATCAACTTTTTTTCTGTTATGGGGGCCATATTGTTTTTTATACAGAAAAATAGTGATTCTCATTCTGATTTCATTGATGTATAATTTGTTATGATTTGCACTTCTGAAACCACAGATATTAAAAAAAAACAACTTCATCGGAGATGGTCATGACTCCATCGAAAAATTTTGTTTAATAAACACTAGTTGTCAGAACTCATTAAACATCATAAGTTTGCACAAATACTTCAGTCGAAATGTCCTCATTCTCAAATGAAGAAAAATGAAATATGTTGAAACTTTGTTATAAATTTGATAGGAATAGTACGAAAACGGTAAAAAATTTATTTTCAATCACAACAGCCGGATAGATTCGGAATTTTGGACAAACACTTAGCTGAATACGGTGCGTTTCAAGAAAGTATCCAAAACTGTAAAGTCAGGTGACCTTGCCGGCCACCTCACTGGTCCAGAATTTCCTAACCAACTATTAGGAAATCTTTGGTGTAAATATTCGCAAACTGCTCTTTTATTGTGTGGAGGAGCCCCGTCATGCTGAAACCAGCAGCTGTTATAATTAACAAGGAGAAACGTATCCATATATTCTTCGAATTCTTTTCTTAAGAACTGAAGATAGGTTTCCCCGTTCAAAGTATTAGAGAAGAAATGAGGTGCAAGTATTCGGTCGTCATAAATTCCAGCCCACACATTCAAACGAAACCGAACTTGTGGTCATTATTTCTGTTAAAAACACCACAGTTCGAAAAAGTACTTTCGTCGGTCCAAATAATGTTTTTCAAGAAGTTTGTAGGGTCTACCCTATTCGAGAGCCAGCTACAAAATTCCATTCTTCTCTCAGGATCACCTGGATGTAATTTTTGTGAAATATGTATCTTATAATAATAATAATAATAATAAATGTTCTTTATTTTAAATGGCGGAGTTTAGCGGAGTATAACATTATAACTTCAATTTTCTATTCTACCTATTCTGAAAGATCTTATATGATCAAAAATTACACCTGGCAAGTAAATGTGTTTACTGTTTTACTAATGATGATATTTTTACCGCATTGAGTTCATGATTCATATAATTTTTTATAAATTTGTGCTTATCAATTTCATACGTCTAAATTTTTCTAAAATTTTTCCTCGTTTACAATATTTATCCAAAACTCTCGTTACCAATCTCCATGTTTTTCAATCGCGATTCCTTTTTCTCCCAGTCTCATACAACACTCAACATTTTTTATTATAGTTTCAATGATACCTGTATTTTCCCATATTCTTATTCTAATCATGTACAACTGATCCATGTTCAGAGAAGCTATTTTAAATTTCTCTTTGATTTTCACATCTATTGAATTTTTTTTTGTAAACCAGCTATAAATCTTCAATTGCCACATTTTTCTGGCCAAATACCAAAACGAAAGGGATCCTTTATGATACTCGACGAGTTTTGATCGTATCTTGGCGATGATTCGATTGTCTCCTTACTAACATATTTCTGGCTTCAACATATTCCGATGTGGTTTCAAGACTCCAATTTTTATGTTTGGATAGATACATTCATTATTGAAGCGTTATTGAAACAATAATGCGAAGTGTTCACTTTTTTTCCTCGTCAATTGTAAGTTCGAAGATTTCGCCAATATTTTCCTGATATTGAAGCAATATCATCACATAATTGTGCTACTTTGGGTCATTCGTGGTATTGAAAGACTGCGAAATAATATGTGAACATAGGATTTTTTCCACATTTCCCAGGTTTTTGGAGAAGACATCCCAAAGCAGGGCTTATGGGAGCAATGAAGATCTGAGACCCACAGTATTGGAGACTCGCTTCAGGGTATGAGAGAATAATTAAATTCGTTCATATAGCATTATTTCAGATGATTACTGTTACTAAGATACCAAGTTTTGTTTTGACAGAAGTCGTAAATAAAAGTTTCAAAAAGAAGCAAACGTAAAAAATATTTTCAGTTACGCTTTTCACTCCACGTGCAGCTCTGTACAACATATTTATTCATTTAATCGTTCATTGTACTTGTTGTACAATTGTTAATAAATACTCAAAGATCCTTCGAAAGTTTATTTTGGACAGCCTCCTAACCCCACACTTATCAGATCAAGACCACGTGACCTAGCTCGCTCTCGAAGAATCTACACACAGCTTACATAGCTCTGTGGCAGATGGTAGGAATCGAACCAGGTTCTACCACTACGACCACTTTTCTATTGTTGGTATTATTATGAATATCGTATTTAAATGGAGTCGTCATACTTTCAAACTATATTCTTGAACTCTTTTTCTACTAACATAATGACTATGGGTTTTTTTTCATTGGACGATTTGTCAATCCACTGTAGTAATTCAACACTTATCACCCTGTCAGTAGAATGATACGCAATGAATCATTTGAGACCAAATAATATAACAATCAGTGGGTACTTGAAATTTACTAAAATTTTTTTTTGAATATTCTGGAATAACTGTTTTCATCAACCATCGATCCATGTAACACTATGTAATGAGCACAGATTACAGACTATATGCACATTCTTTCCATGAACTGAACTACAAGTGAAAAATCCATACGAAATGAGAAACTACAACGAACTGCTCCAGACTGACAAATTATCACAGATTAGTGTCTGTAGCGAGGAGATAAAGCACATTTTATTACATTTTTCACTAGCGAGGTTTGAAGTCATAGCTTGGGGATGCTTTGATATTGAGATAAAACTGAGCGAGTTTTTACTATACCAAGTTTTTCATTTGATGCTTTTACCAAATAAAGTTCTGGAACAAGGTACATACAATATATTCAAAACCATATTCTGGATTTGAAAATAAATCATTATTCAATATAGATTTTCAATGTTTGTTTGAAAGTTGTAGACTATGTTCAATTATTTCGGACTTTCAATGATTTTCTTTTATAATTCGTGTTTTTCAGTACGTTCCGAATGCTCTTATCCACAGTCATCTTCATGTCAGTTCTGACAAGTTTCCCAATGCTTACAATCGTCTAACTACCATGGTAAACTTGATATCTAGCTAATGAATTCTGTTAAGCCTAATTCCTCGTTTTCAGTTTTTCTTCCTACTATATGCACATTGTAATTAGGATGACATTTCTCCAATTCTCGCCAAAACCATCTATACAAAAAAAGGAACAGGTTATTTTTAGAATACAAAATTAATTCTGGAAATAATATAACGAGAAATGAAATTAACTTGAATTATAGAAAAATAATCAAGTGACGAACTCTTAAATGGAAGGAAAAACTTTTACTGAAAACAAATGTACAGAACTGAATAAATACGCTGGGTGAAAAAAGTGCAGTACTCAATAAAATAGAGGCTTTCAATATGAATTATTCTAGAGAAGCGTAAGTTCTTGCTCTGAAATTCCTTATACCCAATAATATGTCCCCAAAGATGAAACGGCTACAGAATTATTTCTAGCACCTGCGAATATAAAAAATGAATATTAAGGAATCACCTAAGAAAATTACTCAAGGACTCCTGCAATATATGTTGTCGATTATGGTTGATTTGAAATTTTCTAGGCTACTTTATTGATGATTTCCTGAACAACAAAGCCTTCTAGATAAATGTGTATGGCCAGCATTCTTCTAGCAAAGAAAACAGATGTTGTGGAGAAGAAAACTCCATTAGGCATAGACCTGTGGACGGGTGTAAAACATTTGTAGAGGAAAATATACCACTAGAGTACTTCACTTTACTGTAGTGATTCATAAGTAGTTTTTTGTGCTAGGAACAATCTGGCAGACCTCGCAGAATATCAATGATTTTTTTTTTAATAATCAAGTTACTGCTATGAAATCTGATAAGTTTTAATTTATTTTCAAACTGCAGGACCTCATAGAAACATGAAGCATCCATCCCAGTTATCGCTGATAGAAATTAAAGGAATATGTATCTGTAATGTCTTTTAAATACTGATGAATATCGAATATGGCTCTATACGGATTTGCGGTTTCACTATCCAACTTGGATCTCATAAATTCTCGTAAATATTTGTTTATCAGTCTCTATATGAGACATTTTTGGCAGGGATTGGCCGCAGTGGAGGGCCTGATAGGGGTCCACTCACGTTCAAACCTACTGGGACGAAATAAATGGCCACTGGGTATCACTGCCGCGACTTCATGTTTCGACAAAATTCATTTATATAAAAATGTTAAGCGCTTAGTAATTTCGAAAGGCGCTTCGGAGCGTTTGAGTGCTAGCGAGCACTTTCGTTATATGCTTCGAGGCACTGAACACTGAGTTCTGGTCCAAGAAAGTGCTTGGGAGCACAGTGCTTACGAGTACAAAAGCCCCTTGAGTGCTTTCACGAGCACTAACCCAGTCAACACAGAACGGTCTCAGAGTTAATAATAGTGGAATTCACATTCATGTTTCAGATCACACCTGGAAATCGCAAAGTGACTTCCATTATTATCGCATAAACGTCTATTCGGTGCATCGTCGGTCAGTTCGAGACAACAAAATGTGATGCAAAATGTGACTTGAAATTAGCCCCATGTGACATTCCTTTTATACTCCGGAATAGAATGCTCATTGAGACCTTTTCGATGTAACAATGTTAAATTGGATGAACTGATACTTATTCAAAAATGCGCTTCACTTTCTGATTCTTCTGTGTCATGAATAAAACAAACCTCACCATGTTTCAACATAAATAGAAATTATACCTCAATTACTAATGAATTACGGTTCATATGAATTACGGTTCATATGGAATGGAATGCTAGAAAACAAATGCGTGAATTAACCGCGAACAAATAGTAGTTTCGAATGGGACACAATCTACTCCACTCTCAACAAATATTGGCCTACCGCAAGTTTACTATCTCCAACCTTGTTCCTTATTATGAATAACAACCTACCTATTATTGCACCAGACAAAACTGATTCGAATTTCATTACAAATAGGGAACTTTCACAGAATATAGCTCTCAAAATGAATGAATGGTCTAAGAAAAATGGCTTAAGTCTCAATAATAAGAAATCACAGATGATTCACTTCGAACATAAAAATAAACCTTTGATTTATAGCATTTTAATTCAATCAGGTAATGGAAACAACATACAGCAAATAGATAGCACAAAATTCCTGGGAGTCCATCTGGACAGCAAACTATCCTGGGTCGCGCACACAGAGTCTTTATGCAAATCCATTAACTCCCTTTCCTTTCTATTTCGTAAACTTATACCACATGTTAGTGATTCCACACTGCTTATGCTTTACTATGGGCAGAGTGTTACTCTAAATTATCATACGGTGTAATATGCTGGGGAAACTCACAAAATATAGAATCGATACTGATAACACAAAAAAATATAATTCGCCAAATTGCAAGGGTACTCCGAAGGTACTCATGCAATGGGCTTTTCATTAAAAATGATATTTTAACAGTAACATCAATATACATCTTAGCCTGCTCGGTATATGTGAAAAGTAGGATCAACAACTACAAAACCCATGAGAACATCCATAACTACGATACTCGTGGAAAGAACAAACTGTGTACCCCTCAGTATCGCCTTTGTAGTGCAAAGGATGGTCCCCATGCCATGTCGATAAAAATATTCAATAACCTACCGTCGGAAATAAAGAATATCACCAATATGCTTAAGTTCAAACTAGAATTGAAAAATCATCTGTTACCCAGAGTTTATTATTCACTAGACCAATTTTTTAATATGTAAACTTGTTGTGATATTGTACCTGCGTGACCGTTTTTTTATTCATATATAAATAAGTGTTTTATAACTAGTCTGACGCACCCTATATCGAACATGTTTTTGTATTATTTATAGAGATAAAAAAGGAAATAAAGAGAATGTTTTTAATTTTTGATTCCGTACATAATTTTCACAAACAAAAAAAATATGCAAACTCTATATCTGAATCATAAATAAATTATACAGCAATGTAAAAAAATCTATAATTCAAATCCAATCCTCTGGACAGCATTTTCTTCGCTGTGAAATCATCAGTACCTAAATCAGTGTAAATCACTGAATTCAAGTTTCTACTCACCGTTCCGGTCTTTGAAGGGATACAGTTCTTGCTAGAAATAATAATTTGGCAATGTTAATCAACACATTTGATTCAACTATTGAAATAAAAATAATCATACAGAACACTACACACTATCAGAAGTAACTGAAGAATATTTAAAGAATTACGTCAACCAAATACATATTCTACTTTACTCCCGAATTGACAAACAACTCTGGCCATTTTGTGTAGTGAAGCTGATGTCATGCCCAATTTTGTTACCAACCTAATTCGTTCTATACTGACAAAATCGCAATGAAACCAAAATTCATGTTGATGTGCTTTGCATTTTTTTTCACATTTTGTGCCTCAAAGCGACACTAACGAGAAGAAAATTGTGAATAATTCATAACATTTAGCATCACTATATATATATATATTTTCATTCACGGTAACGTCCTTGTTTAAATTATATAAAAGACTTAACCTATTAATGGGATTTGAGGGTAGACTTCAGATAACAGCTTCACTTGGAAATATTGAAATTAAAAATATATCAAAATTTAACTCTCATGAATTCTCACATGTTATCAGAAAAACGTCCAAAGACAAATCTATTATAATGACTGTATACTCAGCTTGAATGCTTTGACAATTTCAGGTAAAGGAAAGAGACTGATTATTATGTCACATTGGAAATGAACATATGTTTGTTCCTGGTGCTTTATGGGCATTTGAATCTAAGAAAAAGGGAGACTACCATGATGAAATGAACGGGGAATCATTCGAAAACTGGGTTTCACAGGCACTGCCTAGACTAGACGAAAATGCCGTAACTGTTTTGGACAATGCGCCATATCACTCAAGAAAATTAGAAAAAATTCCTACTACCGCTTCTCGAAAGGCTGATATTTCAAGCAAGGTTACGTACGAAAAATATCCATTACAATGATTTCCTGTTGAAAGCACAATTATTAGTGATTGTTAAACAACATAAACATAAGTACAATAAGTACATAGTCGACGAAATGGATAGAAATCAAAACAAAATGGTTTTAAGATTGCCTCCATACCATTGCGAATTGAACCCCATCGAACTCATTTGGGCTGCAATAAAAAATTATGTCGCTGCTAAAAATAATACGTTCAAATTTTCTGATATGAAAGACTTGTTTGGAGAAGCTGTAGGAACGATTTCTACAGAAGTGTGGAAGAATTGTGTGTCACATGTTATTGACAAGGTAGAATAAAAGATGTGGGAGTTGGATAACATTATGGAAGCACACGCTGAAATTGAACCAATTTTAATTGATTTCGATGATAGCAGTTCATCTACATCAGATTAAATGAAACATTTCAGAATTTGGCGTTTTTCTTCCCAATTTCACTACACCACAACTTCAGTTGAGTTGTCAAAAATTATATTTCTTCGAATTATTCAAGAACGGTTCTGAATACGGCCCTGCCTATTTCACCACTCCGGCATCGATGATCACGAAGTAACAGCGTGCATTTGTTTTGATGCGGCTTGACCTGGAGTTGCATAGAGTATAAGTCTAAATGCTACTCATTTTGTTACCATGATAATCAAGAAAGCTACATCTCCTAGTTATTTGTGTTAACTTGGAAGCACTGTGCTTTGGGACAGCTCTGGTGTTGACCCGCTCTGGTTTTGACTGCAAAAACCATCTGAATCGACTTGGCATTCTATGATTTGGTGGCGGTAACTTGTCTTCGCCCAATATTCGAGGTGCGTCTAAAATTTGGCGGATTCTCCGGATTGTCAGGTTCTGCTACAGATGGTCTTCATCGAGAGAATTTGATCAAACTTCGGTGAAAGTGGGTGCCGTCATTTATTAAAAACAGTTGACAATAGTAAGAAGCAGTTAGTATGAACAGACCACTGGCAAAACAACATAAAACTTCATTTTAGTAAATAAGTATTTTTTTCTTTGGTGTATTGTCATCGACTGCTATGGTTATTAACAATGTGTTCTGGGTATTTAGGCCATGTTACTAACTCCATACACCTTAGGAGCAGCACTGTTAATTGGAACGCAACAGTGAATCGTGCAGGACTCACCCCGGTCCAGTCACGAGATTTTAGTGATTTAATCGGTCAAATTTATTTGAAAAATCCCAGCTCCAACTAGGGCTAGAACTCCGGACATCTGGTTCAGAGTTGGACGCTCTGCGCCACGCTACGATATATGAATAAGTATTTATCACAGTTATTTTCCAGTGTTTTCTCGTATTTTAACGCACTCGTTTCAACAATCCCAATGTAGTTTTCTCTAATTCACAGTTTTTATGATATTCCTCGAATATACTCACATTCAGGTTCTTGAGGAGTATTACGCTTTCGAATAACTCAGCTTGCAAATTCATCAATGGAAATTTAATAATTCAAGGTACATTAGAGTTACTTAGAATATTATTCAGCTGTCGAGGATCTCGAGAAGGAAATGTATAAAACATTTTCGGTTCTGATGAATTCTTGCCTAATGAACCTTTGTAGGCATTTAATTATAATTAATGTTTTTAGGAGGAATGTTCAACTTGAATAGAAAATCAGGAAGCGATTTCAATTTCGTCCACATTGTTTATAATTTTGAACGGATACGTTAGCAGAATGATTTTTCTTATTCAATCACTCATTTCTTCTTACTTTAAAAAAATAGAGCAATCTGTTTCATGTAATAGAAATATATTTGACAATTGTAGCGCAGCATCTAGAAGATGTTTGGTTTCTCAACACAGGATCCTCCACAAATAAGACAGCTCTCAATATATTCTACTTTTCAATGGTAAGATCGAAGTTGGAATTCTGTTCAGTTATCTGGTAGCCTTATACAGTATTTTGAAAATAAATGGAATGAATTCATTATTCGGTAATTTGACGACCCTAGAGAAAAATTCCGAAACCCGTCAATTTTCATGATCAATTGCAAATTCTGTCGAATATTCTTCATTTTCGTGATGTCATCAGTGTGAGTGTGATGACGATTTTTCAAATAGAAATGTGTGTCATATGATGCGTCATTTGTAATGTGTTTCATTTACCTATCCAACCATATCGAAAAATATATGTCAAATCGTTGTTGTATCCAGCAAAAATATATACTTTTAAAATTACAGATCAGTCATTACAAAATTATCAAATTCTGTGTTCAATTATTGATTTCAGAATCTCTGTAAGTACCCGAGAACGAATTTTGAAAGGGTCGCCACTGAGAACGAAATAATGGGTTCTTACTGGATTTTTTGGACTGTTTACAAATATGGGTCTAATATATATAGTATACCGGGTGACCCGGAACCAATTTGCCCCCCTGTATCTTCGTTGTTATTTTTATGGATGTTTGAAATTCGGTACTTCGATTTGATGTTATGAATGTACAATTTAGCAAGTATCAATCCAAATATGACACTTCCGGTTTGACTGGAAGCGCATCCAATTTTTATATTTCAAATGGGAAGTAAATATTTTTTTTGAAAATTACAATTCGGTATAGAATTACCTTTACAATGATATATCACAGTCATACTTTCAATTCACAATCTGCTGATATAAGTGACATTTTATAAGAAAATTACTTTTTGTGTTCCCCTCGTAACGAAACATATTCATGAAAGTATGCTGTGGAAAATTGAACAATATCATATAAGTAACAATAATTAATGGCCAAACTTTTTACACAATAAGTTTTATGCAGACTAATTGGTACTCATGGCCCAGTTCGTTGGCCATCAAGGTCACCAGACCTCATGCCAATGGATTGAAAGTATGATTGTGATATATCTATACCGAATTGTAATTTTCAAAAAATATATATACTTCCCACTTGAAGAATAAAAATTGGATGTGCTTCCGGTCAAACCGGAAGTGTCATATTTGGATTGATACTTGCTAAATGGTAAACTCATATTATCAAATCGAAGTACCGTATTTGAAACATCCATATAAAATAATAACGAAGATACAGGGGGGTAAATTGGTTCCGGGTCACCCGGTATATGGTCATAAAAAGAAATATTTTCAAAAATTATCAATATGTGAAGCTCACTGAAACAAAAATAATCGAAATTTTTAAAACGATCGATTGTGAAGACAAAACACGTACTCAAAAAGAAGTTTGTACTCTGTTCAATAACGAATTTACCATCAGAGAACCAATTTCACAATCCACAGTAAGCAAAATTTAAAGGAAATTCAAAGAAACATGTCATATAAGAGTCCTTCCCAAAGGTAGTAAGAAGATAATCCCCAAACCAGTTCAAGGCAAGCAGCATAATGACATTGACAATTCAACTGTTATTAGAGCGCTAAAAAAGAAGAAATGGCATTCTTACAAAGTTAGTTTAGTTTAGGAGTTTAGGAGAAAATATGATTAATAAAAATAACAGATATACGATATTTTTCCGAATAGTTCTTTTTGGTGATGAAGCTACATTTTTCCTGAATGGTTATGTCTATCGTCAGATGTATCGGTATTGGGCTACTGAAAATCCACAGGGAAAATGGTTATAGGATCATGTTTCGTCGATGAGTCCTTGACAGGTCCTCGATATTTACAATTTCTGCAAAACTAACTCTTGCTACCCGAACTGAATTGGCTGTTCCCAAACAGAACTGATTTTTGGCTGCAGCAAGATGGTGTACCACCACGCTATACTGTCGTGGTGAGAAGCTACTCGCACAACGTCTTTTCCGATCGGCGGATAGGGCAAAAAGGATCAATTGAATGGTCACCTAGGTCTCCAAATCTGACACCGCTGGATTTCTTTTCATGGGGATACTTGAAAAGTAAAATTCACAAAAATGGTCCACACAATATCATTGATCTCAAAGACCGCCTACGCATCGAGATGGGACGAATCACTCAGGGCGTTATTGGAAGAGTTCGAGAAGAATTTACTGCTCGTCTATTCCACTGACATATATAGCAGATGGTCGGCAGTTTGAACACTTGCTTTGTTGTTGTTTGTATTCATTGAATGGAAATATTCATTTACAATTACAATTGTTTGTTAGAATAAAACCCAAATTACTTGAGATAATAGATATGATTGAATAGCTGATTGAAAGACCTTTCCAATGACCTTTCACATGACCCACATATCTATTTAAAAAAATAATCGATGACGTCATCACGATTTCACCAATGACGTCACGGATATCAAAAATATTTGACAGAATGCGCGTTCAATAATAAAAATCGACGTGTGTCTGGATGTTTCTGTAGGGTCGCCTCATTAGGAAATAATGAATTTATTTCATTCATTTGCACCATACTGAATAATTGCAAAAAGCTATTCCTAGAAGTATTACAGAGAACTTTCTTCAAATATCTGTTTCAGAATATTTGGTTCACATCATGAACACGGATGAAATTATCAAATGTCGTTTCAATATTGTTCCGCTTGAAAAACGTCGTATAAATAATGGTTTCAGTTGTTTGAATAAACTCGTACATAATTTAGTGGACTCAATTTTTCCTAGCTTGAACGAGTCTCTCGAAGACTTCCAAGTGTTATCATGGCTGGTTGACGGAAAGAACAAGAAAGAAGAAACCAATCCAAGAACTAATTTTATGGTCTCTAATTGCAATACAGATATTTGTGATATGAGGATCACAATGACGATCATTATGTTACTAGCTGTGAAGATTAACAGACGAGGCATCAGCCGAATCTGATAACAGAGCCAGTACCATAATGATTGTTTATGATCGGAATCTCAAACAAAATTTTATATTCCGACGATTTCGTCAAGAATAGATTTCTTGTTGAATTACAGTAAGTAAAAAGTTACATTTATTGAAAAGTTCATCAAGCATTTTTCTTTAAATTCATAATTTTAACGTTTAAATATGGATAATTTACCATCCGATATCGAAGAATTAGCCAATGATGCAAATGTTGGTTGGTTGCCCGAAAAGTCTAAAGGCATATATGAAAAAAATGATGCCAATTACGAAATTTGGTATTCTAAGAAAAAGGTTGAATTTTTGTGTCTATATTTTTTCATTATGGTCCTCAGTTCTATGAGGTGTCATTCTGACATTATAAATGAAATCCATAACAATGCCATTATGACACGTTGGAATATAAGAGTTTTCAAATACATCAGTAAAAGCAATCAACATACTTTGGGAATTTTCATGGGTTTTTTTTTCTCAATACATTAATTCGTGAGTATTCAAATTGTTATCCTAGAAAAGAATGTATTTCTATCGGCCAACAAAACTTTTTTCATTTATAATCATTCATTCACTTATTAGATGGAACTCGATTAATTTTTCAAGAAGGATCGATAAGAGTATTTTCAATTTATTTAAATTTTTGGCATTTCACTATAATTGATTTCACAATTAAATTAACAAACAAATCAAGAGACTACTATGTTCCTGAAGTTTACGGTATCAATCAGCACTGTCAAATGAATACTTTCAATTATACCTCATACCTGCTTCCTCCATGTGATGCTTTCGTTACTCATCAGTTTTGAGATGATGCTCAGATGCGGAAGAATACTTTTCGTATTTTCTTCGGTTGATAATAATCATAATGATTGATTTCTTCTGGTAATTGTAGTACATCAATGTCACATACGCAAATAAATTAGAGTCCACACATGAAGTATATAATTTATAGATATATATTCCAGAACAGTATTGTTGACAAGGAACGAAAATTATCAAAAGAATTATATATAACTACACAGGAATGCGGAACAAGATGGAAAGTAAAATAACAATGATATTTCCATAGCATCCTGTTAGGAAAAAAAATTGGTGGTAATAATATATCAAGGCCATCTCAATGAAATAATTGGTAATATGATGCAATAGCTCCCACTGTGACGCTTATTTAATGAAATGGAAATTGCAGATTGTTATTGTCATTTCCGTCAACCGATTGCACCCCTACGCGCAACCCTCAAAAGTCTTCGAGAGACTTGTGTGCGCTAGAGAAGACGCAGCCTTTACCTTTCAGCGTGTGATGCCATGCCCTCTACAATGATTTTTTTTAATTAGCTTTATTTATTGTCTCATCAACCCTCAAGGTTATTAAAGACATTCAGTTGACATTGATATTATTGATTTATAACAAAATTTTGTCTACACACTAAGTTTTGTCTACATACTAAGTTTTGTTTACATACTAGATTTTGTCCATAAGGTTACTGTGTTTCAAAAAATTTATCACGTTTTCAGTAACACTACATTCTCCTAAGGTATGGATAATACTCCCTGGTATGTTATTGTCCTGTCTTTGTTGGAAGTATAATGGGCTTTCTTGAATAATGTGTTTCACAGTGATTTTTGTCTGGCAAATATCACAGTGTAGTTCTTTTGTTTTGCCTATGACGTATACATGGGTAAGTCGTGTATGTCCTATGCGGAGTCTTGCGAGAAAGACCTGATGTCTTCTGGGCATTGGGGTGTATTTCCATGGACTGACTGACATCTTTATTTCTCCTAACTTTGACCCACTGGTATTCCATTGTTGTTGCCAGCTATTGATCAATATTTTTCTCGCGACTGTTTTGAAATCGGACTGGACTATTGTGTTCCTGAACATGGGGGTACTTCGCTATTTGCTGCATTTTTTGCGATAAGGTCGGTTTTTTCATTTCCCTCAATGCCGATATGGGATGGAATCCATACGAACATAATGTTCTGTTCGCTCAGTTGCAGATGATGAAGTTCTACTTTTATCTTTTGGAGGAATGGATTGTCAGGGTAGATTTGGGAGATGCTCATTATGGAGCTGAGAGAATCAGTGAGGATCAGGGTGTTCGGAATTTTTTAATTTTTTGCATTTTCCAAGTCTTTCCATAGAGCATAGAGTTCTGCGTTGAAAACACAAAATGTCGGAGGGAGTTTATAAGCGGGCCTTGTACTGTTTTGTCGAGAATGCTGCAGCTGTTCCTTCAGGGGTTTTGGATCCATCAGTGTATATATGCGAATATGCTGACAGTACTACAATAATCAATGACGGTTTTTTCTGACCATGCTGTTACAGAAATTATGAACAGTCTTCAAGTCCCTGTGAATTTGAAATTCTGGAACTGCTTCATGCTATAGGTATGCGATTGTAGAGTTCGGGGCCAAGGTATTAAAAACTTCACTCGTAGATTGAAGGTCGTAGATCCAGAATAGTTAATTCATTATATAGGTTTATAGTCAAGTAAGTAAAAGGAGTATTCTAAATAACTTTAAGAATCAGCTTTTGTATTTTTTTCAGGATTTTGGTGAATAAGTTATTTGTGGACCCATATGCGACTAGTCCATAATTCAAGTGGCTGTCGATGGGGTCATGAAATACCATCTTCTTTATTTGACTCGAGATGAGTATTTTTGTGTGATGTTTCATTCGATATAAAATACTTCATTTGTTTCACCACATACGCTAATGGACCTTCAAATTTAAATCAACATAAATTCCAAAATACTTGACGCTATCTTCTCGTCCAATCTTAACGATTTATATCTAAACGATTTATAACTTGAAGATAGTTTTTTTTATTCGAGGTGAAAAGAATGAAATTAGTTTTGCCGACATTCACAGTCAGTAATGGCCCATCCAACCAATCTAGTATAACTTTGAAGTCTTGTTCAGCTAATATTTTCAATCCTTCCCAATCATTGGCTCCACAAAATATCGCATCGTCATCGGCAAAACTCACAACGCTGCCATCTTCCCGAAGAGTATAGGTCCAATCACTTTGCCTTGTGGTACTCCAAATTCAACGACTTCAGTGCAGCCGGAGCATTCGTTGATTTGTATGCGTTGCTCCTGGTCATTCAAATAGCTACAAAATGACGCAAGTGATGTAATTCTGACACCCATACCCTCCAACATACACGAAAGTAATTCGTGACTGGCAGTGTCAAATGCTTTCTCAAGATTCATGAAGATATATAATGCAGGTTCATGTTTGTCTATAGCTTGGCTTATCTGGTTTGTTCAATAATTTATTGCATTTTCCGTGAGCCTTCTTTCCCTGAACCAAAATTGTTTCTCTGGCAAAACTTCGAATCTGAGAAGTGAGTATTCCTGAGTATTTTCTAGAAAATTTCGATGATAATATAATACATAATAATAATATATGTTTATTCACAGAAAAAATACATGCAGATACGTTAACGTTTTTGTACAATCTGTATGTAAATAATATAATAATAATAATAATGACGTTTATTCGTGATAAAATCGATACAAATATTAAGAATTAAAAAAGTAATTATGAATAAACGTGAAAATATCCACAGAAGTACTATACGTACTTGTTTGTGGCAAATACAATGTAAATAAATATAAATGTAGTAAAACTAAAGTGTCTGGTGTGATAAAATAGATACAGTGTGACCCACTTAAGACCGGAGCACCCTTATAAAATCAACATTTTACTACCGATTCGAATGATTTTTCTTTCATTAGGTAGACATTCTGCAAGTCTACTAGGACACCAAATTTCATGAATAAATCTCCATTTCTAGGGCCAACTAATCTGATTTTTCAAGGTCAAAAATCTAAAAAAATTACTAGCGATTTTTTTAGAAAAATTCTAACTAAACCACTGGATTCGCGACATTTTCAAATGGTTTTTTTGTGAATAACGTTGAAATACGTCAATCAATAAAAAAGTTATGAGGGAATTAATTTTAAAAAATAAGCCGTTTAATCAACCCACCAATTCAATTTCAAAACTTTTATCAGAACTTTGACTACACCATTGGATTCAGGAAGTCTCGAAATATCACTGACTGTAATTTCATCGAAATCTGTTGACAAATAAAAAAAAATTAGGAGATAAAATTGACATTTTCCTGAAATTCCATTAACATATTTTTACAATTTCCAACCGACTCAATTTTTTTTTAGCAGGAAGAGTAACAAAAAGTCTACGTTTGAACAGAACATTTGCAAAATATTCCAAATTTCAGGGTATACTACGATTTTTTTATGTTCTAATTGCTAAATTTCATTATCGAATTTTTTCGTGAAATTTCGACTCAGCCACTGGATTCAGCATTCTTCATTTAGGTGAATTCTAAAATTTTATTTGAAAAGATTCATTGGCAACAAAGCTATAACATTATTAATTTTGATAACATGCCATTATTTTTGAATATTTCAGACAAATTCTGAGAATCGGCAATACTGTTAACACAAACGTAAAAGATCATTGAGGTTTCTGATAGAAATTCGCTTTCATAACACAAATTGTTCTCGAGCTATAGCATCTAGAATGGTATTTTTGGAAAAAATTTAAAATCCGTAACGTCGAGAAACCGGCTCCTCGAGATATTGATTATTGTACAATCAACCAAGAACTTTCGAATGAACTGAAAACGTTATTTTGATTTAATTTCCAAATTTTACGATGGCTAACAAATGACATCGATAATATAACATTGAGTAATTTTGGTCCTAATCAATAAATTTCAAATTTTTGTTGCTTCCACCAAACCACCATTCAATTCAATACATTTTTCGTATCTGTTTCGAATATGTTTTACAGTACTTTTGAGTCCTTCTGGTGTTATTTCTCTACAGGCTTGACGTATTCTTTCACACAACTCCTGTCTAGTTCTTGGGCGGGATTTGTAGACTTTTTGAACAAGAAAACCATACAAGAAGAAGTCAAGTGGGGTCAAATCGGGGGACCTTGGTGGCCATCCAATCAATTCACTTCCTCGACCAATCCAGTGACGAGGAAACTGTTCATTCAGCCATTGTTTAATAATTCCAACATTATGCACAGAGCATCCGTCTAATTGGAAATGTAAGTTTATTCGCTCAACAATAGGAAGATCATGAATAGCATTCCATAGTTCAGTTCTGAAAAATTCCAGTAATTTGATGGCATTTATAGTTCCTTCGAAAAAAAATGGGCCAATAATTCGTTCATTTAATATTCCGCACCATGCATTAACTTTTTCCGAATATTGCCTTTTGCAGTTTATAACCCAATTAGGGTTTTCGGTTGCCCAAAATCTTGTGTTTTGAGATGAAACAACACCGTTATTCGTGAAAGTGGCTTCATCGCTGAATAATATACATTCTAAAAATCGTCTGTTACTCAGGTATTCTCCTTGTGCCCACAAACAAAATTCAAGTCATTCTTCTCTTTGATCTCCGTTTTCCAGAGTATGCAAAAATTTGGGTTTCAATGGTTTCATTTTGTTTTTTCGTATCTTTTCCCTTGGTAAATTCAAATCTAGGCTTGCCACTCTCAAACTGGCATTGGGATTATTCCTAAAGTAATCTAATACAACATGTTCGTGTCCAATCCTTCTTCTCACATTATTCCTCAAAATATTCTTCGATACAGCGCCTGTTTCATTGAAACTTTTATTTATTCTGTGCACTGAACTATTACTGATAGGGGGGCGATCTGGATGTCGATCATTGAATATTCTGCACACTTCTCTTTCACTCCAAAGACAATTGTAAAGCCATAACGAAATTTAGTCCTATTGCAATTGAATATTGATCAATACCTTACTCACATTCGAATTGAGACTCAATCTGTCATTGTCAGGGCTTACTCTTGTTTTATTCAAATAACTATTAAAAATAATAACGTCATCACAGCCTACCTTTCTCGAGTTCGATACATCTTAAAATTTTCAATTCAGTAATTGTATTTTGACACTAGCGAACGAAGAGGGAAACAAAATAACCATGTGGAAGAAATCGGATAGCATGTATGAGTAAATAATACCAGAACCCAAAAACTCTTTCAAAAATTGTTTTAAATAAATTTTTATGATAAGTTGTCTTTTCGACTTCATTACTTTATCCCGAATGTGTACTCGTTCCTCGTTCCTAGATGTTATAACTCGGGAACAATTCGTGTTATGAATTTGAATTTCTACCAGTAATCTCAACGATCTTCTACGTTTGTGTTGACAGTGTTGCCGATTCTCAGAATTTGTCTGAAATATTCAAAAATAATGGCATGTTATCAAAATTAATAATGCTATAGCTTTGCTGCCAATGAATATTTTCAAATGAAATTTCAGAATTCACCTAAATGAAGAATGCTGAATCCAGTGGCTGAGTCGAAATTTCACGAAAAAATTCGCTAATGAAATTTAGCAATTAGAACATAAAAAAAAATCGTAGAATACCCTGAAATTTGGAATATTTTGCAAATGTTTTGTTCAAACGTAAACTTTTTGTTACTCTTCCTGCTGAAAAAACAAATGAGTCAGTTGGAAATTGTAAAAATATGTTAATGGAATTTCAGGATAATGTCAATTTTATTTCCTGATTTTTATTTTATTTGTCAACAGATTTCGATGAAATTACAGTCAGTGATATTTCGAGACTTCCTGAATCCAGTGGTGTAGTCAAAGTTCTGATAAAAGTTTTGAAATTGAATTGGTGGGTTGATTAAACGGCATATTTTTTCAAAATTAATTCCCTCATAACTTTTTTATTGATTGACGCATTTCAACGTTATTCACATAAGAACCATTTGAAAATGTCGCGAATCCAGTGGTGTAGTTAGAATTTTTCTAAAAAAATCGCTAGTAATTTTTTTAGATTTTTGACTTCGAAAAATCAGATTAGTTGGCCCAGGAAATTGAGATTTATTCATGAAATTTGGTGTCTTAGTAGACTTTTAGAATGTCTACCTAAAGAAAAAAAAATCATTCGTATCGGTTGAAAAATGTTGATTTTATAAGGGTGCTCCGGTCTTAAGTGGGTCACACTGTATATACGAAAATACAATTATACATGTTTAAATATTTTTTCAATAAAATTAAAATAAGATTTAAATTAATGAATAAATATTGTGTCTGGTGAGGTAAAATAGACAATACGGGAACACAATTATACATGTTAAAAAGTTGTTTTTTTTACAATAAAATACAAATAAATGAATATAATAAAATTTAGTATCAAACTCAGTGAATTGGAATAGATTTGGGATAAACACAGTATAATTTTTTTTTCAATTTTCTATCAATTTATGAATATCAGTTTTATCATGTTTCTTTATAAATGTTATGAGTCGCTTTTTAAAGCGTTTCAGAGAAGTTTCATCTATAATTTCCTTTGGTAAGTAATTCAGTAATTTTGGGGCTAGGTACAAGTAGCTTTTCTGTCCGATGGACTTAGACGCCAGTGGTATGTAATAATGATGTTTTGTTCTCGTTGCATATGGATGGTTTGGAGTGTTATGTTCATGTTTGTTTTTATATATTTGACATCCTATTTGAATGCTATATAATTGTCTGATATCTAATATTTGTGTTTCTGCATAAAGCAAATTACTTGAATATCTTGCAGGCTTGTTGAGTAGTAATCTAAGAAATCGCCTTCGAGAAACTTCGGGAGCATACACGTGCGTTCTTGATACTCCTCCCCAACCAATAATTCCATAATTCAGGTGTGATTCAACTAAACTATAGTATAGAATTTTTTTGTATTTGTAGTTCAAAGGTTTTACAACTTGTTTGAATCGATATAGAATACAACGTAATATTTTAGTTAAATACTTCATATGATGGTCCCATCTGAGATGATTATCTATATATGTACCTAGATAATTTATTTTTTGGCAGGATTAATTACAAAATCTGTTTGAATGTTGAGATTGTATTCTGGCAAGGATGTAGTATGACTGCTAAATGGTAAGTATAACGTCTTATCGAAATTAATAGAAAGTAATCTACTGTCAAACCATTCTTTGATGTTCCCTAGATCTTTTTCAATGTTCAGTTTTAGATTGTACCAGTCATCGTTTTTATAAAATATGACAGTGTCGTCCGCAAAACTGATGATCTTTCCAATTGTATCTTGGATGAATAGGTCATTCAAATAAATCACGAATAACAACGGTCCCAGAACTGTCTCTTGAGGTACACCACATGTTACTTTCATTTCTGTACTTACCTGGCATTCAATTCTTACTATTTGGTTCCTGTTTGTTAGGTAACTTTTTAATAACTTGTGTGCTATGCCTCTCACACCCATATCTTCCAAGGTATCTAGAAGTATGGAGTGATCGACCGTATCGAATGCCTTTTTCAGATCTATGAAAACACCTAGAGGGAGTACTCGAGTCTAGAGATTCATAGATGGTTTTTGTTAGGGAATGAATTGCATCAATAGTAGATTTATTATCTCTGAAACCATACTGGGATGTTGATAAAAGTATATATATTTTTTTAGAAATGTTCCTAATCTCGCTTTTAAATTTTTTTCGAAAATTTTACTTATTGATGGTAGAACGGAAATAGGCCTATAGTTCGTGATATTATCGGCGTCACCGCTTTTAAATATTGGTGTCACAATTGAGTTTTTCAAAATTGAGGGAAATATTCCTAATTCGAATGATTTATTTATAAAATCCATCAAAGGTTTGCTAATAAATTCAATGATAATCTTTAAATTTTCAGCTTTAATTCCATCATGCCCGGGAGATTTATTATTTTTCAAGTCATTTATGATGTTCTTTATTTCAGTTATATTTGTTGGTGTGAGAAAAATAGAATTTTTATTTACATACTTATTACCTTTGTAGTTTGGATTTTTTTAAATATTCTTTTGCTAGATTTCCTCCTACATTAGTGAAAAAGCTATTAAACATGTCCGCAATACTTTTTTGGTCAGTTACAATCTCTCCTTTATCATTTTTGACATTCTTTATTTTTTTTTTTTTCTGTATTTATTTTCAGAATTTCATTTACCGTGTTCCATAGTTTTTTGCTTGAATTTTGTTCATTTTCCATCAAGTTCTTATAGTACTTGTCTTTCGCATATCTAATTTTTCCCTCAGTGTTTTTTTGGTTGATAGGTAGCTATTTGTCATGTTCTCATCATTCGGAGTTTGTTTCCATAAGCGATATAATTGGTTTTTTTGATTTATATGTTTTAATAATGAGTTCGCAATCCAGGTTTTTCTTCTTCGGTTACTATTTTTTATTTTAATATATCTAGTTGATTTACGAATACATGTATTTATTTTGTTGATGAATTTTTCTGTTGCAGATTCGAGATCATGCAACGGGTATAATTCAGTATCCCAATTAATGTAGCTAATCGATTCTAGCAGTGATGTTTTGTCTAATCTTTGAAAATAATGTTTTGAGTTATGATTGACACTATGATTTTTTTTATTATTCAGTATGATTTGTAATAGCGTTATGTAGTGATCCGTGATTGTGGTAGAAATAGTGATAAGCAGTAGATTATTATAATTGTGCTGTTTCATTTTAATGAATATATGGTCTGGTCAATATTCAGATCCATTCCTCGCTCTTGTAGTAGTGATGTAAGAAATGATCATGATTTAACTATTAAATGTGAACTTGCGTTTTTATTCAACTGGACTTCCTTAAATTCTCTGAATCTAGAAACCACCATGCAAATAAATCGTCTCTGTTACTTCGTTGTGACTACATAAAATTTTACAGGCAGGTAGAGTATCCTAGGCCTCACCTTCTGTGCCTAATTTCACACGTGGGAGTAATTCATTCTAATTGGGTTATCCATCACCCATAAGAAAGTTGTGCCGAATCGTTCAAGAATAAATTATAGCGTTCCTGATTTGTTTGGGTAGTCACGTATTTTTGATGCGATTCATGTGCTTTACTTTTAATTGAAATTATTTGAATCCCTCAGCATGACTTCACCATCTCTCATCAATTTTATGGGCTGGGTGGGATCCAGCATGAGGAGTGTTTCTTCAGGTAAGGTCATTACTCAAATTAATAATTAATTTGATACTATTGAAAATATGCCTATCTTTCCAATGATATGAGATAACGTTTCCCTGTCGGTATCGGCAATAAACCTAAATCCTGTGAACTCCGATTTCTATATTCCAAAATAATTATTATATTCGAAGGCAGATACTGGAGTACCACTAAGAAGCATTTCTAAAGTGTTTTCTCAATAATGTGTCGAATAAAACCACAAAAACCTATACAGTTCGGCTTGTTATAGTCCTCTTCCTGGTCGATTCGTTGAAATGAAAGACAATAAAGATTTAAAATAGCGTGGGTGACAATATTATGACGTATGAAGATAATTCAGTTCTTTCTTCAACTATCTGAATTCTTTAAAATTCTGTCAATACCTTTTTCACAAAACGCATTCAAAATATCAAGTATATGGACAGATTAGAATGATTCACCACCTCGATTTTGAACAGATTGATGCATGAAACAATGGTACAGAAAATGTTTTGAATGGTTTTACCGATACTACTTTGTGAAAAAAGATACAATGCAATTATTCGACAGTCAACACATCAATACGAAATCATTGAAATGCATGGAGATTGGAATTATGAAAAAATGTAATAACGACGATCGGAACAGTATAAATGGTTAAGAAAATAATTGAGATACCATGTGACATGCTAATTAAAATTTTTAAGTCAATGTGCGCCATCTGTCGAGCAATCACCATGTTTTTCTTTTCAAAAAGTGGTATCTGTTATATCATTTGAAACATTTTCTGTGCCATATTTGTACGTCGGACCATTCAACAGTTATCAGGGAAGAAGGAGAGATTGAAAAAGCCGCACATATATGAACAAAAGTTGCTCTTCTTCATCAAATAAACGATATTTCTCAAATATTGAAGATATTCACCTTCCGAAATGTTCAAAAAATGCGATTTATTGAAATATTTTCATTTAGGCACGTCACATTTTGGGTATAACTCTAACTGGAGCTTAGTTTCCACAACAGCGGATAGCGGATGACGGAAAGTAATTTCAATACACAGAACTGTCCACAGTTCAAATTATACCGGTAGAAACAGAAAATCCGCCAAAATCCTAAAACATATTTTTAAATTTGCGGTATCGCAAAATGTTAAAACCTCTGCGAATATTTAGGGCTGTCAGATTTTTAACTATTTTTCAACCATTCGCATAACATTCGCCTAAAAATATAGTCCGCCATCTGCATCGGTGTAAGAACTCTGCTTGGGAAATATTTGAAGAATGCTAATGTGTAAAAAGATTAAAAACATAATGAAACTGAATGTACTCATATATCTACAATAACGTTTCATATCATGAAAGATTATCAAAAACAATACATCTCAACTGTTACAAAGTTCGCACAAGTGAAAAGAAAACATTCTCATTCATTCAAAGTCACGAATCAAGATCGATTTCATGGATTATATCATATAGTGGATTCAGAAGCAAAGACTGTTTCAGTTGGTATTCCAGTTTTTTAGTGATGTAACACTTCCATTCCACTGGTATTTGATTATTCAGTGAGTTTCATAGGCAAATATTCCGTTTCCTCTTTTTGTTTTCTGGTAATTTACTTTTCGCAGTCGGTATTGAGTTTTGATTAGGGTATCGTAGTCATGAAGTTCTATTCGAGATATGTATTCATCTTTCAGATTAATCCATTGAACTTGGAATTGTTAAGAATTTCATATCAACAAAACTTGGCTTGGCGTGTATTCTCTTTCTCAAATAGGCCATGGTTCTCATAATTTTCTTTTGGCTTACAAAAAGTGGTCTACGAGCTGGGCTCTGGAATAGAACCCCATACACAAGATGGCAATGTACCAGGCCGTAACGAACAGTCTTCAATACACCACTAGATAGGACTTCTCTGAGATTTCTCAAGATAAATCGAATCCTTAAGATACTTTTTGTAATTCATTTAAGTGTTCTTTCCAGTTCAGTTGAGCAATAACATGAAAACCCAGTAGTTTCACTATCGTTTCATCGTCGTTCGATGGACTAGTGTTTCTAAATGAGATGCTCTTAGTTTCGTTTTAATTGGAGGGCACACCATTTGTACTCGTATATATTTCCATTTGTAACAGTGTTTTCTCTGACTTTCGTTCTATATTGCTCAAGTTTTTCCTGTAGCAAGAGGGTAGAGTCATCTGCTTGCATAAAAACTTTAGCATAATCGATCAAAAATGTCGGTGAATCGTTCACGTAAATGACGAATAATAGAGGCCCTAACAATGAACACTGAGGAACTCTTTGTTTGTCCTCTACAGTTATTTTTGAAATCTTGCCATCAAGTGATACATAATGTCTATCTTTTGGGAACGATTCAATGAGATCTAATGCTACTCCGCGTGTTCCATATTTGTGGAGTTTTTCCAACAGAATATCATGAGAAAAACTATTGTAACCAGTGTCATGACATTTCCAGGATGGAACCACGATTTGCTCTTCTTGAAAATCAAAAGATCTACTGAACATATATAGTGTGAAATGGTACGAATAATCGTTTAGGTGAAATATCTTGACGATTTTGTAATCTAGATAGATAATGAATAATAAGGTATCTACATAATTTAATTTGAATTTTTCGTTGTAACGAAAAATTCAGTTAATTTCTGACATAACTAGAACTCTCAAATATTTTAGTTTTGATTTTCGAACACTTTATAATAAAATTAGAGATTGAAATTATTACAAACCAAACAAATCGATGCATACTAGATACGTTTTAATTATCCTTCAATCTACATGTCAACCCTATGTTTAATACATGTATTTGTTCAGGTTCTCATTTCTCATTGATAAATTGTCGTATTATTCCTTCTGGATGTTCGATATTATGAAATAGCCTATGTTCATAAACTCCACTTCCAACGTACCCCCATAAAAAGACAGTTAATAGCGTGAAATCTAGGGATCTTGTAGGCTATGGGTTTTCTGAATATCGTCTGATCCATCTATCAGAGAAGTGTTTATCAAGGAACGTCGTCTTATAGGAAAAAAATCTCATTTCATCTTTGCAGCAGTAATCCATGTAGAAAATTGAAAAACTGGTTATTCAAAAACTTTAAATAATTTAAATTGACCCTGAAAATGTAACGCACAACGATTTGAGTATTCAATATGCCGCACCAAACATAAGTTTTGAAGGAAAATTGACTTTTCGCCTCTATTTTTCCAGGAAATATTAAGCATGATTCAATCATGCCTTGGAACCACAATGAAAAATTCATGCAGGCATCGAAATATCTATCGAGTAATAGTTCAGTAAAATCGTCTCCGGGGGTACCTGTTTCAGGAAAAAATACAGTAGTTTTTTTTTTACTCGTTATATATGTTTTTTGGGGAGCTGAATCTGAATTTCAAATCTGCTTCTTCCCACGGATATGGCTTCCTCCAAATTTTTTACATTTTTTCAGTTTTTGGCAAAATTCATAAAACTACCACATTTTCAAGGTAGACTGCCCCTTGCAGAAATAAAGAACATTAAATTTTCTTCGAGAAGCATCTCTCGAATGAATTTTTGGTTGAACGGTTTGGCCGCTAGAGCGCGCTGAATGCAAACATTTCCTACTTTGTGGAAAATCCAGTGTATTCGTTAATTTTTTGCTTGTAACTCAAAAACTATGCTTGTTATTACAAAAAAACTTAGATAAGGGTAGACTACATTGAATTTCCAACAAATTGTACAGCGTGATAACTCGTTTTGGCCAAACCGTGTATCCACTAGAGCGCGTTGAAATTTTATATCATGGCCATAATTATAAACATCGATACTTATGAGTAGCTGAACGAAAAAAAAATTATGGACAGCTACCGTCTACGACGCTTAACGGTAGAAGGCACTGGTTGCTCTTCTGGAATATGAAAGGGAAATTAGTAGCAATGATACTATATGATGAATAGTTGCATTTTTTTTTTAGTTTGTATGCAGTGAATTCAATACTGTTTACCTCTTTCATCGTCAACCACTGAGTGGGCTGTATGCTCACTGGTGCGCTGTGAAGGACCTGAGGTATGCACGTCATCTGAAAGATAGTGGAAACATGATGATGGGAAGCAGGGAAACCGCATGAGAATTCAATTGAAATGATAATAGAGATATGGAAATCTTAAATGTGTGCTGCAATGGAAATTACCGTGTTCTTTTGAAATGTGTTGGAATGGAAGTGTGTTATCCATTTCGTCCAAATCCTGGTCATCATCCACGAAATATTTTCTCATATTGCTGCAATTTCCTTCATAGTTTCGGCAAAGTCGGAAGCAATTTAGGCCAGCCTTCTCACATCCACAATGCCCTTTGCAGTCCATCTTGCATTTGCAGGAAATGAGCTGTAGCAGTTTGTCTGGTGCAGAAGTGCAGGTGGTGATGGACTGGAGACCATATCTGTTCTTCATCCACCCCAACTATGCAGGATCTCTCACAAACTCTACCCACGCCTGAACTTGCAGGTAAACTCTCAATGAGTGCTGCTGTGCTGCAGCCTCCGGTGGGGGAAGAATGGAGATGTTAGATATCACTTTGGACGCAGATGTTATGAACAGTCTACTATATCTACCCTCTTGCTGGCAGCAACAATACACGTTTCTCTCACATACTGCTTCGTACATCTATCATGTACTTCGATTGAGAATACCCTCTTGAATGAAATGACCTTACCATCCTGTCTTCTCAAACTAGCTTCAACGACTGACTTCAACCCTTTTTTTCACCAATGCCTTCGGGGTTTCATCTGTCAACACTTGATCACGAATAGCACAATTTGCATCGGACATAGCTACTTATTCTTATAACTGTACGACAATACTGACGTTCAATGTTTTCAACACAAAATGCTCGGAAATTCGACATTGAGAGGCCACTCCAAATTTATTTTTTATACTAGATCATCTTTCGAAATTTTACAAAATTGTTAGATCATATATAACTTTTGTTTTATTGCGTGTCATAAATACCAAATAAACAGTTTTTAATGAATGGATAGTGATAATATTGGTCTATACTGAATTTTTCATGAAGGGCTTACGGTTTCGCTTAACATGACATTAAATTAGAATGCGATCTAGTGGCTACACGGTTTGGCCCATATAAGAGATTATGGTCTGCATTCTGTTGAAAACTAAAACTCATTTGAGTAGAAGCTTAGCATTTTTGTAAAGTTACGAGTATAGTTTTCGAGTAACAAGTGAAAAACTAATGAGAAAACTGGGTTTTTTACAAAGTAGGATATTTTGGCCTTTTTTCAGCGCAAACTGTTTAACCAAAAAATAAATTTGGGAGATGTATAATAATTGATTCACTTCATTTTTGTAATGAATGGTCTACCTCGAATATTGCGTAGTTTTATTACTTTTTGGCAAAAAACTGAAAAAAGAAGGAAAATTTTGATTTTTTTTGTGATGAAGCCATATGCGAGGAAAGTAGCAAAAATGAAATTTGGATTTAGCACCCCAAAAAACATATAGAGCGAATGAAAAAGTAACTACTGTATTTTTTTCTTTGCCAAAACACCGTTTGATTGGACTATAAGGTATGGGTGAATTTTGGTTGGTATGAACGAAATTTATTATTTTTGAAATTCTTCTTACAGACTTTTCAGACACCTCTGCCTGCCTCTCCGAAAGTGCCATCTGTGGATTTTATGTGATCATTAACAAAACATTGAATGTACTTTCTTCATCAGTAACGGACTTGCTATGTGGAAATTTGTAACGATTTTCAACACTGGCTGAGGCTTTAAATTTGTTCAAATTACGAAACACAGTAAATCCATGGATATTCTAATTTCGATAGCTAGCATTGAATATATCTGATGCTTCTCTGCAATTATGAAAATGCCCACCACATTTTAAGACGACCTTAATTTTTTTTGCATAACTCAGCTTTTATTGATGTATCACTTATTATTATTGTTTACGCAAAACAAAACATAAAATAATTATTACAATAAAAAAAAAACTATACAAGAAATACTATAGAAATATCTGGATAAATAATAACACAATGAATTCGTTTGACATCTCTCAACGACGAAGTAGTTTCATTGGTCAATTGTTCCATGGCCTCTTCGATGATGAGAGGATATTATGTCGATAATGATAATATTGCAGGTATGTGTAGATATGTGGTCCTCCATCATTAATAAACAGTATCGGGATTGTTATGCGCTGAAGATATTTCAGGGACCCCTTATGAAGCAGCTTAACACATGGCAAATCCACAGATTTCCAATGTTCTCCGAATGAAATAGAAATAGCTTGCGAATCTTCGCAAAACATATTGAAATATTAGTGTTGGCTTTACTAATGAGTTTTTCAGTCAGAAATGTATTTTTCCAAATTTAATTATTTTTGTAGCAAAAAATTAAGTTTTATATTTTCATCTCAGTTCTTTTCCAGTTTTAAAATGTCACTCTGAATGACGTCTCCAAAAGAAAATTTTCGATATATCTTCAAACAAGTGTGTTTCGAGAAAAAATAAAAAATTTCCCTCCAAACACGAAAAACGAACGGCACTGAACATCGTCTCTTGAGGTTTCATTTGATGCAGAGGTGATTGCACGAATCGATATTTAAAAAAAAAAATAAGTATTTTCCATATGATGCATACGTTCTGCCGGCCACTGTATGTGAAAAAAATCCATTAACACTTTGATATAAAATAAATAATGTATGTACTATTTCTTGAAAACAATCACTTTTCTTCGCAGATTCGTGTTGTACAATAAACTCCACCGCCAAACTTCATTTTCTCCCGATCATTCCCCTAATTGAAATTCCTATATTAATTAGAAAACTACCACGCAAGAACAAACTGGAATATCAATCCATTAACCGAACTCGATCCAGAATTATGCTATAGAAACGCCACTCAAACCTTACCCATTATTCATCAATCCAACTTTTTGTCGCCAGTTTAGCAAAGTCATTAATTATAATTGGTATAAACATTAACGTAAGTAATTGGGAATAGGCCAAGTCTGCTTGCGGAGTTCTAAATCAACTACAGCTCGAAGGGTAGCGAACTTCCTGGGGGCGATAACACTTTTCACACCATTAAGCCAACATTATCGTTAAAGCTACGAACGTTGTATCTGAGCAGTTTTTCTACCTACCTAGCATTACTTCGTCAAATAAGATGCAGTGGCGGAAACGACAAGTAGGCCAATCAATAGATGATTTTTTCGTGACAAAAATACGAATAGGAAACCAACTGTGCCATCACATGGAAGACAATTCGTAATTATATAATAACGATGATAATAATGAACGACTTTATTCATAACTAATGAATAGGTGAAGCGTAACTTAACAGTGTTTTTCAGCTTAACTGATAGGCCAAGCTGTTGATAAAAATAAAAGGACCTTTTCACACAAAATGAAAGACGCAAACGGCCTGTACCACTTTCAATAAGATGGTTCATAACTGAAAACCCTGGTTTTTGCCACAGCAAAATTGCTATGTGGAATTTTTTAAACAAGAAATAGTGAAAAAGATTACAATTTTTTTGGTTTTTTTGGAAATATTTCAAAGATTATTCGAGGAATCGTTTTACAGGTCGATAGAACTTTTGTAGAGATTTATAAAACCTACAAAATTGTTTTTTACATGCCCAGATCGGTGCATTTTTCAATGAGAAAATCCTTCTAGAAAATTCATAATTTTGAAACATTGGAGGCTGTGCGAACACTATTCGACTCCGATGACATACGCCGCATACAAGTGATGCAAAATTAGTGTCTTCGACTCATATATGGAATCAGAAGAAGACATGGTATATCCCATAAATTGATCGAACACAATTGGCTCAATATGACAAAAAGAAGGTTTCTTCATTCAGCTTGTCTATTTCACAAAATCATTGTCTCGAAAACACCCCCCTATTTGATGAAAAAAATAACTTTCCGTGAAGATGTTCATAACATAAATATTCGGTTCAAGGGACTTATAACGCCCCCCATTCACAGAACAACAATTTTCAGACGGTCATTTTCCTATCAAGTGTCACGGATTTATAACTCGATTCCACAACACTTGAAGTGTTTTAGAGGAGTCAGTTTCAAAAGCAAATGAAAAAATATCTCCTGAACGACCAGATGCATTAGGATCCCACGATGACGAGCAACGACTTGGTCACTCTCATATAAGTACATCGTTTTATATCGTTGCTCATAACTACGCATCGAAAAATATGACTTTGCCCATATGTATAAAATTAGAATTTTCTTCTTTATTTTTTTATGTTTTTTTTATTTTTCCTGCTTAAGGATAATAACAGAGGTTTATCTATTGTGTATTTCATACATGATGCATGACCACCTGATCTTCGGCATTTTCCCATGAATATGTATTTGCGTATTTTATGTACTTTTTTGTGAAATTTATATTGTGGGAAATAAAGACCTATTATTATTATTATTTTTATCATTATTATTCCATAAACTGATAGATAATAATATGTAGTTTACCTGTGCGCAAGATGGTTTCTGTCCGATTTGTAGTTTTTGCACAATCACGTTATAAACAATTCAAGGGCAAATTTTTCTAAATGCGCCGATTTAAGGAAAATCATCTTACTCAAATTCTGTAAACGGCATATGGAAGTAGAGATCGGTATCTACAATTTGTATATTTTGGATTTTGACCTGAGAGGTGAGAAATGTATTGAAAATGTCACTGGAAGTTACTCTAAATGCTTCACAGTGCACCTGAAGTCGCCCGAACTCAACTTGTATTAATTTCAGTGCGACTTCGGGCGACTTCGGACGCATTTTGAAGAGTTTTGATCAACCTTCAGTGACATTTTCAACACAATTTTCAACTCTCAGAAGAAAATCCAAAATATACAAATTGTAGATATTGATCTCTACTTCCATATGCCGTTCACAGAATTTGAATTCCTTGAATCGACGCATTTAGAAAGTTTTGCCATTAAATTGTTTATAACGCGATTGTGCAAAAACTACAAATCCGACAGAAACCATCTTGCGCACAGTCAAACCACATGTTATGATCTATCAGTTTCCGCAAAATTATTCGTCCACGTTCAGATGTATGAAAATTATGATTTTTTGAAAAATGTTCTCTTTTTCGAGGTTTTCGAGGTATTACAAACCATTTTGTAGGTTTTATAAATCTCTACAAAAGTTTCATCGACTGTAAAACGATTCCTTGAATAATCTTCGAGATATTCCCAAAAAAGAAAAATTGTAATTTTTTTCACTATTTCTGGTTTGAAAAATTCCACAAAGCGATTTTGCTGGGACAAAACTGGGGGGTTTTGAACTATCTTATAAAAATTAGTATAGGCCATTGGCGTCTTTTATTTTTTGTAGGAAAAAACCTATATAGAATAGAATAGTTTTATTTGACCAAGTTACAATTATGTTTTTGGCAAGTCAGTACAAGTTTAACAATGTTTAAAATCGACATCAAAAGAGTTTGGGTTAAAATAGTCATAGTTAAAAAAAATAATGATAAAAACGACAAAACGACAAAACATACAAAAACAATCTAAAAAAACAGTATCCCATTATTTGGGAGATCTAGATATTGCTGAGACACAAAGGCATACTCAAATATTCGTCAATGGAGTAAAAACAGTGATTGAGAATGTGTCGTTTCTGTTGGGACTGTTGTCCGCGTTTGCTGGTTCTGATGGTTGTTGTCGGTTGTAGAATAAGTTTGTGGACTGTAAAGGTTTTTTATTGTGGTTTTTGATACAAAATCTAAGCAAAGATTCTTGGCTTGATGAATGCTTGTTCATTAGCGTTGTTATCTCGTTGCTAAGCAACCGCAATTACAAAATGATAACATTTTCCTACCTATAGGGTGTTACAGATTATACATCCCGCCCGCCTTGAAATGCATATATAGCTTTCAACAATATGAAATCAACAAAATGCAATAAAATTAAATGTAGTATTCAAGTGTCAATTAGTAAAATACTCAATTTTCGAACACTTCTTTTCACAACACCATTTTTAGTTTTTACAGCAACAACTCGAATAATATCGTCTTCTGCTGGAAAAATGTCCGCTACTCTGTCAACTTTCCAATGAAGAGGGGGTAAGTTGTCTTCTCTCAGGATGACCAGGTCTCCAACTTTAATTTCGTTTGGTGATCTGCAGCTCCACTTTTGACGGGCTTGTAATGTTGTAACATACTCAGACGACCATCGTTGCCAGAAATGTTGGAAAATTTGTTGTAAATGGTGATAATGGTCCAGACGATTTGAAGGGAAATTAGAGACGTTTCTTTGAGGTACAGCCAGTAATGAGTCACTCAGTAGGAAATGAGCAGGAGTTAGGAAGGTTAAATCGGAGGGATCACTGGATAGAGGTGTAAGAGGGCGAGAATTGAGCACAGCCTCAATCTGATACAACACAGTATAGTGACCTTCAAAAGTTAGATGAGCATTGCCAACTACTCGGATCAAATGTCTCTTTGCTGATTTGACAGCAGCTTCCAACAATCCTCCTTGATGTGGCGCCAATGGAGCATTAAAATGCCATGAGATTTTATTATTCAATAGAAAATTACGAAATTCTCCCGAATGAGTAGAATTATCAATATCCTGTAAAATCGATTTGAGTTCATTATTAGCACCAATGAAGTTACTACCGTTATCCGAATATATTTTGGAACAAAGATCTCTTCTTGATACAAATCTTTTGAGACAGTCTAAAAATGTAGGGGTTGATAAATCACCAGCCAACTCGATATGAACGGCTTTCGTGGTGAAACAAATAAATATACAAATGTATGATTTCAAGAGTTTTCTTTCACAAGGACTGGTCCGGCATAATCTACTCCTATCACAGAAAATGGTCGAATAGGAGTCAATCGTGTTTTGGGTAAATCTCCCATTAAGGGAACTATACTTGCCGGGTTCAACTTATAACAAAGAATACACTTCCTAATTATACCTCTAACCACATTTCTACCATTTATTATCCAATATTTCTTTCTCAGGCTGGCCAAAACAGCTTGTGGACCAGCATGAAGCTTAGTTTTATGTTCGTATTCTATCATCATAATTGTAAATTTATGGGAAGGAGGTAACAATATAGGGTGTTTGACATCATAGAATAAAGGAGCATTTTTTAGTCGACTTCCAACTCTCAACAATTGATTCGAATCCAGAAATGGATTGAGAGTAAGGAGTTTACTTGTTCTCGAAATAGTTTTGTTGTTTCTCAAACAATGAATTTCATTAAAAAAATTAACTGATTGAACCATTTTGACAAGAATAATGAGAGAACTTTCCAATTCACTGGGGCTGATATCATCCTTTATTCTGTTAGTCTTGTTTTTCGTGTTTAAATTATGAATAAGTCTCAAGATAAAAGTAAATACTCTATGAGTTTTCGTAAAAGATGAGTATCTTTCAAAAATGGATTGGTCGGTGTAACAAACAAAAAGTAGTTCAGGTTTACTACGTCTTTCAGGGATGTTTTCTGACTGATTATCAATATTTACGGGCCAAGTGCAAGGATCTGCTGCAATCCATGAAATGACAATAGAAGAATCGCTCCAATAGAATGTTTGAATATTAGTCAGATTTAATAATTGTTTAACCTTTTTCATCAATCTTGCAAGTAATAAGGCCCCGCAAAGTTCTAAACAAGGAAGTGTAATACATATTTTGGAGGGGGCAATTCTTGATTTAGCGCACATTAATGTAGAATGACGAAAACCGTTATGATCAGTAGACAAAAGATATATACATGCTCTATACGCTTTTTGGCTGGAATCCGGAAACCCATGAATTTGTTGAATGAAGGAATGAGGAATTGTAACCTGCCTTGGAATTTTCATAAGATTGGGTTTCATTAGTTCTCTTCTATATTTTAACCAAGCTTTATACAAATCATTGGGAGCTCTTTCGTCCCAACCGATTTGTTCTTGCCAAAGTTTTTGTAATATAAATTTTGCTTGTACTACTACTGGTCCAGTAAGACCTAGAGGATCGAATATTTTTGCTATATTGCTGAGTACTATCCGTTTTGTAACTAAATTTGATTCCTCGAGATTAGATTTGAAAATGAAATAATCATCGTTTGGGTTCCAAACCAAGCCCAAGGTTTTGATAGTTTCATTTCCGGGAGTAATATATTCGAGTAGATTTTCAAAGTTATTTGCATTGATGTTTTCTAGTAGTTCACGTCTATTGGAAGCCCATTTGCGTAAGTGGAACTTGCCATCAGTTTCAAGAATTTCGTTTATTTGATTTTTCAGAATCGTTGCTTCCTCAATTGTGTCTGCGCCACTGATCAGATCATCAACATAAAACAATTTTTGATAATGTTACTTGCCTTAGGATATTTTTCCTCGAAATCAATAGCAGTTTGATTTAATGCCCGACGAGCTAAAAATACAGAACTTGCTTCCCCATAGACAACTGTGCATAGATGAAAATGCTTCAAGGGTTCTGAAGGATTTTCGCGCCAAAGTATCCTCTGCAAGTCTCTATATAATGGGTCTATTCTCACTTGCCTGAACATTTTCTCAACGTCTGCTGTGAATACAACATTATGCATACGAAAATTCAACACTATTGAGAATAAGTCTTGTTGAATTGTTGGCCCCACTTTCAAAACATCATTTAATGACCACCCCGACGTTGTTTTGCACGAAGCATCAAATACTACACGCAATTTTGTAGTGTAACTGTCCTGTTTGAGGACTCCGTGATGTGGTATGTAGTATTTCAATGAGTTGGGTTCATCATCATCTAAATTGATTTGATTCATGTGCCCAAGCCTTTCATATTCTGACATGAACTGTACATATTCAGATTTGAGTTCAGGATATTTAGAGAATCTTTTTTCGCGTAATTGAAACCGTTTTGCAGCGATTTCAAGAGACGAACCAAGTTTTTCAAATTCTGATTTGAGAGGCAGACTTAATATAAACCTACCATCTGCGTCACGTTTTAAAGTGTTTAGAAAATGTTCTTCGCACTCTTTCTCTTCGATAAAATAGATTTGTAACCTACCAGCTACCTCTTCTAAATTCCAGAAGTTTTCAAGTTGATTATTCAGCTCCGTGTTGGTAATAGACATATTACAAATTGCGTTAGCGTTATGAGCTGTAATGAGAGGCCCTGATAACACCCAACCCAGCTTAGTTTGCTGTAGAATCGGATGATTTCTTCCAGTTGTAATTTTGTTTGCACAAAGTATATCGAAAAATACACTTGCACCCAATAAAACATCAATCTTGCTAGAATAGTTACAAAAATCATCTGCTAATATGATATTACTAGGAATACTCAAATTTGATATGTCGAAAGAAACTTGAGGCAAATTTTCAGTGATTCTTTCAATTATTAAAAATGTTTCACAGGAAGTGTAATTTCCATCAGTTGAAATAATTGTAGCATTGGCTTTGTGTGATATACTGTTCAAACAATTATTGAGACCCGCCACTGGAACGTTAATACTTACGGTTTTCAAATCAAGTTTTTTAGCTAGGTCCTTAGTTAAGAAATTTGATTGGTACCCGCTATCCAACATTGCACGACATCGTATTTTTTTATTGTTTCCCGAGCATAAGTATATCAAGGCAGTAGCTAAGACCACTTGACTTGAATTAGTTTTTATCGAAGCAGATAGCTGTGGAGGAATATTCGGAAATGTCTGAGTTAACGCCAGGGGAGAAATGCTTTGCATCTTCAGAATTATGAAGCATTGTAAAATGTTTTTTGTGACATAATTTGCAACCTCTAGACCTACAATCCCTCTGAAAATGATTTGGCCGCAAACAGTTGCTGCATAATTTGTGTTTTTTCACTTCTGCAATGAGATTTTCAACTGACATTTGCTTTAATTTCTCACAAAATTGATTATAATGGTCTCCATTGCGAAAAGAACAGATTAGTTTGTTTGTTGACAAATGAGAAAATATTTTGTATTCGCGTGAAAAGCTCGATTTGTGTAATGGTTTTGCTTTGCTTTCAACTGTTTCTAGCCATTGGCATCTTTTCGAAAGGAATGTAGTCAATTCGACAATAGTTGGATTATCATTATCTTTCATTTGTTGTTCCCACTCTCGTTTGGAAGGGGAATCGATTTTTGATGTTAAGATGTATATCAGGAGTGTATCCCAAGTATCAGTTTGTTGACCCAATGCCGACAATGCTCTAAGATTTTTATTAAAATTATCCAAAAGTTTTCTAAGAGAAGTGAATGATTCAGTTTTCAAAACAGGAAGATCAAATATCGATTTCACCTGAGTGTGAATAATTAATATTTGTTTTCATATCTTTCTTGGAGCATTGTCCATGCGACATTATAATTGTTATTGGAAATACCCAAGGATTGTATTACTTGGGCAGCTTCACCCTTCAAACACGACTGAAGATAATAAAACTTTTGAATGTTAGAAAGAATACGATTTTCATGTATAAGACTTGTCAAAGTATCATTGAAAGTCATCCACTGGTGATGATGACCGTAAAAATCGGGTAAGCTGATGTTCGGTGATTTTACCTGCCCCTGTATACCAATTTCCTGAGTATCTGTGATGTTTGGTAATTTTACCTGCCCCTGTATACCAATTGCCTGTGTATCTGTGTCACTTTTGTTCGAAATAGTTTTAGCGTTACCATGGTTACCTGTGTTATGTGAACTTGTCACTGAAGAGCCATGATGATGTTCCAAGCTAAGGATTTTTTGTTTAGCGAGACCCGTTGCTGTGAAAAACGAATCTTCGAATACCTGTCTTTCTAAATCATCAACCGTTTCATTCGGAAAAGACTCTATTTCCGACTGTATCTCTTCAAATTGATTTGAAGCATCACTGATTTTGTCTAAACGTACTTGTAGTTCATGAATATTTGAGGTTTGTGAATCAAATGAGTTAACTGCGTTAGAAAATCGAGTAAGTTGGCCCTTGATTGTGGCGCGTTTTGCTTTAAGCTTTTGAAGGTGTGCCATAGTGTATCGTATAAAACAGAGTACTTACTTCTCAAGGAAATTAGGAAAAGTTTAAAGGATATGATTCTATGGAAGGAATGAAGTGACTGACAGTTTTTTGCGTTCTTCCTTCCCAACTGCGTGTTCGGATTGTGTTCACAGTTTTTTGCGTTCTTCCTTCCCAACTGCGTGTTCGGATTGTGTTTGACGTTTAATTTGACGTTTCTTGGCAAATCTTCTTTTCGACTAAAATCCGGCTCGAAGGACCAAAATGTTGGGACTGTTGTCCGCGTTTGCTGGTTCTGATGGTTGTTGTCGGTTGTAGAATAAGTTTGTGGACTGTAAAGGTTTTTTATTGTGGTTTTTGATACAAAATCTAAGCAAAGATTCTTGGCTTGATGAATGCTTGTTTATTAGCGTTGTTATCTCGTTGCTAAGCAACCGCAATTACAAAATGATAACATTTTCCTACCTATAGGGTGTTACAGATTATACAGTTTCAGTTTCGATTTAAGACAGTTCCAAGTCAAAATCTTGAACTCATCAGGCAAAAAGTTATAGAGTCTGACATCCAGTGAATTTATATGTGTTTTATTGAGTCTGTAGCGAGGTGGTCTCAAATTGGTCGCACCGCGAGTTTCGTATTCATGAAAATCAGCGTGGGCCAAAAATGATTTTTTGTTTTTATGTATCTCTAATACCGTTTTATAAATAAATAATGATGGAACAGGCATGACCGATAGATCTTTGAAGATTTTTTGACAGTGGTCCCTGTAACCAGCATCAGCCATAATTCTATATTAGATAATGCCATAATTTATGTGAGCATGGAAAAATGAAAAATAACATATTCGAACTGTGTTAAGACATAGTTGTTTCTTCATATTGCGTAACAAATATAGTGAACTCGATAATCTATTACATAGTTGATCTATATGGGCTGACCAAGTCAGCTTTCATCTATAACAACCCCAAGAAGTTTGACACTCTTACCATCACCTGCGTTCTTGGTGGAAAGAACAAGCTTTTGAGTTTTATCATGTTTCAATTTCAGATTGTTGGCATTGAACCAATTTAGTACAGATTCGATAGAGCACGTCATACGTAACGATAGACTGTCTGCGTCGGAAGCATTATTGAGTAGAGTTGTGTCATCAGCATAAGCCACACATTTATTAGGTAACATGGAATCGAACCAATCATTCATGTAAATGATGAATAGAGAAGGGCCCAAAACAGATCCCTGTGGCACCCCAAATGTAATATTGTGAAAATCCAAACAAGATTCACTTATATACACTGCTTGTTTCCTGTTCTCTAGGATAGACTGGAATAGATCGAGCGGTATGCCCCTGACACCATAACGGTTAAGCTTTTCAAAAAGAATACTATGAGAGACACAGTCGAAAGCTTTCGACAGATCGCATAAAGTAATATCAACTTCCATGCCATTCTCAAAACCCTCGACTATGTCGCTAACAATCTTGAAAACAGCTTCGGTTGTACTACATTTGCTTCTAAAACCAAACTGACTACTATTGATAAATGTATTCGTTTCAAAGTCTTTCATGAGTCTCAGCTTTAATATGATTTCAAAGACTTTGGAAAAAATCGGAATAATAGATATTGGCCTATGGCTTGCCACCTGTGAAATGTCCCCTTTTTTGAAAATTGGTATTACTTTCGTGACTTTCAAAATATCTGGAAATTCTCCCTCTTCAATGAAGAGAGTTACCAACGGATCTATTATTAAGTAGGTTTTTATAATAAGTTCACTATTCATCCCATATACATCAGTGCATTTAGAGTTTTTCAAGCTTCAACTACCTCAGTTATTGTAACTGGCTCTATAAAAAAAGATGAACATGGTGTGGGCAATCATTCGGCCGAATACCGAATTTTACACACAATTGAAAAATGAATATAGTTTACCAGAAAAATATCACAAGTAATACTTGAAATTTATCAGAGGTAATAGACTGGTGCTTATATATTTTGTGAAAAAAAAAGTAACCGGCAAGGACCAGGTGGGAAATGTTGATGAGGTTCTAACTTTGAGGAAAAAAAAAATCATGCAGTTTATGGGTTGAAAACGGTTTTTTGCGATTTGCAGCAAAACGTGGCATTTCAGCGGAAAATGTTTTGAGGGCAAAGTTGTAGATAATAAAAAAATCAAAATCTTTTGCATTAAAAACTTTTCGACATAACCACAAATTAACCGTCAAAAAGGGGGAAACCCTAATTTACAGTATTTAATTTTTTTCTCGCCTATAAATGATTTGCTTCACATTAAAATTCGTAAACTTATATATTTTTTGGTGTCAATTGTACACAATTTTTTCGCAATTCAGAAGACGACTTATTTTTGTGTTAAGAATATTTTTCGAAAAAAACTCCCTTATCTTCTACAAACAATTGTTCTGCTGTTTTTTTGTATTCCGAAGGTATGTAAGTGATCATTTCAATCGTTGAGATGTCTATTCCAAATAATCTATGTGACTTGAGGGTTTATTGATCTTTAAACCGAATCATGATTTTCTCAATATTTTCAATATTTGTAGAAAAAAGTTACAGACAAGGACCAGGTGGAGAATGGTGTTGAGGTTCCAACTTTTAGGTAAAAACATATTTAAACACGAAAACTCTCAAAATGGTGAAATGGGGATGCAGTTAAGGGGTTGAAAATGTTTTTTTTTTAAATCTGCGGCAAAACCTGAAATCTTAGCGAAATTTGTTTAAGAAAAAAGGTGTGGATAGTAGAAAAAAATCGGAAACTTTCCCCTGAACCTTTTTTGACATAACCTCAAACTATCCGTCAAAATGGCAGAAAACTGATTTTTCAGTATAATTTTTTTTTCTCGTATAAATGATTTGGTTCAGATGAAAATTCGTAGGTATATGTCTTTTTTGTATCGGTCGAATAAGCATGAGTTTTTCGCCAATCAGAAGACTACGAGTTTTCGAGTTATTCACATTTTTTGAAAAAAATATTCTCATCTTCCACGAACAATTGTCTTGATATTTTTTTGTACTTCGAAGGTCTATAAGTGGGACATTTCAATTGTTGAATTGTCTACTTTTCAAATGGTCTATGTGAATTGGTCGATAAAACGCTTAAAATTGAGAAAAATGTCTCTCTGAATCATCATTTTCTCAATATTTTCAATAATTTTCTACTTTCTTCATTATTTTTATAACAAAGAGTAGTTTGTTTATATTGAATTCATTGCATAGAAATATCCGAATATATTATTACACTACAAAATTAAGTTATCAATATTATTTTTTTTTTTTTTTACTTTTTCACAAGTATTGAAAATATTGAGAAAACTATGATTCAGAGAGACTTAATTGTTGTCGGTTCTCCTCAATTTTAAGCTGTCTAACGATCAATAAATCACCGAGTTACATAGACTCTTGCAGAGTAGATATTTTATCAATCAAAATGATCACTTAAGGACCTTCGAAATAAAAAAAAACAGCAAAAAAATTGTTCGTGTGAGATAAGGAAACTTTCTTCGAATGTGATTAAATCATTTATACGTGAGAAATAAATTGATTGATGAATACTGAAACATCGGTTTTTCGCAATTTTCACGGTTAATTTGAGGTTATATCGAAAAGTATTAAACACAAAAGTTTTTGGTTTTTCTATTATCTACAACTTTTTCACAGGACATTTTCGGGAGTAATTACACAAGTGCTTCAAAATTACCGATAAGTTTCCATGAAAGCATGTTGTCTAAAAACTGCATGAGTTTATTTTCATATTTTGTCGAAAGAGCCCGACTCCGAAGGAGGAGGGCTCTTTTAGCAAAATATGAAAATAACCGAATGCAGTTTTTTTACTGAAAACATGCTTGAATGGAAAATTATCAGGTTTATTTTGATGCACGAGTGTAATTCGGTAGAATATTTCCGGAGTTAAAACAAAAATGTATGTGTTGAGTTTGAAATTTTATTTAAATTTACATTAAGCAAGTAGGTACATATAGATTATATAAAAATTAACAAATCAAACACAACCTAAAAATTACATGTATTGCAGTGGAATACACAGTTGTAAAAATTAGAATTTTTTGGGCCTGGTGCACTACTTGTTGATGGATTCAAGTTTGCTATTGAATTATAACTTATAGAACTTATAACTACATTAGTTTCTTCATTAAGGTTATTAGTATTATTGTCTCTCATTTTCTCTACTATACTTGCATGGTGTTCCTCGTCCAGTTGGAGATATGGCTTTATGGACTTCGTGTTTGAATGTCCAGTCATTTTAATCAACGTATTTTCTTCAACCCCTTTCTTTGCTAAGTTTAAAACAGCTGTTGCACGTAGTGAACGATTGGTTATTTCAACTTTTTCAGTCGCCAAACCTGACTATTTTGCTTCCGTTGGCGTCCACTGAGAGATCATGTTTTTTCCGACAGGAATGTTCTTGTTCGATTTGCCCGATTTCTAACAGTTAAGAAGAATCTTGGAATACTTATATAATCTTTCTTCTCCATAAACTTTCTGAACAACCTTACCGGACACAAATCCGGGTTAACTATGTTTCTAACCAGCCTCATGGAAGGAGCGCAAGGTTTATCCCATCCTTGCGTTGTTTTGTCAAATATTGGATTATATTCCAGTCTGTTGGTTTTTTCACCCGCGTTATTAATGTCTCCTTTGAAATAGGAAGTTAAACATTTTACTCCCTCTCCTCCTTGCCAAGCTAATTCATATGATAAAACAAAAAATAACTTCTTTTGTAAGCCATCAGGCGTATTTTCATCACAGTTATGTATCATGTTTTTGAACTCTTCGTGTTTGAATGATACAGCGCTTTGTTTTCTTTTCCGGGGATCTGTCTGTAACTCCTTTCTTTTGGCATTTTTTGCCTCGCGAGCATTTTAAAATTATGCGTCATTGAAAGGATTAAATTTAATATTATATTCGTCTCGGTATTTTTCCATTAATAGTTTTGACGTTTCATTCCAAACAGTCTTCACAGTATAATCTTTATAATCCTATCCATTTTTCTTTTTCATGTTGTAGGCCCAGTCAGTGAGAATATTTGCCAGCGACGGTATTGAAGTATTTTCGTTTAAACTATAATTTCTTTCTTTAATGAAATCCATAAACTGTTTCCATATATATTGATGGTTCAACATTGTATTTTTTGGTTTGCTCTTGGTGATTATTTCTTGAATTACAGTTATCGCATCATTCCCGAAACGTGACATTTCAACGACGTTTAAAATTCAGTTTTTATGCCTGTCAAGATGACAAATGTAGATTTTAACAATCGTTACTATAGATACACGGACCGAGCGGGTAATTTTCGATACCTACCGGGTAATTTTCAGCCTGAAAATGTCCCGCCGGGAATTTTTCGCTATAATTGTTCGAAAATGTCCCGTTTCATATGGGATCTTTAACATACGATGGAAATATTCGCAAAGAGGTCACAATTTGCCGAAAATCGCAAATACCCGTTTTCAACCCCTAAACTGCATATCCATTTCACCATTTTGAGTGTTTTTGCTTTCTAATTTTTTTTCCCTCAAAGTTTGAACCTCAACAACAGTTTCCATCTGGTCCTTGCATGTTACTTTTTTTTTTATTTTAAGCGTTCAGAATTCGTTTTGGCACCAGCCTAAACAGATAGTTAATATTCGATTTTTATCCATGCAACCCACCTCAATAACCACTTATACATTATTTATTTTGAATTACATAATGAAACTTTCAGTGATTCAGCATTCCCACGAAAACCCTTCCGCAAATCACGCCCCTGAGCAGCGACACTATTTGCGGAAAGGAAAGGGGTCGATAATGGCTACATTGGCTTGATGGAATGTCGATAAGGAAGAAGCTTTTTGTTTATTAATATCGAAGGGGAGTCTCAGTGAATCGCCGGAGCGGAAAAATTGGATCAAATTGTGTTTATCAAGACATTTATAGGGAAGTGTCTTATCTCCTTGAATTCACAGAATTGTTGAGTAAATTCTCATTGTCGTATAATACAATCATGAATTCATATCGATTAGATTTTGTATGCTTCAAATAGTGTGATAAAAAGGTTTGTTTTATCAGAACAGGTATTCTTCAGCTGCGAATGTCGTTATACAGGAGATGAGCAAATCACTTTGTGATAAAAAAAATTTAGAGTGCAATAAATATTGTAGTGATGACAATCATGACTTTGCTGGCTAACTCCGTGGCAGACATTGAATTGGATCAGAGAGTAGCTATCTAGTGTTGTTTTCTCAATGCGGAAACTATAAAATAGTTAATAATAAAAATGCATTAGGCAATCCAGACTTCTGCCTCAACCTATAGAATAGGTAAAATCGTCGGCAAGACTCTAACAGAAAACAAGTACTGCCCCCTACGACTATTGAATTATATCTGTTAGATTATTGGCAAAGTTTTCTACAAGAACTACTTTGCAATGTTCTTTCAATCTCAACGCCGAAACATGTCTAAACCCATAATAATAATATAATAATAATATAATAATATAATTTATTTCGTTTGTTGAAAGGTACAGTTGTACAATAACAAAGAAAACGTCTAGAATATAGAATAAAGAATAAATGTAAATTAAATTTAAAACAAAAATACCAGTAGAGACATTGATCAAGTGAAAATAAACGATTAAGTTTTTACATACGGATTATGAGAGAAATTCGGGGAAACACCTACGGACCGGTTTCATGGTAGTACTGCCCATAATCAGCGCTGGGCAGCTCACCCAACGCAATCGAAAAACATCTTGACCCCAAGATTTGATAGCGTAAGTGTTTCCCCATGTGGGTTGAGACATGTTTAGGCGTTGAGATTGAGAGAATTGCAAAGTAGTTCGTGTAGAAAACTTCTCCAAAAATCTAATAGATTTGATTCAATAGTCGTAGGGGGCAGTAGCTGATTTCTGTTAGAGATTTGCAGACGATTTTGCCAATTGTATTGGTTAAGGCAAAAGTCTGGATTGCTTAATCCATTTTTACTAATAATTTAATGGGCTTCTGCCAAGTAGTGTCATTGAATATTTAGTTTAGAGGATATAAAATAGTTATTTGTATGCCAAGGCCGCGAAAAACCTTTCAAAGAGTTATTGCCAGTGCCAAGTGTTGCAAAGTCTGACCAGTTTTAAGGTTCCTTGAAAAAATTTTATTCTCTTTATTTACTGAATTTAACTGAAAAATTCAAAACTCTACAAATTAAATTGTAATTTTTTTCTCTTTGGTGTCTTGGAATCGACTGCTATGGTCATTAGCCACGTGTTCCGGATAGACCTTGTTACTAACTCCATGCGCCACCTTAGGAGCAGCAATGTTAATTGAAACGCAACAGTGAATCGTGCAGGACTCACCCCAGTCCAGCCACGAGATTTGAATAATTTGATCTGTCAAATTAAATTAAATAATCCCAGCCGCAACTGGGGCTCGAACTCCGGACCTTTCGAGCCAAAGTCGGACGCTCTAACCACTGCGCCACGCCCCGACATTCAAATTGTAATTATCATGAACTTTAGATGAAAATGAGGCTGAAAAGAAAGCAAGTTAGTGCCTAATTGAATATCATGAAAAACGTAGTTTTGATCAATGTATTGCCCTTCAGTGTGATCCACCTTCGCGCACAATAGAAACGACGGTTCTTCTACATACGTCTTTAACGCTAGTTCTCATTGATGTATGGTATTCACCAAACGCTGAATGTCGGCGAAAGATATACTTTAACAAAATCTGCTTCAAATAACCCCACAGGAAAACGTCCAAGGGCGTTAAATCGGGCATTCGGGGTGGCCAATAATACTCCCAATCTCGCCCATTAACTCTTCCTCCGCGTGGTTGATTCAACCCTGTTTTGTGTTGATAACTGAAATAACAACTGATATTTCCCTTCGCCATTTACCCAGGTTGATGAACATTTGTTATAAATAATTGTTTGAGTTACGTGAATATTTCACATTTATTTTTTACCTTAATCCACTTTATGATATGAGTACCCTAGAAGGTAACTGATGTCACAAATCTATCCATCCTTGTTGACAAATTTTGAACTGGTAGGTATAGCAATCCTTCAGCTCACTAACAAGTTTACATTAACTTAATTGTCAAATAGGACTTCTATTGAGTTTTCATTTTTGTTTTGTCAAAACCAAATCCTCTTCTGGTAGTCAGCAGGATAGCAGGATGGCGACCTAGGCTGCTCAGCTAATAAAATATTAGCTACATTTCCAAAGTGGTTGAAATATATTTCCGAATCCATGCCATCTCTCCGACTCCTAGGTTGTCGTGCCTGTTACGTCATTTTTTCCAAGGGAAAGAATGTCACATTATTTAGACTTTGCAGCACTTGTTCTTCAGTTTTCATTTTGTGATTTCAATTATTTTTCAAATGACATTCCAAATAATAAAAAATTACATGAAAACTGAACAGCACGACACATGTTGTTCTCGAAGAGTAAATCTAGAATGATTATATCGAGTTTTGTTTCCGAATAGATGATTTATCCAAAATAGCAAAACAATAATTTTGTACTAGAGTGATAAAATTTGGAACAAGGTCATGAAATTGCGAAAGAAATAACTTCATCATTTAACTTCTTGCCGTCTTTGATGTTGTCACTGTATGAGCAAAATCAAGCTTGTCAGACATTTCTCCAAGAAAATACAATACTCTTCTCCAACCTTGTGCATGAATCCATTCCAAAATGGTTGCATTTTTCATTAAAAAAATGTTTAGGACAGAGAATCAAAATTGTGTTAAGAACTAAATCGTTCCCAACTTTGTCAGTTTTACTATCACCCTCGCGTCCAAATATATCAAAAATCTATGCAAATTTCAACCCCTATAAAACAGTTAACCAAAACGTTTCATGTGGGAATTTGAACGCGAAAATAACGGCGCGATACCAGAGATTGTTCAGCCGAACGCATCAAGAGGCGAAAAGTGAATGACACCGCTTTAATCGACTCCCCATAAATCATTTTAAATCACCGAGATATTGGAATTCCCATGCGTTCCATGATAAACGATTGTATAATATGAAAAATTGAGATTTTAATGAGTTTTTTTCTTGCACCTCCGCGCGCCGCTTTTTATTCGAAAGGAGAATGAAAAATATACCTGATTATGAGAGATTGTCTTCATTTGTCTTTGTCAGAAGTAGGGACGATCTTTTGAGTGGTTTTTCATTGAAACTTTTCATAATTACTTTGCAGTTTGCCGAATGGTACGTCAGCGGAGTTTGATGTACTTTCAGAAGTCTCCGATATTTAATTCTGTTTTGGATTGACTTGTTTGTTACCTGATGGAAATCCATGGAATATGTCACATAGGTGAACGGGATGGGATTTTCACAAATTGTATAACAGTAGCGACATGTTCTGCTGCGGAGAAGCACATCAATAAAAAAATTCGAAATATATATATAAATCCTTGATTTAGTCCATTTGGCTAATATACATTTTGAAGTAATTGCATAAACTTCAAGAAATGAATAATACAACACACTCTCACAAAATGGGCATTTGAACACTTGTCACAAAAAATAAAAAAATATATAAGGTACCTGTTCCTAATAAGGCCATGCTAAATATAGTAACAAAATTCATTGAGTCAGTTTGTCACATTAGGTTTATGACTAACAACCAACATAATCAAATTCTAAATCAGGTTTAGGTGCATTTCTGATTTTTTTTCAAAAACATTGTAAGCGGGCCTGATTAAGACCATAGGGGGTACCCAAATATGGCCCACGTAATAAAAGGAATATTATGGTTGATAATAACATTTATATCTTCAAAAAACATACAAAAGGCATCCTTCAACAAATAGAGCCATCTAAAATACAGTACAAAAAATAGCAAAGTTCTAAACTCCCGTAAAAGAATCATTTAGAACACGAGGAACATATAAAGAAAGATTTTTTATCCTTCACGGTTAAACCTACACAATCTTCGTGTACATACCGCAAGCACATATTACATAGTCGCATATTTGCCACCTCATCTTCATCACATAGTGACAATACCATTTTTCAAGTACTTTCTTCGTTTTTTTATTTGGCTTGGATTTTTTAGTTTTGGAAATAGTTAGTTCATTTTCTTTAAACAAATCTTTGGTTACTTTTTGTACCCTATAATTCAATGATTTTTTTCTTGGCGTTATTTTTTTTTCTTCAAGTTCAGGCGTTGGCAATATGTTTTTGAAAGTAGCTACATTATCAGATTCTTGTTCTGGAGATCGTTCTTTTATAGGGCTACTTTTACCAGTGCAGCTACTCAAACTCTCCTCACCTGAAGAAGAATCTCATACAGAATAATCGCTAGGTGAATCAGAGTTTGAGGAGCTACTCATTTTCCTAATTTTCTTTGGATTTGCATTAGTCTTTTGAAGGCCACTTGGACCAGCTTTACAGATAGAACTGGAGCTGAGACTCACTTTCCTAATTTTCTTTAGATTCGGATCAGGCTTTTGACGTCCACTTGGACCAGCTTCACTCGTACAACTATCTGGAAGTTTTTGCTTTACTTTAGATGCAACACCTAACTTTTGTTCGTTCCTTCTCTTATTGGTGATGATTTTCGGAATAGTTTCAGTTGCATGTTCCTGCTCGTCATTTTGTATTTCCATGACTTCATTTTCTGTATTTGAAGTTTTTCTCATTGTAAGCTCTGAAGGTGCAAACACACTGTCTGGTATTACATTTGGGTCGAAAGGGTAAATTCCGGTTGCCCGAAATCCAGCGGAAACGTTAGATGGTGTCACTGCCCGTGGCCATACTTTGCTGAAAATTGTTCCCAAATTTAGCTTAGTTATCCGGTGGTTGGGCATATTTGTCCAGAAGAGTAACACCTCGTTATCCCAATAACTTTTAAATGGCCCAAACACAGACTTGTCCATTGGTTGCAATTGATGGGTGGTGTTACTAGGAAGATAATACAGAGTTATGTCATGTTTATCTGCTTCTTCAACTATTGCGAAGTCGAGGTGCGAAGATGCGCCGTCAAATATGAGAAGAACCTTCTCGTTTGGCTTAAACTGAGAAAAGTGTTTAATCCAAGTCGCAAAGGTTGAAGTGTTCATGCTCCCTTTTTCAGTCCTTTTAATGACAGCACCTGGTGGAAGATTCTCGGACCAATCCTGTTTTTCCCTTTCTCCTTTCATCAAAATCATTGGTGGTATTACTTGTCCAATTGCATTACCACATACAACTATCGTGACATTTTCAGCATGTTCCTCGGCAATAATATGGACATTCGAACATCAACGTTTGGCAAGCACTTCTGGTTGCTTATGCAAAGTCAGCCTGCATCCCTTTCCATCCAAATTGAAAATTAGGTGCGGTTTATTCATGATATTCATTTCTTCCAAAATATTCCGAAGTTTTCCAAAATGATCATTCACAATAAACTTATTTAGTTTAGCTGACCTCAGCTGACCATCAGCATTCATTTGCTGTGCTTTGCGTCTTGCTACATTCGGATGTCGCTTTAGAAAAAGCCGGAACCATTTCTTTCCTGCGGTTTTTTTATCATCTGAAAAAGGGTGGGGTATTTCAAGTAGCTGGCAGTAGGCAAAAACCGATCTTTTCAGAAGCTTCGAAGTTAACGGCATTCCAATGTCGCATAATCTGAATATACGTTCACAAAGATCAGTCTCCTGAGCAGCTGTTAAAACTGTTGGACGACCCAATCTTTTTTGACTTACACCGGATGTTACATATGATTTCGCAAATTTCTTCGAGGTATGCCATAATTCACGCTAACACTTCTAACAGATGATCCACCTCTCACTGCGTCCATTGCACGCCGCAGCTGTTCTTGCGACCACTTCCGCTTTTTTGGAGGTTCCATGATATCTGGAAATTTTAAAATATGAACCTACTTGGTACCTACATTGATAAATGGCAGAGAGTTTATATTAGGGTCCAATAAAGGCCCGGGCCTTATTTGGGCCAAAATTGTGGGCCTTATTGGGGCCCCGATATATATTTTGAAAAAATAAAATGGTCGCAAAGCAACAAGGAATACCAATCCTTGCTCAAAAACTATACTAGTAGATAGCTAAAACTATACGCATTTCTATGGTAACATAATAAAAAAATATTCACTTACTTTTATACACAATTTGAGCACTGTTTTTAGATCACGCAGCTGCCACACACCTCTTCGGCGGTTAGATTTTAACTGACGAACGCGTGCAACAGACAACGCAGGTATTAACCTTGGCTAGTTTTCGGGAGACTTCTTGGAAGTGGAAGGGCTTTGTTTACTTCGTTTTGGTTATCATGGGTGGCGACATTTGATAGCGGGCCTTATATGGAACCCTGGCCTTATATGTCTCAGATACCTTACACATGTATACAACATAGATACACATACTTATACACCCATCCACCTATACATATTCTAAAAAATATTTGATGAATACACAAAATAGGTTAAACATACTAAAACATAATATGTACTCCAGTCATAGCTAAATATTAAGACGAACTAAAAGAAATGAGGAAGTGGCTCTAGGTTTTTTGGTAATCAAGAGAATATGATTTAAACTTTGTCTTGAAGGATGTTAAAGATATACGTTTGATCACTTCTGGCAGATTATTGTAGCTATCAAGTCCCTTGAAAAAAACGGAATTTTGTGTATGTGTTAATGTGACTTGTTGAATGTGAAAGTCGGTTCTGGATCTTGTATTGAATCCATGGATTCAGTCATGCTACATAACTTCTTGTAAATATGTTGGGGAGAATTAGGATTAGTGTTTGGTAAACGAGAAAAGAATTAATTGGTAACCTTTCTAGTTGCTTCAACATCTCTCTCATGGGTGTTAATCTTCTGCAATTTAAAATTATGCGCATAGCTCTGTTTTGGAGTTTCTATGAAGGAGCTAAATCATTCTGTTTCAGCAGATACAGAATTGTAGAACAATACGTGGAATGAGGAAGAACTAATGAATTGTAAAGTAAAATTTTTGTCCACATTGTCAAATATGGGGCACAACGAGATAAAAAATATATTTTAAATGATATCGTCTTTATAATGAAGTTGGCATGATCTTTAAACTGTAATCCCCTGTCCACATGAACCCCGAGATATTTGAATCGAATAACCCGTTCCACATTATTAGGTCCTAGCATTATCTCAATTTTGGTAACAAAAGCATTCGAAACGTTTTTCTCTACTTATTACCATATACTTGGTATTCTCAACATTGATCTTTAAATAATTAGCACAACACCAACTGTAAATAGATTTTAAGTTACTGTTGATGGTTTCTATCAGTTTCGTCTGATCATTACATGAGAAATAAATTAGTGTACCATCTGCAAAGAGATGAACTGAGCTCTCACCTACCACTCCTGGCAAATCATTGATATACTTCAAAAATAATAGGGGTCCAGCACACTTCCCTGTGGTACTTCCTGTTCACATTCTATATCATCTGATATTATATTATTTATCTTAAGCTCTTGTTTCCTGTTCTTTAGAAAGCTTTTCAACCAGTTCAGGAATATTCCATCTATTCCTACTGCTACTAAGTTTTGTAATAATCTATCTCTGTGTATTGTCTCAAAGGCTCCAAAGATCCAAAAACACTGCAATAGTAGTCACATTTTTTCTAGGCTCATTTTCCAATCATCTAGTACACACTGAACTGCTGTTTCACAACTATGTTTATTTCTGAACCCTGATTGGTATTTACTTAACAGTTTATTATTTTCAATATAATCTACTAATTGGTTATAGACTGCTTTTACCATTATTTTCAACATGTTCACTGTTCTTAGATCTGAGGCTTTATTTGAGTTTGTTTTTTTGGGAACAGGAATGATTGTAGAAATCTTCAGGTCATCAGGTACCTCCCCTGTTAGTAATGAGGTATTAATGAGGTTAAGTAATGGTTCTGAAAGGTTAGGGGAACAATTTAAAGAAAGGCAAAATTCAATTCATCTGGACTTGCCTTATTTTTCAACGAAAAAACAATGTCTACCAATTCTCTGAAATCTAGTAGTGAGAAGTTTTCTATTGAATCAGAAGTGACCCCCAGATTTGAAATCGGTGTGAAGTTAGCAACGAATTCTCATCCACGAAATTTGTGAAGTTAGCAACGAATTCTCATCCACGAAATCTAACATATAGAAAATGATGACGAGTCACTCCGTATTGAAGTAGTGTCGATATAGTTGTCACCCCCTCGGTTTTTTGTAAGAGAAAGCGAAAATTGAAAGTTGAATTTATACACCTTAATCTTGACAAACAGTACCATAAAAACTGAACCGTATATTCTGCCGACTTGCAACGGATACCAAATTATTGACAATGAGTCACTCCAATACACAGTATTGATGAAATGATTGTCAACCACTTGGTTTTTATCTTAGAGGGGAAGCAAAACGAAAATTGAATGTAACCACCATAATTTCTACAAAATAAGTACCATAAAAACTGAACCATGCGTTCTGCCGACTTCCAACGAATACCGTATCATTTCCAATGAGTCATTCCATTACACAGTATTGACGAAATGATTGTCACCCCATCGGTTTTTTTCTTAGAGAAGGCGAAAATTAAAAATTTAATTTATTCATCATAATTTCGACAAACAAAGTACCATAAAAACTGACCCGTACGTTCTGCCGACTTGCCACGATAAGAAAATATTGCTGATGAATTACTTCAGGCAGATTCTTATGGCATTATTTTGGACATTATCTAGAGCTTGTAAATCGGATATTGAAGCAGTGAGGAACACGGCTGCCATAGTCTAGCTTTGATCGTATTAACGCTCTGTACAGCAGAACTTCTTCCTCTGCACCCCATTGATGATGAGAAAGGGCCTTCAGAATGTTTAGTCGGCTCGAGCAGTTTCTTTTGATTTCTTGTAAATGTCTCTTCCAACTTAGCTTACTATCAAAAGTGACTCCTAAGAAGTTGTAATATTCTACAACCTTTAACGGTTCTCCTTCAATGTTTATGTGTGGTACTTGAACACTGGTATAACGTTTTGCTAAATTTGATCACTTTTGATTTTGATGCTGAAAAGTTGAATTCTTTCTTTGTTGCCCATTGAGTCAAGTCGTTCACCTCTTTTTGAAGTAAATTGTAAGTACTGGTTGTATATCTTCCTTGACAGAAGCCGATTAGATCATCAGCGTAAAGTGTATATTTTACTGGTTGTTGTACAGAGGAACAGATATCATTTATAGCAAGGAGAAACAGTGTTGTGCTGAGGACTGAGCCTTGGGGCACTCCGTTTTCTGTAGCAAGTGACATGGATGTTTTTCCATTTACTTTTACTTTGAATGTGCGGTCGGTCTGTTAGGAAATTCTTCACAAAGTGGAAAATATTCTCGGGGAGATCAATTTCTTTCAGTTTTCTGAGAATAGCTGGTCTCCATGTGGTATCAAAAGCACTCTCAATGTCGAATATCACTGCTATAGAGAAGAGAAGAGAAGAATAGTTAGATTATCTATCGAACTACGGTTTGGTCTGTATCCTGACTGAGCTCCAATTAAGATGTTATGTCGTTCGAGATACCATACTAAGCGTTAATTTATCATCCTCTCCAAAATCTGACATGGTGTGCATGTGAGTGATTTATTGCACAATAGTGAGAGTTTTGAGATTAGCAAAAGATCGCCGTTTATGTTTTCGTGCTCTAATGCAGTTTTTAAATGAATTCTGAAGTTTTTGTAATGAACACAATACATTTCAGGATAAAAATTGAAGGTGCTGTCAATATTAAAGGTATCCCCTATGATATGGTGAGTCTCAAAATCCTTTTCCAAGCTACGAAGACCCTTATACAATCTCTTACTCTCCCCAATGCCATAAAGTTCAAGCTGATGTGGAAGTAGACTATTGCATAAAGAATGCTTAGTGTTCCAGATTTTTCCAGGTTAGCTTCCATTTGCTTCATGACATAATATGCTTTTTCAAGTTTGCACATATTTGTCCACTTGTTAATTTAATGTATTAACTGCACCTGTGTCAATGACCAATGAGCAGTCGAGACACGTCAATTTTTAATTTAAAAAAATCCTGATATAGTCAGACGTGATAAATTATTTCAGAGTCTAATTAAAATGTTTTTAATGAAGAAATGCTATCACACTCTTCAAGAACACCTGAATGACAACTTGGAAAAATATTTTGAATCTGGTGTGCTCGGTACAAATTTGTTTGAACCTATAAAAGTCCTATAATGTTTTTTACTGGTTTTTCATCTTGTGTTTGTTTAGTTGTATGTTATATATTCTATCAACCTAATGTTTACAATAACTACATTTTTCTACATATGTTTACAAATGAATTTCGAAGATTTCAATTAGGTTTAACAATTTAACATTTTGACAGTTATCAAAATCAGTCGATCGAAGAAACATCAACACAATAGAACTTGTAATTAGCTTCGTAAATCAACTGACGTTGAAGTTCCTGCGACTGAACACCTGCGTACACCAAGATTCAAATTCAGATTGTGTTATCATTTTCTGGATATATCTATATTTATAGTTGATGTGAACTCACTGCTCAGACAGTCAGCTTCAAGCAAGATAGATGACTCTAATGTATTGTTAGGTCCCAAGATAATTGCAAACTTTGTGACAGTTGACGTGCAATGTGTATGTATGCTGGAAATTGATATTCAAATGAAGCGTTTAATTACTCGACACCTTAATAAGATTAGCATGCAATTAATCTGATGCCTATCGTCATAATAGCGTGAGCGCAGGGTCGGATTTGGCGTTGGGTATAATTGGATACTACTCGAAGATGCATCAAAAATTAATTGGTGGAGAAACAAACAAATGTAAAACATATCTTTGATTTAATTGGTTGAAAGTTGAACGAATGAACAACTTCGGGAACGTATTGTCAACAAAACTTATGCACACTATATTACATAGTTTTATTCGCAGTGTGACCCATTTCAAATGGAAACTCTTATGAATCATAAATTATTCAACAGACTGGATTTTTTTTTCATCAAGTAAAACTTCAAAAAGTCCACTTCGACACCAAATTTCACGAATGAGTCTCAATTTTCAATGCCAACTAAGCTACATTTGAAAGGTCAAAAATGTGAATTTCATTTGAGAGTCTATTTTTAAATCTGATCACGAAATTTTCAAACTTTTTTTTTCTTAATTACCGTGGAATGCGTATATCAATGAAATAGTTGAAAAATATAAAAAAAATCAAAATATAATGTCACTTCAAGTTCAGAACTTTTATCGATTCAATTTATCAATGTGAACGCCGATGAAGAATTGAGGAAGACACCGCGTGGCCTTATATTTAGTTGTTAAGGTACTCGCACACTTTCCACTTTCCACAATTGCTCAATCTGTTCACACACTAGCAAAATTGATCTCAAAATTGCGACATGAATGAACTGCGCAATTTAAAAATGGCTAAGACATTTTTAATAGTTGCAGGGCTACGCACACGTTACACACTTTTTCGCCATAAAATAATATCTAGCCATCAAAAAGTTGCTATACTGTGAATGATTTTTTGATGTCTACAAGTATACTCTTGTTGTGGCCTCTTGTATTTCGATAATGTATTCTGATGAACAAAGAAATGCTGCTGCCGCCGGCGCCGTAGCCCTTATATTGTTGCGAGCACGACAAAATAGAAGACGGAAAAGTTCCGTAAAAAAAGACAATTTGGGTTCGTGAATGGATTAAAAACCGTAACCGATATGGAGCAGCAAATACTTTGTTAAAATAATTGAGGAATGACGAAGCATTCTACAAAAAGTTGCACTTCAATACATCAAAGTTGCACTAGAAATAATATTGCAACACATTATTTAACCAACTTGTCGGTTCAGTTATAGGTAGCGCAATTTCTCAAGTATACGCAAGTTGGAAAAATTTAGTAAAATTTTGATTGTTGCGCAATTTTTAAAGTTGCAAGGATAGTTTCACCTTGCAATGTATGAATGGCGCCATTTTTCAGATCGCGGAATACAAAAAGTTCACAAGTGAGCGAGTACCTAGAGCCAGTTCATATTCCGCCACTTTTTGTGGCTCAAGTGTTCGGCTGAGGTAACCACCGTGATCGTCTGTGGCGCTTCCAATCGGTGGCTGGTCGTGTGTGAACACTACCATTCAAAACAATGCTTTGACATGGGCCGTGGTGGCCGTGCTGGTAGAACGTTCGCCTTTGGAGCGAAGGGTCGATGGTTCAAAGCCTGGCATGGTCATCGGTCTTGTGCATGGCATCACACGTTCAAAGGTAAGGGCTGCGTCTTCCCTAGCTCACACAAGTCTCTTCAATACTTTCGAGGGTTGCACGTAGGGGTGCATCGGTTGACGGAAATAAAATATTTTTTTTAACAGTGGTAGCGAAACTGAGAAGCGCCACTGAGTGGCCCAATATGAACGAGCTCTTAGCTGTGATGAAATGCTATTCAGATATTTATTAGAAATGCTATTTAGATATAGATATAGATATTAAGATATAGATAGCGTTTCATTATAACTATTGATTCTTCACTGTAGTTGACGTCCGCAGTTGTAGTAAAAATGTTTGGGAATCAAGCGAAGAAAACTGAGGAAAAATCTGAAAACCATTAGGATCATTTATCATTATTATTATCGAAAATACTTCACTCATTTTATCTTATTCTCACCTTTGAACGTTCTGATTAGCTGGAGATATTACGAAAAAAATAATCACTGAATTCCAAATATCTGCTTGTTACAGTATGTAAATAAGACAAAGATCGTACATGTTACTCTTTGTCTTATTTATTTTCATGTATTTATTCATTCATTCATTCAGTGATTTAGCAATAGCAGACATTTTATATAACACAATATCACATTATCAGTAAAACATTAGGGCATGAATGAAAAGATGTTGGTTTCAATGTAGATTGAGGTGTCAATGTACATTGACACCAATCTTCCCTATTACCCCCGAAAATGTACACCATTGAAATATAATGTTGAATTATATATCTGTAACTGTTTTGATTGCAACAAAATGCACAAGAAATATTTATAATATTACTGTTATGCAACATATCGTATTCTTCAAATCATCTTTGATTTTCCTTGAAAGACCTCGCAAGTAAACATATGGGAAATTAGCTGTAGATCAAATTGGCTGAAATTTCATTAGGTTATAGTTGCATGCGTCATGGCCCATACAAGGTATCTGCATAGTCAAAATGGGATAGTACAAGAGTTTCGGATAGAGTAACACTTGTATTTTTATAAACCAGCTACAATTATTAAAAAAAAGCCTAAGTTTGTGGAACGCATTTTCCATCATCTGATTCACTTGCTTGGAAAATCTCGCGTTCGACTCAAAATATAAACCTAAATTTTTTGCTGTATTTACAAGAACCAATGAAATACCATTAATCTCAACATTCACAAAAGCTTCAGCCCTTACTCTTGCTGGATAGCTTCCAAATAACATTACGTGTGATTTGGTAGGGTTGAGTGATATGCAGTACTTTTCTGAGAGTGTAAAAGATTATCCAGATCAGCATTCAGCATAAAATTAGCCAGTTCAACTTCTTTACAAGGATCGTTGGCATAAAAATTACATTTACCATGACGTATGCAAGATACGAAGAAAAAAATATATGTGGAAAACAGGAGAAGTCCCAGTATAGAGCCTTGCGAGACTCTATTTGGAATTTGGAGTATTATCGACCTGTTGAATTTGTAGCTAACATACGGACTCCTGTCTACAGCAGAACTTTCCATGAGTTCAAGAGATTTCTAACTGAAGCCAGTGTTATGAAGCATTGTCATCAGGAAGCGATGATTGGTCCTGTCGAACGCTTTCGTGTAATCTAGTAAGACTGGAGTAGTTAACATCTTTTTATCATTGCTGATAATAAATTTATCATCGGTTAGTGCTAACAGTGCTAAATGGAACATCTCTATGAGGAACTGAAGCCAGATTGATTTTCACACAGCAATATACCTACCAAGGTACTTTTCGATTTGAATATGAAATAATTTTTGAAATTCTTCAGATAGTGTAGAAAAAAGACTGATTGGTTTCAAATCTTTGAGTTCTTGCGGGTGTTGTGTTCTTGACGAAGGTGTTTTATTGGCAACCTTCTATTTGTCAGGAAATGTTCTACCTTCTTAAGAAAAAATTTAAATGTCAGTGATATATGAAATAATCAACTACTTCAAAGAAATCATCAGCAGGTGTCACTATTTTTGATATACCGAAATATATATGGAGAACAAGGGAGGCCCCAGTATAGAGCCTTGTGGAACACCATTTGGAATTTCTAGTACTATCCACCTGTTGAGTTTGTAGCTTACATACTGGCATCTACCTACAGCGTAACTTTTCCTGAGTTCAAGAGATTTCTCACTGAACCCAATGTTATGAAGCGTTGCCAACATTAAGCGATGATTGATCCTGTAGAACGCTTTCGTGTTATCTAGTTGACATATTTTATCAGTAGCAGACAGTTTATCATCGGTAACTACAGTGCTTTCTAACAGCTATGTGAGGATCTGAAGCCAGATTGATTTTCAGGAGAGTTATATCCACTGAGGTGCTTTTGGATATGTAATTTTATTTTCAAATGCTTCAGATACTGTATAAAGAAAACTGATTGGTCTTACATCTCTGAGTTTTTGTGGGTGTTTTGTTATTGCCAACGATATTACATTGGCAACCTTCCAATTGTCAAGAAATGCTGATCCAATATTGGTGAATATTGAAAAAACAATATAATAATAATAATTTTGGTGGAATATTCGTTCAACCTATTCTGAATGTAGATTTTTACATACAATATTGGGTCAATATTGGTAGAACAATTTTTGACAAATATCGATAAGACAATAATATTGCCTACATATTTTTTCCAATATCTGAATTAAATATTGCAATCCCAACTATATTCCAAAAATAAGTTTGATCGCACATTGGTTGAATGTCCTCTGAGTTGCCAGGCTGACGTGAGTATTGATATTCAAACACCTGTCCAGTTGGACTCCCAGGTACCTCACGGAAGGTTTCTCTCTAATCTGTCGATTCAAGACCTTAAATTCCACGAAGATCGTTCTGTTCGTACGTTTCTTCGTAAAATTTATAGGTTCCGTCTTCTCTGGATTCATCACTATCTTATTATTCTTCATATACGGTATGACTAGCCTATCCATATGTATTAACAGTTTGCGTGCAGCTGCCTCGCTGGAAAACGACGTTGCGTAGATTGCAGTGTCGTCAGCGTAGACTGCTGTTTGCGTTTGGAGGAGTTTTGGAAAGTCATATGTATACAAAGAATATAAGTGTGGGGAGAGGCTTGATCCCTGAGGCACTCCTGCTCTGGCCGAATACATACGTGAGTTGGACTTGTTCATTCTTACTTGGAAAGTCCTGTCAACCAAGTAGGAATCTAAGATTCTGACCATATACTTAAGCATGCCTGCCTTCAACTTCTTGGAGACAAGCCCCCCTATCCAAACAATATCAAAGGCTTTTTGAATGTCTAGGAGGACCATAACGGTCCTCAGAGTCAGACGCTCTAACCACTGCGCCACGCCCCGACATAATATCTGTTATTATTATTATTTCAATATTGGTTTCAACAATATTGACAACAAAATAACGTTTGAATATTTTGCACAAATTTTCGTTATTTCGTACCAGCGATATTGTATCAATACCGCTGAATGGTGTGAGGCCAATATTGCTTCGGAAATATTTTGACAATATCAGTAATATTGCAATATCGCCGAATGTCAAAAGCGGCAGCATAGAAGAAGCAAGTCTATTCCGATCATATCATCACCTATATCTCTGAAGGACCACGCTCACATCTTGTGGGAAAAAGTTTTTAGGTGAAAATGGCTGGATTTTTGATATGTTGTAACTGACGCCATTCTCAGTAAATGTCTCTATTGACCCAACTCGATCGAATAACTAAATTTTGCTTATTAAAAAAATATGAATTTTCCATTAATATCCAATATTGTGAGCGACTGCGCATTCCTAAAGTCCGCGAGAAATATGTTTTCATAATTCAGAATAAAAAAAAGCCATTGTTTTTCTACAGGGTTGTCAACAAATTACACAATTCTTCAGAAAATGAATTCGCCTACGAGGTTATAAGTTAATTGAGTTTATCATTGAGGATCAATCAGAATGGTTTGTTGATCGAACAAAATATAATGAAGCTATGAATACAGAGTGTTTGGAACAGTATTATATATACATGTTATTACTCCAAATCACGAATTTTATTATTTTTGAGTGAATTCAGATAAATATAAAACATTTACATATTATTTTTAATCATTATTCAACTGTTCTTCAACTGAGCGATCATAAAATCGTGAATGATTCTTCCATGAAACAAAAAAAAAGATTTTCCATAGGGTAGTTTCCAATATAATCAATTTCTAGGTGAAAGAATTCGCCTTCGAGACTATAAGTTAATTATTATTGATGGTTGATCAGAATGGAATTTGATCTCTCAAAATAAAATGCAAATGAAGATACATAGTGTTTCATGCAAGGAAGGCTCTATTCAATTTGAATAAGTGATTACTCTTCTCGAAGATTCACTCATGCATTCGTGCTCAACACCAAAAGATTCGGCGATAGAGGGCGCCAAATAATTAATTTTGTGTTTTTGCAGGATTTAGCAAGCTATAAAATATGAATATTTTCACCCAAAGAAATATATCTGATGTTCTGAGGATATTGAGTATATTTCCGTCGACTATATATTTAAACTGAATGAACTGAGTTTACCCATCTGAATCCAAGAAGAATTCAATTGAACTTAGCCCTTGATTTAGAAAACTAGAGAAACGTTCATAATTTGTGCGTGACAGAAATGTTTCTGCCTATATTCTATTCATAAAGTATACAGGCTGATTCACGGTGGATGGCACATTAGACGTTTCTGGTGAACCAGACAACGGATCACTTTGAAAATTTAATGGAGGGCATATTCGGACATTCTCTAGCCAACTAAAATATTTTTGACAATGCGGTGTTGCCGCTTCTATTAGAAAGCAGTAGCAACTTTGATTTTTCATATGGAACACTCTGTATATAATATTATTTTTGGAATTTCCAACAATTGCCCGACAACTTTTCCTGATATTTCCCTATACCTATCTGTTACCGTTTTCGAAATAAAAATTAATCAATTTTTTTCTTCGAAAATCATGACTTCTAAAAATGCCGATATCTTTTAGTTAAGAAGTACTATGATATCGAAATTTGGTTTGGAGTTAGGTGATACTTGGACACTTCCCACACGTCAGCCTAATCTCCGTTACTTCAATACAGGGTGGTAAAAAAATACAGTTTTTTCGTTTGCTTGAAAAAGTTGCTGAAATTTGATTATTTTAAATAGAACACCCTGTATATTATTAAAAATTCGGAAAACTGCTAAAATTTGCTTTCTTTCTATGTATATCATACCAATACCTAACTAGTCAAGTTTCGGACTTATGAGCATTTATTTGTGAAAATGTCCCTTCAGAATGGTATTTCCATTCGGTATTTGGTAATTACTATTTGACAGTAGCGTTGTGACATTCTCCTAATAATATCGACATTTTCGTCAATTCAGAAGTTGCAAATACCTTCAAAACGATGGAACAAAAATATTCAAACGAAGTTCTTATGAATTTGTTTATTATTTTTGGACAGTGTGATAAAATTATCAGCAGAACATGTAGAAAGTTCAATGAAATGTATCCGAATCTACCGCCAATGAACCTCAAGAAATTTATACGAATTTAGAACAATTTCAATGCATTTGGATCAACTTTAAAAGCACCAAGAAACTTGCCTCGACCCGTAACTTCTGAAGACAACCAGATTAATGTCTTAGCATATTTTCACGCATTTCCCGAGTCATCGATAAGAAGTGCTGAAGAAGATTTGGGTATAAAATATTCATCGGTTCAAAGAATCTTGGGAAGACATAAAATGCATGATTATAAATTCACCAAAATCCAAGCAAAGAAGCCTCAAGCCCCTCAACAGAGAGTAGAATTTTGTGAAATGTTGTTGACACGCATTCAAGAAGATCCACTTTTTTTAAATAAAATTATTTGGACTGATGAATCGAAATTTTCGAGAGAAGGGATTTTCAATAGAAAAAATCGTCATTATTGGTCCAGTGAAAATCCTCACGTCACAAAAGAAGCCGGATTTCAAGAAAAAATTAGTTTAATGTCTTCTGCATGTTGATGGACAACAAATTGAGGTACGTGATATACGAGGAGTCATTAACATCCAGAAGCTACCTGAATATTTTGGAGAATACTGTAGAGAGTTTCGTGGATAATCTGCCACTCGAAGAATATCGAAACTGTTGGTACCAACTAGACGGAGCTCCTGCACATTGCACAAGAGAAGTGAGCGCAGAACTAGAAAGACTTTTTGACGATCGGTGGATAAGGCGCTTGGGACCATGGAATTGGCCAGCGAGATCACCCGATCTTAATCCATTAGATTTTTATTTGTGTGGAATGTTTAAAGAAAAAGTTTACAAAATACCCGTGCGTTCGAGAGATGAATTGTTAGAAAGGATTGCCCAAACATTTGAAGATTTGGATCCCAATGAAATCAGATCTGCCACCACGAAAGCAGTCAACACCCGCATTTTAAAGTGCTTGGAAGTGAACGGCCAGCGATTCGAACATATTTTGAAATATTCCACATGATTGTTTTACTTTTTTATAATTATTCATATCAATATTTCCAATTTCAAGTTTCTTGGTGCTTTTTTAAAGTTTATCCAAACATATTGAAATTGTTCTGAATTCTTTTAAATTTCTTGAGGTTCATTGGCGGTAGATTCGGATACATTTCATTGAACTTTCTACATGTTCTGCTGATAATTTTGTCACACTGTCCAAAAATAATAAACAAATTCATAAGAACTTCGTTTGAATAGTTTTGTTCCATCGTTTTGAAGGTATTTGCAACTTCTGAAGTGACGAAAATGTCGATATTATTAGGAGAATGTCACAACGCTACTGTCAAATAGTAATCATGGCCTGCTTACCAAATACCGAATGGAAATACCATTCTGAAGGGACATTTTCACAAATAAATGCTCATAAGTCCGAAACTTGACTAGTTAGGTATAGGTATGATATGCATAGAAAGAAAGCAAATTTCAGCAGCTTTCTGAATTTTCAATAATATACAGGGTGTTCTATTTAAAATAATCAAATTTCAGCAACTTTTTCAAGCAAACGAAAAAACTGTATTTTTTTACCACCCTGTATTGAAGTAACGGAGATTAGGCTGACGTGTGGGAAGTGTCCAAGTATCACCTAACTCCAAACCAAATTTCGATATCAGAGTACTTCTTAACTAAAAGATATCGGCATTTTTAGAAGTCATGATTTTCGAAGAAAAAAATTGAAATTAATTTTTATTTCGAAAACGGTAACAGATAGGTATAGGGAAATATCAAGAAAAGTTGTCGGGCAATTGTTGGAGATTCCAAAAATAATATTATATACAGAGTGTTCCATTTGAAAAATCAAAGTTGCTACTGCTTTCTAATAGAAGCGGCAACACCGCATTGTCGAAAATATTTTAGTTGGCTAGAAAATGTCCGAATATGCCCTCCATTGAATTTTCAAAGTGATCCGTTTTCTGGTTCACCATAAACGTCTAATGAGCCATCCACCGTGAATCAGCCTGTATTTGATGGTATTTTTAGTAATGGTTTGATTTTCCGAAGATTTGATTTTTTCAGCAATAACTTGACAACGACGCAAAATTAAAAAAAAAGAAATATCTCCGTGTGTATAATATTTTGAATGTTAATCGATCAACAAACCATTCTGATTGATCCTCAATGATAAACTTAATCGACTTATAACCTCGTAGGCGAATTCATTCCCTGATGAAAAGAGTAATATATTGTGAACAACCCTGTTGAAAAACAATGGCGTTTTTTATATTGCATTGCGGAAAAAATATTTCTAGGGAATTTTAGGACTGCTCAGTCGCACGCCATATTGAATATAAATGAGATATCGATATTTTTTATCATGCTGAATTTCTCCACAAATCACAAAATCCATTATTTGGCGCCCTCTAGCGCCGAATATAGTCATGTGATCGAGTTGGGCCAAAAGAGACCTCTATTCAGAATGGCTCCAGCTACAACATATCAAAAATCCAGGCATTTTCACCAAAAGACTTTTTCCCATAAGGTCCTTTAATAGATAGCATGGAGCAATGAATAGAATCTTCATCAACAAAAGAGAAACTGAAATTTCAGAGAGATGTTGATCAACTCATTGTCTGGAATTATGTTAAAATTTGACATTGAGATGAAAAAATCATTAATTTCTTCAATATCAATATCCAATGCTTCAGTTCTCATGACATCGTTCACAGAAGCACGATTTTGTGTTTGCGCTTTGATGGTTCCTGAAATTCAGTGATGCAGTGGCGTATCCATTGGAGTTAACGATGAAAAAATTGATAAATCATCACGGATAGCTCTCACATTTGACAGTTACTTTGACACATGATAGAACAGTACCCCATTTAATTTTGTGCAAGTGGTTGTAAATAACCCTGTATTACCAAATTTAGTATCAATGAAGCACTCTTCTTAATAATTCCCCTATGTGTTAGATGGAAACACTCCATATCGCGGACAAATCTGCATAATAAGTACGCTTATTCATGCTGCTTCATTTATCAAATTCAATCATTAATTCTGCTTCTGAACAATGAACAGTATTTTGTTATCTGCGTACATATCAAGGAAATTACGTTCCTGTTTCCATCAACATTTTAATTGAGGAATTTGTTATGTTATCATCAGGGACATTACTCAGCTTCTTTATGCAGAAATTCGTATTTGAGAACATTCGGTAAAGTCTGCTTGTTCATTGTTCACTGTCTGAATACGGAAATTATATGGTGGATTTTGATAAACTATGATGTTATTTGATAATTATAATAGTGTTGTTTTAATTTCAATATTGATTCGAATCAAAATTTTATTCAATTGAATTGCCTTCATGCTTGTTTTTATTTAAATAGCTATACATAGAAATTGAATTATTCGCCAAAACGGAGGTTTTGTTTTACAAACAGTGTTAAAGTAAGAGTGAGAAAATATAATATATAACATGAAAAATAAATTGTTTCTGAGAACAGGAGTATACGTCACTAAATAACACATGAAAGCACAGCATAAGGTACTGGAATTGTACATATTTTATCAACAGTAAAAATACAAGAGCTTTTTTTTATCGGATAAATTTCTTTTTGTAACGAAATAATTTTGCCAATCAGTAATTTTACGAGAAAAACTGACATGAGAAAATCGCAAGACCGAAGGTCTAGCGATTTTGTCAAATGTCAGTTTTTAGAGCAAACTTACTGATGGAAAAATTTTGAGTTAAAAGGAAATTAATCCTTAAAAGGAGAGCTCTAGTGTTTTTTGGCTAGATAAATTAACGACCGAATATAAATTGTCTCCATATTGATGCTTTAGTATTTTTTGTAAATTGCGGGATTGCTTTTTCTATATTTTTTGTTAATTGTTGAGTCGAAACTTCCCCAAAACGACTCATGTTGTAATGTTTCAGTATCAACTATCAACAATAATTAAATAACTGACAGGGCAGACATTAAAGTGTCGTAAGACGTAAGAAGAACAGGCGTTTTTATCGGTGATAAAAAAAGATGCACCTTTTTTATCGCTGTCAAAATGACAATACAGTCATCTTTAAATGACACATTTTATACAGGAGTTAATTTACCAAAATAAAACCATCAAATACACAACATGGAATGGCTAGAATTTATAAGCAATACAGTGCGGGTTTCTTACTTAGAATGCATTCAGTAAAACACAGACAAATCATTTAGTGGAAATATATAATAATAATAATAATAAATTTAATCACCAATAATACAACATCAAAAATAATTTTAGATCAAGGCACAGTAAACAATTCAGAAACCACTAAAGGGAAATCCTTGGAAGTGGTAATTATCCTTATTATAATACAATGATCAGCAAGTAATTAATTTGATTGAAAGGTGAGTATATAAGAATAGAAAAAAATAAAAATATAGAAAAAAATTTATAGAAGATATAGATATAAATATAAAACAGTTCATTGAGTGACAATAAATTCAACATCGCTTATAAAAATGACAATATTCAATGAGGTATTCATACATAAATTTGCTGACAAAGAGTTTTCATGTACAACTGATTTTAGCAATATTAAAATACACATACACACACACGCCTATACACATTTACAAACAAAAACATAAAAATACCAAGCAATAACGCTTTGGCGCTACCTGTTTCACATTTGAAGATGAGAAAATCATGGATGTGTTCACAAATTATACAAATTGTTACAATCTACAAACTGGTGTATCTGAAGTCTTGGCAATTCAATAATCCATTTTTGTGGCTCTTTCTCGGAAGGAGTATATAGAAAACGTATCCTGGCAATAAACGGGAAGGTAATTATATAACCTAGGACCTAAGTAAACATAACTCCTTTGTAAACTTGTTTTCACAGGCCTCGGTATAATGTAAGCTCTATTCCTAGTCTGATGTTCATGGGTTGCCAAGGTATGTTCTGCTTTATACTTATGTTGTCTAGTTACTGTTATCAGAAAGAATAATTGACGTATATCCATCATAGTTGTTTCTGCAAATAGGTAATTGGTTGGGTAATTGTGTGGCACAACATATGTTATTTTCAATATCCATTTTTGAATCTTTTCTAGGCTCTGTATATACTTGTTAGCAGCTGATCTCCTAGCAATGATGCCATATCTTAAGTGACTCTCGACGAGTGCAAAATACAGAGTTTTCATCTGATCCTTTGTAAGTATGTCAGTCATATATTTGAATTTGAAAAGTGTGCATCGTAATTTCTTTATTACAAATTCAATTTGTTTGTCCCATTTCAAGTCTCTATCCACGTAAACTCCTAAATATTTGACATGGGAGCAACTAGATAATTTCCAATCTCGTGTATTGAAGTAAGTATTTGCCATACGATGTGAATGGTATGAAATGAGTCTTATTGAAGTTTATAGTCAATAGGCGATTTTGGGAAAATTGTGAGATTTTACTGAAATCTCCCTCTGCCTCTGTTTTCAAAGATTCCCAGCTATTGCTAATATAAATTACTGCTGTATCGTCAGCAAAACTCAAAACATCCCCCTCGATCTCCAATTTGAACAGGTCATATACTCATAATACTAAACAGTAATGGTCCAGTAACTGTACCTTGGGGTACTCCATATTCCACATTGGTTGTGTTGCTTCTTGTATCTTTAATTTGAACCATCTGTTTGCGGTTGATTAAATAACTTTTAAGTAGTTCATACGATGTCCCACTGAAACTAATGTTATCAAGAACCATCAACAGTTGTTCATGGCTAACAGTATCGAATGCTTTAGCCCGATCAATGAATATACACAATGAATGCTTTTTACTATCTATACATTCATTGATCTTGGTTCTGAGATGAGTTATGGCATCTTCTGTCGACCTATTTTCTCTAAAACCATATTTGTTTTCGGACATCAGATGATATTTTCTCAGGAATATGATCGTTCTCTTTATCAAATTTTTTTGAAATATCTTAGATAAATTGGAAATTAAAGAAATCGGTCGATAGTTGGAAACTTCAATTTCAGTTCCGCTTTGGTAAACCGGTTTGATAATTGCAGTTTTGAAGGCGTTAGGTACTTTTCCAACTCTATAGCAACGATTCAATATATGACTCAGAGGGTTTGAAATGAAATCGGATGCGAGTTTGAGTGTTTCTGCTGTAATAGAATCAGTACCAGGAGCATTTTCATCTTTTAAGGTGAAAATTATTCCTTTCACTTCATTAGCATTAGTATCATAAAAAAAAAGAATTTTTTGAAGTCTTATATGTCGACGGAACAATTGTATTGTTGTGCTTAATTTTGTCTGCTAGTTTTGTGCCGAAAGTTGAGAAATATTTGTTGAAGACTTTCGCTATGTCTGAATCATTATTAAACTGAACGCCCATGGTATTTCTTTTATCTCTTATTTTTTCTTTTATCGTGTCTCCATTGGTTATCTGCTTAACACATCTCCAAAGTTCCGATGCATTTTGTTTATTTGTCGCTCGGACAAATCGATTACTATTTTGGATTCCACTCCTTTTGATGTGAGAAAATATAAAAAAATTGAGATATGACATCATCGACTATTTTTTCAAATCGCAATCTCAATTTCTTAATGACTATTCTTAAAGGGTATTTCAAGTTACATATGCTCAACAAATATCAAAAACTAATTTCTTGTCGATGAGAAGATATTCAACAAACAATAACTATTTCGAGATATAAAGGATTCTGATTCAACTTAATGAAATAATTCAGGCAGTTCAAAAATGACATGTGAAGAGGTATTTGTCTATAATTTTTTGGCAAACCGGGTTGATCTTGACATGGCCAAACAAAAAAAAATTCATAACAAGGAGCGTAGCATCGTATCAAGCGAGGATATTTAGCATGGATAATCATTTGTGTGTCGTTTTGTGAGAACCGTTAGGTGAAAAATCGTACTTAACTGAAACCCACAAGATTGAAATTTCGATGATGATTGGCTACAGGGATAGAACAAGAACACAAAATTAAGTTATTCATTTATTCAGACAGGAGTATTCTGATTTACCACCCATATCGCAGAGTGACATAAGCAAGATTGAAAAACAGTTTCGGAAAAGTGGACATTTAAAAAAAAACAAATAATCGTCATCAGAGTGCCCTCAATGGATATGTATGAATTAATATACTCCTCTCTGTTCAAGAGAATCCCCATGCCCCCACTAGGCAGATAACTGGAAAATGTTCAATTATACAGGGTGTCAATTTGAAAACTTCCCACCCTTAATATCTTCCTTCCAGTAAACAATATGAGTAATAGAAAAAACAGGTCAATTTTATTGTCAAGGGGGACACTTTCACGGACTATTTGTAGCCCTCGTGGTTCAACCCCCTAGGAGGGGTAGATGTTACCCTTAGAATTTTAAATGGGAAGGGGGGTCAAGTGGCACATCATTTTGATGGGCGTTCAATTCTTGTTCCAATGGTACCCTGACTTATTATTTTGTGATGAGCATTTTCCGAAAAATTGCGTTCTAAACTAACAGAAGTAATTATTAGAACGCCTATACTGAGATGCATTATTGTATTGACTCCCTTTAATAAAAATGGTTAGAAGAGTAGGTGGCACCGCTCCAACCCTTGAATGACAGGAATAAATTTATTACGCATGGGATTTTTTATTTGGTGGTTATTTTCCTTCTACACAATAAAATTTAATTTGCGAGAAAGACATTTCCAACATAAAATCTACTTACGCTTATCTTATTAGCTGTTCGAAATGTTGTCCATTTTGCTCTAAACAGTAATACAGTCTGTTTTCGAACACCCCTCTAACATTACGGAAAACTTCACTAGGAATTGACCGGCATGCTGCTGTAATTCGTCTTTTAAGTTCGTCAATATCAGAAGGTTGTGTTTTATAAACAACGGATTTAAGATGCCCCCAAAGAAAGAAATCTAAGGGTGTTAAATCCGGTGATCTCGGAGGCCATTCAACTGCTCCCCTTCTGCCAATCCATCTACCCGAAAATCTCTCGTTTAACCACTATCGGACGGGAAGAAAATAATGAGGTGGAGCACCGTCCTGCTGGAAATGTAACAGATCCTCCTGCAAAAGTTCATTACCTTCTGCATCAATTTGAGTTTCTAGCTCGTGAGTTATAAGAGGATCGATAGTCTCTTCAAGCATATCAAGGTACAGATTGCCAGTCAAGTTTTCTTCCAGAAATAATGGACCAAGAATGGCATTTCCAAGAATACCAGCCCAAACATTAACTTTTTGTGGGTGTTGTGTATGCCCTTCCCGAAAAATATGTGGGTTTTCGTCACTCCAGTAGCGACAATTTTGTCTATTAACATTGCCATTCAGAAAAAATGAACACTCATCGCTGAAACAGATGTTTAACAGAAGATTAGGGATGGTATTGACTCGATGAGACATGATTTCACAAAACTCTATTCTTCTATCATAATCATCCTCGTGGAGCTCTTGAAGAATCTGCATTTTATATGGATGAAATTTATGCATTTTCAATGCTTTTCTTATAGTCTCGCGTGACATTCCCGTCTGTTCTGTTACTGATCGTAAGGAGCTCGTGGGCTCTGCAGCAAATGTTCCCAAAACTTCAATTTGAGCTGCTTCATTTAGTACTCTGGGGTTATTTCTTTTTTTATTTGTCACTGAACCAGTTTCGTAAAACTTATTCACCAAATCAAGCACATACCGGTGACTTACATTACAATTTGGATGTCTTTCGTTAAAAAGACATGCCGCCCTTCGTGCGCACTTTCCAACTTCGCCATAAATTACAATCATTTCAATTCTGTCTTGAAGAATGTAAACCATTTTTACACTTTTATACACTTATTAAAGTAATTCCTAAACAGCCCAACAGGTACAACGGTATTCACAATACTACCACATAGTTCAAATTTGCTAAATAATTTTTTGCCGGAAAACAGAAACTTTTTACAGCAGAAGTAGCAAAAAAGGAAGGCTATCAGTACAATTTCTGCGATGACACTTAAAAATTCAGCATTTAATAAACACAACTTTACTACCATCTACGTTTTACTATTAGACTACTTTTTTATGTAAAGTGTTTGGAGCTAATGGCTAATGTTACCCCTAATAAAGGGTTGGAACGGTACCACCTAATATTCTAACCAGTTCTGGCCAAACCATGCATCTCAGTATAGGCGTTCTAATAATTACTTCTGTTAGTTTAGAACGCAATTTTTCGGAAAATGCTCATCGAAAAATAATAAGTCAGGGTACCATTGGAACAAGAATTGAACGCCCATCAAAATGATGTGCCACTTGACCCCCCTTCCCATTTAAAATTCTAAGGGTAACATCTACCCCTCCTAGGGGGTTGAACCACGAGGGCTACAAATAGTCCTTGAAAGTGTCCCCCTTGACAATAAAATTGACCTGTTTTTTCGATTACTCATATTGTTTACTGGAAGGAAGATATTAAGGGTGGGAAGTTTTCAAATTGACACCCTGTATAGCTAGTATTCAGTAACGAGAATTCTCAAACCTAGAAATTTCATCCTTATAAAATTATAATCTTCCAGGAACTCACAGTTGAAGATTTTGGATATAATTGTTGTAAATATATAAAACGTCCTGTTTTCTGACGAATTGAACTCACGTTGAATGGTGAGGTGAATCGTCAACCCACACTGGATGAGGGAAGGCCATACCCAACATCCAGAAGAAGTCAATGTTTGGGCAGGGATTGTTGGCGATTGACCAATTTTCTTCCAAGGAAATCTCGATGGAGCTTGATATTTACAATCTTTGCAGGAAGAACTAGTTACGTCTTTGACTATTCTGTTTCCTGACACAGATAAAGCCGATGTCTCGAAAAGATATATCTGGTTTCGACAAGACGTGGCGCCTTTCCATTTTGCAAGACCTGTCCGTGAGTATCTAGATGATATATTTCCAGGCAGATGGATTTGTATAGAGGATATTTCGAATGGCCTCCAAGGTCTCTGGATTAAACACTTATGGACTATTTCTCGAGTAGGTACTTGAAAAAAAAAGTTTTTGTGACCAAACCGGGATATATTCAGCATTTACAAGAACGCATAAATTCATTTCATGTGAAACAAGCTTCACTGAATACAGTTTTTTCCTCGATGCCATCACGTGATCTTCAAATTTTAATCAACCATCAATCTAAAGCCCTAAGCATTTTGTGCAACTTTTAATTTCATAGGTTTCCAAAATCTAGAGCTAAATCTTCAAGCTGATCCCTCGAGAATTGGTCAGAAATGACATGGCAAATTTTGAGATTAAATATGTATGATATGTAAGAAATAATTTTTTTCATTGATTAAATGTTCCATGACTGACTGTAATTGACATTATTCCACAGGCTATCGGTGATCGTTTTTTCGCTATCAGGTTGGTTATAAATTTTGTTTTCGAATGTTGCAAATACTGATACAAGTCAATTGTCATCTGTAAACCTCCACAAATTGTTAGTTTGTTTCGAATTTTGATATTGGGAAAATCAAAAGTTTAAATTGATGAAAAATGTATCGAATCGGATATCATCGTATTTTTTTTTTGACAAAAATCAATACATACATACTTTGCTTTGGATATACACATTTTTCTACTCATAGATAAAAATATGATCTATGACGTAGGAAAATATTGATTACTGTATAATTTGTATCAATGTTTGGGAATGTTTTCTATAATTATATTCTTTATATACCATAAATCTGAATTTTAATCAGTTGTTGCTGTTTCAATAGGTGTTTTTATGATATAGTAGGAAACTGGTAAACACGTCTAGAATCTTGATTTTCATTGGGAAGAATGCCATTTCAATCATTATCGACAATTAGAACTTTTACTGAATTTTTGAATAAAACAATAACAAATCGATAAAGAAAACAAATTGTCACTCTGGAGCGGCTCAAATCAAATTGATGGTACCTTTGCTTTCACAGCTGCAGAGAAACCTGCTATAACCTGCTAAACCACGTCGTTGGAATAGTTGGAACTGATTGAATGAAAACAGCCAAAATGTTGTAGAATTATGAATATCTGCTATTCTTTAAAATATGATGTATGTTGTCCCTAGATCTTCAAGAAGGTCGAATTCAAAAGAAAACAATTTATTTATGCAGATGTTAACAAATTTGTACCAATACGTTCTGTCTTTGGCAGAGTTGTAGTTTGTGGCCAGACTCAACTTCAGAACCACAGTGAACACTGACTGCATAAATCTCATAATAGCATTCAAAGAATTCAAAATAGAATCTTTTTAAAACTGGTACGGAATCCACAAACCCAGTCATTCTAAAAAATTTCAATTGTTTGGAAAAAAAATCCTCAGCACTATCTAATTAGAGGTCACAACAATGTAGTACCGATAGAGCTTGGCCCATGTGTTTGAAAATGATGATTGTTTTTGAAGCTGAAACTTCATTACAGTTCTCAAGAAATGGGGCATGGCCTTGTTCTACATATGGTTCCAAAGGCAATTCTTGGATGTCAAGAAAAAGATTCCAGGGTCAATGACAAGTCCACATTGTAAACATCTCAAACCTTCATTTTCTGTTTCATATTCCAGATGCATTCACGTTATCCAAGTCAAAAGATGTATTTATAGCACAAAAGGCAATTTTAAGGTGCATTTTTAACATCCCATTTAGAGAAACATGCAAATTGATTTTCAAATCTAGCAATATTTTTACTCTTGCTAGTTTATACTTATTTGAAATTTCATATTATATTTATTGCAACATAACCCATTTCAACCTTAACACAAATATTCATAATATCAATACACGCCAGAAAGGCCTAATTCACACACAACTTGCGAAATACATAATAACACAAAATGCACCTAATTATTTGGGACCCCGAATTTTTAATCATTTGTCAGAACATATCAAGTCAAGCATGACTCCTAAAATATTTAAAAAGCGCCCTAAAACATTTCTAGTGCAAAATAGTTTTTATACAGTGCAAGATTTTTTGAATTCTCCTGAACAATAATAATATTTTTTCTATTGTGTTACGTGTTAAGTTTTAGTATGTACATGTATGTAGTTTTAGGTTTTGACGTTTCCGACACAATGAAATCATTATCTTAAGGAAATAAAGAGTATTTCTATTTCCAACCCAGTCTTCATAGCTGCTGTTAATATTTGTCATTTGTCAATTGCGGATCCAAATTTGGAACATGTAATCCTATTCTTTAGTTTTCTTTTCCAAATTTGGTACGCAATATCGGTTTTTGTCTTATTTTCTATATTGTGTGCTTCACTCAGCATCAGAGAACCAAGAGAGAACTGAGTAATTCCAAACAACCGTCTTCAGTAAGACAACAGTCAACACACTCATCCAAGGGTATGGTGTGATACGGGCTATATTCCTCTACATAACCAATTTTATTACTTTCATCAGGAAATTACTCAAATCTAGTCAAGTTACCGACATCAGAATCAAAAAAGTAAATCGAATTTCAGACTTACAAAAAACAGAATCATCATTTACCCTTTCATCCTCTTTGGTTGAAGTATCAGGATTATTTTCAAACAATGGGGTCTAGAAAGGAAAACGAATGAAAATTTTTCCTCAAATTATGAATTTTACTGACTCCTTCGAATTTGACATGAAAATGGATTTCATCACAGAGTTTCGACACAAACGTAGTTTTCAGCTTATTTTCAACATTTCACTTTCTACAATAAAATAATTCTAGTTTGTCGTTAGCGAAATTCGAATTGTAGAATCAATTTCACGCAAGTTCTTTATATTTCGAGTATCTGTGAAATGCAATTTTTTTTTAAAGTCGTATGCATTTCCGCAATATGGAATACATTTCCAACAGGTTCGATTTTTAAACCATGACCCTTTATTGCAAATTTTTTTCTATAAATGAAATTATAAAAAATATGAATTTGACACTTGACACTGTTGACACATGACAGTGTATCAATTCAGTGTTTCAGTCATTTGTAAACAAAATTCATCACCAACCTGACAAAGAAAAAACGATCACCGCTAGCCTTGGAATATTGTCAATTCTTACACTGAAATTGCTTGGAGGTGATGAATCCGCAATGTCCGAAACATCATCCGCACTTCGTACCAAATTCGTTCGTTGATTCGGTATTACTAACGAAATAGAAAATTTACGAAGTTCTGGGAAACTTCTCTGGCCCGCCTATTTCATTAGCGCAAACCTTTTTTACTTTCCCGTGTCTTCGCCAGGCCCCCTATACAATTATGTGCGTGGCTTGAAACTCAGTCAATCTAGCGGCATGTGTCTGAAATAATTACCCGGGGATGATAAGAAAATTGTAGCCGAACACCATTGTAGTTGAAACCATCAAGCTCCTTACAATAGATTTGATGAATATGTCTGCCCTTTCTGATGCAAATTTTCTAGCAAAAACCAGATTTCGGCAAGTTGTACGGGTCGGGTTCAGTGATTTTAGATAATTTAGCTGAATTTAACATCGCTGGAGCTGTAATACACACATGTGAATTTTTGTGGTCACAGATACAGTGAGATTCATTCTCATATTGAAACTTGGGAGAAATAAATCATAGAAAAATTCAAACATGTAGCTTTATTTCAATAAATTGCAATTTCGAATTATTATAGATATACAGGGTGTTTCATAATAAATGCGCAGGATGTGATAGCTCGTCCAAAAATATGAAAAAAAGTTTATATTAATTTACCATCTAAATGCACCATTTTCGAGATACTGGGTGTTGAAATTTTAAAAAAATAATTATTTTTTGCGAATATCTCTGGAACCGTTCATCTCACAGAAAATAGATTCCTTAGGCACTTTCTACTCATAATAAGCTATGTTTTGTGCGGATTTTTTATTTTTTTAAATTCATAATTTGTGAAAATTTTGAAGGGGTAGTGGGTGTTTTTTTCTCCAACTTCTACGCCACTGAAAAAAGTAAGATTTTGAGCCACCTACTTGAACCGCCAATGTTTTCTTCACAAAAAAGGTACTCCTGATCATAAGCTCTAAAGTTGACCGTTTTCAAGAAAAATCAACTTTCATATTGAAAAACATGGTAAATTTTTTTAAATAATTTTTTTCCTAATTATACAAAATTTATTTAAACGTTAAAACAAGTAACAAAACCAAAAGTTTACTTCTTAATTGCAAAATGAAGAAAAAACAATAACAATCATACTCAGTCGAATTGTTGGAAATGTCCGCCATAAGCTTCATTGCACGCAGCAATTTTTCGAGGAAAAAACATTATTTAAACAACATGAAAGTTGATTTTTTCCTAATTATACAAAATTTATTTAAACGTTGAAACAATGAACAAAACCAAACGTTTACTTCTTAATTGCAATAACAATCATACTCAGTTGAATTGTTGGAAATGTCCGCCATTAGCTTCATTGCAAGCAGCAATTTTTCGAGGAAAAAACATTATTTAAACAACATGGAAGTTTATTTTTCTTGAAAACGGTCAACTTTAGAGCTTATGACCAACTGTACTTTTTCCAGTGGCGTAGAAGTTGGAGAACAAAACACCCACTACCCCTTCAAAATCTTCACCAATTATGAATTTAAAAAAATAAAAAATCTGCACAAAACATAGCTTATCATGAGTAGGAAATGCCTACAAAATCTGTTTTCTGTGCGATGGACGGTTCCAGAGATATTCGCAAAACACGATAATTTTTTTTTTAATTTCAACACCCTGTATCTCGATAATGGTGCATTTTAGAGGGTAGGTTAATAGAAACTTTTTTTCATATTTTTGGACGAGCTATCACACCCTGCGCATTCATTATGAAACACCCTGTATAAATCGAAGTTAAATGACCCTATCGAGACTCCGAAAACTTACCTACTCTAAAGAAAACTTACTTACTCTAACTTATTTTAGCTCATTAAAAATGTTATCCCCATTAAGATTGATCTTTTAACTACTTGAAACCTTATCAAATATGAAAGTTCATATCTTTACTGATACGTTCTAATAGTCTAATAGTCACTGGGAAAACGCGATGTAAAATCTGATCATGAAAGGACATGGCACTGGATACATGTATTCCTGGGGCTAGACAGATTTCTTTCATTCTTGGATATATCATTCTAGAGGTCACAAGCAGCAACTTTCTTAATGATACTTTCTTTCTGGCTCTACAGGGTGAGCAAAAAAAATGGGTTGAAGGTCTAATGTCAATTGTGGAAAATACTACCTGTAAGTTGATTTTTCCTGATTTTTTGTATAATATGTTGTGAAAAATAATAATTGACTATGAATGGTGTGCATACTAACAGGATGAGAAAAATTATGCGATTTTTATAAAACCTGTTCATTAACTTTTCACCTAAGTGTGAACCTTTCATTGACTCTCCTGAAGCCAAAAGTATTGCCGAGGTTGCTAGTATTAGCATTTTTGTATTTTACATGTTTGCACCCATATACAGTGTGATTTACTTTTCCTGGAAACACCCTCGTATCTTCCGTAATTTTTGACGTAGAACCATGAAATTCAGGAACGATAGATACACTTCAAATGAACTCACTTCACAGAAGGGGTCATCCTACTTGTTATACACTGCACGCCAGCAGCGATGGAACCTCCCAATTATCCATCGTTTTTGGGGTAAAAATATTTTTTTTCAAATGGAACCATATTGGTACCATTTATTAGTACTATTAATAAGAAATTTATCCATACGTGGTAATGAAATGTGCGATCAATACAATCAAAATTACTGCTAAAAGAAAATAAGAAAATAAAATTATTTTGTTTTACTTTAATACTAAGAAGTTACTAAGGTGGCTTTGAAAACAATGAAATTATTTCTTCAGATTGTCAAATAAATATTTGTTGGTTATTCAGTGTTTTTATTGTATACCTATTGGAAAACTCTTTACATTTGTTGTTGTTTGTACAGTGTGTTTCACTTTTCATGGAAACATCCTCGTATCATACGTAATTTTTGACGTAGAACCATGAAATTCAGGATTGATAGATACACTTCAAATGAACTCACTTCACAGAAGGGGCCATCCTACACTATACACTACACGCCAGCAGCGATGGAACCTCCCAATTATTTATCGATGCTGGCGTGCAGTGTATATCATGTAGGATGGTCATTTTCGTGCGGTGAGTTTATTTTTAGTGCATCTATTGATTCTGAAAACTTCGTGATTCTACGTCAAAAATTACGGAAGATAGAAGGTTGTTTTCATGAGAAGTGAAACACACTGTATATGGGTGCAAACATGTAAAAACAAAAATGCTAACAGGAGCAACCTTGGGAGTACTATTGGCTTCGAGAAATTCAATGAAAAGTCCACACCTGGGCGAGAAGTTGATACCTACCCATGAAAACACAATAATTTTGAAAAAAAAATCCTTCTTGTGCCCCTGAAGGATGTACCGAGAACGTCGAAGGAGTTCTTTTCGAAAAAAATTTCTAGCATTCGCGAAAATAGATTCGAAAAATCCGCAAATATATTGATAAACACCAGACCTTGATTATGTTTAATAACACTACAGTATAACTGAAATAAATTTCATCGCCATGTGTCATTGAATGCTAGATATAGAAGATACGTACTCAGAAAAATATCCGACAGCATCGGAAATGAAATATTAGTTATTGTTCAGGGGGTTGAATCCACCCTAGTTCTCTCAAGAAATTGCGAAAGCTTGCAAAAATTGAATCGATAACCCGTAAAAATAGTGAAAAACAGCTGAATTATTTTCGTATCTCACCCACACGTTTGTTTGTATGTACTATCCACTAAGGTAGGGTACATTGAGGTATGGGGTTTCCAGTAGTGGAAAACAATTTATTTGGAAATCCATTGGTAAGCACTGAAGTTAATTCGAATAACCAAGAAAATGAATGGAGACATAAAAATCAGAAACGACAGTAACCCGGTGCATTTTGGGACAAAAAAGAAGCTTTTTAAAAATCCAACTTGTAATCTTTCAATAAGGTTGTCCTATCTTGAACTCCAGATTCCTGAATACCGAAATGTTAGTCAAAGTATCAGACAAAGAATGATTTATTTCATCGACAGACATTCTATTAACTACTGAGAAGTCTCGGTTGAGAATGCAAATTCAAAAACTCCATGGAAATATCAGGAATGAGAACATCAGTTTACCTGATCGTGCAATATATCTAATAGGAAAGAGAAATGAAGTCTTGAAAATTCCGTATACTTTTATCCCATTCGTCAGTCGCTCCGATTCGGTACCCCAGGAATTTATTCAAGGTGAACCTATTACCATATTTTATCCGGGCAGTTGAACTTTCATGACCCTAACTATTTTAACCTTTATGAAAACCTTTACATGTGCAATAAATCACCGCGATTGATTTTCCAACTATAGACGGCGCACTCTGGACATTATTATAGGTTAGAACTACACATTCCATTAATTATCATCGACAAAATCTATTTTTAATGATACCCCAGAACAGAGTTTCGGAATCTCTATTATTCTCTGTCATATTACTATTATCTCTATCATAAGAAAAAGTTTTCAAGAGCAATAGACGTAATGACCAGGTGAAGTGTAGTACCGGTAATTATTATTCAATTACTCATTAGGAATCAAGGGCACCTGGTAGTGTAGAGATTGTTTTGCTATGATGAATGAGTTATAGACTGGGGGAGAAGTGAATCGTCAGATAGTCCAGGCATTCACTTCAAAAGGTCAACGAGAGTGTTGATTTGGATGGTTTGTATGGATACTTGATTTTATCAATACTCCGACCCTGAACTACATTTTCCGTCAGTTGTATGGTTCACGAGTTGCAGTAGAGTCAAGCTCAGCAAATTTGTACATTTCACAAAATTGTAGAAATTCTCGAAATCACATTACTTGACATCATACCGGTTTCTCACATTTTCTAACTACAAATGGACGGTATTCACAGAACTTTCAGATTAACTTATAAGATTTCTTATCAGAGCAAAAGAAATAGATAGATGAGCTTTGTACTGTCAAAAATTCAAATATTTTGTCGAAAAAGTCAATAGAAGTCAATAACTTTCACGATATAGTGCAAAGTAACACAATGTAGATATTATACACATATTATTTACAAATTTAAACGAACATAAATCGTCGAAATATTACTGTCGGAAAAACTAATGATTCTCCCATTTTTATTTTGAATAAGAATATTAGATCTTGTTTTTTAAGGACAAATATAATTTGCAATAGAGCCCGGTTGGCTGTACCCCAAAACGGAATTCCACACCTCAGGGGCCCAATTTTAGAATTGTCGGAATTGATTCTCTAGAGAAATATGACGTCATTTTCCCTCAATTTCGAGCAATAGGTAGGTAGGTAGGTACCTATTGAGAGAAAATGACGTCATATTTCTATTGAGAATCAATTCCTGCAATTCAAAAATTGGGTACCAGATGAGATTCAATAAATGTAGTTGGCGACTAATGAAGCTGATCGTTCAATTTCACTGTAAATTACGTTGACAGACGATGTTCTTTTCTTTAAAGCTGCTATACAATAATAAACAATTCGTCTTTTCTCATATTGTTAAATATTCAGCAATATATTGAATTATAATAAATAAAATAATTAACAATATGAAAGGGCGGATTTCAGTCGCTCCTATCTGGAGATGATGGTGACTGCTCTGCCATCCAGATATGGTACATAGTCAAAATCCAGATTGTTCTCAATACGTAGACCAAGAAATTTTGTAACGAGCTGATTTTGAATGAGCTGATCTCCCAATAGAATCTGTTCAATATTTACCTTGAAAGTACTGAATTTGTTTTAGAAATAGCCAGAGCCACTATATTTGCATAACACCAAATTCAAATTTTTTTAATATCTGTAGAAATAAACTGGATCAGGGCAGTACGATCTTCAGGATTCCAAAAGATTGTGATATCGTAAGCCATCTCAGGTGTCCACATATATTGAGGTAAGATATATCGTTAATGTAAAGTAAGAGTGGAATTGGACCTAGAAAAGGCCCCCTTCTCAGAGGAAATTTCTCTTAACGATATTCTGTCAGTAAGGTATGATCTTTTGCCACAGAATTTCATGACTTACACAGTTAAATGCCCTAGATAATACAAGAAACACTGCTGCAGCCGCCTCCATTTCATTTGAACCCATATAAACTTTGCCTTTGTTTCATTTTGAAAACAGAGATTTTTTTGAGTGAATATATTATGTCTCTCTAAAAAGCTCATTATTCTATGTTTTACCAATTTTTGAATTATTTTAGAAAGTGTTGACAATAGTAGAATGTAGTAGTAGTTACCCTGATTATCAGTGGCACCTCCTTGATGCAGGGGTATTAATATTGCAGTCTTCAATCTGAAAGGGAAGACACCTTTCGCAAATGATTCATTTAAAGTCAATACTGAGATGCTTAAACCTTTATCTGATGAATGTGATAAATTGTCTTCACCAGAGGAATTTTTGTTTTTTACCTCATTTATTGTTTACTTTGGTTCATATGAAACTGTCTCGTTTAGGCTAGACACATTAAATGCAAAAACTACATTCTGTACGTTAAGAAGTCAGTTGATTTGCTATTGAACAATACGTTCAACAAATTGAGGTCAATATTTATTTCTGTTTACATCCAGGTTATTTGCCTCCAAGATCGATTACAATATAGTCTTTTGTTATGATACTTATCTTCAACTAATTTGATCGTTTTTTCGTAGACACGACTGTGTATAAGATTTTCTGGATTTCTGATGGAGTGGAAGTACTTAATAGAATCGATAGACCTTTTATTGAGGAACGTAAACGTTTTCAGTCGTGTAACAAATTCTGAATATTGTTGACAGCAGCAGCATTCAGATTTTTCACCCCCATTCAGATGAGTTTTGCTGTTGCCATAATTATTATTTAACAAAGAAATTTATTTAATTGTAAATGAACCAAATGAAAGATAAGGTTTGAACAGACATATATGACATAAAAAAAATTTATCGCTATAAAATTTCCTGATGATCGTAAATCATAAGATGATTTTTTTAGTCCTTTCAAAACCCATTGTTTCGATCTTTTTTCCTCTAGCAGTCACAATGGGAAAGCTTCATTGAATAATTCAGTGATGAGTTTTAGAATGCATGGGCCGTGGTGGTCGGCTGGTAAAGCGTTCGCCTCGCAAGCGTGGGGTCGTGGGTTCGATTCACCGATTCACCGGTCTCGTGCATGGCATCACACGTTAAAAGGTAAGGGCTGCGTCTTCCCTAGCTCACATGAGTCTCTCGAAGACTTCCGATGGTTGCGCGTAGGGGTGCAATCGGTTGACGGAAATGACGGAAAAATGACGGAAATTTTTTCGAAGCATCGGCTTCATTTATTGAATTCCAGTTAGTGGCGAGACAAAGAGTCCGAAACTGCTCATAGTTTTTTTGGCAGAAATATCTGACCTATTTCTCATTCCTTGCGTGGATGGTCATGTTTGATATTATAAGGAGAGAAACAAATAACCGCTCCATGATCCGAATGCCCAGAAGTGACTATGAAAGTTGAAACATCTTCAATGTTAGTGCAATATCAGCAATGTGAACTTCAGAACAGAGCAGTTGAACATTACTTCGATAGGGGCCAATACAAAAGATCCTTCGAGATTCTGCAAGCCCCATCTTTGACCCAAATCTTCAGAAGCATCTGCCAGGCAGAAGAAAAATTATTGAAAACATTTTCTCTTTGCAAAGTATAAAGAAATAGTGGCGTACCACATATTGACACTATATTTGCTGATTTCAAAGTAGGAACACAAATTCATCAAAACACTTTAAAAAGAACTAATAATCAGAGCCAAACAAACTTTCGATGAGTGAAACTATGTCATAGCAACATCGAAGGTGTAATGTACGTTGTTGTAGCCTGAATGAGCGTTGGAGATAAACCACTTATCGTGAAGAGTTATACACTCAAGGGTTGTATGAACACGACGTTTAATACTTTTTAAAGAAATACAGTGACATTTCTCATCAATAATTTCCATTGACATTATTTTTAAATATAATTCAGGAGCACAAGTCTGAGAATGATTATACATCATAGAGGGAAATGTTTTTTATACCTATTTGCGGCGTTTCTAAAGAATACGCCATCAATTTTTATACAAATACAAATATATTACAATGTTATCAATACATAATACTCGCTCATCACAAAAAATGGCTTCACCATTACCATTGCCAAAAAATAATCTTGTTAAAGAATCCATTATCTATAACGGGCTAAAAATTTACAATTATTTACCACCACGAGTAAGGGAAATTGAAGCATTTGGATTATTTAAAAAAAAAAAGTTAAAGAATTGCTATATACTTACCCCTTCTACAATATGGAAGAATATTTTAGTTGTGAAAACTCATGACAACAATAATGTTAAATATGTCCCTTCTTTTTGAAACGACTGATATGTTTGCATCTGTTGGACTTCTTATTTATTCTATGTATACAAATTTTAATATATCTTCAGTACCAGTACCAGTATTTTATTGTACTTAGTATTTTTTATTTTATGATCCATTATTAATATTGTTCTTCATCTTTGAATTTGCGATACATGACTTTGTCGATAAGATTGTTTATCTTCTGACAATAAAGCATATTTTGATTGATTGATTGAATTTGGGGCTCTTCACTTCTATTTCAAATTAAATGACACTTCAAAAAAAGGCTGATCTGTTAAGCAACAGTTTTTTTTGCTTACTTGACTCACTAACAAGTTCAAGCTTGGTTGGTCGGTTTAATGCTGACGAATGAGATTTACCGGGATCACCTTCAGGATCTACCTATTGTATTGTGCTGTCGTTAGTGGTTTCTCGTTAAGGTATTTGGAACTCTGAAACAGTTTTCTCACAAATACAGTGCAAATTTGGTATGATATTTCTCGACAGTGGCTACATCAGCTGATTTTTTTTGAGCATTTCTGTCTGTTCAGAATCGGAGATAATTGTACTCAAATTTGCTCCCCTTTCAAATAGGCAAAATGCAATCATTGTTTCAAATAACACTCTGTACAGAAGAATTGCGTCTTACAAATTTGATAGAAAACCAACACATGTCGATAAACTCGAAAACGATGCTAATAACCAAATCTGCTCCCAAAGTCGACAACGTTTTGATCGATGAGAGCATGAAAAAGACCACATCGAGAGCAATGACAACAACGCGCTGTAGCTCGTGAGGAACACGAAAAATAGACCAGGAAATATATAAAATTGAAACTCTGAGAATTTTGGAAAAGATAATAAATTGGACTAATTTCCCGAACAAAATGGTCAAAGATAATTTTTAATTACTTTTTTGGTTTTTCTTGTATATTTTACCTCTTCTTCTAGTTTGGCCCGATTCCATTTGCGTAGGAATTCATTTTTTTCCTGGATTTCTGCAAAATTCACAAATAATTCTTAAAATTGAGAGCGAACCCACTACTCCTTTATTTATGATTTTTGTCATAGATAATATCCTCTTGCATTTATCACAAAACAAATTTTTGCCCAGTTCGGATAATAATTCTACGATGCGCCTACCTTCCGAGCTCCCTTTACACAATATATCTCATTTTCCATTTTTTCCTTTTTTTGCAGCCAACATCGCATTGCGTCTTTTTTTTAAATGGCTTTCTTGTGAACTAAATTGGTTCGTGCCATTGCATTAACAATTTATCAGTTTTGAATCACTTTCAAGCAATCTGATCGTTGGGACTATAAAAGGTACTGACACTTGCAACAGAGCAGTGTTGCCTAGCGCCTCCGACACTAGTATGGATGGTTGAAATCATGGGGAAATCGTACAGTCGGAACACCAAAGGACCCAGTACGGTTCTTATGGAAAATGGGTAACAGTCGAATTAGCTGAAAATTTGGTATAATATAGTTTATGATGTCCTGATCAAACGTCTCTCTGGGCACAACGAGATCCAATGAACGTTTTTTGAGATACAGGGTGTCAAACATGCAAAGGCAGGGTTTTAGAAAATCAATAATATGGCGATTATTTTGTTACAAAAAGTTGAGTATTATGATTTCAATCTAAATATTGTCGACACGAGTTATAATGAAAAGTTTTAAGACTCCGTATACAGTGTTTTATTAATAATTACATAATTTTTATGACATTCTTTGAACAAAATCAGTCAAACGCAAATGCTCGTAGACTTGCAGAATGAGTAAATATCATTTCATTTTGATATAAGGTCATCTGAGATTACTATTATACAGAGTGTTTTTGATTTAATCGTATGTAGTAACACCGTACCTAGTCATTTTTGTACAGTGTATTGAACTTAGACTGGACACTGGCGAAACATTGATTCTTTGTAATATACAGGGTGATTCATTAAATGTTACGACCGGCCTTATTTTCAACTATAATAAAAGTTCTCAAACAAGAGGTAAATCAAATAATTATGACATATTCACCTCCAAACTCAATATGTTTAAATTGAATATGTATACGGATTACACATACAGGGAGATCCACAATAACAAGACAAATATAATTTATTCATTATACTACAACACTCAAGCTGATTTGGAGTTTTGGCAATTATCTAAAACAAATTCTTGAAGATTAAAAAAAATATATTGAAACAACTGTTCTATCAGCTAAGAGGCTCGGGATAACAGAATTGTGACGAGCAATGCTACAAGAGTAAATGCTGTACAAGATGAAGGAAAAAAGGTCAAAATGTGTCGAATATGAGGCTATATTTCAAAAAATATTAAATCATGTGCACATCATTTAGATAGGCAAGGATATATTTTAGAACTTTCCGTTAGGCAATAATCATTGGATAACAACATTAAGATGAGAAATCTTGTCTTTCTTACAAAGATATAGCAAAAACTCAGACGAGAATGTACCACGAGAGTAGGTCAAGTGACGATGAATTTGAATGCTACACACAAATAAATGCCTAATTGATGAGAAAATGCCCTGGATCCATAATAATCAACTTGTAAATCTTCTGCTCGGAAGTGTCGATACCCTCCACATAACGCTATTATCATATACTTTTTTTGTTATTCAAGCCATCAACCTATAGAATTCGTACATAATCGTAAAACAGAGCATAAACTAGTAAAAAATATTTTTAATGCAGTTAGTCTCCTATGTGCATCATCATGCCGTTTACCAGGATCCATACAAGATGCAACAAATATACTAGAGTCACCAAATGTTCATCATATTATATTTAATTTTCTGCTTCATGTTCAATTTGTAAACACATGTTCCTAAAAAAATCAAATGAATACAACTAAAAAAGAAAATTTTAGGCGACCCTGTTTAAAGTAATATCAGATCACCCAATATCAAAATCAAATGATATTTATACTTATTCTGTAAGAATACGAGCTTTTGCGTTCGACTGATTTTGTTCAAAAAATTACATAAAAATTATGTAATTATTAATAACCCTGTATACGGAGTCTTAGAACTTTTCATTATAACTCGTGTTGACAATATTTAGATTGCAAACCTTACCCTCCACTTTTTCTTAACAAAATAATCGCCATATTATTGATTTCCTAAAGGTAAGCAACAACCCTTCCTCTGCATGTTTGACACCCTGTATCTCAAAAACTGTCCATTAGATCTCGTTGTGCCTATGAAGACATTTGATCAGTACATCATAAACTACATTATACTAAATTTCCAGCCAAATCCACTGGGATCCATTTTTCATATGAATTTACTTTTAATGATCGACGTATGTCTGATGGCCCGCGAATAGAAAAGTTTTTGCGTATACCGTGCAAAAAATACATCAATAAATCGTGGTTTAGGACAACCAGGGATACCGCATAAAAAAAACGCGCCTCTCACTCTTCCTCATGTTGGTGTGGAAATGAGTATAGAACGGTAGTACGTGTTGAGCAATTGGAATTTAATAAAATTTAGAGAAAAAATTAAATAATTTTGCAAACTGCAGAAATTTTCTGTGGTCAACTCCACTGCAACTCGGTAAAAATTCATATGAATAGAAGAAAATTCACAAATTTGGCTAATTTTTTCAACATTCATTCTTAATTATTTGGCGCTGGAGAGAAAAGATTTTCGAAAAACTAATATTTAATACAATTTTTGCAAGATGGCGACGCAAGCGGACGATCTTTGCTTGATCTTTTGTACGTCAAGACCTACCCATCGCGTGGCCTAATTGAGCCATTGTCCATTCCAGGTTCTTTCACATCTCATCCCAAATATGTTGCTCTTTGACGAACTCATATTAAATCACTATCAATTGGACACGAGCGCAGAAATAGACACAAAGTTATGTTCTATGGTGTTGGCATCTAATATGTGTAAATGCATCATGACTGATAAATAGGGAGGAATTAAATACTTCCAATAATTTACACTTGTAAAAATATATGTAAATATATATGCTGACAATATTGTTTCGACACACAGTGTCATCTTCGACACTCCTTCTTCTTAAATATAAGTTCAGGTACAAATATTGTTGATGTCGAATAATTAAAATCAGGGAAAAATAGGGTTGTTAAAAGCTCCCAATAATTACCTACCTTTTTTCTACCTTATTCCTAACAAATGTTTATGGTTAGTTCCAAAAATGAATTTTTCATCACATTTCAGAAATAGCCATTGGAAATAGTCATTGCAATCTTCCAGATACTAGTATGTTTAAGTATTTCTGAAAAACAATGCTAAATGTTTCGAACACGTATATAGAAACATCTTTGGAATATTTCAGACATGTTTGGAAGGAACATATTTCTGAATGTTCCATAAAAGCTTGCAAATATATGACATGGATGTTTCTCACACAAATTTTGGAACATTGCAATATTTCGAAATGCATTAATTTCAGATATTTTGATTTGTTTTGAAATCACATAAATAATTTTGGAAAATTTCATAAATTTTGCCACATGAACCCATGAACGTTTCGATCATTCTCAGTTGAAGATGTTTCGACAATTCAAAATACATATCATTGAGAAATGTTTGCGTATATATCGAAATGAAATGCCTTGAGTTATTTCATTAAGTGGTACAACAAAAACTACGGTGTCGTACTGTAGTTTTTGAACTTCGCCTTTCGTTGTATTTTATATACCCAATAAAGACGTTTATTATTATTATTAACATTGATATTTCGACAATTATGAAACAATCCAGAAACATTTCTGTAATAATTTTCTATTATTCAGAGTACTTTTGAAGTATTTTTCGAATATAGAGTGCGGCTTTTTTTAATCCCCCCTCCTGTTAACTTTTGAACGGTTCGACATACAGATTTGAAAATAAAAATCGATTGGAGGGTTTCACCAATACTACTTTTTGGTACAAAAAATATAGTGATTGCTCAACAGGGGGCGCGGGGGGGGGCACATCAACTCAAAATTTTTAAATGGCATGGGGTGTCAAGTGTCACATCATTGAAAAGAGAATTCAATTCTCTTCACAACCATCTAATTTTTTTGAATTTGGTTAATATTTTTTTTGCAAATAAAATTCGAAATATCATAAATGCGGATCTGAAAACTACTCATACTTCGATAAATTTGAACGGTTTGTTGTGGAATAATGAAACCAAAAACATTTCGAAGGGTATTACCGATACTACTTTTTGAGAGAAGAAATATTGCAATTACTCGACAGATGGCGCTGGGGGCACATCAATTCGAAAATTTCGAAAGGCATAAAAATCGAAATTGGGAAAAAATTTGTCAACAAAATTCAAAAACATTTAGATGGTTGTGAAGACAATTGAATTACCTTTTCAACGATGTGACACTTTACCCCCCATGCCATTTAAATATTTTGAGTTGATGTGTCTCCCCTCGCCCCCTGTCGAGCAATCACCATATTGTTTATTTTAAAAAGTATCATCGGTGAAACCCTCCAAATATTTTTTTTTCATGTTTGTACGTCAAATCGTTCGAAGGTTAACAGGGGGGGGACTAAAAAAAGCCGCACTGTATAATAGCTATTTGTGTATTAAGAGCGCAAAGTGATATATTATCGCTTGACAAAGCGGAGCGCGGTAATCTTTGGAGAGCGACAATGACACTTTGTGCTCGAAATACATACAACATTTTTTCTACAAACGCAGTTTTTAGAAAACAAAACACCAGATGCTTTATTCAACAAAAGTACATCACATTATAACAAACTTTCATGATGTATATGCTAACCAAATTGCACTAAATTCAAAAAATGCTAATCGCTTCTCAAACTACTAAAAGCATGAAATATTAAAATTTACCTTTTTTAGTAGATATTTTCCATCGGGCGCTTCTTGTAAAAATTTGTGAATATCTTCAATGGTGAATGTTTTGACTGGCACCACGTCATGAATTTACCGTATTGTAATTCATATTTCTTCCTTGATTTCTCTGGTAGGAGATTCAAAGTAACAATTTTTGCACTTTCTGCTACATCAGGAGGAGTGTTTGATACTTCGCTGTCACTATCATCAATCATTACGCAGAAATACGTTGGAGAAGCGAGCGTTTTCGAAATAGTTCCGCTCTAGAGCGCAAATGCTGTCACAAAATGACATTTCACAGAAAATATCAACTTTGCGTCGAAATCTGAAAGCGTCAAAGGCTACTTTGTTAAGCGTTTGTAGAAAAAGTAATTTTGGTGTCTGTTGGATGAATTGTACTTTTTATTGTGGAAAATTATTGATTCTCGTCAGACATTTGTCATTACCAAAGAGAACAGTATTGCCAGTTCGTTCAAAATGTTTATTGTCAAGTTTTCTCAACAGTGCACATCTGTTCTGACCTGGGTCACATCCTAACTTTTTCAAAGAGATCCACCAGAATTCAGCGTTTCAATAGTCATTCGTAACTGTAGTTTTACTATGCGATAACATCATTTCATCATAAACATTTCTGCTTCCATGACGATCGTTCAAAATTTACCTGCAGGTACTTACAAAATTATTTACAAAATTGTCCAGGTCACGGAAAAGTCCATGAAGCATGAAACATACTATCAACCCATCAGTAAACTGAAATTGTAGACAATCGAAATATCGCCTAATCGAATGCCATACATTTTTCATTCACCTCATTCAACAAACTACCGTATTCATCATCTTTTTTACGATACTTGCCGGCGCAATTTTTGTAAAAGAAGGTCATTTCGTGAAGTAATATTTTATTGAAAGCGCCCGAAACAGCACTATTCATGCATAAATGCTCAACATGAATAAACTCGACAGCAATTCCAGAAATTACATTGGACAACATCATACATACGTAACGATGATTGCGTGGTGGTATTTACTGGAGGTACGTATAATGGGTCACGCGAGACCTGTAAAAGAAGAAGAAGATGATGTTGCAATTGAGCATTCGTCAAGCTAATTGAGTACATTCCAAAGCGATTTACTTATATTACGAACTACGGTTTTCCTCGGTTTCTGAGGTAGAGTCTGCTTTTAGAAGAGGACCGTGAAACTATTAAGTTACAAATTTCGTCACTTCAAATATTTATAGGTATAATATAAAATGCTATTGTTTGCCGCTATGCCGACGTAGCATGCCTAAAATAACACTTTCACCTATTTATTTGCGTTGTTGGTTATTATGATTATATATCTGCGTTATTGGTAATTTTCTCACTGGATATCTAGCTTACTGAGTAGATTTTATGATAAACTCCAATATTGAAACTAAATGGTTTGCCTGAAACAAAAATGATGCTTCTCGTATTGTTCCATTTTGAACATGCTTGATTCGTATACCACCACTTCACAACTTCAAACAGAGTAAACGAAGTGATTGGTTTAGCGGTATTCGCAAAGCGATAATACGAGGGCTGTTTGGTAACTCCGTGACTATTTGAATAAAGAAAAAAAAAATTGGCAAATAAGCGTTTTATTTTTCAACATAATCTCCTTTTAGATCAATACATTTAGTCCAGCGTTTTTCCAGTTTTTTTATTCCTTCCAAATAATAGGTTTTCTCAAGGCCCTCAAAATAGGCGTTTGTTTCGGTTATAACCTCTTCATTCGACCCAAATCTCTTACCACCCAGCCATTTCTTCAGGTTTGGGAAAAGAAAATAGTCGCAAGGGGCTAAATCTGGAGAATATGCTGGATGGGGTAGTAGTTCGTAGCCCAATTTATGAATTTTTGCCATAGTGACTACACACGTGTGCACTCGTGCATTGTCTTGATGAAGCAGCACTTTTTTTTCGCTAAATGTGGTCGTTTTTGCCTCAAATCAATATCGAATCTGTCTAAAAGCTCTGAATAATATTCGCCGTTGATCGTTCTACCCTTCTCTAAGTAATCTATATGAATGACACCGCGTGCATCCCAAAAAACTGAGGCCATAACCTTGTTGGCTGACAGACGCACCTTAGCCTTCTTTGGTGCACGTTCACCAGTTGACACCCACTGTTTTGATTGTTCCTTGGTCTCTGGGGTATTGTGATGGATCCATGTTTCGTCTACGGTTATATAACGGCGTAAAAACTCGCCCCGATTGCGATTGAACTTTGCCAAACACTCCTTTGAAGTGGTCACACGGTTGCGCTTGTGGTCGAGTGTGAGCAATCGCGGCACCCATCTCGCGGATAGCTTCTTCATGTCCAAATATTCATGTAAAATGTGATGTACTCGCTCAGTTGAGATGCCTACAGCCTCAGCTACCTCACGTACTTTTATTCTCCGATCGTCCAATATCATTCCATGGATTTTATCGACGATTTCTGGCGTGATGACCTCTTTTGGGCGACCTGAACGTACGGCGTCACTTGTGCTGGTACGACCACAACGGAACTCAGTAAACCACTTCTTAACCATTGAAATTGATGGTGCAGAGTTCCCATAGTATTTATCAAGTCTTTCCTTGGTTTCAGTTATGGTTTTTTTACGCAAAAAATAATGCTTAATCAACACACGAAATTCACTTTTTCCATTTTTGTTAAAATTCACGAGGTTGTCTGCTTCTAATTGCTGTCAAACACAAACCAAATGTCGCAGCTTGCTCAAAATTTGACAGTAGTCTATTGAAAGATGGTGGTTGACAGCAGCAGTGTTGCATTTAAAGTTACTACGCGGGAAATTTAAAAAGTCACGGACTTACCAAACAAGCCTCGTATCTAGAGGTTGTTTCTGTAGACAAACTCAATTGCTACGTTATCAGTTGGTAAAACTGTTTCGCTGTATCTCACATCCATTAGAGGAAATAAGCTTTGGACTGATAGTTTATAAAGTGAGAGTTATTTTCCATTTTATTAAAAGCATATTTAATTTGACATTTTGTGATAGTAAAATCATTGTTTAAATAGAACATAGTTAGTCAATGCCTGTGGAAAAGGTATTGGACACAAACGCGAGTGTCATCTAGCGTGATTAGTTACAAACATGACTATTTGACGTCATTTTAATGCAGGTTTCTTAAAAAAACACTGATTTTAATGCTTTTCCATTGTTTTATTCAAGTTACGACATGACTTGGAGGCCAGATCACTGAAGTCACGACATGACTTGGATGCGAGCTCACTATCGCCATCTACATGTCGCATCCATTTTGATCCAATTATAATCCCATAAGGTTGACTATCTTCTATATAAACAATGGTAAAATCTTTTTTAGAAAAGGTTTGCTGAGTTTTTATGTAACTGTGCAGTACTAAAATCCATGTACAGAAAACACGTAATGTGACGTTATGTTGTGAATTCCATTGTAGAATAATTTTCATTCTTATTTTTGTAGTAGCACTCGGAAGAAAATATCAAAATCTATATCTTTTCCGGAGGGGGCGATTACAATCAATCCTGATTTTGGTGAGGAATAGTTTTTGGCGTCGTTGAAGACAAGGTTACCGGTAAGAAAAGTTTACTGATCTTTGGTTAGGGTAATATCACTTCAGATTATTAGTAGTAGATGCGGGATTCCACCCTTCTTTAAAAGATTTCATTCATTGAGTCTGGAAGCATTAAGTGGAAATGGGACTGAGGAAAATAGTTTTTATTTCTGATACGGGTAACTCATTCACATGGTCAACTCCCAAAAATCTATACTACCTATATCTATATAACGGAAAGTAACTTATGACATCTACAGTCACTAGTTGAAATTTAATTTGACACGAACCAAGGAATCCAAAGTTAGATGTTTATCTACTCATTGACAGGCAGCCAACAATTTGTTGTTCTGTTGTTTGTTTGTGTGTTTGTTTGTGGTCACGAAACAGCTGTCAAAGGTTGGAACTCTCGGAATTAAAACGAAAAATATTCTATTTTCACTTATGTCTATATGTCTATATATCAATATAAATGGAAAAGTTATTGGGTATAGCCCTCAAATTGTTGTTCAACCGTAGACACGTGTTTCGAGCTTGAGCTCTCATCAGTACGGTAAAATCAAGTGCGAAGATGTACAAGTAGAAACAAAGGAAGTCAACTACAGGAAGCCAACCACACATTTGTGGCTTCGGTTAGAAGACCTTGAGATTTCAAGGCAACAACTTACGTCCGTCGCCACGGAGGCAGCTATAGCTACCAGCGTGACAATCCTACCCAGGGAAATATAAATCAGGATGGATTTATCGAGGGGAAATTTATAAAAATATAAATGGAAAAGTTATTGGGTATAGCCCTCAAATTGTTGTGCAACCGTAGACACGTGTCTACGGTTGCACAACAAAATGGATTTAGATTTGGATACAAGAACAAGAAGCGGATTAGGTTTCTTAGATTTCTAATTCGTCTATCGAATCCTGCCTTTTGATAGATTTGTATTTCATTTCCTTTCAATAAAAGCCATTATTATTATCATTATTATTATTAAGTTTCAGTGTTATGCTAAAAATACGAAAATCACAGTCTTTTATTCTGAGCAGCTTTGCTTCGGCATTGGTCGGAGTGAATGTTTGCTTTTCTTATCAATAAGGCAAAAATTGGCTGAAAATTCAGTCATCCGGGAGCCACAGAGCCGATGTAGTGATGGAGAAGTCCTGAGTGGTAGCCCGGTTGGATCACTCATGTAAATATCAGTTTGAATTGTAAATAAGTAGTTCTACAAATATTCCTGACCTGGTTCTGAGAAATCTCCAGCCTGGCATATGAGGAGATGAAACCTCGTTGGGAACACCAATAATTCAAAACGAATTCGCGATAACATCTACACATTGCTTCTGGTGACAGTTGCAATAGAAGAATAGTTCCAGGGTTACTGGATATTTGCGAAGATGCTGTACTTGGAGATACTGAGCTAGGCCGGAAGAGGCGAAACATTCTCCAATTTCCAATATTCAAGTACACGCATTTGTTGTCACAAGCCAGTCCATGCTGATGGTACGCCAGAAATGCCGGCGTGCTGATTAGGGTCCATATTTGAAAATGTGGTACACTATGCGTAGGTACTATCGTGCATCGCAAGCTGAAAATGAAGTGGTACAAAATGTTGTACTGCCATGCGTCAAAGAGTTGTACAGTTCAATACTGGAACCACTTTACTCAAACTGAATTATTGCCAACCACTTTCAAACACTCCTGGCATTCGACAATTTGCCTGATGGATGAACAATTGAATAAATAAATAAGTTGATCAGAGATCCTTCTAATTCACCTCACCGAATCGAAATAATGCTTGGATTTGCACTATCCTGCAATGCAGTCAATGAAATATTCCTCGTCTAAGCAACGGAAGACCATTAACACTCGGCCGTTCCTTAGCCATGTTCCTGCATATTTCATAATTCCTGCGAAATGCAGCAGGACCGGCGCTGCGCACGCGCCTTCTCCTCATTTCAAACGAGCTTCCGAAGAGCGAAACTTCAGTGTGGTTTTCAGCGCGCGGGAAGTTCAGCGATTCCATAAATTTCAGTTCGGGCGCTTGATTGGTGTGTGCTTCGGCAGCAAATTAAGGATAGTACGTGTTGAAATTCCCATTCGGCGTGAGGTTTCGGACGTTTTGGACGTTTTTGTTGAAAGTTGAAGTGGTGTGGTGTCGGTGTTTCATTTGAGTTGGTCGGCGATTCGAGGTAATTATCGGTATTGGTGTTACAGGGTGATTTATCGAGTAATTTTAGCTGTGGCTCTTTTGGAACAAATAATTCTATTGGGACTCAGGAATAATTTTTTTGTATATTCAAACAGTCGCCGGATTAAAAAAAAATTGAATATACATATTTGAGAATTCAAATGAAGAAAACTTTTGAAAAATACCCTTGTCCAAATTATTATAAATTTTTTAAAATTGGATTAAATTCCTAAACTTCCTGTCATTACTGAATTTGTTGCGATAACATCGCTATTTCTGAAACCTCAAGAAATATGGATACTGAATGGTTGCTGAAAATGTAACATATTCCAGGGTTTTCGAAAGAGACTTTGGAAATGCAGCAATCTCAAGCGATTTTACGTATATTTGAAAAAAATATTGGAACAATATCGTACGTAATGATTTATTGAAACATTTACATTCACAAATAATATAATAGTAGTAGCTCATGAGAAACTTCAAAACTGTTTTTGTATAAAATTTGATCACCTAATTCCAGTGGCGTCCTATTCTGTTATTCGTCACGTACGCTGTGTTATAGCAACTAAACTCATACTATACTGTACCACCCGAAAGTTCCCTCTTCTTCACGTATTTTCGTTAACATTAAACTCAAACTGGTGAACTTTTAGGAGACAGAACTGAGGTACATATTTTTACACAATATTTTTAGAGAAAGTGAGTGACGTAATCATTGAATATAGTGGAAAGTAGCCATTTCAAAATCTCAGTACCTGATTTAAAGCTCCAAAGTCCGTTTCAATTCCGATTTACTATGGCGTCAATGGTGTGGCTCACAAATGGTTCAAATCATACTTAACAAGTAGAAGTCAGATTGTGAAAACCACAACACCTTCTGGGAAGGCCAATATGAACAGCGGTGTTCCACAGGAATCAATACTGGGACCAACACTTTTTCTGCTTTACATAAATGATTTGGCAAGTATAGATATCGTAGGAAAATTTACCTTACTTGCGGACGACACAACTACATTATGGCACGAAAAAAGCACGGAAGATCTTCATAAAATCATCAGTTCAGATATAAAAAAACTCAAAGATTGGTGTGACTCAAATCTGTTATCGTTCAACATCTCAAAAACCAACATAATATCCTTCCGATGCAGTGTCGATGACATACTATTAGCCCCAAACAGTTGCGTGATAGAAAACAAAACTAATTAAATTTCTAGGGTTATCTATAGATAACAAGCTTAGGTTTGATGACCACATTACTTCGCTCAATAAAAAGCTTTCTTCAGGGTGTTACGAAGTAAGAGTAAACTCAGCTGAACTTGGATCCTCTGCAGCAAAAACTGTCTATTTCTCGTTGATAGAATGGCACTTACGATATGGATTCCTACTTTGGGGAGTCTGTGCAAAAACAAATTTACAGTCGGTTTTTGCTCTTCAAAAAAGAGCAATAAGATGTGTTCACAAGGTTAAACGACGGGATTCTTGCAGGACCCTATTTCTGGAAAATAAAATTCTAACAGTACATGCCATTTTTATCATGGAAACGGTTTGCTTGATAAATGAACATAAAACAAAATATTCATCGGTAATCTATTATCTTATTAAAGATTGTATTGTTAACAACGGTGTTAAGATGTTTAATCACCTACCAAACCATGTGAGAAATATAAAAGATGACACTCATTTCAGGAAGGCTACTAGAGACCTTTTGAGTGATAGACCCTATTATAGTTTGCAAGAGTTATATGAAGACGTCTTTTAAAAATAAATTCCAGTCACAAATTTTGATGGATTGATTGAGATGGATTTTAATATATAAAATTTATTTTTATGATTTATATATGTGTTTGTGCTCTGTTTATTAATGACTTCATGTTTTTCGTGTTCTTTATACATTTATTTAGATTAAGACTTATCTCACTTTGTCAACAAGATTAACTCTTTGAACAATAAAGTATATTTATTATTATTGAGGATTTTTTGGGATGTTAAACTATCACAAAGAAACGTAAAATCAAGCGAATCTGTACAAGTGTAGAAGGGCGAATGAATGGATCCACCCTAGGGAAAAACTGCGATTCAATAACTTATCGTATTCTGGATTAGCCTATTTGAAAAAATAACTTCAAAATTAAATGAACGTTGACTGAATCGAGACTTCATTTCTCTCCGTTATCAAAACTATATTTGTATTATATTTAGAGGTGATAAGATCTTCCTTTGGCAAAGTCAGATTACTTCTGTTGGAAACCTTCTCATGGTAACATTTGCTATCTTGATATACAAATGAGTTGCAAAATTCAATGCAAATATTTCAAGGGTGTATTCCAGGAATCGAAATAAGACTTTCAATTCTTTCTCCCATAAACATGTGTCAATTCACACCGTCTAAGCTACAATTTCTGCAGGCTACGAGCAAAAAATCGCGAATTAAGCGTTCAACAAACTTCAAACTAACAAATTATTCAAAGTGCTGTCTCACAATTTAAAAGAGGAAACAAAGCAAAAATTCGTAGCTCACTATGTATTTTAGGTTCTCACTTAGGTTCCCCTTTCATTTACCAGCGATTTTATTTTCTCAAAATCAGTTAGCTAAAAAGAAATACAGGTCGACAAAAATTCAGAATTTTCATGGCCCACTTAATGGTGACGTTTGAGTTCAAAGTTTTTTTTGGAGGAAATCAAAAATTTTAGAAACAAAAACTATTGGCAACCCTTATTCACGCCCTTGGATTGAAACTACCTTATTTTCAAAGCGAGTAAGGAATAGAGCGACCAAAATACCAAGGTCAAGTGAATTTTCCAAAAATTTGATGAGTAATTGGTAACACAATTGAAAATTTAGTATTTTTTCGCGCAACTTGCGATATTTGTATCTTGGCGGGGTAATTTTAAGACAAATATTCATGAAAAAAAGTCTTATATTTACCCAAGAAATACGACCTCAAATCATTTGTATTAAATTTTGAAAATCTCTTTTATAACTGATAATATTTAATAATAAATACACTGTATAAGAACATAATATACAAATACAATATAGAAACAATAAAAATACAAATGAAACATAAAAATAAAACCTGTGGTCCATTGTATCTCGAAGTGGAGTGGATTGATTTACGATGCAGATGACTTTGTATTTTTCTGCATCGTAAATATAAAAATAAAACTAAGTATGATCTGAAAGTAGCGATGAAGAACTTTCCCGCTCATAGAAGAGAACATAGGCATTTCCGCTCACCAAGGATCTAGATGAAATTGGGGTCACATGTGAATCATTGAATTCATGCCACGTGCTCTCATAAGGATGTCTACAGTAGGCTGTGTAGTGACCGCTATAGGTAGTCCCACTATGATTAGATACTGCATATAGACTATATCGACATGGGGTTACGTTTTCTTCTGCATAATTATTCATATCCAATCCCTCTAAAGGAAAATCAATGGCAACATTCAATTTTCCTCGGAAACTTTCTGTTGGTTTTCGTGCATTTTCTTCTTCCACATGTCGGCATCTCGTCACCATCCAAAGTTTCTCTTCCATTTCCAATGAATCCAAACATTCTGAAAGTTTCGTTTGGCCTGCTTTTCGTGGTATTAAGAGGGATAAATCCCAAAATGGATCGAAAGAGACTGAACAGTGACCACAATAATTACATTTAAATGTAGATTCAAACTGGCTAACGAAGTTGTCTACAAATTTGGAATTGTCTGTCCTTAAGTATCTCGACCAAGATTTTTGAGCCTTCTCACTGTCACTCAATTTCTCATCTCTCTCTCGCTCTCTCTCATACTAGTTATCGGCTTTTCCGTAACTCTATTGACGTCTTCATGTAGACCCTCTAACAGTAATCGTAAGAATTCTTGAACAGCTTCCTGGACAAAACCGATGAAAAGATGAGCGATTCTTTGGATTTGACATTTCAACTCTACCAGACGAATCATCTGATCAAAATTCCTTGATCGCCTGTGCAAATGCTTTGATTAAAGCTCCCTCCCTAGATATGTTAGTGTTTACATCCTTCGCGTAACGTCTCGTTCAAATGCTCCAATAGCCATCTTGTGTTCGATGAACACTGGATGATACTGTTCATGAAGCATGTGTTACCAATATTTTTCAATCCATCAAGACCTAGAGTTCTGCCAGTACTATGTCCTATGAGCAAGTTGGTGTTGAAGCTATTTGTGCTGCGTTTGCCACTGCTATCGTCTTCAGAATAGTCGATAATGTGCTGATTGCCCTTGTAACTAGATCGGTGTGATGAGTTATCAGAGTTAAGACTGTTGGAAATTGAGTTGGATTGGGAAATAATAGATCGCCTGAGCTTTGGAGCTTTGGAGATTACATCATCAAAGCGACTTTACCTTTTTGTTGGATTGATGAAAAATTCATCAAGTTGATGACCGGCAGAAATGATTCCAAACACTGATGCTGCGTTTCCTCTTTGAATGGCGCTACTGATTCGTTGAATGAGAAAGCTGGTGGATCTTTTATCATTCGTCAATTGATAAATCTTTTTACCAATTTCTCTTATGAAAAACATTGCACTAGAACCAAACACTCCATAAGATTCTATAGCTACGGGATAGAAGAGGTAGCCATTTTTCAATTACTCGTATTTTCAGTTCTTTGACTTTTCCCCAATTTCTGCTGCTGCTCCCTGATGTTCAGAAGTAGAGGCTACGAGTAGAAGGAGCCTTGGGATCAATGAACGTGAAATCCCATTCAACTGGTTTACCAAATTTCCAAGGGATCAAAGACATACCATCAGGTCGTTTTCCATCTTCACGACTCACACCAACAGGCTCTAAGATTGATGGAAGTTTAGCTGTATTCAAAGACCGCTTAAACAAATCATTCACGGCATCATGGCGAGATCTACGACAAGCACTATCGTCTACTCTAGCACCACATTTGCATTAATGGGGAAAATAAAGCGAGGACCCGAGTCGAAGCCCAATAGAAATTCGGAATGTTTCGTCATCAAGAAGGTTACCAAGAGCAGAAACGGGAAGCACATGTAACCATGCACCCGATTCCTTTGAAGTTACTGCATTGAGTCGAGCCTTTTGTGTTGGTGTTACAGCTGAATCAAGCAGAATCTTCGAATTTGTTTCCAGCAATGGGCGATCATACGCTCCCTGTAATTTCTTTTCCGAATCTTCCAATGGGGATTCAACTCTTGAATTCCATAATTTTTCACCTTCATCGTGAAAATTGTCATTTATTCCAGAAAAACTAGATAGCAGTATCAACCTTATCAAATCAGAGACACTATTGTAGGATGATAAGAAAGCTGGTAACTCAAGTGAAGATGCCCGGCGAATACCCAAACCTCCCATTTTAACAGGAAGAGATGCTTGTAGCCAACTTTCGTTGGATAATTCATTATTAGTTATCGACTCAAGAGTACTGTGCAATAAATTGTCGAATTGTAGGATTTCTCTTCCACTGTGCCATGTTGGACAATATCTAAGAATGTACATGAGTTTTGGTATTGCTAAACAATTCTTCAGTAAAAAAAATGCAGCTTGAATTTCGATGATACGAAAAGAAATGAGTGAAAGAGCCGTTGTCTTATCCTTGAAGACTTCTGAGGGTTGTGGGTAGGGGTGCGATCGGTTGACGAAAATACCAACTTTAACAATTCTAATTTACACATCGTTGATCAGATAACATTCCAAATTGGACAAAACTAATTTACCATGGAAGTATCAGCTTCAAAATCGAAATGAAGCATTATAATATTTATATTTTGATTTTGTTCAACACAGGTTGAAAATTATGAAAGTTCATCATAATCGAGGTCGGTACCCATTTTTTCAAAAATGTTATTTGGAAAAATGATTTTCAATTGAATGATTGTATCATGTATTCAATGCGAATAAAATTCAAACAGGTCTTTTCTGTAGAAAAGACAACCCAGCTCTAACCAACGTTATTATCTCAGGAGTATCCATACCAATAAAGTCCTGAATTTCGGTGGTCGGTATTACCATCAGTTGTACCCTTTCATGGGAATGCCATGTGAGGCCCATTGGCAAAAGTGCCTCTGGAAAACTTGGTGATTTCTTTCATGCCAAGAGCTACTTCACTTTACGTTAATTGAATATGATTTATGAGGCACAGATTCGACCTGCCATGGTATACTGTATGGAGGCTGCACCTCATATATAGATGCAGCTCCTTTGCACTGAAACTACCAGATTTCGTCCCATAAAGATCCATTCATCTCATTGATGTTGCTGCGCCTACAAGCTGGCTCACTTTTCTGAAACACCACAGAAAGATGGCAATCTGCCTCTGTTTCATAGATATTTTCAAGGGCGATGCTCTTTCGAGATATCATCAATCATTCCAACGTTTGTGATCCCATCGAGACTGACCCATCGAACTCAGTCTTCATATCCTGTTATCGTCACTTTGGAGACATGCCAAATATCTTTCTCCCAGAGCTTGTTCTTTCAAAGAACGGTTAAGCTTTGGAACTGAGTGCCTCGAGAGGTGCTTCCTGGGAGCACAGTTTGCAGAAATTCAAGTTGGACACCAATTCATAGAAAGAAGAGGTGTCATAGCTACCTATTATACTAACAGGTTTCAATTCTTAACCACCTAGAGTAACCTCACGTTTTTGTTCTTATCTATCGAAAGGTATAAATATATAGGATTTTAGCCCATGCAGCAAGTAGAGAATTGTCAAACAGAATAAATTCACCACTGGACATAACCATGGCTTATGGTGAACAGGTATCTCTGTAGCTCTCTTCCTCGTCCCAGTCGTGTTCTTCAACGGGATGATTTTTCCTGGAGGTTTTGGAATGAACAGAAAATATTTCTTTTGGACTTGATTGGTCACTCAGATGGGTAGCGAAATATTGCTTTTCTGCAATCAATTATCTGTGAAGGAAAACTCAGTTTAGTGAATTTTATCAAGTTTCAATAAGACTGGTATATCACTCATGACTTCTCTTGGGATGTTTACTCTGAACAAAATGCTCTCTCCTTTCAGACATGGATGGAATCAAGAAACCACCTCTTTAAATTGTTACGGTTCATTGTTTTCGAAGAAGTCACTGACGATAACTTTTTGAACAGGAATGAAACTCACGAAAACTGAGAGAAACAAGAGGCAGTTAACACACGTAGACGAAAATACACAAACCGAATAGTATTTTGTGCTTCCTAGGGAGAATTCGAAAGACACTAATAATAATAATAATAGTTTATTGGTATAAAAAATGTGTAAATACAATTTCATTTAGATGACGGCGATAACAATTTTTTCACATATATGAACAGAAAACCACAAAGTCAAAGACTGTCTGTGGTGTGAGTGTAGCCTATGTTTAAAATTAGTATCGAAAAATACTGAGTAAAATAAAAATAAGTTTAGGTTCAAATTAAGATTTTCTAACATTTCTGGATTTGATAAAGAACACATGTCCAGTATTCAAGCAACAAAGCACAAAGCATTCACCAAATGCGAAAATGTAAATTACAAAACACATACAATTCAACACACAGCTTTTTTCACATAAAAGTACGGGAAAATTCATAAAAAATAATGTAATGAAGACAACTGAAGTTTTTAAGTCAATAGGATTTGATAAAAAACACATACAACCAACATGGTGGTCAATAAATATGGAACATGAAAATTACAAAATAAACATGCAATTTAAAACATAGAAAATACATAAGAAGTAATTGAAGGAAGACGAATGAGCTGAGATGGAATTAAATCTCTTTACACCGTTATACCAGCCTCCACCAGCTCATGAACAGTAAGTCTGTTTGAATCAAGTAAATATTTTTTTAGCTTTTTCTTGAATCCTCTATGAGATGATATCTCTTTTATTTCAACAGGAATAAAATTGAAAAATTTTGGTATTAAATACGAAATGCATCTTTGTCCTATAGATTTTCAAGCAAGCGGTGTTTTGAAATATTTGGATTTGTGTCTTGTTTCGTAAGAATGTTCTAGTCTCCGAAGATTAGATTTAGCTTTGAATTCAAAGCAGGTTGATATATGGAAATGATGGTGACGAATGTCAAGGATTTTAGATTTGGAGTATATCAAATCAGATGAGTATCGTGAGGGCTTGTTCAGTAAAATTTTCATAAAGGTTTTTTAAATCACTCTGAGATGTTTTTCTTCGAAAAATTTGGCGATATATTTGAATTGGTATAAGATACTTCTCAGGGTATTTCATAGTGTCAAAATATGTATGTTCCATCTTAGATGTTTATCGATAGTTACTCCTAAATATTTAATCTTCTCGGTCTGCCTTATTCTCAAATTATTGGTAATTTTCAGATCATTGAATGGGGGATTGGTGTTTTCAGAACATGAAAAGGGCATATAAAATGTTTTGTCGAAATTAATTGTCAGTACCTTATAATCGAACCAATTTTTGATGAGTTTCAAGTCATTCTCTATGATGGTTTTTAAATTATCCCAATTTTCAGCTGCGAAACTGATGGCTTCTCCAGATGATTCAATATTGAAAAAATCATTTATGTAGAGTATAAAGAGCACTGGACCTAGTACAGTTCCTTGCGGAACGCCATACTCAACAGTGCACTCTGTACTCAAACTACCATTGAGTGATACCTGTGTTTCCTGTCGCTTAAGTAGCTTTCCATTAATTTTCTAGCTACCTCTCGAAATCCCAAGTCCTCCAAAATATCTAATAGTTTTGAGTGGCAGACCATATCGAATGCTTTAGCAAGATCTAAAAATACACAAGCAGATTTTTTTCCAGTGTCCAAACTTTTTGATATCTTTGCTGTCAAATACGCAATAGAATCTTGGGTCGACTTATTTTGTTGAAATCCATACTGACGGTTATTAATCAGTTCGAATTTATTAGTAAAGGATGTAATCCTGTTTTTTAAAGCTCTTTCAAAAAGTTTTGCAATATTGGATATTACTGATATTGGTCTGTACTTTTTAGTCAACTTTTTTGAACCCGATTTGTAAATTGGTTTGATTATTGATTTTTTAAACTTCGGCGGACAAACACCATATTCAGTAACTTCTAGTAATTTCTCGAGAAAGAGTTTATTTGAAGAAATAAGGCGACAACAACAACAGCATCTACTATTCAAGCATTCATTATACTTGGTATGGAACTTTGTTTCATCGGACTTTGTTCTCAACGGAATTCCCTACATGGCCTCGAGGTACGATGAAGGATTACAACCTCCGTGTCGTTTCAGTCCCATAACATCTACTTCGGTATTCCTCAGTGAAATAACACTAGTTTCCCTGAAGGCAGGTCCAAGGTATGTTAAGAAAACATTCGAGTTCAAGTACAGGGTATTGTCAAATTCATTCTAAAATATTCTGGAGGAGATCATCATACAATGAATTGTAATGTGACAAAATTTATGTTCAAAAACTATTAATTTGACGAGAAAAAAATGGGGACAAAACTTAAGGACGTGGTGGTGGTAGTGCTGGTGTTGGTGGTGGTGGTGGTCGTGATAGTAGGGCTTTCGCTTCTCCACTATGGAAGCGTCGTTTCAAATTCCAGCACGGTCACTAGTCTCGTCACACGATGAATGGTAGGGGCCTCGTCTTTCCTAGCTCTGAGTCTATTAGACTTGCCGGCTATTGAACGTGCTGGTGCAGATTTTTTTTGACAGAAATGGATATGAAAGCAGAGGTACAGGCACATAATGTGGTGTGAATCCTGCGAAGCTATTATTGAAGTGAATAGGCCATTTCCGATACAAAAATATTGGTGCAGTAGATATAATGTGACAATTTCTTGATATGTATTCACTAATACGTAGGAACCAATGAATGTTTTTTTTTTTGGAAATATGAAAATGACATTCATAAAATCTCTCGTTTTTCTTGATGTTCTGATTCTCTCAAGAAGGAAAATCCTGTAATGTTTGAAGAACATCGTGAGAGCCTATGGAAAGTAGGTAGGAATTGTTTTTGTTTTTTAATTTTTGCTAGCGAGCTCTGGAAAAGATAATAGATGTTCGGAATGTTTCCCTGAAGTGTCGACAATGGGATGTGAAGACTGACCTCGACGGGTCAGTTTCGAGGGGACCGAAAGTTAAACTTACGTCACTATTTTCCATTGTTCGAAATAACCTCTACTGGGAGTTATTCATGTTGAATTGAAAATTAAAAAAAAACATGACTCCTCTGTAAGTGGAATGAGCATACGATAACTGTAGCAATATTTTTGTTATATCTAAAAAAAACAAGTACTTCCCCGGCTGAGGCCACTCTGGGCAGAGATAGATAGTGTCAGGGTTTTTTCACAATATCTGTCATACGTAATTCAATGTCCAGCGTGGCCTTCTAGTGTAGTTGTTTTCTGTTGGATATTACACATGATTATTGTAGGATTTCTTCATTTCCAGAGCAGTCATGTTTTTTCAATTGAGAATGTTTCTCTTTTCAACAACCATATGTTTTTTATCAATATTTCTACATTCTTGAGACGTCTCCTTAATAAACGCCTAAATATTGTATAGGAAAGAAAAATAGTGTTTCTTCTAATCTCTTGGAATTCGGAAGAGTATTGATGAACAAGGTAACGGAATATCAAAAATTACATGGCCGGTACACCGAGCTCATGATGGAATTGGAGGCGAACCTGTTGGTCAAATGACTAAATTGACTCCATTCTGAATAACGCCTCATTTCATTCTAATGAGTGCCAGAGAAACAGAAAAAAAGTTGGTGGAAAGTGTATTGAACCATATTGCCTAGACTGCTTCGTATATTTTCATTCAAGTTGCAGACGCTGAAACTGCATAGCGTACACTAGATTGTATATATAGTGTTCCCTTAATAAAATAAACGTTTTTAGTTTTAGCTAACTTCTACTATTTCAGATGTTATATTATAATATAAGAATCAATAAAAGTTATTCACATAACAAGAATATAATGAAGCAAGAAGTCTTGCACGAGACGTAGGCGAGTTATGAAACATCGCAAGTGCAAAAATAGGCTTTACAATCGAGCTGAATACATATTTTTTTCCTATACTTTGTGTCTTTGATATAAAAATTAAATTCCCTCATATTTTATCAACAATTTGGAAGTGAACTTCCAATTTCATTGATTTGGCAGTGACAGAGAAAATGGATAACGTAATTTTTGTGGTAATATCAAAATAGTAGAAATTTCGAAGTCGAGAATAATAATAACAGGTATTGGAAAGAGAAGCAGAGTCTCAATTGAAAATCGAACCAAACATGACCACTCTGGAAATGGAAAAAAACTGCGATAAAAAATGAAGTTAATATTTTCTAATATCTAACAGGTCACCTTGAACGATGGAAAATAGCGAATAAATCTTGTCTTTCAGTCGCAGAGGATTCTACATCTGATTTTATAATTATCTTGTTCATATTTTTATGAAAATCAATGAAAGGTATACTTGTAACATCATATAAATTTTTTTATTTGATTCAATATTAACAATATCGACGTTTGGAACTAACATACAGAAATCAGACTATAAATGTAAATCTAGTAAAGAATTAGTATGGGTGAAATATGATTGTAAAATAATCACTTATAATTGCACGAGAGCTTTTTTTTATAGAAGTAAACTTGACATGTATTGATAAGAATTTTGTTGCCTAGCATTTAACTAAAAAAACTGCCGTTGAAAAAATTACGAATCCGTATGACGAGTAATTTTTTCTGGCAGTATTTTGAGTTGATTTGTTTAATGTCAACAAAATTCGATAATAAATGTCGAATTCAATTCGACAAAAAAAAAGCTAGAGTGTAATTTGGTAAGACAATTTAATAAATATGTGAATCAATAGATTATAAAATAAGATGTGAATTAGTTTATTTAATTTAACGGAAAAGTGCAATTGTTAAAAACACAATTATTAAAAAAGCTTGATTTTCAGAACTTTCTTGTCTTTTGTTAATAGTTTGCCTCATGTTAGTATTTTGAGCGGCGGTAGTAACTGTTTCCTGGACGGTAGTACGAATGGAATCAATGATGTTTTCATTATGTTCTTCATCTAACTGAAGGTACGGTTTTAATGGCGATGGGTTGCTATGTCCCATAATTTTCACAAGTTTTTGTTCAACTACCCAATAAACAATTTTCGTGACTTATAGTAACTGATATTTTTATAAAGTATTTATAAAGGTTACACAATTATATAAGGAAATGCTTTGAAGTTTTATTGCAACACTTATAGTAAATTAGGTTTATTAGGGTTTTATGCCATTACCATTAAGTTCTAGATTTATAATGAAGTGTTGTAACTATTTATATCACTGTGTTATAAAACTTGAATAGTTACCTTGATTTATATAACAAATTTATATAAGGTTTGCCGTTACTTCCGTAATAAAACTAATAAAACTGAGTTTTATAATAGCATCGTTGTTTGCCATTTTAAAACTTCAGATACTAAAGTTCTTTTATAAATACGTTATGAAACTTTTAGTAACAAGTGACACTCACCTAACACTTAAGGATTTATAGTAGTTATAAAGTTTTATAGAATCACCACTTCTGGATATTTAGTGTAACTTTAAGTTTGATAGTGTTACCGACAGTAATTTTGTGGTAACTAATTTTTATAATACTAAGGGTGTTTGTTCTATCCGCCATGACAATTTTCTAAAACGAAGATATAAACAGGAATAAAAAATTAAATATTCAACATAATTTTGGAAAACTGACTTTATATTGGACTCTTATTTTACATTATGTTATGAGAACATGTGATTGATTCCGTTTTATAAACAAATTTCAAAAAATCAATATAATTATTTTTTTAAATTCAATAATAATTTTCTTAATCATACATATTTGAAAGGCCAATGAATTTTTTAGAAGTGCCTTGCTAGCTTTCACAGTAAAAAATGATTGGCAATATAATTTTGGTCTAACCGTATGTGTGGACATGATGTGACAAGTATTAAAGTGCACATAATATAATCCATCTTAAATAAAAACATGGAGACAAAAATGAATTACTATACTGTCTGATGTTTAAAATTGTGGAATCAACAAAAAGAAACGTAATATGATAACCAATGTATGCAATATTGGAAATGTGACAGATGACTGCTTGACAGAGAAATAATTTAGTAATGGTAAGGTTACCAACAACTCTATCGGAAAAGTTTATAAGAGTAATCAAGTCAGTAATAAAACTAAATCATTCCATCCTTTTCCTAGAAGAAGTTTTATATAAAGTTTTATAAAGGTACCGGAAATATTTCTGTAACTATTAGTTATATACCTATAAGTTTTATAACGTTACTTAAGAAAGGTGTTCACAACTCTTACAAATTGCTCCATATAAGTGTGATAAAGAGTTTATAAGAGTTACAGAAATATTACTATGCTTAGCTTATATAAATTACGGTTTTATAAAATAGTGCTGATAACTTTACGGTTACTATTATATAAATGAAAATGTTTATTGGGTATACCACTCCTGGACAATTCAGTTACGGTGGCAGCTCGATTAAAATGGATTTTGTCCATTTAGATATTTCATTTATCCCAATAGGAGAATTCTCATACCGTCCTTTCGAATTTGTTTTTTGCCAGAAAGGATTTGGAGTTAAAAAAAAATAACATGTGATATGGTTTCCCCGCCTTCCCATAATTTGTTTCAACAACTTTACTGGACATACACAATCTTCTTCAGAATTTGCTACCAATCATTTAAGCTCAATTTATAAACTCAGCCGCAGTAGTTGCAGTTGACGCATCCAGAGATGAAATATGCCTAATAAGTACAACTGTTTATAAACTCCGCAGCGACACGTTGCCGCAGGAGATAACCAACTTTCATATTTGAGAGTTACGGCGTTTTCTGGTTTTATTTATTCGATTAGTCTAGGCGGGTGACAATACAATTATGGATGTAGAGGGTTGTTATGGCTCTATTGAAATCATTCACTCATATAATTGAATTATAATTCTATACTGAATACGCATACGCTGGTGCATTGGTCGGCCAGTTTATGAATAAATATCCCACATCTGCAACTGCAAAGGCTGCGTCAACTGTAGCTACGGCGGCAGAGTTTATAAATTGAGCTTTACTGTCGGCCAACTTCTGATATCCACCATGTGCTGTATTTGAAAACACTGGGTTATATTCAACTCTTCCGGTCTCTCTTCCACGGTTGTCTGTCTCGATTCAAAAATAGAATACCTTACAATTTGCTGCTTCTCCACCTCTCCAAGCCAATTCATATGCAGCAATATAATAAAATTTCCTTTGAAGGCCTACAGGTTCTTATTCACTCCAGAACAGTGCCATTTCAAAAATTTCTTGTTTTGTGAGAGCCTAAGAACTCTCCTTTCTTTTTTTCTGGGATTGCTTGCAAAATTTTGCGTTTTGTGTCGCGTGCATTTCTCGCTTCCTTAAACTGTATGTCCGTGAACAGATTAAAAATTCTTTCATATTCCTTGAAGTACTTCTCTAGTAACATTTTTGCTGAAGTGTTCCTAATCGTTTTGACTGCACCCTCTTTAAGTCTTCTCCATTGTTCTTCTTCATGTAGAATGCCCATTCACATAAAATAGAAGCTAACTCTTCAGTGAAAGTTTCTGCAATGGGTTAATATTTTTTTTCCAAACAAAACATCGCAAATTTTCGCCAAATTGACGTACTTCAATTCACAGTATTGCGAGACACATTATTATTGATGGCTTCTTCAATTTCTCCACTCGAAGACTGTCCAAATTGCGACATTTCTACAAATAAGATATTTTTCTGACAACGCAAGTTTGAGAGAAAAATTGACATAACGTCATCAAAAATTTGTTAACAATGCTGGTTGTCATGCTTTCAGAAGTTAGGTTCTGTTTTGTCGCTGGAAAAGTTAGGGCAAACTTTTTTCGCTGTCATAATGACAAAACACCGCGACATATGCAATTTTTAGTGCATGAAATAAATTGTCAATAGAAATCGATTGAAATTACAATGATGGGTATTGTGTATTACATGTATTAAGACAACATATGTCTCTACTTCTTTGCACACAGGGTAAAAAAACAATTGCAATCTGTTCAGGAATAGCTTACTTTCGACATTGGAAAGCCATCAAAAATGATACATTTGTGACCTGAGTTCTAGAAAAATTGGGTTAATGTAAGGTGTAATGAACCGTGTTGCCCAGACCGCTTCGAATATTTTCAAACCACTCGCAGACATTGAAGCTACATAACGTCCACCAGATTGTACATTTAGTTTTTTTTCCAGATGAAATAAATATTTGTATGTTTCATCCATCTTCTTCTATTGTAGATGTTATGTTATAATATAATTTTTCAGCAAGAATTTTTTTGTCGATACAGAATATGAGCATTGGAGACTTTCATTATATCTGTCACCAGAGTGCTATAAATGAGAGAATTATCACCAATATTCCTGTACTATTCTAGAAGAAATAGTGGATTCCTTCAGGTTTTTCGAGTGTTTTGTTAATACTGAAATGTTTTGAATTCATCAAGAAAATTCAATTGGATAATGAAGGGTTTATCACTATATTTAAATTTTGAGAGGAGTTAAGTGGAATAGAGTCACTCTGAAGAAGTCATAGTGTTAAAACATGCCAAGAAGAAAATCACAACAAAACGAATAATTTGCGATCCTGAACTGGAGTGAATTCATAGTAGTGTATTTGGTAATTCTGTTAAAATTTTCATGAAAATATCAACTTTATAATATCAAACAAGGTATCATCTCCTACTGAAAGACAAACTTTGGTCGCTATTTTCGTTCATTCAAAATAAACTCTTCAAAAGTATTCGTTTCGGAAAAAGAAAATATTCCGAACTGGAAATTTAAAAAAAACATGAAATTGCAGCAATTTTTTTAATATCTATTAGCAAACAACCTAGAGAAAGAGATGCACTCCTCGCATCGATGAAATTGTTGTTTAAAATTGTTTGAAATTGTTTTTTTCCGTTAACCAGCTGTCTTCTCCTTACGAACGGCAGTTCTCGAAATAAGCGATACTTCTGAGTAACATATTCCCTTATTTCATTTATCGATTTGAATCATCAATATGGTAACTGGATGATCAATAATTCAACAAACTGAATGAAAATTATCTCTTTCGGACATTTGCTTTCAAGTTAGATTATTTTCACTATAATACCAATCAGATTTAGGTCAATGTCCAGCGTGGACTTAGCCGGATGAGTAGTTATTTTATGTTAGATATCACAAGAAAAGCTTCATTCCATTTCAACCATCTGAATGAAAATGCAAATTTTCACTATAGGATTTTTTATCAGTTAGGGTCTTTTCACATCATCTATCAGATGTAGTTCAATGTCTAGCGTGGCATCAGCAAGTTATTTTCCAATAGATAATGCAGAAAACAGCTTCATTTCTATTGTAGGTTTCTTCCATTTGCAGAGAGGTCATATTTTTTTCAACTTATAGTGAGAATGTTTCCATTTTCAACATTTTTTAAAATAACTAACAATGAAAATGAAAGTAGGTATCATTTGAAAAACAATTAACAAAAACTTTTTTTCATTAAATCACATTTCAATCAGAGAAACAACATTAATATATCCCTGTGATGTTGAGAATGATAACATTTTCGATATCAAAAGCGCTTCATTCAGCTGGTTTCTTTCGCCACTAGTCAGCATATATTCATATGGTGCGATATACAAAACATCAAATCCCCATTCTTTGTCGATTCTCGGAGTCGTAGAGAGTTCCACGAGATATATTTTCCTGAAGAGAAAATATATTAACTCATAAATAATGTATGGGATAATGTTCTTTGGAAATGCAATGGGAAATTGATGTGTATCCTATATTTTCCTGTCGCACTCGCGAACATGTATTTTGATTCAGGATATGATTTGATTCATTTTTCGGTTTTTATGAAATCTGACTTCCCCCTTGAGAAAACAGGGTGTATATATGGTTTCGCAATGTAATCATAGATATTATTTGGTGAAACATCAAATACTAGAAAAAGAGATGGAAATCAGAGAGTGAAAGAGTAACAAATACGTTCTGAAGCAACAATCTGAATGCATTTTCGATTTATCCTAGTTTTATGAAGGTATCATGAAGATTAGGTCATAGAAAGTTTGATTTATGCAGGTCATGAATAGATTGATGAATCTGATTTGGAATACTCCTGGAGGTTATATGATGAAACCATTCAGAATTTGAGTAATTTGTTTTTTTTGAAGGTTTTGATCTTTGAATAATCCACATAGAAACTCAGTTCTGTAATGGTTTTATTGCACTACTCGACCATGGTTCTATAATGAAACTAACAGTGAGGTTTTATTAAGGATTTGAGGTGTATTCGCTAGAACCGGTATACAATCAAAGAGTAGAACTTATTCTGCTTAAATGCTGAAACGTATTTTTTTCCTCTATTTTGACGTTACAATGTCGCTTACGAGTACTGGGTATGTCAGACAATGGTACACTCTTTTTAACACACAGTACTTTCCTCGGGCACCAGAAAGATTATAGTGGTATACCCCACTTACTCCCAGATAACACTTATGGGAGGCCCAGGATAGCTACAGTGAAGAAATGTATTCCAGGGGTCAGTTGAAACGACCACGTTTCGGAATATAGCAAGCGACAGGCTTTAATTGCCCTCATCACTGTCAGATTACCGGCTGAAAGGTTTTCAGAACATTACTCTACTTTCCCCTATACCCTGAATAAAAGTATAGGGATTAATAGTATAAAATAAATTCATTCCCAAAATAATGAGCAGTAAAGAAAGTAAAATTTGACAGGCGCAAGCAAGCGTATCAGCACAGGGTAATGAATTGAATACAATATGTACACGGCCACTGACTGACAACTGATTTCACAAAATCGTCCTACGAAGCGTTGAAGGTGAATTGGGTTTCCTGTATAACGGTCGCGCTCCGAAACTTATGCATGACGCAGTATATCAATCTTAACAGTCAGTACCGAATCACTCAGAACAGCTTTCAGGGAACTAGGATTCCGCGATATTAGTTTTACCAACTCCGTACTCGTTGTAAACGAAATCTGTCCCTTCTGGTCGTAACTCCGTTTCTCTTCGGCGAGATTTCGCAGTACGGCTTGTGTACAGGATCGTGGATACGTGATACCAGATGTCTGAAGGACCAAAACTTGAATACGCCTCCTTCAACAAATAGGCTCGTTGAGTTCAGCTAGTTCCGATAAGCAGAAAGGACGTACTTTTTGGATATGTAGGAACTTCAACAAACGGTTTCTTGTGCCTGATTTCAAACGAGACAATCTCCACTCCTGTGAAAGCACATTTGTGGATAACTATGTTACTATGTTGACTGGGATGGAGGGTGTCCAATGTGCTCGAAACTTTTACAGAACGGACTCAATTCGGTCGACTCGACTCGTAATTCAATTTTTCACCTTAGAAACTTGTTCGATTCTAGTACACAAACTGAATTCCAAAAGGTCGTATCGGCCAGACCCTTTTGGAACCAGTGATTTAACTGCAAGGTTCTGGTACTTAAATTGAAACGCAATTACCCCTTTCGGCTGTAAGACCTAACCTTCTGAGATAAATAACGTGGTACTTTGATTATCACGTAGGTGGTTGTTGAATTGTGGTCTCATAATAAATAAAATAATCGTGGTTAGGGAATTTCCAATCACCTATTCATTTAAAGTATAAATTAGCTTACCTTCGGAACTTGATGACGAAACTTTCTATTCCGAACTATAATCGCGATCTGAACTTTTAAATTGGCCGGCACCAAGAGCGCTTCCACTATTTATACCATCTTTTGGCCTTCGAAGGAAAACACATGAAAAATGGTGGCCGTCGTAGCAGAAGGCACAAAATCTATTTAATTTCAGAAAAACATTATTCCTTATCATAAAAATTTAAATGAGACGAAAACTCCAAGCATTAATAGATATTTTGGGCAAAAGAAGCCAAAACGAGCAAAAACTGGTCGGTATCAAAAATTAGGAAATATGGATGAAATCATCTACTATTTTCTGACTTGAAAGATTGTTTTCCGTTTACAGTAAATTTTGAAATTACAGAGAAATTCTGTACGAATCTTTTATGTGATATTGTTTAGGTCTTAAAAATGAGCCTCAGAAATGCTTCGTTACAATGCCAGTAACCCCTCTCTCAACAGTTGATGAAGAATGCGACTTATCCAGAGTTATATATTTATCACTAAACTCATAAACTTTATACGGTGTGTTTTTAATCGGGACTACTGGTTGACCTCGAACGACACTCTACATAGTTAAACACTGCGCGCGCTCTGCCCTCCTTCTCAAAAATGGTTCAAGATATAAGAAAAATGATTGCACAAAAGTTATAGAAAATTCAGTGTTCTACAATATTTATTATAGATACAAATAGCATGAAACTCATAGGAAACGAGATATTTGCAATAAATGTGTATAAAATCGATTTTTTGACATTTGTCCTTGGAATATCTGTAGTCGCGGACACCCAACGATAAGTTGGTTTCGAAAAGAGTTTTAGGGTGCCAAAATGAAGGTTAATACGAGTTTATAGTTGACTATCTCTCATTCCGAGGTGAAAACAAATATTCCTGGACTATATCTCACGTTGTCCCATCGGATGTATATTCTATCATTTTCGTTAATATTTTCCATCATTATTCCAAATTCAGCATTCTTTCCTTGTGATTGAACCATATTTTCATCAAATGCGTGTGCATGCTCCTGTACGTCGTGGAAAGGTCATAGTCTATCGCTATCTTCTCTCTTCCCCGTGGCCCGCGTGCCAACAAAATAAACGACTTAAAAATAATCCATCTGTATTTATACGATATTATTTATATATCCATGATTTTATATATCTCATCATTCATTTGGTAATTTGGTCGATTCTATCTATGAAATCCACTACTGATATACATTTTTATCAATTTTTTTCTTGTTATTTCAGATGAAGAAGAGCATATCCTCAACTAACGGAAGAATTTCTAGAGTGTAAATTATTCGTCTCTTTCTGATATCGGGGCGTCGATTTTGACAGATGCGTTTTTTCCAAATCACAGTGAAAGTGGTGAAGATGGACATTATTTGAACATGGTGGATTTTAGAATGTCAACATATTCTCGGTATATCTTCTTTTTTTTGATACTACTGATATATCTCATCGGGGTCAGCGACGGATCATCATCAGCAAGTAAGTGATATTATGCTACTTTTTTAATAATAATAAATGTCTTTACTGCTTCCATATGTACATAATGTGAAATTGACAAAAAGCAAAAGGTGAAATTCAGTTTATAAGATGATATGAAATCAGCTCATAAACTGTTCTTCCACTTAACCTTCAGTATATCGCTAGGTAGATGAATGAAAGTTGAACAATCACAGCAGAATTTTTATCGTACTTATATTAGGATTGCATTGAAAAAAAATGTTTCGTGTAGGCCTTCTTGAATCTTTGCACACTGTAAGATTTGAACATGGTAGGGACCTGATTATAAATTGAACATATTTGATGATAAGTATAACTACGCCTGAAGATTTCTAGTCTGAAGATTGGCGGTAAAAGGGTTCTTCTATATCGGATATTTTGGTTATGTCTATCGGATCGATAGGTGATTTTTCTATGCAAATATAAGGGGGGTTTTATCAGAAATGATTTTTTGAGAAAGAGCATGAGCATGTGATATCCTTCTATTGCTCATATTTAGCCAACCATTATCTATCAATTTGTGTGAAATATGTTCTATTCTGCAGATTAAAAATATTTATCGTGAGCATGAATTCTCTACTTTTTGTATTGTCGCTCGATATTGGCTGAACAGGAATGAAACAGAGTACATCTGCATAAATAAAGATCATTATTATCAATTACTTAAACAAATTTGATTTTAAATTAATAGGAAGAAAATGTATTTAGCCATAAATAGTGAAGTATGCAAGTTGAAGAAGATGATTTATTTATTTTTTAAATTTTTAAATGAAATCTGCTATTGAACCTAAACTTTAAGCTTCACACACGTTTTGAAGAACTCAATTTTTTATTACGATACTCACATCATCATGAATCTCATCTCGTTTGATTTCGTTGCCAAAAAATAACAGTAGATTTACTGCAATTATTGCTCAGACAGTGATCCTCTGCACCTTCAATGACTCTGTTGAGTTCCTCATTTATAAGGTCACATGACTCCAATACCGTACTGGGGTAAAAACTATAATAAATTTAGATTTCATCAGTATACAGGTGCACATCACAAATCCGAAGAATTTTCTCTAGACAGGAAATGTATATAGCAAAAAGTGATGGCCCTAAAATGGAACATTGAGGGACTACACACTTCAAATCCATTTAATTGGAGGATTGTCCATCAACTGAAACTATTTGTTCACGACCATGAAATTCCTAGAATTATTCGAAAGTCCTATGTAATGTAGAATTTCTAGCATCAGATTGTGGTTGATGGTGTCGAAAGCTCTGCCAAAATCTAGCAAGACCAAAACAGTACACTCACCTTTGTCTGAAGCTCGAACAACATCATCAATAATATGTAGAAGTGCCGTTTCACAACTATAGTTTTTTCGCAATCCAGATCGCATTATAGGTACTAGTGGATACTGATCAATATGTTTTTTTAATTGCACTTCTATAGCCCTTTCGAGTACCTTCCATAAAGTCGGCAGTATACTTATTGGAATTCTTTGGATTTGACGTTCTGGGCAAAATTTTAACAACAAGTTTTAGAGAAATATGATTTAAACAAAAATTTACAATGTATGTGACGTAAGGGATTATATGTGGACAGCATAATTTTGATAGCTTTAAATTCATTCCATCTTCACCGGCGGCATTTGTGTTTATAGAATTCATTGTTTGATGAACAAATAAATCATTTACTTCTTGAAATTCAAAATCTGATTCCACAATTTTTCTGTGTTTGTACGACGAAAGTAATTCATTAGGAGGTTCATTTCAGAAGTTATTTTCAAATTGTATGGTACTGTGCTTGATTTGCTAGGAATAACACAATATTTAAAAGTTTTCCAAAGTGTTTAAGAATTTTTATCACTAAGCTCGTATGTGAAACATGATTTTTACTCTTTTCTAATAGCTGAATTTGTCTAGTTCCTCATGTCTTTATGGAACTGAAAATGTAGATTTAATTCTCTTATAACTATTCAGCGCTTTATCACGTATTGTTATCATTTCTTTGATAGTACCAGTTAACCAAGGAGCTCTGGGCTTCGAAACACGCGATACATCTGTCAAACAGGCAAATCAGAAAGTTGAATAAAAACGTTATTTTTTCATCAACACCTTATTCAATTATCCTATATCAAAACTAAATTTTAGTGCTTTATATGTATTAAGTCTGCTGAAAACTTATACAGTGTCACCAGTAAAGTCCGTACCGTAAAAAAAAAATTTATTGATAGGTTCATTCAAAATTTGACTTTGGCATCAACTTCTGCTCTGATCGAGATGAAAACTGAAGGAGTAGTAGTCACGTGATTCGCATTATCTGTCAAATTTTGATAATTTTCTTTAAAAAATCCAGAAGTGAGGGTATATCTCAAAATATCGAAAGAAGTTAATAAAAAAAGATTTTCTTAATACAAACTTTTAGCCCTTGATCAAAATTTCAGCTGAATAAAATCCTTTTGATTTTTGGCCAATTCTTTGTAAAGTAGAACATTGTTGCAAAATAAGACTTGACGTTACATACACACGTTACAGCATTCTTGAACGATTTCAGAAAAAGTACTTTTTCTTAAATCGTTCAAGAATGCCCACTTTCTCGGAGCAACTTCAGGCCTCAAAACACGCTAATCTAGTATTTTAGTCCGTTGCTAAGCAACCGGGAATGTATTGCTTTCACTACTAGATACACAATATACTATTCCCGTACCGTTTAGGTCCGAAAACGGTCCGGGAAAGTTCGTTGCTTAGCAACGGACTAAAATACTAGATTAGCGTATTTTGAGGCCTGAAGTTGCTCCGAGAAAGTGGGCATTCTTGAACGATTTCAAAAAAAAGTCTTATAGTAAGCGTACTTTTCTGGTCACACTCTATGAAGACATTTCCATTGTGTCAATCATCATCTGAAATAATATAGCTCTTAATAATTCCAAGAGGGGTCATTTCCAAGTATCGTTTCTAGCCACTGGAAAAAGTGGAAATTGACCTCTATTTCATGAAGATGTAATTACACTTATTGTTTACCTTTTATGTGCATTTTCAGGTACCACAATCCGATAACTCAGCTAAAGTTCTTATTTTCTCTGTAGCGTCATAAACATATATTTTCCACGGACGTTCGTGATTATCAACTTCCAAGAATCTCTTATCTCATTTATATTCAGAATCGGTGTCTTCTGGAACTTCCATAACAGAAACAAAACATTCCGGGAACTTTTGAAATGTCGGAAGAAGGTTTCGCTAAAATAAATGTAGAAACCAGACTAAGTATAATAATTCACAAACACAGTATCAATCGAGAAGAATATAAAAAAAAAATCTCATGAGCACTCTTTGAAAGTTATAAGCGGACATTGTTCAGAATGTCAATGATCGCTGTTTTTAAATAACATAAGATAATGGTGTGAATTGATTCCTTGGTATGCGGATGGTCGACCTCAGATACGATTCCAATGAGCTGGAAAATCTATGTTCAGCTGTTGCTATAAAATGAAGCCCAATCAACATGATGGATATGGTTCGAAGGATTTTCGAAAAAATAAATATTCCATCAAGTTAAATGGAAATGTTCCACTACAACATGAAACTGAAAAAAAACTCATTTTAATTAAATAATTAAATAGCCTGTTATATTTTGTCATCTTCCAAGTAATACAATCAACAACAGATTCATATTTCTATCATCTAATAAATCTATTAAATCAACTCTAAAACAATAAACTTGCTCGTTTGAATCACCGCACCACAGATTTGTTTCCAACTTATACTGGTCCCTGCATTCTGTTATGAATTTTGAATTTTCTTGAGACCACCATCAACATTTTGAGAATAACAACGTCGATTCATGAAACGTGAGAGGTTAAGGAACAATTCTTCTTTTTTTTTTCTGATACCAAAGAAAAGAGAACCCCAAACAAATTTCAAAATCTTGTTCCCTTAGAGTATTTATAAAGTCAAGTTCTTAAGGTTCTAAATATTTTTTGAGAAATAGAGCCTGATAAACCCGATAGAAAGATTGAAGGGATCTCAAGGAAATAAACAAATCATCAAGTTTAAATGGAAATGTTTCAAAACAACATGAAACTCATAATCTCAATTTTATCTGACCTTTTTCATTAGATAGCCTTGTTTATCATCTTCCTAGTAACACAATTAACAACAAATACATACTTGAATTATTGATATTGATTGTTACGGTGTGTATTATTATTATGATCATCAATTGATTTGTTGAATCAAAATAAGGCAACCTCTCATGGGGTTCCACCGTCACAGCCATTTCCTGAATACTATTACAATGAAGGTATAGAAATTATTAACCTGATCTCACATAATCTAATTACTACATGAATTATTCGGAATGGTTTCCATTGTTTTGTAAGCACAAGTACATTCGACATTCAAACTGTCCACGGACCTTTTGGAAGGTCTTTGGTGAAATAGAGTACTACATTCTTGTATAATTCTTTGGTTGAGTCCTTCTAATAATTCTGGTTAGGTTTTGGATACAACAGATTTAAATTGACCTCAGAAAAATGAATCGAGAGGTGTCAGATCTGGTCACCTAGGTGTCCATTCAATTGGTCATCTCCCACTAATCCACTGCTCCAGATAATGATTATCCGCTTTCTGGGCGTACACAATGAGGAAGTGTTACGTTCTACTGGAAGTGCAGCAAATATTCAGGTAAAGCTAGATTGCCATCGACTTCTTTTTGATGTTTCACCTCATGAATAATAATATGCTTCTGTCTAACATTTCTGCTCAAATTGCGCCAGTATAACTTTCATCAATGAACAGGGGACCAATGACAGTAACGCCTAATATGCCCGCCCACACACTTAGTTTTTGAGGAAAATGTTTATACTCCTCTCTAATGATGTGAGGATTGATGTCGCTTCAATTACAGCAGTTATTTTTGTTTACATTATCTTTTAAATAGAAGGTGCGATTATCACTGAAACAAATTTTTTTTTCATTTGTGGCTGAGCAATAATCGTGTTGGTCATAACTTCGCAAAACTCATTCCGTCTGTCTGGGTTATCGTCCCCTAATTCTTGAGTAATGTGTAGCTTGCTGGGGTGAAATTTGTGAAGATTCAATACTTTTTTGACCGATTCATGCGACAGTCCACTATGTTTTGCAGCTTGACGAAGCGAAATTTTGGGAGCCATTGTGATTTGACCAAGAACTCCAACCTGTGCCACCTCTTGGGTTCATTTCTCTTTTTACTGAAAACAGATACAGTTTCTTCAAATCTTGCAAGTTTTTTCTCAATATCTATCATCAACTACGACCGCCGTTCTTGCAAAGCAATGGTTTTCTGATCCATTAATAAATTAGTTGCATTTTCGGTTTTATCAGTTGCTCTGCTGATAATTGAATGTAAAAACGTTCCAAGTATGTATGTTTTTCCCACTGAGACTCATTCATTTAGTGTATTGCAGTTTTTCGGTTTCACGATACTATTTCCATACCAATGAATTTTTTGGTCAGATAGTAGATTTTTTTATTTTATTGAACACTATGCAATACACAAAAAAGTTTTTGTCACTGAAGAATGATTATTTTATACCTTCTCCTGAGTCTATTGCATAGATTCATGACCTAATATTCACCAAATTGATTCAAAGTATTGTAGAACCAACGACCAATTTTCATTTCCATTCCCCAATCGTTCACAGAAACGAAGTTCGAACTACAAGTTTTTTTGCTGAAAATGATCATTTCGTCTACTCACAGACAAGATATCACCTAATTCAAGTTATTCTCACGTTACCCTCTGAAAGATTCGCCCTGTTTTCTGAATGATCGTATCGGTGAAAATCCCATAATATTCCATATAAATGCGGAATGCTCCAGTTCCCACTTTACACGGAAATCAGAATCATTTCCTCTGTGGCCTCCCAGAACCCAATTCGTTGTTAAGGTTAGATCGAGATTGTACAAATGATACTTTTAGAGTCAATATTTTAAATTTCATCTGTTTCCGATTGACCTTTGGGTTTGCACGTGTAACATTTCATTGTTGCCAACAAGGAAGTAGGGATATCAGTGAAAATACAGGTATGTAATTTTTAATGGAATCTCCGTATACAGTAGATAAGTTTGAATTAGTGTTAGGGACTTGGTATTCAATGAAAACATTGTCAAATACTTTGAAAACGCATTTGAACATTCACAAAACTTTTGAAAAATCAACAGAAGCATGTAGAAACACTAGTTTTCGATCTAGTTGCTGATTTCTAGTTTTTTAATTTAGTCTAGAATTTATTGCATGTTCTGGAACTTATTTTTCACTATACAGGCCGTTTCTTTTATCATGTGGTAACATTGCTATATTCTAAACCGTAACAGATACGAAGACGATTAAATGGGAGAAAAGGTAACTACTGTGGAGAACAGTACAATGGTCAAAGAAAATTTACAGGGAGTCTCGCCCTTCCCGAGTTATACAGGAAAAACTAAAAAAGCTGTTATTCAGTGTTTATAGTGGTACATCACACTTGATATTTTTATAACGTTTCATTTAAAATAACTAACATCATCAGTGACAACAATTTTTAATTACGGTACTGTCGTTAGGTCGTTTATGGATTCCACAAAACCTAACTCTCCGATATAAAAATTATCAGTGACGCTTTGAACAAATGTATCTATTAAAATTATGTTTACACTATAATAAAAGATATCTGTAGTTTCAGAGACGAACGATAGCAATTTACCTCGGAAATAAACTTACTTAAGAGTAGAAGAAATCAAATAAACAGAAAACAATTTATTTCATATTGAATTTTTGAGTAAAAATAAAACCAATACAGAAAATGAATTCTTCATGATAACCTACATTAAATGCTCGAATTGCCGACCTCTTTGTTGAATGCACATATGTTGTCTGTCTATACAATTTCTGTGGCAATTTTCTAGCATGATGGGTATAATGCTATTACATGCATCTCTTATTTTTTGTTTGAGATGGTCGATATCTGTACTAGTTGTCGAAAAAACTTTATCCTTTATGTATCCCCATACAAAAAAATCTAAAGGAGTCAGGTCTGGGGATCGAGCTGGCCAGGCAATTGGTCCATTGTTTCCAATGCATTTTCTTGGGAATATTGCATCTAAATGTTCCCTTACTATTGCTGCATTATGGGGAGGGGCACCGTCTTGTTGAAAATGTTGTATTTCACGGCGGATGTTCAGTGGCAATTCATCTAAGTAGCCATCAAATGCTCGTCGTAAAAGAAAGGACCTAGTATGTTTATTCCCAAAATTCCCAACCAAACATTTATTCCGAACCTTTCCTGGAAATTGTTTTCTCTATGTAAATGTTCATTTATATTATTATATCAGTCTTTTCGTCATTTGAATACATCTTTGATATGACTGAGTGTATAAACGACTGACAGTTCTTAACACGTATCAACATCTCATTTATTTGTCCTGCCATAGAAACCAAGCAAAGCCTACTTGTTTAAAAATGGTAAATGAAGTGAGATGCTATTTAATTGTACCATATCACACAATAGTCGTATTTTGACCAAAAACTAATATTTTTGTTACTTCCAGGATTGAGAATTATAGAAATATTCAGTATGATAATTGATTCAGAAGAAATCAGCCTTGAAACAAGGATTTCTGTAATACAAAAATGCCCAAGAAGGAAAAATACGAATGTTCGTTGTGTTGGGGTATCTTCTTATCGAAATTATTGGGTGAAGTCTGAAGTATGCCAATAGTTGAATAGGTTTTGAAGAAATCAAAATAATTTACAAAAGAACTAACGACAGGACCGTAATTAAAAATTGTTGTCACTGAGGATGCTAGTTATTTTAAATGAAACGTTATAAAAATATCAAGTGTGATATACCACTGAATTGTGATTTTATCGCTTTATCAATATTTGTACTAAAATAGACAGGTCCGTATTTGAAAAAAAAATTTTGATGGTGGCCGTGTTGACACCAAACGTTTAATCAAAGATTCATTGTTACATTTTTATAGTACATTTTAAATACATTGAAACTTTCGTTTTCCATTTTTTTATATTTTCAGAAATAACAATTCTATTCGCAAAAAACAAATAACAGCATTTTTAGTTTTCCCTGTATAACTCGGGAAGGGCGAGACTCCCTGTAAATTTTTTTTGACCATTGTACTGTCCTCCACAGTAGTTACCTTTTCTCCCATTTAATCGTCTTCGTATCTGTTACGGTTTAGAATATAGCAATGTTACCACATGATAAAAGAAACGGCCTGTATATGGAATCCGACCGTTAGCATGGGGAAGGAAATATTTTGGATGGTATAACCGAAACAACATTGTGAGAGAAGGTATATTTCAATTACGCTACAGATGGCGCTAGGGGCAACTTGAAATTTCCGAATCACATAGAAATCGAAATTGTGAAAAAATTTATTCACGAAATTCGAAAAAATGTAGTAGGTTGAAAAAATAATTGTATTACTCTTCATTATTTGACCCCCGTGGCAGATTGAAGTTTTCAAGTGGATTTCCACCTGAACCTGCCCCATTTGTGAAGCAATCAACATGTGCAATATTTCAAAAACTAAAATCAGTGATACCATCCAAAACTGTTCTCGTTCCATGTTGCGATCCATCTATATATCATTGGTGGTCGACCACTTTTTTTGATTTCACTCCCAGTTCATTCAACTTTCCCAATGAGTTCTGATAAATATTTTCTATTGATGGGATTGTCTGAATACATATCGATTAATAATCGCACAGGTGCATGAGTTTCAGTTTGAGGCCGAAAGTAAACCTAAGCAGCAAAAACTCCTTCCTTCAAGTTACACATAGCTCTCCTCAATGTCATGAAATGGTGAAGTGTAAGATTGAGATAATAACTAAGAAAAACTATATGAATTCATTCATTCATGCAGGCACCATATCATGATGACTAATTGATCGTTCTGATTCAATGAACTATTTATGCTGAAAACTTCTGACTTAGTTCACCCAGTAGGAAAAGTAACGACAGTTTTCGGTATGTCAATGAACTATAATTTTGAATGTCGAGTAGGTAATAAAGTTTTACGAATTTACTATTTATCAAACCTCTTTAAAGTATCGTCAATGTGAAACGTAGTTTTCACATTTAGGTGCCAAAACCAGGGAAATGTTGTTAAAATTGCTGTTAAAATTGTTATTTCCGTCAACCGATTGCACCCCAACGCGCAACCCTCAGAAGTCTTCGACAGACTTGTGTGAGCTAAGGAAGACGCAGCCCTTACCTTTTAACGTGTGATGCCATGCACGAGACCGGTGAATCGGTGGATCGAACCCACGACCCCTCGCTTGCGAGACGAACGCTTTACCAGCCGACCACCACGGATGTTTGATAGAATTCAATAACGTGCAGAAAAATGGACTCGGCTCTCAGAAAAACGTATCGGACTCAACTAACGAAGCTGGTCAATATTGCTAACGATTTGATGAATGAAATTACTACAGATCCGACGGAACTGAATATTTTGATTGTTAGAATAAAAGCGACAAAAGAAAATTTGTTTGATGTAAACGAAAAATTGATTCCTACCTTCAAAGATGATCATATTGGAATAGAATCCAAGAAAGTATCCAAGTATGATGATGCTGCTGCAACAATTATCGCAAAAATAAATGGAGCAAACAATCAATAAGAAAGTAGGTATCGAACGTCTTTCTTCACGTCAGCAATCGAATGCAGCTGGTGAAGCATTACCATCTACTAGTGATATTCAACAAACTAAACAAGTAAGATTACCAAAATTTGATTCAGTAAAATTCAACGGTGATATCACTTTGTGGCCTGCTTTTTGGGAATAATATCGAACTCTGATCCATGAGAACGATGATTTAGATAAAAATGATAAATTCAACTATTTAAAGTCATTGTTATCTGGAAGAGCAGCTGTAACGATCAATGGATTAACATCTAGTACGTCTTGTCATGCAGATGCAATTGAAATGTTGGGAAATTAATTCGGTAATATCGGAAGAATCATAGACAACTATGTCCATCAACTGATGTATCAACATTCAGTCAAATATAAGAATGATGTGGTTTCGTTACGAACATTATATAAATCATTTTTATAAATCACCCGTTCATTGGTTTCTTTGAAAATTTCGGCCAATCAATATGGTTTGATGGAAAAATCTGTAATAATGAATAATTTACCATATACTTTGAGAGTTGAATTAAACAATACAAGAAGCTATGAAGACGTAACTAGTACTGATCCAGATCTTGTTTATAAAAAGCAAATAGACTCTTTGTTAAAGTTCATGAAAGTGGAAGTTGAATCGTTAGAACAGGCTCAAAGTGTAAGGGTGGATTCAGTCAAATTTAGCACAAGCATTATCATAAACATAACGGCAACATCAAAGGTTTTTGGCATAAACTCAACATTACAGGTCTTATAACGTTTTTTTTTTCAATCAATTTACTTTATTGTCCAAGAAAAAAATATTCTTATTGACAAAGTTTTCTTAATCTAATCTAATCTAAAGTGAGTATATAATTACTTTGACAAATAGTATTCTATACATAAAACCGGTTGACAAATACAAAAATTTATCACAACACATAAAAGTGAGCATCATCGTATAAATATTCCTGTTTACAAATCTTTCTATAATCTAAAGTGCGTGTATATTGTATAAATAAAGACAAATAGTATCCTAGTACATAAAACAAGGTGACAAATACAAAAATTTTCACAAGACAAGAAAGTTAGCATCATCGTAAAACTCCTGTAGGGTATAATAGGATTTGAGCAAGAGTATTTCTTTGACTCTTTTTCGAAAAATATGTTGTATGGAGATTCCTCTTAGACAGAGTGGCAAAGTGTTATATATTGTTTTACTCTCATACATTATTGATTTTTTCGTTAGTTCTAAATGGGGGATGGGGAGAGGTAAGTTTTTCCTCGTTATTTGGCGAGTATTATGGTTTGTTTGAGTGCGCTCAGTATCGGAGACTTTAGACTTGTGCTTATGCTCCAAACATAGGGTTTCAAGTATAAAAATGGGGGTAAGTGTCAAGATTTTGTGTTTTACAAATAACGGTTTACAATAGTCGGAGTATTTAGCTCTGGACATGAATCTGACTGCTCTTTTCTGTAGGACGAAAACAGAATCGAACAATTGTTTGCTGCAATAACCCCAAAATGCAATACCATATCGCAGGTGTGATTCGATTAGAGAAAAATATGTCACCTTACTCATTGGCAGACCCCGTTCCTGAGACACAACTCTTACTGCAAAGCAACCCGAAGCCAGTTTTCTTTTAAGACTTTGGATGTGGATATGGAATTTTAGGTTGTTATCAATTTCAATGCCAAGAAACTCGGTACAAGGTTTGTTATCAATGGTTGTAGAGTCAAATATAAGGGGTTCATGAATGTATCTGAAGGTTAGAAGGCTAGTTTTCTTTGCATTGAAGCAGAGATGGTTTGAGTCGCAACATTGTTTTACCTTCTTCAAATCATCTTCCATTTTTGATCTTAGTATCTCAAAATTAGAATCCTTCCACATCAGTGTCGTGTCATCAGCAAACATCGTGAATTGTCTCTGAATATTAATACTAGCTGAGTCATTTATATATAATAAAAATAATGCTGGCCCAAGTACTGAACCTTGTGGGAAGCCACTCCTGATATTACATAATTTGGAGTTGGTCTCTTTCATTTTCACAAGTTGCTTCCTGTCAGAGAGGTATGACTCTAACCAATTGTAACTTACACCTCTAAATCCATAACATTGTAGCTTTTGGAGCAGTACCCTGTGATTGACGCAGTCAAAGGCTTTTGACAAATCACAGAACACTGCCCCAACTGCTGCGCCCTCATTCATCCCTATATATACCTTTTCCAAAAAATGGAAAATAGCGTCATTTGTGTTTTTGCCAGTCTGGAATCCAAATTGGGAATTATTCAAAATGTTTTGGTCTTGCAAAAACTGCAGCATCCTTTTTTTGACAAGTCTTTCTATAACCTTAGAATAATGAAATTGGGCAGAAGGTGGACGGATCTTCACTGTTTCCACCTTTCTGGATCGGAATGATAACCGCTGTTTTTAGGCATGATGGAAACACGCCACTGTCAAATAAAATATTTATAGCTTCGGCTAGGGTTATCAAGGGTCCTTCAGTGAGGTTTTCCAATATACTCAAGGGAATATCGTCAATACCAGTACTCATTTTATTTTTTATTTCACGGAATATTCCTCGTAACAAGGTGGCACTAGTGGGGTGCAAGAAGAAAGTTTTAGTCACAAGTATGTCTTGCATATAATACATTGATTCTAGCCCTGTTGCATTTGAAGTTAATGAGGCTGCGATCGTGCAATAATAGTTATTTAACATATTGGGATCCACATTGGGTTGCTGAGGAAAAGATCCACTTTTCCCTCTTAATGCATTAACTAATGTCCAGCTCTCTTTAATTTTATTTTTAGATTTATCTACCCTATTTTTGTAATACCTGTCTTTGGCGGTTTTAACTGTAAGTTTGTATAACTTTTTATAATCTTTATAATATTTTAGAAAGAAATCGCAATCTGTGAATTTCTTAATGACATGAAGGGATCTCAAGTTTGCAGCTGAGGTTCTAATTCCGAGAGTTATCCATGGTTTGCTTCGTTTTTCTTTGATTTTTTGCAAGGGGAAACACCAAATGAGTCCTCCTTCTATTAATGAATGAAACACATTTAACGGTTCAGGAGGAGAAATCTTCTCGCCCCAATTGATAGAATTAAAATAATCTTTAAATTTATCAAAGTTACTTCTGCTATAAATCTTACCTAGTTTTACTTTCTTTTTTTGTATAGGCACATTTATTTGTTGAAGAATGTTGCATATTTTGTTATTTTTTGGCGCACAATACAATTAATTATGGTGGATCATTACCATTATCAGAGAAAAAAGATATTAAACCTCTTTATCGTATCGTCAGGTCAGTGAAACGTAGTTCTCACAATTTATGCCTCGATTACCTGCGTTGATTTTATCGTTGTTTAATTTGCTTCGTTGTCTGTCTGCCAATAATGATAAGCCAATCAAAGGTAGAGAGAACTTTTGTAGAAGGGTACCTTAATAAATATTGTTGTTGTTTTGTTATTTCCGTCAACCGATTGTACCCCTACGCGCAACCCTCGGAAGTTTACGAGAAACTTGTGTGAGCTAGGGAAGACGCAGCCCTTACCTTTTAACGTGTGATGCCATTCATAATAGATTTGATGATTTTACTGGCACTCATTAGGATTTAAAAAAAAATCACAATAGCAGAGCTCTAACATCAAGTACCGTGATTTTGTTTCGGATGAACATTTTTGTTTGAAAATTTGTTGTTGTATAAAGAATTGAGAGACGATTAAGTTGAAATATTACTCAATCCAATCTTTCTGAGCGGCTTTCCGATGCCATTTTGTGGTGGACTTTTTTGTTGTCAAGAAATGGTGGAATTTTTTTCAATCCAATCCATTTAAAAGTTAGCAGCAGGGGTGGGGTTACCTAATGAGAGTTCTAACATTATGTACCGTCATTTTGTTTCAGATATATATTTTTCTTTGAAATTTTGCTCTCGTACCTATAGAGAATTAGAAGACGTTTTGAATGAGGTAAGTATATTACTTTATTCCCCATACCATTGGACCAAACAAAAATTCAATCTCTTCAATTTCATTGACATTTCAAGTGTCTATTCATTTGTTCAACTTGAGTGAGATATTGAAATATCTTGTATTGAACGAATACAGTTTTTTAAGAAACAGAAAAAAAGTCAGATCTTTTTTCAATTGAAAATTGAGCTCACTGAATTTAACTTTTTGTTTCATATTTCTCCTTCAATTATGATAATACCTATTGAGTAGGGAAAATATGATTGACCAGATCCTCCATTTCGTCCAATGCCTCCGCCAATATTCATATTATCTTCGCATCATAAACTCAGCATTCATCCCAAATTCGTATACCAAATTGGAATCCAAAGACCACCGTTTCCACGTACAACTCGAATTGACTGTGTTCACCCGAGTGTGAATCAATTATACATATTCTGGAATGTTACACCCACCGCTCCTATTGTACTTCCTTCAATATCTTTCCGCAGACGGAATTGTAAACATGAAAACACGTATTCGAATCAGTCTGTCATTTGCTGTTTAATGAAAATAGCTGCCAATAGCACACACAGAGAGATTTTCATTCAGTTTTTTTTTTTATGAGCACTTTCACGTAATTGGAAGTTCTTCCATGAAAATAACGATAGTAATTATTTATTAGTTTGTATACTGAAAGAAATATTCATAGAACTTATACCGTGTGTCCACTTGAGTACTTTTATATGTACAATATACAAAGTACGCCAAAATGTAGGAACCACAATAATATGGGAAACTTTTTTATCGATAGTTTCTCGAAAATTTCACTCCTCATAAAACTTGGTGCATACAATAAAAATGAGTACGCGCATTTCGGTTATTGCCAGTGGCTTGCGGCTAAGCGGAAAACGGCCGATATTCCTAATTCCCTATAGAATAAAGTGTCATTATTATGCAAAATATCAACAGAATGGTTTATATTGATCATTTTGATACCTGAAAAAATATGTTCACATACTGGTGAACATATTTTTTCAGGTATTCAATTTACGCCATGCAAAGTATGCAAAAATACATGGTTAGTTAGTCATAACATGTATTAATTTGTATAGAACATGTTTACTACTATATTGTGGAAAATTAAAAATATTCATATATTGTCTGATACCAGGAAATTCTTGGAAAAACAAAATTTGAAAGCATATATAAATAAACGTTTATATTCGATTCACTCAGGAGAAATGTCCACGGTAGTAAAGTCTATATCGGTTATTTTGAAAAAAATTACCTCAACTCAGGTCAGGCACAGAATGCAAGAATACCAAGTTATTTGATCGTAAAATCTATCGAATTGAATACAATATTTTCATTAGTATGACATGAGAAGTGTGAAATATTCATATTTTGTCTCATGCCAGGTAAAGTTTGGAGAGATAATGTTACAATGTTTGGAAACATTAAAATAAGTTTGAATTCGACCTTCAAAATTATCATTACCCTGGAGATATATTCATGGCAAAATGGTTTTCATTGATTATTTTGATCAATTAGTGAACATATTCCTTCAGATATTTAACTTACGTTGGGAAAAGTATGCGAAAATACATTGTTATTTGGATATAAAATTCAAAATTCTGAATAAAACATGTTTATTATTTCTTTATGGAAAACGAAAAGTATCCATATTTAGTCTGATACCATCAAGAAAACTTTGGAGACAAACGATTTTTAAAATTGTCATCACCCAGGAGATTGATTATTATGTTCAATAAACGAATACATTACTTAAGATATTCAACTTACATCTGGCAAAGTGAGCAAAACTACATAGTTATTTTGTCATGAAATGAATCGATTTGAACATCATATTTTCATTACTATATTACAAAATATGTGGAATATTCATATTTCGCTAGATGCCAGGAAAACTTCAGAGAGACGATAATTGGTAACACATAATATGAATGATATATTTATATTCGATTTTCAAAATAATGATCACTCAAGACATATACTATTGATAAAATAATTGTAATTGATCATTTTCAACAATAATATCAAATACAGGGTGATTCACGACGATTTGTACATAGTCCCACCATAAGTAGGTACTATGAACCAAGGTCATTTCATATCTGGTATTGAAAAATGCCCTGTTGCGTTTTTGACGTATATACAGGGCGATATTCGAAAATATGTAAGTTTTTCTGCGATAAATATCTCTAAAAGTAAAAAACTCAGACATATGAAGTTTGGCTTACTGAGAGTGCTCCTTGAGCTGAATGAAACAGGTTTCAATTTCAAATCCGGGCTCATTTGAAGCGTTAATTCATTTCCAACTGTTTCTTGAACTACAAAGTGAGAAAAATTAAACTTGCCTGATCTGGCTTACAGGGTATTGTTTTTAAAAAAAACAATAAAAATCTAAAAAAAACTAAGTACAGACCTGAAATTAAACTTTTTCAATAATATGTTCTATTGATCTCCGGGTGCATTCTCAATGTGCCAAATTTCATATGTCTGAGTTTTTTACTTTTAGAGATTTTTAACAGAATAATTAACATATTTTCAAATATCCGTATATACAGGGTGTTTCCTTAATTATTGGAGCAATAAATGAAATGGGTGATAGAAAACGAAAAATTAAAGCGGAATGAAGGAATACATTTTCCTCGAAAAAACCTTATCGTGGAAGATATAGGACATTGTAGTTCTCGGAAAATTCTGGCACACTTTTGGGAATTTCTGGCCAGAGATGAATGGCCCACCTAGAAGTTAACATCTGACTGAAGCGGTGACAAAAAAATGCTGGCGCGTATAAATAACTTTGACAATGTTGCCGACGATAAATGTTGAAAGATTGGTACAGTTCCTCTTTAAGGGCAAAGCTCGCGAGCTAATCGATTAAGAGTTTATTGTTTGTCGTGGTATTCTTCGATCATATCGCTCCTTGCATTCATTAGGATATTTGTGACTATTTTACGTGCATATCAAAGATGAATTTTGGTTTAATCGTTTGACGAATCCATTCGTTTTATGTAGGTAGGTCCCTAGGATTCCTGTTGTGTTTTAGTATTCGACTGCATTCGAATATTCTTTACCTACATCTTTGTTTTTCGAAATTCCTACAATCCCTATTAGACTCACCACTATGGAAAATGTCAGTGTTGTTAGGTATTATACGCATAGGTCATGAGATACTACTGCATAAACTACAATTTTACGGTTTCCGAAATCTCACATTAAACTGGTTCCGCACGTATTTGTCAGAAAGGAGTCAAGTTGTAAAAATAAAATACACCTACTCTAACAGTGGTAAAGTTGCAATGGGCGCTCCACAAGGGTCGGTTCTTGGTCCTATTCTATTTTCATTGTATTTAAATGACCTAGCCACCATTCTATGGCACAGCAAAGACATAAGTCACTTGAAGAAATCAATTACTCTCGATCTACAAAAAATTAAGCAATGGTGTGACTCCAATCTACTCTGCTTCAATTTAAAAAAAAAAACAAACCTAGTCACCTTCAAGTTTGAGTTTGATAATTTGTACTTAGATAATCGGATTATAACTAAGTTTCTAGGCCTAACTATAGACAACAAGCTGAAATTTGATGAGCATGTAACGACCTTGAGCAAAAAGTTAGCCTCTAGCTGCTTCGCGATGAAAATTGTTTCGAGGGAATTAAATTTAGCCTCGGCTAGGATGGTCTACTTTTCCCTAGTCGAGTCACACTTGAGGTATCACATTGCCTTCTGGGGATTATGCAGTGATCAGTTATTTCTATCTGTTTTTGTACTACAAAAAAGAGCAATTCGATACCTGTGTAAAGCTGAGTATGGCTGTCACTCTAAACCACTTTTTATTAGCCAGCAAATCCTATCACTCTCTTGTTTATTTATTTTGGAGACTGTATGCCTTGTCCACACAAAATATGGGTCAACACCCAATGAATTAAAAAAATATGAAACAAGGAATGAAGACTGTGTTCCCTTACCCTTACCTAAATTTAGCCTGACAATGAACTCCATCATGTATGAAAGTAAACAAATCTATAACCATCTGCCAACTAGTTATAGAAACATCACTTCTCTGAAGATTTTTCGGAAGAAGGTGAAAAATGCTCTATTACAGAAAGCTTATTATATCCTGCAGGAATATTATGATGATATGGTTCCTATGTAAATTAATTTGACAATGCAACTTGACAATGTGATTTGACACTGTCTTACTCGTTTTTAACGTACTCTACTTGACAACGTTTTTATTTGAACATACAATCTTGTTTACTCTTAGTTCTATATGAATATAGCTGTCATACCTAGTATTTAACTAAATTTTAATGTGCTTGTGTATTTATTTACAAAATTATTCAGTTAATTATAATCACCTTCTCATTTCTAATTAGGATATCAGTTTTTAAATATTTTTAATTATTTTAGTGTATTTTATTCTTATTTATATACCTTGAGACTTTACCCTCTCATTATGTTCATATTGTACTTTGTAACGCTTTGTCAATAAGAATCATTTTCTTCAGACAATAAAGTATACTTTGATTGATTGATTTGAAGGTAATTTTCCAGGAACTTTATATTTCAATCGGATAATAGAAAAAAATTTCAAAGCTATTAGGTAGGTAGTTGAACTTTAAGTACAGGCTGGCATTTTGGCCTGCAAAACTAAACGGTAAGACTTCAATGAGACGGGATCAAACATGCAAGGAAATGGGCGGAGCGATCTGTATGTTTTCAATTTGTGGTATAATGGTATAATGATGTCCACAATATCCACAATAGATTTCAGTCAGGTAGTGTCGTTCATGGTGGCTCTTGTTACTTACGTACCTGTGTTTCCCTTGAGATTGAGATAGTGTTATTGTTTGAGTTTCAGTATCTGTGATTTTATTTGGCAATCCTGAGGTTCATGACCAACGACAATTGAGTTTTATTTGTGCACGTGTTTGATGTCCTGAGTTTTTACAATGGCACACGCACACGTTTACGAAAATAATGAACTGATTGATATGCTCCTAAGAACGGTTTTCTAATCGTATCTATCCCGCTGGTCGTAGGTTTTTTGCACTTATCCAAAGGGCTCGAGATACAGGCGAACTAGGCACTCACAGAGGCCAAAATGCCGGTAGAAATAGACCTCGCAAAATAATTATTGTTGAAGAACTAATTTTGGACATTTTTCCAAATGATCCAACCTCAATTACCCGCGGCATCGGTCGTCAGTTAGGGGTTTCGAATAAGGTTGTCTGGAAGACTTTAAAGGAGGATATGCAGCATCCCTTCCATCATCAGTGCGTGCAGTCGTTGCAGCGAGAAGATTATTACCGAAAAGTTAATTTCTGTGAATGGATACTGCGTCAACATGAACTGAATCAAAATTTCCTTAATGAAATTCTTTTCACCGATGAGACGACATTCACGCGAAATGGTATTTTCAATCAAAATTACCATCACTGGGGTGTTGAAAATCCACATTTAACCAAACAAACGAATTTTCAAAATCGATTTTCTAATAATCTTTGGGGTGGAGTGGTAAACGGAGTTTTAATAGGACTTCACGAGTTACCGCCAAGATTAGACGGGCTTTCTTATTTGGAATTTTTGCGGAACGATCTGGATGAACTTTTGGAAGATCTGCCATTGGGAATGAGACAGAGAATATTCTTTATGCACGACGGAGCTTGTACTCATTTCCGTGCAGAAGTTCGAGAATTTTTAAATGGAGAATATGCACAAAAATGGACTGGCCGAGGAGGGCCTATACCGTGGCCACCACGGACTTCTTCGTATTGGGTTTATTGAAGAATACCACCAAACTGGAATATCGGGAACAGGGAAATTTTACGCGAGAAAATAAACAACGCCGTTCAACAGATGCGACAACAAGGTAGTTTCCAGTGTGCTTGTGACTCGTTACTTTGTCGTGCGAGACTGCATAAAAAGTGGTGGCGGTCATTTCAAACACCTGTTGTGATTCAATTTATTGTTTTTATTTTGGTTCACTCCTAAGCCAAATGTAATAACTGGCAAGGTTTACGAAATAATAATAACTGGCAAGGTTTACGAAATAATAATAAACTGACAGCGCTGCGGGAATACGAGTAACAAACACAATACTAGGAGATAGGCGCACTAGGAACTGATGAATAAAACCAGTGCTTCCCAAACAATCGTGCGTGAGTGAGTCTATTTTTGGGAGATTTTCAAGTGCTTCTGAAAAAAATGTTAATGCTTTTTATTGTGTTATTATGTCTCATAGAACACCCCATTTAATTCATTGCCTCAATTTCGGAAAAACACTGGATATCCGTCAAACACGCAACAAGGCTATGTACAATTCGTCGTAAATCACCCTGTATATTTTGGAATATTTAACTGCCGTCTGGCATAATATGCAAAAACATGTAGGTAGTTATTTGGTCATTAAATTAAAAATATTGACGAAGATGTGTTCAGGATCATATTAAAAAAAAATGTGAAATTTTCATATTCATCTTGATGTCTGAGAATTATTGTAGAGACACTATTTGAAAGAGTACATACAAAACAGGTATGTAGGCAGTCTTCATAGTTATTATAAATCAACTAATTCATTCATGATCATGCAGTTTTTATCGTTCATTTTGACAAAAAATTTAATATAATTGAAAAGTGTTAAGGCAAACGTTTGACGTTGAATGGGTTGATTTTGGTAAATCGTATAGTCATGAATATGATCGATCAATGAATACGTATCGGTTGAGTTCATTCAAGATAATGCATGAGACCTCTGATCAAAACCATTAAACGACTCATAATTGTTAAGTTGAATGTTTACCGGGTCACGGCAATGAATTCTTCAACATAAGAACACATTACAGAAATTCCCAACAGAATTCTCTCAAATGTCAGAGCAATTATCCAGTAGTAGGCTTCCGAAATTATACAAAAGCCGAAGCTACTGTCCACGCATTTCTCTACAAGAACAATAACAAGACACCCCAATTAGTCCGCTGATGAATTGAAATGGTGACAGTCCATTATTTCTGAGAAAAAAATATATAGAGAAACTGAAAATAAAATACATCGAGATGCTGTATTTCAAAACACTGAAGAAAAAACATTTGCATCTTGATGGAGATAATTATCTCAAGTCATAAATCAACTTCAAACCTGATTTTGCCTACTATTAAATGATTGGTGGAAGTCCATTTCAGCTCATGGTGGAGTATACAGGGTGTCCGGTAAACCTTGTACAATATTGAAACTGGTGATAGACCAGGTCATGACTGTTCAGAATATCGGAATTTCACCTCAGTAAAAATATCACCGTTTTCGAGATAATGGGCATTTTAAGAATTTCTGGAAAATCGCTACCTAACCTTGGATTCTTGAGTGACATGTATACAAATTGGGACGAATCCAAATATCTTTGCTGCTGACGATTATTGATGAGTGATGCTTCTAGACTTACAGAACAGTTTTTCAGAAAGTGAAAACATTTTTCAAGAAATGAGGGTAAAATGACAGATTTGAGTTTCATCAATTTTTTAAAAAAAGTTTGACATTATTATCTGAAAGAAACATAACTAACCAATTGGAAGTGGACAATCATTTCAAAAGAATGCTTATATTGTCCAGACTCTACCATGGTATAAAACAAACTATAATTATTTTTGGATGAAGTACTTTCCATTGAATTAGGCGTGGTTTTAATCTAGGCTTCTATCAACTTTTAGTCAAGAAAAAAAGGAAACTACCCAACATCTTAACTACGTCACAATCACACTCGACGTGCGTTTCGCCAACAAAGTAAGCATCTTCAGGAGCTAAAAGTGAGCTTTTAAGATTTTAAGATTTGATAAACTTTTATACTTACGCCCAAAATTTATTTTATTTAGATTTTATCAAGATAAAATGTGGAAATAATTATTAATAATAAAGAATAGACTGCTTGGTAGCATTAAATAGTATGTCAATAAAATTACCTTTTCATGTAATTAAATAAAATTATCGAAATGAAATGTCGATTATCCAACATGGCACCGATTAATAAAGAATTCTTGTGATAAATGTCGCAATTGTCCAACATCCAGATACCAACGGAATTTCAGAGACCGACAGATATACAGGGTGTAACCAAATAAGTGCTAACTTTTTTAAGATATGAATCCTTGTTGAAAATTAAAAACTTTTGTTCAAACAACCTGTGACTTCTACCGTAGTTTATTGAAATTATTCAGCTTGTTTCATTCAGTTATTTATTTCTTTGTCATGCCGTACATACGTTATACTTCCCGAGAATATGCGCCTATGCACAACATTTATGGTGAATGTGGAGGTAGTGCTACTGCTGCAGCAGCTCTTTATGAAGAACTATATCCGATTGCACAATGCCGCTCATAGAATCGCTGATTTGGGGGCTATAGCCTATAACGCATTTGAAAAGGTTCTTCTTGAAACTATGTCGTCTCTGCGCACGAATAGATGGAAAATGACATGTCTGTAATATTATTCAGTGCGATGTTGAATAATCGTTATTGTGGTTTATAGTGTATGTTGATTAAAAAAATCGTTGAATTAGTATTTACTTCATTACATCTCAATGAATGCTTCTAAGCAGTTGATTCGTTATTACTCATAATTATTTAATCACTTCATCTTGAAAGGATAAAAATAAAAGACATTACTGACAAAGTCTAAAGGAATTGATTTTAGCTCAGAATATCATCACACTCTAATATTTTCGAAATTCTACTCCTTCCAAAAATAATGATCGTATGTTTTATACCATGGTAAAGCCTAGACAAAATGGGCATTCTTTTGTAATGAATATCCAGTTCCACTTGGTTATGTTTTTTCAAACAATAATGTCAAACTGTTGCTAAAAAAATTGGTGCAACTCAAATCTGTCATTTTACCCCCATTTCTTGAAAAATTGTATCGTTTTCTGAAAAACTGTTTCATACATCTGAAAGCATCACTCATCAGTAATCTTCAATAGCAGAGATATTCAAATTCGTCCCAATTTGTATACCTGGCATTAAAAATCCAAGTTGAGGTAGTGATTATCCAGAAATTAAAAAATTGCTCATTATTTCGAAAACAGTGAGATTTTTACAAAGGTAAAATTCCGATATTCTGGACAGTCATGATCTGGTCTAACACCCGTTTCAATATTGTACAAGGTTTACAGCACACCCTGTATATGAATTGAAAAGAAATATAACAAAATCATCTCAACAACTGCAATTTGTAAATCAGAATCGTGGGGAGGGTCATGTTTTGTTTACAGCATCCTCAAATACAAATAATTTGTATAAGTCTGAAGATTGATTCTTGCTGAATCCGAAACATGTACCAGCCGCCATTTTTTTTTATTTAACGGGAACTAGCCCAATTCAGATAAGATAAAATAGAATATTGCAGTTAAGACGATTAGAGTTGGTTGATGAAGATAAAATGTAATGTACAATAAGATGTAATAAAATGTGACACTTGTTGCTGAGAGACTCGAGGAGAAAGGATTGTGGATGATTATGTCTTTATTTGATAATTGTTCTAAGTTGGGATTCAAACTGACTCAAGGACGAATTGAAGAAGTCAAATTGACTGTGACTATTCGCAGTTCTTTGGATACGTGGTAAGCAGCTATTAGATCTATAATTGGTTCTGTAAAGCGGAATGTGAAAAGTACTGTTATTTCTAGATGTAGTTTGAGATGTTGTTAGTAACTCAGGGCAGTTTAGCTTGCTGTTCATGATATTATGTAGGGATATCAAATCTCTATGGTTTCTTCTTGTTGATAGTGATGGTAGGAATCAAAGTTGTGGAGAATATTTTGTGATATTTCCTCCCGATCTACCTATTACTCACTGAATTTATCAACGAAGATCGACCTTTGTCAGTAATTTGTACAGATAATTTATATGATGTGAGGTGGAATCAAGTAAGAATTTCGTTATCGTCTAGGGTACCATTTCAGGTATATTTCGAACAATACATATTAAATAAATCTCTGATCCAGAATGCCTTCAGAAACCATTTCGTGAATACGAAATGGAATTATAATGTACGTCAAGGAAATATTCCGGCGTGAACGTATAATTCCATGGACTTGATGCCTTCCGTCTTTTTATCCATTAAAATGCATGAATTTCTTAAACGTGTTCATTGAAAAGTGAAAGAAGTATCGCGTGTGGCACGCCAACTTTCAGGATTTACTTGGAAATCCTTCGCTGCAATCACTTTCCATGTGGGAAGTTATAATTTTCAATTCAGAAGCAATTCTTGAAATATGGGTTTCTGCCAATTGTGAAGTCGTTGATTCATTTTAAATCATTTCGGATTACAGAATATTTATTTTCCAATATATAACTTCACTCTGAATAATTATGGAATGCTATCTATCGGTATGAAATAAAACATTCTTTAAAGAAAATCTAGTCGAACTCATAACTTTGGATGAGACAAGGAAGAGTGGTAGGAATTGGACCTCTTCTTGAATTTCTGCAGGCTGTCTGCCTCAGGGAACAGCTCCCGATTCAGTGAGTTCCAAAGTTTTGCCGTTCTTTGGAAGATCAATATCGAAACGAAACGTTCGGCATGCCTCCAAAGTGACTACAAAGGGGTGCATTTAGCAATATATTCGAACGAGCGAGACACGTTAGGAAACTCGACAAGTTTTGACTGTATCTTGGAATTGTAAGCACCCTTCGAGGATCCGATTATCTTTTCACACATGTTTCTAGCTGCAACATATTCTGATCTGATCTCAAGGTTTTGGTACCATCGATGGTGTGCTGTCTGCTTGAACGCAACTCTGAGCAGTTTTTGCTAAACAAGGGTTCATTAGATGATATTCTTATTGACGTAGATGGTTTTTATGTTTGCTTTCCCAGTATTAGGTTCCCAGAAATTTTCTTAGCGCATTGTGTGTTGGATTTCCAAAAGAGGAACACGCTCTTCTCCATGGAAATGCTGAGAAAAACATGTGAACACCATCCCAGTTGGCTGAATAATTATCATAGAATTATTTTTTTCGTTAACCAGCTGTCGTCCCTTCACGAACGACAGCCATCAGAATTCGAAACTTATGCGAGCCAAGTATTAACGAGGTCTTACCTTTTTACGTGCGATTCCTAGCACTTTTTTGGGCAATCAGAAAAGTGGAGATAAAGTTGTAGTAGGAATTCCCAAGTGGAGCACACACTCCAATACTGTACGGATCAAAATTGGTGTTGAAAAAGAGATCAAGTGTATCTGGAAACTGGTTGATGACATCAGACATGCATGGGGACATACATGGGGATAGCATGAACAGTAGTTTTTGTCCATATCTGATAGTGAAGGCTTCAGATTGATGATCTGCGACGTCAATTTTGTTAAAAAATTGGTTCCAGGTAAGAGTTCCGCATGTTGAAGTCTGCCATTATGGTTACTTCAGCTGTATTATGTTGTTGCTGATACTAAACAATTTGAGTGATGAAAGACCCGAAGATGTCGCTATAGGATGGTTCAATGGGTGATGAGTCGAGAGGTCATCATCATCGTTATATAATTGAGGTGATATACTGGGTCTCGCACCCCATTGTAGGGATCAAAAGAGAAAAATATCTGAGACAAAAAGTCCTTATCCATTTTTCAATCAAATGCATAGATAATTAATTATTAATTAATGAAAGTGACCAATCAGGAGCGCGCGACAGAAGAATAAAAAGTGAGTGGAAAAGCACATCCATACGTGCATTGTTACCAATACACTCACGATAGCCCACACTAGTGCACGATCTCACACATTCACCTAGCACCACGTACGTCCGCCGTCCACAATTGGTCCGTCCCCTCTTTCGGTCGACTGCGTGAGAAGCCGGCAGCAGCTCTGGCGTCTCACTATCGTGTCTCTTACTGTTTTTCTAGTAAGAACCGCTGCATGTTGAGACTTGTTGGGGCCATACTCAATGTGGAAAGAAAAGCAAATCTGGGTTGAAGTAATGATGATGAATCAATGTGGGAGCTGGATACGATTTGTTTGTAATAAGTGAAGCGAAGATTTTTTGTGTTGATAAGTGAATAAAGGACCCCACAAACTCCTTATGGAATTTGGGTCCTAGTGGATTTTTTTGAATTTTTGGTATGATGTAGTCCATGTTATTCTCAACCAATGTTACCATTGCGCCAACCCAAAAAAATTAACAATTTTGCTGCTACGGGGCGTTGAAATCATCCCTTGTGCAGAATACACTATTTATTTTTGAACCTGATAACAATATTTTCACTTGTTTCATTGTTGCTAACGTTGCACAATATTGTGCTGTTTTTAAAAAAAAATTCTTACTTCCTCGCCTTTTTCCCCCAACTCCTATTACGAAAAACAAAAAAAATATTTCTCGAGTGCCTTTAAATTAATCGTCGAATGTTTTAATATGCCTAAATAAGAGAACTAGCAATTTTTTATGATTATCCACCCACCCCCCAAATGACACAAAACGAAAAAATGTCGGTGGATTTTTTTAAATTTTTGATATGATGTAGTTCAAGTTATTTTGAATAGAAATAAATTGGGTGACAAACCCCAAAAATAATTAGTTCTGATGATAGGGGGCGTTGAAATCGTACTTTGCTCAGAATAGACTATTCATTATTATAGGCGGAAACAAATAGCTCTACGTATTTTAGTTTTGATTATGCTGATCAATTGTGTAATTTTTCATAAATTGAAAATCTAAAACCTCCCCCTTACCCCCTACCCCTATTTTAAAACACGAAAAAAATTAATTCCCGACTACTTGTAAATGCTTTATCTAAATAAATGTTTTATTCATCTCAAATTGAGGAAATCGAACAGTTGTTTAATTTCACCTTTCCCGCCCTTCAGAGAAATATTGGTGGAGTTCGCTGACTTCTTAATAGGGCGTAGTTCATGATTTTTGAACATCTAATAATTGGGCGAATATCTTGAAAATGAAATAAAATTAGACATCCACAATTTGAATTTGAGGTGGTGACTGAATAAATTTTTTTCGTAATTTGAAATAGGGGTCGGGGGTAAGGGAGATGTTTTAGATTTCTAATTTATAAATATTTACATAATGGTTCGGCAGAAAATGAAACAAAAATTCGTAGAGATATTGTTTCCGCCTATAATAATGAGTAGTATATTATTCAGAGGTATGATTTCGACGACCCCTAGCATCAAAACTATTCATTTTTGGGGTTTGACACCCGATTTATTTCTATTCAAAATAACTAGAACTGCATCATATAAAAAATTCAGAAAAATCCACCGAAATTTTTTAGTTTTTTGTCATTTGGGGGGATGATCATAAAAAAACTTCCCTTATTTAGGCATATTTGAACATTAGACGATACATTTGAAGGCACCCGAGAAATAATTTTTTGCGTTTCGTGATAGAAGTTGGGGGAAAAAGGGGAGGGGGTAAGAGTTTTTTTTATAAAATAGCACAATAATGTTCAACATTAGCAACAATGAAACTAGTGAAAATATTGTTACCAGGTTCAAAAATAAATAGTCCAATCTGCGCAAGGGGTGACTTCAACGCCCCGTAGCAGCAAAACTGTTCATTTTTTTTTGGGTTGGTGCGATGGTAACATTAGTTGAGAATTACGTGAACTACATCATACCAAAAATTCAAAAATATCCACCTGGACCCAAACTCCATAAGGAGTTTGCGGGGTTCTTATTTATATTTATTGCAAAGCGCTTTCGTCTTCAGTGCTTGACTGAAAGTGAAAACTCTGATTGAAGGTAGACTGAGAAGTGAAAAGTTCGAAGTTAGGAAATTTAGAAATTGTTGATAAAAACTTAATTGTATAATACTGTGTATAATACTGTTAATAATACAATAATGATGATAATGATAAAAGTTTTCACTTCAAATATTTGAATAATCACAAACCTGTGATTGAAATAACGCCAAAAATTTTACTGGAACTAACGCACCCGCAAATTACCTTTAGACGAAAGGATAATTCAAGAGATTCATGGAAAATGTATTGATCCCTAGAAAACATAGGCACTGATACTAGGCAATGACTTTAAACTTGTCAATCTTGCAATTTGTGTATCTCTAAGCGGAACAAACTGATAATGAAAAATATATTCTCGCATTCACAAATCTTATTCGATTCCATACACATGTGCCAAAACTAGACGTTATATCGCATTGACGTTGGATAGACTTTCTGCGTCACCACAACCGATGTAATGTGAAAAGTTGTATCAAATATCCATCCTTCACGAAACCTTCAAAACTGAAGAATCCTTATTGTATTTCATTCCGTGTGACATAGAAATATATTCATTCCAGAACGAATCCGCACCAGCGACGTCACTTTCAGGCACAGACGCAGCTACGAGCGCCACAAAAGTAAAGATGCAGCCAAGAACAGCGCCGTCAAAGTCACCTCAAACGCGAGCAAGCCCGGCGTTTTTGCCACCGAAAATTGCACCGTTGAGTCGCTCAGATCGGCGGTACCGCCACGTTGCCATGTGTTGTCAGGAAGTTCAATAACGCCTAGAAGATCCAACCAAGAAATTTCTGTTTATACGGGTTTGAAAAAAAAAACTCTGTTAGGTTGATTCTTAAGGAAAATAAATATGTACTTGTAAGCAAGTGTTCCCTTTTGAGAATTTATACACGTTCACAACAAATGGCGTTGTATCTTCTCAAAATTCTAGACGGTTGCTGGAGGAAAATCAAAATTTTTTCATTGACAATGGGAACCATTATTAATATAAAACAAACGTGTGGTGCGGAATTATTAATGGGTAACTAAAACGGCCGTTTTTTCGTGCCAAAACCTAACAGTTGATTCCTATTTACAGTTTTTGGTAAACGAACTGACGGATTTTTCCGAACAATATGAGTCCACAAGGACGACATGAATTAGGGTTTGTACATGATGTCATAATTGTTTCTGAATGAATAAATATGGAATTTGTTGATAAATGGTTATGAATGAATATCTATCCAGGGTGACCTCCACGTACGCCAAATCACAACCAATAATATTCTTCACGGGGATATTTGAAGAAAGAATGTTACAAGGATCGACAATTCAGTGATGTTGGGGAGCTTGAAAGTTCGATACTTCATTGCAGAAATATTCCAGCAAGTGTATTACGATCAACTACGTGATAAAAAAACTGCAAAAAATAATCTACTCCTTTAAAGATATGAAAGAATACTTACCACCAGAACAATTAAAAACATTGTACCACTTGCAGAAAGCCATTTCAGATATGGAAAACAGGCATGGGGCGCAGCTGCGCGAATATATATAAATCCACTGGAAATCTTACAAAAAAGGTTCCTGAAAATAATTATATCAAAACCGCGTAGATATTCTTCAGATAACCTATACAGTACATCACAGGTTATGGATATTCGCCAGCTATTTTACTTCAATGCGTTTATAACATATCATTTCAGTGCAGATAAAGCACCTCATCCTTGCCATCAGTATGAAACCAGAGGGCGCCAACTATGTATGCAACCATTGGTAAAGAAATCGCTATCACAGAGAAGTTACTCCTATATCGGCACTAAAATATACCTATTCCCGGAAACATAAAATCTCTTAGCAACAAAAAAACATTCAAAACACAACTGAAAACGTTTTTACTCCAGACTCCTAGATTGTATTTTACTACCTTGATAGAGTCAAAATGACTGAATAAAAAAATTGCTAATCTCAGCTATAATTAAAAAGTATATTTTACCGCTTTTTCATTGAGTTTTTTGCATCTTAATGTATTTTCATATTGTCTGTATTGTATTTGATTGTGTTTCATTGTATTTTATTGTATTTTATTATATTTTATTGTATTTTATTGTATTTTATAGTATTTTATGGCTTTTTATGGCATTGGTGGCATTGAATATTATTATTGTATTTTATTGCATTAAATGTATATACTATACTTGCAATAAATACTTACTTATAATCGAAACAAGTGCATTGCACTTATCGATTACCAACTTCATTTATGCTTATTTTAAATGTATTCTCAACAATTATTCTTACTTCGCATGAATAAAGTTTATTATTATTATAGTATTTTCTGGTCCGATAATCAGGTGCATTGAACGAGAAGATAGACATCCATATTTTTTTCCACATCTCAATTATTTTTTGTTATAATTAAATTTAATTTGTTAATTGTTAAGTAATGATAAAACTTAGACAATGACAATTGTGAAAACCATTGGCACCACATTTACATATGTGTAAAAACGTAGTATTATTGAATTTGAGATTTGGGTGCGTTCAGTGCATACAAAATACATTGTTGTGTTGATATCAACTCATAATGGAAATAGTTATGTTTACTATCAGCCCTCATTTGTTTTGTTCCATAGGTTTCCACGATTATTTTAGTAGGTTTGATTTGTAGAGTTCCTCAATGAACATTTAAAATAAAAAAAAATAATCAAATGATAATTTTTCAATTAACTACAGAATTTTGAGCGGAAAAAAATGTTCTGCACTCGAGCACCTATGGAAAGTGGGGAAAATTTCAAGAAAAACTCGGAAAAGCCGGATTCCATCAATAACTTGGAAGGGGATGAAAATTTTGATGTTATGTTCAGAAACAAACGTGAATAACGTGAAAATCTTCACAAAAAGATTTTCACATATTTTTTTCTAAAATTGTGTCATTTGTGAGATAATGAGCTGTAATTGATATTTTCAGATTTCTGCGCGAACAACTCAGGATATCATAAGATTCACCCCGACGCTCAACTAAAATGTATTTATCTTCCTTGTTTTTGGTCAAAAATTCATGAATTTAACGGTTGTCGGCAGAAGTGGTTGTATTTGATATTCGGAGGTGGAATGATGATCTTTGATGAAAAACAATGTAATTTCACTATTTTTCTTACGATTTTCTATCGAATCAGTAGCTCGACAAGCTGAGTTTGCAGAATGGTTCAGTAGGTCCAATTTGAACAAATCAGATATACAAAATTCTTTCCCATCTTATCTTGTGCCTAACTGAATCAAGTTTTTCTGTTTCCGTTGTTTTTCAGTTCACTAATTTTTCATGACTGATGTCTTTATAATCGACGTAAAAATATCAAAGTGTAGATTTACAAAAAAGCAAACCTGTCATTTCATTTTCAAGATACTGTAATTTCAGAAAATGTATCTAGAAACTTCTGATAACAAAGTTTTCATTAATCATATCCCAAAAAGCATCAAAATTCTTCTGTTAAGTCTCGCGGGTTCATATTAACAATTTTTTGTTTAACAATAATTTATGGATACAAAAAACTGTAGTTGAGAATCTGATCTTTTTCACAGTGATATTCATTTTTTCATTGGAAATCTCAGGACAGTTCTATTTTGAAATTCGAAGCTGCAATTTACCACATCGAAAACCAAGTCGGAACTAATGTACGCAGGGGTTTGAAGTCGTGTTGTGACCAAACCTTGGTGTTGTTTTCGTGGAAAACTCAATCAAAAGTTTTGTCAAAGTATATACACATCTGTTTTTTCATAATTTGTGATTCCGTAAATTGTTAAATTCGTCAAAAAACATTGAAAGAGGGCGAAGTTACCACATTATGTACAGATATGCCGACTTTGCACAGTGTTACTTTAGGAAGAAATGATGAAGATACATGAATATCAAACATTTAATAGAGTTGGAAGTGCACCATATTCGTTAATACAATAATACCAAGCGTACTAGAAATGAAGAACTCCAGCATAATAATACTGAATTTTCTTCAGTCAGGCACAAATTTTCATATAGTTCAACCTAAAGAAACTGAGGAGAAGTGCTGGTGAATTTGACGATTGTTAAAAAGCTGGTCTTTTATTCCCATCTTTCTGTGGCGATTGTGAAGTTGATGGTATTTGCCGAAGCTTAGCCATCCTGAGAGAAGATGAATTTGACGCATACGATGAAGGGATTGTGGGTGGTTTTTATAGCGAACAGAAATCATAGACAGCGAAGTGGTCGAGGTGTTAGAGCGTTTGGCTTCCACCCAGACGGTCCGGGTTCGATCCCCGGTCGTGTGTCACTGAGCGGAAGTGGTTCGGATTCCACTTTTATTTAAACTGTAGGTCCTGGATCTCCCTTGCTCGCACAAGCTCTGCATTTGAGGGGTTTTCTCCGAAAACCTGGGAGTTTCGTAAAAACAAATTTTACAAATTTTTTTTTTAGATGCTTTAACTGGTGATGATAATGATGACGATGAAAGTGTTGGTGATGATGATGTTGATTATTGAATATTGATAAAGAAGATGGCATTAGCATGATTCATTACCATGATTCAATAAACTAACACACCTTTAGTCATTCTGGTTTGTACTAGTAATTTTTTTCCCGTCCTTCCCAACTGCTTTCAGTACGGAAAGTCCAATTTCTTATAAGCTTCATTCAGTTCATATAATTTAATTTTGCTTCCCACAGATTTATTTCAATTGATGTCATATTCCAGTTTAAAGGATTTTTGGATCACAATTTTTGGAATACTGTTAAGAAATAAAATCGGCCTCGTTGAGTGATTGCAACGTTCGTAGCTGTTCTTACAATCAGCTAGAGAATTGATAACTATCCATTGTTCAAAACTAGCAAATGAACTGTAAAACGAACAATAACCGTGCAAATCTGAATTCAGTCTACTTAAAACACGAAATCACACGGTTACAGCACAATTACGTGAGCATGCGCGTGGCCCACCTGGCACCAGGGCCCAATACCAAGAAACCACACATCAGACCCATGTTTTTCAAAAATGGAGCATTTTACGTAAAAAACACAAAGATACCTTTTTGTGAATATTTTCACTCCGTACAAGTTGGTTCAATACATTATATCGAAAATTTCTACCCCTTTCAAGTTATTGATGTAATACCGATTTCTCGTGTTTTCTCGGGAATTTTCCCTACTTTCCATAGGTGCTCGCGTGCAGATATCTTCTATCTCAAAGTTTTCTTCAAAAACTGCCTGTGTACCGAAAATCATTTCTTTTGGTTCAATTGTCAGGTTTTAGTAACATTTTGGCTACTGCGTCTGGACTATATTGCATTTCATTCCGTGTGACATAGTTTTGAAACCAAATGTATTCTTTCCAGGACGAATCCGTACGAGCGACGTCACTTTCAGGCACAGACGCAGCTACGAGCGCCACAAAAGTAAGGATGCAGCCATGAACAGTGCCGTCAAAGCCACCTCAAACTCGAGCAAGCCCGGCGTGTTCGCCACCGAAAATTGCACCGTTGTGGTCGCTCAGATCGGCGGTACTGCCACGTTGCCATGTGTCGTCAGGAAGTTCAATAACGGAGTGGTAAGTGTTTGTTTACCTCTGCCTTTGTAGTTGGAAACTTGCTAATATGCATAAATTGGGAGATTAAGAAAAGTCACTCACCTGAATTTCGAGTGACATGTGGTTCACGTCCCGGAGTTCGGAACTACCTTTGTTGTTTGTCGTCGGGTGGGAAAGACACGGGTTATTAATTTGGCGGAATAGAGGGATTAATGGGGTTGTGGGAGGAGAGGAATCCGAAGCACAACTGGTAGATGTGGGCTAAGTATGGATGAAGTATGATATGGATATGATGGGCTGAAGTCAGAAACCGCCAAGTGTGTTTCAGAATATCTTGTAGAACCACTAAAATACATTATAAATAAATGATTGGCCTTAGGACACTGGCCTTCAGCTTTCAAGGATACAATTGTTATCCCAATATATAAAAAGGGTTAAAATGGCTTGGCCATGAACTATAGACCAATATCACTAATAATAGAGTACGCCGCACAAATCAAATGAGAAATGGATCCCTGTCGAATTGTCTGAAATTTGATCATATTGTAGTTTATACCATTCTGATCAAAAGTCTCAATGGGCCTGAGTCCTAAAAATGGACAGTTTTTAGGTATCGAAGGTCAAAAAGTTGTGACTAATGCAGATCTTTCACGCGATCGAAAAAGAATTCGCCATCTATTCGAGTCATGAGTTTCGGGGTGAATTGCCCATTACACACGTAACAGGTAAGAATGTTTCTGAAAGCCATGTTATTCAAAATAATGCGGCTATAAGAATCTTCAAAAAACTAGCTTTCGTAGAAACTTGAGATTATTTGACAATTCAGAAATTGTTATTATTCCTGTCAAAACTGAACAAAGTCATCGCCATTATGCATGTGATCGCTTGAGATATTTACTAGTTGCAACTTTTGACCGTCGGTACCTAAAAATCTGTCCATTTTTAGGTCTCGGGCCAATGGAGACTTTTGATCTGAAGGGTATAAACTACAACATATCCAAATTTCAGCCAATTCGACAGGAATCCATTTTCCATTTGATTTGTGCGGGGTCCTTTCACAAAAATTTTTGAGAGGGTAATTAGGAATAGATTAATGTCGTACCTGAATAAATACAAAATATTATCTGAGAAGCAATTCGGGTTCAAGAAAAATGTTTCCACACAAGATGCGATGGTTTCCCTAACAAATACCGTGTTTTCTGCCCTTGATAAAAGTATGCCTTTTTTATGTATGTTTATAGATTTGGCAAAGGCATTCGACACCGTGAGTCATCCTCTACTTATGGAATTTCTAGAGGAAATTGAAATTAGAGGGAAACCCCTTAAGATTTTCGAAAGCTGCAATTCAAACAGAACACAATGTGTAAGAGTTCAAGACGAGTACAGTGATAAGCTACCTATTGAGTTTGAGGTACCACAGGGGACTGTTCTGGGACCTATCTTATTTTCAATATATATAAATAATCTATTCAAAATCGAGAGCACTGGAGAAATCATAGGTTTTGCAGATGATACTGCTATCGTTTACAAAGCACCAAGCTGGCACGAATTAAAAATAACAGTTAAACCGAGATTTCTCGTATCAAACATTGGTTCAATCTGAAACCACTAACGTGATGCGAACCGTAATAACCAGAAAATCTAAATTGGTATTGGTACATTACTTCAGTTATCTGACTGATGCAACAGTTTCAGAATTGAAAAGTATGAAAACCTGAATGGAAATGGATGATACTCATTTTACAATCACAAATACACAACTGTCAGTCGTGTGTCTCATGCTAGTTGCCACGAGAAACATATTCCACCTTACGTTTTCATGAACCAGCCTTGATAGAATCCAAAACCAATTAATTTTTGCAGAATTATCGCATATTGTATTGAAAAACCCGCAAAATAGCGGTGCGCAAACCATCCACTGGGAGTTAATGGGTTTTAAATTGTCCAATTCAAAAACGATTGAATTCTATTAATCTTCATGTTCAGATAAAAATATAAATCGACCTTCTGGTATTCAATTTTACGTTGAAGCTGAAGCAGTAGTTGTTTTCAACATTGACGGTAGGTTCACTGTTGAATATTAACAAGGTAAAAGGCCCAGAGCTGACATAATATCGCTCGAGTGCACTAGACGGAGTGAATTCACGCTTTGTTTCGAGGCGTTTTTCCACGAACACTTCACCGAATGCTGAAAAACCCGTTTGAAAATACGTGAAGTGCAAAATACACCGAGGCAGCAGCAATCTTTGACCAGCGCTTTCGAACATATCATGTTGACTCCATTGACTGAATTGCTGAAGCAGAGAGTGTTTATCAAAAGGATGATGAATATTCTTATTGGGAAGAAGTGTCTAGAAGGTTCGAAGTGTGTTCTTAACATAGGATGGATGCTCAGTGATTTCAATTTTTCGAACAGATTATGAAAGTAGAAGCATAGTACCACAAAACCTATATTCTCATTCTTCGCTACAATAGGCGAAATGTGTGAAAATGCATTTAAACATGACTGAAAACGGCAGAGCCGAGTGGTAGGAGAGTCCGGGAGATGAGGAGAATTCTTCTAACGAACGCATTACGTGATAATACGCTTCCCCTCATCTCACGCTCTCTCCTACTAGTAGACCGCTTCCACCAGCTCTGCCGTTTTCAGTCATGTTTGGCCGTTTTCAGTCATGTTTGTAAGAATTTTTCACACATTTGGCAACATTTTACCGCAAAATGAGAATATACAGTTTGTGGTCAAAATCTTTTTTATGAATTTGAATCTGACCATCACTAGAGCATCCAGGCACGCTGTAAAAAAATCAAATTGCAATTGTCCCAAAACTAATGATCCATCAGAGCCTGTTTTGTGCACAAACGGAGTACACATGATTCGATACTTTCATAAGAAGGGCCAACCCTATTTTTTGAAAAATAGCAGAGTTATGAATTTTCTAAAACATCGTAACATTTTTAGTTTTTTCTGGTTATCTCCGTTACTAATGATCCGATCGGGTCGTAAAACATTCCATTTTGTTTGTATTTCAATTGTCTAAAATTTTATCTATCGGAGCAGCCAGACAGCATCATTATTTTGCGTTTTAGAAGCAAATCAATGAAAAAAACACATTTGTCATTCAAATGTTTATAACAAATTGATAAATGACTGTTTCGAGTCGAAAACATAAGAGAATATAACTACGGATTGTCTTCCATGTGATGGCATAGTCGGTTTTCTACTACTAGAATTTTTGTCAAGAAAAAATTCTCTATTGATTGATCTATATCAACGGAATTTTGTTTCTTGTATTATTTATCTTGAGATAATAAGTGATTATTGGTCCGAAGATAATCACGTTCTCTGAGTTGATGGAGTAATCCAAGTATGCCTTGGTGTAAAAAAGTTTTAAAATAATTTTTCAATTTAAGAAATACGTTCAAAATGGACAGATATAGACTATTTCTAGTGAATACCGACAAAATTCAAGTGCAATGTTGATTGTTCTTGAAGGCATAGTCGAATGTACCCAATTTTTTTCGGAAACCAAATAGTGAATCATTGTTAGGTTAGTATATTCCTTGATCTTTAAAATATGTTTACTACTTTTTTCTAGAGTTCAAAGAAGCTAGAAAACCTACAAATGACTGTATCAGGACCAATATCGGCTGTAATAAAAAATAGTTATGACGATATTCATGTCTGGAATATTCTCTTCGAAAATAACCCCAGTTTGATTATCTTTTATAAGAATTCCTAGGTATTTCTTCAACTTCTGCTAATGATTCAGGTTTTGCGAATTGAGTCATTCTATCTCAACATATTCTGTGACACTTGCGAAAAAGGAGGTATTGATGTGAGTAATTCATTATATTTTTTTCCTTTGTGTTTTTGGCATCGACTGCTTTGGTCATTAGCCATGTGTTATGGGTAGGCCTTGTTACTAACTCCATACGCCACCTTAGGAGCAGCACTGTTAATTGGAACGCAACAGTGTATAGTGCAGGACTCACCCCAGTAGAGCCACAAGATTTTAATAATTTGATAGGTCAAATTAAATAAAAAAATCCTGGGGCTCGAACTCCGGACCTTTCGTCTTAGAGTAGGACGCTCTAACCACTGCGCCACGCCCTCCGAGCAATAAAATATATAGAGAGGGCTTTTCTATCTCTTTCTTGCAAGCAACATACCCGACGTTGTTTACAAACAGCAATGCCCGAGTCGTGTTAAGAAAGGTCATTGTCGGATATTTCCGTTTGTGCTCCTTGATCAGGCTGGAATTACGAATTATATTCACTCTCAACTTGGCGATCATGTTTGTTAAAGTCCGTTTTTGACTCATTTGTCGCCTTGTCAAATCAAACCATGGGCGTCGCAGCAAGGTAATCGTGGCATAACCCATATTTAATTGGCATTCCGTAACGACCTGTTCAGAGGTATTGCATGTGTTGATTTTTAATGAATCTGCTGATTTTTATCCCAATTTTGAGGCAAAAATACACTATTTAATGAAATAGCTATAAAAGAACTTTGTTACCATGTGATTCAACTTTAAAAACGATTACATATCTATAATTAGGAAAAACTTGTTGTTATGTAGTGTAGACACACTAAACGTATGTAAGTAAACAATTATAACAGAAATCAAATCATAAGCAACTAGCTATTAGAGACTCAATCTGATTGGTACTGGATTATCACAGGGATTATCACGTAAGTAATGGGTTCATCAGAAGTTTTCGATGTTCACAATTGAATTAAATTTTGTGAACATGGAATATCACATATATCTACATGAATGATCGATCTGGATTTTCTTCATTGGCGTAGCGCTTCCGGTTAAACCGGACGTTGACACAAACTTCTTTATTGTTAATGGAAAACTGTAAATCATCGCAAGTTTAAAATCTTATCAATGGGTTGAGTATTATTTTAAATCTTTTGAGAAAGCACATACTCCCAATTCCAGGAGATTTCTCATTGCATTCCTTTAATCCGTAAATGAAAAATTGTACCTTACATCATTATAGAAGGCTATGATTCTCTATATAAAACTATCTCTCAAATACATATATAAATCACTCCTCCAAAGAGATTTCTGTTTATTGTACTTCTAATTTTTCATGTACCTCTTAAACAAATGGAAATAAGCTCAGATTGGATAGTGCATTAAGAGTTTGGGAAGATGCAGGATTTTTTTTGAAGAATAACATTTTCTGAAGGAATCCAAATAGGTTTAGGCTTTTCTATAGGATTTATAGGCTTAGATTTGTTTTCTGAGCTATTCCATTCATAACATTGTGCCTGCTTATTTATAAAGATTGTGAAGTCTTGTTGGAATGTATTTCAAGTACTTAATACAAAGTTCAGTGATATTTTTTTAGTTTGAATTTGTTGGTCATGGAATATACTTCACTGTTCTGCAACTAAAACAATATAAAAACTTGGCAGTTATGTATGGGTGTGTGTGTTTGAAATGTATGCTATTTTGGAGGAATTCGTGATAGTGAAACCGATGATACACAGATGATACCAGAAGAAATTGTTTAAAAGTAGCAAGGAGAACTATAATCCGTCAGATACAAAAAAAGACTAGTTCAGCAGAGGAATAGAAGAATGCAATCCTATTTAAATTTGTTTCATTTTTTCAGTATGTTTGATTTCATTCTATGCTTTGTCAGCAAGAATCTAATTCATCGCACAATAAAGTATTTTTGATTGACATATTGACAACACACGTGCTTTACAACCAGGCATGTGGTCGTCTATAGAGGGTGTTTTATAATTAATGCGCAGGATATGATAGATCGTCCAAAAATATGAAAAAAAGTTCCATTAACTTACCCACCATTTTCGAGATACATGGTGTTGAAATTTAAAAAAATATATCGTTTTTTGCGAATATCTCTGGAACCGTTCATCGCACAGAGAACAGATTTTGTAGGCATTTTCTACTCATAATAAGCTATGTTTTGTGTGGATTTTTTATTTTTTCAAATTCATAATTGGTGAAAATTTTGAAGGGGTAGTGGGTGTTTTTTCTCCAACTTCTACGCCACTGGAAAAAGTACAGTTTTGAGCCTCCTATATGTACCTCCAATGTTTTCTACACAAAAAAGGTATTCCTGGTCATGAGCTTTAAAGTTGACTGTTTTCAAGAAAAATCAACTGCCATGTTGTTTAAATAATGTTTTTTCCTCGAAAAATTGCTGCGTGCATTGAAGCTAACGGAGGACATTTCCAACAATTCAACTGAGTATGATTGTTATTTTCTTTTTTGTTTTGCAATTAGGAAGTCAATGTTTCGTTTTGTTACTTGTTTTAAAGTTTAAATAAATTTTGTATAATTACGAAAAAAATTATTTAAAAAAATTTACCATGTTTTTTAACATGAAAGTTGGTTTTTCTTGAAAACGGTCAACTTTAGAGCTTATGACCAAGAGTACCTTTTTTGTGTGGCGGTTCAAGTAGGCGGCTAAAAATCATACTTTTTCAGTGGCGTAGAAGTTGGAGAAAAAAACACCCACTACCCCTTCAAAATCTTCACCAATTATGAATTTTAAAAAATAAAAAATCTGCACAAAACATATCTTATTATGAGTAGAAAATGCATTCAAAATCTGTTTTTTGTGCCATAAACGGTTCCAGAGATGTTCTCAAAAAACCACAATTTTTTTAAATGTCAACACCCTGTATATGGAAAATGTTGAATTTTAGAGGGTGAGTTGATAGAAACTTTTTTTCATATTTTTGAACGAGCTATCACATCCGGAAGTCCTGCGCATTTATTATAAAACACCCTGTAGATATAAATATAACATGAAAAAAATTTATCAGCACGCCGCTACTGGTTCTAAGCTTACATCTGAATATCATAACAATAACGAATCTCCCCCTCCGAACTCGGAGGTTACCCCTCACCAACAAGTTATCACAGAGGATAGTGATATGCAGCTTTCATAACAAGGTGTGTTGTGCATATAGAAATGGCACCTCTATATCTTTTATTGCTCGGAGGCCACGCCCCGACATCAATCATTATATTATTATGGACAAATTCGTTACTGTATTTTATACTTGAAATGATAAAGCCTAATATAAATTTCGATTTGAAAAATATATTTATGAGTATCAGAATTCCTCTGCCTCTTCTAGTGATTCTTTCAACAGTTACGTTTGTATTCATACTGATTTTGTAAAAAAATGGTTGATGTTTTCTAGTGTAGCATTTGATTTATTTTGTGGAGAACTGATCATGTTATCAAATATCAGCCTTGGCAAGCACAACAGTTCTTTAAAAACTTGTATGTATATATTTATCTAATTTACTATATTGTATTCTCTCAGGCGCATCAGACAACGTTAATTTTTCATGAATTTTTCATTGCTGATGCTATCCAACCTTCGAAAGATGTTTTTATATTGGAGGCATTTTGTTTTTCTATTAAACAGCATGAGTTGACTAGACTGTAGAATATTTCTTATGCATTAATTGAGTAGGTTATATAGCAGGGTTATTCGGAATCTACGTTACAAGGAAGCTCCTATGCTCCTTTAGGAATGGATAGTTTTGTAATTACAATTATAGTTCTCTTTCAATTAGGGCAACAACAATCTACCTTTCAGTCGTCAACCTACTGAGTCAACTATCTTGAAGACAGTTTTTGAGAAGAATGCGATATTTTTTTTAAAGCTACCGTTGTATATGTGGAGCCATCATGTGGTTTATGATCTAGGTTTGATCATGATTTATTTTAAAAAATATTTGGCCAATGATCAAAGTTTAATAATGGAAATGAGTTGTCTTTGTGATATTGTGTCAATACTTTCATTTTAATATTGATGTGCAATTTTTGTTACAGTTTCAATCAATATAGGTCAATATAATTAATTGAAACGTGAAGGTGTAAAAAGAGTAAAATATGGAAATGTGAAAGTGTAATGATGAACTATAGACATTTCAAAAAGTTCAAGTTTTCGAATGAATGAATGTGGGAAATGGGTTTGTAAATATACGATATTCATAAAAAAAGAGTTTCAGTTATAAAATGTAGAAAATGAAGTTTGATATAAAATATAGAAATGAGAAGTTTAAAAGTTTGCACTATGATAATGTAAGGAGTATGGCAATATAATGTTTGATCTTTTAATTTTTTTTTATGTTTCTAGTAGTTCATGAATTATTTACCCAGAATTATCGAGGATTTTTTTTTCATTGGTGTTTTCAATTTTCATATTTATTTCTTGTTTCTCAGAATCTCTGGTAACGCATTGAAAACTTTCAATCCTAGTTGACTTTAACAGCCGTATGCATAGTCAATCGCCAGCGACTCCTCAGAGTTTCGCCGTTTGCTACACAACGCTTATAATGCGCAGTCGAGCTCCAAAAAAGTGACAACTACGCGATAAGTTACATTTTGGCAAAGAGCTGGCGATGTACCACTTTTTTGGAGCTCACTGTGCATTATAGTTCTTGTGAAGCGAGCGGCAAAACTCTGGCGAGTCGCTGGAATTGACTATGCATAGGGCTGTGTCTTCTGGTATATTGATCTGTGAACGAACGGGATTTCGTTAGGTTACGTCCTCTGGAATTCCGTTGATATTTTTTTTAATCCATTCTTGTTCATTTATGAAGTGATTTTCTGCCAGCCTGGAGAAGTATGATTGTGTTGTGTACTGTTGTATTACCCTACATAATAACCAATATGTATCACCTTGTATGTATGATAATCATTCTTACTGTTGGTCGAGTTGCGACTCATCAAATTGTTAAATCAGCAATTAGGTAGAGTAATGAACATTATTTCAGAACCTAGTTGCTATGTATATCCATTTAACCTTTATATATTTTTCTCTTTGTTATGAAACCATGTTCATTAAATAAACTGAATAGAAGCCACGCACATCAGATAACATGTAACTCTGTAACTTGACATTGTAAAACCACTGTTTAATATTTGTCATCCGAAACATCACCGTCTAACTTTACAATAAATAGTTTAGGTAAATCAATCCAATGTTTTCCAACCACAACTTTCTGCAACCCCTTTCCACCTGAATTGCCTTGACCGCTCGCAATAATTGCTTCATGTCCATTGTCCATTGACATGTTAACATGTCAGCTTTTTATATATCATTTTCATTATTCGTTTCGAGTGACTTCGATCGTTTTCAGGTGTTGTCTCATTCCAGCTCCCCATCTAATAACTCCATATTGTTGTATATTTATAGTCCAATTAACTCTAAAATAATTTATTTATCGAAATACAATGATACAATAACACCATACTCTAATTTACATAACAATCACGGAACTAGGTATTTATATTCGACTTTCACTTCACTGACTGTCCGTCTGTCCGCTGCGTAGTTCTTTTCATATCCGATTCATCTTCCTAGAAATTTCGAGTAATTCTCGAATCGTCCAGATTCTTTTCGGTGCAAGCGCATCGACAGTTATTCGAGGTCATTCGCTGATTACGTGATTGATCAGGTCCGGCATCGCCCGCAGCTTCGCCACAATATTTTAAATGTGGTCCGAAGAGCGTACAGTATAAGATTTCCAATTGGTTTTCATTGTGCAATCTCAAAACTGCTCCATCTTATATACCACGCATCTTTGTTTTTCAAAGAAAAAGGTAATCTGTTGGTTCCATTTCTGGTAACTGTCTGTTTTTCTCTTTAAATATTTCATAGAGTTCGAACAATCAATTTGAAAAATATCTTATTTTATCGTTTAGTTGGGAAATATCTTCAGAAAAGCACAAAAAACATTTTCTGTACATCAACTGATAATCGTGCATCATCAAACCATCTTTTAATGAGAGTGAAATCAGATTCTACTTCAATTCTCAATTTCGACTATGATTCTTCTTCGTATGAAGTAACCGTTTCATCAGCAAAACTCATGATATTTTCATCTTATTCCACCAAAAACAAGTTGGTCATGTATATTGTCGAGAGAACTGGTCTCAACATTGGTCCTTCTGGTAGCCCACATTGTACAAGTCCTTTTGCTGCTGTGCGAGTGTTGTATTTTGGCTCGTTCTCTTCTGTTTGTGACGGATGATTCGAAAAGTGATTGTGCTCTTCCTCTTAAAACTATATTCTTTCGAGAGTTTCAAGTCCAGGAATACTCCATGACATAGGTCTTCATTGTCTTATACAGGGTGTCAATTTGAATATCTTCCTTTCAGTAAACAATATGAGTAATCGAAAAAACAGGTCAATTTTATTGTCAAGGGTTACACTTTCAAGGACTATTTGTAGCCCTCGTGGTTCAACCCCCTAGGAGGGGTAGATGTTACCCTTAGAATTTCAAATGGGAAGGGGGGTCAAGTGGCACATCATTTTGATGGGCGTTCAATTTTTGTTCCAATGGTACCCTGACTTATTATTTTTGATGAGCATTTTCCGAAAAATTGCGTTCTAAACTAACAGAAGTAATTTTTTTTTTTCCTTGGTGTTTTTGCCATCGACTGCTATGGTCATTAGCCATGCGTTCTGGATAGGCCTTGTTACTAACTCCATACGCCACTTTAGGAGCAGCACTGTTAATTTTTAACGCAACAGTGAATCGTGGAGGATTATTCCCAGCCGACACGAGCCTCAGTCATTCAGACTTTCACATCTGAAAATTAAAAAAGATCGCACCGTCTGGGAATCGAACCTGCAATCTCTCGATTACCAGGCGAGCGCTTAACCACTGCGCTAATCCCCGCCCTCAACAGAAGTAATTATTAGAACGCCTATACTGAGATGCATGGTTTGGCCAGAACTGGTTAGAATATTAGGTGGTGCCGTTCCAACCCTTTATTAGGGGTAACATTAGCCATTAGCTCCAAACACTTTACATAAAAAAGTAGTCTAATAGTAAAACGTAGATGGTAGTAAAGTTGTGTTTATTAAATGTTGAATTTTTAAGTGTTTTTTGCTACTTCTGCTGTAAAAAGTTTCTGTTTTCCGGCAAAAAATTGGTTAGCAAATTTGAACTATGTGGTAGTATTGTGAATACCGTTGTACCTGTTGGGCTGTTTAGGAATTACTTTAATAAGTGTATAAAAGTGTAAAAATGGTTTACATTCTTCAAGACAGAATTGAAATGATTGTAATTTATGGCGAAGTTGGAAAGTGCGCACGAAGGGCGGCATGTCTTCTTAACGAAAGACATCCAAATTGTAATGTAAGTCACCGGTATGTGCTTGATTTGGTGAATAAGTTTTTTGTAATTTCGTTTCAATATGGCGACTTTTTGTTTACAATTTGAATGTCAAAATGACGGTCATATTTGCACAAGTGCGAATATGAGAGTTCATATTCACACTAGTGTGAATATGGAAATCAGTGTTGATGTTCATTTGGAAGTATGAATGGGATGCTCATAATTTCAGTAAATTCAGTCAACTCAGTAGATTCATTCTCTATTCGATTATCAACAATATAGGTAAATGCCTCCTCCGCGGCAGCTTCAATATTACTTAGCACATTATTTTCTGTATCAGAATCACTCATTTTCGTTTGAATTTAATCAGACAGTCCATCAGGTAATTCAATATGTTTGTATCTATCCATGACAACTGTCAACTGACGGCTATATATCCGGCAGTGTCTCCGCTACCGACTTCCCGGCAACCGAATCGCAACCATCATTCTAGACTCGTGCTATGTAAAGTACTAAGCAATATTAAAACAGTTATTGACCGATGCCCGTATTCAGTGTAATCCATGATTGTATATGAATAAATATTCCAACGAAATTACAAAAAGCCATGTATATAACACATTGCAAAATAGCGGGTTTTTTGCACACGACGTGTTGGACCACTCGCTACGCTCGTGTTCCAATGTTCACGTCTGATGCAAAAAACACGCTCATTTTGCAACTTGTTATATAAATAGCTATTACGAAACTGGTTCAGTGACAAATAAAAAAAGAAATAACCCCAGAGTACTAAATGAAGCAGCTCAAATTGAAGTTTTGGGAACATTTGCTGCAGAGCCCACGAGCTCCTTACGATCAGTATCAGAACAGACGGGAATGTCACGCGAGACTATAAGAAAGGCATTGAAAATGCATAAATTTCATCCATATAAAATGCAGATTCTTCAAGAGCTCCACGAGGATGATTGTGATAGAAGAATAGAGTTTTGTGAAATCATGTCTCATCGAGTCAATACCATCCCTAATCTTCTGTTAAACATCTGTTTCATCGATGAGTGTTCATTTTTTCTGAATGGCAATGTTAATAGACAAAATTGTCGCTATTGGAGTGACGAAAACCCACATATTTTTCGGGAAGGGCATACACAACACCCACAAAAAGTTAATGTTTGGGCTGGTATTCTTGGAAATGCCATTCTTGGTCCATTATTTCTGGAAGAAAACTTGACTGGCAATCTGTACCTTGATATGCTTGAAGAGACTATGGATCCTCTTATAACTCACGAGCTAGAAGCTCAAATTGATGCAGAAGGTAATGAACTTTTGCAGGAGGATCTGTTACATTTCCAGCAGGACGGTGCTCCACCTCATTATTTTCTTCCCGTCCGTCAGTGGTTAAACGAGAGATTTCCGGGTAGATGGATTGGCAGAAGGGGAGCAGTTGAATGGCCTCCGAGATCACCGGATTTAACACCCTTAGATTTCTTTCTTTGGGGGCATCTTGAATCCGTTGTTTATAAAACACAACCTTCTGATATTGACGAACTTATAAGACGAATTACAGCAGCATGCCGGTCAATTCCTAGTGACGTTTTCCGTAATGTTAGAGGGGAGTTCGAAAACAGACTGTATTACTGTTTAGATCAAAATTGACAACATTTCGAACAGCTAATAAGATAAGCGTAAGTAGATTTTATGTTGGAAATGTCTTTCTCGCAAATTAAATTTTATTGTGTAGAAGGAAAATAACCACCAAATAAAAAATCCCATGCGTAATAAATTTATTCCTGTCATTCAAGGGTTGGAGCGGTGCCACCTACTCTTCTAACCATTTTTATTAAAGGGAGTCAATACAATAATGCATCTCAGTATAGGCGTTCTAATAATTACTTCTGTTAGTTTAGAACGCAATTTTTCGGAAAATGCTCATCACAAAATAATAAGTCAGGGTACCATTGGAACAAGAATTGAACGCCCATCAAAATGATGTGCCACTTGACCCCCCTTCCCATTTAAAATTCTAAGGGTAACATCTACCCCTCCTAGGGGGTTGAACCACGAGGGCTACAAATAGTCCTTGAAAGTGTCCCCCTTGATAATAAAATTGACCTGTTTTTTCGATTACTCATATTGTTTACTGGAAGGAAGATATTAAGGGTGGGAAGTTTTCAAATTGACACCCTGTATATATATTATATCTTCTTGGTTAGGTTAGGTTTATTTTTCTGCTTGAAATCCAAATTTTTTGAACATTTTTTCAGAATTTTTCTGAATGCAATGCAATTGATTGGTACTTTGTTCTTTCTGTACTTTCTTCACTCTTGAATATAGGTTGAACTTATGATTTTGATATGGAAAACTGACCTGATCTCAGTGAGTTATTTTTATTCAAATTACAAATTCAAAATCAGCAACGCCCTTCGTCGACATTTTGTACAAATAGCATGCGACGTACAAATTTCGTAAAGATCAGCCAAGGTCGAATCAATCCGTTCATGAACTGCGACTACTCTAACAAGTGCTCACGAGTTTATGTCATATATCAAATTACCTGTATTGAATATGCAACCGAGATAAATTATTCCATCTATATGCAGCATGAGAAACGTTAAGCACACAACACGCGCTTTGATGTACCCAATTTTCGTTTAGTAAACACGCCGACTAACTAGTTCACTGCTAATAAATTTATATACAAAGTGATGAGCCGAAATATACTTTGAAGGTGTCATGAATCATACAATTCCAGACGTTTGTATCAAATTTGGTATTTGAAGCAATTTGAAGGCATTAAATTAATGAGTATCAAGTGAACGGAAATTCTATTAAATTTATTAAGGAGAGTGGAATAAATTGATAACGAATTACCAGAATGTTTCCGCTGCGTTTTGAGAATGAAGTATCACTGATTTTCGAAATTTGAATGCCCCAAATCTTCTCATTTTTGGTATAAACCATATGCATTAATAGGAAGTCCTTCTTTGGAAATGACAATTAGCATGTTCCTTTTATTTTCAGTATACTTCCAAAACCATCCACAGTCAGCTTAACAAGTTCGTCACGTCTACAGGCGCCAAAAGTACTACACATTAATACAACCTTTTCAAGCATCCATGTATGATCATCTGTCTCCAACTAAAACTTATCTTCTCTTTCTTTATACAACATTTTTGCTTTCTTTGGTGTGTATCCATCAGACTTTCGTCTTAAGAACAAAAATAATTTTCCAAATCTGAAAATACCATTTCTGTAGGTAATACTCTAATATGGAGTACGATTTAGAATAACTAACCGAAATGTCAATGTTGTCATGAACATTCAAAGCAAGTTTCAAGATTTAAATCTTGGTCCACAGCGAGTTAGGAGAATAAACCTCTGATTTTTCTTTCGTATAGGCTAATAATATCTTCATTGACCACCTTTACATTCTTGCTTTCACGTCACTCATCAAATTTGTCCTATTTTTTTTTTGATATCGCTCTTGAGTCATTTTTGGTAGTAAATCAATACTCGCTGTACATGATTCTCCTAATATTTCTGAATAAATTTGATTTTGTTCCTCAATTTCTTCAATTTCATCCTTGGTCGTTGTTAAAGCGAATTCGCGAACACATAAAACTAACGTTGTTCATAATATTGTTGTGATATTGTTTAGCTGTTCCATGAGAATAAGATGTTAGGATTTTTCTGTAGAATCATAATGTAATCTTTCAGCAGGCTTATGAAAAGTCATGAACGACAAACGGCCGATACGCATATAATGCATTCTGTTGCTATAATCCTCGGCTGCGCCTTGGATTACAATATTCAACCTCATTCGTTATTTGCTGCATATCGGCCATGTAACGTCAATAACTATTTCCGAGTTTTGTTTTTATTCTTCCCAAGTGGCTCCAGAAATATTTTTTCCTAGCTTCTCAGGTATGTATACTTCATTGTGAATTCTTAAATAGTAAACTTCCATGATGGAAGATTTCTTCATTGTTTACCCCGACCAAACTCTACGTAAGTGGAGGACTTTATTATTAACAATGGTTGCAAGATGTTTAATCACCTACCCGACGATTGATTTCAAAAAGTCGATGTTTAGCCGACCTTATTACCTATATATCGGAAGAGTATCATGCTGATACTATTTAATGCAGTCAAGGTATTTCGAACGCTAGAGCAATTTTCAGCTATAACATCCCAAGGACATTGATAATTAACGAAATAATTTTATCACAGTTTTCGAAAGCACGTTATTTGGTAACATCCCGACGCCGAAGGCGGAGGGATGTTACCTAAAATAACGTGCTTGAGGAAGTTGTGATAAAATTATGAGTTATTCATCAATGTTCGAGAGATATTCGGTGAGAAAATTTTTTGCAATTCGAACAAAATTATTTATTGAACACACAGTTATTAAAAGAACAATTCGTATAATGATATTCCGTTGATCTTGCTGTATTCGCCTCGGTTACTGCATAGGTGTTTCCACGCATACTATTGATTATTTGGTTATGATGTTCCTGATCAATATTCAAATAAGGTTTTATGGAATTTCCATCATTGTGCCCAGTAATTTTCAACAATTGTTGTTCTTGAACTCTTTGCTAGTTGACTGACTGCAGTTGCTCTATTAGAGCGATTGGTTATTTTCCTCTGTTTCGTCTCCAAGCCAATTGCTTTTCTACCCAGAGGCATATTGTACCAGTTATCGCTTTCTGTCGTCCAGTGACGATTTGGCCTTAAAAATAGTCTATTTGTCTTGATATTTGTGCCTCGTTTTGAAAATAATTTAATGAATAATCTGACAAGCATTGTTATCACTATTTTGAACTAACCATTTGCTAGAGGTGCAGTTCTTTGAACCCCCTTGGCAGGTTTTACTGAAAATTGGATTATATTCTATCCTATTTGTTGTCCTTTTTGATTTGAAAATAATCAACTAAGCAAGCAGCACCTTTACCACCTCTCCAAGCCAATTCCACAGATGCTATGTGATAAAATTGTCGTAGGAGTCCTATAGGGGTATTTTCATCCCAAGAGTTTATAATTTTACTCATTTCCGTTGAAGTTAATGGTACTGAGCTTGTTTGTCGTTTAGTGGGATCTGTTTTAAAGGGGTCTGGATGATATTATACTCCCTGTAATACTTTTCTTGTAATAATTTGCTTGTTATATTTCATACAGTTTTAACAGTAGCCTCCTTAAACTCTGTACTATCCTTTTTTCTCATATCAATCGCCCAATCCTTGAGTATTAATGCAAGTTCTTCGAGAGTACGATTTCCATCCAATTCATATTTTCTGGTGTCACAAAACTCCATAAATATTTTCCAAGTGTATTTTATACTATTGACAGTATTTTTTGGTGTATTTTCTTCAATGATTTTATCAATTGCCGCATCATTTTGAACACCAAAGCGAGGAAGTGACATTTTCGAAATAAATTGAATTACTGAAATGTCAAACAACTTTATTGTGTTGGTTGCTTAGCAATGTCATGACATAAGTAATAACTACCCGTGAAAACTATCCATGGGTAGTTATCAGTGTAATGATGGTTTCATTGGTTATTTCGACACACATGTTAGGTAGGGTAGGGTAGAAGACACTGATACACTTGATTATACTAAACACTGAACCTTTATTGTTCAACTCAACTCATCGACTGCCTAAATTATCAATTCCACTCTCAAATATAATAGTCATTCTTTATCGTTAATGAATCATTCGATGCGACTTCGTTATTAGGTTGGATACAGGGTATCTCCTGATACGGGAAGTCTCCTATCACACATGACTAGAAATAGACAAATTTGATAGGATAATATTTTGAGCAAAAAATTTTCTAACAAATACAATGAAAATTTGGTATGATATTTCTCGACAGTGGCTACGTTAGCTAAATATTTTTGAGAATTTTCGTCCATTCAGAATCGGAGATAATTGTACTCAAAGTTGCTCCCCAATAGACTTTTAAATCATGGCACCATGGGCCAGATGCAATCATTGTTACAATTAACACACTGTGCAGAAGAAACGCGTCTTACAAATATGATGGAAAACTAACACATGTCGATAAACTCGATAACGATGCTAATAACCAAATCTGGAAAAATTCGTCCATCTGATTATCGAAATACAAGCTCCCAAAGTCGGCAATGTTTTGATCGATGAGAGCATGAACATGGCCACTTCAAGAGCAATGGCAACAACGCGCTGCAGCTAGTAAAGAAGACGAGAAATATTTCCCGAAATAAATAGACCAGGAAATATAGAAAATTAAAACTCTCGAATTGGAGGATTGGGCAGCCTCCCTGCCCATATTCTCGGTGGAATATAATTATATGGGAATTTTGGGAAAGAGTATACGTGGAATTGGAAAATTATTTCTGTACAAAATGGTGAATGAAAATATGTGATTACTTTTTTGGTTTTCGCAGTATATTTTACCTCTCTTTCTAGTAAGGCCCGATTCCATTTGCGTCGGAATTCATGATTTTTTTCTGCACATTTGCATAAATCAAAAACGATCATCATATAACATTCCATTTTCGACTTTTTTTATAGTCAACATCGCTGCGACTGCATTGCGTCTTTTTTCAAATGGCTTCCTTTAATGAATTGTCCCTTGTGAACTATATCGGTTTGAGCCATTGCGTTCAAAATTCATCAGTTTTCAATCACTTTTGAGCAATCTGATCGTCGGGACTAAAAATACTGACACTGACACTATCGACAGAGCAGTGTTGCCTAGCGCCTCCGACACTATAGACCGTCAGATAGTGACAGATTTAGGTGCCCCATTTTCACATACAAGCCTCGAATAGGGTTGAAAAGTAAGTCGATGTTGAGTAAAATTGAGGAAATTTACGAGTGGCTCGAGGGGAAAACATATGGAAAAATCAAAAAGAATTTCCATTAAATTTTCCGACGACAAAATCTACTTTTCCATTCACGCCACTCAAGCCATTATGTTTTTCGGTCTAGTGACGATGTAGGTTTTCATAGTTTCGATGGGCTTGCGTGGGAAAACCTGTTAAAATCTCGATTTTTCTTTACAAGATTACAGCCTCATTTCAACCCTCTAGCCACCTTCAACACCCAAGCCTTTGATCTTCTGAAGCCAGGTTCTATTAATTATTGATTAGGTGAACACGGCTCGCGTTAAAATATGGAAAATCGAATTTTCCATATGTTATCCCCAGGAGCCACTCGTAAATTTCCCTCCAATTTACTCAACATCGATGTACTTCTCAACCCTATTCGAGGCTTGTATGTGAAAATGGGGCATCTAAATCTGTCACTATCTGACGATCTACTAGATAGGGTGGTTGAAATGGTGGAGAAATCGTACAGTGGGAAAACCAAATTAACTTTGATGATAGATGTATTTTCTAATGTGCCGCAAATACAAAACTTTTGGCGCACACCGTACCGTTTCAAATACCTTCAGTATTTTAATACTGAGGATTTTATTCTCAATCTTCATTTATTGTGTAAAAGAATAATCTCTTCTTTTAAATGTTATTTGTCACATATTTATCAATAGACTAGTTGTAGTAGTTAGTATAGGTGCTTTGTCCTAAAGAATTTACATGTTCTTCACAACAATAAATTATATCAATTGATGGATTGATTCATATCTGATGCCATGGTCAAAGTTTCAGTATATTTTCAAATAGGTGGATGCCATATATGTGAGACATATGCAAGTAAGTTAGCAGTTGATCTGTTATGACGGAAACCATATTGTAGATAGTTCACAATTGCTGAGCATTCTCAATATTTCATAAACTCGATGTTGATGGCTTTTTCTATGATCATCAAATCATCAGATAGGTCTGTAGCTGCTGGAAAGGAGCTTTTTCCCTTTTTGGGACTGGTTTTACTCTTGCAATTAATTTTCCAGTTGGACGGAAATACCCCCAAATTTTGAACAGGTGGAATATCTCACAGAGAGCTGGTGTTTGTTAGGGCGCACATTGCTTTCGTATTTTTGGCTCAAAGGTTGATCAAATATTCAAAATGTGTATTATTTTGGAAAAATTACAAATTTTTTTAGATCTATGTCACTGTCACTATCAGACCTACAGAGCAGCAATCGAGATCAATTTTGTGTAATTTAGTCCTCAAAAATTATTGGAGTTATTTCCCAGGTACTACATGCCTTTGAAATTACAAAAGGGCTGTTTTTACGAATTTCTCAAAACGCATCGAACAGTTTCATCCGTTTCATGGATTTTTTGTCAAACTACCATTTATGCCTATATTAATTTTGTTCCGTCGGAAAATACCGATCTAGTACTGACTCATAGTCCGGTTTTCTCAGCCAAATCTAACATTTCAGTAACTTAAAACTAACAAAACAAATTAATACAACATTTCGTTATATCAATGAGACATGCCAGTATCTGGTTGAGAATAACTGCAATGCCAGTCATTGAAGATACGATTCCATTTCAACTTTCGATTGCTGTTACTGATATGGCTTTTCCAAAGTTGTATAATGTTTGACGTTCGAATCAAAGCCTCCAGGCAAATAAACTGCTTAGCAGTCAGTACGTTATGATATCAGATAGATGAGAGAAATTCAGACAGACGAGCGAAAGTTCAGTTATCAACTGAAATTCCTTATTAAGTGAGAATTAAACATACTAGGTAAAACAAAATTTGTGTCATGCCATAACATTTTAATGACACTTCATGAATTGCATTCCTCATCATTCAATGATAATAAAACAAACTCTCAATATATACGAAATAACATAAATTATGTTGCTATATTCCACGCATACTAGTCTGGATAAAGTATTCATGGGCAAAGTTGAGGCATTGTTCAAATAGAAGTGAGATAGCCAACCTTATGGGATTAATATTGGATTCAAATGGAGGCGACATGTAGATGACGTCAGTGATCTCGCCTCCAAGTCATGTCCTAACTCAATTGAAACAATGGTACAGCATAAAAAAACAGTGATCCTTGAAGAACCATTCATTGAAATAACGAAAAATATTCAACTTTGTAACCAATCACGCTAGGTGACACTCGCGTTTGGGTACAATATCAATTCCATAGGCATTGACTCACTACCTTACTTCTATTTAAAGAATGGTTATGGTGTACTCATCTATTACTGAATATACGAGGATATATTGAAAACTTCTTAGCATATTATAGAACCAAACAAAATTTCTATGTCAAAATATTTTACTACTCAACTTATTCTGCTTTTAATTGGATACATTTATTACAGCGAACCTGCAACGTTTCTAGACCTTTCAAAAAACTCTGCAAACTAGACCTCCACAGCTTTTATAACCTCCTCGTTGGAAGAAAATTTACGACCTTTTTAACTTTCTTTCAGGTGTGGAAAGAGATGATAGTCGGACGGAGCCAAATCTGGTGAATAAGGGGGTGTTCTAGTAATTCAAACCCTAAATCACGAATTTTTTGCATGGCAATATTAGATTTGTGTGTAAGGACGTTGTCCTGCAAAAACAAAACACCTTTAGATAGCTTTCCGCGTCTTTTCTCTTTAATTTTTCGTGGAGTAGTCAGTAATGTCGAATAGTAATCTCCGGTTATTGTTCTACCCTTATCCAAAAAATCAATCATGATTACTCCATGGCAATCCCAAAAAACTGAAGCAAGAACTTTTCCAGCAGGTTTTTGGACACGAAACTTCTTAGGTCTTGGAGAACCGGAGTGTCGCCATTCCATCGATTGTTGCTTTGTTTCTGGATCGTAGAAATATACCCAAGTCTCATCCATAGTAACAATTCAGTTTAAGAAGTCTAAGTCGTTTTCAAATCGAGCACAGATCGAACGCGATGCTACTACCCTTGCACGCTTTTGGTCAACATTCAAACATTCGGGGATCCATTTTGCAGCAATTTTTCTCTTGTCCAAATTGACATGAACTATATGATGAAAGCGTTCGTATGAAATATTCAGTGCTTCAGATATCCGTTTTAGCCCAATTCGACGGTCTGTTAAAATCATGTGATGAACTGCATCGATATTTTCGGGGACTGACACAGAAACTGGCCTTCCCGATCGGTCATCATCTTCAATGGAAAATTTACCTCTTTTGAAGCTTGTCGTCCAATTTTTCACGGTCGCATACGAAGGACATTGATCACCAAGGGTATTAAGCATATCTTCGTAAATCTGTTTATCTCTTAACCCTTTTAAATACAGGTACTAGATGATGGCCGATACTCCAATTTTTCGATTTTCACAATTTCGGTGGACATATCTTTTCTTTTAATTTATTGCGTAACTCTGGTTTTCTTTTTTGAAGTCAAACTTTACACTGAAACTTCTGATAAGTTATTGTTCGTTGCTATGGTTACGCAATATTTTGTTTATGCAGGGAACTGGTCTAGGCTAACTAGATATCAATACATCCTCGTATTTTTATAATACGCATGACATTTCTCAAGCTGCGGAAGAATGTGAGGTTGGACTGTAATAACTTTTTTCGATTGCAGTGACATTCTTTACTATTCATACCTATACAAAAATGTAATTGAATGGTGCTGATACCGAATTATCAAATCTCCTGGAAAAGTTCACAAATGGGTTATTGAAAAATACGATTTCGTTCAGCAAAAGTGTGTAATTGTTGTTAAAATTGTTACTTTCGTCAACCGGCTGCACCTCTACCCGCAACCCTTCCGCAACACTCAGAAATCGGCGAAAGACTTGTGCGAGCTGGGGAAGACGCAGCCCTCACCTCTCAACGTGTGATGTTATTGACGAGACCGGTGATCACGCTGGAAATCGAACTCAAGACCATTTAATTGAGAAGCATACACTCTACCATCCTTACCGCCACTGCCCAAGTGTACCTCAGAGTTCTAACCTTGATTACTTCGTATTCAAAATATTTCCTATATCCATTGGGTATTCATCATTCCACATCATAGCATCACACTCTCAATCGTACTAATGATAAAATTGCTTAATTAAGGAAAACGTTGGTCTTGCTCTCGATAGAACATGGATCATGGTTGATATGCAAAGATTGTGTAACCTCAAGAGATCTTTCTTCAGTTTCCGAATGGTCGTGCTAGTAGAGCATTTGCTTTTTAGGCATATGGTCGTTTCAAGTTCCAGAATGGTCATCGGTCTCGTGCATGACATAACACGTCAAAAGGTGAGGGCTTCTATGGCTTGCACATACGGTTACGGTTGACGGAAATAACAATATCAACAAAAAACATTGACAATTCTCCTCATTTCAAATGCCTAGTCCGTCTACATAATTATTATTATTGGTTATGTCACCGTTGACGAAGTTATTTATCTTCTTCTTCTGGTACGGGTGCACATAGAACCTCCAGTTTGGATCCTCTATGCTCTCACATGTTCAGCTTCAGTAAGAGGCACCTGTGAAGGTTCCTTCAACCGTGCTTGCTATTTTCTACTTTGGGGAAACTGTTGGTTCATCTGGTCACCTTCTTCCGAGAGCCCGCCTCTGCACCTGGGATCACCACATCAGAGGCGGCATTGGCTCCCCAAGAATGGGTTCCAGATCTCCCTACTTGAATTCTTTTTGTATGTGTGCTCCTCTAAGGCAGACAAAGTGTTCATGGGATCTATTCTTTCTCCGTTCTAGTTCCAGGGAGGTCGTTTTGGTGGTCCTTCTGGAGATAACTCCGTTGCCCTAGGTTTTGGGGGTACCTCCAGTGTCTCTGGTTTCCTTTCATGTAGTGACGGCATCCGCACATAGGGTTGCCAGCTCAAAAGAACGCATGGTGTTTTTTTTTTGGCGCTCTCGGAACGGTGGACCTGGTTCTTCTCGAATGGATCCTATCGGGTACCTGCTTTGGTTCCCCGTGTGAGTGTGGACTTTTATTTGCCTCTAACGATAGGCACACCATACCTGAGATATGTCTCTTCTGCCTCCATAAATAATTTTCATTCTTAATGGTAGTTTGAGGCTCATTTTTGTTGACAATTATGTATTTTCCATTCACTGAAGTATTGTCAAAGTGTTCTCTGATGTCGTTCATTGTCGTGAATACCTCAGTAATTATACCTTATGACCAATGAAGCCTGTCTCACTGATATTATGTCATACTAGATAACTCGATGTATTTATTCTCCATTGTTCTGTTTGGATTCGTGGATGTCCATGACGATATGGTCCAACCCATTCAAAAGAAAGTAGCTGTTTACTATCAAAGTACACCATTCTGATTGGTGTTTATATCGCAGCAGATTGAAAGTTTGATATCAACCCTTAATGAAAATATTTTATTTTGCATACGTAATAATTTAAATTTTCAAAGTTTTTTCTGAGAGCCAATTTTTGTGATATGATATGATATAGTTGTGCTTAATTTAGTACAACATGAGCAAACGGTATATGAGAGATGATGATATGAGAATACAAATTTTGTGAATAAGACATTGTGATTTAGTAAAAATGTTTCATACAGATTAAAAAACATACAAAAACGAAAGATAAAATGTCACAGCCTACTCTGTGATATTTTGAGATTTTTCTTTATGCATCCATCACAATTGATTCTGGCAAGTTTTTGTGCAAATGAAACTCTTCGTTTTCTTGTTCTTCTCCTGAACCTATGTCCAAGTAAATAAACGAGCATTATGAATCAATTTTGTACTCTTGAAGTTTACCCCCAGAAGCCTCCAAATAAGCGCCATAACCCAAGTCACTTTCGTTTTCACTGACATTTTATCCGATAAATTGTTTTCTATTATAAACAATAGGTTCTGATTACTTAAGGCCCTTCTTTATAGCCATGTCAATCAATGGTACTGTGAAAATAACAAAATATACAGTTTTTGATGTTATGAAGTTAGGTAATGTCTACCACATATGCAAAGCCACTAGCTCACAGTGTACTAAATTTAGCACACCGAAATTCATGTTCAAAATCACAGAATATTGAGAAAATGTTTAATTATTTTGTATCGAGTACGCAAAACACTCTAATGTGAACACATAATATTTTTTTTAATAAATAAATTACACACTGAGAAGTTCAAAAATGATAGAATTCGTCCATTGTCGTCAGCTGAAATTTTCCGAAATACTTCTTCAACTGTCCGATAGATGACGGAAAAAATTACAGTTGGCAATTAAAATAACAACCTTTAAAACTATATCAACGAAAATTGGATTCAACAGTTATAGACCGAGAGATGAGGGACCAAAACTGCAAGAGTTTTATAAAAGCTGATATTTTGATATTAGGTCATGAATGGGTTGAATATCAAGAGCCTGCCGTCAGTCAGCCAGTTTTTGGGACAACTGGCGTGGGGGTGGTACCAAACTTGTAAAAAAAACACGTATGTAGCAACTGTTTTATAAAATCTGAAAATTTGTCTGTGGATAGCTAGGCAACCAACAAACTGTTTGGACATAGTCAGTCAGCACTATATTGGAACACGACGCGTCAGCGGTCCGGTAAACCCGTTAAAAAAAAATGGGTTCGTGAAAGAGTTTTATAAAATCTGAAAATTAGTCTGTGAATAGCAAGACAACTAACAAACTGTGTAGACATAGTCAGTCAGCACCATATTGGAACACGACGCGTCAGCGGTCCGGTAAACCCGTCAAAAAAATGAGTTCTTGAAAGAGTTTTATAAAATCTGAAAATTAGTCTGTGAATAGCAAGACAACTAACAAACTGTGTGGACATAGTCGGTCATCAGCACCATATTGGAACACGACGCGTCAGCGGTCCGGTAAACCCGTAAAAAAATGGGTTCGTGAAAGAGTTTTATAAAATCTGAAAATTAGTCTGTGGATAGCCAAGACATCTAACAAACTGTGTAGACATAGTCAGTCAGCACCATATTGGAACACAGCGCGTCCGCGGTCCGGTAAACCCCTCAAAAAAATGGGTTCGTGAAAGAGTTTTATAAAATATGAAAATTATTCTGTGGATAGCAAGACAACTAACAAACTGTGTGGATTTAGTCAGTCAGCACTATATTGGAACACGACACGTCAGCGGTCCGGTAAACACGTCAAAAAAAATGGGTTCGTGAAAGAGTTTTATAAAATATGAAAATTAGTCTGTGGATAGCAAGACAACTAACAAACGTAGTGGACATAGTCAGTCATCAGAACATTCGGGCACTTCGCGTCAGCTGCCGCTAAACCCGTCAAAAAAAATTGGTTCTTGAAAGACTGTTCATAATATCAGAAAATTTTCGAGAAACTAGTTCATAGTACCTAAAACAAGACTAACATAGTCAGTCAGAAGTTTCATGGAACAAACGCCGTCAACAGGCAATGGAAAGGCGCGCCGCGCGCTTAATTCATATAGCGTGTTTTATGGCGCTGACTAAGTTGTTCAATATTACAATACAATGATGAAAAGATATTCAATAAGAAACGATAGGAAAGAGATATTTAATAATGCAACAAGCAATATCTATATTTTGGTCAACATGCAACATTCAAATAAACAATGGGACAAAATGTGGTTGGAGAAATGTTTTATATAACAATTAGTTCATTCAAAGAAATAGTACTACAGGTTAATTCAATGCAAAGAAATGTTCCGTCAACAATATCGTTGATTTTGTTGAATGAAACAACCTTTATATGATAACGTTAGAAAATAATTCCAGGAATTGACAATTGGAAAACAAAGAAAAAGTGGTTTATTTACTTTTAATTTTGTTGAGCAACAAGATGGTAGTAATTACGAACTATTTTGTCTTCATGTAATCAAATACATTTGTTATGTTACTGAAAAATGCTTACTTACATAAAGTACTAATATTACTGTTCGAAATATCTATATAAATAGTATAGTAGCTATATACGCCTAAACATTATTTTTAGCTACTTGAAATAAATGCTAAACCAGATAGACGCAATTTCATGTTAGTATGCTCTTTTTGGTTAATTTAAACTATTATGTTCTTTGAGTGTTTATGGGATTGGAAATATGAAAAACAAACGTCTCAATTTGAATGTCGTATATACCTCTTTAAAAAAATTAAGGTTATTTCAATATTATTTTTAAATCATTACTTTAAAAATAAAAATAAATGTTCTAATCAGAATCGCTGCTATAATAGGCTTTATCATACTCTTCTTCGGTGTCGGTCACCTCCGACTCAGCATCTGTAACTTAGTAAACGTATATTAAGTACGTTTGATTAGTTTGTTCATGAAAAAAATGGCTGACAAATAATATGCTTGCACTCATTTATTACAGACCGTCAGATAAGGACAGATTCTGCTGACTCATTAGAGAGATATTGCAATAACGTCAGGCAGTATTTAAGGCAACTTTATTTTAATAGTGACTGCCGTTATTCTGCCAGTTTATATGTGGCGTTCATTATTCGTAACCTAAATTAAATCTTAGAAACTTCGATTTTTCTTTCTACATAATTCATTTCAGTATCAGATAAAATTATTCTTATAATAGGGTTGAAACATCGATTCCTGCTAAACATATTATATATTTATCAATCATGAGTCATGTCAAATAAAGGAACAGAAAAGAACATAAAGGAACTTCAATGCTCGCCTTTATACGTCCTCTAATAAAGGAATATTTTAGTAACGTTGTTTTTTTTCCATATTCTCATTTTAGGTAATATGAACTACTTACACAAAAATTTTCATATTTTATAAAACTCTTTTACAAACCCATTTTTTTTATGGGTTTACCGGACCGCTGACGCATCGTGTTCCAATATTGTGCTGACTGACTATGTCTACACAGTTTCTTAGTTATGTTGCTATCCACAGACTAATTTTCAGTATTTATAAAACTCTTTCACGAACCCATTTATTTTGACGGGTTTAACGAACCGCTGACGCGAAGTGTCCGAATATTCTGATGACTGACTATGTCCACACAGTTTGTTAGTTGTCTTGCTATCCACAGACTAATTTTCAGATTTTATAAAACTCTTTCACGAACCCATTTTTTTTGACGGGTTTACCGGACCGCTGACGCGTCGTGTTCCAATATGGTGCTGACTGACCTTGTCTACACAGTTTGTTAGTTGACTTGCTATTCAAAGACTAATTTTCAGATTCTATAAAACTCTTTCACGAACTCATTTTTTTTTGACGGGTTTACCGGACCGCTGACGCGTCGTGTTCCAATATGGTGCTGACTGACTATGTCCACACAGTTTGTTAGTTGACTTGCTATTCACAGACTAATTTTCAGATTCTATAAAACTCTTTCACGAACTCATTTTTTTTTACGGGATTACCGGACCGCTGACGCGTCGTGTTCCAATATGGTGCTGACTGACTATGTCTACACAGTTTGTTAGTTGTCTTGCTATCCACAGACTAATTTTCATATTTTATAAAACTCTTTCACGAACCCATTTTTTTGACGGGTTTACCGGACCGCTGACGCGTCGTGTTCCAATATGGTGCTGACTGACTATGTCCACAAAGTTTGTTGGTTGCCTAGCTATCCACAGACAAATTTTCAGATTTTATAAAACAGTTGCGACATACGTGTATTTGTTACAAGTTTGGAACCACCCCCACGCCAGTTGTTCCAAAAACTGGCTGACTGACGGCAGGCTATTGATATCCAATCTATTCATGACCCAATATCAAAATATCAGCTTTTATAAAACTCTTGCAGTTTTGGTCTCTCAGCTCTTAGACTATTACCTGTACGCAAAAGAAAACATGAAAGTTGTGTACTAAATTTAGGACACCGTGACAGAAAGTGTTAACTCAGTTACATGAGCGTGAAACTTATTGTCACATTTACTTAGAAAACTCACCATATTTAGTACGGACTTTGTTGAGTATCGCATGGAAACCGAAAGTCTGCAAAGACACAATAATATTTTCTCTGCTATTTTAATAAACTACTCGTATTTCTCTTTCAATTATAAAGTATATTGTGTACATTCCGACTGAACTCAGTGGAAAATATATATTTTCAGCTCAATAAATGCCACATTCTGAAGCATTAGCAACGGAAGATACACAAAAGCGCATAGAAGGATAACCCAATTTTTTGTCAGTTCAATTGGAATGGAATGGAAGTGAACAAACAAAGACTGAATTGTGACTCGCACAGTTGTTATTTTTCCTAATAAGAGATGTTTGTTGGGCGACTTGCTTTTCCTTTTGTGCGTCAGCAAAACATGGCATATTGCTTCGTTTGTTATTATTGAGTGGCAATATCGTATCAAATCATGAGACAATCAATTAATTTTGAAATTTCTGGTAATGTTCAGAATAAATTTTTCAAATTAGCTTCGCGAACCTGTTATTCATAAGTTGATCGAATCTCTCAGACATATTTTCAATGATACGTTAAATACTTATGAGAGATTACTTATATTTCGGACGTCCATCATCTTAATGGTTGAAAGATTTCTATCTCTTTCAAATTTTTTCACAACGTTTCAATTGCTTGAATCCGCAATCGTCTTCTGGTGACCTTTTATAGGTCTATAATTGAAGTGTAATTACGCGCGGTCTTGTGGCGCGCGTGGTTTCGCGCTTTTTCTCCCTCCAAAACGGTGCATGAACGGTTTCCATACGTTTTTAATTTCCACGCTTGGTTGACTGAAGGCACCATTGGCTTCTATGTAGGTGGTTTCCATAAATTTCCGTTTGAACCAATGTTCCTCTCTATGAAGAAAAAGTGCGAAACCACGCGCGCCACAAGACCGCGCGTAATTACACTTTAATTATAGACTTATAAAAGGTCGCGTAGCATCTGATTTTGTCACTATTCACCAGAAGACGATTGCGGATTCAAGCAATTGAAACGTTGTGAAAAAATTTGAAAGAGATAGAAATCTTCCAACCATTGAGATGATGGACGTCCGAAATATAAGTAATCAAGTTACTACATCGTCTAAAACATTCAAACAAACTTATGAGAGAAATATACTGACTTGACTGAAAGTTACATTATAGAACTGATTTCGACCAGGAAGAGTTTAAACGACTGTTTTTTTTTGCAGCAGAAATATGATCATCAAAGCAATCCAGATGTTCTACCAGTAAGCGGGAAATTGAAATCAAAAAAGCAAAAAAACTAAAAAGTATTGGGACCAATAATGCTAATAAACAGGTTGAATTTCTGTAAAAATCATTATGAGAGGGATTCTGCCTTAGATTTAGTCAAGGAGTATGAAAATAGTTATTTTTTTATCTAGTGCGCGAAATGCTACTTTGGAGAACTGATTTTTTTAACGAAGCGCAGTCTTGTTGAAAAAAATAATCGAGATCACCAAAGCATTTCGCGCACGAGGTGCAAATAATTTTTTTTTATACAAACGTCAGAAATATTGTTCTAAAATAATTAATATGCTGAGCTTAATAACATGAAAAATAATCGAAGAAGACAGAAATCTTTGGGAGATCGTTTGCTAACGAACAGTCGTCACCGACCGATGATCAAAACATAATTCTGCTGGTTGGTCATAGAGGGCACTTGCAATTGCGTCCTCTGATGTTTTGAGGAACGTTGCACAAGTAGCTGTTAGATTTAATTCAATACCCGTCGTGGTCTTAGCCAGGGGAGTAGTTGTTTTCTGACAGGTTCTTGCCATAATAAGCCTACATAGTTAGGTGTATATGGGAGTAAAGGGTTCATCATCGGTTGGTAACGACTGTTCGTTACCAAACGATCTCCCAAAGATTTCTGTCTACTTCGATTAAATCTCTCAACCCGGAGATTCGGAGTGTCTTCCTCTGCTCGCTAGGTGGAGCGGCCTAGAAACTGCTTTCATCTCGTGAACCAGAATTGACTAATCAGCGGAGTGTGTATTGGTTTGGACCGGGAACAGATGGCTTCAGTGCTGTCTGTGTTGACCTGCCCTTGCACTGATGAGAGGCAACAACCTCAAAACTAGTCTGCAGGTGGTCACCCCGTCCAAATCAAAACATAATTCTGCTGGTTGGTCATAGAGGGCACTTGCAATTGCGTCCTCTGATGTTTTGAGGAACGTTGCACAAGTAGCTGTTAGATTTAATTCAATACCCGTCGTGGTCTTAGCCAGGGAAGTAGTTGTTTTCTGACAGATTCTTGCCATAATAAGCCTACATAGTTAGGTGTTTATGGGAGTAAAGGGTTCATAATTGGTCGGTAACGACTGTTCGTTATGAAGAATAATGTTGATTTCATTGAAAATATGAACAGGGTTCATAAAGTCAGTTGTGGAATCTGCGACTGAAAGTTGGAATTTAGTCGCTGTTTTCCATCTACATAGTATTGAACTGACTTGAACTGTTTTTCCAAATCAAGTAATTACTGTAACTGTGGAAATAGAACGGCATTTGTTGACAATTATTTCAAAGTGACAGTTGTTGAAAATTATTTTAGAGTGACTTTTTGTTCGCGTCAGTTTCGTGCCTGATGTTCATAATGGTTGAATAATGAAAATTTCTTGCGACGATGAACTAACTTTCTTGGATTTTTGCTTGATTGAGGAACATAAGGGTTGAAATATAAAAATCCTATATTGTTTACATGCAGTGTGTGAAGTAAGTATTTCGCCCACTACTTCGCGCACGGTGTCATGTTAACGAAGGAAAATAAAAAAAAAGAGTCACTTCGCATTTTGTTGTAAATGCGCAAACCTTGTCATTTTTTGAGGTCTGTAGAAAAACATTTTTTAGATGATAATGAGTGGCAGTTGTTTGGTTTGGAGATGTTTGTACATAACCTATGACATTTTATGTGAAATACAAAAGATAATATTTCCGAACTTTTTTCCTTTTTTTCCTCATTTTATGTATTAGGAAAGTAGAGACCTATTGTTATTATTATTAACTGCTTGTGTCACTACTATCTAAAAACCACTTTATGTATCAATAATAATAATACTCCCTCATAAACACTCGAAGAGTGTACCCAAAGGCATAGCCTATGCGGGTAGAGGACGGCTATTATCATTATTGGCCGTGGCACTCCGAAGCAACTCATTTTTGGTGGCGCATTCACTTTTCAGCTGCCGGAAAACCCGGAAAACCTACAGCACTAACCCGGGTGGTCATTGCACACTTTGGGCTTGTACTAAATTGTGTCGGTTGCGACATCTCTGTTGATCACATGAACTAGACTGAATTCTATGGAAAAACTGTTGGAAAAAATGGTAGCCTATAAAAAAACAATGAATATTTTTCCATTATAATTCCACTACGGTCAATACGGACCGAGCTACGGCTTGTTAATGGTTAGCTTTTGTACGTCAAATGATAAATTTGACAGATTCTGAGTCAAATAGCGATAAAACTGTACATTTCACGAGGAAAGGAATGTTTTTCAAGTATATAAAAATAGCTTCGTTTTGAGAATGCATCAAAATTAGGCAAGTTACGAACAAAATAAGGTCAGTCCCTACATTTTTCTACGGAATTATCACTCTGAAATTGATTGTCGCCCTCCTGCGATTCTCTGTATTTCTGTATCATTAATAGGTCCTGGAAGTTTGGCCCATTTGAAATGCTTTATCTTTGAAAAATTGGAACTTAAAATGAAAAATTATTTTCTGCAATTTCGTAAAAAATGCCCTTTTCTTCAAAATAATTCCAAAAATACTGGAGATACAGAGAAAATGCTGGAGTATCGAATTGTTATTTTTTCAATTGCAAAGATTTACTTCCCAAAGGATTTTCTGTTCAATGGATATTTGGCGAGATATGGCCGTTTAAAACCTCTATTTACGAGCGAGCACCACCTTATTCGATCCATTTAAACTGACCACATTCCAGAACTTAATGATTTGAAAGAATTCAATCACAAAGCCTTTCAGATCATGAAAAATCATACAAAATAATTCCTAGATGAATTCTCTATTATTGAAAATGACGGAGCTGTGTTTAAAAAACCACACTCACATTTATTCCAAAATACAGGTGAAGAAACATCTGCTCATGTGTCTACGTGTGTGTTCTTCGCCAGTGTATTCTGTATTTTGTACGTTATTTTACGTTTTCTCATTCATGTCAATTAGAGTGGTTTATAAGAATTGCAATTTAGTAAGGGGATGTGTTCAAGGGTTGAAAATTTGCAAAATAATGAAATTAGTAATATTTCTGACAGTATCATTTTTGATTAAAAAACTCAGTCGATCAATGAAAATTTTTCGTAGTAAATCTTTATTTTAGCAACAATGAGGATAGATTCATGAGAGTTGAGAAGTAATAAATGAAATTGGTACATATATTAGGCAATACCATTCTTAAATTGAAACACTAAGTTCTAACAGGGGTTGATTTTTGAGGGTTGATATAGTTTGAATTTGTGTTCCAAAGTACAAAACGTTATTCAGTTTTCATCGAATCCAAACTAAATCTTACCCATCTTAAGCTTTGAAATGTTAGTTTATAAGTTTTGACAATTGATAGTAGTTTTCACCCCTGAAAAATAATCAGCGCCTACCGGCATACTATAGAATTTATTAAAAGCAGAGGGTGAGATGAACATAATTCCAAATTTTCATGCAGATTGATGCTTGACGGAAAAATTGTGAGGTTTCGTCATTTTTTGAGCTTCTTTTACTGGACTAAGTACGATTTCATTGACAGCAGCGTACAAGTCAGCAATAATTTATTGTCCTTTGGACTAGCTCAATCTAACGAGGTCGAAAACTTGATGAAGTATAATATGAAAAACTCTAATTTGTCAGGCTAAGTAGAAATATCAATACTCAATAAAATAAGCGAAATAATTATAGAAGCCCTTTCTCGAATAGTCAATAATCCTATATCTCAAGGAGGTTTTTTCATCAGAATTGAAAAATGCCAGTTTCATTCATGTACATAAAAAAGACAATATCAAAGAAAATGAGTATTACAGGGTCATAACCTTACGCTCAAGCTTTGGTAAAGTAATTGAGGCTCTCGTGAATCAAATGCTCTGATATTTGTGATTAAAAATAAAAGGCTTTCAGATTTTCAGCATGAGATAACTAGGGCTTTGATGAAAAGAAAGTAACGTTAATGTATCTCCGAAACTTTTAATTGCGTCAATCATGAAGTTCTGCAAAAAAAACTTCAGAGATATGATATGAGAAACTACGCTCTTCAGTGGTTTGATTCTCATTTCGGAAATAGATATCACGAAGTCAAATATAATGGCTCCGTTCTTGATTCGATTCCAGTTAGTGTAGGTGTACCACAGGGATCCATATTGGCCCCCCTCTATTTATTATTCACATTATTGATCCACTAGAACATATTAGACATGCTACCACTCGACTCGTAGCTTTTACTGATGATAGTATTTTTATTTTTGTGTCCGATAACATCAATTATAACCTAATCAGATCACGTGTAACATTATATAAGTGGATGGATTGATAGACATTGTCTATATTTCATAATGGAGATTCAGTATAGATTACTTTTAGAACTGGTCATTCTCAGGTTGAAAATTTCAATGTTATTGCTCTGAACAACTCTTATCTTATGTTTTAATAGTATAAAGGATTAAGCCGAAATAAACAAGAAAACTCGTTTTTCATATTTTACTCTGCAATAACAGTTTGAGTTTTCCCATTGACATACTGGTTCTCACAGTGAAGGGCAGATATTCGCGGACGAGTAAGCAGGCTCAGCTGGTTTGTTATATCATTGTCTGTAAAAACAGGAGAAAATAATAATTTTTGTTGATGGATATCATTTCGTATTTGAACATTACTCCCCATTCTGAAAAACTTCTCTCGATAATTTTTTTTGATATTGTCACAAATAAACGAAATTTATTCTTGTACCAAATATATATTTCTTGATACTGCACTTTCTTATACGACTGAGACGTTCAATGATTTGAATAATGAAAATGAGGATTTGGAACATGCAGAACATTTTGTGAGAAATTATTCATTTTTTCTAGAACAAAACATATAAATTGTTTCCATATGTCGCCAACTTGGGCTGTACTTATGTACCAATATGTACAAATTTTATGAAATAGGGTATTAGGTCCTTAAATAGCTAGACATTTCATCTCAGTAACGAGCGGTTTATAAGTTTTCAGGCAACCAGCTCAACGAATACGGACCCCTAGTCACTTGTCTTTAGTCAACATTTTGCGTATCCTGAAATAAATGTGTGCTACAAAGGTCAAAAACCAAAGTGCACCATTTCTTTTATTCTTTTATTTCCGTGACAACATAGTTGTTTAAAGCTTTGTAAATATAATTTCTTCCATCATGTACAATAGCATATTTTGAAATGAATCAAATAAAAACTTCTTCTTTCATTCTGCTTTATATTTTAGCAATGGTACCATTGCTAAAATATAAAGCAGGATAAGAACTATATGTATACAAATTTTAATATGTCTTCAGTACCAGTACCAGTATTTTATTGTATTTTATTGTATTTTGTATTTTTTATTTTATGGTCCATTATTAATATTGTTCTTCATCTTTGAATTTGCGATACATGACTTTGTCGAAAAGATTGTTTATCTTCTGACAATAAAGCATATTTTGATTGATTGATTGATTGAATCGGTTCTTATATGACTTGGTGAAACCTATGAATATCTAAATACTGAATCTAGGACTTTCTTAGGAACATTGCCAAGAACTAAATTCGTACCAAATTGAACAAAGGCTTGTTAAAATAAACAATTTACACAGCTTCAATCATGACACTTTATATTATAAGTCTTTCGTAATGACTTGAATGACTAGATGACAACCTTAACTCATGAACTCTTGAATTTATAACCTAATCACACAATCAGTACCTATCTGACAAAGTATCTTCAATTGTGAACATATATTCGAATACTACTAAACTAAAAAATCGAAGAAATATTTTCAAATTTGATTCTTAGATTTTGTCACATTTCTCTATATTTGCCATTCGCATTTTCGGAACACAAGCGATCTGTGCAAAAATCTCGATGATTGTCCATATCTTCTATCAACATATGTATAAGTTCATTGATCTTCTTTTGGTCGAAATGACGATATTTTTGCAAGTCAAAAACTTTTCATCACCTCATAACCACACAAAATTGACTTCTCGACACCTCTTTAGATGTCGAATAAAAATGACATTTGTCGTCGATACTCACTTCTTGATATGGAACATGAGAATCGCAAATTCTGTTTATTCGACACGACAGCTATCGAGTCGAGAGATTAGAATCCCGCTGACGAGTCACCGCAGTTTTAGGATTTCTCAGGAATTCCATATATACGGACCTCTAGATTACAGACCAAATTAACCAAGAATATCAACGGACCCTTGATTTAATTCGGGTGATAAGTGGAGGAGACATAGGCATGGCCCTAGTCCCATTGTCACCCGGTATATACTCTTTGAAAGCGAGTTGAACTACAGCCTAGATCGTAGCTGTAACAGTATGGAGATACGTTCTGTAACGAAACTTACAACCGTGTACGGAGGAAAGGGAACAACAAATTCCCCTTGAAATTCTAAATCTTTGTCAGTGTTATCCCAAATTAACCGGCTGCCAAAGACTGAAGTAACAACTTTCTTGAATGTATAAGTAATTTATGAACTGAGAAACCCCACGGAGAGCTCCGAAACTTCAAAACAGCTTTGCAGGCTCCCAATGAAATCCTGTTTTGTTTGTGTTGTTCGGTGTTGTGGCTCGCAGCTGTCAATGTATTCATAACACGTTGAAAAGAAGGTCCATGACGATATTAGGTCTCATTAAGTCAAAAGGGAATTTTGTTTAGCCGAGGTCTGCTCACAAACAAAATATATGGCTCCTGAATTAATTCAGTACATGAACATGAAGCTATCGATACACAAAAGAAAATGGTCCTATACCTCTTCATCAGCTCTGAATATAATAGATTGTAGGAGGGGTTGTAGCCTGTATCCTAGGTAGCACGGTGACGCCAAAATGACGTCCTAATTTGGTCAAATAATTGACCGACTGACGTCAGGAAGTGACGTCTCAGAGACTCTGAATAGACGTCAAAATGTCACAGCTATAGGACGTCATCAGCAGGACGTCATTCTGACGTCTGAAAAGAAGACTGTAAATGACGTCAATTTGAAGACCTATAAGACCATCAATAGACGTCAGTCAAATGACCAATAAATGACGTCTTCCACAGTCCCTCGTTTTCATGTGTAAATTGATAGTTTCATGGAAGTAGAATAAAATTAACTGAAATACAATATTACATTTAATAAATTTCAAATATAAAACATATTACATGATATTGTAGTAAACTTACATTCAATATCAATTAACAGTGCATGAAATATGATAGATCTTAGAAAATAGTTTATTTTTGTGAAAGAATAATCACCAATATGTATTCTCTTGTAGGAATTCAGGTTTCATAATATCACAAAGAATTCATTACTTCAGCAATCCTGGGTGCTCCTACTTTGTACCTAAATCGCATTTTTTCGGTGTTCTTCTGTTCATGAATACTAATCTGTACCATACAAACATCGACTGATTCGAGATACATAGAAACCCTGGTGTGATCTCTTATAGCTGTGAAACCGACATACAAAAGTGTTAAGGTACGGCCTACTTGATTCGTGATATTTTTACTGCGTTGATACCGTTTCACCTCTTTAGCACAGCACAGCAAAATTACAGATTCATGATGACGCTTGGACAAGTGTCATGTTATGTCATTTTCAACTTTGAATTTTATTTGTTGTGATATTCATTAACCATAATTTGTAAACATTAAAATTTCAATCAAATAATTATGACTCAGTACTTCGGAATGTTGGAAACTCGGCTATTTTCGACATTTCCTGTTTTCTTAGCTTTAGCCACCTTTTGTCCTTCTCGGAGAACTCTACCAGTACGTAGGACATTATCTGATGATTGATCCGAGAGCGTAACAACAAAAAACACAAAAATGTTAGCACCAAACCACCAAACAAACCAACACAGCAGCAAACCAGAAAAAAAATTTTAGCTTTATTCTAAAGGCAATGTCATTCGACAAATAAAACATAATTCAAAAGCAGCAACCCATACCGCACCGCTGACGATCGAATCCAGCCGAGTCTGACCAACAACCCACGCTGCCGCTACAGAGTTGCCAGGTCAAAGAAACCATCATTTTATTCCACCAAATTATTTTAAGATTATCAATAACTTTTTCAGAATTGACACCTTGTGATAACTTTTTTGTAATGAGAATTTAATTGACAGAATTTAACAAAATATACTTCTCTACCATCTAGTGACAAAACAAAAATAAAATGTTCTTGGGAACATGCAAATGGATATCATTTGCAACGCTGTCCGCTACCATGGCTTTCTGCCTGAGTGTTTTCAACAAGCGTCTACGTCCCGACTGCAGCAAGTCAGCGATAAGTTACTGTAATAGCTGGAAGTTTAAATGACAAGACAGAGTTGAAAATGCGTTAATTACTTACCAACCTAACCTGACTAATCTTACGTAAACAAATAATCATACAAAATGGGTACAATACAACAACCATTTTTACAAATTTCAGTCGTGAAGTAGACGCAATGTTACATAAAGCTTCATACAGCCGGCCCTGAGTCATTTTCGAAAAATTGCTAACAGGAGAGGTCCAGATTTCTGTAATCACGTATTCTGAAATAATTCTCAGTAACGGTCTCTTCATATCGACAATTTTCGGATAAAAAATAGTTGTCTTCGCAGGGATATCATTATGACCTCCACGAAATACGTCAATTTGACGTCATGAAATAAGACGTCATTTTGAGGTCTCATTTTGGTCGAGGACGTCACGGACCAGCAGGGACTTTAATAAGATGTCATTAGGACGTCATTTTACTAACCTGTGCTACCTGGGATAACTTCACAATCACTTCGACCTATAAAATCACTAAAACTTCAAATTAAATTGGAAGTTCCAGAAATTTGGTATGGGGTTAGTTTATCAATAGACGAACAGGTATCCAATGAGTTATGAGCCTTACTTTGTGAAAATATAAAGAAAATCCGGTTCAAAGAATTTTCCGACGCTTTTCCGGCACTAACTCGGAAAAAATAGAAAAAATATCAAGAAACCAAAAATGAAGCTAGGAGAATTGGCAACGAAAAAACTCCCCTACACTTTTTCCGAAAAATCCCACGTTTGATTGAAAAGTTGAAAAGGAGAAAAAAATGTATCCACTCCTACTTTTGATCGAAAGTAACAAGGTAAAAGATTTAAAATTATTTCGAAAATGTATTCTTTTTTTTACATTTTTATGTTTTCAAAAAAAAATACACAAGAGAGACCATTTTGGTTTACATTGAGAAACTCAATAGATTTATTTTAAATTATTCTTCATCGCCTAGTTGTCTCGGGATCTATATCATAAAGATCATCTAGCTCTTCTTCAATATCTTCATTCAAGTTCTCTTCAGCGTCACAAATAGTAGTCATATTACTGCAACCATTGTTACCTTATTCACAATATCATGACCTCATTCACAATAATTTTAGTTATATGAATTTGACTTTGAATGTTCTTCTATTATAAATCTGCTCACAATACTGCCAAAAGTAAAATACACACTTTAATCTTAGTTGAGAAGAACCTAAAAACCCACTTCGGAACTGACTTTTCACGCTGGTTTGTTTACACGCGTGTTGGGAACAGACAACTGCAACCAGGAAGGGCATGCGCAGAACGCGTCAGTCCGAGCTATTCAAGAACGTGGTTCCAGTCTGCCACAAAACTCCCTGAACGACACAAAAGAAACACCTGGCCTTTGAAAACCAGTACACGGAAAGATATATCACTATATGGGATTTGAAGAGTGAGACTTCAGCTTTCATTTCCCACCGAGAACGTATTCAGAATAGTTGAATACAGAAATAACTAGGAGAAAAAGTGAAAATATGGATTTTTGGCTGAATGTTTGAATAAATTATTTATTTGATTTTTTCGTGCTATAAATTCACAAGGTGAAAATCACAATTGGTTCTTGATGAATTTTGGATCATTCCGGAATTTTTAAAAAAATTTCGCAAACATCGTTCTCTTCTAAAAAACACTCGAAAAGTAGGAAAATTGTAACATCAAAAGAGTGATTTTACTCAGTAAATGTCAGAGACTGATTTTTCAAAAACGAGATCAGTAGGGCAGAGTTTCGTTAGCTGAAATCAAATCTCATAGTATGAGCTTCAAAACTGGTAAGGGTCTGCATGAGATACTGGGTGGATTTTTCTACAAACATTTGTATTAGAAAACCCAATAATTCATGATGTATAAGCCTCTGAAGAATTAAGCTAGCCACTCGCGCTAGCGAAACGATAGGAAGATATTCCAAAAAACGACGGCCTTCAAACAAGAGTGAAAATTGTGACACTTTCCTGGTGGCTTACTAATGAATGACCAATGAATGACACCAATCGAATGGTTCATCGATTTCTTCAATTGCATCTATTTTTTCTATATTTTCTATGTCTTGTATAACGTTCTTATTTAGGTTCAGTCAATTATGTAAATAATATTTGAATAACACACTACCTCAATACCCTGTATCCATTCATTCAGACATAAAAGCAAGTTTATGATATATCTGATATCTATCTTGGACCACCTTGTACTTCGCGAATTTTCTTCCAGTCACGGTGTCCACTGGCTGCCTGATAGGAACTGGAAGTTCTGCATTCTTTCCAAGCCTGACTCGCAAAAAAACTTATTTTGAATCGGGAACGATCTGAAACAGTAACAGTCATCAGATAAAAGTACCTCGTATTCAAAAAGAAAAACCATGGACCGTTCATAGACACTAATACATGGTGAAAAATGCTGATAATCAGCCCTATGTTGTATCACTTCCGTTACGTTTAGCGGTCAGACGTTATTCCAAATTAATGGCAATTTGCCTTAAGTTGGCATAACGTCTTACCGCTAAACATAACGGAAGTGATACAGCATGGGGCAGAATGTTTCAAAATTAACCGTTGTGATTTTCTGGCCGAGTGAATCCACTTTCTACTAGCCGCAGTCGTTAGTTAGGGATGAATATAAATTGTATCATAACTTGATCAATATCGTGTTTGACTCCGCTTCTAATAGACAAGGAATTTCATCTAAAAATAAAGTTGCGCGTGGGATTTGCAAAACTAAATTTACAATATTCCTTATACATGAGGTATTCAGAATATAAAATAGCTTGAATAGATATCACTCTGATGATATTGATATTGATACTTTACATAATATAACTACGAGTGAATTAACAATACAGAATAATATCAGTACACAGAGAATTATAGATTTTTTAATTGTAGTGAAAAATATTCCGTAGTCCGATTTTTGTGCTACTCAGAGATGTTTTAACATGATTTTATTTTTTTTTTCCAATGAAATGTTCATGTAACAAATAGGCTAGTTGAAAACTGACTGTGCCATCACATAAAAGACAGTCCGTGGTTAGGTTTTCGACTCGCAACTGTCATTTGATAATTGTCTATAAACATTTAAATACAGAAAAAACGTGTTTTTTTCTATTGTTTCGCTTATAAAATGAACACTAATGAAGCAATCTGGTTTCTTATGGAAAGAACTGTAGGTAATTGAGATACCAACAAATTGGAATGTTTTGAGAACTGATTGGATCATTAGTAACAGGGAAAAACCGGAAAATTTTGCGATCAGTTCGAAAATTCACAAGTCTACCATTTTTCAAGAAAAAGGATTGGTACCTCTCATGGAAGTATTAAATTACGTATACTTTATGTGTGCATGAAAACAGGCACAGTCGGATCATTAGTTTTGACACAATTGCTATGTGACTTTTTTTTCCACTATCTTGCAGTGTGCCTTGATACTCCAGTGATAGTCTGATTTCAATTTCTCAAACAGATTCTAAAAGAATATTTTCATTTTGCGCTACAATGCTGCGAAATGGCTGAAAAATGCTTGCAAACATGACTGAAAACAGCCAAGTCCGCGTAAGCGGTCGAGTAGGAGGCGAGACCAGGATATGAGGGGAATTATTCTAGGGGACGGGTTGCGTGATAGAATGCTTCTCCTTATCTCCCGGTCTCTCCATCTACTGGACCACTCGCCCGTTTTCAGTCATTTCGCAGCGTCGTAACACAAAATACGTTTACATTTTATAAGCAAAACAATAGAAAAAACACGTTTTTGTATTTGAATATTTATAACAAATTAATGAATGACAGTTGAGAGTCGAAAACATAACAGTTCAAAACTAATGAATGTCTTTCATGTGATGGCATAGTCAGTTTCCTACTAGTACCTTCGTTAAAAACTCACTCATTTTGTGCTCTATTGATTGGTGTAATACTTGTTATTACACTGCATAACTCATTGTTATTGATTTTGACATTTTGATTTCGAATTTTTTTATTGTTTCATCCCCTTCACTACCTTCAAATAATTTTGGTGTTCACTGTGCACATGTTCAAATAATTATGACTCAGTACTTCGGAATGTTGGAAACTCGGCTATTTTCGACATTTCCTGTTTTCTTAGCTTTAGCCACCTTTTGTCCTTCTCGGAGAACTCTACCAGTACGTAGGACATTATCTGATGATTGATCCGAGAGCGTAACAACAAAAAACACAAAAATGTTAGCACCAAACCACCAAACAAACCAACACAGCAGCAAACCAGAAAAAAAATTTTAGCTTTATTCTAAAGGCAATGTCATTCGACAAATAAAACATAATTCAAAAGCAGCAACCCATACCGCACCGCTGACGATCGAATCCAGCTGAGTCTGACCAACAACCCACGCTGCCGCTACAGAGTTGCCAGGTCAAAGAAACCATCATTTTATTCCACCAAATTATTTTAAGATTATCAATAACTTTTTCAGAATTGACACCTTGTGATAACTTTTTTGTAATGAGAATTTAATTGACAGAATTTAACAAAATATACTTCTCTACCATCTAGTGACAAAACAAAAATAAAATGTTCTTGGGAACATGCAAATGGATATCATTTGCAACGCTGTCCGCTACCATGGCTTTCTGCCTGAGTGTTTTCAACAAGCGTCTACGTCCCGACTGCAGCAAGTCAGCGATAAGTTACTGTAATAGCTGGAAGTTTAAATGACAAGACAGAGTTGAAAATGCGTTAATTACTTACCAACCTAACCGGACTAATCTTACGTAAACAAATAATCATACAAAATGGGTACAATACAACAACCATTTATACAAATTTCAGTCGTGAAGTAGACGCAATGTTACATAAAGCTTCATACAGCCGGCCCTGAGTCATTTTCGAAAAATTGCTAACAGGAGAGGTCCAGATTTCTGTAATCACGTATTCTGAAATAATTCTCAGTAACGGTCTCTTCATATCGACAATTTTCGGATAACAAATAGTTGTCTTCGCAGGGATATCATTATGACCTCCACGAAATACGTCAATTTGACGTCATGAAATAAGACGTCATTTTGAGGTCTCATTTTGGTCGAGGACGTTACGGACCAGCAGGGACTTTAATAAGACGTCATTAGGACGTCATTTTACTAACCTGTGCTACCTGGGATAACTTCACAATCACTTCGACCTATGAAATCACTAAAACTTCAAATTAAATTGGAAGTTCCAGAAATTTGGTATGGGGTTAGTTTATCAATAGACGAACAGGTATCCAATGAGTTATGAGCCTTACTTTGTGAAAATATAAAGAAAATCCGGTTCAAAGAATTTTCCGACGCTTTTCCGGCACTAACTCGGAAAAAATAGAAAAAATATAAAGAAACCAAAAATGAAGCTAGGAGAATTGGCAACGAAAAAACTCCCCTACACTTTTTCCGAAAAATCCCACGTTTGATTGAAAAGTTGAAAAGGAGAAAAAAATGTATCCACTCCTACTTTTGATCGAAAGTAACAAGGTAAAAGATTTAAAATTATTTCGAAAATGTATTCTTTTTTTTACATTTTTATGATTTCAAAAAAAAATACACAAGAGAGACCATTTTGGTTTACATTGAGAAACTCAATAGATTTATTTTAAATTATTCTTCATCGCCTAGTTGTCTCGGGATCTATATCATAAAGATCATCTAGCTCTTCTTCAATATCTTCATTCAAGTTCTCTTCAGCGTCACAAATAGTAGTCATATTACTGCAACCATTGTTACCTTATTCACAATATCATGACCTCATTCACAATAATTTTAGTTATATGAATTTGACTTTGAATGTTCTTCTATTATAAATCTGCTCACAATACTGCCAAAAGTAAAATACACACTTTAATCTTAGTTGAGAAGAACCTAAAAACCCACTTCGGAACTGACTTTTCACGCTGGTTTGTTTACACGCGTGTTGGGAACAGACAACTGCAACCAGGAAGGGCATGCGCAGAACGCGTCAGTCCGAGCTATTCAAGAACGTGGTTCCAGTCTGCCACAAAACTCCCTGAACGACACAAAAGAAACACCTGGCCTTTGAAAACCAGTACACGGAAAGATATATCACTATATGGGATTTGAAGAGTGAGACTTCAGCTTTCATTTCCCACCGAGAACGTATTCAGAATAGTTGAATACAGAAATAACTAGGAGAAAAAGTGAACATATGGATTTTTGGCTGAATGTTTGAATAAATTATTTATTTGATTTTTTCGTGCTATAAATTCACAAGGTGAAAATCACAATTGGTTCTTGATGAATTTTGGATCATTCCGGAATTTTTAAAAAAATTTCGCAAACATCGTTCTCTTCTAAAAAACACTCGAAAAGTAGGAAAATTGTAACATCAAAAGAGTGATTTTACTCAGTAAATGTCAGAGACTGATTTTTCAAAAACGAGATCAGTAGGGCAGAGTTTCGTTAGCTGAAATCAAATCTCATAGTATGAGCTTCAAAACTGGTAAGGGTCTGCATGAGATACTGGGTGGATTTTCCTACAAACATTTGTATTAGAAAACCCAATAATTCATGATGTATAAGCCTCTGAAGAATTAAGCTAGCCACTCGCGCTAGCGAAACGATAGGAAGATATTCCAAAAAACGACGGCCTTCAAACAAGAGTGAAAATTGTGACACTTTCCTGGTGGCTTACTAATGAATGACCAATGAATGACACCAATCGAATGGTTCATCGATTTCTTCAATTGCATCTATTTTTTCTATATTTTCTATGTCTTGTATAACGTTCTTATTTAGGTTCAGTCAATTATGTAAATAATATTTGAATAACACACTACCTCAATACCCTGTATCCATTCATTCAGACATAAAAGCAAGTTTATGATATATCTGATATCTATCTTGGACCACCTTGTACTTCGCGAATTTTCTTCCAGTCACGGTGTCCACTGGCTGCCTGATAGGAACTGGAAGTTCTGCATTCTTTCCAAGCCTGACTCGCAAAAAAACTTATTTTGAATCGGGAACGATCTGAAACAGTAACAGTCATCAGATAAAAGTACCTCGTATTCAAAAAGAAAAACCATGGACCGTTCATAGACACTAATACATGGTGAAAAATGCTGATAATCAGCCCTATGTTGTATCACTTCCGTTACGTTTAGCGGTCAGACGTTATTCCAAATTAATGGCAATTTGCCTTAAGTTGGCATAACGTCTTACCGCTAAACATAACGGAAGTGATACAGCATGGGGCAGAATGTTTCAAAATTAACCGTTGTGATTTTCTGGCCGAGTGAATCCACTTTCTACTAGCCGCAGTCGTTAGTTAGGGATGAATATAAATTGTATCATAACTTGATCAATATCGTGTTTGACTCCGCTTCTAATAGACAAGGAATTTCATCTAAAAATAAAGTTGCGCGTGGGATTTGCAAAACTAAATTTACAATATTCCTTATACATGAGGTATTCAGAATATAAAATAGCTTGAATAGATATCACTCTGATGATATTGATATTGATACTTTACATAATATAACTACGAGTGAATTAACAATACAGAATAATATCAGTACACAGAGAATTATAGATTTTTTAATTGTAGTGAAAAATATTCCGTAGTCCGATTTTTGTGCTACTCAGAGATGTTTTAACATGATTTTATTTTTTTTTTCCAATGAAATGTTCATGTAACAAATAGGCTAGTTGAAAACTGACTGTGCCATCACATAAAAGACAGTCCGTGGTTAGGTTTTCGACTCGCAACTGTCATTTGATAATTGTCTATAAACATTTAAATACAGAAAAAACGTGTTTTTTTCTATTGTTTCGCTTATAAAATGAACACTAATGAAGCAATCTGGTTTCTTATGGAAAGAACTGTAGGTAATTGAGATACCAACAAATTGGAATGTTTTGAGAACTGATTGGATCATTAGTAACAGGGAAAAACCGGAAAATTTTGCGATCAGTTCGAAAATTCACAAGTCTACCATTTTTCAAGAAAAAGGATTGGTACCTCTCATGGAAGTATTAAATTACGTATACTTTATGTGTGCATGAAAACAGGCACAGTCGGATCATTAGTTTTGACACAATTGCTATGTGACTTTTTTTTCCACTATCTTGCAGTGTGCCTTGATACTCCAGTGATAGTCTGATTTCAATTTCTCAAACAGATTCTAAAAGAATATTTTCATTTTGCGCTACAATGCTGCGAAATGGCTGAAAAATGCTTGCAAACATGACTGAAAACAGCCAAGTCCGCGTAAGCGGTCGAGTAGGAGGCGAGACCAGGATATGAGGGGAATTATTCTAGGGGACGGGTTGCGTGATAGAATGCTTCTCCTTATCTCCCGGTCTCTCCATCTACTGGACCACTCGCCCGTTTTCAGTCATTTCGCAGCGTCGTAACACAAAATACGTTTACATTTTATAAGCAAAACAATAGAAAAAACACGTTTTTGTATTTGAATATTTATAACAAATTAATGAATGACAGTTGAGAGTCGAAAACATAACAGTTCAAAACTAATGAATGTCTTTCATGTGATGGCATAGTCAGTTTCCTACTAGTACCTTCGTTAAAAACTCACTCATTTTGTGCTCTATTGATTGGTGTAATACTTGTTATTACACTGCATAACTCATTGTTATTGATTTTGACATTTTGATTTCGAATTTTTTTATTGTTTCATCCCCTTCACTACCTTCAAATAATTTTGGTGTTCACTGTGCACATGTGAATATGACTGATCCTTGATTTGTAAAAATTTTTGCAATAAAAATGCATTGCGATAAAAAAATCATGATTATTTGAAAATACGATAACAATGCATTTTGAACTGTTCAACTTTGCCGCCCTCTATGTTTTTCTTTAGTAAAGTGGAAAAATCGTTTCAGAAATCTTTTACGTTTGACGAAAAGTTATTTTAATCGATTTTCGTCACTCATAACATGATGCCAGACTCAAAAAAATGTTCAGTTGAGCCAACTCCAAAATAAATCAATCTTGAGATTGTCAGCGATTTGCACTCCATGAGTACTCTCCGTGCTGTTGCAATTTTGTTTAAAAAAATACTGAATTGAGAACCTTTTCAATATCCTAAGTTATGCGATATGACTGAAATAATTCTCCATCAACATGTTTCAAACTAACTTCCACAATATATCTGATGTTCAAGAATTCGCTATTTACTTGTTTAACTCAAGTATTTCGGAATGTGTAAAGTAAGATACGAAAAGTTACATTTCTCGGGACGATTAACTCTGCGAAGATTATGCGAAGTTTCGTGAAGCTCGTGAGATACCGTTCAACTCTCCCATTGTCTCTCCCTCGCACCTGCTTTAGTGGGATCATACATTTCCATGATTGGGTGACTACTAATGTGCCACGCTTTAGCCAATGAAATTATTTAATTAGTACCTATAGTTACAGTGTTTATTGGCAACATTTTTACTTTGGTATAACTTTTTTCGACCTATTGCGACACCGTTTGTCTCCTACTCTTTTTTGTTTCGGGGGCGTATTTCTTCTAAGTTTTCCGAAATACATAGTTTTGATGACATATACAAAACTTATAGATACTGATTGTTTTTCTACTATACCCGAAAATGCAATTCTCTGATAAAAAAAACATGGGTCACCTCCAACTCAGACATGTCGGAAAAACGACTATAGTAAAATATATCATTGACCAGCTGATTTTCTCAAGATTATAATATTGTCTGACAAAGACTATTTTTCTATTTTCCAGTCTGATGCATCAAAAAATGTAGATTTCACAACACTCTGAACTGTATCTATATTTTGAACATGTTTAACTTTCGTATAGGGTCACATCTCAAAGAAATAATAATTTCTAATTTCCTCTTTGTCACACAGACATTGAGTCATATGCACCTGTGAATGAAATATACTCTATATGTTAAGAAATGAATTAAATGAAAACCATCGCCATCTAAAATCGGGTGATGAAGGTCATCTCAAACCAACATTCACTAAACTATCAACCTCACTTTTCAATAACAAGGAAGTTCACAAATCATGTGGCCCTATTTTCATTAAAATTATTCTGCAAAACCTTTCCTGCAGTTGTGCATATGGGAATCACATCTTCTGAGGGATATACCAACGAGGCACATTTATATTTTTGGTTGATAATCGACAACAAGAAGTCTGCTTTATCCCCCATGAGACCTCCAATACAGTCCCTATAAACAGTTTGAAATTTTTGTAATTTCATGAATAACATATCCAGACATACCCTGGGTGTCCACGGAAGGTGCCGCGCCCCTATAACTTTCTTTTTTGAAGATATTGGAATGCAATTTGAAAGATCTACACAAGACATAAAACTGCGTTTTTTGACGAATAACTCGAGCTCATACAACTTCCGGTTTCACCAGAAGTGACTCAAACTTTCGATTATTATACTCAGTATATTTTCACCTCTCTTGTCTCCACATGACATTTTGAATACAACCATGCATCGTTTATCACTCAATGTTACATTTTAATCAATAGGTAACACGTGGTCGTATTCAGTATATCATATGGAGACAAGAGAAGTGAAAATACACCAGGTGTCTCATTTGAAATTCGATAGTTCATGTCACTTCTGGTTGCATGAAGTTGAGTTACTTGTCAAAAGATGCAATCTTATACAGATCCTCCAAATTAAATTCTATTATCTTCGAAAACAAATAACTTTCCGCGGACACCCGGTATATGGCTCTTTCTTTTTTATACGCTGTCAAATTAGTACCCAACACATTGTCATGAAAAAATTTGGTAATTCTATGTCACCATCTTCCTCCGTTATCCGTTCCCTGCCACATGATTTATATATTATTTCACTAGGTGTCACAATTGAAATAGTCTCTAATGGACTACAACTTCCCCTTAAGTTCAAAACGAAAATATCACCGAGTATATCCAGTAGGGTATCATTTATAAGGGTACGTAAATATTGTTGTTTGTTGTAGTTATTGCCGTCAACCGATTGCACCCCTACGCGCAACACTCGGATGTCTTCGAGAGACTTGTGTGAGCTAGGGAAGATGCAGCCCTTAGCAGTTAACGTGTGATGCCATGAACGAGGCTTTGAAACCTCGACCCTTCGCTCCAAAGGCGAACGCTCTACCACCACGGCCACCAAATTGAATTGGTAACTTCGACAGTGAGAGAAATACGGCCCTGGTACTTGACCACTCCCCTGGTACCCTGACCACTACCCCTAAATCCATAACAAACTTACGGGAATAAATGAACAGATTACATATCCATCTAGTAAACTGTACTACAGGAGTATTTGCATTGATTCCAAACACACCGTGACATTTTAGATCGAAGCAGTTCACGATAAACACAATATAAAACTCATTGGTGAACAAAATTTCACTTTGAACCAAATTTAAACTCAAGAAGTCAAATTTTGACAGGTAATCACATAACTCGAAGCAGGTTCGTTAAAGGGGATAAACGATTTGATTGGCTTTGGAGTTGGGATTCCGATGGAAATTGGTAGGCTGCACAATTGATCATGTTCTATCTCTTGTTCCTTCAATCCAAGCGTATGACGATGATTTATTTCCGAAAAAAAATTAAATTCATTGAAAACATAGTCAGGCTCGCGGATTATCTAAACTTGAGAAAGTATATTAACACGTGTAGCGTCTTAATCTGCTTCAGTCTGAATCTCTCATGAAAGAGGATATATGGTAGAAGTGAATACCAAAAAAAAAGCAGAAAAAGTTGTTTTGGATGCCTTGCAGAAGCAATCAATAAATTAAATTACGAGTCTAAAAATACTGACTCACTGAGAAACTGTGGAGAACATTAATGACTCATATAATTTCAGTTTGAGTTTTGTAGTTAGTAAAACCCGATTTGGAAACAATTGTCTGAGAACGTTGTAGGAAGATAGAACCGAAAAAATCGACATGCCTGGTAAAGCGGAGCTCGAGATGGGGCAACAAACCTAAATGTTTTAATTCAAAGAAAGAAGATAGGATGTAATTTTAAATGTGAATTTGAAGAAAATTTTGTCTGACTACTCTGTCTCTGCTTGGTCCAAAAAGCATAACTGCCGATTTCTTTGAGTTAAGATTCAACTCATGGGCTGTGGAGATATTGAAAATAGCTTGTTGGTCACGATTCATATGAAGTTCGGCAGCGTTAATATCATGGAATTGAGATAAGAAATAAAGATAGTATCGTCAGGGTTATGACGTGAGTTACTTTTTTCGATATGGTAGTTATTGATATATACAATGAAAATCAAGGGGCCAAGAACAAAGCCTTGTGGAACGCCTTCATTGACATATAACTCAAGCCAATGCTTTCCAAAGATACGAAAGAAAAAGAGATGATCTTAGTATGAAAAACATGTCTTATTTCGAAAACTGCAATGGTATTGAAAAACAATTTCTCTTACAGGTATCTTGGGTTCGCAAACAGGACTACCACCTCCTTACCGTAGGTCTGACGACGTACAGTACTGACGACCGCTTCATGGTGGAGCACGTCCGCCACCTCCAGAACTGGGGGTTGCTCATCAAAAAGGTGCAACCGTCCGATGCAGGGATGTACGAGTGCCAGATGTCCACCCATCCTCCTACCAGCATCGTCGTAGAGTTGAGAGTCACAAGTGAGTCAGTTTTAAAGTGCATTTCATGATCGAGTGAATTATTTGCTGCAGCAAATCGAGCCATTTATTGAAACAAGGAACTTTCACTAACTCCAAACTTTTAAGCCAGTAGAGAATGGTACATCGAAAGCAATAGATCTCAGTTTGCAACCTGTTCCGAAGTCCGGAATATTGTCAAAATTGCAATTAACGTGAATATTGCTGTATGCTAGTTGAAAAAATGTCGAAAGTTCTGCAAACCTAGAGTAGTATTCAATGTATTATTTCATATCACGAATCACGTTTGCAAAAAATTTAATCAAGAACCGATGTTTTTCTTTGATATACCACAAGAAAAAATTCCAAAATTTCTGCAAATTTGACAGACATCAGAAAATATTCCAAATAGTTGTACAGTTTAAGTACAGTTTACCTTTTACGTTGTCCGGAACATGTTCATTTATATATTTTTTTGACTCGTGGTCATTTTTAAACTCAAATTGGTCTCGGAATAATTACAAAACATTTGAAAATTTGTGGAAAATTTTGAAAACATCTATTCTGATGCATTAACAACTTTACAACCTTGTACGCGATCCGGAACTTCACGCAATTAGAAAGAGTCTATTTTTTCAATCAGATTTTTGCAAATTACATGAAGTTCCGGATCGTGTACAAGGTTGTGAAGTTGTAAGTGCATCAGAATGGATGTTTCCAAAATTTGCAAAAAAGTTTCAAAACTTTTGTACCGAGACCACCTTGATAAAAAAAAATCATCACGAAATAAAAAAAATATATAAATAAACATGTTTCAGTTTAACTGTTCCGAATATTTCTCCAATGTATGTGTCAAGTTTACAGAACTTTTAAATATTTTTAACGAGTGTACAGCAAAATTCACGTTAATTGCAATTTAGACAATGTTCTGGACTTTGGAACAGGTTGCAAAATGTTATAGTTTGTTTTTGAACCTTTCCCAAACTTTGATTCAAGTTTAAAAACTTTTGGAATTATTGTGAATCGAATGTCAATTTCTACTGGCCTATTTCCTGTAAAATGAAATGAAGTCTAGAAGCATTTTGCTATCTGTAACTCGTGATTGGAATTATTCATTTTCTTGGAGTAGATTGATCGATTGGTGATATAGTCATGCAATGGACAGACGGAGTTTTGAACGAATTCATAATTGAGTATTCTGAGGGTAACGTTGAAAATTCTCACATGAGAGTGTTCAGTTTTCGTTATTTTGACCTAGAATAAATCATCTGCTAATTCGAAAATATTTACATCATGACTATCTGATTGAAAGATATAGCCATCCAAAATATTTTGTTTAGAATTCTTGTGGAAAAAAATGGGCTGAAACACACATCAAGAAATGACAATGAAACCAATGCAATAATAACTATTTTTATATTCAGACTGCAAAGTGAAAAGTTCGCCTACTCGACAAAGAGAGTACCGCGTTATTATATGTTTCATACAACTTATTTTAATCAGTATCTTTTATAGGTATCGTTCCGGCACCATACTTTTGATTATAACACCCGAAAGATATAAATACAGTTCAATCAACAGATTACTAAAAATATGAAACATGAAATAAAAATAAACCTAAGTAAATATGAACACAAAGTTGTGATCAAGTTTCTTCCGGATCATAGAAGGGAACATAGGCATCACTGCTTACGAGGGATTTAGATGAAATTGGGGACACATTTGAATCATTATATACATGCCACGTGCTCGAATACGGATGTTTACAGTAGGCTGTGTAGTGCCCGCTACAGGTATTCCCACTATGATTGAACAAAGCATACAGACTATAACGACAAGGAGCTACGTTGTCTGCTGCATAATTACTCATGTCCAATCCCTCTAAAGGAAAGTCAATGTTGGCATTCAGTTTTCCTCGAAATCTGTCTGTTAGAAAAAAATGTTTTAAATGGAATACTAAAATTTTCGGGAATTTTTGAATTGATAAAGATTTTATGCACTTCCTTCTCTTCTTGCACTTCGCACATGTCGGCTTCTCGTCACCATCCAAAGTTTTTTTCTGTATGAATGAATCCAAACATTGTGATAGTCCTAATCGCCCTGTTCTTCGAGGTATTGGTAAGGAAGGTCCCAGAACGGATCGAAGGAGATTGAACAGTGACCACAATGAGTACATTTTAATGTAGATTTCAACAGACCAACGAAGGTATCTACAATTTTGGAATTGCTCATCCTCAAATATCTGGACCATGACTCATTCGCCTTCTCCTTGTCACTTAAATCATCATCTATCTCAGTCATTATGTGTTTTGGCTTCTCCGTTACTCTATTCACGTCTTCATGTAAGCCCTCCAAAAGGCATCTTAAAAACTCCTGAACATCTTCCTGGTCATAACCGATGAAACGAGGAGCAAATCTTTGGATCTCATTTTTCAAGAATAGAGTATTTACAACTGGATCTGACGAATCTTCTGACCAAAGTTCCTTGATCACCTTGACAAATGCAGTGATTAAAGCTTCCTTTCTAGATGTGCTAGTGTTTAAATTCCTTATGTTGGCGTCTCTTTTACATAGATAAATGTAAATGCATTATTCTTGAGAAAGATTATTGCATCGTCTGTTGTTGAGAGTTGTACTTTGATGTCTGATTTTTCTTCAAACTGACCTGTGGACCTTTTCAAAGATACATTTTCAGAATTCATGTATGTCAGGCACCAAACAGGTATCTATTTTGTCATTATGATGCATAAGAAGAAGATTCCTCATATGAGACATGGCATTTGTTAAGGTCGAAAGCAGAAATGGATATGAATGAATTGCGGAATGATATTAATGAAAGTCTTAGTGCAAATTTATGCAACATTTCCATCACTACAGTCCTAATCGCAGACACTGTCTCAGTCATAAAATCAAATTAAAACTGTACATTTCAGTAGGAGCATTTATTGTGTTTTGAGAAAAAGTAGCCAGGAAGAGGGTACTCTTATTGAAATGATTGAAAACCGTCTCTCTTAGGAATAAAATGACAATAATGGCAGTGTTCTCCCAAGTCAATTTTTAATTTTCAAGCTGATAAATGTGATGCATGAATATAAAAATTTCTTCAGACAACGAGTAGAACTAGGACTATGATAGTGATTTTGACTATGAAAGCAATATATTTCAATGAATTACTTGATTTTCCTTCAAATATCTCTTTATTACTTAAAGATTCAATGAAAAGAGAAAAAAAAATTCACAAAAAAAAACAAAAATTACCTATCTTGTCATATCTTTTTGGGAATTTTAACTTTCCTCAGATAGAAAATGAAAAATTGTCAATTCGAATAAATCTATACATTGAATTAAAATACTTCCGTTTTCCGAAAATAATGATGTTTTGGGAACTATATCTTGATTATCATAACTCGCTTGAAACTCTATTTTTATCAAGTTTGGAGATGAAAAGATTTGTTTCTGGAAGAGTTAAGTGGAATCTACCAAGACATCCTGCTGCTTTTAATTATCATTCTGTTATTTCTCCTCTATTCCCTGAGAAAAGGTAACCATGTGCTAACTATTTAGACTGAGTTGGTTGGAAAACAGTTCGTCCATGATAGAATGCAGACAGTTTTCTTCAACTTTCTCCTCTGTTGATATGATTCTCTCATTAATGTTTTTGTGTACATCCATTCCATCATAGATCGCCATCAGATGTGAGAAAATGTTCGGATATTTCAAAGCAGTTATCCTTCTCGATTTCTTATATAATGTTCTTTCTCACCCACAATCAATGATCTTCATGATTCATGATAACTTACACCACAATTTTTGGAACACTCATCAGTGTTTTTTGGTTTGGTGTGTCTAAGTTTGATCTCAATGTATTGGTTGTCTTGAATGCTGTTCTTACATAATAGCTATGGCCAATCCGTTTCAACTTTTCAGTCTTTTTGCAAAGGGAATTTCCCATCACTTAGTGAAATTGTGCAAATAATAAGAGCGATAACCAAATAATAGGCTACATAAAGCATCCATCGTTACACGCAAAAAAAATTAACAGAATTTTTAATCTTCCTCTTTTTCCGTTTTCCCTCGAGGAAGTATCATTGGAGGACAATGAGATCCATTAGTAGATGGCGCCACTCCGTTAGGATGAGATGTAGCAAGTTCATGTAGGAGGGGAAAAGAGAAAGAGTTATAGGTTATCCAGCCATCTGATAGAGGTACAACTTCGCAGGAGCCAGTTTCAATAAAAGTTTCAGGGATGGCTCTCACGATTTCATTCAACGCATTCTGTATATACACTGATTGCCTGTATATCTTTAGACAATGGCATTGCGTATTTTTAAAGTTCATTTGGTACAATAAGATGGTATCTAGAGTTATTTTCTCTTATTCACATGAACAAACCTCTGAGCATTCTTCAGTTACCCAATTATAACATAAGAACACAGTATTTACTAGATTCAGCTTCTTGTCGAATAGATGCAATTGTGGACAAATGAAAATAGCAAAATTTCGAGTTAACAAGTTCTCACATTTAGGCAAAGATATGGTAGATGCCTATGATTAGTTAGAAATTGCCCTTTCTATGTCAAGAAATGCTGTGAGTGCAATCTGTTCATTTTTCTCAATACTGCCAACTAAGCTGGGAAGCCCCTCCTAACAGGACTTTCAAGGCGTTGGATGTTCTGACTGTGTAAGATAAAGAAGAGGATCAACAACGTAAACCAAGACAACCCTAGGAATGAAGATTGAAGCCCCATTCCATGGAGGAACGCTATCTTTTGAACAGGATCAGGGTTAGAGGAGGCAGAGTCACGACAAACTCTACAGCACTGCATAACTGTTAGGAGCCCGGTTTCTAGAAAGCAATGGAAACAATTCCAACAGTCTCCAGGATTTCGTCAACATATCAAAGTATGGGTCTTAAGCAGACGCTGCATCAGTTACCGAAATCTAGATGTTCTTATGTCAAGCAGGCGGACAAATCATTGAGAATGCGATTAGAATTTTTCAAAGTACAGAGTAATCTGTATCGGTGTATTAGAGTAATTAAATTCATTTTTTCTTGTACAGTGAATGACTAATCAATTTGTTTGGTATTTATATAGCCACGAACCTCATTTTCGTAACAGTATCATTATCTTCACATAGATAAATGTAAATGCATTATTCATGAAGAGATTTGTTTTGCTATTTGGACTAATTAACTGGTCTGAAGTAGCCCACTACCAAATTCACTCAACAACAATCTATTCCTGAATTATTGAACTAGTTCCACACATTAAACAAACGTTGTTCTTTGTGTGTTGTTTCCATAATAACGTGTTTGGTTGCATTGAGTTTTTTTTCCTGACGAAATAATGTGAATTAAAAATGTGTTATATGCTTTCACCTCGATTTCTTCCGCTGCATTCTCAACGAATATCTTTTTCCAAAACGCAAAATGTTCCCATGGAAGCAGTTAATCTATTTATGCTTCACGTCAGATGATATTGCATCTGCTGAGTGTATTAAGAAACTGGACTTCAACTGCCTTCCTGCTACTATGAAATATTCTGTCAGGACTACATCTTGTCTACTATCCCAAAATTCCTGCAAATATGAAGATTGTAGATATGGTTACCTTTGTAAATCAGAAAATATTGCGTTAGGGATGGAAATGAAAGAACTCCTGGCGAATGTGAATTTCAATATTGATTTTTATCTCCTGCGTAGCACCTACGAGGATATATTGAAAAATTCTTAACCTACTATAGAACCAAACAAAATTTCAATGTCAAAATATTTTATACTCAACATATTCTCCTCCTAATTGGATACATTTATTACAGCGGACCTGCAACGTATATAGACCTTTCAAAAAAAATTTTTCTTCTTGCTCTGCAAACCAGACCTCCACAGCTTTTATTACCTTCTCGTTGGGAGAAAATTTACGACCTTTTAAACTTTTTTTCAGTTGAAGAAAGAGATGATAGTCGGACGGAGCCAAATCTGGTGAATAAGGGGGGTGTTATAGTAATTCAAACCCTAAATCACGAATTTTTTGCATGGCAACATGAGGTTTATGTGCAGGGGCGTTGTCCTGCAGAAACAAAACACCTTTGGATAGCTTTCCGCGTCTTTTCTCTTTAATTTTTTCCCGTAGAGTGGTCAGTAATATCGAATAGTAATCTCCAGTTATTGTTCTACCCTTATTTAAAAAATCAATCATGATTACTCCATGGCAATCCCAAAAAACTGAAGCAAGAAGTTTTCCAGCAAATTTTTGGACACGAAACTTCTTAGGTCTTGGAGAACCGGAGTGTCGCCTTTCCATCGATTGTTGCTTTGTTTCTGGATCATAGAAATGTACCCAAGTCTCATCCATAGTAACAATTCGGTTTAAGAAGTCTACATCGATTTCAAATCGAGCACAGATCGAACGCGATGCTACTACCCTTGTACGCTTTTGGTACACATTCGAACATTTGGGGATCCATTTTGCAGCAATGTTTCTCATGTCCACATTGACGTGAACTATGTGATGAACGCGTTCGTATGAAATATTCAGTGCTTCAGATATCCGTTTTAGCCCAATTCGACGGTCTGTTAAAATCATGTCATGAACTGCATCGATATTTTCGGGGACTGACACAGAAACTGGCCTTCCCGATCGGTCATCATCTTCATTGGAAAATTTACCTCTTTTGAAGCTTGCAGTCCAATTTTTCACGGTCGCATACGAAGGACATTGATCACCAAGGGAATTAAGCATATCTTCGTAAATCTGCTTACCTCTTAACCCTTTCAAATACAGGTACTTGATGATTGCTCGATACTCCAATTTTTTTATTTTCACAATTTCGGTGGACATATTTTTTCTTTTAATTTATTGCGTAACTCTGGTTTACTTTTTTGACGTCAAACTTCACACTGACACTTCTAATAAGATACTGTTCGTTGATATGGTAACACAATATTTTGTTTATGCAGGGAACTGGTCTAGGCTAACTAGATATCAATACATTCTCGTACACCACATCAAGGATACACATTTTGATTAAAGTTAATCCTTCTTTTTGGGAAATAAAAATAATGAATTAGTTGGTGCATAAACATGAAAGTCATCCATCTTACCAATCTCGAATCCGCTAATGCACACCTGAAAGCAGCTATCACCTGAAACTGATGAATGTGTTCCAGGCTTTAAAGCGCAAACCCGACTAGACACATCAACTTTTTCTGCATCGACTCCCTACAGCCCTCACCTGCGCCTCGGTTACAATCCCAAACGGCTTCAGGCTCGGGGGTATCCGAGTTTCGAAAGAATAATTCATTTTGTCGACCTACATAATGCTTGGAGTGCATGATACGTCACTAAAAGACGTTATCTCGCGAGATTGGAGTTTATAATGCGACAATCCAGACGGAGCCATTCAGGATTTGGATCGCAAGCCACACGAGTACCTAAACGATCGGTTACCGAAGAGATGATTTCTATGTTTTGGCTCTCCCGTATTTGGGTAAAAAGTGTTCAAACAAATATTTAAAATTTTGTGTCAATATATTTATTACCTGTAGCAATATTTTTTATTTTGATTTTCAATATATTTATTTCTGATCAAACACAATACAGGGTGGATCACGTTCGATGGTACCTTAGACGTTTACTGATAACGGGACAGGATAATTCTGAAAATTTGGTTTCTCAAGTAGTTGCTCTTGGTCTACAGATCTAAAATATTTTCAGCAGTGCAGCGTTGCCGCTTATACCAGAAAGTAGCAGCATCTTTGTTATTTCAAATGGGTCACCCTGTATATTACCGCATTTTTAAACTTGTCATGCCTTTCTGATCATTTCTGCCTCATTCTCTCATATACCTATCTCTAACGGTTTTTGAGATATTGGTTATTTTCCATATTTTTTGTCCAAAACTCGAATTGAATGTTTATTTCTGCGGTATTTGGATTCTTAATAATTGCGCGTTAAGTTCATCAAGATCATGTACATTGATTCTGTAAAGAGAAGTTTGTTCTGCGTTATACAGGGTCGTTCAAAATTCATGATCTTACTGCTAGATACGAAATGGGTTGAAAGTGCGTTTTTTTAAATGAAACATCCTGTATATTATGAAATATCCTGAAAGATGACTAAATTCCCTTCGAATTGATATATCATGTTCCTATACCTAAATAGCTAGAATTCCGAGATAATAGCAATTTTCACTTGTAATCTCCCAAGTGCTTGAATTATTGCCGGAAATTTTTGGAGTCCATGAATTTTCTTTGAAACGTGCGTGACCTAGCTAAAGTCACCACTATCCAAGACCACACAATGAATCTTTCATATAAATTTTACAAATATCACATTCCCAAGAGTTCACCCACCAGGGAAATAACAAGAGTAAGGGCACACCACAATGAGCCCCGCAAACACGGCGGGCTCATTTACCAAAAACTGGACTTGTTCCATGAACGCCAAGACTAAGCACCAAGTCACCTCTATAGAGGACTGAGACCAGAACCCGTTTTTTTGCTGAAAACTTTTTCCGGGAATCCACAACACCCCTCACAAATCACACTTCTAAAATCTGATCAATCTGACAATCAACCCCTGTATTAGCATAGCGGGAGACAGGGACTAATACCGTGATGTAGGAAAGTAAAATCTGAGTTACACCCGTCAACACCAGCGGGGGTGCCTCACCTGTTCCTCTTGAGAAGCCGAGGAGACACTACATTCAGGACAACGCCGACCCCTGGCAAAAGGGGTCAACGGAGCCCCCCCACCCCAGCACTCCCTCACAACCTGCGGGATCCCCCACGGAGGTGGGCGGAAAATATCAAGCAGAGTTGTGTTGTACATAGATTTCACCGAAATGCAATGTAAATAGTTAAATATCTTAATATACATGTTTTTGAGTTTGAGCTTGAGCTCAGCGGTAGTGTTGCGGCATATGAGTCGCTAGGTCGATGGTTCAATCCACGATTGAACTCAACTTTTTTATTTTTTTTTGTTCCAAATTTAAACACATTTATTGATGAAAATTTTGTTAAGTATTTTACATATCAATATTCCAGTGGTTATAAATAGTTCAGGTGAAACCATCGTTAGTTATTTCTTATGAATTGTTGGATGATTTTCATTTCTCGGTGTGAAATTTTCTTACCGAATCCCCCTCGTGCTTGAATTATTTGACGTAAATTTATCCCGTACATGAATTTTCAAAGGAAATTCATTTACTCGAAAAATTGCGACTTCCCGCAGAGATAAACATTCAATTCGAGCTATGTTTTGGATAAAAAATATGGAAAATAACCAATATCTCAAAAACCGTTAGAGATAGGTAGGTATAGGGAAGTATAAGGCAGAAATAATCAGAAAGAAATGACAAGTTCAAAAATGCTTTAATATACAGGGTGACCCATTTGAAATAACAAAGATGCTGCTACTTTCTGGTATAAGCGGCAACGCTGCACTGCTGAAAATACTTTAGATCGATAAACCAAGAGCAACTACTTGAGAAACCAAATTTTCAGAATGATCCTATGTCCCGTTCTCCGTAAACGTTTAAGGTACCATCGACCGTGACCCACCCTGTATATTTACATTTCAAGCGTTACAGATATAAAGGGTGTCCCAGGAAGATTAGGACAGGGAATATCTCGGAACTCGAAAGTAGTAGAGAATTGTAATTTTGGGGTTCTGAATGAAAGCAATTGGTGCTATTTTTTTTGATATTATGTTACCCAATGAGCATTTTGTTTTCGATCACGTGACATCAGATTCAAAATTGATAATGGGACAACCTGTATATTTTGGCATTTTTATGTTCCTTTCGATGAAACGATTTCAACGAACTATCACACTTGTGGTCTGAAACGATTAATTAAAGAAACACTAGTATTTCCAGATATTTTGTCCCACGCCGTCTGAAACGAGCAATTGCCAAATTATTCAGGCTTAAGGTCACCCTGTATATTTGGGCAGTCCTAAATTTTTTGTGATGATTAAGACAAGGCAAAATTATATTAAACATCCATATTTTTTAAAAAAACGTCGTGGTTCCTGTAGTTCTCAACCTAATCGTTTTAGATCACAAGTGTGATATTTTGTTGAAATCCTTTTATCGGGGGGAACACAGAAGTGACAAAATATACGGTTTTTCCCATTATTAATTGGACGAAGTTAAGCAGAAAATGTCCAACTCAAAAATTGCAATTGTTCAAAATTTCAACTAGAAATTGTGAAATGTGCCCTGTTTATACCAAATAGGTTTACGTAGTAAAACAATGATTCCAGTACTTAATTTTGAAGTTGTGAAGACTCAGTTGAGGTATTCTTTCGAAATATAAGTTTTCACAATGTTATTTGCAAATTTGTTGGTGTGACGTTTTTTTGTGCAAAAGAAGATCCTAGAAGAAATTTTGATAATAAATGTTTTTGTGGGATGGTACATTTCAGATAAATGAAAAATAGTCTTTCTCATAGTTTCTTTGTTAAGGAACAAAATCACGATTATATTTCAAATTCTAAATCATTGATATTAACATCATTTAGAATATTGGGAGAGCTTTTCATAAATTTTACCCTTGGTTCCGCCAAGGATGAACCATTTGGTCACAACTGATCCAAGAAGTCGGCAACTCGGAAAAAGTCTAGTTTACCCTTCCTCGTCGCTGTATGTGCAAACATAATATGCTTTCCACATTAAAATCGGTCATCATAAAAACATAATATGTGTTTTTTTCTTCATTGCCATTTGCATTTTCTTCAACCAGTTGATTTTTTCCTTTTCGGTACCAATTTTTGTATTAAATGTTAGTTGCTTTCTTAAGTTTTTATGTTCCTAAAAACCACTAATTTTTATTTCGGTTATTATGCATGGATTTTTCTCACGTCACAATTTTATAATAATGATATAGTCATGACGTTTATAAGTTGGCACTCGATGTTTCCAAAATCTTTGTCGTGTGGAAAGAAACTATGCCCGGGGACAATGAATTTAAATTGAATAGATTTCAAGTGAGAACTAGCTTGAAGAAGACTGGCCATCATTATGGTTAGGTTATTGCGGTTCTGACATCCACTGGAATCAGGCCACAAAATCAAATGTTCAACAATATTTGGTATATTTCCTACATATCTTAGGAGGTAAGAAACATCTTCCTGCGCTCCTCTATCAGCAGTCCCTTCAAGCCATTGATAGGAAAAACTTTTCTTGAGTTTGCCCCTCTTGTTTCTCATAAAAGATTATATTAGCTGCAATCTGGGACAACGGAAGTTTTTTGAAGATCGAATGTTAAACATTCCAGGTTATTTTCTAATCAACTGTAGCCAGATATTGTTGTAGCTCATTCCTGGCCTTCTGTGCTGAATCGTGATAGGAGTGGAATTGTACTTGCATTAATATTTCATTATGCTCTCCTGTATTTTGCATTTGTCCTTCTGTCATTAAATTTCAAATTCACCTTCGATTCTGTATGTCATAAATTTAAGATAATGAAAGAATGGGCGGTAAAAAAGGCAGAGGTTTGTTTACTACAGCAGTGAGATAGCTTCCTGAATTATGTTTTAAGGAATTTTATTATTCAAACCCCCTTGTCGTTTTTATCTTTTGTCAAGAATACAAATGTTTTCCGGCGTTCCTTCCGTTTTTTCGGTATTTCTACTACAAAACTTGCAAAAAACAGTGTTTCGGCGTTATAAGAACCAAGGTTCCAAAAGCGAACAAATTCCTGTTCGCCTTCGTCCACAGAAGGAACCTATCTACATATTAATGGGCAGTTACAATTATAACCATTAAGAGATTCTTCGACAGGTTTCAATGTACGCCTCTAATTTTCAGAATTATTTTTTATTCAGCTCGAGTGAAAGAAAATTTTATTTTTCGACCTCTTTTCGGACGACCAGAAGTGCTGTTCAGCAATAGTCTTACATCACTCTCGTATTGGATAGAGGTCTCTTCGTGTGATGATGGTTTTAATTACTAACACAATTTGTATTTTTTTCCTTCCAGGCATAGCACTACTTTTATTATAATGTTTTTAACAATCGTATTATAACAAATTTACACACAATCGACATATTACGGAAATCACCAAGATGCCGATTGTAATACATAAGCCAAAATGCCAAACTCATCCAAGTGGTTTGAGCGATTTCAGAAGAAATATATTTCCATCAAATAAGCTATGCAATTCAAATTTAAAAAACATCCAAGCCACTTGAACTTTTTCAAACAATCAAAATACATATTATTTTCACGTCATCTTGGAGAGTTGAAGTGATTCAACTCACTTGGTGCTTTTCAACAGTGAACTCAACGTGCAAATTGACATCAATTTACTTTGTGTAGGCGTTATTCAAACCACTTGAACTTTACTACTACGTCCAATTTTGAATCTGATGTCACGTGGCCAAAAACAAAAAGCTCATTGGGTAACATAATCAAAAAAAAGCTACACCAATTGCTTTAATTTACAACCCCAAAATTACAATTCTCTACTCCTATCGAGTTGCGCGATATACCCTGTCCTAATTTTCCAGGGATGTATAAAAACGTGGATTCCCATATATTAAAAAATTCCATCTAGTCAAGGTCGTCAAGAGATGGCACAACCGACGCGATTTGGTACACGCTCGCTCAACATGGCTAATAGACAGAGTCATTGAAGAGGGTAAATGTTGTCGCGTGATACACGGTTTCATTTCAGGTCCTTTGCTCTTCAGTATATACACAAACAATATAACTATTTGCTTAAAACATTACAAATCTCATATTTATGCGGATGATAAACAATTGTATTTCTCTTTCTATCCCGATGAATAGCCTTTCACTGAAAAATATATCAATGATGATCTCAGAATACTGATTAGGCAGTCACAACTTCATAATTCACGGATTAATCCTACAAAATCGTCCATGATGGTGTTTGGGGAAGTTGAAAAAAAAATAGTTGAAGAAAATGTACATTTCAGAATTGACGATTATAGTTTGATTAGTACAAATTCAGATCATCAAAACTGCCTAACTCTCAACGTCACTTACTTTCCCAAAATAAATCTTTGTGTTACCCTTGTTCTTAGCCATTTCAATTATTGTGATGTGATTTCCGGTCCTTGTTTGGATACAATCGATAATAAACGAATTGAAAATTTCAAAAGTCTTACCTCCGTTTCATATAATATAGTAAAAGAAAATTTGATCCTGTTTCACACAAATTGAAAAGTGGTAAATAGCTCAACATGCAGAATAGGCAAAAAATTTACTCATCAATGATATTCCAAAAATTCCATGAATTTTCATCAATAAGGATCCTGTAAACCTATATACTGAGATAAAGTACAGAACAGACATTCTTCCTATTGATTTGAAGCTCAGAGGACTTATCTCACAACCACCGGCACAGAACTAATTATTTCTGTAGATGATTTTCCTATAACATATATTTTCTATACAACCAAGAATTAGAAATCTCTCAAACTTTCCACTTTCTGAGTCAATTTGACACGTGAACTTCTCGGTACCCAATAAAGTTTTTCTTCGTGTTTTTATCATTTTCAGCATTCAATGTTCATTCTCCCACTTACCAAAACCTTGCATATGAAATGAAGTGTATTTTTTCGAAATCAATTCGATTTTGACACCTTTCATTTGTCACCTTATATTTCGAGGGAGTGGACTTGACATTTCCTAGATTGTTTTCAGTTCCTTTTTGCATGATTACATACATGTGTCACTTGTTACTTTACATTATTGTTTTTGTTATTATTATGCAAATAAACAACATTATTATTATCATCATTATTTTCAGTTCATAAAGTGGATAACAGAAGGCAATGGCATGGATAGTTGTCATCGTGCAATTGTCCCAGTCTGACTTTAATCTTTTAGGTAGGTATTGGACTTAAAAAATTTAGTGTTTACTCAAAAAAACTAATGAAATATTATGAGAATGCATTTTGCATCTATGAGCCAAATTGTACACTAATAACTTCGCCCGGTTACCATATCCTAGAGTCTGTACTAATTCGCGTCGGTTGCGCCATCTCATGACAACATAAAATAGATCGAATTGAAAAATATATTGTTAAAATTGTTAAAATTGTTATTTCCGTCAACCGATTGCACCCCTACGCGCAACCCTCGGAAGTCTTCAAGAGACTTGAGTGAGCTAGGAAAGACGCAGCCCTTACCTTTTAACGTGTGATGCCATGCACGAGACCGATGACCATGCGAGGCTTTGAACCCTCGACCCTTCGCTCCAAAGGCGAACGCTCTACCCACACGGCCCATATATAAGTAGAAAAGTAATTGGGTATAACCCTCAAAATGTTCTGCAACCGTAGACACGTGTTTCGAGCTTAAGCTCTTATCAGTACGGTAAAATCAAGTGCGAAGATGTACAACACTTGGATGTAAAAATAGAAACAAAGGAAGTCAACAACAGGAAGCCAACCGCACATTTGTGGCTTCGGTTAGAAGACCTTGTGCTTACAAGGCAACAACTAACATCGCCACAGAGACAGCTATAGCTACCAGCGTGACAATCCTACCCAGGAAAATACAAATAAGGATAGATTTAGCGAGTGGCAATATATGAAAATATGAGTAGAAAAGTTATTGGGTATAACCCTCAAAATGTTCTGCAACCGTAGACACGTGTTTCGAGCTTAATCTCTGATCAGTACGGTAAAATCAAGTGCGAAGATGTACAACACTTGGATGTAAAAATAGAAACAAAGGAAGTCAACAACAGGAAGCAAACCACACATTTGTGGCTTCGGTGAGAAGACCTTGTGCTTACAAGGCAACAACTAACGTCGCCACGGAGGCAGCTATCGCTACCAGCGTGACAATCCTACCCAGGAAAATACAAATAAGGATGGATTTAGCGAGGGGCAATATATGAAAATATGAGTAGAAAAGTTATTCGGTAATACCCTCAAAATGTTCTGCAACCGTAGACACGTGTTTCGAGCTTAATCTCTGATCAGTACGGTAAAATCAAGTGCGAAGATGTACAACACTTGGATGTAAAAATAGAAACAAAGGAAGTCAACAACAGGAAGCAAACCACACATTTGTGGCTTCGGTGAGAAGACCTTGTGCTTACAAGGCAACAACTAACGTCGCCACGGAGGCAGCTATCGCTACCAGCGTGACAATCCTACCCAGGAAAATACAAATAAGGATGGATTTAGCGAGGGGCAATATATGAAAATATGAGTAGAAAAGTTATTCGGTAATACCCTCAAAATGTTCTGCAACCGTAGACACGTGTTTCGAGCTTAAGCTCTCATCAGTACGGTAAAATCAAGTGCGAAGATGTACAACACTTGGATTTTAAAATAGAAACAAAGGAAGTCAACAACAGGAAGCCAACCACACATTTGTGGCTTCGGTTAGAAGACCTTGTGCTTATAAGGCAACAACTAACGTCGCCACGGAGGCAGCTGTAGCTACCAGCGTGACAATCCTACAAATAAGGATGGATTTAGCGAGGGGCAATATATGAAAATATCTCTAAAATTGTACAACCACTTACCTGAAACATACAAAACTTACCTTACTGTGATAAACTCCATAGATATGATTAAAACATTATTCAAAATATACATCGTTCAACTTGGAAGAGACACCGTACAAGACCTTATCGAATGTTGATTCAAACTACATGAATATATTCTGAAAAACTATTATATAAACAGTATTTAGTTCTCTAGTACACGTTTTACCATTATATTGTGATCCAGTGGTCAGAATGCAGAAAATTTAATTAACGCCACGTACAACCAAATCGGTTTCAGTGGAGTCTATTTTTTCTTTCTGTTTATTCAGAACCAGCAACGGTTCAATGTTTTATTTTTTATGTACACATATTTTTACTTTCTGAATGTTTTCATTAATTAGTTATATACTTTCTGTGGACTTGCAATGTTTTTACTGTAACATTTTTTTACTGAATAAACTTATATTATATGGGAATTAACTTTTTCATATATTTTCATTGCTGGGAATGGGAATATATTGTGCTAGATCAAAAATAAATATATCGGAAAGCAAAATGAAAAATATTGCTACAAGTAATGAATATATTGAAACAAAATTGTATACGTTGAGGTTGAGTGAAAGAGCGGCTATAATTTTTGTTAAAATTATACTTTTTTATATGTATACTTCGAAGCTGAACCCCTCCTATTATGCCACTAACATTATTTCAATAAAAATGTAAATATTTGAAAATTAACATGGAAAATGAAGACGATATTATTATTTATTTATTTACTCATTTATTTTTGCTTCGGTGCCAGGCATGGACTACTAATGTCATTAGCCATGTGTATCATTATTATTTGCAAAATTACTTTTTACCCAAACAGCTCCTCATAGTCCTGGAAGGTTATTGGCAAATCAAACTAGAAAGAAGACTTTTTGAACGTAATAAGTTGACGCCATAATGCCAAATGTCAATGTCAAACATTTCACAGAAAAGAAGGGTTTTGCCACATATTTCATGAAATTCACTGTTACTCATAACCCTCCATCACTGATTAGAACTTGCACCGTTTTAAGTGTTCCGCGAAGTTTTCTTCCAATGTTTTGTTTTAAAGCCATTTTATTAGTTTAAATATTTTCGAATGCATTTTCTAGTGAAGATTATACAGTGCGGCTTTTTTTAGTCCCCCCCTGTTAACTTTTGAACGGTTAAACGTACAAACATGAAAAAAAAGCATTTGGAGGGTTTTACCGATACTACTTTTTGAAACAAAAAATATGGTGAATGCTCGATAGGGGGCGCGGGGGGGCACATCAACTCTAAATTTTTAAATAGCATGGGGGGTCAAGTGTCACATCGTAGAAAAGAAAATTCAATTCTCTTTACAACAATCTAAATATTTTTGAACTTTGTTGAGAAGTTTTTTTCCAATTTCGATTTTAATGCATTTCGAAAATTTCAAGTTGATATGCCCCCAGCGCCATCTGTCGAGTAATTGCAATGTTTCCTGTCTCAAAAAGTAGTATCGGTAATACCCTTCAAAATATTTTTGGTTTCATTATTCCACAACAAACCGTTCAAATTTATCGAGGTTTCAGTAGTTTTCAGATCCGCATTTATATTCGATATTTCGAATTTTATTTGCAAAAAAAATATTAACGAAATTTAAAAAAATTAAATGGTTGTAAAGAGAATTGAATTTTTTTTTTGAGTTGATGTGCCCCCCTGCGCCCCCTGTCGAGCAATCACCAAATTTTTTATTTCAAAAAGTAGTATCGGTGAAATCCTCCAAACGGTTTTTTTTCATGTTTGTACGTCGAACTGTTCAAAAGTTAACAGGAGGGGGACTAAAAAAAGCCGCATTGTATAAGAATGATAGGAAGATTGTCAAAAACTACATGCCGTTGTATGATAGTAGCATTATATCTGCTATTTTCTAGCAACGCTTCTACAAGTAGTACTATGGTGCTGCATCAATTTCATAGCCAAACTAAGATTTCAATCTGAATAGGAGCATCAACTTCATAACGTTTTTATGGTTACTGTCATTCAGTAGTGCAGAAAACGTAATACTAGAATAAACAAGGCAGATGACTACATTTTAGTCTCTTTGGATAGAAAACACCTTGATTTTATCCATTTTCAATATGAAGTAAAATCATATGACGGATTTCGACATTTTTCTTATGATTATCGAAAGAAAACACATACCAACAAATGTATTCACTATAACGCTAATAGAGCACAAATAGTTTGCAATTCAAACAGGGATCTGAAAGAACAATTCAATCAAATGATATGGATATCTCGAGAAGAATGTTTAGCCATATGAATTCGTGAATAAAAACAATATTTCAACAAACAACCAAACAACACAATACAATTATTACCTCATGTCCTCGTATTGTCTGAAAAAATAAAATGCATTGTACATAGGTATGATGAAAGAACAACATTTGAAACAACCAATACGCTGAGATCAATAATGACCCATACGAAATCAAAAAACACTGATGAATGTGAACTATATTGTGTTTACAACATAGACCTTGTTCGTTAGGTGAAAGTTTATAGGTGAAACATCGAGCACATTGACAGAATGTTGATTGATTGTTACCAGAGATATATATTTATATAGTAAGGTCGCTCTGAAAAAAATCTTTACAGATTTCATTTGACATTGTTTCGACTTTTCAGCTGCAAGAACCTGTTTGGAATATGTATCGTTTAAACATTCTTTCAACGGTTCTTGCAAAATATCGAGGAGTTCATCATTTTCCCACTTTGATTATAACATCGCCAATTGAAAGATAGCAGCATCCTAGTTGAAACACAGATTTGATATTATCTCCAAAGATTAAAACTAAATAAAAACAAATGAGGATCAACCAGGATTTGATTCCGTGTTTTTGATTTCCAGCAGAGTGTGTTAACCAACTACGCTATTGATATTTTTTCGAAAACAAGTGACTCTCATCTCAAATACCAATGTGAAGATCTCTTGAATGCAACGTCTGCGTATTTTAATGAGCATAACTTATTTTTCAATACGACAAAAACTCAACTGAATCTTTAGGAATGAGTATAGACCAATATCTCAACTGGAATTTACACTGTGAAACAATAATTTCCAAATTGAGCTCAGTTAAATATATGTTCAAAAGTCTACGATTAGTTTTAGATAAGAATCAACTGAAAAGAATTTTCTACGGTCAGGTTTAATCTAGGAGGCGTTTTGGTGTTTGCTTGTGGGGCAACTCAACCATGAGCAAAAAAGTTTTTATTGTACAAAAATCCATTATGAGGTGTATATTCATGCAGAACTCTTTTTACGACTTATAATATTTTAACCGTGTCAGCCTATACATATGTGAGTTACCTATCTATATTTTTCTCAATAAAAGCGATTTCAAACTCAATAAAGATATTCACAATATTGAAACCCGAAAAAAAGAATTAATACATACTTCTGCTGCCAAGTACAAAACAACTCAAAATTCTCCAGATTTCATGGGCCCTAGAGTATTCAATAATTTGCCATGTTATATAAAATCTGTCAATAAACTGACGGAAATCAAGGAGACCTTGAAGTTGTTTCTATTGAATAAATATTTTTATAAACTAAATGAATATTTTGGCCTAAACTGAGTAGTGATTTTAAAGTGTTTGTGAATTTCATGTACTTTCTTTTTTTTCTTGTGTTTTAGTTTTTACATTGTTTCGTCCTTTTTTATTTTGGTGATTATTTCCTTCGTCTATTAAATATCAGTCATCAACCAATCATACGTTTGTTTCCTGTTTGACAGGACCAATCAACACGTTCTATTAGCGACTATTTACATGATGCACAATAGTCACTGACTATTCAGCATGATACTCATATCAAGGAGCCTGAGCATCTGACAGTACTCTAAATAAATACATATTAAACGTCAAATAAAATCAATCGTGTTGAAACTGTATAAGAGAATGAATGTGGACCTTCTACGGTTAATACTGCAAGTTCTTCAAAAGCTGAACAAATGTCACAAATTACGCATGGTGGAAATGTCACATACAATAATTGTGTTTTTAATTTCAATTGATAAATTATATAGATGGTGCTGTTTTTGGTTAGATTTTGTGCTTTGTTCTTGATATTTTGAATAAATTATTCCAAATTGTTTAATTTTCATTCATTCATATGACTGATATAAAGAAGTAGATTCAAGAAATAATCTTCACAAATATAACACGACCTTGATTAATTGTCGACTATTTTATTGCTGCTAAATTTCTCTTGTATTTATTAATTTTACTCGACATTATTTTGGCATTAATAATCAGAGATGAAAGCCCTCGAGCTTCGCTCTCGGGCTCTCATCAGATTATTAATGCCAAAATAATGTCTCGTTAAATTATTATAAAATATAGTCGAAATTTAAATGCAATAAAAATAGTCGACTATTTATCAAGGTCTTGTTATATTACCCTTGACTATTCCTATACAAAACCTGTTTTTGTCATTTTAAGGAAAACAAAGAATTTGAACTTCACTTCCGAAATTTCAAGTGTTCATGACTCAGCAAAGTAAATATGAATAATGAAAGTGATGTTTATATCTTTAATTCAATATTGATTGAAAATAAGTTAATGACAATGAAAGTTATCTGGAATTGGTTCTGCGGATCAAGATAACTTGATATATTGGAAGAATATTTTGACTGTATGTTAAATAAGATTTTGTGAAATTATCTGATGGATGAGCTCAAAAGATCTCTTAACTTGCAGGTGATAAGCGCGTTGAGTTATGTTGATGACCTAAACGACCCTAAGGGACCTATCGGCAACTCAGTGAAAAAACATCCACGTAAGAAAACGAACTCATCCTGCAATCAGAAATTATATGGGGAATATTACTGGTCACGATTGAGATATTTACTTTCGAAACAATTCAAATCCGGAAGATTTATGTACGGAATTGAATAACTTTTTTCTGAAGTTCCCCCAATATTGATGTCGCTGAATAACTAAATCAAAGAAGCGCTTCTAATGCCACCTCAAATTCTTTATCCCACTGACGATAAAGATATATTATATCTCTCAATGATATGGAATCTGAAAATGTATGTGGCTATGGCAACGTATCATCAGAACTAATGGAAAGGTGTACCCAGTTTCTCTCACCTCATATACTTGATGTTTTCAATTAATCATCAGCTCAGGGAATCTTCCTGAAATAAAAGCGTGTGATTCTGTTTCATAAAAAAGACAATCTTAATAAGATCTTAACAACTATAGACCCATTTCGTTACTCTCTACATTATCAAATCTATCAGAAATAATTGTTCACATCAGACTTTTATGGTTTTTAAATGGCAACAAACTTTTCACTCCAGCTCAACATGTTTTTATGAATAATAGATCTACGTCATCAGCCATGTGCGATATCACACAAATGATTTATGGAGCTCTGAACTCGCTATTCCCTTGGGTTGGCCTGTGATTTCAGAAAGGCGTTTGATATTGTGTGTTTTGAAATATTGCTGCTTAAACTTTCTCATTATGACGAAGTACCACTCAATCTTGGGTCCATTCCCATTTCTGTTGTATATCAATAACTCAACAAAATCTATACCAGATATACGATGTTTGCCGGAGACACCCTTCTTTCATGTACTGGCATCAACGAAGACAAGAGTAGATATAAACTGAGCAATTCATTGTACTTGCTGTAGAGTAAACAACACGAACTCAAACTCTCCAGGACCCCTGTATCTTTTCCTATCACAGATAAATTGTAGAACATAACCAGTTACGATGTCAAATTTGAACGCTTTAACAAATGTTTTGGAATCGTCCTAGATTCTTAATTGAGCTGATATCAGTGAAAACAACATGTTATTCAACTCAACAAAAAATTGAGCTGTAGGGGATCAACGCCGATACGAATCAGTTTACTTTCGAAATTTCTATTCGCAAATATTTGGGGAAAATCGGTGAAGTGGCAGTCTTCTTCTTTACTTCGGAAGTGAGCTGTCAAAATTAATTCGGGACTTTGATGTCAAGATTTTTGAAGAGGAGATTTCATTCGAAAACTATACCTACTCTTCATATTCTCGAAATATTATGCTGCGTCCACAAAAATAGTACTGAATGTGGTTCAATTTCATCCTTTACTCATCACTGCAACGAATTGATCTTCCTTCCTAACAAACTACCTCCAAATTTCAAAAGTAAGTACTCCAATAAATTCAAGAGGTCGACCAAAAATCTCTTAACTGAAATAGGCTTACTTTTCAGTCGATGACTATCTAACTGAAGTTATTTGATGACACAATGTCTAGGCACATCAGAATTTTGTTCATTTCTGTCACGTTTCTGATTGCATGTTCATTTTGCGTGTATTACTACGAAAGGAATAAAACAATTTTGTCCATTTTCCTAGGAAAAAATTTATATTTTCTGTTATGGAGATGATTTAATGATCGAAACTATTCAACAAATCCAGTGGAAAATTTACAAAATTGTGTTATTCTATTCGTAAAAAACATAGATTTCCATAAAATAAATAAGTCGTCGACCAAGATAACTCTGTTAGTCTGTTCTGTTATTGTTTAAATGTGCATGAACTTATTACAAAAACTTTTTATTATACAGGGTGTAAATTAAAAAAATTCGATTAGGATATCTCGCAAAATAAAAAAGTTAGAATAAGGCCATTAGGCACAAAGGCTGAATAGTTAGAGGAAACTAAAACCACCATAATTAAGTGGAGGGAGAGTCACCCCTTAGGCGCGAGACTCCCCAACTCTGAAATGTCAAATGGCATTACCTCTTTTGTGATATCTCAAATAAATGATCTCATTTAGTAGTATTCATTGTATATTGGGTTACATAAATTAATATTGATCAGATGTTCAAAATGCGTTTTATTTTTTAAAGAAAAATATTCTCAATTGAAAATTGAATCAATACATGACTCCAATGGAAATGGAAAAACCCTACGATAAAATTGAAGTTACTTTTTTGTAATTTCTAACAGAAAACAGCTACTTCCCCGGCTAAAGCCACGCTGGACATTGAACTACATCTGATAGATATTGAAAAGGACCATATATAACTTGAGAGAAAAAATCTGAAAGTGAAAATTTTTATTGAATGTCCAGTTTCCATTGGAGATTCTTATCTATGAATGAGATAAGGGAGAATGTTATTCAGAAGTATCACTCACAGAAAATCACTCATTCTATTGATGCGTGAATTGCATCTCTTTCGCTAGGCCTCCAATACATTTTACAAAAATCTATGTCACTAAGATCATCGGGGAGGTCGGAAGAATTGGAAAACATACTCTTCAGAAGCAATTTCACAATGTAATGAGAATTGTTGGACTATTTCTTGTGCGGTAAAATTTTGAAAATACTTTTCTGACATAAAACCTGTCATAGGTATGGCATGTTGATTTCATTGAAAATATGAACAGGATGTTCATAAAGTCAGTTGTGGAATCATCTGCGACTGAAAGTTGGAATCAAGTAGCTATTTTCCATCGTACAAGATAACATTCTAATTGAAAATTGAATCAATACAGAGGAGTCATGTATTGATTCAATTTTCGATTGAGAATGTTTCGCTTCAAACATGAATCCCTTCCAAGAGAGGTTATCTTGTACGATGGAAAACTTCCAGTCGCAGTTGATTCCACAACTGACTTTATGCACATCCTGTTCATATTTTCAATGAATCAGCATTTCATTTTATTGTAAGCAGAGGTATAATCGATTTTCAAATTCCATTATACCATTTTGGAACAATTCTCTGGGAATAAATCTGCATTCTGCAATGATTTGTTGTCGAAGATCTTCTATTGAATCAGGTTGTGTTTTAAATACGACGGATTTTGAAAGTACCAGAAAAACAATTAGGCGTTAGATTGGACCTCTGCGTCCAATCCACTGACCTGGAGAAGTATCTTTCAAAAATTGTCTGACTGCAAAAACGAAGTGAAGTGGTACTCCATCGAGCTGAAAATGTATCGAATTTTCATTCAGGTTTCTATTTCCGTTGATGTCGAATTGATTTTCTATTTGTGAAGCAATGAGATGTTGAATGATGGCGTCCAACATTCCGAAATAAGTATTGCCATTGAGATTGCCATCAATGAATAATAGCCCAATTAATTTGTCGCCTGAAATTCCTGCACAGATATTAATTTTTTCTGGTTACTGCGTGTGTCCTTCCTGGAAGACATGCGGATTTTCGTTACTACAGAACCTACAGTTGTGTTTGTTCACTAAAAACAACAAATAATTGAATACCGATGTTAGCACTTCTAACAATACACAACTAACGCATAACGAGCAACGACCAAAATGAATTATTGAATTTCCCAATTTTTGGCAACAGGCAAACGTCTAGAACGTATCCTTCTGCATGACTTTGATGAACTTTCTTACTGCAAGCTCGAATCAATTATGCTTTCAACAAACGCCATTCAGTGAGAGAGACATCAAACGAATAATGATTCCGTGAGTAGATCAAAAACCACAGAGGTAATTGGCAATTGACGAAATGATTGGTTGTTAGTTGTATTCCACACGGTTCGTTGGAATTACATGAAAAGTCGAAAGCTATTTTCATCATTCCATGTGACTCGTAATGAAAAAGGAAACAGTGGATGTCAGTACAAATATTTGTTATAGTAGAAATGGTAATTGGTTCTTTGTGAGATTTGACGGACGATCTTGTTATATAAAAAATTGTCGTCCATACTTTTAATGAGAGAAATGATTTATGAAGTTCAGACATTCATAAATGTGTTTATTTTGGGGGTCAGGAATAAGAAACAAGAAAGTTTCCACCAGCCTGTGAATGAAACGTCTTCCAGTTCAAGAAAAAAACACCCCTGAAAGGCACACAACGACTTATTTCCCCCACCCTACATCATCCAATTCCCAGTACCTTCCTAGTCTGTGGCCAGTTTTAGATTTCAGACACATTCTGACATATATACGAGGATATTTTGAAAAATTTTTAGCCTACTATACAACCAAACAAAATTTCAATGTCAAAATATTTTATTACCTAACATATTCTCCTCTCAATTGGATACATTTATCACAGGGAACCTTCAACGTCTCTAGACCTTTCAAAAACAATGTTTCTTCTTGCTCTGCAAACCAAACCTCCACAGCTTTTATTACCTCCTCGTTGGAAGAAAATTTACGACCTTTTGAACTTTTTTTCAGTTGAGGAAGGAGATAATAGTCGGACGGAGCCAAAGCTGGTGAATAAGGGGGGTGTTCTAGTAATTCAAACCCTAAATCACGAATTTTTTTCATGACAACATGAGATTTGTGTGCAAGGGCGTTGTCCTGCAAAAACAAAACACCCTTCGATAGCTTTCTTCATCTTTTCTCTTTAATTTTTTCCCGTTGAGGGGTCAGTAATGTCGAATAGTAATCTTCAGTTATTGTTCTACCCTTATCCAAAAAATCAATCTGAAGCAAGAACTTTTCCCGCAGATTTTTGGACACGAAACTTCTTAGGTCTTGGAGAACCGGAGTGTCACCATTCCATCGATTGTTGCTTTGTTTCTGGATCGTAGAAATGTACCCAAGTCTCATCCATAGTACCAATTCGGTTTAAGAAGTCTACATCGTTTTCAAATCGAGCACAGATCGAACGCAATGCTACTACTCTTGCACGCTTTTGGTCAACATTCAAACATTTGGGGACCCATTTTGCAGCAATTTTTCTCATGTCCAAATTGACGTGAACTATATGATGAACGCCTTTGTATGAAATATTCAGTGATTCAGATATCCGTTTTAGCCCAATTCGACGGTCTGTTAAAATCATGTCATGAACTGCATCGATATTTTCGGGGACTGACACAGAAACTGGCCTCCCGATCGGTCATCATCTTCAATGGAAAATTTACCTCTTTTGAAGCTAGCAGTCCAATTTTTCACGGTCGCATACGAAGGACATTTATCACCAAGGGTATTAAGCATATCTTCGTAAATCTGCTTTCCTCTTAACCCTTTTAAATATAGGTTCTTGATGATGGCTCAATACTTCAATTTTTCGGTTTTCACAATTTCAGTGGCTAAATTTTTTTTTTTAATTTATTGCGTAACTCTGGTTTGCTCTTTTGACGTCAAACTTTACACTGACACCTCTAATACGTTATCATTCGTTGCTATGGTAACGCAATATTTTATTTATGCAGGGAACTGGTCTAGGCTAACTAGATATCAATACATCTTCGTTTCATATTTTTCGTATTAGAATTTACTATTCCGAAACTCAAATGATTTCTTCTCAAATCAAATTGACAAATGAATTGATACTTTCTGAAACCGAATTGAGTCTTCTGAAATTTAACTCACCACTCTGAAAATCAATTGATTCAACCCACTCTTGTAAGTGACTAGTCTGAAATTCAACTGACACTTTCTGGAATAAACGTAATGCTTTGAGAAAGCTTGAAGAAAGAACTACTCGTATTGGTTCCTCTTCCGTTTCGGAAATATGAAGGAGCTCTAGAAAAAATTTGTGATGATATCTACAACAACTACCTCAACAACAAACCCTATATTTTGACCTAAAAGGAGCATTCGATAAGATTAATCACAATTTGCTTGTGGTAAAACTTTATCGATTTGGAGTGCGTGGTGTCACTAATGAATGGGTAGCAAATTTTCTGTAAGCACGAATTGTAGTGTACAACCGTAGTCAGTCAGATCCAGTGATGCTGAAAATGGGAGTGTCACAGGGTTCAATTCTCGGTCCATTATTTTTTATAATATTCATGGCTGATATTCAATACATGTGTGATATACTGCAAACAAAACAGTCATGTATGCTGATGATACCAATCAACTGGTAACCGATGAAGAACTTCATAAGTCCATAACAGTTTTATAGTCAACACTAAAACACATTTCACATGATATAGATGATGTTTCTCATGATATTAGTCATCTTATCAAAATTAATCACAATCCAATTGCAGAAGTTGACTTTATAAAATTCCTTTGCTCAAATGTCAAGAAAACGATTACATGTGTCGAGTAACATGACACATACACACAATACCCGTAAATTTACGTTTACCATAATCGAGTGTTGGAGAAGACTCACAAATACCTGGACTCCTCGTAATATTTTGTACTCTTCTTTTACTTATACATATTCTTTCACTATATTTATATTTTATTGTTCAATATGATGGATTGCAGCATGTTGATTATCTTAATTGATTCTTTGTTAGTTGTTGTCAAAGTTCAATTTATTTTTCATATGTGTTAGCGAGAATGAATGTTAGTATATTACTTTGTGACTTTTTCTCCGTTGACTCTAGTCTGATTCGTGATTAGTTCAATTTTTTTTTTGTATTTATTCATCTATCTAGTATGGAAGTGTTTCGCGCCTGGACAATAGAATGTATGTATGTATGTATGTATGTACTAACTTTTCTAGAATTTACGAAACCTGAAGGAACAAGAACTCTTGCTTATGCAATGATGGAAGAACATTGGATTCATTCATTTCCGAAAAAATAACATGAAAAATGTTTCACTGGTTTCCAGTCTCCCTCACGATGATGAATTCGATCCCGACACTGAAAAGCCGGAAATTATAATCGACTACAATAAAACCGAACAAAAATTGTCTTAGAAATACTCGTAGATGGCCAATGGTTATCTCTTCTGAATATTGCTGGAGTTCTTTATTCCTCACAAGTGAACAATAAAATGTCCATATGCCAATTACTCCGAAAACCATCGTCAGAGCCAGTCAAAATTCGTCTTCGTGTCAGAGCATATCGAAGCAATATTCCCCGAACTATGCGATCCAGAATAAATAAAATACTTGGCTTGCCAATTGAGAATTCTCCTGGCAACTCTGGAGAAGTCAGAGGTTACTGTTGCTATTGCGATAGAAAAGAGAACATACCAACTAGATTTTCATGCAAAAACTGTAGTAAATTAATGTGCCTTGAATATATAACTGAAATATGGATATTCGATTTGTTTGTTCATCAGTTTGTCATTATCACAAAAACTTCAATAGATTAATTTTCTGGTTTCATTTTGTTTTTAAATAATTTTGCACTACTGTGAATGAACATTACTAGTAGGCCAATCAATAGAGCATTTTTTTCTTACAAAAATACTAGTGCCGTCAGATGAAAAACAGTCCGTAATTATTTTCTGTTATGTTTTTGACTCGCAACTGTTTTCATTAATTTGTTATAAACATTTAAATAACATTGTTTTGCTCGTAAAAATAAAACTAATGGGGCAATAGGAAGAATTGTAGATAATGCAAACAGAATGGAATGGTTTATGACCCAACCAGATCTCTAACCAGATCAAAAAAAATCAAAAATAAACATTCATGTGGACCAGACGGCATCTCTGGGCACGTGATTGAAAAGATTGCACCCTTCATTATGGCGCCCTTAAGTCACATTATAAATACATCTTTTCAGAGAGGACAGTTTCCTTCGCGACTGAAACATTCTATAGTTTTCGAATAGGTATTCGAATATATAATGTTGGAATTTCTGCATAACTTTCTGAATATAAATAATATTCTAACTAAGAACCAACACGGATTTCGATCGAATCATTCCACCACAACGGCAATTATTTCTTTTTATTCGAATCTTCTACAGTCAGTTGAAGCAGGCGAGAGTCCCAATGGGATCTTTTGTGACCTCAGTCGGGCCTTTGACTGCGTACAACATGGAAATCTTCTGGATAAACTGTATAGATTGGAATTAGAGGTATTCTGCATGAATGGTTCGTATCATATCTTTCAAATCGTACCCAGACTGTCAAAATACAATATTCGAATGAGAATTATGATGAAACTTTTTTTTGTGATCAGTTAGTTAATGACATAGGTGTTCCTCAAGGATCAGTCTTAGGGCCGATCATATTCATTCTCTATATCAATGAGTTGCCTTCTGTATTGCAAAATTCTTTCACTTGTTTGTATGCTGATGATTCTTCACTCCTGTTTAAATCAAAAGATTTGATTGAACTGCAACAGAACATCAGTTCTGACGTTGATTGCCTGCAAAATTGGTTCAGTGAAAACTTATTGTTTTTAAATGTTTCTAAAACGAAAGCAGTATCTTTTCATACTGCCCAAAATACTAACATGGTAAACATTAATATTAAAATATGCGGTGGTGAGATAGAAATGTGTGACGGTATAAAGTTTCTTGGGATTTTTCTAGACAGCAATCTCAATTTCCGTCAGCACTGCGATAATCTCATTAAAGTACTCAATAAGCAGTGTTACCTGCTAAGAAACCTGAAGAGAATTCTAGACAACTCTGGTCTTCTTTTATATTACCACGGGCAGATACAATCAAGACTTAGCTATGGGCTGATTGTATGGGGTAATTCTTCAGCTGCACACGATGTTTTCATGACGCAAAAGAGAATTATCAGAACTATTGCAAACGCTTCACGAACAACATCGTGTAGAACATTATTTAAAAAATTAAATATTTTGCCCCTTTCAGGTCTCTACATTCTGGAAGTTCTGTTGTACATTCATAAAAAAAGAAGTTTTTAAACAAAACAAATCTCTTATAACAATCGTGTCAGAAATGATTTCCATATACCCAAATCACGTTCATCTCTATGTCATAAGTCGTTCGAGATTTTGGGCCTGAGACTATATAATGCACTTCCGGAGTTTTTTTAAAATATTACCATGGAACAAGAATTCGAATATAAAATAAAACAGTTACTTTTTGAAATTAGCCCCTACACAATCGATGAGTTTTTTTCTTACCAACAATAATAAAATATTTTGTATTTTTTGCTTTGTACTAACTCAGATTGTTTTAATGCATTTTGTTAGTTATAAATGTTTTTTTATGTTATTTTTTAAATATGTACATTGTATGTGCATTGCTGTTCTGCTTAGTCACTCGATTGTTTTAATACTTTTTTGTTAGGTCTGAATGTGTTTTGTTATATATTTGTATTTGATATGTACCTGATACTGACTTGTCCAATTGCCTTTGTAAGCTCGTTTTAATGGATTAATAAATACTAGACTTGACTTGACACTAGTAACGGAGGAAAACCGGAAAAACCGGAAAATTTTACAATTTTTTGTAAATTTATCACTCCGCCATATTTTCAAAGAAACAGGGTTTTTCTCTCTTTTATCTCTTTCTTTTCTCTCTTCTCATCTTGTGTTCTTTATGTGTGCACAAAACAAGCTCTAACAGATCATTACTTTTGGCACAATTGCAATTGGATTTTTTTCTGCACTTTTTGCAGCGTTCCTAGATGCTCTAGTGATAGTCCGATTCCAATTCCTAAAACAGATTTTGAAACTAGAACTACAGTACCACAAAACGTGTTTACTCATTTTGCGCTAAAATGCTGCCAAATAGCTGAAAAATGGTGGGAGAGAGAATAAATGACAATTGCGAGTCGAAAACATAACAGAATGTAACTACGGACTGTCTTTTATGTTATGCCATAGTCGGTTTTCTACTAGTATTTTTGTTTAAAACTTTTATGCTCTATTTCTTGGTGTATAGTAAACAAAGTTCAATGTATTTTTGCAAAATCCATGTATGCGGACTCCCAGTCGGCCACGAGTAACTATATACATGATCTGAGCGCGACTAACGAAAGGTTATTATATTTCCGAATCCATTAGTCGGATGTAATGAACGAATAAAAAAATACTCACGAAATATTGATAACTTAGGTTAATGCTCGCCGGTTTCGAGTAAACAGCGTTCAGAGTTGCTAACAGTTTGAAGCTCGTTACTAAAAATAACTATTATAAACCTTCGCTTCATTTTGATGGAAATTTTCATCAAAGCGGTATTCTACCATTATTCTGTTATGAGTTTGAATAATTTCTCCCAGCTCATATAGATGCAGATTAGCAACACACTGAAGTATGATTACTTTCAGTTTTTCGAACGTAGATGGCAGTCAGGGTCAGTCAGTTATGAAGTGACCTTAGCACAATTTATCAACGTACAAAGGTGCTCTAAACATTTCAGTGTCTGTCAATGACTAAAGTCTTCAATAAAGTATTCAGTTCTTCTTATAGCTAGAAAAGTATTTCGCAACAAGCTTTGCATATCGAAACACTTTCATTTCAAAGTTTTTTCAAGATATTTTATAAATAGTATGTTGCAGATTTGCAACATTACGGAATGTGAATGCCGACATAGGCATAATTACAGGGGGCTTGGAGGGCTTGAAGTATTATTTAGTTTGCTTTCCATCAAATTGAAAGCAATTGGTGCCGCCGACACAGGAATTAACATGTTGATATGAAGCTTTCCTTTTATATTACCATGCAACACACACATTTTTAATCTGCATAGAACATAGTGAATACCCAACTTTATGGACGGTTGATGGGATTAACCCTTAACTACTGTGGTACAAGTTTGATGACGGTGCGCGTGTGGTGCGGTCATGGTGACCAAAATATGGTATAACTGAAATTTTGGATACTTTCAATAGTTATGACCCATACATACAATTCACAATCGAAACAGAAGATTCAGATCTCTCAGTACCTTTCCTAGATACAAAACTTATACGATCGATTGATAACACAATATTAATTGATTGGTATAGAAAACCATGCAGTTCAGGAAGGTATTTGAATTTCTTTTCTTATCACAAATTTTCGATGAAAGTGAATTTGTTGAAATAAATGAAAGACAGAGTACTCAAAATTTCTGATATATCTTTTCACAATAAAAATTTGAAAATACTTCAAGAACTTTTCATACAAAATTCTTATCCACCATCTTAAGTTAATAACATCTTGTTTACCTCATTTTTAACAGAGGTTGACAATAGTGTAAGACAAAATATGAATTCTCATAATGAACAACCAGTTGCAGATTTGAATCAAAATTCAATTTTCTATGCTTCATTACGTTACATCAAGGAAATAACACCCAAACTAACCAGAATTTTACAACCATTTGATAATATCAAAATTGCAAATAGAACAGTTACTTCAATAAGACAAAAATATCCAAAAGTAAAAGATAAAAATGATATTTTCTCTCTTTCAAATGTTGTTTATAGCATCCCTTGTCTTGATTGTGAAAAAAATTACATTGGCCAAACTAAAAGATTACTAAATTATAGAATCACTTCTCATAAAAGTGATAGTAGACTACATCCTGAAAGATGTGCTTTAGCAAAACATGTCAATGACCTTGACCACCGAATGAACTACTCTTCAACAAAAGTTCTTGCAAGAGAATCACATCTTTCAAAAGATCTTTCTTAGAAATGGCCTTTATCTCTCAAGAGAATAACCCCATCAATAAACGAACAGATATAAGACATTTGAGTGAAATTTATTCTTTTTTACTTTCTCATGACATAAAACTCCATGAAATTAGAGTAACCGAACGCAGAAATTCAAACCTACACTAAAGTTTATTTGTCAGAACAAAATAATGTCACTTGTCAAATTAATAACTGTCACATTTGACAATAAACAAATAAAGTAGTCTCTATGTACAACTAATTTGTCATTTCGTCCAGTTTCTCAGTTTTGTATTTTTTTAAAAAGAACTGAAAATTCTGCATCACTGATATGTTTATTTAGCAGAAACTTAATCTTGTAAACGTAAATGGTTCTTATAAATAACTTTTATGAACATATATGTAAGCATCCTCAAATAAGATGTGAGTACTTATAATTTTGAATTTACAATCTTATATGACATTTCCAATTGTAGTCTCCCTGATGATGGAATAAAAGATTCCGAAAGCTTGGAAAAAACTTAAAAGAGTTTCCTTTTACATCGCTGCAGGCCCTACAAACAGTTTTACTCTTAACTAGTCAGCGACTATCCTTTTTTTCAATTCTATATATATATATATATATATATATATATATGTTCGGAAAGGTTTCCGCGGTCAGAAATATGTACATTACTAAGTTCATGGGTTGAACCGCGTTGAGAGTTTATAACTCGACGTTTCGGCTCCTGCTTTGGAGCCATTTTCAAGAGTGTGACTGCGAGGCCTCTATCTGCCTACTCCTCGAGTCGTGGTCTTGAGAGATATCAAGGTCTCAACCTGCCTACTCCTTGATCTCAAAAGACGATCCGATGTTGGTTGCACTGTAGTATTTATAGGTGGTTGGCTACCTGGAGGTGGGCGGGTCTTACGGGTTTTCTCGTTTGTCTTGTCTGCTGGTGCCTGCTGTGTAGTTGGAGTTAATGGGATAATAATTGATTGCGGATAAGTTTCGCGTGGCCTGGTAATTACGGTTGGAAGAAGGGGCTTCCAAATGGGGTTCAATTTACGGCTATCATCTTTAATGTTCAGGCAATCAGGCCGTTTTTCGATTTCGATGGCTTCTCTGATAAAACGAGAAGTTCTTGAACGTACTGGGGCGATGGTTTTCGTTTTCTCGAAATCTATGGGGTGACCCGTTTGGATGAAATGAAGAGCTAATGCGGAGCTGGTGTCTCGATTTCTAACTGAAAGGGAGTGTTGATAGGATCGAAAATGGATCTGTTTCGAAGTTTCTCCTATATAAGAGTGGGGGCAGATAGAACAGGGAATTTCGTAAATACCATGGTCTTCGTTACGAGAAAACCCGTAAGACCCGCCCACCTCCAGGTAGCCAACCACCTATAAATACTACAGTGCAACCAACATCGGATCGTCTTTTGAGATCAAGGAGTAGGCAGGTTGAGACCTTGATATCTCTCAAGACCACGACTCGAGGAGTAGGCAGATAGAGGCCTCGCAGTCACACTCTTGAAAATGGCTCCAAAGCAGGAGCCGAAACGTCGAGTTATAAACTCTCAACGCGGTTCAACCCATGAACTTAGTAATGTACATATATATATATATATATATATATATATATATATATACCATACAATATTATATAATTGAGTTTTTTCATATTATTTTATTGTAATAATATGAATTGAACATTTTTTAATGAAAATAAAATATATACAATTAAAAACCAGGCATCTTTTTTACAAAATTTTATTTTCCTGGTTAACTGCTTCTTTTTTAACAAAATTGGATATTTTATTTATCAACAAACATTCAACAAAAAATAATAAATATAAAATGAAACTAGCAATATATTTCGTAGGACAGAGGTATAAACTTACAAAAAAATTAAAAACATTGATAAAAAAAATTATTTTCACAAAAATCACACGATGTAAAAAATTACAAATCAGACTTGCAGTTCATACAGATATATGTTGAACATTCACCTCAAATAGGCTTGGTACACGTGTTACACAAGTGAAAAGTTTTTCTGTTTAGTCATGAAGGTCAAGTGTAGCAAGTTTCTCTTTTTTCAAGTTTCTCCATGGGTACTTCCAGACGTTCTTCAGTAACAAAAACGGCAAGAATAAGTTACACCAATACCGTGCTGAGGTCACTATGACCGCAAAAAAATTCAACTCGATGTAATTCAAAAACAAAAAGTATAACATGTATTTCAGAAAGTATAATTTGTAATTCAGAATAGTAAATTGTAATTCAGAAACCGTAACATGTAATTCAGATTAGTAAATTGTATTTCAGAAACCGTAACATGTAATTCAGATTAGTAAGTTGTATTTCTGATTGTGTAACTTGTAATTCAGATTAGTGAATTGTTGATCAGAAAGTGTGACATGTAATTCAGAAAGCGTGAGTTGTAATTCAGAAAGTGTCAACTGTAATTCAGAAACCAAGAACAACCCGTATTAGACGGAGAGCTGACTACGTAGAAATACGGGTGACTCGGTGCAAAGTGAATTTTAGCATTTATAGGTTCGGGTGTCACAAACGTAGCGTGAGACCGGCCCGCCAGAAGGCACCCCGGAAGAATAACGCGAGGGTAGAGGGTTAAATATGCATTTTTTACGTAAAATAAGTCATAAGGTGCAAGGCTGGAAATTGGCAGAATAATCAGATGTTATACAAATAAGGGGAGTAAAAAATTGCCAGAAGACTAGGTGGAACATAAAAGCCCGCCAGAAGGCGCTAATGTCGTGAAATTTTATATTTTTTTTGAAATATAAAAAAAATTGATACGTAATTTTTTGTAGTACTGAGTTAGTACAATGAAATTGTTCGTACAAATTTTTCGATATCTCGTTTAGTTTTTAGATTTTGATGCTTTTATAAAAAAGTTTCCAAGTCCAGTTTCTTTTTCGATTTTATTTCGTTAACGAATTCTAAAAACTGAAATTTGAAGAGTAGGTAGATTTTGTCAAAAGGTATTTGCTGCAAAAAAAATTGGATTTTTTTCAATAGATGGGAGATCTATCGATTCCTCGGTTTTTTTGGATTATTTCACGGTACATTGATTTTATGGAAAAAATTCATTTACATTTTTTGTAGATTTTCTGAAGGCAATCAAAAAAGATCACCTGATAAATTTGGAAAATTTTGAGCGTTTCCGAGATATTTCGAATTTTAAAAACTTTCAATTTTTTTATTCAAATTTTTCAAGTTTTCTCAGTTTTCCAATAATTTTTTCTGAAATTTTCAAGTTTTGATTTGTTTTCATTTTCCAGCTCTATCCATTTCACTACTAAAAATTTCATTTCAGTCATCGGTACGATTTTTATTCGTGTTTTTTTCTTTTCGGAAAATTGTCCGGGAAATCGTTATGCAATTTCCGATCCTTCTCAAAATCTATACAGACCCTAATTGCATATTGACGCATATCTCAAGAAATCAATCAAGTCAAACAAACAAAACTCTGAACCTTTCTCATTGAATTTATGAAAAACTAATGAAGACCACGGGTGTGAAAGCAGCAACGGTTTTTTTTTTCTTTTTTTTTTTCGCTTCAAGTATAACCGTTGCTCCAGGTTTTTCGACGGAAATGAACTATTGTGAAACTGCTGAATATGTTCCATGTGGTTAAATAATTTGTGAATCAAAAACTACCCCTCCACACCCCTCTAAATTAGAAAAATCTTGAAACAGTTGAATTACCCGTTGCTCGAGGTATTTTGACGAAAATGCATTATTCTACAGCTACTGAACACGCTCTGTAGAGTAAAATGATTTGTGAATCAAAAAATACCCCTCAACAACCCTTTGAAGTTGAAATATCCTGAAACAGTTTATAAACTCGTTGCTAGATGTTTTTTGGCGGAAATGCATTATTCTACAGCTACTGTACACGTTCTATGGGGTAAAATAATTTGTGAATCAAAAACCACCCTCAACAACCCTCCGAAGTGGAAAATTCCTCAAATAGTTTAAAAACCCATTGCTCGATTTCTTTTGACAAAAATGAATTATTCTACAGCTACTGAACACGCTCTATCGGGTGAAATAATTTGTGAATCAGAAACTACCCTCAACAACCCTCCGAAGTGGAAAAAACCTCAAACGGGAAGTCGAATTTTCTGATCATCCAGTAAAGGAGAAGTGATTTGCAACATTTTGACAAAATCTGTTAGTGCTCCGATGACGACTTCACTCATAAGTCGAATTTTTAAGATAAGTGCTAAATGCACCACCTGGCTCCCCCGATAGTAGGGTTGAAAAATCCACCCCGGGATCTCAACGGAGGTCAACAATTCTTTAATGGAATGGTCATTTTACAACAAAAAATGGACAGTCAAAATCTGTGTATGCCAGAACCAATTTGAAATGAATATTCAAAATTTTAGGGTTGAAAATTTCAACCCTGAATCCCATTAAAGTTATGAAAAAGGCCCATATACTCTATTTTGTAGATATTCGTTATCATTTATCATAATAGCCCCCTTTTGGTGTCTCCGGGGTGTCTCCGGAGATTTCGGCTGCTATCTTTGGCCGCTCTTTTCACACCGGTCAGATCTTTGATGGTTTCTGAATTACAAGTGATGGTTTCTGAATTACAATTGACGCTTCCTGAATAACAATTCACTAATCTGTAATTCCAGTTACACTTTCTGAAATACAACTTGCTAATCTGAATTACATGTTACGGTTTCTGAAATATAATTAACTAATCTGAATTACATGTTACGGTTTCTGAAATACAATTAACAATTCTGAATTACAAGTTATGTTTTCTGAATTACATTTTACTGATCTGAATTACAAGTTATACTTTCTGAATTAAATATGAAAAAGGTGTAGAGATGTTCAAATAGGCAGCGGTCACGGTGACCGCACCACAGTAGTTAAGGATTAACGATATCAACATTTTTAACGCTCATGTAACACTTCTATCCAAAGCTACTTTTCCAGAAGAATTTAAAGATCTGAGGCCTATAAGCATACTATGTACGATATCGAAAGCTTTTCAAAAAATGTTAAACTATCAAATGAAGAAACGCTTAGATATTTACAACATATCACCAAAGTGTCAGTCAGGCTTCAGACCTTTCCATAGTTGCACCACAGCACTGCTCAAAGTCACAGATGGCATCCACACCGTCCTCGATGAAGATACATTGTGCATCTCGGTCCTGGAAGATTACAGCTCCTCTTGGTGGGGAGAACACACTGACAAATTTTGTGTAAGTGGTGGTAAATCAACCTCTATATTAGAGTCCGAATCGACAAACATATTGGATACTCGATAATTGAAATGTTAGCGTCTGTATAACAACAGGCATGATTAATGACGATCGTTCATGTCCGTAGTAGTCCGCCGTTACAGCCACTCAACCGATTACAATAATTGTCAGTTCTTTATTTGCCTACGCAGCCGTTCGAGCAATTTATCAAAACACCGAACCGTGAGCGATCTAATAAAATAAAACCCAACCACACACCCTCACGAAAAACCTGATAAATGAGGCCATTCAAACCGCCAAATGAGTTGATTACGCTTATCTCGATGAAAAATAGTTTCAACGCCGAATTTATGTTTGTTGCCGCGCTATGCTTCTCCTTAATGGGTGTATTACATGTAATTAGAACCGAACATGTAATAAAGGTCTGAACATTTTAGGTGGGGATAAAGATACTTTCAATCATAGATCCATATCATCGTCGTAGACATGGATCTTTCATTGATTTTTTAGGATTTTATCAAATTGATGACAGTAAGGGACCCAAAATTGAACCTTGAGGTGCCTTCGAGTTCAATGTCATATAGTCGGACCGATTCGATTCAATTTTCACATACTGTTTACGATCGTCTGAAAAATTTTGAATTAGACTAACAGCCGTTTAAGAAAAACCTATATGTAGTACAAAATATTAAGCGGTATTTAAATCAATATCATCAAATGCTCTGCTGGAATCTATCAGTACCAAAATTGCACACTGACCTTTATCAATTGAAACAATGATGTCGTAGACTATACAGGGTCCTGCAACAGTGCGTCAGGCTTTCATAGCGCTCATACCATACAAGTTACCGATTCTGTTCGAGTGTAAACTCAAACTGTTGACAGAGGCACATATTTTCAAATTTACAGTGTTTCAAAAGTGTGTGGCAACTTGAAGTTGAATTTTTTCAAATGGAATTCCCGTTTTATTTTCCATATTCAGAATCACCCTAATGATCTTAACTTATGACCGCAATATTATATCAGCACCGGTCTTTGGCACGTTCGGCCATTTTTTTTTTATAAAAAAAAATGTACTTCACACCTCCCAATTCAAAAATTCATATTCACATTATCTGATAATTTAATTTGAGATGTTTATAGGATGCTACCATAGCATTTTTGAAAATCGGCATCATACAGGGTCTTCAGAATGAATGTTTGAACTTGAGAGAATTTGGAATCGAATTTTTTCAGATTTTGCAAAAGGAACACACGATGGATCGACGTAGAATTGAATTACAATATTTCTTTTGTATCATGTTATATTGTTCATTCCTAGCACTTTTTAAGATATTTATGAAAACTAAAACTCGGGTGGTGTGTGGATACGCATGCCATCTAATTTCTCAACACTCTCAACAGTTTTAACTAATTCCGTTGGAAGACGTTAGATAGGGCGCATATACACTCTCAGGAAATGTAATTGAAGAGTGTCGCCCCCATCAGTCAATATTTTCGATCAGTTCAGTTCAGTAGAGATCGAGTCAAATACATATCACTTTTCGCATGTACTTATTATCTGATCGGATCAATATTTCTGAATTCGCATGAATAGTGTCTTCAAATCAGTTTTCACCGCTTTGAATCAGTGTAACAGTGTTTACCATCACTTGTACATTTCTGGTAATTCGAATCTTCGAAATCCTTTCTTTCGTCCTTTTCTCTCCTCCAACATACCCTACCAATTACCACAGAGGAACGAATAGAAGAGATAAACTCCCGAAGTGTTGACCAATCGTCTGAAAAGGGTGAGTTTATACAGTGTGTTCCTTGAGTACTTGTAGAAAATTTAGGAGCGTGTTGTTGACATCAAAATAAGAAGAAAAGTTTCTATAAACATATGTCCGCAAGTTATTCGTTTCTGAGATACAGAGTGTCAAAGTTGAATTCTTATTTTTATATTTTGCGAATAATATCAAAATAATTTTGATATTTGGGTAAAGTTTGGTATATGGGAATATTTATTATTTAGTTTGTGTAAAAAATATATTATTGGTAGAGGTCACTGCGAGCAACTGTTTTCGAGTTATTGAGGTTTGAAATAATCGATGGAAGTGATTTTGAATGACAAGATTTTTAAATTTAAAGTAAATTCAATTAGCAATTAATTTTTTCAAAATTAACATAAAATTTGATTTTTTCATTGAAAAATTATCCCAGATACCAAACTTTACTCGAATATCACAAATATTTTGGAATTTATTCACAAAAAACAAATATAAGAATTGAACTTTGACACTCTGTATCTTAGAAACGAATAACTTGCGGACACGTGTTTATTGAAACTTTTTTTCTCATTTTGGCGTCAGCAACATGCTCCTAAAGTTTCTACACATACTTATAAAACACCCTGTATGATCAAAAATTTCATTAATTATTTTTTGAAATATTTTCGCAATCGCACCAAAATCATTATTTTTTTCAAATAAATCGAAAAAGCAAACCAGGACGAAATGGAAACTGAAGTAAATGTTCAAAATGTTATCCGCCTTGTTCTATACACAATTTGATTCTTTTTTGGAAAGATATTTCAACTTCTGCCAACGTATCAGGTGTAATAGTAGCAAATCCATTTTTATGCTGTGTTGCATATTCATAGGTAAGTTGTAAGTTGTAAGTGGATCATTGTTAACTGTTCGCTTCACATGTCCCCACAAGAAGAAGTCGAGTTTGGCAAGATCTGGTAATCTAGCCGGCCACCTGCTGGGTCCATTTTTTCCAATCCATCTGTTGGGAAAAGTATCTTGGAGGTGATCCTGTACAGTCTGTGAAAAATGTACTGGAGCTCCATCTTGCTGGAGCCACATTCTGTTTCTAGTATATTGGGGTAAATCCACCAGTAACACAGGCAATAAATTATTTAGGGAATCCAGGTACAAAGGTCCATTGAGATGCCCGTTGAAAAAATGTAGACCTATTACAGTATTTCCAATAATGCCACCCCACGCATTCAATGAAAATCGTGGATTCTCCGTAAAAAAAAAAATGAAAATTGTATCGATACACACACCCACTACTATGAAAAGTTACCTTATCAGAAAATAAAACATAGTTGAGAAACATAGGATCTTTCTGTATTTCATATCTTGCCTAATCGCAATATTTAATGCGACGTTGAAAATCAGTATTGTTGAGCGCTTGATGCAACTGAATGTGGTAGGGGTGATATAAATGTTTTTCCAGAATACGTTGTACAGATAGATCTCTTGCTTATACCTAATTTCTTCCCAATATTTTTTTGGCTGATATGAGGATGTTCAGTAACGGTCAGTAACACCACCAATTCGGTTTTCTCGTTGGTGACAGGCTCACTACTTTCTTCCAATTTATACATCACAGTTTCAACAAATATTTCAAGCAATCTCCTGATGCTTTTTCTCCCGGATGTCTTCTCTCAGGATGAAGGGTAGCGTATATTTTACTAGCTAGGAGACAATCTCTTCCAGTATCCCCTGATACAAAAACCATATCAATGAGCTCATCTTCATTCAAAATTGAGAGTTGCTGTTGCAGGTTGGCTTGAGCTACCCGCAGCATTGAAATTGCTCCTTGTAAGGCTAACAACTTTGAAGTTGACCTGTGTGAGCCCTAGGAATGCCTTCATTCCTCTGGTTTGCAGGTTATTCAATGATTTTTCGCCTATTGAGAGAACAAGAATTTGTCTCTTAATGACGTGCCAATCTCCAGAGTCAAGCCCCAGATTCTGGGTTGTGACCAACTGGAGAATTTTTTCCGCTTCCATCGTGTGGTATAGTTTTGGGATCCATAGAACCACCTTGGTTGGAGGATGTCCTTAGCCGATCCAGCCTCAAGGACTACCTTCTTTCAAGGGGTTATTCTGGAAACGCAATCAAGGAGCCAGAATTTCGTGTTTTCGTCCGAACACTTTAGGACCAGCACGCCCTAGTGGACGCAGCTGTTCCGGAAGTCCGGCTCGCATGCGAAGATCTTCTCTGTGATAGCGCCCTGTAGGAGAGTCCATTAGTCGTCTGACAGGTGTTGATCTGGATATTTCTCCAGAGCAACAGCTATCTTCAGACCTCTTGTGGCCTCCTCGTATTCCGCATCTAGGTTTGTTTGTTTGTCGAGATTGCCGCATCTGTTCACCTGCGAGGCGCTCTCTGAGGATGAGGGGTTGCTGAACTGGGCTCTCTCCCTTTTTTCGGGAGTTTGCCAGCTGTTTCCAGTTGTGATGGAGGTTTGCTGTTGCCCAGGTGTTTTCGGATTGCGCCGGTTAGAGCGGTATTTCCTGGGTTTGATCTCTTTCCCAGCTGCCTTAGCCTGCGCAATATTCATTTTCCTTTTCGGTGCCAAAGGGCTTTTTCCTGTCGCTCAGATGTAAACGGTTCACATCTGAACCCACGTTCTGTAGAGTAGGAGGTATTGGAGGTTTCGTATTGCTACCGTCTCCAGAAGGCCTACTACTCTCGGGTTACAGGGGTTTGTCAAGAGTGGTTCGACCCAAACTTGGCTTCTCCCTGGAAGTTCCCCAGAAGATTTTTTTCGTATGTTGGTTTTTCATTTGGTCTCCCATTTTGGTTCTTTACACTTTAGCAGGTACCACCTAAATGAAACAGTTTTTGGTTTTGCACAAATGTAGGAAAAAAGTGGTATGCAAGTCGTGCAAAAATTATTTGTCGCATATGACGGGTTGTCCAACTTGGCCTGACGGCCTGGTCGGACAATTTCACGTCGATTGCAATGAACACTTACTTTTTGCATAAATAACTATTTCTTTAATCAAGTCAATCAAATTATCATTTTAACAAGGTTGTCAATGGGTCAAGTCTGAAAAAGTTATTTATAATCTTGAAAAAATCTGGAGGAATAAAATGATGGTTTCTTAGAACTGGCAACTCTGTCGCGGCAGCGTGGGTTGTCGATCGGACTCGGCTGGATTTGGTCCGCCGGTCGTCAGCGGTATGGCTTGCTTACTTCGTCGATTGTCACTGCTGAGAGCTTTTTTCTGGTTTCCTGCTGTGTTGGTTTGTTTGATGGTTGGGTGCTAACATATTTGTGTTTTTTGCTGTTACTCTTTCGGAACAATAATAAAATAATGTCCTACGTACTGGTAGAGTTCTCCGAGGAAGACGGCAGTGGGGTCTTCATCGATGACAAAAGATGGCTACCGCTAAGAAAACGGGAAGTGTCGCGATTAAAAGACCAAAGGAGTTTCGATAAATATACCATGATAGATAAAAAGGCTGAAAAAGACTGGAAGTTCCATGCAATCAGTCGATGTTTGTGTGGAACAGGTTAGTATTTATGAACAAAATAGCTCCAAAAAACTGTGATTAAGGTATAAAGTAGGAACACCCAGGTTTGCTGAAGTACTGAGGTCTTTGTGATATTATGAAATCCAATTCCTACAAGAAAATAAAAACTCGTGATTATTCTTCCACTATAATAAACTATTTCCTAAGATCTATCATATTTCATGCACTGTTAACTGATATTGAATAGAAGTTGACTGAAAATTATTGAATTTAATATTGTATTTCAGTTTATTTTATCCTACTTTCCTAAAACTATCAATTTCTTCATGAAAACTAGAGACTGTGGAAGTCTTTCATGAGACGTCATTTATTGGTCATTTAACTGACGTCTATAAAATGGTCTTGTAGGTCTTCAAAATGATATCACTCATAGTCTTCTATTCAGACGTCACAGTGACTTCCTGCTGATATAGTCCTATGGCTGTGACATTTTGACGTATTTTCAGAGCCTCTGAGTCGTCACTTTCTAAAGTCAGTTAGTTAATTATTTGACCAAATTAGGATGTCATTTCGACGTCATCGTGCTACCTGGGTTGAAACTCTCAGACATTCCTGAATATTCAAAAACAGATATATTCATCAAAGTGATGGAATTGAAATTTTTTCTGCCCGGTATCAAGACTTACTAACAAATTGCAATAAATGCATCTCTTGTCATGGTATAAACCTAAGTTCAGAGGCCATTCAAACTACCAAATGAGATGATTACGCTTATCTTGGTGAAAAATAGTTTCAACGATTAATTTGTTTGTAGCCGGTCTATGCTTGCCCTTGATGGGTGTATTACATGTAATTAAAACCGAACATGTTACAATATGTAATGAGGGCTCCGCCTAATGATAGCCCATTCAGAAGGCACACGCAGTCAACTATCATTGTCTTTAATAAGTTTTGTGCTGATGCGCCATTAGGAGTTTCGCAGAATACCCGAATAGTTAGTGTTCTGTTTTTATTAGCGATAAACAATGCAATGCTGTTTCACGCTTCGGCGACGCTCTGAATGGAGCGAACTTTGAATGTATTTCAACGAGAATAGCAGAGCGATGGAAGTGAAATTATGTGATACTATGTGGCTGGATTGAAAGATCCATGCGAGTGACTCATATCAGTTATTTGAAGTGGAAGTCAATTGAAAACATTGTTCTTTATTTCCATTTTCACTCACTTTTATGACTAAAACTTCGTTCTCAGTAAACTTTTCAACAAACTTGCAGTCTCTGCAAAACAGTGAATGAATGTTTTGAGAAAGTTACATATTCCCAAGAATTTTTGTAACTGCTCTATTTTACTAGATTTTCCTACTTTCTAAATTATCTCAACTTGCCTAGGGTCGCATGGAAAATTGGACTTCTTTTATTATATTGTATTGTATCTTTTTTGGATAAAACTTTATATCAAACTCCTTTGCTCTAACAATTTTTTTGGTAAACACCTTTTCTTGCTCCTCAATAGAGACCTTCGCTATGAATTAAGTCATAAAATTATTTTTCTGAATTTTCAACATCACCAAACACAGTAATTGGAAAATTGCATTACCTCTAGTGCAGACGTGATGACATGCGCAAAAACTTGTTATTTCCAAAAAGACTACTGAAACAACAAACAGATGTTGTTGATTCACTTATACAAAGTAACTTACAAATCCTGTTTCCTGATAACCTGGCAAAAATTTCTTCTGGCGTAGGAATGTGGCATCTTTCTCTTGGTATGAAGTTATTCAAATATTCAGGATCCAAACGAAGTCTGAGACATTTGTCTGGATTTTCCACTATTACTAAATTGTTTGACCATTCAATAGATCCAGTTAATTTTTGAATAAGTTTTTCTCTTTCTGACTTGACCAGTGTTTTTTCTAATTCTGTCGTTATTTACTCTGGAACTTGCCTTTGTATTACAGGCACTTTACTCTAACTTCCACTTCATATTGTTCTATGTTTCCTAAACCTCTCAAAAAATAACCCATTTAAGGGTAGAACAATAACTGGAGATTACTATTCGACACTACTGGCCACTCTACGGGAAAAAATTAAAGAGAAAAGGCGCGGAAAGCTATCCAAAGGTGTTTTGTTTTTGCAGTACAATGCCCCTGCACACAAATCTCATGTTGCCATGCAAAAAATTCGTGATTTAGGGTTTGACCCTCCTTATTCACCAGATTTGGCTCTGTCCGACTATCATCTCTTTCCTCAACTGAAAAAAGTTTGAAAGGTCGTGAATTTTCTTCCAACGAGGAGGTAATAAAAGCTGTGGAGGTCTGGTTTGCAGAGCAAGAAGACGTTGCAGGTTTACTGTAATGAATGTATCCAATCAAGAGGAAATAAAATATTTTGACATTCAAATTTTGTTTGGTTCTATAGTAGGCTAAGAGTTTTTCAATATATCCTCGTAACTATCGCTACCAATATCCAGTTGACTGCCACTTCCAGGTCATTTTTCATATTGCTTTTATTGTATGTACAAACTTCTGTAAAATGATCCTTCTTCTTGCATAAAACACACACACAGGGCACTGCTTCTGATTCTTTCCACGCCACCTTTATTCGTTCATCTAGGTATTGGGTTTCATATCCACTTCATTTATTTCAATGTTTTTCCTGCTGATCAACAGTTTTTTCTCAACAGTTTGGAACTTCAATTTGCCTCTTGCTAAACTCAGCTGGACTGCAGTACTCAACTGTTAGTTTTAAGCTTACTTTTGGTGTTCGCAACAGCATCTCTTGTGAATCGTTATTATTTATACCGATTACTATCTCATCTCTAATGGAACCGTCTACGTCTTCTAAATTATCAAAGTTGCATGGTTAGGCAAGTGTATATGTCTGTTAAAAACGGTTCAAAGTCCTTCAATTCATTCTGAGGTCTATTGAAAAACGTGAATCTCTCATACACGTTTCGTTTCTAACAGGTTTCCAGCAAACCTCAAGTTAACTCTATCACTTTCTTCTAGCTCTTTCTCTCTACTTCACTCATTCCCAGGGTCTCAAAGACTATTTGCGCTTCCTCTCCTGCAACATTTCTACCTTCTTCAAATCTAGTTGCTTTTATAAAATAATTGAAACTCCCTCGATACTATTTGTTCTTTTTTTTCAATATTTTCATCAAACTTCCAACTACTTGGTGGCTTCAAAGCGGCATCGCATGCTTCGCTGAGTAAGCGTTGTCTCCAACTGTTCAAATTCTTTTACTGCTACTGGTAAGTTAGACTGAACTAATAAATTTTCTAGATAGGTTTTACTTCACCGCGTTCTCAATAATCTATCACCATTTAGTGAATGGTTCTGAACGAACAGGACTTCTTCATAATGGACGCTTCAGTTATTCGTGACGAATCATTCATAATCACATGTCAAATGATATCCTGACAAGCCACCTCCATCCTCATTGACGTCTCACTAGTCACTGTGAACATAGTGGCAAAAAGTTCAAACATCTTAACAACATGCAGTCTCTTGCGAATTACAAGGTCTTGGTAGATCCAGCTGAAACACAACTCATAAATTTCCTGAAGGAATTGATAAACCTGAAGATAATTGGGGTATGTACGGTTCTGGGGATCATATTAATGAATCTGACTCAGTACGGTACCTGGAAGTACAGCTTTACAGGCGGATATCTGTTCACAAACATGTCATCTCGACAATTCAGTAAACTGCTGCTGCAGTTGAAACAACATGTCCGTTGATAGCCATGGATTTCAAGTTGGCAAAGTAGAGTAAGCTACTGTTTATAACCAGTGCAAATGGTTCATACTAATTTTTTTGTACTTCCGGGACTGAAGTGCCAACTTTATTTCCGTATAACAGGGACTAAAATGTATCTTTCAGACCCCAGGGTGAAAAAGTTGCATTTCAAATCCCTAGGGACACAAAGTAAAAATCAAACTTTACTGCAGCCACATTATTAATAACTAGGACAAAAATTAGTAAATATTCCATTATAAATCTTTATTGATTGAATCAACATTGTAAGTGATACTAACATTATAACAATTGATGAAACTAAATGGGCGATTATTTGTCAACATCAATTGAAATGTCACTGAATTGAAAAATTTTGTAGACACAGTTGCTATAACGTTACCTACTGAGTAATCCAAGTACCGTGTTTATATAACTCTTCAAAATTATCAATTGTATCATTGTTGAAAGTTATAATACTGGGAAGTTCAAAAAATGGCGTATATGCCTCAGGACTAAAGAGATATTTTATCCCTTACGAGATTATTGGCCCTCCGACTCTCTTCAAGCAATAAACATCACGTGCGGGATTGAAACGTTCACTTTAGTCCCATGTTATATAATATACTATTATGAGATAGTTCGTTAATGAAAACCACAGTTTTCTCTCCAGAAAAATCGCTTTGTGGAATTTTTAAAACAAGAAATAGTGAAAAAAATTACAAGTTTTTTTTATTTTTTTATATTTTTGGTCCAATTGTTATTTTTTGCACAATCGCATTATAAACAATTCAAGGGCACATCTTTCTAGATGCGCCACTTTAAGAGAAATCGTCGTATTTAAATTTTGTAAATGGCATCTGGAAGTAGAGATCAATATCTATAATTTGTTTATTTTGGATCTCCACCTGAGAGGTGGGAAATGTGTCGAAAATGTCACTGAATGTTGATCAAAACGCATCAAAATGCGTCCGGAGTCATCCGAAGTCACCCGAAGTCGAACTGAAGTTAGTACGAGCGACTTCGGGCGCACTTTGAAGCATTAAGAGTAAGTTTAAGTGACATTTTCAACACATTTTCCACCTCTTAGTAAAAAATTCAAAAAATACAACTTGTAGATATTGATCTCTACTTCCATATGTCGTTCACAGAATTTGAATAAGATCATGTCCATTGAATTGTTCAATTTTTTATGTAACCTTAACTTAGGTACACAATTGGCCAGGCTAGCTTTTTGATTTTCGGAGGCAAGGGCGTAAGTCGACGTCACTCGATGATTCCCAAAAGGTCTAATTTGTGGCACAGAGAATAAGTTTATTATTAATTATGATCTTTATTGGACGCCATCTATAGTGTTGAATGATTTCAAAAACTTATTCCCCGGCCAATCTCTGTAGAAAGACCTTAACTATGCTGAAAGAAAGATTCAACCCCAACTTCAAAAAAAAGACACATTAAAATATAAATATTGAATAATTTTAATAGTTGTCTATTATAATAATAATAATAGAACCTTGATATGTAACCAACCAAAAGAATGGGTTCTCCAAGTCGCGATTTGAGAAATTATAACAGTTTTCTTACCTAGTCCGAATGCATTCAAACCTTACACAATTAGACAATTACTAAGGAATCACGACTTTGGTTTTGTTGCTTCCTTTTGGTCTCCATAAATTAATGATTCCACGGAAATCTCTAGCGTTCGGTCTGCTCCAATATTCTCTTCGGCTTTACAATACCATTACAGGTTTATCATACATCACAGGCTTTACAGTACCATCACAGGCTTTACAATACCAACACGGGCTCTATAAGATCAGCACATGCTTTTCAATACTATCATAGGCTTTACCGTACCATCACAGGCTTTACAATGCCATCATAGGATTATATTACTTTGTTGAATTGGTCCATATACTGTCTAAAATCTTTCGTAAACTAAATCTCAAAGTCTTTGGTAAGTCATCTCAAAGTCTTTGGTACATTCCTGGCATAGCTATGGCAAAAAGAAAAGGAAATTTTAAGGCGAGCTTTTACAAAAAAAATATTTATATATTTAATTCTCGTGAATCGAGTAACCTTCAATAGACCTCTACATAACTAGAATATTCACCTCTCATTTGTGTGGTCCTGCAATATAAGGTAGGTTGCCAAAATTGAATAAATTCAAATTCAACCTCCAGCGAGCTTCAGCGTCACCAGGTCAGAAATGGTGTTTCAAACACTTCCGTCCTCTCCAAAATTGATTTTAATAAAAACACCATTTCCTCTTTTCTTTCATTGTTGCCACAACTATCAATTATCATACGCATGTCATTGAACTATATCAAAGAGACTAGCATTCCGCGACTTTGAAAACTACCTAAAAACCATAACAAACATAGTTCTCTCTCTCTCACTTTTCCATGAAAGTCGAACTTTGTGTAAACAAATTCAATGTAGTGAGCGTACTGCAACAATTCGAATCGTAATAGGAAGAAGAACTGTCGTCTTCTTTAACAAATCGATTCGAAATAGGAAGAAGAAGCGCTGACATCCAAGTGATATTAACCATATTATTGTAAACGATCCTTCTTGATAACCACACAATTATGAATTTAATTAAATCACCAGAGATATCCCTGGGAATCAAGAGCTGTGAAATTAAAACAATTATATTTCATGTGAAATAGGATGGTATGTCTCAAGGAAATTTATTTCATGTGGTGATCGAATGACAAGTGTTTGGAAATTTCACCTTGTAACATGTTTATACGAAGAAAATAACTATGAACCGTTGTCAACGTTACAACGCGATTGTGCAAGAACTAAAAAAAAAGTCTACAGGTAGACACCAGTCACTAAATAGCCTGTTATATAATTATTTAGTAAAAAACGCCTTTTATTCTACAGAAGAATTTTTACTTGGACGTTAGTTAATGTGATTGTACTATTGTACCAATGTAACAAATACAATGTATAATTCCATGTAAGACCAACGTCAATAAAATTAAAATGTTTAATGTTTTAATGTGTCTATTGTAACATGTACTATTTTTATATTTCTATATCTTAAGAAAATATAGAACTTCTATTGAGACCTTGTACGGTCAAAATTTGTTGACTAGCCTGATAGGGTATAATGTGCAATCAAGTTCTTGTTTTGTATATGTATATGCCTCATAGGTAAATAAAGTGCTATTCTATTCTATTTTATTCTATTCTATACATCGGACAGAGACCACCTTGTGCACAGTTGAACCACATGTTCTTATCTGTCAGTTTCCGCAATATTGTTTATCTACCTTCAGATTTATAAAAATTGTGAATTTTTGAAAAAAGGTGTCTTTTTCAAGGTTTTCCCGGATTTTCTCAGTGCAAAATGAACCGATCTAGGCGTATGAAAAACCGTTTTGTGGGTTTTATGAATATCTACAGAAGTTCCATTGACTGTCAAACGATTCCTTGAATAATTTTTGAGATATTTCCAAAAAATTGCAACTTGCGATGAAAGCAAGGCGGAATAATTTTCCATGTACCATGAATATCGAATTGGCAGTAATTGGATACAACATAAGGTTATGTGAACCGGTTTTTTATTGCTTCTTCAGTAAACTTCGTGAAACTCCATGACGGCACCTGACCAATTAATAGACCGGCACATAAATACTGGTTGATACAGAGGGTATGAAACAGTGATCGAAGGAAAAGTAAACATCTTTCTCTCTCTTGAAAATGCTAACCACTCGTGTTGGCCAACCCGAAAAGCCCAGATTTGAAAACCAGATTTGAACTAGCTATAATCTTATCAACATGTTGAAAAACGTGAAAAATAGAGATGGAGCTCCTTAAAATATGGATTAGGAATTACCACTAGAAAAGTGGTCTTCATGGATTTTATCGCAAGAAAAAATTACTATTGTTATTAACAAAATAGGATGAAAAGAAAGAGGTTTATAGTTTTTTTTAATAACTCAAAAACTATTGATACCTAAAAAGTTTTGTGAAAAGTTCCGTAAATAGGAGGAAATTTACAATAAAAATGTCTCGACTCCCGGAACTCTACCTCCATTATTTATAATTTTTTTACAATGGTATAAAAATTTCCCGTTTGTAAATTCTCTTGGTTTTTAGTTTTTGCATTAAAAATTGCAATAGAGGACTTCGGATAAGGATTCAGTGATGCCACCACACAACTTTTGGCTTTAAAACTACTGGCACGTTTTTCGGCAATTTTTCTTCATGTCAGGGTTCCTGGCACCCTCAGGAACCCCGTAATATGATTGAAATTGTTCATAACGACGGAAATATTGAGTTTTTCCATAAAATACAAAGCACTAGGGACTTTAATTTTGTTTAGGGATTTTTCTTTCAAAATGGCGCTAAATTCAAAACTAGAGCTAGAGTTTTGTTATTGAAAGAGGTATTGTGTAGTCTAGGAAGTGCCGGAAAAAGCCACTGTGGGGTCCGTAGCAAATGTGAACAAGAAGCCCTTGATTTGCATTAAGTATTGAAGTATAGAATATAAAATAAAACAGCACATTTACAAAATGACTTTCCGTGATTTAATCCGAGCAAATTTGGAGATATCACTTGTCAAATCAATATTTCTAAGTTAATCACTTTCTATGTTCATTATATTGATGTCGTTTGATGTTCTTGTCCCATTGTGCTCCTTAACACATTTTTAAAACGCTTCAACGTTGAAAGAGAACGTTCTCCGCTGTAGTTGGAGATTATCAAAATCAAGTGAATGCGAAACACTATTCCAACATTTGGGAAACACGATTCCAATGAATTTTGTGTCAACAGTTCATTAACTTGAAGTTCATGAGCCTCGTGCTTTTTCTTTCTGCTATCAATATCAGCAGCCACATCTGTTTTCAGCAGCTTCACAAACTGCACCAGTTCATTGCCCAGACTGTCTTCCACATCGTCAAGGAAATAATTGACGATACTTGGAGTTCTTTTTAAGATATTTTCTGCCGAAGTATTCCAAATACACTAGTCACTTGATGGTAAGCTTCCATGCATTTAGCTAATGCAGACAATTACAACAATAAAAACATGAATTTCAAAACGTCTAGGTGTTTGATGTTCTACAACTTCTTCGAGTGTAGTAGAGCCTTCTTTTATGAGGTCTGTGACTAGAGCTGCTGCTGAAATGGTCGTACTTTGTATTTCGCTTGGGCTTTCTTGAAGTCGATTGCTGATATTAATTCTTCGCAGTCAATTAGGGCTTTGGCTTTTGCCTCTATATCTGAAAATTTGGATCGTATTGCTTAGAAGTAGCCTTGTAATGATTTCTAAAGAGCGTACCTATCTCGTGTTAAGATCTTGATCGGACGACTGCAACGAAGCGTTAGTCGCTTGCAAGTGTTCTAGTATTTCATTCTACGCTATAGTTATTATTCCCATTCAACTTTATTCATTTTCTGTAGGTGTTATATAAAAAATTTATATAGTTTTTTTTTACTTTGCGCACAGGCGCGAGGCCCCCCAGGCGCGGGGCCCGTAGCATTTGCTTACTGGCTAATTTGCTAACTGGTACTTGGTAGCATGCTAGCTGGCAAATGCGGCACTGAGTGTAGGCCGTAGGGTTATTTCTTTGTCGGTGCACATTCGTTCCATGAAAAAGTTCAAAAGTAGAAATGATATTCAACCATTTTAACTGTTATGATTAAAATGTAACACATACCCACAAAACTGAAACAAAATACAAATTCTGTGATGTAACCATTGTAACCTCAAAGTATTCAGGCCAAGAGCATTTTAATCAGGAAGGTAATATGGTTTGTTTTTCCGTGAAAGTCAACTCAGAATATTTTCTAGATCGATCAACTATTTGGCAACTAGGAAACGTGAAATATGCAATTTTTTTAAATTCAGGAAAATGATATATTTTGAAATAAGCGCCATTTTGTGAGAAAAATCCCTAAAAAAAATTAAAATCCCTATGGTTTTGTATTTTATGGAAAATCTCAATATTCCCGTCGTTATAAACAATTTCAATCATATTACGGGGTCCCTGAGGCTGCCAGGAACCCTGACATGAAGAAAACCGAAAACCGTGCCAGTAGTTTTAAAGCCAAAAGTTGTGTGGTGGCATGACTGAATCCTCATCCGAAGTCCTCTATTGGTATTGCTAATTCCAAATCTTTAATATCGGGAATTTTAATATGGCAAATACATTCTTGCGACAAGCCCCAATACGCCAATAACAAGGGCAATCTAAAACCCGAAAAACCATTATTCAAAAAAGTGTTTACATTTCATTGGTCCCACAGTATCAGTACCAACGTATTCCCTTTTTGGCACGCGCGCGATTCCTGTAAATTCCTGTGAGAGTGGGATATTAACTTTGGAATACATTACCGTTACCTTTGTCTAAATTTTCCAAAACTTTTTTCGAAAGATTACGTCAAAAAGTTGGAGGAACTAATTCAGAATCTCCGGGCCGCATGAGCCAGTTGCAAGAACCGTGAAAGTAGACTAATTTGTTGTATTATTCCAACGAACATATAGGATGAAAACAAAGTGGGGCCAAAGGCGAAGTATAATTATCATTCTGTATAATTAAAAGTGCCATTACAAAGTTTCATATTTTCCACATTCAGCTTTTGATGAAATAACACTTCTGCAGATTATAATTTTTCATGGCTCCGAGTCAAAGTTTTATAATTTGAGAAACAAGCTCATTTATATATTTTCATTTCACGGCACCGGAAGTTGAGATTTTTTATAGTAGCTCACGTTTCAGTCTACACAAGTTAGAATACGCCTGCTATTATAATACTCAAATTAGTCTAAATGAAACGGTCTAAGAATCAATACCGAATGAATTTATACTGAATGTATCCATGGTCATTAACTATAGGATATTTTGTACCTTACAATTCGAATTATCGAAAGTAATTCATAGAAAATACAAGGTCCTCCACGAGCTGAGTCAATATTTGTACAGGGCGATTGGGGCTAGTTTCCTGATACTTTCCATTAGTAATATCCCTAGGACATTGATAATAGACGAGATAATTTTATGACAATTGATAGCTCGTTCCTTGGAAACAGCCCTTCGGCCTTTGCTTCGAGTAACAGCCCGAAGCCGAAGGCTGAGGACTTTTACCAAGCAACGAGTTTGAGAAATTTGTCATAAAATCATGAGGCATCCGTCAATGTCCGGGGGATAGTCGGCAGATTTTTTTTTACAAAAATATATATAACTCAACAAAACGAAACATTTATTTATTTATCAAAAGCACAGTTAGTGAAACTACAATTATTAAAATTTAACTTAACATTAGATTCGTTGCTGTTCTTTACTTAGAAGATCTATCTTCACGCATAATATTTATGGTCTTGTTGCAGATTTTTCCTATTTTTATTTTTGGCAAATTTCGAAAAACAACCTCATTTTCAACTCGCCAGCCGCCGTTTTTCCGTTAAAGCATCTACTTTCAGATCGGGTAATTGGCATGGAATTTTTTTCCAGAAAACGCAAAAGTATGAAAGACAGATTTTCAAAAATCAATATTTTCAATTTTTGTTCTAAACTCATATTTTATTATTAAAATTATTGAAATTATCAGTTGAAAAATTACGAGAATATTGATTTTATGTTAGAATTGACATGAACATAAATAGGGATTCGATATGACAGAAGGGTGAAATGAGGTGAACTTTTGTTGTCAAAAATGGTTTTCCACGATTTGCAGCGAAAATTAAGCTTACAGAAAAAAATTAATTGAAAATTTCAATGCTCTGCAGTGTTTTTGTACACATTTTTATGGAAAAAGAGTGATTATTTGATATGAGAAATACTCCTCTGAAATTTTGGTACTGAATTTTGATATACACTGTATTCATAAAAAAACAGAACCTCGTCCAATTCAGAACTCTGCATCCACGGAATTGTTGTTGTCACATAAATAGCCGGTTCATTTGCCACGCGTTCAAATTAGCTTAAGGCTTTTATAATGGCAACTAAGCTGTCAGAGTGACAGGGGGGCTCACGACTAACTCAAGTGGAGACGGGAGTGGGTCCTAATAAAACAAATTGTGATAATATGTACGAATGTGGGCGCCAGCTATATGAATGCAAGCTCACCCTATATATTATTTATACTGATTGCCATATAACACGAATAGTATTAATAATCAAAGTTACCACACTCTAAATGATAAACAGCCCACTGTTTGAAGAAGTATAATTATTGAAATCAAAATGATAGTGAAATGAATGTTACGGGTACGTTTTCACACAAAACTAACTAGCTATGTTAATACCTGAATATTATTAAAATCGACATTCAGTTGGTCTACAGGTACAGTTCAATGACCAAATATGTTTCAAACATTCAAATAGGTGAGCTTATCCAGGCACTAGTAAATAGAAAGAGGTTGAGTGTATCCAATATGACACACACAATACATATACCGCTTTAGGGTAGCAGAAAGGAATATGTCTTAAATAATCTGCAATAGTATGATGTACCTTACCTTGTAGCGTTTATACATTAGCATAAGGATAAAGACTATGCTATGAAAAAGATATCAGTACATAGTAGAATACTTAGTGCTAGATCTGGTCCTTGGAGTGCTAAGTCAGGTCAACTAGGGTGGTACAACCAGGTTAATCGTAGCTGAAATGTTGCTTCGTTGACAGTCTCTGCTACAAGTACAGGAAATTAGGATGGTACAACCAGGTTGATATTAGATGAAATGTTGCCTCTTCGAAAGTCTTCGCTACCAATACATGAATGCCCTACTCGATGGCTATAGTAGGTGGAAGATTGGTACCAGGAAGACATATCATACATCAACGGAGTCTTGAAACTTCCTCCAGAAAGGAAAGAAATACTGTAGTGGGGACAGAACTGTAGTGTCCTATAAATAAACCCTGAAATGCAATAAGAACTTGACATTTTGTTCAACAACTTGGATGACCTAGTAAATACCTCTGTCCAGAACAGGCCTACGTGTTTCCTCATTGGAAGATGCTTTCGGTAGGCTCATTCAGATGTCAAAATATCCTGGTTGGAGGGTTAACAGCGGCATATAGGGTTTAGTACCCAAAAGGTCTAACTAATCAGATCCTAAAATATATGAAGAACTACCAAATGATAAATAAAAGAATACCATGTGCGAGAATTACCAGTGATAATTGGGTTATAGAATCCCCAGAGAGGTAAGTTTCAGAAATATGCATACACAGCAATTGAAACGACTAAACGAAAACTGGAACCATTTGGAAGTTGCAAGATCTAATTCCTTTACGGACTATTCAAATGGAAACAAAATTCTCACAACTCACAGCTTTGTGGTGAAAGTCAAGCTAATTAATCTTCTTCAAGTCAAAATGTCACATCCGTGTGCATTGTTGCCAAGTACACTTCTTGAAGAGTATTACACTCTCAACTTATTATTTTGTTTCCACAAGCTAGAAAGACATTATGAAGCCCTATCCTCAAATGAAACACGCCTGAGTAATACTTCATGACATAACCTACTTCGACTCTTCAGTTATGAAACCAACAAAAGTCAGTCCGTGCTACTCCAGGTACGCAATTTTTGAATTGCCGGAATTTACTCTCAATATTCTCAACTATGACGTCATTTTACCTACCTATTGCTCGAAATTGAGAGAAAATGACGTCATATTTATCTAGAGAATCAATTCCGAAAATTAAAAAACTGGGCCCCAGCTGAATGCAAAAGTCAAAACAACCACAAGTCTATGGCCTACTTCGCTTAGTGCGCACACCCAAGGCGTGGGATGAAAGTGTTAACAGAGTTCCGAAAGTAAATAACTAAATCACGAATGACAATAAGTTACCTTGGGATATCTTGAAATATGACTAAAACATAATGACGTGAATGTAAAATGAATATACCTGGTAGTTTGAAAATACGCAATGGGAACGTCTACACAGAATACCGTAGCGTAGGTGAGAGTTACGTGTTCAATTGAGAAATAGTGGGATGGATTACAAGTTATTCTAGGATAATTTTCGAAAAAGCAACATTTTGATATTGTTAGTGTTTGAAAATTATGAAATAAATCCAGAATGCAAATAGAGGTAAAATGCATGTAAGGTATGATTGAAAATTTCGATATACCCTGAATAGTTAATACTAAAAAAAATAACGTTACACATTTCGTGACAAAAAGTGCACTTTTGATGAGTGCTTGACAGTCGGTCGCCTTCGACTAGAAATGGACACCAATCGATTTGAAAACTGTCTAATTCTACAGTGTGACACACTTAAGATGAAGACACCCCTGTATTTTAGTCATTTTTGAAAGCAGAGATTTGATTTTCGATACAGACGTATAACTTCATGAGCCGCACTTTTCGCAATACTCAGCCCGAGTGACAGCCTTAAACCCACCCTACTGCGATCCCGCGAAAAGGTCAAATTCTCGATATTTTGCGTCGCGTTAGAAAAGTTATTCGAAAAAGTTGCCTAAAAATCGATTTTGACCCTACATAACAAATTTCAACGCAAAATTCAAATTTTGAATTTTTTTGTAATTTTCATATTAAAGTCCGATTTTCAATTAATGATTCTGAATAAGAAGCTACAGAAATGATAAAATAGTCAAAATCAATGAAATTAACGTATTGAAATATATAAAATTGAAAATTATCATTTTATCAAATGTAAGTTAATCGAATTTAGTCTTCCAGACTTTAAAATGAAAATTACAAAAATATTCAAAATCCGAATTTTGCGTTGAAATTTGGTATGTAGGGTCAAAATCGATTTCTAAGCAACTTTTTAGAATAACTTTTTTCGTTATCTCCAAAGCGACGCAAAATATCGAGAATTTGCCCTTTTCGCGGGATCGCAGTAGGCTGGGTTTGAGGCTGTCAATCGGGCTGAGTATTGCGAAAAGTGCGGCCCATGAAGGTCTACGTCTGTACCAAAAATCAGATCTCTGCTTTCAAAAATGACTAAAATACAGGGGTGTCTTCATCTTAAGTGTGTCACACTGTATATAGTTTCAGCTATTAAAAATGACCACCTTCTGAACTCAGCTAGTATGATCAGGTAATTGTGAATTTTACTCTTTTCAAACTGCCAACGAATCAAGTTTGTATAAAAATATCATCATCCTCGTTGTTTTAACCAATGACATAATACGAATAGACTTCGTTATTTAAATTTCGAGCTGCGGTCACATTCTAAACACAATTTTTATTGCCGCTTGTTTTGCGGAAAATAGTTGCCAGTCAACCTAAAAGTAGGCAAAGCTAAGTTTCTGCTAAATTATCTGCTTACATACAATGTATAAAGCAGATCATTGCCGCGTCATAAGCGGCATTAAAAATTGTGCTTAGAACGTGACTCTGTATTGACCGCAGCTAGAAATGTAAATAACGGAGTCTAACTGTAATATGTGAATGGTTTTAACGAGTTTATATCTGTTTCTCGGGCTCTCACGATTTTTGGCTGTCTACGAATGAAGAGAATAATTAGAAGCAATCATTCGATCAAAATTGTTCGATTGATAATCTATTTATTTTGCGGAAATTCTCTTTGAATAAGAAGATGAAAGGATAACTTTTGTCTAATTTTACCAACTACCAACTAGGTAGTTTCTTAATAGTTACTTGAGAATGGTGTAAAACCAGTCGCAATTAATGAAATCTAAGTGGAAATTAGACAAAAGTTATCATTTCATCTTCTACTTCAATTATTCGATCAGTCGAAGATAACCTTTGGCAAGGGCTGCGTGGAAACAATTGTTCCACTTTCATGTTTCTGATAGAAAGTAAGTTAATCATCGAAAATAACACCCAGTATATCCTGATGTGTAAGTTTTACTCGATCATTATAAACATTTCCTTCATCAACAGTTCATTAACCAAACTGTGGAGGAGTTGTCCTACACCGCAACTCCCCCATTTCGTTGGGATTAATATAAGTTTGTATTGATCATACTCGTGAATGCGACCTAGAAGTTTAAATACGACAAAGTTCACAGAATTCTCCGGAAGCGCCATTAGACATGTCTTCAACTAATACGGTCGCAAATTACGAACTAGAATTCGCAAGTTTCCGTGGAGTCAACTCACAAGCACATCCCGACTGTTAATTTTATCTTTATGAAAGTAAATAATTTCCTTCAATCGCGAAAACTTTACCGAGTTCACTCGTCACCACAGGAAGGAATGCGCTTCTAAAAGCCTAACGGTGGAAGGGGACATATTGTTTGAACGTCCTTTGTTGGTCCTTGTTGTGCTAATTGCTCTGGCTCATTTCCTGACTGCCCACATGAGGATTTTGAATTTTATAATTAGTTCAACTCGTGTGAACTGCAGTGGGATGCATTGGAATGCAACGTCTATTATGAGAGCCAACATGACCAGGCACGTTCGCTAAGTGCCTGTTTACTTTGAACGGAATAAGCGTAATCTTGATTGATATTTAGTTGTGTAGAGACTTTTGCGAACAGTAGTTTGAAAAAAATCACTCATATTCGCGAATAACACGTGATAATTTAATTTTTATTATATTTCGTGTTTATATTGGCATTGATTACTGTGATAATTAGGCTGTGTTACTGACTCCATAAGCCACCTTAGGAGCAGCACTGTTTGAACGCAATAGTGCATCGTGCAAGACTTACCCCAATCGAGCCACAAGACTTTAACAATTATATCGGTTTAGCAACCATATGCCGTAATTGTCGTTTATTCGTGAGTAAAGTTATTTATTCTTGAGAATTTCGTCTCCCAGTCCAGCATCGTTTACATCACAGGAAGTGCGAATGGTGTGATAAAAGAGCAACCTGGTGTTCAGATTCACAGGCAGGTGCAATAAAGCCTTCATTCATTCGAAATCTGTGTTAGTGGTTCAGATAACTAACCCCCCTGGGTACCGACCCTATCTCTGTTCGTTACTATTCTGGTTATTAGCGCACAACAATAAACACGTCGAGTTTAGAGTTCTGCCGTGCCCACAGCTAGTGAGGGCTATGGGGGGAGTTTGGAAGATCAGATATTAGATAGAAGGAAAATGTTTCTTAAATGTAAATGCCGATATGTATTGTAAGTGAAGATCTTTTTAAAATTATTTATTCAGTCAATAACTAGTCTAGGAGAGATTCATCAATTTTTTAATTCATTAATTCTTTATTGATTATTTCCTTCATTAATTTCAATCGTCTTAATCTCATATTTGTACATAGTAAAATGAATGTTTTTATATTTTTCTAAAGTGTTTTGAATCTATGAATGATCAGTATCTACCTAGTTAGTCGTGAACAAACCCCAATTCACGACAAGTCCACTGAAGCCATGTCAAGTCCCGGCAGGCAGATCCATGCCAAATACAAGTTGTTCAGTATGTTGAGTCCAGCCAAGCCAACCCAAGCCTGAATAAACCGAAAGAGTGGGTCTACGCTAATCCCATTGTACCCAGACAACGTTGAATCATGGTACGAGCTATTGAATGGAAACGAAATGAGCCAATCAAAGATGGAAGAGACAGCAAGGGGGAGAAAAAATCAAATGGAGATGGTGCAAGCTGACTTCTTCTGCGCATATTTATTTGTATATTTATATTTACGTAGTATTAATTTCATAGTTTTTGTAAACCTGTATCGAATTGTCAGTTGGTTTTAATATAATCGCTCGAGGCGCGCGATTTTGAACGGGGGGGTATTGTCAAAAATATATGGAACATCCTGTACATTAAAATATTTTATATTTCAATACGTGGGTAACTTTTTTACAATTCAGTACGTGAGCGAAGATATTTTATTTTGAAACACAACTTGTACTCAACATAACATAAACAAGAGTTTTCAAAAAGGCCACTGATAGTTCGATCTGGTAGTCGAGTTTAGAGTTCTGCCGTGCCCACAGCTAGTGAGGGCTATGGGGGGAATTTGGAAGATCAGATATTAGATAGAAGGAAAATGTTTCTTAAATGTATATGCAGATATGTATTGTAAGTAAAGATCTTTTTAAAATTATTTATTCAATCAATAACTAGTCTAGGAGAAATTCATTAATTCTTACATACAAGTCTGCCGCCAAGTCTCGAAATTTGGTACTTTTGGTTCTCGGGTAGAAAATTAACAAATTCTCAACTTTGAGAAAAATACTTATAGCATTATGAAAAATGATTTTTTTTTATTTTTGAATAAAACTGTATGATCACTATTCATTCTATATGATGGAATTGTCTGTGAGACTCAGTAGGTAATGGTTTGAATCAATGTTACTGATGGAAATCAATGAAATAATAAGTAGCCTATAATTTTTGCGAAAAAGATAAAATGTAACAAGCAAAGACAAGGTGGAAAATGTCGTTGAGTTTTCAACTTTGAGGAAAAAAAATCAAACACGAAAACACTCGAAATGGGAATGCAGTTTAGGGGTTGAAAACGGTTTTTTGCAATTTCCGGTGAAACGTGACCTTCAAGCAAAAACTGTTTAGTAAAAAAGTTGTAGATAATGAGTAAGTCAAAAACTTTCTTCTTCAACACTTCTGGGCATAACCTCAAATTAACCATCAAAATGGCAAAATAACGATTATTTTGATTTCATTGAAAATATGAACAGGATGTTCATAAAGTCAGTTGTGGAAATCATCTGCGACTGAAAGTTGGAATTTAGTCGCTGTTTTCCATCGTACAAGATTATCTCTCTTGGAAGGGATTCAAAGTTTCACCGCACAAGAAATAGTCCAACAATTCCTCATTACAGTGTGAAATTGCTCCTGAAGAGTATGTTTTCCAATTCTTTCGACCTCCCTGATGATCTTAGAAGACTGAAATAGACTTTTGTCGACCAAAATGTATTGGAGGCCTAGCGAAAGTGATGCAATCCACGCGTCAATGAAATGAGCGATTGTCTGTGAGTGATACTTCTGAATAACATTCTCCCTTATCTCATTCATAGATAAGAATCTCCAATGAAAACTGGACATTTAATAAATAATCAACTATCTGGATGAAAATGCAAATTTTCACTTTCAGATTTTTTCTCTCAAGTTATATAGGGTCTTTCTCAATATCTATCAGATGTAGTTCAATGTCCAGCGTGGCTTTTGCCGGGGAAGTAGTTGTTTTCTGTTAGATATTACAAAAAAGTTACTTCAATTTTATCGTAGGGTTTTTCCATTTCCAGAGGAGTCATGTATTGATTCAATTTTCAATTGAGAATGTTTCTCTTTAAAACATGAATCCCTTCCAAGAGAGATAATCTTGTACGATGGAAAACCGCGACTAAATTCCAACTTTCAGTCGCAGATGCTTCCTCAACTGACTTTCTGAACATCCTGTTCATATTTTCAATAAAATCAACATGCCATACCCATGACAGGTTTTATGTCAGAAAAATATTTTCAAAGTTTCACCGCACAAGAAATAGTCCAACAATTCCTCATTACAGTGTGAATATGCTTCTGAAGAGTATGTTTTCCAATTCTTCCGACCTCCCTGATGATCTCAGAAGAGTGAAATAGATTTTTGTCGACCAAAATGTATTGGAGGCCTAGCGAAAGTGATGCAATCCACGCGTCAATGAAATGAGCGATTTTCTGTGAGTGATACTTTTGAATAACATTCTCCCTTATCTCATTCATAGATAAGACTATCCAATGGAAACTGGACATTTAATGAATAATCAACTATCTGAATGAAAATGCAAATTTTCTCTTTCAGATTTTTTCCCTCAAGTTATATAGGGTCTTTCTCAATATCTATCATCAGATGTAGTTCAATATTCAGCGTGGCTTTTGCCGGGAAAGTAGTTGTTTTCTGTTAGATATTACAAAAAAGTAACTTCAATTTTATCGTAGGGCTTTTCCATTTCCAGAGGAGTCATGTATTGAGTCAATTTTCAATTGAGAATGTTTCTCTTTAAAACGATTATTTAATATTAAATTTTTTTTCTCTCTTAAAATGATTCAATCCAGATGAAAATGTGTCTCATTTGGAGTCAAATGAGCATTATTATTCCGCAATTCAGAAGACGACTAGTTTTTCGAGTAGGTACATTTTTCGAAAAAAACAGTATTATTTTCCACGAACAATTGTCTTGGTGTTGAAAATCCATAAGTGATCATTTCAATTGCTGAAATGTTTACTTTGAAACGGTCTATGTAACTTGGTAGTTCATTCTTCGTTAAACCGCTTTAAATTAAGAAAAACCGAAAACAAGTCTGATGTCTGAATCATGATATTCTCAGTATTTTCAATGACTATCATTAGTTGTAAAAAGAATGAATACGATATTGATAAATTAATTTTGTAGTGTAATTGTGTATTCAAATATTTTATTATAAATAATTCTATATAAACTCTTGATTCAGATAGATTTTTTTTCTCAATTTTATGCTGTTGAACGATTTATAACCAACTGAGTTACATTGGCCATTTGAAAGAAGACATTTCAACAATTGAAATGATCACTTATAGACCTTCGAAATACAAAAAAAAACACCAAGATGATTGTTCATGAAAGATGAGGGTATTTTTTTTGGAAAATGTAAAATGCTCGAAAATTGGTCGTGTTCTGAATTGCGAAAAAATCTTTTTAAAAAATAAACATATTCTCACATTATATTGAATCATTTATACGCGAGAGAAAAATTAAATACTGAAAAATCGGTTTTTTGTCATTTGGCGGTTGATTTGAGGTTATGTCGGAAAGTGGCATTAACAAAACTTTTTGATTTTTTATTGTCTATAACTTTTTCATTGAACATTTTCAGCTGAAGGGTCACATTTCGTCGCAAATCGCAAAAAACCGTTTTCAACACCTAAACTGTATCTTCATTTCACCATTTTGAGTGATATCGTTCTTAAATATTTTTGTGATATTTACCTTACCAATTGATTAAAGATATCTGGTTGATTCAACGCATTGATTACTTAATCGAGGCACCTTCAAACATGTCTGACTAAATGTTACGTGTATATTGGAAGCTATGTCTAGCAGGTAGCTGCCACTTGCGAGGAATCGAAGACTCACTAAAACCTGCATACGTTTTATCAAAAATCATGGACCTATTAAGACTGAAGGTAACTTACTCTTGACTCAATTTGCATAGCTGACTCACTACTTCCCTCCTCTATATAGGGAAACACTAGTCGTATTACCTCACGTACTGTTTTTCTTCAAGTTTTAATGTATTTTACTAGGATAGCTTCGCTGTTCTGCTTCGGAACCATAGAAATATATAGTATATACTCACTCTAGAATGCTAATCCTGCCAGTTTTCACGGCGAAAAGCATGCCGCGTATGCGACCCGTTTACGATGTGCGCATGCGCAACATCAGTGTAGTTTGGGTAGATCGTTGCCAAGTTCGAAAATAATTTGGTGTTCCAATTCAGAGTTTTTTGTTATTAGGCAATAAAACACGTCATTTAAAAGAGAGAAATTAGACAGCGCATTTAGGACTTTTCAAAACCGAAAAGAACCTTTGAGAGATAGATTACTCCGAATTTTATGCACGAAAGAAATTTATTTAAAACAATATTGTACCGTGTGCTACTGTAATTATAATGACCGTGCAACAGTGCTTTTTCATAAACAGGAAGATTTGTCACTAAGATCTGTCACTCTTCTCAGAGACAGAGTCGGTTTTTAAAATTTCAGATTTTCTCTTGCGTTTTGTGTGGTGTTTGTTGTCGTTGGTTTTTCTTTCATCTTTCGTGAATTTGCATTAATCTTATTTCTTCAAAGACGATTTCTGATAAAGCCGTTTCTTCCTAAATATAAACAATGAACTGTTTAGTGTTGTGTAAAGGAAAACTACGTGAGATAAATAATTTTTGGTAGATAATGAATTTTTTTATGTACCTATATGCTTTGCTTAAAATAGCTTGATTGCCTTAAATATTATTTTAGCTTGACAAAAAAGGCATGATTTTTGGTTATTGTTTTTAAGAAGAGATCCCAGCAGAACATTTGAGTGAGAAAATTGTAATTTGTGGCAGACATTTTCCCCCTGAAGTTTCATGTGAAAACGATAATAAAATAATTTTAAACCTAGTGCAGTACCAATACTGTTTCTGCGTAAGCATGCATGGCGAACTTTCTACCACACCGCTTATATTATGAGTTCTAGATTCCTACAAAAAGTACTAAACATACACAGAATCGCCTTAGAAAATTAATGTCAATATGGAAGTGCTTTACTTTGATGGTAAGAAAAATGCTTCTGACCTCACTTTTTCATGCACCCCCATTGTGGAAATTGCACTAAGGTAATATAATCAGAAACACTCGTAGAAATAGCATGTTAATCTCTTCAAATGATTTAAATTAAATGCAGTTGCGTATTTTGACATGAATCGTTCTAAAAAAAATCCTCGAGCTTATAAGCATCCAATTTGAGTTGAAATTATTCATGATATTAGCTGAAATAAATTCTCATTTTTTTTTTACTTTCAAATTATTTTCCAATCCAGTGCTTCCTTGAAATTCGCACCGACGATTTGGGGTGGTTCCGTAGGTTTTTGTTGGTTAACTACAGCTGAAAAGTGAATGTGACACCAAAAATCAGTCGCTTCAGATCGGTAAATAATAATAATAACCCTACTCTATTTTCTGATGGCCTTTTCTGAATATTCGGGATCATAAATATGTGAAAATATGTATTCAAATCGGCTAAATACAAATAACAGGTATAAGCACAATGAGGTTTCCAACCTTATTCTACGAGAATCAGAATTAACGTTTGTTAATCTTCACAAGTACCATAATATTTTAGTGAAACCGGGCCTGTTACAAAAATCACTAATGACGCGCTTGCGCATTGCGGACTAGCCTGAACTTTTTACAACACTTTTGACATGGGGATTAGCATTCTAGAGTAAGTATATAATAAATATTTCTCTGTTCGGAACCCGCAACATCGTCTACTACTTCTGCAATAGCGATCATTGCATCAAAATTTGTCATTTCGTTACATGACTAGTAAAACATGTAAACATTGAATTATTATTATTGAGGTTACGATTTGAGTCAATTATTCCGATCAATAATTGTTATCGCATGCTAAATATTCGCTCTTTGTTTTATGGTCGATAATTATTTCTGATGTTATTTATATTCGAACATACCATTTTTGTGGTAGCCTTAGATGATCTGCAAAAATCGCATGCGATATTGCGTCGAGGGAACTCAAACATATAGTCCGTTGACACTAGGAGGTCGATTATCTACGAAGGTATGCCATTCAAGAAACATGAAGATCAAGTTGGATTATCGGGAAAAAAGTGGTTTGTTGGATCGGTACCCGGTCGCCACCATCCCTGACGTCAGTGACGTCACTTTTCCTTCGAATATGGGTATATTTGTTAACCCAAATTGTATGCAAAGGTTATAACATTCATTGATGGGTCAAAATGAAGGATTCAACCAAAGGGCATATCTTCGAAAATAATCTAAGAGAAATGGTGGTAAGCGTAACTTCCGGTCCGTAAGCCGCCCTTGGAGACCGACCTAGACGTATTCAAATCGTCTAGAGCCTGGTTAATTCAGCTAGACCCGACTATTCCAATACATTCCAATACATTCTGAGGGGGGCGACCGGGTACCGATACAGCAAACCAATTTTTTACCGAAAATGCAATTCAATCATAGCTGTAGTATTAGTATCAATGGCTCTCCATCAACGTATTCGTTCAGTTCTGTGTAATTTGCACAATTTTCTTACTCGACCTGTCTTTTTTGAGACCACAACAATAGGAGCGCACCATTGTGTTGGTTCTTGTACTGGCTAAATGGTACCATCGTTGCACATTCTGTTCAGTTCTTGTTTCACTTGGTCTATATAATTCAAAGAAATCCTTATTGGAGCCGCTACTACATAGGGTACACATGTCTGTTTCAATTCAATCTTATAATAACATTTCAGACTAGAACCCTCAAAAACTTTACGGAAATCAGATCTAGCTTTTTCGGCACTTTAAGAATAGGTAATATTCAATGTTACAAGGTGTAATTTTTCAATAGCCGTACGACTGAGCAATGGTATCTTTCGACCAGCCATACCATAAATATCTTCCACAACTGTTGCATTTTTATAAGACAAACATGCAGTTGCCACACCATCTACATTCAGCTTACTATGACCAGGTCTGAACAATATTTTATTGTGATTTTTTACTGCGGGTTAATAGCTAGGGCCCCTGGGCACTGATTAACTAACGCCAACTACTAAGAAAAGAGATGGAGATATTTTGTCGCATGCGACATAGGATAGCAAACATCCGAGAATTGGGTCCCAATTTCCTAATCGTGAAGAGGAGCGCTCAACAATTATTGGAAATAGGTAAATAGGTCGGGGTATTTACCGCTTGATTTTTCCTGGAATTGATCATACCTGAAGAGTGTTCTTCTGATATACTATTCCAAATGAATTCCCTCAACTACGTTTGCTCACAATTTATCAATATTTGAACTATGTTGTTGGTCATCAGTTTTTGAAATGTTCCAAAAACTGCTAATTGAAATTTTTCTTCAATTTTTTTTTGTTTCATTCCAGAAGCACTGGCGGAGATCCAAGGCGCGCCAGACCTGCATCTACACTCGGGCTCTCTTCTGCGACTAGTGTGCACCCTCAGGGACTCCACGGAGCCGCCGGAATACGTCTTCTGGTTCCACGAGAATCGGATGATCAATTACGACCCCGGAGTAACCGTGAAAGACGGACGGAGTTCCAGCGTCCTGCATGTACCAGAAGCCGACAAGGGTCACAACGGAAATTATACTTGTAGTCCATCCAACGCAGTGCCGGCTTCGATAAACGTGCACGTTTTGAATGCAACTGCAGGTAAATATGACGAGATTTATGAAAGTTTTGTAGTGAATAATGGGTATGTTCAGTAAGGGTTTTGTTTTTATTGTTCGTTAACGATATCTGTAATTCAATTAGTTCCAACAAACTACTCTTTGCCGATGACCTCAAAATATTCAGAACCATACAAGATGTTGATACTCTTCAGAACGATCTCAACCACTTGACTGAATGGTGTAACTCCAATAATTTACCTCTCAATGTCAACAAATGCAAAGTTATAACCTATGCAAGAATATTGTCGCCAGTGAAACATGATTATACATTGAATGATATCAAAATTGACCGCGTTAACGAATGTAAGGATTTAGGTGTACTGTTCGATAATAAATTAACATTCGCATCGCATATAGAAAACATCACTTCAAAGTCTTCTCGACTATTAGGCGTCGTTATCCGAAATAGTAAAGAATTTTCATCTATCAAGGCAATAAAAGCAATATATTTTTCTTTAGTACGTTCATGGCTTGAATACTGCAGTACTGTTTGGAATCCATTCCAAAATAAATATATCGATTCTGTAGAAAAAATTCAACATAAGTTTCTCCAATTTCTATATTTTAAAAAACATGGCACCTATCCAGTGAATCACTATGATCACCAACTTCTACTAGACGAATTCGAGCTTACTACCCTGAGGAAGCGTAGGGAAATGTCCGACCTTACATTCCTTTACAAAGTCATACATAATCTTATTGACTCACCACAATTATCAGCCTTAGTTAACTTCAATGTGCCGCGAATCACTTCGAGATCGAACATAACTTTTCACATAGATGTAACTAACTCTTACCACCATTTTCACAGTCCGTTGTTTCATATATGTAGATAATTCAATAGGTTGGAAAATGTAGATATCTTTTCCACTTCACTAACCCATTTTAAAAAAACCCTTTTTCAACATATCCCGAATTTGATAATTATAGAAATGTATTACAAATAAATAAAAAAATAAATAAAAAAAATAAGGGTGTGGAAGGATTAATGGCAGTATGAAAATATTTCATAGAGATTTTTTGTAACCACCTGTTTCGTCCAATCAGAAACCCTTATTTTGTGCTGTTACCATGGCAACTAGAGTTTTTTTCGTGAAGTTTTTCTGAGCTGAATTATAATAGATATTTTTTGAAGTAATAATTACTGTAATTTGATTATCTAGAAATCAGAAATCATCACAAAAGATTACACACTATGTGGTAGACTTTAAATGCGTAAACTCATCGGACTAGTCAAAAGCATATTTCTAAGTATAATATATTTGGACGCAGACGCAGAAAATCACCAACTCAAAAATTGCAATTGTTCAGAATTTCAACTAGAAATTGTGAAATGTGCCCTGTTTATACCAAATAGGTTTACTTAGTGAAACAATGATTTCAGTACTTGATTTTAAAGTTGCAAAGACTCAGTTGAGGTATTTTCTCGAAACTATAAGTTTCCACAATGTTTTTTTTTTCCTTTGGTGTCTTGGCATCGACTGCTATGGTCATTAGCCATGTGTTCTGGATAGGCCTTGTTACTAACTCCATGCGCCACCTTAGGAGCAGCACTGTTAATTGGAACGCAACAGTAAATCGTGCAGAACTCACCCCAGGCTAGCCACGAAATTTGAATAATTTAATCGGTCAAATTAAATAAAATAATCCCAGCCGCAACTGGGGCTCGAACTACGGACCTTTCGACCCATAGTCGGACGCTCTAACCACTGCGCCACGCCCCGACATTTTTCACAATGTTATTTGCAAATTTTTTAGTTGGACGTTTTTTGTGCAAACGAAGTTCCTAGAAGAAATTTTGATAAAAAATGTTTATGTGGGTTGGTACATTTCAGATAAATAAAAAATTGTTTTTCTCATAGTTTCTTTGATGAGGAACAAAGGCACGCATCTAATTCAAATTCTAAATCATCGACACATATATCTTTTAGGATATAGGGAGAGCATTTTATAAATTTCACCTTTGATTTCGCCAAGGATTTACCATTTGGTCACAACTGAAGCAACAACTCGGAACAAGTCTGGTTTACCATTCCTCGTTGCCGTATGTCCACATATGCTTTCCACATTAAAATCGGTCATCATGAAAACATAATATGTGTTTTTTTATTTATTCTTGTCTCAACCAGTTGTTCTTTTCCTTTTCGGTACCAATTTTTCTATCAACTGTTAGTTGCTTTCTCAAGTTTTCGTGTTCCTGAAAACCACAAATTTTTTATTTCTGTTATTATGGATGGATTTTCCTTCCGTCACAATTTTATCATATTGATATAGTCATGACGTTTATAAGTTGGCACTCGATGTTTCCAAAATATTTGTCGTGTGGAAAGAAACATTGCCCGATGACAAGGAATTTATATTTTATGGTTTTCAAGTGAGCACTAGCTTGAAGAAGACTGACCATCATTAAGGTAAGTAGGTAAGGCCACAAAATCAAAGGTTCAACAGTATTTGGTTTATTCCCTACATATCTCAGAAGGTAAGAAACAACCTCCTGCGCTCCTCTATCAGCAGTTCCTTCAAGTCATTGATAGGAATAGCTTTTCTTGAGTTTGCCCGAGATTACCCCTATAATAAAGCCATACTATCTCATAATAGATTATATTAGCTGGAATTTGGGGCAAGGTTTTTGAAGACCGAATGTAAAATTCCTGTTTTTTTTCTAGTCTTGCTATAGCCAGATCTTTTGGTAGCTCATTCCTGGCCTTCTGTGCTGAATCGTGATAGGTCTTGAATTGTATTTGCAACAAAGTTTTATTATGCTCATCCGGTCTTTCCTGTACTTTGCAGTTGTCCTTCTGTCATTAAATTTCAAATTGAATTTTATGGAAAAGTATTCTTTTATGAATGGCAATAGTCACGGGATAGTCAACTCCGTTTCTGTATGTCATAAATTTAAGATAATGAAAGATTGGGTGGTAAAAAAAGGCAGAGGATTGTTCACGGCAGTGGTGAGATAACTTCCTGAAATCTGTTTTGAGGAATTTTATTATTCAAACCCACTTGTTGTTCTCTTCTTTTGTCAAGAAGTGGAGTTCAATTTTTTTCCTTTTTGAGAACTGTTGTAACTCTCGTATGTTTTATCCAAAAAGTAAGAATAAACATCAGCCAGCATACACGCTCCTTTGCAATTGAATATTTTCTAGAATACAAACGCTTTAACAGCGTTTCTTCCATAGAGTATTTTTTTTCGGCATTTCTACTATAAAGCTTACAAGAAACAGTATGTGGGCGATCAAATTCCCATTTGCCTTCGTCCACAATCATATCAATGGGCAGTTACAATTATAACCATGAAGGCATTCTCCAGAAGGTTTCAATGTACCCTTCTGATAAGGGTGGGGCTAATTCTTTTTCGAATTATTTTTGATTCCGCTCGAGTGAACAAAAATTCAAGTTTTCGACCTCTCTTCGGAAGACCAGAGGTGGTGTTAAGCAATGGTCTCCCATCACTCTCGTCTTGGATAGAGCTCTCTTTATATGATGATTGTTTTAATTACTCACACAATATGTATTTTCTCTTCCAGACATAGCACTGTTTTTATTATAATGTCTTAAACAGTCGATCATGATAATAATGAATGTATTATCACAAATTTACACACAGTCGACATATTTCGGAAATCACCAAGATGCCAAAATGAAAATTCCAAACTCATCCAAGTGGTTCGAGCAATTTCAGAAGAAATGTGTTTTTATAAAATAAGCTGTACAATTTAGAATCAGAAAACATCCAAGCCACTTGAACTTTTTCAAACAAACAAAATACATATTATTTTCAGGTCATCTTGGAGAGTTGAAGTGATTCAACCCACTTGGTGCTTTTCAACAGTATACCCAACGTGCACATTGACATCAATGTACTTTAATTAGACAATATTCAAACCACTTGAACTTTTTATTCGGAAAAAAATCCAGTTTAACCATCTCTGTGGGTTAGAATTCGTCTGAATATCTGGGTAGAAACGACGTTGTTGTGGACGATTTCAGCATTTATACAAAACAGGAATTTAATGGTCTCCCTACATAATCCAACATGAATTTTGATAATTTGTGGGTTGAATGAACTACGTCCATTTATACTTGTATAACGATAATTTCATAATACATAGAAGAGGCGAGGAACTCTTCTACGCTATGAAAAGCTTCACACATGAATGTTGATATCCTATTCCCTACTCCTGATATCATACCGCTAATGTATATGAAGTTTTCCATCTCATTGAAACATTTAACACCCACCTTTTGAGGAGAATTTTGACGAATAAGCAGCCTGAAAAAGGGCTGATTAATATTTTTGTTATTCCCTCTATTATGTTCGTGAATTTGGTAATTTTTCTGAAATTCATTTTTATTGACCCCTATAAAAATCATCAGGTTCGAAATGTAGAAGCGAGTGTAAATATTTTAGATTTTCTAAATAATGGCCTACAAGTTTCTGAGGGGTAGATTTTTTTAATAGTTCTTATGATATTTTTTTTAACAAAATGCTTCTTTGAGGTAATTAGTGGATCCCAAATAGATTATCATATTTCTGGCTGACTGATCGAATCCAGAAAAAAACGATTCCCAGTATATTACCTCATACTGTATCCTTCAAATTTCTAGTGCTGTATGTAATTGTGCTCAGTTTTGAACACAAAGTGGTGATATGATCTTCCCATGTCAGTTTTCTATCAAGAACAACACCCAAGAACTTCATACTGTTTTTGCTTTCTACCTATTTTCCATCAACTGTTGAGTAAATATCATTATCAGGATTCAGATTTCTTGATATAAATCGAATATGATAATATGTCTCAGCGATATTTAGTGCAAGGCCATTAATAATACAATAGTCCCCTAGTTCCATTAATGCTTCATTTCTATCAATTACTATAGTTGTCCCAGACATCAAAATATTTGTATCGTCTTTTTCTGTCACACTGAAGAAAAGAATACCGAAGATGGGGCCTTGAGGTACCCGTTTTTGAAAACTTTCTCTTGTACTGGATTCTTTGAAATATTCAATTTAGGCATCATCCTATAATAATTTTTATTCAGGGACTCGGAAAATTCATATGAATGGTGAAAAATATCAAAGAGTCGTATAACTTGATTTATATATAACTTCAATCTCCAGCAGGCTGATTGAGAATGTTTAGGAGTTTGGAGAAATTCTTCACGCTAATACTAAATGAAAAATTACAACAAAAAAGTTTGGTATAGGGACTCGAAAGACACCTCTTCTTCTCAAGTTACAAAAGGTGAGGAAATATAATTGGAAAAATCCTTAAACACACTGATGAATATTGGACCTTTGGATAATTCACTTCGAGAAAATTTTACTTTCTCCCAACTTTCTGAAAGAATTCAGAAAAATCTACAGTTTCGAATATGGGAAATGACGACGCCAAAAGAAGTTTTGGTTGGAGAACTCACCCTCTCAAAAAAAAGTTGAGAAAATTTGCAGTTATTGGTAATTATTGTTCCTGTTTTCTACTGGGCCCTTGTTCTTCTTGTTGCTGTCTTCTTTCATCTCATTTTTTTCCTTTTGGCATTTTGTTCCTTCGAAATCTGAGGTATATCCATTGATGACAATTCCATTGTAATTTCTGGATCGAATATTCACCGTTAAATAGGTACAGAAAATCTGCTCCACTATTTCGTCAGTACCACTTATTTCATCACTGTCACTAAATGTGGGGTCTTTGGGTTCTTATATAGTGATATATTTCTGGACAACAGCATCTACAAGCTCTTTACAACACTGTACTATATTGATATTTCAAATATTTCAATTGTCCAAATGTTCTCATTAATCAACAACTCTTGAATCTCACAATAACATTGCTCATACAGTGATGCCCAACGAAATCTTCTTACCCTGATTTACTGGGAAACAACAAATTATTTTCGGAAACGCTAAAACAGATCGATTTTAATTTCTAGATGGACACATGTCAGTGATGGATTAAGTCACGCAACTTCATTTCTCTGATGGTGAGGCTACCCCCTCCCGGATCATCGTAGGGAACATGAGTCGAGTAATACATTATTTTGAATCTCTCCTCATTCTCTATTCAAAAGATCCTATTTTCAAAATCGAATGAATGGTAATCGATATTATTGTTGTAACAGGTTCGATTTGAGTGACCAATATCCCACCTGTTCTTATCAAAATTCAATTGCAAACGTTTTCCAATACTTTTGGAGTAGATCTGCCGAAGTTGTTCACAATTCTACTACGTAGATCCTCTGATGACTCTGGTGGAGTTGAAAAAACTTTGCTTTCGAGATATTTCCATAGAAAATAATCCAACGGTTCGAGGTCTGGTGATCTAGAAGGCCTCTCAATTGGTCTTCGTCACCATAACCAATGATTGGTAAATCACTAATCCAGAAAGTTTCTAACCGCCACTTCATAGTGAGATGGTGCTACCTACATCTTGTTGAAAATGTATTCGTCCGAATGAGCTCCAACATTTTGGATAATTTTCATTATCATGGGATCGATGACATTCTGAAGAAGATTTGAAAATAATTCTCCATTCAAATTATCATCCATAAAAAGTGGTTCATCGATATATTTGCCAAAAATACCACACCAAATATTCAACTCCTGCAGAGTTTGTGTGTGGGTCTTACGTATTGATCTGGGATTAGTATTGCTCCAGTAGCGGTATTTGTGACGATTTACGTTTTTATTACCAAAAAATGTACTCTTGTCTGAAAAATAAATATTGGAGAACAAATTGGGGTTTGTTCTCAGACGCTCGTGCATCTTCTAACAAAACTGTTGACGTTTGTTAAAATTGTCTTCGTTCAGTTTATGTACAAGTTTTATTCTGTATAGGTGGAATCGATTCGATTTGAGATTTCTCTGAATACTCGATTGCGCTACACCTGAAGCTCCGGCCAAGCTTCGACTACTTTGAGTATTTTTCATGGCCACAAGTCCCAAAACCGCTACCTACTTCAATAGCCTCCTTCCTTATAAGACTTGCGAGATGATATTTCTGGTGGCCACAGACCCACTTCTTTCAAATTTATCAATAAACGATCTAACATAGGTAGAAGCATATTTCTCTGGATGCCCTGTACTAAAATTTTTAGCTACAGCTCTAAGACAATCATAATTTTTCAAGTAAAGTGTCACTGACTCAATTCGTTTTTTCAACGCTCAAACTTTTTGAGGAAGGAACTCAACTCACAGAATACGAATCAAATTATAATTCAATACGAAACATGTGAACTGTGAAGTCAGAGGTATGAAGTTGCGTGACTAAATCCATCACAGACATGTGTCCCCCTAGAAATCAAAATTGACTTGTTTCAGCGTTCACAAAAATGATTTGTCATTTCCCAGTAAATCCAGGTGGAGAGTTCCAGTTGGGATACGAAAAAAAATCGAAGTTATGAGCTAGAATGCTTCTAAATGTTCCACGCTGTTTCTTGAAAATCCTGAATTGTTTTTATCTAATGCCAGGTATGCAATACGATAACGTAATAGTTCCACCACAATATTGTATTGAAACAGATCACCTCGAAAAAATCACCTTGGAAATTTCACGCGTTTAAAATATATCACTTAGGACGCAAATGCCTAGACAATAAAATGATCCAGACGCCACCTCATTGTTAGAAATGTCTTACGTATGTGTGGAGTAGCCCACTTACTCGTTCTGATGGTAAATAATGGCATAGTTAGAGAGATATAAGCTCCAAGTAACTATTCGAGCTTCATTTACCCTTTCAATAACCTAATGTATTGAAGGATGCACGCTGGCAATGTTGGGAAGATTTTCACAAAGGAGGGCGTGCGTTGCCGAACTATTTCCCGCTGTTAGAGAAGTAATTTCGTCTCGATTTGTTTCGGCTTTGTGCTCTTACGATTTGCGTCCCGAGAAAATTAGTAAGCAATTCCTGGTAGAGAATTTTTGTTACCTATAAAAGCTGAATGTATGGAATTCATAAAGATCAACTGATACGTGGTGAACGGAAAAATATAATCGATTCCATGAAAGTTTTGAATTTTCAATTGGTGAAATTTGCACCGTTCGTACACTTTTTTCTCTTTAGTCCATACGGGGTGTCAACCCATTATTTTTAAAAGACATGGTTTCCAGAGTTCCAAGGGTACGAGATTCAAAATTGACAGGGGTACTCGATTCAAGAACATTTTTTAATATTTCATACTTCTCCACCACTTCCGGTTTCACAGTAACCTACCCCACCTTGGCTTTTATTTTTTTTGTATTATAGAGACGATTTTGATTAGTATCATATAGTTTTGAGAAAAAAAGAATTTACTTGGTTTTTCAGAAAAAATAAATTTCATCCAAATTGCGTTTGACGCACTTCAATCAATGTGTTGCACATGAATAATAAGTATAACAAATATTGTATAAAGTTTTTTCTGTCTAGTTGAGTAGCTATGGCGGTTCGAAATTTTAAATACCACTTATGGCTGAAAAATGACAACATCTTTCATGCAGGCATTTCTCAGATTATTAATTTCACAACAATCTATTGATGGTTTCTGATCGAAAATATGGATAACAGACCCAATGTAATAATTATTTTTTGAAAAATCATGAAGAGAGTGGGGTAATAAGTTCGTCAAGTAAGTTGTGTGTGGATATATAATTGAACAAATAACTTCAATATTACGATAGAAACAAAGAGTTGTGTGAAGTAATCAATTATTAAATGAGTCAAACATTTCGAAAGCACCTCATTCCCTCGTAAGTGATTAAAATTTTGGAAGTATTTATGAAACACTCGGTATAATTGTAAGTTTTTTGATTCTGTAGAGAAATCCATGAAGGTCTACTTATTATCCGAAACGAATAGTGTTCCTTCAATTTTTTATATTCATTCCCAATTTCATCACAAAATTCTCACTGTTTGGCAAATGAAGTGCTATTAAAACATGATCACCTTCGATATGTAAGAAATTAGTGTACATCAATAACTCATTAAATTCGTATATCTAGTGTGCTTTAGACTAATTCATTAATGAAGAAACAGTCATGAAAGAAAGAAAAAGTAGACATGCTAATAATTTATGGAAATTGCATGAACAATTCGAGGAACGCCGCGATTTTGTATTATAATAAAACGCTATTCCCTTGAAATAGAGTTTCATCACAGCTGATACATACTATCAATTGTTAGGCCGAGCGGTGCCTTTTTCAATATTTTATAGGAGCGTTTATATAGGAACACATCAGGAAAATTATACATTTACTTACCTATCAAATCTCATCTCCGGCAACCATCAGGAAGCTGCTACCAGCTTTGCACACACACTAGTTTTAATTATTTAAGTTACTTTATTTATTATTATTTTCAACACTTTTCTGGATTTCAATCTATTCAAATACTTCTCAAATTGTTAATCAATATTATCTGGGCCGAAGGCCCAGGTGGAAGAGTAAATTTAACTGAATAAAACAAAGAAATCGGCCAAAAACATTTATTATGCTGAAAGAAAAAAAATAGAACGCCGGAGTAGCTAAGAAGTTTTAAATTTATAAGATATTAAATCAAATCCAATTAAAAACCAGTGAATTGAATAACATTTTATGACATTTACGTTTTTAAACTACTCAAAAAGATATAATTCTTACTAAAGTATTGAACTGATATTTTGGAACAGATCATTCACCAGAAAAGGTCACGTTGCTAACAACCATCTAACACTCTCAAGATTTAAAACAGGACTGCCGTTTAGAAGCATAAAATATGTGTCCTTCAAGTTAGCTTGGGTTTCGAAATCCCCATTGTTTAAGCAGTAAATATAAGGGTTGTTCGAAAATTAAATAGTGAATTGAATTTCTTTTTCAGTTTCTTCTACAATCGGCTTATGCATTAAATATTTTATAACTCAGATATTCCGACGTTACGAGAAAAAAAACATAATGCAAATTTGTCGTATTATGAAAAAAACTCTTTATATCTAAACAATTGATCTTATTTCTACTTATTGTATGTCATGGATCTTTCTGTAACACTCGGTTATGGTTTGAATCAATTCTATTAACGGAAATATGACGTTGAATTCATAATGAAAACTGATTATTGGACACAAAATATTTGGTTCGAATTTATAAATACCCCTCGTAAAACTCTCGAAACTGTGTTGGAACGATTTTTATAGCAACCATATGGGCGAAGGTTTTGGTGCCCTTCTCGGTATCGTGAACTAAATGCTGAATTCAATGGCTTCCGGATGTAGATTCAATGGTTGTCCTCTTCGAGAACTTTTAATAATTTCAAGATTACGTTTTGTTACAGTATGTTGAAAGGTATCCCAGCAAACATCATCCATGTTTTCAATAGTTTTCTTTCGTGGAAAAACAACTACGACAAGGAATTTCTACCAATGAAAATGTATCATTGATAAGGTGAAGAGAATAAATATTTCAGCATTTTTAGAAGGGAATCCTACTACTTCTTCTAGGGAAATTAGCTGAGTAACAAAATAGTTATGAGTCACTAGAAGAGATTTTGAAACAGCAGAAGTTCAGGTCGTTCTAGTATCTAGTGAACCAGTATTTATATGAAAGAGATGGAAACCGGAGAATAGTTTATTGTGATCGGCCACTTCAGAAAAATACTGCTAATTCCGATTTTGTTTCTTTCATATTGTTTTCCGATGACTAAAGATTCACGATCAATGGAATGTTTAACAGACAAAACTGCAGATAATGGGCTTAAAAAAAGAAGCATTTGATTAGAGAAAGTAATTCAATGGAAAGATTCCGAGGAGAAGTATGGGTTGATGTTATCGGAATTAAAATAATTTGACCAATTTTATTTCAAAGACAATTGCCAGAGATAAGGTATTTCGAATTAGTTCAGAATGATATTGAAGGATTATTAATAGACTCACCACTGGGATAGGATTCCTCCTCATAATGCCGCCCAAGTCATGAACTATCAAATGAACCGGTTTAAAGAGAGTAATAACATTGAACTGTCCTTACGTTGGCCTGCCCGATACCTTATCTCACCATTTTGGATTTTTTTGTTATGCGAAACAACCATTGATGGAGCCTGGAAATGTCAGAAGTTTGGCGGAATGCACTTCAAATATTTAAATCCATTCAACTAATCCTGGTATTAAGAGTGTATTTTTTTTTCGAATACATTATATTTCTGTTTTTGAACTGATTTTCAATAATTAATTATTGTATTAGGATTGTTATCCATGTCATCCATAAAAACTAGATTACAAGAAATGCTGGTCTGAATAATGTCAATTGAATAAATTGGGAAGAAGTAGAATAGGATAAAATATTTCAGAAAAATTAAAAATCTGGGGAAAAAGAGTCCAGGAAAAAAATCATGAGAATAAATAGCCGGAAAAAAATCTGCGTTAAAAAAAAGCCTGATAAAAATGTCCAGGAAAAAGGTTCGGACAAAAACTACATTACATATGTAACAACAGAATGCGAGAGCATTTGTAAATCTATAATCAATGATTGATTATGAAATCAATTTATCAGACAAGTGAAGACGGCACCAATCATTGAAAAAAACTTGCCATGGCTACTCTCTATTTCTGAATAATGAACCTATTTTCATTGATGAAGTTTGCAATGGGATACCAAACCAAAATCGAATAACTTCTAGTCAAAATTCGAAGTCAATAATATATACCTTTTTACCATAAATTATAAAACTTATACGTCTATCCACTGATAACGAAAACGTATTGGATGCTCCTTCGAAGGGAGTAACTGACTGACATATGTTTTTGTTTCAGAAGAGAAACCTGCAGCGATGCAGCATGCCAATTCATCATGTTCTCCTGCAAAATTTCAAATTGTAAGTTGTGGTGTTCTTTTAGTTGTTATCCTACCATTGTTACCAAGGACGTGACTGTAAATCAATTTTCATAATGGGTGAGTTAGAATAAACACGATTTTGTTTCTCATTTTTATTATGACCGTTACATCCTGGGAATGAATACACTTAATGGCAATTTTGTTTTTCATGATTGTAGTCGAATGCAAAAATGGACTCAAAACAATTGATAATGAAAGTGTCATTTGTGAGCATCAAATCAAAATCTGAGGAGGGATTGGGAACCACTACAACGTAAGAGTTCATATAAGAAATCTGTTGTGTATTAAATAAAAAATGCAACGATATTTGTTGATTCGAGTGAACTGAATTGGATCATAAAAACCAACATCCAGTATTTTTTATATCCCAACATATCTGTTTAGATCTGTGGAGAAAATGTAATAGAAAATACTGTACCTGTTTTGTGAAATAACCTCTAGTCTTACAACTCGTGGATAGCGCCATCTAACGTACAACTGAAAGAATTATTTTTTATTTTATAAACTACTCTTACGAATAATATATTTATGCCTTCAAGACGAAACTTTTGCAAAAAGCATGTGAGGGAAAACGTTATTCACACTCATGAAGCATCTTTTAGACGGACAGGCTACCACCAGAGTATACACGGAATTTGAAAAGTGAGATGGATCATGCTGTCAAAATCAGTAGGGTCTGGACGGACAAACAGCCCTGAATCACGTGGAAGGACTGAGTGGAATAAAATTGAGAAAAAGAAACAAATGAATGAGGAGCATTATGAATGAAAAATGTGATCACTGATGACCCTCCCGCCTCTATGATAATTCAGGGCTGTAAATCACCTCCACTATGGAATTTTGATGTCAAAGTTTATGTGTAAAATTGCATTCGGTTTTTTTTTTTTAATTTTGGATTGTTGTAGAGCTGAACAGATCGATTTCATGACCAGTTTTCCAGTTACAGGGTGACAAAAATACAATTTTTGCTATCGATTTCATTTTTGTGTTCTAAATCAAAATTGATATTTCTAAAAAATCAACTTATCATATTTATCTTGGTTGTAGACCATGAATCCATGTATTAGAATAAAAAATAATATGTCCCAAAGAATATGTTCAATGAAATAATCAACTATCACCAACATTAATGGTTTGATTTCCACTCAATCTGTGAGAACTTGACGTTTTTTCTGTGAAACTAATTTATTTCTCGTTTTGGACACACTTTAGTAATAAATGAAGCGAATATTTGATATATAACTGTATAAAATGTAGTTATTGCAAAGCGTTTTCGACTTACGTCATATTCAGTGCTTATCTGGAAGTAAATACTGTGATTGAAGATAATTGAATTGAATTGGAAAATTATCTGTGAAGTTTGAGGTTATGAAATTCAGAAAATTGATAATGAGTACCTACCAGTCAGGCAACAGAATGTATCGAAATTTGTGAAAATATTGTTTGTTTGAATACTCAAACTAATTAACCCTTAGGACTAACAAAGTAACTCGTAAGAGCTTGAGCCTTTTTGTGTCTGTCTAATGAATGAAAGACAACTAGTGACAGAGTGTGTTAAGTTAAGTGTCATGGAGAAAATGATTTTACAAACTTGAAGAGTGATCCATTATGAATTTTGAAGTGTAGCCAACATAAAATTTTAATAAAAATCAGTGATCCTTTGCCAGTTTACTTGGTTATTCAGGCAGTGATCAGTGTTGGAATATTCTTTGGAAATCTTCAGTTCTTCAAACAAATTCAATTTGAGGAAAATGTTCAGTCTATTTTATATAAAATATTAGAATATCTGTTTGGGTTAAAGTTGTGATTGAAAATTTCAAAAAGATTGCTAAATGCAGATTTGTCTGGTGTTTTTAAGTGTTCGTTGAGTCGGGTTATGAGGGGTCTACAAGTTCTACCTATGTAGGAGGCAGAGCAATAAGAACAGTCAAGCTTAGAGACTCTGCTGCTTTTCAACTCATTGGTTATGTCTTCAGAATTGCCTAAATAGTTTCTCAGATTGTTATACGATTTAAAGAAAACTTTAATACCAGGTATGGTGACTTCTATGAATTTGAAAATGTCATTACACATGTTTCGATCAAAATAAGGTAGAGATAAATATTTCACTGAAGGTGATTTTTCCATGGTGAAGGCCAGTCTTTGACACGTCCCATGTTTGAATTTACTGATAAGTTTATGAATGATAGAAGGTTGGTAGCCATCGTTAACAGCAATCTGTTTCAATATATTCACTCCAGTTTTTATAATCAATTGGAGTTAGATGTATTTTTGAAAGCCTGTTGAAGTATCAGACCAAATATGACACTTTTACTTTGAACGCAAACGCATCCATTTTTTTTCATTGCAAATTAAAAGCATTTTTTCTGAAAAATACGAATTTGGAAGAAAATTAAATTTTCAACGATATAACACAATCGTAATTCCAACCCACTATTGATATGATTGAGATTTTATAGAAAAAATACTTTTTGTAATCCCCTCGTGACGTAATATTTTCATGAAATCGTGCCATGGAATATAAAAGAATAGCATGTGAGTAACAATAATTCACTGTCAAAGCTATCACTCTATGGTTTGTAGGCAGACTATTTTCCTAATTAAAATTTTACTTAATTTTTCAACAACAATGAAGAATAATAATAAACTTATTTAATTAAGTTGTTCAGGAATTTCCATATATATTGAAATACAGAACTTGAAAAAACTTCATAATTTTGTTTTTCGTCTATTTTCATGAAGAAATTCACCACGCTATACCTACTTACCTACATTGGTATTGAACGATTCAAATTCATGTAAGTTGGCTATGGCCAAAACACTTGCACTTCCACTGTCCACGTCATCTTTTACCAGGCAGTCTCAAATATATAGCAGTAGGCAAGTATACAGTGCGGCTTTTTTTGACCATCACCATATTTTTTGTATCAAAAGGTAGTATCGGTAAAACCCTCAAAACGGTTTATTTCAAATTTGAAAGTCGAAACATTCAAAAGTTAAAAGGGGGGGGAGGACTACAAAAAAGCTGCACTCAATAATTATTTACCAAAACATATCACTTCAGTCATTGGCCATAAACAATTCAGAAAATCATACAGATTCTAGCCTTGCATACAGATTCTAGCCTTTCTATGTATTACGATTCATATCAAGAAATTCTAAAACTGTCATGCTGTTATTGGTGACATATCTGTCAATTTCTTCTTTCATTTTTCTTAATATATTCTTCACGTTGATACCTTCTGTTAGCACTATCAGAAAAGGTGCTATATCAATTTCAGGGGATGAAATTGGGTTGCGACTGGTTGATAATATTTGCATTAATTGATGCTACTCTCATGTTTCCTCTCAAATTTTGACTATTCAAGAATTGTTTCAGTATTTCATAGAAATACTCAATAGACCATTCCAGAACACGTGACATTGACAGGTCGGCCATATTTGCTGGAAGGCACATATATCGATTAGTTGGCGTTTAACCTTGAGTGTTCAGTTTGAAAGTTTATTTTTCTGGTGTTATTTTGATGAAATTGTAACAAATATGTCTCGAAGTACTTATTATTTTATGCCTTAGTAGTAATATCAAGTGCCGGTACGATGAAAAAATAAGTTTTATAGACAATATCGATCCGTACCAAAATTAACTGATATACACTACTGACTTTCGATAAACTGTCTAGAACAAGCAGCTGCAGACTCATCTGGTTTCCCACTTGTGGTAGAGCCCATATTTCGGGTAGGAATCTATGTTTTACTTCTAACAAGGCAAAATCATCACTGATGGTGTGCAGGAACATTGCAGGAAAAACATGGGGCTGTAACCCATCAATACTGCGATGGATGTACACCATGATAGTGAGACCTATGATCACCTACGGAGCAGTAGTGTGGCACGGTAGAACCGAACTCGCCACAACAAAGAAAATCCTGGAGAAAGTACAAAGACTAGCATGTCTTTGCATAACAGGAGCAATGAGGTCAACTCCAACAGCAGCAATAGAGGTCATTCTGGACCTCACTCCTCTCCATCTCATGGTGAGGAGAACTGCTTGGGGAGCAGACCTGAGGTTGGCCAAAGTCGGACTCAAAGGGACAGCACACAGTGTAAGGGGCTCAACCCCCACCGGAAGTGCACACCTTGCCGATCTCCCAACTGACGAAATTACCAGGAAATTTAGTTTCGAGAAATTTTTTCGAACGGAACTAAATACCAAGAAACAATGGAGCACATAATCCATTCGAGCACTGGGTAAGAATACCATTACATGGTACACGGACGGGTCTAAAACTCCCGACGGAACTGGAGCAGGAGTATTTGGACCTCGTAGCAAGTACTCCGAACCTATGGGACACTTCCCAAGCATTTTTCAAGCGGAAATTCACGCCATAGCAAGATGCATTCATTTCAACCTCGACAGGAACTACCGGAACAAGGAAATTGCAATCCTCTCCGATAGTCAAGCAGCCATCAAAGCGTTGAGCTCATATAACATCAACTCGAAGATGGTCTGGGAATGCCTAGAAAAACTTAATGATCTAGGCAGGAACAACAAGGTGATCCTCCTCTGGGTGCCTGGGCACGTCGGAGTAGAGGGCAATGATCAAGCAGACACCCTGGCACGAAAAGGGGCATCAACGCCACTGATCGGGCCAGAACCATTCTGCGGACTTTGAAAATCTCACTTCCAAGAACAACTCAATAAAACTGAAGAAGAAATGAGAGCAACATACTGGCAAAGACTTCCAGGGCTAAGGCAGGCCAAAGATCTCCTCTCCTGATTAACCTCAGCAAAATTAGTCTAAAGACAATCACAGGATTTCTAACGGGGCATTGCAGACTCGAAGAACACCTAAGGAAGCTAGGCTTGGAGGAGGACAACACCTGCAGATTCTGTGGGGAACATCCAGAAACACCTCACCACATATTGATGGAGTGTTATGCCGTACACCACAAAAGATTAAATATACTGGGATCACACCAGCTGACTGTGGAAGAAATACCACAAATGGACCCCCTCAAAATCCTAAAATTCCTGAAGGAATTGAAGCTTGAGGGGCTGCTGTAAACGAGAACACCTCGAGATAGCAGAAGAAGATGGGGCACAATAGATCTAACTAGGTCGCAGCGCATCAGTCACCATCCATACCTACCAATACCAATACCAATGTTTTACTTTAAGGCACTGGGTTTTCCTAAAATTATTTCTGAAACTTATTTATGTACAAAAATTAATTGATATACACTAACTGAACCTTCTATAAAATGCCGAGAACACACACGCCAAGTTTTGAGTTGTGATTTACTGAGGGGGCACCGTTTCAAAGCTCTAATCCAAGAATCGCTACGCAAATAGATCATTCAAATAGTCACCATGCTTCGTTACAACTGCCGGAAATCAAAAAAAAAGATACCTCATCTCTGTCTCCCCGCATTCTACACTCAGCAACACTAAAATACGATGGCATATCAATACATTTAAGAACTAATTGCTAATAAAGTCTAACTATTGACCGTTATTTACCAGTAAACAATGAAATCTAAATAGAATGGTGCCCTCCAGCTATTGTCAGTTACGTCATTCTGGACTGGTCTATACAACGGTGATATCAATTCTCAGAATGACATTTGCAATAACTACTGAAAAGTAGAATTCATTCAGATAAAGTCCAGGGACCCTATGTTTGAGTTCACTCGATGCAATATCGCATGCGATTTTTGTATTTTATCGAAGGATACCCCAAAAATGGTATGTTCGAATATCACCAGCGATAATTATCGACCATAAAACAACGAGCGGATATTTAGCATGCGATAAGAATTATCGATCGAAAAAATTGACTTAAATCCTAACCTCGATAATAATCCATTGTTTACATTTTACTCTTGATATTATGAAACGGCAAATTGTGATGAAATTGCAATGATCGCTATTGCAGAAGTAGTAAAGGATGCTGCGGGAGCAGCAGAACAGCGAAGACCCTTCTACCCTCGAATAAATGCATTGAAAATTTGAGATAGACAATTTGTTAGAATGCTTCGTTTATCAAAAGAATTTATTCGTGATTTGATTCAACTAGTGTCGCCCTAAATAAAGGAGGGAAGTAGAGAGTTAGCTATAAATATTGAGACAAAAGTAGGTTACCTTCAGTCTGAATAGGCAGGTATATGAATGTGATTTATAATAAAACATGCTTATATGAATGTTTTAATAAGTCTTGGATTCTTCGCAAGTAGCAGCCAAACCAGCTGGACTTAGCTTCCAATATACACGTAGCATTCAGTAAATCATGTTTCAATGTCCCTTGATAAAGTAAATAATGCTTTAAATCAACCATATATTTTGAATCGATTGGTTAGTAAAACAACACAAAAGAAATACAAGCAGAACAGTTGTCAACGTGACGCGCCACGTCATGTGATTGAAATACCTTTAAGCTATTGGTTGAATTCGTGACCCAAGCTAAGACTTCCCTCACACCCTTCGAAACCGACCAACTCATTATCGCATTTAGTTCGGGAATAGCGTATCGAACGAGAAGAGTATCACATGCGAATTTTTGGCGATGTAAATATCACGTTCGAAATTTATCGCGCGAACTCAAACATAGGGTCCCAGGAGACAAAAGATATTTTGTTGTCAAAAATTAAAAAAGTAGGAAACCATGAAACTATGCTATTCGAGAAATAATGCCGGTCGTAACAACTGGAGTGTAATGGATTGTTTATGTGCTCGTATCGTAGTCTTCATTGCTAATTTATGAGGACATTAAACAACAAATATTTTTGTTGATTGAAACTTACGCTTTTGAGTGAAATGTTGGAATGTTAAATTTCATAGACGTACTACAATAAAATATTACTAAATGAGGAATTTTTCACAAAACGAAGTTCATTTGGAGATATCTCTACTGCACCAGAAATGTTCGAAAAACAGTTATAATTCACCCCATCAATAATAATGATAATTGTATGGACCCAGTTAAAAAATGTATAAAATCCAATCCATCTACCGTTAGTTGTGCAACAATTCAGAGCCTGTTTCTGAACATAAAAGAAGTAGGTTCAATTCCTGTTAGCAGTATGTCTCACAAATGATTGCCAAGGTACACCGGGTGAGTCTGAGAGATGGGGCAGACCTATTTTTGATATAAATATTTCGTTTTTTTTTTATTGACGTGGGCCGTTACTTGATGGATATTCATAGTCTATGACTCTAAGGTAAACACGACTAAATTTCCACAGATTCATTGTCTATGCGACATGTTTCGATACACAGTATCTTTCTCAGGCGAATGTAATACATTAAATTGTTCTACGTTGAACATTACTTAAATACCCTTCTTATCAATTGAGGTAATTAGGATTATTCTACGTTGAATATTACTTAAATACCCCTCTTATAGTAGTTTTCACAATAAATGGTATTGACTAAAGGATTAAAATAAAACCAATTAGACCCTTAAGTTGTAAAATCCGAGATGCACATCATAAATGTAAAAGGACCGGATTCAGGTACCTAATTTTATTTCTCAGAGAGGGATTGTACAGCTTACACTTCTTGTTCATTTTAGTTTTTGTATTTTATTGGAAGTGTTCACTTGTGTTACGACGTGCAATCATTTTATAACATTTATTTGTTATTACAGACATAAATAGCAAAAATTTTATACCCCAACGTACGCAGGCAGTATGTGGCGTCCGTGGATAAAAAGTAATATGCTTCTTCCAGTGGTTCGTTAAAGAAGAATCACTTATCTTGTGACGCGAAAATCATTATAAAAAATGTGTATAGTTCCTTACTTCAGCAAGGATATAACGCGGGTGCTGCAGCAAAAGTAACCAGTAATTTGACGAAGGTGCCTCTTACTTCAGTTAGACGAATTGTTGAAAATTCCATGGAATCAAGAAAAAAGCGTCAAGATTCCGGTGTCACAAAAAGTCTAGACGACTGGGAAAAAGATTTGATAAGGCGAAAAATCTACACTATGTACGATGTGCAGCGTGTCTCTACAATCAAAAGTCTGAAACAGCGGCTCATCAATGACGAAACTCAAATCAACTGTGGCCTCACTACTCTTTGGCGAGCTCTGTCTACAATGGGCTTCAAATATCGCAAAATTGACAAGAGACAAGTAATAATGGAATCCACACGTTTAATAAACTGGAGTTCTGAATATATAACGTCAATAAGAAAATACCGGTCTGAAAATCGGCCAATACTCTACCTCGACGAGACGTGGTTTGACACGCATGACACCCCTTCCAAAGGATGGTCTGATTCCTCTGATAAGTGTAAAACAAAAGCACCATCAAATAAAGGGAAGAGAATCACAATATTACACGCAGGATCAGAAAATGGTTGGATCCCAAACGCTGTGGCTTTCTGCCAAAAATATTAAGGACTCTTGTGTTGATTATCACGAAGATACGACAGCAGAGCTTTTTGAAGATTGGTTTAAAAATTGTCTGTTACCCAACATTCCGCCAAACAGCGTTATAGTAATGGACAACGTAAGCTATCATAGTCGACAATTGCAAAAAATTCCTGGCACAAAGAATACGAAATTGGAGATTCAAAACTTCATGGCTGCAAATGACATATATTTTGAGGAATATTATACGAAAAAAGAACTTTTGCAAGTGCTGCAGTCATTTTCTTTAAAAAAAACGTATGTTTGTGATACAATTGCAGAAGAATTGGGAGATACAGTGTTACGACTACCTCCCTACTACTGCGTGTTCAATCCCATAGAGCTTATGTGGCACCAACTTAAATCGAGCGTGCGCGGAAAAAATACTTCTCCGACTTTTAGTGGTAGTGTGGTAGAATTAATTAGGAACTGTATGAATGACATTCCTACCGAGAGTTGGAAAAGTTCTGTTAGTCATGTTATAAATGTTGAAAACTCGTACATTTTTGTAAAATCAATTGCGCCAATTATTATTAATTTAGATGAGGATAGCGATAGCGACACTGAACTAAATATAGAATAGAATTGTAACATTTAAATAAATTACTTGTATATCTCCTATATTATGCAAAATTCAAATTTCTTAAGTTCGACCCTGTAGCACATTTGCATCTTTTACCTGATGATTTTCTACACAATGGGATTAAATCGGGTAGTTTATTGCAGTTAATAAGCCAATACCATTTACTGTGAAAAATACTATACCAATTGAGGTAATTTGGACCAACCTATAATAAAAATAAAAATTGACAATACAATATAGGTAAATCTCAAAACATATTTGAGTAGTAGCTATGTTTTGAGATTTACAGGTTCCTACATTGTATTGTCAATTTTTATTTTTATTATAGATAGGTCATAATTACCTCAATTGATGAGAAGGGTATTTTAATTAATGTTCAACGTAGAATAATTTAATGTATCATATTTGCTTAAGAGAGATACTGTATTTCGAAACATGTCGCGTAGACAGTAAATCTGTGGAAATTCAATCGTGTTTACCTTAGTGTCATATAAATATTTCGATTACAAGCTCGAAAATTCAGTGGGCTATTGGAGAACTAAAATTTGATGTATTGAGATGAAACGAATTCTGTAGTACTTCTGGTTTCACTGGAAATGGCACTTGTTTTAGTCTCTCAATTCGAACTCCTAGTATATTTCTACATTTTTGAGTTCCAGAGCAAATTTTGAACACAATGAAGTTGTTTGTTTTTCATTATATACATTTTTTCCAGTTTCAATAAATGTGCAAAATCAACATCCATAAAGAAAATTATACAATGTGTTCTGTTTCAATAATTAGGACCGGAACTGAAGCTGGGAATGCTACAGAATTCGTTTCATCTTAAAGAATTACATTTTAGTTCTATACTAGCCCCCAAAATTTTTCCAGTCTCACCTGTATAATGGGTATATGAGATATCATTAACTGATCTAGTCATAAGAAATTATCGCCATCAGTAATTTGTTTTTTACTAATGTCTTCATTAGTCGCAAGCACAATAATTATTATGATAGCGACATACCAGGTATACTCGCACCATTACAAGAAAATTTTTTTTTTTTCTGAAAAAAGGGAAATTTTGTACATTGTCTTCAATAAATATCAGACTGATTTTTCCATGGATTTTTTATTTTTAATTTCTCAAATTATTCGTATCAATGTTTCTTCTAACTCATCCTCTATCTATTTGAATGAATTGATATTTTTGTGATATATTTGAATTTTTTGTATATGTTCAATCTGAATTGTGTATATTTGTAAATAACTATACTGTTAGTTTAGGATAATATTCATACGTAGGAACTGTATATCTAAGTGAATCAATCTTTTCAATAAGGCCAAAAAGTACTTCCATGTATTGTAAATTATTTTTCTGAAATATACCTAATGAAAGGTAATCGTATTTTCATTTCAAGTAGGGATAAGCAAATCTTGGAAATGCCCTTTGAGTATGAAGAAACTGGCATAGCATTTCTCCTTTTCATCTATCCATATTATCATTTGGCAATATTGACAGTTTTGCATCCTGAGCAAGTAGTTGTTTTTTAACTATTCATATTTTTCATTCAAAACTAATATTTCGGTACTAAAAAATTCGTATCAGAAGTGCAAGTGCGATAAAACATGAGTTAGCTTTTGTTTTCGACTCGTTTTTGAACAAGTAGACGCGAAATCAGCAATGAAATTGTTTGGGTAAATTCTTCGTATCTTTTGTAAGTAATCTTTGTTCGAATCAAGTTTTAATTCAGGATAATTATCGGGGAGAATGGGGCAATGTCGGTCAGTTAAGCACTTTTTGGAATAAAACTCAAATTATAAACCACAGCTTTATTAGGAACACAACATCGTAATTCTACATTAAAGGGCTATTATTAATTGAGGTCAAAACAATCATCTTTGGAGTATAATTCTCATAGATATAAAAATAAAAAATAATGGCTTTGACCACCATTGTACGCACATGAGGGTAATGGTAGCCATGATGTTGACAATAATGGTCAAATACTTCGAACACACCCACACATGTCACATACGTATCCTGTAGCGGAATCCCAACCAGTGCAAGCAGAGTGAGCCCAAAGCCCACAGGAAGTGCACCGGTACCATACCTCGTTGTTTCGGCCGAATTCTCCGCATATGAGACAATTACTTTCTGGGTCCTCATCATCATCATCATCTACGCAGAGGTCACCAATATCTTCGTCATTCAATGAGGAATCATTGTCTTCCTGAAGAACTTTCCTTTTAGCCTTTTTAAGACTTTCCTTGTACTGTTTCGTATTTTTGGCATTCCCTTTGCCTTTTTGTTTTCCTTTTTCTTTTAAGAACATGTTCTGCTTTTTGTTTTCCTTTTCTATGAGAATATCTTTATTTGGCGTGGAGGTCAGAATGGTAGAATGTTGCTTTTCTCGACCTTTTCGTGTCCTGATGGCAGGCTCAAGTGGTCTAACGGCTGCATTCTATGGGACGTGTGTAGTGGTAAGGACAGCATGTGAATGTTGTGGGCTTTGCAGTGCTTTTAAATATCATGAGAAATGTGGCTTGCGTGGTTATCTAGTATTAATAAGACTGGTTCTTCTGCAGAAGGTTTGGCAAATGTTGTGAAATGTTGAAGCCATTCCAAAAAAAGGGTTTCATTGGTCCAGCTATTATCTGAGCAGCGGTATATAGCACCAGCAGGTCCATCTTTTTCCAGGAGAGGGGAATGTCGTTTCCTTGGGAAGATAAACATTGGGGGTATAAATGACCCAGCAGCACTCATCGTACACATAACGGTGAGGTTTTTGCCTCTTTCCCAACTAGTAAGAGATCCTACCCTTTTCTGTCTTTTTGGAGCTAGTATTTTTCCCGGATCTTGGACTGTTGATATCCCTGTCTCATCACAATTGTAAATATTTTTGGGGGTAAATTTATAGGTCTCCATAAGTTTCTCCAAGTTCTTGTAAAAAAGTGAAACTTCTGTTTTGTTAAAGGCTGATATTCTATTTAAACTGGTGGCTTCTGGCTTCCTTATCGATATTCCATTTCTCTTTAAGAAGCCTTCAAGCCAATCTCGCCCCGCCATTTTACTGTTACTATTAAAATTGTGTGGCAATTTTAAACTTTCTGCATTTTCATAAGCCACTTTTCTTACTTGGATAGCAGTGCAGCCGTAAAATATATCAGCCATTTTTTTCACCACATCAGCTACCTCTTTTTCAGCTTCTGCAGATAATACAGTTTTTCGTCCCAGATATGGGTTTTCATACAATTTCTTCTTGTGTCGAATTTGTAGGGTGGAAAATGGAATTCCAGTTTGTTCGGCAGCTTTTCTCGTAGATGTTCCATTAGCCATAAGCCTTAGAGCCTTGTTCAACGTCTCCGAAGACCATGCAGCCTTCTGCGTTTTTCTGGTTCGATTTTTTGGCATCTAAAAACAAATTAATTAGATTTAGTCACAATAAGACACTCATAAAAACATTGCGGGCAATGGTGGTCACTTGACCACGATTACCCGCAACGGACTTTATTGAAAAAAAAATTATAACACAAACAAATACATATTTTGATTCGAAATGAGTATTACTACAAAATAATGATGAACAGTCTCAAATAACAAGACAGCGATTACATGGATTGCGGAATATTTCACAGCTTACCTTGTTAGTTTGTTGCGACGTGAAATGACATCAAGTTGGCGCAAAAACAACACTCTCCTCGTACGAACGCCGCGAGCGGAATGACGGTGCAGGGCGCTCGTTGCTCGGGGGCAGTGAGGAGCGAAACGTAATACACATCACATGCGCAAAGGACTGTTCTTGCTTAGTTGTGTGCGTGACCACCATTGTCCGCTGACCACCATTGCCCCGTTCTCCCTACATTATTATTAATTTCACTCCTGTATCAGTTCGTATTGTAATTCTAATCACTAACAATCAATGAAATAATGATTTACTATAGTATTTTTGAAAATTAGTATTTGTTCAATATAATTGATTGTTTTGGATTCTTGTCTTCAATTGATTGATTGATCGATTGATTTTAATCAACGTAAATGAACAAAAATTGTCATAAATGTTTGAACTCGTGAAGAAACTATAGTTTCCTTCTCCTCATTCAACGTAGAAATATTTGAAAGACCAGAGCATCCGGCTAGAAAGATGCTGAACAACAGAATGAAAGAAATAAGGTGAGTGGAATTTCATATTTTGGATGGTATGATTCCTAGTTCTTGAAAAGAGAGCCTACGTTTATTTGTTGATATTAGAGGACAGTACTGGCTGGTGGAGTTTTTCATTTTTGGAAAAAGGTAGACTAGTAATTTGGGGCTTTCTGCTTTTTGGAGTGCTTTTGATTGTAGTTATCCTGGAAAAATCTGAGTTCTGTCAGTCGCCGGTATCTGATTTATTCACTACAGTTCTCTACTAGACTTTTACTTACAGGAAGCCACCCAACTAGCATACTATCACATGTTAGTTCCGAAACCGTTTTTGAATAAAGTAATTCATAAAATGATTTCAATTTTTGAAGAATCTGATTCGTTTTTACAATAACTGTACAAATGCAAAGCTGACACCACTTTTTAAAATACTTCAGTCTCCGATAATGTTTCATCAAGCCTTCTCCGAATATTACACAGTTATTTTATGAACACTTTGGCTCATTTATAGAAACTCAAAACTGCCTTCATAAAATGGTTTATTCCGACGAGCGTGCGTGAAGTAGTACCTTTCCGCACGCATTTGCTTGCGTAAAGTTACACTTCTCCGCACTGAGTGTGGAAAAGTAAAACTACTCAAAAATCTCACTGGTATGGAGAATTCATATTCATTTTAGTTGCTGTAGACTATTTTGTGCAATAGAAGAGGCCGTTGTATCCCCCTTTACCTTTCAATCGTATTTCCCGATATTTTTATTTCAGCTAAAACCAAAAATAATATTTTTTAAATTTTATTGACCAATTTGAACAACTGTCCTGGGGTAGATCAACCTTTATCAAGCCATGTTATTGACTGCCCTTCTGCGCTAAGTCAGTGTTCATCAAGCTGTACCAAAGTCACCCATTGAATTAACTGACCGGATCTGCAATAAATTTCATTATAAATATTACGAACGAATAATTTAGTTTTTTATTATTATGTAATTGGTTGTTGTATGGTTTTTTCAAGTTTAAATAAAAATTATTCAATAAGTTATAATTTTTTATATTCGTTGCTATCTGATATGAAGCTCGTGGGAAAAATTTTGTTTCCAACACTTGCGCCAATTCCCTTTTCCGCACGCTAACACTTATACGAACTCCGCTTCGCATCGTTCGCCTAACTGTTTTTGCGTGCGAAAAAGTAACGCTTTGCGCACTTGTTAGGAAAATAACTATATTAAATCAGTCCTTGCTACACCATGATATATTCTTGACTATTTCTCGTATGCAGGAAAAATACATAACTATCCACAAGAAGCCATATTAATGAAATTGATTCTGTACTTTGATATCTGTTTTGAGACACTGTTAGTGACACAGATAAGAAAATGTTCTCTGCGAATGAAAATGTATTTTGTGACAAAAATCGTAATATTAACACAAACAGAAGAGAGTAATTTGAGAACCATTCAAAATTTTCCTCTAGGATTTATGAAAGATGGAAATGAAACACAAATAAGATAAACAAAGGTATAATTTTATTTAATGATTGTCAACATAACAAAAATATAACCAAACTATCACCTATGTTCTTCTGAAAATTACTTAAGAAAATTTTCACTAAAATTGTTCAGCAAACAACACAAACTACTTCTCAGTGCTGAAATAACACAAAATTCAAACTTAAAAACAAAATTATATATTCTGAAAAATAGCACTTAACAAATTTTGGCTATCTTTTACTAATTATCACACAATCGTGGAATACCTTCTGGGTAAAATCTACACAAATGGGTTTTTGCAATAAAAACACAGTGAAACGTGTTCCTGATCTTTGCTGGAGAAAAGATGTAACTAACTTTTCGTTCATCAATTCGCCATTTTTTCCAATCAAGGAAATACTGACCCCACTTTCGCAGTTGGATGAGTACCAATCGATAAGAGGCTATACAGGGTGAGTCTACAGATTCCTTGCCTCATTTTCAGATGAAAAGTTTTCATCAGGGTATGTCCTAAAATGCATCCCCTCTGAGATACAGGGTGTCAAAGTTGCGAAAAAAATTTAGAATAATTTTTTTTTTTCTAAAACTCCTGTAGAAAAAAAATTCAAACTTGGTGCACTAATCAAGGTTTATTTTCAAATTTCAATTTTCGTAAACCAGTGGCGTAGTTACGATGGTATGTGGTCATATTTTCCTTCATATTTTCTTTGGACAACTGAATTGACAAATGAGCGTTTGACATCAGTTAGGCTCATCTATGCTGAACCTAAAAGTCATTACATTCCATTTGCCTAAAAGTGAAGGTTTCTGAGATATTTGCAAAAACTGAAGATATGTCCTGAGAAGAGACATAACGTCTACCTATCCACTGATCATGGAATGTTTCATCAAGAAATTGACGAACGATTCGTTTGAAACGATCTTCACTGACTGAAATGATGACAGATGACTTGACAACAATACAAACTTGTTTGGGTTACTATCAATAGTGTCAATAATATCTACTATGCTGCGTTCGAGTTGACGCCCTAAACGATCCGGGCGCGCTCCCAATAACCTTATCGCATTTCTTTTGAAAGTCGGGGCAAATATTGTTCCATTGTTTTCAATGGCATCAAAAGCCCCGCCAATGCACTGAATGCCCTGCTTGCTCGATCGGGCTTCAACTCAAACGTAGCTCTAATGTAAGTATCGATATATCAGTTTGTTTCTACCGGGAACAATGACTGTCTAATTCAGACTCATCCGAACCATCCTTTCAATTCTTCCAATGCTATTCAGCTTTTAGCTTCTGAGGATGCTTACTATGTCAATTGACTGTACTGTTCCTAAATTATTTTCTTTCGAATCGTGATAACTAATTGCAAAGTCGAACCTTCCAGACTAGTTTGTATACCATTGATCAATGCATAAAAAATACACAAATTTTTTACTCTTGTTCTTTTTCAAAACCATATGCTGAATGGATTGATTTTCCTCGATACAACAATTAGAAAAGGCTCCAAAAATGAAACTCCAACATAAAATTCAACAAGTCAAGAGTACTTTCGCAAAAATTGGTTCAGATCTAAACTCTTATTTGAGTGGAGTATTATTAATTTGAAGCTGGGTTTGTTTTTTTTTATTATTGCCATAGCAAATTACGTTGATACTCAGGACATATCTTTAGTTTTTCTCAATTATCTCAGAAACCTTCACTTTTCGACACATAGAATGTTATGACTTTTAGGTTGAGTATCGATAAGCCTAACTATGTCAAACGCTCATTTATCGATTCAGTTGTCCATAGAAAATTCGTTCAAATAATATGACGAATAAAAAAAACGGAGTTTGTCGGTCTCATTCTGACTTACCTGTACTATGTTATGAATACTATCATTGAAAAATGTTCAGAAGGTTAACAATTATTCCTATAAGTTATAATAAAGTTGCATCATGCGATTATAGTACACAGGATGGTATGTCTCTTCTCAGGACATATCTTCAGTTTTTCGCAAATATCTCAGAAACCTTCACTTTTAGGCAAATGGAATGTCATGACTTTTAGGTTGAGTATGGATGAGCCTAACTGATGTCAAACGCTCATTTGTCAATTCAGTTGTCCAAAGAAAATATGAAGGAAAATATGACCACATACCATCGTATCTACGCCACTGGTTTACGAAAATTGAAAATTATAATTTCAAATTATCACGTTGATAAACCTTGATTAGTGCACCAAGTTTGAAATTTTTTTCTCCAGGAGTGTTAGAGAAAAAAAAATAATCTAAATTTTTTTCGCACTTTTGACACCCTGTATCTCAGAGGGGATGCATTTTAGGACATACCTTGATGGAAACCTTTCATCTCAAAATGAGGCAAGGAATCTTAGTCGGAGTTTGTCGGTCTTATTCTGACTCACCCTGTATAAATTCAGAAGCAGGGAAATTACGTAAAAGTGTATAAATAAGAAATGTTTAACCCAGCGGAGGCTTCACACACCGCCTCTGTGCTTAAGGGTTTGTATAAAAAAAACTAAATTTCAAATATTTGCTTCATCGGTTTGGTCACTGTTTGTGAAAAAAGAGTGTTAATATGTTCCAGTACTAATTATTCCATAATTTTCAAATTGAAAAGGTGTTCCTTAGGTCCTTGTAGAAAACTCAGGAGCATGTTGCTGACGTCAAAATAGGAAAAAAAGTTCCTACAGACACATGTCCGCAAGTCATTCGTTTCCGAGATACAGAGTGTCGAATTTGAATAATCATGTTTATATTTCGCGAATAAATTCCACAATATATTTGATATTTGAGTAAAGTTTGGTATCTCATAGTAATTTTCAATAATAAAATCAGATGTGATTTTGGTTTTTCTCTTTTGTGGGGGTGGCGTCACCTACTTTTCAGTCATTTGCAATGTAATTTTTTGGGCGTACCTTTATTACGTAAAAATCGATTTTTCCAAAAATTTTTTTCCAAAGAGGATATTCCTGGTAGAGGTCGCTGCGAGCAACTGTTTTCGAATTATTGGGATATGGAATAATGGATGCAAGTGATTTTGAATGACAAGATGTTTAAATTCAAAATTAATTTAAGTAGTTAAGGAAATGATTTTTCTTGAATTTTATTTTAAAATATGAATCGGGTGTCATTACAATTTGGAGTAAAAATAATAATAACAGTAATTGAGGCCAACTTGATAATAAAACAATTAGCAAGAATAATTTTATGACTACATTAATGTGTTGATTGTAGAAGACCATTGAATAAAAGGAATCCTGCTAGAGCTACGTACAAAAAAGTTATGACATTTCGAATGACTGAAAAGACGTAGCTGGCGCCAGCCCCACGAAAGAGACAAACTAACATCAAATATGATATTTTCATTGAAAAATACTTCCAAATATCAAACTCCACTTGGATATCACAATCATTTTGAAATTTATTCACAAAATACAAAAATAAGAATTGAACTTAGACGCTCGGTATCTCAGAAACAAATAACTTGCAGACATAAGGTTATATTAACCTTTCTCCTTATTTCAACGTCAGCAATATGCCCCTTAATTTTCCACACGTACTTAGGAAACATCCTGTATATACCAGCTGCAGCATTAGGTCAAATGCGATTTTTTTGTATTTTCCAGTACTGTCATTATAATATCCTCTGAACTATTCAATTTTGAAAGAAATTTTTTGTGTTTTTCATATTGCTGTATGTTGGAATGCAAAAAAATAGCAATATAGTGGTTACTGAAACAACGATTTACTCTTAGGGCCGGTTGTTCAGTCCTTGGTAAAACCCAAAGATTTATCAAACTTGGATTTGAATCGAATACTAGGTTACCGTCAAATGCGTTCTTCAGTAGAAATTCGGAAAACCAAGATTATGCAGTTCACCTGAACTATTTCATGGAAAAGAAGATTTCACTAATATATGTCAAATATAACCAAACATTTTAATATCGTAGTTTCTAGTTTCCTTATACTTTCCTGTAAATTTTGGAGAGCTTGGTAGAAAATGGAATCATGAAGGCGCCTCAAACGATAATAAAGAATGAAATTCATGAGCAAACCATCCTAACGGATGGTTCTTTTGAAGATAGATATGATGATTCGTTCCAAATATATGTAAATATTCTATTTTTTATGTCCTGGTTCCACGAACAGCGATTTCATAAGAAACCATATTCACAATAATCCTCACCATATATTTTGGTAATCTTGACTTATGTACAAATTCTTTGTGACCATTTCACGAAATGATTTTCACGTAATGTGTAAGTAGGAGGTGCCCTAACAGGAGTTGGGACATTCACCAACTCAATAATATCTTCATCATCAGTTATTTCATCGTCATGAGCATTTTTGTGAAGTGATTTCTGATTATCCTTCCAAATTATTCCATATGGCAGTTCTGATGTTGTTATGTCAGTCAGTCAGTTATGCCAAAACTTTGTTGAGTGAATTTTGATGGTTTAGCGAAACCTGTAATAAAACCAGGATTCAAGTTCTAACTATGCAGTGAAGAACTCGATAAACCAACCGGCCCTCAGTGGTTGTTTTTAAGTAAACTTCGATTTACCTGCCATTTAACGTCACATAAGATTATCTTTACGTAATTTTCAATAAATTTCTAAGAAAATTGGAAATATTGTCAAACTGCGTTGTAGCGTCACAATCGTTCCGTTCCAATTTCCGTAGTTTTTTCTAATACTCCGATGACATCTGGTAATAGTGTATTTTTGGTAGTCGAACGACCCTTCCACTAGTTTTCTGAATATATAGTGTCATAACATTTACATTATAAAACCACTTTGACAGTTGTGCTAGGAACATAACAATTTATCTGTGCAGGTATATATTCACTATCAATTCTGAAGACTCAGATCTTGTGCAGAATTATAACACCTAGATGAACACGGCTTTTGTCGATACCTAGAGGACCTAGAGGACTTGAAATATGCAAGAAATTATAATAATCATTATTATCTTTAAATTTTTTTGAATAATACGATCTTCTTCACTCTCCAAGAACCATTTTCGCGTCAGAACTAATTGAGTAAGGGTCTACCACGTTCCCATAGGTTCTCAACCCTTATGACACCGCACAATATTCCCATTGTTGAAGCATTTCTTGTTGTGTTATCGCTAAATAATCCCCAAAATAGATGCAGCGCCCCTATTAGTTTGAATGAATATTCATATATCAAGTGAATATCGTGCAATAATTCACGAAATGCACATACTTTTCAATCAATCGTAGTAGATACAAATTACATATCGTAACGCTAATAGGGAGGTAGTTTTCGATTACAATGAATTATATTATGTGGATAACTACTGTTAACATTGAAAACGCTCATTCGAAATTTATCGATATCAATTTGTCTGATGTGAAATTATAGTGACAGTCATACTGCTGGATTGCATGTTCTCTAAATCACTGCAGAAAATCACTCTTACTACTAACTATAGTTATACTGGAAACGCTATCAGTGGTTGTAAAACGCTTTTCAGTTCTGAAGCTCTGGGCAGTTAGATATTGTTTACTTGAGAACATCGAAATTTTCTACTCGGATATGGTGAGTTTAAGATTTGTTTTGAGTATGGATACAGGTAACTGAATTCAGATAATCAGGAATTTTGAAGATGAGTCGTACTATGTTAAATTGATGAATCATTGACAAATATTAGAAACAGAAAGGGACCTAGTTTGGAGCCTTGAGGATCTCCTGAACAAATTACATATTGATTTGGCTTGTACCCGTTTGTATATTTCACAAACTGAATTCTATCGAGTAAATGAAAATTGATAAGGACTACTCTTGATACAGAAAAACTAAATGATCTTAGTTGAGTTTATAATTGTTGAAGGATCAATGGTTTCGAAAGCATTTTGTATATAGCTGCAAATAACGTCTAGTTCACCTTGTGAATTAAGGGCCTTAGAGATATAAGCAGAGAAATAACGGATAACGCAGTAAAAGCGTATCTTCTGGTCATGCAGTCATGCTGATGATATTGTGAGATTGAGTTCTCTACTTTCCCCATATGAATTAATTTTGAAAACTTAACCAAAATTACAAATACGTAATTATAGATATAACGACCGCACAATGTTGGATATCTTTCAGCATCCTAGCAACTACCCTTATAGAACCATTTGAACTGCTTCGAAATTTTGCTAAGAAATTTGGTCTGGATAAAGTCTTTGAAAAAAATTGTACTTCCTTGTTCTTGCCTTGAAAACCGCTTCAGTCCTTGCGAACAACCTGTTGATTTTGGCAACGGTATTGTGAGAAATTGTTGCTCGATCATTATCACCAAATAAGGGAATAATTTCTACTTTTTCTTCACAATTGTATAAGAACTACTACTCGGTTTTGTGCCATCTTATTAACAGTTAAGTAAAATTGCTTGAATTATTGAAAATTCGCACGAATTACTGATGAATATTAAACAAAAACTTTTGTTTCAGATCACTCTTAAATAATTTTCTTGAAAACAAGACAGGTTAGCATGCCAATGGTAAAAAAGCGCACGTGCATGCGATCCTATCTTAGCAAAATTTTGGAAAAGCCTCAATCGTATTTTGAGGATACTGAATTTAACGACACGTTATGGAGGTGTTTGGAATGCAATTGGATTAGGACATTTGAACTGAATAGTTGGAAATAAAACGTCTATTAGAAATATTGATTTAAAATAATCTGCTAATATCAGCTCATGAGATTCTGAAAATATGTATTTAGGGGTTTTTTTGGGATGCTGATTCCATATCTGATAAAAAAAGTTATCTAAGTTGAACATCTTTTTCCAAAAAAAAAAAACTTTTTATTAACCCCTCTCTTAACACTGCAACCCAGTGGTGAAAAAAAATATTCACCATGCCAAATGCTTCGATTTTTTAACATACAGTCACCACCAAAATTTCAAGAAAATCATCATTAATTGAGATATACGGGTGTATTCACGAAATGCATCAGGATAATCTGTATGTTGATCATCAGAGGGATTGATAATGAGAAATACGCTGAGACATCTCGCAGAAATTTGCATGGACAACCTTGAAAAAATACTCCACAAGAATCCACTAACCTAAACAGTTTTTGTATTGGTACAGATACGTAGATGACGTATGTTTTGAAGGTACAAACAGAAAATTGGACACCTACCATGAATATTTTAACACTATCAATCCAACCATAAAATTCACGATAGAAATAGAAGCAGAATACTTAATTGATTTCTCAAATTTGACAGTATCTGAATCAAGTTACAAACATCACTTCGCAACTTTTCATAAACTTCTCCATCCAAACATTACTATTCATAATGATTTTGTACATCAGTACGAAGTACCTCAGGGAACAGTTCTTGGATCTACTCTGTTTACAAAATACATCAACAGTTTATTAACAAAGGATCTAAAGGAAACTTCCCTCACTTTTGCAGATGACACAGCAATATTTTGCAGATCATCCACATGGATGTCCCTAAAACAAACGGTAGAAAACGATTCCAGAACAATCAAGTCTTGGTTTCAATCAAATAAACTCACTCACCTTATGGACAAAACGTAGTATCTTTGTCTCCGAGGAATCACCCCTAACTTCAGTTTTTTGAATTGCACCCCCATATTTGTTGTTGTTTAACTCACAATCTTTTTTATTTCTTATTCAACGATAAATCATAATAATAAAATGTATTAATTTGGCTAAATTAATTGTTCCACATTGTGGAGACAAGAAAATGAGGATGGTGAAGAAAAATAGACAACAAAATGTAAACTTTTTGTGTGTTTTTTTATTCTTACAGTATCTGGATCACAATTTGAAATCAGTCGTGATACTATTGTTAAATGTCAAAATGCCTTTCACTTTCACTACAAACGGATGCCACAAGAATAAAGGTGCGCAGTGAGGATGTATAAGCAGCGCTTTCCTGGTCGTCGACAACCAGGTCGCAATACTTTTTCTCATGTAGAAAACACAATGCGAACGGGATCACTGAGGACTGAGGAAAATTTTATAATTGTTTTGGCCTACGCCGAAGTACATCATCATATTTCGGTTCGTGCGTTGGCGGTGGATATTGGGATCAGTAAAAATTTGCAAAAAGTACAGATATAATCTTTCCAAAATCTATTTACACCAAGGACTCAGATCTACATATTTCGAAAGACGAATGGCAGTCATTGCACACATTCAAATTTTATTCCAAGACAATCCCAACTTCCTCAATCAAATCTTACCATTATGGGCCATTATGCCATCATGCCATTATGGGCCGTGGTGGTCGGATGGTAAAAGCGTACGCCTCGCAAGCGTGGCATCACACATTAAAAGGTAAGGGCTTCGTCTTCCCTAGCACACACAAGTCTCTCGAAGACTTCCGAGGGTTGCGCGTAGGGGTGCAATCGGTTGACGGAAATAACAATTTTAACATTTTTTTTTAATGTCAGTGTTAAACGACATGGTCACAAGACAACTCTCACTGGATAAGAGAAATCAATTTTCTCATCGGTCCCCATCAGCCATATAGATCTGCATTTTTTTCGGAAAATTGTATTCATGTACTGTTAAAAGATACTTCAATCGAAGAAATACAACAAATGTGGCAACAAGATGATGGATGCTCCTGCACATGACCATAATATAGGTACTACTTTCCTCAATAATATCTTTCGAGACCGTTGGATTGGAAATAGTGGCCCTATTCGATGGGCTGCATGTTCTCCAGATCTCTCGCCAGTGGACTTTTTCCTACAGGGATATTTGAAATGAGTGGTACTCGAAACTCCAACAATGAATATTGAATATTTGATACAGAAAATGATTATAGCTTCCTGTACTCCCGCACTGATTCGTCATTTATGACAAGTGCTGGCAAACATATTGAACAATTTCTGTAGTGAAATGTATTATTCAAAACGCAGATGAGTTTATAAATTAATGTTTCATTTGTGTCTTTTCATTTCCCATAATTCTGTATGCCATTCCAGCTTCTATGATATATATTGTTTGGCAGTGGGTGGTTTTTGCTATGCTGCACGAAAGAGATTATGATCTCGTACAACAAAAGGTTTTTAAATTTTTATTTTCTGTAAATAACTGAAATATTTGCTGTTTTGAAAGCTCTGGGACACCTGGTATATTATATTATTCAAATTATTATAATTGAAAACGTCGTGGGACAAAGGATATTGAAGTACCTGTATTTCTTGGAAAAATCGTTTCAGGCTACAAGTATGACAATTCGTTGAAATTGTTTTATCAGGAGGAACATAAAAATGCCAAAATATACAGTTTGTCGCATTGATAATTTTGAATGTGATGTCACGTGACCGGAAACAAAAAGCTCATTGGGTACCATAATATCAAAAAAAACTGCACCAATTGCTTTAATTCAGAACCCCAAAATTACAATTCTCCACTACTTTCGAGATCCGAGATATTCCCTGTCATAATCTTCATTGGACACCCTGTATATTATATCATTATTATTATCAACATATTCGAAGCAATAGATTCAATTCGAAAGAGAAAGTTGTAAATGAATCCAAATTCCGAGATGCAAGTCGGAATTCCGAGATGCAAGTCGGAATTCCGAGTTGCAAGTCGGAATTCCGAGTTGCAAGTCGGAATTCCGAGCTGTAAGTCGGAATTCCGACTTGCAAGTCGGAATTCCGAGATGCAAGTCGGAATTCCGAAATGCGCAAGTCGGAATTCCGAGTTGCAAGTCGGAATTCCGAGTTGCAAGTCGGAATTCCGACTTGCAAGTCGGAATTCCGAGATGCAAGTCGGAATTCTGAGTTGCAAGTCGGAATTCCGAGTTGCAAGTCGGAATTTATTTCGAAATGAAGATAAAATTAGTTGTGGCCCTTCTACGCTTTCGTAAAAGACATCTCGTTGTTAAATTCTGTTATGTTTTCTACTCGCAACTGTCATTTATCAATTTGTTATAAACATTTAAATAACAAAAAACGTGTTTTTTCAAATAGTTCTGCTCATAAAATAAAAACTGATAAACGAATCTGGTTGCTTCAATTGAAAAAATTGTAGATAATTGAAATACAAACAAAATGGATTGTTCTACGACCCGATCGGTTCATTAGTAACAGAGGAAAACCGGAAAAACCTATTTTACGATTTTTTTAAAAATTCATAACTCTGCCATTCTTTAAGAAATAGGGTTGGCCCTTCTTAAAAAAGTATTGAATCATGTGTACTTCATGTGTGCATAAAACAGGCTCTGGGATCATTAGTTTTGGCACAATTGCAATTTGAATTTTTTTTTGCACTTTCTTGCAGTGTGCCTCTAGTGATAGTCCGATTTCAATCCCTAGAACAGATTTTGAAAGTAGAAGTACAGTACCACAAAACATATATTCTCATTTTGCGCTAGAATACTGCGAAATGGGTGAAAAATGCTTACAAACATGACTCAAAACGGCTGAGCTGGTAGAAGCGGTCGAGTGGAAGGAGTTAGCGGGCGATGAGAGGAAGCGCATTATTACGTTTTGTATTAGTATACTTCTACTTCCATAATCTGTTTGAGAAATTCAAATCAGGATATCACTAGAACATTCAGGCCCGCTGAAAGATAGTGCAAAAAAAATTGTAATTGTGCCAAAACCAACGATCCGACAGCGCCTGTTTTGTTCACACATTAACTACACACGATTCAATACTTTCAGGAGAAAGGCCAATCCTACTTGTTGAAAAATGGCGGAGTTATGAATTTTTCAGAAAATTGCAAAATTTTCCGGTTTTTCCAGTTTTTCTCCGTTGCTAATGATCTGAACAGGTCATAAAACATCACATTTTGTTCGTATTTCAATTATCTACAATTCATTTCATTGGAGCAACCAGATTGCTTCATTACTTTTCATTTTATGAGCAAAACAATTTTTAAAAACACTTTTTTTGTTATTTTAATGTTTAAAACAAATTAATAAATGAGAGTTGCGAGTCAAAAACATAACAGAATATAACTACAGACTGTCCTTTATGTGATGGCATAGGCGGTTTCCTACTAGTATTTTTGTTAAATACTGACGCATTTTATGCTCTATTGCTTGGTGTACATGACATCAGATGAGCTACGCCAGCGCCGTTGTCAGAACGTTCACCCAACTCACTAAAACTCGAAAATATTTTGGGAATGGGAATAACGTTTTTAAAACGTTGAAGTAACAACTTTAGTTATGTTAATCGTTTTCCCGACGGAGGGTCCATCTTGTCATATTCAACTGAGCAGTGAGCAATTTTTCAGTAAATTTGAGATCGTTTTCGTGGAGTCATCTTCACAACTTACCATTTTTAAATATTCACTACAGAGGACGTGCCTGCGATATTTAGATGATGATGATTTTCTCAATTGTTCATTTCTTTTAATTCTAGTGACAAGGACATACTACTGGCTAAATTGCTTGATAAAAAAAAGAATATAGTAAAAGAAGAGGACCTGGAATGATCCTAACCTAACTTTTGAATCGGATACGGAAAGAGCATTCTAATACACTGCCTACTTTTTCTGGCAAAAACAAAAAGATTACGTGATGAAGAAACTTCACAGACACAAGCCCTCAGACGAGACAGTTTGGAGAGCTGGAGTTCAAAGCTTAAGTTTGAATTTTTTGTTAGTTGTACTTGATTCGGTTTTTGGTCGGATAAGCAACTTCAGTCGTGCTCCGGGTATGAAGTTAGTTGCCCGACAAACTAACGTTGAAAGTTAATATATTTTCAGTTATGTGATATTCAAAGTCGCTTTGACTACTTTTATAATCCTACGCCATGTAGGAAGTGTAATTCTATATAGAAACATGACCAGTCATTCGAATTTTGGACGTAAGCAGGCATAAACGAAGGAATATGAAGCCTCATTTCAGTTTTCTAGAAATAATTCATGTGTAGGTATTCCATTTGGTTCGAGATTTGATCAATATTATCTAGATTATATATTGTTCAACGAAATGTTTTTTTTTATTCTTGAGCTTCGAAATGTTCGCGACAGATTGAAAGCCCGCGTGTTTTTTGGCATGAAACAATAGCATATCTGACAGTAAAATGAAATGCGTTGCCGATTTCTGTTTCGAAATCGTTATTTTTTGGGTATATTGAGCATAAAAATATAACGGTAAAAGTGATCAGAAAGTTTTCTTTAGGAGTCCATTTTAGCCATCAGTCATTATTTGGTTGATATATTGACTATGTTTCAAAAACCATGAAAACGACCATCAGCTATCTACATTTGGAGTTGAAACGTTTTAAAAACCCAAAAATTATTGACCAAATTGGTACATTGTATTGGTATCAATACGTTTGTGGGTTCTGGGAATATGAGATCAGATTAGGTGGATTCCCACTACCTCAATTGATGGAAGATGAGTTTGAGTCTTATTTTAACGAAAAACATTTTAGTTTCTTAATCGCTTGATAAAGCTTTTGAGCAAAACATGTGGAAAGTTTAAATGAAACTCTATAAATCTCATCCTCTTTATGTCAGTGTTATATGCTTGAGAGATAAACACAGACAGTACCAACTGTGATCACAGATGGTGCTGTCACCTGATCATCGCCATTCTTCTTCCAACCCGGGGTGTTGTGCTCATTTTACGTAGAAATGTATATTATGTTCATCTGGTTGAAGAAAATAAAAACCCTCATTATTATTATCATTATTGAATACTCGTCTTTTTCTTCATTTAGTTTCTGCCAGAGATTGTATGATGGTTCTCCGTTAGATCAAGCAAATACCCAAACACCATTTTCATATAAATAGTTTCAACTGATCCATCAAAATCTCATGGAACGGAAATTGTAAATATCCGGAATCAGAATAGACGGGAGATAATCAGCGCTATCGAATCCCGCACAGAAAATCTCCCCAATTGCCCTACAAATCTCTATTTCACATCCTGTCGAAGCGCCACATGAACCATCGTATCTCGAAGCTACACCATGCAATTTCACACGATACGAAATCAATTGGTTTTCCTGGATGTCGCTCTAATAAATTGATCGCTCCTTACTGTGAACCATTTGCTAGTGTACCGCTAATGGCGTGCGTTATTTATTTTGTTTAACACCGCCCTAGTGTGTTTGAGGTGTCCTGGTGAAAAATGACGGCCATATTTCACGGATGAACTCCTACGTGACAGCGCTAGCTATGTTATTAGGATCTACACCACTCGTTTAAAATCACTGAATAGGTATGTTGCACAACGTGAAGATATTTCATTGTTACATTGTTGGTTTTTATTTAAATTGGGTTTCTGTTGATTTACAACGTTAATTATCTTTGCTTGGAAATTTTATGGAGGTTTCGCGGATAAATCTTGAATATGAGACGATGAAGCACCGATAAATTCTGTGGTGGCAATTTTAATGGAGCATTATTAGATGGGATGAAATGATTGGGAGGTTTCTGAATATGGTGGATATACCTTATATTAGTTCATTTCGTGGTGATAAATTTTGTATATGGAGTTGCAAATTCGGTCCAGTTGTGAGACGCTATTCAAAATGGTTCACAGGATGGAAAACAGCTAAAAGTCTGAAATTTTCGATTCATGTGTGAAAAGTCACGTGATTATCACTGTACACTCCATCGTACGACAAATGCGCATCATGGACTTGCTATGTTTTCCAAACTGTACTCAGTCAAGTGTAAGCCATACCAATATCAATCAATCAATCAATATATACTTTCTTTCTTTCTTCTTATGGACAAAGTGTTTACGTTAATCTAAAAACTATATCTATAAATATATCACTGGGACATGAACATTGAGAGAGGGAAAAAAACAAACCAGCAAATGTATATGGTTGTACAGTTAGGATTATAATTAAAAATAGAGTAGTCAGACATTAAAATTTGTCAGAATAAAATTCTTCAAGACTATAATATAAGAATAATATAATAAGAAATTATTCATTCAACAAAAACGAGTGCTGAGGTTAATATTTGGTATGGATTACGGAGACAGCTGAAAAACGATATTTTCAAATCACAAAATATTAACATTGCCTTGTATTTATATATACAAAATCTTGATTTACGTTAAATGCAACATAAATCAGTTTGAGAGAAATTCAGATCAACATAAATACCCAACTAGGAACGCCAACTCTTGGTCAGTACTAAAACACAACCTAAGTAAATATGAAAAATCTCCTAGATTTGCCAGTATAAAGTTCTTCAACAAACTTCCTGAACACATACGAAATATAGATCTCAGACAATTCAAAACGACAGTGAAAAAAATTTTGATAGAAAATTGTTATTACTCAGTTGAGGTATTTACCGCTGATAACATCACTGTGTAATTTCATTAAACGGGTAATGTGTTAATATCCATAATATGTTATATATGTTGCAAAATTGTATTTTACCTCACTTCAATTCATTTTTATACTGTGTGAATTGTATGTTCCTAATTCTTTATTCCTGAGTGTTAATGTTTCTTCAGAATAGGTAACTAATCGTTAAGATGAATTACTACAAAGAACCCTATGTTCCATTGATTTTTAAATTTTTTTATTCTTTTCATGCCACCGCTGTTGAATGTATCTTTGTGTTTTCTGTCTCATCAAAATCTTTTAATAATTTGTGTGAATTGAAAGTTCTCTAATCTGTATTCCTGGGTGTTATTGTTTTTCTTTTCATTGAATTTAAAAAAAAATCTTTTATCATGCAACCACTGCGGAATGTATCAGGATAATTTTAAGCATTTTAACTTTGCACATCTGTGCTTTGTGACGTGTACATCCATCAACCGATGGCTCCAAGTGGAAGTACAAATAAAGTACTTTGTCTTTTGTCTTTGTCTTAATAAAACATGCACAGCCGTTTTAAAAAGGTCGGTATTGCTTATATTTCTTATATGCTCAGGTAAATGATTAAACATCTTGAAACCATTACAAATAAGTGAGTCTTTCACTAGGGATGAGGTTGGCCTTGGTAGGTTAACATTGTTTTGCTTGCGTATTGAGTAATGGGAAGGAGTAGTATTAAACTGATTGAACTGTTTTTTTTATTAAGCATACTGTTTCATGGATAAAGATGGCGATGACTATATGTATTTTATGGGCTACAAATAATGGTTTACAGGGATCACGTGTCTTTGCTGTGGATAAGTATCTAATTGATTGTTTTTGTAAGATGAGTGTGTTTTGCATGTGAGTTTTATTGCACACTTCCCAAAAGGGGATTCCGTATCTTTGATGGGACTCTATCAAGGCATAGTAAGTTGTTTTTGCTGTCATCACACTATTTCTGTAATTTTTCATTTCCAACGGAACATTACCGTCAGTCCCTTTTTTATTTCAAACGGAACTTCATACCAACAGTATCTTGTTCTGATACTTCAAACAGGAAAACTGTCAGCAACTACTCTCCCCATTCACTAAATGTCGAGAGATGGGTAGGTCAATAATGCGAAATTTCACAATAAGTTGCATCTTAATGTTCAATGAAACTATGAAATTTGTGGTTTCAATGTTCAGAGCAAAAATGGAAGAAAGTCGCAAAATGGTTAAAAACATTTTATCGGAGTTTTTTTTTTGATTTCCAGAGGTGTCATCTTCATAACAATTTTCAATAATGAGAATGTTTCCCTGTCCAAGCTTGATTTGATTACTAATTGACGAAAAGATGAATTGGAAAACCATATTCAGGAAATTGCATCGAAACTGATTAGACTTATAACTTTATTTTATAAATCAGGATGGATTTATCGAGGGGCAATATATAAAAATATAAATTGAAAAGTTATTCGGTATAGCCGTCAAATTGTTGTGCAACCGTAGACACTTGATATTACCGTACTGGTGAGAGCTTAAGCTCGAAACACGTGTCTACGGTTGTACAACAATTTGAGGGCTATACCGAATAACTTTTAAATTTATTTTATTTATTTATTTATTTATTTATTTATTGTAAACGGGTAACTCCAGTAAAATACACATTAAAAATCGTGATACAATACACTTAAGACTAACAATACTTCAATATAAACAAATACTAATACATTACATTTGAATCTAAATAGATACAGGTTTTCGAATATAAAAAATGGCTGAAACGAAAATAGAAGTCTACAAGGATTTTAATTTATGCTTGAAGGTAGCTAGAGGTGTTCCAAACAGATCTAATTCATCAGCAAGCCAGTTCGAATCCCTCATTACTCTAGAAATCGGGTTATGAAACCCATAGTTTCTAGGATGAAAAGGAACCCGAAACAACTCACTGTGCCTGGTACGTAGAAATATTAAAATCAATGCTTTCGAACAGTGCTGGAGAGTCTATTCTATTTGAGATGAGGTTGCGTAAAAAGCATAAGCCAAACATTGTTCTCCTATCTTCCAGATTTTGCACATTGAGAATATTTCTTACATCATTATAATGACTCTCGCCCCATTCAAAACCCATGCATTCTATATGCGCACACCCTTAGGAATTTGCTTTGGACACTTTCAATTTGTTTAACATGTGAAATGTAAAAAGGGTTCCAGATAATAGAGCAATATTCTAATAAAGTTCTTACGAGGGAACAATACAATAGTTTCAGAGTATAGTAAGAAAAATTAGTTGAAGAACGATTAATAAAACCGAGTGTCTTGAGGGCTTTGGAAGTTATATTGTTGATGTGTGTTTGAAATGTAAATCCACTGTCTAGTAATACGCCCAAATCGCGAATCTGGTTGACTCTCATTACAGCGTCAGATTTAATCCAGTAGGTAGTAACAATTGGAGATTTTATTTTGGAGAAAGTTATATTGAAACACTTCTTTGCATTTAATGACATATTGCCCAGGTAGCACATCATATCGGCTGAATCTTGGTTCCATATTGGGCCAATATAGATATATTGTAAATGTAAAATCAATATTGGTCCAATATGGATGAATATTTAAAAAACAATATTATATTAATAATATTGGTGGGATATTGGTTGAACTAGTTTTGAATGTAGATTATCACACGAAATATTGGGTCAATATTGGTTGAATAATTTCTACCAATATCGATAATACAATATTGGTTATATATTGTTTTCCACATCTAGAATAAATATTGCAATCCAAATATTCCAGTCATATCGATTATAGGGGAAAAAAACTATATTTTATTTCCAAGTTTGTTAGAATATTGGTTGAATATCATTTCCACTTTATTTGACAAAATGTAATAACTCATGTCGAGTCAATATTGGTTGACTGATATTTACCAATATCGATAAAACAATATTGTCTTCACATCGTTTTTAACATCTAGAATAAATATCGCAATCCCAATATTCCCCTAATATCGATTCTAGGAATAAAAACTATATTGTATCTCCCAGTGTGATAACACATTGGTTGAATATCATTTCGCCAATATTCAACAAATCTTATTAATCAATATTGGGTCAATATTGGTTCAATAATATTTATCGATATCGTTAAAACAATATTGTCTTCATATTGTTTCCTACATCTAGATTGAGATGAAATTTGAATATTGGCCGAATATTCAATAAAACATATTGAAATTATATCATGATAAAACCTAGATAAAAACCCGCTAGGTGGCTCTACATATGGAACGTCTTCTAACACCTACGATAGTATATTAAATACTTCTCACAACTTGTTTCAAGACAGCTCACTCAGTGGATATGGTGATGAAAAGGCAGACTCTGGTGTCACCTTCATCAACTAAAAGACATTTAATAATTTACAAAGGTATATTGACACCCACCAATATATCCAAATGATATTGTACCAATATTGATAAATATTGTACCAATATCGATAAATATTTTGGGGCCATTATAGCTTCAAGAATATTTCACCAAAACTATTTCTAAAATATTCAAACAATATTCGACCAATATCGCAATATGTTCACATTTTACTTCTCGACAATATAACTTTTGAATATTGTGCCAATATTATCAGAATATTGTATCAGCGATATTGTACCAATATCGCCGAACATTTTGAGGCCAATATCAGTTGAAGGATATTTCGCCAATATTATTCAAGTAATATTGGACCAATATCGCCGAATGTTCACATTTTTTTTCTCACCAATATTGCATTTCAAATATTTCACCAATATGTTCACAATATTGTATCAATATTTTACCAATATGGGTGTGCTACTTGGGTGTTGGAAGAACATCAAGAACTAATATTATTTAAATCTTCCTGTAGAAGTTTTGTATCATCAATTGAAATTATAGGTTTGAACAGTTTAAGATCGTCAGCAAATAATAGAAACTGACTGTGCTTGATGACTTCGGAAATATCGTTTATGAAAAAATTGAAGAGTAGTGGGCGGAACGCCAGAGGTAACTTGAATCGTACAGAGTTTCCAATCTTCACACACTGTGTTCTTTTTGACAAAACGCTAGTAATCCATGAGAGTAACGGGTCACCAAATCCCAAAGCACAGAGTTTAGCACAGAGAAGATTGTGATTGACTCGATCAAACGCTAGTTTACATTTCCAAGATAGATACTTTGTTATAAAAAATCAAGTAATTTTGCTATCTCTGACTGAATACTTATGGCTCTGTAGTTTTCTATATTTTCTTTGGGGCTGGATTTATATATGGGTTTTAAAAAGCTATGTTTCCAAAATTCAGGAAATTTACCGGAAATTATGGAGGAATTGAAGATTTTCATGAGAGGAATGGCTAAGGTGAATACACAATTTTTCAGGAAGGAAGAAGGAATGCCATCAGGTCCCAAAGAGAGTTTATATGGTATATCTTGAATTCTATCAATTATATCGATAACAGTAACATTCATAGCTCTTACATCGAAAGATTTTGAATATTGATACTTCGGCATTTCTCCGAAGTCATTTGGAGTATAAACGATAGAGAAAAATTTTGAGATCAAATCTACAGTGTCATTCAAATTATCTGACTTTTCAGATTGGTATTACATCATGCTTGGTAAATCATATGAATTTCGGTTTTTGTTGATAAAAGTCCAAAATGATATCGGATTACTTATTAAGTTAGCTTCGGTTTCATTTAAATAATCATTGTAGCAGCGATTTGAGAGTAACTTCATTGGCTTCGCAGGTGAGAAAACAAAATGAAATCCTCGTAACGATTATACATTTTATAGATTTTGTGCACTTTTTTCTTTTCGGTAATAATATTTCTAAGTTCAGGGCTGTACCAAGCTGAAAAATTGGATTTTCTATATCTTTTATAATATATAATGGGTTTTTTCTTCTCTCCAATGTTCTCGCATGTTCTATCATGTAATGGTTCATTCAGTCCTTGTGTGCAGTGTATCTATCTGGGGTACTGCATATAAAAGTACCATCAGAAGTCTAACCAGCAATCAAAAAACTTTTGTGCGACGTGAAACAGAAGAGAACCAAACCACTTCTTAAGGCACACAAGATATGTAACGTCAGACAAGCCTGTATGAAATAATATCTGTGAAGCTTTGAAAAAGTATGAATGAGCACTCATCATTACACATATAGACTCTTCTTGAAAAACCTCCTACCGAAGGAAAACCTTGATATCCACCAATATAGAATTCATTCTACTGTATAGCAGCCCCCCCAAATTAATAGTGTCACAGAAAATCTTTTTCTCCACGATCATCACAGAATTTGCCAGTTCTGAAATCAAATTTGATTACAGAATGCTGGTATTCTCTCTCCTGAGATTGAAGAAATATTCTGCAACACCTCTGCCCCCATGCAATTTAAATGTATTTACATTCTCTCTCTTGTGATAGAATAATATTCTCACACTGGTTAGCAATAATAACATTAGCCTTGACGCAGTTGATTGTCATCGTAGTGGCAAAATTTGAGTAAGTGTCAAAATTATTGCTGTCACGTTTCCTATCTTTGATCGTGGAGAAAATATAGTCTGCTACTCGGTTAGAATGAAAATTCGTGATGCTCGTGGTTCCTCACGCTTGCCTTCGGCTCGCGCTCGGAACTTTCCACTTGCATCGAATTTTCATTGTAACCTTGTTAAAGAATATACTATTCTGAACTGTGCAATGATATTTCACCAATATTCTAGGAAAACATCAGAATACTTCTTGGAAACTAATATTCTACATATGTTCTCCATCAATGTTGAATAGAAATACCCTTCAAGAAACAAAATATATTTGTGTTCACTGTGGGGTTGGCACTCTACAAAAAATGTATCCATCCTTAAAAATTGGGTTTCTCTCTCCCCAGACACATACCTTCGGTCCTCTGGCTGAAGAAACACAATATTATAGGTGATAAATTAACTCCTGTTTAAAATGTGTCATTTAAAGATGACTGTATTGTCACCGATAAAAACGCCTGTTCCTCTTTAGCGTCTACATCTAGTATGCTTACGTCAATTTAATGTCTGCCCTGTCAGTTATTTAAGTATTGTTGATGGTTGATACTGAAACATTACAACATGAGTCGGTTTGGGGAAGTTTCGACTCAACAAATAACAAAAAATATAGAAAAAGCAATCCCGCAATTTACAAAAAATACTAAAGCGTCAATATGGAGACAATTTATATTCGGTCATGTCAGTTTTTCTCGTAAAATTACTGATTGGCAAAATTATTTCGTTACAAAAAGAAATTTATCCGATAAAAAAAGCTCTTGTGTTTTTACTGTTGAAAAATGATAACTGTGATATGAAGAGTTGGCAATATATCTATCTACCTATCTTTCGTCAATAACTTGGCCAAAAAAAATCAAAAAGAGTGGCAATCGTATAAAGAAACGTTTTCCTCTATGTCTAAGTCTCGCCCAAAACTCTACCACCTCCGCAGAAGTCAACATTTTTTTGATTACTTCATTCACACTGAAATATTGTATTCGCAACCTGAGTTGATTATGGAAAAGATGCAAAAGTTTTTGAGTTGTTCCCAAACGTAGAGAGCAATTTCCCTAGAAACATATAGAATTTGCCAACAGCGTAGATTTCAGAAAATTTGTTAAATGAAAAAAAAACAATTTCGTATTTTTTCCGTTCTCCTCAAATATGAGAAATTGACTCTTGGCCAAATTCGATGAAATTTCATTAGTTCGTAGTGGGACGGGTCGATAGGAAAATGTATTAGTTTGACTGATTTCAAAACGGTCTTTTCTGAGATACAAACAGCCAAAGTTCGTAAAAACGTCGTTGTTGTGAAGGATTGACAAATAAAAGTAAAAACACTTTTGTAGGTCTAAATAAAACAAAATCTGGTTAAAAATGTATTTCTGGAATTTCTGAAAAAGTCCAATTATAATTAAATCAATGATAGTACATTAGGTTGTATACGGGGCATAGTCGGAAAAATCGTTTTTGGCTTTTTATAGCGCTATTCCAGAACCAAGTTGAATGTTGTAAGACTCGTAGTTCTAGTCTATTTAGAATGACAAAAAGTGTTTTATTTTTTCGTGACTCTCTGATTCATGAATTCAAAAAAACTTCAATTACACACCTATACTAAAAACTTATTTTTTACTTCTGTTGAGTGAACAATGATGAATTCAGTTGTTTGATGTTATCTTTCACTTACATACAGGATGATACTGAAAAATAAATTCCACAAAAGTTTTAGATTTTTCAATTATCTACAACTTCTTCATAATTTTTTTTCTGAATGGATGTATATTTCAGCCACAAAATTATTTGAAGATAATTAATAATTGTTCAAACTACATCTTGTATACCTCCTGAAGCTACTATAACTTGATTCAGAGGATTATTAGATAAAAATCGAGTCCATCCAGTAACCCAACAAGTGATCATAGACCTTTTGTTATTAGGTCTCGAAAAAAATTATTTCCAGTTTGATAACCAAATGAATTCTTCTTAAAGAAGTTTTATCAGAGGAAATCCTTCAAATCCACCACTTGCAGAAAATTTCATGGACAACCAAAAGAATTTGATCTATAAACATCTTTCAATAAAGTATTTTTTTTGTAATGGGATAGATACGTGGATGACGTTTCGGAATTTTTCACTGCTACCAAAATAGACAATAACATATTTTTCATCAACACATTAATATTATTTACAGAATCATAATGTTAACAATCGAAGTGGGGAATTCAAACTCAATAAATTTTTTAGACTTCAAAATAATGAAAATGAACAAAAATAATGACTTTTTGAAATTATCATAATACTTCCCATGCGGATATTACCATACACAAGCTGAGTTTGGTGAATGCAAATCTGACAGCTCGATTGAATTTGTGGGTTTGGTTAAACTATACTCGTAGTGGAAAATGGAGCAAACAGATTGAATCGAGCTGTCAGATCTGCATTTACCGAATTCGCCTACCGCGATTCTACACACCCCTGTCTACAGAAAATCGCAACTTATATTAACAAGATCTATAGGTTAGTGATTTTGCCACTTTCGATTAAACAATTTGATGCAGAACTCAACATAAGTAGAGAAAATACTCTCTAATAAACTCCACTCAAGCTATTCACAGTGTTTTTTTCATCACAAGATATAAGAATTGCATATAAAACAGATAATACTTTGGGAAGGTTTATCAAAAACAGTAGCAACAGAACTTTCAAATTCGAGAGATCAGAAGTATTCAATTTACATTATAGAACTTGCCTAAGGTATGTATTGATCGAACTGGTAGAACATTTAAAAATCGCACTCATGAACATTTTTTGAGTTATATGAACAAGGAAACAAATACCACATATTCAAATCGTCTTTCAGCAGTAGATCAAACATTTGATGAAGAATTTAAAAATTTACATACAGAAAATGAAGGAAGAAGTTTAATCGTTTAGAATAATCGTCAAAAGTTATTATTCTTGAAAATTCAAACATATAACTCAACAACCAACTTGATTCGAATTACTTGTTGAATTTATTCTTTTGACAGTACAGATTATTTGAATCCCAATCCTAATCTTCATCCTAATCATAACCTGAAAATGATACTCATAATTAATGATTGCAAAGGGGTATATAAATGATCAACTAGAGGCTCTAAATAAATATGGAAAACACCGCAGAAGGCCGTGCCTGTGCATGGATTTCAACTCACGAACTAACTGAAATATCAAACAACAAAAAACAATGATAAAAACAAGATATATCATTGATGAGTAGAGTCATGAATTTATTCAGTAAAATTGAAAATTAGTAACATTCATGAGTTGTAGATTAGTGGAGTAGTAGTAGTAGCTTGTATATTCACTCAAAGAAGCTTCTGTGTTAGTAAAACATAGGTTAAAATTTAGATCGAATCGTTTTTGGTCTTTTTTGTACAATTTCATTCAACCCCCACTTCCTTTCAGGATTTTTATTCAGTCGTCTTGATTTTTTATAATTTACTCACAATTTACTCTAAATTTTTCGTTCATCCATATACTACTATTTTTTTTGTTAAAAAAATGATTGGTCCAATTCTAACAGCTCCTTTCCAAGACTCTCCCAGCTACGTCTTGTAAGTGTGCATTCGGATGACTGAGAGAACAAATTTAATATAAAAATGTGATGTGTGAATTGAAACACGTGCACATGCAACTCTACACCGTTAATAAAATTACAACCGTGCACTCGAACAGATGTCAAAAGGTTTGTCTCTTTGAAAAATGTATCAAACGCATTCCATACGAGTGCATGACTGCACAAAATCAAATACTTCTCCAGTTGTAACACCGATTAAATCAAATTCCAAACATTTGTTCGACTGAGCTTTCATGCGATGTCGTTGTTCACTTGCTTCATGATCAAAGGATTCCTTGCCCTGTTAGAGACGCTAAAGCCTCCCATTCATCAAGTTGTACAGGGCCGGCTCACAAGGCGGCCTCTCGTCGCAGACAATGCACAGGAAGGGAAAGCTAATTACTCAACTGGGGTGTCTACGAGTTCATAATGTTATAATAACTCCGAAACCCCAACAGAAGGAGTTTCAAGGGCGCCTTCTTCGTGGAGGGTGGCGAGTTCTGGAACGAGTGATCGAGTTAATATTTGCGTGGTAATAGTACTTCTCATGCAAGTTTTGAAAGGGAGTTTGTGTATTGAGTTTCAATGGCAGTTTATTTCCATACATGAGCTGTAATATTTCCAGTTTATTTCATGATCTAGTTGAGAGTGTATCCAATCTTGAAGCCTGGTTTTGTCTCATAAGTTGTAAATTCTTACCATTATAACACAAAGAAGTCCAAAATATATCTCGGACACCTCTTTTCAAAAAATTGTGACGCCTTTTGTAACTTCTCTGAGAGATTTTTTTCCAAATGTCCGCGGCCGGGATATTCTCAGAGAGGTGTTAACGTTATTCAGAAAGTCTGGAACAATGAAACACTCTGGCAAGTTCTCTACGAATTCTCGTGGTGATTTGTCTGCAAAATCATGAGGAGAGTACTCTCATTCACTGCTGATGGAGAGGTCTCTGCGAGTTCGTATGAAAGCTCTATGGCGACTTCTGAGGGAAATTCGTATATATAAATTTGTGACGATGCGAGGTCAGTTTGTGATTTTCGCATACAGTGCTTTCAGCGTGCTTTTCAAGAGTTCGCATTTAGAGTTGTACAAGATATTCTTATATTTTTAGGAAAGAAACAACTCCAATTAGAAATTGAATAAAATATTTTTTCAGAAACGAAAAACATATACGGTAAAAAATTTGTTGCCATTTGTGATATAGGTATTAGAGAAAATCACCACTTTTCCGCCACTATATGGATGGCATCCTGGACATTGACATCTGATAGATATTGTGAAATCCCTTCCTGAAAGAATCTGATAGTATTAATTTGCATCTTCTTTGTATTCAGTCTTGATTGAAAAAGTTTTGTAATCAAATATCTGAATGAAAATGCAATAATTCACTTAAAGATTTTGTCCATGTAGTCCAATGTCCAGCAGACCATAGTAGCGGAAAAGTAGTTCATTGTATTAGATATTACAAAAAGTAACTAATACTTTTCATCCTAGATTTTTTCAGATTCAGAAAACATCTTTTTCCCAATTTTCAATTGAGAATGTCTTGAGAAATATCCATAGCATTCGTACTTATCCGAAAGCCTAACTTCAGGAACTCATGATGAGAATTTCTCATTCAGGTAACGATCGGGATACCTTCTGGTTACATGGTTACCTTCGGGATAACTTCAAGATCTTGCAATAATAAATTCTTATTCATATTTAGTTCGGGATAACTTTAGGAACTCGTATTGAGAATTTATTATTTTGGCTACATTCCGGATAACTTTAGAAATTCGCAATCAAAATTTCTTTTTGAATGTGAATGTCGTCTAGACACCTACACCAGTATGAATTTCGCCTAGTTACCGCCAATATCGATCACCGAGACCTCGCATAAGAGATCACATAAGATCCTGATATAACCTCTCAGAGATCTTGCGGAGGGGACTGTGTGACATAGTTAGTATTCAACCAAACTATGCCAGGGGTCCAACCGCAAGTCCCAACTTGACGAACATCGAAACAATTCACTTGACCGCAAATGTCTGTACTGACAAGAACTCTCGCAGCAAAGCAAACAAAAAATCATCTTAAACCATTGATAATACCGAAATAGTGTCTCTCATACATCACAAAGAAGACCTTGGAACAGACACAAACAATCAAAATCCCCAGCAGAGTACAAAACTCATTGCAATTTTTGGAAAAACCTGGAATCAAAAATACGATCGTTTTTACGTGTAAAATCTGGCCAAAAGTTTATTTTTTCAAATCCGCCATAAATCTAAAAGTATTTGCGTATCGGGTCGGTGAGTATATAATAATAATAAATGATCTTTATTTGTCCTGGCTGAGAATAACTGAGGTATCCTTCCACTCAACAAGGATGAAATGCTGCAACTGTTTTATTTTTTGCGTTGACAGTGAGGTGAGAAGTTCAGCCGAAAGTGGAACGTTATTTGAGTACACGTTTTCGGCCTTATCGCATAATAATTTATCTGAATTTGGAAACGTCAGGTGAGTTTAAAAATTTTTCAACCTATCCGTCTCAATCTTCCGCAGAACATAATATTAGGAAACTGCAACGAGATCTGCTCACAGACTAGTTTTAATCAAGTTACTTCAATATTATTATTATCTTTAACACTTTTCTGAATTGCAATCAAACTGTTATTGAATCTGGGCTAATGATCCAGATAGAAGATAGAATTTAAATTATTAAAACAGTTTTGAAGAATTCAGCAAAAATAACTTATTTTCCCGAAAGAAAAAAATAGAACATCGGGATAAAGGACCCGGACGTTTTAAAGGTAAAATGGTTCTTGGTGAAATTGTCTGAATTTTCAGTATATTCAATGAAGTATTCAATATACTGACCGAACGTCACATACCGCAAAAACTTTGGAGAGACGATTCTTGGAAACACATATAAATAATACATTTAGTTTTTGTTTTCAAAATTATCATCACTCAACATATATATTAATGACATTATAATTTTTATTGGTTATTTTGATCAATATTAATATATATTTTTTGGTGCATTCAACTTACGTCTGGCAAAATATGCAAAAATACATAGGTATTTAGTCATTATATCGATTAGATTTGCCAAAAATGTATTCACGATTATATTTTAAACAAGAAAATTTTTCATATTTATCTTGATGTTTGCAAATTATTGAAGAGACAATATTTGAAACAGTATATAAAAAATATTTGTATATGCAACCTCAAAGTTATCATCATTCAAATGATATCCCAGGTAACACATCATATCGGCTGAATCTTGGTTCCATATTGGGCCAATATAGATATATTGTAAATGTAAAATCAATATTGGTCCAATATGGATGAATATTCAAAAAACAATATTATATTAATAATATTGGTGGGATATTGGTTGAACTAGTTTTGAATGTAGATTATCACACGATATATTGGGTCAATATTGGTTGAATAATTTCTACCAATATCGTTTATACAATATTGGTTATATATTGTTTTCCACATCTAGAATAAATATTGCAATCCAAATATTCCAGTCATATCGATTATAGGGGAAAAAACTATATTGTATTTCCAAGTTTGTTAGAATATTGGTTGAATATCATTTCCACTTTATTTGACCAAATGTAATAAATCATATTGAGTCAATATTGGTTGACTGATATTTACCAATATCGATAAAACAATATTGTCTTCACATCGTTTTTAACATCTAGAATAAATATCGCAATCCCAATATTCCCCTAATATCGATTCTAGGAATAAAAACTATATTGTATCTCCCAATGTGATTACACATTGGTTGAATATAACTTCGCCAATATTCAGCAAGTCTTATTAATCAATATTGGGTCAATATTGGTTCAATAATATTTATCGATATCGTTAAAATAATATTGTCTTCATATTGTTATATCTAGATTGAGATGAAATTTGAATATTGGCCGAATATTCAATGAAACATATTGAAATTATATCATGATCAAACCTAGATAAAAATCCGCTAGGTGGCTCTACATATGGAACGTCTTCTAAAACCTACGAAAGTATATTAAATACTTCTCACAACTTGTTTCAATACAGCTCACTCAGTGGTTATGGCGATGAAAAGGCAGACTCTGGTGTCACCTTCATCAACTAAAAGACATTTAATAATTTACCAAGGTATATTGACATCCACCAATATATCCAAATGATATTGTACCAATATCGATAAATATTGTACCAATATCGATAAATATTTTGGGGTCATTATAGCTTCAAGAATATTTCACCAAAACTATTTCTAAAATATTCAAACAATATTCCACCAATATCGCAATATGTTCACATTTTACTTCTCGACAATATAACTTTTGAATATTGTGCCAATATTGTCAGAATATTGTATCAGCGATATTGTACCAATATCGCCGAACATTTTGAGGCCAATATCAGTTCAAGGATATTTCGCCAATATTATTTAAGTAATATTGGACCAATATCGCCGAATGTTCACATTTTTTTTCTCGCCAATATTGCATTTTGAATATTTCGCCAATATGTTCACAATATTGTATCAATATTTTACCAATATAGGTGTGCTACTTGGGATATTCATGATAATACAGTATTGATCGTTTAATTTGATCAAAAATGAAATGTGTTGAGGTGAACGATTGACGTGAAATGGTTTAATTTTGGTATATCATATAGTCATGAGTATGACCGATTTTTAAAGTACGTATCGGTTAAGTTCTTTCATCATAACGCATAAGACATCTGATGAAGACCATTATATGACTTAAAATTGTAAAGTTGAATGTTCACCGGGTCAGTTCATCAAGGCTGTCTCTGGCCATAATGGACCATGCTGAGGAGCTGGAAAAGTTTTTGAAAGACAACAGTTTTGTGGAGTTAATGAATATATTTTAAGGTAGTTTTCTATAAACGGTAAATTGATTCTAATTTCTTCCATATCGATTTTTAGATATCAGAAGGTGCCTCTTGGTTTACTGATGATAGATAATATTTTTAATGAATATTCTTTATTTATTTGGAATAAATGCTGAGGTTTTTCATTTACAAACGTTCATTTTCAACAAACAAAACTTATTAATAATAAAAATGTATTTATTAAATGAAATATATAATATTGATAAATATTCTTTATCTGTCATAAACAATCTTTTATTTACTGTTGATAAATCTATAGTGAGACCTATATTTATTGGAAATGAATTTTTATTAAATGTTTATGAAATATATAATATTGATAAATGTTCTTTATCTGTCATAAACAATCTTTTATTTAATGTTGGAAATAAATGTTTATTCCGCAATATTTGAATAAATGATTTATTAGGTGTTAATTAATTTAGTTAACTTTGAATAAACTGTTTTTTCAGTGTAGGTACATATCAGCAATATTGTACCAATATTCTATAATAAGTATGCTACCTGGGATTCGTGCATCGCCCTGTACACTCCTGTGAAAATTCAATCGTACGAACATGTCTGCGCCTAACACCGGCACCTCCCTCTCAGACACGTTTCCTCAAGCGGAACGAAACGTTCCACCTCGCTTCTGTTCCTCACTCCTTTGACGCGTCCAGACAAATGATTTTTTCTCCGCTTCCGAAAGGAATGTGTATCCCGCGCTCCCGGTTGTTAGCAAGACGGACGGACGCTTCCGACGCCGACGTTGCGCCGCGATTCCCGTCGTCGGCGTGATGGACGCGCTCTGCTCATCACTCAGCCTGACAAATGGGATGCCTCCAGTACGAAAATTGCGAGTAAAAGTAAATACGTTTCGTGTTAGTCTCGCTGTTTTACTCATGATTATATATGAAGGGTATTGTTCTTTTTCTGCAGCTTTGGTTCACGAAAGGATTTTTCTCGGCGGTATACGTCTATCGCCGTAACTCCTGCAGCAGAGAATTTTTGTTAAATTTTCTCTGACAAGAATTTTCACCACCCTACGTAGTCTTGTATGACTTATTATTATGAATAGATAAATCTTGTTTTTTCCATAACTTTTGCGATTCTGTTAAGTTCTTTACTTGAAAAATCAATTTTTTATCATAAATAATTTTTAATATCAATTTTTGCATAATTTCCAACCTGTATATGTAGGTGCTGAAAGCTCCTTTCCATAACAAGATGAAACTCCTCAAATGTTATTCTATAAACGCACAGTACATTATAAATAGGTCTCTCAGATCCAGCATTTGTTTCAGTTACTCAAAGTGGATTTTTTTAACAACTAACCTTATGTGTTGGTCCCACGTGAGGCTTTCATCTAGGATGACACCTAAATATTTGATTTCCTTCACCGGTCAAATGCATATATCTTCTTCCAACTCCAATGAGGGTGCCTAAAAAACGGTATGAAATTGATATTGTCAATATTTATTGTTAAAATCTGAGAGTTCAACCAATTCCATATTTTCGAAAGATCCATTTCGGCGGTTATATAGGCTGTTTTCCAGTCATTCTCAGTGTAGAGAATTGTCATCTGAAAAGCTAACTATTTGCACTACAAAGGACCCCGCACCATTCTCAAGGATTTCTGGGTCCTGGTGGAATTGGATGAAACTGTAGTATGTTCCCATGGGCCCAACTCGATCCTATGACTAGTTTTTGGGATACAATTCCTCAAAGATATGATTTTGTACCTATGAGTGTAAGGGCCGGGATTATAAACGTCTCTCGAAGTTAACCTTAATTTTAACAGTCAAGTTAACTTCAGCTTTAAAAGAGCAGTTTTATAAAAGTCTCATTTCTGAAATAAAAAGGAGGAGGCAAATATGTAATAATGTAACCTGGAATTTTTCGCAGTTCTTCCTGTGACATTTTCTAATTTTCTAATAAATAATGAAATTGCTATCAAAAGATTTGAGAATCCTCCAAAATCTCCAACAACTGCCAAGAATAAACATGTTGCATGAAATCTGAGTGTAATTAACGTGTTACTGGCGGTAGAAGATTATTTCTAGCATTGAAAATACTTATAATTCCAAAGTAATTAGAACTATTAGAAATGTTGACTTATTAGTTGGTCTTTGCAAATTTGCCTCTCTATGTGCCCCTTAACAAGCATACAGGCTATCTTGATGATCGAAATCCGTTTTAATTGGTTTTCAAATTCTATTTCGTTCCACAAGATAAAATGGTTTAACCGATTTCTAAATATCCTTCGACGCCGAGGGCCTTCAATAATAATCACAGCATCTCCTTCATCGTCGCTTAAAAGTTCCTCGAAAATAACCAGGATATCGTTGGCTAACTATTGCCAAAAAAAAACAATTTAATTGAGTTTTATGCTAAATTATTGACAGAAGAACTGTCGAAAACCACCATTTACTACAAAGTTAACTTTAACTGGTACCCCTTCCTCCCGATAAAGTTAACTCCTACCTTTAGAAGTTAACTTTAACATGTGACGTCATTCCACAAGTAAACTTCTAGTTGTCTGTCAAAATAGTTTTATAATACCGGTCCTGAGTACGACAAAACATTATTTTGTGGATCAGTGCCACGATATGAGATTTCAGTATGAATTGCACTTCCAGAATCATTTCATTTGATGAATACTCAAATTACTTGAACACGAACAACAGGGTGTTGACTAAATTCATGACAAGTTATTGTTCAGAATTTACCCAAGTAGCACACCTTTATTGGTAAAACATTGGTACAATATTGTGAACATATTGGCGAAATATTTTAAATGCAATATTGTATAGAAAAAAAAAATTAAACATTCGGCGATATTACTTGAATAATATTGGCGAAATATTGTCGAAACAATATTGGCCTCAATATATTCGGCGATATTGGTACAATATTTGGTAAAATATCGCTGGTGCAACAATCTGACAATATTGGCAGAATATTCAAACGTTATATTGGCGAGAAGTAAAATGTGAACATTTTGAGATATTGGTCGAATATTGTTTAGACATTTCAAAAATAGTATTGGCGAAATATTCTTGAAGCAATAATGGCCCAAAATATTTATCGATATTGGTACAATATCATTTGGATATATTGGTGGAAGTGAACATACCGTGGTAAATTATTAAATGTCTTTTAGTTGATCAAGGTGACACCAGAGTCTGCCTTTTGACCGCCATAACCAATGAGTAAGCTGTCTTGAAAACAAGTTATGGGAAGTATTCAATATATTTTCGTAGGTTTTCAAGACGTTCTATATGTAGAGCCACCTAGCGGATTTTTATCCAGGTTTGATCATGATATAATTTTAATATGTTTCATTGAATAATTGGCCAATATTCAAAATTCATTTCAGTCTAGATGTAGGAAACAATATGGAGACAATATTGTTTTAACGATATCGGTGAATATTATTGAACCAATATTGACTCAATATTGATTATTAAGATTTGTTCAATATTGGCGGAATGATATTCAACCAATGTGTAATCACACTTGGATATACAATATAGTTATTATTCCTAGCGTCGATATGAGGGAAGAATTGGGATTGCAATATTCATTCTAGATGTTGAAAACAATGTTGTTTATCGATATTGGTAAATATCATTTAACCAATATTGACCCAATATGAATAATAACAATTTGTTAAATGAAGTTGAAATGATATTCAACCAATGTGCAATCAAACGTGGAAAAACAATATAATCTTTCATTCCTAGAATCGATATGACTAGAATATTGAGAATGCAATATTTATGTGGAAAACAATATATAGACAATATTGTATAAGCGATATTGGTAGAAATTATTCAACCAATATTGACCCAATAATACATGTGACAATCTACATAAGCCCAAAATTATTTAATAATTGTAGTCATATTGTGTTCTGTATCCAGTCAATGATATGAAAAATGTTTTTCTGTCCGACCTAATCAGCATTATAAAAGAGATGAGCATACTTATTCTTCACGCTATAAGCAGATAATTTTTTGGATTGACGTGGCCGTAACTTGATAGAAAATCATAGTATATGACACTAAGGTAAACACGATTAAATTTCCGCAGATATATTGTCTACACGACATGTTTCGATACACAGTATTACATTCGCTTGAGAAAAATACCTTAGTGTCATATAAGCAGATGAACCTACGCGTAAGTGACCTTATTCAGAGTCTACAGTAGCATGACATAAATAAGTTGCTCTATGGATATGGTTATTTGTAGAACGGGGCATGTTTATAATGGAAAATCTAGCATTTATGTAGACGAATGTCAGTACAAGTAATATCATCAATTAAAGAAACAGAGACAACTTTTTTTTCATTACCTGATGAATCTTCAATATATCACTTTGCACTGAATTTGGAATTGATAACCAACGTCCTTGCAGGACTTCCATTGGCACCAAATTTGGCTTTTCTTCGTGAGCTAGGAAGAATACCCCTTAGGGGGCAAAAGCGATATTTTTGAAAAGGCATTTAGTATGTTGCTTTTTTTCCAGTATAACGAAGAATAAATATATTCTGCAGATACATTGAAATATATTTCACACGACATGAACAGTTTCATTCTGACTCTATAAATCTGAAAAATTTACGAGAAAATTATATCAGACAAAGTTTAAGCTCACCCCAATTCCGAAATCTGCCTGTAACAACTGAGTTCCTATTCAATGGCTTCTTTATAATCAGATTGTGATGGAACCAAGATGGCCTACGACTGGGACTATCCCAAACATCTCGCAATGTCATTCGACTTCATCCTGTAAAGCAATCGTTCACAAAGGACTACCACAACGTTGGGACCGTCATATATAATAACAGAACTTTAATCAAAACGCTGATCCCATTCCACCGCATGTGACTGCGCATTCCAAATGAAAAATATCATGAGTGGTTGGCAATTTCTAGGCATGATCCGGGAGTGCCGAAATGAAATCGCCTCCCGAGGATCGTCCTTGCATTATAACGCCACATGGTCGGAACGACCTGCCAAACGATGGAAATTCCTTTATATCTGCGTTGTTCAGACCCCGCTTCCTCAATTTTCACGGAGCATCCCCGGACATATCGTTTGTTGTGTCGGAAAATGCTAATTCGGCTTCTCACTTTGTTTCTTGTTTGGAGTTGGCCGAAAATTCTTGTCGCAAACTGAGTTCGCCTGACGCACTGAGAAATGCAATATGTTTGCTCTCTCTTTTACAGTCTGATTATTGCCTGGAACAACGCAGCGATTCACAACTTGTGGTATAAGTAGCCCTGGGGTTACGCAACGGACTTGTTCGGGGTACTCAAAAAAACAATTATTTCCATGAAAAAAGGAATAAAATATTCAGGAGTTTGTTGGGGCTGCAGAGATGCAAATTTCATGCGAAATTACACGAAATCACCGATTCTATTAAGTCGTAGTTGCTAAATATGCAACTAGATGGCAGCACGAGTTCGACAGGTGACACATTTGCTGGCAATCGGCAACGTTAAAGACAACTAAAACGATATGATAACCGAAACGAAAACAGAAATGATATAATTTGTTTCAACTGCCACGAGCAAGGTCACTTCATTTCAAAATGTCCCCAGTCCTTAGGAATGTGGTAATGCTGTGAAAGATTTTTTTTTCTCAACTGAGATCTTTCGGGTTCATACACGGAACTAATGATATGTCTTCATTTCTTCTTATATGTTTTTGCCGTAGAATGAAGGGAAAGGTCATCGACATTTTTTCTCTTCATTCTATTGAAGGCCCTTGATAATGGAGTCAATGAATGAGTGAATGTTCAAATGTTCAATCCTCATGTGATGGAGAAAAAAGTGATCATCTTTCGACAACAATTATCTGATATTTTCGCAATTTTTTTCGTGAAAGTTCATAGTTGACGGATTGAAAAATGCTTCATAATAATATTTTCCTTGAAAACGAATAATTATTTTCGCAAATCTTCAATATACGAGGATATATTGAAAAATTCTTGGCCTACTATAGAACCAAACAAAATTTCAATGTCAATATATTTTATTACTCAACATATTATCCTCTTGATTCAATACATTTATTACAGCGAACCTGCAACGTCTCTAGACCTTTCAAACAAAATGTTTCTTCTTGCTCTGCAAACCAGACCTCCACAGCTTTTATTACCTCCTCGCTGGAAGAAAATTCACGACCTTTTAAACTTTTTTTCAGTTGAGGAAAGAGATGATAGTCGGACGGAGCCAAATCTGGTGAATAAAGGGGATGTTCTAGTAATTCAAACCCTAAATGACGAATTTTTTGCATGGAAACATGAGATTTGTGTGCGGGGGCGTTGTCCTGCAAAAACAAAACACTTTTGGATAGCTTTCTGCGTCTTTTCTCTTTAATTTTTTCCCGTAGAGTGGTCAGTAATGTCCAGTTATTGTCCTACCCTTATCCAAAAAATCAATCATGGCTACTCCATGGCAATCCCAAAAAACTGAAGCAAGAACTTTTCCAGCAGATTTTTGGACACGAAACTTCTTAGGTCTTGGAGGACCGGAGTGTCGTCATTCCATCGATTGTTGCATTGTACCCAAGTCTCATCCATAGTAACAATCCGGTTTAAGAATTCTACATCGTTTTCAAATCGAGCATAGATCGAACGCGATGCTACTACCCTTGCACGCTTTTGGTCAACATTGAAACATTTGGGGATCCATTTTGCAGCAATTTTTCTCATGTCCAAATTGACGTGAACTAAATGATGAACGCGTTCGTGTGAAATATTCAGTGCTTCAGATATCCGTTTTAGCCCAATTCGACGGCCTGTTAAAATCATGTCATGAACTGCATCGATATTTTCGGGTACTGACACTAAAACTGGCCTTCCCAATCGGTCATCATCTTCAATGGAAAATTCACCACTTTTGAAGCTGGCAGTCCAATTTTTCACGGTCACATACGAAGGATATGGATCACCAAAGGTATTGAGCGTATCTTCGTAAATCTGCTTACCTCTTAACCCTTTTGAATACAGGTACTTGATGATGGCTCGATACTCCAATTTTTCGATTTTCACAATTTCGGTGGACATGTTTTTTCTTTTAATTTATTGCGTAACTCTGGTTTACTTTTTTGACGTCAAACTTTACACCGAAACTTCTAAGTTATTGTTTGTTGCTATGGTAACGCAATATTTTGTTTATGCAGGGAACTGGTCTAGGCTAACTAGATATCAATACATCCTCGTACATTGACACTACTTTCAAAAATAAGAATGTAACGGTTCTTAATTGGAAAATTCAATATAAAAATAACTGAGGCCGGGTTTCACCAAAACTTTAATCTTGCTTTAGGAGCTATTCAACAATTTTAATCGAAAGTGTCTGTTCACTGGTCATCATTGGCTAGTTGAATGGGCCGTACAGCGTAGATTACGTGAACTAAGATCACTTCTAACTGAACAAAAACAGCAAATTGGGTAATACGCCCAATTTAAATTGTCGGTTATTTCCTGAATCGGGATTGAAGTATTGGTGAAACCCAGCCTAAGTAATAATATAGAACATAATTATTGTGCCCTGGATGCTTCAGTGGATTTGGTGGCAACAGCAATAGCAATACACATCATCTGAAGTGTTGGAACTACCTGGTTTTGGTATTGGAACATATCATATACGTCAATTTCATATCATTGTGCAGATATTATTATACAGTAGCTATAACGTCTCTTGAGACTTCTTCCACTATTTCCACTTTATGCCCCACCCTCTTTCACTATCAATCAACCAGAGCGCTCCAAAGTGTCACGTGATAACTCCTCTAATTTCAATTTTCATATATCACCTACCATCTATCTTTTGCCACATGTAATTCATCCCCTGCCATCTATCACCTGTCACTTGTAATCTCTCATTTCTCTCATGTCAGCCCGCACCTGGTTGTTGGCTGGTAGAGCGTATGCCTCTCAATTGTAGGGTCGAGGGTTCGATTCTCCACATGGCCACCGGTCTCACACCGGTATCACACGTCAAAAGGTGAGGGCTGCGTGTTCCCAAGCTGGCACAAGTCTTTAGAATACTATTGAGGGTTGCGTATAGGTGTGCAACAGGTTGACGGAAATAAGAATTTTAACAGTAGATTCTCATTGGAGAATAACTGCTCTCTTTGTTTTCTAGTATCGTTGTGGCAAAACAAAATCTTCAATTTTCAGTGAAACGGACCATTTTTTTTTTCTTCTCTGGTAGACGAATGAAGCAGCTTTGCGAAATGCAGCACTATGTTTCTAAATAATAGCTTTAGAAGCACCTCTCTTGGTCTCTGCTGCCTTTTTCATCATCTCGAATTTCACTGTGTTCTTCTTTTCAATACAAAATCTTCTTTCCTCTTTTACAATGCGACAAGAACTTCTCAATTTTTGCCACCCTCACAAGGAGAGATCGGATTTCTCCATAATGTAAGAATAAATCACTTAGACACGAATCTGGAATTTGAAGAACACATAAGAAACTTGAATAAAAAATTGGCATCTGGTTGTCATGTGTTGAGGGTGGTTTCTAATGAGTTGGGATTTGCTGCTGTAAAATCAGTTTATTACGCACTTGTGTTATGGTATATCATTTTGGGGAGTTTGTTATAACCAATTGTTTCAGTCAGTGTTTATACTACAGAAGCGAGCAATTAGATACTCGTGTAAAATAAAATTCAGGGACTGGGACCACTCTTTATTGAACATGGGATCCTCACCCTTGTTTCAATTTTTATATTGGAAACGGTTTCATTAATCCACAAAAATAGATTAGATTACGAGTAAAGTATGTCGCCTATTATACTCGTCAAAACGAAAATAGTTTAAAGCGCTCCATTCCCATGACAAATCTAATAATGATCTGATCTATAATGTATAATAAATTACCTTGTAAAATTAAGGAAAGGAGGTACAATATTTTCAGAAACCCGACAAAAAACAACTTAGTGATAAGGCATATTATAGTTTAGCAGAGTATCATGACAATTCATTTTGATGTTTTCTTTTGTAATTTTAAAATAATGAACTTTATACTTAACACATTTCTTATTTTAAACGTATCATGCCTACATTGTTGTTATTTGGCTATATTTTAAATTTTAAGAGTTTGTATATAACATGTTGTTTATAATTTTACCTGTGTTTGTCAACAAGAATTCATTCTTATGTACAATAAACATATATATCATCATATATATCCATTAAAATAAAGAGTATATATTTTTGTGGTATCAATGAACAATTCATAATCTTTGATTTCCATTTGACAAGAATTTTTTTTTTAATAAATCATCAACCAAAGATGAGGTTTCAGAGAGTGACAACTAACATAAAATATAAAATGCAGATTTGTTTTGACTTCGTCAAAGAGAAGATCCTATTATCTCCAAACATAATGAAAATATTGATTTTGATAAGTCTTGATAACAACCACAACTGAAGTCACCGAAAAATCAGAGTTATTTGAGAAAAAAAATATTTTTCAGTTACTTTGAACTTATATTTAACAGACCGGCAAAATTGAGGATACAGTAGGTTGAAGCGAAGTGGTCGTGGTGTAAGAGCGTTTGCTCTGGGTTTGATCTCACCGGCAGTCACCGAGCTGAAGTGGTTCGGAATCCTCATTCATATAAACTTTAGGTACCGAATCTCCCTTGCTCGAACATGCTCCACTTTTGAGGGGTTTTCTCCAAAAACCTGGAAGATTCGTTATAACAAATAATCGATGCAAATATATTCATTTGATATTCTACACTTGTATAGATTTTCTTGAATTACCATTTATTTCAATTTTCCGACTGCAGAAGGTTTGAATTTCAGAGAATTCTGAAAAAGAACGAGTTTCTTCCACATAACCGAATTAACAATAAAAAAAAATCATCAAATATATTTTCTGCAGAGTGGCTCATTTAAAAGTGGAAACCACTCTTCAATTTTCATTTTTGTTGTCAGATTTAAATGATTTTTTTCGAGAGCTCTATTTTACCGTCATAACTTTGAAATATATTTCGAATTATCAAGGCCTTCTTCGAATCTTGGCTGGCCCGTATATATAGTTTTTTGTGTTGGAAAGTGCTCATTCGGCTTCTCACTTTGTTTCTTGTTTGGAGTTGGCCGGAAATTCTGGTCGCAAACTGAATTCGCCTGACGCGCTTAACGAAGCTATTCACAATTTGTATCAGGAGTAGACCCAGGATTACATTAAGGACTAGTTAGTAGAGGAATCATTTTTATACAAAATGAAAAAAAAAAATATTCAAGAGTGTGTTGAGGCTGCGGAAGTGCAACTTAACTGCTTAACTCCACTAAATCATCAATTCTATGGAGTCGAATGTGATGAATATCCAACTAGATGGTGGTATGAAATCGACAGGTGGCATTCAGGGACGTAAGATTCAACGAAAATGAACGACATAACAGCCGAAATGGAAACAGAGATGATATAATTAGTTTCAACTGCCACAAGCAATGTCACTTGATGTCCAATCCATAGGTTTATTTTACTTGAAGGACTGTAATCACTATGGTTAGGCTGTGAATGAATATTTTCCACATTCCATATTTTTTCAGTTCATACACGGTACTACCTATATGTGTTCACTCATTCTTTCATTTCGTTTTTGGTATAATATAGCGATTAGTCCTTTGAATTTTTTTCTCATTCTATTGAAGGCCCTTGCTGTTGAATGATGTAGTCAAAGAATAGGTAAATATTCGAAGTAACGTGAATGTTTAAGAAGGAAAAAATTGTCTCCAGACAGACTACAATTATCCCCATCTTCGCTTTTTATTCCGTAGAAGTTCAAAGCTAACGGATTTTGAAAGGCTGTTTAAAAAAGTTTTTAATTTTCTCCTTGAGAACAAATAATTTTGTCTTCAAATCTTTCAGATATATCGACATTTCTCATGAAAATTATCATTACGTTTTTTTAAACTGTCGAACATAACAATAACGAAGAAACAAATTGAAAAAAAAAATGTATGATCTGGGCCAGCTTCAACGAATTCGGTAGAATATTCGCTTTCACAGCTGTGTGCATTACCACGTAATCTGAAAAGTTGGAATTACCTGGTATTGATCTTGCAACTACTAACTGATGTTATGTTATGCGACTTCTGTCGATACATTCATTCCACATAACTTTGTAGATAACACTACAGTAGATATGACGTTTCTCGATGACCCACCTCTCATAACACTCGTCATTCATCACCTGTCATCTATCAATTGCCACAGCTACAGTATATGATCCGTCACTGTCACCTGTAATGGCTCATTTATCAGGTGTTATCCCAAAGAGAGTAAACTAACAGGAGGGTTCAATACGCTCTAGCCAATCGGAATCTTGTAGCATCGACGCGTAATAGTGACGAACTTGGACATGAGTACAGAGACGAACTCGGACCAAGAAAGAAAACTGTCGCATGTAATTATCATATACCAAGAGTGCGGAGTGCGCTAGTCCGTCTCTGTCTATATTGTTAAAATTGTTAAAATTGTTTTTTCCGTTAACCAGCTGTATATAGAACATGACATGTCCAACTACGTCACATTTCATCACAAATGTTTTTTCATCTCTTTCTATCAGTGCCCCATTGTCTTCTGGGGATTAGACTCTCCTAGTCAAATAACGTTTAATCTCCTTGGTGTTATCCCGCACCTACTATCCATCAGCTGTCTCTTGTCATTGGTCACCTATCAACTGTCTGTCATACGCAGTAGACAAATACATGCAAACAACCAACTCACATTGAGAACAATTATTGAGTACATTATTTCACATATGGAATGTTAATTAAGTATGATTATTTTGATTTATTTATAGTTATGTTGCAATTTGTACAATTAACATGGGCTGAATAAAGTCTACCTGGAAAGTCATTCTCTTAATCATATCAAAATTCATCTGTTATGTTTCTGCGGTCTTCTTCCTCGGCAATAATACTAATAGTATTAGTAGATTTCTTCATGAGACTTTTCCATCTAAATATTTTAGCTGCTATGTCTACTTTATCAGTGAAAGATATCTCAATATATTTCTAGGCAACGGTTGGGGATTTCCATCACCCATGCCTCTGCGGAGCAATCAAATATGCCCAATCATTAACCAAAATTGTTGCAGAGAACCGAGAAAAACAATGTGTATATTCATTTTTCAACAACAATTTTTTAACAACAATGTGGATATGGCAAAGGAGCACGCACACATTTTATGGAAAAAAGTCTTTCCGTGAAAATGGCTGGATTTTTCATATGTTGTTGCTGAAGCCGTTTTGAGTAAAAGTCGCTCATGGCCCAACTCCATCGTATTACTAGATTCGGCGCTAGAGAGAGAGAGAGAGATCTTGAATTTAGTGATCTTTGGAGAAATTCACCTAGAAACAAACATATCAATATCTCATTTATATTCAATACTGTGTGCGATTGAGCTTTCCAAAAATTCGTTAGAAATATTTTTCCATAATACAGTACAAAAAGACGCAACTGTTTTTCTATTGGTTTGTCAACAATATACTCAATTCTTGAAGATCAATCGAAATGGTTTGTTGATCGATCAAAATCTTTTGAAGCTATGAATACAGAGTGTTTGGAATAAGGAAGGATCCATATCATAATATACACATGTTATTACTCCAAATCACAAATTTCATTATTTTTGAGTGAAATCAGATAAATGAACAATATTCACATTTTATTTTTGTTATCGATAGTCAGCTGTTGTTCAACTGAGCGTTACTAAGATCGTGAATGATTCTTGTACGTAACAAAAAAATTAATAAAAAAATTCTTCAAAACAAGATGCAAATGAAAATATATAGTATTTCACACAAGGAAGGATCCATTCAATTTGAATAATTAATTACTCCTAGAAGATTTATTCATAACTTCGTCTTCAACAGAGAGCTGAAGTCATCTTCTATCAACCTAACTACGTCATAATACGTGAAGGTTGGCGATAGAGGGCGCCAAATAATTAATTTTGTGTTTGTGTAGGATTCAGCAAGTTATAAAATAATAATATATTTTGTGAGTTACTCAAAGAAATATATCTGATGTTCTGAGGATATTGAGTATTTTTCCGTCGTCGACTATATATTTGAACTGAATGAACTGAGTTTACCCATCTGAATTCAAGGAGAATTCCTTCATAGTAACTGAATCATTGAACTTGTCCTTGATCAAAAAGACCAGAGAAACTTATGTTGTTAATGATTTGTGAATGTCACAAATATTTTTGCTTAAGTTCTATCCATAAAATATTTATGTTGGTATTTGTGATGGTCTATTTTTCCGAAGATTTTCTTTCTTTCTGCAATAACTTGACAATAACGATGAATTGTCTAAAAAAGAAAATACCTTCGTATGTAAAACGTTTTGCTCAGTTCAATGGTGAGAAAATTTACAGGGTGGTCTATTTAAAAAAATGATTTCTTCCGTTGCCCCGACTCAAAGAAACACTCTGTATACATTAACGTTTTTATAACAAGCAACAAAGTAAACCGAATAACTTCTATTTCGAAATTTGGTTTATACTCCTCATGATAGCGGAGATAATGTACTTCCTCACACTAATGGACCACCCTGTAAATAATATGGACCCTTCCTCGTTTCAAATACTCTGTAGTCATAGTTTCATTATATTTTGGTCGATCAACGAACCATCCTGATTAATCCTCAGTGATAAACTCAATAAACTTATAACCTCGTAGGGTTATTGAATATATTGTTGACTTTACCCTGTAGAAAAACAGTGGTTCATTTTTTTCAACTGTATCATGAAAAAGAATTTCTCACTGATTTTAGGATTGTCCAGTCGCACACAATATTGAAAATAAATGAGATAGGTATTGATATTTTTTTAATCAGGTGAATTTCTCCAAAAATCACAAAATTAATCTGGCAATACAATCGCGTTGGGCCAATGGAGACTTTCACTCGGGATGGCTCCAGCTGCAATATATCAAAAATCTAGTCATTTTTACTAGAAGACTTTTTCCATAAGATGTGTGCGTGGTCCTTTGAAATGTTTCGACAAGTTGAGGTATTTTGACAAACTGATGTTTTCCCACTATTTGTCAGCAACCTGTCTCATTTAAATATTTAAACAGAAAGCGCTAACTTTCAAAATTGTCTGGACGACATATGCAATATATTTTCTAAACAATGGCATATAAGTGTCATATATCACAAATGATCTTGATTCGATCATTTTGTTATAGGGTATTTTGATCCAAATCTTAGATCCAAAATCTCCTACGTCATTCAACTTCAATTGATATAGTTCATCAAGACGACATGCACTGGCAACATCAAAGATAGTCAACCCAAAATGTTAACACTACATAAATATCCACATAAATCATCGAGTTTATATAATGATTCGTGGTGGTTGTGCTGGTAGAGCGTTCGCCTCGCAAGCGTGTGGTCGAAGGTTCAAATCCCGGCATGATCATCGGTCTCGTGCATGGCATCACACATTGAGAGGTAAGGGCTGCGTCTTCCCTACCTCACACAAGTCTTTCGAAGACTTCTGAGGGTGCAATCAGTTTACGGAAATATCAATTTTAACAAACTTATGAAAAATCTGGAGCTGAGTGATAAACATTTCAATTTGTTCATTTGAAAAAACTGTTTACTCCTTTATTTCATAGTTGTCCCTTTGACGTTTCAGGAAAGCACGTAATTTCGAATATTTCGTAATATCGAAGTCTTCCATTGTACCTAGTGTAGCTCTCAGCACTGAGTAATTTGAGCATAATGTAGATGCCTTTAACTTTATAAATCGACTCGAATCCAAAAAGAATGCAATCATGACATTTTCAGATCGTGAGGTAGTCTTTTTTTCTTGGAAATAATTCATGAAACATTTGTAAGCGTATTCATATTTAGCCTTGGAATTATTTGGAAATAAATTAAGCATAACATTTTCAGCAGAATTCACTCCGGTGGTGTCCCGCTCACTTGAACATCATAAATATAAAAAAATCTGAATAGCTCTTAAAGATAAGTTAATCGAAATGAATGGTGAATCTATGCCTTTTGTCACAGCAATAAACAAACAGTGATTGTCAACGAAACGATATCATACAGCAAGGAGATGGCTATCAACAATGAATATTTGTAAAAATTCCTTCATTTATGATAATCTTGATTGCGATTGAAAAAATAGGAGGTGTTCCTCGTAGTGAAAGCACATTTCGTGACTTCAATTCTTGTTCGTTTTGGCTTATCGCCTTGGCTAACAATTTAAATGTACTATTGATTATCCTAACTCATTCAAAATGATTTTTCTTTCTCTATATATATATATATATATATATATATATACAGTGCGACGCTAAATTACGGAAAAAAATCATTATTTCTGAATAATAATAATAGTAATGAAATTTATTGAAGTAGTACAGATATATAAGACGCAATACAACTCAGGTTACAACTTCAAAAAGCAGAAAATTGGCAAGCCATTTTCAAATCTGCCTGTAAAATCAAAAGATAAGGGCGGGGATTAGCGCAGTGGTTAAGCGCTCGCCTGGTAATCGAGAGATTGCAGGTTCGATTCCCAGACGGGGCGATCTTTTTTCATTTTCAGATGTGAAAGTCTGAATGTCTGAGGCTCGTGTCGGCTGGGAATAATCCTCCACGATTCACTGTTGCGTTAAAAATTAACAGTGCTGCTCCTAAAGTGGCGTATGGAGTTAGTAACAAGGCCTATCCAGAACACATGGCTAATGACCATAGCAGTCGATGCCAAAACACCAAGGAAAAAAAAAATCAAGAGATAATATACTTTATCTTCTAACATAAATAATAAATAACAATAATAATAATAACTAATGACTACAACAACAACAATACAATAACATCAATTGAAAAAGAAAAAAAGAAAAAAGATTTATCAATTTGTATTTTCTCTTTGTTCAATAATCAATCGCTTTTTGAAATGGTATTGGAAAGATTTCAGTGACACCAGATCAAATAGTTATATTTGTAGGTTCCGCGGTATTTGAAATTGAATGAGCATTTAGCGATAACGTGTTGGGAGAGGTAGATTCAACAATGGCTGGAACACCTTTAGTATACTTTATAGTCAGATTGCATTCTCCTTTTGAGATCCGTTCTTTCAGTTTTTGTCTGAGCTCAGCTAAATGATTACGGTCCTCTATTGTCTTATCATCTGCGAAGGATGTTTTATAGTTCTTAACTTCTTAACTTTATTTGGTGTCTGAGGATATATTTTGTGATCAGCGAGTTGTCGAAATAAACTGTGATTGGTCTTACTTTATCTTGACTTACTCGCCCTAAACGATGCATTTGGATTATGCTGAACCGGGGTGATTTTTCTAATGTTATGGAATCGATTGTAGTGATGGTGTTGTTGACTATGTTCACGATTTGATCAAAGGTATTATCTTCCATCAGGTCAAATATGATTATATTATTTTCACGAATAATGGCATTTTTTTATTTCATGAGTAGTAGGGACAGGCACATTAATTTTGGATTCCAGCTTCTCAGTAAGTTTCTTCAGAGATTCATTAGTCCTTGAGTTCTGATCGCCGTGATTAGTTATTCTCGACTCTAATTCAGTGAGAACTTTCTCGTGTATTGATAGATTATTCTGGTGTTCCTGGAGGACTTGGTTGCATTTTTTTAACTAAGCATTAATTTTATCTTGGTTTACTTTTATTACATTTATATCAACTGCTAAATCTCTCTGTGATTCAAGAAGTTCTTGTTGTGAAGAATACATGCTCTCCATTTGGTCCATCAGTTGTTCAAAATGTTTTAGTGTAAGGGGTTGTTGATTTTCCGCCACTTTCTTATCCATTGATCCAGCCTTGAAAATTTTCGATTGTTGTGAGCTTATGGAGTCCTCATCATGTCTGTTCCTCTTGAGATGTTTTGTACAATCAGCGCAGTTCCAGGTATTGCCGCTTCCAGAAATGAATTGGATATCGGCGGCGTTGAGATTGACACATGAGCCGTGAAATTTTTTACGGCAATTGTCACAGGAGACCCCAGGTTTAGCCGTATTTGTTATTTTCTGAGTACAGCTTTGGCATGTATCTGACATTACTAATAAGTGTTGTTTCTTTACTCCGGGAAATTTGCTAGATCGTGCAACGCCGCTTTCTTTGAGGCCGGTTCCAAGGGAATTCCAGCAGTACAAAGTTCACTTCGCTTGTTATATTAATGATGAATGAGGTTATCTGGTTGTTTGCATTTCCAAAATTCATGCAAATTCAGAAGTACTTACTCTGATCGTATACATGTGAATCAGGAACCACCACTAATTTATAATTTAAAACGAGGATGAGTAAGGAAATACTTTAATGAAAGCTCAAGGAGAATCAACGTGGTCACTACAGCGTTGCCGAAATCTTGTATGAATATAAATATATATATCGGAAAAATACTCGGACAGATCGATTTTCCTTTCCGTTTGGCCAATTTTTGAACCTCACTCAAAATATATAGGGTTATGTGCATTTGAGGAAAAGCGACTTTGGTGATATTTTTAAATGGGACACCCAATATATTTGTCCATATTTGGTTAGGGATCGTCATTACAAATCCAGTGATACCAAGTTTGATGGGATTATGTCAAACGGCTGCGGAGATATGGCCAAAAAACTTCTCCATGTACCCAATGAGAGCGACAGAGACTTTTAACCTTCTGAATCGTGTGGAGTCTCGCAGTCATACTCATTAGACATACGAGGAAGTTTTTTGGCCATATCTCCGCAGCCGTTTGACATAATCCCATCAAACTTGGTATTACTGGATTCGTAATGACCAAATATGGAAAAATATACTGGGTGTCCAATTTAAATATATCACCAAAGTCATTTTTACTCAATTGTGGATAACCCTATATATTTTGGGTGGGGTTCAAAAATTGGCCAATCGGAAAAGAAAATCGACCAGTCCGAGGATTTTTCCGAAATATCTTTATATTCAGAACTAATGAATTTAATCCATAATTTAGCATCGCACTGTATATATGACAGTTATGATGAATCATTTGGGAATACTAATCCAAAAATGCCTCATATTGATGATAGTATTGGTATCAAAGCCGATAAATTTTGAATAAAGCCCTACTCTATATAACTCAATTTTCATTATAGAAGAAATTTGAAATAAAGTAAACAATTTCCAATAAATATAACTTTCATGTACTCCCAAGAGATGTATATAATGTGAAGATGAGGGCAGAGAAAGAAAAAAGGCGGTGCTCAAACTTTCCAATATTTGATTTTCCCAGTTCCATTTGCTACTCTCTCCACAAGGGTTGTTATCTGAATACAAATTGCGTTTATAAGGCCTCAATGAGTTTCACCATCTAATGAAAAACACTCTAATGCCCAAAACTTTTCTATATTGCCAAATAAGTTTTGCCCACTGACAGAGTTGATCTTCACCCATTCCAATCACTATAATAATTGCGGGTAACCCATCGATTTTTTTTTCAATTCCTTGATTAGATTTTTTCATTGCTATCCTGAAATATCTTTGTGGAAGCTATTGAAGTAAAGATTCATTTTATTTTGTAGGACAGTTTTGTCGAATTGGGGTTGCTGAAATTCGAAATTGTACAATTCAGTTTCGTTTTCTTCAGGATCATTTCACGTGTGTCATAATATAATCCTTCCAGCTGTTGTTTTGTTAATCACTTCTAAAAAATATCAGACTCATCCGTTTTAAATAATGTAGTATTACAAATATCTGAAAACGCATAGTTTCTTTGTAACTATCTTCAGATTTATGAACTTTGTGAGATATTCGAAATACTGCAACACAGTTACTTTTCGAAGGGCAAACCGAAAACCAAAATAAAGTCTCGAAAAGAAGTTCCAGAAAAAAATTCATACTTGTTTATCCATGTTCATAAAAAAAATCATTTTTGTGCTTTCTCAACCGAAATGATGAAAATGAGGGATTGAAGATGGAATATCCGAAAAAGTAAACTTATAATGAGATAATATTAGTACAATATTGGCCAAATATTTCAATGTATAATATAGGCGAAAATTTAAATGTGAATATTTCGAGATAGTGGTCGAATATATGCATACATTTTTCAAAAATGATATTGGTAGAATGTTCTTGAAGCAATATGGGTCTCAAAATATTCAGCGATATTAGTACAATATCATTTGGATGTATCGGTGGAATATTCAAAAATAATGTCACCAGAGTCATCTTCTGGTCGTCATAACCACAGAGTAAACTGTCTTGAAAACAAGTTGTTAGAAACATTCAACTTATTTTCTCAGATTTCAGCTTACCTTCCATATATTATTGACCATAATATATTTTAATGTTGTGATCCTTCCAATATCAAAATTTCAATAATAGTGATAGGTATTCTTTGTTATAGTCCAAGATTCCAGGGACGTCAGACATTACTTATTTTTAAACGAAATGTGCACGATTAAGTAGTGTTAGTATGTACTATGTTCGCATTCCTACATGCTAGCTTGTCCAGATGACCAGTCTTCAGATATTAGGGAATCAAGGTACGTAAAAACACTACTCACTTAGTTGAATTGCCAGTTTACAGAATTAAATTTGTAACCCATGGTGGATCAGTGGACAGAGTAACTATAGACCGTCAGATAGTGACAGATTTAGGTGCCCCATTTTCACATACAAGCCTCGAATAGGGTTGAAAAGTAAGTCGATGTTGAGTAAAATGAAGGGAAATTTACGAGTGGCTCGTGGGGAAAACATATGGAAAAATCAAACAGAATTTCCATTAAATTTTCCGACGACAAAATCTACTTTTCCATTCACGCCACTCAAGCCATTATGTTTTTCGGTCTAGTGACGATGTAGGTTTTCATAGTTTCGATGGGCTTGCGTGGGAAAACCTGTTAAAATCTCGATTTTTCTTCACAAGATTACAGCCTCATTTTAACCCTTTAGCCACCTTCAACACTCAAGCCTTTGATCTTCTGAAGCCAGGTTCTATTAATTAATGATTAGGTGAACACGGCTCGCGTTAAAATATGGAAAATCGAATTTTCCATGGAAAATCGAATTTTCCATATTTTATCCCCAGGAGCCACTCGTAAATTTCCCTCCATTTTACTCAACATCGATGTACTTCTCAACCCTATTCGAGGCTTGTATGTGAAAATGGGGCACCTAAATCTGTCACTATCTGACGGTCTACTAGTTACCACCCCGGAGCTCCGAGTTCAAATCTCGTCTCCAACATTTTTTTTTAAACCCAGCAGACGCATCACACTAAGGTTAGCCATCTCGGTTGGGAACGGCTTTTACTCTGCGAGGATTTTTGTTCGAAAAGAAATTAAAAAAAAAACAGAATTTTGGTAAATAAAAGATTTTGTTAAGATTTCCTCATGAGTAAAATCCCAGGGCCCTAGACATAACTGATTGTTGAAAAGATGAAGACTTATGTTCTGAGTGGTGTCTCATGTACTTTTGAAACCTGCATGCTTGTGGAGTTCGCTCTGTGACACCTGATGGGCAGGTACCTAACTTGAATTTGTATGGCTGAATTTTATATATATTTTGTAGAATATCACTCTTAAGTAATTTCAAAAGTGTCAGAGGCTTTCCATAGACCAGAACTTTTGTCAAACGCTTTAAAGCTCCACAAATTACTTCAGAGTGATATTCAACAAATTATACATGAAAATCAGTCAAACAAATTTAAGTTAAGTAACTCTTATTTTTAGTTACCTTTCTCGCCTGGTACCTGCCCAGGTGTCACAGAGCGAACTCCACAAGCACGCAGGTATTAAAAATACATGAGACATCCCTCAGAACCTAGGTCTCATCTTTTCAAAAATAAGTTATGTCCCAGGGAAGGCCCTGGGATTTTACTCATAAGGAAATCTTAACAAAATCTTTTATTTACCAAAATTCTGTTTTCTTTTAAATTCCTTTTTGAACAAAAATCCTCCCAGAGTCGAATCTGTTTCCAACCGAGATAGCTAACTCTAGTTTGATGCGTCTGCTGGGTTTAAAAAAAAAGAAAAGAAATTGTTGCAGATGTGAGTTGAACTCGGAGATCTGGGGTGGATGCTAAATACTCTGTCCACTGACCCACCATGGCTTATAAAAATAATTCTGTAGACTGGCAATTCAACTAAGTGAGTAGTGTTTTTACGTACCTTGATTCCCTGATATCTGAAGAATGGTCATCTGGACAAGCTAGCAGGTAGGCATGCGAACATAGTACATGCTAACACTACTCAATCATACACATTTCGTTCGTTTAAAAATAAGTAACGTCTGACGGCCCTGGGATCTTGCTCTATAATATTGTATTGAAATTATCATTTCTATATTGGCGTGAAATTTTCGTGATTTTAAACAATATTGGTTAATATGATATATTGAATATTGTTGAGATGATATTCAACCAATATGCTATGAAACTAGGATATATTGTATTTTCTCCAAAACCGATATGAGGGAAAAATTGCCATCGCAATATTCATTCTATATGTTAGAAACAATATGACGATCATATTTTTCCATTGATATTGGTGAAAATTATACAAATAACCAATTTTGAACCATACAAATTGATAGTATTTGTTGAATATCAATGAAATAATATTCAAATATATGTTATGAAAGTTAGATACACAATTTTTTTTAAAGAATCGATATGAAAATATAATTGAAATTGCAGCATTCATTCCAAATGTTGATTCCAAGAATCGATATGAAAATAATATTGGGATTGCAGCATTCATTCCAAATGTTGAAACCAATACGTAGAGAAAATGGTTTCATCAATATTGTAATTTACTCAATATTGGTTTACATGATTTGTTGGATAGTACGGTGGAATGAAATTCAACCAATGTGTTGGATATACAAATTTGTTTTTCATGTTTAGAATTGATATCAGAGAATTGTAGGAATATACATATTTATTCTAGATGTTGGAGTCAATTTGTAGATAATATTGTTGTAATGATATTGGTGAACTTTATTCAATCTATAGTGACCCAGTATTATATGAGACAATCTACAGTCAGAATAGGTTGAGCAAATATTCCACCAATATCATTCAAATAATATTGTTTTTCCAATACTGGACCATGTTGATTCAAAATTATTTTGACATTCCAATACCGGGTGTTCGAGGAAAGTGGATCCCCACTATAACTTGTTTGTTCGTTGTCAAGATATAGGCATGGAATTTTGAGGATCTGTACACGACATGAAACTGCTTATATTGACAAGTAACCCAGCTTCAAGCAACTTCCGGTTCCACTAGAAGTGGCAAACTTTCGATATTTAAATGAGGCACCTGGTATATTTCCACTTATTTTGTCTGTGTAAAACAAACTGCTAGATTTATTTTCCATTTTGAAATGTATGGATACCTTCAAACCAATACTTTCAGTTCAAAAATTTTGAGAAAAATACGACTTTACTGATTTCTGTAAAATTGGATGTGATATGATAAATTTGTATTTTTGAAACCTCTTGGCTCCTCGGGTTGAAAAGAATTGAACTTTATGATGATGAATTTGATATTGCACACTATAAGGTTTCGATTCCAGCAAACCTTCGTTAAAAAACTTAAGATGATTACGATAGACATTTCTCAAAATTGAGCATTTTTTGGTATTAGAATAAGTTTAAAATGCACCGAGTAACCTGTAACCCACTCAACAGATACATCACCAAATCATTATCCTAAAAGCTATAATAACAAATCTCTATCAAATCAAACAATAATTATCCAATTCATTTCGCAGAAGCGAGGTAAATTGAGATGTCGAAATCTTCAATGATTCCGTTTTATCAGTTGTGTTGGCATTTGAATCTCATTTATAATTTCCAAAAGATAATTGATTTTAAGAAGGATCTAACGTAATTTTTTGACGGAGGTTTGTTCGACAACCTTGTAGTGATAACCTTTTAGAATTGATCGTACTGAAATTATTCAAAATTATCTTCTTTCCTAACCCGACGAGCCACCATGTTCCCATTCGGAAAGAAAATTGTCATATCAATTTGAAAATTGAATTTCACGTGGCACATACATTTAGAACGAAAACAATAAAATTGCATTATTCCCAAAATGTTATGGCTGAAATTAGTGATTTGAACGAATCCACGACACTCTAGATTGAAAATAACTATACATTTTTTCGAAAAGGTCATATGAAGACAAGATAAGTGATAAATTGAAATGAGTTTATGTCACTACTGTTCAATCCAGAAGTTGCATGAACTAGAGTTACTTGTAAAAAAACAAAAAAAATTAAATACCGGAATAATATTTTCTCTATAAGTACTTCATTTCACTGTTCTATCCATTGTATAAGATATTGAATAAAAATTAGGAATCTGATAAATAATAGAAACATCCTTCTCAAATCAAGATTAATTCCCCGTAATCGCGTTCATAATATCTTCGTCGAAAACTTATGTTGGAATTTCCCCTCGAGTGAATAACATTGCATCGGCGCGGCGGCATCTTATTTTGTCAAAGCTCTTGAACTCCAGATTCCGGAACACAGCTTCTCTTCATCCTGTCAGACCGTCTTGGTCTGATCTATTTCCAGAGCCCCGAAGCAACTTCTTGATACAACTTTTAACTACTGGGTACAACTTAGTTGAGTTCCAGTCCGTATGGGAAAGATTTAGTTTAAAACAGCGAGTAAGTTGGAGTTGAAAGTAATGTTGGTCCTAATTTCTTGAAAGATTGTAAATCAGCAGAAAAACGAGTAGAAAACAGTATTAAGCAGGAAATCCAACTATTTCAGGAGAAAAAGTTTCATAGAATATTTCTCTTCGTATCAGAAAATTTCTGCATTGGGAATTGGTTTCAGTAGAACATGAGCCTATCACTTTTTCTTCCGAAATTGAATTATTATTATTCCGCAAGGGACAGTTTTGGGACAATATTATTTCTTGTATATATAAATGATATTGGTTATGTGAATAACTTGAATGGTCATCTCATTTCATATGCCGTTGACACTGCCATCATATTCAAGGAGGACAATTGGAATGAAGTCTACAATAAAGCTGAAATAGGGCTCTCTAGCATTCAAGATTGGTTAAATCATAATAAACTCAGCTTGAATATAAACAAATAATGTATATAAACAATCCTAATTACATAAGGAATCTATGGTATCATCTGGTTTTATATGCTGATGGTACTGTTATCATATACACTGGTAACACATGGACAACAGGATATGATGGAGCAGAAAACGGGATCAAGGATATCAAGTTATGGTTAGATGTTAATCTTCTTAATTTGAATAAACTGAAAACACAAATCATAGCTTTTCCCCAATTGAGCAGTAAACAACCGACGAAGAGAATTATGGAGTTCCACAAAATGAATTGGCCCACATTCCAAAAAATAACAGAAATCAAAAACTTGGTAATAATTCTTGACCAATATCTAAGATGGGACGGACATTGCATATACCACGTAATTTAAATTCGAGGGCCACCATTGGGATTTCGGAAACTATAAGAGATACAAAGATGGTTGAATTAGGGCAAATTTGCGCATCTATGTGACCAACAATATGCCGTTAAGAAAGATTCAAAATTCCGAGTATATCCGGAAATATCGGAAAAAACCGAAATTTTGAAAAATAATTTTTATTTTTTTCTAGCGTTATTTGATGAAGGATATCAAAATAAACAGTACATTTACATTGCCATTTTGTCCCCGCTATATGACGGTATTTTCAGATTTACCATCCGACGTTTCGTCTGTTGGCCACCATCATCAACTTTATTTTTTCTTATGGGCGTCATATTGAATTTTTACAAATTTAAATAGAGTTTTTCATTTTGATCCAAACGAAGTATAATATGTGATACTTTATTATGTCACAATCTTTTATATTTCACAAAAACTATAATTTTCAAGTAGGCTCTGACTCCGTTAGAAACACTTGTTAAATGAGTTGATTCGTTGTCACCTGGGTATAATTTTTGGCAAATCTGAATTTTGTAGCATTTTAGACCATTTCTTCTGAGCTCCCCCCAAACACTTGTTTGTATTTAGAGCAACTTCATGTGTTGAAACTGACGGATTCATATTTATCTAAAAAAACAGACAAGTAAAAAAAATAATATTCTATTAAGAGGATAGAAGTTTATTACCGCATTTTGAATATTGTTTCTCGTATTTTCATCAAATCGATTTCCATATTTATTCCTCGGTTTTTTTAAACTACCATACTCGGTAAGGTTTCTATCTAATTTTTTGAATAATGCTCTCGCGGGTTGTATTCTTTCTGGGTATAGTTGAAGATACATTTCTGCAGTTCTCTCAGTATTACTGTCTGATTTAAAAAACAGTTTCATCATATTCCGTTTTTCATGGTTTGAAAACACCATTTCACGTTTATTATCACTTTGAATTTGTGACAGCAGACGTGACTACGTGACAGATAATAGTGTAACAACGAATCAACTTATTTAACAAGTGTTTTTGACGTTTCAGAGCCTACTTGAAAATTCTACTTTTTGTGAAATATAAAAGGTTGTGACATAACAAAGCATCACATATTATACTTCGTTTGGATCAAAATGAAAAACTCTTTTTAATTTTGTAACAATTCAATATGACGCCCATGAGAAAAAATAAAGTTGATGATGGTGGCCAACAGACGAAACGTCGGATGATAAATTTGAAAATACCGTCGTATAGCAGGCACAAAATGGAAATGTAAATGTACTGTTCATTTTGACATTCTTCATCAAATAACGCCAGAAAAAAATAAAAATGGTTTTTCAAAATTTCGGTTTTTTTTCTTATATCTCCGGATATACTCGGAATTTCAAAACTTTCTTAACGGTATATTATTGGTCACATATGCGCAAATTTTCCCCAATTTGATGATCTTCATATCTCTTATAGTTTCCGAAATCCCAATGGTGGCCCTCGAATTTGAATTACCCGGTATGTTTCGAAGAAACTAAGACAACTTATCCATGAATTCTACACTCTGAGAGACATATTATCAGAAAATTAGTTATCATAATTCAATGCTTTTCACTAGAGTCTATACTACGATACTTTATGGCGGATAATTTTACAAATACCAATATTGCCACAACAAAAATTTTTTCATCAAAATACGTTGAAGAAAATGAAAACATATTCATCGACCATACTGTATGAAGAAAGCAAGCTATCGAATTCAAGACGCCTTCAATCATTTGGATGTCTTATATGGATATTGAACAATAAGCACCATGATCAACCACAAATCATTAGAAAAACAACTAGAGCAAGTGGGAATGTCTCTATTATTTCGTCATTTTTTATGAAAACCAATACACAAAGATTTGTGACTTACTTCGCTCCAACACTCTACAATGCTCTGCCTATGGAAAGCGAATGAACCTACAGGTATACTTGAAAAATATAAAACTGTCATCAAAGTATTTATTCTGAAAAACACTCCTACGATTACTGAAAATATATGATCATGTCATATGAGAAATAAAAAATTAGACAAATCTGTAACCAAATGGATTTGATGACCGGAAATAATAATTTAAATCAGACCCAAACCCGAATTCAAATATCTGAAATGTTTTCTCAAACCCTCGAAAACTCATGTTATTCTAGTAAATATTCTCAGAAATACATGGTTACCAAGGGTCCTCTTAAAATATACGTTATTGATTATTTTTAAGTGTTTCCGTGTGTGTGTATATCTCAAAATGGGGCATTTCAGTACAACAGAGAAACGAACATTCAAATAGTTTGCATATGTTTATGTTCTTGTGAGAGGCCAGTATCATATATTTTCATACACCCAAAGTTCTCAAGGAGGGCGAACCAGGCCAATTTTGAAATTAGGGTCGAAAAAAAAGTTAGTCTTTCGTTTCACTCGTTAAAGTTAACATGTCGCGTAGTTATTTCATTAGTTTTCTTAAATTATTGTAATTTTCATAATTCAACTCTGTTCAACACAAAATTCAATCAGGGTAATTTCATTAATTTTCATTATTTGAATATATATAAAGTTGATTTTCTCCACCTGTCTCTGACAAGTTGATTCTTCTAATCAACTCTTACTATTTGTTGTATTTGAATTATTTTGAATCTTTTGCGTTTTATCTTGTTAAATTATTAGTAAATTGTCTGGCCTCATTCACCTTTTTCCGGTTTAAATTATATTATCAGTTAAGATCAGAAGTTGCTTTATCAAATAATTTGAGAAATGGCCCAAACACATTTTGTTGTTATTCTTTATTGTTTTGTTAATAGATATAAGTGTTATGCATTCTGGGTTTTTATTTTCAAAAGTTCAGATTCCAGTTTACAAAAATACTTTTGATTTGAGAGAAAATCATTTTATTTAGAGTTCAACAGAGTTATTAAATTTGAGTGCTAAAGTGAGTTCCGCAACGAGTTCTCAATCCAGCATCGAGTATAGAAAGTCGAGATCATCTGATGAAAAAGTAAGGTGAGTTAAAATCTTAAATGCTGTGAGGTATGATTCCTGGTTCCTAGAAAATTAGAGCCCAACGTTCCAAATTATTATTATGTTTTTAACGACTCCGCTCGGTCGAATCAGTTGTGATAAAGCTCTATTTAATTATAAAAGCAGCTTTTGTTACAAATCTAATATATTATAAATCAGGAAAATAGGATATTCCGTGAGAACATATTCTTACTAACATGCAACTGTACATTTTCTACCCTGGTTTATGACTGGATATACAACACCGGCACCTTGGTGTAAAATCCAATTACAAACAGGAAAACTATTATTTCATATACTACCTCTAAGAAAATAACTTGTACAAAAAGTAACAAGTACAAGTAAGTAAATCGGCGCATTTAGAAAGATTTGCCGTTAAATAGTTTATAACACGATTGTGCAAAAACTACATATCGGACAGAAAATATCCTGCTCACAGTTAATCCACATATTTATCAGTTCCGCAATTCGAGATCACCATTGACACCAGGTGTCGCTTCAAAACTCCGGGAAAACAAACCAAATGTCATTTAATTGTATTTTCTTGACAGTTAACGACTTTTTGATATTTTTTTTTTAATTATTGAATTTTACTTCTACCTCAACTTTGGAGTGCTTTTTCATAAATGCCTGTTGTGAAAATTCATTTGGCTGCAATTTTTCAGTAGTGTTTGAACGGAAAATGGCCCGTGATCCTGGAACTTCAACAGCGTCTAACCTTGATCGACATTGACAAGTATTGAAGTTAACAAACACAATTACATTTATAAAATCATGTATTACTTCATTTATTCCTTTATTTCGTTGCCTCAGTGAACTCGTTTCTGCAATTTTTTGAGATGAAATGACAATTTTTATCAATCATTTTAATGCTGTGTCTAGAAAATAAATGGATTGATTTACGCCAGTTATAAACCAAATTTCTCTCGCTAGATGTGAAAACATTCAAAATAAAAAGTTCACACTGTTCACGGATGCAAATACACGTATGTTTATGAATTAGTTTCCCGATTTTCAGTTTAATTCCCAATGTTTTAGCTGATTTCTGGTTTCTGGGAAAAGAGTGCAATGAGAAATTTGCAGACGAATAATTCTTGCATTGTGGCACTGGACATTTTTTTCTTGGATTACTTGTCACATCAAAGCTATGCTTCTTCCATTAAATCAAAAAAATTTAACCAAATATAGAATGATGAAGAAATAATCACTAATTTATTAACACGTGATCTTATGGCAGAATGTTTGTTTTCCCGGAGTTTTATATTCAAATTTCGAAATGTAGATGTCGCCCACTCCGTGGTGACCCCGAATATTATTCGTCCACCTTCAAATTTATGAAAATTATGAATTTTTGAAAAATGGTCTTTTTTTCGAGGTTTTTCCGGATTTTCTCAGTGGAAAATGCACTGATCCGGTTAAATGATAATTCATTTTGTTGGTTTCATGAAACTCTACAGAAGTTCCATCGACTGTAAAACGATTTCTCAAATAATTCATGAGATATTTCCAAAAAACCAAAAAAGTTGTAATTTTTTCATGATTTTTTTTCCAAGAAGCGATTTGCTGGGACCAAAACCGGGGTTTTTGTTTACGAACTATGTTATAAAAAGTAGTATAGGTCATTTGCGTCGGTTAGTTTGTTAACCTATATTTTATTTTTATCTATAGCTTGGCCTAAAAGGAATTTCTAGTAATTGAAAATTTTGAATAGATAAATTTCACATAACTCCAAGTGGAAACAATCGTTATTTGATAGCGGACTAATCTAAGTCACAGTTTGCATTACTACAAAAACAAAATGACGTTACATCCATTATTCATATTTCAATCATACTCAATGCAGATAATTCAGTATTATCGAAATGCATTGAACGCAATGAAAGTTGATTGATGGAATCAACTATCATAGCACGATAATATACAGAGTGTATTTCAATAACATACTAATATTCAAGGAGGTTATTCTGGGGTCCATTTGAAAAAAAACTTGAAATGAACATTTGCCTTATCTACTGAACTACATGGTGCTAGAGTTATGGAAGAATTTTTTTTGTAATATTTTTGGTGTGACCTCAGATATTTTTGTGAAACAAGGTACAGATCTTCTATGAATCAAAAGGCATATTCTGCTGTAGTACATAATTTTCATTCTTGCCGATTGCATTCGTGCGGTATTTGTACTGAATCGTTTTGAAGAGAAAAGTGATTTGTTTCCGTTTTTTTCCAGAGTAAAAATAATTTGTGAAATCCTTATTCCTTATTCATGAAGAAATCTAGTCTCGTTAATTTTTTTGTACTACATAATGTTTTCGACTGAAAAAAATAAATTCTTCAATTAGCATCTCGCAAGGCCACTAACGAGAAAAACCAGTTTACGAACTTCTAACGAAAATTTATTGAAACCAATGTTTTAAAATGATCTGAACTTTTACTATTGATCCAATTTATTAATAGTAATGGTTGAATTTTGGTTCAACCTATTCGGAATGTGGATTATTACATATTATATATTCTCCAATACCCATTAAACAATATTGTCTACATATGGTTTCCAACATCTAGAATAAATATTGCAATCCCACACGAAAAAACAAATTTAATAGTAGCAAGTAAAATTTGCATACCACCAAGTGAAAATTTGCATACTATCTGGGACAAGTCCACGCTTTATTAGCCACAAGAAAAATAAGATTCCTGAATTTTATCACTTGCTGTTATTGATGTAACTTCAGGAACGCAATATAACCTAACGATATTAAACTCTTTACTAGAAGCAAACTTTTTATTTTATGAGCCTCAATCTACGTTTTATTTGCAGTAGGTGCTCAGTTTGATAACTACTAGTGACAAGTAAATTTACCATTGATGAACAATGATCTACTCTCAAATAACTCATGTACTTAAATATACTAAAACATATATTAGTTGCTACTATATAGTATTCTACTGCAGCAACATTTTTAGATTATTATAGTAATTTTAGTTTACTTGGCCTTATCAAATGACTCACTTTTGGGTAGTTTATTATTGTCTTACCTTTAATAGCTTTCATTTCATCTTTGGTATAAGGATACAACGGACTCAATTGAAATATCCACTTGCCCTCAGTTTAGAGTTATTAGTTCTTCAAAGAAGGATAATTTGTTTTTTATAAAGCATTATTTTCAATACATTCATTTTATTCTTGAATTTAAAATGATATGAAAGGATCGGTTGCACCAAGGTAGCAATGATTCAGTTAATAATATAAGAAAACGTTTTTGCATGGCATATACAGGCTAGCAAAATACACTACTCAAGAAAAACTGGAGAAAGAGATTGCAGATTTATGACAATATTTTTTCGTGAACTATAAGTTGATGTGGAAAGAAGTATAAAACAGGTTGACGGTTCTTTTAAACAAATCATCGCCTCTGGCCATACCCTTACTGGATCACCCAGTACAACCTGTTTCATAATTAAAAATTTTGGAACTTTGATGAATCTGTTTGTATTCATCAGTATGGATGAATGAACTAGCAGGCAAGCTAATGTCTTTCTTCATTATGTTCATAACAAATCCAAGTTATGCATAACATAATGTAGAATTAGAACGTTCTGAAAATAGAAAATAAAAGATAATGAAGAAATGAAATATAAATATATTGATTTTTAATATTTTTATTGAAACAAAACTGTTGTTCAGTTTTTTGGAAAAATTCTCCTGATTCTATTATACATAAAATGTCAATACTCCAGAAATGTTAGGTCATAATCCACATTCTACATACCAACAAGTAAAATACATAAATCAAACTAACACTATTCACAAAACTGACAAGAGTAATAATAGTATAATTCCAGCAAACGATGTAACACGTCCACATACTACTAACTACAAATGCTGGAATTGGAATGAGGCCAGTTTTGCGAAAACGTTGATGATCAGTGCAACGGCTACTACCGTTTGATCCCGAACTAGTCGCATATCAGCAAGTAGGTGAACAGTTTCATTATCGTAGGAATATAGCTCTACTGCAAATGAACTGTTGTATTATTCCTGTAACACGAGTCTCTGTTGTTATGATATAATTTTCAGAAACACAAAGTAGATAAATAGAAATATACATTTTTCCAGTGCTAGTAAAATGTTGACCTGACATTATACAAAAGTGAATTATCTAATGTTCAAAGCATTTGCTGTACGTAAACAATATTTTAGTTACAAGTTCATGCGTTCAGAATACTAATTTTTTTAGAGACAAAACGTATTTTTTTTTAATATAGTGCAGTACTCCACTCGTATCGATTACATTGTATTGTTGAACAACATTGTACAACAATTTGTAATAACTCATATTAGGTCAATACTGTTTTATTAATATTTACCAATATCGATAAAAGAATATTGTCTTCATATTTTTCCGACATATAGAATAAATATAGCAATCTTATCATATACATTCTGGTAATCCCAATATTTTTCTCGTTTCGATTATAGGAATGAAAAGCTATATTGTATATCCAAATTCAATTGCACTTTGGTTGAATATAATTTTGCCAATATTGAACAAATCGAATCAACCTATATTGGGTCTCTATCGGTTTGATAATATTCACCAATGTCCACAAAACAATATGGGCCTCATATTATTTCCAACATCTAGAATGAATAATGCAACCTCAAAATCTCTCTCATATCGATTCTAAGGACTAATAATACTGGATCAGTATCACAAATTTATTTTTTTTTTCGCCAGTCCTTCGTTTCACACATTTTGCCAATAAGTTCACAATATTGTACCATTATTCTCCCAATATCGGTATGCTACTTGGGTTGTGGTGAGGAATCTCGTATTCAGACAGTGCTTTCGTAGTTTTTCTGTAGTTATCTACAGAGGTGTGTTGAATTTAAATCCCCTTTGTCAAATAGTTGGCCTTTGAAATTTGCAGATTGCAGGGACATCTCTTTCAATATCTGCGAATGGTAGTTGGTGGAATCACACAGCCCCTTTGGACCCAAGTAACTGCGGCTGCAATTAATGACAGTACCTAGATAATCAGTTGCTGTACCTGCCCAGTTGCTTGATCCCTGTACTGGACCATTAGTTTTACCAACAACAACCGTTTTCTGACATCCCCCACCTTGTCTTCTCATGCTTGAGATGTGTCCCTTTGCAAATATCGATATTCATTTATCAAAAATAACCACAGAAAGAACAAATCTCCAATCCAAAAAATGGAAATCTTATCTAAGCTGATAACATTTTCATCAAATACACTCGCAGGCAAATATATTGCATATTTTATTTCAAGTCTTGATTCCATGTTTATTTCTATTTGTCTGAATCGTTATGCAGTTTTCAATACTAAATGGTTTATGCTAGAGTATTCAACGTATATTGATTAACCTGTGGTAGAAGTCCATTATATCTCAAAGTGGAGTGGTATGGATATACAAATCAGTAAAACGCAAAGTCGTCTCCACAATTTAATTTCCCATCTAGTTCAATAGGATGGTAAAACGGTGACTGACCGCTATCAATCAGATAGCCGTCCAAAAGTAGAAGTAGTACATGTTTCGATCCTATAATAGCTGATGATGGTCCTATATAGGATCGAAACATGTACTACTTCTACTTTTGGACGGCTATCTGATTGATAGCGGTCAGTCACCGTTTTACCATCCTATTGAACTAGATGGGAAATTAAATTGTGGAGACGACTTTGCGTTTTACTGATTTGTATATTGATTGCCAAATGATTCAGATATTGAAACTTCATCACACACTCGTAAAAGAAATGATGGAATAGACTAATTTTGGTGATAATATTTAATCAATACAAGCAACAATGACTACAAAATCAAAGTTCTTCGAGGTTACATAATAACACTTCAGTACTTGGTGTTTTCTCTCCTAGCTCTAACGATAGCCTGCATCCTCCTGGGCATACTCCGCAAAACGTCTTTGATGGGTTCTTGTGGAATTCGATTCCATTCTTCTTGTGCTGTAATTCTTAATTCTGCAATTGAGTTAGGAGCTGAATTTCGTGCTCGTATATGTTTTTTTAGGATTTCCCAAATACGTTCTATGGGATTTGCTTCTGGACTGTTTGGTAGTCACTCCACTGCCCCAAGTCTAACAACTTTAAGATACTGGGTGACTGTTCTTGCAGCATGTGCACTAGTATTTTCATGGATTGGCACGAAATTGTCGTAACCATTGCTCTATAAGCTCGGTGCGACTGTCTCAACTAATGCTACCCCACAACGTAATGGAACCACCACCAAAGCTAACGTTATATATAAGATCACATTCTGTGAAACGTTATCCAGATCTTCTCTATTCTCGACCTTGTCCATCTGGTTTCCATAACTGTATTCTTGTTCCATCTGTGGAAAAAGTTTTTCTCCACTGCTGTTCATTTCAGTTGACATGGGCTATGGCAAATTGTATCCGTCTAGATGTGTGACGTGGGAGAAGCCTAGGAACTCTGGCAGGGTGTTTTGGACTTAAATCAACTTCTTTGAGTCTTCTCATCACCGTTTCGACACTTATATTAACTTGTCTTGTGTAAATCATTTCTGAGATGCGGAGCGTAAGCGTTCGATTTCGGAAATATTGAATTTTCAAATATTGGTCATCTCTAGGCGTTGTACATCCCTTACGTCCTTGACCAGGCCGTTTCTTGTATTTCCCAGTCTCATTGTATCTCTCGACAATACGAGAAACAGTAGATTGGTGGATATGCAATATGGTCTTGTCTGCATCCCTCATTGACTAAAGTAACAATTTTAACACAAACTAATTAGCTCAAATACGGCATCTCACTGAGGAAATCACAGAATCAAGTTATAAGGTACTCGAAATATCATTCTGACAACAATAAACAAAACAATAGACATTAATAGTGGCGAAGGTACACTATTCAAAGTTTGTAATTTGTACCATTATTTTACTTATTCTGCTATAGCGACAATGTCTAAGGATTCTTTTATCTATACTGAATGGAGATTAACGTAAAATATTTTGGCTGAACACTTATCAATAAAGAAGAAAGAAGAAATTACCATGAAAAAAAATTCTGAAATAAAATATGCAATATTTTTGTCCGAGTGTGTATATTTATAGTCTCATGGATCAAGCATTCAATAGAAACGTCATGAATTAATCTGAAAACATTTCGAAAACTCCAAAGAACTTCACAAAAACATCTAGAAACACTGACATGGCATAATCTACTTCTGAAAACTGTCAGTTTAATTCTCGCATTCAGTTCTTTCATAATTGATTCACTGTTTGTTGGGGGCTTTGAATTCCTCTCAATACACTCAATGGTAACTCAGAATTATCTAATTTCCCCAAAATTCAAACGAGGAATCGTTCGAACTCATGAATTTTTGAAGAGAATTTGTAGTTCGAGACTCTCTAGATGGCAATAAATAAAGTTATCAAGACTAACTTCGTTTTTGTTGTTTTTTTTGTGACACAGATCTAATTTACGAGACGAGGCAATTTGCTGCATTGAATTGGAGAAAGAAAAAAGTTCAAAGCGAATCTGCCTGGCGAGCGGAATATTTTCAGTCGGTCTGAAATATCAATTATTCAAATTACTTTGTCTGCGGTTTCTATCCGCAATGAGGCCACTCAACCAGTTCAGGACCATATGTTTCGGAGTAAAAACCGCAATACATCAGAATCGGTGTTCGAATGTACTCGTGAATTGGAATCAGAGTGGGACAAGGCATTGGATGAGCTCGATTACGAGTTTAAAATGGTTCTGCTGTTTTCCGATTCCGCGTATATAGTCCGGGAATATTCTCACAGGATGATGTCGTGGGATTATCACGATACCAGTCTGATTTTTTGATTGCGTCAGGAGTTTAGTATGAGATTCATGAAGATAAAAGTAGATTCAAAGATTTTCTATCAGACTATTAGACCAAGCTAATAACCTGAAAAGAATGAGGTTTATTTTTATTTTCATGACTCGATGGTACGAATTGATTTTACATCCCATCCCACAACACTTTAGTCGAACTCTTAATCCACCACATTGATCCTAATCAAATTGTTTCAATCACATTTCAATGTTTGATAGAAAAAGTTATAAAATATTTAATTACTATTTGGAGACCCATCCTGAATATCCGTCCACATGAATGTACATGAGAAGGTTAGTTTCTTTGATTGAAATCTCTTGATATTTTGGTTCCGTCTTCCGTCACAAAAACAGTCATAATGTTTATGAAAGATTCCCCATCAATTATGTTGTCTGAAAGTTAATGAATACACGATGAACTCATGTGAACCTCTGAACCTTCAGCCAATTTTGAACAGTCTTCGAATACAATACTTGGAAGTATGTTTCTCTCTCTGGCTACTCGTAGTTTTACTGCACGAACTCTATAGAATTTCTTAGGGTGATACCCTCGAACCCATTCAGTTTACCATCACTTGAATGTACTCACTAACTCACTCAAATTCTATCACAATCTGTTAATGCTGAAGGCTCAACTCAAACGTCCAAAGAGATTTGGCTATCCGCACTATCAGAGGGTATTGTGGCCTAAATATTTTTGTATTAGGGATATTTCGAGGTGGCTGGATTGAATCAACAGATTAAATGAATAGAATAAAATTATGGAGAATATTCTAGTAAGGAATATTATCACGAGCTGAAATGAATCACCCAATGTATTATATGTTTGAAGTTTTGAAAGAATAATTTTGATTTAGTTGTTGAATTGAATGTCATTGATTTCTGCTAAAAACCATACTTTTTACGAACGTGTCTCAATTGTTGTGTTATTCGAGCGAAAACGATTGCACAATATTGTGAAAACAAACAATCCATTGAGCAAGCACAGATAAAAAAAAATTCTTCAATCAATATTATACATCCTCTTAAATAGAATACTCTTCTGAAAAGACTAATCATTTCTAATCAATGAATATACTTCCATTTCAAGCTGATTGAGATGTTTGCTTCTTTACATAAATTCTCTTAAACTGAATTTGCTTGCAGTGAAAACTCTTTATACTCTTTATCCTGGAAAACATTCAAATTAACTCATTGTGAAACATAATCCTCTCAACACAAGAATATAATTCTTTGGTAGATATCACTACCAGTGTCACGTGACACATTCAACCAATGAGCAATCAAAGCACCTGGCGATACCGCGACCTTTGAATACGACTCCATTTCGACCATTCCATCCAGTTTGACCATTTGGGTTGGAGGTTATGAGGCTATGCGTACCGATATGAATGTTAGTTTTGTGCCTAGTGGAAATTGTTTCTATACTATAAAAATGCAATACCGAAAATTGAATTATGTTCATTGCAGGCCAGTTGTGAAAATGAGTGAAATATATTTTAGTCTTCTACAGTTTTGTGTCTAAAAGCGAGTGGCGTTGTTTATGTATTCAATCAAAATGCAATATGCGTCACTACTAACTGGTTTTATTGAGAATACAGTTATTAAACTTAAAACTATTTTCATATAAAACCATTATTTATACCTAAATTGTTCGTATTTGTGAATCTATGCTTTGTTCAATCTATGCAATGTTGCCAAAATGAAAATGGCTTCCATTCTATATTTTATAACCAAGTGCAAAGTGCAGATTTGAACTCAACCTGCAAGTTAATAGAAGAATAGTATTCATCATTGAAATTGAAATGTTCTTGTCCCAACCTACTCCCATGATGCAACAAAAAAAAGTGCCCATTATTGAAGCTGAAACATCCTTGCCTCAACCAACTTATGAAGCAAGTGTTCACTTGATTCAAAATATTTTTCTTGCAAGTGGCTAATAGGATTCAGTAAAAAAATCAAACTAATATTTGGTTGGACCTATTCAAGAATACAATCTGTTTGAATCAACGCAATTATGCGTTGATGCAAAAAATCCTTTTTATCAGTGTGAGCAGCGCAAGAGTAATAGGAAAAATAAGAGATTTATGGGATTTATCACGTGCGATCCTGGGACATTCTCCTTACAACCCTTACCTGAAAGTAGTCTTCGAGTGTTGAAAGTGCTGCGAATGAAAGATCTGATATTGCAAGTGTCAGCAACCATAATAATGGTGCTAGTCATACTAGCTCTGAAATTAAATCCAAAAATAGCTCTATAGTTTCAAAACAGTCTGTTGTTTCTCAACTCAATTTGGAGCTCAAGATGTTGGGGAAGCAAAGAGAACTGTCTGAATAAGAAGCTAGAGGAAGAATGAGAGCAATCAACGAAAAACAAGAGTTTCTACAAGAAGAAATGGATCTTCAGAGGAAACTAGTCGGATTGAAATCCTGTAGTGATCGTCAGTCCATCGCATCCCAAAGTCTCTATTGGGGATTGGGATAAACGATGCTTGATAGTGTGTTACCTCCTCAACTCCAAAATGTTCACGTGAACCAGGGCTATCCGATGTACAACACGTTTCTTTGCAGAAGGAGGAAATAAAAAATACTGATAAAAATATTCCACTAGAAATTGCAAAGAAGTGAATCTATAACTCTGCAGTTACAAATGAATTATAACTTCGGCAGAATATCAGAGACTTGACATACTTCTCTGACCAATTATAGATCTCCTTCTTCAAATAGTAGTGAATTTGTAGAAGACCTATATGATTATTTGAAACTTCACAGCAATAATGAATTATATAACATTTTCGTGGGTGATCTCAATATCGATTTGCTCGATGTGGATAATATAATAGTTAATGACTATCTGAGCGTACTGGATAAATTTGGCTACAAGTCCACCATAAACAACCCGACAAGAGTTTAAGGTGATACTGATACTGTCTAGATCACATTTTCGTCAAATGTAAAACATATCTAAAAGATTATATCCTACCCATCATTATTGAAACAGAAATAATCGATCATTTCAGTACAGCCTTACACAAGGAAAATCGACAAACTAACAAAAAATGTAAATACAAGAAGCACATTAACATACCTAAACTTCGTTGTAATCTTGAACAAGAAACCTGGAACTCAGTCTATCTGGCGGATTCTGCTGATTCTGCTCCAGGGACATTTCTAGATATCCTCTTATCCAATATTGAGCAAAGTACAAAAACTCTTTTAGCGAACCGAAAAAACACAAAAATTACACCCTGGGCAACTAAGGGTACTCTGCAATCAACAGAAACGAAAAAATAAGCTTTTTTGATCTGCAAAAAGAAATCCGTGGGATCAGAACTTGCAGATACGGTACAAGAAATATAGGAACCAATTAACTAAATTGATCAAACAACATAAATACACCTACTATCAGAAACAAATTACTCAAAATCGATCGAACACAAAACAGCTATGGAACATAGTAAATGAGTTAAGTCACTCTGATCGCAAAAGTGCTATCATAACAGGTATACAAGATGACTCTGGTAACCTCATTGATAATGAAAAACAAATTGCAGACTACTTAAACAAAATATTTACTGATATGATTGACGCCCATATCAGTAAATATTTTGTTTGTATTGTCAAATGACATAACGCACGATCCTAATTATGTCCCACCACTAACCACAATTAAGAACAGTTTTTTTCTACTCCCCACCGATACTAAAGAAATAGTCGATACCATCAATAATCTGAAACTAAAGAAAGTCCCTGGTGATGATGAAATCAGAGCAGAAACTATAAAATCTATTACCTGTCATATATCATGTATATGGCCCTTTATATTCAAAAAAAGTGTTGCTACACCTATCTTCAAGAGAGGCGACGAAACCATCGCAACAAATTACCGTCCTATATCATTAATCACCATACTGTCAAAGGCCTTCGAACGGGTCTTAGCAAATCGCCTAAATTCTCATCTACAAAAATATTTAATATTTTCAGACAATCAGTTTGGCTTCAAGAAAAACTCCTCAACCGAGGATGCCATACTACTCCTGACTGAAAAAATAAATAGTGCAATGGATACTGTTGAACCATGACTGGGTATATTTCTTGATATGTCGAAGGCTTTTGACACAGTGAGTCGTCACCCATTGCTACTGAAAAGCCTAGAAGATATAGGAATCCGTGGAACAGAATACAACCTTTTCGAAAGCTATTTGAGAAATAGAAATCAAATAGTTAAAATAGGAACTTCAAAAAGTAAAAGCCTTCCAGTCCAATATGGTGTTCCACAAGGTAGTGTCCTTGGCCCAATATTATTTAACATATATGTAAACAATCTATTTTCTATATCTTCACGTGGAGCAATTGTGGGTTTTGCTGATGATACGGTAGTTCTATATACCGCAGATACTTGGGCAGAACTTAAGGAAAAAGCAGAATCAGACTTTTTCAAAATACAGGAATACTTAAAATATAAATTACTCACGCTCAACATTCATAAAACTTGTTATGTACCATTCTGTTGCAATGCTTCCACAATTCCATACTTTGATCAACTGTCTATTCGTGATGGCAATGAGACATACAACATCAAAATGAAGACAACAATTAAATAATTGGGAATATTCTTAGACACACATTTGAAATGGAATGTACACATAAATTACGTCTGCAAAAAACTTAGATCAATGCTATCAAAATTCAAATGCTTGAGTGAAATACTATCTGTACCACAGTTGAAAACTCTATACTATTCTCTAATTGAAAGCCACTTAAGACACGGACTGATTGTTTGGGGAAGTGCCCTAAAAAGTTATATCTACCCACTTCAAGTACTGCAGAAACATCACCTAAAAATAATTTATAAAAAAAGATCATTTACATCTGACCAATTATTCCTGGAATCTCAGGTGTTGAACGATCATCAGCTATACTACTTAAAAGCTGTTGAAAGATACCACAGGGTGAAAAAATTCTCCTATCCAAGTCATTCATACAACACAGCTTATACCATTAACTCAGAAAGCAATCGGACAAAGCTCATATTCATTTCTAGCTCCGAAATTATAAAATACCATCCCACAATATATCAAAGACATCACAAATCTGCATAGATACAAAAAATCCCTAAAAGCATATATCCTGGGACTAGGAAGAGTAATTCCCACAAATATAATTGACCAAAACTGAAATACATACCCTAGATATTACTTTGAATATACAAACATACCAAAATTGACTTAACTATACAGTGTGTCCCACTCACCATGCTCACCATGGGTATCTTTTTAATGGTGAGAGATACGAGGTCGGTTAAATGTCACCAAATGTGGAGTTTATCAAGGCCAACTATAATGTGAAAAAATATTTTGATGAAACCTCTTCGTTTTTGTTTTATACGCAAAAAACAGATTTTGATCTTTTTCATATCTCGTCCGCAACTTCTTTATTTATGACAATATTTGAATAGGAATTTCACATTCTTTTGGCAGTTTTTTATTTTGAGATTTCGAAAAAAATATGAAATTCATACCAACTCTTCTAGAATTTGAGATATCAGCACCAACTTTTATTTTTCAAATGTAGGTCATAGCCCATTCAGTTATGAATAACTTTTTTTTCTCTCACAGATGATATGTCACAGTAATAGCTTTTTGTTGATAACAACGGAGTTACCGTCCTTTATACAAAAACAAGAACTATTTTGAAGTTGCCATCTTGAATATATAAATTTTAACAGAAAAATCATGATCTCCGACCTCAAAAACCCCACATACCAATTTTGAATGGAATTGGACCATAATCACAAATCTCGTCCGCCATATTGGAGGAGCCGCCATTTTTTATTTTTTATTTCAATAAAAATTCCATAGTGCATTGTCACCGGAATTATGAACATCTGCCGAATTTCAAGTTATTAGGACCGCCAGAAGTGGGTCAAAATTAACGTGCAAGAGACATGAAAATTTGTGTATAAAACAAAAACGAATAGATTTTATCAAAATATTTTTTCACATTATAGTTGGCCTTGATAAACTACACATTTGGTGTCATTTAACCGACCTCAATCGCTAACCATTGAAAAGATACCCATGGTGAGCATGGTAAGTGGGACACACTGTATAATTAAACTATACCCTACTGTAAAGAAATATGATCTCCAAAAACAGCAACCTCAACAGAAATCATCTATTGTCCCATCTATCACCAATTCTCAGTCCTAACTAATCATTCAATAACTATATATATATATTCTATCATTCCTTCTATTATTATGTATTGAATTATCTTATTTTGCATGAAGTGTCATAGTCTAGTGATAGTTTAAGATATTTCAAATACAGTGATCATTATTTTATGAATTGATTATGGTTGGTTATTGATTTATATTCGATTTTACGTCTCGGAACAAGTGTTTATCACTTATTGAGATTACTTTATCCATTTTCATTTATACACTTTGTACTTGTACTTATTATTCTTATTTTCCTTTTGCGAAACAAGTGCAATAGCACTTATCGCAGGTTGAACTTTATTAATTCACTTTTTTTTTCTCATTGTGAACTGTATTTTGTATATTTTTGTATATTTTCTTTGTGAATAATAAAGTTATATTATTATTATTATTAACGGAATGGCAAATCTTCATAAGTGAATATAAGCGTACTACTGAGATCTATAATCTCATCGATGAAAAAAAATTTATGAGATTGGACCGATTCCTGAAAAGAAACGCAAGAGATACCGTGCGAGGTCAGCTAACCCATTAAGGACCGAATTCAAATATTTTCATATTTTGTTGTTATTTTCATCAGTTTTCAATACCTGGGTAGTGAAATGACCCAAAATACCATTTTTTTCAAATTCGGTATACAGGGTTTGACAAAAAACACTGATACCATATGGTATCCGTGGTCCTTGAAGGCTGCTTTTTAGCAACTTCGAAAAAGTGTCTTAATTATGCGGTTAGTATTATAAGTTATTTGGTATGATAAGAAGAAAAACAATCAACACAAAGTACAACACTGCATTTTTGCACATGGTCCTACCAAATGACTCACATCCTTGTCCGGCATAATGCCGCCCTTGAAAGAAAACAACAATATGGAAACAATTTATCAATGTATCTTTTCCTTGGTATAAATCAAAATTGATGATATAACCGTCATTTCTGTTGAGACAAATTTTGTCACTGAAGCGAAGGGGCCTGTCATGAATGTAGCAAATCATACGAGATGATTGTTGATTCATTCCCTGTGGCGTGACGCAAAACTGGGCTCTTTCTCTGGTGTCGGAGTCACACTTGTCTGTGGTAGAGTATAGCTAAGGTACCATGCAACACCTATAAGAATTTCACCGTTAAAAATCCTTAAAATGGAATTAATTGTATTATATCTGTAAGATTATAAACCATCCCCCCGTCATCACCATCTATAGAATCCTCATTTGAATCAGCTTTGACTTCTTCCGTGTGATGAAAATTTGATCGACACGTTCTTGCATTTCTCCATCGTCCTATAACATATTCAATGCTTGAGAAAGCGGAAACCGGATCTAAGATTATATATTTAGATAGTATTTCAACAATTTACTAGGCTTAATAATTTTGTGCCCAAAAGACCACGGATACCATTTGGTATCACCTGACTTTTGGGCATTATAATGTGAACGATTGAAAAAGAATAATCACAATTATAAAAAAAAATGAATGGGCATATAAGAATATATTAGTAAATAAAACAGCATAAAATATTACCAATACGACAAAAATATACTTACGACCATCGAATATCCATTGTTTCAGACGAGTACAACTTAGTCCTCCAAAATAACACCATTATGACACTAAAAACTGTATAAACTACATCGATCGCAACTGAATATCCAATGTGGATGAACGAACGAAATGCCAAGACTATGTGGCTGTTGAATTCATAGGGTGTCGACAGAGAGGGAATATTGCTCCATATGTTTTGCGATACCATATGTTATCCGTGGTCCCTAATGGGTTAATTTCGCCTAATAATGTTCCGAACATCATTGGAATGTTATAAATGAATTTCGGAAGATCCGAATGGATAATAATATCTTTGATAGACAAAGTCAAGAAAATGCCTATTATCAAGGAAGATAGATTGGAGGGTAGCATAAGTTTCTCCAACGCCATTAATAATATGGTTACAACAATGAAAAATGTTGACGGTAAGCTGTATTTGTTCAATCCAGAACTGTTATGTAATAAATTGCCGCCAATCCAAAAATACATTTGGACCAAGTGGAAGAGAACTCTCGAACTGAAGAAAAACATATTTCGTTTGAACATTTCTCAGAATGGATTGAAGACGAGGTGAATTCTATGGCGGGAGTCAACAATCCACTACAAATATTCAGATTAATTTCGCAAAAAGAAAATGTTATGATTTTGAATAAAAATACTACCAAAAATAGTCATTAAAAACCAAGATGTGCTTTCTGCCAGAAAAAAATCATAAAATTATCAGTTATGAAGAATTTTTGAAAAATCCAAAAGAAGAAAGGCGAGCTGCTGTTTTAGAGCAGGAATTATGTTTCATCTGCCTGAAGATTGGTCGTACTGCCAACCGATGTCATCATCAAAAATCAAGATTCGGAGAAAACGGATGTCGAGGAACACACAACAAGTAACTGCATATTGTAAAACCCGAATCGACTAATGATGAAACATCGGATTCATCAATCAACAACTCTAACAATTTTTGCGCCAAAGTATCGACAAATAACGATAACATGATACTCTTGAGGATCACTTCTGTTATTTTGCGGGAGACTGCAGAGAGATCAGAATCTATGCCTCGGTTAATGAAGGATCAACGTGTTCAATGATTGAAAAATCCTTGGCAAAAATGTTAGCACTTTCGGGACCAATGGCATCATTCATCATGAAGAAGGGTCGAAGTTGGTTTCTCTGCGTATCTCAGCTAGTAATTTGAATGAACCGATAGGATAACATCCATACTGTCGAAGAGTTTAGTCTTCCCAGTCAATATGTCGAAGAAAATTACATGATGAGAAGATTTCCTTACCCAAATATCCTTGCTTCAGTCAACTCAGCAAAGCCTCTACTACTGATAGGTAGAGACAACTGCGACCTGATCATTCCCAGAGAGATCGTCCAGGAGAAGTACAATCAACCTATGATGCCCAAATCTAAATTAGGGTGGACAGTTCTTGGAGTTTGTAATACCAATCTGAAATCCTGAATAACCGCGTCAGATTATGTTGCCAAAACGTCATGGACCAAGAATTTCATAGAATCGTCAAGGATAGCCTTCCATCTTTCAGAATGAACCATCATCTTGAAAAAGGAATAATTCTGAAAAACCAAGTTGTAATAGAATATTGAGACGCCACTGGTCGTGGGACAAAATCCATTTCAATAAGAAAGTTGCATCCCACATGTTTCACTGGGCGATAGGGCCAAAGTTCAGTTACAAAAATAAATAACACTCCAAATTTATGAGGGGCGTATTACAAACAATAGATTTTTCGTAAGAATCAGAAAATACATTCAACTTTGAAGATATTGTAAAATCTGGTAATTACACACTGGATAACTCAAGGGTCAATTGTTTACCATCTGGCACAGCTCGGTTGGATGCCGTAGATATTCCTACAACGAACGATCAGAAATCAGAAATCAATAAATTTTTGTCTCATATAATACATATATGGAAATAGGTCACTCGTTGTAAATGTATGCAAATTGTTGTTCTTTTAAAAGTAAGAAGGTAGAGTGATAGCGGACAAAAGAGAATGTTTGATAGTTTTTGTCGATCGTTTTCTATCAATGAAACATAACCACATTCGACGGGAGTCCTAAATGTACGGGGCGATCACCCATATGATGTCACGTAATAGGAAAACTTATATGTAATTAATTAGGACTGTAGAATACCAGAATAGGGTTTAGAATGCCAAGACCATTCAAGTAACGACACCCACCTTAATATCTTACAATTAAAATCCTGAGGGCGGGATCATACCCCCTATCTTTTATCGAATTATAGAGTTGAACCGTTTGAGATCTCACAACGAGAGGCAGTGGAATTGTTGAGTCCGAATTAGTAAGTCGAGTGAAGAATACTCAGGTCAAGGCCTCACCTCTATTTTCTCAGAGTTGAAGGGTTTCTTAAGTATTTCATTATTTATCAAAGTCTCTAATCAGTTTTACGTATTCAAAGATGGTTTTGGTAAGCTAACAAGCTAGCTAATATATTGTCAATTTGTTTTGAGTTATAAAAATATTGTTCTCAGACTGTTCTTGTATAATCATTGAAATTTCCAGTATTTTAACGTTAAATATGAAAGTAAATTCTCTAAATCCTTTTTTCTCGTAAATATTAACATTCTAGTCGCTTATTTATACAGTTTCGTATTTATTTCCTCTCCTTTTGCCTCAATAAATGAAAAACAGACTATTTCTCAAGTTTCCTCTGTTAGTTGAGTCAATAATTGAACCAAACCAAAATTAATGAATTATTGGAACCAATCACCTCTGAACGGGCTAATTAAAGGTAAATGTTCGATAAGTTGAAGTGTGCCCAATCCAGAGCAATGAGCCGACGACGGGGGTATTTAGGTGAGTAAAATTCATTGTTATGCTTGAGATCACACATGAGGGTTTTATAGCAAAATTAATTACCACAAAAGTGTTATTCTGTGAAGTTGTTTGTTAAATGAGAGTATTTTGATCATAATAGAACCAAACATATTATTTCACTAGCTTAAAGAATTCACACGCTAACGGCCAACCAGCGCTCTGAATTATATACAGTGTGTCCCACTTACCATGCTCACCTTGGGTATCTTTTTAATGGTGAGAGATACGAGGTCGGTTAAATGACACCAAATGTGGAGTTTATCAAGGCCAACTATAATGAGAAAAAACATTTTGATAAAATCTATTCGTTTTTGTTTTATACGCAAAAAACAGATTTTGATCATTTTCATGTCTCGTCCGTAACTTCTTTATTTAAGAAAATATTTGAATAGGAACTTCACATTCTCATGTCAATTTTTTAATGAGACTTAGAAAAAAATATGAAATTCATACCATTTCTTTTAAAATTTGATATATCAGCACCATCTTTTATTTTTCAAATGTAGGTCATAGCTTACCATGACTTAGTTATGAATAACTTTTTTTTCTCTTACAGATGATGTGTCACAGTAATAGTTTTTTGTTGATAACAACGGAGTTATCGTCATTTATACAAAAACAAGAACCATTTTGGAGTCACCATTTTGAATTTATAAATTTTAACAGAAAAATCATGATCTCCGACCTCAAAAACCCCCATAATCACAAATATCGTCCGCCATATTGGAGGTGCATACCATATTTCTGGAAGTATTCTTCCATAATCATTTTGGCGGTGATATTCCAAATAGTTTTCACGGTGCTTTCTTTGTACTCCTCACCATTATTTTTCTTCATGTTATGAGCCCAGTCCTTCAAGATTTTCGCAATTTCGCATACTGGCGTGTCTTTTTCTAATTTATACCCTCTTGCTTTACAAAAATCCATGAACTGATTCCAAATAAACATCTTACTTTTCTTTTTATTCGCTGGAGTCGTTTTTGCGATATTCTTATCGATTTCGGCTTCATTAAAAGTTCCGAAACGGTTCATTTTAGACGAGAAATATGAAAACAATGATATTTGTTTACTTCAGATTAGCGTTGCTATGTCCGTAAGCTTCTCAGTTACTTCCGTAGCAATCGCGATATGAACACTTGTAGGTAGATGACACATTTGAAGTCTCACTTCTGACATTAAAATCGCGCGACTTCACTTGAATTGACATCTAATGCGATAATTGCACTGCCGTGACGCGAAACGCGTCACTACAGTGCAACTATCGCTGTGAGCCAGCGGTAATTGCATTCCTCTTATGGACGTTTTTACACGTGATGGAAATTTCCGCTGTAATTGAGCGATAATTCCACACCTCTCATGGACATTTTAACAAATAAGTGGAATTTCCGTTATAAACCATTGGCGTTGACCGGTAAAGGAGATCACGTGAGAATTGTGAGTAATGAGATGTTGAGATGAAACCACATTTCAACTCTATGAAACATTTCTATCCCTCTTAGTCTTAGTGCTGTTTCCGTCGAGGTATCAGTCAGGAAAGTAATGAATTCATCATTAAATCCAAATCAACAACTAACAATTGCAGTATGGGGTGTCGAAAATCCATTTCGAAAGAGATAATAATTTGATTGACAACAAATTCGATCAGAGTATGAATCTAACGACTCTTCACTGTTCAAACGAAGTACTCCAGCTCTTGTATTCGGATAATCGAAAAAACAATTCCAAAACAATCAAGTCTCATTTGGGTTGTGGCGTTGAATGACATGTTTTACCTGTGTGTCAGTCGAGGATTGATGGGCGTGGAAACTGCAATTCAAACACTCAAAGTCAGTTATCGAATGGTATCGCAACCGTGGTAGTGACAAGTCATAAATCAATTCGTTGTAATTATTGAAATTTACATACTGGATGCGCCCAAAACTGAAATCAGAGAAACTATATCATATCGATCGGCTCGTGAACAGGGTGCAGCTGGTGTGGAGATATTCCCAATAGATCAAACTCTTAAGGGTTTTCCCTCCACAAAATAAAAGACGCAAATGGCCTACACTGATTTTCTTAAGACAGTTCGTTAATGAAACCCCCCGTGTTTGCCACTAATAAATCGTTTTTTGGAATTTTTTAAATAAGGAATAATAAAAAAAATTTTTTGATTTTTTGTAAATATCTTATAGATTATTCAAGAAATGGTTCAATAGTCGATGAAACTTTTGTGGAGATTTATAAAATCTACAAAATGGATTTTCATACTACCGGATCAATTTCAATTTCTACAGTTTGTTCATTTTGGATTTCCACCTGAAATGTGTTAAAAATGTCATTGAAAGTGGATCAAAATGCTTCAAAATGCGTCCGAAGTCACCTGAAGTCACCCACATTTATACTGATTCTCGCCTACCAATCCATCTTCCATAAAAATTGTCATCTGAAACTTGAGTACAGCTCCAAGAATAGTATCGAGAAGTTCAAGGTAAGTTCATCTAAAGTTATCATCAATAAAATATGTACCTACAATATGTAATTAGGAGTAATCAGTTAGTTGGCAAATACCTTGTAAATTGAAGGAATCTTTCATTAAACCAGTTTTCCGCATCAAACTCACCCACATAGAAAAGATAATTTTGAAAAATAAGTAGATTGATATTTTCTCTGAGGCCCTTCTGGTCGCGAAAGCGCAATATGTTCATCATGCGGCTCCATACCTATTCAAACGTTTGCTTCTCCCTTGGCCCAAGCGCGGTTCCAGACGCGTTACCTGAGCTGGTCCCATAGAACCAGTGACAGTCAACGTGTTGATTAGTGAATATCGATGACAATGTGATTTTCTTCACGAACTACTTTCAACATTTTTATTTTGTACATTTAGCGAGGTTGAAGTATTAATTTAGCGATGAAATATATTGCAACCGATTTTCGTCTGTACTAAAATGATGATTTAGAAAATTCATCGAACCACTCACTCCACGTGTTCAACAAAATTTTACGACTTTTTATACTACAAATTCAATGTCATCATATCGACAAAAATCAATCGCTGGTAGGATTTTTTTTATAAATTGGTAGGATTTTTTTTATAAATTGCATTCAAAATTTTGGCGAAGGTAGCGATTTATCAGAACATAGAAATTCATTAAAGGATGTAAATTCAGGTGCTTGAACCATTTATTTCGTCAACTACATGAACTGACTGTACAGAAATTATTACATCATTCACAAGGACGTTTGGTGTGTTGGAAGAGTTGGACTTAAACTGTAATTTTGAATCTGAAACTCTCACATTGAATAAAACAATTTCGATACAGATTCAATGTAAAGACTTGATTTCTCCAATATACATGTTATTTTATAAGTTTATTTAGTTGCTCAAGTTTGTATGGAATATTCGACGGTTTGGCGAAGGATTTTTAAAAATTTGGCGAATGAATGCACACACTGTATTGAAAATAATTCATAAAAAGGAAGGAAATATTTTATTAAACACATTCTAGTGAACTCTTTCTTGGTAAATATTTGATCATTGAAATAAGATGGACATGGTCAATTATAGATAGAGAATACGAATTTGTTCTGTTCACTATTTGTTTTGTCTAGAACAAATCATTTTCAAACATATTTTTCGAAGATTTACACTTATACTGATTGAATGTTTTCTTTTGGCACAAATTCAACCAGTTTGTGGCAAACGGTTCAAAACTAATGGTCTTCCTTTTGAATCACCTTGCAATATCAGTCGATGTTTGGTTTTGGAAAAGTCAAACAGAATATAGAACACTTCTTGAATAGTTTGATTTCAGTATTTGAACAAATACAATCGACAGTATAGGTAGAAGTTGACGATTAATCAGCATTTTTGGACACATGCTGAACATGTAGAAATTTATTTCAACAGATAGCCAACCAACACTAATAGATTCAAAACCTTTGATTTTAACAACCACATTCAGCACAAGATGGAAAGTTTTGAATTCCTTGTTTATAGGGTGTTGAGCTTTCTACTTAGTCACTTAGTAACAAAATGTCGTTACAAATAACCACGCTGGCTCGACCTGAAGACAACAAAAAATTAATAAATATAACACACAAAGCAAGGCTTACAAGAAGACACAACACTATCTTCTGAGAGGTAAACCTTCAGCTTGAACATATCAGTAATAAGAATCTACAAAAATTACTAAGTGATCCGAGACAAAATCTCAACATTAAATAGAACAGGAATTTCATACCGTCTTCCTCTCAAAATATCATAAAAATAGGACCTTATTACTGCTAATCACTACCTCAAATGTAGATAAATTATCTGAATTATTATTGATCACCTCGCCCAAAAGATTATATTCCCATAATTTTTGGTGACTGACTCAATATCAAAGCTTCTGCTTGTGGCAAACTGCAACATATTTCAATCGATCCGAGAATTACTTTCTTTCAGTTTCAATTTTCAATGTTACCCTAATAAAAAAAGTTCGCTAATTGCGGGAAATTAATCGCAAGTCAACTGTTCAACAAACGTCATAATTACAAGTAAATCGGAGTGAAGTTTCACAATTTGAACAATAAAAGCGTCAAAAGGTGCAACAAAGTGAAATATGCTCCATACATTTACAAGCGATTTTTTCGAAAGTAGTTAGCTGATTCTGAAAAACTATAAACAATGTTCCAGGTTTTTTATGTGACACTCAAATTTGATTCTTTCCCAAGAAATAAAAAATTTTGTTAATAAAACTGTGTGCAACCCTTGAATCATAGTAACCTCAATTTTGAAGCAAGAAATGATTAGAACTACAAAATACCAAGGGACCGTAAATTTCCTCACCATCTTATGCATGATTGTAGCTACAATTCAAAATTCACTATTATTTATTTGCGCAACTTTTGATGTATCTTGAGGTTAAGTATAAGAAACATAATCAACTGGCGAGAAAATCTCATTTCGACTACAGGAATGTGCCACTCAAAATGATTGCATTGAATTTCTGAACTCCCTTATCCCCAGCACCCCTACTTCAGAATTTACGATAGGTCTACTATTCTCGTTATTCATTTTTTATCACCATTACATCTATTCATTGCAATTTAGTATCGAGTAAGTGTAATGGAAGTTTTGATAAAAATAAGTGTGAATCAAGACATCCTTTATTTATTTTCTTTTATCGTCTGAAATTATTGCACCATTTGAAAGAATCAACCATTCAGTACCATTGAGAAGTGAGAGATTATCGAAATGTATTCAAATATTTCTCAACATGTGTGAAATTACTGCACGACATACGCATCTACTTACAATTGATATATATCTTGGATTTCAAAAACCTCCATAAAATAAGTCAAACGGAGATAAATCAGGAGGTCTGGTAGGCCTCGCCTTCCAATCTATCGCCCATGAAAATTGTCACCTGAAACTTGAGTACAGTTTCAACAAAATGTGAAGGACCCACATTCAGTCATTAAGAGAGGTAAGTCCAAGAAGAGACATTCTGAGTGACTTAGCGAATTTATTGTTCAGAGTTATATCGTGAAGTTCAAGATACATCTGTCCGTTAAGGTTATCGTCAATAAAATGAATACCTACAATAAGAAATTAGGCATAATTAGTTATTTGGCAAATTTCAAGTACCTAGTTTAAAGGTATCTTTATGAGTTATACCCAGTTTTACCACATTGTCTTTTCATATCGACGCGTTTTATATCCTTGAGGGATCACACCTAAAAAGAAAAGTTCATTCGGGAAAATATGCTCATGGATAATAATAATAATAATAATAATAATAATAATAATAATAATAATAATAATAATAATAATAATAATAATAATAATAATAATAATAATAATAATAATAATAATAATAATAATAATAATAATAATAATAATAATAATAATAATAATAATAATAATAATAATAATAATAATAATAATAATAATAATAATAATAATAATAATAATAATAATAATAATAATAATAATAATAATAATAATAATAATAATAATAATAATAATAATAATAATAATAATAATAATAATAATAATAATAATAATAATAATTAATTAAGGGACGGACTTCTGCATTGCTACGAGAGCAGTGAGCCCGCCCGGAGAGGATACATGGCGAGAATGCATGCTCTGTGGTGTGAGAGACACCCAGAGCATGCAGCGTTTTCCGCACAAAATCTCAGGGATTATGTATCCCATCTTCGGGCTCGAGGCTACGTTAGAGCTCCTCCTCAGCCAGTTATCGAAGTGGCAGATATGCCACGTGTCGGTTTGGCTGTGGAGGAGAATCGCATTGTTCCACTGATGGAGGATATCAGAACCCGCAGGGCGCTTCACAATATGAAGCCCCTGAAGCCGCAAGAACTGGCACGGGTGGATGCGGAAATTGGCGATGTTCTTCCAGAAGAGGCTGACATCTGGCAGATCAATTCTGTCGTGTACGACGCCGCTCATGCTCTATCCGAAACGGAGAGGAGGGACACCACCACTCTGTTAGGGAGGCATGAACGACGTGTACACAAGATGGAAGCCAAGATCAAGTCGGCGAGACAACACGCGTCTCGTATCCAGTGTGTGGTGGACTTCGTGGCGGCCAATAGGCCTTTCACGCCCGCAGTGCGGCGAATTGCCGCAAAACTGAGACGAGCTCACCACACATTAAATCAAGGTGTGCTGTTCACCATCAAACAGCACTGCCTTGATAGGATACGAATGCTAGTGGCTGCAAAGAAGTCACTAGTGAGGCGGGCGAGAGGTATCGCGGAAAACATAAAGTTCCGCGATAAACCTTCTCGCTTATTCCAAGAGCCTCCACGTGTTATCGATAACCCGCCGGCTGCAGATCGGGTGGAAACATTCTGGAAGAATATCTATGAGTATCCGCAACCACTCAATGTAGATACTCCAGCCCTAGCGCAGTTCGAAGCATTTTGCAGGAGGCTTCGGCAGCCTGAGCTCAATGATCTGCGCATTCCGATAACCACGGAAGAAGTACGAGGGGCCCTAAAAGGCTCTAAGAATTTCGCTGCTCCAGGCCCTGATGGGTTGAATAACTATTGGTGGAAAAAGTTTCCAACAACCCACCGCCATCTGGCCAGAGTTTTCAACTCATGGCTAGATGGGGAGCAGCAGATTCCAGAGTGGTTTGTCGAGGGGCGAACCGTGCTCATCCCCAAAAACGGAGATTTGTCTGATCCAAAGAATTACAGGCCGATAACATGCTTGAATGCGTGTTATAAGGTGTTTACGCGCATCTTATACACGCGCATTCTCTCCGCAGTTGATCCGGTGTATGAACGGATAAATGAGCAAAGAGGGTCAAAGAAAGGGGTCGCCGGGTGCAAGGAGAACCTGCTCATCGATAGATGTATCACGCAGGACTCCGTGCAGTATAAGCGTAACCTTTCGATGGCCTGGATCGATTACCGCAAGGCATTTGATACAACATCACATGAGTTAATCATGCATTTGCTCAGATGCCTTGAGGTACCCGGTCAAATAGTGGGATGCATTGGACAACTGATGCCGCTCTGGAGGACTCGCTTCACCATAAGATCTGGTAGAGACATAGTCCAAACAGAGCAGGTCATCATTAGAAGAGGTGTGTTTCAGGGAGACTCCCTTAGCCCTCTTCTCTTCTGCATCTCACTATTGCCATTGTCCGTTGCGCTCAGGAATACCCGTGGGTACAACTGCGGCACCCCCAGCAACCGGAGGCATAATGTCACCCATCTATTTTACATGGATGACCTCAAATTGTATGCCTCTGGAGAAAGGGACCTACATCAGTCCCTTAGGGTGGTGGAAGAATATACGCATGCTATCGGTATGGAATTTGGGATCGACAAATGTGCCACGGTTCATCTCAAAAGAGGACGATGCGAGGAATACGGAGAGGATGTCCAGCTCGTAGACGGAAGCATCCTACATCATCTGGATGCCGGAGAGACTTATACCTACCTTGGGGTGGAACAACGCCGCTCCCAAGAGGTATTTGCAGTTAAAAACTCTCTCCGCGGCAAGTATCAGCATAAACTCCGACAGATCTGGTCATCAGAACTGTCGGGGAAGAACAAAGTTGCTGCAACTAATATGCTTGCCGTTCCGATCCTTCTTTACTCTTTCGGAGTGATGAAGTGGACTAAGGAAGAGCTGCGACAACTTGACGTTAAGACTCGCAAAATGATGCATCTCAATAGGAGCTTGCATCCTAAATCGTCCGTTCCACGGTTATACTTTTCCAGACAACGGGGAGGCCGTGGACTTTTGAGTTTGGAGTGTCTGCATAACAGAATGGTTCTGGATGGGGCCTGTAAAGTCATCAGGAGTTCAGATCCCCTTCTCTGCATGGTCCGCGACCATGAGAAAGCAGGGATTGGAGCATTCCTTTTTAAGGCAGCTACCCGTGCGGCCGATGAACTCGGTCTCGTTTTCGACACTGAACGGGCTAACCCAAACTCTGTCACCGAGTTGGGACCCGTTCAGCAAAAAGCTCAGATAAAAGCTGCGGAGACAGAGGTCCTGCTACAGCTACATATGGATAAGCCAATGCATGGTGTCTTCTTTCATAACATCGAAGACCTTGGCTTATCCAAAAGCTTGACCTTTGCCTTCCTCAGGTCGAGTGAGCTAAAGTCGGAGACCGAGGGATTCATAATGGCCTGCCAGGATGGTGTCTTCAACACCCTTGTCTACCGTAGTCGCGTGATGGGTATAGACGTCCCTGACACCCGACGCAGGGCATGTCGTGGGGCACCTGAGACCGTAATGCATTTGCTATCAGCATGCCCATCTTATGCGGTCTCAGCCTATATCCACAGGCATAACGCGGCGCTACGAGTGTTGTACTACCACCTACGACACTCGTACGGTATAGACGAGACACCGGTGTTGCCTTATGCTCCGGGGGATATTGAGTCCGTGGTGGAGAATGAGAGATGCCGAATCTATTGGAACTACTCATTCCCCACCCTCAGGCAAATACAAGCCAATAAGCCTGATGTTGTCCTCCTCGACCACCAAAGTAGAACGATATTCGTCATGGAGTTTTCCGCTCCAGGCGAAATGAATATCGTTCGAAAAGAGGAGGAAAAACGGACTAAATATCGAGATCTTCTCTTTGAACTCCGCAGGTTATATCCGGACCATTCTGTCAAAATGGTGGTTCTGATCATAGGAGTCCTTGGTGGAATGATGGACACACTGCTCTCCAATTTGAGGATAATACCTGCTTGCCGTAATATGGCAGAAATCTTAGCAGCGCGAATGCAGAAGGCCGTTATACTTGGTTCGCTTCGTCTACTCAGGGCACACGATTCTCGGACCCAATAATCACTCACCCTACGGACGTAGGGAGTGGTTATTGGGGTTAACGACACCAGCGCGCCCTCCGGATGTATCGGAGCACCGGAGACAGGGCCTGACTGGTACATTCCTAACGAAAAAAATAATAATAATAATAATAATAATAATAATAATAATAATAATAATAATAATAATAATAATAATAATAATAATAATAATAATAATAATAATAATAATAATAATAATAATAATAATAATAATAATAATAATAATAATAATAATAATAATAATAATAATAATAATAATAATAATAATAATATTAATAATAATAATAATAATAATAATAATAATAATAATAATAATAATAATAATAATAATAATAATAATAATAATAATAATAATAATAATAATAATAATAATAATAATAATAATAATAATAATAATAATAATAATAATAATAAACAACACCTAAGGCCCTGGTGAGTAGCGACACCACCTACCCGAGCAAAGGATGCAAAATCGGACCGGCAGCTCATGCGCATCCGGGAGGGAAAAAGCAACTTTCCCTCCGGTTTCGGCCGTGGGTTTGCTGGGTTAACCCCCCAGTAAACTCTACTACTCGGTTCCCAACAATCGAGGAAGAGGCCCCCACAACCGACCCCCTCGGATTAGGGGTCAAAGGCAAGGTGGTGGGGCCAACGATGATTTGCCAAATGATGACGACCGCGATAACAACGGACGCTTTGAGTGGACGGACGAATTAAGAGACGGACTTCTGCATTGCTACGAGAGCAGTGAGCCCGCCCGGAGAAAATACATGGCGAGAATGCATGCTCTGTGGTGTCAGAGACACCCAGAGCATGCAGCGTTTTCCGCACAAAATCTCAGGGATTATGTATCCCATCTTCGGGCTCCAGGCTACGTTAGAGCTCCTCCTCAGCCGGTTATCGAAGTGGCAGATATGCCACGTGTCGGTTTGGCTGTGGAGGAGAATCGCATTGTTCCACTGATGGAGGATATCAGAACCCGCAGGGCGCTTCACAAAATGAAGCCCCTGAAGCCGCAAGAACTGGCACGGGTGGATGCGGAGATTGGCGATGTTCTTCCAGAAGAGGCTGACATCTGGCAGATCAATTCTGTCGTGTACGACGCCGCTCATGCTCTATCCCAAACAGAGAGGAGGGACACCACCGCTCTGGTAGGGAGGCATGAGCGACGTGTACTCAAGATGGAAGCCAAGATCAAGTCGGCGAGACAACACGCGTCTCGTATCCAGTGTGTGGTGGACTTCGTGGCGGCCAATAGGCCTTTCACGCCAGCAGTGCGGCGAATTGCCGCAAAATTGAGACGAGCTCACCACACATTAAATCAAGGTGTGCTGTTTACCATCAAACAGCACTGCCTTGATAGGATACGAATGCTAGTGGCTGCAAAGAAGTCACTAGTGAGGCGGGCGAGAAGTATCGCGGAAAACATAAAGTTCCGCGATAAACCTTCTCGCTTATTCCAAGAGCCTCCACGTGTTGTCGATAACCCGCCGGCTGCAGATCGGTCGGAAACATTCTGGAAGAATATCTATGAGTATCCGCAGCCACTCAACGTGGATACTCCAGCCCTAGCGCAGTTCGAAGCATTTTGCAGGAGGCTTCGGCAGCCTGAGCTCAATGATCTGCGCATTCCGATAACCACGGAAGAAGTACGAGGGGCCCTAAAAGACTCTAAGAATTTCGCTGCTCCAGGACCTGATGGGTTGAATAACTATTAGTGGAAAAAGTTTCCAACAACCCACCGCCATCTGGCCAGAGTTTTCAACTCATGGCTAGATGGGGAGCAGCAGATTCCGGAGTGGTTTGTCGAGGGGCGAACCGTGCTCATCCCCAAAAACGGAGATTTGTCTGATCCAAAGAATTACAGGCCGATAATTTGCTTGAATGCGTGTTATAAAGTGTTTACGCGCATCTTATACACACGCATTCTCTCCGCAGTTGATCCTGTGTATGAACGGATAAATGAGCAAAGAGGGTCAAAGAAAGGGGTCGCCGGGTGCAAGGAGAACCTGCTCATCGATAGATGTATCACGCAGGACTCCGTGCAGTATAAGCGTAACCTTTCGATGGCCTGGATCGATTACCGCAAGGCATTTGATACAACATCACATGAGTTAATCATGCATTTGCTCAGATGCCTTGAGGTACCCGGTCAAATAGTGGGATGCATTGGACAACTGATGCCACTCTGGAGGACTCGATTCACCATAAGATCTGGTAGAGACATAGTCCAAACAGAGCAGGTCACCATTAGAAGAGGCGTGTTTCAGGGAGACTCCCTTAGCCCTCTTCTCTTCTGCATCTCACTATTGCCATTGTCCGTTGCACTCAGGAATACCCGTGGGTACAACTGCGGCACCCCCAGCAACCGGAGGCATAATGTCACCCATCTATTTTACATGGATGACCTCAAATTGTATGCCTCTGGAGAAAGGGACCTACATCAGTCCCTTAGGGTGGTGGAAGAATATACGCATGCTATCGGTATGGAATTTGGGATCGACAAATGTGCCACGGTTCATCTCAAAAGAGGACGATGCGAGGAATACGGAGAGGATGTCCAGCTCTTAGACGGAAGCATCCTACATCATCTGGATGCCGGAGAGACGTATACTTACCTAGGGGTGGAGCAACGCCACTCCCAAGAGGTATTCACAGTTGAGAACTCTCTCCGCGGCAAGTATCAGCATAAACTCCGACAGATCTGGTCATCAGAACTGTCGGGGAAGAACAAAGTTGCTGCAACCAATATGCTTGCCGTTCCGATCCTTCTCTACTCTTTCGGAGTAATGAAGTGGACTAAGGAAGAGCTGCGACAACTCGACGTTAAAACTCGCAAAGTGATGCATCTCAATAGGAGCTTGCATCCTAAATCGTCCGTTCCACGGTTATACTTTCCCAGACAACGGGGAGGTCGTGGACTTTTGAGTTTGGAGTGTATGCAAAACAGAATGGTTCTGGATGGGGCCTGTAAAGTCATCAGGAGTTCAGATCCCCTACTCTGCATGGTCCGCGACCATGAAAAAGCAGGGATTGGAGCATTTCTTTTTAAGGCAGCATCCCGTGCGACCGATGAACTCGGTCTCGTATTCGACACTGAACGTGCTAACCCAAACTCTGTCACCGAGTTGGGACCCGTTCAGCAAAAAGCCTACATCAAAGCTGCGGAGACAGAGGTCCTGCTACAGCTACATATGGATAAGCCAATGCATGGTGTCTTCTTTCACAACATCGAAGACCTTGGCTTATCCAAAAGCTTGACCTTTGCCTTCCTCAGGTCGAGTGAGCTAAAGTCGGAGACCGAGTGATTCATAATGGCCTTTTAGGATGGTGTCTTCAACACCCTCGTCTACCGTAGTCGCGTGATGGGTATAGACGTCCCTGACACCTGATGCAGGGCATGTCGTGGGGCACCTGAGACCGTAATGCATTTGCTATCAGCATGCCCATCTTATGCGGTCTCAGCCTATATCCACAGGCATAACGCGGCGCTACGAGTGTTATGCTACCATCTACGACACTCGTACGGTATAGACGAGACACCGGTGTTGCCTTATGTTCCGGGGGATATTGAGTCCGTGGTGGAGAATGAGAGGTGCCGGATCTATTGGAACTACTCATTCCCCACCCTCAGGCAAATACAAGCCAATAAGCCTGATGTTGTCCTCCTCGACCACCAAAGTAGAACGATATTCGTCATGGAGTTTTCCGCTCCAGGCGAAATGAATATCGTTCGAAAAGAGGAGGAAAAACGGACTAAATATCGAGATCTTCTCTTTGAACTCCGCAGGTTATATCCGGACCATTCTGTCAAAATGGTGGTTCTGATCATAGGAGTCCTTGGTGGAATGATGGACACACTGCTCTCCAACTTGAAGATAATACCTGCTTGCCGTAATATGGCAGAAATCTTTGCAGCGCGAATGCAGAAGGCCGTCATCCTTGGTTCGCTCCGTCTACTCAGGGCACATGATTCTCGGACCCAATAGTCACTCACCCTACGGACGTAGGGAGTGGTTATTGGGGTTAACGACACCAGCGCGCCCTCCGGATGTATCGGAGCACCGGAGACAGGGCCTGACTGGTACATTCCCAACGGGAAAAAATAAAATAATAATAACAATAATAATAATAATAATAATAATAATAATAATAATAATAATAATAATAATAATAATAATAATAATAATAATAATAATAATAATAATAATAATAATAATAATAATAATAATAATAATAATAATAATAATAATAATAATAATAATAATAATAATAATAATAATAATAATAATAATAATAATAATAATAATAATAATAATAATAATAATAATAATAATAATAATAATAATAATAATAATAATAATAATAATAATAATAATAATAATAATAATAATAATAATAATAATAATAATAATAATAATAATAATAATAAAGAGGACGATGCGAGGAATACGGAGAGGATGTCCAGCTCGTAGACGGAAGCATCCTACATCATCTGGATGCCGGAGAGACTTATACCTACCTTGGGGTGGAACAACGCCGCTCCCAAGAGGTATTTGCAGTTAAAAACTCTCTCCGCGGCAAGTATCAGCATAAACTCCGACAGATCTGGTCATCAGAACTGTCGGGGAAGAACAAAGTTGCTGCAACTAATATGCTTGCCGTTCCGATCCTTCTTTACTCTTTCGGAGTGATGAAGTGGACTAAGGAAGAGCTGCGACAACTTGACGTTAAGACTCGCAAAATGATGCATCTCAATAGGAGCTTGCATCCTAAATCGTCCGTTCCACGGTTATACTTTTCCAGACAACGGGGAGGCCGTGGACTTTTGAGTTTGGAGTGTCTGCATAACAGAATGGTTCTGGATGGGGCCTGTAAAGTCATCAGGAGTTCAGATCCCCTTCTCTGCATGGTCCGCGACCATGAGAAAGCAGGGATTGGAGCATTCCTTTTTAAGGCAGCTACCCGTGCGGCCGATGAACTCGGTCTCGTTTTCGACACTGAACGGGCTAACCCAAACTCTGTCACCGAGTTGGGACCCGTTCAACAAAAAGCTCAGATAAAAGCTGCGGAGGCAGAGGTCCTGCTACAGCTACATATGGATAAGCCAATGCATGGTGTCTTCTTTCATAACATCGAAGACCTTGGCTTATCCAAAAGCTTGACCTTTGCCTTCCTCAGGTCGAGTGAGCTAAAGTCGGAGACCGAGGGATTCATAATGGCCTGCCAGGATGGTGTCTTCAACACCCTTGTCTACCGTAGTCGCGTAATGGGTATAGACGTCCCTGACACCCGATGCAGGGCATGTCGTGGGGCACCTGAGACCGTAATGCATTTGCTATCAGCATGCCCATCTTATGCGGTCTCAGCCTATATCCACAGGCATAACGCGGCGCTACGAGTGTTGTACTACCACCTACGACACTCGTACGGTATAGACGAGACACCGGTGTTGCCTTATGCTCCGGGGGATATTGAGTCCGTGGTGGAGAATGAGAGATGCCGAATCTATTGGAACTACTCATTCCCCACCCTCAGGCAAATACAAGCCAATAAGCCTGATGTTGTCCTCCTCGACCACCAAAGTAGAACGATATTCGTCATGGAGTTTTCCGCTCCAGGCGAAATTAATATCGTTCGAAAAGAGGAGGAAAAACGGACTAAATATCGAGATCTTCTCTTTGAACTCCGCAGGTTATATCCGGACCATTCTGTCAAAATGGTGGTTCTGATTATTGGAGTCCTTGGTGGAATGATGGACACACTGCTCTCCAATTTGAAAATAATACCTGCTTGCCGTAATATGGCAGAAATCTTAGCAGCAAGAATGCAGAGGGCCGTTATACTTGGTTCGCTACGTCTACTCAGGGCACACGATTCTCGGACCCAATAATCACTCACCCTACGGATGTAGGGAGTGGTTATTGGGGTTAACGACACCAGCGCGCCCTCCGGATGGGTCGGAGCACCGGAGACAGGGCCTGACTGGTACACTCCTAAGGAAAATAATAATAATGTCTTGAGGTACCCGATCAAATAGTGGGATGTATTGGACAACTGATGCCACTCTGGAGGACTCGCTTCACCATAAGATCTGGTAGAGACACAGTCCAAACAGAGCAGGTCATCATTAGAAGAGGCGTGTTTCAGGGAGACTCCCTCAGCCCTCTTCTCTTCTGCATCTCACTATTGCCATTGTCCGTTGTACTCAGGAATATCCACAGGCATAACGCGGCGCTACGAGTGTTATACTACCATCTACGACACTCGTACGGTATAGACGAGACACCGGTGTTGCCTTATGTTCCGGGGGATATTGAGTCCGTGGTGGAGAATGAGAGGTGCCGGATCTATTGGAACTACTCATTCCCCACCCTCAGGCAAATACAAGCCAATAAGCCTGATGTTGTCCTCCTCGACCACCAAAGTAGAACGATATTCGTCATGGAGTTTTCCGCTCCAAGCGAAATGAATATCGTTCGAAAAGAGGAGGAAAAACGGACTAAATATCGAGATCTCCTCTTTGAACTCCGCAGGTTATATCCGGACCATTCTGTCAAAATGGTGGTTCTGATCATAGGAGTCCTTGGTGGAATGATGGACACACTGCTCTCCAACTTGAAGATAATACCTGCTTGCCGTAATATGGCAGAAATCTTAGCAGCGCGAATGCAGAAGGCCGTCATCCTTGGTTCGCTCCGTCTACTCAGGGCACATGATTCTCGGACCCAATAGTCACTCACCCTACGGACGTAGGGAGTGGTTATTGGGGTTAACGACACCAGCGCGCCCTCCGGATGTATCGGAGCACCGGAGACAGGGCCTGACTGGTACATTCCCAACGGGAAAACAAAAAAATAATGATAATAATAATAATAATAATGATAATAATAATAATAATAATAATAATAATAGTCTTTATTGGAAAACAAAAAGGCAGTTTGACCAAAAGGCGAAGTTCAAATCTGAAGTGCAAAACACAGCAGCTTTGTTCTTCATTCATCTCAGGACCAACTGGTTCCAAGAGAGCAATAATAACATTATAAAACACACCAGCAGCTCCATAAGTATTCAAACGTTTACTATTCCTTTGGGACAAGCGATGCCCAAGCCAAGTTACTTGAGCTGGTCCCATGGAACTAGCGTGCCAGGCAACCTGGTAATTAATGAATATCGATGATTACAAGATTTTCCCCACGAAAAAGTGTTTCAAATTCCTTTTCTGTGTGATGCAACTTTGATGCATCGTTAATTTGGACAAAAAAATCATTTTATTCGATTTTCGTCAATACTAAAGTGCTTCTAAACCTGATAAAAAACATCGAACTACTCCACGTGTTAAAACAAATTTTACGACTTTCCGCATGACAAATTTTAAGTTATTGTTTTAATAAAAGGACCCCGCAAACTCCTTATGGAATTTGGGTCCCGGTGGATTTTTTTGAATTTTTGGTATGATGTAGTCCATGTAATTCTCAACCAATGTTACCATTGCGCCAACCCAAAGAAATTAACAATTTTGCTGCTAGGGGGCGTTGAAATCACCCCTTGCGCAGATTAGACTATTTATTTTTGAACCCGGTAACAATAATTTCACTTGTTTCATTGTTGCTAATGTTGCACAATATTGAGCTGTTTTATAAAAAAATTCTTACCCCCTCCCCTTTTTCCCCCAACTCCTATTACAAAACGCAAAAAAAATATTTCTCGTGTGCGTTCAAAATGTATCGTCAAATTTATAAATATGCCTGAATAGGGAAATAGCAGTTTTTTATGATTATTCCCCCACCCCCCAAATGACACAAAACGGAACAATTTCGGTGGATTTTTCTGAATTTTTGATATGATGCAGTTCAAGTTATTTTGAATAGAAATAAATAGGGTGACAAACCCCAAAAATGAATAGTTTTGATGCTAGGAGGCGTCGAAATCATACCTTGCTAAGGATAGACTATTCATTATTATAGGCGGAAACAATATCTCTACGTATTTTTGTTTTATTTTATACCAAACAATTGTGTAAATTCTTATAATTTGAAAATCTTAAACATCCCCCTCACCCCAACCCCTATTTCAGAACACAAAAAAAATTTATTCAGGCACCACCTCGAATTCAAATTGTGGATGTCTAATTTTTATTCATTTTCAAGATTTTCGCCCAATTAACTGATTTTCAAAAATCATGAACTACGCCTACTAAGAAGTCAGCGAACCAATATTTTTCTGAAGAGAGAGAAAGGTGAAGCTAAACAACTGTACGATTTCTTCAATTTGAACTGATTAAAACATTTATTTTGATAAAGCATTTACAGTAGTGTGGAATTGATTTTTTTCGTATTTTAAAATAGGGGTAAGGGGGTATTGAGATTTTCAATTTATGAAAAATTACACAATTGATCAGCATAATCTAAACTAAAATATGCGGAGCTATTATTTTCGCCATAATAATGAATAGTCTATTCTGAGCAAGGTATGATTTCAACGCCCCCTAGCATCAAAGTTATTGATTTTTGGGGTTTGTCACCCAATTTATTTCTGTTCAAAATAACTCGAACTGCATCATATCAAAAATTCAGAAAAATTCACCGAATATTTTTCGTTATGTGTCATTTGGGGGGTGGGGGGATAATCATAAAAAAATGCTATTTTCCTTATTTAGGCATATTCAAACATTCGACGATTCATTTAAAGGCACCTGAGAAATATTTTTTTTGCGTTTCGTAATAGGAGTTGGGGGAAAACGGAGAGGGGGTAACAATTTTTTTTATAAAACAGCACGATATTACGATATTGTGCAACATAAGCAAGAATGAAACAAATGAAAATAATGTTACTGGGTTCAAAAATAAATAGTCTAATCTGCGCAAGGTGTGATTTCAACGCCCCCTAGCAGCAGAACTGTTAATTTATTTGAGTTGGCGCAATGGTAACATTGGTTAAGAATTACATGGACTACATCATACCAAAAATTCAAAAAAATCCACAGGGACCCAAATTCCATAAGGAGTTTGCGGGGTCCTTTAACCACTGGTAGGATTTGTTAAAAACAATGAAATTGCAGTAGCCTTACTTGAGTTCATACAATTCAAATTTTGGCGAAGTTAATGATTCTGAAAAAGATAGAACGTAAATCATTCAGGGGAATTGTAAATTGAGCTGCTTGAGCTATTTGATTTTGTCAACTACATGAAATTACCATGAATAATAGAGATCATTACATCATTGACTTCAAGGACGTTTAGCGAGTTGAAATAGTTGGACTTCGCCTGTAATTTCTAATATGAAACTCCCACATTGAGTGGAATAATATCGAACCAGTTTCAATGATTATGAAGACTTGTTCTTTTTCAATACATGTTGTTTTATAATTTTATTTAGGCAAAATAATGAATGGAATATTCGACGTTTTGGCGAAGGATTTGTCAAAATTTTGGCGAAGGGATGTATAAAAGATGAAAATAATGACTAGGAAATTAGGAACAAAAAATGTAATTAAACACATTTTAGTGAAATATATGATCAAGACATCAACTAAATTTTTGATCATCTACATCAGATGGAAGTACTCAATTTTGGATAGATAGTATGAATTTCATGTGTTCACAATTAGTTTTGCATAGAATAAATTGTTATTGAATATTTATTATGATTCATTTACCTACTCATATCCTGATTGAATATTTTCAATTAGCAAAAATTCTACACATTATTTGCCAGGAATGGGAAACGTGTGGAAATTGACATTAACAAATAGCCACCCAACACTAATAGATTCATATCTTTTGATTCCAACCACCACATTCAGCAAAAAATAGCGAGTTTCTATTTCCTTGTTTATAGGGCGTTGAGCTTTCTACTTAGTAATAATCGTTTCCAGAAACGAAGGAATACCATTTAGTAGATAGACATAATCGATGGGTACTTCCCAAACATAATAGATAAGTTGCCAGAAAAATTGAATGATTTCAAAATGTCCTTATAAAAACAACACTGGATCGACCATAAGACAACAATTCATAAAAATTACACACGATACTCGGCTTACTTCATCTTCCGAAATGCAAACCTAGACTTTTCCCACTAAGCAAGGTGAGGTTGCAAAAAGTTTTCAAAAACCTATCAAGAGCAACTGTAAAGTTGTTACGTCCTTTGCAGCCAACGTTCAGCAAGTCCCCTGCAAACGGCAGATCTTCCCCCTCATGGCATTACAATTGTAAATATATCATTTGCAAACTTGTCAGAAACTTGAGTGAGTTAGATACTGACTTTCAGTAAAGTTACAAATTCTGAGTTCCAGCAAATAAATATTCGATAACTTATCTGAAACTTCTCAATCTTGTCACGAGTTTGCGCTAAGCTTACAGATGCAAACTTCCAGCACACATACAATTTTGCAAACTTACCTGCAATTTACTTAATTTCGTTGTAGGTTTACAGTATAGTGACAAAAGCTATCTGCTAGTAAATTAATCTTCAGCCACTTGCCCAAGGTTCACTCACTTCTGTCGTAGATTTGCATTACAGATGTCATTTTCAGTTTCAAAACATATGAGAGGAAGTGAAATACTTACAAGCTAAAAAGCATTTCTTATTTCAACCTAGTTTGAGTTATAAGTTTCGAGATGTTCTTCACACACTTCAGAAAACAACTATTTTGTCCTTGAATAGGACTTATGAAAAGTGAAAACAGGTGGCTGAAAGTAATATTCAAGGATTCAAATTGAACAATAGATTGATTGTTTTGACTATTTTAATATTAGTTTTTTTTGGTAATGTACACATATTTGATCTTTTTTAATTTGTACCTATAAATTCACCTTTTGTTTTGACGTCAACTGCAAATTAAATTTCATGGATTTGACGATATGTAGCAGGCGATGAGGTTGACGCCATCTTGAACTCAAATATTGTGAGAGAAAACTAGTAAACTCACCATTTTATGAATTGAATATACCAACTCACAAAATATTATTATTGTTTTTGCTTATCTGAACATTCCAAACACTCGAAATAACACTCGAAATAACACACTATACTAACCTATCTCTGTCACTCCGTCTCTCGCTGCTATAACGCTGTGCTGTGAAACGACCTGAAGCGATCGGTCACGAACAAAAGCTATGGGCAGTGTCTGATGCAACATAGTGAGCGCCAAATTTAAATCAGTGTTTTGAATATTTGTGACAGAAATTAAGAGTTTGATAACGTGGTTTCAAAGTTGTTATGTTAGGATGAACCGAAATGTTTATAAGGAGATTTCAAAATTATCGGGAGGTATAGAAAATGGATATTTATATCCATCGCTTTTATCCCACCAACAGGCCGGTGGGTATTCACATACCTAATATTCTCAAAAACGCTTTAAATTTCGTTTGCAATGTAAAATTTGTATTTCACTTTTTTCCTAGGGATAGGTTAATATACCTATAACACATATTCTTATAAGTAGGTACAAGAGTGACATCATGAACTTCTAAATCCTATTTCCTCCGTAGATAGGTACTCGACCGCAAGCTTGTGAATGTAATGTTCATGATTAATAATATTTAAAACTTTTCAGCAAATCTGATTGGGTAACGTTGTTTCAAAAGTTTGTAGCGAACTATGTCTTGTAAATTCCTTCGAAAGTGAAAATTTGCAAATGAATGACAATCTTCCTGGTTTAAGTGTCAAATGCCGGCAACGTTACAATTGTACAGTTATACAAATTTATAATTGGAGATAAACGAAGAAGTTGCACAGGCAATATTGCAATTGTAAGGTAACAGTAAGTGTTAACTGGAATACTTTCAAATGATTCTTGACAGCAAATATTTGGAATGTCCGCACAAACAAGTTCTCAAATCATGCATTTTGTAACCTTATCGCAAACTAGTGTAACTTACCGTGCTTAGTGGGTTTTTTATGGGCATTTGAAATCCAAAGTTTTGTGTGTTATCAAATAATTTTTGGATTGAATAGGTTAACAAGACAATTGATTCAATCACTATTCTTAATAGAATATATTAATATTTGAAGATAGGTGTATTTTTATTATTCATTATGAAAAAATACGAGACTTAGAGAGTATAATGACTTTTTTCCATAAATATCAAAGAGGTTAACCACTGCCACTTGGAATTTCATGTAAAGAAGCCACTTATTACTGCTAATAACCAAACCAGATATAATTTAAATCAGCAAAACAACTTGAAAGTAGGTAATAAATGAAAAACCGATTATTAATGACACTTGACACCCCGTTACTCGGAAATAAAGCAAGTTACGACACTAGTTCATATAAAGTTTTCTTCATGAATTATAACAATTAATCGCCAAATGTGTGTGTACACCAACTATGGCTCGCAAATATCTCTCGAACACTTCCGAGGGTTACCTCAAGGGTGCTGCCGGTTGATCAAAAAAGCAAACGAACCGAAATAAACAAATGTTGATAAATTATTTGAATAATTATTGATCATCTCGCGCAAGAGATAATATTCCCATAATTTTCGGTGACCTGACTTCCATTGTTACCGAACCCGCCAAGTCAAAAATAAAGTATTAAATCTACATGATAAATTAGAATCAGATAAAGACGAACAGAATTATTCAAGTAATTAAGAAGAATTAATGTCGAACAATAAATCACGGTTGTCAGAGAGGGCAAGGCAATATTACATCTGCCCGGGTGAGCCTTTTCTTTTCCCAAATCTTCAGCAAATTCCCGTAATTAATGCGATATTAAAGCTTCTGCTTCTGGCAAACTGCAACATATTTCAATCGATCCGAGAATTACTTTCTTTCAGTCCGGCAGTTTGTCTCAATTTTCAGTGTAACAATGGCTCGCGGAAGAATAGAGTTTTGTCTTTCTCGGAGAAAAAATGGGTTTTTAACTTCTCATGCAAATCACGACCTCAAATTGTTCGATCGTAAAATGAGACCGCGATATTTTGCGGAAAAGTCATTGATTTATTTCGCCGGGCCCCGGTAAATTTCTTGGAGAGATAATTTGTGGAGAATTCAAGCAGATGATGAAATCTACTGATCGGAGTGATTTACGAGTTTTTCTTCAGGAGTTGCATGAAATATGCGGAGTCATGGGTAATCGATGAGTTGGCGTTATGAAATGGATTGCAGCAAACCGATATATTAATCAAACATTAAAGGCCAGTTGCATAAAGAATAGTTAATCATCTGATTACCTAATAACGTCACATCTTATTTGATGTTACGTTGAATATCAGATGCATTGCATAAAGAACATTTAAAATGTTGATTTTATTGAAAATATGAACAGGATGTTTATAAAGTCAGTTGTGGAATCATCTGCGACTGAAAGTTGGAATTTATGATAAATAATCAATTATCTGAATGAAAATGCAAATTTTCACTTTCAGATTTTTATCTCTCAAGTTATATAGGGTATTTCTCAATATCTACCAGATGTAGTTCAATGTCCAGCTTGGCTTTAGCCGGGGAAGTAGTTGTTTTCTGTTAGATATTACAAAAAAGTTACTTCAATTTTATCGTAGGTTTTTCCATTTCCAGAGGAGTCATGTATTGGTTCAATTTTCAATTGAGAATGTGTCTCTTCACAACAGTAAACATATTTAACAGTCTCACGTACTAATCACAGAAAGGATTTGCCAATAGCTCTATTTTTCTCGTTTCTTGTCTCATTTATAAATATTTTTTTATAATAGCCATTTGTAGGTTACGTTTAATTGTGTTTTCATTCGAAATCTGTGTCACTTGTATTGTTTTATTCGAGAAAAATAATATTAAGAGATGTATACTTTTAGTTCTAAGGATGAAAAAGAGGAACCAGAATAGCACATAGTTTTTGAGCGATTTGGAAGATTATTTCAGTCTTATTTACCATACCGTAGATGGGTTAATATGTAGTGGAAATTTCAATATTGATCATTTGGATTCAAATTTTAGTAATGTTGGAAAATTTCTTTCGATTTTGGAATCCTTCAATCCTAGTTAAGTTGTGGACACTCCTATTAGAATGAATTCTAATCATTCATAATCATAAGTGACGAATATGTTTTGGATAAAGGTGTTATTGATTCAAATAGTATATCAGATCATATGCTGGTATTTTGGAAGTTGAAGGTTAGCTATGACGAGCAGGCGTCTCGATTTCACACTTATATAAGCTTCAAGTACTTCAAAGATGACCTCTCTCTGAGGGATCTTCTGAACACCCCTTTCTCCAGAATTTTTTCCACGAAACTATCGATGGAAAAGTTCATTTCTTAGTAAACTGTTCACTCAATCTTTTCGATAGACATACACCTGTTATTACCTCCAGAGTTACTGAACCAAGTGCCCTGTGGTTAACAAATACTATGAAAGAAATGATGATAACAAGAGAATACTGAAAATATAAGAAAAAAAATATTCTAAAAATCGTTTCAAAGTTTATGAGCACATGCGTAACTATATGAATACAGGGCAATTCAAATTCGACCCCCACCATTGGGATCTCCTAAACTACAGGAGATACGTCGAAGCTTAAATTGGGGCAAAGTTGCGTATTCTGGTGCTTAAAAAAATACTGTTTTGAAACTTGGAAAATTCCGAGTATTTCAGGAAATATCGAGAAAAAACTGAAACTCGGAATTTTCGTTTTTATTTTTTTCTATCGTTATTAGACAACATAGCTCAAAACCAAAAGTACATTTTCAATGATACTTTTTTTCAGCTACACGTTTTCATGTTCAGATTCACTATCCGACGTTTCGTCTTCTGACATTCATCATCAACTTTTTTTTCTGTTATGGGCGTCATATTGTTTTTTATACAGAAAAATTGTGATTCTCATTCTGATTACATTTATGTACAATTTGTTATGATTTGCACTTCTGAAACCAAATATATTAAAAAAAACAACTCCATCGAAAAATTTTGTTTAATAAACACTAGTTGTCAGAACTCGTTAAACATCTTAAGTTTGCACAAATACTTCAATCGAAATGTCCTCATTCTCAAATGAAGAAAAACGAGATATGTCGAAACTTTATTATAAATTTGATAGGAATAGTACGAAAACAGCACAAATTTATTTTGAATTATATCCGGAAAGACATTATTCGGAATTTTGGACAAACACTTGGCTGAGTACGGTGCGTTTCAAAAACCAAGAATGAAATATGGAAGCAGAATGGAACAAAATATTAGACGTTACTTATTAGCCGAGGTAAAATAATTGTTCATTCCATATTCGAAGAAGTATAGTTATTTTTGGTACTTTTTTAGATAAACGCAGATCCTTCCAAATCAACACATCAAGTCTCGGCAGAAATGGATGTGCCACAGACGAGCGTTTGGAGGGAATTCAAAAAAAGTGGTTTGAAATGTTATAATATACATATTTCACAAAAATTACATCCAAGTGATCCTGAGAGAAGGATGGAATTTTGTAGCTGGCTCTCAAATAGGGTAGACCCTACAAACTTCTTGAAAAATATTATTTGAACTGTGGTGTTTTTAATAGAAATTACGAGAACATTTGGAGTGAGAATAATCCTCGACACTTCGGAGATGTCAGACCACAAGTTCGGTTTCGTTTGAATGTGTGGGCTGGAATTTATGACGACCGAATATTTGGACCTCTTTTTTTCTTTAATACTTTGAACGGGGAAACCTATCGTCGATTCTTAAGAAACGAATTCGAAGAATATATGGATACGTTTCCCCTTGTTAATTATAACAGCTGCTGGTTTCAGCATGACTGGGCTCCTCCACAAAATAAAAGAGTAGTTTGCGAATATTTACACCAAAGATTTCCTAATAGATGGTAAGGAAATTCTGGACCAGTGAGGTGGCCGGCAAGGTCACCTGACCTTACAGTTTTGGATACTTTCTTGTGGGGCACTTTAAAGAACAGAATCTATGGAGAGCAAGAATATGACAGTAGATGAACTTAGAGACAATATCATCACGCAATTCAGGTCTATCAGAAGAAGGGATATTGTTAGGGCTGTTCTCAATTTGAGACGACGAGCTCGGTTATGTATTCAAGAGAAATGCCATCGTTTCGAACACTTGTTGTAATACTATTTTTGCATTTTTTACAAGCTCATGATTTCATTCTTGTTTTTTGAAATGCGCCGTACTCAGCCATGTGATTGCTCAAAATTCCGAATAATTTTCTATCCGGCTGTTGTCTTCCCGGATATAATTCAAAATGAATTTGTGTAGTTTTCGTACTATTCCAATCAAATTTATAATAAAGTTTCTCGTTTTTCTTCATTTGAGATTGAGGACATTTCGACTGAATTATTTGTGCAAACTATGATGTTTAATGAGTTCTGACAACTAGTGTTTATTAAACAAAATTTTTCGATGGAGTCATGACCATCTCAGATGAAGTTGTTTTTTTTTCAATATCTGTGGTTTCAGAAGTGCAAATCATAACAAATTATACATCAATGAAATCAGAATGAGAATCACTATTTTTCTGTATAAAAAAACAATATGGCCCCCATAACAGAAAAAAAAGTTGATGATGAATACCAGAAGACGAAACGTGTAGTTGAAAAAAAGTATCAATTAAAATGTACTATTGGTTTTGAGCTATGTTGTTAAATAACGATAGAAAAAAATAAAAACGAAAATTCCGATTTTCAGTTTTTTCCCGATATTTCCGGAAATACTCGGAATTTTCCAAGTTTCAAAACAGTATTTTGTTAAGCACCAGAATATGCAACTTTACCCCAATTTAAGCTACGACGTATCTCCTATAGCTTAGGAGATCCCAATGGTGGGGTTCGAATTTGAATTGCCCTGTATAGCAGTTAAGAGAAAACATCATACTTTTCACTTACAACTATTTACCAATAGGAAAAAAATGTGGAAAACACTCAAGAATGATGAAATTTTACTCGAAATATCTCGATATTTACCAAATGACCTCAGAAGAGTTGATGAGGTAAATGAGTTTTTCATCAATAGACCAATCTATAGAGCATTTTTTCCTAACAAAAATACTAGTAGAAAACAGACTGCACCGTCACATGGAAGACAGTCCGTAGTTATATACTGTTAAGTTTTCGACTCGCAACTGTCATTAATTAATTAGTATAAACAATTAAATAACAAACCACGTGTTTTTAAAATTGTTTTGCTTATGAAATGAAAGCTAATAGAACAATTCGGTTGCTTCGAAGGAGAGGATTGTAGATAATTGAAATACGAACAAAATATTATCGTCCCTGTAGGATCATTAGTAACGGAGGAAAACCGGAAAAACCGGATAATTTAACGATTTAAAAAAAAAATTCATAACACGACAATTTTCAAGAAATGTGGTTGCCCTTCTCGTGAAAGTATTGAATCATGTGTACTTTGTTTGCAATTTGATTTTTTTTGCACAATCTTCGCCTATTTTGTGCACACATAAAGTACATATGATTTAATACAATTATGAGAAAGGCCAATCCTGCTTCTTGAAAAATGGCGGAGAATTTTTCAAAAAATCGCAAAATTTTCCGGTTTTTCCAGTTTTTCTCCGTTACTAATGATCCGACAGGGTTGTGAAACATCCCATTTTATTTGTATTTCAATTATTTACAATTTTTCCAATTGGAGCAAGTAGATTGCTTCATCAGTTTTTATTTTATACACAAAACAATTAAAAAAACACGTTCTTTGTTATTTAAATTAAATATAAAATTAATAAATGAAAGTTGCGAGTCGAAAACATTACACAAAATAATTACGGACTGTCTTCCATGTGATGGTATAATCGGTTTCCTACTAGTATTTTTGTTGAAAACTCACTTATTTTATGCTCAGATTGCTTGGTGTATAATTCAATTTCAGTTCATTTCTCTCCTTCTGAACTTTCAATCTTTCACAACTGTAACTTTTTGACTGAAAGCAAATTTGTGTTTAAGGAGGTGAATGATCTCTTTGCTAACTAATTGTAAAATCGAAACGAATAAGATGGGATGCGATTTCTTGAACATGAAACTCGTAACACTTTGCTGTCCTCATATAGTGCCACATATCACTCATATACAGTGCGACGCTAAATTATGAAACAAATTCATTATTTCTGAAAATAAAGATATATCAGAAAAATCCTTGGACAGGTCGATTTTCTTTTCCGATGGGCCAATTTTCGAACCTCACCCAAAATATATAGGGTTATCCGCATTTGAGGAAAAGCGAGTTTGGTGATATTTTTAAATGGGACACTCAGTATATTTGTCCATATTTGGTTAGGGATCGTCATTACAAATCCAGTGATATCTAGTTTGATGGGATTATCTCGAACGGCTGCGGAGATATGGCCAAAAAACTTTTCCATATACCCAATGAGTGCGACAGAGACTTTTAACCTTCTGAATCGTGTGGAGTCTCGCAGTCATACTCATTCGACATACGAGAAATCGCTGGAATCTATGGCGATTGTGTTGTTGGTCCCTTTTTTCTACCAGGAAATCTAACAGGACAAATGTACTTGGAATTGTTAGAAGATACTGTCGATCCCGCGTTGACAGAAATTCTTGAAAATAATGACCGTTACAGAATGACTTGACATTTCAGCAAGATGGGGCACCTCCCCACTATCTCCTTGCGGTTCGCCAGTATCTGAATGAAACCTTTCCTGGGAGATGGATCGGCCGAAGAGGAGCAGTGGAGTGGTCCGCAAGGTCACCAGATTTAAGCCCGTTAGATTTTTCCTGTGGGGTCACTTGAATAGTATCATCAATAAAACTCAACCAGTTTCTTTACATGATTTACGTCAACGGATAATTGATGAATGTCGGAACATTACACCTGTAATGCTTCAGAACGTCTGAAATCGTTTTGAGCAAAACCTCCATTACTGCATGGAAGCAGGAGGCCAACATTTTGAACACTTGTTGAAATAAAAAGTAAAATAGTAGCCAAATTTTGTATTTTAATGTTTGGAATCACCCTCCCCCCCCCCCTTCCATGTATCAAAAACTTAGAAAAACTTTATATTATCTCAAACTATTGCCATGAACACAATTCTAACAATTCAAGTTGAAAATTGATACGAATTCATGTCAATGTTGACTTGTTAGTATATCAACAATGATTTCTCGAGAACTACTGCATCAAATTAAAAAAAACTAACAAACGTTGGAAAGAGAATTCGATTACCTTCAAAATGCGGTATCACATGAACCCTATTCCCATTAAATATTTAAGGGTTGGAGCTAACCCCTCCGAGGGGCTTGAAGTGACAAAGTTGAAAATATGCGCAAAAGATGTCCCCCTCTCAATAAAAATCGACGGGTCCGAGCGTTTTTTTCTTTTTCTGCGATCGATAAATATGAAATATCGGCCTTGTTTCGTTTTCGCTGGGCCACCCTGTACACATTCTCCTACCCTAAATGGGTCAAAAGCTAATTTTCATACACTTTCCTAAGGGATCTTAATATCAAGAACTAAAAATTTCGACAACTTTTACTAAAACTCAGAAATATTCCATTTATTTATTTATCATCTCAGTGCCAGTTATTCAAGTTCCTGTCAACCTCCAGATTGATTAACTAATAGCATTGTTTATATAGAAGATAGTCAACCTTATGGGATTATAATTGGATCAAAATGGATGCGACATGTAGATGGCAATAGTGAGCTCGCATCCAAGTCATGTCGTAACTTGATTGAAACAATGGGACAGCATTAAAATCAGGGTTTTTTGAAAAAACCTGCATCAAAATGACTTGAAATAGTCATGTTTGTTACTAATCACGCTAGATGACACTCGCATTTGGGTCCAATACCTTTTCCATAGGCATTGACTGAATATCTTCTATTTAAACAATGCTAATAGTTAGAATGTGATATTTTAAACATCATTTGAAGAATGTCATTCACAATCTAAACTATCAGTTAGTTATTTGGAGTCAAACTCGAACATGAAAAACTGGCCCTTATCAGTGGTGCAACTCTGAGAATTTGATTAGCTTTTATGCAACCGATATTTGTCATTTATTAGCTATCATCATTAGTTAACGTAACGTTGAGTTAATGTGACATCAATTCAATGATCAGTGATTCTATGCAACCCAATTTCACATTCAACGCCATGTTAAATATTTAACGGGACATCAGATATTTGATTGGCTCTCGTGCAACCGACCCTAGATGTTACTGCCTTCGAGCAATAAAAGATATAGAGGTGCCATTTCTATATAAACAACACATATTGATGTGAAAGCTGCATACCGCTATTCTTTGTTATGATTTGTCGATGAGGGGGGACCTCCGAGCCCGGAGGGGAAGATTTGTTATTGTTTCGAAAACTGGAGCAAAGCTTAGAACCAGTGGCGTACTAATACATTTTCTTATATATTATCAATTAGACACGGTCGGTGCAGAAAAATTTGTTATCACATGTATCGGCATCGATAGAAGACCACATGCCTGGTTGGAAAGCAAGTTTGTTATTTAGTTGCAACCCTGACGTCTAGTGCTTGGAATGCGCACCAACCACCAGCAGTAGTGCTGTAGATCTCCCTATTGATGGAAAGTGAATGCGCTTCCAATGAAAACAAAGTAGCCCTGGAGCACCACAGCAAATTAAAGCTGCCATGTACCCGCACAGGCTATACCTTTGGGTACACTCTACGAGTGTTGTCAAAAAATAGTAACATGTTCTTATGTTAATACAATGAATTTTTGGATTAAACTCTTCCTATCATACAAATGACAACATTTCCTAAATGGTTGCATAAATAGCTGATTCATGAATAGAATTCATGATGACTATGTAGTGGACAAATATTCATTTATGTATCAGGTGCAAAAATGTGTGACTGTTTATTGTACTTATTGTACATGTGATAATGTTGTCAACACGCTACGTGTACTAACACAGCATACACAAATTCTTTTACAATCAGTTAAAAAATAGACTTTCATCCGTCAATTTTGAATGTGAAAAGGTAGTGCTCATTGCAGTGGGGCAATAGAAATTAAGTTGCAAGTCTTTATTAAGTTATCATACACTTGATAACGACTGTAGATTTTAACAGTTGAAACGTCATGAATAAAATTGCAGAGAATTGAATTTTTCTTTGTTCTTTTTTAGACAATGTAAGTCCAGAATAACCTTACTCGTCAACCACTTTCAAAAAACGATAGCAATGTTGTTGCCAGTTCTTGCGCATTTACGTGGTAAAATCTTGTTCATACCCTCACAAATTTCGCAATTTTTTCTGCGAATAAAATGGCTGCATTAACGATTGGTCCGGCATGACTGGCAGCAATTTTATTCGCAGAAAAATTGCGAAATTCGTGAGGATATGAACAAAACTTCACGTGAACGCGCGACGTTGCTGTCGTTCGTTGTTCGCCTGTTGTCGCTGTCTACGATAATTTTGTTCTACGATAATTTTGTATTTCGAGTAATGATTTTGGTGCTGTCAGCATAGAAGACGAAGATGCTTCGAACTTTGGGGACAGTACCAGTTGTAGAGCTATCATCCTTAATATCTTTCAACGCTGGAAGGAGGTGGAATCCACTGAATGAACGAATTTGTTAGAAAACTTTATGTTTGCTGTTGTTTTGCGAAAAAAAAAATACCTTATATTGGTCCAATAAACATGAAATATTGAATAAATATGATTAATCAGATACGAGCTGGAAGCATTTGATTTAATAATCAGTACGAATTTTGCACTCCGGAAACCCTTGAACTGTGCTAAAATTCTTACTGGTAAGAAACATATTTTGAAGAAAACTGAAAAATATTACCTTATCGCATCAGATGAAGATTCATCATTGAATGCCAATAATGGTAATGCTCCTTTACTGATTATAGTTCTACAACCTGACCGAAAAATATGGTGAGGCCAAAAGTGGTTAGAACAGATAACTGAGGATTTATAATTGAGTGATTCACACCACAACTGGGCAATTGCTGTATTGCTTGGTAACCTGAAAATATAATGTATCTGAACCAATGTCAAAGTATCATAAGGAATATGAGAGAATGGAATTATTGTCTTGAAAATCATTATACCTATGTAACCCGTTCATTAGATTTTAAACTTGTGATGATTAACAGTGTTTCGTTTACAATCAAGAAGTTCATGTCCATGTACGGTTTAACCGGAAGCAACATTTTTATTCAAATGGAAACATCGAAAACTTCTGATGAACGGGTTATGTGATAATTCTTGTATATGAACAAAACATTCCAGTACCCAGCAGATTGGGTAGCTAGTGGCTTATAAGTTGAATTCGGTTTTGAAGAGTTGAGTTTGCTTACATACTTATTTTTCAGTATACCTACTGCAACAAGTATTTTCCTATTTATGAATAAGTAATCACTTTTTAAAGTAGAAAGTTCCTTTGAAGCAATTTCAACAAAAGGTGTATTTTTGTCTCACAATCGGGAATCAGTAAAAATCAACTTTAATAATACTACTGAAAACTAAGTAGGGTATGTCCATCAAACATGGTATATGCCATGCTGCGACGCTCATGATTTGATTTGATACTTGTGGAATGCTTGTTTAGTGCTTGATAACTTTTTCAGCCCACAAACTTTAAACGTTATCGCCATTTCGCAGAAATAAGGTCTCTAATATAACAATTCAACAATCCAACACAACACTTCTACCATTTAAAATTAAAACAATTATAGAAATAGACTCGAATCCAAACTGAACTGACAAGACGTTAAATAAATTGTCAACGCATGTAAACAAACTAGATCGCCAAGTTAAGAGTGAATAACAATACGGGATTCCAACCTGATTAATGAGTGGAAACGGAAATATCCGATAATGATCTTTTTTAACATGATCCGAGCATAGATATTTATAAACAACGTCGGGTATATTGCTTTCAAGAAAGAGACTGGAAAGCCCTCTCTATGTCTTTTATTGCTCGGAGGTTACTGCACTCTTTTGAGAATATGGGGCAGTTCAACTTTCTATCCCAAGTGTGATTTATTACTTATTTTTTTAATTGGATGGAAACATAGTTCGAGGAAAAAAACAATTTAGGAATATCAGTGTGTATATTTTCCGATTGGACGACGTTTCGCAGAAAGGAACCAATCCACGAACAGAAATTTTTAATTTGACTTAACTTTCACCACAAAATAGATACAGCCAATAATATGGTACAAAATCCAAAAATATTCATCCTTTAAATTAACAATAAAAAATAATATGAAATATTAACACTGTCTCTTTCTCGCCCAACTACTATTACTATTTTCAGTTGTGAAATTTATTTACGGAAAGAATTTGAAATCTAAAATTTTCTTGAGTATTAGTCATGCATGATTTCCGAATATTATCATCTGTCATATCCAAATCTGCAAAGGAAAATCAGCCAAACTAGCTCTCAGAAAAAATGCAAAAGAAATGCTATTCAAATTAAAAATTCATTCAAACATGAAACATGAGGTCACTGTGTTATCATTTTGATAGCGAAACGTTCATTATATTATTTCAGAGTAGATTACGATCCGATATTTTTTGTTTGATTAAAGTTTGCATATCCATTAATTTTCTCTGGGTTTCAATGAATTCCATTTCAGTGCTGCTGTTCAATTATTTGGAAAAATGTTTTGTCACAATTGTTTATGTATTGTTCGGCTCAAGCACCGATTTGGAATTATAATGTCCAATGGCAATATATTTTGATTTTTTTCTGTTCTGTTAATGATTTGTTTATTCGAATGGTTTACTTTCTATCCTTCATTTTCAGCTTCGGTTTGATGACAACTGCGCAGTTCTGAGAAAATTACCAAATAGGATGTTCACAAGAAACTTCTCGGGAGGACCAACATTCATCCATCGAGTTAACAGAGGAACTCGTCACAACATCAAGACAACTATAACATTTTAGAAAAAGTGTTTCATGATCACAGCTATCCTGAAAAACAGAACGCAATCACCAGAGACGTGACTTGGTGGAATGAGGAACTAGTCAAACTCGAGAAGAAGTCAAAAGTCTTTTTAATAGAGCTGAAAGTCTGGGACACTACAGAACAACAAGACAGATCCTTTCGAGTACACTAAAGAACTCAGGAGATCGAAAAGGAGAACATGGAGACAAATTTGCGAGACGATTACAAATTTGGCTCCTGCACAACCAACGTCTCCAAAAATTCCACTCAAAAGAACATTCCAAGGGCATCAGTTTGATTGAAAAATCAGTCAAAGTATATACTGATAACATTAACAATTCTTTAGTGTTTTCCTGCAGATAGATTCTCCTGGATCAGAAACGGCTGTGGAGAAAGCGCTCAACTGGAAGGAGTAGTCCACAATCCCAACAGCTGTAGCAGAACCCTAGCTGGAAAATATCTTCTCTGCTTGCCTGTAAAATTCCTTCTCCCCACAATCTACAATCTATGTAATAAAAATGTAATAGGATGTGTTACCAAAATGAGTATTTCTCCTCAATTCATTGTAGCAAAGTTCTAAATTTGGTTTGTTGAAATGTGCCTGCTGTACTTGATAGAATAACAGATGAATGACTTCTCCTACCGGTAAAGGCTGGTGTAACCATAAACGTGATCACCCTATATGAAGAATACTACGGTACTGAGCTCACTTTCCATATGTTCAGCTCACGTTCAATTCTCAAAAAGCAATATTAACAATTTCCGCCGATACATAAACATTTATAGGAGCGAGAGCATATCGTTCCCATAAACGTGAAGATTTGATATCGATTCTGGTTTCATCAACATGCCGTATACACTGCTCGCCAATTCTACCACCAGTTTCTGATCATGCTGAAACTCAGAGCTCAGCTCAAAGCTTGAAAACTACAATTCCTAATGCCGGATCAGTTATTTATATTCTTGATTCTCTTCTTTCATTTATTATTTCCTTATTCAGCACATCAAACTAATTTCACATTGACATCATAAAAAATATTAAAATAAATATACAATACAAATCAATTACAGTCAAAAATATAACAAATATATCACAACAAAAATGTAAAAATATACAATGAAACAATGTTAAAAACATTGTAAATCATACACATTAAAACAAACTGAGTAGGTAGGCAAGAATAATAGTGACAATCATGTATGACACTAGCGTAACTGACATATTTTCAATTTTTTTTTGAAAGTTGTAATCGTGTCGCAGGTTTTCAGAAAATCTTCTGACTCATTGTAACGCACTATGCCTTTATGGAAAATAGATTTTTCTGAGCTTTTTCTGTTTTTTTTTGCAACTCGTATATCTGCCCTTCTTCGTGTGTTCTAGTTGTGTAACTGTTGTTGAATATTAATTTAAATTCTTATATTAAGAAAGATTCTTTCACAACTGAAAGATGTATAGTTGCTACCGACTCTTTGAATTTACAGATATACTTATGAGTATTAGAAAAACTGTTAGTTAATCAAAAACATCATAACTGAACTGTTACATTTTTTGGTTATAATAAATGCTATGCTACTGGAAAACTGCCTTCATTATCTCAACTTAAATGACAACACTTTACTACAGCGATACTTCTTCAAATATCTCAATTGTTTGAATGCTTTTCTCAATCAACAATTACTCATTTCGTCAAAGCTCAAAATCACAAAGCTTATATAGGGAAATGTATGTTTCTAGAAATTTTAGACTATACTGAAAGTATTCGACAGTATGATATGGAACAAGAATTCGTTTTAATAGAATTCTTCGAATGCTTCCAGATGTTTCATGCGGTTCGTAGAATTAATCACCATGTTTCAATCGAATTCCAGGTTTATAACACTCCTCCTCCATTGAATTATTCCTTTCCGGATGGTACCATCACCGTTTTGGTTGTCGTTCTAGAACCAGTTTGGGAGATCCTAGTCACAGTTTTCTGCCAACCACTTCAAGTGAACAACCCCGAGTCTGATGATCAATTTCTCTGTAGCTTGAAGACTATCCTTTTCACCTGGCTCGAACTACATAGTGCTTTGGGTACTCCTGTCAATATTTGGGATGTTCTGCAGGATTCCTAATTCTTGGCCTCGTAGACTCAGGACTAGAGAAGTATTCATTTTCTCTAGGGACCAGCCGTTTGTGTTTGCTGCAGCTCCCAATTGACGTCGGAACAAAGCCCACAAAGATTTCCTATAACATTTTGGTGGCTTCAGAATTTTGATTGTGACAACTTGGACTTTCTGACGTTCACTTTTGTCCTCCTGGACTCCTCTTTTGACTCACTTTTCCTTTGACTTTCCGGACTATCTGTTGGAGTTCACTATGTGGTTGATTGCTGGAGTACTTCTACTCTTGCTTTTATCTTCTTATGAATTCTTGTTCCTTTAGGTTCTTATTTTTTCTACAGTTGAAAAAGCTCTTTTTGTTCCCATTTGCTCTTGAGTTCTTGTATCCTTTTGACTTATAGTTCCTCTTTTTCTTGTTTCCTCTTAGCTTATTGTTACTCTGTTTTCTTGTTTTCTTTTGTCTTCTTGTTCCTTGTCCACTAATGTCACCATCTCGTCCAAATCAATGGATGGAGTATTCCCATCAACCACTGGAAAACTATGAATTTTTCTTTATTCAGTTTAACTTATTCCGCCACTGTCACCAAATGATTTTATTATTCTACAACTACTGCTAGTGTCGAATCTCACAATCACATGGCTCATTATAAATTACTTCCATTATGATTTGAATAAAGTTACCTTAATAAATAAATGGTAAATACAACTACATATGCGTGTGGGTGTGTGTTTGTTTGTATTTATAATTTGGTAATTGATGTGATCGCATTGTTTCTGCATTTCATTTCCGTCTACGTATATGTGTGAATTTGTTGTATGATGTTTTAGTGCAGTATTTTGCCATATAACCAGTTCAACTTTGTGCAAAAATACACCGAATGAGAAATACAACCGGATCAAGTAAATTGTATGATAATTATGATGAGAATAACTTTTAAACACTCATTTGAGTGTACAGACGCTTATTTTTCGAAGAACATTTACTGTTATTTTTCTATAGGAAAATATCAATAGAAAATTCTGTTCCAGAATAATAAGTGACCTAATTCTGAATTTTTCCTTAATAGAAAGTAAGAGAAAAAAACAGAAATAGTTATATATTCATATAACCATATGGTTCAAAATATTACTATTTTGTCAATGAAAAGTATGACAATATATGTAGAGCGGCTATTTCATTTATTTATTCATTAGTCCTAAAAACAATTTTTTTATTTGAACCCGTGACCTGAGATAGAAATGTAATGTCTCGAATGGCTGACCCATTTAGGTAAATTTTGAAATTATCACTACCTATTTTATGCGAATGTTAATTGTAAAACTCGTAAGTGGAATTTTTTAATGAAACAACTTTTAAAGTAGCACTTAAAAATATTTATTTAAAAAGACTCACGTACGCCACTGTCTGAATTAAATTTCCATATCGCTGAAGATATCCACCTGGCTACATTCGATGTATGAGACAAATTGTGAACAAATGAAACAATAAGTAAGTGAATTACAGAGGTGGGCACAAAAATAAGAAACACAGTGTACCTATCGAGAGAGTTGAAATAACATCAGTTCTACTGAAATGGGAAAAAAACTAGCTTTCTAACGATACCGAACATGACATATGGTTCCATTCAAAAAAAATGCCGATGAAGTCACTTCTCTACTAATGGTACACCTAAAAAATATTCGAATATAGAAAAGGGCAGAGAACTTTTTTTCGATAACCCTCATATTAACTGAGAAAAATGGGCGGATTCATACATTTGACTAACTCTGTATACATTATTCGTATACAACGCCAGGGATCCTTGGCTCGCACAAGTTTCGACTTCTGAGGGCTGCCTTTCATAAGGGGACGACAGTGGTTGCCGGAAAAATACAATTTTAAACAATTTTTTTCAAATTCTGTTGAATAATCCTCATCGTTATATGAGTTTCTATAAATTCTATCCTTCTAACGCTATGAACGATAACAACAATTCTAGTGTTTCTGGACGTTTCTGTGTAATTCTTCGATTGTTTCAAAATGTTACATGTCGTTTTGAAAATAATCCACCATGCTTTCATCGAATACCAGATTCGTAACAATACTGTAGTCATGTAGTTATTTTATAGGCATTTATTTTCTAACTTGCCGTAAGTTATATAGATAATTTTCTTATTCACGAATATTTATCTAATGTTCCATAGTATTTTCATGTTCATGTTCATTGTCCCATTACATTCATATGCACAAAATGTGCCTATTTTTGTATTTCATAACTTATGGAAAAATATTACCCTCGAACATAATCAAATTGCATGGCGCCCATAGTTCTTATTTTTTCCGTTCAAGACATCCTGACAGTAAATTGATGAAACCAAATTATGATAAATCATAATTCGATACATCTCTTGAACTACACCTAACTGACCTCATTGTTGTAGAGATTCTCCATTCAAAGCGAATAGCTAACCTCATGCAAGCATTTCTCACTGTTACAACCTTGGATTCCGATAACACATCTCCTTGGATTATTTCGAAAGTTGTGTTCTAAATTTGAAAACTTATTACAAAATATTGACACCTCACACCACATCATATAGACACATTCATACTGAGAATCTCCTACCATCAGAAAAGAGATGATTCGGTAGAAACAAAACAACACACATTCCCACGGATACGCTTTTTCAATTCGTTTTATCTCCTTCGCTTACTGAAAACATTTCATCTCAGCTTACAAATATTCCCCAAAACCCAATTCCACTTCATCGTCCCTCTATCGCAATAAGGCCCAATATTTCTAGGGAGAATATCCACCGAGTTGAATCCCCAATAAGGCTTGACAACTTCCCTCCTCATTCGGTATTTTTATGTACTCCAATATATGTGCCAATTTCCATTTAGATAGAATTTACCGACAGTGGATATTCTTTCGTTCCAGTTCTCTGAAACAACATCTGTGCACTCTTTAGAACTGTTTCACTTTTCTACACCCAACTTTTTTTCCCGGCTTTTATGCATACCAACAAGGAGTCGATAAGCCGTGCCGATTAATTTTTTTAGGATGAGAGTTGGGAGAGTAGATAAATTTTGTTAGTGGATACAGGATTTTGGTCAAAGCTTTCGAGATTGAAGTATTTTTTCTCGACGTGTTGAGAAACACCATAGGCGATTCCAGGAGAAAGGAAAGATACGATACAATATTTGTTGAGAAGTAACAACTTGTTTTTCCCTAATTTTATCAATGTTCATAAACCTGACAACCTTGCTTTGTGGCTAACAGCAGTGGGATATCGTGTACCGTATAATTCTACATTTCACCGAATGAATGAGATGGCATTATGGTTGATTTCATGAGAGAGACAGAGACATAACTGTTGACAGTAGAATTCTATGAAAATTAACGGCAGATGATTCTGTCAACTTCTACTCCTAGTGATTAGCATTCGAATTGATTGATTGGTAGCTATAGTACTTTTTCTAGCAATCTAGATCCTGTGATTTCAGTGAAGTGTAGCTATAATTTTTATTTTATAGTAAAATGTTTTAATTCCTCTTTTCAGATGTTTTTTTAGGTTGTAATGCCCAGGAAAAGTTAGGTGGCATAAAAATCAGGCCAAAATTATCGTCGTATGAATGTTTTGGTTTTTTCTGATTTGTTCTATATAATATCAATATTACTTAAAATTATTGCATTGAATAGTTCGAGAAGGAAAAATTCACGAAATCATCTCTGCAAACTTTAACTAAAAAACGTATCCACGTTCAGTGGCACACATGTTTCAGATTTAGCTGAGTCAACTTCATCTTGATCTTTTTTAAATTGTTGTATCAAAATGTGGAAATCGAAGGAAATTATATGTGTATTATGTCCGATGCCCAAGCATGATATACTATTTACAAAAATTCATATTCAATGTTTTCAGAGTAAGAAGAAGACAGTTCTAAATAGAGAGAGAAAGAGATATTTTCGTGAATGTTTCTTACTAATCATAACTACTCCTATTTGAACTAAATGGACTTCTACCATAGATTTGCGTCGGGCAGTAAACTATATCCTGCGGAAGGAAAAGTGGCACTTTCCTCCCTAGTAATACAAATAGCTATTGCCGTGATAAAGAACTATCCTATATCCTGAGGCATAATATGTCCGGAGGACTGCTCATTGCTAATATCCTATACAATAGGAAAAGTTGGGTCAAAAATCCATCAGAGAACAACTATTTTCCTGGCTAATGGCTATTGTATTGGATATTAGCAATAAGCAGTCCTCCGGACATCTTATGCCTCATGTCATAAGCTCATTGTGAACTACATATTTCTTTTTCGTGTTATACGGTCTTGACGATCGTGGTCATGGGTATTACTTGGTTGGGCTTCCGGCTCTGAGATGGCGCTCGCAGTTTGGAGTTAATCCACTGTGCGGGCGCGATCTCAGTTTCGGTCTTTAAATGGGTTTGGTTGTCGATTCATTCGTTGCAATCATTAGTTATTGACTGCTAGACCTACCCTATACTGATGAGCAACACTCCGAAATCGATATATAGGTGGTACGAATGTTTCGATGAACATTCCCATGCAACCAAGCAATTGCAGAGATAACCTTGTAGGAACTCTGCACGGAAATTTCATCAGATGTAATTCAATGTTCGTCGTGGCATTAGCCAGGAAAGTAGTTGTTTTCTGATGGATTTTCGACCCAACTTTTCCTATTGTATAGGATATTAGCAATGAGCATTCCTCCAGACATCTTATGCCTCATGTCATAAGCTCATTGTGAACTACAGATTTCTTTTTCGTGTTATACGGTCTTGACGATCGTGGTCATGGGTATTACTTGGTTGGGCTTCCGGAGCTGAGATGGCGCTCGCAGTTTGGAGTTAATCCACTGTGCGGGCGCGATCTCATTTTCGGTCTTTGAATGGGTTTGGTTGTCGATTCATTCGTTGCAGTCATTAGTTATTGACTGCTAGACCTACCCTATACTGATGTGGAGCAACACTCCGAAATCGATATATAGGTGGTACGAATGTTTCGATGAACATTCCCATGCAACCAAGCAATTGCAGAGATAACTTTGTAGGAACTCTGCACTGAAATTTCATCAGATGTAATTCAATGTTCGTCGTGGCATCAGCCAGGAAAGTAGTTGTTTTCTGATGGATTTTCGACCAAACTTTTCCTATTGTATAGGATATTAGCAATGAGCAGTCCTCCGGACATCTTATGCCTCATGTCATAAGCTCATTGTGAACTACAGATTTCTTTTTCGTATCCTATATCCGTTTTGATTGTAAAATTCAGATTGATCTAGGGGTAGAACTTTTGGAGTCCCATCAATTCATTGTGCAAAGTTTCACCCCGCATCATTTCAATGCCGACAATTTATGGCGTGGAAATTCATGTCAAATTTTTCACAATTTTTCAGCAATAAGTTGAAATTACGAAAACGAGACTACGAGTTGACCCTCGGTTTGAATAGTAATAATATATTCGTGATTCAGACTGTAAGTTACATGGAAGTATAACATCGTATAAATACAGATGGACTCAGGATTGCCATGCCTACAACATGAATTGTTTTGAAGTCACTCATTTTTGAGATGCGCAGGCTGCGAAGAAGAGAAAAGGTAGCGATAGACTGTGACTTTTCCACAACCGACAGGAGCGCACGTATTTGATAAAAATAATGATGAAAATATCAACGAGAGTGATATAATTTACATCCGATGGGACTTCGTGAGATAGAAAATCTCGCATGACAAACCTGATGTCATGCAATACATCATTGACTGAGAGAGCATCAATCCTTAAAAAATGAGGTTCACAAAGTATGCAAAGAAAAGTTATTTCATTCAAGAAATATAGCTTATCCACAGTAGTTCATATTTCTGTTGAGTAGTTACAGTTCTTTCATTCTTAAGGTTCCGTCAAACCAAAGCGGGACGCGGGAGCGGGAGCGGGAACGGAAAATGGTAACCGTGCTAATTGCTAGAAAGACAGTAAACGTAGCAAACCATATATATTTCTCTGCTTGTCTGCATTCCGGAATACGAATAATAACACCGGAATGTATTTTTACATATCCCACTATCGAATTTAGCCTCGCATTCATCCCGTTCCTGCTCCCGCTACCGCGTTCTCGCGTTGGTTTGGGGAAACCTTTATTCTTTGGAAATTTGGTTTTCCCTAAATATTTATTTTATAGATGAGTTTCCATTTTTTTTCTAAGCGCATTGATACACAAGAAGTTTTTGCCTCGTGCGATTAAATCCATGTATGCAATTTTCCTCGTGTCGATATTTTTTGAGAGCTCATGTAACATTACGCTCTTTTCTGTACGTTCATTTCCTTTGCGATTTTTTCAATTGCGCTTTTTTCCGGCCACGGTGTGTTCAGTTCAGTTCAGTTCAGTTCAGTTTATTGTGTTACTACATTGTACAATGTTAACACTCGTCAAATGTTAGGTACAATAATAAAAGATAAAGATAAAACAACTTAAATAACTAGGAGTAGAAATAAAAAGGTAGAAAAATCAACAAAAAAAATAAATCAATGTAAATAACTATGAATAAAAAATATATGACTATAGACAGAAACGTATACATACATTAATACACATTTATATATGAAAATAAAAACACATTTCACAATTGTATAATGTAGGGCAGTTGCAGGAAATTAAAATCTATAAATCATGTATCGAAGTATTTGTAAACTCTTGAATGGAGTAGAAACATTTTTTAATTAAATATTGTTTCAATTTATACTTGAATACTCTTATATTCAATGTTTTTACATCATCAGGTAGTTTGTTGAAGAAATTTGGGCCATAATAGTTTATACCTTTGTTGTGATTTTTGGAGTCGATTGGCAGAAATAGCAATATTACTTTTATTTCTTGTATTATAATCATGAAACTCACTGTTTTGTTTATAGTTATCCAAGTGCTCTTTTACATAGATCAAACATTGATATATATATACATGCTAAGTAGGGTTAGAAAATTATATTGGATATATAAGTCTTTACAATGTGTCCTTGGACCAACACCGGATATAATTCGTATTGCTTGTTTTTGCAGTGTGAAAAGGGTTTTCATGTTGGCACTGTGGCCCAAGATCAAAACTCCGTATTGTAGGTGACTATTTATGAATGCAAAATACGCCATTCTCATCATACTATGAGACACAGACATTCTCAATCGACGAAGCAAAAACAAACTAGAAGAAAGTTTTTTTGACAGATGTTCAATATGCGAATTCCATGTCAATTTGCTGTCAATATGAAAGCCTAATAATTTAACTGGCTCTGTATTTCTGCTGTTCTGTCTAGTTGATATAGTTATTTTTTGAGTTTTTTCCATATTCATTTTTAGTTTAATAGACGAAAAATATAAGTCAGCTGCTTTTTCTACATCATTAGAAAGTCCATGGACAGTATTGTTACCATATCACAGCTTATGAAAGTAGCATCATCGGCATAAAGAATAATATCAATATTTGGTAACTGGTTGTTGATATCATTAATATAAATTATAAATTATATAGGGTCTAGTATAGATCCTTGAGGGACACCATACTTGGTATTTTTATGTATTGACTGTTGCCCATATATGTCAACAAATTGCTCTCTATTACATAAGTATGAATCAATGAACTCTAAAGCTTTACCACCAATGTTGTAATAGTTCAATTTTAAATTCATTAAATAATGGTCTACACAATCGAAAGCTTTACTCAAGTCACAAAGGCTTACATCAACATAATTCCCTCTATTGCCGCTGTTACTATTTCTACGAACTTAACTAGTGCAAGCGTTGTTGATTTACCTTACCTAAAACCGAACTGTTCAGGGGACAGTAGATTGTTCATCTCAAAGTTTTTTTATTAGAGTCTCTATTATTTTTGATATTTCATTATCTCCACATATAAAGGTTTGAATACAGGTTTCAATTTAATTTTATTAGGAAATAACAGATTGATACCAACTATAACGCCTATGGTACTTACGAATGAATTCTAATATTCAGTTACACGGATTTTTGCAAACCCAACAAAATTGCACCATTATGATTCTCTGACTATCATACTGCCACTATATAACACGAATGAGTTCCAAAAACACTATTTTTAAACAAAACCAAAGTCAACTACAGAAAGCCAACTGCACATTTGGAGCTCCAGCTAGAGGACACTTAACAGCCGTATGCATAGTCAATCCCAGAGACTCGCCAGAGTTTCGCCGCTCGCTACACAAGAACTATAATGCACAGTCGAGCTACAAAAAAGTGGTACATCGCCAGCGTTTCGCCAAAATGTGACTTATCGCGTAGTTGTCACTTTTTTGGAGCTCGACTGTGCATTATAATCCTTGTGTAGCGAACGGCGAAACTCTGGCGAGTCGCTGGAATTGACTATGCATACGGATGTAAGATTTCAGAGCAACCAATGTTACCATGTTTCTGAGGAGGCTGCTGTAGCAAACTGTGTCATTCGACTCAGGAAACTATATTAGGAAATGGAATAGCGATATTTCATAATGGAAAATATTCGATTCCGAAAAAAAATTTAGTGATTCAATGTTCAAAATGGTATAATTTCTGACAGTCGGGTTTGAATCCAATTTTTGCTGGTCAGTATAATCTTCCATTCAAATTCGACTCTTGATAAACCGCCTGTTCCGGTAGAAAAACTCAAAACCTCCGAACAAAAACCTTCTCTTCCACGCAACGTGATCAGCATATATGCATTTCAAGCTGTCCCTAAAACTCTTACAAACAGGCTGAAACTTCGAAAATATGTATATTTGCCTGTATGTTTGCCGTACTATGATGATTTTCTTTCAGCGTCGAGAAGCCGTTTGGAATATTCAACAAGCGAATAGCATGAATATTCATACAATTAAGTGAAGGCAGAGGGTATGGCGGAAATGAGACTGGCCAAAGTGGCTTCAGCTTTCTCAGATAACGTCAATAATTGTTACAGCTTTTGTTGAAAAGTTCATAGGAAATTTGGTGTGGATTGAAATTTCTGGGTAAAGCAGGAATCTGTAGAATATTCATGGATTATAGTGTATTTCTTTAACTAGTACATTTACTCGTGTATATGGACGATTCAAACGATTATTTAATTCATGATGAAATAGACCAATCAGACACCACCATTTTTCGAATATATTTTGTTTAAATAAGTGATTATTTCAGAAGAGATGTTTAATCGTCATTGAATTTTCGTCCTCCATATTGGTTTTCGTTGTGTCGTTTTTGAGGAATTCTGACAATAGGGAATATGCAAGTGATTTAAATTTACTTGATTTTTTTACCTCCGATACTTTATTGTCTTGACATTACACCTACACCATTAGTTTATCATTTAGTTTGTATTCAACTCCATAAAACTTTAATCAAACAGTGCATAAAAAGCGCGCGGAATTCAAATTTTCGAAACGCATCACCATTGGTCGAAACGAAGAATGACGTCACATGGCACGTCATGCCATTTATCTTTTTCATAGAAAATTTGTTTTTATTTATATATTTGTAGTATTTTTCATTACATAGTGCGATTTTGGTCTAGTGATAATTGTAAATTATCAGAAGCAATGACTGAAAGTGGTTTTGTCAAAGCACAATCCGACAATACCTGAACTGATAAGTAGTAATAATTTATCAAATGATAGTTTTCCTTTTGTAATTTAGGTGAGGCAGGTATAAACAGAGTTATCTCCCGCTTGATATACAAAACGTTTATGCATACAAAACTTACTTCTGATCAATAAACTTCATATTAACTATCGAAATACAATGTACTCACATTGAAATGATCTTCACAACAATGTAAATATGATATTGCAGATACTTCGCCCCTTCTCATAACCTTACATCATTGTTTACGTATTTTCGCATCTCTTGGAACAGAAAAATACTTTATTTGGTGTACTTATAATTGCGTTTTGGCATTCTGGTACTAGACAATACCTATAAAATTGTTTTTTAGCATTTTCCGTTATCGTAATAGCGATTAAAACTGCAAATCCCTAACCTAATTTAACTGTCAATAGTGTCAATGGCCATAACTATAGAAAGGCTTGTTCATTGAAGACTGCTCTGGTTGATCGAGATCACTTTCACATATGTTCATCTCTCTCTAACACTTGTACTGCATTTGTCTTACTCTTTTATAAAATATCAAATTCAAGCAAGTAGAGCTATCAGAGTACGTCTCAACGAAAGACACTGAAGAAGAACAACACTGATCGCGCCATGTGACGTCATCCACAGCGCTCGAAAATGGAGGCGTTCAAATAGGTCAAATTCAATCGGTATTTTATATATTATTTTAAAAATTTATTCCAAGGCTTTCAACCGTATTTATATTTTTCACTATGTTGTAACGAAGTAAAAAATTTATTAAACAAATAAAAAAAAAATTATGCATATTCCCTATTCTTGGCAACAGTTCATGAAAAAACAATGATTTCTTAACCGTTTGAATAACCTAATATTGATTTTCATCAATGAAAACTACATCTTCGATAGGATTTCTAGACAAATATTTTGACATAAAGTTACGAGAATACGTCAGAATTCGAAATGTTCACATGCAAAAATCGCATCAAAGGCTTCTTCAATGCATTGTTGGGATGCGTAACCAATAGCTATTTATGATACTAGTTTGTAAAAAAGGACTTTTTTGTATGAACGAGAAGTTTGTTGAATGAGGCGCAGCTGAGTTCAACAAGCACGCGAGTACAAAAAAGCTCTTTACGAAAGGGTTTCATACAAAGTTTTTTCTTCGACAGTTATTATATTGCCAAATTGGAGCAACTATATCATCAATTTGAATGTTTAATGATACCTATGAATTGTCGTCGTATTATCAAATGAAGACTTTCGACTTTCACTTGACGCAAAATGCTTTTTCTAAAATGCATAAATGTACGAACAGTGTATAAAAAATTACCTTACGCTCAGTTGATGATTTTACGCACAGGTGATTTTTTTACGCACTCGTGCGAAAAAGCATTACTTTACGCACTGTTATCAGTGCGTAAAAGCTTAGTTTACGCACTGTTGTAGAAAAAGTAATATATGAACAAACATCATCAACGAAGCGTTTGGTTCTGAAACGTCTCGGATTTGGAGCTTAAGCAAAAATGAATTCACGTTTCAGTAATATTTCGTATGAAAATATCGATTTGGCAATTCACAATAGTACACCAGTCAACACTATGAAAACCCATGCTTCTGTATTGCTACAGTTTTCCCAGTTTTGTAAGAAAAAGGGGTACTCTTTCAATGAAGATACCAGAATTGTTGAATTGGCTTTAATATTGAAAGACTGGGGGTTTAATATGTGGAAGAGACGGAACGGAATATAAAGAAGGCGTGGTGAAGAAAATGTGGAATATCGTAGCAAAAAAACTGCAAGAAAGATACCACGTTCAATGTAATGTCAGTGTTGATCCATTGATATAGTTTTCAGAACCTCCAGAAATGCAACAAATGCGAAATGCAGAATTTTTCAACAACACCCAATTAAAAGAAATAAAAGCTCCTCTGCCTTAAGTGGTGAAGAACATCTGAAAAAAGTTGAGTTATGGGACGAGAATATTCTTTAGGGATTGCAAAAAACTCTACCATATAATAGCCGTTGATTTAGCGTGGAGTGGTGGCGAAGCGACTTTCTGTCTAATAAGTTACTTTAAAGAAAAAGTCGACCATAAAGGAAATTTTACAGGTAAAATATTGGAAAGCATTTCTGTCCAGAAATATAATTCTTTCCTTGTTGTAGGTATAGTAGAATACAACCACATATTCACTAAAACTGCACAAGAAGGCGATAAAAAGCTCACGGACAGCAAATGGTGCCCTGTAAGATTATTTAAAAAGCTTCTCAGCAAAAGAGGCAAAAATATCAAATCGGATAGGTTATTCTTAACCCCGAATCCTTTTTTGAAAAGACCCGAATCTACTACCTGGTACAAAAATTGCCCGATAGGAATAAATCAAATATCGAAATAGACCCGAGAAGCAGCACAGACAATCGGAATCAAGAAAGCAAAAATAACTCACCATTCTAACTGATCAACAGCAGTTAGTAAGCTATCTCAAAGTGGAGTTCAAGAACAGCAACTAATCAAAATCACAGGACATAACAGCACATCTTCTATCAAACCACCATATCTTCAAATTGATCCCACTCATCATCTGGATAAGATTAACAAAATGAGAAACATGTATGATATCAAAACAACCGGTCTATCAACAACTGCCAACAATCTGCCAGCCTCTTTTCCAGCTTCATCTGCGCAATCATCTTCCTCAAATACTGATGTCTGATATAAATATTGAAAAACAGACATTTGTGACCTACACAAATTGAAATTTTTATAACAACTGTACGGATACAAAATGAAAATAATAATTTTCTCATTGTACTTATAATAAAGAAATTGTTAGAAAATGTCGGTGTTCATTATTAATAAATTTCTTTGGTGTTTGGTTTCAATCTACCTATTTCAAGAAATAATCTTGTCGTATCAAATTATTTTTTGCATGATTGTGCTCTTTGATAAATAATTTCATGCACAATAATTTCAAAATGAATCCCCTCGACCGCTTCGCGGTTTTGGGATTTTATAAAATTATTGTGATATTTTATACATAATATCTCCTGATCTAATCCCAATAGATTTATTTTTTTTGGGGATACCTCAAGTCAAAAGCTCACGTTGACAGACATAATATGACAATATTATGAATGAAATATCTTTTATTTCTCGAAAACACGGTCAAGTAACATAAAAAAATATGACATCCATACACAAAATAATGATGCGTTCGTTTGGAAGGTATCATCAAAATAGGGTGATGCCATTTGTAAAAAAATTATAATGACATCATAACTCGAACAGCGATCAAAAATTTGGGTAGACAAAAAAAATACGCAACTGAAAAAGAAAATCGATGTGATTGAGGTTTTTTTTTCCCAATGGCCATATCAAGCTTACAACAAATTTTTTCCAACCTTCACGTGCTCACTGTATACCCGAGCCAGGATCGGTGCAAGATCCCCTATACAATTTTTATTGCAAAAATTAAATTATCAGTTTTTTTATGGGGAATATGGAAACTATGAGTTCAGAAAGGATTTTATAATAGCTATAGATTCAAATAGTAATTCAATTTCCAGAAATTTGATTGATGATATTTGCGTTGGAGGTATTGAGGCTTTCCAAGAATTCTTCAGGGGATATGGTAATTATGTAGATGATTTACAATAAATTGTACAAAATCACTCAAAACAAATGGAAAAACATCATGCATGGAATGAATTAGCAACTTCAGTTTAATTTCCAGAATTCTCGAGTCCTTGAAGAGCCCCATTCCAAATCTGATTCTCAAGTTCATAGATCTCATATTATCTTTTCTCTGAACCAAAATGAATGTGTCTATTGCAGTAGAGACTATACTGTTTATACATGCAATTACTTCTCAAAATTAGTATTGACGAAAGCTGGCCAAAGGTAAGACTTTTGAAACTGTGTTCTAACTGCTTACGAATTGGACATTCCAGGAACTCATACAATTCTGGTACTTGTAGAAGAAGCAGACGTTAACAGAACATATTATTACATTTTGGTAAAACAAATGTTGATTCTGATGTGACAATCAGAATTAGAAATCACAGCCTGGTTCTCATTATGAAACACAATTATTCGCAATTTTCTTCTGAAGCAGTAGAGCTGATAAATACAAAATCAAATCCTAAAGAACAACCTTGTATTTCTTCTTAAGTATACAATATTTATGAGTTATTTCAATCCTCAGTGATGTTGTCAACTGTAACTTTCAAAGTGAGAGTCAATTATGGAAACTTTCCACATTGATGAGCACTTCTGGACTATTGAGCACAGATACTAAACTTGACATACTTATGGTTGCAATAATGAAAGTTGCCAATAACGTCACCAATCAACCAATGACACCAAAAAATATTTGAATTCTCAGAAACGTGACGAGTAAAATACCTTTCAACTTTCATCGCTACTTTTTTCAACTCCCATATTATCTGAGAAATTTGGGCAAATCCATATATTCTTTACAGTCCTAATTTTTGTTTCATTGTAATGAATGAAATATAGAAAAATTGGATTTTTCTTCAGGTTAGATCAAATACCGAAACAAACATTGGTGATCAAAGTAATAACCATTGGTAAAATCATTTAAATGTATGTTAAAACTTCAAAATGGTCGAATTTTTATTTTCACGCACTAATGTTGAAATAAGCGCTTTCAAAACTGAAATGCGTGCGGGAAAGTGGGTAAAAACGCAGAAAGAAGGAATGAAATACAAATCAGAATAGCAACGTTATACAGGATGATCAAAATTTATAACTATCAAGGAAATATGAACATATGTATTCGACTGCAGTTTCTGTAGCATCGAAAATCAAATTATAGGGTTGACCTAAGCTTTGACATCAATAGTGTCGAAAGTAGTAGTGGTGAAAACACATCAGTTACAGTCTTTGGACCCAATACTGGGAAGAGAAAATGATTAACAAATTGTTGACACTTTGTATATCATGTTATGGTCGACAACATGCTATCAGCGGAAATTCATAGTATAAGGGCTTTTTTTAGAATCCTGCAAACTTTTGATACCGTTCTACTCAAATGTGCCAAAAAATTTATCGAACAATGTCAATTCTGAATTTTCTGTATTTTTATGAAGCGATTCTGGAAAAATCAGCCAGGTGGTCAGAATTCACCTAATGCAAAAAGTACAAAATAAAATAGCTCTTCGAAAACAAGCTTTACCCTCCCGTGCTTTCTTGCTCGCACAAGCTCTGCTCTTGAGGAATTTTCTCCGATATCGTGGGAGAATCATCAAAACATATTTTACGAAAACAAATTTCAAAACAAAATTATGAACAGTTGAAAAAAGCAAAAAAAAAAAATATTTATTGCATGGAAAAAAATTAAGAATTGAAAATTCAAATTTTTTCTAAAAAGCTTGAGGTGTGAAACGTCTATGAAAATCATTTGAAAAAGATGTGACGAAATATAAGAGGATCAGGACTGGTAATGGAAAATTTAAAAAAAAACAAAAAATCTGAACGAAAATAAAATGATCATGGACGGCTTCTGGAAATTTTACCAAAACAAACAGACGTCACAGAAAAAATGCATACTGTTACCTTATCATGATGAAACGTTAAATTATGATCGGAATGATTCAGATTCGAGACGCTGTTAGATTGCCCTTCGCCACAGAACACTTCTATTTCGGATATATTCCTAAAGATTCCGGTTCAGTGTGAACAATAGCACTGGCTGACGTGATTCTTAATATTGTCTTCATCAAATAGTCTACAGCAGGAGAAGTGAGAATTGAACTGAGAGAAAGTTTGAAGAGAGTGAGTATGAGATTAGGTACGCAGAGGACGCAGTGTACCTATTTGAGTTGATCATTTGAAAATAATTTGTTCGTGTTTTCATAAACACGAATCACAGTTGCATAATAGTTTTCCCCTTTCAGACAATATTTCAGAATATGAGTTCAGCATGAAAGTGTTGCCAAAAGTTGGTAATCCAGACTAGCATCAGATTATCTCGAGATGGAGTTAAATACATCCATTGTTTCCAAAAATTCCAACACAATTATAATTTTTGTTTCAATTTATAGTTTTTGCACATTGATTAGGCAAATTCCTGAAAATTTTCAGTTGCTAATTTCTTTCTCGTAACGTTGATTCACCTGGAACATTCATTTGTTGTGTACCCCTCATGTTTTCATTTATTTCGTGCGAAGTTATTGTTCTTAAATATTCATAATCCCGAACAAGAGTGCAAGAAAACCTCATTCAACTTTCATATATGACGTCACGATAGAGGGTGGATGAATGGAGGTTACCGAATTATATATACACGCAAAAACAAACTGCAAATACCGGATGTCATATTATTATGCTAAAGAAAACTTGGTGAATTCATCCAAAGTGGTACGAATATGAATCAATCTGAAGTTGTTATTGTTGTAAATGAAAACAGTACCGAAGCACTTTTTGCCTCGATACATTTAGCTATATCGGTAAAACATCATTTCAATATATTGGTAGAATATTCAAAGTTGATTTTTTCTATAATATGAATAGGATGTTCAAAAAATCAAATATGGAATCATCTGTGACTAAATTAGTAGCCAAAGATAACCTCCTGAAAGGCATTCATGTTTTAAATAGAATCAGAATCGGAAAATAAAAAAAAACAGTACTCCTTTGTAAATTGAAAATATCTACAGTAAGGATTGAGTTATTTTTTTTGTTATATCTAACAGAAAACATTCTTTTCCAAAGCCAAGGTCACTCTGGACATGAAGAACATCTTATAGGAATTTTTGACCATGAAGATGATGAGGTTAGCTCAATCTCTAATGTTTCAGTAGTAATGACAATTATAGGCGCCATCTTGGTTCATTTTATGGACCTAAAAGGGATCGTGAACCACCTTCTTGTGAATGTCTATTCATGAACGATACAAATTCTGTATTTGAGAAGATTCTTATAAGACTTCTATAATTGGTACTAAGTTTGGATTTTCAGGGACGTTGGTGTGTGACATTTCGTTTTCACCGTGCTTATTACCTTTTCAGAATGTTCAGTGTCAAATCATGTGATTGTCAGGTTGAAAAAAATTCATCTACATGTCTATCAATTGACAAATTCTAAGCCATTCTCATCTTCCAAGTAGCTGACCTTGATTATCCTAGATGCTGCTTGAATTTTCACTGAGTGCACATTTCTTCTCGATGGAACTATAGAAATTCCAACGTTTATCTTGAAAGAGATACCAAGTATATCAGAAAATCAATGGAATTTTGGGATATCATATTATTGGTCCATAATATATTGATGTAAATTGAACCAGACCGGATAACTTTTGATGGTTGAAGATTCAATAATCCTACATTAAACATGGGTCTACCCAATATCCATGTGCGTTTTCTATGAATATTTCTACCAACAAGGTGGTGCTCCAGCGTGTACCAAAAATTATGTAGGTCGCCAAAAATGGAGTAGATAACTCTTATTTCACAAATACATAAAGAAATTATTGAGAAATTTTCATTGCTATATCTTGAACCTTCAGAATCAGATCACCATCAAAATACTATAGTGTTTAGAATTCGTGCAACAACGTAAATGAAAAATCAATCATGAAAGAATCAAAAACTACTATGAATTTATGAGAATACGCCAATATTTCAATATCCAGTGGGATGTAAATAGAAAAAATGATCAATCAATTAAATAAATAAATTGCTTTGATTTTCAAAATATAAATAGCTATAATTGTTGTTAAACTTGTTTGTTCCGTAGCTCATCATGACAGATATATTCCCATAATTTTTTTTTTGGATTTTTCAAAAATAAAGGTAATTCATTTTCTTGATAACTATTTGAAATAAAAAAAAAAATCACAAACCAAGTTCTTTTATACATATCTTTTCGATCACCTATGATGAGTTTCTCGATAATCACCAACTTACATAACGAATAATTGTTTTGAGAATTCGACATTAGAAAACTTTTCCATTCGCTTTTTCATAGATTTTGAGACTTGCTGTATGAGTGACAGATAACTTGGATGCATTTTAATCCAGGTGGAAGGACTTGTCGACGGGGTCTGACAGAGTGCCCAGCTTGGGGGCCGGATCTAACACCACTCGACGATTTTCTAAAGGAATTTGTCTAATTGGTAGAATTTGATAGTCTGAATGAGCATCACCAACGACTCGTCGAAGTTTGTCCGGAATCAGTTTCTGAAATCTTACACAATGTGTTGCGAACAGAGCAGCAGATTTTTTTTCTTTCAATTTAATTGGTAAACTTGTACTAAATTTGAGCAATAATCGTAAGGAGTTGAATAGTGTCGAATGGAGACTATGACGGTAATATGAGACAAGATCGTGATCTGTCCAGTTCTTCAACCATAATAATGAAAAAAATAAATAAACAAAAACGAATTTTCAGATGAAAGTATCATCGAGAAGATGGGCAACATACAGACTTTACCAAGCGGCCATTAGCCTACTGCAGGCATATGTGATGAGAGGCAGCAGCATGCTGAAGGGCATAATAGCTCACAACATTCTAGGAATACCCTCAGACATCAAGCATTAAACTATCAACCTTCACACGTCCTACACTGTGGTATTTCCCGAAAGAGGAGACTGGGTCCGGAATGAAACCAACCTATGTTGGGCAAATGAACGTTGGATTACCGATGGTTCCAAAACTCTGGAAGGAGTCGGAGCCGGAAACGCTCAATCAGTATTGGTAAACTAGCTACGGTATTTCAGGCAGAGGTATATGCCAATGAAATGTGTGCCAGGGAGCTGGAAAATTGACACCACAGTCAAGCAGCACTGAAAGCGTTTGAATCCAACTGCTCTAAATCTAGGGCAGTATGGAACTGAGACACCTCAAACCGACTGGCGTAATGCAACAACGTCAGGATATCAGGTCACACAGGCCTAGAAGGAAACAAAATAGCGGACGCCCTAGTAAAAGATGGGGCCGAAACAACGTTCACTGGACCAGAACCGGTAATCGGTTTAGCATATTGGCATTTCATGCTAAGCGATACGCACTCTGGTGGCTTTAATGTAAACTAGTTTTTGCGACATTGTTTTCTAACTAAACTTTCGTATCGTCTGTTTACCATTGATTTTTATGAATATAGAGCATTTCTTTGAACCGTTTTTATTTCATCTTACTTTAGTGTTGAGAAATTGCCTTTTCACAGGTAAAGCGAGCCTTCCGGTCTTATAATGGCGTCTTACAATGGTTATTGTTCTGTGCCATATTGCAATTCCTAGGCCAAAAGATATTAACTTTTCAAAGATATCCCGAGGAAAATGACCCAAAGGTTTGAAATTTTAAAAGCCTGGATATTAAAGGTTCGGATTGGCAAACCAATAAGCAAATTTATGAAAGTGTGTTCGCTCTATTTTAAGCAAGAAGATTATATTAACAAAGGTAGGTAGGCATCTTGTTTTTATTTACTTATTTACATTTGCATAATTTTAATATAACCGTCTATAATTCTGAGTTCTCCACTCGATGAGGCTCGGATTGCAGAGCGCTTGTCTGGAGACAGAGGGCACACACTTTTGTCACTGAAGTGTTCCATTTGTTTTTTCCATATAATATTATATGGTCTGCATTGAGGACTTCTTCACCTTCTTCTACACACCGAGAACTTCCGGTCCCTTCAACATACCTCAGAAATTCCAATAAAATTAATTTTAATTGGGCCATTTGTCTTTGTTTGTAACAAGACGATTGAAGTATTTTATCACTAGCTTTTTTCTGACAAGGTACTTATTAACACCTTAACACTAATCCTTATACCAATAATCATTTATTTAAATGAACATTATTAAAAGGTAAATGTCATCGAAATCACAGTTTTAACAATGTTTAAAGGGCCTAAACCACGCTTCAAATACTCAATACACGAAATAAACAAAGTAAGCAATGAAATCTATATGGAAGAAAAAGTAAGGTTATAAATCAATTTCGTAGAAAGTACTTCATCCTCCGCCGCCTGTAGCGCTACAATCTTAATTTGAAATCCCAATAGCACTGCCAAAAATGTCATAACAGCTTGTTATGTTTCGCCGAGAAATGAAGAAAAATTAAACTTTGAAGAATTATTTGGCGAGACTATATCTGGAGGGAATACTCCGATAGGCTCCGTCCACCGCTGCTTTGCTTCGGCATTGGCCGGAGCAAATGTCGACTTTTCCTATTTAGGAACCCGAGTTGACTTGTTTAATAAGTCTCTCGGGAGCTTCCGAGGAGGTATGTTGTATACCTGGTGAGTGCACCCTACCCGGGTGGCTCACACGACTTTTGCGAGGTTATTTTTGGTACTTGAGTAAGTAACCAGACCGAGCTTCGAGCTAAACCCATAGTAGATAGTTCATTTTCGGCGAGTAATGGATTCTTCGGCCTGTCCTGCTTGTATTGGTTTAGGAATTCGTTGGGAACACCAACACAATAATGAAAGAATTCGGATTTCGTAAAAACTTCGCTACGAGTTATTTTTTTTTGTTTTTACGAAACTCCCAGGTTTTCTGGAGAAAACCCCTCAAAAACAGAGCTTGTGCAAGCAAGGGAGATCCGGGACCTACAGTTTAAATAAAAGTGGAATCCGAACCACTTCAGCTCAGTGACACACGACCGGGGATCGAACCCGGACTGTCTGGGTGGAAGCCAAACGCTCTAACACCTCGACCACTTCGCTGTCGTCCAAGTTCTTCTTAGAACTAACGGCGCATTGTGTTGCTGTCACCATCCAACTATAGTCGGAATCCAGGGATAATCCGAGACTGCAAAAGAGGAACAAAAACAAATTTTGCTTCAATGCCGGCGCTTCGAGGTTAAAGACTGAGCTAGTCGGAAGAAGGAATGGATACCCCTTCATTATTTCCGGAACCCGAGCGTCGGCAGATGTTGACAAGCTTGGGTAGACAATAAAAGGAACGAGTAGTGGCGAAGTCTACCAGACCTAGCCCATTTCAAAGTATTTATTGCGTGTACAAGGAAAAAACAGGACTCCGACAAACTGCTAGAAGTCAGTAAAGCGAATCTTAGAATTATAGAAGGTTTGCTTACTGGCCACTGCAAACTCGAACATCACATGAATAAAATCGGACTTGCACAAGATGCAGAGTACCGGCTATGCATGGAGGATGATGAAACGGCAAAACACATTCTGTGTTCATGTCCTGCAGCGGCCAGAACAAGATTCTCAATATTTGGCAATACGGCAGTACGGCCAGAACACCTTGTGAATTGTTCCCCCAATACATTCCTTAATTTCGTTAAGAGATTGGATATACTGGGTGAAATATAACCATAGGGTGAGCCACAATAGGCAATTACCGCAGTGGAAGGACTGATACGGACATACTCACGTTCAAACCGTACCTAACTTAACCATCATTTAGAATCTGATACAGTATAGATTTGAAAGTGTCAAGGATAACAAATTATCTGAGGGTAGAACAGGAATAGCCTTCTTGACTGCAATTCCTACAGATTCATAATGATTGACGGACCCTTCAGAAAAAAAAGCGTCAATTGGTGGTACGAGAATCACTAGGAGAAATTGTTGAGTCGAGGAATGATGTTTATCTCTTATTTTCCCCGTGCCTTTGAAGTTCTAAAGTTATATATTATTTCAGTAACATGCACGAATTGTTTCAGACGAAAGATCGAATATACTTTGTCAGTACTGAACAAAAGTCAATGATCGAGCATTCAAATATATAATACATGAATCCTCTCTCATTGTGAAAGGCGTCCTAGAAAAAGAAAAACTTTTCAGACGAGTATAATGAATTATTACTAACTTATATACATATTACATCGAAATCGTTGAATTTTTATGATCATAGACGCCCAGTTCTCCATAGTTTTTCACAAAAAATATTCGAGTAGGTAAATGTAGTCATTACAGTTGGAAGTCATCCAAACCCACTTCGATGAATTATTACGTATTTTTATACATATTACATCAATACGGTTGAATTTTTATGATCGCAGATGCCCAGTTCTCCATAGTTTTTAAGGAGAAAAAAATTCAAGTACATGAATATAGTCATTCCAGTTGGAAATCATCCAAACCCACTTTCCCATTCATTTCCCATAGAATTGAATATTGTATTCATCCTGCAAGAACATCTATGATAGTAACAAAAAAATATACGATATTCTCTTATTCGCTAAAACAAGGTAGGTAATTGTTGCAGTTGAATTCTTCCAGTACGCCACTGCTAGCAAGTGTCATACCAATGAAGTTGCACTGAAGAGCATTTTTGAACGCAAGAAACTTAATGCAGATAGTTGCTTCGCATACCCAAAAATACAATTCAAGTTTATAAGAGTTGACGAATTTATTGCGAGTCGAAACCCATCACAATAGAAAATAATGTTTGGAATGATATTTTCGTGTATGGCAGTCATAAACTCATTCTTCCTCTGAAGAGAGATTTATACTTTTTATGGTCCTTTTATAACCTCGGATAAATTAGTAAAAATAGCACAAATTGATAAAGTTTCTCCGAACTCAAAATGCGGAAATACGTAGTCGATCCAACAACGGAATCGAATCGATATGTCATATGTAAATATACAGGGTAGACCATCGAAAACCTGACTTAGGGGTTTTGGGTACCTACTTATATCGTAGATTTGGAAAAACGCTCGGGCAGGTCGATTTTAGTTCCGAGGAGGACATTGTGCCCTTCTACATGCAGCACCGTCACGTCAACCCTCGAGCAGTGGGGTGATCAACCCTTGAAATTTGAATAGGGCATAGGAGTCGTATGGCACATAGTTTGAAAGCCCGTTGAATTCTCGAAACAACGGTCGACAGATTTTCTAACGGAAATGAGACATAATCAAGTTGAGAGTAAAATTCACTCGAATTATTGTATGCGTACCTCCAACTTCCATGCAATGATACAGATTTTGTTGAAAACGTTCTCGTACATTTTGGAGCATGTCTGGAGTGATTTGGCGACATTCTTCGAATGTCGCCAATTCGTTGCCATGAATCTGCTATTGAAGCTGGTGGTGCAGCATGAATTCTGCTTTTCAAATCACCTCACAGAAAGAAATTTAAGGTAGACAGGTCTGGTGATCGTGGGGGCCATTCAATAGAAACTCGCCTACCAATCCAATGACTAGGGAAGTGTTGATCTGAATATCGCCGAACAGGCATAGCATAATGCGGAGGAGCACCATCCTATTGAAATATCAACTGATCTTCCAGATAATGATAGTCATTTCCAATAGTGTTCGTTAACATTGGTTCAATTGTGTCTTTAAGCAGTTACATACCGATACATTTTCCCTTTTAGAATGCCTTCTGAGAAGAAAGGCACACGATACGATCCCCAAAAATACTAGCCCAAACGTTTAATTTTTGGAGATATTGCATATGTACCTCATGAAATATATGGGGATTAGAATCAGCCCACTATCGACAATTCTGGCGATTAACTATACCGCTTAGAAAAACCACCGAAACAAATGTTGAACAGACACTGAGGATTTGCAATCGCCTGCTCACTTAGTACCTCACAGAATTGTACAGGCTCATCAAAATCATCTTCATTCAGTTCAGTAAGGATGGAATTTATGTAGTTTTAAAATACGCTGAATGCTAGAGAGAGAGAATATACTTTATTGTCATAAGAAAATATCTTGTTGACAAAGTTTCATTTCACCTATGAAGTCAGGTATATATATATATATATATATATATATATATATATATATATATATATATATATATATATATATATATATATATATATATATATATAAAAGTATATGTCGTAAAAAATATATTTAAAATATACAATTTCACTTAATAATTAGAAGTCAGTTGTATATATATAAAAACATATAAGTCGAACAAAAATACGTGTAAAATAAATAAGTCTGACTCAATCAAGTCATATAAATAAACGAAATATAAGTTGTACAAACATACTCTACCACATCTCAGAATAGTATTCCTCCAAACTATAGTAAGCTCCATCAAGTAATGCTTCTTTAACAGACTTTCGATATTTATTGAAAGAGTTAATAGTCTTCAGGCGTAAGGGTAGATGGTTATATATTTTTATGCCTGGTCAGGGTCGAGGAAGGTATAGGTAGAGGTAGATTGAGATTATATGTCCTACGTGTTCTGTGATATAACTGGGGATTATCTAGGTTATCACGATTTTTAAAGACTAAGCACGCGCTTTCTAGTACTAATAAAGAAGGTAGAGTGAGTATTCTCTGAGAGACGAAGAGCGGCCTGCATGAATGCTTGGGAGATACCTTACATATATATCGTAATGCCCTCTTCTGTAAAATGAAAATGCTATTGAACCTCTGTTGGCTGCACACGCCCCAGAAAGCAATACCGTATCTGAGATGGGACTCTATGAGAGCGTGATACACTGTTTTAGCTGTTTCTGAACCAATCTCACTTGTAGCCATTTTTACGGCATAACAACCCGAGGACAGTTTTTTAGTTCTTGAGATACCGGAAACAGTTGCTAGCTGACTTGTACACAACGTATGGTCAACCTCAACATGACCCAAAATTGCCACTGTTGTCGCCTCATTCGTTACTGTCGGTTCGATTTGCCGTTTTTTATTTGCTACCGATCCCGTTTCTCAAAATTTTGATACTGATTCAGACACATACTGCCGCATTGTTGATTGAACCATTCAGCAACCCTTTTCGCACATCCATTGTTTTCATAATACAGTTCAGCAACCCTTTTCCACTGTTTCGTTTGAATTTGAACGTACGATACCACACATGAATGAAACTCACTTGTAGAACACACGTGAAAAACAGAAACTGCATGCTCTATCTGTTTGTTCTATTTTATCAAAATATTTTCATGGGTCCCGTGAAAAAAACTGGGCAAGAACATTCACAGTTCACGTAGCAAATAAATGATCGATTACAATAACTTGCAAATGAGTTTTTCAGAGACGTACAAGTAAGCTCTTAACTATCGTACAGGTTTATTCCTGAATTTATTTTTTCCCAAACGTTTCATCCCAACTTCAGAATTGGGACGCCGTTGGATAGATAACTTAACGGGCTTTCAAATGATGTGCCACTCCGCCATTATTCCCTATTCAAATTTTAGGGGTTGTCCCCCCCACCAGCTCGAGTGTTGCAGTGACGGTAGTGCATGTAGGAGAACAAAATGTCCCCCTCGAAACTAAAATCGACTTCTCCGAGGGTTTTTCCACATCTGTGATATTATCACCCAAAAACCCCGATGACAAGTTTTCGATAGACCACCCTGTATATTTGTTACTAGGGTTAGTGGCGATGAGAGTATTCGAGTCATTCGAAAGAATATGGGAGTTTTTCGGAAATTTTTCTTACAAGCTAAATATTCGAGAACGATATAATATGTTAATGGGTATGTACGGGGTTGTCCTCTCAAGCTATCATTTATGAAAGTCCAGTTATTAGAGTTGTCACAAAAAACAGTTCATCCGTACCCAAAAATCCTTCACGGCGACTATGTCAAAAGGCGTGGCAAAAAACTATTAAGGGGGGAGCAAGTAAGTCGGGCTTATTTGGAAAATCCATAAAAAGTCACTTGCAATGTAGTTTCCGAACCAGTGCCTCGGATCCCGAACCAAGCAATTTTGTAATTATTCATGTCAAGTCAGATCACTAGTTTGCTGCCGTGTAGAAACGTGTTTTGATATCCATATGTGTTGAGCTGAGAATTTTTCAGTACATCCTTGTGATGCAAGTGTGCTCCATTTCATTGTTAGCACTTTCTACAGCTAGCAGATTAATTTCTTTCAACACTGAATATTTGGGAACAAGAGAACATTTCTATCATATTTTTTGGGTAAACTGATTTATCGTATTCATTCTAAATATATAGGTATTCATTCTATAAACATTTTCTTTTGATTTGAAACTTTCACTTCAACCAGGAACCTATTTTTTTAAACGAATGTCTTCTGCACAATGATAATGAAATATTTGGGCTTGAACTTCCCACTCTATAATTCGGCTACCTAAGAAGTCAAGACTAATTAGTATCCAATTTCTGTAGGCAGCGTCAAATACCATGTAGCCTTTTGATATTTGGAGTTGTTTGTAATCAAACAAAAATCCCCCAGTTAGTGCTCCTCTTGATTTAATTAACTCGATTTCGCGCAAAAACGAATTTCGCTACACAAATATTTCTCGTATCTATTTGAACACTGTACGAATCCGGGGTATGACAAACAAAGAAGTTTCTAGACATATTGTCTTGTTAATACAATATCGTTGAGTGGAAGTTGTTTGATGTTAGAAGGAGAAAGAACCCCATAAGTGATACAGTGCGATAACGTTTTCTATTGGTTTCATTGAAAATATGAACAGGATGTTCATAAAGTCATTTGTTGAATCATCTGCTACTGAAAGTTGGAATTTAGTCGCTATCTTCCATCGTACAAGATAACCACTCTTGGAAGGGATTCATGTTTTAAAGAGAAACATTCTCAATTGTAAATTGAATCAATACATGACTCCTCCGGAAATGGAAAAACCCTACGATATAATTGAAGGTCCTTTTTTGTAATATCTAACAGAAAACAACTACCACTTCCCCGGCTAAAACCACGCTGGACATTGAACTACATCTGATTGAGAAAAACCCTATAAAACTTGAGAGAAAAAAAAATCTGAAAGTGAAAACTTGCATTTTCATTCAGATAGTTGATTATTTATGAAATGTCCAGTTTCCATTGGAGATTCTTATCTATGAATGAGATAAAGGAAAATGTTACTAAGAAGTATCACTCACAGAAAATCGTTCATTCCAGTGATGCGTGAATTGCATCTCTTTCGCTAGGCCTCCAATACATTTTGGTCGACAAAAATCTATTTTACTCTTCTAAGATCATCAGGAAGGTCGGAACGATTGGAAAACATACTCTTCAGAAGCAATTTCACACTGTAATGAGGAATTTTTGGACTATTTCTAGTGCAATGAAACTTTTAAAATGTTTTTCTGACATAAAACCTGTCATGGGTATGGCATGTTGATTTCATTGAAAATATGAACAGGATATCCATAATAAAGTCAGTTGTGGAATCATCTGCGACTGAAAGTTGGAATTTAGTCGCTATTTTCCATCGTATATGATAACCTCTCTTGGAAGGGATTCATGTTTTAAAGAGAAACATTCTCAATTGAAAATTGAATCAATACATGACTCCTCTGGAAATGGAAAAACCCTACGATAAAATTGAAGTTACTTTTTTATAATATCTAACAGTGGTAACTTCAATTTTATCGTAGGGTTTTTCCATTTCCAGAGGAGTCATGTATTGATTCAATTTTCAATTGAGAATGTTTCTCTTTAAAACATGAATCCCTTCCAAGAGAGGTGTTATCTTGTACGATGGAAAATAGCGACTAAATTCCAACTTTCAGTCGCAGATGATTCCACAACTAACTTTATGAACATCCTGTTTATATTTTCAATGAAATCAACATGCCAAACCCATGACAGGTTTTATGTCAGAAAAATATTTTCAAAGTTTCACACCACAAGAAATAGTCCAACAATTCCTCATTACAGTGTGAAATTGCTTCTGAAGAGTATGTTTTCCAATTCTTCCGACCTCCCTGATGATCTTAGAAGAGTGAAATAGATTTCTGTCGACCAAAATGTATTGGAGGCCTAGCGAAAGAGATGCAATTATTCACGCATCAATGGAATGAGCGATGTTCTGTGAGTGATACTTCTGAATAACATTCTCCCTTATCTCATTCATAGATAAGAATCTCCAATGAAAACTGGATATTTCATAAATAATCAGCTATCTGAATGCAAATTTTCACTTTCAGATTTTTTTCTCTCTAGTTATATAGGGTCTTTCTCAATATCTCACAGATGTAGTTCAATGTCCAGCGTGGTTTAAGTCGGGGAAGTAGTTGTTTTCTGTTAGATATTACAAAAAAGTTACTTCAATTTTATCGTAGGGTTTTTCCATTTCCAGAGGCGTCATGTATTGATTCAATTTTCAATTGAGAACGTTTCTCTTTAAAACGTTTTCTATTGGCCTCAACACAGTGTTTTGAACTTTTGTTTTCAATCTAAAGGGTTTCTGCTATAACTTTTTTGTTTCTGAAGATAATCAATGGAATGAAATTTGGTGTATCTGTATAAGACAACTAACTCAGCTTCAAGGAATTTCAGGTTTCCGCAGAAGTGACATGAACTTCCGATTTTTGAATGGGACAGCCGGTATATTTTAACTTTTTTTGTCTCCATATAACACACTAACTACAACCATGTGTCACTCCGTTATCGCAGTATTAGAGTGTTCTAAGTCCATTTTTCAACATTTCGGAGGTAGGCACGTCATTTTTCTTCTAAAAATTAGCCTGATCTATATCCAGTGAAATACTTGTATATTTCGCACCAGGAAAATATATATTTCATTAAATTTGTGCTATATCCACTGCAGTATTCAGTATTTGAAGTATTAGAATCAACTATATCCACTATGAATCCATATCCTAAGATTACCACATTTGCGCAGAATTAGGATATGCTATGTACATTTATCAAAATGAAAACATGATCGACTGGAAATTATGTTATTCAATATCCATTGTTTTGTCAGGTGATGAGCAGAACATTGTTTTCTCCCAATTATGTATTAATAATCAAGTATTTATTGAGAATAATACATAGATCTAAAAATTAATATGAAAATACAAAAGCGTTTCAAATACCTATAAAATAATATCAAGATGAAAATCTTAATTGAATTCCGGGACACGATGGCTGCTTCAGTTGGAAACCCAAAGAGACCTAACTAACAAAAAGGGTTTAATAAGCTTTAGCCAATCAGAATCTTGTAGCACCAATGCGTCATAGTGACGTACTTGGATATGAGTACAGAGTCGAACTGGAATCAAGCAACAAAACTGTCAGCAGTAACTCTCATATACCAAGAGCTAGTCCGTCACTGTCTATAGAGAACGGCGGCCATGACAAGTCCAACTACGTCACATTTCGTCACAAATGTTCTTTCATCTCTTTCTATCAGTGTCCCCATTGTCTTATGGGGATTAGACTCTCCTGTTAAATAATGTTTAGTCTTCTTGGTAAAATCCCATAACACCATCAGAATTCAGATTATCAACTCTCTCATAGAAAAGGGCAAATGCTCCCTGGGAGATGAGAGAATCAATTCCATCCAAAGTATTGCAGATGACAACTGCAGACTAAAAATTTTCAGGCTAAGGCAGAAACTCTCAACTGTAATAAAATACCCTTCACGAAGGTGAAACACATCATTAACAATGATGAATGTACTCTAAGTATAAAATGAAGAGAAGCGTTAGAAGGGAATTTCACTGAAATAAAATTGAATCATAATCTGAAGAAAGTTACAAACCAAGATTCCCGTAAATGGGTATTTCCAGTAATTATTCCAGCAGTGAATTTGATTCCAAAAATTTCAGATCTGAGAAGGAAACAGTAACAGAAATGTTACTGTATCTTTCAGAAGAGGAAAGACTCTTCTGCTAATACAAGAAATGATAAATCTATCGAGAACGAAAAAATTATCAGAAATAAGAGGAAAATAAGCACGCGGAAAATTTCGAAAGGAAACGAGAACAAGAATTTAATAAGGAAAAGAGGAAAGATGTCAGTGAAAGAATTCATAGCAATTTAAAATGAGGAATTTCAGTAGGACTTGAACTGAACTCTAAATGCATTGTTTATTTCATCTACTTTTATAAGTTTGATCTCATGTTTTGTCCATTGAAATCAATAAAAAACTTCGAAATATTATTTTGTTCCAAATCTTCAATTCTTGTTCTATATCCCACCAATTTCCAGGAATGGCAGCAAATTGGTTAGCTTGTTCCATATCCAAAAAGATTTCTTAACATTATCCGAATTGTATTTCTGATTGAGAAATGGTGAGTTCTGAAACAGGATCTAATATTCTTTGTCATTAATCAACTCCAATCAGAATTCAACCGATATCATGATTTCTAAACTTCTTTTGCCCTTTTCTCAGTTTTGATGGACATAGAACACATAGAACACATAGAACACATATAACACATAGAACACATAGAACACATAGAACACATAGAACACATAGAACACATTAATACTACGGTGATGACTCGCCACTTTCTGTAACCGAATTCAATTTTGATTTTGAATTTATTTCTTATTCGAGAGGGCTATGGATATCTTCAAATCACCAATTTCAATAAAAATTTTTAATAATACATCTCTACTATTTTTGATCAAAATGTATGTGCTATGCAAAACTTCATTTTTAAATTTCTTCTGATGATCACGATTAATTTAATATTGGTACAGTATTAGGTTCCAAACAAACTTCAGTTAAAAAACTTCGAAAGATTATATAATAAATTTTCCAAAATGAACTATTTTAAGAGATCAAAATAAGATTTGAATGCATCGAGCAACCAAAAGAAATGATGAAGAGAAATCAAAAATCCAAAAGCTATCAATATATCCCCTTGCATAAATATCATCAATAACATGGTTTTTAAACAGTTACACAACAAATATCCCATCTACTTTTGCAGAAGCGAGGTAAAATAAAATGTTGACCTCCTCGATCAGTTGTGTTTGTAATAAAATGGTCTTTATTGTTGACCCAACGAGCAGTCATGTTCCCGTTAAAAAAATTGTAATTCCAATTTGAAAATAAAATGTGACATAGCACATTCATTTTGACCAAAAAACTTTAGTGCTGAAATTAGAATAAAAAATGGAATAAAAGCAAATAAGATATTGGATACAATAGGTTACAAATGATTTTTCCAGAATGTCATATGGAGACAAAGGAGCCCACTAAACATGTAATGTTACAAAAGATTGCTACAATATTATGTATGGCTTGCCATCGTAAAATGATAATATTATATTGCATAAGGCTCAATGCTATATTTATTTTTTAACATAACAGAAGAAACTACATACAAGTTGTTTGTAAGTTATAATGCAAGCTATTGATTGAGTTTCAAGTGCAATGTTACATGATCCATGAAAAATCATTGTAAATGCAACAATACAGAAACTATCTACGAACAATGTAAGTGCAAGTTATATTTGGAACTATCGACCAAATTCCAATCGCAATGTTGCACTGAGTTTGAAATTCCATGATATTTACAACCATACATGAGCGAACTACAGACAATATTGACAGTATTTAGAAAACACAATACATTTTCAATTTTCGATTGCACCATCGCAGAAATATACAAAATGATACGCTAGGACAATTTTAAATGGTAAGTTTGAGGAAACTTGAAATAATATTTCATCTATCAGGAAATCAACCAATTTTGAATTTCCCGGTCTTGATGAGATGCCACCTAACGGGGAGACACCCAGACTCCCAGATCCCAGACAAGCACGTGCCTCGCGCCATTTTACTAATGTAAATTGTATTGTTGTTGTGTGTCATTTGTTCTTAACCTAGGTACCTAAGTGAAGTACATATTCTTCTGCAATTTTGAGTTCAATGAGTGTTGAAGCAGCACAATGGGTAATGCTAATAAATTCAGGCATCTTCATGTAAGGTAAGGCGACACATCATTTATTATTTTATGTTAGGATGGTCTGGTATGCTCATTGTGCGTAGGGAAATGTTTTTTTCTCCATATATTGCCGGTAAATCTGGTAGTAGTGTCAATTTGAATGGTGCTTTCAAGTTTGTAAATGATGTGAAATACTTTTACATTTAGATTTTAGTTACAGATTCTTTATATTGGTGGCTCGAATGGAAAGTCTTGTGTTGGAAGAAGACTTGAACGATTTTTCACAAATCATTGTGACATATGTTTTGCAATTGGACCAGCAAAAATGCAATTTCAGAATCAAAGAATTGAAATCTATACAAATTTTAAAACTTGAGTCAATTCAATTTGAATATAAAGCAAAAATGCAAGCACAATAGTGTTATAATCAAGGACAGGTTCAATTGTACATTCTTCATTGAAATATACCATAATTGTTGAATTGACTAATTATGTATTTATTTATAATATTTTGGTTCCAGATGCAGTGATAAATTCATTTCTATGCAACAGAGATGATGCATTTGAAATAAATGTGATGGCTTGGCTACAATTCGCAAAAACACGTTACACATGCACATTCAATTCAATGATTATTTTGTTTCAGGTACCTGTTAAGGCCAAACAGTTTTTTTTTATTTAACATTTTAATATCAGTACTTATTTGGATTCTTTGTGATATTTTAATTAAAGGTTTCATTATCAAATTTTTGTCTTTTTGACCTGAATGGACATTTAAATCAATAGGTATCATTTCAGAAGAGTTTTTGGTTTTCACTTCTTGTTTCTAAAAACTAGAAAATGATTAATCTGATTTCCAAAGAGGACACATCAATACTGAATGATATTTTCCAAGATATCAAAACTGATCTGTATCCCATGAAGATTTCATTCATTTTCTATCAATTATCTATTAGTAGCAAATAAAAATCCAAAAATTCTTCAGTAGCGAACAAAGCAACTGGAACGTAATTTATGAATTCTTACTGTTATGTTATGGAAATGAATAGACAAGAGATTAGTGGTTAGTTGCTGCAATATTGAATATGTTATTTTCTACTAATTTATATTATATGTTGCGATAACCTTGCTGCAATCACTAATTATAAAAGATTACATCCATCAATCCATATCAGTAGTTGCTGCAACATTGTCATAAGACGTCATTTTTAATATGACATTTGCAATTTTCCTGTATATTATATGCAATGTTGCAGTAACCTAGCTGGAATAATTGATAATGGCATATACCATTTGTAATATTGCTGAACGTCCGTTTCAGTAGTTGCTGAACCTTTGCAGTAAGGTAGCAGAAAACTCTGATGTAACATTACACATTACCATGAAAGGTTACTGAAATATTGAATGAATGGTACTTTGCTTAGTGGTGGGTGAAAATATACTGTACGTCACATTTAAAAATCGAAAGTTTAAGTAACTTCGTGTGAAACCGGAAGTTGCTTGAACTTGAATTATCAAAAATCGCAGTTTTCTATCGCGGACACTCAGTATAATGTGGGTGATAGTATGTCACAGCAATGTGAAAATGACCCATTTTTCTCAGATAGTGACCGTAATTGACCATGCTTTACCCCTTTGCATTCCAAGGCTCATTCTTTCAATCAGGAAGCTTCTGATTTTCTTTTCACATCATCGTTTCAATATATCCCATTAGGCTTTTGGTCAAGAACAAGTTAACTTTGCCAACTTGTGACAACTCAGGCAGAAGATAAAATTTACGGTATACTGTATATGAGTATGAAATTTGATACATAGTAAATAGTGTACGAAAACGCCTACAAAAAATAAAACATTGGACATGGGTTACAATAGCCAAGAATAATATACAATAATTGACAACGTGCGGATTCAGGCTCGCAAAGTTACCAAATACGTGTAAAGGCGTTAAAAATTGTAGTTTGATGTTGGGATAAAACACCGTACTCATCTATTGCAGTATCGATTGTGGTCTGAGACTTCCGCTGTTGAAGTGGGTATCATTATATTGGGTCCTAGTCATTTTGTGTGAGTATTTTATACAGGGCAATTCAAATTTGACCCCCACATTGGGATCTCCTAAACTACAGGAGATACGTCGAAGCTTAAATTGGGGCAAAGTTGCGTATTCTGGTGCTTAACAAAATACTGTTTTGGAACTTGGAAAATTCCGGGTAATTCCGGAAATATCGGGAAAAAACTGAAAATTGGATTTTCGTTTTTATTTTTTTCTATCGTTATTTGACAACATAGCTCAAAACCAAAAGTACATTTTCATTGATACTTTTTTCAGCAACACGTTTTCATGTTCAGATTTACTATGCGACGTTTCGTCTTCTGGCGTTCATCATCAACTTTTTTTTCTGTTATGGACGCCATATTGTTTTTTTATACAGAAAAATTGTGATTCTCATTCTGATTTCATTGATGTATAATTTGTTATGATTTGCACTTCTGAAACCACAGATATTAAAAAAAAACTTCATCTGAGATGGTCATGACTCCATCAAAAAATTTTGTTTAATAAACAATAGTTGTCAGAACTCATTAAACATCATAAGTTTGCACAATTACTTCAGTCGAAATGTCCTCATTCTCAAATGAAGAAAAACGAGAAATATTGAAACTTTATTATAAATTTAATAGGAATAGTACGACAACAGCACAAATTTATTTTGAATTATATCCGGAAAGACAACAGCCGGATAGAACATTATTCGGAATTTTGAGAAAACATTTGGCTGAGTACGGTGCGTTTCAAAAACAAGAATGAAATCATGAGCTTGTAAAAAATGCACAAAAAGTATTACAAAAAGTGTTCGAAATGACGGCCTTCCTCTTGAATACATAACCGAGCTCTTCGTCTCAAATTAAGAACAGCCCTAACAATATCCCATCTTCTGATAGACCTGAATTGCGTGATGATATTGTCTCTAAGTTCATCTACTGTGTCATATTCTTGCTCTCCATAGATTCTGTTCTTTAAAGTGCCCCACAAGAAAGTATCCAAAACTGTAAGGTCAGGTGACCTTGCCGGCCACCTCACTGGTCCAGATTTTCCTAACCATCTATTAGGAAATCTTTGGTGTAAATATTCGCAAACTGCTCTTCTATTGTGTGGAGGAGCCCCGTCATGCTGAAACCAGCAGCTGTTATAATTAACAAGGGGAAACGTATCCACATATTCTTCGAATTCGTTTCTTAAGAACCGAAGATAGGTTTCCCCGTTCAAGGTATTAAAGAAGAAAAGAGGTAGGTACAAGTATTCGGTCGTCATAAATTCCAGCCCACACATTCAAACGAAACCGAACTTGTGGTCTGACTTCTCTGAAGTGTCGTGGATTATTTTCACTATAAATGTGCTCATTATTTCTATTTAAAACACCTCAGTTCGAAAAAGTACTTTCGTCGGTCCAAATAATGTTTTCCAAGAAGTTTGTAGGGTCTACCCTATTGGAGACCCAGTTACAAAGTTCCATCCTTCTCTCAGGATAACCTGGATGTAATTTTTGTGAAATATGTATCTTATAACATTTCGAACCACTTTTTTTGAATTTCCTCCAAACGCTCGTTTGTGGCACATCCATTTCTGCCGAGACTTGATGTGTTGATTTGGAAGGATCTGCATTTATCTAAAAAAGTACCAAAAATAATTATACTTCTTCGAATATGGAATGAGCAATTATTTTACCTCGGCTAATAAGTTACGTCTAATATTTTGTTCCATTCTGCTTCCATATTTCATTCTTGGTTTTTGAAACGCACCGTACTCAGCCAAGTGTTTGTCCAAAATTCCGAATAATGTTCTATCCGGCTGTTGTCTTTCCGGATATAATTCAAAATAAATTTTTGCTGTTTTCGTACTATTTCTATCAAATTTATAATAAAGTTTCAACATATCTTGTTTTTCTTCATTAACTTATGATGTTTAATGAGTTCTGACAACTAGTGTTTATTAAACAAAATTTTTCGATGGAGTCATGACCATCTCAGATGAAGTTGTTTTTTTAATATCTGTGGTTTCAGAAGTGCAAATCATAACAAATTATACATCAATGAAATCAGAATGAGAATCACTATTTTTCTGTATAAAAAAACAATTTGGCGCCCATAACAGAAAAAAAGTTGATGATGAATGCCAGAAGACGAATCGTCGGTTAGTAAATCTGAACATGAAAACGTGTAGCTGAAAAAAAGTATCAATGAAAACGTAATTTTGGTTTTGAGCTATGTTGTCAAATAACGATGGACAAAAATAAAAACGAAAATTCCGATTTTCAGTTTTTTCCCGATATTTCCGGAAATACTCGGAATTTTCTAAGTTTCAAAACAGTATTTTGTTAAGCACCAGAATACGCAGCTTTGCCCCAATTTAAGCTTCGACGTATCTCCTGTAGTTTAGGAGATCCCAATGGTGGGGGTCGAATTTGAATTGCCCTGTATAGTTTCGGAGGAAATTCACCAAATTAAGTGCAACCAAATACCAAATTGTTTTTTTTTTTTCAGATCTTCATCCAGCTCCCTATCAACGTATATTACCAATAAAATAATATTTCTCCGAATCATGTTTGATTTTGCCAGCATTTCGCTTAATTTGCGTGTATTATGATAATAGCTTTTGCTACTTCAAATTTGTTGAAATAACATTTTGTCTACCACTTTATGGACGATTCCTATGTACCGTGACATGAGTTTGTTTTTCAGAGCATCAAAGGAAGTAGCAGTTTCAGTGAAACCTCGGAAGGTTGAACTATATTTTCAAGAATTCGTTGATAGAGACATGACGGAGAATCCAGGAATTTTTGAGACTATCCAACATTTTCATAAAATAAAGAAAGACGCTATCGAATACATTGTCTCGCTCTCTAGCTGTTTGTCCTTGCAAAGTTTGCTATTGAATTAATTGAACGAAAAATTTACGAAACATTACATTTTTGTCATCTGATTTTTTTATTCATGAATCATATATTCAACGAAATAACATATAACAACCTATTCCTTTTAACATGGAGAAAATCCTTCATTCAAAATACCTACCCACCAGAATGACTTTAAGATCTGCGGCCAATCAGTTTTCTTTGTGGCCTTTCTTAGTTTTCAAAAAGCAAATAAGTTAGTGTGTTCTGGAATATATTCAATCTTACAATCATGTCATTATAGATTTCTTTCAGACTTAGTTGTAACAACCAATGACATATTACGGCTAGACTCTGTTATTTACATTTCGAGCTTCTAAGCACAATTTTTATTGCCTTTTGTTTCACGGAAAATAGTTGCCAGTCAACTCAAAAGTCAGCAAAGCTGAGTTTCTGCTGAATTATTTGCTATAATAATAATAATAATAATAATAATAATAATAATATTCCTTTATTCATCTTCACAAATAATACAAGTATTGAACATAATATTTCAAACAGATGATGAATAGGCGGGGTTCAGCTATTAAAGCTGGTTTTAAACCCAACCTTGACGTACACAAATAAATCTACAAAATATAAATACAGTTATAACACACGTAGTAACTGAAAAATAAACAAAATTAGCGATAAAGAAAGATATTAATTTATCAGTACAAGTACTAACAATACGCCAATTATGTACATACAAATATTGTTATAAGTGGCATCCCTTTCTACATAAACCAAGATTCATTGCAAGAGTCATAAGACAAAAATATACATCACTGCCTTGTTCGAAAAAAGACTTTCAACCGTTTTTTGAAGTTACTCAGACTATAATCTTTAAACTCATCGGGCATGGCATTGTACAATTTAGCTGAATTATATGAGAAACCACGAGTGTACATTGCGGTTGTGTGCCTTGGAATCAATAACTGATGTTTTTTGCGGGAAATATTATTTCGTGAGAGAGAGACCAATTTTTCGCGCAGATATACTGGAGTTCCTGATAAAAGAATTTTATGGACGTAGGTGAGGAGGTGTATTTCTCTTATTTGCTTCAATTTCAACCACCCAGAGTCCTCAAAGGAATCACTAATATGGTCATATTTGCGTATACCATATGCGAATCTAATACAGCTATTTTGAATCTTTTGCAGCCGTAGAGCATTATGTTGATCTAAGGCAGGTCCGTAAATACAATCACAGTAAGCGATTCGTGATAATATCAATGACTCGCAGAGATTTAATTTAAGTTTTTTTGACATCAAATGTCTACTGGGATATAACTGCCTTAAAACATTAAATGAGGCTTTACACAACTGATTGATATGTTTTGTAAATCTCATATCAGTATCGATCCATAAGCCCAGGTTCTTACATTCGCTCACAAACGAAATAGGAGTTCTATCAATTCGTATAGAAAGTAAGTTGCGAACAGAATTTCTCTTTCTCTTGGCACCAAATAGCATAACTTGAGATTTTTTAGAATTCAGTTTTAAATTGTGTGCACAAGACGCGTCAAATACAGTTTCAAGATTTCTGTTTATATTTTCCTCGGCTACATTGACTTCACTAAAACTGAACGACATATACAATTGGGTGTCATCCGCGTAGTGGTGTATTTTTATTGACCTGACGTACTCATGAAAATCGCTTATATACAGAGCAAAGAGAAGGGGTCCCAAGACAGAGCCTTGTGGAACACCATATTGTCTACTCAAAGCTGAAGAATGGTCACCATCCAGAATGACAGTTTGTGTCCGACCGGTCAGATAACTCTTCACCAATGAAACCGCACTTCCAGAAAAACAAAGATATTTCAATTTTTCACAGAGAACTGTTGGATCCAGAGTATCAAATGCTTTGCTGTAATCCAACAAAACGAGACAAATGAAGTTTCCCTCATCAATCGCTTTGAAAATGTCATCTGTAATCAAACTCAATGCTGTAGTAGTACTGAATTGTGGGCGAAAACCAGATTGTACATCGGTGATCAGATGTGTCCTACTCGAAAATGTTGACATCTGTTCTTTAATGATCATTTCGAATGCTTTTGATAAAGTTGGGAGAATACTGATCGGTCTTATATCTGAGAGTTCTGACGGTTCATTACATTTTGCTAATGGCCTGACATTGGCATGTTTCCACACAGAGGGGAATTTACTGGATATGATGGCAAAATTAAAAATATATGTAATATATTTCAATAAATGTGGTTCTATCAGTTGCAGCATGCGAATGGAAATCTCATCAGATCCAACTGCATTGCTCTTGATTTTATTGAGGTATTTCAGGACAGTTTCCGGATCCACGGTACTAAAGTTAAAATCATGCTCATTTAAAGGGATTGAGTATTTATCAAGCATAGCAGTTTGTTTCTGGGTTTTACTCAATACTGGTATATTGGAAAAATGTGCATTCAATAAATCCAAATTTTTCAATTGAAGAGGAATATCAGGTGTGCTTTTATCACGGAGTACTTCAAGGGATCTCAGGGTATTCCAGGTGTTCTTGGCGTTTTTTTGTTTCAAAACATAGTTCAAGTAAGCGACTTTCTCTCTACGTATGGCACTACCGACGTAGTTCCGTAGGTCCTTATAATAATTCCACGAGCCACTTGTCTTTAATTTTTTATATCGTTGAAAAGCTTTGTGTTTGAGTTGAAGCATTTTATATATATTGTAAGTTATCCAAGGCGATGGTGGCTTAGTAGCCTTCATTGTTCGATAAGGTGCATGAACATCGAATAGATTTGTGACTTGGTAATTAAAAAAAGTGAGCATATCATCCACCTGATCAAAATTGAATATTAAATTCCAGTTGATATTACATATATCTTGATTGAATGACTCCATATCAAAGTTATTGAAGTTGCGGTAAGAAATATATTTGACATATTTGCATTTGGGTAGATCAATTTCACATGTAAATGCGAGGTGATCTGAGATACCATCAATATCCAACACATTTATTGCTGAAAAATGTTGTGAGTTGTTGACTATCATTAAATCTATAAGTGTCTGACTGGTATCCGTTACTCTAGTTGGGGAGTTTATTAATTGAACCAAATTGTATGAGTCATATATATTGAGTAACAAATCATGTTTACGATCCAGCGTCAGCATATCAATATTGAGATCGCCAACTATGATAAATATATCACTTTCGGGAAGGAAGTTAACTATTGCGTCCTCTAGTTCTATCAGACAATTCGTGATGTTAGCAGATGGCGGGCGATAAACAACAGATATAACGAGTGATTTATGTTTATATTTTATGGACAGCCATAGTTGTTCAAGAAACGGACTAACATTTGAAAATAAAATAGAGCAGTTTAGATAGTTTTTTATGTAGAAAGCAACACCTCCCCCTGCGCCCTCTCTATCCACATGGAAGAGTTTGTAACCCCTAATAGCAATCATTTCAGTATCACTTCGATTACTTAGCCATGTTTCTCCCAAGGCAACAATGTCTATTTCATTATCCATTATATATTTCCTTAGAATTACAAACCCAGTTGAGAGTGATCTAACATTGAGATGCAATAAACTGAGGTTTACCTGCATCTTATCGCGAATACAAAATAAACAAAATAGCGGAAGTCATAAGAGTATTGATTTTATTAAAGAATAACAATGTTTCGTATAAGGTTTATCTTTGAGATCTGGTAATAATTTTACCCTCAGTATTACTTTTATCACCCGAAGTTGAGTTAGCACGACTGGTATTCTTCCTCATTCCTTCAAAAATAGTTTCGCCTGGTATAGCTGTCAGCACTTTACCACTGCTTGCAGAAGAAAATACCGGTTGCGATCCAGGAGTCGGATGTATAAAATTCGATAAGGAGGAGACACTGTTTGACGCCCTCAGATTATCCACGGTGTATGTAATATCTCCAACTACCAAGGTTTTTCCTTTTATTTGAGCTTTAAGTTGTTTATTTCTGGCCAGCTTTAAATGGGTATGAAGTAATTTTTGGTCTTCCCTATCTGGCTTGCAAAGATCTTGCGCGATGTAGATTCCAGTATCTTTTAATTTTTTTGAGTTTTTCAGGACTTCAACTTTTTTTAAATAACTAGTGAACTCGATTTTGATTGGTGGAATATTATCACTTTTTAGTTGGTACAGATTATTTATTTCGGTCAGTGTTACATGGACTCCTAGTAAGTCATTCAATTTGTCAATGACAAACTCAGCGAGGACCTCTTCCTGTGGTACTTGAAGGCCATATATAATAAGGTTATTTTTCCGAAAGTACCTTTCACTTACTAGGTTTTTCAGCTCAATTTCACCCAGTCTGTTTTCGATGTCAGTTATACGATTGGAGTTATCAGTAAGTTTTTCGAATAATTTTTTATTTTCTTCTTCAATTTTTTTTGTTAATTCAACTTTGAGTTCTCTACTCTCTTCTTTTATGGCTGCGAATAACTTCTCAAATAGTTCACTGTTCGTCAAGTCTTTCTTCCCTGCCATCAGGAAAATGTAAGCAATCTGGCAATAGAGTAACGAACTCGAGAGGAATTTCGCATGGAAGAGGTTAACTCTCAGTGTATCAAACTCCGAAATGTTGGGTTCAGGACTCACCTTTATTGGTGTGCACTTTTCGGGACTACTTGTTCACAATTCACTAGGTTTAGATACTTTTCAATAGTTAAACCAATGAGTTATATATGCACATAGGTGAATAATATACTACACAGTTGCCACGTTTATTTTTCGAAAATATATTAAATGTTGGTCATTGAGCAAGTACTGAGAATTTTTCAAATTATTAATCTCCATACTTTCTAAAAGATTTGGCTTCTTACCTTTTTTTCGACATGAAGGATTTCAAAATCATGGTCGAAAGTATGGTTTTCAATCAATAAATGATTAGCATACGTGGAATTTGTTTTTCCGTTTACAAAACTACTTCTGTGCTCGGCTAGGCGTTGTTTGAAGGTTCTACCAGTTTGGACATGATAAAACTTGGGGCGACTACCACAGTTTAATTTATACTCGTAGACTCCACATTTTTATTGTTTATCCACCCTATCTTTGTTATTTTTAATATGTCTGCCCAAACTATTGGCTGTCTTAAATGCAACATTTAAACCTTGCTTTTTCAAGAAATTACCTATTTTATTGCTTGGTTCACCGATATATGTAATTGTTTTGAACCTTTGGTGGTCTTTTGTAGTAAGATAAACTTCTTGAATAGCTTTCTTGTATTTCTTCTTGGTCAGAAGGTTGTATATCAAAGATAATTTATAGCCATTGTTAACTGCAATTTTTTTAATAATATTAAGTTCTTTATTAAAATTTGAAGTACTAAGAGGAATGCTGAGTAATCTATGTATCATACTGTTGTAAGCTGCTACTTTGAGTTGATATGGGTGTGATGAGCTATTGTATAAGTACCTATCGGGAATTTATTGGGAGTTAGGTATACAAGCGAACCCTAATTAATTTTGGATAAGTATTTAAAGTAACATAGCAAATATGTAATTTAGTATATCTTCACGACTTGAAGAAGCTTTTGTAAAGCGAAACAATTGTCGTGGTTTTGTAAACCCTCTTTATGTGAAAATCATTCGAACTATAGTTTCATTATACAGAGTATGATGGATTTTCATCAAGTATCGGTTATATCAATTCAAATTATATGGATGCCTTCGTTTAGATAAATCACTCGCTATTAATAACTCTCTTTCATTACATCGGTTTATTCAATTCTATTTCTTCTCTTATATGAAATCATCTCTCCAGAAGATCACACGCAGTTGTCTTAGAAAACAAGAATTCTGAGTTGACAAGGACTTGACAGGGATTTCTCAGGGCTCCATTTTAGGTCAATTGCTTTTCATAGTTCACACATCACAATTTTTCGAAGCTTGAAGACACGGTTTGGCACATATTCATACTGATTATACTCAAAATTATTATGTCTTCTTGCGAAAATGATATAAAAAATGCTTGTAATAACCAAGGTGATTATTCAGATTCACTCTGATCACTATCTGATGAATACTGCCCATCAAACAACCCAAAGGAATCTAATGTTATGTTATTTGGAGAAAAGACTTCTAAAAACAACTGCCTGCCTAATCTTCAACATCCAATTCAAAAAGGCTCGTGAGCCAATTCCTCAATGTTTTGCGAAAAATGTTTGTTTGATTATATATCACGTTCAATGGGCATATCCCGCTCATTGTTGAACAAGCTTATGTCGGGTTGAGAAGAAAAACGTTGCTTACATATTGGACCCAACAATAAGATTCGAGTCAGATGAATCCCAACCATTTGATGTTGATTTGGAGAAAAGGCACATTTATGAACCCAGGATCCCTTTCTTGAAGGAAAAATATAAAATAGCTGGTGAAATAAAAATTATCGGTTTATTCATTGGTGCTCGAGGAACCATCACTAAATTATTTGTAGATTTTGCTAAAAAATTCAATGATAATTGTTAGATTTATATCACTTCAAGTTCTGAAATTTTCCATAAGAATAATGAGAGCACATATTTATTGTCAATGACAGAAAACATCTATTCAAATAGTCTTAAGATATTTTGAGTTTATTATTTATTGTATTCTTATACGTTTTTATAGTATTCCTTGTTATTTATACAGACCACATATGTTGGTAGGATGTTATTATTTTTTATAATAAATATATATATATATATATATATATACGAATTTATTGAAAAAAAAACCTTGTGAATTTAATTGAAAGCGTTATTCTATGCTGTTTATGGGCCAGCAAATACGGGCCCATAAATGGCTCAGCATAGTTTTTTGTGAAAAAAAAACAATTTTATTAAAAAAACACTATGCTGTTTATGGGTCCGGATTTTCTGAAATAATACAGTGCTACACGGGCTCTAAAATGTCTATGTGCCTCTATCTGTGTTTTCAGGAAATGTGACCACGTGACTCATTCCTGGATAGCAGAAGGATAGCTGAACATTGCAGAAAAAGCACTTCACAATCTTCTAGTATGTGTCAAAAACCCTTGCTTTCTGAATGTTCTGCATATTTTCATAACAAAATCACTTTTCTGTACTGACGTTCACAATACTAATGTTCGATACAAGTCAATGCACGCACCCCCATCCATAAAACTAGTAATTTTCGAAATTGTTCCACTCATTTCATTCTTTGGCTAATGAATAGTATTCTCTGTACTTAGAAAATCCAATTGAACAGTTTTCAAGGAAAAGTTGAAGGATGACTTGATAATTAGTTGGTCTCTTGTTATCTGAAAAATAAGTCCCTTGGATGTGCATTGTCTTTGAGCAATATTGATATTTTTTTTAAATGTTTTTATAGTTGATTCAATTTGTATTGTTTGAAACGACTATCAATTTTTAGTCCTTTGAAGTTTAAATTCACGATAGAATTGTTACTCATTGAATGATATAACAACTTCTGGAATAAGTTCTCAATCTGTTCACGTACAGGATTTTGGACTCTTTCTTCTAACCATTTTCAAGCTAGTAGTATATTCACAAAAATCAATATGTAATATGGTTATTGTTTATAAAATCGATATTATTGTGATTATCATCACTAAGACGATTGTTACGGGCGAAATTAAGGAAAGGACAGCTGTGAATGTGCCATGATGTTTCGCGCCAAAATATACAGCGTCAAATATCGCAAACAATATGAGAAAATCTCCGGAAATTAATTTTTTCAAGATCCACCAGAGATGATCAAAATTTATTTGGAAAACTTCAAATCAGGTAAGTTGCCAAAATGTCACTCAGATAACTCAGAGGTCAAAGTCGAAAACGGTCACAATCAGTAGCTCAGTTGGCGTGGGTTCGACAATAAAATTGATTTCGACAAGATTGAAATATGGGGTTTAATTTTTCGGGGCGCCACGGATTTATTGTCAGTGGAAAATCCGAAACCACCCTGATGGAATGGGACAACCCACTGCACTAATATTACCGAAATATCAAACAATAGATACCTATTATGGTATAAAAATAATAAATAAATATGTATAGGTTTTGTTTTCCCTCATGCTTGGACAACTATAAAAATTGTTATGAAATAGTTATTTCCGTCAACCGATTGCACCCCTACGCGCAACCCTCCCAAGTTACAATTTAAATGTTATTTGGATTTATCCTAGTTTTATGAAAGTTTTATGAAGGTTATGTCATGCCCAATTTGATTTATGCAGGTCATATATTATTCCAAATACGCTACCAGAGCAAACAGATTTATGAATCAGTTTCAAGACACTCCTGAAGGCTATAAGATAAAACCATTCAGCATTTAGGTATATTTGTTTTTATGATGGTTTTACAATGGCTTATACATATACATGATAAATCTTTTTGGTATTTAAATAATCCACATAGAAACTTAGTTTTGAGATGGTTTTATAGCACTCCTCAAGACCATGCAATGGTTCTGTAATAAAACTAACGGTGAGATTTTATTAATGTTTTGGGGATGTACTCTCGAGAACCGCTATAAAATCAAAGCATAAAACTATTTCTACTTAAATGCTAGTAGCTCCCCCTAACCGGTAATAAATAAATCACATTGGGTAAAGATAACTGAAAAAAATAAATAGTAATTAAACGTTTCACAAGACTTAGTCACCAAATACTTATCACGGGAGTATAGACACTGAGTATACTGACCACGTCAGGCGGGATTGACAATTGACAGTTGAAATATTTTGGAAATTGGATTAAATAATACCAAACGTACTTTTTTAGGATAAAATGATTTTAAAATGTTTTACTTTGAGGAGAAACGTCTTTATGACGGCAATATGTGCAGCTAAATAGAATAAAGGTAGGGTAGCCATATTTTATTACAACCAGAGGGAACAACTAAAGAGAGCCTAATTTCAATTCATGTTTCTTGCAATTTGGTGTGTATGAGGAAAAGGAAATACACAATTATTGGTATTCATTTGTATTCAGATATAGTACAAATCATTCCGGGAAATATATGAGTCAAAATAATTTTTTAATTTTATGTGGTATTTTGTTTATTTTCTTAATTTCGCGTTGTTACTGGGGCGCGTTGCAGATTTACCACCTAACTGATGTCCATTTTGTCAAAAAAAATTCATTCGCAGATGATATTCGACATTTCACGTTGTTGAATACCTATATATTCTTCATATATCACTGCCAGGACGCCATCACTATATTTTTGCTTATAAATTAGTCGCCCTATTTTTCGCAACTGAAGAATTACATTAATTTAAGTCCGTTTTGCTGTAGTTATTTATGGAATATTTTCTAACCCAATTTCATTCAAAAAAAGATATTTTGATGCCAAATAGATTTTTTTGATGACATACAGGTTTATAACAGCCCCATGATTTGGTTTTATAATGATCCTCAGGAGGTTATTAGGAATCCTGCGAATAAGGCAAGCAGATTTTATGCTTGCATTTCAAAATAGCCCTGAGGACCTTCATAGGAGTGGGCCCTCGTATATTTATAGCAGCTTCAAGGAGGTTTTATGGATGTCGTTACAGCAAAACAGTTTTATCGATGCTGTGATTGTTATGGTCTTCAGAACCTTCTAAGGGCTATCACAAAACTGAAATTGTTACTTGGGCTCGGAAGTCTTCGAGATACTTATGTGAGCTAGGGAAGTCGCAGCCCTTACCTTTCAATGTGTGATGCCATGCACCAGACCGATGACCATGCGAGGCTTTGAACCCTCTACCCTTTGCTTCAAATGCGAACACTCACTCGGACCAGGATAAAAGAAACAGTCATGTCCCTTATTAATTAAATATATTGATAATTGTTACATACTCTGTATATGCACAGATCGGCTCACAATACAAAATGAAATGAAATTAAGGTATAGTACCACCAAGATGAATTTGAGTGTGCGCTATGATTGAGAGTAGTGAATCGTTTCAGTATATCAACATCAAACCTCTGGTGAAGGCTATGCCTGTGACGTCACAATAATAGTTAACAATTAATAATTTGCCTTAGGGGCTCAATCTTGAGCTAAACTTATCTGATAGTAAGTAGATTTTCTCAATAATGCTAGTTCACCAGTCGTAGGATATGGATCCAGTGCCTTGGTAAGTACAGGTCTGCACAGTGAGTACGATACAATCAACCGAAGTACGAATACCATCAACGTGAAATACCAATGGTAGGGGACAAACAGAGAAGGAATACTGAACAACAGATGAAAAGTGGAGCAACCAGAGGTGAGCAGGAACAGTGGAAAAACAACTAGTAGGGCAAAGGTAAATACTAACATTCGAAAAGAGCTGTACAAGACAACGATGAATTTATCATTTTGAAACAGTGGCTACAGAGAATTTCTGATGTTATATTGTATTAAAACACAAAGGGTTTTTTAGTGCAAAATGAACCCGTAACACATTCTAGGAATTAGCTTCGATTCCTTCTGAATATAAAAACGAAGTAAGTACGTATTTCTGATCCAGGCTAGAACAGTGAAGTGAAATCAGACGCTCAAATCTTATTTATTACTTCGAAAGGCCGCCTGGGATGAACTATTTTTAGTGGAACACATGTCACATCCAAATTTGTTTTCCATTCCCCAATTTCCTTTCGAAATGAACCAAACAATCACTTTTCCGAATCTCCATTCATTCAAAATCAAATAATGTAGGAAGACGATGCCAAACTATAGAAGAGGCAGACTGCGATTACCCTGTAAATGGAAGGTTTCCTCAATTCAGCGAAAACAACGGAATTTCTCCCATAAATGTCGAGAATGCCCTCACACCGAGTCAGACAAATCCCTGTCGTCCATTTAGAGAATGACATGATATGACAACTCAGATAGTATGAGAGTGGATTTATTGGTAGTTCACCTGTCAATAACTATAATCCGATAAATTCTCTGTTAGAGTGGGACGTCATAAAAGACATGAAGGACACAATTAATCAAATAGTATAGTAATAGTAGTTATATAGGGATTTGCAGATGGGTATGAAATTGAAAATGAAAACAAAAGAAGCCGTATCAGACTGATGCTTATAATTTTTTTAAAGAAAAGTAACAGGCAAGTACCAGGTGGGTAATGTTCATGAGGTTCCAACTTTGTGGAGAAAAATTATCAATTTTAACGAAAGTAGAAATAATTTTTATTAGAAATATGAAAAAAAAGTTTGTCGTACATTGACAAAATTTGAAATATAGTCATAAGCCTGCAAGAGGAACACATTTTTTTAAATTCAATTAAAATGCCATTTCTACATTTTTTAAATAATGTTCAATTTCATGTGAGTCTATTAATGAAAATGATTATCCTGCTGTGAAATTTCCAGCATCCTTTCTGAAGTCCCATGAAGGCATGATAAAAATTACCGTATGATATACTTCATCTTGCGTCGTGCCCTTGAACTCTCAGTGTGCGCTTCAAAGACTCATTTGTATACTTGAATCATAAAATATTATATTATAATATGGCTTCAAAAAATTTTCTCGATTGTGATTCATTTGTTCTCTCCTAACAGCATAAAAATTCTGCACTGTTCCAAGTTAGCTAACTTGCATAGCAAGCACCGTCACGGCTCTAGGGATTTGTTGACTCAATACTTGAAAAATTTGTAATTGCTGAAGAAAACTGAAATTTTGCTAAAACCAGCAGTAAAGTTTCATCATAAACAAGTGTTTCCATTGAAAATAAAATTTACGAGACTTCCGATTTATCAAATCTCTCACCTGAAGAGAAATCAAGGGTGGGATGTTTTGAAGTGGCACCCTGTAATTTTACCACCAACTATACTGACAGAAAATTCGAATTCAAGGAAGGTGATAGAATCTTATTTTCCTATAAGAATTTTCCCCATCTTCCACATATCTAAATCAGATATTTCCCAGTACAGTACATTTGTTTATCGTTCATTTCCAATTTTACTCTTATCCAATATACTGAAATAGCAGGAGTGATTCAAACAGTCTATGGAATTCAATCGAGATGCACTATATGTGCAATTGAGTTCTTGAACAGCAAATATCACGATATGCAATGCAATTTGATCCAATATAGAAGATGTTCAAAGATAGGCCAGTTGGATACAGAGAGTTAGGAATCGATCATAGGTCCAAAACAAATAAGTACTGTTTTACATTTCACATATTTGGCTACTGTTTCATCCAAAACCCATTATTCTTCAGCTGATATTTCTTCATATTACCATAAACGGAAAAGACTAGAATAGAATAGCTTCTACTCACCAAGGAAATACAATGAGATAAACGCAAGTTTTCTCTGGAATATTTTCCTCTGGAATATTTTGACAAGAATAACTATAATTTTTTGTCTTCAAATTGGTGTTGAAGTCGAAAATGATAAAAATTCTTCAATACCACAATATTTATTCATAAAACAGGGATATTCAGATCCTATTTTTTGCCATAACGAGCCAAAGGCGAATTATGAAACCTCGCAAGTGCAAAACAGACGATTCAAATTCTTCATTATTGACGTTTTGAAAGCAAATGTCTAATTTTTATTGTTTTTGCATCACAGTGATTGAGCAAAATTATTTTTTTTACGATAGTGCGTGAACTAAGCTTTCACGCACTGCTGACACTGCGCGTTAAGTAATTCTTCACACACTGTTCATACATTTACGCATTTTTGAAAAATACAGTATTTTGCGTCAAAAATAACTCGGAAGTCTTTATTTGATAATACGACGACAATGCATTTCATTAAACGTTCAAATTAATGATATAATTGCTACAATTTAGCAATATAACTGTCGAAGAAAAAACTTTGTATGAAACACTTTCGTAAAGGTCTTTTTTCTACGCCCATGTCTGTAAACGTCAAAAATCGCACTGTCAACATTCCTTTTGTAAATAACATACAGTGCGCATCATAAGTGTTACCCCCCCCTATCTAACTCGTTACTGGACTCTTGTTAGGAAAATCGCCGAAACACGTCGATTTTTGATTTCTACAGTGAACATTTTCGTATGAATAGTGCACCCCTAATTTCATCCCTGACTGGAGGGTAGCAACCCTGTCAAAAAATTTAAATAGCATGGGGTGGTGAGTGATAGCTCATTTGAAAGGGGCTTTTATTCTCTATTCAACCGTGCAAAGAATTACACCACAAACAGGAAAGCAACTGAACTAACACTAACTTTTTCTGTTATTACAGTAAATGTTCAAAATGTTCCTCGTTGACCTCCTGGCAAAAATAGAGTCTATTTTGTGTTTCAGTCCTGACGCTTTGCAAGGTATCGCGAGTAATTGTTGCACACACTTCCGTAATCCGCGCACGCAACTCCTGAATAGAGTGACACTGAGTCTCGTAGACTTTAGATTTTAGGTAACCCCATAGAAAAAAAGGAGTTAGATCTGGTGATCTTGGAGGCCATTCCACAGATCCTCGACGCCCGATCCATCGTCCTGCATAAACAGTATTAAAATATATTGTGAAAGGCTTTCGCGGCCATCGTTGAATGAATGATGGTTTTTCGGGTTTTTAGGCCGACGTTTATTTAGAGAAAAACTCGACGTTTCGCCAACACGAGTGGTTGGCATTTTCAAGAGAAATGTTTACAGTTTCGATCACTGAACACTACAAGTACAAAACAAGTATTGTTCAGTGATCAAAACTGTAAACATTTCTCTTGAAAATGCCAACCACTCGTGTTGGCGAAACGTCGAGTTTTTCTCTAAATAAACTTTGGCCTAAAAACCCGAAAAACCATCATTCATTCAGTATTCAAATATGTCCTGACAGCAACTGCAAAATGAAGAGGAGCTCCATCTTGTTGCAGTATAATGTCCATGTCAAATTCGTCGGGATTATTTTCGACAATTGTCACTATGAGTGGATCTATCACTGTTTCCAGCATTTCCAAATAGAGGGCACCCGTCAAATTTTCCTCAATGAATAGCGGACCGATAATATGGTCACCCAGTATCCCTGCCCACACATTAACTTTTTGGGGAAACTGGGTATGAGTTTCGCGAAAAAGTCGAGGATTTTCATCGGACCAGTACCTCACATTTTGTCTATGCACATGACCGTTTAAAAAAAAAAGTAGCCTCATCACTGAAACAAATATAAATAGCTGGGATTTTGTAAAATATTGTTAGATACTATTTCACAATATTCTAAACGGCGGTCTGGATCATCGTCCGTCAGTTCATGCACCATTTTTATTTTGTACGAATGAATTTTTTTTTTTTTCAGAATTCTCAATACCGTCATCTGCGAAACCTCACAATTCAAGGCTACAGTTCTACTCGATGAGGACGGGTTATTCACAAACTCGCTCATAATGTCCACTTGTTTATCTTCTCCTCCAGAACGTGGTTTATTTTGCACACTGCCGTTCTCATAAAATTTTGCCACTAATTGTTTGAAATAATGTCTATCAATAGGGTGATCCGGAAAACGTTCATTGAACATTCGTACCGCCTCATGATAATTTCGATGAGCCTCACCAAAAATTACAATTGCTTCGCATTTCTCATTCAACGCACGTGGTGCAACCATTATTTGAAGATGAATAGCAAGCACAACTAACAGCTAGACTACACTGACTCGCACTATCCGTGATATCATTTTCTTGTATTGACCATTTATCCGCAAACACCCAAAAACACCTACAAAAACGTGCAGTTAATATCTACGCACACGACAAATACGTCTCACTTGACGTCTGACCCAACACCGATATCATACAGGGCCGACTTTGTAATTCGAAGGGTGAGTGCGCTACGTTAATTGTCGTTATTCTTAGACATTCATAACTCTTGAAATAATGTAACATATTTCAATTCCTTTGCACGGTTGAATAGAGAATAAAACCCCCTTTCAAATGAGCTATCACTCACTACCCCATGCTATTTAAATTTTTTGACAGGGTTGCTCCCCTCCAGTCAGGGATGAAATTAGGGGTGCACTATTCATACGAGAATGTACACTGTAGAAAAATCGATGTGTCTCGGCGATTTTCCTAACAAGAGTCCTGTAACGAGTTAGATAGGGAGGTTAACACGTATGATGCGCACTGTATAACAATAACATGCACGTAATGAGATCTCATAACATACACGTGCGTTTTGAGAAGAAAACTTAAACTTCTTAGTTAAAATAAATTACATTCGAATTTGTATTTACGTAAGACTTTATTTGGTCTATCTACACAAATTTAGTCAAATGAAAAACATAAAAACTTTCAGCAGTAGCTAGATATATTAAGGATTGAAAGAGTGATGCTCCTAAATGTAGACAGCACGTTATGCAATTTCTTTAAAAATATGACACGTTTTCTTAAGTAGCAATTTCTTGAAAAAAATATAATTGTATCCAAACATTTTCCCAACTTTATCTACGAATATGTCTGATAGTAGTAAAAGTGAAATATGATCACTCCACCGAAGATTTTAGAAAAAGCTCAAGCTGCCACACATAATTTGTTACCGCTAAAATCCAAAGAAAGGTACAAAATTACCTTTCAAAAAAGCATGGATTGGCGACACAAGCATAACGATAAAATGAATGGGCGTAGAAAAAGTATAGTACGTTACACAAGTTGTAAGTCCATTGCGCACTCATGAAATTTATGCACTCGCCGCTGCGCGGCTTCGTGCATGAATTTTTTCATTTCGTGCGTAATGGGTTACCTACAACTCTTGTTACGTAATATAATATTTTATATTCGCATGTTGAAAAGTCCTACTCTACGAACTTGTATCTTGAATAGCTATTAGTCAATCGCATACTAGGTAAATCAGAACAAATATCAGGTTGTCAGGGTGCATAGTGAAAATTTCAATTATTGAATTCGCCATTACTGTGATACTTTAATTGAATAATTTTTGTGAATTTTATGAAATATCGCTTCAATTATGAACGGAGAATGTGATTTTACTGATTCATCTGATATGCCTGTCGATGTCATGTCAGCGGAGGCAGTTAGCTCAGAACTTCTACCTGTACTTACAGTTCAGACTATCATACAAAAATGAACAAGAAATATATCTGAGGTATCAGAACCTGTCATTCTAGCATTTTCGGAAGAAAAATCGAAAAATACGAGGTCGTTTACCTTCTGGTCGAAGTTTTCTATCTTAACTGAAATCAATTTCATCTGTTAACAAGAACATACACTTAAGTGATTATCCCAAAGTGAAGTGATTTCTTATGAGAAAAAGACAAAAAATGCAAAAGTTTCAACTAGAGAAAAGCTAACTGGAGTATTGTCAGATACTGCAGATGAAACATTTTTATTGAAGAAAATTGTTATGATTATGGAATTGTCAGGATCTTTGCAACAGGACGAATTTTCTAATATAAAAATACATGATATTGAAGACAAGAACTCCGACAAATATATAATCATAATAATAGAATATCATTTGATGCTGATGATTTTGTAAAAAAATCGCAACAAAATTAAATTGAATGTAAACTATCCAATAATTTATCTCATGAGATCACATCCTCATTACGATTTCTGCTCAACTGTTATATTTCTTTAATCTTAACAAGCTGTCCTAACTTCAGAAATTCCGAAATCGTAGCATGAGATTATTCTTGAAATGAAACAGAAATACTCCAATCAATACAATTTTAGATACTTTGCAATGGTAACCTGTTCCTCAAAGTTTGTTTTACTCAACCATGACATTTGTTCACATGCTATTGAACAAGTTGAGACCTTCTTATTTTCATCCACACATATGTTATGCTTATAATATTCATCAGCATTTCACCCGTAATATCAGCAATCTATATATTTGCAGAACAAACCAGAAAAACAGCATACATTTTTTGTTTTTTAAATGTTTCGACCAATATGATGAATTGTATCTCTTCCCTGTATATTGTCGAAAACAAACTATTAGAAGACGTGAAAATATATGATGTGAATAGACTCTCGTTGGCCATATAATTATTATTTTTTAATTAAAATGTTAAATTCTCATGTGATATCATTCTTCTTATTGGATTTGAATTGAGCATCTAGCATGAATAAGTATGGTTATTCGTAAGTTCATTATTGTTTTATTTGTATTGTAATTAATTTGTATATTAGTATTCCTATTCAATGTAGATCTATCTATCTATCTATCTATCTATCTATCAACATATAATAATTGTTAACATTCCTGAATGAAATACGAAGATATAAAGAACTTTTGTAGTTCCAAATAACAATGAACACATATTCAATACAGCTGAAACATGCCATAAAGGTAGTCGCTCACTTGTACACTTTTTGTATTGCGCAATCTGAAAAATGGCGCCATTCTGACATTGCAAGGTGAGACCATCGTTGCAACTTCAAAAGTTGCGCAACAATCAAAACTTCACTACATTTTTTCAACTTGCGTACACTTGAGAAATTGCAGTGTGTGAACGGCCAAAAGGAATAATATTGCGCAACCTACAAATGGACCGACAAGTTGGTTAAATAATGTGTCGCAATATTATGTCTAGTGCAACTTTGATGTGTTGATGTTTTGAGGTTAATAAAATAAAAGACGTTTTTAAATGAGAAAACTTTATACTAGTAAACTCTAGTAATAATAATTAATATTGAAAATTATGGATCGCAAGAAAATCAAGTGGAAGTCCGAGGACACTTTACATTTAATTAGTTTAATAGAAGATAATCAGTGCTTATGGAATGTGAAATTGGCTGACTTTAAACATCGCGTAAAAAGAGAGAAGGCAGTATGTAACATTGCTGCTGAGCTAAAAATTTCGACTGAGGAAGTTAAAAAGAAAATTCATAGCTTACGAACACAGTATACGAACGAGCGTTCTAAAATGAAAAAGATGAAAAGCGGAGATGGTACAATTGATCGTTATAAGACTAAATGGGAGTTTTACAGCGCTTTACAATTTATGTTTCAACACAGTTCAACAAATGAAACAATTGATTCCATGGTAAGTATACAAATTTGTTGGGTTTCATAGCACTATATGTTACCAAGATATTTACGTTTCCATAGAAAATATTGATATATGTTTTAAATATTTATCTTTTACATATTTAATTTGACTTATTATCATGCAATATTTTATAATAAGAGCTTCAAAATTTTTTCAAAACTGAGAAAATATGAAAATGAGTACTTTTTAGTGATTCTAGAAAGTTTTAAATATTCGTGGTTACATATAGTGGTATAGACCCAGTTATTGTACTTAATACTTTAAATGCTAGTTAATATGGATACATTTTTAATTTTGCTATATTTAAATGTAATTTACTTGCCATGGAACTTCTCCTTCCCTACAAAAATAATTTTTAAGCTCCTCGCGTACATTTTTTGCTGCTGGGCCTATACCTCTTGGTATCCTTGCTAAAGGTACGAAATTCTGGTTATTGTCTTCGTTTCGCCAATTACCTCTTGTGATTGTACCATCTTCATTCTCCACGTCAAAAGTACCTTGAGGTGCATACAATTTTGCTGATTCTTTACGTGACATGATAAAATTATGCAGGGTAGCAATTGCACATACGATAATTTTCATCTTTTTTGGACACAGTTCTACACTTCTTCTTAGGATTCGGAACCGAGCAGAACATATTCCAAAAACGTTTTCTATAATCCTTCTCGCACGTCACAAACGATAATTGAATATCCTTTCTTGAATGCTCTGATTTTTAAAAGCAAACGGTTTCATAATATGTGGCTCTAATGCAAACGCATCATCTGCTACGATAACGAATGGTACTGGAGTATTTCTTCCCGGTAAAGGTCGTGCATTTGGTATATTCAGTAGGTTATTTGCAACCGCACCTGCAAGTGAACAGTTGCTGTAAACTCCACCATCTGAGTCACGTCCTGGTGAACCAACATTGATATAGGTAAAATTATAATTGGCGTCAGCTAAAGCCATAAGAACAATGCTATGAGTACTTTTGTAATTAAAATACAAGCTACCACAATTCGGTGGTGCTTTAATACTTATGTGTTTTCCGTCTAGGGCCCCAATGCAGTTAGGAAAATTCCATTTGATGTTGAAATCATCTGCTATTTTCATCCATTCGTCTTCAGCATTTGGCAGCTAAAATATAAATTAATTGGCAACTTAATTTAAAATACTTAAAATTACAATCATATCTTAAAATTATTTTATAGAAAAAAAAAATTCATTTTAAGATGATCACACAGACTTTAATAATTAGCGTCATTAATTTTCATAGGGCACTACAGAGACTGCTACAATCGATGATGAGTTACAAGACGTCAGCGAAGCTGGGAATGAAGACATCGAAACCGAAAATGAAGACGATATATCTAACAAAGATGCAGAAATTGAAGATTCTCAGGAACTTCAAAGGCAACAGCCATCGCAATCAAGTCTACCATCGCCTTCATCTTCTCAAAAGCCTGACCATTCCCAGCAAAGAGGTTTAAAAAGAAAAAGAGGAAAAACTAATCAAAAAGGTACTGTGGATGCCCAAGAAGAAGCAACGATCGCCCATTGCCTTCAAGTTTTGAATGAACCAAAGCATGTTCCAGATGAATATTCGAAATTCGGCGAGCATGTAGCAAATGAACTAAGACTGCTAAAAGATGTGGAAGATGTACAATTTACTTTAAAAAGTTCAATTCTAAAAGCTATTTTGGAGGCCAATACTGCGGCACATGCTGCAAGAAAATATAAAAAACAGTCCTCTACATCTAAAACACCATCGCTTTCACCTAACTTGTCGAACCCTTCTTCTTTAGTAGTGCAAAATTTACAGCCAGAAAATGAACTGTTGTCTGGCAATGGACTTTATGATAATGCCCAGACCTATACAGTGCTCCTTACGCAGAATTTTTCCGATGCGAATCTCTCGACTGATAATGTATTAAACTAAATGCATATTTGGTGTTTGTATACTATATTTATAAAAAAATATAAGTATTTTGTACCTTTAAATAGTCATCCTTTAATACCTCGTAAATGGCTTTGCATACCGCTGGGATTATTTGGGAAAGAGTATTTGTCGGTATTCGAAACAGATACATGAGGGACTGGTAGCTATCACCTAAAATAATTTTTTTCTGATTTGGAGAATTATTAGGACTAAATAAGTAAATAATTTTTGTACATCTATTGGTACAGCAATACTTACGTGTTGCTAAATATCTTAGAGTTACGACAAGACGTTCAGCAGGTGTTATGGCTTTTCTCATAAACGTATCCTGTTTTCGTATTAGCGGGGTGATTTTTTCTAATAAATAATCAAAATCGTTACTGGACATTCGTATGAAATTTTTGTAGAATGCTTCGTCGCCAGTCCTTAATTCGTGTAACAAAGTATTTGCTGCTCCATATCGGTTACGGTTTTTAATCCATTCACGAACCCAAATTGTCCTTTTTTTACGGTTACTTTTTCGTCTTCTATTTTGTCGTCTTCGCAGCAATATAAGGGCTACGGTAGCAGCAGCTTTTCTTTGTTCATCAGAATACATTATCAAAATAGAACAGACAACACCAAAATTATACTTGTAGTATCAAAAAATAATTCAAAGTGTACAGAGCAACTTTTTAATGGCTAGTTATTATTTTACGGCAATAAAAAGTGGGTAACGTGTGAGTAGCCCTGCAACTATTGAAAATGTCTTTGCCATTTTTAAGTTGCGCAGTTCATTTATGTCGCAATTTAGAGAGCAATTTTGCTGCTGTGTGAACAGATCGAGCAATTGTGGAATGGCGCCAGAAAAACTTGCGCCACAAAAATGTACAAGTGTGCGAGTACCTTAAGTACATAAATAGACCACAAGCCCAGGCACATTTTCAGGGGGTGATTTTATACACCACGAGTCATATATAATGTTGAAGTACTGGTCGAGAAACAAACGTTGGGCACTAAGCCGTCAATTTTCCGCGGTACAGATGAGCGTACAGGCGAGTTGAAATGTCGTAAAAAAGGGGGTACTTTTTGATTACTTTATACATTACGGCACTATTCTGGTCAAAGTGGCAATGAAAAAAGAATGCTCTAAAACCCAGTGCCGTCAAAAAATAGCGGTACAGGGAGTCGGATTTTTTTTGAAATCGGCGATTTTACCCCCCCTCCCCAGTTAATCGAATACTTGACGGCGTTGATTCAGTTAACTTTGCCTTTCCTTAAAAAACTATAATACATCTATGCCGTCAGAAAAGAGTGGACATGGGGTCAGAAATCGCGAATCAAAACCCGATTTTTACCCCTTGTGGGGGGTGGTCATTTTATACAACCTAAAATTTAGCTGTTTCAATGCTATATCCTTCAAAGATAACATATTTTACTATGCCGTCCATTTTATATGGTACAATACGCTGAAAAATGTGTTTTCATGTCGAAATCAAATTAGTCCGACAATACAGCTACTTTCTATTAATTTTGGGACATTTGGTTTCAACAGAATGGTTGTTCGAGTCACAATGTCACGAGTCACGACCAGTGACACAATTTCTTTAAAACACATTTCGTGATCGCTTATTATCTACATGTGGTATGATATTGCGGCCTCCCGGATCACCAGATTTAAATAATTTCTTTCTTTGGGAATATCTGAAAGAATCCGCGTATCGACATGCATTTCAGAGAGCAACAAATCCTGATGAATTGAGGGGCAAAATTATCCAACTTTGTGCCTACATTACGCCAAATCTACTCCGTGATATGAGATTATCTCTGTATCACAGATTCGGCTATTGTTTGGCACAACAAGGTGGTTTATATGAATCTTTATTACATCAGATTTTTTTTGTGTTGTATTTCAATTCATTTTTCAGAAGAGTTAAATTTCAATGACTTATACATTGTTATTCAAATCCTTAATCACGTATTATATACATATTAAAATTTTCTATGAACATTTAATTTTATACTGCTTTTTTGATGATAGATCACATATCTGTGCATGAAAGTTCGCTATTCGATTTTTGGACCGAAAACGAATATTCTCAAGATTATCGTTAAAATTTTGAAATTCTCATATTACGTAAAGTTTCCGTTCAATGTTGACGGCACCTCAATTTTGCTATTTGAAATGGTCAATATTATATCGTTAATGTCGTCTTGTAATTTTTGACCAAAATTATTATCGATACGGTAGGTAAAATAAGCCAAAGTAGCAAAAGATTTACGTCAATAGCATAAAATATAACAAGGTAAAATTGACGGCACCGATTTTTCTATGTTTTTTAATGTTTGAATAAGTGCTATCCACGATAATATTTCAAAAATAAACTCTTATAAATGTACAGGCAATTTAATATTTTTTTAAATTTTTCGGTTTTATATTTATTCTGTATTTCAATTGGGTACCATGAATTATTGACGGCATAATTATAAAGCCATTATAAGTAGTTTCTGTTTAAAAAAAACCGTATGCCGTCCTGAAATAAATGACCCTATAAGAAAACATTGATTTTTTGCTCTAAAATTTTTGCAATTTTTTATTTATTTCTGCATGAACCATAATTTTTTGACGGCACCATGTTCAGAATACTCAATAAATGTTAACTCAAAGCAAGAAATAGGTGCCGTCAAATTCTAAATGACCACCCCCATAAGGGGTAAAAATCGGGTTTTGATTCGCGATTTCTGACCCCATGTACCACCCTTTTCTGACGGCATAGATGTATTATAGTTTTTTAAGGAAAGGCAAAGTTAACTGAATCAACGCCGTCAAGTATTCGATCAACTGGGGAGGGGGAGGGGTTAAAATCTCCGATTTCCAATAAAAATTCCGACTCCCTGTACCGCTATTTTTTGACGGCACTGGGTTTTACAGCATTCTTTTTTCATTGCCTCTTTGACGAGAATAGTGCCGTCATGTATAAAGTAATCAAAAAGTACCCCGTTTTTTACGACATTTCAACTCGCCTGTACACTCACCTATACCGCGGAAAATTTACGGCATAGTGCCTAACGTTCGTTTCTCGACCAGTACTTCAACATTATATATGACCCGTGGTGTATAAAATCACCCCCTGAAATTGTGCCTTGGCTTGTGGTCTAAAAATACAATCTTTTATTTCTTCCTGAGACTATTACAAGCATGGAAATCGTCAAATACAATAGATTGAGAGATAAAATGGCAGTCTGAAATCATTTCAAGAAATTAAACTAATTTCACATATAAGAATACAATAGTATAGTGGTAAAAGGAAATTATATGATATAAGTAATGAAACAATATGAATAGCAAAACAGTACACAGGCAAACATTCATGACGTAATAGCCAAATCAGTTTGTAAAAATTCATGACGATAATAGAAGGCATTTTTGAAGAGAAGATTTTTCACACAATTTTTTAAATTATTGAGATTAGAAATAATCTTATAGAAATGATATGAGGTATGTCAGAAACATGTGTTAATTTGTGATTGGGAACAATGAAATTGAGATTTCATTATTGTTTCATAGAGTGTAGCCTGAGGCAAGATGGGTGGTGTCCCTTTCCTGAAACACAGTTAAAATTCTTAATTCAGTAAATTATACAAGAATCGCCATAATTTTTGAAACTTACTGTCCTCAATATCTTTTTTTGGAAAATCTACCGCATTTACCGTAGCAAACTAAGCAATAATTGAATCTTGAGTGTACATAGGCATAGTAATGCTTGAAAAAATGTTAATAGGGACAAAATTCCTAAGATTCCTGATAGCAAAACAATGTTTGGGTAATTTTTCTGAATAGAGTCATTATGGTCATTCCAGAATAATTGTAAGTCTATGTTCAACCCTCGGAAGTTAACTGATTTTTTTTTTGTAAAATCGATTTTGTATTTGTATACCAATATACTGCAATCCAACTCTCTAAAATAAAAAACAGTGGTATTTTTTTATATTTTCATTTAATACAAGGCCGTTTCTGGAGCAGTGGTTTTGCATAGTAGCAACTGCATGTTCTGCCTGATTAGAGAGACAACAACATGTCACCGCGTCCTAAGATATCAGAAAACCCTTGGATTTTTCTTCTGTATACTAACGTCTGGTGGTAGTAGTTTTTTCTTATTTTCTGCTTCCTATTTGGTCTAACAAGTGGGTGAAAGGAGTAGTCATGACATTCAAAAGAAGCGCTATTATTGATTAGGTAGGTACTATAATGGTTTTGATAATAATTTATTTTGTAATTTGAAATTATGAAATACCATTCATTATGAATTTTGGAATTATTATTATTAATATTATTCAGTTACAGACTCTTATGCAAAGTTGATACTTTACCTTGGCTTGGTGGAGCATTTCTTTGCCTCTCAGTGGGATTCTCTGGGTTCCAGGGCTCTTGATGACGTCAGACAAATGAATATTATAATGAATTCAGCAAATTCAGACCAAATTAACGAGAAAGAACATGAATTTCAATAAATATAACGATTTGATACATGGAAAAGGATAAATAAATTACTGGTGAAGTTGATAACATTCCATTACTTGATATTTCAATTTTAAATGTGAATGAACAAACCTTAAATCTGAAAATATGCGCTATGACATCATATAGTCAGACCTCCTTAGCATTTATAACATTGGTTGGCATAGCTTATTATCCTAACCTAACTAGTTTATAAAGTCTCATGTTTTCGCATTTTCGATTAATAATATAGTACGGATTGTTTGAGAACGAACTTTCGGTAGATACGAGTTCATTATCACTCCCGTGCACTATTGAAAAGTAAATGGATATCTTTCATAAGCTCAGAGGGAAAATGTATGCATATATCAGACAAGAATAAGTTGCAATTTTTCATAATGCCTTTACCTTCGTGTATGTTTTTGGTGTTGAATCTCTGCTTGTCCTTAATGCTGTCTCGTTCATGACGATTCTACGAAGCCGCCTCCATTTCGAGAAGTGACTACTGGAAGTTTTCATTCATCCACTGAATCAATTTCAAGGGAAATATCGAGGTAATTGTTTTTCGAACTATGTGTTCACTGCACTATTATTAACTAAATATTTTTACACGTTTTTGGGAATCATTTTACAATTTGTTGCTTACTAATAATGTTTCAACATGCCTTCTTTTTAATTGTTTACATTCCCCATTTCGACGAACAAAAATTGAATGTTTATGATTCCTAGGAACAAGTAGTGAAATCTCTTAATGTTTAATAATTTATTGCTCATTAAATACTATATCTAGAAAAATGGTTGTGATATCTATAGAAAGCTTGTAGTTTCAGGATTCTCTTCAATCAATTCTGGTTAATTTATTTCCTTCTTTATCAAATTTTTTAACGCATCGTTTGATGTCATGAAATAATTGAATATCCAATTTCATCAATGTTGTCATTTATTTTAGTCAATTTTCAAAATAATTCTTGTCTATATTCCTCTTTTTGCATAAGTATTATTCTTTTATGTTTATAATCGACTGAGTATGTTTTTATTTAAATCACTATTGCTATTTTCTTACATTTATGGTCGATTCATAAACTTTCCGTTCCGTTCGCCGTTACCGTTGCCGTCTGCGTTCGCCGTTCCGTTACCAGTTCAGTACATTGAAATGCATAAGATCATTCCTAAACTCCGTTGACCGATGCCGTCTACCGCTCGCATTCAATCGGTGCCGTTCAACATAATTCAACTTTATCGTTTGCCGTCTGCCGTTATGATCAATATTGTCAACTTTTGCGTTTATAGTAGTTTTTAAAATTCTCCACCTTGTCATTAATATTCCAAAACTGTTTTTTATGACTTGTCTGGCATGTGAAAGGCGGTAGTTAAAAATGCGCTCATTTTCAGATAAATTTTCACCTGAGTAAGGCCTCATAATATATTCCTTTAATGGAAATGCTTCATCAGCCACGAAATAATGAGGCTTTGAGAAAGATGTGCCTGGTAAAGGTTCTTCTGGGGGTATATTCATATTTTTTTCTACTAGCATCTTTCCAAAAACGCTATTCCTTAATATCCCTCCGTCGCTCTGATATCCATATCCACTAATGTCAACAAATGTAAATATGTACAGATGATCACAAGTAGCTAATAACACTACACTATATAATTAAAAAATAATTAACCACTATATGCTAGGGCCTGTAAGTTGATATGTTTGCTATCAATGCTGCCTAGACAGTGGAGAAAATTCCATTTCTCGAAAAATCCATTGGAAATCTTCAACCACGCAGCTTCTGTTGCAGGAGTTTTGAGATACTCAGGAGACAACATTTTTCATAGAGCTAGACACGTTTCGTGTATAGTATAGTGAACAGTGCTGAGTCATAAATGGAAGGTCCATGCTAGTGCTTGCATGCCTTGTGAGAGATATCTGAAATGAAAGAGCTCTTTTAGTATTTTCAATATGTTTTCGTTGAAAATAAGAACCTTCTGTAAATTTATAACCAGCCTTTCCTCAGACGTAATATCTGACCAGTGTTGCCTGCTTATACTGGGTTCTAGTTTCTTTAATAGTTTTTCGAATACCAGTGTATTTGAAAAATTGTCCAGGGCACGAACTTTTTATATTACTAATACAGGGGAAATTCCCTGATGTTTTTCGGGATTTATTTATGGGCTTCACTTTGAATCGCCGTCTTCGCCTTCGGTTTTCCACTCGAATGAGTCCATATGCACTTATAACGAGTCCAAAATCACCAATCAAATTATAAGTGTCCTTATCCATTACAAATGTACAAGAATAGAAAAATTTAATGAAAACTCAAAACGAGCGCGTGAACCTCGTCAACCGTATAGAGCGAACGTCAAGTTTATGAAAGGTGTAATTTTCTGTCGACGAACGGCGAACGGAGAACGTCAAGCCCAACGGCCAACGGCGAACGGAACAGAAAGTTTATGAATCGCCCTTTATTGTTTGAAATTCCCTGAATTCTGATTGACAGTTGTTACGTCAAATGCTGATTGTGGCTTTGCTCATATTATACGGGGTACTTAAAGAATTATCCCGTCTTTGACTTTCAAAATGTCCATCTGATATCCAAAGTTTCCCCTTGATTTTAGAAATGCTACGTGTTTTTAATTTTGTAACTATTGAAATCATGACAGTACCTTCTGAGAATTTTGATATTTTTTTTTTAATGAAAAAAACTACTGGCATCAATATATTTTCTTCATCACCCAGTATTGTTGCAGTATAATTGGTATATTTTCAGTTTATTAACTTAACTTAGTACTTGCATTTTTGCAATTCTTTTAAAAGTTTTTTTCAATGTTGGTGTTGGTTACTTTCCTTTCACTCCATCATGTTTAGTGGTTTGATAAAACTGATTCCTCTTTTGTTCGGATCGAGTTCACAGTGCTCTAACGAACGCCTTTGTGTGAATCTAATACCCATTGAAATTCTACACTTGCAAATGAACTATGAATTCCCATCGAACAATGGTTTTCAACGTCCGCTCAACGATGGGTTGAACTTTGTTTATGAAGGTAATTGATGTTTGATTCCTACCTATGTGTGAGCAATGAATATCCTGAGTGGTCTGTCGAACAGTCGTTCACAAAATGACTATTTGCAATTAATAAAGCTGCGCATCGATAGGTTCGGGTGCATATTGAAGTGAATATCACGCATGCATAGACGTACATACGGAGGACGAAAAGTGAAGAAAGAAATCGCAATTATTGAACTTGGAAGTCACTGTGAATTGATGGAAAATTTGTACGATAGATATTCATACTGTGAATTGAAACAGAATGTGAACCTAACTTTCCAAGAGAACAAAACCCACTGTTCCATCAAAGGCATGATGATAAATAAATAATAAACAAAATAATTTTTTTGGTTAGTTGGTTAGTTGGTTTGACTAATATTCAACTATTTCAGTTTTGGATGAATAAGATCGCTTCATTTCACCAAATCACTCAAATCAATGCTATTATTCAATGGAGTCAAACGTGTATGAACTGCGATGAACAAGAATTTCAATTACTTGACCGTGTGAAAATATTTGGATCATTATTTCAAATTTTTTTGGAATGCCTGGTTCCTCTTGAGGAGAAAATAAAGCTTCCATTCAGGGTATATGCCAAACCAAAGGAAGTTTCAAAAAATGTTCTTGCTCAAGTTGACTTCGTTTCCTCTATACTTGTATAATTAATGGTCAACATATTTTATTGTTACGGGTTCAGTTTGCAACTCATCCCGCAACACTTCAATCATACTCTAAATCACTTGCATTACCTGTAATCACCTCAATCATATTTCAACGGTTTATAGAGTCATATAAGAAAACTTCATGACTACTATTCAGAGAGCCACCCTGTATAGGATACCGTCTAGATGAACGTTCACATGTAGACTAATCTGTGAATATATATTCTGATATTTTGCTTCTACAGGTACCTTTTATGTACCCTATCGATCAAAACGTTACGTCCATTAAAAAAGCCTAGAGGATTCCCACCAAGTTAGTTGTCTGAAAAGGAATGAACACACGATTACTTTATGTGTAAGTCGGAACCTCCAGCTAATCGTTAGCTCTTCTGGCAACGAAGGCATACTTATTTTGAGTAGGAGAAATATCTCCCAATTCGATGAGGGAAATAATTACCTTATGACGTTGTTGAGAAGTACAGCACCACTTCCACATAAGATCTTATGCGTTGGGGTTACTGTTTAGAATATCAGTCATGTGTTCTTCTAGTGGGGGCAAATGGTCTAACCAGCCTTATTCATTGCAGCAGTCTCCCATGGCAAGGAAGGGTACACTGTCAACTTGTAGGGCTGAAAACGAATGACGAATATTATTCGCTACACCTTCCCCCGACAAGTGCTACAACGTACCTTGAGAGTGCACCGCCTGAGTATTGTATTTTCAATTGAATTAGATTTCCTAAACCTCAAATTTGATTGTTTGAAATATTATTCTCAGGAGGTTAGGTCGCTGTCAGGCAGATTTTTCGTGGTCGTCTGTCATCTCGCCGAAGTGATATGACAGAACTGAATGGAGTAGTTCTGGAATCGGATCAAGTGTTCGTAATTCACCCCAGGGTAGGATGCATCCTTCTTGATGTGTATTTATGGTATGTGGTCTATACCGTTTATTATTGTTGTTATTTCATGAATGTTAGTCTTAGGCTATATATACGGAGTCGGTGATTATATTATGTATTATATGTGTTGTTGTGAGGTCTAAGATACCATTGACATGGAATGTAGGTCCCTTGAATATTGTTCGAGCACCATGAGGGTAAGATGGAAGAATGTGTTGGGTTGCTGTCATCAGTCGTAGACTAGTTTCGTGCATGAAATGTCGATTTCAAATCGACTGAGTCCTTATGATCGTAGTGATGATCAGGGGAGAGCTTGGTAATAGCGCCGTGCGAAAGCGGTTCCAAAAACCTATTGAGAACGAGAGAGAGAGAATCGAACCGAGTCGTCTTCTTGTTATAGGAAAAAAGTCAGTAGTACTTCGTTTTTGGAATCTTCGGAGAAAAAGAGGACCGACAGGAGAGACAAGATAAGGAGTCGTTGCCTGTGGTTTCGAGGAAGGAAAATATTTTATTAATTTTGGGCGGAATATTGAAATATTCTATTAGCTTCGTTTATTTCTGTTGGAAGATGCAAGTAGGTTGAAATAAATATTTTATCAAGTGTAATAGAATATTGAGACGCCTCTGGTCGTGGGACCAAATCCATTTCAATAAGAAAGTTGCATCCCACATGTTCCACTGGGCGATAATACCAAACTTCAGTTACAGAAATACTAGAACTCAAAATTTATGAGGGACATATTACAAACAATAGATTTTTCGTGAGAATCAGAAAATCCATTCAAATTTGAAGATATTGTAAAATCTGGTAATTTCAGCCTGAATAGCCCAAGGGTCGATTGTTTACCATCTGGTACAACTCGTTTTAATGCCATAGATATTACTAGAACAAACGGTCATAAATATCTTTCTGCCCGTTTAATCAATTAATTTTTGTCTCAAATAGTACATATATGGAAATAGGTCACTCGTTGTAAATGTATGCAAATTATTGTTATTTTAAAAGTAAGAAGGCAGAGTGACATCGGACGAACAAAAGAGAATGTTTGATAGTTTTTGTCGACCGTTTTCTATCAAAATGAAACAAAACCACATTCGACGTGAGTCCTAAAATGTACGGGGCGGTCAACCATATCTTGTCACGTAATAGGAAAACTTACATGTAATTAATTAGGACTGTAGAATATCAGAATAGGGTTTAGAATGCCAAGACCATTCAAGTAACGACATCTACCTTAATGTCTTACAAGTAAAATATTCTGATGGCGGTATCATCCACCCTATCTTTTAACGAATTATAGAGTGGAACCGTTTAAGATCTCAAAACAAGAGTTAGTTGAAATGTTCGGTTGGGAAGAATACTCAGATCAAGGCCTCACCTTGACCTGGGACATGTCCGATCTATTCTCTCAGAGTTGAAAGGTTTCTTAAGTATTTTATAATTTTTTATCAAAGTCTCTAATCAGTATTTAAAGATGGTCTTGGTAAGCTAACATGCTAGATAATATATTGTCAATTAGATAGGTCTTATAAACATATTTTTTCATTCTGTTCTTGTTTAATCATTGAAATTTCCAGTATTTTGACTTTAATTGTGAAAGTAAATTCTCTATATCCCTTTTTTTTCTCGTAAATATTAACATTCTAGTCGCATATTTATACTGTTTTAGATTTATTTATCTCCATTTGCCTTAATAAATGAAAAAACAGACAAATTTTCGAGTTTCCTTGATTAGTTAAGTTAATAATTGAACCAAACCAAAATTAATGAATTAGTATAACCAATCAGCTCTGAACGGGCTAATCAAAGGTGAATGTTCGATAAGTTGAAGTGTTACCAACCCAGAGCAATGAACCGACGACGGGGGTATTTAGGTGAGTAAAATTCATTGTTATGATTGAGATCACATATGAGGGTTTTATGGCTGAATTAATCTCCACAAAAGTGTTATTCTGTGAAGATGTGTGTTAAATGAGAGTATTTTGATTATAATAGAACCAAACATATTATTTCTCTAGCTTAAAGAATTCACACGCTAACGACCAACCAGCGCGCTGAATTATACAGTGTGCGGCTTTTTTTAGCCCACCCCCTTTTAACTTTTGACCGGTTCGACGTACAAACATGAAAAAAAAAACTATTTAGAGGGTTTCACTAATACTACTTTTTGAAACAAAAAATATGGTGATTGCTCCAAAGGGGGCGCGGGGGGACACATCTACTCAAAATTTTTAAATGGCATGGGGGTTCGAGTGTAACATCGTTGAAAAGAGAATTCAATTCTCTTTACAACCATCTAAATATCTTTGAATTTAGTTGAGGAATTTTTTCCCAATTTCGATTTTTATGCCTATCGAAATTTTCTAGTTGGTGTGCCTCCAGCGCCATCTGTAGTGTAACTGCAATATTTCTTCTCTCAAAAAGTAGTATCGATAATACCCTTCGCAATATTTTTGATTTCATTATTCCACAACAAACCGTTCAAATTTATCAAGGTATGACTAGTTTTCAGATCAGCATTTATATTTGATATTTCGAATTTGAATTGCAAAAATAACTATTAACGAAATTCAAAAAAAATTAGGTGGTTGTAAAGAGAATTGAATTCTCTTTTCAACGATGTGACACTCGACCCCCCATGTCTTTTAAAATTTTTGAATTGATGTGCCCCCCGCGCCCCCTGTCGAGCAATAACCATTTTTTTTTTTTCAAAAAGTAGTATCGGTAAAACCCTCCAAACAGTTTTTTATTCATGTTTGTACGTCAAACCGTTCAAAAGTTAACAGGGGGGAGGCTAAAGAAAGCCGCGCTGTATGTGTGAATAAATAAAGGGATGGGACATTAAGAGTCATTCTAATCTTATATTCAATTAATTATAGGTTCAATCCAAATGATTAAGATTTGCTGATAGGAAAGTTAGTACACAAGGCTCTACCTCAAGCGTAGGTTTTCGTTATTTGAATTATGATCTTTCTATTAGGTGTTCTACTCACTGTCTTGCGACCATTGTGGTGCGGTTAGAATGGAACTGGATCTAGGATAAAGAAAGGTCTAGAGAAAAAGATCTTGTAAGAATAAACACCCTCGAAAGGAAGTAACGTAAATATAATGGATGTGATTGGTGAGTCATTTCAATGATTCATAAACATTATAGGATTCCAGTCAGTGGGCACTATCCCTGCGAAGCCTTGGGTCAAGATTACGTATAGTCTCTCTGCCTACGATAGCTGCCTATTGCGATATTCATTTCTTTGTTAATCTTACATTTGCGGTAGACCCTTCTGGTCACCTGCAGTAGTGAACCCTGAGGTACACTCGGAAAATTATAAAAATAGGCTTATGAATTTTACTGTGTAAGTGACTCCGTGATGTCACAGCGGCGCATTCCATTTTTGTTTAATCCCTTTCCTTAAGGGGAAAAACCTTTGTGTTGGTGTTGGTTATATTTCTGTTTTTGTAGCTAGCGATCTAGTACAATATTTACGTTACAAGGGTGTTTCTTTGTTCTTCCCTCTTGAAATACCCACTGCTTTTAAATATTGTCTGCTCCATCCCGACCATCTTGGTGGTCTACTAGTTAGGGCTGGCTCATTAGAATATAGCTGTTGGCGCCCATTTCAACATCTGGTAAATAATAATAATAATAATAATAATAATAATAAATGGTCTTTTGGCTGGACTGGGGTGAGTCCTGCACGATTCACTGTTGCGTTCCAATTAACAGTGCTGCTCCTAAGGTGGCGCATGGAGTTAGTAACAAAGCCTATCCAGAACACGTGGCTAATTACCATAGCAGTCGATGCCAAGACACCAAAGAAAAAAAAATATAATTAATGGTCTTTATTTTTCCTGGCGGAGTTAAGCTGAGCTATTCACATAAATTTTCGCATACCCCCCAACCGAACTGAGCTTTGGCTAGAGGTTGCGCTTTTATAGCTGGCGAGCAGACAATTATTAGTAACATCACAATGCGCGTAACAATATTTATTATTGATTATTTCAGATCATAAGTATCAAAAAGTATAAAATTTGTAACTTCCATCGACTGAAGAGAACCCATAGGTTATCAATTAGGTCATTGATAAAAAAACAAAACAAAATCTCTCTTGCCTTATTGGCAGGAATCTCAATAACCTCCTGAGAGTGATTATAAAACAAAATCATAGAGTTGTTAAAAAAACTGTATATAATGAAAAAACTCTATTTAGCATCAAAATGTTGGGTTAGAGTTCTTTCCATAAGTTACCACAGCTAAAGAGAACTCAAATTAATCTATTTTTGTGGAATACGAAAAATAAGGTGACTATTTCACAAGACGAAAGTATAATGATATCATCCTTACAGAGATATATGGAGTATTTTGTCCATATCATAACATAAAATACTGAATATCTCCTAATAATGAATTTTTCTAACAAAATAATAATAATAATTTATTTGCGCAGTTCAAATAGTGATCCAATAAATCTGGGAGTACAAAAGAAAAAACAAACATCATTGAACTACAAAAAAATAACCAACAACATAGCTCTAGAGCCTGCATATCTAAGTAGTTACATCAGAAAATTAATATAATAATAAATAAAAAGGTGAAAAAATCAGTCTTTTTTCCTTTCTTCAAGATAACCTTCCACAAGGATTCAAAAATAGTAATCAATTCAACTGAGGTATGAAAATTTCAATAAACCATGACGATATACCAATGACATCGGATAGGTTTAATATCTGCAACGCGCCCTATTAACAAGACGAAATAGACAAAATAAACAAAATAGGTACCAAATAAAATAAAATAAAAAAATTATTCTAACTCTTGTGTTTCCCGAACTGATTTGTGCTTTATCTAAATAGAAGTATATAACAAAAATCATGTTTTTTTTCCCGTAATTCATACCTAATTGCAAAAAACATGAGTTCAATAGACTCTCCTCATTTCTTTCATGATGGTTGTAATAAAATATGGCTATCCTACCTTTATTCTGAATAGCTGCACATGTGGCTGTCATAAAATCCTTTCCTCTTGAAATATCCATTTCAAATCTATTTTCTCCCAAACAACGTTTTGAGTCATATTTGGATAATATATCCAATTTCCAAAACTTGTTTTTAACCTTGAAATAAGTCCTCAATTCGAGAATTATGTCAACCCTGCATGACAAGTTATCTTGTGATGGACATGATCCGGTGAACATTAATTGTTGTTCACTTCGAAATTCCTGTAATATGGTAATTGTTTATGCAATTTTGTTGAATCTTCAGTAATTATTATATTATTGTATCGAAATTCTGGTAAATATACTGGTGAATAACAACGGTATAGTTTTCACTTTTCATCATTGCCGTTCTGTTTTATGATGTCCATAGAATAGATCATTTGAATATTTCATTTATTCCGATTTCAAGTGGATTCTTGCAGGTCCATGTTACAACTTTAGACCAAATAACAATTAGCAAATAGGTATAAGTTGAGTTTCTGAATTAGAAATTCCTGGATCCATAACAAAAGGTGACAATTTTCCTATCAATTACCAAAACTAAGTTGGCCAACTTAAATCTTTCAACTTTTTTGAAATTTTCTTCTAGTGTGCAATGAGTATCCAAGAGACCGCAGATTGGTCAGTCCTATGAATAAAATCAAACTATATTTCTTAAACATTTGTGGACATATGTATTATTCTGTGGTTTTCGTAGGTATTACAACAAGTGTATCGGTGATTATCGAAATCAATTCCTTTGAATTTGAGAATCAAATTATGTTGCTTGGCAACTACACGAGCGCTTGCGCGAGTGTGGTTGCCTAAAGCAACATAATTTGATTCGAAACCGAGAAGGAATTAACGATAATCGCCGATAACACGAGTTGTATTTGTTAAGATTATTTCATGAATAAAATCAAAACCATTTTTATACATTTACTATTCAAATTAACTAGGAACATTAATTCCGCATTTAGTTCTCTGAAATTATGCAACTAACAAAACATTTACTAGATTTCTATTTCAGTTTCAAATGACAGAGCGCGTCATTCGTAGTTTCTTCATTCCATGTCTAGTCCACTAACTGCTGATGTTATATTTTGATAACAGTTTGATTTAGTGATTTGATTAATCAACGAGCATGCAAAATTTGTCGAAAATTGTGAAGTAGATATGAATAAATAGTGAGTGCTTATTTAGTTTTGGTCAAAGTTTGGTGTTGTGTCATTATAGCAGCTTGCTAGTGGTAAGTTTGTGTTTTGATAATAACCAATCAGGAATCGAACTACAAAATCAAAAACACATCATATACATATCCAGTAGCCAATCAAGAGCCGAACTTCGAAAACATGATGTTTTCATTTATCAACACAAAAATTTCAACCAATCATAACACGCTATTTTAGCAAAAGTGAAATAATCGTTTATATCGCATTCAAATGGAAAATGATGATGACATGGCTGATCTAGTTTGACAATTTCCCAAGTCATATGATGAAAGGCATTGAGGGCAGAAAAATGTAAAAGTGTAGTTATTGTAAGGTTATTTGTAATTTGTACAAATGTCTGGTATCCATTTTCAACAAACAATTTTAAAACAGTTTCGAGGACATCTTTGGACAAGAAAAAAAACTCCCCTTGGTCTTGCAAGACCATTGATATTATGAAATTGTAAAACACTACTTTTTCTCTTCTCCGCCTTTTTATAAATTTGACGGTCCATCTCCTTCTACTTTTATTCTCCAAAATGATAAAAATTTCACGTTAACAGCATCAGCAACTAAAAAGGTATCAGTCCTTTTCCATTTTATTCAACATCGTGAATTAATAAAACCGGTTTTCATTTCGGGTCCATATTTTTTTTAGAAAAAATTAAATGAAAAATCATAATATTTTCTCATATTATGACGAAAGATTTTTAGCAAACACTGACAAATTTTTCATAAATGTGTTGGAAAAGTTTCTCTCACAGTCCAATATACTCCTCATTCTTTTCCAGATTCGAAATGTGCTACATATTTATAGTTCGTAACGTAAGAACGTAAGAGTTGAGAATTGGGAAAAGGCGGCAATTTATGAAATTCAATTTAAGGACTGCGATGCAAAATATTATAAACAGACAAAGTGATGTATAAAAATAAAATAGACAGAAAACTTGGTAGTCAAGTTAGTGTACTGGGGGCCATATGCAGTGACAGGTAGGGACTTTTTAGGATTTAATACTGAAGAAAAGAGTTATAATATTTATATTATTATTTTCATACCAACTCGGTCGAAGATGAAAGAAAATTATATCTTGAATTCGAGCTCACACATATAAAATAATTGTCTTGAAGAAGATCTCATCTAAACACATCAAGCAATCGTCTTGTTAATATCATCGATAAAGAAGTTAATATCGCGCAATAGTATACTCGATCGATATTAAAACGTAATAAACATTGGCATTTAAAGACCAAACGCCAACAAGTAGAATCTGAAAGTATACATCAGAAGTCAGTTCCAGATTCAATCAGGACTGTTTATTTAATTCAACAAATGCATTTACATTCGAGAATTCTTGAAAGCAGCATATGTGATCCTCAATTGTTGTCCAGGGCACATTCCCATACCCATAGTTTTAGTATTGGCTTTAGTGGTATTGCTCTCAAAATGCTCGAAATTGCTTGACAAGGGCAAGCATTCCAGTTGAGAGTGCGAATGCAGACATTTGCATTCAGGACGGACGTAAGGTCCATAGTTTCATTCGATCAGAACGGTCTTCGGTATTCTCCACGACCATCGTTGGAGAAAATCACGGATAGAACAAACAAGGTGAAAGCTTTCCGGAGATATATCCAGAAAAGCTTAATGAGGGTGGACAAGAATTTTCAGGAACTGAAACCGGACTCATTTAACACGGACTAAAAAGAACTAGAATTCATCCCTAAAAAATATAGGAACGAAGGTATGAAGGCATGAAAAATGTTTTCATGAACAAAATTCCAATAACGTATGGACAACATTGAAAATCGTTTTTCATGGCCAACAGTCACTGACGAAGCCGAAGCTCAGTAGTTCAATACTCTTATTGATATACTGGATATCGAAGTAACTATACCTCAATCTGTTGATTGGTCTGATCATAGTCTTCCAATTATTACCAGTACCGTATCTAAATTCAAATTTGTCACGTTGAAAGATATGAGAAGAACCTTGAATATAGATGTATTTCCGACTTCATGAATAATAGACAGATGAAAAATATTTTTGAATCTAAAGGTCACACAATCCTAAAGTTCTCTGACAGCAGGTTGTTTTTTACAAGAGCTCAAAGCTGGAATAGTTATTTCTTTACCAAATGTAAATGAAGCTTTCAATTTCAGGCCTGTTGATACCCTTCTTTCGATTGAAAAAGTTATTGAACTGTCAGTGTACGATCGTTGATAGATAGAGAAATATGAACTCTTCATGAATTCTCAGTCAGATTCACGAAATAAAAATTCTTGTGAAACAACTGCAGTTCACAATTTCAAAGACAAAAAAAATTGTCGATAGCAATTCCACTCTCTTAACTGGAATATTACGGTACTACTGAAAACATACCAAAAATAACGACACGTACAGGTATTCCTCAAGGAAGTGTACTAGGACCTCTTTATTCAAACTATATCTACATGATATATAATTTATTCAAGATTGTGAGTTTCTGAATCTGAAAGTCAATCACAGTTTTGAGGAGGTGTCTCTTGTTCTCAATATAACCAGACCCGTGCTTTACTGTACTAAATAAACTGAAGCAATAATTACACCCACATACAATAAAACTATACTGAAACTAAAGCAATTATTATAACTACATGAAATAAAATCTATCGGATTAACATCGCGTTAGTGTTAATTGAAATTCTTAAAGAGTCCATTGAGATTGTTCAAAATATCAAATACATTGTTTTTATGATTAATAAAGCACTGATGTACTAAAAGGTCACTCGCATTCTTCTAGTGAGTAAGAATCATATGGATTGTTGTAGCTAACTTATACGTAAACTCTGATTCGAAGACCATGAGTTTTTTGAATTTTTTCTCATTTTATTAAATTGAAGCACTTCCAGAACAAAGCACCAAGTTGGCATTACCTAGAAATTGATTTCATTAGACTTGTTAGTTTTAGGGAAAAATCTAAATTGGTTCAGGAGTTCATGAGGAGACACCATGAAAGCAAACATTTTTCACCTGTGGTTGAATAACTGAACTTTTAGAGAAACTATTTGCTTTTATTGTTTCAATAATTGGTCAAATTATCGATATTAATTGTTTCAATTTTTATTTTCAAAATTTCCCTATCTACTCAGATATAGTGTGTTATAACCTATTTGTTGTTGGTTTATTCTGAATTTTATTACGTATCATTCAATAAATATAATATGTATTCAACGTCTGTGTTTTATTTGGGCATTCCACCAACAACAAAATATCATCAGTTGAGTCGATTTTACGTGAGCACTTGCCGGGATAGCCACAAAATGGGATTTGTTGGTGTCTCCTGGCTGGCAAATATTCAACACCTTATTGCTGACCACAGCAGCCTTACTGTCCAAGTAGCACTCCTATATTGGTAAAATATTGGTACAATATTGTGAACATATTGGCGAAATATTTTAAATGCAATATTGGCGAGAAAAAAAAGTGAACATTCGGCGATATTGGTCCAATATTACTTGAATAATATTGGCGAAATATTCTTGAACTAATATTGGCTTCAAAATGTTCGGTGATATTGGTACAATATCGCTTATACAATATTCTGACAATATTGGCACAATATTCAAAAGTTATATTGTCGAGAAGTAAAATGTGAACTTTTTGCGATATTGGTCGAATATTGTTTGAATATTTTAGAAATAGTTTTGGTGAAATATTCTTGAAGCAATTATGGCCTCAAAATATTTATCGATATTGGTACAATATCATTTGGATCTATTAGTGGATGTCAATATACCTTGGTAAATTATTAAATGTCTTTTTGTTGGTGAAGGTGACACCAGAGTCTGCCTTTTGATCGCCATAACCACTGAGTGAGCTGTCTTGAATACATGTTATGGGAAGTATTTAATTTACTTTCGTAGGTTTTAGAAGACGTTCTATATGTAGAGCCACCTAGCGGATATTTATCCAGGTTTGATCATGATATAATTTCAATATGTTTCATTGAATTTTCGGCCAATATTCAAATTTCATCTCAATCTAGATGTAGGAAACAATATGAAGAAAATATTTTTTTAACGATATCGATAAATATTATTGAAGAAATATTGACCCAATATTAATTTATAAGATTTGTTGAATATTGGCGAAATGATATTCAACCAATGTGTAATCACACTTGGAGATACAATATAGTTTTTATTCCTTGAATCGATATTAGGGGAATATTGGGATTGCGATATTTATTCTAGATGTTAAAAACGATGTGAAGACAATAAGTACTGTTTTATCGATATTGGTAAATATCATTCAACCAATATTGACTCAATTTGAGTTATTACAATTTGTCAAATAAAGTGGAAATGATTTTCAACCAATATTCTAACAAACTTGGAAAAACAACATAGTTTTTTTCCTCTATAATCGATATGACTGGAATATTTGCATTGCAATATTTATTCTAGATGTGGAAAACAATATATAACCAATATTGTATTATCGATATTGGTAGAAATTATTCAACCAATATTGACCCAATATTTCGTGTGATAATCTACATTCAAAACCAATATTCCACCAATATTATCACTATAATATTATTTTTTGAATTATCACCCATATTGGACCAATATTGATTTTTCATTTACAATATATCTATATTGGCCCAATATGGAACCAAGATTCAGCCGATATGATCTGCTACCTGGGTGGGTTCTGTAGGGGTCTAGTACGACCAAGAACCGGGTTTAGGGACTTCATCTCCTAAAACATTAGAGTCAGTGAGTGTATTCCCTAGACGAAAAGGCAGCGAGAAATAATAATAAGGTAAAACCGAGTTTACACTTAAGATGTGTAGGGTGTGTGTATATTTATTTTTTAATAAATTAACTCATTGTTCCGAATTATCATCTCTGTTCATGAAGGTTTGAATTATAATAGGCAATTTACTTGTTGTTTGATTAGGATGTTAGATCAAAATTATTATTTGTAGATCAGGATTTCTATTTCATTTAACAATTTCGATTAAATTCGTATCTATGCAACATTTCGGTAAAAATTCACTTAGGAACGCATTGGGATTGATGAAAAAATTCCAAATTCATCCCTTCCTATTCACTCGCAAACTTTTAGGCGAAGCTGGACGAACTTTCGGAAAGCAGGTCTCGAGAATACTACGCAGGATCGATGATGTGACTTATCACTGTCAACATCTGTCTTTTAAAAAGTCCGAACGGTGGCCGTGTGCCGCTGTGGTTTCGGATTCCTGAAAAGACATTATTCAATGTTGCTGAATTAGAAAATAGTTACTGTTGGAGAAAAGTTGGAATAACTTCGTTGCTCTACTTCAAGTATTCTCTGTCGTTTTTCTTCGAGCGAGTAGAATTTATATGTGGTTCGGAAAAATATGGAGAATGGTTGTAACGTTTTTTCTTTCATTTCAGAAACTTTTTAAATATAAATCAATCAATCTGATATTTAATTTATTTTCAATATACAATCAATTAACAGTTTGATTAACTGAGAACAAGCTTCGAATTTGAAAAATTTGAAAAGGACCATGAAATGTACCTTGGTATAGTCCGATAATACATTCAAATTTAAATGACATATTGAATTATCTTACCCTGAATTTTTCATTTGAATCCAATTCAGATGTAAACAGCCGATTTTAGGGTCAACTTTCGTATAGCTGAAATCAGTTATGGATAAACCGTTGCCATGGCAACCGTTGCTATAATAACAAGAATACAGAAAACCGATTCATATGGTGCGGAAATGCGTGGTTGCCAAATTTTCTGCTTTATTTTAGCTCAAATCAGTTAAGAAAAAGTTGATGCCGTGGGAAAATTGATGCTAGGATTAGTGAAAAGAAAAACCCGATTTCCGTTTTGGAAAAGTTCGCGGTTGCCAAATTATCAACTTAAAATTAAATTGAAACTTGAAAGGGGAAACATTCTCAATAGAAAAACCATGACTCACTCCACTGGAAATGGGAACAACCTACGATAAAAATTAATCTATTTTTTGTAATGTGTAACAGGAAACAATTATTTCCCTGACTGAGGCCACGCTGGATATTGATCTACATCTGATAGATATTGTGAAAAGACCCTTTAACTTCAAAAAAAATACGAAACTGAAAATTCGTATTCTCATTCAGATAGTTCAAATTAAACGAAGCTATTTTTTCGTAATATCTAACAGGAAACAACTACTTTCTCGGGTAGAGCCACGCTGGACATTGAACTATATTGAACTAACTAAACTGATCCTTATTGCTTCGGAAGAGGCAAATTCACTGTTTGCACCAATTGCGGGTCGTTGATTTAAGAATAGATCAAGAATTCATTCGTGGTAAAATAACAGCTCAATTCAAAATATCATATTCAGAACACACCAAACGCGAGCGAAGCGAGCGCGTCCGGCCGACATTTGCGAAATGTCGGCCGGACGCACTTGCGTTCATGTTACTTGTCAATTTCCTCCAGGTTATAAAAAAACTCTTTCCCAATCTTAACTGTCCTGAACTAACTAAACTTAACCTTGATGTTGAATTTGTTTCGGAAGAGACGATGTTCACGGTGGAGAATAATACAGTAATTTGAGATATTATGACTATATCACAAAACGCGAGCGAAGCGAGCGGGTCCGGCCGACATTACGCAAATCCGCGCGCGCGGATTTGAGAAATGTCGGCCGGACCCCCTCGCCTTCAAGTTACTACTCTGTCCATTTTCTCAAATTTATGAAAAAGATCATGATCATTTATAGTGTGTGGCCTATGGGGCAAGCGATTGCTTTGCTCATTTGTGATCAAAGTAAGATTGACAAATTTAAATACTTATATAAATAATCTTTTTGAAGGATGCGCCTTCAGATGAGTAAGTATTCATTTTGATATTATTTAAGAGTTATTTCCATAAATCTTTTTCAAGTACCCCTATCTTGGTAACATAAATAATTTGGCAACCATGCATTTCCGCACCACAGAAATTGGGAGTTTTCTGTACTCGTGATCATAGCAAAGGTTGTCACACTTTCCATAACCAATTGCTGCTAAACCATAACTTGCCCTACTTGGCATACTCTTATTTCCGCTAAACAGGAATGGCATTTTCACCATAACGACTATCATGGCTATATTTTTTGCATAACAAATTTCATCTAAGGAAAGGCAGAAAATTTGGCAACCATGTATTTTCGCACCATGGTAATCGGGTTTTTGTTTACTTGTAGTCATAGCAACGGTTTCTATGGAAATAGTTTTTCCATAACTGATTTCAGTTAAACTATAACTGGTTCAACTTGGCGACTATGCATTTCCGCAGAACGGGAATAGCATTTTTCTTTACTCTTCACCCTAACAACGGTTACTATGGTAACCTTTTTTTCATAACTGATTTCAGCTAAACTAAAGTGGACAACTTGGCAACCACGCATTTCCGCACCATGGGAATCGGGTTTTTGTATTGTCGTTACCCTAGCAACGGTTGCCATGGCAACAGTTTTTCTGTAACTGATTTCAGCTAAACGGAAGTTGAGCCCGATTTTATTCGATACCCTCTTTGGAATGTATTATTTTTCTAGGTAGTTGTTTGAGTTCAATATTTGACATTCTGTCAGATTTTAATTTTGTGTACATGAACTTTGATATTATTAGAGAGTTATTGCAAACTGAAATAATTATACTAAGTTACAAGAAACTTTGATTGAAGTATCCTGTATTGTGATTTGTAGTTCTGTTTCGTAATGGTGTTATTGCAACAACCATCTTTCTAGATGCTTTTACTTAGACTTTACTTTGACAAGTACGTCAAATTTAAAATATTTTCATCATTCATCCCAATCACTATCTCATAACATCATTGGTCTAATATCATTTGCATGTGCTGCCGAGAGTGCCGAATAACTTACAAAGAAAATTAATTTTGAATCAGCAGCATTGAGGTTTCCTCAAACCAATAGTATAGGTATATTAGGAGATGTTGAGCTAAAACCTCAAATTAAATTGGGCCCTTTTGATTTTTTAGATTCTAGGAGGTTTTGGGGTACCGAATAAGTCTAGCAACTCTTCATAAAACGGATTATCGAAATTTTGGGACTTGAAACTCAAAAATATTTTGAATCGCGAATAACTCGAAAACTATGAGGAATTTGAAAAAATGGCCAGAACAAAAAATGTAAAGCATAAAATTTTCCACAAAAAAGTTTTTGGAGTATTTTTTCCTAACCTCAAAATTTTCACCTTAAAACGGGTTTAAATACTCAATAATAGTTTGAATCGCGAATAACTCGAAAACTACGAGGAATTCGAAAAAAAGACCCAAAGCACAAAATTTAGAGCACAAAATTCTCTACAAATTGGTTTCCAAAAATTTTTCCTAACCTCAAAATTTTCATCGAAGAATGGGTTCATGTACTCAAAAACACTTTGAATTGCGGATAACTCGAAAACTATGAGAATTTCAACACAATATGCCGGCACCAAAAATTTAGAGCTCAAAATTCAGTACAAAAGAGGTTTCTCTTCTGTCCTAACCCAGAAAAATATTTTGATTCAATTAGATTTATGATCCACAATTTTTGCACTGGCCCCAGTGAACAATCCAATTTTTTTATGTGAAAACCACCGTGAAGACTACAGAAAGCAGTACGCACTTGACAAATGTTTGCTACACAAAACACGTCGTCTGCACCACAGAACTCATAATTATATCTTATGATATAATTATGAGTTCTGTGGTCTGCACACGTGCGTGGTTATCGGTGATAATGGCTGTGGTTGCCGAATTATTCGCAGGAAATAGACGAAAAGAAAGCTTTTGTATTCTTAAACCAAGTAATTGAATACAATGTAACGACCCGCAATCGATTCTTTGTAACGTGTTTTCACAAATACAACATGAATTTTTCGAAGAAACTTACTCTTGGATAATTAAGGAAATATTTACGGAAAAATGGGACATTTTGACCTTTCTATGCATTTTCAAAATCTTCATAATGAGGATGCATCATACTAAGAATGTTTTTATATGAACTTGAAACTGAGATTTTACGCTTCAAAATGAATACCCTCATCTTTGGATAAGAGAAACTATTAAAAAGTCTGTGAATATCGAAATAATAATCAATCGAGAACGAAGATCGTGTTCATGATCGCGTTTTTTGAAAGTTTGTTCATTTGAAACCAAGAAGTAACTCATGTATGTTATATACATGAAAATATTGATAATAATACGAACCACACATCTCTCGTTGGATTTGCTTGTTTATATTGCGAGTGATGGAATATATTCATTGAAACTTCAAGTGCTTGTGTGGCCAATATACCTCTTTATCTCGCAAGATTTTCAAAAATTTTGATTCTTTAAAAACGGAGTAGTTTTCAACAAGTTAGAGCAATTTTAATTTGCGCTTGGGATGTAAATTTGCTTGAATTCGCACTGGCGGGAATTCGCGAGCGGGTGCTCCGGCTTTCGGCTTTGAGAGAGAATTACTCAGAAATAGTGGCTCCAACGGAAGAATGACTTGATACCTTTTTTGTAGAAAATTTTGTGCTTTACATTTTTTGTAACAACAGTTTTTTTCGAATTCCTCATGGTTTTCGAGTTATTCACGATTCAAAATATTTTTGAGTTTCAAGTCCCAACATTTCGAAAATCCGTGCCCGTACTTTTATGAAGAGTTGCTAGACTTATTCGGTACCCCAAAACTTCCCAGAATCTAGAAAATCAAAAGGGCCCAATTTTTTTTTGGGTCTTATCCTATTTAGCCTGTACTACAATGCGGGAACGCGGGACGGGAGCTCGAACGGAATGAATGCGACACTAAATTCTATTATAGCAAGATATATTATAAACATGCATACCGGTACAATTATTCGTTTTCCGAAATGCAGGCAAATAGCGAAATATGTTTGGTTTGTTACGTGCACTGTTTTTCTAGCAATTCGCACAGTTCCCATTTTCCGTCCGCTCTCGTGTTCCCGCTCTGGTTTGAGGAAACCTCAATATTTTTCACTACTTCCCAAACAGCACATCCGTTTGCAATATGCTTACGAGGCACTACATGAAGAAGAATAATATTGTCCTCGCACGTACATCTTGAACGTTTTTTTATCTTTTTCCCTCATGATTACCTACTTTGAACTCATGATTTTCTCACATCAAAAGCTACTCAGGGTTCCTTGATAGGGGGTTATGAAATGTCATCGATTTTGTCAGGCATCTTGTTTCGTCATTGGAGGGAAATTAAGGTGGCAATCCTGAAATTTGAGGCGCCAAATTTGAATTACACTAAAATTTCCCATTTTGTTGGATTGAATTCGAAACCAATCGGTGAGAGTAAATTGAAAAACGTTTGAGTTATTAAGACATATTTGTTATTAATATAATCCCTAGTTCGCACAAGTATCTCGAAGACTTCTAAGTTTCAAAGTTGACGAAAATAACAAATTTTTAACATTTTTTACAGGTTCTGAATGTTAGTCGTAGTTGATAATAATTATCAAATTGAATGAACTGATGACAAAGTAAATTCTGTACAAAGTAATGAGCCGTTTCAAAAAAAAAAGAAAAGGTGGAAGAATCACATAATGTGAGATTTGAAATATATTTTAGAGATTCAAAGACTAATCTCAATATATCTATTGAATAAATTGCACCCTTCAAAGAGAAATTATTTTCATGTCTAATGAAAGAAATCAAAACAACTTCCTTTATGTTGACATTATTCCAGAACCTCAGATGCAAGAAGAAAATGTGATTTGTAATATGCTTTATTTTATTCTGAAATGTGTGAATGTGAAATGGGGTAAATTTTGGTATCATTCATCCATTGTTTTATAAATATTAATCTACAATTTCTATATGTGGAAAAAATTTAATATTTCTATATATCTACCTAAAATTCTAATTAAATGGCTTCGTAAATTGTGCATATCCAATTTTTCAAATAAAGCTGAACATATCACTTGATTTTGCAACGTTCCATAAAAATTTTGATAGTTAATTTTGAGTTTGGATAGTTCTTACAATTGGTAATGGGAACTTTTTTTTTATTTCATTTCTTCCTTCTGATGATTGTTGTACAATTATATAGTGTTATTGCACAGAACTGTTTAATGAGTTTTTCTCGTTCTTTGTAACGTTTTTGTAAAAAAGGGGTGGAAGGAGACTGTGAATCCTCATCTGAAATACAATACAGATCTAATAATATCAATCATTTCATAGCACCAAGAATAGAATATACTGAACAGATTCTAGCAAGTATCCCTCTATCTCCACAGTGGACATACCAGATTTTTACCAACACGTCTTGGTAGGAATAACTTAAAAACAAAACCAACATTATATCGTAATGTCATAGCAAAAATATTGGCTTTCAACAGTTTCCATCCAAAACCAAATTGAGTTCAGTTTCTCATTAGAACAGTTTGAACTCACCGTTGTTCTAAGCCTTTGTCTTGACTTCTCGTGTAGGAGAGATTCTTGAAGATTGGTTTCAAAATTTGTTTTATTAAAATGGTCTGAACAAGTCCTGGAAAAATCAATAGGTACCCATACTACAGAAATTGATCCATTGCTGCTTTACTATTCTTGAGGAATATATGGAACGACAATTTATCATCATGGTATGATGTACGAGTATTGTTACAATATAAAACAAGTTGATTTCATTGAAAATATGAACAGGATGTTCATAAAGTCAGTTGTGGAATCATCTGCGACTGAAAGTTGGAATTTAGTCGCTGTTTTCCATCGTACAAGATTACCTCTCTTGGAAGGGATTCATGTTTTGAAGAGAAATATTCTCAATTAACAACTAGCAATAGAAAATTCATTTATTCGCAAATTGACGAAAATATAACCAAAGTTACCAATTGCCGGATAGCCACCTTAATTTTCCTCCAGTGACGTATTCTCTTCCTTTCCTCAGTCTTACCCATTTTTAAATGCTCACTTATTTCATAACCCCTTCATATCACAAGAACCCTGAAGCTACTTATGTTTTGATGTTCATTACAATAGGTTACGGGTTATGATTGAAAAAAATTTGGCTGATATGTCAAAATAAAGACGACTTAAATAAAAGTTTCTATTCCTTTATTCAAATCAAATACGATATGCCTGTATTTTAATGAAAGAAAATTGTAAAGGACTTATTGAATATAATGTCAAATGAAGGAAGACTTTATTAAAGTATCAACACAATAGAGGTTTCAATAACTCTCTATCATGATATCCGTCATCCTTTAGTCATAACTTATTAGTAAGCGTAAGGTACTTTCTCCCTATTCAATTCGCTATTTTCCTAAAACTCCAAACTCGAAATGAATGTTATTTTTTGAAACCATTTTGCATTAGCTCCCCATCTTGTGAAAGATTCAACTCAACATTTAGTTATACAAAAATTAGAGCCTTGGAAATATAGGAAAAATTAGAATATCTATACTCTTGTGACGTAGAATGTCTTCACTAGATTCTAGTATTTTTTGTTGACCTAAGTTGATGGTACTGATATGAATCTGACAACAATGAAACCGCTGACATTATTTATGTTGTTCTTGTCGTGAAATTGTTATTGAAAGTTCACTTTTACAACTTGTGAAAATGAAGAAAAACTTTTTTAAAACTAGCAGTGCAAATTTGCCACCCGTAAATTATATAATGATTCACGCATTTTTATCTCGCAATCCAAACTATTCGAGAGTGGAGATGAAAGGTATGAAAACGGAGAAGAAAGTTCTGTTTATTCAGAATTCATTCTGATGGCATGAATATCCTTTATATCCCAAACATAAATAAATAAATAAATAAATAAATAAATAAATAAATAAATAGGGCTGCTTGATCAGGCTATGATGATGATGTTGTGGTTTATATTCAGCTGAAAAGGTAGGGTCCTATTTGTATCAAGTGCCGAATAGTTCCTGGGCACATAGTACGAAGCACAAAAACTATGGTGTCCCACTGTAGTTTTCGTTGTATTTTTCATACCCAATAAAGAGCCTCATTATTATTATTATTAGGCAAACCATACTTTGCTGTCGCTACTATTGACGACAGTAATGATGAAATAAAAAATTATGACTTGAATGTTGTGTAGCATCCCAAGGTAAGTTTCGGATTATTTCCGTTTTCGAGCATACAACATACTTAGATTTTGGTAATTTTTGCTACCACTTTTTCATACTGGTTGCTCCGTCGAACCGATAAAAAGAGTCCCATATCGGTAAACGCTTATTCAAGAATCTATATTAAATATAATATCAGCAGCCTTTTTCATCAACAGTAAAGGTATGGTTCCTTCCATGCGGCCGCCGCGCACGGCGGCCGCAGTGCGGCGGCAGTAACCTACTGCTACACGTGTTTTTGAATGTACATGTTTCCTTCCAAGCGGCGGCCGGACACGTCAGCCGTGAACGACTGCGATCGTTGCGACGGTACTGCTCCAGAAGCAGTGTAGTCGCAGCCGGAAGAGAGTTTTCGTATTCCTCTGGGGTTATAACGTATCAAACTCGGTTGTATGACTCTGATTTTACATAATCTTTCATCAAGTTGAAGATGTACTTAAACTGCACCTTGTTCAATCTGAAATATTCCCTAAATTTTACTTCATTCCCGAGTAGATGTCGAATAATTAATGTAATAGAACTCCCTCTTCACGCCTTTTTTTGAATATCGGATTTATATCCGCATTGCTCTTTTCCAAGTCGATTAACTGCAGGATTTCCTCATCGTCATTTACTTCCAATAACAAATAAGGTCGAAATGATCATCCATCTTCACTTCAACTACTGTGAACTAGCATTACTAGCACCATCGGTGGAAAACCGGTTCCGTCCGCCGTACACGACATCCGCATGGAAGAAACCATGAGATCGACCGGCTGACGCATCCGGTCGACGCACTGCGGCCGCCGTGTACGACGTCCGCATGGAAGGAACCATACCTTAAGAGCTCTGACAGATCGTACATTAAAATGACATTAGTGACTTGACAATAGTCAATCGACAAATGCCTCCACGATTCCAACGTTGTTGGATTGTGTCAGTGACGTAGAATGTCTGCGGGAGAACACTTCTGAAATCCGAATTTTCATAACTAAATACAGGCGAAAAACGATATGTGTAAATGAAACAAATATATATTTCGATTCATTTGAGATATGAAGATCTCAATGACACACATTTTGAAATTTAGGAAATCAGCGAATTGATAATATCCTAAATGATTGATGCTTCCGAAATTTGAACCAAAACACTAGAATTAAACAATGAATATATTTTGATTTGTGGACAAAAAATATAACAACATTCTCACCTATGGTTTGTGGTCCAGACGCTGTCGAAATAACATGTTCAATATATCTTGGCTATTTCCTATTCTATCATAGAACTGTACGCTACTGGAATGATTTTCCCAAAGGGGAGCTAATATGATAAGGTCCCCAGTGCCCAATGCCCGCTACAGTTGAGAAGATTTTATTTTTATCTTCTCTCAAATTTAATAATCTCAGTGAAAACCCTAGTTACCGAGGTATGAAAACAGTCGGACCTCTTCCTGATGGGTATAACGCCAACTCCATAGTCTCCCCCTCGCCTTTCGTTAACAAGATAATGTGCTCTTTGAAAGGGAGTTTATATTATCGAGACGGTAGCCAGGGGCCTAAATGGATCCGGGGATATTGGCTCCGAGTTATTTTCTCTTTGTTGCGCTGCTTCCTAAAAAATTCAGTTTAGATTTTGTTGATGGCCACTTCGAGAAATTATTGAAAATATGATGGTCACTTGGATGTGGGTATAGTCGGTGTACAGGTTTATGCAATCTCATTAACGCAAATGATAGATTTTCACGGACATATTAGTATGAGGCGCCGCGCCGCGCCGTTTGGATGAGAAGTGTTTTTGCAAATGAATAAAAAACAAACTGTCAATATATACAGTGCATTCTATTTAAAACGATCAACCCTGAATAACTGTTGGTACAATGATTTTCAGAAACGTCAACAATAGTATACAGAGGGACACAATTTAACATATTCAAATTTGATCTAACTTACCCTATCGCACCCCAAGAGCATGTCACCAACTTTTTTTAATAGAAATTCCTATATTGTTTGTTTCAGATTATCAGATGCTCCACGATGAGCAGATTTCAACAAAGTATAAAACATGTTCTGAAGCTTATATAGATGAAAGGACCCCGCACAAATCAAATGAGAAATGGATCCCTGTCGAATTGTATGAAATTTGGAAAGGTTGTAGTTTATACCCTTCTGATCAAAAGTCTTCATGGGCCCGAGACCTAAAAATGGACAATTTTTAGTTATCGAAGATCAAAAGTTGCGACTAGTGCAGATCTCTCACGCGATTGAAAAAGAATTTGCATCTCTTACTTTGCTCTCGTCTGCTTATGGCAATTTCATATTTGTCGGAATTTTCTTCTAAAAGATATATTATTGAAAATGATGAGAATCTTAAAAACATTTCCTTTTGTACAAACTTGTCATTTAATGACAATTCAGAAATTGTTATTATTCCCGTCAAAACTGGTCATCGCCATTATTCATGGTCGATTTGCACAAGTTGTAAATTTTGACTTTCGATACTACACCAAGCAATAGAGCATAAAATGGGTGAGTTTTTAACAAAAATACTAGTAGGAAACTGACTATGCCATCATATGGAGGACAGACCGTAGTTATATTCTGTTATATTTTCGACTTGCAACTGTCATTTATTAATTTGTTACAAACATTTAAATAACAAAAAATATGTTTTTAAAAATTGTTTTGCTTATAAAATAAAAACTAATGAAGCAATCTGATTGCTCCAATAGAAAGAATTGTAGATAATTGAAATACGAACAAAATGAAATATTTTATGACGCGATCGGATCATTAGCAACGGAGAAAAATTGGAAAAACCGGAAAATTTAGCAATTTTTTGAAAAATTTATAACTCCGCCATTTTTCAAGAAGTAGGATTGGCCTTTCCTCTGAAAGTATTGGATCATGTGTACTTTATGTGTGTACAAAACAGGCGCTGTCGGATCGTTAGTTTTGGCACAATTGCAATTTGAATATTTTTTTGCACTTTCAGCGTGCCTGGATGCTCTAGTGATAGCCTGATTTCAATTTCCCAAACAGATTATGAAAGTAGAAGCATAGTACTACAAAATGAATATTCTTATTTTGCGCTACAATGGTGCGAAATGGGTGAAAAATGCATGCAAACATGACTGAAAACGGCTGAACCCGAGTTAGCTGCCGAGTGGTAGGAGTGGACGGGAGATGAGGGGAATTCTTCTAATGAACGGGTTACGTGATAATACGCTTCCCATCATCTCCCGCTCACTCCTTCCACTCGACTGCTTCTACGAGCTCAGCCGTTTTGAGTCATGTTTGCAAGCATTTTTCACCCATTTCGCAGCATTTTAGCGCAAAATGAGAATATACATTTTGTGGTACTGTACTTCAAAATCTGTTCTAGGAATTGGAATTGGACTATCACTAGAACATCCAGGCACCCTGCAAGTGCAAAAAAAATCCAATCACAATTGTTCCAAAACTAATGATCCTTCAGAGCCTCTTTTATGCACACAAAAAGGACACATGATTCAATACTTTCATGAGAAGGGCCAACCCTATTTCTTTGAATTTTTCTAAAAATCTAAAAATTTTCCGGCTTTTCCGGTTTTCCTCCGTTACTAATGATCCGATCGTGTTGTAAAACATTTCATTTTGTTTGTATTCCAATTATCTATAATTCCTTCCATTGGAGCAACCAGACTGCTCTATTAGTTTTTATTTTATGAGAACAATTTTAAGAAACACGTTTTTTATTATTTAAACTTTTATAACAAATTAATAAATGACAGTTGCGAGTCGAAAACATAACAGAATATACCTACGGACTGTCTTTCATGTGATGGCACAGTCGGTTTCCTACTAGTATTTTTTTTAGGAAAAAATGCTCTATTGATTGGCCTATACCTAAATAACTGTCCATTTTCAGGTATCGGGCCAATGGAGACTTTTGATCAGAAGGGTATAAACTACAACGTATTCAAATTTCAGCCAATTCGACAGGGATCCATTTCCCATTCGATTTGTGAGGGGTCCTTTGTACTCATGAAGGATCCTGAAAACATTTGTAGGACTGATTCCTGATTCTCGAGATAACTCAGTGAGAGATTGCGTATTTTGCATTAGTTCAACGTGCTTCAACTCTGCAATAGAAATAGCTTAATCGTTACTAATGATCCAATCGGGTCGTAAAACATCCTATCCTGTTTGTATTTCAATTGTCTACACTTTTTTTCATTGAAGCCATTAGATTGCTTTATTCATTTTCATTTTCTGTGCAAAACAATTAAAAAGCTGGATATCTTGCATTTAAATGTTAATAACAAATCAATAATGACAGTTGCGAGTCAAGAACATAACAGAATACAACTACGGACTACGAGGATGTGTTGATATCTAGTTAGCCTAGACCAGTTTCCTGCATAAACAAAATATTGCGTTACCATAGCAACGAACAATAACTCATTAGAAGTGTCAGTGTAGAGTTTTACGACAAAAAAGTAAAGCAGAAATTGTGAAAATCTAAAAATTGGAGTATCGAGCGATCATCAAATAACTGTATTTAAAAGGGTTAAGAGGTAAGCAGATTTACGAAGATATGCTTAATACCCTTGGTGATCAATGTCCTTCGTATGCGACCGTGAAAAATTGGACTGTAAGCTTCAAAAGAGGTAAATTTTCCATTGAAGATGATGACCGATCGGGAAGGCCAGTTTCTGTGCCAGTCCCCGAAAATATCGATGCAGTTCATGACATGATTTTAACAGACCGTCGAATTGGGTTAAAAGGGATATCTGAAGCACTGAATATTTCATATGAACGCGTTCATTATATAGTTCACGTCAATTTGGACATGAGAAAAATTGCTGCAAAATGGATCCCCAAATGTTTGAATGTTGACCAAAAGCGTGCAAGGGTAGTAGCATTGCGTTCGATCTGTGCTCGATTTGAAAACGATGTAGACTTTTCAAACCGAATTGTTACTATGGATGAGACTTGGGTTCATTTCTACGATCCCGAAACAAAGCCATAATCCATGGAATGACGACACTTCGGTTCTCCAAGACCTAAGAAGTTTCGTGTCCAAAAATCTGCTGGAAAAGTTCTTGCTTCAGTTTTTTGGGATTGCCATGGAGTAATCATGATTGATATTTTGAATAAGGGTAGAACAATAACTGGAGATTATTATTCGACATTACTGACCACTATAAGGGAGAAAATTAAAGAGAAAAGACGCGGTAAGCTATCCAAAGGTGTTTTGTTTTTGCAAGACAACGCCCCTGCACACAAATCAACTGTTGCTATGCAAAAAATTTGTGATTTAGGGTTTGAATTACTAGAACACCCCCTTCACCAGATTTGGCTCCGTCCGACTATCATCTCTTTCCTCAACTGAAAAAAAGTTTAAAAGGTCGTACATTTTCTTCCATCGAGGAAGTAATAAAAGCTGTGGAGGTCTGGTTTGCAGAGTAAGAAGAAACATTTTTTTTGAAAGGTCTCTAGAGACGTTGCAAGTTCGCTGTAATAAATGTATCCAATTAAGAGGAGAATATGTTGAGTAATAAAATATTTTGACATTGAAATTTTGTTTGGTTCTAAAGTAGGATAAGAATTTTTCAATATATCCTCGTATATTTCATGTGATGGTACAGTTGGTTTACGACTAGTTTTTTGTTACGAAAAAATCCTCTATTGATTGGCCTATTTGGATTCAAATGCATTGTTATGGACCTCAGATGATGAATTCATTGAATTCCGAAACATTGACAAGAAACATGAGTTTGTTGAATCACTATACTGCAACTGAAATGATAAATTTTCATTGATTTTTCACTGTTCCTATCAATAGTGATTTTTAATTTTGCTCTGGCTTTCACGACGTTTCCTATCGAATCATTCATTATAATTTTTACTATACCAAATTTATTCAATCAATCAATGATCTTGCAAAGTGCTTACATTATTCCAGAGGACTCCTTTTTGCAGACGACTTCAAATGTTTCAAAGAAATTCAAACTGTCAGAGATTGTGTGGCATTACAAAAAGATATTGATAGAGTACATGACTGGTCAATTGAAAACAAATTATATTTCAACATTGATAAGTGTAATATAGTGAGTTTTTCTTTGAGGAAAAATCCTATCGAATTTTCTTACAAAATCGGGGATGTCACACTTAGTAGAAAGAAAGAAGTTAGAGATCTGGGAGTGACTTATGATTCCAACATGTCATTTGCGACTCATTTTGATGAAATCTGTAAAAAATCCAATAAAATGTTAGGATTAATTCTAAGAAACAGCTTTTCTTTTTCAAATATATCCACAATTAAATGTTTATATGTCACGCTGGTAAGACCAAGACTAGAATTTGGTTCTCTTATTTGGAAGTCTCAACCACAATTGCATCTGGATAGAATTGAAAGAATTCAAAATAAATTGTTAAGATATCTTTATTTCAAAGAAAAACATCGATGTCCGGACTACAACGTAGTTAGATCTGCAGACCTGAGACAACAATTCAAAATATTACCGCTTTCTACTAGACGAGATGTAACACAAATGATGTTTTTGTACAAGGTTGTCAACAGTAACATTGCGGATGAAACTTTACTGGGTCTCATGCATTTCAATGTTCCTCCATATCCTACAAGATGTCCACTACTGTTCAGACTACCTATGACAGGTAAAAGAATTACTTATTTAAGTCCTCTCTCAACCATGTTTCGAATGGCGAACGAAATCAATGCTTTGAAAAATTTAGATTTCAGCGCTCCCTTCTCAGAGTTCAGGCATGCAATTATCAATCATTTATTAGAAATATTAGTATAAAATGTACCTAATTATATAGGAATCGAAATGTATTTACAGATGAAGTTATATTCAGTGTGTGATTATGTATAGATATTATTATAATGTATCTAGTTATAGTTTCCATGTAAAAAGACTTTCGAGTCTGTATGGAAATGAAAAATTAAATAAATAAATAAATAAAATAAATTCCTAAAACACGTCGTTGTGTGACGTAGTATTTCTTCTAACATTTGGAGCTGTCATTGACTCGACACGCGATACACTTATTTGGATCAATCAATCACTTGTACTTTTTATTATTCCAGAATAGAAAGTATCAGTGAGAACAATGAAAATGTTCATTCCCATGAATATTATCAATCAACTGATATATTATCCACAGTTGTATCTAGAATGTTCAATAAAATCATTCGTAGATTCGATAAAAGGAAACCCATTGAGTTTCCTTATTTTTGGTCACTGGTCATGTTCAATCTGCTGATTATATCTAAGGTGGCTGGAGCAAAAAAACAAAATTTATGGATTCTAAAGAGAAAATTGATTTCGTGAATACATTCAATAGTTTAATTGTTTTCATAATCATAGAAAATACACAGGGTAGGATTTAGATCTGTGAGGCCCCTGGGCATGATTCGTTTGGGGACCCTACTTTCTACCATACAGAAAAAAAATTACACTCCACTTTCATAAATACATATTATGCATGTGAAAATATGTAAAACAAAAAACAGTAATTTGGTCGAATACAAAGTAAAATAATAATATATAAATTAAGATTAGTGATTGAAGTCCTGGCACTTTTCTAGATTTTCCTGTTGAAAATTCATTGATTACGTCGAACGTATCTAGTCGCCTCAAGACATTATAGTCTTGCTTATAGTCAATGCTCATTATAAACAGATGATTCTAATGTTATTGACCCATCATAGACCGAGGTCGATTTTTATTTACTTTTAGTTTTCAGATCGATCTTTCCCCAGTGCAGTTAGCCAGCATCAGAACTGACTATAGACGAAGTATCACCTCAGCGTTTGGAAACACATCCACTATTTTTTCTTTGAGCAGCCGGTACATTTGAAGTTTTTTACTTATATTTGATTTTGATAACTCGACATCGGCTGCAAATGCCTTGAAAAAAATCTACAAATTGGACTAATTTGACACAGATGATCTCATCTAAATCATTGCTATACATTCTAACAAGTTTTAGTGAGTTTGCATAATTCATAACATAATATAATTCTCTCAATGTGCGGATTATTCTTTTATATGTGGGGACCTCTCTTTTGTGGGGCCCCGGGTAGCTTCCCAGCCTGCCCCCCTCAAATCCGGCTCTGAATACACAATTTCAATACTTCGAACATATGTTTTTCTCTCAAATGTTACTGAAAATGAGTCTTGGTAGGTTGATTAGGTGAATGGATATTGAAAATAACTTTGTAGAAATCCTTTCTCACTTTTTTATTTATTATTATTGGGATTTTATTCCTGAAGACTCCCTGAATACGATAGAATTCCAGAAGCTTGTGACTGATGGGATGATTGAGAGAAGAAAGTCATTATAGCCTTGCGAACCATAAAAGGATGATGTTTTCTATTACCCTGTGACTAACCCACCAATTGAAACCAGCATCGTGTAGTTTCACTACCAGGTTAACAACAACCAGTGATCACAGCACAGGGAATAGAACTCCCCTTGGGAAAATACTCCTTCACCTGTCATTCCGTCTGCCTCCCAAGAGTCGCCACAATGATTTTCAGCATCGATTGGATCCATCGTATCATTGAGGCGTTTATATTCATTTCCTCTTATAATCTGGTTATAGAGGTGTTATCGAAAGGACCGTCTATGTTGATGAAAACACAAAGAGCTACTTCTTCTGCCACGTATGTCTTTCTTTGTAGAGCAGTAATAGTGGATTCACCTTCTTGATAAACAAACTGTTTGTGGTGGAGCAGTCTCAATTTAAAGAGTTCATTTCTAACATATTAGTCTATTATTTTCTCCATTGCTGCTAGGAAAAAGTAAGTAAGACTTTGGTTCGTTCATAGGGCACCTTCCAGTCTTTGGTATGAATGCCATCACAACCTCTCTCCAAGCTTGCGATATTTTATTGTAGATGGAACTGGACATAAAGAGTCTCTTCTAGGCCCCGTTGCAGTAAAAAGTGATTTAATAAATGAGTTGAAGCTTTTGATGGTACATTTGACTCTTTGGGTTGTGATGGATTCATCAGCTAGTCTTCTGTTGGACGATTTGGTTTACGGAAAACTCCTTTCAGGCGAACTCTTTATTGTTTACTAACCGCACTCCTTTCGACAAGTGTATCTGCAGGAAAACACCTCTCCTTGAGAATATCAGTGTATCCTTTGTTCGGTTTTCCAATTCCATCAGTAATAAAGATGATCTGAATTTTCTCAGAAGTTTACTTGCAATAAAAGTTGAATCAATGAATCTAAAATTGCACCTCTGTCCTCTTCTATAACTTCCATCATCAGTTCCTCATCATTCACCTCGACGAGATGTAGAAATATTCTCACATTGTGCTTGATGGATTCCCAAATTCTCTTCAACTATTGATCGAGGTGATCAAAGTTTCAATTGAATCCAAAATTAACACAGGCTCTGCAACTTTGAAAGCACACATTGAATAATCTATGATCTTTGAAGATACATTCACTTTCACAGTAGAAACACATACCTCTAATTTTGGAATAAGAGCCATATTTATTTTGTCGGGGCGTGGCGCAGTGGTTAGAGCATCCGACTATGAGTCGAAAGGTCCGGAGTTCGAAGCCTGGTTGGACTGGGATTTTTTTATTTAATTTAACCTATTAAATTATTGAAATCTCGTGGCTTGACTAGTGTGAGTCCTGCACGATTTACTGTTGCGTTTCAATTAACAGTGCTGCTCCTAAGGTGACGTATGTAGCTAGTAACAAGGCCTATAAAGAGCACATGGCTAATGACCATAGCAGTCGATGCCAAAACAACAAAGAAAAAGAAAAGAGTTATATTTCAAAAAAAGAAACTGTGAACCTGTATCCTTTCATTCCCGAACAATGTATCTCAGTAAGCAAAGACATTCAAACGTCAAAGGCATTATCATTGATATTGTCAACATAATCAATGAAACAAGAGAATGTATCTGATTGGGAAGAACTTTCTTCAGAAAACATGGCAAAAGGAAAGATATCATCTTGCCGCATTCATCGTATACAAAGAAACGAATGTAGAACGACTGGTTTTTTTTGCAATAGATAGTAACCGTTATTTTTGTAGAAAGAATTTTTGCACACAATACTTGATAAATATTTGAGATTTCCCTTTGCTTTTTCATTCATCCGCTGACACTGTTACAAAATATCTATTATTGATGTTCTCGATATTTGATTTATCCCGTTATGTAATAATATACAATACAATAATTGTAATGATGATGTTTGAATTCATTTCATACGAGGATGTATTGATATCTAGTTAGCCTAGACCAGTTCCCTGCATAAACAAAATATTGCGTTACCATAGCAACGAACAATAACTCATTAGGAGTGTCAGTGTAAAGTTTGACGTCCAAAAAGTGAACCGGAGTTACGCAATAAATTAAAAGAAAAAATATGTCCACCGAAATTGTGAAAATTGAAAAATAGGAGTATCGAGCCATCATCAAGTACCTGTATTTTAAAGGGTTAAGAGGTAGGCAGATTTACAAAGATATGCCTAATACCCTTGGTGATCAATGTCCTTCGTATGCGACCGTGAAAAATTGGACTGTAAGCTTCAAAAGAGGTCAATTTTCCATTGAAGATGATGACCGATCGGGAAGGCCAGTTTCTGTGTCAGTCCCCGAAAATATCGATGCAGTTCATGACATGATTTTAACAGACCGTCGAATTGGGCTAAAACAGATATTTGAAGCACTGAATATTTCATACGAACGCGTTCATCATATAGTTCACGTCAATTTGGACATGAGAAAAGTTGCTGAAAAATGGATCCCCAAATGTTTGAATGTTGACCAAAAGCGTGCAAGGGTAGTAGCATCGCGTTCGATCTGTGCTCGATTTGAAGACGATGTAGACTTCTTAAACCAAATTGTTACTATGGATGAGACTTGGGTACATTTCTACGATCCAGAAACGAAGCACCAATCGATGGAATGGCGACACTCCGGTTCTCCAAGACCTAAGAAGTTTCGTGTCCAAAAATCTGCTGGAAATGTTCTTGCTTCAGTTTTTTGGGATTGCCATGGAGTAATCATGATTTATTCTTTGGATAAGGGTAGATCAATAACTGGAGATTACTATACGACATTACTGACCACTCTACGGGAAAAAATTAAAGAGAAAAGACGCGGAAAGCTATCCAACGGTGTTTTGTTTTTGCAGGACAACGCCCCTGCACACAAATCTCATGTTGCCAGGCAAAAAATTCGTGATTTAGGGTTTGAATTACTAGAACACCCCCTTATTCATCAGATTTAGCTCCGTCCGACTATCATCTCTTTCCTCAACTGAAAAAAGTTTAAGATGTTATAAAAGCTGTTGAGGTCTGGTTTGCAGAGCGAAAAGAAAAATTTTTTTTGAAAGGTCTAGGACGTTACAGGTTCCCTGTAATAAATGTATCCAATTGAGAGGAGAATAAGTTGAGTAATAAAATATTTAGACATTGAAATTTTGTTCGGTTCTATCGTAGGCTAAGAATTTTTCAATATATCCTCGTATAATGCAGGAATTGTAACAGCCTCTTTTCAATACTGGCTTACGAAAACGATATATGCCTCTAATTGACAGCTTTCGGAATATTTTTATTTCTTTTCCTATCAGTATCTGGAAAAAAATTACAATCATGGTTGAGACTTCACAAATGATGTTGTACTCACAGCATAATGAGATTAATTGAAGAACTATGCGCAACATTGACAGTGGAGTTTTTAGTCGGAAATATAAGGTTTATTTCAGTCAGTGTGAAAACATTTCGGATTATTTCTTGAATGTTGACCTTGAATTTTTTTTTACATTGAAATTGTGTTTTGGTTATTTGATAATGGAGTAAGTTATATGTCGAACCAAGTGATGAGATGTTTCGATTTTGGTTATGAATCATGAATTTCAAGAATGTTAGAATGAAAAATATCCAAATTCGCAATATCCAATCTTTCATTCTTGGTTTGTTCAGTTTTTATTGAAGTAATTTTTCCAGAGTCAACTATTGTTATGTTTTAGTAATCGGGACTATGTTTCAAAGGAATGGAATGGCTAGCAAGAGCACATGAATATTTTTGCATTTTTAATTCACTACTACTTTATTGAGTGACGCGTTCTTTCAAGTTTCTGTAGGTATTACTAATGTACTGATCGACAAGCGTAAGGATGCCTCCGAGAATTGGTTGTGCAGTAGACTAAACCCTGGAGTGGGGCAGGAGCTCGATCGCTCTGCCTTATTAAACAGTAGTCGATCTTTGTCGCACATCTACTCACGCTTTCTATCGTTTGCGCATCCTTACGCTTGTCGATCTGTACCTAGACTCACAATCTTTGTGAAAAATTTTGTATGCATCATCAGATCTGCTACAGGAAGGAGTGATGTCTTTGAGTTTGCTATAGATATAATAATATAATAATTTGCTATCGTTATGGATGCGGATCTATTCTCCCTTTGTTGGAAACTTTGGGTGTGACGTTTTTTAATACAGGGTAATATTTTGTATTTGTTAATTTTGGTCATCGAGGTGCTTCTATCAACTATGGTAGTTATGTGTTGGATCGGTTGGTCTATCATTTTGTGAGTAGAAAAAAGCAACTTTTCGAGTAAACTTGTACAATTTGATAAATTTATCATGTAAAAGTGGAAAATGACATATTTCACTTACACGCTTTTTAATTTTTTTCATGTGAACAACATTCAATTTCATTCTGTTGGTTGTTCTACGAAAAATGATTCGAAAACATCTCTGATATGAGTGTATTGGTTTTATATACCAATCAAGTGTGAAAGTGTTTTGATGGGTAGGTACGAATAACTTTTGTGTCGAGGAAAGTTATATTTTTATCAACTTCGTTTTCAATCGTAAATTGTATGTTTGGATTGTAATGGTTGGAAATTGGTAATATTTCGTTTTGTTTATGGTTTTAAATTGCACATATCATCACATACTTTTTCAAAAATGGAATATGACAAGATAGAAAAGGTGAAGAACAATTTTTTCGCAGTGAAGAAAGTTATTTGATATTTGAAGCATAGGATGGATGACATTCGAAGGAAATAAACCGTCATTTTTCTATTACCGGTGGCGCCATCTCTTGTCTATACCGATTACTTTCCAGTGCCCGCCTTCGTATATGACAATACATAAGTGACATGAAACCCTGAGGATTATAACTTCATCGTTACTACCACAGAATAATTATTTTACTCCAAAGTCGAACCTTCCAATTTCCTATAATAACAAAGTAATCTATATATATATATGATTACGAAGTGAGAGTTTGAGTGTGTCTTGAATGGAATAGCAATGAATACCAAGTAGGAATTTGAGAGCTATCAATCACCTTATGAGACACATATTTGGGGTTGAACTGAATTGTCTCCGAAATGAACAGAATTAGCCTGGGATTATTCAAACTTCAGAAGGATGTTGGAGCATTCGATCACAGTATCACTCGTGCCAATTTATACCAAGGAAGATCGAGTTTCTCGAAGTTGCGTTGATATATCGAAAGTTGTGTGTCACTTTTGTTCATTGCTTTTCAGCAGCTAGTTAGTTGAACCAAAAAGTTGATTGCAGCCCAGGAAATCGAAACTTATGAAAACGATTTCTCAATCACAAAGAACAGTTTTTTGGGAAATTTGTAAAATATATTATGATCATATCTTTCAGCTATCCCTCGTGCAATCAGAAAACAGTGATTCATAATGAAATATTTCATTCCAAATTCTACAGTTTCAAAAATATTGAACTGTTGCCGAAATGTAGGTTAGGCAAAAATTGCTTGAATGACGTGCAATGACTATGCAGAAAAACTCAAAATCATCTCCACAATTTAATATCAACATCTAGTGTTGTGCGATGGTAGAACTGCAAAGCCTATCAATCAAATGAACCGTATCAGTGGTTAGTACACGTTTCAAACCTATATAGGTTCATCTTCAGCTAATTAAGAAATTCTACAATAAGAGAAGAACATTGTAACTGAGGGAAAATTAGTATTATTTACATGGAGAAGAAAAAATTGATTATATGAACAAAAGTATATGAAAGTGTGGTTATTTATCACCACATAATTCAAATAAAGGTTTATGCAGTATCAGATCACCCTGTTTCATTTCGTATGTAACTTCATTGATGAAGGAGGCAGTACAGCCCTTTTGCCCCTTTTCCAGAAAGAAAAATAAAAATTAACCATTAAGAACTTGTGTTAATGAAAGTGAACAAAATGAACACGGAAAAGGGGTAAAATGGCTTTAGCCTCCCTTATCAATGATGTTATTGATATCATGTGGAGACAAATAACCCCTCTCTATATAAATTTATCCAAAAAAACAATTTCTTCTTCTCCAAGCAAGTATTTTGTACTAGTTTGCCCTTAGTTACAATGTTCTTCTCATACTGTACAATTTCTCAGTTGGCTGATGATGAACCCATATAGGTTTGAAACATGTATTACCGACTGATACGGTTTAACTGTTTGATAGGCTTTGCCGTTGACCATCGTGCAACACTAGATGGTGATATTAAATTGTGGTGATGATCTTTAGTTTTTCTGCATCGTATATACCACTCAACCACTCCACTTTGAGATATAATGACTTCTACCACAGGTAATGTATATGAATAATATGATGCTATAAATAAAAAACAAACAGAATTTGTCTCTACCATTTATTTCATTTAATGGATTTCTCTATATCATTTTGTTGTGTCTTTTATTAAATCCATTCATCGATGATAAAAATAATTTTGATTTTTCGATATATTGCAATAATATTATTAATTTCTCCTCTAATGATTATTGGCTTTTGACAAGCAATCATATACTACGAGAGTTGTTTATTTTACTGGGTTTTTCTCAGGAACATAATAAACAAATGCCTAATTTTGTAGATTTCAGATATGAAGGATATCTTCGAACTCAGACGCAGTAACTACTGAAGCTATATTTCGGATAGGTATGCTTCCTATAGTATACTTCCATGAAAAGGAAACTCTATGGGAGCTGATTGGTTTATTCTAAATCAAGTTGTATGTTTGTGTATATTGTTACTGTTTTTCTTATATTGAATAAACTGTTATAATAATTATCAATTTAAAACACTTCTTCTATGTGTAGCAGGATATATACCCTCTCTTCAAGGAAACTGGGATCATATTCAATAATACAGAATAATTGCAAAACAATTACGTTTTCAAATCCATGCTCAAAAAGATTTTTTTCTTTGCTGTTTAGGCATCGACTGCTATGGTCATTAGCCATGTGTTATAAGTAGGCCTTGTTACTAACTCCATACACCACCCTAGGAGCAGCACTGTTAATTGGAACGCAACAGTGAATCATGCAGGACTCACCCCAGTCGAGCCACGAGATTTTAATAATTTAATAGGTCGAATTAAATTTTAAAATCCCAGCCGCTACTGGGGCTCGAACTCCGGACCTTTCGATTGAGAGTCTTTATCGTATTATTCCAAATTTACCCTTGAAATGCAAAAAAAAATATTCGTTCACCAGAAAAATTCAGAAAAAAGTTATTTCCATGACAACTGCAGAGCGTATCAGCTTTTCCAAAGTGTGTTCTCAAAACCAATAATTCTACCTTCATTATTGTTGAAAAGTATATTTTCTTTCATGAAGTATTATCTTTTAATGATTTTTTCAACAAATATCTGTGCTATTCCATGCCATTCAGGCCTTTCAATACTTAATAAGTGTTCATTATGAATAAATCAAAGGCACGGGACTCGTTTTCCTACCCTGGCACAAGTCTCTCGAATAACAAAACAAGAAAAAATATATAGCAAAATGAACATGGCACATCGACAATATAACTATTTGCATACAATTCTAGTTTGTAGTGCCGTTTCGAATACTATTTCAAAAATAAACTCTTATAAACGTGCAGGTAATTTTCAAACTTTTCAAATTTTTTAATTTTTATATTTATTCTGTATTTTAATTGGGTACCATGAGTTATTGACGGCATAATTATGAAACCATAATAAATGGTTTCAATTTTAAAAAAAAATATAGGACGTACTGAAATAAATGACCTTATAAGAAAACATTGATTTTTTACTCGAAAATTTTAGTAATTTTTTATTTTTTTTTGCATGAACAATCATTTTTTGACGGCACAATGTTTACAATACATAATAAATGTTAACTCGAAGAAATCGGTGCAGTCAAATTCTGAATGACCACCCACACAAGGGGTAAAAATCTGGTTTTGATTCGCGATTTCTGACCCCATTTACGACCCTTTTCTGACGGCATAAATTATTATAGTATTAGTATTAGGTATTATACTTTTTTAAGGAAAGGCATAGTTGGGGGGTAGAATCGCCGATTTCAAAAAAAAAATCTGACTTCCGGTACCTCTATTTTTTGACGGCACTGGGTTTCGGAGCTAAAGTTTGTTTCTCGACAAGTACTTCAACATTATGTATGACTCGTGGTGTATAAAATCACCCCCTGAAAATTTGCCTGGGCTTGTGGTCTAGTACTTTTGTGGTGAACCTACCTTTCTAAATGAATAAAAACATTTTTATGTATTGGCAACCAATCGAAAAAATATCAGGAAAGAAAAGGAAATTTATGATAAAAACTGTTTATGAATTATTACCAAAATAGAGTACAAAAGTAGTGAAATTAAGATATTTTTCATGGTCATGTTGATCATTACTGTATGAATAATTTTCATTTTTAGAGGTAAAACAGTTTTTCGGAATAGGTGATTTCTATGTTAGTGGTTTCAGAGTGAACTTGAAGAAACATATTTTCAAGAGCTGTTGTTTAACATACAAATAATATTTGAATCATTTTGTAAATAAACCTATGAATGCCAATTTCATATGATTTTTCAATTTTTTTTATAATTCTCTGTATTTTAATTTTTTTATAGACAAATTTTATTTGAAAAAGTTCTTTATGATTGTGAAAAAATCTAATTCTTTGGCAATGTTTCTAATGTTCATCAACTTATTTTTGGCGGCCTAGAACTATAATTAATAAACATCAAAATAATACAAACCTATAATTTCATGACGATGTATTTTGTTACTATGACGTGTAATTTACTGCCATCAACAAAAATATTGAAATTACGTTACATTTGGATGTTCAACAGGTTACGTAAATACAAAAAAAAAAAACGAAAATGGGTCCAAGTATGGAACCATGAGGAAATTCACGATCCAAATTCTTCTATTCTGATTGGATATGTTGAATATCTCATTGATTTAGATCAATTGTTGGTTGGTTCATCCATCGATATCGGTAAAGATATGTCGTGACAAAAACAAAACAGTATGGTAGAATCACGTTAAACCACAAAGCCGAAACTATCTGTGATTGAAAATGTCAATTGCAGTATGCAGAATCACAAACGCGTAAATCTGCTCAGAATGAGCATATGACTGAAATATAGCTATCGAATGACATGGATGCATAATTTTTAAAACAAGTTATCTTGTAATATTTCATCAACAAACGCCATCTGAAAACCATTAAATTTCATGAATCAATAAAACCTCCTCCACTTACATAAGAGGTGATGACGTAACATGTGCTATTGATTGCTTATTTTGGCGTTGTCGGTGGTAATATTGCAAGAGAATACCAAGCAAGTAATTCCTATCTTTTCGTTTGAAAACGACAATAACAATTCTCAGAATTACCATAAATTAAAATATCATTGGGTTATTTGTTGAGTTTTACTTATATTGAATTATTGTTAATTGAAACGTAAAATGTAAAAATAGCTGTGTTCTATCGTTCTATTGTTTACGCACCATATAGAGGAGCAAAATGTTTGGCAACGCTGTGACGATTATAAATTATAACTTTCAAACTTTTCTGACCAATCTAAACTATTTTGGTTATGATTATTGGTTACTTGCTTCCAGATGCTTCTTTGTTTGTCATTTCTTGTTTGATTTGTGTATACAGGGCAATTCAAATTCGACCCCCACCATTGAGATCTCCTAAACTACAGGAGATACGTCGAAGCTTAAATTGGGGCAAAGTTGCGTATTCAGGTGCTTAACAAAATACTGTTTTAAAACTTGGAAAATTCCAAGTATTTCCGGAAATATCGGGTAAAAACTGAAAATCGGAAATTTTTTTATTTTTTTCTATCGTTATTTGACAACATAGCTTAAAACCAAAAGTACATTTTCATTGATACTTTTTTCAGCTACACGTTTTCATGTTCAGATTTACTATCCGACGTTTCGTCTTCTGGCATTCATCATCAACTTTTTTTTCTGCTATGGGCGCCATATTGTTTTTTTATACAGAAAAATAGTGATTCTCATTCTGATTTTATTGATGTATAATTTGTTATGATTTGCACTTCTGAAACCACAGATATTGAAAAAAAAACAACTTCATCTGAGATGGTCATGATTCCATCGAAAAAATTTTGTTTAATAAACACTAGTTGTCAGAACTCATTAAACATCATAAGTTTGCACAAATACTTCAGTCGAAATGTCCTCATTCTCAAATGAAGAAAAACGAGATAGCTATGTTGAAACTTTATTATAAATTATGATAGGAATAGTACGAAAACAGCACAAATTTAGTTTGAATTATATCCAGAAAGACAACAGCCGGATAGAACATTATTCGGAATTTTGGGCAAACACTTGGCTGAGTACGGTGCGTTTCAAAAAACAAGAATGAAATCATGAGCTTGTAAAAAATGCACAAAAAGTATTACAACAAGTGTTCGAAATGATGGCCTTCCTCTTGAATACACAACCGAGCTCGTCGTCTCAAATTAAGAACAGCCCTAACAATATCCCTTCTTCTGATAGACCTGAGTTGCGTGATGATTTTGTCTCTAAGTTCATCTTCTTGCTCTCCATAGATTCTGTTCTTCAAAGTGCCCCACAAGAAAGTATCCAAAACTGTAAGGTCAGGTGACCTTCCCGGCCACCTCACTGGTCCAGAATTTCCTAACCACCTATTAGGAAATCTTTGGTCTAAATATTCGCAAACTGCTCTTTTATTGTGTGTAGGAGCCCTGTCATGCTGAAACCAGCAGCTGTTATAATTAACAAGGGGAAACGTATCCATATATTCTTCGAATTCGTTTCTTAAGAACCGAAGATAGGTTTCCCCGTTCAAAGTATTAGAGAAGAAATGAGGTCCAAGTATTCGGTCGTCATAAATTCCAGCCCACATATTTAAACGAAACCGAACTTGTGGTCTGACTTCTTTGAAGTGTCGTGGATTATTTTCAATCCAAATGTGCTCATTATTTCTATTAAAAACACCACAGTTCGAAAAAGTACTTTTGTCGGTCCAAATAATGTTTTTCAAGAAGTTTGTATGGTCTACCCTATTCAAGAGCCAGCTACAAAATTCCATCCTTCTTTCAGTATCACCTGGATGTAATTTTTGTGAAATATGTATCTTTTAACTTTTCAAACCACTTTTTTTTAATTCTCTCCAAACGCTCGTCTGTGGCACATCCATTTCTGCCGAGACTTGATGTGTTGATTTGGAAGGATCTGCATTTAGTACCAAAAATAATTGTACTTCTTCGAATATGGAATGAACGATTATTTTACCTCGGCTAATAAGTTACGTCTAATATTTTGTTCCATTCTGCTTCCATATTTCATTCTTGCTTTTTGAAACGCACCGTACTCAGCCAAGTGTTTGTCCAAAATTCCGAATATTGTTCTATAGGGCTGTTGTCTTTCCGGATATAATTCAAAATAAATTTGTGCTGTTTTCGTACTATTCCTATAAAATTTGTAATAAAGTTTCAACATATCTCGTTGTTCTTCATTTGAGAATTCATTTCGACTGAAGTATTTGTGCAAACTTATAATGTTTAATGAGTTCTGACAACTAGTGTTTATTAAACAAAATTTTCCATGGAGTCATGACCATCTCAGATGAAGTTGTTTTTTTTTAATATCTGTGGTTTCAGAAGTGCAAATCATAACAAATTATACATCAATGAAATCAGAATGAGAATCACTATATTTCTGTATAAAAAAACAATATAGCGCCCATAACAGAAAAAAAAGGTGATGATGAATGCCAGAAGACGAAACGTCGGATAGTAAATCTGAACATGAAAACGTGTAGCTGAAAAAAAGTATCAATAAAAATGTACTTTTGGATTTGAGCTATGTTTTCAAATAACGATAGAAAAAAATAAAATCGAATATTCAGATTTTCAGTTTTTTCCCGATATACTCGGAATTTTTCAAGTTTTATAACAGTATTTTGTTAAGCACCAGAATACGCAACTTTGCCCCAATGTAAGCTTCGACGTATCTCCTGTAGTTTAGGAGATCCCAATGGTGGGGGTCGACTTTGAATTGCCCTGTATAATGTATCGAGTATGAAACAAAACACGTCTTCACATCTTTGAACAAATATATAATGTTTGCTATCTCATTTCTCAGTGAATTATTATTTAAATATCACGATTTAGCAATTTGCGTACAACTTCGATGTGTGACTTCTTTCAAAATTTATATAAAAAAAAACATAACTTTCAAAAAATTGGAAATATATTTTTTTCAAGATAACAGACTTATTAAAGAAATAACAGGGAACATTGATCAATTCACCCTCCTACACTAGTATAGATTTCCTTAACTCAACATTTTTTCATTATCTGACTGTATAAGGTCAAAATCCCAAGAACACCATGTCAAGTAACGAATTTCCTTAACAGAATCTAACTTTCAGTCGATATTCAGTGTCGCATTATGCAACTAGAACCGATAAACCTCATTGTATGAGAATACATTCCTGGGGATCAGGAAACAACCCTCCAGCTACTACAAAACGCAGCAAGTAGTTGCCTCATGAACTCAAGAGAGTCCTTAAGCTCTTTCATCCGTGAAAGATAAACGATCCCAAAAATGAGATAATCCGGTTTTAATTGAATCAGTCGTTGGAATTCTTGATCGCAAACGTTCATTAGAACCTTCAATAAGCGACAATGATAATGATGTTTCAGTTGAATGGGGCCATTCGAACATTTAAAGTTAAATTTTGCATTTAGATGGAAATACTCCAGGAGAAATAGGCATTCTGACAATAGTGTAATTGACGTGGAAGGTTTTTGAAGAATTTATTCGAATAATTTTTCAATCCCCAATTGGAAATATTCTTTCAACGAATCGCCTGGAGATTTCGAAATACAAGAACTTCCAAGATTGTGAAATTGAAAGCTGCGAAAAGATTATTTGGGAAGTAGGTATACATGAACCTATCACGAACTTAACACAAAACAAGAATTATTGAGAAAGAAAGGTCTACCGGTTGCATCCCTACGCCTTACGTGCTACCCTCAGAAGTCATCGGAATACTAGGTGGGGAAGACGTAGCCCTCACCTTTCAACGTGTGACGCCATGATGCAATTTGTTTCCAATATCTGGAAAAATTACTGGAATCCCAATATTCTTCTCATATCGATTATAAGTATAAAAAATAATATTGTTGAAACCAAGTTTGGTAGCACATTACTTGAATGTTATTTCAGCAATATTCACAAATCCTAATCGACTAAATTAGGTTGAAATTGTTTGAATAGTTTTTATCAATATCAATGAAATAATGTTGTTCATATATTGTTCACCAATATTCAACCATTCATATTAACCTGTCTTGGATCAGTATTGATTGAATACTTTTCACCAATTTTGAAAAGTTTAAAACAATATCGTCCACCTATTGTTTCCAATATCTTGAATAAATATTGCAATCACAATGTTTTTCCCATATATTATTATAAAAACCAATAAGGTATATCATAGTTTGTGTAATAATTTTTTAAGGCCAATATTGCTTACAGAATATTTCACCAACACTATATAGATAGATAGCTCTTTATTTCCAACAGGTATACACCCAATTACAGGAAATGCTAGAAGGTAATATTTAACATAACGAATTACAAAACGACAAATATAAATATATGTATATACGTGCATGTATATAAACAATTGATTATATATTGAACGACACTGCTTAAAAAAAAACTGAAATAAGAAAAAATGAGAAGTTTACGATCTATTGATTATACATTCCAAAATATATTTGAGAGGGCTCACATTGATATCACATATATCACAGACCAAATTATAATTAGAACACATTAACGATACTGGTGCCCTGCGCATAACATTTGTTCGAATATTTTCACAATAAAAGGTCGTCTCACTTCTAGAATTAAGGCGAGGAATATGAAAGTTAATTTTTTGTAAAAGTGAGGCACAGGAAATACTATTGTGCAGTAAATTGAAGAGAAATGATATTGTAACAAAGATACGACGAGTGTGCAAAGAAATTACATCGAATCGATTCAGAAGGATTGAATAATCGATCCCTCTTTGGGGATACGTTCCTGTTTGTTTGAATAGCAGGTATTTCAAGAAGTTCCTTTGAACAGCTTCCACAGAATTAATATCAGAGTTGTATAAATGATACCATATCAATGCCCCATATTCAAGTTTGGACCTCACATACGCATAGAACAATGTGAGAATTGTCCCAACATTGCGAAACTCCCTAGTACTTCTCATAATAAAGCCCATCATCCTATTTGCTGAAGATACAATTTCATCAATTTGCAGAGAAAATGTGAATTCACAATCAAACTTAATCCCAAGGTCTTTTATCTCCATGACCCTATTGATGGTACTATTATCTATTTGGTAGGAAAACTCCATCATCTCTTTCCTTCTTGAAAATGACATAATGAAACATTTTGAAATATTCAATTGTAGATGATTATGGAGACACCAATCGAATACTAAATCTACATCTTTTTGTAAATTGCTGCAGTCTGTATTCTCTTTGACAACACTGAATAACTTCAGGTCATCAGCGTATAAAAGTTTCGAACAGGTTATTTTTTTTGCTGAATCATCAATAAATAATAGGAATAAAAGAGGTCCTAGATTTGAGCCCTGAGGAACACCGGAGCTGGGGGTATACAAAGGGGACTGAAAGCTTTCGTATTCCACGTATTGTTTTCTACCAAATAAATAAGTTGTAAATAAGTTTATTAAATTTACAGAAAAACCAAATGACGTTAGCCGATGTAGAAGAATGTAAAAGTCAATTTGGTCAAAGGCCTTTTGAAAGTCAGTGTAAATAACATCGATTTGTAATTTTCTATCGAGGGCCTCGGTAACACATTGTGATAAGCACGCCAAGTTGGTAATACAAGACTTTTTTTCTACAAATCCGTGTTGATCATCTGATACAACATTTTTGATCGAGTCATAAAGGAAAACATACATAATTGTTTCAAATACTTTAGAAAAATTACTCAGCACGGAGATTGGTCTATAATTTTCGAACAATGTTCTATCGCCTTTTTTTAAAATTGGGCAGACACGGGCTATTTTCCACACATCGGGAAAGGTAGAAGTTCTTAATATCAAGTTATAGATATGACGTAATGGGGTCAATAAAGGCTGAATGCAATCTTTAACTAAAAAACTTGGTATTTGATCGGGACCAATAATGAGTTTATTTTTCATTTTCTTTGTAGCTTCTATGATATCCTTATCGCTCACTTGTTCGATGTTGATACATTGAAAATGACAAGGAATATTTTCGAGTTCATTGGTTAGGGACATTTCAGATATAAGGTAGACACTCTAAAAATAGTTTGCAAAGGCGTCGACTACTTTTTTGCGGTTCACTGTAAACATAATGATCGTCCTTCATGACTCCTGGTATTCTCGAGTTTCCTTTTTTATTTTGAATGAAACTCCAGAAGGCAGTCGGATCTTCGCATATCTTATTCTCAGCGTCGCTGATAAAGTTTTTGTATGCTTCATTTATTTGAGTTTTTACTTGCGCTCTTAATGATTTGAATTGCTGAAGATACAATGGTGTTATATATTTTCGATATTTAAAATGTACAAGCAATATTTGACCATTATCTCGAAATTTTTAAAGTTTTTTTTTCTCGCTGATAAGTTTGATTATTTTGCAGATATTTTCAAAATATTGTCTCAATATACTTGTGCTATTTCCGTTACAATCAGTTATGAGCACTTATTCAACTTTGGAATTTCATCTTCAGAATCAATCCATTTTTCAGGTTTCCAGAGTTTTAAAGATATTGTCAAATTTCAATAATTTTTGGAATGGATTTTAACAATTAGAACAATGGTGGATTTATGCAGCAATATCATAAGTCATAAGTCTTAAGTCATAAGGAAGAATATTCGTCAATGATTGGTTGGTCCGTATATTCCAACCAATCATTGACGAATATTCTTCCTTATGACTTAAGACTTATGACTTATGATTGCTGCATAAATCCACCATAATTCTTAATTTTGATGATATAGGATCAAAATATGATTATAAAAAATATGATTTTGATTGTGTGTTAATTTTAAGTTTGAAAACTTTTTGACATATTCTTTATTTGATATATTGATTATGTTTATTGAAAAACCGTTATTACACTGATAAAAAGGATTTTTTGCATCAACGCTTAACTGCGTTGATTCAAACAGATTGTATTCTTGAACAGTTCCAACCAAATATTAGTTTAATATTTTGACGGAATCCTCTTGGCCAATTATAAGAAAAATATTTGGACCGTAATGAGCATAATTCAATTTTCGATATTGCATTTTTATTATATAGAAACAGTTTCCACTAGGCACAAAACTAACATTCATATCGGTACTCATAGCCTCATAACCTCCAACCCAAATGGTCAAACTGGATGAAATGGTCGAACGAAATGGAAGTCGTATTCACAGGTCGCGGTGTTGCCAGCTGCTTTGATTGCTAATTGGTTGAATGTGTCACGTGGCACGGGTAGTACTATCTACCAAGGAATTATATTCTTGTGTTAAGAGGATTATGTTTCACAATAACTTAATGTGAATGTTTTCTAGGATGAAGAGTATAATGTTTTCACTGCAAGCATATTCATTTCAAGAGAATTTATGTAAAGAAGCAAACATCTCAATCAGCTTGAAATTGAAGTATATTCATTGATTAGAAATGATTATTCTTTTCAGAAGATTATTCTATTTAAGAGTATGTATATTCTTGATTGAAGAAATAATTTTTATCTGTGTATAATATATGCTATTTGTTTGATGATGTTTCGTTCTGCTGAAAAAGTAGAATCGTTATGAGGAATGGAATTATAAAAAGTCACTGAAAATGTTAATGAAGAGAAATATGAAAATTTCAGATATGAACTGTTAGAATGAAAAGGTATGAAATTGTGAATGATAAAGTTTTATGAATATATGATGATGTCTGATTCGAATAAAGTCAACAAATATAACATATCATCTGATTTAATTTCCATGGTATCCGTATTCTCGGATTGGAATAATTCAGTAAAATTAGAGCCTAGTTACTTTAGCAGTAAAGTTCAGAAATATTGGCATTTTTTTTTTCATACGAATAGTTGAAAACAGTTATTTATTTTAGTGTGTCAGTCAGAATGGATTGAGGAAAGGAACCACATGGCCAAAAAAAAATTTTTGGGCATTCAGGGCCGGTTTCCCTCCAGCAACATTCCTCAACTTCCTTGTTATAGACTCTGCCATCATTATAACCTAGGAAAGTTTTCAGAATAGGGTGCGGAAAAAACCCACATGTTCAAAATAATATTTCCGGGCGTCCAGGACAGGTTTCACTCCAGCAATATTCCTCAACTTCCTTATTATGGGCTCTGCCAACATCATAATCTAGGAAAGTATTCAGGATAGTGTGCGGAAAAAACCTCATGTTCAAAATAATTTTTCCGGGCGTCCAGGACTGGTTTCACTCCAGCAATATTCCTCAACTTCCTTATTATGGACTCCGCCAACATCATAATCTAGAAAAGTTTTCAAGATAGAGTGCGAAAAAAAACCACATTGTCAAAATAATTTTTTCGGGCGTCCAAGGCCGGTTTTACTCCAGCAATCCCAATAAACACACACACGTATCATATACGTTTAAATGTGGTAGTTGACGTTGAGGAAACGTTACTAGTTGAATTTCGCAACGTGACTTTCGGTACCCAAATTCAACTAAACGTTGATTATAAAGAACGTATATGATTCAACTCGTCACTTTTGCCATCATTATCAAACATGTTCTTATCGTGTTTTCACAACGTATATTCAATTAGAACTGAAGAGACATTACATAAACGTTGAATAGGACACTATCAATCAACCCGAGGCTTTGGGAAACCTGTATTCTACGTTTCAGTTACTCTTTTCATCTACATTGATGGAACGTTATGAAATTACGTATTTGATGCGTTGGATGAAGCATTCAATAACAACATCATCTTTCACGTAACTTTGAGGCAACTATTTTAATTGCTTATTTTTCAACGTTGTTTCATATGATAGAAAACATCCATCAGCTACGTTGAAAATCACTTGCTTCGTTTACTTCATATCAACAAACTAGTCTTCTTTGGACAACTTCAACGTTTATTCAACTAGACATATACATCTTAACAAATACGTCACTGTAGCCACTTATATGAAACTTGTTCTTTTCGTGGAATCTCAACATATATTCAACAAAACTAAGAAACGTTCCATAAACGTTGATTATGACATTATTCAACAACCCGAAACTTTGAGCAAAATATTTTTTTACGTTTCAGTAACTCTGTTTTTCTACGTTTATTGAACGTTATGATTTTACGTGGTTGATCTGTTGAAAGAAGTATTTAATAACAACGTAACTTCGAGACAACCATTTTGATTGCTTATTTTTCAACGTTGTTTCAACTTATAGAATACATCCATAAGGTACATTGAAAATCAATTGATTTTTTCACTTGATTACTGCAAAAATAGTCTTCTTTGGGGACCACGTCAACGTTTTTATTCAACTGGATGCACATCGTAACAAATATGGTCCTGTAAACTCCATTATGAAATTTGTTCTTATCGTGATTTCTCAACAGAACTAAGAAACAATTCGTAAACGTTGAATAAGACACTATTCAGCAACCTGAAGATTGTAGAAACTGATTTTCTACGTTTCAGTCTTCCTTTTTTTCTACGTTTATTGAACGGTATGGAATTACGTGTTTGATATGTTGGAAGAAGTATAAAATAACAACGTAACTTCGCGTAACATCAAGAAAACCATTTTGATCCCTTATTTTCCTACGTTGTTTCAACTGATAGAATATAACATTTATGAGATACGTTGAAAATCAATTGCTTTGTTCACTTGATATCCGCAAAACTATAGTCTTCTTTGGACCACTTCAACGTTAATTCAACTGGATGCATACATCGTAATAAAAAGAACTAAGAAACTTTGCATAAACCTTAAATATGACACTATTCAACAAACCGAAGTAACCCATACTATCTTCTTTCATCTCTCATTTACTGAGTATTTGTCGTTGAATATTCGAGGCCTATGATTTGAACTTTTTTTTTTAAATAATATCTTAATCATCAGTCATTGAAAAAATGAGTATTTCTGATTATTTCATAATTAACCACTCATTGGCAACGCTGCACGATGCACCGTCAGAAGGCGTGATCACGTTAACTTTGAACGTTGTTGATGAAATAGCCAGTTAGTTCTACCGCAGCCGCCATGGATAGTGTCCCGGCTTTTATTCTTTTTTAGGGTTATGTGTGCATGTGTCCGACTCAACCAGGAGATAATTTGGTAAGTACCCTACCTTGTTAATGAATTAAATATTACGCAAACTTGAAATGTTTCCTTATAATCTTTAATATTATATATGGCACAGTCGTCTAAACAAGTCTGCATGGTTCTTTACAGCAATTAGTATCAGCGATTTATCAGATACAGTATCATTTCTGATGGTATGGAACTATGGAAGTTCCCGTACGTTATTCCAATTTGCTCAAATCTATATGGAGTAATTGTATTTCATAGCCGTAATTTGTTGTCGATAAATCTAATTGAGATACGTTGATAAAACGTGAATAAAAAGTATATAATTAAACACGTTGAAAATGGTTTGTTCATGGAACGTTGATGAATGGTAGATATCAAACTTGTTGAACATGGACCTGGTTGACACAAGTATGTCGTGCATTCGAAATTTTTCAATTGTTGAGAATAGTTACTAGTTTGATATGCAGATAAAATGGCGTTCATTAGTGTATATATTATTTATATATTTATTACTTGTTAGGTCACAAGATTGAAGTCAATTGGTAGCACTTCTCCTGAAGATCACAGTAGGAGAATTTTAAGATTCATTTTAACGAATGAGCTGGCTTGCCTCTACAACTGGAACGTTACAGATAAGAAGGCTTTCAAGGATATACATGTGATCCAACTCATTTATGGTGAGGTTATCACTTATGTGCCAAATTCCATAATAATTATATTGAATGATTTTTGCAGTTGTTGTCAAGAGAGAGTTTGAAGCAGCAGACCACATCCAAATAGCAGATAATACAAAAGATTGGTTATATTTTGCGAAAAACGTATGAATGACGACATCAACTTTAAACTAAAAAAAGAATATTTTATTTATATTAATATATATTTTCTTCGATACATCCGATAAGCATAGGACATTTTGAATCTCGTGATGAAGTGATATTTGAGTTACCCTTTGTCTGAATTCATTTCAAAATAAAATAACAGTAATTAATAAAATGTCTGTTTTCAGCATTTCCAGTAAAAATAGTTCATACGAAGAAAACCCAATAGTTTTTTGGGAACCATATTTTTTCTCTAATTGATCTAGAAGCAATGGATTACTGTGTATAGAGATTGAATACTGGTAACGTTTATTGAACGTACTATTTTTGCATTTTGTAACGTTTACATAACACGTTTCAGGGTGGTGATGACAAAGGTTGATTCATGGTAAAAATACATACGTTGCTTCACCCCAGTACAATTAACGTTGTTTTAACGTTTAAAATTGGTAGTAATATCGATTAAAAGATATTAATATTCATCGTTGATTCAACCAAGAATATCAACGTTACCTAATTACTTGAATTCTACGTTTGATTCTGGTGGAATTCTATGATCATCATCAACGTATAGAATCCGTATCTTAGCAACGTAAGTTCGAAACGAAGATATATCGTTATGCTATATAGAATATAACTGGATAAAAAACGTTGAAACCCCGTAAAAAGGCATAGTTACGTTGAAACCGAATTATAACGTTATATTTCAGTGGAATTTTCATTACAATAAAAACGTGTAAATAACCTTGAATAAACGTGAAGAGGTAACGTTACTATAAAACCTGAATTAAACGTATTGCCTAACGAAATTTTGCCGTTTTTTCAACGATGAATAATTGTAGCGTTACTTGAGAAATTCAACGTTTTTTCAAGAAGAGATCATAAGTTCAATATTTGAAAAGTGGGTAGGATAAATTTAAAAAATTATCAGTTGTCAAACTAGGGTATAAGCTGGAGAAAATATCTGAAACATCAATAGAAGCTGAAATATAATCAAGAGGAATATAACAAAGTGAAATTTTGTTTGCAAGCTCTAGAGACTTTCAATTGAAAAATTACCGAAAATATCTATTAGTGAAGGAAGTATGTAATACAACCTACTAGCTAATTTGGAAGCAGGAAAGTCCATGAAAGATATTGATGGACTGATGGGAATATTTTGTTTGTAAATTGAAGGAAATCCGGACAATCTTGGAATGTAGGGGTTAATCATGTGAGAGAAGAGTGGTTGATTGCTATCTAAAAAGTCACACACCTGCACAATACACCGAAATAACCTCTTTTACTACCAAGTACTATATACTATACAATGCGTTTCATTGAGTTAAGACAGTTCAATGTACTACTTTATCATTTCAAAATACTTCAAATAGAGGACAGGTATACCTTCTTGATATCGTGTAGCAAAATTCCCATACAATTTGAGATTGGTTGGTTTATAACGCCCCTGAGGAAACTATTTGATTTTGAACAATAAATTTTTAATTATAAAATAATATATTCCATATTACTTAGTATAAATCAGGATGCAATATATAAAATATAATTAGAAAAGTTATTGGGTATAGCCCTCAAATTGATGTGCAACCGTAGACACGTGTTTCGAGCTTAAGCTCTCAACACGTGTCTACGGTTGCACAACAATTTGAGGGCTATACCCAATAACTTTTCTATTTATATTTTTATATATTGCCGATCGATAAATCCATCCTGATTTGTATTTTCCTGGGTAGGATTGTCACGCTGGTAGCTGTAGCTGCCTCCGTGGCGACGTTAGTTGTTGCCTTGAAAGCTCAAGGTCTTCTAACCGAAGCCACAAATGTGTGGTTGGCTTCCTGTTGTTGACTTCCTTTGTTTCTATTTTTACATCCAAGTGTTGTACATCTTCGCACTTGATTTTACCGTACTGATGTGAGGTTAAGCTCGAAACACGTGTCTACGGTTGCACAACAATTTGAGGGCTATACCCAATAACTTTTCTATTTACTTAGTATACCAACTCCATTTTACTATCATACTGTTTCAAGTATGTATCTTAACCTGTAAGAAGTAGGAAGAACGAAAGTTTCAGAATTTCTGATACTATATAATTTCAATAAAATATAATAATTTCAAATGACTCACCCATTCATGGTCTGAAAAAGAACTGCGACGTAACAAAAAAAGTGTTCCTTCCTGAGAAGCATTTTTATGATCAGTTTTTCATTTTCTTTTCAGTTTTAATATTCTAAAAGAACTATTATTATCCAAGACCAAATTAAATTTTATAATTTTCACAAATGGAATGAGTCCGTTCCTCCGATTCATTTTGCAGTTATTCACTGAAATCCTAATCCGGGACAATAAAGGAAAGGATTGCTTTCTTCCAGGATTCATGGAATATTTTAATTCCTGATAGCGACTACAAAAACCTTCAATCTCCATATTCTCACCGGACAATGAGTCGCTGATGGGAGAGAATACAAAGGGCGCCAGGAGATATTACTTTTATTAAGCAGAAATATCTGTGCAGGTCACATTTTTCATGCTGAACTCGATGAATCCGGTTTTTGTCGGAGGTTCGCTGGTTGGAGCTCCCTCTAGAATGATTAATAACTCCAGATCTGGCGTGAAAACTGACACTGGAGCAACCCTTCCTTCCTGATGTAGAGGAGATTGGAGGAAAACAATGAAAAAAGCGGAAGGAGATGTGTGCGGGGTTGCGGAAGGGATGGAACGTATTCCGGCGGAAGTAATCTGAAGTCGGAAAAAATATGTGAGGATGAGCATTTCATTACATTTTTAATTCAAGCATCAAACATAATGTGCATTGTCAAACGAATTCACGTCGTGGAAAGGGTGAAAAATAATTTTGATTTTGGAAACGTGAATAGAATGGAAATTTTTTGTCACCGAAATGCCCATGATTAATGAATTTTGATTAAATTCACTCTAGAAGTAACCATGAAAATATTTTCGTCCGATTCCTTCGCGACTGGATTCAGGGTGATTAGATAGGGCATGCATTAAGAGTCTTTCGAGTTGCAGTTGAATACACAATTCAAATAGATATCTTCAATCAAATATATACTGTAATTTTTTCTACTAACTCTCCCCTGTTGCGGTGACAAATTGTAAGAATAATATATTTTGTGTATATTTGATTTGAAGAGATGTGACACAAGGACGTGACAACTATCGTAAAATTTCTATAAAAGTTTGAATTTTGAATATCCTTTTTTCAGAATTGCCCATGCAAAATACTTTTTTGTTTCTAGTGTCTTACTTTTTCACATTTATCTTCCTTAGCTCAGTCGATACGACAATAAACACAAATAACTCCCTCTCAAGCAGAATTTTTGTAAAAGATTTCCAATATCAGATGTTTAATAGTTGAAATGTATTATACCAAAGTAAATAAATTCAAGATTCAAAACACAAATCGTATTTTTTCTTCAATTTTTTCTATTTTATTATATTACTTAAAGTCCATTCATTATTAAAATTCAAGTTGTTCACAAATTTTATTGATTATTTATAAAGGTTTTTCTTGAGTGCCAGGTAGCCCAGTGGTTAAAGCGTCAATGTTTAAATCACTCACGCTGCCGATCGCCGGTTCAAACCACAGCGACTGCAGAATTTTTCTGATGGCCCGAGAAAGTGATACGGTACGATACAATGGGCATCTGCCTACGTGTCATCGGGTCAGCCTTGGGTGGCTGGACGAGCCTACCACGCACGAGGTGGAGTGTTTAGTGGGTATACCTGAGGGGGATTCAATTCGGACTCAGGGGACTCCCACACTACCTTATGGGATGTGCGTGTCAGGCCGGATAAGGTGCCCATAAAGGGTTTCAACCACCTTGCAAGAAAAAAAAAAAAAAGGTTTTTCTTTGTTCTAAATTTCTGTTTCCTAGTTATCATTTTGACTTACTTATCTTGTCTTCTTCATCTGTCACAATCATACCTTGCCCTGTCTGCTTGCAGTTTATTATACTGTATGATTTCATTTACAACATTTTGATAAAGTTGTTTAATTTTCTTTTTGTGATTTTTCACTTGTATTTCCTTTTATTGGACTATATTTTCCTAGTTGTTAATTTTCTAATTCAATTTGGCAAGTGTTTGCTGATAGCTGTTGGTTTCGTGTGGAACGAAGAATATTATCGTAGCACACCAAATTGCTTCGAAAACTGATGTTATTAGCTTTTTGACTGGATTCTATGAAATTTTTGCGGTGTTATGGTAGAGATATAACACTACTCAGTTCAGTTGTAGTATTTGCATGTGTTTTAGCCTTTCTATTGAAATAAAAACAATAATTATTAACTTACATTTCTAAATATAAGTGGTTCCATAACAATACATACTCTCGAATAGAATAATCTACTGAAAATAATAATAATTTCCAATTGTTTTATATACTCTCATTACATATATACCGGGTGGCTACGGAAGTATAGCCTACGGAATATCTCAGTTATTGTATGAAGTAGGTTTGTGAAATTTGGAGCGTCGATATAATGACATAAGAGCTAGAATTTGAGCATATTGACATGTCGAAGTTAACTTCTGGTCTGACCGGAAGTAACATCAACTTTCTTATTTTAAATGGAAACCCTATTTTTTTCTTTTCGCTTCATTCAGCATTCAATTCCCTTTCTAATGACATATCACAAGTTGGTATCTAACCAGAAACTAGATCAGAAAAAAATTATTATTGAAATTCACCGAGTAGGCCGTGGAAGCAAAATGAACGCCAAAAATTGAAAAGATGGCTATGGAAACCATACGTCACCTAATAACAGTTGCTACTACTGTGATATTGTATTTTCATTCGTCGGCGTTATAAAAAGCCGCCAAAAAAAATATTGGAAAAATTGGGAAAAAAACAATACTCTAGGTCCATAACTTAAATAGGAACATACAACTTTTTTTTGCCTGTACTATTCAGCATAACCATTCCTTTCTAATGATATAATAGAAAGTAATTTTTTTAAATGAAATACCAAAAAATACAATTATTATTCTTCAAATAACAAAAAAACAGATTTATCGAAAAAAAAATTCAAATTGATAGGATAAAATAAATTCAAAACAAATGTTCGAAATGCACTCCCTCAGCGTCAATACATTTATTGACTCTGGTGATATTTTCATGTTAAACGTTTCTCAACATTTGGGGCGTGATATCTTGGAAAGCTCTACGAATTTTTACTTCTAGCTCATGTAGAGTTGTAGGCTGTGTGGAATACACCCTATTTTTAAGAATCCCCCTTGGTGGCCACCTGACTGGACCATGGGTTGTTATAAGTCTCTATTGAAAGCGATTTTGAAGATAATTTCTCGCTATTCTTGAATTATGCGGAGGGGCGCCATCTTGCTGGAAGTACATTCTCTAAGTTATTTCCGCTGGTAGGTTGTTAATGAATTCCGAAATTTCATTCGTTAAAAAATTAAAGTATCTCTCTCCGGTTAGTTGGCCTTGAAAAAGAATGGGGCCAACAATATGAGTTCCAACTATTCCTGCCCAAACATTCACACCAAATCTCTCCTGGAAGCCGCCTTGTCGAAGCCGGTGCTCGTTTGCTATCGCCCAGTACCTGGAACAAAAGACCGTTCACACTTTTAGCACTTTACACTTCGACTATCGACAATAATCCAAATGAAGTACAGTACCTACCATGTATTATTCCTGTTAAATAATCCATTGTTGGTAAATCTTGACTCGTCCGTAAACGAGATATAATAGTTAAATAGGTGATTCTCAGCATTTTGTCGATGAAACCAATTACAATATTCCAGGCGCCTTTCACCGCCATTTTCATACAAATGTTGATGCAACTGATACTTGAAGGATTTCAATCGATGTTTTTTCAAAATTTTCCTAGCAGAGTCCTTACTTATTGCTAATTCGGCGCCAATCTGCCTTGAGGAAATTGTGCTATCATATTGTACTAAAGCTAATACATTAATTTCAGTTTCCTCATTAATAACAAATGCTTCTTGGTCTTCGTGAACATCAGGCTCAGTTCTTAATTTTTCTTCAAGCCACTGGAAATACCTTCAAGACGGTTGCTGCCTCCCTGGATATCGCTCTAAATACAATCGTTCAGCGGCATAAGAATTTTTTAAACATTCACCATAAATGAGGAGCATGTCAATTTGTTCGGTTCGTGAATAACGGGGCATTTTTTTAATATTCCACTAACTGATTTCGATTTCCAAACCCTTTTAAAATGGCAGAATCAAAAACACTACTTCGAACGTCAAAATATTATGGATAGCAGCGTTCGTGACAGCTCTCATTTCTTTTTTGTTTCATTCCAAAATACATCTTAATCAGCCTACTTGTTAATATTTTGGTTCGAATGATTATTGCAATGGAATGATTATTCTGAATAGCACAAACATCGTCCATAGGTAGATATTAGAATATCTATGGACGATGGCACAGACCAAGTACGTTTATGTTCCTATTTAACCTAGAACCTACAGGATATAATTCATCATTCCACATTATTTTTAATTTTATTTTTGCGTATGGCGATAATCTGTTTTGTTATTTGAAGAATAATAATTGGATTTTTCGGTATCTCAGTTCAACAAATTATTTTCTATTATATCATTAGAAATGAATGGTTATGCTGAATAGTACAGGCAAGAAAAAGTTGTATGTTCCTATTTAAGTTATGGACCTACAGAGTATTGTTTTTTTCCCAATTTTTCCAATATTTTTTTTGGCGGCTTTTTATAACGCCGACGAATGAAAATAAAATATCACAGTAGTAGCAACTGTTATCAAGTGACGTATGGTTTCCATTGCCAACTTTTCAATTTTTGGCTTTCATTTTGCTTCCACGGCCTACTCGGTGAATTTCAATAATAATTTTTTTCTGATCTAGTTTCTGGTTAGATACCAACTTGTGATATGTCATTAGAAAGGAAATTGGATGCTGAATAAAGCGAAAAGAAAAAAAAATAGGGTTTCCATTTAAAATAAGAAAGTTGATGTTACTTCCGGTCAGACCGAAAGTTAACTTCGACATGTCAATATTCTCAAATTCTAGCTCTTATGTCATTATATCGACGCTCCAAATTTCACAAACCTACTTCATACAATAACTGAGATATTCCGTAGGCAATACTTCCGTAGCCACCCGGTATTCTTGAAATAAATTCACCTGCAGTGGAACATTCTACTCTTCACCATAGAGATGCGTTTATGAAAGTTGTAAGTTTTGTATGTATAGAAAACTGTTTCTATACAGTACATGCAATATGGAAAATTTTATTTGACTCATTTATGGCCCAGTTGTGAAAATGAGTCATTTGTATTCCAGTTTTCAACAGATTTGTGTTTGATAGCGAGTGGCGTATTGGTCATTTATTGGCTCACATTGTTATATGCTACTCATGATTTTCATTTAGAACTATTTTCATATATAACCCGTATACCTGAATTGTCAGCAAAATAAACTTTTGATGTAAACTTCATGCGTTACTTGGAAAAAACATGTGGTGTACGATATTCAGTAATTATTTGTATCTTCAATACGCCAATACCAATTCCCATCTTGGCTCATTTCACGCACAATGGATAAATATAATTTAACACTCATTTTCTTAAAACGGCTTTCAATGCATATATGTTCATTATCAAGTGAAAAGTGCATATTTGTACTCAACCTTCTATTGTTGATGACGTAACTGGTAAGCACCGCGGTGAAATAATGTATTCCTTTCAATTTCGTCAGATCCAGGTAAGTCCGGTTTCAGCTCATTATCAAAATGGCGTAGAGTGCGTAGACCAAAAGTGTCAAAAATTGCTGTTTAGTTAGTTACGGTTCATCAAACTGAAACCAAACAAAAATTTGAAATCGTTTTACTTTATGTACAGGGTGTCCCAAATTCGAGCCTCATCATTGGGATCTCGGAAACCAGAAGAGATACAAGGTCGGTTGAATAGAGGCAAAGTTGCGCAATTTGGTGCTTATTGCAACGCCGCTTTCATATTTGAAAAATTCCGAATACTTCCGAAGATTTTTGGAAAAAACCGATTATTCGCGATTTCATTTTTATTTTTTGTGACTCCATTTGAATAGATGTAACAAAACAAATTTCACATTCTCATTGCTACTTTTTCTGTTCTACAAGATGGTGTTATCAAATTTTCAAACAGACGTTTCGTATTTGAGCTGCCATCATCAACTTTGTTTTTTTAAATACGGCCCTGGATTTTTCATAATGGATTTTAAAATCTTCTAATGTCCCAAAACAAATGATGTATCGCACTTATTCGAAAAGTTTATATTAATAGCATTTTCTATAAGAACTCATGTGTTACAGAGAGACAGAAAATAGATTTTTGGTAAAATCTTAGCAGGACATCTTTAAAATAATTTTTTCGAAAAAGAACGATACATCATTGTTTTAAGGACCTCAGGAGCTCCTAAAAATTGATATAAAACAATGTGTGATGTTCAACAATAGGCATGATGTTTTAATTATTCCAAAAAAGTCAACCAAAAACTATAAAATTGAATACCCAATGAAAGTTAAAGCAAATATTCAAATTGTAATCCACCTGCTTGAATGCATTTTCGTGTCAGTCTGTGGATGGCACGCTGAATGGTCCTTGCAGGTATAGCCCTGATCTCCCTTATTAGGTCTTGTCGTAATACTTCTAGATTTTGTGGCGTGTTTCGATAAAGACGGTTTTTGAGAAATCCCCAAAGAAAGTAGTCTAGAGGGTTTAGGTCGGGGCTTCTAGCTGGCCAACGTACGGGACCTTGGTTTCCAATCCATTTATTAGGGAATAATTCATTTGATAAATTTTTAACACATCTTCCATTATGAGGTGGTGCACCGTCTTGTTGCCACCATTGTTGACGTAATACGCTCAAAGGTTCTTCCATTAAGGAATCCAATATATTGGTTCTTATTAATTCTGCATATCTATCGGAATTTAATTTTCCTTGAACAAAAAACGGGCCGATAATTTTATTGTGCCACATACCGACCCATACGTTAAATGATTGTCGTCCCTGAGGTCTTACTTCTTGATTCTGCCTTGGGTTTTCTATTGACCAATAGTGTTCGTTATGTCTGTTGAATAGTCCATCTGTTGAAAAACTGCATTCATCTGTCCATATAGTTTTATTTAGGAAGTCATCATTTTCATAAATTTTATTTTGCAACCAGTTACAAAATTCTAATCGTCTCTCAGCATCGCCAGGTCTTAGTGTTTGACTATTAATATGGATTTTGTAAGGTTTATATCCACGCTTATTTAAAGTTCTCCAAACTCTCATTCGCGGTAATTCTACTTCTTCTGAGAAAACTCTAACTGAAGCTCGAGGATCATTATTGGCCTTAAAAAATTATTTAAAATAATTCATTTTACTTTCTACTTTGTAACAGTTTTCAAACTTACAGTGTTCAATATAATTTGTTCCTCTCCTGGATTGATTCGTGTTCCATATTCAACCCTTGGCTTAACAAAACTTCCGTACTGAGCTAAATTATTATCAATATTAGCAAAATAATCCAGAATGCACGATGCACAGCCACTTTGATAAAATGCAATTATTGTTGTAAATATAGCCTAGGGCATAGAGTTTGAGGGATGACACTTCAATTATATTATTTATTAACCACCCTCTTTTATGTTAGTTTTTGAGTTTTATGCAGTGCGTTATTGCAAAAAAAGTTTGTTTTAACTCTATTGAAAATGTAATTTTTGTCTGTCTCTAACTCATGAGTTCTTATGAAAAATGCTATTAATATAAACTTTCGGAATAAGTGTGATACATCATTTGTTTCGGGACATTAGAAACTTTTAAAATCTATAATAAAAAATCCAGGGCCGTATTTAAAAAAACAAAGTTGATGATGGCAGCTCAAATACGAAACATCTGTTTGAAAATCTGATAACACCATCTTGTAGAACAGAAAAAGTAGCAACAAGAATGTGAAATTTGTTTTTTATATCCATTCAAATAGAGTCACAAAAAAATAAAAATGAAATCGCGAATAATCGGTTTTTTCCAAAAATCTTCGGAAGGATTCGGAATTTTTCAAATATGAAAACGGCGTTACAATGAGCATCAAATTGCGCAACTTTGCCTCCATTTAACCTACCTCGTATCTCTTCTGGTATCCGAGATCCCAATGATGAGGCTCGAATTTGGGACACCCTGTACATGCCCTTTCGTTACCTTCTCGGTACATCAAGTACTATGGCATTGTGAAACCTCTCATCCGTCAGATTTATTTCCAAAAGAAATGAAATATTTAATCTTGTTTGCACTACAGGCTCTTCTTCACCGTGATGTCCATCAAGCAACAATAATTTCTCGTACAAAATTCAATTTGTAGAACTTTCTCAACTTGTATCTCCAATTACAGTATCCGTCAGTCACATTACAGACAGACAAATAGTTTGGAATTGAAAAACGTACAGCTCAAATGGAAAAAGATTTTTGTAATGACAGATTGTCGATAATTCCCGAACTGTTTTTAAGAATAAGATTGTTCGGTCAACCGTTAATACATAAGAAGGATTTTTTCATCAATGCATAATTGCATTAAATCAAGGAGAGTATTATTGAATAGGTCCAACCAAATATATGTCTGATAATTGATACTGTAAAGGAACATGTTCTGAATTTTGCTTGCTTCTCAAGTTGATTGAGACAAGATTATTTCAGCTTTAAAAATTAACTCTATTATGAAAACATTTTTTTTGGATCATGGAAGTCGTTTGAGATAATAATATTTCAGTTTCAATAATTAATTCAATTCTTTAATTAACTTGGAGATTGAGTTAAAATGATCACTTTGCACTTGGTTATAAAAATATGCAACGGAAACCATTTTCTGCAGGTTCATGTTGCCATGATTTATAGTGCATGAAATGCCACTCGTTATTAGATAGATGGATAGATTGAAAATCAAAATAAATATCACTCATCTTCATAACTGACCCATAATGATCCCAATACATTTCTCCATATTGCATATTTATTGTACAGAACAGTAGGCACAAAACTGACATTTATAAACGCATAACCTCCAACTCAAATGGTCGAACAGGATGGAATGGAAGTCGCGTTAGCATCCGCAGGTCGTGGTGTCGCCATCGGCTTTGATTGCTCATTGGTTGAATGTGTCACGTGTCACTGGTAGTGATATATATCAAGGAATTATATTTTTGTGTCAAAAGAATTATATTTCACGATGAGTTAATGTATTCTCTAGGGTGGAGAGAAATGTTTTCAGCAAACATCTCATTCAGTTTGAAATGGGAGTATATTCATCAATTCTACGCGACCCATATAAATCGACTTGAATGGGTACAGAAAGAGTTGAACAATTACTTGAATCATAAGTTCTTTCATGACAGACATTATAAGACATATCAAAGTAACCTCGCTTCCTACAAAATTGATTCTCTATTCAATAGAAGAAAAATGTCTTATATGATATTCTTACACAAGGCCTTCAGTAATGAAAATGAAATTTTCACTTATCTATCCAATAAAGTATCAAACCGTTACTGTTTTCTGTTGATACGAGTAAAACCAATTATTTTCTGAACTCTCCTGTGGATAAAATGCTTCAGATTTACAATACGGAATTCATAGACATTGCCACCTTTCCTTTATCGTTGTAACAAATGAGAAATACTTTCCTATCTAAATTGAGATACGAGGTACTAGCAACAGATGAACAAACAGATGGATTTTTTCTTTTATGGTAGGTATCTACTCCACAAATAATGTAAATTTTTGAAGTAGATTTGATTTAATACTATTTCACTGGTGAATAAACGATGAATACACAAGTACGAGCATGTATTGATATCTAGTTAGCCTAGACCAGTTCCCTGCATAAACAAAATATTGCGTTACTATAGCAACAAACACTAACTCATTGGAAGTGTCAGTGTAAAGTTTGACGTCAAGAAAGTAACCCAGAGTTACGAGTTACGAAGATATGCCTAATAACTTTGGTGATCAATGTCCTTCGTATGCTTCAAAAGAGGTAAATTTTCCATTGAAGATGATGACCGATCGGGAATGCCAGTTTCTGTGTCAGTCCCCGAAAATATCGATGCAGTTCATGACATGATTTTAGTAGACCGTCGAATTGGGCTTAAACGGATATCTGAAGCACTGAATATTTCATACCAATGCATTCATCATATAGTTCACGTCAATTTGGACATGAGGAAAATTGCTGCAAAATGGATCCCCAAATGTTTGAATGTTTGTTTGAACAATAACTGAAGATTACTATTCGACATGACTGACCACTCACAAAAAATTAAAGAGAAAAGACGCGGACAGCTATCCTAAGGTGTTTTTTTGCAGGACAACGCCCCTGCACACAAATCTCATGTTGCTATGCAAAAAATTCGTGATTTAGGGTTTGAATTACTAGAACACCCCCCTTATTCACCAGATTTGGCTCCGTCCGACTGTCATCTCTTTCCTAAACTGAAAAAAAGTTTAAAATGTCATAAATTTTCTTCCAACGAGGAGGTAATATAAAAGCTGTGGAGGTCTGGTTTGCAGAGAAAGAAGAAACATTTTTTTGAAAGGTCTAGTGACGTTGCAGGTTCGCTGTAATAAATTTATCCAATTAAGAGGAGAATATGTTGAGTAATAAAATATTTTGACATTGAAATTTTGTTTGGTTCTAAAGTAGGATAAGAATTTTTCAATATATCCACGTATGTTATTTTCAGGGAAATCGTATTATTGGAAATATTTAATTTCTGTTGGGTTTCCGATGTTTATAAATGAATAAATTAGAAACGATAATTCTTTTCAGAAGATTATTCTGTTCAAGAGGATGTATATTTTCGATTGAAGATATCCTTTTCATCTGTGTAGTTATCAATTCAAATAAAAATATTTTCAACGTGTTTTTCAATTATTCATTGTATCTCGGGGAAATATCGATTTTAGGTCTCTAATTAGCCTTTTCTAAGAAACGTTATCAGAATGACTCAGAAGTTGGTTGTCTCTAGTGACGACGCCGACATGAAGAAAACTACTTTGTCACAGATTCCATTTTTATACTCCCACAACCATTTTCGAGAGTAAACGCCCTTATTCATGGAGTTCATTTTCTGATGTCACGTTAGCGTGAAATATTAATTTCTCATGGAAAAGAGGTTCAGACGTTCGTTGTCTACATCGAATTTACCGCTTTTCAAGAAAAAAGTTTAGTGTGAGTTAACATTCTGAACACCAGTGGAATTTCAGCAGCAGTGACGATGATTATGAGTTACAAAACTTTGAAGATTAGCAAAAGAAGTTGCACCCAAAAAAAAGGTGTTGAAAGTAAGTAGCTCAATTTGAATAGAAAAACCTTCTACATCCCTTCAAGATCTCAGAATTCGCATGATGTTGAGAAGCTGGTAAAAACAAGGCAGGTTACATTCTCCATTTTTCTTTTGTTCATTTCGTTGTTTTCAGCTAGTAGGGTGTACGCAATAAGCACGGTTATATCAGGACAATATTATCACATTATAATGAAAATACTTGAAAAATAGTCGAACTTAATATTGACGAGAAGAAATGTGATCATTTTGTTATATCAGTCCACTATTACTGACATAATATTGAGGCAATATCGGCCTCAAAATAATCAGCGATTTTGGTTCAGTATATTGGGATAATGTTGGTACAGTAACGTGAAAGTATTGGCAAAAACATTTGAACGGAATATTGAAGAGAAAAAAATATGAACATTTCGCGATGTTGGTTCAATATTGCTTGGACGTTTCAAATATAATGTTGATGAAATAGTATTGAATCAATATTGGCCCCAAAACATTCAGTCAAATTGAACCAGTCATCGTTTTATGCAGAATATAACTATATCATCGGCAAAACTGATAATTTTTGAGTGAGTATTGTATAGGAAAATATGTTGAGGTTGATGTTGAACAGATTTTGTCCGTGTAGTTCCTTGTGGTACGCCACAGGATATGCCGTCTATTTGATGTATAATTTCTGAATAAAATGTGTGGTATCCCAGATAGCACATCATATCGGCTGAATCTTGGTTCCATATTGGGCCAGTATAGATATATTGTATATGAAAAAACAATATTGGTCCTATATGGGTGAGTATTCAAAAAGCAATATTATATTAAAAATATTGGTGGAATATTGGTTGAACCTGTTTTGAATGTAGATTGTCACATGTAATATTGGATCAATATTGGTTGAGTATTTTCTACCCATATTGATAATACAATATTGTCTATATATTGTTTTCCACATCTAGAATAAATATTGTAATCCCAATATTCCAGTCATATTGATTCTAGGGATAAAATACTATATTGTATTTCTAAGATTGACAGCACATTGGTTGAATATCATTTCAACTTTATTTAACAAATTGTAATAACTCATATTGGGTCAATATTGGTTCAATGATATTTACCAATATCAATAAAACAATATTGTCTTCACATCTGAAATAAATATTGCAATCTCATTATTCCCTTCATGTTGATTCTAGGAATAAAAACTATATTGTACATCTAAGTGTGATCACACATTGGTTGAATATTATTTTGCCAATATTCAACAAATCTTATCAATCAATATTGGGTCAATATTGGTTCAATAATATTTACCGATATTGTTAAAACAATATTGTCTCCATATTGTTTCCTACATCTAGATTAAGATGAATTTTGAATATTAGCCAAATATTCAATGAAACATTTCAAAATTATATCATGATAAAACCTGGATAAAAATCCGCTAGATGGCTCTACATATAGAATGTCTTCTAAAACTTACAAAGATATATTAAATACTTCACATAACTTGTTTTCAAGACAGCTTACTCAGTGGTTATGGCGATCGAAAGGCAGACTCTAGTGTCACCTTGATCAACTAAAAGACATTTTATAATTTACCAATGTATATTCACTTCCAGCAATATATACAAATGATATTGAACCAATATCGATAAATGTTTCGAGGCCATTATAGCTTCAAGAATATCTCACCAATACTATTTTTGAAATGCCTAAACAATATTCGACCAATGTCGCAAAATATTTACATTTTACTTCTCGACAAAATAACGTTTGAATATTGTGCCAATATTGTCAGAATATTGTACTAGCGATATTTTACCAATATCGCCGAATATTTTGAGGCCAATTTTGCTTCGAGAATATTTCGCCAATATTGTTCAAGTAATATTGGACCAAAATCGCCGAATGTTCACATTTTTTTTCTCGCCAATATTGCATTTCAAATATTTTGCCAATATGTTCACAATATTGTACCAATAGGTAGGTGTGCTACTTGGGATACCACTTACACTCATATCTTCTAGTGTTTTGAGTAATATAGAGTGGTCTACGGTATCAGAAGTTTCCTTCAACCAATTATGGTGCGTTTACTCTTCTGAATGCTGATATATATTTTGAGTCCATTCCATACTGTGATTTTGATATGAGAATAAACTTTTCGGGGAACTTATTCTGGAAAATATTTCGATTCGCTAGGTATTCTGATGGGTGACAGTAAGAAACATACTTTCAGAAACATTATTTCGCTCACTATGGGTATCTCATATTCCGAAAGTAGGTGAAAATTCATTCCCCACAATTGACTATTTTTCAAGTAACGAGTTTTTTTTTGAGAATACTGGAATATTTCATATAGAATATTGCGTAGTTTCCTCTCAAAATTTCTGATGCTCCAAATTTCCTTACTGGGTGATCAACAGTAAACGGCAATATTCCTAGGAAATCAACAAGTATCTTGGTACTTAAGGAAAAAAATTGTATGACAATTTATTTTTCGAAGGCAGCCTGAAATCAGAAATTTTCGTAAGTTTCTTGAATAATCAAAACATTCTGATAGGGCTTTGACGAGATATACATCCACAGTTCGCCCTTGGTTGGACACCAACTTCAGAAGGTCGCATCAGTCCAGTTATTCTATGGCCTGCAATGTCTCCAGACCTGACCTCACTTGAGTTTTTCTCGTGAGGTACCTTGAAGCAAAACGTATATAAGTCTAGGCCTAAAAGTAGAGCAGAACTGAAAGAAAGAATTTGGAAGCATGTCATAGTATTACCACTAATATTTTGAAGAAGGTGGCTACAAACAAGAGAATAAGAATTCTGGAATGCATACAAAATAATGGAGGGTCAACAGATTATATTAAAATATGAAAAAAATAACAAGGTGCATTCAGTTTTTATTTTATTTGTTTTTGTTTCGAATCATTTATAGTAGATGATATATATCATCTGGTTCACGATTTTTCATTATTTTTCCTCAACAATCGCAATGTAATCATTGGAACCACCAAATTGAATGGAAAAGACAGAAATAATAAAATTTTTATTGAAGTGTCCATGAATTTAAGAATAATTCATATTGAAAAATAATTAATTCCTAGTACAAACAGCACCCTGCGTATGATATGTGTAAGTAAATTACTGAACAAATGTTCAAAGAGTATATTCATGATATTATGGTATTATTTTTCAATTAGTTTTGTTCATGGAAAGTTTATTCTCAATTATAACGCCCTATATATGACAGAATTGAAATTTTCACATGCGTTTCAGAGAGTTTCCAACGTGTTGATAATGTTAGTTTTTCGTATCACTGACTGATTTTTTGCATTCTCAGTTGATCATAGTTGTCCGTCTTGAACTGCAATGAGATAAATGAATAATCAGAATAGTAGATCTCCTTGACTACATGTTCAAACCAGTCGTAGAATAGGAAAATATGGAGGTGTTGCTGCCGAAAGTTGGAGACACTGTATATGAGAGAAATGACGTGTTTTTGAATATCTTTTAGTTTGGCCTACGTAACACTTTTCGCAGTCATTTATGAAATCCCTTGCCATAACTGCGAAAAGTATTACGTAGGCCAAACTAAAAGATATTTAAAAACACGCCTCAAAGAACATGAAAGAGATATGAAAAATAAATTAACATTGGTTGAACATTGTATTAAAACCGACCATTACTTTGAACTGGCCAACACAAAAATATTGGGGCATGAATCTTCTCTGTTTGAAAGAAATTTCTCTGAAATGATTAATATAATGAAAACTTTAGAAAAGACCTGGAGAACTTGAACAGTGCATATTTCAATCTAATAGCGAAAATAACCAAACACTGATACTTTATATCTTGGTAATATACATTGGGTTTTGTGTTTTGTTTTTATACATCAATTTTTTTCTTTCTCTACTGCTTTTTCAATTGTACATTCTGCTCTTTTATCATTTCGATTTTGGCATGCACCCAAGTAAGGTGGTATTTTATTCGAATTTAAACGTGTCTTGTGTTGTGTATTGTTTGTAACCTGTTTTTACATCGAACTATTCTGTCTGTTACACGTGATTCAGACCTAATATGGTCGTAGGATATAGATATACGTATTACGCGGAAGACTCATCTTTTCGTAGGTAAAATATACCAATTTCTTCTTCTTAAGGTTTATCTGTTGACTAATAATAGTTAAGTAATTGTTTCTGAAAAAAAAATCATATTTAAATGTCCTAAAGTTTATAAATTTAAAACATCAACCTTTTTTTATATCTTACAGTGCCCTGAAGATGTCAGAATAAACTGACGAAACGTTGGCTGTAAAGAAATAGAGTTTTCTTAAATTCAATTCCTCAAACCCAAAAAGAAACAAACATCAGTCATCATAGGAAAAGGTCGTTAAAACTTGCATATTGTTTTTCATGCCTAGAATCCATGAGAGGAAAATTGGAATTGCAATATTGATTCTAGGAGTTGGAAACAATATGTGGACAATATTATCTCATCAATATTCGTCAAAATTATTCAACTAATATAATTCCAATATAACATGTGAAAATCTACATCCAGAATAGGTTGAGTCAATATTTCACCAATTTTATTGTGATAATATTGTTTTTCCGATATTTACCCATACTAAATCAATATTGTCTTTACTTTTACAATAAACTCATACTAGCCCAATGGGAAATCAATTTTCAGTCGATACCTGGGTAATATGATGTAAAATTTCTGATAGAAAATTACTAATATGCCTGATACCACGCCAGGTATTGAATTATTTCTCATATATTTATGCAACATTTGATTTTGATATTGCAACAGGAAAGGAGTCAAAGGTCCGTTGTTAGAGTGTAGTTGGCTAACGATCTCACAATAGTAATTTACGTAACAAGTCCGGAAAATACTGTTTTTTGGACGAGTAGACCTAATTCTAGGACGAGCGTTAACGAGTCCTGGAAGTCTGCGAGTCCAAAAAAACTGTTTTTCGGCAACCATCCGGGAAGTGTTCACTTCCCGGACACTTCTTCTTTGGGAAAGTAGCACTTCCCGGCCTAGTCCGGGAAGTACGTACTTACCGGACTAGGCCGGGAAGTGCTCGAATTTTATTACAAATATTAATATAAATAAGAATTAGAATGTTTCTGTTGGTACCTATCTTCTGTTCGAATTTCAATATATAACACAAATAAGAACTGAAATGTTCGAAATATTCAAATTTGGAATCGTTTCATCCGGTTAACAGATGGGTAAAAGTCGACCTCTCTTCGTCTCTTAGACTAAATGCGTCTCATTGATTTGTTATTCTACATGGTTGCCGAAAAAATAGTGTACGCAACACGTCCGAAAACAGTTTTTTAGGACTCGCAGACTTCCAGGACTCGCTAACGCTCGTCCTAGAATTTAGTCTACTCGTCCAAAAAAAAACAGTATTTTCCTGACTTGTTACGTAAATTACTATTTCGGACGTGTTGCGTACACTATTTTTTCGGCAACCATGTAGAATAACAAATCAATGAGACGCATTTAGTCTAAGAGACGAAGAGAGGTCGACTTTCACCCATCTGTTAACCGGATGAAACGATTCCAAATTTGAATATTTCGAACATTTCAGTTCTTATTTGTATTATACAGGGTGTCCGGTAAACCTTGTACAATATTGAAACTGGTGATAGACTAGGTCATGACTGTTCAGAATATCGGAATTTCACCTCAGTAAAAATCTCACCGTTTTCGAAATAATGAGCATTTTTTTAATTTCTGGAAAATCACTACCTCACCCTGGATTTTTGAGTGTCATGTCTACAAATTGAGACCAATTCGAATATCTTTGCTGCTGAAGATTACTGAGAGTGGTACTTTCAGACGTACAAAACAGTTTTTCAGAAAACAATACAATTTTTCAAGAAATGAGGGTAAAATGTCAGATTTGAGTTTCACCAATTTTTTTAACGACAGTTTGACATTATTGTTTGAAAAACACATAACTGAGTGGAAGTGGATATTCATTACGAAAGAATGCCCATTTTGTCCATACTCTATTGTTATAAAACATACGATAATCATTTTTGGTTGGAGTAGAATTTCGATTATATTTAGAAAGGGACGAAACCAATTCCCACCAAATGTAATATGAAAATAATTAATCTTCCTCCTCCTCCGGAGGTGGAGGCCGAGGATCCAGATAATCCTGGCCATGTCGTGGGTCTGGTGCAGGTCTTAAATCCTGAGTGTGAATATTCCTTTCCAGCCCGCCTTTGTTAACTACAAACCAGTAGACTTTGTCAGAAATGTCTTTTACTTTCATCGTATCAAGATGAAATGATTAAATAATAATGAGTAATAACGAATCAACTGCTAGGAAGCATTTCAATGAGATGTAAAGAAGTGAATACTAATTCAACGTTTTTTTGAATCAACATACACTATAAACCACAATAACGAATATTCAACATCGCACTGAATAATACTACAAAAATGTTATTTTCCATCCACTCGTACGCAGAGACGACATCTTTTCAAGAAGAACCTTTTCAAATGCGTTATAGGTTATAACCCCCAAATCAGCGATTATCTGAGCGGCATTGTGCAATCGGATATCGTTCTGCATAAAGCGCTGCTGCAGCAGTAGCACTACCTCCACATTCACCATAAATGAAGTGCATATGCGCATATTCTCGGGAAGTATAACGTGTGTACGGCATGACGAAGGAATACCACTGAATGAAACAAGCGGAATAATAAAAAAAGTCACAAGTTGTTCAAACAAAATGTGACAGCCACCTACTAGATTTTTTCAATTATATTTACAGAAGATCCGTTGATGCACAATGCTGTATTTTATCTTTCCATCAGGAAACTATTGCTTTTACGGACACAACACAGGAGTTAGCAAAGTTTTTAATTTTCGACAAGGATTCACCTTCTAAAAAATTTTGCACTTATTTGGTTACACCCTGTATATCTGTCGGTCTCTGAATCTTCGCTGGAATCTGGATGTTGGACAATTGCGACATTTTTCACAAGAATTCATTTTAATCGGTGCCGTGTCGGATAATCGACATTTCATTTCGATCATTTTATTTTTATAAAAAAAAAAATGATGAAACTCAATTTTACCCTCATTTTAAAAAAAAATTTTTCACTTTCTGAAAAACTGTGTTGTACGTCTACGTTCAGCAGCGAAGATATTCGAATTTGTCTCAATTTGTATACATGGCACTCAAAAACCTAAGGTGAGGTAGCGATTTTCCAGAAATTCTTAAAATGCTCATTATCTCGAAAACTGAGATATTTTTAAGGAGGTGAAATTCCAATATTCTGAACAGTCAGGACCTGGTCTATCACCAGTTTCAATATTGTACAAGGTTTACCGGACACCCTGTATATTGAAATTAGAACAGAAGATAGGTACCAACAGAAACATTCTAGAGAAAAAGGAAATGCAACTGTTGTCTTGAACAGAGACGATTACCTGAAAAAGGTACATGATCTACTGGAACCTAGGATATATAAAGAATTGAAACGGGACCCAACACTAACAACCATGAAAACCGTGAACCTCTCAATAAAATCATCCTCTCTGGACGACAACAAGAAGAGGCTGTGTAACAGTGAGGCTCTTATCCCTAGACTATATGGCCTACCAACGATTCACAAAACTAACGTGCCGCTCCGCCCAATAGTCAATACCATCGGCTCACCAACATATGATCTGGCGAAACATCTATCTAAACTACTACAACCACATATTGGCAATACATCATCATACGTAAAAGACTCCACACATTTTATCGAAAAAATCAAAGATTTGGCCATTGACCCAAGTGACATTCTAGTCAGCTTCGATGTGGTGTCCCTATTTACGAACGTACATTAGATGAGGGAAATAGAACTACTGTTCCCAAGCGATATCTCAAAACTTTTTGAAATATGTTTAACATCGTCGTACTTTGTTTTCGACAACAAAATATACGAACAATTAGATGGAGTCTCAATGGGAAGCCCACTGAGCCAACTTACTGCAAATTTTGTCATGGAAAAGCTAGAGAAACAAGCAATAGAGACGGCAAAGTACAAACCCAAGGTATGGTTGCGATATGTAGACGACACGTTCATAATTTGGAGTCATGGACTGGAAAAACTCAACAAATTCCTTGAGCACATTGATAGGATACACCCGAATATACAATTCACAATGGAAGTTGAAAAGGATAGGGAACTGCCTTTCTTAGACGTTCTCATTTTTCGAAAAGAAGGACGTTTGGGGCACAAGGTATATAGAAAACCAACGCATACTGATCGATACCTCCACAGTACCTCAAATCATCATCCGTGTCAAAAACAAGGAATTATCAAAACACTAGTAGAACGAGCCAGAAGAATATGTGAACCCGAATATTTGGAAGCGGAGCTGAAACACTTAAAAAGCGCACTTCTTTCAAACGGATATAAGGAAAGCGAAATTGATCGGTGTATAAAACGCAAAAGAAAGAACTCTAGCGACAGTGGATCGAATGGCTGCCAGCAACAAAGTAAAGCATTCCTACCGTATGTTCCTAGGGTCACAGATCGGATTGGCCGTATACTACGAAAGTATGATATCAAAACCATATATAAACCTTCAAAGAAACTGAAGGATCACTTGAGATCGGCGAAGGATGAACGTGATGAACTAAGCTCATCTGGGGTGTACCTCATTCCATGCACCTGCGGCAACGTTTATATCGAAACCACGAAGCGTTCCACAAATACCAGAATAAAGGAACACAAGGCCAATTGCCGGTTAGGACACTCAGAAAAATCCGCTGTCGCAGAACATGCGCTTAACAATAACAAATACAGAGTGAAGTTCGAAGAAACCCAAGTAATTGCCACAACACATGCATATTATCCAAGACTCTTCCAAGAAGCAATCGAAATCAAAAAACATCCCAACAACTTCAACAGAATTGAAGAAGGGTTAGAATTGAATAAAGCATGGCTACCTGTTCTCAAGAAAACGGTAATAACACCATACCGGGTAATTAATGAATCCGAGGGGGTACCCGACGCAGGGACGATGGCACCGGACGCAGGTACGAGTACGTCGACCCATAAATACTGGCTGAGACAACGCATACCAAACAAGTAGTGTTCAGTGATCGAAACTGTAAACATTTCTCTTGAAAATGCCAACCACTCGTGTTGGCGAAACGTCGAGTTTTTCTCTAAATAAAAGTCGGCCCAAAAACCCGAGAAACATTCTAATTCTTATTTATATTAATATTTGTATTGAAATTCGAGCACTTCCCGGCCTAGTCCGGGAAGTACGTACTTCCCGGACTAGGCCGGAAAGTGCTACTATCCCAAAGAAAAAGTATCCGGGAAGTGAACACTTCCCGAGTGGTTGCCGAAAAAAGCTCTGTGTACAGATGTGTATTTGAAATTATTTTATTTTTATGCCTGTCTGCATGTGCAGTAATATTTGTGAAGTTATGTAGGTATTGAACGAAATTGCGAAAACAGATCAATTATTGATTTACAGGTGGGGTATGTTCACATAAAATGTTGATTTATACCTGCATTCTACGTGAAACACAGCCAACTCTTGTAATTATGATCACTCTGGTGAGTAATAAAAACCGTTTTATCACTTTCACCTTCCTTGACCCAATAATATACGTGTTTTTGTGACGTTGGTGGTGTAGAAATTTTGTTCTGAATCATCATATGCCCTGGTGAATCAATAAAGCTCTGGCAGCCTAGAAATAATTTCTGTTTGTTCATCGAATTCTTTACAAATTGTTCAACACTATTAATCCTGTTATATTCCCTTATTTTCATATAAAGTTACAAAACAACGGAATAGAATTCGGAAGTCGAAAAAATATGTGACATCAAGACTCATTTCTCAAATCTTAATTATACATTCGACTGTGTGTCACACATTTCATTAGCACTATTGCATGATAAAATATTAGGTAAAGCTACCTTAATCTCGAAGCTGGGATTTACTGTGAAAATTATATATTGGTGGGTATGATAAGGGTCACGTATGATCAATAGTATATTGTTTTATTAGGAGTAAAAGTATAACTTTTTGTGGCGAGTCTGAATGTTTGATGGCCGAACGTTAGTGAGGCCGACAATTTCAGACGAGCCACAAAAAGTGCTTTTGCTCCGAATGAAACATGCTATTTTTTCCGCAAACGGCATCCAGACTATAGAACTAACCCAAGTAGCACACCTATATTGGTAAAATATTGGTACAATATTGTGAACATATTGGCGAAATATTGGAAATTCAATATTGGCGAGAAAAAAAATGTGAACATTCGGCGATATTGGTCCAATATTACTTGAATAATATTGGCAAAATATTCTTTAACTAATATTGGCCTCAAAATGTTCGGCGATATTGGTACAATATCGCTGATACAATATTCTGACAATATTGGCACAATATTTAAAAGTTATATTGTCGAGAAGTAGTATGTGAACATTTTGTGATATTGGTCGAATATTGTTTGAATATTTTAGAAATAGTTTTGGTGGAATATTCTTGAAGCAATAATGGCCTCAAAATATTTATTGATATTGGTACAATATTTATCGATATTGGTACAATATTTATCGATATTGGTACAATATCATTTGGATATATTGGTTGATGTCAATATACCTTGGTAAATTATTAAATGTCCTTTAGTTGATGAAGGTGACACCAGAGTCTGTCTTTTGATCGCCATAACCACCGAGTGAGCTGTCTTGAAAACAAGGTAAAGGAAGTATTTAATATACTTTCGTAGGTTTTAGAAGACGTTGTATATGTAGAGCCATCTAGCGGATTTTTATCTAAGTTTGATCATGATATAATTTCAATATGTTTCATTGAATATTCGGCCAATATTCAAATTTCATCTCAATCTAGATGTAGGAAACAATATGAAGACAATATTGTTTTAACGATATCGATAAATATTATTGAACCAATATTGACCCAATATTAATTCATAAGTTTTGTTGAATATTGGCGAAATGATATTCAACCAATGTGTAATCACACTTGGAGATACAATATAGTTTTTATTCCTAGAATCGATATCAGGGGAATATTGGGATTGCGATATTTATTGTAGATGTTAAAAACGATGTGAAGACAATATTGTTTTATCGATATTGGTAAATATCATTGAACCAATATTGACTCAATATGAGTTATTACAATTTGTCAAATAAAGTGGAAATGATATTCAACCAATATTCTAACAAACTTAGAAATACAATATAGTTTTTTCCCCTAAAATCGATATGACTGGAATATTTGGATTGCAATATTTATTCTAGATGTGGAAAACAATATATAACCAATATTGTATTATCGATATTGGTAGAAATTATTCAACCAATATTGACCCAATATTTCGTGTGATAATCTACATTCAAAACTAGTTCAACCAATATTCCACCAATGTTATTAATATAATATTGTTTTTTGAATATTCACCCATATTGGACCAATATTGAATTTTCATGTACAATATATCTATATTGGCCCAATATGGAACCAAGATTCAGCCGATATGATGTGCTACCTGGGAATTAATATTTAAATACAAATTCAAAACGATTGCAACGAAGTTGATACATTCAGAGAATAATAATTATAAAACTGCGCACTACATTTCCGTGGTTACTGGTTTTGTGATTGCCAAGTCAAAAACAAATTTGACAGTTCAATAATATTTTATAATGTCAGAAATATTGTAAGTGATTTAAAGCAACAATTGGACTGTGCATTTTTGGAAAGTACTTGAGCATCAAAATTTCGTTTGTTGTAGTAAAGTGTACTGAAATTTTCTTTTAGATTATATTATGTCGGATTCAGAACCCAACTGTACACCGCCCGACGTTGTTGACATTGCTAAGGCAGCTACGAATGATTTAATTCCAGCTAAGTTAAAAATTCTACTTTTTTGTACGGCCGTCAGCGTACAAAAAAGTACTTTTTTGTCCGCTCACGGCCGTACAAAAAAGTGGCGTCTGTGAAATCATACTTCAACATCATGAATTGACGTTAATAATGTCTACTTTTTTTGACGTTTGCGGAAAAAATCGTTTGTTATTGTTCTAAGAGTAAAATCTGGGAACCAGAAAAACTTTTGAATGAGACAGGACGCAGAAATTTTTGGATCTACAAAATTACAAATAAACAACAATTATAATAAACAAGGACAAAGCAAACTAACAAGAAGAAAGCAGACTCAAAGACACTGAAACCAGTACGTACGAGACTTCAAGAATACAACAATCTACTAGATTACGAGACAGCATTTAGCAGCATCAACAAGGTATTCAAAATACAACAAGACTTCTCACAAATATTAAACACCTCAATAAACAATATTAGTGCTTAGAACAATCAGAATCCTTCAAAAATGTTGTCAATTGAACAATTTAATAACTTCCATAACAACGTAACCCAACAAAAACATTTTTGCATGAATTTACCCTGGTAGAATATGAATATAACTTTCGTCTCACAAAAACATTCCTTTTATGCCCCACACTGAACTGAATTCAACTCTATAATTTTCTTCAATTCAGTATTTAAAACCATTCTTTGTTTGATAAATAGAAATAAGTTAGGTTTCTCCTAGACTAGGAAACCTAATCTAAAGGATTGGGTTAATGTTTGATAGAATAGAATAGAATTTTATTGGTCTAGAATACACCGTAGTGTTTTGACAGGTCAAAAAGTATACGTTACGCACAGCAGTACAGTAACAGTTCGAAAACATAGAATGTATAATAAAGTTTACTAAATGTCAAACTTGAATTCTGATATGTCGTAGTAGGCATTGGATATGAGATGATTTTTCATGGTCAGTTTGATTTTTATCATATTCATATTCTTGAGTTGTGTGGGCAATGAATTGTAGGGATAATACCTAAATTATATCTTCTTGTTGATTCAAGTCTTTGGGTATCTGTATATCGTTCCTATGGCGAGTATTATAAGAATGATTTTCTCCGTTAGTTGGATGTTTGGAATCATCTTGTTTTATGTTAAGGAGATGACAGAATATATTTGCAGATGGTAATGTTAATATAATGTAATGTTAATGGTAATGTTAATGGTAATATTAAGTTTTATAAACCATGGTTTAGATGAGTCAGTCCTTTGAAGACCTACGATAGCTCGAATTCCTCTTTTCTGCAGAGTAAACACGTTTTTGCATGTGTGTGGACATTCCCCAGATTATCAGCCCATATGTCATTATGCTATGGAAAATTGCATGATAGGCAGCTATAGCCGCATTTTGACAGAGGTCATTTTTCAATTTCCTAAGGGCATATACTTTCCTTGACAAGTTTATTGTCAGTTTATCAATATGAGTTTGCCAGGTCAATTTAGTATCAAGCCATATTCCCAGTGATTTCACAGCTTCTGTTTCGTTTTGTTTGATTTCAAAGTTTAATGTTTTAGTTTTATTTTTATTTAGACATAGCTTGTTTGCATTGAACCAATCTGATGTGTCCCTTATAATGTCATTTACAAGAGATGTCACATCAGTACCGGTATTGAAACGTTCAGCAAAAGTTGTGTCGTCTGCGAATGAACAAGAAAAAAGTGGTGAACTGTTCGGAAGGTCGTTAATATATATAAGGAATAATAGGATGCCTAGGACACTTCCTTGTGGTACACCATTGATAATTGGAAGCGACTCGCTCAAACTGTCATTGACGAATACACACTGCATTCTTTCAGATAGATATGACGATAATAGTGCTAGTGTTGTTCCTCTCAGTCCATAGTGTTGTTCCTCTCAGTCCATAGTGTTCCAATTTATTCAAAAGAATATATTTGGAAACACAGTCGAAAGCTTTACTGAGATCTAAAAAAAATTCTATTGTTGCCTGTTTGTTTTCAAAACTCTCTTGGATGTAGGAGACTAGTTTTAACAATGCATTCGACGTAGGTACTTCTGTTTTTCCTAATTCCAAACTGTGCTTCTGTAAATAGCTTGTGTGCTTCTAGAAAATTCGCTATTCTGAAATTTGATGAAGTGGGAAATTTTTGACCTTTTTAGAGAAAAGGGATAGAGTTTGATAAAAATTTTATTTGGTTCTTTCTTTGATAACTGAATTTGAGATCGAAAAATTGCACAGAACTCCACTGGAACCATACCCTGCAGAGGTGGGGTAGAGCATGTTTATGGGCACCCGATCTGAGCTAGGAGAAAATCTGATTAAGAGAAGTAATACAGGTAAAAGGTAAAACTACTGGGCAAATCAAATTTTCAAGATCAGAATTATTTACAACAAATAATTTTTTTATTTCTAACAAAATATATTAAATCCACACTTTCATCATACTATATATAATATCATTACGTAATAACAAATTGGCGACGACCTACTTGAAATACATATCAACTCGCACTCTAAACTAACACAGGAAATTACGTTTTTCTACAAACGTCAAAAAATGACAAGGTTCGCGTATTGACAACAGTATGCGAAGTGGCACTTTTTTTCATTTTCATTCGTTACCATGACACCGTGCGCGAAGTAATGTGCGAAATATATTTCGCACACTGCATGTAAACTATATGGGATTTTCATATTCTAACCTATATGGTCCTCAACTCCTCAATCAAGCAAAAAACAAGAAATCGTTTATTTATTAATGTAGAACAATAATTAAGGCTTTCAAATTGTGAGAGATATTTTTCTGGCTTTATTTGCTTCACAACACTCTTTAAATTGCTGATATGCATTTTCATACTGCCGCCTCGATTTCTCCGGTAAAAGGTTGGAAATTACGGAATTGGCCGCATCTATCAAGTTAGGTGGGGTACTGCTTAGTTCATCGTCGCTCGAAATTTCCATTCTTTTACAATAATAAATATCACGCACGAAATTGACGCGAATAAAAAGTCACTCCAAAATAATTATCAAGAAATGTCACTTTGAAATAATTGTCAACAAATGCCATTTTATTTCCATATTTACAGTAATTACTTGATTTGGAAAAATTATTTAAGCCAGTTCAATACTATTTTTCATAGTTATTACTTATTTTAGAACAATATTTTTGACGTTTGTAGAAAACATTTTGTTTGCATATCACGCGCGAAATACTTTGGTAATCTCGACTATTTTTTTTAACTCGGCTGCGCCTCGTTAAAAAAAATCAGTTCTCGATCACCAAAGTAGCATTTCGCGCACTAGATACAAAAATAACTATTTTCGCACTTGTGCGAAATGAAAAATTGCTTGGAATTCATCCCAAAAGGTAAAACTAGTGCTAAATATTTCAATTCGCACCAATGCTCGCTAAAGCAGATTCAAAATATTCAAACAAGGATTTTATGCAAAAATTATTTGTTGGTAGGAATAATGGGAGTCGCACAAAATTGAGTTTAAGTTTTCAACGTTACACTCGTGTGAAGTATCCTATTAATATAGGTCAAAACTAGTAGATCTGTGTTTTTTTTTAAATCCATCAATAAATGACTGAGATATAGATAATTTAAATTTACGATGCCAACCTCTTTCTACCGTCAGTGTGAGTATTGATCACCCTTGTGTTGGCAAATTTGAACTTTATTTCCTGTTCTCTTGTTCCACGATGATACTAAACAATGAAAATGAATTGCCCGTAATACTTAGTGGTGTTCATATTTTCGCTCTCACACTTACAACCACAGGGCATCATAACCGTCAGGTTTCAGTGGTGTTTATGTTTATATTCACTCCTTGAACCTTGAGATTGCGCATGGAGCTTATCATTTGAAGTTTATGCTTTTATAATGGCGAGTACATGTTGCCATCAAGCGTGTTTTTTGAGCTTGTCATAAAACTATGGAATATTTTGATGACGGACAAGAAATGCTACTCTTCCACTTAGGCTGATATATCGCAACATAATCAGTATTTATGAATATATGAATATAATAAAGTAGATCGCAAAGGACATGGCATTGTATACCGGGTGATTCTCCAAGGTGGCTCACCCCTATAACTTTTTTATTATTGAAGATAGAAAAACGAAATTTGGGGGTTGTGTATTATAGTTCAATTTACATTTTTTGACATATTAACTTGCTTTATCGTACTTCCGGTTCGACCGGAAATGAGCATAACTTTCGATTTTTAAATGGGACATCCTATATATTTTTACTTATTTCGATCGAGAATGACATTCTAAATCCAACAACACCTCACTTGTCAATATTTGACAAATGAAGTAATTTTTATTTCAATTTTCATTTTTTGATCTAGAATGCCATGGATCGTGTAAATCGCTTCATTCTTGATCAAGTAACATGGGAAAAATACGACTTTGAGGCTTTTGACTTCACAGTCGTTGAAAGAATTATTCAAAAGTCTCAAATATGAATTTTTCCAGTTAACGTGAATTTTTCAAATGGAAAGGGGGTGGCTCGTCGGCTTTTTGTGAAAGATCATTTTCTTACGAATAATTTGATACCACACACTTTCACTTTATTTTCACTATTTCTGTGAGCGATTGCAAGAAGCGACCATACCCAATTACAAATAATACGTATTCGGTATGCACTGAATCCTGTTATTCTAGTTATTCGTGACAAACAATTGAAGCTGTTGCTAGGACTATACCTAAACAAATAGGCCAATGAATATGCTGTCACTTTCAAAAATTCTTTTGTTGCATAGTTCATAATTTGATATGGAAAATTATACTAGAAACGAGAAAATTGACATGTTGCTAATTTACGGAGAAGCAAAAAAGAATGCATCTGATGCAGCTCGAATTTATGCTCAGAGATTCCCTAATCGTCGCCATCCCACTCGGCACTATTTTCCAAAACTGGAAAAGAAAATGCGAAATGAACCAGAAGAAAATGCCAATAAATTCATCGTCAGTGAAGAAAAAGAAGTAGACGTGTTGGCCTATGTTGAAGTGAATTGTACGGCGTCAATTCGCCAAATTGTTTCTGAGTGTGATATAAGTTATTCGTCCGTTTGGAGAATTCTCCACAAATATAATTATCGATCATTCAAGTACCAACTACACCAACATCTTTACGATAACGATCACAACCGAAGATTAACTTATTGCAACTGGTTTTTGACTAAATACAGAGTAGATGTACGTTTTCCATTTAAAATTATTTATTCAGATGAAACTCGATTCACCAACTTGGGTCTGTTTAATCGGAATAATAAAAGGTACTGGTCACAAACAAATTTACATCTCATGCAAGAAGGAAATTTTCAAGAGCGATTTGGTTTCAATTGCTGGATGGGTATTATCGGAGGAAAACTTTTAGGCCCAATAATTTTCGACGGACAACTTACTGGGGAAAAATATCTGCAGTTCCTTAGAAATCAAATAAATGATTTCATTGAAGATTTGCCACTAGCTACCCAAGTTGATATCTATTTTCAACAAGATGGAGCGCCACCTCACAATTCCCAAATCGTAAGAGAACATCTGAATGACACCTTCCCAGAAAAGTGGATTGGCACCAATGGACCTATTCAGTGGCCTGCGAGGTACATTCTTGAGATGTCATATTTTTTTATAATGTATTATTTCTTTTTCATATTCTAGATCACCAGATCTCACTCCACTAGATTTTTTTCTCTGGGGAACAATTAAAAATCAGGTTTATAATACAACATCAGCTACTCGTGAAGAACTGGAGTATAAAGTAAGGGTGGCATTCCAGAACGTTACTGCGGAACAGCTAAACAATGTGGTGCGCGCAACAATTGATAAAGTTGAACTTTGCCGTGATCAAGGAGGGGGTCATTTTGAAAATTTAGAAACTTAATGGACTAATGGTGATATTTGCGTCTTTTAAACAATTCTTAAAACGACTGTGAATTCAATTGTTTGTCACGAATAACTAGAATAACAGGACTTAGTGCATAAGTATACCGAATACGTATTATTTGTTATTGGGTATGATCGCTTCTTGCAATCGTTCACAGATATAGTGAAAATAAAGTGAAAGTGTGGGGTATCAAATTATTCGTAAGAAAATGATCTTTCACAAAAAGCCGACGAGCCACCCCCTTTCCATTTGAAAAATTCACGTTAACTGGAAAAATTCATATTTGAGACTTTTGAATAATTCTTACAGCGACTGTGAATTCAAAAGCCTCAAAGTCGTACTTTTCCCATGTTACTTGATCAAGAATGAGGCGATTCACACGATCCATGGCATTCTAGATCGAAAAATAAAAATTGAAATAAAAATTACTTCATTTGTCAAATATTGACAAGTGAGGTGTTGTTGGATTTAGAATGTCATTCTCGATCGAAATAAGTAAAAATATATAGGATGTCCCATTTAAAAATCGAAAGTTATGCTCATTTCCGGTCGAACCGGAAGTACGATAAAGCAAGTTAATATGTCAAAAAATGTAAATTGAACTATAATACACAACCCCCAAATTTCGTTTTTCTATCTTCAATAATAAAAAAGTTATAGGGGTGAGCCACCTTGGAGAATCACCCGGTATGTATATATTGTGCATTCCTGGGACTTGTAACATTTCTTTGATTCTCTAATATATCATTCTAGAGGTCAGAACGTACAACTTTCTGCTTAAGACTTTCTTCTAGTCACACAGGACGCGCTACAAAAATTGGATGAAAGTTTAAAGGAAATTATGAAAAATACTGTCTGCGATTGGATTTTCCTTGATTTTTGATTATAATACGCTGTAAAAAATATTGATTGACTTTGAAAATACCAATAATCGTATACATATTCACACGAAAAGGCAGAAAACGCGTTTTTTCTAAAACCAATTCATTGACTTCTTGCCCAAAGGGTAGAAAATTCGTTGACATTCACAAATCATATTCTATAGATGAAGCCATCGAAGTATTCTGAATACATTCCACAACGTGTCTATACGGTGAGCTGAAAGTAAGGTTGCATTATGGTTGATAATACGATACAGGGAGGGCCCAATGAGATGAATTCTGGAAAACCTGTGTATAGATTGAGCTCTCCACATCACATTTTTCAATCTGTCTATATGGGTAGACAAATGGTTAGACAAAAAACATTGACATTCATTTATTACTGGTGGATTTTCTGTTGATTTTTGGTTGTGACATTCTATAGTGGATGATGAATAACTTTTCTGTAACCGTACGAGACCTTGGTAATCCAAAAAAAGTGGTAATTTTCAAAACCTGTATCACACAAAATATTAGAGGAAACTTGATCTTTATTCTTTGTGGAATAAAAAATTCGGATATCAACAATGAATGTTATCATCTCCCCTCTCATCTCATGATACGGAATCATTCAAAATAAGTGACTACATTATTTTATATGAAGGAGGTTCCATCAACAAAAACGAGTGAGTGATCAATGGGCCGTGGTGGTCGTGCTGGTAGAGCAATCGCCTTTAAAGCATGTGGTCGAGGGTTCAATTCCCAGCATAGTTATCGGTCTCGTGCATGACATCACATGTAAAAAGGTAACAGCATCGTCTTTCCTAGATCGCACAAGTATTTAGAAGTCTTCTGAGGGTTGCACGTTGTGGTGCAACATGTTAACTGAAATAACAATTTTAACAATTTTAACAATTTTAACAATTTTAACAATTTCAACAATTTCAACAATTTTAACAATTTTAACAATTTTAACAATTTTAACAATTTTAACAATTTTAACAATTTTAACAATTTTAACAATTTTAACAATTTTAACAATTTTAACAATTTTAACAATTTTAACAATTTTAACAATTTTAACAATTTTAACAGTTTTAACAATTTTGACAATTTTAACAATTTTAACAATTTTAACAATTTTAACAATTTTAACAATTTTAACAATTTTAACAATTTTAACAATTTTAATTTTTTTAACGATTTTAACAATTTTAACAATTTTAACAATTTTAACAATTTTAACAATTTTAACAATTTTAACAATTTTAACAATTTTAACAATTTTAACAATTTTAACAATTTTAACAATTTTAACAATTTTAACAATTTTAACAATTTTAACAATTTTAACAATTTTAACAATTTTAACAATTTTAACAATTTTAACAATTTCAACCATTATAACAATTTTAACTATTTTAACAATTTCAAATATGGTCCTGTCAGGACATTTTGTTCATTCATTATTAATGTCAAATATGATTTCGAGTACGCTTACAATATCAATATCAAAGCTCAGCAACTTGAGACTAGAATCAATAAATAAACATTTTTTCAACTGCTACTTGCCCAATGCAGGTAAATTCTGCGATATTGAAATATTTGGAAAACGCTGATAAAAAAATATTTTCATGTAATTACTGGAGACATAAATATAAATTTATTGTCCGACTCTGATTATGTAGGAAAATATGAAAATATTTTAAAAAGCCAAGAATTTGTGTCATATATTAACATTATCGCTCGTCCAGAATGCAAAACGGGTATTATTGATCACTTTTTTGTCAAAAGCTCTATAGGTATCTGAATACAAATCATTTATATTTCAAAAAAACATAAGGGGACATTTCCCAATAATAGGACTAACTACAGACTAAATTTGTAACTATACATCTTTTACAACTATACTAAATTTAAAAATATATGAACTATGATCGTTCGAGATCAGATCTATGGAATGAGTATTGGTTTGGTATTTACTACAAAAAGGGTCCAAAAAAAATTTCAAGAAATTTTATAACAAAACTGAATACTCTAATAGAAAAAAATACACGTGTGGTCAAATGAAAGAAAAATGCTGTTAGTTAAAAAATGGATTACGCCTGCTTCGTATGAATCCATCAAGAAAAAAAGTCATTTGCATACACAATTATTAAGATATCCTGGAAGCCAAATGTCTCAAGATATTTATACAATTCATGCAGGAATAAGTTGAAAAAGCTCACGAAAGTAGCAAAAAGAGCTAATCGAAAAAATATATATGTATAGAAGCAAAGCGCTTTGGAAATATGTTGATGATATTTGTAATAAAATCCAAAATGAAACTATTATAGAACGAATCAAATTAGAAAATGGAAAACAGAGCAATAAAATATGGCGGTTAGTTTTAATCGCCATTACGGTACGGTAGAGAAAAAATTAGCTGACATAATATCAATACCTCTTGATTGCAATGAATCTGAAAATGTTTTGCAAGATACCATATATCTTCGAGAAACTGATGAAAATGGAGTTCATAAAGTGATCATGAAACTGAAACTTAAAAAATCACCAGAATCCGATAACGTTAGATCTGAAACACAGAAGGCTATATCTAATGAAATGAAAAAATCTCGGGTTATTCAATAAATGAATGCTTTGATTCACGGTGATTTTCTAAAAAAATTCAAAATTGGATTTATCAAACCACTTTACAAGAGATAAGTTGAACATAATCAAACATAAACCGATTTCGCAAATCTCGAATTTGGCGAAAATCATTGAAAAAATACTGGAAGTAAGACTTTTGAGCTTCTTGAATAATTTTTCAGTTCGGATTCAGAGAAGGCAGGTCAACAGAAGATGTGATTCACCATCTTACAAGTATACATCTATAATGCATTGGATGAGAAAAAACCAACTTTGTGTATCTTCGTCAAATTTCTATCTATCTATCAGACCGCAAACAAAAAGGTTCATTCATTTATTATTATTTTCAGAGTTTGGATTTTGAAATCCCCATACTTAGGGCCAGTTGTGCTTATAAAGAAAAATCATCCTAATGAATATCTAACGTTGAATTTGATGTTACGTTAAAAATCATATACATGCATGAAACATTTTACAAGTCATTAACAAGCTGATCTACTAATAACGAAAAAAATGTGGCATGCCATGTTCATGGTAATTTTTGCTTTTACAGATTAGTTCATTTGTTCTCATTTTCATTCGGAGGATTCGAAAACTGTGACGCTTGTTTTGTTTTATTCGATGACATTATTCTTCTAGGATAAATAATAGAAATTATTCGAGATAAACTCTATATACTTTTTATAAGATATTGTGAAAAAGTAAGTTGAAATTGAAATTGTTTTTTCCGTTAACCAGCAGTCGTCCCCTTACGAACGGCAGCCCTCAGAAGTCTAAACTTGTGCGAGCCAAGGACTAACGAGGTCTTACCTTTTTACGTGCGATTCCTAGCAATTTTTTCGGCCATCAGAAAAATTTCTACAGTCGCCATGGTTTGAACCATCGCCGACTGGTGATTGAAACAATGTCGCTTCAACCAGTCGGCTACCTGGCCCCTAGTAGTAGTAGTAGTTATAGCTTCTGAAGGAGCCAATCATTCTTTCAAATTTTTCTTCGTAAACGCAGATAAAATTAAGTGAAGCTTTGCCCTGCACCTGGGTTTCAAAAAGACTTATATATACAAATGTTTTTAGGAAAGAAATGATCGATAAAAAATTCCGATGCTGGCTCCTCAGAAGAGGATCAAAAGGATGCCAAGAAAGAAGCGGCAATTGATAAGCATATGTATATGTAGTGTGTGCCTACTGTGTCAAATATATGCATAAATTATCCGTACCAATTTGATGAATTCAAATTCTAAATAGTATTGAACGATCATTGAATTTTCAGAAAGAAGTTAAAAGAACTGATGGAGGACGAGTGAGCGACTCCTGCATTTGATTCTTTTGCTTTTTCTTTTTCTTTTTCATTTTCTTTTTCTTTTTCTTTTTCTTTTTCTTTTTCTTTTTCTTTTTCTTTTTCTTTTTCTTTTTCTTTTTCTTTTTCTTTTTCTTTTTCTTTTTCTTTTTCTTTTTCTTTTTCTTTTTCTTTTTCTTTTTCTTTTTCTTTTTCTTTTTCTTTTTCTTTTTCTTTTTCTTTTTCTTTTTCTTTTTCTTTTTCTTTTTCTTTTTCTTTTTCTTTTTCTTTTTCTTTTTCTTTTTCTTTTTCTTTTTCTTTTTCTTTTTCTTTTTCTTTTTCTTTTTCTTTTTCTTTTTCTTTTTCTTTTTCTTTTTCTTTTTCTTTTTCTTTTTCTTTTTCTTTTTCTTTTTCTTTTTCTTTTTCTTTTTCTTTTTCTTTTTCTTTTTCTTTTTCTTTTTCTTTTTCTTTTTCTTTTTCTTTTTCTTTTTCTTTTTCTTTTTCTTTTTCTTTTTCTTTTTCTCTTTCTCTTTTTCTCTTTCTTTCTCTTTTTCCTTTTCTTTTTCTTCCTCTTTTCCTCCCTTTTTTCACTTTACATCAGTTCGTGAGCATTTATTGGAATTGTTGTCCTAGAATTGGATTTTTATCTGTTGGGCAATAAACGTTTATTTATTTACTATTTATTCATTTACTATTTATTCATTTATTATTTGATGAAGTAGCAGCACAGGTTGTAGCAGTAGTTGCAGACCAGATTGCACCATTGAAGAATACACATTTTCTGTAATACATAGATGATATCATCTTATAAGGTATAGTAACAGCGAGAACTGTGACAAAAGCTGATTTTTGACTGAATATAGCTTTATCACAACTGATTCGTCCAAGAGGAGTCGTTGAAAACATAATAATTTGATAATCTTGAGCACTTATTTTCTAGGAACTAGGAATCATACCTCACAGAATTTGAGATTTCTACTCACCTCACTTTTTCATCAGATGATCTCGCCTTTCTATACTGGATACTCCATTTGAACTTTCTCCTCTCGGGCTGGATTGATGAGGAATCGTCGCGAAGCTTATTTTAGCACTCAAATACTTACTCTGTTAATTTAATCCATTTCTCTCAAATCAAAACGATTTTTAAACTGGAATGTGAACCTTTGGTGAATATAGAGCCAGAATTAATAACACTTATATATCTATCGAACAAAACAGTGATGAATAATCAAAGTTAGGGACATTTATCAAATTATTCGATAGAGCAACTCATAATTTGAACTAATATTACTTGATCCGGACAAGGATGAATGAGGCGAAATAATTCAATGATAGTTGAACAAGACAAATCAGAGAAGACTCAATATAATTCAAATACACTAAATACGCTAAAAATTTATTAGATTTTGAGGTAAAGGCGGAGAAGATCTACTTTATATTCAAAGAAAAAAAATGTATGATATTACCCGGATTGAATGTTGAGTTGAACAGAGTTAAATTGACAATTACTATAATTGAAGCAAAATAATAAAATAACTGCGTCTCAACATGTTGACTTGAACGAGCGAAACGAAAAACTAATAAATTTTTGATATTCTGTATAATTTCAAAGTTGACCTGCTGCATCCTACTCTCTCTGAGAAATACTTTCGGATGGCCGATATGGATACTAAATTCTGGTACAATAAAATAAACCTGTTAACACTATACAAACATTCAAGAGAGATTGCACTATTATGATGAAATGTACCATTTGTAAATATTTGTTCATCTGTAAACGCTCAAAAGTAATATAATATCCTACTTTGTTTCGAACGAATCTGTCGTAACAAATGTATTTTTGAGAATATTTGCTAGAATAACATCGAAATTTTTTGGCCACTGATAGTTAAACACAGTTTTATGACCTGAGAGGATATTTCAAATTTGAGTTTGGTTCCATTCAAATTATTTTTTTCGGGTCTTAAAATGCCTCTGTAAGTTTGTTCACGAAACTAAAAATGTCGACAATTTTTAACTTCAAATACCCAAAATATTTGGCAAAATTCTCATCTGTTAGTTTCTGATTGATACTTTAATTGGTTGATGTGACATTACAACTCGATTGGCTTTCTTGCAAACGATCCTTAACGTTCAGTTGCCATCATCATGAGTGAAATCGGAATGTGACAATCCACGATTTCAATTAAAGATGTAATAGTAGTAGTAGTATTTATTAGCCTATTTTTCATACATTTTTGTATAGCAACTCAGAGGAAATGTTTTGCTTCAATGCACGCAGCAATTTTTCGAGGAAAAAACATTATTTAAACAACATGAAAGTTGACAATGTCACATTAAAATAAAATATAAGTACAAACATGAGAATATAGAGAAAACAATATACAAATATACACATAGACACCAACAGTTTTAAACATGTGAGATCTGTTAGCAAGAATCACTTGAACTTATACTAGTAGGATTCAGGTCAGTTTGTTTAATTTGACGAATTTGGAGTTTCGGGGAAATTGAAGTTCCGATACTCTGAAATGCAGTGAAAATAGTGATTTTGAAAAAAAATGTTTCATTCTACTCTTGAAGATATTCTGAGGAAGATCTTTAAAATAATCTGAAAGTTTATTATAAAGGTCCAGGTCCAGCGAATTCTCTCTAGATTTTTTCAACCTGTATCATTTACATCTAAAGAGATTTCCAGATCTTGTTGGATGATTATGGTAGTCAGAATTTCTGGTTAATGAATCTTTTTTCTTGTGAATTTTCAATACGCAATTGCAAATGTAAACCGATGGAATAGTCATAATTTCCAGTTTTTTGAAGAGAGGTCGACATGAATCACGCTTGTCAGCACCTGTTAAAATCCGTATGGCTTTTTTTGTATACCTAAAGCTTTAGCAGCATGGGACGATGCCCCCCATACAATTATCGAGTAGCATATATGCGAATGAAACAATGAAAACTAAGCAATTTTAAGAGCTGTGAAGCTTATTGGTTTCAATCTTCGCATCATGAAAATTATAATTGATGATTTTTTACCATAGCTAATGTATGTGACTGACCCGAGACAAATTGTCTTCACTCCTAATAATTTCACTGCCTTTCCGTGTGATACTCCTGTATGTGAAGAGATGGGTAAAGATTGAATCTTAGCTTGATTTAGATTCAATATATTCGCTGTAAACCATTTATTTCAATTCCACTATCCGTGGCTTGCTTTTCGAGTGTGTTGATATTCTTGGCGGAGTTTGTTCTTTCTTTCTTCCTTCTTTGAGCTCGGTTATATAACCATCTACTCAGTTCGTCTTGCTGCGAGAAATCCGTTCCCATCCGGCCTCTAACCGGCGTAGACAGCAAAGCTTTATCGGGGGACGCAGTAGTCTTGCTCTAGGCAATGCTGCATCCCATATTAATTTACACTTTTCAATTTTCAACAAACACTATAATTGGGTCGTTGCACGTCCTCAGACGGCGGACATTACACACATTAACCTGACTTCCAACACAAGGCCGCCGTCTGACCTCAACCGCTGCCCGAAGGCGAATCTTGGCGGAGTTTATTATGGTAGTATCGTCAGCAAATAAGACACATCAATTCGGCACTTAACAATGATTTAAATTGTTAATGTAAATGATAAATCGCAGTGGTCCCATCACAGACCCTTTAGGGACACCATTCTCCATATGACCAGTGTCAGTCATGATCCCATCGATAGAAACGACTTGTTTTCTCTGAGACAGGTTAGAGTCTAACAGTTTTAAGTGGCATACCTCTTATTCCTTTGTGATTGAGTTTGTTAATCAGTATCTCATAGCATACACAGTGAACAACTAGGTCAAGTTATTCAGTGTATACGTCCATGGCTTGCCAAGAAATTCAGGTGACATTTCCATTCTAGATGTGAATCATAGACAAATCTTGTTAAGGTTTTTTTTCTGTAACGACTGTGAATCGATACTAATTATAATCAATCTAGTATATATATAGCTCCAATATCCTCAATAACTCCAGCCCTACCAAGAAATGCAATCATGAAAAACTGATTACTGAGACAATTTTCCTGTTCATCGACTTGTAATCCTATGAATCGAAACACCGTCAGAAGTTTATAAAATCCAGTCAATTTCGCTGTCAGAAAATTGATTATATACATTAATGAGTAAGTGCGGTATTCCAACCCTTCTTCTCCGTGGGGACGAAACCGCCTGACATTTGGGATGTAGGTAAATTAAAATTTCGTTCCAGATAGTCGGGTAAATTGCGAATTGTTTATTAAAAGAAGTTAATGACTAAAGGGACTGTTTGGACGGTTTTTTATCTTTTGAATTTGAATTCATCCACAACGTGTAGCTGCCAATGACATACTATAACGTGTCTATTTTGAAAAACCAAAACCTGTGGATACAACGAAAGTTGAGAAGAAACAGCATTGCAGTTTTTGGACTCCAAATTCAGAGGGACTCTCTGACTCAAGGGACATTGGCGCAGCTGAATGGAGTCCTTGGTTTGAATTTTGTAGAAAGTGATATCAATAACATTTATATTGCTGGAAATTCTGAGAAGCCACCAGTAATTGTCGAGTTCATATCTTTTTTGAAAAAAACAGTAATTTTCCCGAAAATTCATAAACTGAAAGGAACTCAAATTGCTATTGCAAATGATATATGTCCTGAAGATAGAGAACAGCAAACAATTCTGAGGTATCACCTGAAGAAAGCAAGGGAACAAAATTTGGAAGCTACTATCAAAAATCATCAACTCATTATTGATGGTAAAGCATATTCTATAGAACATCTGAAGGAGCTTGAGAATAAAGCAACCTTGGTTCCTGACCAGACAGAAATTTTCGATCAAGCTAGTGGCTTCTCTCTCGAATTTGGAAATAGAAGCGTTGAAGGAAAACGAAAGCGGAAGAAGATTAATTTCAGCCCTGAAGCAGCTACCAGTGGCGGAAGCGTTACCACCCGTAGTCAAACAAGAAACGAATAATTTCAGCAGCTGATAACTTTCCGACCGACAAATAAAGTGTTTAGGTTATTCTTTTAGTATATCTGTAATGTACGACTAATATAAGAAATATCTGTTATCAACGATGACTAAGGAATGTGTGTTGGACGGGAGAGTTCAGTTGATGTAAGACACCCATACCGTGAAGAACGAGCAATAAAAGTATTAGTGAAAACGAGTGTTTGATTTACAAAAGTGAAGGTTGTTACAATATCTATTTTCAATAAAGATTATTTTGGACTAATATTAAAAAAAAAAAAAATCTAAGAATGCATCATAACAATAAACTTTCTTTAGCTCAACTGAACGTGTGTTCGTTAGTTCCTAGTATTGCCGATGTGAGAAATCTAACTGATCATTATCACTTTGAAATTTTAGCAATAACAGAATCGTGGCTGCACCCAAATATCTCGGATAATTTAATTGAAATTGGAGGATATAATCTCCTGAGAAGAGATAGATCTACGGGAGGGGGTGGAGTTGCACTCTATATTCATAATTCTTTTGATTTCTCACATATTTACGTAGATTATGACATCGAACAACTGTGGATAAAATTAACGTGCGAGAGGAAAAACATTGCGATTGGTGTTGTCTATAATCCACCAAAAAATAATGTAAACAATTTTCTACACACATTGGAAGAAACGATTACTGAACTCATTCCAGCGTATGATGATATCATAATTTTAGGAGATTTCAATGTAGACCTCCTCAAGGATTCCTCATGTGCATCACAAATGAACTCGCTTTTAGAAACATATAGCCTCAGACAAATTATAAACGGACCAACACGAATCACCCCTAGAAGCTCGACTCTCATTGATTACATAATAATTCCTGACGTAGATGGCTTATTATCCATGAATGAAGTCATCTCTGTGAATCATATATCAGATCATGAATTGATAAGATGTGAGTTAAATTTCGAAATAAAATCCAATACTCCTATTTTTAAAACAATTAGTAATTTCAAAAACTTTGATTACGATGAATTCTCAAGGAACTTGGAAAACCTTCCTCTTGAATCTATATTAGATATTCTTGATGTTGATGAAAAAATTGCATATTTTAATGAGCTTGTACTGAACTTACTCGATCATCATGTCCCTTTGAAAAAAATAAAAATAACTAGGAAGTATAACCCATGGATGACAGATAACTTGAAATTATTAATGACTTTGAGGGATAAAGCTTATAAAAAATGGAAAAAGACTAGAAATCCATCTAAATTGGACTATTATAAAATGCTTCGAAACTATACAAATTTGGCATGCAAAAACGAAAAAAAAGCTTTTCTAGAACATAAATTAAAATACGAAGGTACGAAAACAGTATGGACTGAGTTGAGAAAAATGAATATTGTGCAAGAGAGGTCCAATAAAATACCTATACATTTACGGGACGTGAGTAAATTAAATGATTACTACACTAATTCTATCCCAAAGAACAATCCTGACGTTGAAACTATGAATTTTTATCAAAATAATACGAAAACTCAGGAAAGGTTCCATTTCAAACCTGTCTCGGAAACTGAAATTTCAAGTATTATCAACTCCATCAAAACAAATGCATTAGGTCATGACGGACTGAATTTGAAAGTAATTTTGATGTGTTGTCCTCGAATAATTCCATTTATCACGAACATAATAAATACATGTCTGGATCGCGGAGTTTTTCCGAAACTCTGGAAGGAAGCCATAGTTTTACCTGTCCCAAAAATTAGCAATCCCTCAGAGATGAAAGATCTGAGACCGGTTAGTATATTGCCCACAATTTCTAAGGTACTCGAAAGAGCGGTAGAGAAGCAAGTTCGTGAATTTTTGCAACTGAATAATATTCTTCCTGAGCAACAATCAGGGTTTAGGCCAATGTATAGCTGTGAAACTGCACTTCTTTCTGTCACAGATGATATGTTAAGAGCTTCTGATGCTAATGAGATAACGATACTCACCCTATTAGATTACTCGAAGGCATTTGACACGCTGAATCATCAAATGTTATTGTGTATTCTTCATTATATTGGCTTGGGTGAGAATGCAATGAGTTTTTTCAAAAACTATATTTCAAATCGACGTCAGCGTGTTCGAATTGCAGATAGTATGTCGGAACCTCTTTCTTTGTCATGTGGGATAGCACAGGGTTCAATTCTAGGACCACTGCTATACACAATATATACCTCAGATTTTGCCAATGTTGTGAAAAGTTGCAAAATTCACTTTTATGCTGACGATACTCAGCTCTACCACTCTTTCAAAGTGAGCGATTTGGGGACTGCATTTGATGAAATTAATTATGATATATCTCGTATTGTAGAGCAGTCTAAAAAACATTCATTGACAATCAACGGAAATAAAACAACAGTTATGTGTTTTGGAAGCAGACAGAACCTTTCCAAGACAATAAGCGACATTGAAGTTACTGTGGATGGCTATGGAATTAAATCAACAGATTGCGCGAAAAATCTAGGAATTGTCTTGGACAGTTCTCTCCGCTTCAAAAAATACATAACTAATTGTATCAGAGCAGGTTATGCTAATCTTAAAGTTATTTTTGGAAATCGTCAGGTACTGAACAAAAAAACTCACTAGTTCTTTCGAAACTAAATTATTGTGATTCTGTCTACGGACCTTGCATTGATACGATTGATCAGCGTAGAATACAGGTGCTCCAAAACTCTTGTTTGAGGCTCATATGTGGAATTCGTCGGCGTCAAAATATATCCCATAAACTTAAAGAAATATCATGGCCAATCGTAGAAAAATGCATTCCCTCAATTTATTCCACAAAATAATTACTACTCAGAACCCATCTTACCTATACAACAAAATTCTGTTCCGTCATAACATTCATAACCTCAATACAAGACAACGGTTCAGACTGAATATACCAAAACACAGAAAAGAAATGTTCAAACGATCTTTCAGCTACCAAGTGGCTCATCTCTATAACTCATTGACGGACTCCTTAAAACATCTGTCCTTATATGCATTCAAAAGAAAAATACGTCAAATGATGCTATCTGGGACAATGTGATCATATTCTGTTTTTTTTTTTTCTTCTCTCCATTAATACGCAATGTTTTTTTTTTCCTCTCCTTCGTTCGAAACAATTATATAATTAATTTTGTTGAAGGAGGAACTATTTAGAAATGTATAGGTTAATTAGTATGGTTTTGTTGAATGTTAGATATATACTATATATTACTGTATTAGTTTTTTTTATATATATATATATATATATATATAGGTTGAAAAACAGAGGAAGCGGTGTGTACCTACCTACACATCGCAACCAGCTGACACCTCGCCTTTTTCCATTGTATAATTTTTATACTCCAAAATTGTTATGTTTACCCAGATGGAAATAAAGACCTATTATTATTATTATTATTATAAATTTGCGGTCTCAAGAGTTCGATGTTTTCTATATTAATAAGAAAACAATTTTCAAGAAACGTGTAATTGCAGTGGAAATACAATTTTCTGAACTACAGAAGAAAATAATACTAAACAATAATCGGTTTCTGCAAGGGTTCAATAAAGCTGTATTATATAAACTATGCGCATTGATTGGAGTCATTACAAAATAAGACAGGAGCATTTACATAATGGGAAATTTTACACCTTTCATTCAATGTGTATTCGAATATTGAATTTCAAATCATTTACCAAAATACACGCCATGTTTGACAATTATATCTACTCTCTCTTCTACTTCCGACCGCGTTCTTTCTGCGATAAAAAATTGCTCTCTCATTGTTGCAGAGTATGTTATTATAGGTAATTGGTACATCAAATATTGAAATTGTTTTCTTTTTATTTTCTGTTTACTACGAAAAGGTAACTTATATCTCAATAGGACCGACAAAGTCCATTGATATATTTATGAAACAGTGACAAATCGCCAACCTTTCTGAGGTGTTCCTGAGAACTAAGCGAGCTTGCAAGCGACGAATATCTGACGAGAAAAATGGCTTTTAAACAGAATATGAAAATTTCGATGTTTTTTTCAGGAGCAGCACAGTACTCCATTATTCCAAGATAAGTCGTATCCCAGCCTTACAAATCATAATCAGTTGATGAAAAGTGGAATAGCACGAAACAGAAACCAAAGTTTTTAAGAGATATTTAAGGAATGAACCTCACTTAGTTTTCCCATAAAAGGTTAGTGCTGATAGCAATTTTGAGCATTGAATGGAATCTTTGTTCGAATTGGGGAATATTAATAATAATATTAATAATATGTTAATTCAACAAGCCACTTAACAACTGGAGAAATAAAATAACATCAGAAAAATACACATGTACCAAAATGGTCCTATTGAAAAGGACTATATCCACTGCCATAAATCACAGGGATACAATGGAAGTGATTTTCAATATAGCTTACCTATAGAAGAAAAATGAAATAAAAATCATACATACATTTATAACAAAAGATAACACATTTATAATACAAAAATATCCATATTCATTAAGCTGGTCATATTTTGAAGTTCAAGTTAATTTTGTTATCAAGTAGCAATACTTTTGTTTTCCTTTTTGAAGTGCTAATAGATAAATTCCTGAAATGAGTGGGGACCGAGTTCATAACCTTGCAGACAACATAAGAGAAAGATTTTTGGAAAGAAGCTGAATTGTGGATGGGAATAGTCAACGAATCTTTTTTCTGATATTTAGGTTGTGAATGTCTGTTCTAAATTTTATTTTTCTGTAGAGATATGAGGGAGATGTTGATTTAATAATTTTGGAGTAGAGCACAAAACTATTTAGAAAACGTTTTTCTTTAACCGGGAGCCAGCCTAATTCGAATCTTTTAGCAGATACGTGTTGATTTTTCTTCAGGTGATAGACTAACCTAACCCAGCTATTCTGTATTTGCTGTAGTCGTTTATTAACAAGATTTGTTATGCATGGACCATAAACTATATCGCAATAGTTTATATGAGAAAACACCAAAGTTTCAAACAGTATCATCTTAGTATTTGAATCTAACATGTCCTTGTTGTTAAAAATCATTTTGATATTTGTAATGCATTTTTTTATTATCTGGTTAACATGTTTTTCAAAACTCAATTCAGAATCTAGATGTAAACCAAGATTTTTGGAAACATCGGTTAGGGTAAGCTTCACATCGTTGATTTGGATATCCACATCTTGACAGTACTTCTGTTAAGTACGATGTCTGCCAAACAACATCACCTATGACTTTTCGGGATTGATTTCAAGACAGAATTTTGTAGATATCGCACATAGGGAAGAAATATCATCATTTATAATTTCGTTGGTGACGTTGATTTCTTCACTTCTGAAGGAGTAATATATTTGGGTATCATCTGCGTAGAAATTACTTTTGCAATGTACCAGTGATTCTCTGAAAGATGAGGTATATAGAGAGAATAATAGAGGGCCCATTATTGACCCTTGAGGTACTCAAGATACAACTTCTTTTGGATTGGACATCTCATTTTTGTATTTTACTATTCGATTTCTTCCTAGTAAGTAGCTTTGCATCAATTTCAAAGAATGTTCATTGAAGCCAAGGTGGTGTAATTTTGCTAACAGTAGACAACAGGACAAGTATTGTTAGTTGATTTTTATCGGTAGCTGTGAGGATATCGTCCACTACAGTTAGTAATGCTGTAGCACAACTATGGCCCTTTCGAAATCCTGACTGATTTGTTGAAATAATGAAATGATTGTCTAGGTGTAATTGTATTTGCATGTGAAGTATTTTTTTCATACCCTTTTGATAGTACTGGTAGTATACTAATATGTCTTAAGTTCTTCAATTCTGTAGGATTTTTAATTTTAGTGATAGGGATCACTAAAGCTGTCTTCCACTGTTAGCATAGTAACTCCTACCCTATCCACACCTTGAGCATTGGACTTGATACGCAGTAGAGAGTTATAAACCGTATTCTCATCGACAGCAGTGAAATCAAATTCATTTATTCCCTCTTTCTTATTTGAAAGATAGTTCAAATATGCAGGGTCTGGTTTGAGATGTGTTTGAGATGATTCTATGAAGAACTTGTTTATATTCTCAACATTTCTAGATCATCTGGCAAGTCCGAAGATTTTTTTTTCCATATATATCAAGATTCTTCAGTTCATTGAAAATGATTTTGCTGGACTTGAACTGAAGGTAAGCTTTTTTTCATTCTTTATTGCCCGGTTTGTGAAGTTTCTCAAATTTTCATAGTAGTCCCAGTGGGAAAGATTTTTGGTTCTTTTAAATTTCTGTAACGCTTGATCTCTAAGTTTCATCATCAACTTGATATTATCAGTAAGCCAAGGAGTATTTTTCTTTTTTCTACTTTTAATAGTATGCTCGGGTGCGTGTTTATCAAAAAGACTAAGAATGAGATCATTCAGTTTCCCAACCTTACTATCAATTTCGCTCATATCAAATATTAATAAAAATACAATAGTCATACAATACTCATTGCCTTATATTATGAATTGATTCGAAGTTGAAATATTAGGCCCGTAGATATAGACATGAACTTTAACATATTCAATAGTAATTTCAAATGCTTGAAAATGTCAGTGGAATGCAGAGTACATTTGAATGGTATTAAGTCCGATTTTGCAACCCATTTTTCTTAACGAAAGATGTTTGAAAGCAGGAATCAATGAATTTTCGAATCGTCAGCGCGACAAAAATTGCAAAAGTTCTGCAAACTTGCGAATTGTTGGCAAATAGCCGTATACATCTTCTGATAGACTTGCAACCATTCGAACATTTTTTTCATAAAAAGATATGTTTTCAATCCAAATTTTTCGAACAAAATTCCAAAAATTCTGCAAATTCGAAAAAATAATCAAAATACTGTTGAGGAGTTCTTTAGTTTGCAACCTTTTGTGTCAATCAAAAAATATTTTTATTCATCAATCTATTTTTATTTTCATAAAAGTATCGAGATTTTCACTTTTTTTTAAAATAAAAGTGACAAATAAAGATGTCCTCACATACTCACAATATTTTCATCGATTTGTTACTTCGCCTGCAACACGGAAATAAAGGTAGAATCGAAAAATAGTAGTTAATATTTTTCGATAAATTAGCAACCATTCAAACAAAAAGGAAATGTTTGTTTCTCAAAAAAATTATATTGTTCTTGAGAAGTGCTTGCGCCAAATGAAAGAGGTATTTTGTCATAAAATGGTTTTTTCCTTATCAAAATTGGTATCGAAATTTTAACAAAAGTTTTGAATAATTGTTGCAAATATTTCTTCTTACTGAGAGTAGAAAAAACTTTAACAATTTCAACCTTCAGCTGAAAGTAGATTTTCTTCACATTATATCAAATTGTTACATCATACAAATTGTTATGATCATATCACCATCTGTCATATTCATGAACATACAACATTTAAGAAATGAACTATAATCGAATATAAAGCGTATAGAAATTTTACACTTGAAATGATAATGAAATCTCTGAAATACAGTGTACCCAAATATTAAAAAAAGAATCATTTATTTATTTTGAAACTCTGATATAAGAATGAAATAAATAAATTTTCCCTTTTTAGTGCATTTGAATGGAGTTCATCACAACAGTATTAGTCAATTGTAGGAAATCTATTTTTTTTTTCAACCAGTTTTATTCAATTCCCTCCAGTCATCGACTTTGGAGTTTTGACGAAACTTAAGTATCTCTGATCTCAAAAACTCACCAATAGCAATTTTGAAGAGAATCGTACCATGATCAACTCATCCGACATCTTGAAGCCGCCATTTATAAACCATTTTTAAAGAAAACTCGTCATCTTCGAACAAATTCATGAACTCAGACCCCAAAAACTCATATTCTATAGATTCAGACAAAAATCTGTAATCAAAAAACTGGTCCATCTCCATTTCATGAAATTTGCCACAATTTGCAATACTTTTGTGATTTTGTCAAATAAATAACAATGGGAAACTTAAACAAATGAATAAAAAAACAGGGTTCAGTAACTTTTACAAGATTGCAACTTATTGCAAGAGCCTAAAAGATTATTACTAGCATTATTTTTAGTTTGCAGAACTTTTGTAATTTTCATTGCAAAAACACAGCCAAAAATGTTTGAATAAGATTATTCTGGACTTTCGTTGTCTAAAAAAGAACAAAGAAAATTCAGTTCTCTGCAATTTTATTCACGACCTTTCAACTGTTAAAATCTACAGTTGTAATCATATGTATGACTGATCCATTTCCATTTCTTGAATTTTTCCACAATTTGCAATACTTTTGTGATTTTGACAAACAAATAACAATGGGAAACTCAAACAAATGAATAAAAAAACAAGGTTCAGTAACGTTTACAAGGTTGCAACTTATTGCAAGTCTTAAAAGATTATTACTAGCATTATTTTTAGTTTGCAGAACTTTTGTAATTTGCATTGCAAAAACAGCAAAAAATGTTTGAATAAGGTTATTCTGGACTTTCATTGTCTAAAACAGAACAAAGAAAATTCATTCTCTGCTATTTTATTCACGACGTTTCAACTGTTAAAATGTACAGTCGTTATCATATGTATTACTGATCCATTTCCATTTCATGAATTCTTCCTCAATTTGCAATACTTTTGTGATTTTATCAAACAACTAACAATGGAAAATTCAAACCAATGAAGGAAAACAAGGTTCCTTAATTTTTACAAAGTTGCAACTTAATGCAAGTCTTAAAACATTATTACTAGCATTTTTATCCAGTTTTCAGAACTTTTGTAATTTTCAGTGCAAAAACACAGCAAAAAAAATGTTTGAGTAAGGTTATTCTGGACTTTCATTGTCTAAAGATGAACAAAGAAAATTCAATTCTCTGCAATTTTATTCACGACGTTTCAACTGTTAAAATCTACAGTCATTATCATGTGTTTGTCTGGTCCGTTTCCATTTCATGAATTTTTCCACAATTTGCAATACTTTTGTGATTTTGTGAAACAAATAACAATGGGAAACTCAAACAAATGAAGAAAGAAACAAGGTTTCATAACTTTCACAAGGTTGCAACTTAATGCAAGTCTTAAAACATTATTACTATCACACTTGATAACGACTGTAGATTTTAACAGTTGAAAAAAATTGCAGAAAATTGACAATTAAAGTCCAGAATAACCTCACTCAAAGTGAAACATTGTCAACCACTTTCAAACAAAAAAAATGTTCGTCCCATTTAAACAATGTTCCGTTCATAGCAGATTTCTGCAAAATTATATTGTTTGTTTTCATCAAGTTGCTAACATATCATTGAAGTTTGAAAACTTTTGAATTCAATGTGTTTACATCTACTGGCCTATATATGAAATACAGTTTTGAACGAGTTCAGGAGGTGCAAGTGATATAAATCTGAAATCACACTTGAATATGTCGAAAGAAGATTAACGAAAATATATCATACTTGAAAAGAAACTGAATATTTGAAAAAAATTTGACCTATGTATAAATCTGCGACAGTTCATCGTTTGAAGAATGAGACGGTAATTTATCAGGGTAAACTACCAATATATTGATTCAATAGTTAGGTAACATTATATGGTTTTTGGCTGGTTTCCAAAACGACATAAAGTGGATGAGTTCTTCATGGGAATGGGAAGTTGATTGAAATCGTCCAATACTTTGAAATACTATGATTTCAGTGTATTATTCGTCTTTGTTCTAAATAGGTGAAATTGATTAGTTAATCTTGATATTATTGAAAATAAGAACAGGAGGTTCATAAAGTGAGATGTGGAATCATCTGCGACTGAAAGATAAACTTTAGTCGCTATGACAAAATGGTTAAGGCTTTCGCGGCCGAATAAGTTTTCAGTGTCACAATTTTTATTCGGGTTTGGAGACCGTCGTTTTTTGGAATTTCTTCCTAACGTTTCGTTAGCGCGACAAGCCTCAGAAGAATCTGGCCACTCGCGCTAACGAAACGTTAGGAAGAAATTCCAAAAAACGACGGCCTTCAAACCCGAGTGAAAATTGTGACACTTCAGTCGCTATTTTACATCTCTCAAGATAACTTCTCTTGGAAGGGATTCATTAGGTAATCTCATATCACATTCTTCATTATGATTATTGTAAGTGATGAAAGAATCAGGTATTCTAGCAGTAAGTTTTTGGTGATTTTGAAAATGAGGATCATAGTTAAATAGTTAAACCTTTTTGTTACAGCACACCAACTAAGAGTATTCAGTATAGACTGGATTACAGTATTCCTGCAATACTTCAAGATAATTCTCATATTCAGATTTTGAAGTTATCTAGTAGATATGAGAATTTTTGTATATTTGATGATTGTTGAGAGTTAACGATACATCGGGTCTCAATCCTAAATCTTTGAATTATTATACCCATACCCTACGTCTCCGTCCATTTCAAGTTGAAGGGACCGATAATCCACTGATTTCAACTTACGATTGTTACTCATAATCATTGACTTATTTTCCTTGGTGTTCAATTTAAGTTTATTCACCTCTAGATATGCTTCAACGTTGTCAATACTTGATCCATGTCATCCACTCTTTATGATAGGTCACAGTCGTAACATGTGAACGGAGTGTCGTCTGCAAAAAATAAATTATGAAATTTTGGCCCATATTATGAAAAGTAGAGGTACGCTTATTCAAAACTTCAATTGAAACCGATTTTTCCACTTTGGTTATTTGTGATCTGTTAGTCAGGTATTCTTCAAACATGTTAAGAATGTGTATCTTTTCAACATGAATAATTTCCAAGCGAAGTTATCTTGAACGATGGAAAATAGCGACTATAAAGTTTCTCTTTCAGTCGCAGATGATTCCACATTTGATTTTATGAACATCAGGATCATATTTTCAATAAAATCAAATTGAGAACACCTCTTCCAATTGAAGTGTGTCAATTTACGCTATCAAATCTATCGTCTCATAATCTCTTTTGAGATAGAGAAATACAGCTAATATATTTAACATGACTGAGTTATATTTTCCACTCCTTTTTCCTGCTTCTTACATAATTACGCTCGCCAATGTGGGATCCAAATTTCTAGAAAAGATGCATTCTCAAACCCACACCAAAGCAGAAGATGATCTCTGGTATACGACTGTCAATTGAGGTGATATTCTGGAGATGTTTTTCCAATCCAGAGTAGAATTTGCTGAAAATATGCAAAAATTCTGCTTGTTTCCCTGGAGTTCATCGCTAGTGTGCCATGACATGAGATGGAAGTGGAAACATTGCTGATTTGTAGCGAAAAACATCTACAAAATGAATAGTTTATTCGCAATATTAAAATATTCCAAATGTAAAAAAATTCTGTATTCCACCTCGTATACTCGTATAAATGATTGGTTGAGTTGTTTATATTTGTTTGGGTGAAGGTTCGGAAATAATCACTTCTTGTCTAGTTCAGAGCAAGTGGATTGTTTTCCTTCTAGTCCAACGTCATTAAGGGGATATCGACCCAGGCAGGCCTGAGCATATCAGAGAAATGACGCGGTTGAAATGACACCGCCATATTTCATAAGGGCTTAATTTTATTTTCCAGAATATGTTGGACATCCTATTTCGTTGCAGTGGATAAAGCCTATACTTCAAGCTTCACAAACCCCGTGCCTGGATGTTGCTGCCATTAACTTCAACGGGAAGTAAAAAAGACCTTTTAATATGACTGTTTTATTTTATTGTCATCTTTATTTCACTCATGAAATTGATGTGATGATATATCCATCTTTATTAGTAAAAAATTACAATATACATACATATTACAATATACATAGAGTATAAAATGTCAATAAATAAAAAAATAAAAACATAAAACTCATACAATTAACGTCATATTTTAGGATAAGTAAACAAATAAATAAATTGCTATCACTGGGTTATTCACATTTTTTTCGTTCCTCAATTGATCATTTTCTTTCACGAATAACACAAGTTTTTTCAAAACTATCTAGCGGCACACTTCATTTAATTTCACAAGGCGAATTGTTGCACAAGACTAGACCTTTTCGTAAATAAAGTATCACAGAAAATATTTTCAGAATTTACATAAAAATCATTTGCTGCTTGCCTTCTAGTATTGTGACAATGTACATCTTGAACATATTTCATCTCACTTGATAAATAGGAAGCCAACATATTATTTTTCAATATATTTACAAAAATCAGTGTATTATATAATACTCTTTTTTTAATGTTTCTCGCAATTTTCTTTTTGATATAGTCACAATGACTATTAAAATTTTGTTGGTCAACGATGATATCACTACCAAATACTTGAACATTTTCACTTCTTTAATGCTTACTCCATTTATTTGAACACATTGAATTACATTTTATATTCCTCTATCATTTTCGTATTTGCTTTTGAGGATATAATCATGAATTATGTTTTTGTAACAATAATTTTGAGACTATTATCACAGATCCAGGGGATGATTTTTCAAGGCATCCTCTTTATTCCACCAGAGAAGTGAAGTATGGTATCACCAGCAAATATTTTCAGCTTACAATTTTTCACGTGATGTATAATGTCATTAATAAATAAAATAAATAATATTGGTCCCAGTACCAACCCTTGAGGTACTCTATGCTGGACCTGTTCTTTATTGGAGTATGTGTTATTGTATTCTCTATTTTGTAAATAGCTCTTAAACCTATTAAACACTTTTCCTTCGATTTTGAAAGAAATTTTATATTTATAGTTTCGGGGTACGACTACTTTGGGCCTTATTGAAGCGTTCTGTGGACAAAAATGGAGTCATTGAATTGAATGATACAGTTAATGGCAATTATTTGGACATAAGGAATATGAATTTGGAATCATTATCCCTTGAATGATGCAGACACCAGAATTGAAATCAATGAAATATTTAAAGAGCGCAAAAAATAAATCGTTTCAGCTTTATCTTTCTTTCAAGGCAAAAAGGACCATAAAGGAATTTCTTAAGTAATATGCGGGAAATTTCCATTCCGGGAAAAATATATATGGGATATTTGGGAAATTTATAAAATTCTCTTTGTGATTGAAATTGAGCATGGTATGGCATATTCAAAGGAGAACTGATATATTCTCATATAAACTTGCATTTCACAGCAGTTTTTCGACAGTAATGCGAAACTACGGATTCTCAGCAACAAATCACCATTTTGGGTTGATTCAGCCGCTACAACTGAAAGGTATTTTACGATTCAATTAGATGAGCTGGTCTACGCTAAAATTAAATGAATCTCTGAATAAAATTGAATGAATCTCTGAACACAACCTCACATCCGTCATCCTGATTATGGCTTCCATGATTATATGTCTGGTAGAAATACGGCAAAAATACTAGCGGTTATTCCTTCGATCTTTCTCAGCTGATGATTTTTGAAAACCGTACTTGTTTCGAAGACCTGTAGGAAATTGCTACCTCCAGCGAAAATGCAAGAATACTTCATTCTCCTCAGTGACTGCCAAACTTAGTGTTCCACAAGGCTCAGTAGTTCCTACCCTATTAGTCATTCATATTAACGTCATGTATGAATTTTCAAATTTTCCTTGTCATTTAACATCATATGCAGACGATACTAATATGTTGATGAATGGCAAAACGCTTGAGGACACTATATAAGCTACACGAAAAAGGCTCATGAAATGGTATGTTACTGGGTGAAAAAAACCAAAATTGGATATTCATCAATGGAGATAAAACAACACTTCTAATTTACGCAATCAAATTTATAGACACCTAACATCATTGAGATTGACAGTTTGATCAACATTCGTATTTCCACAAATACTAGAATGTGAAATCAACGTTCGAATCTAGTCTCAGCTAGTCCAAACAGATTGAGGGAACATGTTGTAGATTAGCTAAAACATGTTATGAACTGAAAGCAATATCCAAATAGTGTATAATAACAATATTGAGGTAGGTATATTTTGGATCATTTCATTCTATTTTGGAATACGAAATCGTGCATAGGAAACAAGCAGCTGGAGCTCAAAGTATTTTTATTCTATACACACAATATACAATATAGTGAATCATGCAGTAGAACTCTCAACTGATTGAGCATTTCGACTGAAATATATTTGTATATATACACTGGCATGCAAAATTAACCGGACAAACAAAATTTTGTTCAAATTCAATCTTAAATAACTTTTTAACGTTTTCATCAGTTTCGATAATTTTTTTGCCAAGTTGTAGGTACTTTCATTGTTATCATTCTCTACAGTCGATTTTGCAGAAAGTTCTTAAAGATTTGTCGTTATACAGGTTATGATAAAAGGTGCACTTTACCCCAACATTTCTGAACACCCTGTGGAAAAATTTGACTACTGAATGATAGGTCTTCGTAAGAGATTTCAAAGCCTGATCTTAAGTCAACAGTTCTTTTTTTGATTCATATCAATAACTGCATTCTTAAAGAAAAAACGCATTTTTAAAGAAAACCATGCGATTCGTAACCATAAACAAGCGATTTTTTTAAGTTGGCTTTGCTTGTTATGACAAGTTTCAGTTAAGCATTTTTTATGGCTTGTCAAAAAGATTTTTGCTAAGCAGTAGTCAACAATTATTCACAGATTTATTTGCTTTATAGTGTATGTTAAGGTGGTTGTGTCTCTAGGTGATTTGTGTTTCGGAGGTATACCGCTAACGAGAAAGTTTTTATAAAATGAGACCGGAACAAGTAGCGCAAGCTGTAGCTTTACAAGATGATGGTCGTGCCATTCGATATATCGCAGATAGACTTGCTGTTCCACGCAGTAGAGTATCCGATGCGATAGAAAGATTCAGAGAAACTGGTTCGTACTTAAGAAGACCTGGGCAGGGAAGACGGAAAGCAACAAACGCAGTTGAAGATCGGTTTTTGAGACTCCAAGTTCTTCGAGAAAGAACAATTCCTGCTACAGCTTTGGCTCGAAGATTGGAAGATGTTCATGGTACCGTAGTTTCACCTGACACAGTACGGCGAAGGTTGAAGGAACAAAACCTATCATCTTGTGTACCTGCTACATGTCCCCTATTGGATGCAGGTCATCGAAGGCAGCGCTTGGAATTTTCTCGAACTCATGCAGATTGGGATATGGACGATTGGCGAAATGTTCTTTTCACAGACGAGTCTCGTTTTACGAGATATTCACCTGATGGTCGTCAAAGAGTGTGGAGAAGGCCTGGAGAACGCTATGCTCACTGTTGTTTCTCTCCTAGAGTTCAATTTGGTGGTGGAGGAGTGATGATATGGGGCGGTATTTCCTTGGAAGCCCGCACAGATCTTGTTTCGCTACAGGGAGGGAGCCTCAATGCTGACAGATACATCAGGGAGTGTTTGGAACAACATGTAGTCCCTTATATGCCCTTTATAGGAGAAAATTTTCTCCTAATGCAAGATAATGCTCGGCCGCACATAGCCAGAATGACTAGGCAATACCTCAATGATGTTGGTATCCAAGTACTCGACTGGCCGCCAAGGAGTCCGGATCTCAACCCCATAGAGCATATGTGGGACAAATTAGGACGAAGGCTTAGGCAGAACTATGGAGAATTTCAAACTGTGGTTGCGTTGGAACAGGCGCTGGTAAACGAGTGGGAGCAAATACCCCAAGACGCAGTTGCTGGTTTAATTCAGTCTATGCCAGAAAGGATGAGAGCTGTTACTCAAGCCCGGGGAGGAAACACTCGATTTTGATACCAATTAATTACCATTGTTGTCACTGTTATTTTTTGAATAAATTTTTTTTATGGTTACGAATCGCATGGTTTTCTTTTAAAATGCGTTTTTTCTTTAAGAATGCAGTTATTGATATGAATCAAAAAAAGAACTATTGACGAAAGATCAGGCTTTAAAATCTCGTACGAAGACCTATCATTCAGTAGTCAAATTTTTCCACAGGGTGTTCAGAAATGTTGGGGTAAAGTGCACCTTTTATCATAACCTGTATAACGACAAATCTTTAAGAACTTTCTGCAAAATCGATAGTAGAGAATGATAACAATGAAAGTACCTACAACTTGGCAAAAAAATTATCGAAACTGATGAAAAGGTTATAAAGTTATTTAAGATTGAATTTGAACAAAATTTTGTTTGTCCGGTTAATTTTGCATGCCAGTGTATAAGGATGGATTTAGCGAGGGGCAATATATGAAAATATAAGTAGGGTTGCACAACATTTTGAGGGTTATACCCAATTACTTTTCTACTTATTGTATATTATATATAAGTTACTATGTTTTGCTTCTAAAAATAAAGACACGATTCTTGAAACCCAAATTCAATATCACATTGCATGTATGTAAAAGTAGTAGTAGTATTACCTTTGAAACATAACACAAGCTGTGCCAAAACTCTTTCTCAGGGTAATTTTATGGGTTAGCTAATTTCAAAGGAAAATACCAGTGCTTCTTTCGACTCTGCTAGGATACCAGGAGTGCATATATTTTATTGATGTTCCACAATAACTAAAATTATGAAATACAAAGGTAACTTAAGTCCTAAACTTCAATACCTACATTACTGGAGTGAACCAGATTAAACAAAAACAATACCTACCTAAAATTGACCAGGCACCAATATCCAAAAATATTCAAAAATATTTAGTATAAGGTAAAAACCAGAAGGTTCAACATCTAGTTATGACGGAAAATATTCCGAAGGAAGTATGCGTATAATGTGTAGTTGCTAATAAAAGAATCATTCATTCCAACAACGTATTTCGTTTTTTTTTCTGCCCGAGCCCTTTTTATCACTTTTCATAAAAAAGGCGCCATAGACGGCGGTTCCATGTAGCAAACTAGTCTCCAAGGTAGACAACCCTTTATACCATTGAAAGAATTGAGTGTTGCCGTGCTTGTGGCGGGAGTCGAGAACATATTTTACGGAATATGTTTCAACAACAAAGTATAGAAATGCTTCGCTACATCTTTCCCCCCCAAGCCACTGAGAAGTTCAGTTGACTGGTCGAACAGGAGCTGGTACCTTATGCGCCTTTAGGTGAGAAGCATGGAACACTCCACGTTCCCGATCGTCCGGGAGGTGTACCAGGACATAGGTGGCATCACTGATTTTCTTTTTTATTTCATACGGGCCTTCAAAAAGAAGGAGGAACTTTTTAATCTCGGCTTTTATAGCAGTCGAAACGGTATTTGCCCGGAGAAGAACCATATCGCCGGGAGCAAAAGGAGGGTATGGCCGACCGGGGTTACTTACCGCGCGTCGAGCAGCTTTCCCCCGAAGAGTAGCATCTGCCAAAACTAGTTTTTGCGCGGCCGGCAAATCTGAACTATCCTGGTGTCCGCAAATCCCAGAAAGGAGTCGTGGGGGCTCCTCACCCAACTGTAATTCATTAGGAGTATAGCCCGTTGATTCATGGACAACTCCATTCAAATATTCGGCAAACCGGGGAACCTCCCAAGCCCATCTGGAATGCCGTTCATTGCAGTAGGTACGAAATAGACGACCTAGTTCACGCATAACACGCTCAGAAGGGTTCGCGCAAGGGTGACGTACAGAACAATACACCAGCATCCATACCAGCATCCATCATCGTGGATTTCCAAAGATGTGAATTGTATTGTGATCCATTATCCTGGAGCAGGCGCCTTACTACACCATACTTTAGAAAATAATCATTGAACAACCAATTCAACATGGCTCTAGAAGTCGCTTTTTTGAGAGGGTAAAGGGCTACAAATTTAGTGAATAGTACAACTTAGACAAAAAGGTACTGAACTCCTCCTCTACCACGAATCAAGGGACCATAAATATCGGTAGCTACAATGTCGGACTTGTCATTGGGAACAATTTGCATCTGAGCTGGCTATGGGAGCACAGATGCCTTTGACTTTTGACAGATGTCACAAGTCAACACTACTTTTTTTATTTGGCGGTACATGTTCGACCACCACAGTTCCCCTCGCATTGCAGTCCAAGTTTTATAGATACCGAAATGACCGATGGCAGAATGGAACTTTTCTACAAAAAGGGAAATGAGTGGTTTGGGAACACAAAGAAGAAAACTATGTTCATCAGAACTACGTTTATATAATTCCCCTTTTTGGAGGACAAACCTGCGTTGCAACATTTCGTCTATAGCTAAAGACTCTTTGATTTTGACCAGCTTTTCATCCCGAGCCTGATGATGTTCCATACGAGACAAAACGTCCTGAAAAGAAGAAGGGAGTTTTCGACAATTGAAGATGGTAAAACACTTATTTTCTGGTGTAGGTAAACGAACACATGCGTGTCTAGACAGTGCATCTGCTACCGCATTTTCAAACCCCGGAACATGTTTTACTTGAAATGCAAACTCTTGTAGAGCCAGAGCCCATCGGGTTACCCTTGGTGGTAGTAAGCGGCAGGTATTCAAATAAATTATAGCCTTACAATCAGTATGAAGAACAAACGCATTTCCCAATAAATAAGTTCTCCATCTCTGAATTGCCCACAATGCTGCTAGGACTTCTTTTTCGAACGCACCATAGCGCCTTTTACGTTCTAAGTGTAACCGTGATCCATAGGCGACCACCTGTCACTGGGTATCCACTAGCTGGAAGAGAACTGTCACTGGCATCCGATTGTAAATGCCGGGGTAACTTTGGATCAGGATGGTAAAGAAGTACTTCTTGTTGCAGGTGAGTTTTGACATTTTGAAACGAGGCTTTCTCCTCCGATCCCCACCTAACTTTTTTATTCAGAAGCTGGGTTAATGGCGCAACGACTTCAGGAAAATTGTAAGTGAAAATCCTATCGTACTGACAGACACCCAAAAACTTTTGCACCTCTTTGGTATTTTGGGGACGACGGTAATCGATTATTGCCTGAATACGCTGGGGATCTGGACGTACGCCACTGGAACTCAAAACATAACCCAAATAAGGAATTTCACTTTGAAAAAATCGACATTTTGATAACCTCAGAGTGAGTCCTGCCTCTTTCAACTGATGAAACACAAGTCTCTCAAATGTTCTTCTATCGAAGAACTCATAACAATGATATCATCCACATAGGCGACCACAAACCACTTGGTTTCATCTCCCAGAATAAGGTCCAGGCAACGAGTGAAAGTACATACAGCTGTTCGTATGCCAAAAGGAAGTACGCAGAATGCGTAAGTTTTGGTTTCTACCATGAACCCTGTATACTGTTGATCTTCTTCTTTTAGGGGAATTTGCCAGTAGCCATGTGTTAGTGTTAGTGAGCTGAGTATGGTTTTGCCTGACATCATTTTAATAATTTCATCAATAGGCCGGAGCAGCTCAAAGTTTGGTTCCATCACTGAGTTCAACCGGCGAGCATCAAGACACATACGTACTGTACCATCTTTCTTCACCGTAGTCATTATGGGCGAAACATATTTGGTTGGGCAACGTTTTATTACTCCCCAAGCTTCCATTTTAGTTATTTCCCTGTGGACAGCTTCTCGATGTGCAAGTGGAATGGGGTAGGGCCTCACAAAAAATTCGGACTGGTCTGTCAGTCTTATTAAATGAACATATGTAGAAGTGCGCCCAGGTTTGTCAGAAAAAAGGCAAGTGTACTCTTCCAATAGATTTTGTAATATATATTTGCTTTCCTCCTCTAGGCAACCAATATCAGTAACTTTCAAGAAATCATATTCATTTTGGACTTTTATGTCCCCTGGTATACTAGGAGAAGGTTTTTCAAATAAAGTACAAACATTTAATGAGTCCTGAGTCCATAAAAAATCATGAACATTATCCAATTCAGGAACAATTATTTTCTGAGTACCAACATAGATAGATATATTACATTCGGACAAACTAATATTTCCACGAAACAAACGCGAAAAATCACATCCTAACAGGACAGGATAAGACAATTATGGTATTACCAAAAATTCATGCGATACATTTATATGCTCTACTTTGAAGGTAAGTAGGGCTTGCAGTGATACTTTCTTGTATTTAGATTTGAATGCCCCCATTACCCGAACTCCTGTGGTGTTGAAATGAGGGATTATGTGATGAAAATCTTCTAACTGTGCCCAGACATTATCTGAAATGGCAGAGACCGTACTCCCGCTATCTACTAATGTTGGTAGTTTATACCCATAACAGTTGAGGAGAATAATCGGTGATCTACCATCAGATAATGTATGGTCGTAATCACATTCCTCCAACATATCTTCCAGAGGATAGTTAGGAGCGGTAACATTTTTAGCTCGCTGCAGAATAGCCCTCACATTCGAGCCTCCATGAGAGGGTCTTCCTCGTTTCCCGTAATTTCCATATCTTCAAACTCCAAATTAGAAATATTAGGTTCTTTTATATTTTCCCACACCCTATTTTTATTTTCAAAAGCTCTATTTCTTTCATCAGACCATTTTACCTGCATAGATTGTTTATTTGACCCCCCTTGTATCTTTTGGGTTGGAAAATATTTTTATTTTTCTTGGGGTGTTCTTAAAGTATTCGTCTGCATGTCGTAATCTAACCATAGCCTGTGATAATGTACTTGCGCCCAGTAGTGAACCTGCAACGTTAGGGGGGAAATGTGAGGCTATGATAGTAATAAGGTCAGTTGGACTATACTGAGGTTGGAGATGCTTTGCCTTTGAAACCCAGTAATTGAAGTGGTCCCCAAAAAGACCCTCGGTATACCTGGCACTTTCTAATTGCAATTTTGTTTTATTTTGTATTCTTGGATGCCAAAAGTTTTCGACAAAAGCAATTTTGAATGTTTCATTGCTCTCACATAAATCGGAAAAAGCATTCCACCATAACTTGGCCGAATTTTTAAAACAGCAATTGAGCAAAATTTTTACTTTACCAAATGAAGCTCTACTAAGATCTATACTTCCTTCCAAATATTGTAAAAAATCTAACGGTTGCAAATCATTTTCATCCCCAAAAGAGGGAAGAAGGTTTCTTAACTCACTGAGAGAAAAAGTATGTGTTCTTTGAGATTGAACTTCGCCTAAATTTTGAAAAGTAGGTGCTTCATTGGGGCCTGATCTTACAGAGTTATTTTGATATCTATAATTAAAATTATTATCCCTATGTGTACTGAAATTATTTGAATTATTTCTAGTTTGCTGCTGTAATATTGATGAAACAACTTGAGTAATAAGGGGAGTCAGATCTTGTGTCGATTTGAACAGCAGGGGGTTGTTGCTTAATGTATTTTCTCTTGTCTGCACATTTTGTGGAGCTAAGTTGGAGATTGAGCCAAAATAACGTGTGGCACCCATATGAGAATTTTGCCCTGCATCGAAAGTTCGACCCCTAGGACCATTTCCTCCCTGAGTTGATATAGGAGGTGGAGAAAAACTGGGTCGTTCTTGATCTGCTTCCATGTTTTTTATCACCTCGGTAATGGGGATGCGATTTCGCAAGGGAGTGGCTTTAGGCACTGCCCCTTGTGATTGTTTATCAACGTTACTACTGGATTGAAGGTGCCCTTGCACTTCTGAAGTAATTTTAAAGGTCCTACCTTGTTCTTTTTCAGATGACTCACTTTCATCCAGTGTTCCATTATGCAACCTCTCGTAGTTCAAGGATTTTCGAGCCCTCAGGTTGTAATCGTTTGGAGTATGTTGCATTATGGGGATCCTAACCGAATGTAGAAGTAGCGCAAAATCAGCCCTACTTGTTGGTCGCCACGTTGTACCAAAACTCTTTCTCAGGGTAATTTTATGGGTTAGCTGATTTCAAACAAAAGTTCCATGAATTCTGTTTGTGAGGTTATCGTTGTATGTTGTTCTATCACCTTGTTTATGGTAGGTAATTTTATACCTTTCCTAATGATTTTTTTTAAATTTTCCTCGGGACAATTTCCCAACCTACTTACTGCTTGTACTTGAATTTTTCACTTAACTTTTTTATTTTATGTTTGTATTTGTTCGTGTCCATATATTATATGCAATAATTTTGTTTTTTTTGAAAGTATTCCTCAAACTTTGTTTAACACATCTTTTTACAATGTTTTCTGATAAGAATAAATGTTATTATTATTATGAACACTATCATTATTGACAAAATGGTTAAGGCTTTCGCGGCCGGAGTTTTCATTGTCACAATTTTCACTCGTGTTTGAAGGCCGTCGTTTTTTCTAATTTCTTCCTAACGTTTCGTTAGCGCTAGCTTCTTCAGAGGCTTATACATCATGAATAATCTCAGATGACTGGAGATTCCGTCTGCTAAGATTGTATTGATTCTGATTTAGGTAGTCTTGTGCGTTAATTATCCTATCTGGATTTGACCCCTTTCTACCTGCCGGCTTGATGCCCTTTGTTATTTCAGAATTGCTTATTACCGTAACTGGGTTAAGCATATTTGACACCTTTTCGCCTGCTGTCTTAATGTCGTAGTTTCCATTCGTTATTTTGAAATTTCTAAGAATGTGATTCCATATTCGGTTGAGGTTAACAGCTTCTTCTTTTCTGTTGAAATTCTCCGTGTGTTTGTGGATCTCTATTGCCTCCCGTACAAGTCGGCTATAGTATCCCTGGTTGGGGACAAGAAGCTTCACGTCCTCAAACAAAATCTTGTGGTTTCCCTCACAGCGCGTGTTCTGCCACTGCCGACTTGTCCGTTTGGCCTTATCTGCAGTTCCTCTTATGTTCCTTCAGCCTTGTTCCCATCGACTTTTTTGTGGTTCCGATGTATACCTTTCCGCAAGTGCATGGTATGCGATATACCCCCGCTGAAGATAGTGGGTCTCTTTTGCCGACCTAAGACTTGTTGTATTTCGTGGTGTGTTTGAAGACCGTTTTTGTGTTGTGTTGCCCCGAGAGTTTTCCAATTCTGTCTGTGACTTTAGGAATATATGGAAGATTATCATTATTATCGAAACTCCTTCAGGGTCGTTTCTCATTGGGTTAGAAATCATCTAGAAATCATCTAATTTCGCAAGTATACCACATTTTTCACGGAAGTAGTGTAAACTAATTACTTCAGATGGCCCCATAACAAATCAAATAAATTCAAGTTTGGGAATCAAGTAGGCAATCCAACAGGTCCGTCTTGACCAATCCAGCGATCTTCGTATTTTACGCCCAAAAACTCACGAGCAACCACACTAACATGTGCCGGTGCAATGTGCCTGTTTCATGAAGACGTTGATATATACTCTGGAAGAATTTTTTGATAGATTCCTGATAGATTACTTCACGAACAACAGTCTTATTCTCCAATACGGAACACATACCTTCATCAAACACCTAAGCGTAGCTCAATCTCAATAATTTCTACAGATACCACAGGGTCATTCACGAAGCATATTCAACTGTAATTCAACTATCACTGTAGTTGTTCCAAAGATGGTCACGGTTTATTGTAAGACCTAATGCTAGAACTACATTGTACACAACCAACACTTTCTGAAACGTGGTACCAACTTCAAGAAGTACAATATTTTGATTACTGAGAACCTTGAGGAGAAGGTCAATATGACCCCCGAGGTGCAATTCGGCTTTCGGACAGGTCATGTCATGTCCTCCCAGGAGGTACGGATCTTGCACTGGGTGGAAAAGGCTTTTCAAAGGAAAATTGATACAACTTTGATTCTATAACTGTGCAACTGAATTTTGTGGAAATGTTTGGATACCAATAGACTTCATGAATATGTTTTCTATTCATTCCACAAATCGACTAGAGACATGGTCCGTCAAAGTCGCCTCTCCTATCGGCATTTCAATGCATTATGTTGATTCCAAAAATTTGTTCGGCATGTACGAAGCTATCATCTTTGAAAATTGATATGGTGGGAAAATTGGGACTATTAAATAATTCATACAGAGAATCCGATAGGAAAATTGTACCTATTATAAAAGAAACATTTATCCTTCGAATTGCTCAACTAATTCTGTTTATTGAAGAAGTAGTAGAACGGTTATCTTCTCTAGCGTGGCCCAATCTGCTTCCAAATTCGTAAGTCAGATATTCAGTGCCAAAAATAACAAAAAAGTTTCGACAGCTATCAGATGAAAAAGATAATTATTTCCATGATTTTGAGCTTTTCTCATTTTTAATTTCTCTCTAGAAATTGCTCCAGCACCTGCCAATTCAGAAGTATTTGTTAAATTAGTAGTGCAACCATGTCAGCCAAAGTGAGTTAAGTTGTCTGATTTATACGATTTTTTTTTCTCAGGAGTAGAGCTTCAATAGCTCCATTAAACCGTAACAACTTTGAAATAAGATTCGAAATTTCGAAGCCATCTTCGATTTATTTTTCAAAGTCAAAAATTCAAAAAAACGGAAAAATAATAATGAAAATTATATTTTTATGAGTCATACACTTATTCTCTTTTAGTGTACTTGCGGAGCAATAAACTCCACTAATGCCTCGTTGAATTGAACTTGTTTTGTCTTTTGTTTTGCTGACTCATGCAGTATCATCAGTTTCGATCGTACTGTTCTATAATAATATTTGTTTTAATCCTAACCACTGAACGTCGGAGGACGAACAGATTTACTGAACCAGGGTCAAAGTGACCCAGTTATTTGAATAATTTGTTATAAATATCTAATATCGTTATTTAGCAATTTGAGCTAGTTTACAATGCTAAGTAGTATCTTTTCCAATGTTACGAAACGCCACTTTGTTTAAGAGAAAATGTATAATATTTTTCAACAACAATTATAAAAAACGTAGCATTTCTGCAGTGCGAAATATAAAAATGGCCAAAATTAAAGTATTACATTTCAATGACCATTGTTTAGGTAATATATGAAAAGTAAACATGTGAGGCACAAGAAAAATTATTGAAATTTTTTAAAATTATTAATTGAAAAAAAAAACATCAATGGCTGTCCTGAAGTCATTAGATCAGAACAGATCATCCACCCATGTGTCTTCTTAGACTGGGTCTGTGAACTTTACTGTCCATGAAGAACCAGCCATAATACTTTCGATAAATGCCCTCGAAGAAAGAGCGAAAAAAAAACGTATTTACCGTACCGGGGTCAAATTGACCCTGTAACGCTTACTTTCAATATTTTCATACGGAATAGAACATCAAATTACACCTTCAACGTCTATTTAGCCTACAGGAAGGTTCTGAGACGACCAAGTGAAAAGAGTGTATACGTGCAGCGCACAGTCAGCAATATAATAATATGAATCTGAATATGAGACGTGTTCAGAAGAAACAAAGATCGACAATACTAGGAACAACTGTTGGTTGAAAATTTCCACAATTCAAACTGACAGCGGTCTAAGGAAGCATTGTGAATTAACTCCTGTGAAATACATGACGTTCATCCAATATCTTTCAATGACTCAATTTAAATTTTAATTATGCTATATACCTGTAAAGACTCAATTTTTTTTGAAGTTTCCAAATCCAGTGGCGAAATCAGGATTTTTTCAACAAAATTGATAGTACAATTTTTGGATTCATGGCGGTAAAATAAATTCCAAGTAAGCATTAAAATTTTGAATTTCATTTAGAATTTATAGATTTGAAGTAAAACTACTGATGCTCTATCCTTCGAAAAAAATATCTTTTGTATCAGATAGTAATAGTTTCAGGAGGGTGGCCGGCTTTCAAATGGGTCACTCTGTATATATGTAATCGCTCTATTCAGTAGAATGAATATGCTATTGTATGCTAACGAACAGTCGTTACCGACCGATGATAAACCCTTTACTCCCATAAACACCTACTACGTAGGCTTATTATGGCAAGTACCTGTCAGAAAACAACTACTCCCCTGGCTAAGACCACGACGGATATTGAATTAAATTTAACTGCCTCTTGTGCAACGTTCCTCAAAGCATCAGAGGACGAAATTGCAAGTGCCCTCTATGACCAACCAGCAGAATTATGTTTTGATTTGGACAGGGCGACCACCTGCAGACTAGTTTCGAGGTTGTTGCCTCTCATCAGTGCAAGGGCAGGTCAACACAGACTGAAGCCATCTCTTCCCCGCCCAAACCAATACACACTCCGCTGATTAGTTAATTCTGGTTCACGAGATAGAAGCAGTTTCTAGGCTGCTCCACCTAGCGAGCAGAGGAAGAACACTCCGAATCTCCGGGTTAAAAGATTTAATCGAAGAAAACAGAAATCTTTGGGAAATCGTTTGCTAACGAATAGTCGTTACCGACCGATAAGGAACCCTTTACTCCCATAAACACCGACTACGTAGGCTTATTATGGCAAGTACCTGTCAGAAAACAACTACTCTCTGGCTAAGACCACGACGGGTACTGAATTAAATCTAACAGCTACCTGTGCAACGTTCCTCAAAGCATCAGAGGACGCAATTGCAAGTGCCCTCTATGACCAACCAGCAGAATTATGTTTTGATTTGGACAGGGTGACCACCTGCAGACTAGTATGCTATTGTATGTTGGCTACACATGCACCAGGAAGCAATACGTATCTAACGTGGGACTCCATGAAAGTGTAATACACTGTTTTGGCTGTTTCTGAACCAGTTTCGATTATAGTAATTTTTACGTCATAAAATCTCGAAGTCAGGTTTTTTTAATGAGGAACAAGATATGTTCTTGGAATTTTGTGTGATGTTCTCGTTGAAGTGGGTCATGACCAATACCACACATGAAGGAGAGTATTTACTGATTTCCAAGTCAAGCGAATTAGAGTCGCACAATTCCCCTAATTCGATTTAGTCGTTCTGAAGTGTTTCCGTTAATGTTGAAAAATCTTCTTCATGCTCCAAGATGGAAATATCATTAGCATAAGAGTGAACTTGCCTTGACCATTATATGAGTCTCCAGATCATTCAAGTATACCAAAAAGAGTACTGGTTCCAAAACTGAACCTTGTGGTGCCCGGTTCTCCAAGTAAGACTGGAACCAATCAATGGCACATCAAACATTCTACTCATTCAAGAAAATTTTGACAATCCATTTGAAAAATAGTTCCCCGGAGATCATACGCTCATAATAACCCTTACTTAATGGCTTTTTTAACTCTTTAAATTTTACTTTTTCACTTACAATATCGATTGTTATTTGGCCTTCTTTCAATTCATTGTTCAGTATGTTAAATTGTAGATTATAAATATTTTGATAACTACGTGTTTTACTGTATATATTTCGGAACGTGTGGACATGTATTTCTAGACATAGATTTCAATTATATTATGAAAATTATTATTATATGAAGAAAAAAAATTCATGAACTTTTGTAGCTTCACTTCTGTGCTCGATCTCACTAACAGGTGAAAACTTCAGTTAGACATTCTGTGTACTCACTTTGCTATTTGTAATTAGTTTTCAATGATCTGATATTTCTTATTCCTTTTTGCAAAATAAATACTATTCTATTCTATCCTAGGATATCTAGAGAACATACTATCATAATTTCATGCTGCCTGGTATGATGGACCCCCATGGCAGCTCACTATTTATGATCTTCAGTAACCTGCAGATCTATAGACATTAAACCACTATTTGATTTGGCAAATACCGATGCTGTTGCGGATTATTTGGAATATTATCACAATTTTCATTTCACTGACATGCTCAAATCTCTTTTAAATGATTTGTTCGTGACCAAATCAACGTTCACAAACGGAACACTTTTTTTTTTCTATTCCAGTAATAATACAGATAATTGAATATTCAATATTGTTAGAGTTGAATTACCCACTTGAAATCATTTGGCATAAGGCTTTGTGCGATTCCAACGATATTAGTAGTCATCAACGACTCGAAAACGATTCCATTAAAAGTTCATTATCCTTTCCAACCTGAAACGCTCGACCAGCGCTCCAACTTCCACTTTTTCGGTTGCCGCATTCCGTTCCCGAGCCCGCAAACAAACATTTTCTGGGGTGGAGAACTCGTGTCAAGAATGATAAGTCTGCCCACGGAGTCCTATCATTACCTGGCCCTAATTGCATTCCGCGCACCCTTCCCTGCTTTTTCGGGATTTATTTTCGTGCCAAGCACCGAAAATTAAATACTTACTCGGTCAAATCCAGGGATATTTGATTGAGAACCAATGAATGGTAATTGAAGTGAGGCTTGAAATTGTTGAAAAACCGTATTAAGGTCAATAATCAGAAGTATATTTCTTACGATCTATTTGGATAGTATAGCTGGATTTACATTATTGTGTCGCAGCTGCTTCCACTGCCGTAGCCACAGGCAAAATTATAACCAATTTATAGTTTTATTTTGTGCCCATTAAGCGCCAACTGTTTTCCTTCATGAACATATTTTTATAATTCTTGTCCTTCACATTAAATAGATGTGGAAATCCTTTTAGTAGGTTTAGGAATACGCCTACATCCTCCGAGCAATAAAAGATATGGAGAGGGCTTCTCTGTCTCTTTCTTGAAAGCAACACACCTGATGTTGTCTACAAACATCTCACCCCTAATCATGTTCAAAATGAGCATTGTCGGATATATCCGTTTGCACTCGATGAACAGGTTGAAATTCCATGTTATATTCAGTCTCAACTTGGCGATCATGTTTGTTTACCTCCGTTTGCGACTTATTTATCGTCTTGTCAAATCAAACCATGGGCGTCGCAGCATGGTAATCATGGCATAATCCCGATTTTGAGACAAATATACACTATTTGTTGAAAAAGCTGTAGAAAACATTGTTACTATTTGAGTCGACCTTAAAAACGATTACCTATCAATATTTAGGAAAAAACTTGTTGCAGTATAGATACACTAAAAAGTAAATAAGCAAACTCAACTCTTCTGTCTTGACATAGCGTCGTTGATACTGCAATGAGAGCTATGTCACGAAACATTTATTCCACAGGGGATTTTAAAATGATAATAGGTGCTACTACTACAAATTTCTACGTGCGATTATTTTATACTTTAAATTCCAAACCAATGACCGCCGGTAGAAATTCTTATGTACTTAGTAGTTATTTTTTTTTGTTGATTTGGCATCGACTGCTATGGACATTAGTAGTTATAATCATAATCTACAGTCTTGTGTAAAATGAATATTTCTGTACATAGCTCATATTGCAGTATCAACGACGATAGGTAGTTTAGTGATATTTTCCTACTTTGAATTTGTTGGACATGGAATTTACTCCACGGTTCTGCAACTATCACATAATGATAACTTGGCAGTTATGTGTGTGTGTTTGAAATATCAGAGGAAATCATGATTGTGAAACTAATGATATGGACACAGATGATACCAGAAGAAAGTGTTTGAAAGTAGCAACGAAAACTATAACCCAACAGATCCAAAAAATTAGAATACTTCAGCAAAGGAATAGAAGAATGCAATCCAAAATTTTAATTTGTTTCGAACTGTACAGACGATTTACAATAAGTGAGTCATCGCTCCACCCTGTGAGCAAATCAAGACTACATCAAAATAGAGCTGTTGTTTGGTGTGTCTGCAGAGACGTCTTCAGAGATACATGTCGGCCCCTGATCAACTCATAAACTTCAATGACTCTCACCTGTTTGATGTTTGAGAACCAGAAGGAAAATAACTACATGAGAAATTCACCGGTGTGACAGCAGCCACGAATTTATATCCACGAGTTTACCGAATTTTACCGCGTCGATAAAGTCGTGGCCAGCCGATATCGATAGCATCACATCACAGTTAAAAACGAGGCTAGGCCACGAATTCGTGGCTACCAAATTGTGCCGGCCATGGATTTTAATTCATGAGAAACCGATTCAATATCGTCTCGCTAATTTTCGAATGCATATAAATATTTCGTGCATTTGGTCTTAGTTACTGTCTCTCTAGGAATCCTTCCAGACCAAAAAATCCACAGAAAAATCCGCGATTAGCATCGTAAGATTTTTTTAAGTTAGCATTTCGTCGTTTTTTTCATATATTGAAAAGCCGTACGACGTAAAATCCTACCCGGCAAAATATTTTGGGCATTACTCCTCATTCAGTGCCTTTCTAACAATCCATCCAGCCCGAAAAATTCACAGAAAAGTCCGCGGTTAGCTTCGTATGATTTTTTGAAGTTAGCATTTCGTAGTTTTTTCACATTTTGAAACGGCCTAATGACGTGAGATCCTGTTCGTCAAAATATTTCGTACAGCAGGTCTTATTAACTGCCTTCCTCGGAATCCTTCCAGCCCGAAAAATTCACAGAAATATCCGCGGTTAGCTTCGTATGATTTTTTGAAGTTAGCATTTCGTCGCTTTTTTCACATTTTCAAAGGGCCGTACTACGTAAAATCCTGCCCGGCAAAATATTTTGTGCATCACATCTCAATCAGTGCCTCTCTAAGAATCCTTCCAGCCCCAAAAATTTACAGAAAAGTCCGCGGTTAGCTTCGTATGATTTTTTGAAGTTAGCATTTCGTCGTTTTTTCACATTTTGAAAGGGCCTAATGCCTCAAAATCCTGCCGGAAAAATATTTCGTGCATCGGGTCTTATTAACTGCATTCTTTGGAATCCTTCCAGCCCGAAAAATTAACAGAAAAATCCGCGGTTAGCTTGGTATGATTTTTTTAAGTTAGCATTTCGTCGTTTTTTTTTCACATTTTGAAACGGCCGTACGACGTAAAATCCTTCCTGGCAAAATATTTTATGCATTACATCTCATTCAGTGCCTCTCTAAGAATCCTTCCAGCCAAAAAATCCACAGAAAAGTCCACGGTTAGCTTCGTATGATTTTTTGAAGTTACCATTTTGTCGTGGTTTTCAAATTTTGAAAGGGCCGCGTAAAATCCTACCCGGCAAAATATTTCGTGCATTAGGTATTATTCACTGCCTTTTTCGGAATTCTTTCAGCCCGAAAAATTCGTAGAAAAATCCGTGGTTAGCTTCGTATGATTTTTCAAAGTTAGCATTTTGTCGCTTTTTTTCACATTTTGAAAAGGCCATATGAGGTAAAATCCGGCACGGCAAAATATTTCGTGAAATATGCTACTGCTACTCTAAAACTATCTCCGGCCCAAAAAATTCGCAGAAAAATCCGCGGATAGCTTCGTATGATTTTTCAAAGTTAGCATTTTGTCGTTTTTTTTTTCACATTTTGAAAGTATTATTTTGAAGAATGATCGGAATATGTTTACAGGGTTTTTCCGGCGATTTTCCCGAAATTGTTGATTTGAAAAAAATGCGCCGAAACGTTCTTTTCAACTTAATTTCGAAAAATACGACTGGTAGAGTTTCCACTCAAACTATTTTACACGAAAATGATCGGGATTCAAAAAACAGAAATTCGAAATTTTCATTTTGTAAATTACGAAATATCTCAGAAACGATTGATATTTTCACAATTTACCAAGATATTTTTCTTGACAACCCTCAAAAAATCTACCCAAAAGTTGATTGCGTTTTTCCCGTAAAATCAGTAGTCCGGTAAAATTTTAAAAAAACGGAAAATCGAAATATTGACCGTTCTAATGAAACAATTGAAAAACTTAAAATCGGTTTGTATAAGTCTTTACAAGCCAAATTTGGTATTTTCCAACCATTTTTTTTCAATTCTATTTGAAAGTCGAAAACTAAACGAGACATCGAAAGAATGTATGTAAACAGTTTCACAAAAAGTCTCAATAATTTTTTTTCGAATCTTGAAAAATTGATATACGAATTTTCGATTTTTTAAAAACACCATAAACTCGAAAACAAAACGGGACACCGTACTAAGAATCTATTTGAACAGTTTTATTGGCCTCGAAAAAATCTACAAAAGGATTCAATTAAATGTTTTCATATCTTAAAAAAAAATTGAGATCCGGAGAAAAAAATCCAAAACACTGTAAACTGTGTACACTGTGTACACTGGTTGGATGCGTATTTTCTCGAAAATACATAATGGGGATGCATGAAATAGTGAGACAAAGAGTATTATCATTTTGATGGTAGGCACTTCCTTACTAGCATATTGACATGTATTTTCAGATGCGATTTTATACGTTTAGTACAATTGTTTTCATGTACTTCTTGTAGGACTGTAGAACTAGTTCGAGAATAATCAGAACATACTATAAGCGGTATGGCTAAATACTCGAAATTTGTTTATTGAAAGTTGTGTTATTCACGGTACTTGTGCAAGAACATTACCGCACATTTACGCAGACACAGTGTTTGTACTGTATTGAATTTCAACTGAATTGTAATACGAGGGCTGTTTGGTAACTCCGTGACTATTTGAATAAAGAAAAAAAAAATTGGCAAATAAGCGTTTTATTTTTCAACATAATCTCCTTTTAGATCAATACATTTAGTCCAGCGTTTTTCCAGTTTTTTTATTCCTTCCAAATAATAGGTTTTCTCAAGGCCCTCAAAATAGGCGTTTGTTTCGGTTATAACCTCTTCATTCGACCCAAATCTCTTACCACCCAGCCATTTCTTAAGGTTTGGGAAAAGAAAATAGTCGCAAGGGGCTAAATCTGGAGAATATGCTGGATGGGGTAGTAGTTCGTAGCCCAATTTATGAATTTTTGCCATAATGACTACACACGTGTGCACTCGTGCATTGTCTTGATGAAGCAGCACTTTTTTTTTCGCTAAATGTGGTCGTTTTTGCCTCAAATCAATATCGAATCTGTCTAAAAGCTCTGAATAATATTCGCCGTTGATCGTTCTACCCTTCTCTAAGTAATCTATATGAATGACACCGCGTGCATCCCAAAAAACTGTGGCCATAACCTTGTTGGCTGACAGACGCACCTTAGCCTTCTTTGGTGCACGTTCACCAGTTGACACCCACTGTTTTGATTGTTCCTTGGTCTCTGGGGTATTGTGATGGATCCATGTTTCGTCTACGGTTATATAACGGCGTAAAAACTCGCCCGGATTACGATTGAACTTTGCCAAACACTCCTTTGAAGTGGTCACACGGTTGCGCTTGTGGTCGAGTGTGAGCAATCGCGGCACCCATCTCGCGGATAGCTTCTTCATGTCCAAATATTCATGTAAAATGTGATGTACTCGCTCAGTTGAGATGCCTACAGCCTCAGCTACCTCACGTACTTTTATTCTCCGATCGTCCAATATCATTCCATGGATTTTATCGACGATTTCTGGCGTGATGACCTCTTTTGGGCGACCTGAACGTACGGCGTCACTTGTGCTGGTACGACCACAACGGAACTCAGTAAACCACTTCTTAACCATTGAAATTGATGGTGCAGAGTTCCCATAGTATTTATCAAGTCTTTCCTTGGTTTCAGTTATGGTTTTTTTACGCAAAAAATAATGCTTAATCAACACACGAAATTCACTTTTTTCCATTTTTGTTAAAATTCACGAGGTTGTCTGCTTCTAATTGCTGTCAAACACAAACCAAATGTCGCAGCTTGCTCAAAATTTGACAGTAGTCTATTGAAAGATGGTGGTTGACAGCAGCAGTGTTGCATTTAAAGTTACTGCGCGGGAAATTTAAAAAGTCACGGACTTACCAAACAAGCCTCGTACCAATTTATCATGAATCTTCATGAGAAAAATGCCTGCTACGAATTGTAAGGGTGAGTTTTTCTCGTCCGTAGGACGAGTAATTTTTTCTGGCAGTTTTTTGAGTTGAATTGCCTAATGGCAACAAAATTCAAATTACAAATGTGAAGTTTACTTCGACAAAAAAAAGCTAGAGTCTAATTCGGTAAGACAATTTAATGAATATGTGAATCAATAAATTGAAAAACAAGGTGTAAATTAGTTTATTTAATTTAACGGAAACGTACAATTGCTAAAAACACAATTACTAAAAAATGCTTGATTTTCAGAACTTTCTTATCATTTGTTAATAGTTTTCCGCATGCTAGTATTTTGAGCGGTGGTAGTAACTGTTTCCTGGACGGTAGTACGAATGGAACCAATGATTTTTTTTATGATATTCTTCATCTAACTGAAGGTACGGTTTTAATGACGATAGGTTGCAGTCCCGTAATTTTCACAAGTTTTTGTTAACCTATACCACTCTGTACTAACTTTCCTATTAGCAAATCTTAATCATTTGGATTGAACCTTTGATTAATTTAATATCAGATTAGAATGACTCTTAATATCCCATCCCTTTATTTATTCATGCATATAATTCAGCGCGCTGGTTGGCCGTTAGCGTGTGAATTCTTTAAGCTAGAGAAATAATATGTTTGGTCCTATTATGATCAAAATAATCTCATTTGACACACAACTTCACAGAATAACACTTTTGAGGAGATTAATTCAGCTATAAAACCCTCATATGTGATCTCAATCATGACAATGAATTTTACTCACCTAAATACTCCCGTCGTCGGTTCATTGCTCTGGATTGGTGACACTTTAACTTATCGAACATGCACCTTTAATTAGCCCGTTCAGAGCTGATTGGTTTCAGTAATTCAGTAATTTTGGTTTGGTTCAATTATTGACTTAACTAACAAAGGAAACTCGAGAAATAGTCTGTTTTTCATTTATTAAGGCAAACGGAGATAAATAAATTATAAAACTGTAAAAATATGCGACTAGAATGTTAATATTTACGAGAAAAAAAAGGATATAGAGAATTTACTTTCAGAATTAAAATCAAAATACTGGAAACTTCAATAATTAAATAAGAACAGACTGAAAACAATATTTTTATAACTCAAAACAAAAACCTATCTAATTGACAATATATTATATAGCATGTTAGCTTACCAAGACCATCTTTAAATACGTGAAACTGATTAGAGACTTTGACAAAATTAATGATAACATACTTAAGAAACCCTTCAACTCCGAGAAAATAGATCGGACATGTCCCAGGTCAAGGTGAGGCCTTGACCTGAGTATTCTTCACTCGACTTACTGCTTCAAACATAACATTTCAACTAAAAAACTTGTTTTGAGGTCTCCAACGGTTCAACTCTATAATTCGTTAAAAGATAGGGGGGATGATCCCGCCCTCAGAATATTTTACTTATAATAAATTAAGGTAGGTGTCGCTACTTGAATGGTCTTGGCATTCTAAACCCTATTCTGGTATTCTACAGTGCTAATTAATTACATGTATTTTCCTATTACGTGACATCATATGGTTGACCGCCCCGTACATTTCAGGACTAGCGTCGAATGTGGTTTTGTTTCACTTTGATAGAAAACGGTCGACAAAAAACTATCAAACATTCTCTTTTGTTCGTCCGATGTCACTCTGCCTTCTTACTTTTAAAATAACAATAATTTGCATGCATTTACAATGAGTGACCTATTTCCATATATGTATTATTTAAGACAAAAGTTAATTGATTAAATGGTCAGAAAGATATTTACGACCTTTCGTTCCTGGAATATCTATAGCATCAAACGAGTTGTACCCAGATGGTAAACAATCGACCCTGGGCTATTCAGGCTGAAATTACCAGATTTTACAATATCTTCAAAGTTGAATGGATTTTCTGATTCTCACGAAAAATCTATTGTTTGTAATATGCCCCTCATAAATTTTGAGTTCCATCATTTCTGTAACTAAAGTTTGGTATTATCGCCCAGAGGAACATGTGGGATGCAACTTTCTTATTGAAATGGATTTGGTACCACGACCAGAGGCGTCTCAATATTCTATTACAACTCCTGGACAATTCAGTTACGGCGGCAGCTCGATTAGAATGGTTCGTAATTTTCACCCACTTGACATCAATCAAGTCCAATATTTTTCGCCGAGGATTTGGTCCATTTAGATATTTCATTTATTTTTATACCATCCTTTCGAATTTGTTTCTTGTCAGAAAGGATTTGGAGTTAAAAATAATTATCACATGTGATATGGTTTCCCCGTCTTCCCATAATTTGTTTAAACAATTTTACTGGACATACATAATCTTCTTCAGTGTTTCCTACCAATCATTTACTGTCGGCCAACTTCTTATTTCCACCTTGTGCTGTCTTCGAAAACACTGGGTTATATTCAACTCTTCCGGTCTCTCTCCCACGGTTGTCTGTCTCGATTTTAAAATAGAATACATTACAATTTGCTGCTTCTCCACCTCTCCAAACCAAATCATAGGCAGCAATATGATAAAATTTTCTTTGAAGGCATACAGGTTCTTCTTCACTCCAGAACAGTGGCATTTAAAAAATTTCTTGTTTTGTGAGAGCATTAGAACTCACTTTCCTTTTTTCTGGGATTGCTTGTAAAATTTTGCGGTTTGTGTCGCGTGCATTTCTCGCTTTCTTGCACTGTATGTCCGTGAACGTTTTAAAAATTCTTTTATATTCTTTGAAGTACTTGTCTTGTAACATTTTTGCTGAAGTGGTCCAAATCGTTTTGACTGCACTCTCTTCATAGTCTTCTCCATTGTTCTTGTTCGTGTTGAATGCCCAGTCACATAAAATAGAAGCAAACTCTTCAGTGGAAGTTTCTGCAATGAGTTAATTTTTTTTCCAAACACAACATCGCAAATTGTCGCCAAATTGACGTAGTTGAATTCCAAATCGCGACATTTCTACAAATAAGATACTTTTCTGACAACGCAAGTGTGATAAAAATTGACATCAAAAATTTGTTCACAATGCTGCAGTGGGACTCTGTGTCATATAGAATTCTATCCCTTGTTTTCTACAGTCGATTACTTCTATCGCAAGCGACGATTACGTTATTTGGCACTCTGTGCATTAGTCTCCTGCACATCGGGTTTGTTCGGCAAGGTACTACCCGATTTAAAAGCATTTGCCAAAATTTGGTAATATTCTAGTGACATTTCAGTAAAATATGATATTATTGCAGTATTTTGCCTATAAACGGATTAAATTCATTAGCTCCGAAGGAAAAAGAAAGGTTAGAAGACATTCGTTCAGAAAATCTTGGGAGAAAACTCATGAAAGAAGAGTCACATCCATTTTCAATACGAAGTTTGAAGAACACTTCAGAGTAAATAAAGATATGGTTCAATATATTTTCAACACTATTATGTAAGATTTTGAGCAACAGGATCATACCAAAGAGTAATAGGTAGAAGTCATGATCTTTCTATAGCTCAGCAGTCTGTATCGAGACCATTGCTATTGTAAATACTTTGTCAGAACATGAAAATGACCAGGAAAAAAACTAAATTGAAGCTAATCGGGGAAAAGAAACTTCCCTGAAGAACATAATTATTCCAATAGGAAGGGATACCATTACGTTAGTTACTTGAAAATATTTATATAAATTATATTTTATAGATTTGTGATCAAGACACGAATTGTAAATATAAATGGGAGATTTATATCGAGTATTATTTGCCAGTGTTCACTCTGTACCTTCAGTATTCAATATTTCATATTATTTGCATATTTGCTTTTGAAATTGTACCATAAAATAAATATGTTTGGCACACATAAAAACAGAAAACGACATGTCTCGACGTCTTGCTTTCTTGCTACCGCGATAGTCGACTCTAGGCGATAATTTTTATGCACAGAGTACCAGTCATGTCGAATTCAGTCGATAAGTAGAATTCAATATGACATAGAGTCCCACTGCTGGTTGTAATGCTTTCAAAAGTTAGATTCCGTTTTGTCGCTGGAAAAGTTAGGGCAAACTTTTTTCGCTGTCATATTGACAAAACACCGCGACATATGGCATTTTTAGTGCATGAAATAAATTGTCAATCAAAAATCGCACAAAATGCCTCCTTTCTGACGACTCTGTTTTCAAACGCTATTCTATTCCTATTTCACAATTACACGCACAAAAACTAAACGTTTTACGCAAAAAATTCTTTTACTATTAAGCCTTACCTACTTATTGGTAATTTTCATAATTATGGTATTGGGATCTCCTAAACTACAGGAGATACGTCGAAGCTTGAATTGGGGCAAAGTTGCGTATCCTGGTGCTTAACAAAATACTGTTTTGAAACTTGGAAAATTCCGAGTATTTTCCGGAAATATCGGGAAAAAATGTAAATCGGAATTTTCGTTTTTATTTTTTTCTATCGTTATTTGACAACATAGCTCGAAACCAAAAGTGCATTTTCAATTATACTTTCTTCAGCTACACGTTTTCATGTTCAGATTTACTATCCGACGTTTCGTCTTCTGGCATTCATCACCAACTTTTTTTTGTGTTATGGGCGCCATATTGTTTTTTTATACAGAAAAATAGTGATTCTCATTCTGAGTTCATTGATGTATGATTTGTTATGATTCGCAATTCTGAAACCACAGATATTGAAAAAAAAATAACTTCATCTGAGATGGTCATGACTCCATCGAAAAAATTTGTTTAATAAACACTAGTTGTTAGAAATCATTAATTAAACATCATAAGTTTGCACAAATACTTCAGTCGAAATGTCCTCATTCTCAAATGAAGAAAAACGAGATATGTTGAATCTTTATTATAAATTTGATAGGAATAGTACGAAAACAACACAAATTTATTTTGAATTATATCCGGAAAGACAACAGCCGGATAGAATATTATTCGGAATTTTGGACAAACACTTGGCTGAGTACGGAGCGTTTTAAAAACCAAGAATGAAATATGGAAGCAGAATGGAACAAAATATTAGATGTAACTTATTAGCCGAGGTAAAATAATTGTTCATTCCATATTCGAAGAAGTATAATTATTTTTGATACTTTTTTAGATAAATGCAGATCCTTCCAAATCAACACATTAAGTCTCGGCAGAAATGGATGTGCCATAGACGAGTGTTTCGAGGGAATTCAAAAAAAGTGGTTTGAAATGTTATAAGATACATATTTCAAAAAAATTACATCCAGGTGATCCTTAGAGAAGGATGGAATTTTGTAGCTGGCTCTCGAATAGGGAAGACCCTACAAACTTCTTGAAAAACATTTTTTGGACCGACGAAAGTACTTTTTCGAACTGTGGTGTTTTTAATAGAAACAATGAGCACATTTGGAGTGAAAATAATTCACGACACTTCAGAGAAGCCAGACCACAAGTTCGGTTTCGTTTGAATGTGTGGGCTGGAATTTATGACGACCCAATACTTGGACCTCATTTCTTCTCTAATACTTTGAACGGGGAAACCTATCTTCGGTTCTTAAGAAACGAATTCGAACAATAATATGGATACGTTTCCCCTTGTTAATTATAACAGCTGCTGGTTTCAGCATGACGGGGCTCCTCCACACAAAAGAAGAGCAGTTTGCGAATATTTACACTGGACCAGTGAGGTGGCCGGCAAGGTTACATGACCTTACAATTTTGGATACTTTCTTGTGGGGCACTTTGAAGAACAGAATCTATGGAGAGTAAGAATATGACATAGTAGATTAACTTAGAGACAATTTCATCGCGCAATTCAGGTCTATCAGAAAAAGGGATATTGTTAGGTCTGTTCTTAATTTGAGACGACGAGCTCGGTTATGTATTCAAGAGGAAGGCCATCATTTCGAACACTTGTTGTAATACTTTTTGCGCATGTTTTAAAGAGAAACATTCTGAATTGAAAATTGAATCAAAATATTTTTTGCAAGCTCGTGATTCCATTCTTGTTTTTTGAAACATCCAAGTGGTTGCCCAAAATTCCGAATAATGTTCTATCCGGCTGTTGTCTTTCCGGATATAATTCAAAATAAATTTGTGTTGTTTTCGTACTATTCCTATCAAATTTATAATAAAGTTTCAACATGTCTCGTTTTTCTTCATTTGAGAATGAGGACATTTCGACTGAAGTATTTGTGCAAACTTATGATGTTTAATGAGTTCTGACAACAAGTGTTTATTAAACAAAATTTTTCGATGGAGTCATGACCATCTCAGATGAAGTTGTTTTTTTTTTAATATCTGTGGTTTCAGAAGTGCAAATCATAACAAATTATACATCAATAAAATCAGAATGAGAATCACTATTTTTCTTTATAAAAAAACAATATGGCGCCCATAACAGAAAAAAAAGTTGATGATGAATGCCAGAAGACGAAATGTCGGATAGTAAATCTGAACAGGAAATCGTGTAGCTGAAGAAAAGTATCAATGAAAATGTACTTTTGGTTTTGAGCTATGTTTCCAAATAACGATAGAAAAAAATTAAAACAAAAATTCCGATTTTCAGTTTTTTCCCGATATTTCCGGAAATACTCGGAATTTTACAAGTTTCAAAACAGTATTTTGTTAAGCACCAGAATACGCAACTTTGCCCCAATTTAAGCTTCGACGTATCTCCTGTAGTTTAGGAGATCCCAATGGTGGGGGTCGAATTTGAATTGCCCTGTATATTCAATTGTTCAATTTGCCATTTTGTACTATATTTATTTTGGAAGAGAAATATAGAAAATGTTGAAATTCAACCAATTCAGCAAATTCGTAAACAACACATTAGCATTCATCATTTTTTTTTTCATAAAATTTATTAGTTTTCACAATGGCGCGAGTTAAACAATTGAACATTGAAATTGAGGGGAAATTATTGCTCATGATATTTCAATTCAAATAGTTGGCGGAGCTTATACCAAGTGACCAACTTTCCACAAGAATGAATATTACTTTAAACCAACAGAAAACTAGGTAAGGTTCAATAGTGAAAGGAGGTCGAATATTTGTGTGAAATGTTTGGTTTTGGTTATCGTAATTTTGAAATATGCGGGTAAACTAGAGTCTGAAAAAAGTGTCGGCAAAAAGAAGGAGGCATGCCTCCTTCAAAATGCATTTTGTGTGATTTTGAATTGAAAAATTCGTGTTTGAAAATATTTTTTTTATTCAAAAGATCATAAATCGAAAAGTATTTTAGACCCCTACGGAATTTCGTGGTCAGGAGGTAACCACATTTTTTTCGGGAAGAAGCCCGATTTGAATAAAGAACGATAGTTATCAGAAGCGAAAATATATCTATGTAACAGTATATTTTGTAATATTCCATATCAAAAAGCTATTGCAGCAATTCTTCCGTATCAGTTCAAACGTTGTGCTTGCAGCGTACAGCGTATATCCCGAACAAGAATATAATTTCGGAATTTGAACGTTTTACGGTATGTAAGAAATTTATTCGTTCGGAGGCTAGACTCAACATGCTGCAGGCTAATATATCACGGAGTTACTGTTGTTGTAATATGTGGAATGTAAACTGCGGCTTTCAAATAACTTGCGAACATTCAGATTGTTTAACGTTACACCTGCTACGACTCACAAAAAGTTGCTGGATTTTGATATTTTATAGGACATTTCGTGTGCGATTTGTAGATCTCACTCGTTACGATGCGACATATGAAAAATGTTGTGGAAATGCTGGTCAAGTATACCAATTAAAATTTATTCGAAATCGATTCCATCCATTCCATTGAAATAAAATCACGGGATTATTACCGTTGGGATGAGATCAATATTTCCAACAATAGTTGAAAATGAGTTGTTGATGAGATCTAGGATCATTATTCATTCTCATTACTTCTTTTGAAATAGCCGTTTTGTATCGTTTTTCTATCTATCTATAGAAAATGAATTATAAAATCAAATAATAACACATTTACAGACTGCCAGTAGAGATTCCAAAAAGATAAAACACCAAAATGGCAGTAATAGAGACTTCAATAACAAAATGACAAATAATTGGAATGATTTTATCATAAATTGTATATGGCGGAGATACCACAATCGACACAATGCTGTTACTCGATAGAAACACATTTACAGACTGCCAGTAGAGATTCCGAAAAGATAAAACACCAAAATGGCAGTATTAGAGACTTCAATAACAAAATGACAAATAATTCGAATGATTTTATCATAAATTCTATATGGCGGCGATACCACAATCGACACAATGCTGTAACTCGATAGGAATTCATTTTCAATAAGAAGCCTCTCTAGACAAATGTCAAAGGTAACTCTTTGAGCAGGAAATTTTTCACTGCATGAATCAATTATTTCTTATGGTGTTTGAGCGTGAGGACGAGCAACAGTCTTTGATATAATGTTTCGCCACCAACGCCTTGATAAATCATTTTCATACTGTAAGAGTGAAAAATAATTTATGAACGAAGGAAAATATCAAAGTTGGTGCATAGCAGGGATTCATTTTTTGGGAATTTCTTGTTAAGAAAGGAACAAGGTGGCCTGCCTCACCAGGACGATGTTCATTGCCATAATTCTATACAATAGAAATAATCCGGTCGAATTTCAATTACTTGTTAATTTTTATTAATGATGATGTCACAGTAGACCCAATTTTTGGGATGTGAAATAAATTGCCAAAACCGATAAGATCATTACCAAATAATACATACAAAACAAGAATAAACAATTTTTCGTTGAAAAAACCTTCTATAGTACCAAATAATTCCTACACTGTGCTACTAGGTAAGCAACCAAGGATATTTTAACATTTGTGAGTTTTAAATCAAATTTTGTATCAGCAATTCTGAATATTATCGATAGGCAATGACTTATGATTGTATTTTTGAGTATATTTCCCATGACGTGACTAAATACAGTATAATTCATAGAACAACAATAATTTATTCAATCTCAATCATCAACTGGAAATCTGGAAACTTGAAAATTTTGGTCTAATTCAATCATGTCTTAATTCTTGTTGGTCACCATAATTGTAATTATTTCAGGAACTCGTTTTGCAAACAAGGCATGAGATGGAAAATTCAAGAAAGTTCAGAGATCAATAAATGGAAAGAAGAAGAAAAAAAAAATTCAGAATTCAATTGATAGACACAGATCTGAATCATCAATGAAGTATTTATTTCCAGGCGATGAAAGAAATGTACATATTTATAGGAAATTAATTCAATTGTGGTAATCGATTATAGGCTTCAGGAGTACAAACTGAAACCCAAATAATGAACGGATAATATATGGGTAGAGCTTCAAAAGAAATATCAGTATATGTCCACTTGAAACAGCCATTGTATTGCGAAACCATTGTCGTGGTTTTTCAAAGTTATAATCTGTAGAAGTAATTTCTGTTGAAGTTTTACTATAAAAGGTAATATTGATATCCATCAAGTATAGCTACAATAATTTAACGCGGTCTTTTTGCACAAATTTCAAATACAATTCTTCTGTCAAGTGGTTGTCTATCACTAGTGGGCCCGACAATTAATTTCCAATGATGTGTCTGACATCTTCCTTAGTGTCTTGTTTCGACAATTGTATGAGCAATTTATCCAGCCTAAAGTTGGAGGTTGTCATATTGGGGATTGGGAAGGTTCTCATTAGACCTATCTCATGATCTTGAGCTTAAAATTGGTTTCACAAATTCCCAAGAGACTGTGTCTATTAAGCATGGTTTGTGCACATTGGGTTGAAGTTCTTATTAAACTTTTCTCCCAGTTTGTGATACTTCTTGGGGTTTTTGATTACAGATCACAGATCAACTTTTGGAAAATTTCCTCAAAACTTTCTTGCTGTATGGGTTCATCATTTTGGTTACCTTCTTTGTTTCTTTCGAGATTGAGAAAGTTCTAATTATACTTATAGCTTGATCTTTAATTCCAATTTGGTTTCCCGAGATGTTGAACATATAATAATATTAACAAATCATGTATGTTTCTTCAGTATAACTTTACTTAAAGCTGACGATTTCAAGTTCTCGTCAGACTATAAAATTTTCGGAACTTTTGTTCTGTCACCTTGAAGCATTTACATGATTCAATTACAGAATTTGACTGATATATCTTGATAAGGTTTTTTTGGTAGATCATGACGAGTTTGATTATTGTAAGTTCTCATTAGACTGGGGTTACCCTAAGGATTCATCAACTTTTTAATCACAGATCATTATTTCTATAGTTCATGTTCCATGTCAGACAAATTCATTGTCAACTTGTGACACAATGTCAAATTTATTGATTTAGTTAGACGTTAGATTCCAGTTTCAGCAGACATATTTTGCTAGAAACTTTTTAACCAGCTTAATCCTGGAGTACTAATTTTTTAAATGTTAATTACAAGATGTCCTAAAATTTTAATCATTTAGATGGTCCATTGGACACATGATATTTTTATGGTTTGGCTCTTGTACACCTGACGAGTAAGTAACCTACAACCTATTTATTTTAAAACATTTTTCGATAATCAATTTCCTTAAACTCACTTCAAATTTACTTACACGTACGCACTAATGATGACTTTATAGTAGAAAGCGCTTTGCTACAATTTAAAAAACCAAGGACAAACGAGAACAATTGATTATCGATGAAATGGTGCTAATTTCATTCCCGGCATAATACAGGAATTATTGGATAGACAAGGAATTAGAGATTATTAACGAACACAGTAAGTAAGTAAAAAAGTAAGTAAGTGGTTTATTCAGACAGATGAGCATTTTGACAGTGATTGTACCTAATTAATATACCCAGTATTTATAATTTACATTGCATCGTATTAGGATTTCTGGATTTATAATTTTTTTACATATATCTTGAAAAATATTAAAGAATAGTAAGTCAATTAAGTATCAAGTAAATATAATATTTATATGGTATTTAAATGTAATAAGTTGGTTTCATATTATGAGGATTTCACCTAAGCAGAGCTTGTTTTGTGAAATCCACCAGAAATATGCAACCTTACCGTTAGTGAAGCATATTAAGTAGTATAATCATAAATATATTTCTGTTTACTTTGGATAACTTCAAGTGGAGAGAAACATACTGTAGAGTTGGTAGAAAGGGGGATATATACAATTACACCTATCAAGCAGCTAAGTGAGTGCAATGATTATGTCTTGGATGGTAAACATATATACATATATACACATATTTAAATACATTCATATATACACATATTGAGATGGATGAGTCTGTTAGATTCTTTCGTTTTGAAAAACACTTTGTAGTAGTTCATAGTTTGATAAAATGAATAGTCTCAGTTCTTTTTTAAAGCAACCCAAGTAGCACAACTATATTGGTAAAATATTGGTACAATATTGTGAACATATTGGCGAAATATTTGAAATGCAATATTGGCGAGAAAAAAAATGTGAACATTCGGCGACATTGGTCCAATATTACTTGAATAATATTGGCGAAATATTCTTGAACTATATTGGCCTCAAAATGTACGGCGATATTGGTACAATATCGCTGATACAATATTCTGACATAATTGACACAATATTCAAAAGTTATATTGTCGAGAAGTAAAATGTGAACATTTTGCGGTATTGGTCGAATATTGTTTGAATATTTCAGATATAGTTTTGGTGAAATATTCTTGAAGCAATAATGGCCTCAAAATATTTATCGATATTGGTACAATATCATTTGGATATATTCGAGGATGTCAATATACCTTGGTAAATTATTAAATGTCTTTTAGTTGATGAAGGTGACACCAGAGTCTGCCTTTTGATCGCCATAACCACTGGGTGAGCTGTCTTGAAAACAAGTTACGGGAAGTATTTAATATACTTTCGTAGGTTTTAGAAGACGGTCTATATGTAGAGCCACCTAGCGGATTTTTATCCAAGTTTGATCATGATATAATTTCAATATGTTTCATTGAATATTCGGCCAATATTCAAATTTCATCTCAATCTAGGTGTTGGAAACAATATAAAGACAATATTGTTTTAAGTATTCAATATACTTTCGTAGGTTTTAGAAGACGTTCTATATGTAGAGCCACCTAGCGGATTTTTATCCAGGTTTGATCATGATATAATTTCAATATGTTTCAATGAATTTTCGGCCAATATTCAAATTTCATCTCAATATAGATGTAGGAAACAATATGAAGACAATATTGTTTTAACTATATCGATAAATTTTATTGAACCAATATTGACCCAATATTAATTAATAAGATTTGTTGAATATTGGCGAAATGATATTCAACCAATGTGTAATCATACTTGGAGAAACAATATAGTTTTTATTCCTAGAATCGATATTAGGGGAATATTGGGATGGCGATATTTATTCTAGATGTTAAAAACGATGTGAAGACAATATAGTTTTATCGATATTGGTAAATATCATTCAACCAATATTGACTAAATATGAGTTATTACAATTTGTCAAATGAAGTGGAAATGATATTCAACCAATATTCTAACAAACTTGGAAATACACTATAGTATTTTTCCCCCTATAATCGATGTGGCTGGAATATTTGGATTGCAATATTTATTCTAGATGTGGAAAACAATATATAACCAATATTGTATCATCGATATTGGTAGAAAATATTCAACCAATATTGACCCAATACTACATGTGACAATTTACATTCTGAACAGGTTCAACCAATATCCCACCAATATTATTAATATAATATTGATTTTGGATTATTCACCCATATTGGACCAATATTGAATTTTCATTTACAATATATCTATATTGGCCCAATATGGAACCAAGATTCAGCCGATATGATGTGCTACCTGGGAACGTTTGTTGGATATATTTTTCAACTTATCTGGTAACAGATTGAACAATTTGGGGCCAATGTAAGTAATAAATTTTTGTTCGTGTGTTAGTCGACATTTTGGGATTTGTAGAATTTGATTTTTATTCATACGTGTGTTATAATCATGTGATACATACGTCCTAGTAGAGTTCATCACAAATAATACACTCTGATAGATATATAATTGTCTAACTGTGAATAACCCGGTTTCAGAATAGAGGCGAATGGTGGAAAAGCGTTTTTCATTTTTGAGGAGAATCTTAATCAGAGTATTTTGGATCACTTCTAGTTGGTATGTGGTAGTTTTGAATGTCCCACCCCAGATAATGATACAGTATCGAATTATGGATTCGGCTAAGGCGTTGTAAATCATGAGCAGGTTTTAATTATTGAGAATATTTCTCAGTTGATAAAACTTATTTATTAATTTACGGAGTCTTTTTACTGTATTTTCTATATGTTCATTCCACCTTAGGAATTGATCAACCGTAACTCCCAGATATTTAACCGAGCTAACTTTCTCAACTGATGAACAGTCGCATTTATTTGTATTTGGACAGGAAAATTTATGAATTTTCAAATGACTGATATTTGGCTGATCTGTTATAGTTGATGTGAAGGCAATAAATTTAGTTTTGTCAACATTGAGGCTTAATAGATTACAGCACAGCCAATTGAACAATTTTGTAAGCCTTGTTCTGCTTTTAGGATAGTTTCCTCCCATGTATTTCCCGTGAAAACAATGGCAGTATCATCTGCATATGAATATATTATTAATGTATAATAAAAACAGAATAGGCCCCAAAACTGTACCCTGTGGAACACCCATGGTGACAGGTAATGGGTCACTGAACATGTCATTTATTTTGACCACTTGTTTCCTATCGGTCAAGTAATCAGTAATGAGATCCAGTGTGACACCTCTTATACCAAGGTCATATAAGCGCTGCAAAAGAATATCGTAATCAACAGTATCGAACGCCTTTGCTAAATCTAGAAATACTGTAATGCACTTCTGATTGTTTTGGAAACTGGTGAAAACTGAGTTATCCATTTTGAAAACTGCTTGTTCAGCCGATAGATTTTCTCTAAAGCCAAACTGGGAATCAGAAAGTATATTATAGGTTTCACAATAACTCACTGGTCTGCTTTTAATACATTTCTCGAATACAGTAAGTAGCCATCAACAAAGATTTCTCATAGGATGCTAAAATATAATAGTGTTCCTCAGGGGTCCATATCGAGACCGATTCTGTTCCCATTCCATATTAATGACTGGATACAGTTTTGGTATTTACATCTTTAACAATGTATGAAATTACATGCCCCGTAAGTGATTAATGAAATGAGATGTCGGTTTCTTTGAATGAATGGTTCTCATCAAATTATTCATTTCTTAATACTTCGAAAATACAAGCACTGATGTTTCACGACATCCAGAAATAATGTAATCATAGATATATACCCGTAAAGTTTTATTCAAAGAACTGAAAGTGCCTTGATTAGTTATATAAAATTTCATCATACTATAGTGATTGTAAGTAACGGTCAAAAATGTGGGAAACAATCAAAATATTACGCCTTCCTTATCACGTATCTGAACTGAATTCTGATAATGATTCACATACGTGATAAAAGGATCTAATTGTTTCAAGATATGTTTATTAATCCATAGTGATCATGAGATGATGGCATACACAAGATAACACAATATCTAAGACATGAAAACATGACAACAGTGACACTTAAAATTACAAAGAAGGATCTATAAAAATTACAATTACCTAGATATATAGAAAATTTTCGAAAAAAAAGTATATATTAAAAATAATAGTAGAAATGTAAATGCAAAACCAATGAAGAGTCAATGTAGCAGATGGAACGGATTTTTTAACTGAATTTTTTTATCTCACTTTTGAATTTTCTTTTGCATGCAGCGTAGGCAGAAGGCTTTCTGAGGTGTATTTTATTAGATTTTTGGAAATGTGTGTGATTTTCTATTTCTTGTTGAGTACACATCAACATAGTTGCTTATTTTTGTATTTGTGAAGGTTAATGGAAGGTGTGCCTCAACAATTTGCATAGATGAAAACAAGTGCATGTAACTATTTTTTCATTTGTAAAAGTTTCTCAGTATCATTGTAACCAAGATCGAATATCAAGCAAATGAATCGTTTTTGTATTACTGACACTTCACAAAAGTCAGTCGCACGTCACCATACTACAATATTTTAACTCATTGTTAAATATCCCAGATAGCACAGGACGTCCCCGGGATGTCCAATCGAAGTCCATTTCAGGTCTGAACGTCCAGGGCCTATTAAGGACGTTTGTAGGATGTCCATTTTGGGACGTTCCCGAAACGTACATAAATGGACGTCCCCGGGTCGTCCAATCGAAGTCCATTTCAGGTCTCATCGTTCGGGACCAATTGGGGAAGCTTTTAGGATATCCATTTTGGGACGTTCCCGAAATGCACATAAATGGACGTCCCCGGGACGTCCAATCGAAGTCTATTTCAGGTCTTAACGTCTGGGACGTATTGAGGACGTATAGAGGATGTCCATTTTGGGACGTTCCCGAAACGTACTCAAATGGACGTCCCCGGGACGTACATTCGAAGTCTATTTCAGGTCTTAACGTCTGGGACGAATTGAGGACGTATAGAGGATGTCCATTTTGGGACGTTCCCGAACGAACATTTCAGGTCTGAACAAAATATTCATAATTATGGGAATTTACCCTTATACGAATTGATTAAAAAATTAGAGAAAATGTCAATAATAATCAAAAACAAAATGTTCTTTGAATTTTCTTCATTATAATGATTCTTAGGGTAGGTACCTACGTAATCAAGTTGAACTCATTGAATGAATTATCAATGAATGCATTGTTCTTGGTAATAAATATACCTATCCCGACATCCGAAAATCGATCTTATTAGTCGAATTCGACAATAGTAGATATTCGAATAAACGATACGTGTCGAGTGTAGCTAATTAGTTAGTTGAGGTCCTGTCTTCAGTTTATCTCAGGAAGTTTTGAAATCACAATTATTGTTCAAATTAGACACAAAAACCTATCGACTTGAATTGACTGAATTTCTACGAATGCATAGAAATACTTTTACTGAGAATTGTAACGACTAGTTCGTTCAGTAGAGTAGTCTTTCTGACTTCCTTGCTCATCTCATGGCTGCCTTCGTAAGCTGTCATGGCCACCACTAACCACTAGAACCTCACCCGCCACCACCCGTCGCCACCCAAACAAGTCATTCAGTGTTGCCACTAGTAACAGAATTATCGGATTGTAACATAATTTTTCCTCAAATTTATGATCAACAATAACGTATATCATAATCGAAAATTGTAACATATTTTCCAATCTCTCAGCACGATTATGCGATTCTCAATTTCACGGGCTCACGGATCTGACTGTATCCAACCCCAGTTTACTACTAATAGACTTGAAACAGAATTTGTAACAAAATTTTCAGGAAAAATCGATTATTCTGTCAACACTGTAACACAATTCCTTCATTGACAGGTGGAGTCGCTTCACTCACTTCTGAAGCCATTAGCCGTTAGTTATTTGGTTCTGGCTGTTATTTGTTTTAGTGTTGACGTTGAATGTGAGTTTAGAAAACAAAACGCTGTGGACTAGTAGCAAATCTAATTGAAGGTAAGTAGTAAAGTTCTTTCGAAGTATTCTAATAGTGTGAACATACTTTTTGTCAGCTAACATCGAGAACGGGAAGAAAAACGCTAGTCATGCCTAACCTTCAAAAACATCATGTGCGCGCCAAAAAACGATGTATTTTTCTGTGTAATTGGAACAAACTAGTATATTTCGCGATATATCATTGTTTGGTTTTAACACTAAAATTCAGTGGAAAAATACAACCAATTTTCATGTGTTTTTTTAAAAGTGCTGCGCAAAATTCTGGCGGTCAAAGGATCACAAATCCACCGAAGCCTCCATACAGAGCTGGTTGAAGAGATCTTCTGAGAGGATGAGTGCTACATTGGAAAAATAATTGAAGTTTGAAAAGTTGATGTTAAATTCTATTAATATATACCAACATATAACCTCTTACTCTAGTAATGTTAATTTTTGACTACTTCCTAGGTTCAGACTTGAGATTGACCTGAATCTCATGTCCTAGCAACGTCCCAGTGACGTTCGTCGTACCTAAGCGAACGTACGATGTACGTCCTCGAAAGTCCCGAAGCGGACCTGAATCGTATGTACCGGGGAACTCCGATTTTGTTTAATCGTACGTCCCCCAAACTCCCTAAAGACGTTCACCGTACCTAAAACGAACGTACGATGTACGTCCTCGAAAGTCCCCAAATGGTCCTAAACAGACCTGAAACGGACCTAAATCGTATGTACCAGGGAGCTCTGATTTTGTATAATCGTCCCCCAAACGTCCTAAAGATGTTTGACGTACATAAAATGATCGTGCGATGATAAGGACCCCAGATTTTGTAACATCGTACGTCCCCAAAATGTCCTAGAGAGGTCCAACGTACTTGAAACGGACGTCTTCTGGACTTTCGAAATGTCCGATGCTTCACGACGTCTTCAGGACGTCCTTGGGAGTCCGACGCTTCACGACGTCTTCAGGACGTCCTTGGGACGTATTTGTGCTGTCTGGGTAGATGAGTGCGTAGTAAATGTTTACCAAATGGGCTCTATGAAAGTTTCCTTTAAGTGGTAGGAATGTATAATATAGTTTTTCTACGACACTGCGTAAACTAAGCTTTTACGCACTGCTGACATTGGTTTTTTACACAATGGTCATACATTTACGCATTTTTGAAAAATACAGTATTTTGCGTCAAACATAACTCGAAAGTCTTTATTTGATAATACGAGGACAATTCATATCATTAAACATTCAAATTGCTACAATTTGGCAATATAATAACTGTCGAAGAAAAAACTTTGTATGAAACACTTTCGTGTTTGTTGAACTCGGCTGCGTCTCATTTAACAAACTTTACGCTCATACAAAAAATTCTTACTTTACGGACTTGTATCATAAATAGCTATTTCCTAGTTTTTTGCATATTGCCTCAAGTTGTATATTAAAATATGAATTACAGTCCACTACAGTTCTTAAAATTTATTGTATATAATTTGATGTTGTTGATTCAGAAAGTAGGAGAATTTGGAGTTTTGCTTTTGCTTGTAAATTCGTCACTATGACTAACCGTTTTTATCAAATTATCAATAAGGTGATTATGTTCGCACTATACAAAGTAAAATTTTCTACTACAGATAGAACAATACAAGACAATACAAGACAAGACAATACAAGACAAAGGAAGATTTTTCAATTTCATTCGTAATATTTAGAATAACTCACCAATCTCCCTGTCATATAGCTCCTTGAAGATACAATGGCTATTCCTTCAGATGTGGAAAACTGCCATACGAAAGAAGTATTCAAACATAAGCTGAAATCGTTTTAACAGAACAATGTTTTTATAAACTAGGAATCTGCGATGAAGTCAAGAATTTCTATTATCAATTTTGGTAATTAATAATTATAAATAGGAGTTTTATCTAAACACCAAACCACCACCTTCAACACCTCGACACGTGTTTCAGTTACGAAGTGATCATCCTCAAAATACTAAACTAACCCTTGTTTACAGAATTGGTAGGTACCTGCATCGTAACTAATGTTTCTGAATTTCAGAGTTCCGTTGGACTCAGTTTTCCACTTTCCAATAGTTCACTGGGGCAAAGGAAGTGGTTGTTTTCTATTCGGCATCCTCCTAACAATGCCCTTTCTTAATTCATCGTGATATCCGATATTTTAAAAGAGATTTCACTGAAGAAGATTTTCGGAAAAGCACCACTCTTTCGTTGAAACTCCCTTTTATCAATTAGAAAGCTGTCTCAGTTTCAGTTCGATGTTGAAATCAAAGCTGAACCTACTGCTAATTGATACCGTGAAGTGATCTAAGAGCGTCTGAGCTTTTATGTGGCCGAAGTAATACCAACTTTCCTCAAACTTGTTTATCTGGATTCGATTGAGAGTCCTTGCAATCAGTTTCTCATCTTCGACCCTTGAAGGATCCCCTTTGTCTGCTTACTTCAAGATAATATTGGAATTAGAATAAGATAGCGGTTATAAGTGATTAATTAGTGCGATATGATGGTTGAATCGGGAGAGCATGAATCCAAGCTTTTACAAGAGGTGGGCAATAACGGTATTCAAGATGGAGTTATAACCCGGTGAACATTCAACTTTACAATTATAAGTCATATAATGGTTTTCATCAGATGTCTCATGCATGAACTTAATCGATACGTACTTCAAAAATCGGTCATACACATGACTATATGATATACCATAATTACGTCATTTTACGTCAAACGTTCGCTTTAACACATTTCAATTATGTTGCATTTTTGATCAAATTGAACGATCAATACTGCATAATCATGAATATATCATACGAATGATGATAACTTTGAAGATTGCATATAAACATATTTTTTATCTACTTTTTCAAATGTTGTCTCTTCAATTATTAACAGACATCAAGATAAATATGAAAATATCTAACTGTTTTAAATATAATCGTATATACATCTTCGTCAATATAATTAATAGTAAGACCAAATTACTACGTATTATTGCATGTTTTACCAGACGTTATGTGCCCCAAAAAATATATTTAATTATTGATCAAAATAATCAATAAAAATTATTAAATCATTAATACATATATATCTTGAGTGATGATAATTTTGAAAACCGAAAATAGATGTATTATTCATATGTGTTTCCAAGAATCGTCTCCTCATAGTTTTCATGGCATCAGGCAAAATATGAATATTTTACATATTCCGTAATATATTAATGAAAATATTATATTGAAATCGATCCATTCAACGACCGAAAAACTATGTATTTTTGCAAACTTCGCTTGACGTTAATTGAATAGCTGAATAAATATGTTCACTCATGGATGTGAATAATCGATATCATTTATATATATCATGAGAGATGGTAATGTTGAATAACGAATATAAACATATTATTTATATATGTTTCCAAACATTGTCTCTCCAAAGTTCTTCTGGCAACAGAAAAAATATGAAAATTTTATATATTTCCTAATACAGTAATGAAAATATTATATTAGATCAAATACATTTTACGACCAAATAACTATGTATTTTTGCATACTTTTCCTGACGTAAGTTGAATATCTAAAAAAATTAATTCATTTATCGAACAAAATACTCGATATAAACTGTTCCATCGTGGGTGATGACGATTTTGAAAATCGAATGTAAATGTATTATTTACATGAGTTTCCAATCTTTGTCTCTCCAAAGTTTTCCTGGTATCAGACAAAATATGTGTATTTTTCATTTTCTACATCATAGTAATAAAAACGTTTCATTCGGATTAATAAATTTTCTTACCAAATATTACCATGTAATTTTGTATACTTTTTCCAACGTAAGTTGAATACCTGAAAAAATATGTTCACTTATTGATGTTAATATGCAATGAAAATTACTTATTATATCATAAAATATATATTATATCATAATGGTAATTTTGAAAATCGAATATAAACATATTATTGATATATGTTTCCAAACATTTTCTAACATTGTCTCTCCAAATTTTTACTGACATCAGGCAAAATGTGAATATTTTACATATTTCGTAATATAGTAATGAAAATATTATATTTTAATCGATCCATTTCATGACCAAATAACTAGGTATGTAACTTTGGGTAATTTTTTGCATACTTTACCTAACGTGAGTTGAATATCTGAAGGAATATATTCATTTATTGATCAAAATAATCAATATAAACTATATCGTTTATATGTCCCCTGGGTGATGATCATTTTGAAAATCAAATGTGAACGTATCATTTATTTATGTTTACAAAAATTGTCGCTTGAAAGTTTTTCTGGTGTCAGACGAAGTATGCATATTTTTTATTCCTCATGATAGTTATAAAAATGATTCATTCAAATTGATACATTTTACGATCAAATAATTATGTATTTTTGCATACTTTGCCTTACGTAAAAATACCTTAAAAAATATGTTTAGATATTGATCAATATTATCGATATGAAGTATTCTACCCAACGATAGGTGACGCTGCTATTGAAGTTTTGAAGCATCTTCTCAAACTCAGTAACAGTAAATGAATACTGTCAAAAGCTTTTGTGAATTGTCCATTAGTTATTGGACCCTGTGGGTAACCATGTTAACATGCACAAAAGACCTAATAGGCTTCAGCTTGTACCTACAATATACCATGATAACCATTTTTAGTTTTTGGAGATTATGCATGATACGTCATTTTGATAATGAAAATATAATCGTTGAAGTATGACGTCGATACAACGTTGAAAGTTAGAACATATCGCCTCAGAAAGGACCGTAGTATTGGGAACATGACTTCTGAATCACTCACTTGCCATATATTATGATGTGTTCTTTGGACATGGTGCATAATACGTCATTTTGAGGATAAAAATAAGATCAATGAAATGTGGCGTTGATACAACGCTGAAAGTTGGGACTTATCGCCTGAGAAAAGATCGTCGTATTGGAAACATGAGTTTTGAATCAGTTACTTGACATATGTTATAATATGCTACTTGGACATTGAGCATGATACGTCATTTTGATTATGAAAATATGATAATTGAAGTATGACGTTGATACAACGCTGAAAATTGGGCCTTATCGCCTCAGAAAATACGTATTATGGAAACATATTGATGATGTTGACCATCATGCATGAGACGTTAAGTTTATGTTCCACATATGTCACAATTTAAAAATTGTTCACTGGGAAGCTTCGCTTGGGTTTCTTAGTCATAAGTTTAACAAATAGAGTTTAATGAATCTTTCGATAATATAAACTGACTGATTCCTTCGCTTTCAATGTCTCAGAAAACGTTCCTTTGAATACTCGAATCTTATAGGTAGATTTTTCTCGAAAACATTGAGGTTTGAATGTCATACATATATCATTAAGCAGAAACCAGTGACGTAATAGATATTCGAGCATAAAGAGAGGTGAGGGTTGTTTAGTGATTGAAGGCAATTTTATTTTAGTGGTCGAGGGTAACAATATATTTATTTATCCATACTATTCATTAATTCATTCTCCATACAGATTTTACAATCTATTGACATGGGTAATGTATCAATCAGAAACTGATTAGTGAGAAATAAGTAAGTGATTGGTTGTGAATGCAAACATTCTCAATTGAAAACTGAACATTACTTCAAGTACATCCTGTTCATATTTTCAATAAAATCTGAATTATTGGTATTTTTAAATTTTTATTAGGGGCTAGTTCATCTTGATAGACCAAGAATATGTTCTAATATCACATTTACAAATCCAAATTTATAAAAACATTAACTTTGTTTGCCAGCCGAAACATGGTCACAAGAGGAGTTCTTCTAGAAGGGACATTGAATTGTTCCAGTGAATGCAGTTCTGAAGAGTTGATTTTGTTTTCAATAATTTTATAAAGGAATAACAGAAGGCAAAGATTGCGGCGATTTTCTATAGCGATACATTTGTCAAATGTGATGAGCTCACTATACGATAGTCAGGATATTTGTGATTTTCAAATGTTAAGCTTGCAATAACACCTAAAACAAAATAGAAATCACGAAAATAATCGTGAAAAAAATTAAAATCATCGAAATACTAAAATTTCAATAACGGTATTAGATTTTCTTTGTAATATCATATCGTTATTTTTTTAAATATTGGTAAAAATTATTCGACCAATATTCACACATGAATGATAAATAAAGAGGAAATAAAATCTTCCAATTTACACAAAAAATATATACTTGTAACGTGCTTACAATTGTTTCGACACACGGTGTCATCATCTGAGCGAGTTATCAACTAAAGAAACGTCAAAATCACCTTCTTAAATATTAAAATAACATGCATGAAATTTCACTAATGACAATTGCAGGTATGAAATTTCCTAATGACATATAGCTTGGATTAGGGAGCATTTGAGTAGTTACTAGTGAGATAATTAATTATAGGTGAATTGTACAGGTCAATTTGGTCATTGAGAACTAAATTGCTATTGTTACGTAAATGTTTCTTGATTTCTATGGATTCTAATATGTTTAATTTTTGACCTTTAGGTTGAATATGCAAAATTTCAGGGTTTGTGTGAAGTTATGTTTATTGTCAATAAGGTGGTTGGCATAGTTTGAGTCCTGTTTATTTAATCTGTAACTTCTCAAATGCTCACCGAATCTTTGATTAAAACTACGGCCTGTCTGGCCTATATATAATGCATTGCAATCCTCACACTCAAGTTTGTAAACCCCCGACTTCTTGAATTTATCCCATACAGACTTTGCGTTGTTAACAAAGGAATATAAGTTATTGTTGGTTTTGAATGCAACATTTATATTCCGTTTCTGAAGGAAACGGGATATTTTGTTCGTATGCTGACCAAGATATATTAGACATGCAAAACGTTGATCGGTTTTTACTTTGATATGCGGGTATATTAAATTTAGAGTTTTCTTGTTTTGTTTTTGTTTAAGCAGTCTATCTATAATTGATGTTTCATATCCATTATTTACGGTGATTTGTTTAATTCTGTTTAACTCACACTTGAAATCTGAATCGCTTTGAGGTATATTTACCAGTCTATGAATCATAGAATGATATGCTGCTAGTTTGTGTGATTGTGGTTGCATGGAGTGTTTATGTATTGTAGTGTCTGTATGTGTGGGTTTGTGATATATAGAGAAGCCGTGCGTGTTATTTTTACGGGAGATAGTTAGATCTAAGAAGTTTAGTGAATTGTTATCATCCTCTATTTCTGATGTGAATTCTATGTTAGGATTGAGACCGTTCAAATAATTAAGAAAAAATTTAATTGACGTACCGTTCCAACCCAGCAAACGAAAATATCATCTGCATATCGATACCAATATTTGAACAAATGTTTAAATTTAGATTTATGAATTTGCTTTTCGAAGTGGTTCATAAAGATTTCGGAAAGTAAAGGGGATAATGGTCTTTGAGAATGTCTAATGTTAATGCGGTTGGAATACTTGGAAAGAGGTTTTTGACATCAAACGATACAAATTTACAGTTACTATTGAGCTTAATGTTTTCTATATTATTTACTAAGGAGCTTGAGTTTTTTATGCTAAATTCTGAATTAAAATCAGTCCAGAAGGCCCAATCCGTTTGGTTAGATCAAGAACTGAAGGACCTCTACCACAGACGGGATATACTTCATTATTATATTAAGGTATTGCATTCTCAACTCACTAGTAAACTTCATATTATAGAATTCGACCTATACGACTCCCAAGTAAGAGATAAAATTCACGCAATAGTCCATAAGAAATTTGTAAAACAGAAGAAGAAAATCCAGAAACTCTTAGACATGAAAAACCGCGATAAAATCAGTAAAACCAAGAGATCAGTAACCGAAAAACTTGAATTTCACAGTAGATTTATAAATTTAACCGACGTACCATTCAATCAATCAGAAATTAATTTATTGAACAATGGTTTCAAATATAACATTCCGTTCCAAATGAAAAGTAATAATTTTGAAAACCTTGCTATAGAAACCGAAATAGCTTTAAAAAACTTTGATACAAAAACTAAACACTTAGCATACGAGGTCCTAGAACACTCATACAACCCAAACTCACACAAATCGATTAACCCAGAACTAAAAACAGCAGAATCACTCAGGAAAGAATGTAGTCAACATAACGTAGTGTTCACAAAGTCGGATAAAGGTAATTCAATTATTTCAATACAAAAGACAATTTATGATAACAAGGTCAATGAATTTTTAAATCCCGATAAATTCACACAACTAAAATCTGATCCCACAAATCATTTCCAAAAGCAAGTCAGAACTACCCTAAGAGACACCAACTGTATTCTAAGTGATTGGGAAAAAACTAGGTCAACAATTATGAACCCAAAACCTCCTTCTCTTTATGGTTTATTGAAAATTCATAAAGAAAACAACCCGATAAGACCGGTGTGCTCCTATATTGATGCCCCTTGCCAGAAAGTGGCAACCAAGTTGGTCAGTCTAATTCCAAAATATACGAATTTTAATTCAGAATTTAGCATAAAAAACTCAAGCTCCTTAGTAAATAATATAGAAAACATTAAGCTCAATAGTAACTGTAAATTTGTATCGTTTGATGTCAAAAACCTCTTTCCAAGTATTCCAACCGCATTAACATTAGACATTCTCAAAGACTTGCTGGAACAGCACAACAATCTCCCAAGTATCACAGAAGAAATCCTAAATTTAACCAAATTGTGCATAGACCAAAATTACCTGGAATTCAATAATAAATACTATTTGCAGAAAACCGGCCTCCCCATGGGTTCACCATTATCCCCTTTACTTGCCGAAATCTTTATGAACCACTTGGAAAAGCAAATTCATAAATCTAAATTTAAACATTTGTTCAAATATTGGTATCGATATGTAGATGATATTTTCGTTTGCTGGGTTGGAACGGTACGTCAATTAAATATTTTTCTTAATTATTTGAACGGTCTCAATCCTAACATAGAATTCACATCAGAAATAGAGGATGATAACAATTCACTAAACTTCTTAGATCTAACTATCTCCCGTAAAAATAACACGCACGGCTTCTCTATATATCACAAACCCACACATACAGACACTACAATACATAAACACTCCATGCACCCACAATCACACAAACTAGCAGCATATCATTCTATGATTCATAGACTGGTAAATATACCTCAAAGCGATTCAGATTTCAAGTGTGAGTTAAACAGAATTAAACAAATCGCCGTAAATAATGGATATAAAACATCAATTATAGATAGACTGCTTAAACAAAAACAAAACAAGAAAACTCTAAATTTAATATACCCGCATATCAAAGTAAAAACCGATCAACGTTTTGCATGTCTAACATATCTTGGTCAGCATACGAACAAAATATCCCGTTTCCTTCAGAAACGGAATATAAATGTTGCATTCAAAACCAACAATAACTTATATTCCTTTATTAACAACGCAAAGTCTGTACGGGATAAATTCAAGAAGTCGGGGGTTTACAAACTTGAGTGTGAGGATTGCAATGCATTATATATAGGCCAGACAGGCTGTAGTTTTAATCAAAGTTTCGGTGAGCATTTGAGAAGTTACAGATTAAATAAACAGGACTCAAACTATGCCAACCACCTTATTGACAATAACCATAACTTCACACAAAACCCTGAAATTTTGCATATTCAACCCAAAGGTCAAAAATTAAACATATTAGAATCCATAGAAATCAAGAAACATTTACGTAACAATAGCAATTTAGTTCTCAATGACCAAATTGACCTGTACAATTCACCTATAATTAATTATCTCACTAGTAACTACTCAAATGCTCCCTAATCCAATCTATATGTCATTAGGAAATTTCATACCTGCAATTGTCATTAGTGAAATTTCATGCATGTTATTTTAATATTTAAGAAGGTGATTTTGACGTTTCTTTAGTTGATAACTCGCTCAGATGATGACACCGTGTGTCGAAACAATTGTAAGCACGTTACAAGTATATATTTTTTGTGTAAATTGGAAGATTTAATTTCCTCTTTATTTATCATTCATGATGAATTTACACATATTAAATGCTACCACGATAGAACAATATTCACACAATATAGGTTATGATTTAATGAATATTGGTAGAGATTATTCAACCAATACTGACACAATATAAGTTAACACATATGATTTGATGAATATTGGTGAAATAATATTCAACAGACGTGCTTTTAAACATGGTTATTCAATATTGTTTAGTAGTAGGTGAATTAAATTAGAAAGAAAGTTTATGACATAGCAGATGGTGAGATGAAAATCCGAACCGAATCAAAAAAATGTGAATCGCTAGTTTTTGAAATGGTATCAATAGAGTAGCGGTCTAACGTACATGGCCGGAAACATGGTTCGAATCCCGGTTGATCCAATTTTTTTCAATTCAGTTCTGATATTCATTTTTCCGTCTGCTATGCCATAAACTTATTTTCGAATTGTTTACAATACGTAGAAACGATTCGAGAGAAATATTGATATTGCAATATTCATATTAGTTGTTGAAAACAATATAGTTCCATTAATTGGCATCTGGAATCTTTAAACAATCCCAAGGCTATGCGGACGAAATAGTAGTCCAAAAAGAGGAGGACTGAGGGCAAACCCCAGCAAAACCACACTCATTCCCTTCATACGCAAAAGGATTCAGGGGGACTTGAAGTCACCCAAATTCTTTGGCGTAACCCTACAAGTTGCTGATCATGTCAAATATTTAGGGCTGTCGACAAGAAACTAACCTGGAACAGGCATCTGTAACATGTAGTCAACAAAAGCAAAGCGTCGTTCATGATGTGCAGAAGAGCTTTTGGAAAAACATGTGGACTGAAACCGAAAGTCATGCACTGGCTTTGCACCGCGATCATGAGATCCAGAATCACATATGGCTCATTTTGTGGTGGCCCAAGATGAAACAGAGACAGTCGAAAACCAACCTTGGTAAAATACTCGCCTGTCTGTGTATCACGAGTGGCATGAATAGCACTCCAACCGCTGCTATGGAAATTATCCTAAACCTCTCACCTTTAGACATCAGAGTCATGGGGAAGCGAGGATGCAACATACAGACTTGAACAAACAGGTATTTGGATAACCCAACCACGAACCAGGCACACCAAAATCATCCGTGAAGTCAACATTACCGAACTGGAAATGATATCAGACTACATGCTACCACAATACTCGTACGAAAAACAATTCAAAACGCAGCTCAAGTGAAACGAATGGGACTCGGGAGTAGAATTACTATCGTCTGGAAACGTTATCTGGTACACAGATGGTTCAAAAACAGATGAAGGAACAGGAGCAGGAATATACGGTGTGAGGCAAAAAAGAACGTAATAGTCCCACTTGGCAACAACACCACAGTATTCCAAGCAGAGACACATGCCATAAAGACATGCATACAGATGAATCTAGACCGGGGGTATGAAAGAAAACACATCTACATTCTATATGACAGCCAGAGCGCTATGAAAGCTATGAACTCAATACAGATACAAGTCTGGGAATGTCTTCAGAGCCACCAATGAACTATCAAAATGGAACAAGGTTACACTTGTGTGGGTAAAAAAGCAAACCAACTTGCAAAGAAAGCATCTGAATCAACATTCGCTGGTCCAGAACCAGCGTTTGGAATTAGCAAAACCCGATGTGGAAACCTAATACCTAATCAATGAGTGGAAGAAATCAAAACACCAAACTTGTTGAGACCAAATTGAAAGTCATCGACACAGCACAGCCATGGTGAGGCACCTGAAACAAACATTGACGGCTGACACACTCAGACTCAACAGATCTAAGATACGCACGATCACCGGTTTACTAACCGGACACTGCGGATTTAGGAAACACCTACACACCATGGGAATGAATAGAGAAACCATAGACTGTAGACTCTGTGGTGATGAGGAAGAAACAGCCACCCACATCATCTTCGAATGCGACGTGCTGCTTAACATGCTCAACAGAATATTCGGACAGATCAACCTAGAAACAGGCATGTCTCCGAAATACCTAGAAATAGACTAAACCTGGGGTGGGATTATGAACACTCGATAAGAAAGCTGTCACGATACGTAGGCTAGAACGATGGATGTTCTCGATTCGAAACGTTATCAAAATTATGAAATTTCTTTGAATAGAGATAGAATGGCATTATACCTACCATATAGACCTTTGATATCGACTCAAGGTGCTTTTTATTTTGAATTGTATTGATTTTTATAGTTGCTAAAATCTGACATATGTCAAACATACTACGGATCGAGTGTTCGTAATTGCACCCCTGGTGGAAAATACAGGTCTATTCAACTAGGAACCACTGACGAGAGAAAAATATAATAGACCCCAGCAGGTCTCAGTGTTAAGGAAAACCTCGAAGGTATACCCATTATCTCGCTCGTCAGCCTTTAACCAACCAACCAAACCATATTGGTAAAAATCATTCGACCAGTATTGATCCATTACAAATTATTATGATTTCTTGAATCTTGTTGAAATAAGATTCAATCAAAGTGATTTCAGATTCGGAAATATAATATTGCTTTTTATTCATAGAATCGAACATAGAGGAATATTGGAATTATAGATGTTGAAAACGATATGTGGACAAAATTGTTCTATCGATATTGATCATAATTATTCAACCAACATTGACACAATATCGTTTGAATGATTTGTTGAACATCATGTAAAATAATATTCAAGGGGCTATCAAACTTTTGAAATACAATATTATTCAAATAAATGAATATTTTGGAACCTTAAGTGTAAATACAATTCAAGAAAAAGAAACTACACAAATATCAAATCTACATCACAATCACACTCAAGTGAGTGAGTGATTGTGTCGTAGTTTTGGTATTTGGGTAGTTTCTTTTTCTTGAATACAATATTATTATTCTAATACAAGAAAAATATCGGGTTTGCAGTATTCATTCTGGATTTTGAAAACCATATGTGAACAAAAACATTTCAACGATATTGGTAAAAACCATTTAACCACCGTTGACCCAATTATATTCAACCAATATGCTATCCAACTTGTATATACACTATTATTGGCATTCCTAGATTCGACATGAGAGGAATAGCGGTATTGCATATTTATCCTAGATGTTGAATTCGATATATAGACAATAATGTTTTAGCGATATTGTTCAAAATTATCGAACTAATATTTAATGTGATAATCATAATTCAGAATAGCTTTAGTGAATATTCCACCAATATTTTCAGTGTATTTTTCCAATATTCATCCATATTGCATCAATTTTTTTTTACTGTTGATTACATCTATACTGACACAATGTGAAATCAAGATTCAGCCAATATGGTGTGTTACCTTAGACGTCCTACAGAATTGATTCGATTCTTGCAAATATTCCATTACCACTTTATCATAACTTCACAACTCCAGCAAAAATTCAATACACTCCGCTCACAGCACCTACTTGAATCGCCCTTGAAGTATAAGTGGGTCACCGCTTTTTCCCTCATTGCGGAATGAGGACAATGCGTGACCCGTATACTTAAACCCAGCGGGCACTCTTGCCGGCAGACAATGACCACTTTTCTTATTAGTAAACAACCGGGTCCGCCTCTTACGAAGAGTTTTCGCCATTGGATGGCGAAAATGGGACGTTGGAAAGGATTTATGATATGTTAGACATTGTGGGCGAGTTATGGTAATCGAATTCCTGAAAAGACTTGTCGCCCTTTTCATTTCCGTCTTTTTATGGTTTTCCTATTCTGTCTTGCGATGGACACTGCCTCAGCGTTTCGATTTTCATCACTTTTCTGCAACTTTACGACCATTCAACCTGCTCCATTCGATCTATAGACGGTTGGTTCCTTGCTTTTTCTTGAGTCATTCATTTTTATGTTCTCCTATACATGTTGTATTTATCGGTTATATTATGTATGAAAAAAAAAGTATCACTGGAAAGCATCCATCAAAAAGACCCTATACACAAAGTCCAATGTAAAGATCCATTGAGGATCATCTCAAGAATAAATAATAAAATAGTATCTTTCATTCTCACAACACGATTGACAGCTTTTATGGAAAACTTTCAACTAATACCGTGTATTCAGAATGGATTCCGAAAAAAAATCGAAAACCTAAAATGCAATCCATGATTGTTTGAAATTCATATACAGTGCCCTTAACGATAGGAACAATGTCATAGGACTTTTCTATGATCTAAGCCGGGCATTCGACACTATAGATCATAATTTATTAACACTTAAATTAGATTCTATGGGAGTTCGTGGAGTAGCCCTGGATTGGGCAACCTCTTACTTGGCTAATCGAAAACAAACTGTACAAGAGAAAGTTTTCATAAAGGGGTACCTCAAGGCTCCATCTTGGATCCTCTACTCTTTATAACCTTCACAAGTGACATAAGAGGAACGTGTGTTGCAGCATATCAAATCATTCTCTATGTAGATGATACAAATAATGAGCAACTAGTAATTAATGTAAATAAAACTTCAAAGGAGTTAGGGGACTATTGTAGTAACAATGGCCTTGCACTAAATACCGCTAAGACATTTCATATTCGATTCTAACCAAAAAATCTGAATCCTGATAATGATCTCTACTATGAAGTTCCTGGGTGCCGTGCTAGATAGAAAATTAACATGGGAAGATCATATCACCAATTTGTGTTCAAAATTTAGCATAATTACGTATATTATTAGGAATTTGCGGGATACAGTATCAGCTGATATACTAAGGATTCTTCATTTTGGATTGGCTCAGTCAGCAATGCAATATGGCATAATCTTTTGGGGATCCTCGAGTTACTTTATAGGGGCATTTCGTTCCTAAAAAAAATCATTAGAACTATGAACAAAACACACCCCTCAGAAACTTGTAAGCCATTGTTCAGAAAATCTGAAATATTAACACTTCCTTGGCTCTAAATTTCAAACCTGATTATTTTTAAAAAGAACAACGAAAATAATATTATGAAAAATGACGAAATGCACACACATAATACAAGGAATAAGAAAAATATTCATCAGCCCTTTTCCAGGCTGCTTATTGGTCAAAATTCCTCAAGATATGTTGGTGTAAAATGCTTTAATGAGATGGAAAACCTTACAGACATGAGTGGTATCATATCAGTGATTGAGAATAGGATATCAACATTTCTGTGTGATAAAGTTTCTTAGCTCTTGAATGTATTTTAAAATTATAGTTATACAAGTGTTGTCCTATATATTTATACCATTTTATCGTTTTTACTCATACAACTTTTTATATTTATATACAGGGTGTTTCTTAAGTACCTACATGTAAAAAATTTAGGAGTGTGTTGCTGACATCAAAATAAGAGGAAAAGTTCCCATAAACATGTGTCCGCAAGTTATTCTTTTCTGAGATAAAGAGTGTCAAAGTTGAATTCTTATTTGTATTTTATGTGAATAATTTCAAAATCATTTTGATATTTCTGAAGTTTGGTATCTAGGAATATATATTATTCAGTTTGTGTAAAAAATATATTCTTGGAAGAAGTCACTACGAGCAACTGTTTTCGAGTTATTGAGATTTGAAATAATCGATACAAGTGATTTTGAATGACAAGATTTTTAATTTGAAATTAATTCAATTAGAAATTAGTTTTTTCACAATTAATATAAAATTTGATTTTGTCATTGAAAAATCATCCAAGATACCAAACTTTACTCGAATATCACAAATGTTTTTGAATTTATTCACAAAAAACAAATAAATGAATTAAACTTTGACACTCTTTATCTTAGAAACGAATAACTTGCGGCCATGTGTTTATAAGAATTTTTTTCTTATTTCGACGTCAGCAACATGCTCCTAAAGATTGTACACATACTTAAGAAACACCTTGTATATTATACTTGATATTGTATTTTTGACTAGTCCGATAAGTTTACGCATTTTGTAGTCTTCTCCGCACAGTGCCACAGTGTGTAATCTTTTGTGATGAATAAATGATTTCTGATTTCTAAAGGCTACAAGTGTGACGTAAGAATGTAATTCATGAAAAAATTGAGGAAAACAATTCGGATAAACGAAAAATCAATACCTTGTTATAAAGGATGACCCAGGGTGAAACTGCAAAGTACTTAGTATCGTTTTTTTTTACGTTAACTGAATTTTTTTATCCATTAGCATGCACGAGACCGGTGAATCGGTGGATCGAACCCACAACCCCACGCTTATGAGGCGAACTCTTTACCAGCCGACCACCACGGCCATATTTTTTTGTAACCCTGATGAATTGGAATATAAGTAGTAAAATACTGATGAAAAGTTAAAATATTTCATAGTTGAAGTGTGTACATATTATTGCAGTAATATATAGTACCAGAAATTATTGTAAATATCACCTTAAATTTTTCTCCGTATACCAAAATTGTTTATTTTTTCCTTGTGTCCAGTTTCCGAATTGAGACTTAATTTCAAATATGGGGTTTTTCTGTACCCTGCAACTGCTATGCCTCTAATTGGCAGATGTCATTTGAGGGATTGATAACGAGATAAAAAGACTCGAAATCGGTGCTTCAAATGCAATAACTGCAGTGTCTGCAAAGAGCTTTCAAAAGTTCAATACATTTGTGCTGAATTTCAGTTATCACATTTTTCAATATCTTATATTATCACAATATATTTGTGAAGCAAATCAATAAAATACATAAAAACCTTTTAAACATTTAGGGCCAGTTATTCAGGTTTCAGTTAAACTCCAGATAAATTAACTAATGGTTAGAACATGATCCTTTAAACGTACTTAAAAAAATGTCATTCACTATATAAACTATTAGTTAGTTACATGCAAAACTGCCCCTTAATTGTCAGTTCAATCGAAACTGACAGAAAAAAAGTGGGTTTACGTTGGTCTTGAAATTAAGTTTTTCGAGTCGGTCTTATGAAGGTTAATGAATATGTTCATCAGTTCCAGGGGTGTACCAGGGATACTTTAATTGATATTAGGATAAATCATTTTACGCCACTGTTTTTTTTTCTGTTTAAATTTTTTTTTTTATCAACAATCAAAAATTGGATTTTTCGTTATCCCGATTTTTTGTGTTTTGCTTCATTTATAAGAAAAAATGTATTAACTGTTTCCCTGCTCATACGGACTTACTGACGGCACCCTGCTGGTATGATTACTAGTGCTGCTTGAACAATACTATCCTGGATAGTAGCTTCGTTGTCAATGGGTTCTTTAAAAACTTTGTTGTTTATTGTACCCCATCCAAGAAGCTCCATAGATGTTAAGTCAGGAGAGCACGCAGGTCAAGAAAAGGATATATCTTCACTGCGGCCTATCCGCTTTTCCTGAAAATAGTGGAGCAACCATCATCGGACTGGTGGGGTATAATGGGAAGGACCCTTGTCTAACTAGAACCATATCTGTTTGCTATACCTATTGGAGGCACGTCACCTGAGAACAGTTCAAAACAATTTTCTAAAGACTGGCCATTTAGTAACGAAGGCTGGTTCAAACCACAGCGACTGCAGAATTTTTCTGATGGCCCGAGAAAGTGGTATGGTACGATACAATGGGCATCTGCCTACGTGTCATCAGGGCTTTTCGGAAACCTACTCGGGTTGATGATGTCCCTAACCTGAGTTACCAACCCGCGTTCGGAAACTTTAGTGTTGCATACGCCGATCACTGACTCGGGTTAATTTTTTGGATCGGGTTAGTAATCCTGAGTAAGTTTCCGAAAAGCCCTATCGGGTCAGCCTTGGGTGGCTGGACGATCCTACCACGCACGAGGTGGAGTGTTTAGTGGGTATACCTGAGGGGGATTCAATTCGGACTCAGGGGACTCCCACACTACCTTATGGGATGTGTGTGTCAGGCCGGATAAGGTGCCCATAAAGGGTTTCAACCACCTTGTGAGAAAGAAAAAAAAAACGGAGGCCAAATGGATCGATGAGTGAGTCGGCGATTAATAGTATGATACACTTTGATATTTCACAAAAATAGAGACAGGTACAATCTCAAATTGAACATTGATAACTATCTTGAAAAACTCAAGGTCTGGTTCGAAAGCAGATTACTTTCAATAAACTTCTGAAAAAAACAAATGATTACCATTTACTAATCATGTAATATCTTTGCCAAAATACAATTCAATTATCCAACCAGATTTTTCAATTGAAGCTGCATAAAGAAATACTTGGCCAATTATATTGTCAATTATCTAGGATGGAACCACCATATAGAATATTTAACAAAAATAATTCGTGATATCATATTTCATTTCAAAGAAGTTAGACCATTTTTGAGCTTTGAATATAAGACAATAATGTACCACAGATTGGTTTAGTCACAAAATAGAAAAATCTTTTCGTATTTGTATTCTACCAAAAAATAAAAAGTTCTGCAAAATTTCAAAGTGTTGAAAAATACTAGTTTACATCCTCTGATGAGCACCCTGCCAAAAATGTATCATAGAGACTGATAAAATGTTTTTAAGAGAATTTATGAGATCCAAGTTGGATATAGTGAAACTGCAAATTCGTATAAAGCCATATTCGATATTCATCAGTATTTATAAGACATTACAGATACATATCCCTTTAATTTCTCATGTGTTCTTACACATAACTGCTATCCGTTTCTATCAGCGATTACTGTGATGGATGCTACATGTTTCTATAAGGTCACAGCATAAGTAACAATCAGCACTGACACTCTGACTGGCGGGAAAAGTTCGCGCACACCCTTTGCGTCGATGAGTCCGCCATTTTGCGAGGTGTCGGCCCGGAATATTGTGTTTGAATTTGTTGAATTCAGGAAGTGAATATTGTGAGGGAGATACAGATAATGTATTGCTGGAAATTTCAGATTTTCCCACGAAAAATGAAGTGTCAGAACCCACAGAAGTTGTTGATAATCATAAATTTGCTGTAATGGACACTGATTATCAAACTAATGATGTGCTCCAGCAAAATATTATGAAATAAATTTGCGGATATTTGATTGAAAAATCATTGAAAATGCATAGTTGCAATTTTTTTAGGCTATTCCAAAACACATTGTGATTTAGATGATGAAACTTTGTATTGTTATTTTAGAGCATTTCAAAATGGAAGTCTTGACCCCTTTGGGAACTTACGGATGCCCAAGAATGATTTTGTTCATTTCATTTCCTTCTTGGAATAAGTATGCTTTCAAAGCAATTTTGAAAAATTTATTGTAGGAAAAAATGTAATTGCAGGATTTGTATCTGCATTTGAACAATTTATGTATACCCACCCACGTGAAAACTTCCCATCAATGTCACACCTCTTGAGGTTATATGCTAGAGTAAGATTATTTTATACATTGAAGTATATCAATAGGAATTTCAAATGTCAGAAAAATATTGAGAAAAAAAGAAAGAACAAAATTTTAATATGGAGACATGAATAAATATCTGAAAACGGACTATTGGTATTTATATTTCATTTTCCTTTGATAGTTGCTATCAGCTAGCTACCTTCAAAAACCTGAAAGCATCCCTACTACTGAAATAGTTCATTCGGGGGTCGATCAGATTCTATGAATATTGAAAAGGCACCATAAAGAATGTGTAAAAGCTACTTAGATTCATTACAGTTCAGTTTTGATTCTATAATTCATGTTTCTGAAATAAAATTGGGAATCTATTAAATAAAAATAACCTTATATACAAATACATCACATGAATTATTACATCAAACGAAATTCCTTCTAATATTCCATGATTAGAAATGACATTTCATCAGTCATATCGATGCACTTTTATTGTTTCTGCAGCCTAATATTAATTTCTGGAAAAATAGGTGGTTCCATCGCTACTGACGTGCAGTGTATATCACGTTCTGTACAGTATCTGTACAGTTAGTTCATTTCTAGTGAATCTATCGATCCTGAAAATTTCATGTTCTTCGTCAAAAATTACGGAACATACGAGGTTGTTTTCATGAGAAGTGAAACACACTGTATATTTCAAAAGACTTTGGTGAACTCAAAGTGAAGTCACAATCATACGAAAATTCAATTCAAAGAATGCTGATTATGAACTTGTCCCTGAATACTATTGCAAAATAAATCAACCTGTTTTTAACTACAAAACATTATTGGCCTAGGAAAATTATCGACATAAGAATTACTTTTATTGATTTTGGATCCATTCATATATTTAGTGACATTTATCGATTTTTTTTTTCAAATCGGATCTGGAAAATTTCGAGTGCGGATCTGTCCGAAATCATTGCGCGAGTCCTGCCCTCACAACAGCACTTCCCAACATGGCGTCTAGATACTTTTCAACATCAAAGGTGGCATGGCCGAGTGTCAGTGCTGATTGTTACTTATGCTGTGATGAGGTCCTTCAGTTTGAAAATAAATTAGAACGTATGAGATTTCATCGCAGTAACTTGACTTAACTTTAAAAAAAAATCATTGATATTCTGCGAGGTCTGCCAGATTAGATTGATCCTGGTACGTTCCATATGAAGATCTAATGGATTTTATTTTATATGCACTTATGCACATAAAGAATAAAGTCATTTTCAAATTAGAAAAAATATGTAAATTACACATTCATTTCTAACAGAAACGAGAAGGAGGTAGATCGGGTAGATCTGTGCAGCCAGTTAACACCATCTGTTCCTCGTCTGTATTATCACAACTCTCATCTTACCGTGGTGACAACAAAATGCGTGTACTTGGGCATCGGAATTTGGATGTTTCGCCTCATCCGGCTAGCTCTACACCACAAGTACAGCTTCGTCGCAGTTGTCCAGCAACTCCGGAACTCTTCTTTGGATTAAGGCAGTCAGGAACAGCATCGTAGGAGTTGTTACGTTGTTACGAATTCTTTTGTATAGTGTTGGTGTTCCCAACGAGGTTCCATACACTATACCAGGCTTGTAGATTCCTCAAGTCCAAGGCCAGAAATACTTTTACCAACTATAGGTAATTGTGTGAGCCACCCGGGCTACCACACTTGAGAAGTACTCTCAAAACAACAACTGAGCACTTCAGTGGCTCCCGGATGACTGGTTATTCCAGCCAAAACGGGCTTCTTAAATACAAAATGTGTACATTTGTTCCGGCCAATGCCGAAGCAAAGACACTGGTGGGCGGAGCCTAACTGAGCTCCACACTTGGATATACTCCAACTTTGAAATTTTTATTTTGTATTTCTGGCCGAAGATAACACGTCCCCCCTTCAAGGAATCGCTTGGTATATTGATGGAACCTCGTTGGGTTGTCCTGAAAAGGACCTATTATTTTTTTTCGTACATGGGCCTTGGGCCTTTATTGGTTTCTACAAGTACCTGAAAGAAATAAAATTATTACTGCTCCTGGCTGTCTATCTTGCAGGTCTTCTTGCTTCCAACTTATCGTAGGGATTCCAGGATACTCCTTTACGAGACTTTTATGTAACTGGAATGTTACATATTTCCACATACGCTCGTTACCCAGCTTCTAAAGAGATACCTCATACCTCTTCGCCCTTGCCCACTGGCTAAGGACAACCAACCGTTGGCGAGGCAGCTTCCACTGTGTCGAATTACCCCAGCCTCCTGGCATGGGAACAACTGGTTGGTTGCGGGAATAGTACGATACCATTCGAACCCACGAAGGATATGGGTACTCAGTTCCACTGGCATAACTCGCTTCAGAATCGTCTCGAAAGTGCATCCAAGAAAACTTTCCGATAAGTACAAGTCCGGGTTACTGGAGTTTTTCGGGGCCCTGCCTCCCACTGGAGTGCAACACAAATGTATCTACAAATGCTGAGCCCCACGTTGGGCGCCATGACAACAAAATGCGTGTACTTGGGCATCGGAATTTGGATGTTTCGCCTCATCCGGCTAGCTCTACACCACAAGTACAGCTTCGTCGCAGTTGTCCAGCAACTCCGGAACTCTTCTTTGGATTAAGGCAGTCAGGAACAGCATCGTAGGAGTTGTTACGTTGTTACGAATTCTTTTGTATAGTGTTGGTGTTCCCAACGAGGTTCCATACACTATACCAGGCTTGTAGATTCCTCAAGTCCAAGGCCAGAAATACTTTTACCAACTATAGGTAATTGTGTGAGCCACCCGGGCTACCACACTTGAGAAGTACTCTCAAAACAACAACTGAGCACTTCAGTGGCTCCCGGATGACTGGTTATTCCAGCCAAAACGGGCTTCTTAAATACAAAATGTGTACATTTGTTCCGGCCAATGCCGAAGCAAAGACACTGGTGGGCGGAGCCTAACTGAGCTCCACACTTGGATATACTCCAACTTTGAAATTTTTATTTTGTATTTCTGGCCGAAGATAACATGACAACAAAAATGCGTGTACTTGGGCATCGAAATTTGGATGTTTCGCCTCATCCGGCTAGCTCTACACCACAAGTACAGCTTCGTCGCAGTTGTCCAGCAACTCCGGAACTCTTCTTTGGATTATGGCAGTCAGGAACAGCATCGTAGGTGTTGTTACGTTGTTACGAATTCTTTTGTATAGTGTTGGTGTTCCCTACAAGGTTCGATACACTATACCAGGCTTGTAGATTCCTCAAGTCCAAGGCCAGAAATACTTTTACCAACTATAGGTAATTGTGTGAGCCACCCGGGCTACCACACTTGAGAAGTACTCTCAAAGCAACAACTGAGCACTTCAGTGGCTCCCGGATGACTGGTTATTCCAGCCAAAACGGGCTTCTTAAATACAAAATGTGTACATTTGTTCCGGCCAATGCCGAAGCAAAGACACTGGTGGGCGGAGCCTAACTGAGCTCCACACTTGGATATACTCCAACTTTGAAATTTTTATTTTGTATTTCTGGCCGAAGATAACACGTCCCCCCTTCAAGGAATCGCTTGGTATATTGATGGAACCTCGTTGGGTTGTCCTGAAAAGGACCTATTATTTTTTTTCGTACATGGGCCTTGGGCCTTTATTGGTTTCTACAAGTACCTGAAAGAAATAAAATTATTACTGCTCCTGGCTGTCTATCTTGCAGGTCTTCTTGCTTCCAACTTATCGTAGGGATTCCAGGATACTCCTTTACGAGACTTTTATGTAACTGGAATGTTACATATTTCCACATACGCTCGTTACCCAGCTTCTAAAGAGATACCTCATACCTCTTCGCCCTTGCCCACTGGCTAAGGACAACCAACCGTTGGCGAGGCAGCTTCCACTGTGTCGAATTACCCCAGCCTCCTGGCATGGGAACAACTGGTTGGTTGCGGGAATAGTACGATACCATTCGAACCCACGAAGGATATGGGTACTCAGTTCCACTGGCATAACTCGCTTCAGAATCGTCTCGAAAGTGCATCCAAGAAAACTTTCCGATAAGTACAAGTCCGGGTTACTGGAGTTTTTCGGGGCCCTGCCTCCCACTGGAGTGCAACACAAATGTATCTACAAATGCTGAGCCCCACGTTGGGCGCCATGACAACAAAAATGCGTGTACTTGGGCATCGAAATTTGGATGTTTCGCCTCATCCGGCTAGCTCTACACCACAAGTACAGCTTCGTCGCAGTTGTCCAGCAACTCCGGAACTCTTCTTTGGATTATGGCAGTCAGGAACAGCATCGTAGGTGTTGTTACGTTGTTACGAATTCTTTTGTATAGTGTTGGTGTTCCCTACAAGGTTCGATACACTATACCAGGCTTGTAGATTCCTCAAGTCCAAGGCCAGAAATACTTTTACCAACTATAGGTAATTGTGTGAGCCACCCGGGCTACCACACTTGAGAAGTACTCTCAAAGCAACAACTGAGCACTTCAGTGGCTCCCGGATGACTGGTTATTCCAGCCAAAACGGGCTTCTTAAATACAAAATGTGTACATTTGTTCCGGCCAATGCCGAAGCAAAGACACTGGTGGGCGGAGCCTAACTGAGCTCCACACTTGGATATACTCCAACTTTGAAATTTTTATTTTGTATTTCTGGCCGAAGATAACAGTGGTTGTTATTTACTTACTCTGATCTCGCTCTATAGAACGTGGTCTAGGCCTCACCATCTTCCGAGTAGAGGAAGAAGCTCTCCGAGTAGGCGGTTAGAGCATTCATTACATACATACAGACGATGTACTCGTATGAGGATTACCCCTCATACAATGATTCAGACATTCAGAGGTCACGACTCGTGGAAGAACTATGGAAAAAAAACGAAAACTGTTTATCAGCGAATACATTTGACATACGAGGTAGATAATAAGTAAATTAATTAATTCTCGATTATCCGATTATGATAAAAAGATTGATCATTTGCAATTGAAGTAATTTTGAAATATATATCATGATTTGTAGGCGTAGATAAAATAACCTAGGGAACATTATGATTTTTCTGATATGTTTTGAAGATCTGCAGTAAAATAATAATAATAATCTATTCGAATATTTCAGCAATATTCTAGAAATATTTTCCTGGGATGTTGCATGTCGTTGATATTGTGTTGATCTGGCATGATAATAATAATCTATTCGAATATTCATAAGAATATTTTGTTTATAATTTTCAACTTGGTTTCGTAATGTTCCTACAGTTGGATCTCATGAAATCTCAAAGGATTCGCATAAAATTGGATACGGAATTGCAAATACAGATTGATGGATCATCAAGTTCTGAACACACTTTTTTTATACGATACCGAATGAGATTATAAATTGTGTATTTCCACACATATATGTGTGCATAGGTTCTCAAGATTTTGAATGGGGATAAAACATCATTTTGTTTGAAATTGGAATACGTCATCGAATCGTGTATATATAGTCTCTTTGCACCACCATTGCCTAAAACAAACTGTTATACTCTGTATACTTGTTTTCTTATCGACACTTCTGTGAATTCTCCGTGATTTTGAGTTGTAGGAATCGCATATACTTAGATAAGGAATTCGTGATCCAAACCATCACATCGTGATCCCACTTTTTCCATAAGATTTCCATTAAAATTGGATACGGAATTTCTGATACAGATCATACGATACCAAATAAGATTAGTATTTGTGAATTTTCACACATTTCTCATACGTTGACAAGCTCGTGAATGAGCATATAATAACGTTGTGATTGAAAGTGGAATACCTCATCGAATCTCATAGTTCCCTCAAACAACCACTGCCTGATACATACTCGTATATCATGCATTCGGGTATGCTTATAAATTACACCTACTTATAAATCCTCATACATACTTCCAAAACGTGTATGTGTCAGGGATAACGTACGTGTTGGTTATAGACTTTCCACGTAGATCCTTGTAAAGTCTCATAATTCGTAAATTTTTTTTATGAGATTATATGTGATATTTTTGGCAGGGTATGCAACCATTCAAACAAAACGTTTGTTTTATAAAAATAAATTATTCATCCTAATTTGTCTGAGAAAATCCTAGATATCTTTATTTTTAACATATTTGCAGTAAATTAGAACACGCAACAGTTGTATGGAATCCCAAGCAACAAACTTCAAAACAAAGAATTAAGACGATAGAAAATAGATCAAATATTTGAAGATTCCCACTTTTTGTCTTTCACCAAGTTCTGAATGAATCTATATTGAAGCTGTAATAAATTTGTTTTGTTAAAATTGTTTTTTTTTTAAACTGTGTACTTCAAATATTTAAGCTACGGGTAATTTGAAGGAATGTAATTTTGCCAAACAAAAGTGTTGAATAAGTTTCAATTTTATAAGTATACTTTCATGTTTGTTTTTGAAATAAGTAAGTAAATGTCCACTGGCAAGAAATTAGTTTCTACAACGAAACTAAAAATAACTGTTATTTTTATGTGTTTCCTAAGATATAATTCGATAGTTTACGATGATAAATCTGTCATTTCATCCACCACCACTTCATCATTTTCTGATACTGTTCACCGAAACCACAAACAATGAAAATCTCCGAGGTAAATCAGATATTCTGCCTGACAGGTTCAAATTGACAAATTTGTTGACATTCAAAACAGATAATCTGCAATGTATATTGAATAAAACCGCTAATGATGATGCACGTGTTGCACACGTCGAAATTGCTGATAAACTGTGTATAATTTTTTTATTTCAGTGGCGTAGAGATTTAAAACTGAAAACAAATTATTTTGAATCAATATATGGAAAGTTCGAATAGTTAAAACTTAGTAACCATTCTGAATTTTGGCATTATTCTGTTCTTGTTAATTTTCTTAATGAATCCGAATCTTGGAAAATTGAACTATGGAATTGTTATAATACTGAAAGTATTAATTTTAAAATTTTGAAGTTTAGGTTCAGAGATCTACAAACTTTGCATTTGCTTAATTGATTCGAATTATTTCATGATTGTCTTTCATATTTGACAATATTACCAAGAATTTCAACTATTTGTGGAAGCTTGGCGTGATTTCTGCAATGAAAGGCAAATATGCGAAGAAAGTATTTAACCCTACAGGCCGGGCGCCCAGAATCTTGACACCAGCCAGAGCGCCTAGTCTCACAGACCCATTGTAAAAAAAATACTTCTGAGTATTTTAAACTCGAAATAATGATTTGATATCAAATAAATTCATATTGGGAAAACAAACTAAATAAAATACATAACATCAAAATGAAAATAGGAACGTTCAGTACATACCGAAAAATAGAAAATAAATAGAAAGAAGTCAAAAAATATTTGTTTTTGGTGATAGATGACCAGTAATACTATTGAGTCAAAACTTCTATAAGTTTTCCGCACTGTCTGAACTTGTGCGACGCCAAGCTTGGAGGTGAGTGAGACAGACTAATTTTTTACATTTTTTACAATAAAATTTTGTTTTCGAATCCATCATGCAGAAAAAACATCTTTTTCGTGTTCGGAGTTGAATTTCCTGAGGTACAAATAGAGTTCCAGCAACCTCTTGCCTCCTATCCCTTCCCGTTGGTGGAAAATTCATTTCCAAAGAACGTCGTTCCAAGTGGTCTTTGGTCAACGACAGGGAACAAAGATCTCTCAGAAATAATCTCCTCTGAATATTGTATTTTTTTATCATTTTTAGTGTCACGAAAGAAATCGATAACTTATCAACTCACCCAAAAAAATGCTAATCAGTGGAAATGACAAAATAATAACATCAGTCGGGGCGCTGGGTCTAACAGAATTATCGCTCAATAATTTTTATAATTGATGGGGTGTAGTTTCACCACTTGCTATACGGGTTCTGGATGAGAAATAATGAAGCTACTGATAACCCCCACTCTCACAGAACTTCCGCGCCAATTTGCCTAACGGTTTTCTGCACGTCAAGTCTCACAGACTCGGCGCCAGGCCTGTAGGGTTAATTGTGATATATTATTACTGTTATTATTATTTGAATTTTCACGAACAGTTTCTCTTGAGTATTATTGTATGTGTGGTGTGCTGGATACATTCTTATTTAATGAATATGAAGGATATTTTTCTTGGTGAAATGATGGATCAGAGATGTGTAGAACTCTGAGAGAAATCTAGTTATACAAGTATTTTTTTGCAGAAAAATCTTAGAGCTACTGAATGAATTACTTCAGCCACTAAATTTCATCTGATTAATGGAAAAAGTGAATGTTTCTAACGTTAAACAGGCCTTCTTTCTAAACACTATTTTTTTTCACAAAGGTTACCTTCGAGAATTAATGAATAGGACACGACAGTGGTTGATAGATGGAATTAAAAAAGAAAATATTCAGCCATTATAATTTAAATTTTTACCGTTGAATGGTACTTTGTGACCCATAAACAGGTGTTATTCAGTTCTCAAAATATAACGGGTTTTTCCGATTTTACGCTTTGGGTATGGTTCGTGCCTAGAAAACATAAATATCGGTAAGTACCTACCTAAGTGTGTGTGTGTCTAATAGTGATTAACAATGATTTTATTCATTATTATCACTTGTGGGCGGATAAAATTGAACATGTACTGGGTGAGCTTTAGAGGTGGAGCAGTAGTACCTTATTCGAATGGAAACGACACTGAATAATTTTTTTCGAAAGGAACATCCTATCTGTTTCATCGTTCCTGAAATGGAGAGCAACTTCTGCGAAAATGAAAAGGTAGTATTGAAGTTATTTTTCAAATGAATTATGTTTTTCATATGAGAGAGTGATAATTGTAAGATGATTTTCTCATATGTGAAAGAAAATAAGTTAAATTTTTCATCTGTTGCATTCCTATAATTTGCAAATTGAGAGAAATCCACATTTCTTATCTCTGTCGATTTCTTGTAAGGTAGGGTTGCCACATTCAAAACCTTGGATGGTGCAAAATTATTGTAATTATATAGTTATCTATCGTGTGCGTGTTATATGTGCTAATGAGATATGGAATGAAATACAACATCTTACCCAAAGCTGGTATGCGAAATTTCGAAAAAGTTCGGAGGTTTTGTCGTGATATTTTATACGAACCCAAATACTTTTCCTAAATTGAGGGATTATTTAATATTTACAGTTACAGAAAATTTACAGAATGAATTGTTCGAGAAGATTGCGATATTGTATCTATGACAAATGATTACGTATTGTTTTAAATATTGGAAACTGACAGAGTTCTATGTTTCACGACACTGTTCATAACACACTGGTTCTTTAATGACTTCAAAAGACGTTTGTGAACGGAAGCATTATTAGTAGCAGCTGTGGATGGAAGTATTAATTTTATTTCCATGGATATAACTTGGGATCAGGAAAGAAGTTCACTTGTAGGAAAATCATCCAGGTATTTAACAAAGAATACATTGAATACAAAATAATAATTGAAACCTCAATTGAGCTATCCATGTTTAAAATTTCATACTGTTCTAGAGAATTTTAGTCATGCGGGTACCTACTTATTTTGAAGTTCTGTAAGAACAATAGTGAACCTACTAGTAATACGGACTTCTTCAAAGTACATATTTTCAAACTCTCAATAAAAATGCATGAAGGTATTGTAAGAAAATACTTCATTTAATACATTCGATTTGTCATCAATTATTCTTGAGCATGAATTTATTGTAAAATCCGTTGTCAACTCCATCTATAAATAGTGTATATTTTAAGATATTTCAAATAGTCGGAGATATAATAAACTCTATATTTTTCGATGAGTTTCAATTTGGAACTGTCCACTCATTAGTATGGACAACTACTGTGCCACTACTTTGTGAAAGAAATTGAATCAAATATGCCGAATCTCTATAACATAAGTAGTTGTTTTACGATATCTATAGGATTCAAAATTTCACAAGCGTTCTTGGTAAATACTCATTCTGAAGACTTAACACAGGCATCCACCAACATGCAATTTCTGTTTAACATTCTTTAGTAAATATTCATAACTGATCAAATGACAAACTTTTTCTGTTTCTGACCAAATCGTTCTTCAATAACATATTCGCACTTGAACCACGGAATAATTGCTTGGGGAGGGGCACAAAACATACACTTGCTAAACTTAGAAATGGTACAGAAGCGAATAGTGAAAATAGTTTACAAAAAATCATGGCGATATAGGACTGACTCGCTCTTTAGTGAATCTCATATGATGGATATTTGCCAACTATTTGCAAAAAAAATTCTCCAAAGACAACATGAACATAAGCATGAACAACTTCTTAATATCGAACACTCGTATAATACAAGGCTTAAGAAAACTAGTGTTTCTGTACCCAGAGCAGAAAAAACATAATACAAAGATGTTATACATACTTAGGTCCTAAACTTTACAACTCTATTCCTACTAAAATGAAAAATGTTAACAGCAAACACTTATTCAAAAAACTCTTGAACAAATTTATCTTATCAAAACCGCGATCTGAAATCCATAAAATGGTAAACCCAAAAGTGAATAACTGATTCAAAAATGAAAAAATGTATAGAAAAAAAAAAATTATTCATTCTTCGAACACTCTCCCATATTATAATTACAATTCTACTCTAGCTTATATATGTATATTTCTTCTAACAATCTCCCATATTATATTTATATTCCTCATAACAGTCTTCCATATAATATTATTCAAATGTTTTTATATTTATATTTAAATTTAAGTTGATCCTAATAACTATGTATACAAACATTGATCACAAAGTCTACGCACAGGCCATGCCTCCTGTAGACTTCTCTCTTATTCAGAATGGATGTTTATACAATATCGAGTATATTTTGTTAATTATTGCCGATCTATGACTGAATAAATTATTAATGATAAATAAAGATGAAATAAAATCTTCCAATTTACACAAAAAATATATACTTGTAACGTGCTTACAATTGTTTCGACACACGGTGTCATCATCTGAGCGAGTTATCAACTAAAGAAACGTCAAAATCACCTTCTTAAATATTAAAATAACATGCATGAAATTTCACTAATGACAATTGCAGGTATGAAATTTCCTAATGACATATAGCTTGGATTAGGGAGCATTTGAGTAGTTACTAGTGGGATAATTAATTATAGGTGAATTGTACAGGTCAATTTGGTCATTGAGAACTAAATTGCTATTGTTACGTAAATGTTTCTTGATTTCTATGGATTCTAATATGTTTAATTTTTGACCTTTAGGTTGAATATGCAAAATTTCAGGGTTTTGTGTGAAGTTATGGTTATTGTCAATAAGGTGGTTGGCATAGTTTGAGTCCTGTTTATTCAATCTGTAACTTCTCAAATTCTCACCGAATCTTTGATTAAAACTACGGCCTGTCTGGCCTATATATAATGCATTGCAATCCTCACACTCAAGTTTGTAAACCCCCGACTTCTTGAATTTATCCCGTACAGACTTTGCGTTGTTAATAAAGGAATATAAGTTATTGTTGGTTTTGAATGCAACATTTATATTCCGTTTCTGAAGGAAACGGGATATTTTGTTCGTATGCTGACCAAGATATGTTAGACATGCAAAACGTTGATCGGTTTTTACTTTGATATGCGGGTATATTAAATTTAGAGTTTTCTTGTTTTGTTTTTGTTTAAGCAGTCTATCTATAAATAAATTATTATTATATATTATTATACGCATAAACATGTCCCCCATCTCTAGAGCTCTGATAACAGCATTAACTCCCAAAATACCTGCAAAACTCCTTTATGTTGAAAAGTGTCGAATAGCACATATGGTGATTTCGAAGATTTTTAGGGTTTAACAGTCGGGCAAAAATTTTAAATTTTAATAATTCCATTTTGTTTGCCTTTGACTTCTTTTGAATTGATGATCGGAATTTCGTGATGTACTTCATGCATTATTCAAACTGTTTAAGTTTGCAAAATGATTGAACAAATCTCTAAAAACTCTTCAAAATCAACTAAATCACCACATGTGCTATTGAAGATTTGTGAGAGTGTTTTGACGTTAATGATATCATCAGAACTGAACAGTGAGAAATAATTTAGCAGGTAAAAGAAAGTTATTAGAAGTAAAAACGTTCGAATTTGATTTTCATACAAGATTTTTAAACAACAATGGGATTAATGTATCACCAATTCAAGATATAATATAATAATGAAATACCAAGTAATGAGTATCTTTTAATTTTTAGGAATTCACCACTCATTATCGAATTGTCAGTCATGTAACAATCATACTGAGAACAAGTAAGCTTTATGTAATCATCTTTTAAGTTTTATTACAACCTCATTTTTATAAGAGTGTTCTTTAATAGTCATACATTTTTCATTGAAAAAAATACCTTGATCATTCTGAAAAGGGTACTAGTCTTTTGAAAGTTATACAATATTGTATAACAGGTCATAGATATTTCTCACGGATTGCTTGATCAAATTTAATATTAAAGATTACCCAGATACTATAATGATCCATTATAAATTGTGATCGACCTTTCCGAGATCGAGAACTGTCACAACTTTTATAACTGGAAAATTGATAAACACATGTCGGCCACTTGATCTCTAGAGATTATTGACAACTTATGTTCGAGTGAACTACGCGAAAATCGGTGTGAAATGAATTTAGATTTCCCGTCTTGAACTCCAACCTCGAAAGTTCCTTACAAACAGCGATTCCCAAGAGAAGTCTTCTGGGACTCACCCAGACAGCTCCGCAACCCATTCATTCAGAAACTGGCGGCTCTGCAGTCACCCCTCCAAGTTCCACCGCGCAAAATGAACGAAATATACATCTCGAACTTCTCGAGATGTTTCACGAATGTTCTTTTTATTTTTAACTGGAAAACTTCGTACAGTTTGTTTTTTACTTGGTAATGTTGTTCCAACAGAAGTTCTTTCTTTTTTATATTGCCCTAATGTGTTTCGAATTTAGGAACAGTTGCCTTCAGAACGCACTGCTTGTTAAGAACGAGCTCAATGTAGAATGAAACGGCTCTTCTTCAAGCTCAAGTTCATCATAAATATGATGCGAAAATCACAACTCGGGACTAAATTATTCCACTTGGAAAGCAATAAATGATAATGTGAAACGGTGAAAAAGAATAAAAAAAATCAGAGTACGGAACAAGTTGAATACAGAAATTGTATACGGGAAATCAGTATTCGAGAGAATTATAGTTGCCAAATACACACCCTCTCATTGAATTATTCGAATTTATTTCTCTATATGCAGGAACATAAATTTATGATTCATTAAATAACTCATCAATATAATATCGAGTACAGAACCTAGGTTTGGAACTTTGCCATCGAATTTTCTCTGATTGAAGATCCATTTTAGCATGATAAGCGAGATACCAGGTTTACCTCTACGGTATTTTATCACACTGAGAGCTCCTGAAGGCTTTCATATTTGTTTGTCATCAGAGGCTCCTTGTTGAATGTTTGTTTTGTAACTTGGTCTGCATTTTCATTGTCTTGTATTCCTCTATTTCCAGGCAACCAAACGAGTGCAACTCTGTTGTATTTTTCTAGTTTATTGAGATTCTGCAGGCATTCCTAGACTATTTTGTCTTCATCTGTACTGAATTCAGAGATTTTTTTGAACTCTGGTTGTCGGATATAATGTATATCTGTTTCATTTCATACCCACTATCTAGATTCATCTCTATGCAAGTTATCATGGCATGGGTATCAGCGAAATAATGTTCATAAGTCTGTTTTTGTGCCCTCTACATACCAGCTTATATTTCCAGATGATAGTGGCTCTATTACAGAGTCCCATTCTTTCCACTCGAGCTGGGTTTTGAAGGGTAACATGGGCCGTAGTGGGCGTTGTCCTCTCAAGCATAGGGCGGTATGATTTTCAATTCCCAGCATGGTCATCGGTCTCATGCTTGGCAACACACGTTAACAGGTGGGGACTAGCTCGCGTAAGTATCTCGATTTTTTTATATTTCCATGTGTCCATTCTTCAACACAATGTTTTGTGAAAAATTGAATTGAGTTGTCCGATAAACAACAGAAGATATCCATAAAAACCGAATCCATCTCCAGATATTCAGCCCTATGCTGTATCACTTCCGTTATGTTTAGCGGTGAGACGTTATCCCAACTTAATGATCTTGCATAACGGCTATCGTAACGTACATCGGTAAAGTCTGTATGCTGTATCTGCATTTTAATGGTTACCGTTATGTCGTCCGCTATGCCGTAGTGGTTATTTCGGAAGAACGTATTGCGTTATCGAAGAGAAAGAACGCTATATGAAAGCATGACGTGTAAGAGTGAATACGACGAGTGCTCTCACCGCTGTCTATAAATTAAACATTCGCCGTATCGTAAACGTCTTGCCGAAAATTTGAAAGTCCCGGAATGAAAAATATGAATCTATCTGGATGCAGTTCACGAAATTCATTCTGACCATTGATTGTTGTGAAGTATTACAGCTGGTTTTTCAAATGTGAGTGGATCTGCTACTGAGAGGATGAATAAAAGACGGTTTTTATAAATGAATCAACCTAGAAACAGACATGATTCCGAAACACCTAGTAAATAAACTACTGAACCTGGTGAAAAACATGGACCTATCTTTCATAGCCTAAAGTTCTTCTGCTGTTTGTGGGAACTTAATTCATCTAACAAATTTGTGACTACTGCATTAGTTATCTCTGCTTGATTCTACTTAAAGTCCAAGATCCCAGGGCCGTCAGACATTACTTATTTTTAAACGAACGAAATGTGTATGATTGAGTAGTGTTAGTATGTACTATGTTCGCATGCCTACCTGCTAGCTTGTCCAGATGACCATTCTTCAGATATTAGGGAATCAAGGTAGTAAAAAACACTACTAACTTAGTTGAATTGCCAGTCTACAGAATTGTTTTTGTAACCAACGGTGGATCAGTGGACATATTAACTAGCTACCACCCCGGAGCTCCGAGTTCAAATCTCGTCTCCAACAATTTTTTTTTAATCTAGCAGACGCATCACACTAAGGTTAGCCATCTCGGTTGGAAACGGCTTCGACTCTGGGAGGATTTTTGTTCAAAAAGAAAATTAAAAGAAAACAGAATTTTGGTAAATAAAAGAGTTTGTTAAGATTTCCTTATGAGTAAAATTCCATGGCCTTCAGACATAACTTATTTCTGAAAAGATGAAGACTTAGATTCTGAGTGGTGTCTCATGTACTTTTAATACCTGCGTGCTTGTGGAGTTCGCTCTGTGACACCTGGGCAGGTACCTAACTTGAATTTGTATGGCTGATTATTATATATATTTTGTGGAATATCACTCTTAAGTAATTTCAAAAGTGTCAGACGCTTTCTATAGACCAGAACTTTTGTCAAACGCTTTAAAGCTCTACAAATCACTTCAGAGTGATATTCAACAAATTATACATGAAAATCAGCCACACAAATTTAAGTTAAGTAACTCTTATTTCTAGTTACCTTTCTCACCTGGTACCTGCCCAGGTGTCACAGAGCAAACTCCACAAGTACGCAGGTATTAACAGTACATGAGACACCACTCAGGGCCTAACTAAGTCTTCATCTTTTCAAAAATAAGTTATATCTGAAGTCCCTGGGATTTTACTCATATGTAAATCTGAACGAAATCTTTTATTTACCAAAATTCTGTTTTCTTTTAAATTTCTTTTTGAACAAAAATCCTCCCAGAGTCGAAGCCGTTTCCAACCGAGATAGCTAACCCTAGTGTGATGCGTATGCTGGGTTTAAAAAAAAAAAGAAATAAAAATTGTTGCAGACGAGATTTGAACTCGGAGCTCCGGAGTGGTAGCTAGATACTCTGTCCACTGATCCACCATGGGTTATAGAAATAATTCTGTAGACTGGCAATTCAACTAAGTGAGTAGTGTTTTTACGTACCTTGATTCCCTAATATCTGAAGAATGGCCATCAGGACAAGCTAGCAGGTAGGCATGCGAACATAGTACATACTAACACTACTCAATCGTACACATTTCGTTCGTTTAAAAATAAGTAACGACTGACGGCCCTGGGATCTTGCTCTATTCAACGAGATTGCTCAACAGCCAAATGCAAATTGTGTCCTTTCTTTCTGGTAATATTCAGTAGGTAGTAAAAATGCTAGTGTACTCAAAATCTCCAATTTACAGACATGAGTTGGTACATTACCGACTCAAATTTAAACTCCGCTCGTTTTCATTTCAACAGACAACACATTACTTCGTTTTCCTTGCTTCAACTTCAACTAAAGTCTTCACTGACTTTCTCAATAGGCAAAAATGCCTTTGAAAATAAATTTCTGTCAATTCCAATGGATTGCTGATATCGCATTATTTTTTCCACGTTTTGTTCATATCCTGAATGGATATTATAACCTTATTTAAAAATAAAGCCACTGATTGAAGTCAACGGAAAAATTGAGCTTTGAATTGGAGATGAGTGAATGGACCATAGGGATAAAGATAAAGTTAAGTTTATCGGGATTTTTTTCGAAACAAAAAAAAGGGTTGTTACTTACGTAGTTTTATCTCCTGATAACGAACCCGAAAGAATTTCGTGGGGGTCTCTTATACTTTTCAAGTTATGACCTTTTTTATTCTTGAAAATCGAACAATTTCAAACTTGATATTCTCAGTAAAAAATCGCAAAAACTGCCTCTTTTTGAGACTCTTATCAACTCATATTTCACAATTAAAATCACCAAAACCGAACATTTTACAAAAAAAATCAACCTTCTCATAAAGTATATATAACCCTTCCAACACATCTAGAATGAACGCCAATGAAGAGTGAGGTCTATTATAATTATCATTATCATTATTATATAAGAAGGTTTCTTTTTTCGTAAAACATTTGGGTTCGGTACTTGTAATTGTGATATAAGAGTTGATTAGGAAATAAAAGAAGAGTCGAGAAAAAGAAGGGGGCAATTTGTGCTATTTTTTACCGAAGAAATCGTGTTTGAAAATGGTCGATTTTCGATTTTCAAAAGGTGATAACTCAAAAAGTATAAGAGACTCCTACGAATTTCTTTCAGATTCGTGTTGAGGCAATAAAACTACGTAAGTACCACAACTTTTCTTTTTGATTCGAGAATAAGCCCAATGAACTTACTTTTACCGGAATAAAATACCCCTGACTAATGCCGAATCTCCTGAATGTACTGGATATTTCCAAATTATTTGTACCATATGTGGTGTATCCGTTTGTTTCACCAAGAAAAAGGATTGTTTTCGAAGATTCCATCAATATTCGATTATATTTTATATGTTTAGATGCATGATGATGATGAAAATATACAGCAGTATATTATTTATAACTAAAATTTTTTAATTTAAAAATTGATTTTTTAAATTATTTTTTCTCAACATTATTCACTAATATAAGCATAAAAACACTCTTTTCATTACCAAATTAAAAATCATGCAGTGAAGGGTTCATTTTAAAATTTTCGAGAATTGAGTTTTATTTTTACTGCATTTGCTCCATCTGCAACCCCATTGTCCATGAGGTCAAATAGGACCCCACAGTGTGGTGCTTGTTATAAATTCATCAAAGTGTGGTTCTAGTGTTGAAGCTGAAATTAAAATTGTTGTTTAATTTGTTTTTTGTCTTGAAATCGAGTTTATTTCTTCATGAAATAATCAATAGAAATTGGGCAATTTGGGGTACAATCGTAGGTCTGTCTTCTCGTGAAAATATCTTCTATTGTGTATTATAACTGAGATTTAGTTTCACAATAGAATGAACCTTGTGAAAAAGAGCCTATTTGAAAAAATTGAGGTTTTTTAATTTTTCTCATTCACTCATTGGACACACATTTTTGCGCTTCCTGTGGATCATTGAGTAGATGTGAAAATGGTGCGTGATCCGTTCAACATTCAGTATTCATAATTTACTGTTTGCAATTATTAAATGCTAATTTACATAAAAATGATATTTGTTCGAGAAGCCGAATTTGTCACTTTTTTAAAAAAAAACTTGAATAACTCAAAACGGTTCATTTGGAGTACAATGTAAAAATTTTTTTCATCAGATTACATGATCCCATATGGGTAATGCGTTGCCATGCATATACATGTAAAGTTACATAGGTACCTCATGCAATATAATTTAAAGTCATAACTTGACTACAAATGTGCATTCCAAATATGTTCCATGGATAATCACTTGTATGTAATATTCTTTCTCCACGATCATAACAGAATTTGCCAATTCTGAAATCAAATTTGATTACAGAATGCTGGAATTGTCTCTCTGAGATTGAAGAAATATTCTGCAACACCTCTGCCCCCATGCAATTTAAATGTATTTACATTCTCTCTCTTGTGATAGAATAATATTCTTACACTGGTTAGCAATAATAATATTAGCCTTGACGCAGTTGATTGTCATATTGTCATCGTAGTGGCAAAATTTGAGTAAGTGTCAAAATTATTGCTGTCACGTTTCCTATCTTTGATCGTGGAAAAAATATAGTCTGCTACTCGGTTAGAATGAAAATTCGTGATGCTCGTGGTTCCTCACGTTCGCATTCGGCTCGCGCTCGGAACTTTCCACTCGCAATGAATTTTCATTCTAACCTTGTTACAGAATATACTATTATTATTCCAGATAATGGCGATTCATATATGTTTGTTCAGGTATTTTTACCATTATATTCAAGTAGTTCCAATTGACATACATGATTCAGTATGTATTTTTGGATATATATTCAAGTATTTGTGATGATTATCAATCTTTGTTGTTAATTAAACTTGGATTAACATGCATTTAATTCATAACTCGAATGTGATTTTCCATATCTTTCCCGATACTCACTTGTATTTTCATGTGATTTTCCCCCTAATTACAGATTTAATGGAAATTGTTACATTTCTGTTAAGGCGTCTTCACCATTGTTTTCAAGAAGTGTCAACTAACTTTACATCTAGGCTTAACATAACTTAATAGTACAGAGTGGAATCGGAATTAAAAATACTTCATTCACCATAACATTGTGATATATTGTTATACATTGAAGGAAAATTAATCAAACTCTCAAATCATTCAAATATGGTACCACAATTATTTAACAAAATATCTTTATATATCAACTTATAAATTAACGAAATTAGCTGACCTCATAAGATTGCCCACTCTCCGATAGCATGTTCTGGAATCGAATTAAGATGATATCTATCCACTAGAGAGTTGAAAGTCGAATAAATACTCAAAATTATCTCACAGTTGGGTCTGCTACATCGGAAGATTCGATTCGATTTCTTCTGGTGTTATTCATAATATTATGGAAAACAATGACAAAACGAACAAGTGATTATCATTTCATGATGAATGTTTTACATTTTTTTCTCTGAACCTATTTACTCACCTGATATATAATCCGATGACAATTTGGCACTCACTCACACTCAGGCAAACCTACCTACCTTCGCTAGATGCCCAATGATGTTTATCCTACCAACAAGAACTGTGAAAGAGGTTTGGGCCGAATGCCGGTAGGTGAGCATGGCGATAGCGTTACGGAAAATTACATTTAGACAATAGATAATTCACATATTACTCGGAATATTCTGTAAATTGGCATCATTCCACTGTAACAATACGTCGCTTTACTGATTTTTACATTTTTTACAGTCATCATGTAAAAAAATTGCATGTAATAAAGCATTGAATTACATGCTCACTGTAAAACACGGGAGAAATGGAGAATATTTACCAAATTTTACATTAAAATTTTGAATTACCTGCGCAATCAAGTTATAATACTAGGAGCAGTATGTATATATTACATTTTGGCATGTATTTTTTCATCTACTTTTCACTGTATACTTGATATAGCACATAGATGAAAATGTAAATCATGGGGAGAATTCCAAAACGAGGTGAAATACAGGGTGTGCTATCAGAAATAACAAAGATCATCATTTCGGTCAAATCGAAGACATTACAATAACAAAAATATTTCAGTAGAATTCTCAATCAGCTCTTCATCCATACTACCAATTCTCAGAATCGCCCTATTTTTAGTTTTGTATATATAGATCGCGTTATGCCCAATGATATGCTCAAGTATATCAGTTCGGAGAGTATCATTTTATATGCCGATGATACAACCCTAGTGGCATCAGCACATCAGTCTCAGGAAAAATTGGCTGTCAACCTAAATACATTATCAAAACAGTTCACATTATGGTGCAGATGAAATTCTCTGATTGTAAACTCTGTTAAAACTATTTGCATGCAGTTTCACTCAAAAGTGGCGGCAATTACTAATGAATACGTGGTAAATGTAAATAAAGAAAGTATCAAACTGTCTTCATCCACAAAATTTCTAGGGTTACATATAGATAGTAATATGAGTAGAGCGACACATATAAACAACTTATCCAAAAAATAAATAGTGGCTATTATGCCATTCTTCAATTAAAGCTTATTTTAACAACTTCACAGTTGATAGATGTATACTGCGCCATCATCTACTCGCATATATCATATAACATTAGTCTGTGGGGGTGTGCAGTTGGTGCCTCTAAAATATTTATATGCCAAAAACGTGTGATACGCCTAATATTAAACCTAGAATATAGAGAGTCGTGCAAAGAACACTTCATTAAGCTAAACTTGATGACTATGCCATCAATCTATATTTACGAAACTTTATTATTCGTAAAAAATAATAATAATAATAACTTTATTCACTTGAAGAAATTTACAATAAAAATAGGTAAGTATAGGTGCATTGATTCAGTGAATAAGCGAATCATCACAGAAGCAAAAAATGCTTGTTTGTGATAGGTATCAATTAAATTGATCTTGGTAACGACAATAGAAGCTTCAGATGCTTGTATGTGGCCTGTATGTTGTTAATTAAAATAAGAGTACAGATATTGCTACTGGTAAAAAATATAAAACACAGAAGTATAAATATAAAATCAGGGGTAAGAAAATATCACTTAATCTAAACATATTTGAATAGCCTAGGAGGTAGTAATCAATTAATAAATCAATAAAAAACAGACAAAATTTTAGATTACACAGACTTCCTTATATAATATGGAAAATTTCAGCCAAAACTCGAACTTTCATTCATATCCCACCAGATGTGGAACTCTTCTAAGGCTTCCAAAACATTCAACAGCACTCTTCGAAAAATGCCCGAATTATATTGGTATAAAGTTATTTAATCGACTTCCAGATTGTATCAAGTCAAAAGCAAACAACAATCGTTTCAAACTTAAAGTAAGGAATTACCTTATCGAATCATGCTTTTATAGCATAGATGAGTATTTGTAAGGAACTTGTTCTTAATTTTAATTCAATGTTGTATTTGGTATTTGTACACTATGACATATCCTATATCATGTAATGTTATCTCAAAGGATGACTAAATTATTGTATTGTATTGTGTTATATTGTATTGTATTGTTAACTCTTTGAGATATACCCTGTATACTATCAATTTCTATTTGATAAGAGCTCTACAAAAAAGTGCTGTCATCCCAGTTGAAAAATCGAGTGTTTTACACCTCCATAGGGATTGAAATTTCATTTTTTGGTTATGAACATGAAGCTGACAAAAATCTCCATTGACGTATTTGCATTCTTGCTGATATATTTTTGTGAACTTTTAGCGAATTTGTTCCAGTTATGGTCCCAACCCCGTATAAATACAATGAATATTATCATTAAATCAACAACATAAGACAGAATCTGATACAGTTTTTTTGGATTGTATTCAGACCAATAAGTGCTGTTTTGCATAACAATTATAGTCCGTTGATGATAAATGTATAACTTCAATTTGCAAATCATTCTCATAAAACATCATTGTTTGTTCAAATAATGCATCAAGCTTTGCAAACAGTGCTATAGCCCAAAGCGTCATATACGTGTGTCTGCTATGAGAAATGCTACGAATTGTAGCGTAAGCTCGAGTGCATAATATTTTATTCCTAAACAAAAATTGCATAAAATCATAATATGAGAAGGTGGAAGAGGAAATATTTTTATTCCAAGTACTGCAAATAATCTTGGGAATCTTATATGTGGATCTAAAGACCATTTTGCAATATGATTATGGAAAGACATGAGGTATGCCATTTGATGTCCAGGATATAAACCTCGTTTTTCTAGTTATCTCTGATATCGTATCCATTTCCTACAAAATGGTATGATCTTAATCCACTCGGTTTCATCTCTGGAACGTTTGTATTTTCTTTTACTATTTGCTTCATTCTTGGAATCTTTCAGGAAAAATCAACAAAACTCTTCTGATAATGCTTGTTTTACCAGACGAGATTTCACCCTTCTGTATGGAATGTTTTATAACCTTGCTCATTATTGCAATTCCGGTTTAGGTAGGGGTGAGGTTGAACCAACACAAGTCACTGTACATCTTATCGATAGGAACCAGAATATGAGATCACACTAGAATAAATGTAACTTGTATTGACAATTTCCCTCATATTATACGGGGTGTCCGGTAAACCTTGTACAATATTGAAACTGGTGATAGACCAGATCATGACTGTTCGGAATATCGGAATTTTACCTTAGTCAAAATCTCAATGTTTTCGAGATGATGAGCATTTTTTAATTTCTGGAAAATCACTACCTCACCTTGGATTTTTTAATGACATGTACGCAAATTGGGACGAATTTAAATATCTTTGCTGCTGAAGATTACTGATGAGTGATGCTTTCAGACGTACGAAACAGTTTTTCAGAAAAAAATACAATTTTTCAAGAAATGAGGGTAAAATGACAGATTTGAGTTACACCAATTTTTTTAACAACAGTTTAACATTATTGCTTGAAAAAACATAATCAAGTGGAACTGAATATTCACTACAAAAGAATGCACATTTTGTCTAGGCTTTACTATGGTATAAAATATACGATCATTATTTTTGGAAGGAGTAGAATTTCGATAATATTAGAGTGTGATGTTATTCTGAGCCAAAATCAACTCCATTAGACTTTGTCAGTAATGTCTTTTATTTTTATCCTATCAAGATGAAATGATTAAATAATTATGAGTAATAACGAATCAACTGCTTAGAAGCATTTAATGAGATGTAATGAAGTAAATACTAATTCAACGTTTTTTGAAATCAACATACACTATAAACCACAATAACGATTATTCAACATCGCACAGAATAATATTACAAAAATGTTATTTTCCATCCACTCGTACGCAGAGGCGACATATTTTCAAGAAGAAACTTTTCAAATGCGTTATAGGTTATAGCACCCAAATCAGCGATTCTATGACCGGCATTGTGCAATCGGATATAGTTCTGCATAAAGCGCTGCAGTAGCAGCGCAGTAGCAATAGCTTCACATTCACCATAAATGTTGCGCATATGCGCATATTCTCGGGAAGTATGTACGGCATGACAAAGAAATAAATACCACTGAATGAAAAAAGCAGAATAATTTAAAAAAACTACGATAGAAGTCACAAGTTGTTCAAACAAAAGTTTTTAATTTTCGACAAGGATTCATCTCTTGAAAAAGTTTGCACTCATTTGGTTACACCCTGTCTATCTGTCGGTGTCTGAAACTTCGTTGGACTCTGGATGTTGGACAATTGCGACATTTATCACAAGAATTCGTATTAATCGGTGCCATGTCGGATAATCGACATTTCATTTCGATAATTTTATTAGGCCTAATTACATGAAAAGCTAATTTTATTGACATACTATTTAATGCTACCAAGCAGCCTATTCTTTATTATCAATAATTATTTCCACATTTTATCTTGATAAAATCTAAATGAAATAATTTTTGGGCGTAAGTATAAAAGTTGATCAAATAAATGAATATTTTGGGACCTTTGGTGTAAATACAATTCAAGAAAAAAATAAAATATCCAAACACCAAAACTAAGTCACAATCATAAAATCTTATAAGCTTACTTTTAGGTCCTGAAGATGCTAACTTCGTTGGCGAAACGCACGTCGAGTGTGATTGTGACGTAGTTTTGGTGTTGGGTAGTTTCCTTTTTTTCTTGAATAAAAGTTGATTGAAGCCTAGATTAAAACCACGCCTAATTCAATGGAAACCACTTCTTCCATAAATAATTATAGTTTGTTTTATGCCATGGTAGAGTCTGAAAAAAATGAGCATTCTTTTGAAATGAAAGTCCACTTCCAATTGGTTGTTTCTTTCAGATAATAATGTCAAACTTTAAAAAAAAAATGATGAAACTCAAATCTGTCATTTTACCCTCATTTCTTGAGAAATGTTTTCACTTTCTAAAAAACTGTTCTGTATGTCTAGAAGCAACACTCATCAGTAATCTTCAGCAGCAAAGATAAATGGATTCGTCACAATTTGCATACATGGTACTCAAAAATCCAAGGTTAGGTAGCGATTTTCCAGAAATTCTTAAAATGCCCATTATCTCGAAAACAGTGATATTTTTACTAAGGTGAAATTCCGATATTCTGAACAGTCATGACCTGGTCTATCACCAGTTTCAATATTGTACAAGGTTTACCGGACACCCTGTATAAATCACCCAAGTGATTTTTTGAATTCAAACCAATGAGAAAAGGACTTTTCGAAAACACTATCTCCAGCCCGTGGTATTTTCAAATCGGTGTTTCGCCTCTTCCTTATTTATACGTTTCCATAGTTAGAACAATTTCTGTGAATAGAGAAGCGACAGTTTGACGGTTCAACTCTTCAACTGACATTAATGACACATGATGAACCGCTTCTGCAATACGCATTTAGTCCATAATAATTTAATGTTTTCGTGAAATTGTCTGATCGAATATCCCTTCAAAATGCAGAATTTTTAAAATACTTTCACTTTGCCAGTCGCTCAAACTGTATGAAAATGAAAAGCTAATGATAATATTGGGGTCAACCTTCAAAATATGCAGATATTTCAATTATAGTACCTTGAAAATACTGTATTGCTCACTTGTTGGATCTATTCTAAAATACGGTTCAATCGTATGGTCTCCACACGATGAGCTATATGTTCGACATATTGAAAGAGTTCAAGAAATTTTTGCCCGTACAAGTTGGGGCTAGCTTGAGTATGTTTATGCTGAGCTAGAGAAACTGCTGAATATACCATCACTTTCTCAAAGACGATTTGTCACCGACGCATTATTCCTACTGAAAATGATCTCAGGTAACATCAACTGCTCTAAACTACTTGAGACTATGGCACTGAAATTTCAGTTATTGAAACTTGCACACCTGCAATATTCACTGTTTTACTACATATTATATAGGTAACCAATAATGCTTATTGCTTATCACTTTCTTCTTGGTAAAATCAAATTATCTCTCAACGGGTATTATCAAAACCTTGATTTATACTGTATGTATGTGATATTAGGAAAGATGAAAGATATGACACTAAGGTAAACACGATTAAATTTCGTATTAATCGTGTTTACCTTATACCTTATACTATGAATTTCCATCAACTAATGGCCACGTCAATCCAAAAAAAAAAAAGATTTAGTGTTTTCCTATTCCGAAACCAGACCTTTGTACGGTTTTCATTCAATTTTAGTGTGTATGTGGTAGTGTAGTAGTACATTTGGGAAATATTAATTTTATCTTCCTTAATTTTTGCTATTCATTGTAATTTGGGGTACCCCGTATAAATAAGATAAATAAAGATCTAAGTGATCAGGATTAATAAGGCATAGATCCGATCTGTTCTAGATTACCATTTTTCAGGTTATTCTGACGTCACACCAATTTCCTCAATTCTCTTGATATTATTATATTATCACTCGTAGTTTCAGGAATAGTTTGTTATTGCATTTGTTGTCTTTTATTACCAATTTCAGATATTTTTTTCTCAGTGATATTTCAATAATAAAAATAATAATAGGTCTATATTTTCCAAGTCATAATATGAGGAAAAGAGCCGAAGATCAGCTGGTTCTGTCCTGCAACACATCCTCTGTTTTTCATCTCTAACAAAGAAATAAAGAACCGATAATGAAAAATAATAATTGGTTAATAATAACTAATAGTGAATAATTGTCATAACCATAGGCTTTTGCAAAGGAAAGTATTGATATTGCTGCTCATTAATCATAGTTCTAAAAATTGTTTCCTCAAGGATGTTTTAAATTGCACAGCAGACATATACTTCAGCTCCTCAGTGATTGAGTTATAAACTCGCGTTATCTGATATTAGAAGGACCGTTTGAACTGTTCAGTTCAGTGAGCAGGTGGTGTGAGTCTACCTCTATACCGAATATTGAGAGTATGTACATCTGACCGACGGGATATTTTTTATATAGATATCGTGGAAATTTCCCAACAACAATCCCGCGATAGAGACACGAGGCATGTAATAAATGCAGTTTTGATATATTCAACCAGCCAGTCTCCCGCAATTTGTAGGAAATACTCCTTCTCCTTCTTATACCGTGAATCAAGCGAAGGCAGTTATTTTGAACTACTTGTACTGCACTACCAAAATTGGACTAGCGAGTCGCATAAAATAGTTTTCACTTTCTTATTTAGATATTGTCTATTTGCGTATAATATTTTCATATTCATACAGGCAATGCCGATGCATTTATTCACATGTCGTTTGAATTTTAGATTTGATTCCATAATATTAGACCTAAATTTTTTGTATATTCAACTGGAGCAATTTGACATCCATCCACATTAGTTCTCACACCATCGACATGATTTCTGGCATTAAAAACTAAGACGGAAGTTTTACTCGCATTTATGAGAAATGAGTGTTGTTTAGAGGTTTTAATAAGTGATGATATGTCGTCATTAAGCGATTGAATTGCATTGTTCATTTCGGAGGGATGGAAAGAAATATGTAACTGTGTATCATCAGCATAAAAATTTACCTCAGAATGGGATACTGCATTCTTGAAAGTTTCAGTGCATAAAATGAATAGAGTGGTCCTAAGATAGAGCCCTGTGGAACTCCCCTTGAAATTTTCATAGGATCAGAGACCGTATCGCCTATTTTTATTCTGTGTATTCTGTTATTCAAGTAACTCCTGAAAAGCTGTACAGCATCATTCGACAAACCTATGCACTCCAAAATAGCAAACAAAACATCATGATCAATGGTATCCAAGGCTTTTGAAAAGTCTAGCAATACAAGAGCTGTAGCCCTCTTGTTATCCATTTCCCTGAAAATATCATCAGTGATGACTATAAATTAATAAATAGGTAAAAAGATTTATAATAATTTGCCAGTTTCTTTAAAAAAAATTGCTTTTGGGGATTTAAAAATAAAATCAAATTCTGGTTGATTGAGAATTCTGAAAAATAGGAAAATTATTTGTTTGTAAAATAGTTTCGAATTTTGAAGTTTTAATTGGTACCCACAGTTTTTTGTTATTGATTTTATTTATAAAAAATGTGACCGATGTTATTCAGGTATATTAATGTGTTATTAATCACAACCTAATTAGTACGAGTTAATTTTAGTGGTTGGATGGAAGAGCAATCCCTGCCATGAGTAATCATGTGCAGGAATTGAATCCTGCATTTTGTTAGGACATACGCTCATTGCTGTACCTTTTAGTGTAGTATAGTGTACCTTTTAATAACAGCATTTATTATTATTATTATATATTATGGATATTCACCATGTGTAAATTGATATAGATTATTTAATAAGTAATTTTACATGATCATGAACAAGTTTTTACTTATTAGATCATGTTTTCATGAAAAATTGATTTCAATATATTATACGGTGCGGCTTTTTTTAGTCCCCCCCTGTTAACTTTTGAACGGTTTGACGTACAAACATGAAAAAAAAAAACTGTTTGGAGGGTTTCACCGATACTACTTTTCCAAACAAAAAATATGGTGATTGCTCAACAGGGGGCGCGGAGGGCACATCAACTCAAAAATTTTAAATGGCATGGGGGGTCAAGTGTCACATCGTTGAAAAGATAATTGAATTCTCTTTACAATCATCTAAATATTTTTGAATTCTGTTGAGAAATTTTTTCCCAATTTTGATTTTTATGTCTTTCGTAATTTTCGAGTTGATGTGCCTCCAGCTCCATCTGTCGAGTAATTGCAATGTTTCTTCACTCAAAAAGTAAAATCGGTAATACCATTCAAAATGTTCCATTCTCCCTGTTTGATTAATGGTGTGATTTCATCATCTAGTTGCTGTTCTCTTTTTGTCATTATGATATTATGAAATTAAAAAAGAATGAAGCAATACTCGATAGAGGATTTAGGAATAGGTAAGGATTGGTAAAGGAATAGGGAAACTCACCAGAACCCTTTCTCTGGCTTGGCTCTTGATGACGCTGACGGCCGGTTTGACTTTTAACTCCAATACTCCGATGAATTATCCATAGGTCGCTGGTTCATATCCGGACCAAAATGTTATGTATTGTATATAGTTTAATTCGTTTTTGTGCTTATTTGGTTTTAAATTGATAAATTAGTATGACAATTGTTGAAAAGCTTGGTTTATTGACAGTGATACCTAAATCTGACAGTTCATCAACATGAATGGTATCCATAACAACAGATATCTAAAGAGCTAATATATTATAACATTGTACAAACGATGTGACACTTGACCCCCCATGCCATTTAAAAAATTTGAGTTGATGTGGCCCCCCGCGCCCCCTTTCGTGCAATCACCATATTTTTTCTATCAAAAAATAGTATCGGTGAAACTCTCCAAAAATTTTTTTTCTTCAAATCTGTATGTCGAACCGTTCAAAAGTTAACAGTGGGGGGGACTAAAAAAAGCCGCACTGTATATTGATATTATATTATTAACAATAAATAAAGAAATAAAAAAATAATGTATATAAAGTTGTATAACATATTAAAATACAGCACATTAAATTCAGTCACAACTGTGGAGAGGCCGAAAACCGGATTGTTTTCTGATACATGCGTGAAGAGTTGAATAAAAATGCATTTTTCTAATATTTTTGACATGGTAGGGAGAATACTAATAGGACGCAGATCTTTGAAAGTTTCATATTTTTTTCAGGAATTGGTCTAGAGCCTCTTTCCAGCAGCTGAGAAATTCATTTTTTAGTAGACAGAGATTCACTATATGTGTAATGTATGGTATGACACACATAATCAATAACTTGATATTTATACCATCACAGCCCTGCGCATTTGTTTTTATATCATTGATTATTTTTTTGTATCGTTGATTTTTTTAAACGACATCTCATAATTTTGTGCAGTCTTGAAGAACTTATCTACGTGTCGTCTTAGGAACTTTACAGGATTATCTAAAAACAAAGAAAACAAAAAAATATGGAGCCAACCATTATAAATACATAATCATATTTCTGGGCTCCATTCTCCCACGTGGAAAATATTTCCTCTGAGTCAGTTTTACTGCATGGTGTTTGAAACTAGGTTACGAAAGCCACAACAACCGCACATCTGAGCCACCAGACGGCCCTCTCTCGAGCCACAGACAATTCTGAATATGAAAATTTAAACGGGGCCTGCCAGGTATATGTGGAATGGATGTCGAACTTGAAGGGCATGAACTTGCAAACTAACCGGATACATTTCATAAGTTTGTGTGAACTGAATGCACGCTTCGGCAGACTTCAGAATACAGCTTGTTGAGTTTGCTGTTGGATTCAATTAAGATGAAATAGATTGATTATCCCGATCATATTGAACTAGCACTTGAGTAATTGTTAGCGGCGACTGGGTCTCGGCTTTTAGTTGATTAACCAGTTTTTTGTACAGATTTCAAAGGATTGTATCCGCTTTGAGGATACTCTGAGGGGTCGCGAATAAGTAACAAACAGATCGATATACAGGGTGGCCCATCGAAAACTTGACATGGGGGTTCTGGGTACTAATATCGTAGATCTGGAAAAACGCTCGGACAGGTCGATTTTAGTTTCGAGGGGGACATTGTGCCCTCCTACAGGCAGCACCGTCAGGTCAACCCTCGAGCAGTGGGGTGAACAACCCTTGAAATTTGAATAGGGAATAGGAGTCGAGTGGCACATCGTTGGAGAGCCCGTTGAATTCTCGAAACAAAACGGTTGGCAGTTTTTCTAACGGAAATGAGCCATAGTTAAGTTAAGAGTAAAATTCACTTACATTAGTCTCATCGTAACAAATGCTCGAAATGCGCACCTTCAACTTCCATGCAATGATACAGATTATGTTGAAAACGTTCTCGTACATTTTGGAGCATGTCCGGGGTGATTTGGCGACATTCTAATGTGATTCGTTGCCGTAAATCTGCTAGTGAAGCTGGTGGTGTAGCATAAATTCTGCTTTTCAAATGACCCCACAGAAAGAAATCTAAGGGAGACAGGTCTGGTGATCGTGGGGGCCATTCAATAGAACCTCGCCTACCAATCCAATGACCAGGGAAGTGGTGATCTAAATATCGCCGAATAGGCATAGCATAATGCGGAGGAGCACCATCTTGTTGAAATATCAACTGATCTTCCTGATAATGATGGTCATTTTCAATAATGTTAGTTAACATTGGTTCAATTGTGTCTTCAAGCAGTTCCAGATACATTTCCCCTGTTAGATTGCCTTCTAAGAAGAGGGGGCCCACGATACGATCTCCAAAAATTCCAGCCCATACGTTTAATTTTTGAGGATATTGCGTATGTACCTCATGAAATATATGGGGATTCGAATCAGCCCAATATCGACAATTATGGCGATTAACTATACCATTTAAAAAAAAAGAACATTCATCACTAAAACAAATGTTGAACAGACACTGAGGATTTGCAATCGCCTGCTCACTTAGTACCTCACAGAATTGTAAACGCTGATCAAAATCATCTTCATTCAGTTCGTGTGTTAATTTAACTTTGTAAGGATGGAATTTATGTAGTTTTGAAATACGCTGAATGCTAGTTCTTGAGATACCGGAAACAGTTGCTAGCTGTCTTGTACTCAACGTATGGTCAACCTCAACATGGCCCAAAATTTCCACTGTTGTCGCCTCATTTCTTACTGGCGGTTCGATTTGCCGTTTTTTATTTGCTACCGATCCCGTTTCTCGGAATTTTGATACTAATTCAGACACATACTGCCGCGACACAGTCCTGCCATATTGTTGATTGAACCGTTCCGCAGCCCTTTTCGCACATCTATTGTTTTCATAATACAGTTCAATCAACGCAACCCTCTCTGCCACTGTATACACCATTGTTTCGTTTTAATTTCGACGTACGATACCACACACGAATGAAACTCACTTGTAGTACACACGTGAAAAACAGAAACTGCATGCTCTATCTGTTTGTTCTATTTTATTAAAAAAATTTCATGGGTACCGCGAAAAAAACTGAGCAAAAACATTCACAGTATCGTAGCAAATAAATGATAGATTGCAAAAACTGGCAAATGAGTTTTCCAGAGACGTACAAGTAAGCTTTTAACTTTCGTAAAGGTTTATTCCTGAATTTATTTTTTCCCAAACAGTTCATCCCAACTTCAAAATCGGGACGCCGTTGGATAGAGAACTTAACGGGCTTTCAAAAGATGTGCCACTCCACCATTATTCCCTATTCAAATTTTAGGGGTTGTTCACCCCACACCTCGAGTGTTGCCGTGACGGTGGTGCATGTAGGAGAACAAAGTGTACCCCTCGAAACTAAAATCGACCTGTCCGAGGGTTTTTCCACATCTGCGATATTATCACCCAAAATCACGATGTCAAGTTTTCGATGGGCCACCCTGTATGTGGTTGAATCAGTATTGCAAATATCGACATTGACCATCGATACAAAGTGAAGTGTCTGATTGTCAATAAAACTCAAAAATGAAAGAACCATTTGCTCTAATAAGCAAAATTGATATAGTTGAAACAGTTTTTGAGAGTGGTTAGAAATAAAAAATGATCAATAATCGGCCTACATATTCATAAGACATATTATAAATACAAATAATTGGATAATTGTTTAACTAGAAATGTATCATACCAATTTGAAGTTTAAGTAGATCTGATGATACAAATTTTGCAGCTGTTGGCATCATCTGGTGAACTTGAAATACTGTATTATGTTCCGATACAAGTTGTAAACAATGATATAGATTCAGGAACCATCTAAACACCTAACATCAACATGATGGTTGACTCCAGGTCAATGTCATCTAATACAATTACCTGACTCAGAGTAGCATTCATTGTCATCTACTTTTACCTAGACAATGTTTTTATATTCACTGGTGCCACCAATCCACCAACGTCGCCTCATATTAAAACAACATAAAAACGAAGCTGGTGGATTGATGGATACACCAGTGAATTGAAGTTTAATACACCAGTGGAGTGAAGTTTGATAATTAGAAACGGGGATTTACTGCATTTCTGTGTAATTATCGCTTCAAATATTTAGATGATTATCAAAAAAAAATTCATTATAGTACGTGACATTTTTCGGATCATGGATTGAAAAACTTTCTGTTCCTACATGAGATTTGTTGAAGGTAAACCTAATGAATCTTTGACTGAGATTATAACTGTGATTCAGCTCCAATCGAAGTAGCATATACTAACGAAAATGTTGATCCTGATTTTGATGATATCTTCTGAATGTTACACTAAGAAAAAGAGTGATGAGAAAATTTCTTGAAGTCTATAGCAATAAAAAAGAAGTTCTCAATGCCAACGTACGAAAACGAAGTGAAAAGAATTAAAGAAGAAGATTGGGTTGGCCTCTTAGCAAGCACATCAAAGGTAATACCCAAGAACAGGATGCCATTTGTGGAAAAAAATTCTGTTTTAATGAATTTATAAATGGTTTCATATTCAGTTCCATTCTTGTTTTACGATGTTTAATGCTGTTTTTTTTTTTTTCAGGAATAAATATTTCATACTGATGACATTAAGCATTTTAATTTCCATCATTGTAAACATAGATATTAGTCCGTAAGGCTGTTATCTTCGCGTAGAACTAAGGTGAAAGGGCTTATCTGCGACTTAAAATAATTGAATAGAAAATGACATTATTTTGATTAATTTTCTTGAGAATTGACAAAAAGTTAGGTTGTACGTATTTTTGCAACTCAATTCGAATGATGACTAGGAGATTTTAAGTGATTTATTTATGAGGACAGTATAGTGATAATAACTGAATCATACCATTTCTATATGCTTTGGATACGACTAGGAAATCATAATTGTGAATTATTAACTCCACTGCTAATGACCCGAAGAGTTGATGCGGTTATTTGTAAATAAGAATATAAAAAAGTGTAGAAAAATAACACAACGTCAATGAAGTATTCTTTAAAAAAGGTTTCTACCCAATACCTTGAGATAGGAGGACTTGAAGACTTACTGATACGGTTCAGAATGATTATAAGAATTCCCTCTACCTACTATCAAACTTCCCAAAAAAGTGGGTTTAGTGATAATTATTTAGGTGACCAGGATAACTTCATACCTGCCTTGGATGCTAGACAACAACTAGGATCTTGATCTTCCTTGATTTTTCTGACTATAATCACGCCAGGTACCTAGGGTTTACTGTGGAATAGAGCTGCACTAGCTCCAGTTCCTTCTTGGGCCATTCTCCTTCATGAATCTATCGCTCATTCGGTATGTGATTCAACATCCATATGCTTCACATTTTTGTCATGTCATATTGAACATCTTTATTCTGCAGGTAAAGTTTTGAATGAGCATATAAAATCCTAAGCATTTATGCATTTTAAGCAAGTTCCATTCAATAATAATTACAAATAATAACAAACTGGCATTTTCTCCTGAATTCCTAGGTGAACCTCCGGAATTTTGAAAATGTAAGACACTTACCTCCTCACCTTACTTCTTGTAATTACTAACTTGGAATATATTGAATCAAAGTACGTTCCCACTATAATTCATCTCACCTTCTGGGCCTAACACGCTGCTGTCAACAAGGTATTCACATCCAGTGGGAAAGGGCACCGTACTTCTCAGATCGAGTACGGGATGGTGGAGCTTCCATCTTATTGCGCTGCAGTAAGACCCTGCATTTGAGTGCCACGAAGAGTTGAACAGAACAGTACCTGCACATGTAAACCCTCTAGCTTGAGCATTTATATTCATTATTTATGAAGAGGGAACTAAACAGCGAACTCATGTATGATCATACAAGAGGGTCTTGCTGGTATATTCATCGGGAAAACTGAGTCACCTATATTTCCTTATATAGTAATCGAATTTGATCATTCTACATTTCCATTTATTTTACAATAATTATTCAAATTTTACTTGTCATATAAATTTCTTCAACAAACCTTTGCTACCTATTCCTCGTGATCCAGGAAGGAAGTAGGTAGTAAGTGGTTCTCAAAATATGGTGGAATTCAACTGAAATTGATGAATTTTCTATTTTCAACCTGCTTGTTGTTTGAGACTTGGTTACGAAAGCCACAACAACCGCACATCTGAGCCACCAGACGGCCCTTTCTCGAGCCACAGACAATTCTGAATATGAAAATTTAAACGGGGCCTGCCAGGTATATGTGGAATGGATGCCGAACTTGAAGGGAATGAACTTGCAAACTAACAGGATACACTTCATAAGTGTGTGTGTGAACTGAATGCACGCTTCGGCAGACTTCAGGATACAGCTTATTGAGTTTGCTGTTGGATTCAATTAAGATGAAATAGATTGATTATCCCGATCATATTGAACCAGCATTTGACTAATTGTTAGCGGCGACTGGGTCTGGGCTTTTAGTTGATTAACCAGTTTTTATACACAATTCAAAGGCTTGTACCCGCTTTGAGGATACTCTGAGAGGTCGCGAATAAATAACAAACAGAACAATATTTGTGGTTGATTCAGTATTATATCGACTTCAACCATTGTTAGACAATATGAAGTTTCAGATCATCAATACAACTGAAATAACAACGAAACTATTTCCATTAAAACCCTGCAATACCCGCACTACAAATAATGACACCATTGCCCGAGGGTGAGCGCTGCGCTCATGTTTACCTATATTCTTACATTATTGCATAAAATGACGCAAATATGGTAAAATAAAATAATTTATAATCTGAAATAAAAACAAATACTAATTCATTATGTTAATCTGAAACAAAACGTTAAAAGGTGAAAATATTAACAGAAGGTCAGATAAAAATTGCACTTTGTACACTTTGGTGTCTGGTCTCCTCTTTTTTGAATCCATTATAATAATACTCAAATCGCCCTATGGATTTATTATAACCATTATATTTTCTCATTAAACTCAATTTTTTTATAAAAATTACCAAAAATATACTGCCACTGTTACCCGCAAGTGAGCGAATCGCTCACTTTTATTACTTCAAACAAATATCAAATAATACTACATACATTTATTACGGCCTAAGCAAGACTGAATGACTTGGAAAATATGTTTCTAGGATTATATATATATGGATATGTACATTATTGGAAAATTGTGTAACTTATCGCACATTAAAAAAAAAGTGAGCGATGCGCTCACCGTGCGGGTAACGCAGGGTTAAGTAACAAATTTCTAAAGTTGAAGAAAGAGTGTGTAGATATGAAAAATTTTCCATTAGCAGCAATTATTCATATAATTTACAAAATTGTCGAAAAAATTATAAATGCAAATGAATGGATAATTTTGCAACTGCAAATTTTTCATACCTATCCCAAGTTTGAGAAGATCAATGATACAAATTCTGCATCTGTGGACATAATTTCATAAACCTAAAATAGTAGCTGCATCTTTCGACATGTTCGTTTCAACTGTTCAGGAAAACTCGGTACGTGATAAAAGTTCCTGAGATACTGATTCGGATCAAAAATTATGTTTTTTGAAATAACGAACTGGAGAACAAAAGGTTATTCTCATTTACATGGTTGTGTTTTGATAGAAACCCCAATCTAACCTAAGCAGTAAGAAATTAATTTTTTTATGATGATGGATGAGTAAATAGAGTTAAATCGACAATTTTCCTCATATTATATAAACCAATCAAATTTTTTCAATTCAAACCAATGAGAAAAGGACTTTTTGAAAACACTGTCTCCAGCTCGTGGTATTTTCAAATCGGTGTTTCGCCTGTTCCTTATTTATACGTTTCCATCGCTACAATAATCATTATAAATATAGGAACGTCAGTTTGACGGTTCAACTTAAGATGTCTAAAAATCCTGGTGTGTCGACTCATACCTGGAAAACTGTGGGATAAAACGGGAGACAATTCGCCAGATAAAACAAATGAATTCGTGGTCTGTTTCCCAAATATTCCGCATTCGCGTGTACCGCCACGGTCGGTTTTCTTGTTAGGGTAAATTTACAAAAACAGAAGTTTTCAAGTATTGCCGACGAATGAAATCAGTAAAGAAAAGTAATTATTGGAATTTACTGAAAAACTTCACCAATCAGTTTAATTTGTTACATTTTCGACTTATTTATTCAATTTTTTACTGAAATGAAATTTACTACAATAATATCCACGCATTTCATTTAGAAATATTGAAGTTAGGCTTCATGAAAATTCACCATTAGAACCTCTGTCAACCTTGTGCTAATAAGCGGGAATGGCGGGATTCCGTGTGTGATTTATTCGTGCCATGATTTTCATCAAAATGTTTTCTAATAATACAAGATACTATGTGATAATCTTCATAATATGGTGGTACTTACTATACTCACTTTCGATACTGGATATAAATGAATTATTTTGTTCGTCTCTCTGGATTGCCCACAAATGATACAAAAACATGATCAAATTATTATTGTACAAACCATACAAACTACACAGGAAACGATTAGATATTCACAAATTTTATTTTATCAGACATGTTTTGCCTGCACACTAGCTTATTCTGATCAAATCTGATTAAATAAAGTTTGTGGAGGATCGAATCGTTTTTAGTGTAGTTTGTACAATTACTATGGATCTTCGTCAAGTAAATGACGAGTCAAACAGAATAATTAAATTATTATTGGATGAATGTCTAAGGAAATATACAGCAAAATTAAGAAACACATTAATAATGAACTATGAAATTTAGATTCTGTCACCATCATTCACTTTTGGATTGTATTTAAAGTTTGTTGAAATTCCATAAAATTGACAACAGTCATCAATCACTATATCCCTGGAATATTGACAAGACTAAAATTCTATATAAGGGCGCCATCTCTGGAACCGACCAAAGAAGCAGACCACTATTTCTTTTGTTTATTTGTCTTCTGAAATATCAAAACAAAATCGAATCACTCGACACACCATGGTTTTTATACATCTTAGTTCAACTCTACAACTGACTTTAATGACACAGATGAATCGTTCCTGCAATACGTATTTAGTCCATAATAATATGGTGTATTCAATATCCCTTCAAAATGCAGACTTTTCAAATTACTTGGTGCGTTTTGTTGTGTCATTCCAGAACTGACTGAAGAAAACGGGTTGAAAGACTGACATTGACGATTCTGCTGTATTGGTTTTTCATTTTTGAACTCATCGCTTAACCTCGAAACTAAACAGATACCCGTTGTCAGTTTTCCTGAAAGCGACAAAATTTAAAAAATATTTCGATAAACCTTGCTTAAAATATTAATAACTGTACCGAATATATTGCCCATCATCAGTTTTAAGAATCTTCCCGTTCAGGGGTTCCAGTTCTCGATAAATCGCTGTAGATTGTTATTGTTAATGAAAAAGTTCGAAATTTATTTACTATTGAAAGTTCGTTTTCAGCTGTCACATTCCACGTTACTGTCATTAGGGTCATTCCAATTTTCAAACCATCTCTTTAGGATGAATGGAATTAGGAGTGGGAATGGGGTTGAGTGCACAACAATACGAGTATATAGACCATAACTGGGTTGGGTTATGGCACAACAAAACGCACCTACTTTCACCTTGTCAGTCGCTCAAACTGTGTTGATTTACATAACACCACTCAAGCAAGCTCTCGTGGTGTTTCTAAGCAACACAGTTTTCGTGCCAGCAAGGTGAAAGTATTTTTCGAAAATTCAGCATTTTGTCGGGATATTACTACTGATAATTTACTATGTTACATTATTATTTTACTTCTGTTTATTTACATCTTTCAACAGTAGCCAATATTCTCAATAGATCCGATTTCAAATTATTGCATGTCCGAACGTTCAAATGATGAAACTGATGACAGACTTATATAGTGATATGATATTCTTGTATAGACTGTTATAGTTTGAAGTTATTACTATTTTAAATTTCAGATTGCCCAGGCCAAATACTTACATTCTTTCAGACCTTACCTTTTCTTTCTCTTTCAGCTACTCAGCTCAGTCGGTGCTCCAAACATGTAGATCTCCCAATTTTAAGTAGAGTCCTTTGAAAAGAACGTTTTATACATTTAAGTAAAATGTATTGTGATAGAAATAGAAATCTTTGTAGAAAATAACTCTGCTGCGCCTCATTCAACAAACTTCACACTCATACAAAAAAGTCCTACTTTACGAACTTGTATCGTAGATAGCTATTTTTGTTACTTAAATGTTTATAACAAATTAATAAATGACAGTTGCGAGTCGAAAAATAACAGAATATAACTACGGACTATACGTGCTTACCGAAAGCATCCAGAGATCACTCGAGCATAAACTATAAAGAAATGGCCATATGCGCCTTCTTAGACACAGAGGGGGCATTCGAAAACACCTCTCACGAAGCAATTAATAGGGCCCTAATAATAGGGACAAAACCATATCTAGGTGGATGTGCTACAAGAACTACTGAAATGAAAGTGGGCGACATCTGCATTCGAATTAGAACAAACAGGGGATGCCCACAAGAAGGGGTAATAACACCTCTGATGTGGAGTCTCGTAGTAGACGAACTACTCGGACACTTATCGGGAACGGAGTCACTTGCCACTACCAGAAGACGGTGCCTCTCTCTTGGGTTAAGAATTAACTCATCAAAAAGCACAGTGGTACCATTCACTTGCATTTCACTACCATTTCAGCACCTAAGGACTGTTTGCCTCGACGGAGCAGACTTAGAATGGCAGCAAGAAGTGACGTATCTAGGCTTACCCTAGACTCAAAACGACTGTGGAACAGACACGTAGAAAAGTTCACTAACAAGGCAAAACCATCACTGATGGTGTGCAGGAACATAGCATGAAAAACGTGGGGCTGTAACCCATCAATACTGCGATGGATGTACACCATGATAGTGAGACCAATGACCTACGGAGCACGGCAGGACCGAACTTGTCACAATATAGAAAATCCTGGAGAAAGTGCAAAGACTAGAGTGTCTGTATAACAGGAGCAATGAGGGCGACCACAACAGCATCAATAGAGGTCAGTCATTCTGGACCTCACTCCTCTCCATATGATGGTGAGGAGAACTGCTTGGGGAGCAAACCTCAGGTTGGCTTAAGTCAGACATAAAGAGACAGCACACAATGCAAGGGGCTCAACTCCCACCGAAAGTGCACAACTTACCGATCTCCCAACTGACGATAGCACCAGGAAGTTTAGTTTCGTGAAATTTTATTGAACGGAATTGAATACCAAGAAAGAATGGAGCCCAGAATTCACTGGGAAGGAATACCATAACATGGTACACGGACGAGTCCAAAACTCCCGACGGAACTGGAGCAGGAGTCTTTGCATTCAGTTCAACCTCGACTGGAAATACCGAAACAAGAAAATCGCAATCATCTCCGATAGTCAAACAGCCACCGAAGCGTTGAGCTAATATAACATCATCTCGAAGATGGTCTGGGAATGCCTAGACAAACTCAATGATCTAGGCAGGAACAACAAGATGATCCTCCTCTGGTTACCAGGGCACCTTGAAGTGGAGTGCAATGAACAAGCAGACTCCCAGGCACGTGAAGGGGCATCAACGCCACTGATCGGGCCAGAACCATTCTGCGGACTTGGAAAATCTCACATCCAAGAAAAACTCTATAAAACTGAAGCAGCAATGAGAGCAACATACTGGCAAACACTTCCATGGCTATGCAGACCAAAGATCTCCTCGGCAATTTCAACCGAGCAAGATCGAAGGCACTGATTAACCTCAGCAAAATTAGTCTAAAGACAATCACAGATTTCTGACGGGGCATTGCAGACCCAAAGAACACCTAGGAAAACTAACACCCCAAGCTAACACCCCAACATATATTGATGGAGTGTTATGCTGTACATCACAAGAGATTGAATATACTGGGATCATACCAGCTGACGGTGGGAGGAATAACATCAAAATCCTCAAATTACTCAAGAAATTGAGGCTTGAGGTGCTGCTGTACACGAGAACACCTCGAGATAGCAGAAGAAGATGGGGCACGATAGATCTAATCAGGTTGCAGCGCATCAGTTACCATTTACACTTACCATTACCATTACCAACTACGGATTGTCTCCCATGTGATGGCATATTCGGTTTTCTACTAGTATTTTTGTTAAAAACTCACTCATTTCATGCTCTATTGCTTGGTGTACTAGTTCAATATACTGCTCTGATTTCTGTCTACTTCGAAATTATTATTTTGTAAATTTATGAAGGTTCGCACTAGTATTCCTCATCATAATTCCCCAGGATTAATATTATATTTGACTAGCGAGAGCGAAAGTGGATCCTGCCTGCGTCAAATCCAAATTAATTAATAAATCTCCGAGTCCGACACTGTCTAAGCCTCCCCCTATCTCAAACAGAACCAAATGAGGTGTCTGCGGTTGTCTGTCAAACCGTAGAAATCTGATCGCGATGTGCGCCCCAGACACACATTACCGCCTCATTGTACGGTTAATGGCTCAACAAATAGGGCGCTATAAAATACGTCGGGCAATGCGTTACGCCCTGGAGAATATGCAACAAGAATTATTGATGTTTGCTAGGGCGATTTACTTCGACGGCTCTGTTTGGATAGCGGGATGTAAGAACTATAAAATACGCGGTATCTGATTCCATGTTGAGCATGCTCAGCGATGTTTAGCGAAGAAGTCGTGGGATGAAGTATTTATGTTTGTTCAGTGGGAACACTTGTACCGGATGGAGCACTGAAGGCAATTTTGTGACAGAAATAAAATTATTATGAAGCTTAAAATTTGGACGAAACCATAAGGGAATATAAATGGAGCATTACACTTAGCGAATATTCAGGTTTAATTCAAGAAAAATAAGCTACATAATCACCAAAGCTGCGTCAAAATCACACTAGACGCGCATTTCGCTAACAAAGTCAGCATCTTCAGGGACTGGAATGAAACCATGCAGTTACTACTATGTATTGATTAGGTAATTGAATTTTCGGTCTGGTGGAATAAGGAAAGCTATGATTTGTCTGGACTCCAAATTTAGGAACAGAATAAACTTTCATTGACTCTCAAGTCTGGAAACAAAAAAATGCATTATCTAGAAAATCTATACAAGTGTAGAAGGGCAAATGAATATTTTTTTTTACTGCGCTTAGAAACTATTGTTTTGAAAAAATTATCTATTATCGACCAATAGTCTCCGAAACGTGAGCGTTTTTTGTGAAAGAGAAGTATTTTCTGGACATTTTGAACTCAAGATCTAAATCAGAAATTTTGGAACACGATAAGTAACTGAAAAAAAAAAAATGATAGTCTCGCAAACGCAATAATTCTTGGGGGCAAGTTGATTCATTTGTCTCCACACTTGTATAGATTTCTTTGATTCAACTTTTTTTCAGACTGTGAAAGGTTGAAAACCGAAAAAAAACATGTTAAGAAAAGCATTTCCTCCACAAAATCAAATGTTCGATCAAGACATTTATGTTTCTGTCCTCACAAAGATGAAAATCCTGTATTGTTCAAAGAACACATCTAATGGACTAGTTTTCATTTTTATTATGGATTAATTCTGAAAACTTAAGTGAAATGAAACAAAAATATGAAAGAATCATTGAAATATCTCTAGAAATGAAAAAGTTATGGAATTTTGAAGTTGCGCTTGGAAGAATCATTTCATAGTACGCAGCACTCTAGTGTGTGACGTCACGCCACATGAACGAAGCGACTGGTATTCGCAGAGTGCTAACAAATTCATCCGTGTACAATCACTTGTGCCGTTCGTGTCGTGTATTGTTCATTACAAGATGGCTGAAATAAAAAAATTATCCTGCAAATATTGTATTGGGCCTATGCGTAAAAGCGCGACAATTAAAAACCCCTATAAATTGTTTTTTCATGTACAAAATCACATGAATAAAAGGAAGAAGTGGTGCAAACTAATGAGGCGTAGTATCACTACTGTTTGACGGGACAGGCCGTTGGCCAAAATGCAAGTATGGAATGAAACTACTCATTTTTCGTTGCTCTCACTTATTATACTACTCAATCTGAATGGCTACATCAAATTTTCTAATCTAATCGTTTACCTAATTTACCTACTCTACAACTTTTCTGAGTAGTCATATTTACTCAGTTTCAAATTGTGCTTTTGTCTCCTTACTTTTGAAATTTACCTGATATGAATTGATTATATACTACTTATTCTGGATTTGATGAAAGAATTGTTTTCTTGTAAACCCATTATCACCTTATTGTGGAGAGAATAAGCCTTGAATAATGGCCTGTATGAGATAGTGCCCATATCAGCATTCATACTATATTTAGGTTTGACAATGTCCAGACTCTCGAATGCAACGAGAAAGAAGTCTATGGCCATACTTTTTTAAACTAAAAATATTCGTTTTCTCTTGCACAATATTAAAAGATGCAGCATATTGTTAAAGACAGTTCACTATAAATTATGTTTCCAGCACAATTAGATGATTTTTTAATGTATTGGAGTTGTTGATTTCTTGTGTTCTCCTCGTCTGATGCCTATGCACATCTTGATCGTACTTGAATTTATTTTCATTTATGTAAATGGAGAGGAAAATTTTGCACCAAGCTGTCATTATTAGTTGTCATTCTGAAGTCATTCCGTTAGATTATAACATCGTTAAATATACAATGGCTTTGCAATACCTTGGATTCTATCTGTAAAATTCTTAGAAATGTGTACACCATGTTGATTTTCTATGTGAAAAGTTCTCTCCGCGTTGCTACGCATTGAGAGTTTCAGTTTCCAAACCAGTTTATCATACTCTTCTTGATTCAGATTTGCGTTGTCGTTTAGCATTTTGGGGAATTTGCTGTAGTCTTCATTTGCAGACTGTTCTAATTATACAAACTCGTGCTCTGCGGTATTTGTGTAAAGTAAGATATCGGGATTCAGCTGACCTCTCTTTCTCGAACAGTTATTGCAGTTTGCATACTTGAAACTGTTTCTTCGATATACAAACAAAACAAAGCTCACTTTTGACAGTTCTTCTGAATATTATATACCAAACAGAATATTGATTCAAAACTACCAATTCCTAGAAGTCCACTTATCAAAAACTCGATAATTCCTAAAGAATGTAAGATGTTCAATAACCTTCCAATGAATATAAAAATTATTATCCACTCATATCACATCAACTCTTCGCATCAGATAGTGCGTATTTATAGTCTACAAGAGTATTATAATGATGGCTTTTAAAAGTACTTTCAGATCATTAATAGTTATAGTTATAACATTATTCTTTGCCATTTATCGCTTCTATGTCATCCACACAATGCATAACATTTCTTTCAAATTACATACTTTTTTCAACCTGACAATGAAGTCTATTTTCAATCTCGACTTGAATTTGACTATACCTAAGCATTTTACCACTTTCACATAATTGAATTTCTCTTCAAGAAATTTTGGATTAACAGTCTCGATAGCACCAGTTGAGTAGAATAATGAAATTGCAACTCTCTTACCTTCGTCTAGAATAGTCTGAATTCAAGTTTTGCTGATTCAGTTGGCATTTCTGACTCATATAGACCGGGATCCCACGCCTATTTAAAAAAATGATTATTAACAGGCTGAATCTTCCTGAGTAGCTTCATTCGCCGAGACGCCCAACTTTTTCCTCTACGAAAATTCTCGATGGTGGTAGCTAATAAAATGCGCAGGTGTCAATCAAGTCGATTTGGTGAGTGCAAAAAAGTCATTATAAACAGTTAGTTTTTCAGTTGAACCTCGAAATAATTCGATAAAGTAATAGAAAAACTTTTGTCCTACAAAATGGATAGTAGGACTGGGAACTGGGGACTGGGAACACCTACCATTCAATTTGAAGGACAATATGGCCATTCAATTATACAAATATCAACCAAGCAACGGTGAGAAACCGCTTCTTAATAATGAATTTTATGACCAAGTCATTGGTACCAGTCCTACCATCCATTTTGTAGGACAAAAATTTTTTTTAATACTTTATCGAATTACCTCGAGGTACAACTGAAAAACTAACTGTTTATAATGACTTTTTTTCACTCACCAAATCGACATGATTGACGCCTGTGCATTTTATCAGCTACTACCATCGAGAATTTTCGTAGAGAAAAAAGTTGGGCGTCTCGGCAAAATGAAGCTACTCAGGAAGATTAAAGGTTTCCTCAAACCGACGCGGGAACGCGGGAGCGGGAGCAGGAACGAGATGAATCCGATACTAAAATCCATAGTGGGACATACCGGTGTGATTATTCGTATTCCGAAATGCATACAAGCAACGAAATATATATGGTTTGCTACATGTGCTGTTTTTCTAGCAATTTTCACGGTTCCAAAGTTCCGTTACCGCTCCCGCTCCCGAGTTCCCGAGTCGGTTTGACGGAACCTTCAGCCTGTTATTAATCACTTTTGAAAATAGGTGTGGGATCCCAGCCTAATAGCAATATTCATATTTACCATTCAACATACACGCAAATCATATTCTATTGGCCTAGACCCGCATTGCAGAAGCGAGAATATTCCCCAATACCACCCTGTTGCCATTAACAAGCCAGATGGGTTAAATTACAACCCCACAAAGAATTAGTATTAGTTTATCAGAGGGATGATTAATGCGCATATTTCATGCCAGCCTTCTGCAGTTTTAATATCAGCCAATTATTGCGTACATTTGTTGAGTAATGTTTGTTTGTCATTCGTTTCTGTTAAGCTAGGGACTTGATTAGCACGATTGGCGTAATTTTGATTCGTTCCACTTGTACGGAAGCGTGATTGATTCGAGAGCTAACGACCATTTTTCCAACTGTAGTTAGAGACTGTGGAAAGCAAACAGAGTTCACTGAAAGTTTAGCGATATGAAAGTTGTAATTGTCATTATTAAAATCATTCCATCCATAATGAATATCGATAGTATTTCAATTGATATTTGAACTTTTTTGCACTTCACTTCAGAGTGTGGGAATAATACCGAAACACTGTATGTGCTGTTGAATTGATGAATACTTTAATTGATGAAAATCCATATTAAGTTCTATAATAAAACATTATTGATTTTCACAGATTATGGGTTTTCAAAACGAAGGTTTCACCATACAGAAACAGAAGAAATTTATCGGCATATGCGATTCTCAATGCATTTGGTTAAAACTTCATGTAGCCAGTCGACCAGTACAAAATATAACAAATACATGCGATAAAGTATTCAACTGGACCACTCTACAATGGTTTGTCCCCACTTTCAGTCGTTATGGGCTTAACAAATTGAAGTTTGAATAGCATGACTTCGAAATGCAAATACTGAATTGATAGACCAGTTAGATATTTGAATTTACATCGCGTGTATTTGTTATATTTTGTACTGGTTGACTAGCTACATGAAGTTTCAACCAAATGCATTGAGAGTCACGTATGCCAATAAATTTCTTTTGTTTCTATATAATTGACTCCTACTATTGGGAGTCTATGTATATCTTTTGAATTGAAGGGGTTACAGTCTAGCTCCAAGACGTTCTTCGAAAATCTCATTTATGTCTTTAGTAGACCATACTCATTTTCACTAATTTCGTGAACTTTAAAATTATACTCCTCTGTCTTTTTTCAAATGAATGAAGTGTATTCTTCAAATCTTCATTTTCAATTACTTATTTGCAATTTTTTTCTTCCAGCATTTCTATTTCTGTCACAATTTCACTTAGTTCTTTGATTTTACTTTTCAATTCTTTATTACATCCTTTGATAATTTAAAGAGGTCCTGAAGACATATTTCTCCCATTTCCTGAAATCCATGTGACTTTGGAAGAAAAAATTATTCAGGTGACGTTTTATCTACCGTGTCCTGTACAAAACTGATTCATTAAATTTAATTTGGTTTGGTTAGTCCCTACTTACAGTTTGTTGATGTTTTATCAAGTTACTACTTCAGTTATGAATCGCCCGTTGACATAATTTGTTCATAAGTAGTATAGTACTCACTATACACATTTCATAGCTCTTCATTACTTTGCACTCAGTACTTCAGATATAGTTTGATAATTAGCAATATAAAATGTCGGAAATTCGTAAACACAACCTACCACTAGTACTAGAACTATATAAGATTAGACTGTAGGTAGGACCATGACTCATTTGCTTGGGATATATTTAGATTAGATCAGGTTGAAGATGACAAACCATTCCATGCCCAAGATTCCGAGACTTTGTATACAGTTTATGAATTCCCTGGAAGCTGATTTCCTTAAGACGGCGTTAAATAGACCACTTTCAGGAACTCAAGCCTCATGCAGAACAGCACTGGGCATTCGCAAAGGAAATGTTCTGAAGTTTCATCGCAGCAGCAGTAGCAAATTTTTAATGTGGTACCTTGGAGGAAAGTATCCAGTCCTGTTACCAATTTCAAGTCTTGTCCAACTTGAAGAGCTGTTAACCTTTTTTGGAAATAGGCTCACTAGCCTTTTCACTTGTCTTTGACCTTGCACTTCGTTCCACTAAGATTTTATTTCATTGGTTACTCAGCTGTGAAATTCTTGTTGCAAGCGATTTTTGGAAAGTACACAAAGGGTTCTGGGTCGCAAAATTGTTTGTTCGTTCCTTGTTTGGCAAGGCAGTCTGCTTCTTCGTTTCCGTTTTTACCTCTGAGAACCAATGACTTGGTTTTTTTCTTCCATTTGTTTCAAAAATTGTTTGCAATCCCAAGTCAGCCTAGACTAACAAGTGTTTGACTTTAGAGCTTTCAGTGTTGCTTGTCTTTATGACAGTATAAAGTTTTTTCTTCCTTTGGGTTCACCTTTTGAGGTACTATATCTGCTTGAAATGGGTTTTGAGAGCTTGCAACTTGGCCCTGTCATGCCAACTCCAGCACTTTCATCTTGGATACATACAATGATGTATCCATTCCCAGTTGAGGTCCATTGTCTGTACAAATTTGATGAATGTTCACGACCAGTTCGAACTGAATTGTGAATTCGTACCTAACTAGCATGTTATCTATCAGTTTAGATAGGACTTCTTAAAAAATGAAATCCAAAATCTTAAGATGTCCCATCAGATTTTCTGCTTTTTCTTTGACTGTCTAGCTCAGTCTGAAGGCACTTATTGCTGCGTTTCTCAAAACACATAGAACCAATGGCAGAAAAATCATTAGCATCACCTCTGATGCTGCAGCAGGGCACGTAGATATGGCCTTGTGATTCCCAGACGAGCTAGCTGCTGGACTTTGAGCAGCTGAATTTTGTGCATTTTTGTCCACCATATCAGTACATTATAGGTGACCATGGGTTCGTTGGTCGTTTGGTATGACCAGTTGATCATGCTTGCTCTCAGACCACATGTCTGACTTAGCGTCATATCCAGCTTGCCGCCATAGCTCTAGAATGTGTGTGTTTGATGTTGCTATTCGATGTTTTTATTTTTGTTATTTCTGTCAACCTGTTGTGCCCCTACGTGCTGCACTCAGAAGTCTTCGAGAGACTAGTGCAAGCTAGATACGACGCAGCCCTTACCGCATGCACGAGACCGATGACCATTCTGTAAATCGAACCCACGACCCTATGCTTGAGAGGCGAACGCTCTTCCAGCCGACCACTACGGCAAATAGTTGTTTTCTTTCAGATACCTGCCTTATATTTTCCACTTTATGGAAATATGTGGATGCACTTTGTCGAAATTATTCGTTTAATTTATTTAAAACAATCCGGTACAATTTCCAACTTTGTTCGATATAATAAATATGAACGTATATTTACTAACAACGTATTTTTGCCCGAGTCAAGAACGGAATTCAATAAATATTGAACGGTGCGACAATAGACAAAACACAATATGTGAATTTGATTGATAAAAACTACGGTGCTGAATAAAATTCGGTCTATTTTCATACTCGCGTTGGTTTTTGCAGAAAATAAAAACCAAATTTTCAACATTATTCGGAGAAGTATTGATAACGTTCAAATGAAAACACGTATCCAAATGGAACATTCAATGATTTCATTTCGGATTACTATTGTGTTAACAGAATTTCACCTGAAAATGAAATTGTTTCGACCATGTCAAAATACGCTTTTTCCCAATCCTCCTACAGGGTAGGATTCGAGGCATATATTACGGCTGCAACCAACTAGGAATTGATCACATCACAATAAAAAATGGCGAACTTCCGGTGGTTCTGGAAATGCCATCAACTTTGTTTTGGTCAAATGGAACACCCTGTATATTTTTATAATATTGATATTCTACAGGTAAATACAAGTTCAAGCATTGTGTCGAATGTGATTTTTCAGAAACGATTGAAATTGAAATAGTTTTTTTTTTATTTCACCTCGTGGATGAATGTAATCTGGCCGAAGCTATTCACAATGAGTCGCACATAACAGAGAATCATAATTTTTCTGAAAAATTTTTTGATGCACAATTCAGTCACATCATATTTTGACCCGAATCAAATGTAATTCAAATGGAACCCCTACGAGCCTTCTACCTGTCACATCATTTTTGTATTTTGGTTCCGTAACAGATTGAATGCTTTCAAAAATCAACAACTATTTCAAGAGTTTCCTTGCAGTTCAAATTATTTCACAAATAAGAAAGAAGCTGTGTTTGACCTATTTTTCTTTCCTAGAATTTAGTTAGGTTATTTTATTCTTAAACTACAATTTTCTCTGAAACTTCTAGGATAAGCTACCCCTTTCTTTTGGATGGGCTCAATTATCAATGGAACGCTAAAGGTATGTTTTATCTTAAATTGATATGAAGTGGTATTTATTGGGGTTGAAATAAAGAGAATTATCACGATATTGGATGGCGAATCGATTAAAATCTTCCAGGATTACTTGAAAGTGGTTCACAATGTATTAGTGTTAGTAGAATTCTTCTGGACTTCCATTGTCTAGAAACAAAGGATATAAACTATTTGCATGTGTTTGAGACACGACGTTTCAACAGTTGTTAACATCTACTGTCGTTATGCTAAGAATTTATTATCTTTGTTTCTTGACAATGGAAGTGCAGAAGAATTCTACTAACTCCCAGGATTAGTAGCCATCTGATAAAGAGAACAATAAGGTATAATAAATATTTACATCGTCAGCATATACCTTAAAAATCACGAATTGATGTCTTCGATGTAAATATTGGATAGTAGTGGGCCCTAGTGAGAACCCTGTGGCACCTCAGAAAATGTTGATTTGTAATTGACTATCATTACTGGTTGAGTTCTGATGGCTAAACCATCTTAGGATAAATTGCATGTAACGTGAAAAATAGTAGTTATAAACCGCATTGAACAGTTTCTATAAACTCGTTTGTTCTATTACCAATCGATAATAAAGAAGTTGAGAACATCATCAGTGCACTGAAAACAAAAAACATGCAGATGTAGATGATATCAAAGCAGAAACTACTAAAACCATATCTACATGTATTTTAGAATCTCTCACATACATTATAAACTTGTGCATGGAACAAGGCATCTGGCCCAAAGCGTTTAAGGAATCAATAGTAGTACCAGTATACAAAGAAGAAGATGACACAGCGATTAATAATTATACGCCGATATCTATAATAACGCATCTTACAAAAAATTTCGAGAAAATCTTTAAAAAAACGGCTAGCTTCTTATATATCCTAATATAATCTAATATCGGGTATGCAGTATGGTTTTCTATTAACGTGAAAATCACTGGATAGTCCATCGTAAGACTAATGCGCATCATGGGCGTGAACATTTTCACAATTGCAGCTATCTTTGCCAAGCTGTACCTATATTATTATTTTCAAGGAAATAATATACGTCGATAAATTGGATTCTACTAACCGATTTTTCATGAATCCATGTTTTTTTCCATCAATGATTGATTCAACATCTATTTATAGAAGCTCAGTGACGATAGATTCGAGTTGTTCTGATTTAATGCAAAGTTTTGAATTCGGTCTGTATAAAGTTTTCAAAAATATATCTGTTGCCTGACTTGAAAAACGAAATGACAGTATTTTGTTCACCTGGTATGGTATTTTCTCTTCTCCTTGATAACTCCAATTCTGTCATAACAATACCAATCTTTGTGATACCGAAGTAGCATATTATAGTGCTTAGGTATAGCTTTAGATATGTATTTTGTGTTATAGTTTCACATATTAACAGGTCTATTCACTATCTTCGTTAGCAGTCGTTACCAAGCGATAAGGCATTAACAGGTCTATTCTCTAAAAAGTCGTTATTTAACGAGTCGTTGATTGACGATTGTAGTCAATCTAAACGACAATTCAGAAATTCGTATTCTGTAAACAATGTCGTTACGGCTTCAATCGTTACCGAATGAATAACGACCAACCTGAATTTTTGAGACAGGTAGTACATATAAATTCATGTTTGTGATAGATTGATGGATGAAAACAAAATTTTTAAACTGCCTGTTTCAGTTATTTGACTATTTTATGGAAACTTGAATCAATTATGGAAATTGGTGAATATTATGGAATTGTGAAAAAAAGTAGTGGTTTCGTACAAATAAGTATATACCAAGTAAACCAGAAATTCACAAAGAAACTTGGCACCTCCTAACAGCCAAACCGAACTGCTCTGTTGGAAATTTTATATAAATGTAGGGGCCAAATAAACAACCAATATATCTGATACTTCGTGAATACACCTGATGAAGACTGGGACATGGCACACGATTTATCTTTTGCCATAGACTTCTGGTGATTGCAATGACCAAAAAATGTACTGTTAAAAAAATATGTGTAATTGGTTATTTACTATTTTTCTGTTTACTTGTACAATTGAAAGTATCCTCGTATTCCTGGGGGACATTGCAGGATCGCTCATTTCCTTAAATAACTCCCACGCCAGTTCTCTGGTTAATCTAAAATCTTTCCGAAAATTTTCTTCAGGAGTTTCGAGAGGATTGTTGATATTCCTCCAGCTAGATTTACCTTCATAAATCATCATAACACCTTCGCAGTTCTTCTAGGATAACAACCAATACGTCCTGCTCGAACTGATCCATTTCTATTGGATCACTATTTAAATTTTGCAAATGACGAGTGAGAATTTTTTTCTGGATGAAAATCTCTTTTATCGTTGACAGTTATGACAGCCAAATAACAGGTCTATTCACTATCTTTCAACGATATCGTTAGCAGTCGTAACCAAGCGATAAGCCGTTAAATAACGATAAAATCACAGGATCGTATTCATTATCTGTTTCTTCATCGTTATTTAACGATATATCGTTGCCAAAACATCGCTGAGCAAACGACACCTATTTGGGTGTCAGAGCTGTCAACGATAATAGACGTGTTCAGCAAAAACAATATTCCCACTCGTCCTTTACAAAATTTAAATAGTAATCCAATAGAAATGGATCAGTTCAAGCGGGACGTATTGGTTGTAATCCTAGAAGAACTGCGAAGAAGATGTTATGATGATTTATGATGGTAAATCGGATCAGGGATCTGTTGTTCCGTAAAAAATTGAATTGGAGATTCAATAGATAGCTGAGGAATATCAGCAACTCTCTCGAGACTCCTGAAGGAAATTTTCGGAAAGATTTTAGATTAACCAGAGCACTGGCTTGAGAGTTATTTAACGAAATGAACGATCACTCTGCAATGTCCCTCAGGAGTACGAGGATACCTCCAGTTATACAAGTGAACAAAAAATAGTAAATTTCCGTTCAATAACCAGTTTCCTTTTAGCATTGCATTTTTTTGCTCATGACAATTAACTGAAGTCTACGGCAAAAGATAAATCGTGTGTCATGTCCCAGTCTTCGGTTGGCAGCAGATGTATTCACGAAGTATCAGAAATATTGGTTGATCATTTGGCCCCTTTATTTATATAAAATTCCCAACAGAGCAGTTCAGTTTGGCTGTTAGGAGGTGCCAAGTTTCTTTGAGAATTTCTGGTTTACTTAATTCATACTTATTTCATTTCATTTCATTTCTTTATTGTGTCATTACAAAAGTTTACACTTGTCAATAATTAACTATTTTAAATATAAATATAAAAAATATAACAAACACATGACTTAAAAGAGGGTATACAGTATACCTATATATAAAAAATACAAATACATATACACATACACCTGTTTGCATTGTATGAAAAAACAATAATACTATACTATAATATTAGTGTTCATGAATTCGACAATGCTGTAAAAACATTTCTTTATTAAAAACTTTTTTATTATTTGTTTAAAACTTTTAATCACCAATCTCTTCACGGTGGAGGAAATTTTATTGAACATTTTTGGTGCCAAGTATAAAAGTCCAGTTTGGGTTTTTTTAGTCTGTTGAATTGTGTCTTTATTCCGTTACAATTTCTTGTGTCATAATTATGAGTTTCTTTGTGGGTAGTATAGTTTGATATGTTGTTTTTCACATATACCAGACATTGATAAATGTATAAAGAAGGTAACGTCAAAATATTTAGTTCAATGAATGTTGATTTACAATCTTCATCATATTTAAGATTTCCAATTATTCTAATTGCGTTACGCTGAAGGCAGAAAATTCTGTCTGCAGCAGTCGAGTGTCCCCAACTTATGATGGCATAGTTTATGTGACACTGTATAAGAGAGAAGTATGCGGTGAGCAGTACTTCCATGGAAGCGATCATTTTGAGATTTCTCAAAAGATATATGGAAGATGCAATTTTCTTACCAATTGCGTCAGTGTGATGATACCACATAAGATGATGGTCTATTGATACACCTAGAAATTTTACAGATTGAGTGGTATTATCTCCATATTTCGATAGAGTGAAATACATTTGTTCAGTTTTTTCCACGTTCAAGCTTAGTTGATTAATATTGAACCATCTTGTAACATTTGCATGTGCTTCTTTCAGTGTTTCAAAAACATTAGTTATATTTTCATGTTTATACAACAGATTAGTATCGTCTGCATATGGGATGAATTCTGTTGTAGGGCTGCAAACTGTAACATCATTAACGTATATCAAGAATAACACTGGTCCTAAGACAGGGCCCTGAGGTACCCCTTGTTTAACAGATTGAAGTGAAGAGTATTTGCCATTTAGGAAAACACAATATTGTCTATTTTCTAGGTATGATTTCATCAATCTCAAGCTATTGTTATCAAATTTGTAGTAGGCGAGTTTATCCAAGAGAATATAGAAAGACACGCAGTCGAATGCTTTAGTAAGATCGCAGAATATGCTACCAGTACATTCTTTGTTATTAAATCCATTTTCTATGTATGCTATCATTTTGTTAATAGCGTCAGTAGTAGAGATTTTCTGAACCCATACTGAGCTTTGTTCAATATATTAAAATTTTCTAAATTTTCTACCATTCTAGTTTTTAAAGCTTTTTCAAAAATTTTGCTAGGTGCAGGAATTATAGTAATTGGACTGAAGTTATTGCATGTATTTCGAGAACCCTTTTTATGTAAAGGGATTATTATAGATTTTTTAAATGACTTTGGGAACACACATTCTTTTAAGCACAGATTGAAGAGTTTTGTCAATGGAATAGCTAATAAATTACCTATGCATTTCATAATTTGTGAATTTATATTGTAAATATTACGACAATGTGAGTTTTTCAAGTTGTGGATTATATCTCTAGTTTCAATGATAGAAATTTCCCTAAACATTAGATGCTGATCGATATTGCAGGCAAAATTTTGTAGCAGATCCATATGATTCTGTTCGTTTTGTGGTATATCATTTGTGATATTTTGAGGAATATTGATGAAGTATGTATTGATTTCCTCAGGTGTTAAATTTGTTTTCAATGGGGTTCTGGAAGATGAACTGCCTTTCATTACATTCCACATTGCTTTTACTTTGTGATCAGAATTTAATATATATTTTTCATTTGCTAAGTATTTCGAATTTTTTATTGCATGTCTGTATTTTTCTCTAAATTTATTGTAATGTATTTTACATTCCGAGTGTGTTTTTGTAACATCGTGTAAGAAGTTCAGGTGTTCTCTCATGCCTTTGTGGCTTTCATTAAACCATTTTATTTTGTTATCTTTTTTGTTCTGTTTCATGTATACAGGAAATGCTTCCTCAATTCCTTTTTGTATCAAAGAAATGAATATGTCTGCTTCTGTGTTTACGTCATACTCATCGTTACTCAAAAACTCCCAATTTATTTCTCTGACATATATATTTAATCTGATTAATCCTATCTTTGTAATCGGTTGAACAGTATGTGGTGTATCAGCATTAAAATTATTAAGAATATTGCTTAGTGTAACCCCCACACCAAAATGGTCAGAGAGTTTCATATTTGTAATAAATGGCAGATAATTTTTCTGGTTCTCGATCATTAGTACGTTATCAAGACAGGATTTTCCGTTTCTAGTGGGTTGTGTTATTGTTGCAGTTATATTAAAGCTATTTATGAGTTAATTGAATTGTAAGTTACGTTCTTGTAGCGTATTAAAATGAACATTAAAGTCACCTACTATAACAACTGTATACTTTGATTTAGCAATGATCTCAAGCAGACTATTCATAGTTTTCATAAATACCTTGAAGTCTGCTTCCGTGGACCTATATACTGTAACTACAACCAATTTCAATTGTGCAAGTTCTGTGGCACATAATTCACAGTGTACTTCCTCAGATAGAGCTAATATGTCTAATCTTGGTTCACCTAACATTGCTAAATTATTTTTCAAGTAAATTTAGCAATGTTAGGTGAACCTATGTATGAAAACAATAGTTTTTTTTCAATTTATCCGAATATACGGAAAATTGTTGCCTTCATGATAGTTTCACTACTTTTTTTTCACAATTCCGTAATATTCACCAATTTCCATAATTGATTCAAGTTTCCATAAAATAGTCAAATAACTGAAAGAGGCAGTTTCAAAATTTTGTTTTCATCCATCATTCAGTCACAAAACATGAATTTATATGTACTACCCGTCTCAAAATTTCAGGTTGGTCGTTATTCATTCGGTAACGATTGAAGCCGTAGCGACATTGTTTACAGAATACGAATTTCTGAATTGTCGCTTCGATTGACGTAATCGTAAATTAAACTACAATCGTTAATCAACGACTGGTTAAATAACGACTTTTTATAGAATAGACCTGTAAATGTCGTCTGCTCAGCGATGTTTTGGCAACGATATATCGTTAAATAACGATGAAGAATCAGATAGTGTATACGATTCTGTGATTTTATCGTTAGTTAACGGCTTATCGCTTGGTTACAACTGCTAACGATATCGTTGAAAGATAGTGAATAGACCTGTAAATAACGATAAAATCAATGTGTATTTAACGGATTATTGCTAGGTAATGACTGCTAACGATATCGTTAAAAGTTAGTGAATAGACCTGTTAGTTTCGATGACAAAACCTTGCGTTTCATGGCAAATAAATATTTACTATCTATGAATCTAACTATTAGGTTACGTGAAATAATGTAGAATTCCTCAACGCTATCATTATTATTTATTTCAGAAAATCTTTTTATCCAGTCGTTAGTCTACAACTTAGAGTTGTAGTTGAATTCACAAACCGAACTGATGAAACTGTTAGAAGAAACAAATATACAGGGTGTCAATTTGAAAACTTCCCACCCTTAATATCTTCCTTCCAGCAAACAATATGAGTAATCGAAAAAACAGGTCAATTTTATTGTCAAGGGGGACACTTTCACGGACTATTTGTAGCCCTCGTGGTTCAACCCCCTAGGAGGGGTAGATGTTACCCTTAGAATTTTAAATGGGAAGGGGGGTAAAGTGGCACATCATTTTGATGGGCGTTCAATTCTTGTTCCAATGGTACCCTGACTTATTATTTTGTGATGAGCATTTTCCGAAAAATTGCGTTCTAAACTAACAGAAGTAATTATTAGAACGCCTATACTGAGATGCATTATTGTATTGACTCCCTTTAATAAAAATGGTTAGAAGAGTAGGTGGCACCGCTCCAACCCTTGAATGACAGGAATAAATTTATTACGCATGGGATTTTTTATTTGGTGGTTATTTTCCTTCTACACAATAAAAATTAATTTGCGAGAAAGACATTTCCAACATAAAATCTACTTACGCTTATCTTATTAGCTGTTCGAAATGTTGTCCATTTTGCTCTAAACAGTAATACAGTCTGTTTTCGAACTCCCCTCTAACATTACGGAAAACTTCACTAGGAATTGACCGGCATGCTGCTGTAATTCGTCTTTTAAGTTCGTCAATATCAGAAGGTTGTGTTTTATAAACAACGGATTTAAGATGCCCCCAAAGAAAGAAATCTAAGGGTGTTAAATCCGGTGATCTCGGAGGCCATTCAACTGCTCCCCTTCTGCCAATCCATCTACCCGGAAATCTCTCGTTTAACCACTGTCGGACGGGAAGAAAATAATGAGGTGGAGCACCGTCCTGCTGGAAATCTAACAGATCCTCCTGCAAAAGTTCATTACCTTCTGCATCAATTTGAGTTTCTAGCTCGTGAGTAATAAGAGGATCGATAGTCTCTTCAAGCATATCAAGGTACAGATTGCCAGTCAAGTTTTCTTCCAGAAATAATGGACCAAGAATGGCATTTCCAAGAATACCAGCCCAAACATTAACTTTTTGTGGGTGTTGTGTATGCCCTTCCCGAAAAATATGTGGGTTTTCGTCACTCCAATAGCGACAATTTTATCTATTAACATTGTCATTCAGAAAAAATGAACACTCATCGCTGAAACAGATGTTTAACAGAAGATTAGGGATGGTATTGACTCGATGAGACATGATTTCACAAAACTCTATTCTTCTATCATAATCATCCTCGTGGAGCTCTTGAAGAATCTGCATTTTATATGGATGAAATTTATGCATTTTCAATGCTTTTCTTATAGTCTCGCGTGACATTCCCGTCTGTTCTGATACTGATCGTAAGGAGCTCGTGGGCAAATGTTCCCAAAACTTCAATTTGAGCTGCTTCATTTAGTACTCTGGGGTTATTTCTTTTTTTATTTGTCACTGAACCAGTTTCGTAAAACTTATTCACCAAATCAAGCATATACCGGTGACTTACATTACAATTTGGATGTCTTTCGTTAAAAAGACATGCCGCCCTTCGTGCGCACTTTCCAACTTCGCCATAAATTACAATCATTTCAATTCTGTCTTGAAGAATGTAAACCATTTTTACACTTTTATACACTTATTAAAGTAATTCCTAAACAGCCCAACAGGTACAACGGTATTCACAATACTACCACATAGTTCAAATTTGCTAACCAATTTTTTGCCGGAAAACAGAAACTTTTTACAGCAGAAATAGCAAAAAAGGAAGGCTATCTGTACAATTTCTGCGATGACACTTAAAAATTCAGCATTTAATAAACACAACTTTACTACCATCTACGTTTTACTATTAGACTACTTTTTTATGTAAAGTGTTCGGAGCTAATGGCTAATGTTACCCCTAATAAAGGGTTGGAACGGTACCACCTAATATTCTAACCAGTTCTGGCCAAACCATGCATCTCAGTATAGGCGTTCTAATAATTACTTCTGTTAGTTTAGAACGCAATTTTTCGGAAAATGCTCATCAAAAAATAATAAGTCAGGGTACCATTGGAACAAGAATTGAACGCCCATCAAAATGATGTGCCACTTGACCCCCCTTCCCATTTAAAATTCTAAGGGTAACATCTACCCCTCCTAGGGGGTTGAACCACGAGGGCTACAAATAGTCCTTGAAAGTGTCCCCCTTGACAATAAAATTGACCTGTTTTTTCGATTACTCATATTGTTTACTGGAAGGAAGATATTAAGGGTGGGAAGTTTTCAAATTGACACCCTGTATAGGAATTTGACTTGACACTCTAAAGTAGTTTGATTGTTACCCTTTGGTACGATTTACGTCTGCTTTTTCTCTGCTGAGCTACAAAGAAGAATGAACAGTACGAAATTATGCTGAATTACTTCAATAATTAATTACAGAAGAACCATAATTCGGACATGCTACCACAAATTGTTCCCATCCACTGTATACCTTACATCAACAATCTCGGCCACAAAAATCTATATTTGAACACTCGGCGAGCCACTAGACCAACAAGATCACAAAAAAGACAAACAGAAAGGCCTTGCTCGAAAACAAAACTCCGCTTCTACAAACTCTTCCAGAATATAAAACGTTTTCTCTGTCAGAACACAACCAATCTCATTCTGGATGCGGAACGCAATCCTTTTCCAAATATTGGCTGGGGATATTAAGGTATCTTTAAAAGTTGTTATTGGCTCTTTCTTGTAGCACTTCAATATTTTCACTTGTCTTTATTGGAAGTTTTCTGTAATTAATAAGATCTTCATCAGTTGTTACTTGATTTTATTCTTGATATTTTTCCGTTTAATTTATGAACTTTAGCAATGAGTAACGACAATATCAAAATTGAGACAGATGGGTGCAATCAGAGGTCTGGGGAACTCAGACAAATTGGGGAAACGTCGATAAAATCAAATATATTCCACAAATTTTGAATACAGAGTATGGCAAAAATATTTTACAGGAGGTGAGTTCCAAAAATTACAATAGATTAGATTTTCTTGAAGATTTACATATTAACAAGGAATTACTGAATAATGACCTTTGTCTCAACACTCAAGTTAATTTAAACAGAGCTTACATTCCTCTTCATAGACGTTTAAAGTAAGAAACATTTCATAAATTTAAACTTTACCTATTTAATTGCTCTTGAACTCTTTCTCAATGATGATATGGCTTGAACCTGTTTTGCAGTTTGCCTAGTTCCCTCCCTCTCGACTTTCCTTTCAATTCTCAGAACATAATCTATTGCTTTCATTTGAAACTTATAATTTCAACTTCAGGTTCTATTTTTCTATAACTTGGGTTTTTGCATGTGCCGTTCCAAGTTCTCATTAGACTTTCTCTTGGCTCAGTAATTTCCTTGTTTTTGATTAATAGAATTACTGAATTGATTAAATATGAAATAATTTGAAAATTTCTTGAATCTTTTCTGTTTGTAGTACCTCTTGGTTTTGGGCAACCTTTTTTGGCGCCTTGTGATTGGGTAGGTTCTCATTAGACCTGTCCCATGATCTTGAGCATAGAATTTGGTTTCCCAAATTCCCAAGAGACTGTGTCTTAAGCCTGGTTTGTGCACATCGGGTCGTAGTTCTCATTAGACTTTTCTCCCGGTTTGTCATATTTCCTTGGTTTGGATCAACAGAACTATAAATAGATTCACAGATCAATTTTTGGAAAATTTCTTAAAAAAATTTTCTGGTATGGGCTCATCATTTTGGTCATCCTCCTTGTTACTATTGAGATTGGGAAAGTTCTCATTAGACTTATCTCATGATCTTATGTTTCAATCTGGTTGCCCAGGATGTTGAACTAATAATAATAATTTATCAATTTCAAAACACAAATCAATGTTTTTATTATAGTTCATTTTTTTACACATTTTTTATATCATAACTTCATTGTCATTGTCAACTTTCGACACAATGTCATTTTTCATTTAGTTAGACAGTAGACTAAGCTTCAGCAGACATGTGTTACTCTGCCTGTTGAAACTTTCTTAAATCTTTTATGATTATGTTAATGGTGCCTCTTGTTTTTGGGTTACCGTTTTGACGCTTTGGGAAGTGTGAAGGTTCCCATTAGACCTGTCCCATGATCCTGAGCTAAGAATTGGTTTCACAAATTCCCGAGGGACTGTTTCTTGAATCTGGTTCTGTGCACATCGGGTTGAGGTTCTCATTAGACTTTTCTTCCGGTTTGTCACAATTCCTTAGGTTTAGATTAACATAACTATAAATAGATTTACAGATCAATTTGGTCATTATTCAATTTTCAAAACACAGATCAGGGTTTCTAGAAGTTAATGTTCTAAGCCAAACGTCATTGTCATTGTCAACTTTTGACACAATGTAAATTTCATTCATTCAGTTTAACAGTAGACTAATCTCCAACAGACATGTGTTACTCTGCCTGTTGAAACTTTTATCCAGGTGAATCCTGGAATAAGGACTTTTTTAAAATGTTATTAATATGATGTCCCGTTTTTAAATTTTACATGGTCCTCTGGACACATGATATTTTTATGGTCTGGCTCTTGTACACCTGACGAGTAAGTAACTTTTCAATTTTCAAAATTCTTTTTATCAAAATTTCTTAAATTCAATTCGATGTCACTTACTTACAGGTACGCACTGATGATGACTTTATAGTCGAAAGCGCTCTGCTATGATTTTATAAATAAATTTCTGCACGAAATACAACTTTTCTTCATTCAAAAATATTAACCACTTAAAGTGTATCTAGAATAATTGTGGATCCTATTAGACTGGGATCCCACGCCTATTTTCAAAAATGATTATTAACAGGCTGAATCTTCCTGAGCAGCTTCATTTTGCCGAGACGCACAACTTTTTCCTCTACCAAAATTCTCGACAGTGGTAGCTAATAAAATGCGCAGGCGTCAATCATGTCGATTTGGTGATTGAAAAAAATTAATTAATAACAGTTAGTTTTTCAGTTGAACCTCGAGATGATTCGATGAAGTACTCGAAAAAACTTTTGTCCTACAAATTGGATGGTAGGACTGAAGAGTCTCTCACTCCCAACATGTACCAATGACGTGGTTATAAAAAATCATTAATAACCAGCGGATTTTTTTACCGTTGCTTGGTTATTATTTGTATTGGATGGTCATATTGTCCTACAAATTGAATGGTAGGTGTTCCCAGTCCTACGCTCCGAAATTGTCAATTCCATGGTAAGATTTTTTTATTAATAACTGTAGGACAATGATAACACATGAAAGGTTAGTGTATTATTCACCTAAATTATACAGTGTCTTACAAAAAAACGGGTATGTATCGCTAGTCCTACAAAAATTATTCAAAATAACGAATGATTTTGAAATTGTGGTTTAGCTAATTTAATATACTTTTATTCGTGAAGTTATGTTACTTTCAATGTATAGTTGTTTGTTCAATTCAAAAATATCATAATTTACGTGAAAAATTTATGAAATAAGTGGGAAATTTTGTTTAGCTTTCATAATTTTTATACACTATTGAAAACAACAATAAAAAAGTAAAAACATTGAAATAATCAATCTGCCATCCGGGGCGGCTTAAATGATGTCACATGCGCTTCAACAGATGCAGGGAAACCCGGAAAAACCTGCAACACCACATCGTCGTTTGAAGAGCTGAAATTTATAATTGAAAACTTTCAAAGATGTCAACGAATTGTGAATTTCTGCTCTACGGAAAATAGGATGTATAGTATCTCCAGAGGCCCCAAAAAGTGCAGTTCGGAATAGATATTATATTTTACGGGGGTCAAGTGGCAAATTCTCATATCCTAGTGACAGATATGGACAATTCGTAATAATTATTTCATTTTGTTCCTGAGATATAGCCTTTTTAAGCATTCAAATTGTCACTGTATGCATGGAAAACTGTTGAACTAACAATCATTATATGAATCCTCATGTAATTGATAAAGACCCATTCTTTTTCAAGAATTTGGAAAATAAAAATGATAATGGTATTGATATTCATCTACTCCTTTGAAAAGTGTCATGTCATGCTATGTAATGCAACACCCCTTGTGAAATATAATTTCTTACTGGAATGGAGAGACTTACGAGCTACAAATCAGATTAAATGTGTTTATTTCTAAAAAAAATCGATTTCGAATAAAAGCAAAAAAATCAAATTGCAAAACAGCAGTAATGGAATTTTTGACACCCTGTAGCTCGAAAACTGGCCAAAGAATCGATCTGTGAACTGAACAACGTAATGAGGATGGCAGGATCAAGAAAATATCATCAAAAATGAAGATAAATGTGCCTAATTACAAAATATTTTGATCATTTTATATTTCAGAAGGTATGATCGAAATATCTGTGGCTTACGATCAAATAGATTGATTGTACTGCCTTGAAATTAAGTTAATTCAATTGGTTTGTTTCACCATTAGCCATGAGCTTCAGATTTGGGTAAAACTAACAGTTAGCCATACAATTTTTGTGCTCACCAAATCAACCTGACTTTCGCCTACGCAGTTCATTAGCTACTAGTATCAAGAATTTTCGTGGAATTGACAATTTTGGAGCGTAGGACTGGGAACACCTACCATTCAATTTGTAGGACAATATGACCATTCAATTATACAAATACTAACCAAGCAACGGTAAAAAAATCCGCTGGTTATTAATGAATTTTTATGACCACGTCATTGGTACATGTTGGGAGTGGAAACTCTTCAGTCCAACCATCCATTTTGTAGGACAAAAGTTTTTTCGAGTACTTCATCGAATTATTTCGAGGTTCAACTGAAAAACTAAGTGTTATTAATGAATTTTTTGCTCTCACCAAATGGACATGATTGACGCCTGCGCATTTTATTAAAAAGTTGGGCGTCTCGGCAAAATGAAGCTAAATATAGGAAGATTCAGCCTGTTATTAATCATTTTTGAAAATAGGCGTGGGATCCCGGTCTATATTCTTCAGTTGAGAAAGTAGTTAAAAAAAACAGCAAAATATGACAAATATACAAGTATTTCAATAACCTATTGTTGTGGAATTATTTGTTATAGTGTAAGATTTAATGAGATTCAGAACTCAACATTAAATAAAAATTGAATACTGTATACGATTGTTGAATATAAAATGAAATGAAAAATGAAACTTCAAAAGTAATAGAATTCAAAATGCATATAGAATCATAAAATATCAGAGAATTTATTGAATAACTTACAAAACACGCATAATTAAACTATATGATTGATTAATGTTGTGATAGTTGATAGGTTTGATGCCTAATAGTATGAGGTAGTGTTATCAATGAAAATCATACAAGTCAAGAGTTTGGGGGGTTATTCAAAACTCTGGTGGGGAAGGAGAGAAGCTGGAGTAGTAACTACGACTTCGTTGAAATAAGGGTAAGAGTAAGGAAGCTGAAAAACTTTTGGGGAAGAAGCTTGAAGAAGTTTATCAAATAAAGTGGAAATTTATCCAAAATCTAATAAAGAAGTTTCAATAAAACACTCAATAATGGAAAATACATGCATTCCCATCAAACACAACTATTTTTTTGAAGGATCATTACCATAATGAAGTTCTCTGACGAAAATAAAAACCATTCATAATAAGGTCAAGCTGCAGTCAGCACAAAATTTAAAACTTTTCAAAGAAGTATACAAAATTTATTCATTCATCGACCATTTTTATCCTAAACTCAAAAAATTACAATCTACGAACATTTTGAATACACAGGGCATACACTGGCAAAATTGTGACATGCGCAATGAGAAATAACACTAGTTTACATATTTCAAACAATTTTGAGTATATTTTATGATAACTGTAATATTTTTACTTAATTTTTTTTTAAAGTTAGTTCTCTCTCAGATCAGGTAGACAATAATGGTAAACTTGAGTTAGAATTTTTCTATTTCGATCCAGTGTCAATGTTTTAATGTTAGGTCTTGACCATTTTGCAATTTACAAGTTTCATACCGGGTGACACAGCAGACATGTAGCAGCCTGAAGTTTTTTTATTTGAAGATATGAAGATTTGAAATTTGCAGAAGTTACGTAATCAATGATAGCGCTTCATTTGAATCTAACGACAACTTTTTTCAACTACCTGTTTGATCGGCAGTAACTCCAACTTCTTTTTTTTTGAATAACACCCTGTATATTTATTCAGCCTATCTTATTTGTCTTGAAATTCTCTATTCAACCGTGTATCACGAAGTGGCATTCGTTTCACAATTCGCAGATGAATTGCATTTTATTAAAAAACATCAAGTTGGCTGTTATCCGAATTCGATAATCTTTCGATGCTTGGTAGGCTTGGAAATTCAAAGAGTATCAGTTAAACGATATAATTTCAGTTTTTTCCATACCTGATCACTTCCTACAGATTATCAATAATTTCTTTAATAAAAAGAAAAAACATCTGAAAATAACTGACGATATTGCGAAAACTGAGATAGAAACATGTTCTTTTCAATTTGGCTACTTGTGAAGGAACTATCTGTCTTTCTCTTTGGCCACGTAGCCATATCATGATCTTTCCATTTGGAAACATAAAACTAAAATTGTTCCGCTGATCCACCAATTCACAAGTCTATTAGTCTAGATATTTGCAATAATATTTTGCCTAGTAGGCGGTGTACACAGAATGTTTTGTGTTTGACAGGTAAACATCATTTGATTGTACCATTGTTTATATAGAACATAGTTAGTCAACCTTATGGGATTATAATTGGATCAAAATGGATGCGACATGTAGATGGCGATAGTGAGCTCGCATCCAAGTCATGTCGTAACTTCAGTGATCTGGCCTACAAGTCATGTCGTAACCTGATTGAAACAATAGGGCAGCATTAAAATCGTGGTTTTTTGAAGAAACCTGCATCAAAATGACGTGAAATATTCATGTTTGTAACTAATCACGCTAGATGACACTCGCGTTTGGGTCCAATACCTTTTCCACAGGCATTGACTAACTATTTTCTATTTAAACAATGATTGTACTGATTATCTTCGTCAATTTTATGCTGATTAAAATTGCATCGTTTAATTAGATACTAAATATGTATTCAAAGAATGAAAAGGTCGATATGTTGTTGATATTCGGAGAGTGCAAGAGAAATTTTAGACAGGCTGAACAATTGTGTGTCGAAAGTTTTCCGGAAAGACGCCATCCGCCTAATAATTATTTCGTTAGAGTAGAAGAGCAGTTCAGAAGAGAACCGGAAAATCAAAACAATCTCCAATACATTGTCGACGAGGAAATGGAAGTAAACGTTTTGGCCATAGTACATGCAGATCCGCCGATATCACTGAGACAAATTGAGGGCGAAATCGGCGTGAATTGAGAGACCGCTAGAAGAGTTTTGAAAGGAACTGCTCTGAACTGCTCTCTTACTCTAGCGAAATAATTATCAGGTGGGTGGCGTCTTTCCGGAAATCTTTCGACATACAATTGTTCAGCCTGTCTAAAATTTCTCTAGCACTCTCCGAATATCAACAACATATCGACCTTTTCGTTCTTTGAATACATATTTAGTATCTAATTAAACGATGCAATTTCAATCAGCATAAAACTGATAAACATTGCAATCAAATAATGTTTACCTGTTAAACACAAAACATTTTGTGTACACCGCCTACTAGGCCAAATATTATTGCAAATATCTAGACTAATAGACTTGTGAATTGGTGGATCAGGGGAACAATTTTAATTTTATGTTTCCAAATGGAAAGATCGTGATTGGCTACATGGCCATAGAGAAAGATAGATAGTTTCTTCACAAGTAACCAAATTGGAAAAAATATATTCCTATCTAAGTTTTCGCAATATCGTTATTTTCAGATGGTTTTCTTTTTATTAAAGAAATTATTGACAATCTGTAGGAAGTGATCAGGTATAGAAAAAACTGAAATTATATCGTTTAACTGATACTCTTTGGATTTCCAAGCCTACCAAGCATCGAAAGATTATCGAATTCGAGTAACAGCCAACTTGATGTTTTTCAATAAAATGCAATTCATCTGCGAATTGATAAACGAATGCCACTTTGTGATACTCGGTTGAATAGAGAATTTCAAGACATATAAGATAGGCTAGATAAATTTACAGGGTGTCATTAAAAAAAAAAGAAGTTGTAGTTACTGCCGATCAAATAGGTAGTTGAAAAAGGTTGTCGTTAGATTCAAATAAAGCGCTATCGTTGATTACGTACTTACCTTCTGCAAATTTCAAATATTTATCTACTCAAATAAAAATACTACAGGCTGCTACATGTCTGCTGTGTCACCCTGTATACCTAACAGAAGAATGAGATATTTTTTAGCTTCTGAGTATATTTCATCAAATTTTTATAATATTATTGACATCGAGAAGAAGCCAGTCTCATATTTCTATGGACCCGACTGAACTGAAAAATATACAGGTACGCAGACTTTGCAATATTAATCAAATTTTGAATCTTGAAAACGAATATCTTGTATAACAACAAAAAATCCCAACTTAGTAATATACCAGATACTCACAATATTTGTTAATGAATAGGAGAAAGAAATAAAGAGAGAAATTTAGAAATTGATGAAAGGAAGAGAGGGAGAGGGAGGAATCACTACGCTTTAATATTATACATTCTCCAGGAAGCAAATTATAAAAAAAAAATTGTCGTTCGAGTGTTGTGATGAAGAAATTTGAAACAAACCATTTTCTTCAAAAATCATAATATACTTAATTTTGAAATAAAAAGTTTTCTCACGTACAATAAATCTGCTTCTTGTTATGATGTTACTGAAGAAAATCATTTATCAATGTTTTTTGTAATCTCTGAATTATGAAAGGGGTTTTTATATAGTGCGGCTTTCCTAGAGCCCCCTCCCCCGATCCCGTTAACATTTTTTACATTTCGACGATACAAAAACCGTTTCAATTAATATCACCGATATTACTTTTATGTATCGACCTGAGAATTTCAAATAGCATTAGAAGGGTTAGATGTCACATCGTTGAAAAAATCATTGAATTCTCTTTTCAACCCTCAATAATTTTTTGAACTTCGTCAATATTTTTTTTACAATATTCCTTTGAAATGTCATGTTGATGTGAAACAATGGAATAGAAGATGTTTTGAATGTTATTACTGATACTAGTTTCAGGGAGAAGATGTATAGGCAATTACTCGACAGATGGCGCTGGGGGCATATCAACTTGAAAATTTCGAAAAGCATAGAATTTAGTATAAACTCATTAACGAAATGAAATAAAAATAGATTGGAAAAAGGACAGTTGAATTATCTTGTTGAAGATAAGACTCCCTATGCTTTTTGTAATTTCCAAGTTGATGTACTCTCCTATGCCATCTAGGCACCATTCACGATGTCTTTAATCCCAAAAAAGTTATATCGATGATATCATTCGAAACAATTTTTGTCAAATTTTTGTTCGTTGAAAAGTTCAAAAGTTAGTAAAACCCACGAAATAGTTCACCTCCTACAACAATACACTGATTCTGCTAATGCAATAATATAGACCATTACCGCATTTTTCCTATCAAAACATATCTGAGTTGGTAGAATTTAATGATTAATTTCCTCAGCTTTCAATTTGCCAGTGTTTACCATATTATGTAAGGATTAATTTTTCGGGATAATCTTTGACTGGTGAAGAAAATGTAACAAAATGTGTTTTATAAATATCCAAACTAAAGAGGTTGTATTCCAACCAATGCTTTTTTCTTGCAAGGTCAGATTCATTGAGTTGATCTTTGCTACATTATTGATATGTAAATTAGAAAAAAGACTAGGCCCAGAACGGTTCCTTGGGGAACTGTCATTGAAAAAGGTACAAAATTACTCCTTACGTGTTGTTGCCTATTTGACAAATAATCACGAACCAAGTTTAGTGCAAAACTTCTTATACATGAAATAGTTTTTTTTCATGTGAATCGGCCTGCTTCATAAAAACTGCTTAGTTTCAATATTTTTCCCTTTACATGTTTCGATTATGTGCAGAGTTTTCCAGGAGTTTCGAAAATGTTGACTAGCCAGTTGAGTATGCATTATATGCAACTGAACTATACAACTTTTCAATTAGAAATTAATAATTATTAATTTAAAACATTATTCTACGACCGTGCGTTTTTACCCGCTTTCCCGCACTCATTTCAGTTCAGAAAGTGTCACTTTCCCGCACTAGTGCGGGAAAGTAAAATATGTCAATATGTCATTGATTTTACCTGTTTATTAACTGATATAGGTTTTAATATTCAATCTAACCCAGACTATTTTTCATTAATTGGAATGAAGAAATTGACATACTTTTATATATCTACCCTATACATTTCTCAAAATCAATCCACATAACAATCAAACTATATAAGCTCAGTCAAGTGGTTTGGTGTGGTAACCAAAGATTTGTTATGACAACCAAGTTGTCATCAGGACATCAAAGTTTCAAGTCGAAGCGTTGTCGAAGTGTACGATTCTGGAATTTTTCAAATTATTTTCAATAAAAGCAATATTTTAACGGATTCGTCAGACGAAGAGCTCCCAGAAGCAATATTAAAGGCCGCAGATGAGGTAAATTCAGACCTGTTACCAAGTTAATCACGAGAAAGATACGAACAGCAATACAACCAATTTTTAAACTGGTGTGAGGAAAATGGAGTGAATAGCTTCAGAGAAGAGGTTTTTTTGGCGTATTTTTCCGGTACTGAAATCCAATGACCTATGGTCGCGTTACTCGATGGTAAAAAGTTTAGTTAAAATAAAACAAAACCTGTACATAAGCAAGTTTGATAAATTGACATCGATCCTAAAAATGCAAAATGCTGGTTTTCGACCACATAAAGCGCAGATTTTTACCAAAGAATACATATCCAAGTTTATGCTAGACCCTGATGAGATATATCTTATGATTAAAGTGACATTTTTGCTTTAGCCGGTGCTCTTCGCAGAGCGGAGCTTGTGAAAATCACGCTTGACGATATTCAAGATAAAGGAAACCTAATTATTGTGAAAATTTCCGATTTGAAAAACCATACCTCAATATCCTTTGTTATATCTGAAGACATAAATAATGGAACCTTTTTGAAGCTCTATAGAAAGTATGCAAATTTACGTCCTCCTACCACCACGCACCGTCGTTTTATTATCAATTACAAAAAAGGCAAATGTTCTGTTCAGTGCGTAGGCGTAAAATGCCGGCAGAGATCGCTACCTACTTAGGCCTACCTAGACCAGAACGTTACACAGGTCACAGTTTTAGACGATCCTCGGCAACGTTTCTAGCAGATTCAGGCGAAGGGATAGCCAACATAAAACGTCTTGGGGGCTGGAAGTCAACTGCTGTTGCTGAGAGTTATTTGGACGACTCCGTAGAACAGAAGAAAACCATCTCGAATTAAATTATTTCATGTACTGGCAACTTGCAACCGATGCCGTTTCCGTCATCTTCATGCACTTTGCAATCTACGAGTGTTACTCTTAACAGCCAGTTACCACCAACTAACTACTCTGGACCGGCTATTCTGACGCATTTGCAGAATGCAACAAATTTTGTTTTCAACATTAATATTAATAATAATTAGTGGATTTTCATGGAATGGTTTGTATGCTGAGATAAAACATATATTTTCAATGTGCTTTTTGAATCTTTATGCGGTCGTAGAAAAAATAATGTTCCTAATTCATGCGTAAATTGTCTTTCCCGCCCTTGACTGCTTGCCCGAACTCCGCTTCGCGTCGTTCGGGTCAAGGGCAGTCGCGTGCGGGAAAGTATCACTTTCCGCACTTGTTAGGAAAATAACTATTTCGGTTACTGTGAATAAAATTTCTGAGGAGTCGACAACAACTGAAAATCTCAAATATTTCCCGTGGGTAGGAACACATATATCTCCAAATTTTATTATTGTTTGATATACATATATTCTAGCAACATATGTATTTCATGATTCATTGACAAATTTATCTCATCAGTCAGTTGAAGCGATAGCATCACATAATTAAAATATATATTTTAATGAACTATTCATTTCTCGTCAATTTACTTTGTAACAAATGTCGCATATATCAATTACTGAAATAATTGCTGGTTGGAATATTCGATAATAAATTTTTTACCTGACCAGAAATGCGAGAATATTGTCATCGAGTTATAATAAAATGAATCGCCATTTCTAATGATCGATGTATTCATGAAAATATAAATAATTAAATGGATATGAAATTATTTTTTGAGTGAGCATCAATTAATATTATTTCAGGAGTGATGAGTGATTTTATTCAATCGTATTGATAACAAATTTCAAAATCATTTTTATGAAAATTGTTAGAAAATATAAACATGGGTTTTCTGAAACAAAAATGGCATCGTTGGAAGATCTAAAATAATGTTAAAATCAAAAAAATATCGAATTCTCAAAGGGAAGCTACGGTTCACTAACATTTAGTCATGGGCGTTGGCTAATTTATTTGTTTTTCTGATCATGCTGTCTTCTTCTACTTCTTCAGAAAAAGTGCTGATAGTTGGAACCCAACCTTAGTTCTCCTGGTTCTCCATCAAGAGACTTCCTGAATTTGTTTTGCGAAAACTTCTCGGAATGCTCTCATCTTGACGACGAACAGACTCATTAATTACTGACAGAAATTTGCTTCATCATAAAATAGGATGAAAGAACCCCGCACCATTCTTATGGAAAATGGGTCCCGGTGAAATTCGATGAAGTTTTCATATAATGTTGTTTAGGTCAAGCTGAACAAAAGTGTCCATAGGCCCAACTCAATCCTATGGCTAGTTTTCGAGATACAGGGTATCAAACTTGGTATGAGTGGCCATTTCTTCAAAGTAATATTGCTCTCAGGAAAACGTCTTGAATAAAAATGTTTTGCGCGACAAATATTGCTTGCCCATGAAGCAATACTTTCAGGCGGGTTTTTGATGAAAAATATTGTTGGATACAGGGCGAGTCCAGCATTATTCAAAATGAAATTCTCAATCAACCCTATGAAGTGAAGATGTGACCAAACCAAGTAACACACTGATATGCTCATAGTTTGAATATGTCCAAATTGATAAATTCAATATTTTATACAGGGTGAGTCAAGAAGTGACAGTTTTTCTGTTGACATTTTGTATTTTTATTTTATATTTTGAGCTTTAGAGATACTTGACCACGAACCATTCAACATACTCATCCATCTAAAATATTATTCGGTGATAATTATTCCTTCACATCATAGTGTTCCCTGGACATAACAGGATTTTTTTTGTGCGGAGTTGTGAATAAAAATTTAAAAATGATTTAATGTAGATCAAAGTGTTTGAAACGGTAACCTTCAACAACTTGTAGAGAAAAAACTGTGCGTTTTTAAAGGTTGGGTTGGATTGATCAGCTTGACTTGAACTTCTTTAGATCAAAAATTCAGCAAATCGAGTACAGGATAAATTATTTCGTTCAAGAAGTATGTTGAATGGTTCGTGGTCAAGTATCCCTAAAGCTCATAATATAAAATAAAAATATACAAAATGTCAGCAGAAAAACTGTCACTTCTTGACTCACCCCGTACAAAATGTTGAATTTATCGATTTTGACATACTCATACGATGAGCATATCAGTGTTATTTGGTTTGGTCACATCTTCACTTCATAGAGTTGATTGAGAATTTCATTTTGAATAATGCTGGATACAGGGTGAGTATCTAATAATATTTTTGATAAAAAACCCTTCTAAAAGTATTACTTTATGGGCAAGCAATATTCGTCGCGCAAAATATTTTTATTTAAGACGTTTTCCTGAGAGCAATATTACTTTGAAGAAATGGCACTCATACCAAGTTTGACACCCTGTTTCTCGAAAACTAGCCATAGGATTGAGTTGGGCCTATGGACACTTTTGATCAGCTTGACTTAAGCTACATTATATGAAAAATTCATCTAATTTCACTGGGACCCATTTTCCATAAGAATGGTGCGGGGTTCTTTCATCCTACTATAATTTGGTGGCTTTCCTTAGACCAATGTCGTCCATAATTATATCACTTCATCAGGGGTTCAAACAGTGTACATTATAATGAATATATAAGTATATATATATAAAAACTATTCTTCCTTATCCTATCAAATTTTCAATGTAAAAGATATTAATTTACCAAAATAAACATTCAGGTTCAGTTCAGTGACATTAATTGTATTTTGGGCTGCCTATATATGATTTCTCATGCAAACTGATACAAATAACCTCACCTTTCTGCTTTTTGGTATTGATTATTGAAAATTACTTATTCTAAATACGTTTTAATCAAATTATCTCTAATTAGAGTTCAAAAAGAGGGAACTTATAGTCACTGTTCGCGGTTATTTATAATAGTTCCCGAAAATGCGGATCTCAAAGTTCTAGTTTGTGAACCTTGATTGAATGTTATAATGTCAGAAATGCATTCAGAATATGGAAAATGTACCAAATATCTGGGTTTTCGAAGATATTGCAAGAAATCTTGGGCTGTTTGAATTCTTATTGTTTCATCGTAGTCTGGAAGATTTTTGGTAAGTATTTCTTCTTTCTTATGCTCAGGTTTCTCGTTTATTGATTTTGTTGGTTTATCCTTGTCACGTAGTTTTATATTTGTTGAGTTTTCAAGAATTATTTTCTCAAAAAAATGATCTAACGCCTCCTCCTTCACGTTCCTCACCCTCCTTCCTTTCTTTTTCGTTGTTTTTCGTTTCAAACCGCACTTTGATCACTACACATTTCCGTCACTGATTTTTTTATTTTCTTAAAAACTACTTAAGCTATGTTCAATTATTTTCTTAGTTTTTGTTCATAGAATTTTCCATTATTTTTTATGATAAAGTTTTCATTTTTCTTTTCAGTTGCAAATATTTCTTCAAGTAACTATTGACTCTCATTTTGACAACGTCTCTCCTCGTACTTTTTTCGTATAGAAATCTACCTGTCACTTGTTTTGCATCCAGTTTGTTATACTGAGTGTTTTTAATTCATGCTAGAAAGAGTTTGTAAGTTACGAAGGTTATTTTCTTTTACTGTTATGTATTTTGGTATTGAGTTTATATAACTGAATTCATTATTGCTTAGAGAGTAGAACTGTTGTAATTTTTAGATAGAGTAAGATATTTTTACTGGTGGTATTGTATCTATTTGGCTCTCTGATGGAATTTGCAACTTTTTATGATAAATTTTAAAATAACTTTCTTCTATTACTTCTAGTAGCTACATTTCATAACAATATATATGTATAAGTAAAATAGAGTATATATATATATATATATATATATATATATATATATATATATATATATATATATATATATATATATATATATAGAAAGGGCTACGGAGATCTTCAAATTACTAATTACAATCCTAAGATCATCAAAATTACTGTTTTTGATCAAAATGTATCTGAAATGCAACATTTCATTTTAGAATTAATTAGATTGATTTTATATGCACATTATTAGGTTTCAATCAAACTTCCGATAAAAAACTTTGAAAGAATAAATTAGAAATTTCTCGAAATGAAGGATCTTAAAAGATTAAAATAAGATTTAAATGCACCTGAGCAAACAAATATTTTGTTGCATAAATATCATCATAAACATGCTACTTAACATTCGTAATACAAATTACAGTAAGTATTTTGAAAGTATCAAGGAGACGTTTTTTCTTTTCATGTCTAATGAAATCTTAGAAATTATTGTTGTAGAAACAAATAAATAAGCTCTCTATGAACATGAATAGTGGAATCAGAAAAATCCTGATAATAAAAGAAAATAGATGCCAACTGACCTTATCGAAATTAAGCATATACAGGTCTTTTGATTTCTCTAGGTGCTCTAAAAGCTACAAAGGAACCGACCGAAATGTTATGGACAACAGATAAGTGCTATTGCAGACCCACTTTTCCTGCTGCCATGTCAAGAGATCGGTTTCGTGCATTGACGAGATTTATTCGCTTTGACGATTTACACACTAGAGCAGAACGTAAAATTTTAGATAGATTAGCTCCAATAAGACATATATTTGACATATTTGTACAAAATTTAAAACTTATGATGTATCCTGGAACACACATGACAGTAGATGAGCAACTGCTGAGTTTCAGAGGACTTGCCCCATTTCGAGTCTACATGAAAAGTAAACCAGACAAATATGGGAATAAAGCTTGGGCTATGTGTGATGCTACCATCTCTTACACCCACAATCTGCAGATCTATTTGGGAAAGCAAAATAATATAGTGGAAAAGAATCAAGGTGAAAGGGTGGTTCTTGATATGGTTGAACACTTACAAGGTGTGTTGATTTCATTGAAAATATGAACAGGATGTTCATAAAGTCAGTTGTTGTTTCTATCAAGTTATATAGGGTCTTTCTCAATATCTATCAGATGTAGTTCAATGTCCAGCGTGGCTTTTGCCGGGGAAGTAGTTGTTTTCTCTTAGATATTACATTTTCCATTTCCAGAGGAGTCATGTATTGATTCAATTTACAATTGAGAATGTTTCTCTTTAAAACTTACAAGGTGGTTATGGGATAACCACCGATAACTTTTTTACGTCTAAAAGTTTGACTGATAAACTTTTGGCTAGAAATTTGACCCTTTGAGGAACCGTACAAAAAAATGAAACCTTTATTCCAAAAGAACTTCTTCCCAAAAGCTCTCGACCGTCCCATTCCAGTATTTTTGCCATTACTAAAGACCATACCATGGTCTCATATTTAGCTTAAAAAATAAGGCAGTTATTTTGTTATCGACTGAACATTCTATGGATCAAGTAAGTGATGAATGAAACATGCACAAACCCAAGATTATTCTTCACTACAACGATACCAAAGGTGCCGTTGATACGACAGACAAATTGACAAAAGAAATTACTACCCTTCGCATAACAAATAGATGGCCAATGATTATTTTTGGACACATGATTGACACTGCAGCAGTAAATTCCTTTATTTTGTGGAAAATAAAATACCCCGCGTGGAAGAGAAAACATAGTTAGGAGGTTTGGTAAAAAAGACAGGCTTCATCAAACAATTCGTGACCATATGGTTACGGTCGTTCCTGAGTTAGGTAGTCGTCCAGAAGTTCCAGCAGGTGAAAGAACATCTGGACGTTGTACTCTTTGTCCTCGGAGAAGTGATCGGAAAACCCGTAACAAATGTGAAATTTGCGGACAGTTTGTTTGTGTAGAACACAGCCAGAAGAAAACAATATTTAACACATGTAATAATTAATATCTTATATGCATATTTTATGAGTTGATTTTTATATTTTGTATTAGTTTTGTACTGCATAATCTCTAAAACTCATAGATATATTCAAACAGAATTATTTTTGTATTTTTTTAGTGCAAGTAATGAAATAAAAGTAAATATTATATATATATATATATATATATATATACAAAAACAAGGTGGGGCACAAAAGTACCCCAGTAAGTAATGTAAGGGTATTAAAATTACTCAGTATTACAAAGGTTGAGTAATTTTAGAATGAAATCCTAATTTAGTTCAGGAGAAGCGAGGTAAAATAAGAAGTAGACCCCCTTTTTTATTTTCAGTGGTGTTTGTCACCGGTCACCCGATGCATTTAAATCTCATTTTAATACCAAAAGATGCTTTATTTTATAAAACATCCTACCTAGTTTATTGAGTTTTTAACGGAACTGTGAAACCTATTAGTGCGGGGTTTCAAACTGATCGTAATAAAATGTTGCCATTTGAAAAAAAATTGCTATTTTAATTTTAAAATTAAATTTCTGCAATTAGTGATTTGAACATATCCATAGCATTCTAGATTAAAAAAATAAAATTCAAAATAAAAAAGTGATACATGGTTTCATTGAAAATGTCATTTGGAGAAAAAAGACAGGAAAATATACTGGGTGTCCCATTTGAAAATCGAAAGTTTACGCCATTTCCGGTGAAACCGGAAGTTTCATGAACTTGAGTTACTTGTCAATAAACGCAGTTATATGTCTTCAATAGATCCTTCGAAATGAATTCCATTATCTTCAAAAACAAAAAAGTTCTAGGAGCGAGCCACCTTCCGTGGACACCTGGTATAGAAAAAAACTCTTTGAACTTTAAAATTATCCTCTCCTTTTTAGTTCAGCTTGCCATTAGAGCGTGTTTACTTGTTTTTTTTTCTATAATTTATATTTAATCTACTTTATTTACTACTTTTATGAGTGGCCAAGCGCACTCATTATCCAATTCTTCTCTTGAATAACCAATTTTTAAAATTTAACTGCTTTGAATTCCTTTTGTGATAGGTGTTTTGGAATTTATGACAGAAATTTTGCATTTATTACATATCCCTTTATTTTTTATTGTTTTCAAATATATTTGATGAACACCGCAGAAATCTTTCTCCAGACATTTGTTCTAAAACAAATAAATGAAATGAATGTATACTTTTTTGTGTATCCACCTATTTTATCATCGTTTTCATCTGCAGCGAGTAACTGTATATATTCAAAAGAATTATTCAAGAAAGTAGTTCATGAAAGTAAAACTGTCCTCAAATGGCTGAGGATAAAAAATTAATTGAAACAAAAATTTTCAGTTTTGGTAAACTTCATCTTGCTTCAGCACACGTTTTCCATACCGAAATAAACTCTCTTAAAACTTTCTAAAAACTGAAAAGCGCGGTCTTCATGAATGGAAATTAAAATTATATATACCTTGGGGAGCTCAAACAATATTTGAACAACTTATTGAAATCAGGAAGATACACAACACTACGAAACTGTTATACTTTTCCTTGGGCTTTGTAAAAATTATGGCTTTGAACAAAAGCCATTAATGGAAATTTCCGCTTTTTCAGCGATATCAGGAAGTTTCATCTGCGTTATGTCAACATCCAACTAATCGAGAAGAAAGTTGGAAAAATAATTTTTTGCACCTGTAGATTCCCTGTCCATTTCAAGAGTTTTTTTAAATCTAGATATGCTTTGCTGAAATACTTGATGACTCAAGTTAGAGTGTTATATTTTTTTCATCTGGTTACGACGACAAGAAAAATCCTTTGATGTATCAAAATGATTTATGAGATTGTTATTATCATAATATACAGATATCCATTTCATTTAATATAACTAGGCACATCTGGCTTTTCTCAATTCAAACTATTTTGATTGTATGAACATAATGATCAATGAACAAGCAAAATTAGCGCTTGCCTGTGGAAAATAACAATAATAATAATAATACTTTCTCTTTCTTAAATACATGCATAAACACGTATAGAATTTGTCAGAAACTAGTTGATTTTTATTGATTACATAAAGAAATCATGTATTTTAATGATAGTTTTGCGTATGCCAAGCTTACCAAACAATAGTAACGATAGTAAACGCATTTGCTTAAGGTTTATGAATACGACCGATCATGGAAATATGGGCAAAATACCCAATTGTGAATTGGCGAAAAAAAAAATTAGTAGATGGCAAACGGGAGAACATACGAATTCAAGGTCAAAACCGATGAGAAGGCAAGGAGATACAAGGTCAATAAGTGCACATGACAGGTATCAGATGAACAGGAATTTGCTGTCGTTCTGGTCACAGATTGGTCGGCAAAATTCAATACGTGTTCAACGACTTTTTTGAGGTCAATAAGTGCACGTGTCAGATATCAAAATATTTGGAATTTGAAGATGTTTTAGTCCTAGTTACGAACAAGTCTCAACAAGTTCGAAAAATTGTAAACGGTTTCAACGACCTGTTACAAGGTCAATAAGTACACCTGTCAGATTTCCAATCATTTGGAATTCGATGATGTCATAGTCCTAGTTACAAACATATCTCAACAAGTTCGGAAAAACCTATACGGTTTCAACGAACTCTCTCAATGTCAATAAGTTCACGTGGTTGCCAGATATCCAGAATGATACAAGTTCAGTAATATTAACTTGACTACTTGCCCCACTACTATTGATCAAAACACTCCTTTGTCAAAATGAGTACTACCGAGTTCAAATTTGAATTATCAGGCGAATACTTTTGCAAAAAAAAATCAAAAGAATTGTTGAGTAAAAGAAAACTTCCCTTTAAACAAACCCAAAAGTGAATTTGTTGTTGTGAATGTTTCAAATGAAATGAATTCCACACCATGTATTTGAATTGTCGGAGATAAAGGAGATCGGGTTATTTTCACGAGTGCAGAAGCGGTCGTTTTTGCCAATTATTTCAACTCATCTGATCGACTGGAGAACATTGAAGACGATAGATTTACCATTGAGTTTTACCATTTCGAAAACGAGAATTTTGAAAAAAAGATGACTCCTCAGTGTATTTGAGATTTGAAATAGTATGCAAGCTTTGAGAACCCCTCTTTTAATATAGGGTAGATATCTTGAAACGACAGCATTACGGACCATATTTACAAATTTTGACAAACGGGCTCTGCAAGCTGAGTATTGATGTGTTGCAAAATGCTCTGGATTTGTTTCAGAAAGATGTGAACCCAATATTAAAAATATAAGTCTAACTCGGGAATCCATCCATCTTCACCTAGAAGTTTTCAAAGCTGAGTTGTGTGATAAACCATTAATAGAAGGGTGACAATTGATTAAAGTCGTGATAAAACAATATAACAATAACACAAACTTCGTATATCTTTGCCCCAATTTTCGTTGAAAATGTCACCATACAATAATTTTCTGTCAATATTCTTAGCCAAACAAAAATTTTGACACCAAAATCACTATAGTTTAAATATGTCTCAGACTACAAGAATACAAGATGGTGGGTACTGAAGGTGCCAGTGATCTTGATGGTGAAGATAAAGTTGAAACAAGCGAAATTTTTATGAAATGTTGTAACAAGACCTGTGCAGTGTATGTCTGTATAATTTGTTATGGCGTTTTACAAAAAAGTTGTGCCAAAAGGAATCCAAAAATCGTATTCCTGGGAGACCACAAAATGGTATGTTGTAATGAGACAAGTGAGGTTATGAAAAAACAAGTGGAAATACAGGAGAATAATGAACGTCTGGAAGCTGAAGTTGGATACCTGAAGGAATTAATTGCAGAAATCAGAGATAAGAATAATATTTTGCACATAAATAATGATATACTGCTTCAAAAAATGAACTACCGTGAAGGACAAAAAACGTATGCACAAAAAACCGGTCAAAACATAAACAATCTACATATAAATAAGGTTGATGCAGAATGCTCCAACAATGTAAATAAACAGCCTTTGCCAGAATACAGGGGTCCCAATAATCTGAAAAACCAACATTTAATTCAAATTGATCTAACACCTGAACCTCATGTTAACAATCAAATACAAAAGCCAATATCAAGTTCACCTAGAATTTTGAGGACTGACTTAACGGATCCAACAAAGAATACTGTTAAGCAGATCGCGAATGATGGGTTTCGGGAAGTGAAAAGGCGCAGACCACGGAAAAACATTGGAACAAATACAAACATGGATAACTTCTCAGGTGCCCAAAGAAAAGTATAGATATACCTTTACAGGGTGAAGCGAGAAGCTACAGAAGAGAAAATTCAAAAGTACATCAAGAGCAAAGCTGAATTGGAGGAAGGTGAAGTATGGGTGAAGGAAATTCCCATAACAGGCAATGGACTCAGAAGACATGTTGTAACTGCGCCTTTGCCTAAGAAAGAAGAAATGTACAACTCCGATTTTTGGCCAATGGGAGTTGGCATTATGAGATTTGACTTTGAGAAACACAAAGAATTTGTTGACCGAAATAGACAAGGTAATGGGGATAATTTTTAATATACAAAAAAGCAGTGAGTCATAAAAATTGTCAAATTAGTGTCATACATCAAAACGTGCAATCAATAGGTAACTGTGTAAACGAGTTGGATGAATTGGTGTCCGATCATGTAGACTGTCAAATTCTATGTATAACAGAACACTGGAAAACGGAGGAGCAATTAAAAACACATAACCTCAAGGATTTCCTCTTGGTAGCAAGTTTTTGTAGACAAAATGTTAATGAACACGGCGGGACAGCAATATACTTAAGGAAAGGAATGCAAGGCGTAAAACGGGATGAGTACAAACAATTTTCAGTAATGAATCAAATTGAGTGTGCGGCCAGTGAAGTTACCATTGGGAAGAGAAAATTGCTTATAGTCTCGATCTATAGGCCTTCAGGTGCAAATGTTGAAATATTTTTTTCCAAATTTTAACAAATTTTGAATGTTTTAAACAGTAAAAGATGTGATATTGTAATCGCTGGTGACTTCAACATCAATCTAAAAGAAGAATCAATCAATACATTCAGATTCTGTGACATGATCAACTCATACAATATAGTTCACAAAACCAATGACTATAGCAGAGAAACACAAGTATCACAATCATGTGTAGATAATATTTTAACCAATATTGAAGACTGTATTTCAGCTGAAGTTTTACGTACCTCTATATCAGATCATTATGCTCAGAAATTGACATTGCCAACGTTAAAAACAACCACCTCTCACAGTTATAGGAGATTTTTTAATGGAAAAAATATGGAAAAATTTGAAAACGCTTTAAAAAATCAAAATTGGTCTCTAATATATGACATAGCAAGCAATAAAATAAATGAGCAGTGGGAAGAGTTCACTAATATTTTCATGCAAAAATTTGAAGAATGTTTTCCATTAAAAAAGATAGAGAACGCAAAAATTAAACATCCTCAGGTGCATGATCCTGAGATAGAGGAATGTAAGAATCGGCTAAATATTCTTTATACTATCAGCAGGGTAGATCGTAGGTATCTTGACTATTATAGACTTGTGAAAAAGGAGTGTAATAATAAACTGACACTGAGAAGGAAAAAAAACTATGAGCAAAGAATAACTCAGTCTGATAATAAATCCAAAGCAGTCTGGCAAATAGTAAATAGTATCAGTAGGAAAAGTAATGTTCGGAATTCCATAAAAGTAGAGGGAAATGTACAAGACATATCTGAAAACTTCTTGAAATATATAACTGATTCTATTGACAAATTGATAACTGATCAAAATTTGCCGTATGTAAGTAACATTACAAAAAATATGAGATCTATGTTTGTTAATCCAGTTAGTGAAATCGAATTCTTAACTATTGTGGAAAATATGAAAAACAAACTGAGCAGTTAAGTTTGGCATATTTCCTGATTTGCTGAAAACTGCTTGTATAATTTCTGTTTTTAAAAATAAGGGTGACTCAAAAATGACTGACAACTATAGACCAATTAGCTTATTGTGTGCTTTCTCAAAAATCTTCGAAATTGCAATGTGTAATAGACTGATTCACTTTCTCACTGCATGTAAAATGATAAGTAATTCTCAACATGGTTATTTGAAAGGAAAATCTACCCAGACAGCAATTTTTCAGTTTATACAGCATATAATAGACTCATTGGAAAATGATACTTTAGCATTGGGCTTATTCTTAGACCTATCCAAGGCATATGATTGCTTAAATCATGAGATATTGTTGAATAAGTTGGAAGATAATGGAGTTAGGGGTCCTGCTCTAATGTGGTTTGAATCCTACTTGAAGGATAGGAAACAAATTGTTAAGATCACAAAAGATGGGTGTGAGGGAAAATCGTCAGAAAATATAACCAATATAGGTATTACGCAAGGCAGTATAACAGGACCTTTGCTTTTCATAATTTATGTAAATGATTTAAACAACATCATGAAAATGAATGAAACTTGCAAGTTGATAAATTATGGTGATGACACAAATATGTTAGTCACAGCTCCTGATGTGATCAGTCTAACTACCAAAGCAACCGTAGACTTTGAAAGAGGCAAATCGTGGTTCACACAAAACAGACTGGTTCTCAATGAAAACAAAACAAATGTATTGTTTAAAACAAACTACGCTCGCACTGACGTGCCTTCTGATATTTGGTTAGGTGACAAGAACTTAACAGTTAGTAACCAGGCTAAGTTCTTAGGGGTCTATATTGACAGTTTTTTGTGCTGGGATACCCAGGTTGGGCAACTCTGTAAGAAACTGAGTCAAATCTGTTACACACTGAGGGTAATTAAAAATTATGTGAACTTCCAGTCACTGAAAATTGTGTATCACGCTAACTTTGAATCAAGAATACGATATAGTTTGATATGCTTCAGAAAAGGGCATTGATAATTATGCTAAATTTAAAGCACAACGAGTCATGTAGAGGTTACTTCAGGAAAAACAAAATACAAACAGTATCAGCAGTATACGAGGGCTGTTTGGTAACTCCGTGACTATTTGAATAAAGAAAAAAAAAATTGGCAAATAAGCGTTTTATTTTTCAACATAATCTCCTTTTAGATCAATACATTTAGTCCAGCGTTTTTCCAGTTTTTTTATTCCTTTCAAATAATAGGTTTTCTCAAGGCCCTCAAAATAGGCGTTTGTTTCGGTTATAACCTCTTCATTCGACCCAAATCTCTTACCACCCAGCCATTTCTTCAGGTTTGGGAAAAGAAAATAGTCGCAAGGGGCTAAATCTGGAGAATATGCTGGATGGGGTAGTAGTTCGTAGCCCAATTTATGAATTTTTGCCATAGTGACTACACACGTGTGCACTCGTGCATTGTCTTGATGAAGCAGCACTTTTTTTTTTCGCTAAATGTGGTCGTTTTTGCCTCAAATCAATATCGAATCTGTCTAAAAGCTCTGAATAATATTCGCCGTTGATCGTTCTACCCTTCTCTAAGTAATCTATATGAATGACACCGCGTGCATCCCAAAAAACTGTGGCCATAACCTTGTTGGCTGACAGACGCACCTTAGCCTTCTTTGGTGCACGTTCACCAGTTGACACCCACTGTTTTGATTGTTCCTTGGTCTCTGGGGTATTGTGATGGATCCATGTTTCGTCTACGGTTATATAACGGCGTAAAAACTCGCCGGGATTGCGATTGAACTTTGCCAAACACTCCTTTGAAGTGGTCACACGGTTGCGCTTGTGGTCGAGTGTGAGCAATCGCGGCACCCATCTCGCGGATAGCTTCTTCATGTCCAAATATTCATGTAAAATGTGATGTACTCGCTCAGTTGAGATGCCTACAGCCTCAGCTACCTCACGTACTTTTATTCTCCGATCGTCCAATATCATTCCATGGATTTTATCGACGATTTCTGGCGTGATGACCTCTTTTGGGCGACCTGAACGTACGGCGTCACTTGTGCTGGTACGACCACAACGGAACTCAGTAAACCACTTCTTAACCATTGAAATTGATGGTGCAGAGTTCCCATAGTATTTATCAAGTCTTTCCTTGGTTTCAGTTATGTTTTTTTTACGCAAAAAATAATGCTTAATCAACACACGAAATTCACTTTTTTCCATTTTTGTTAAAATTCACGAGGTTGTCTGCTTCTAATTGCTGTCAAACACAAACCAAATGTCGCAGCTTGCTCAAAATTTGACAGTAGTCTATTGAAAGATGGTGGTTGACAGCAGCAGTGTTGCATTTAAAGTTACTGCGCGGGAAATTTAAAAAGTCACGGACTTACCAAACAAGCCTCGTACATAACAGACAAGAATGTCTGTTATTTTTGTTCAGAAAAAAGCATTTATTCACACAATTTGAAGCGAAAGGACCATACCCAACCAGACACGTAAATCTACAGTATCCAATACATAGCTAAGTGTAACTGAAAAAGGAGCATTGTACTCTTCCATCATGTTTCAACAAATTGCCAGAACAACTCAAAATAATCAATAATCTTATTGTATATAAAAAATAAATCTATAATATGTTATTAAACCTGGAACCTTACACATTAGAAGAATATTTAGAGATGTAAGTGTTAGAGAGATTGACCCTATTTTGTTCAATGGTTGCTCTACATCCAATGTATTGTAATTATTTCTCAAAATAAAGAAGTTTTATTATTATTATTATTATTATTATTATAATTATTATTGACTTGCTGAGAGAGTCCTTATTCATGAACTACTGTAACAAGTCTCATAGTGATGAAAGAAGAATATTTTTAGTACCTACTCAAAACCAAATCGTGATATTTTCATATTCTCAGCTTGTATAAATTCACAAATATTTACAGTCATCGGACATTTCCAAACATTCATTGATAATTTGTTATCTATCTTACAAGTATTGCAATATCACCTTATCTTACTTTCAATTCGCCAATCTCAGCCTACATTTAATATTATTTTCTTGGAAACGATCAACCTGATTTCACTTCCTACGCTTTTCAGACGATGTTTCTGGAAAATGAATCCAGGAAATGTTTTTATCATTGTGAGTGTAATTCATGAAACTTTGTAATAATGAATTAGATGCTTCGAGGAATAATTTACTCTTCTTTCTGTAGAACATGCACATGCCACATGGCAGCGGAAATCAGATGATGGAATGATAAAAATATACTTGTATTGGAATTAGATTTAAGAAGTGAATAAGCAAAATAGTTTACCTGATGATGATGTAGAGAAAAATAGGAGTTTTAGAAACTTTTCCTTATATAGATCTCAGTGAAATAGATTATTCCGAAATCTTCTACTTACTGTACCAATATAGAATTGCCATATCCTCTACACTTTCCAGGATGGCGACAAATTGAAGGACAAGAAGATGTATACAGTGCGGCTTTTTATAGTATCCTCCCTGTTCACTTCTGAACGGTTCAACCTACAAATATGGGACAATTACTGTTTTGTATAATAACACCAATACCACTATTCGAAATCTATGACATTGTGATTGCTCTTCTTCTTCTCTTTACAATTACCTAATTTTTCTTAGTGTCGTTGATGATTTTTTATACATATCATACATTTCACATATCCATACAATATCAAATATAAATGCTTAACTAAATGGTACCCTTACCACGATAAATGTGAACGTTTAGATATGGAACAATGGGAGAATACGTCTTGAGTGGTATTCCGATTCTACTTTTTGAGAGGAGACACATTGCAATTACTTGACAGATGTCGCTGAGGTCGAATCAGCTTGAAAATTTTGGAAGGTATACGATCTAAAAATTATAAAAAAATTAGATTTTTGAGAACAGAAATAAATTACCTTTTCAACGATGTGACACTTGACCCCCTCGTGCTATTTAAAACTATAAAGTTGATGTAGCCCCCCGCACCCTCTGTTGAGCAATCACCATGTCCTTGATTTCAAAAATTAGTACAACCTAGGCAGGGACCATAAAGTGATTCTGCTCAGGTTGATATGGCATGCAGGAGTAGAAAGCAACAATCAAGCTGATACATTAACTTACTGAAGCCTCAGCTTACTAATATTCAGCTCCTGAAGATTGTACCTTTGTATTTCAAAAGCTGGTCGAGATAGTTTCAATCTCTTGAATTACCTTACGATAATGTCTGAGAATCAAGCAATAAGCTAGGCAGTAACAATTGTACAGAGTTAGGGGGTACGCCACTGTATACCAAAGCATATACTAACAGATATTGGCCAGAAATTGCCTTTACAGTTATCTGGCTAGAACTATGAATGTGTAATTCTCAACGTTAAAAGTTTATTTCTATGTTTAGAAAAGGAGAAATCCAGCAAACTGTGAATTTAGCAACCCTTTTGTTGAAGTTTATTGGGTGAATGTAATGAGAGTATCTCTTTGAAGGAATATTTCTAATATGTGATTGCTTTAATGAAGGGTTGGACCTCCAACTATAGACATTTTTCCTACATATATCTTCACAGTAGTGCAAAACCTGTGATTCGTTCTGCTAGAAGGAATCCTGTTCCATTGTTAGACAATTCCAAAAACTGTTTGACTTGCATGGAAGAAGAAATTATCACAAGAAAATATTATTATCAGGAGTTATTGGTTAATTCAACTGTTCTTGTATTCAAAATGTATACAAATTTACTTAAATGCTAAATGTTTTCTTTCTATAGCCTTCAGGAGAGTTTTGAAACCGATTCAATCTACTTGCTCTGGTAGCCTATTAGGAATAATTGATGACATGCATAAATCAAATTGGCTATTACCTAACCTTCATAATACTTTCATTCATTCAATTTATTTTCCTTCAAACGACAAAAGTACATTTTGTATAGGAATAGTCAGTCTAGAAGAGTATATATTACAAAGTAATAGGTCACATTTAAAATAAAAATCTATCCAGTCACCTGTACAGACCAGAATGAATAAAATTCGTCTATTGAATATAAACAATATTTCAATAGAAATGATTTCAAATTATATTTGAATTGTTTAACAGTACAAGATGTTTTAATATCATGTGGTAAATGATTATAAATGCTGGGGCCGATACAGTTGGGAGAATTTTGTGTAATTCTATACCTGGCAACAAGGGTATTAATTTCATTCTCTCTCCGAGTATTCATATTGTGCAAATCTTTGTTTGTTTTAAAATCATTTCTGTTACTGAAAATATAAACTGCCAATTCATAGATGTATAAACTAACAAGAGTTAAAATTCCATAAGTGATGAAAATAGGTCTACGCAGACATTCTAGAAGTACTAGAAATGCAACGTAAAATATATTTTTGTTTGATAAAAACATTTCTTGCCATGGTTGAGTTGCCTCAAAAGCAGATGCCATATCTCAGTCTCGATTCAACTTCTGCATAATATATGCTATAGAGTCTAATACAGTTTTTAGGTTCCTAAACATGTACTGAATAGAATTTAATTTAGAGATCAAATTTTCACAATTTGTATGCCAATTGAGATGTTCGTCTACATGCAAGCCTAAAAATTTCACTATAGTTTTGTTTGATAAGTTTGTATCATTTATATTTATTGAAAATGTATTAGTTTTATTCTGATAATTGCGGAAACGTATAATTTTAGTATTCTGTGGATTCAAAAATAGGTTGTGATCACTGAAAAAATTTGTGGCATTAATTAGGGCAACTTCACATTCGTTTTTTAAAGATTCGGTGTTCTTTGCCGATACTAGCAGCGTTATGTCATCTGCATACGCGATAAAATCAGAATGCATTATTTCAGATTCGAGATTGGTAATGTAGATCAAAAATAAAATAGGCCCTAAAACGGACCCTTGAGTCACCCCTAAAGAAACTTGTGCTATTTCGGAGAAAAATGTTGAAATACGCTCATATACTTCAAATTTGAGAGAAACACATTGACGACGATTTTTAAGGAAAGAATAGACCCATTTATTCGAGATTCCTCTCACACCACACGATTCTATGGTATTCAATACCTTCACATGATTTACACAGTCGAATGCCTTGCCTTAAAACCAGGATGAATCCAAATGACATTCGATTTCTTACTTGGGCCAGACCCTTTTCCAACCAGACTCATCAAGAGCGGTAGTACACAATGGAATAGTACTATTCTACGATAGTTGCCAGGACGTGCTTAGTAGAGGGCAACAAATGAAATAAGCAGATAAACTGGCACGAATAGGTGGTTCAACACCGCTTATTTTGTATCATCAATTTCCATGAAACTTTTTTGCTTAAAGAAACATCCTATCAATTTCTCGATTTCTTGTCATATGTGTCGAAATAACCAGTGAAGTCAATATTACACTGATAACTGCTAATAGATAGTTTTCACGGTTAGTTATCACTGATGTCACGAGGTTGACACACAGTCTTTGATATATCATTTTTAATTTATTCTTTATATGTCACTGTCCTGCCAGAAAATTTATTGTCACCGACTATTCCTCAAACATTGATTAATAAACTTGAGTACTTAAGTAACAGCCTCACGCCTTCGTCGTCGGGCTGTTATCAAATAACGTGATTTCGAAAACCGTGATAAAGTTATTTCGAGTTTTCAATGTCCTTGGGATATTATAGCTGATAGTTCCATGAAAACATATACCTTTTCTGCGGTTAACCAAATAATTTGACATAATTGGTAACGAGTTATCTCTGAAGAGTTTAATTAATCCTCTCTGTATTTAAGCTGAGTATGGGGGTGCAGGACTCTTAGCATAAACCAGATGATGATCATTACGAGCCATGCTCCTTTGAGTGAACGAACATCTGAACGAAATGTTACGGTTTCGATACGACTCACTGCAATCTCAGCGAGAGGATACCGTTAATGACGTATCTCAAAATGAGTGAATATGAGAAACTACGACGTAGAAGATATAACATATTATATTTGTATGCCAACGTCCAGAGTACTGTATGAACAGCCAATGCCGTTTTATTTTGTATCAATAACCTTCATGAAACTATTAAAATTCTGACTATTCCAACTAAATTTGCTCTCGACAACGTATGAATCATTTTAGGACCTGCTATTTTGTTTCACCGTATCAAGGGCGCACCCAAGAGGGAGAAGGGTTCAGAGGTTCAGGGGGTTAACATTTTTTTTTGTTTTACTGTTGAGAAGCACAAGGTACATCTTTTGACAAAATCCGTGTTCTTGGTATTTTCATAAAAATACAACCTAGTGCCCATATAGTTACTTGGTATCTTTATTGCCTTTAATTTCGAGGATCTAATCTTTGTCAAAGGATCTATCTATTAAACTGGCAGATAACGAAACCAACGACCTCCTGTACCATTCTGAGCAGCTCACAGGCACTGCTGATCAAAATGAGCAAGTAGCTATTTAAAAAGTGTTTTTGGAGATACTGAAGCTAAATACTTTATTTACAACCAGGAGAGAAATAACAAGGACTGCTTTCTTCATTGAACAACTGAGTTGATTTGCAGTATTCGCTGAATCTTTATGTGACCAATCAGAATCAACAGCATCATTTAGCTCCGAAAAAACTGCAACAGAATCATATACCTCTCAACCCATCTTGTAGCACAAGGCCTTGTCAATTTTGTATGGCCAGACTAAATATCTGCATCTTCTAAATATCATTTCAAAACAGACTGTCACTTTAGATTTGGAAAATTATAAGAATTTTCAATGGTACCTAAACATTTTCTAACTGCCATCACTTCGAAAGTACTTGATAGAGCAATGAAAATTATATTGCTTGTGGGTAAGCTGCTCGAATACATGTGCCGGTACTCCATTTAATTTTCCACTCATTCCATTGGCTCCATCATACCGTTGTCCGCCTAATTTTGTCATAACAATTCCAAAACCACTACTTTTAGAAATTATAGTGTCGGATATTCCTTTTCATGTTAAATTTCCGATGGGAGCCAACTGTAGAAAAAGTTCTTCTATTTTGGAAAATGTACGATCAATGCAACGAATACAAAGCGACATCTGTTCTATACAAGAAATTTCAGTTGTTTTATCAACTAGCACCGAACAAGAATAAGGGTATTGCTTATCTGAATAATATCGCTCAGGATTTTACAACTGGTAAACAATGCATTGCTTCTACTAGTGGATATAACTTGGTTCAACATCTCATAATTCTTTGTCCGATAACTCAGAAGTTCCCGAAAGTTACCCCCATTTTCTTCCGATTCTTCAGCAGTATCTCTGTGTCCCATCATTGCTCAACATGAAACAGAACAGTTTCTGGCCTCAACTTGTTTCAATTTTTCAAAATTTATTTTTTCGCTCTTTGATTTATTTGATGATCGATAGGATCTTGCATTCCGGTTTCAATTTTCAAAAAATTATCGGACTTTTCAATACTGTTTTGTTGGTATGAATGCTGCTGATGTTCGTCAAAATGCTCTTTAGCATTTTATCAATTATTACTTTTTTCTGAACAGAGTTTCCCGATATTCTGATGGTTTCCTTGTCCAACACCAGTGTGCGTAGTATTGAACATGACACAAAGTTTGCAATATCAACTTGTTCTGAGTAACATAACCATTTCCATTTATACAGCCACTTCTATTGAAATTTCAAATTCATTTTACCGGATGATGGGTAGATATAGTTTCCTTGTGGCAACCATAGTTTTTCTAATCAATTTTTATGCTATTCGACAACTCCATGCTTACGAATTTAGCTTTATCGTATGGGTCCCATAGTTGTTCTCACTTACTGTCCAAAGAAATAGCGATGTAAAAAACATGTATATTGTGTTTTGCTCTTTTGATAGTAAATTAATGGAGTGCTGCTGAATTTTGGAGGGAGACGGTGGAGGTTATAACCCCTGAACCCTTCCCCCTCCGAAATTCAGCAGCACTCCATTAATTTACTATCAAAAGAGCAAAACACAATATACATGTTTTTTAGATCGCTATTTCTTTGGACAGTAAGTAAGAACAACTATGGGACCCATACGATAAAGCTTGATTCGTAAGCATGGAGTTGTCGAATAGCATAAAAATTTATTAGAAAAACTATGGTTGCCACAAGAAAACTATATCTACCCATCATCCGGTAAAATGAATTTGAAATTTTAATAGAAGTGGCTTTATAAATGGAAATGGTTATGTTACTCAGAACAAGTTGATATTGCAAACTTTGTGTCATGTTCATGACATTTAATAGATGACCTTAGATGAATATGAGAAAAATAAATCGATTTTTTTTGAAAATTTCACACCTCACTTTTGTAGCCAATCAAAAAATTCGTTCTTGTTTAGATACCATGGCAACACTAAAAATTTCCGGAAATTTTTATCCTCCTGGGTACCCTGGGCGAAATTAATAAGTGGAAATTTTTCTGTCAAACATTTGACATGTGACAAGTTGATATTTTGCTTTAATGTACAAATGTAGGTCTAGTTTTCATATGAAAGGAGATAATTATGTATTTACTAGATATTTGGAATGTGTCTGAAAATATTTTCTCCACGATTATTGCAGAAATTGTCAATTCTGAAATCATATTTCAGAAGAAGTTCAATACACCATTTGTCACAAGTTTTTATCACAAGTCCCGTAGCTAAGCGGCAGTGTTGCGGCCTATAAGTCGCTACGTCGATGGTTCAATCCACGATAAGAACATGGCTTTTCTTTTGTTCTAAATTTATTGATGAAAATTTTGTTAAGTATTTTACATATCAATATTTCAGTGGTTATAAATAGTTCAGGTGAAACCATCGTCAGTTATTTCTTATGAATTGTTGGATGATTTTCATTTCTCGGTGTGAAATTTTCTTACCGAATCCCTCTCGTGCTTGAATTAATTGCCGTAAATTTATCTCGTACATGAATTTTCAAAGAAAATTACCCACGTCGCTTCGCGACTCGGGTAATTTTCAAAAAATTCATGTTCTCGAAAAATTTCCGGCAATAATTCAAGCACTTGGGAGATTACAAATGAAAATTGCTATTATCTCAGAATTCTGGCTATTTAGGTATTGGAACATAATATATCAATTCGAAGGGAATTTATTCATCTTTCAGGATATTTCATAATATACAGAATGTTCCATTTAAAAAAACGCACTTTCAACTGTTTTCGTATCTAGCAGTAAGATCATGAATTTTGAACGACCCTGTATAACGCAGAACAAATTTCTCTATATAGAATCAATGTACATGATCTGGATGAACTAAACACAAAATTGCAACTTCCTAAGAATCCAAATACCGCAGAAATAAACATTCAATTCGAGCTTTGTTTTGGATAAAAAATATGGAAAATAACGAATATCTCAAAAACCGTTAGAGATAGGTATAGGAGAGTATGAGGCAGAAATAATCAGAAAGGAATGACAAGTTCAAAAATGCGGTAATATACAGAGTGACCCATTTGAAATAACAAAGATGCTGCTACTTTCTGTTATAAGCGGCAACGCTGCATTGCTGAAAATATTTTAGATCGATAGAACAAGAGCAACTACTTGAGAAACCAAATTTTCAGAATGATCCTATGTCCCGTTCTCCGTAAACGTCTAAGGTACCATCGACCGTGACCCACCCTGTATACATCGTACTGACGATGATCGACAGTCTGGAAGAAATGTGTACGATTGTTTCTCCAAGTGGGGGTAAATCCAGTCATTTTAATTTTTAAATGCATATATTACAACAGAAAAAAAGTGGTATATATAATATCTTTCTGAAATGTATTTTGGACATTAGAACTCAAAATTAAAGAATTGACCACCCTTCCCCAAAAAAAATCATGAGTGCGCCCTTGCACCACATAATCCCAAGTTATTGAAGAAAAAAACCATGGCCAGTTTCCCCAATACTGAAGTTAGTAAATATATGCTCTGTTCACTTTGCGGTATTCTCAGAATTTACAGAATATTTCTGCAATGTGTTAATTTATTATATGGCGATATGAAATGTTGGAAACGAGTTTTTTATTGAGCGTCGCGTACCGACCCTTCTCACTCGAGCTAAATACTTAACTTTACGTGATCCTTTGGTTGAGCAAATAGCCTGTTAATTGAAACACCCAAACTGAAATTTGTTACTGGATTTAGCGTCCGGAGGGACGGACAAACAACAAAAGGGTTGGATTCAACTTAGGATGTATGTACAAAAATTACAAAGCATGTTATCAATGGCTTGTGAAAATCAGAAAGTTATTTAGGTAGCAGAAAAACAATGCATGGACCAAGAGGCTGAACTAGTGTTTATGATAAAACTATAATTTAGACTTCCACGGATTACTGTTTAACTTAACCCTGAACTGGTATGGTGATATCCAGGCCACACAAATGGTATTCTTGGCTCAATTTTGACCCAACCCTAATTTAAGAGGGGAGGTTAAACTTTTTTTGACCAATTGTATTGAAATTTATTTCAAAGGAAACAAACCTACAAATGAAATAAACTCAAAATTCATTCAAATTTCCATACATAAACACGAAAATAAAAAATATACATGAAAAAAAAAACATCGTTCAACGTTTTTAGTCAAATGATTTTTTTTTTGTCATAAACACAATGAATATATGTGGGATTAGAAAAAAACATGACATCAACAAACTAGGACAATGAAAAAAACATTACAAAATGCCAAAAAACAATTCTAACGAGGGCTTTTCAGGAACCAATAAGGAGACTATAAAACTAATTATGTAAATCTTTACATTCATAACAAAAATTTTGTTGATACAAATGATGCTTACAAAACGTTTCTTTGCATGTTGTACAATATGTGGAATATTTTTTGTCAATTGTAGATGGACAATCTTTACATCGTCGTCTTTTCAGTGGCGGCTCTTCTCGTTCAGTGGTGGCAGTGTCACTTACGAAACTCTGAATAATGCTATCACTAAAATTACTGTCACTCTTTTGAAACTCGGTTTCCAGTGGTGCTTCGTTGTCACTGGAGTCAGATAGATTGTTTATTATGTCTTCCAACTCGGCGTTAGTTAGATGACGTGTCATTTTGAACACGAGACACTATTTCGAACGGGGCACACAACTAGTATCGTTAGGTCAAATTTGACCCAAACGGTGCGTACCGGTCAGAGAGCAAAGGGCACCTGACGCGTGAACACTACACTCGCAAGTACGTCAAACCCTCGAGGAATACCTGCAGTCTCGAAAATGTATTGCGTTTCGTTACCTAAATATATGCGCCAAAAACACTAGAGGTCAAAAGTGACCCAACAATACCAGTTCAGGGTTAAGTACACTATGTGGTAATATCCTTAAATACTATCCAACCAACCTTAGTTCTGATTCTTGTAGATTATTTTTAGTTTCATCCCATGCTGTTTGTAACCTGTTCTCAAACTCTATTGGATAATCGTCAAAATCATGAATTACTCTTGCTATATTTGATGAGAACCAATTATGGTTCTTGAACCCACGACAAGAAATGAGATTTCCAATATTATATTCTCCCTCGAATACAATTGTTCACCAGATCCAGATGAAATTTTAACAAAACTTATTGAAAAAAATTCAAAACTGTTCAGCTGTTCATATCATAAACCATTATTGTGAGAGCGGTGAATGGAAAAACTTATCAGAAATTATCGACGAATATCTGTGATAGACAATTTTGCTAACATCTTGGAACAAAAATAATGTTATTACTAAAAAAAGGAAATCTTGAGTAATTCTAACAAAGAAAAAGCAGATTTTGATTTTGGATAGATCAGAAAAATGTCTTGCAATTTCTCTTGATCTTGCCAATGCTTGTGATACCATATATCTCACGAATTACTTTTGGAAGAGCTTTACAATTATGGCATTAGAGGGCCTTCGCAGAATTTCTTACAAATCTAACTGTATAAGAAATCTTGTATAAAGCTGGGAGAATATTATAGCAGTTCATTAGAAATAACAATTCGTGTGCCAAAAAGAACAGTATTAGGCCCAATATTGTTTTTTGTTTACTTCAATAGTATTGGATTTTTGGGAAACTGTAAAGGCCAATTATCCGATGATACCACCCTGATTTTTTCTGCAAAAACTTGCGACGAGGTCAATAATGATGTAAATGATGGACTAGTACAAGTTGAGAAATCGCTAGACTAAAACTTACTGGATATAAATATTAGAAAAACTAAGCATATCTAATTTTTTCTAATATCAAGTTATCAACTGATAGTTGAAAATACTATTTTTGTACTCGAAAATAATTGACATAGTCGATCAACATGCAATTGTATGAAAACAGAAGAATGTATAATATCATCAAGTATTTTGGTGTCATGTCAACTTAAGGTGGAAAAAGGATGTTCTTTCACTAACTAGCAGACTCAGGCAGCTGACAAGAGAAATGTATGTTTTGAGAGATATTCTCAATAATAAAACACTGGGGATAATTTACTATTTCTTAGTTGAATCCATATTGGTTTATTGTTTAAAGGTATGGGGCGGTCTATTCCGCAATATTTTAACGCAACTTCAATTAATGCAGAATAAAATTCATGCCTTTATTAACTTCTGAACTTTCAAACTTCTTCTAACATTCTAACTTTCCTCTGTTTTCAACGATATCATGTTCGAAACTATGATTATTTGTGAGCAGATAGGCAGTTGAAGTTGAATTCGTTGTGCTTTTAATCATTTTCAGTTATGCGTTTTTTCAAAGCTGTACCAGTTTTTCCGATATAAAACATTCGGAAAATACCTCAAGTTAATTCTTAAACTTAACTCTAGTTTATCAATTTGACCTTCATTGTTCTTTGTGTTATCTGACTTAAAAGTAATATTTGGAGCTTGCTCTTTGAAAAAAAAACCTAAAACTAGTATTCCTCTGGAAGTTTGATTGAAATTCTTCCTCCACAATTCTTCTGAAAACATTGAAAAAATATTCGACCGCTTGATGTGGAATGAATAAAGAACTTCGGATAAGGATGCAGTCATGTCACTATGAAACTTTTGGCTTTGCATCTACTGACACGTTTTTCGGAATTTTTTCTTAATGTCAGTGTTCCTGGCAGCCTCAGGAACCTCGTAATATGATTGAAATTGTTCATAACGACGGAAAAATTGAGATTTTCCATTATATACAAAACACAAGGGACTTTAATATTGTTTAGAGACTTTTCTCTAGAAATGGCGCCATTTTGAAGGTTGTGTGGTGGCATGACTGCATCCTTATCCGAATTCCTCTATTGCCCATTCGCTAGATATCTTATTTTAGGTGCTCCACGGTTCTTGATTGATTGCGTTGGGATATATTCGTTGTGAAAAGCACTGGCAAGGAGAAGAGTGAAGGAACTGATGATGTTAATTATATACTGAACCACAATCAACAATTTATGAATCCACGCTCATATTAGTTCCACGTTATATCAATTTGTCACAATAAAACAAATTTGTCAAATACTTCCCGTTTATCAAATCATCACTGAATTCAACGTCCCAGCTTCATTAACGTTCAACTTGTTACTGCATATTGAAACCTTTGCACCTGTTCCGGATGTAGCTGAGACGAAATACGACCTAATTATGAAGATTGTGAAGGAAAGTCGCTGAAAAGCGAAGTAGCGATTACTTAGGCGCGCTCTCGATTTTGTTTGGAGCGACAGCAGTACAATATCCGCCTCATTTTGAATCGTTGATCATCTCAGGAATTATGAATTGTCACCAATTTGTAGGGGGGTTTAGAGATTTTACGTAAGATGATGGGAAAAAATATTTCAGCTGGCTCATGTGTAATTCAAACTTCTGCGACATTATGAGACAAGCAACGATTGTCACTGGCACTAGTGTTTATCTCTTTACTTGTCACTCGTTACAACTTCCCAGTTGCAATTAGAACGTACATTCTACCGAGTAATCTTTGAAACATATTTTGTAGTTAAATTATATAGTTACGAATATTGCTCCATAACAAAAACTTCTTATAGTTGTCAAATGGAAAACTACGACAAACCAGTATTTCTCTTGTTCAAATAGTTCAGTGTTTCTCAAAAATCAACCAAGTGGAAGCAAAATATTTTTGAGCAGTTCGTTTTCATCTGTTGAGAAGCTGAGAGGCCGTGAGAGTTATGATACCCTGAAGATTTTCACTCCGACATTACTGGAACACGAAGAGCTATGGAAATGCGTCACCGGTCCGAAAAAAGACGATAAAAAAATATGCAAGCAAAATCTATGATCATTTTACTCATTGAACCAATCAATTTTGTTAATGTACATTGAGACAAAATTGAGAGAAAGGTGTTGGATGATTTGGAAAAAGCTTTTCAAGTCTTCTGCATCACCAGAACTCCAATCACCACCAAGCTGAAAGGAAGTGATTCAGTGGAGAGTTTTGTGAACAAAATTGTGTCCACCGACCACAAGTTGTCAGAAATAGAAACGCATGTTAGCGAATGATGAATTAGTACTCTACTATTTGCTTGTTCACCGGAAATATATAAACTTATGTCGATGGGTTTGGATACCTATGCCAGCAGCTGCCCTTGAAACTGAGTTACTGCAAGATGTCAGCAGGAGAAAGAACCTTTCGATTCATCAGTCCTGATCAGCAGAAAAAAGCACCATGAAAAGGAGGACTCTCAGAGTGAAGGGGTGCGATGTTATTCTCTTGAAATTTGGTCACCTGGTATTGAAATGCTTGAATAAGAAAGAAATACAAGAAAATATTCTAAATGCTTCCCCCATTCCTTATTGTACGAAAAACAAGAAACGAAGTATGTTTTTTTCGACTTAGGAGCATCTGCCAATGTAACTGCGAGGTAAGTCTAGCTTGGATGTATATTGTAAACACTTGCTTCAAGAATAAAAATTAATGACAGTACTTGCCTACCCGAGTATTGGCAATGCCATATCGGCCATTTTTTCCAATAGAACTATTTCTGATTTTTTTTTCTCATTATTTTGGTGCATCGGTTACTAAGATCATTAGCATCACAGTATATCGACTCAGATACTGATAGATATTAAATTTTGTTAAGGAGGTCTATTGCTTTCAAGAAGTTAATCAGATTTTTAATCGCTGAAGAGTTTCTAAAGTTTTCTGATAGGTGTTCTGGTACATCATAAAGCTGGCGCATATTCTGGTGTTTTGGGCATGATATGCCGTATGGTTATTCGCTTGTCGCACTGGTCATAATTCGGAGTGTCTGTGTCCTCTAGAAGAAATGTATCCGTCAGTTTTGTCTGTCCAAACCTCAGCCGATGTATCCTGACCCTGTCAGCTCTGGGCATAATTCCTGGGGGTCGCCACGATTACACAAACGGTTTCAGAGATTTCAAGTTGTTATCAACCAGGTTCCATGTTCTTGCCAGATCATCAGCAGCTCCGACTTGTATTTTATTTTGATATCATCCGCCCTCATAATTCTTGCTTCAGTAAGGTCAATACCTGCAGCGTTACGTGCTGCTGAGTCAGCCATTTCATTGCCTACTATTCCCATATGGCTGGGTGCCCATATAAATGTTATTGCCTTCTCATTATGATTATGAAGATGATTTATTAGGGATATAATCATTTTTACCAGCGGGTCTTCAGAGAATGGAATGGAAATTATCTGGAGAGCACTAAGGGAATAACAGACGATAATGCTTCCACATGAGTGTTTTCTATAATATTATATAGTTGTAGGGCTTGCCAAATAGCATAGAGCTCAGCTGTATATATCTATGTTGTTTTTGTTAAATATGTCCTTTATCTATCTAATCTATGAGAAAATTCAGTATCAGTAAGTAAAATAGTGAAAAATAACTTATTTTCGATGATTTGAATAGAAATAATTGAGAGTTCTTGATATATATTCCAAAACATAAACGAAGCAAATTAGAACCGAATATGTTGAATATACTGGGTGTCCCAGAAGTCGCGCACCCCATTGTAGGGATCAAAAGAGAACAATATTCTGAGACGAAAAGTCCTCAGTCATTTTTCAATCAGATGCATAGATAATTAATTATTAATTAATGAAAGTGATTAATCAGGAGCACGAGACAGAAGAATAAAAAGTAAGTGGATAAGGAGTAAGAGATGCGAGAGTGAGACGCCAGAGCTGCTGTCGGCTTCTCACGCAGTAGACCGAGAGTGGGGATGGACCAACCGTGGACGGCGGACGTACTTGATGAACAGCATTGCGATTACACTCGCCATAGAGAATAATTAACTCGGTAAAATCAGAAGTATAAACCATGATAACGTAGTTCGTTGACAGAAAAGTCAGAAACGACTGACAACGGAAAACAGGTAGCCAAGAGACGGAACAAAACAAATGAAATCGGAAAACAAATCGAATTCGCTGTCCACCGTTAGTCCGCCCCCACTCTCGGTCTACTGCGTTAGACGGCAGCAGCTCTGGTGTCTCACTCTTGCGTCCCTTACTACTTTTCCACTCACCTTTTATTGGTCACTTTCATTAATTAATAATTAATTATCTATGCATTGAAAATGGCTAAGGACTTTTCGTCTCAAAATATTTTTCTCTTTCGATCCCTACAATGTGATGCGCGACTTCTGAGACACCTAATATATTGGGATGCTCCGAAAATTCGAAAGAATATCGCTTATATGATCCAAAAACTGAAAAAAATATAATTAGCAAAGACGTCAAATTTTTTGAAATTTGTCAAGCGAAACAAATCGAACAGCCAGACTCCATCTCCATCACTTAGATTTGTGCCAACTTCCGGTTTAAATGAAAACTCTACACCAATGACGATATTTTCTATTTATTGTGTACGTTAACTTATGAGATGAAACAATTTTTCACATTTTTTTATTCAATGTGTAAGACAAACACTAACACTCATTCACAACTTGTATATTGATATCCAAATAATAATATTTTAATTATCAATAGATATGTATAACCAAATATTCAGACGACCAACGCCTACGAATAAGTGCGTGATGGTCAAGGGCCTCTAGGTGAATCCCCTCGTCAATCTCGCTATCGGCACGTTCCATATCGCCTCAGTCAGCGATGATCGCATTTGTTTATCTTCTCACGAACATGAAGAGTCATTCATTCCGGCTAGAGGGTGGCTCAGTCTAACAAATGGAAACATCGAATATTTGTAAAGAATATTTACGCAATTACCATTTCCAGCAGAAAGAACACTAGAATGGTCTGGCGGTATGATAAACAAGTCACATGATTAATGACAGCCAGTCTTTGCTTGTCTGAAATACACAGACTACCAGTGTAATGTTGTAAGTTTTCTTCTCAGTATCCTTCGAAACATATAGCTGACGCTAAAAATTAGTAACTCTGAAGAGTCACGGTGAATAATAATATCAACTTTTGCCATTGAGTACAGTCAGGTGAGTTGCAGTATTATTATAATCATAAATATTAGTTTCCAAACTGATCAATCTTGATATACGGAACAGGCCAAGTAAAGTTCTGAAATGCAATCAAAAGTTTTGATAGGATATAATAATGATTAATCAATCGCCAATAATATTGCATTTCATCAGAGAGATTTTATGTTTTCAGAACATGAAAAACCAATTTGATACTCACAGCTTCATCAGTTCATCGATAAAATGCCAATATGAATGAATTCAAACTCTTCGAAACTATAACAGAATAGGATAAAGGAATACATTTCCCATATCTCTTAGGATTCTATTAGAAACTGTAAAGAATATTCAATTATCAGGAAATAAAACCCAATAGCATCATTAACTTGCTACCTCAGTTCGCCACGCTGGAAATAACATCTGCTCATGTTGCCGGAAAGCGGCGTCGACACAATATGACCTGATTATAATAGTCTGGTCAACAAGTGCCTTTTGGGTCAAACTTTTTTCTCTGCCTCTGAAAAATATGAACGAGGCGTCAGTCGATTGGAAATAGCGTGTAGAAGATTTTTGAAGAAATTCAAGAGCCGCGTGCAAAAATTATGAAAGGTAATAACAATTGAATGAAAAAACAAAAAGTGGTTTGGTATTTTGCAAACATCTAAAAAACTATTCGACAATTTTTGAATTTGAAAAAATATTCAATAAGAGGAGGAAATTTCCCAAAAAAAAATCTTGTGTCACAGAACTGTAGGACCAATATTTATAATTTTTCCATAGTAAAAAAATTTAAATCGATATTTTTCTATCAATTATGCATCAGTTGATTTACAATTTTTTCGACTTGAACATAAACATTGCAAGTGCGTTAGTTGTTAAATAACGTCTCTGAGATTTTTTTCCTTTTTTGTTGCTTTGTTTAAAGGTCTAAGAAGAGATTCTCGTTAGAAAATTTGAAAAAAAATTTTTTCATCTTGTAATCAACTATTTACTTAGGTTAGAAAATTGGTTAGAATAGAACATAATAACGTTAATTAAAATTCATTTAAAAATACACCTCAAATATCATAAACAGACATAACAATATTCAAAATCGAAACAGGAACATAAGTTATTGTAGAAATTAGGGTCAGGACACAAGATTGAGAAGTGGGGGCGCTCTCAGATATTCGTCGACAGAGTAAAAACAGTGGAACAGTAAGTGTCGTTTTAGTTTCAATTTGAAACAATTGTAATTGAGCATCTTGAACTCTTGAGACAAAAAATTGTAAAGTATTACATTCAGAAAATGTATCTGAGATTTGTTGAGCCTATATCGGAAAGCTCTAATGACGTTCGCTGCACGAGTTTGATAATCGTGAAAATCAAAATTGGAACAAAATTTATTTTTATTTCTGTGAATTTCTAGAAAATAAATAAGGAAGGAACAGGCATAATAACGAGATCTTTGAAGAATTGTTGACAATGGATCCTGTAACCAGCCCAGCAATGATTTTTATTGCTCATTTCTGCATTTCAAAGACTTTACATGAGTGAACAGAGTTTCCCCATAACAGTATGCCGTAATTAACATGTTTGAGGAAGAAAAAGAAATAACACGACTGTACAGTGTTGTCGCAGAGTTGATTTTTCAAATTGCGCAAAAGAAATATTGAACTTGATAATTTATGACATAACTGTTCTATATGTGATGACCGTGATAGTCTATCATCGATAAGTAGTACTTCGAGAAGCAATGCCTTAATTGAAAATCAGTTTTTGCCTTTTATTGTTGTTTAATTTGAGGTTATTTGCATTATACCAGTTCTATGCCCTATTCAAAGAATCAGCCATGGTGTTTAAAAGACTATCTGTATGAGTGAAAGAGTGTATTAATGTCATATCATAGGCGTAAGCAATGCATTTATTAGGGTACATGAAGTGAAAGAGATCGTTCACATAGATAATGAATTTATCCGTTTTATTAGGATCAGAAGCCACTTGAAAATTTAAATTTAAAATTGTTATAAACAAATGAGTTGTTCATGAGGTAATTTAATTTTTTTTTTGAAAACATTGTTTTATGCAAATTATGATTTTGAGAAAAAAATTGTTTTTTTATTTTTTTTTAAAGCTTGAAAGCGGATTTGTTAGTTAACAATTTTTTTCTACCACATGTAATTATAATTATCAAAGAACAATTTGTTATATACAATCGAATATTTTCTATATATGATTTAGATGTATCTACACAATGAAACAAAAACACTCCTCTGTTATTGAGAAAAATAATTTATTTATATTGTTCCGTAATAATAATTACAAACGAACAGTCGTTACCGACCGATGATGAACCCTTTACTCCCATAAACACCTAACTATGTAGGCTTATTATGGCAAGAACCTGTCAGAAAACAACTACTCCCCTGGCTAAGACCACGACGGGTATTGAATTAAATCTAACAGCTACTTGTGCAACGTTCCTCAAAACATCAGAGGACGCTATTGCAAGTGCCCTCTATGACCAACCAGCAGAATTATGTTTTGATTTGGACGGGGTGACCACCTGCAGACTAGTTTCGAGGTTGTTGCCTCTCATCAGTGCAAGGGCAGGTCAACACAGACAGCACTGAAGCCATCTGTTCCCCGTCCAAACCAATACACACTTCGCTGATTAGTCAATTCTGGTTCACGAGATGAAAGCAGTTTCTAGGCCGCTCCACCTAGCGAGCAGAGGAAGACACTCCGAATCTCCGGGTTGAGAGATTTAATCGAAGAAGACAGAAATCTTTGGGAGATCGTTTGCTAACGAACAGTCGTTACCGACCGATGATGAACCCTTTACTCCCATAAACACCTAACTATGTAGGCTTATTATGGCAAGAACCTGTCAGAAAACAACTACTCCCCTGGCTAAGACCACGACGGGTATTGAATTAAATCTAACAGCTACTTGTGCAACGTTCCTCAAAACATCAGAGGACGCAATCAAAACATAATTCTGCTGGTTGGTCATAGAGGGCACTTGCAATTGCGTCCTCTGATGTTTTGAGGAACGTTGCACAAGTAGCTGTTAGATTTAATTCAATACCCGTCGTGGTCTTAGCCAGGGGAGTAGTTGTTTTCTGACAGGTTCTTGCCATAATAAGCCTACATAGTTAGGTGTTTATGGGAGTAAAGGGTTCATCATCGGTCGGTAACGACTGTTCGTTAGCAAACGATCCCCAAAGATTTCTGTCTTCTTTTATAATAATTACAGTTGGTAAAAAATAATTGTTGATTAGCAAATCTATTTTTAGTCAATAAATATTTTTTTTATAAAATCAGAATTTGCATCAAAGATTATGTTTCCAAAAAACGATGTTGTGAACAATAGGAAATAAAAAATTTTAAGATTCATTTTCATGTGGTTTCTGATTATAAAAAAAAACGGATGAAAAAAAAATTCAATGATAAATCAAGCTCTTCAATGTTCAACTTAAGTAAATTATTGATAACAAAGTGGCAAATATTGTTTGAACGAAAATATTCCCTGAGACCTTTTGAAAAATAGCTTCAAAAAAAGAAAAAAATCTTAGATTTGTTATTCAATAATCATCTCATTCGTAATGTTCCGGTTCAAATCGGGAAAATTTGTTAATTTATTAATGTATAATTGATAGAAAAATCGCGATAAAAAATGTTTTACTACGGATTATTGTTCATTCAGCTATCCAATAGATTCCTGAATTTTTGCAATTCCTTATTTATTCAGTAAAGGTCCAAAGTGTGCGATGGTACATATATCTCAGGGTATTTGGATGGTGGGCAAGGCTGGCATTAACAATCAAAAATTCGTCTTTGGTGTTCATTTCTAAGTTTATTTCTGAGTAGGAAAATTCTCTCAAGTTACACACTGAAACAAATACCAGAGATTAAAACTATCGTGAATAATAATAATAGTAATGTTAATTTTACAAAATTTAAAAAATTTCAAAAATTTTACAAATATTACTAACACATAAAAAAAGATGAAAATAAAACATGAGAAATCACAGAAGTTTGCAAGCTTGTGCGTGATATGCTCATACATTTTATTCCTAAAATGACACCAGTCAGTATATAGTAGAAATAGACTATAAATGTGGTGTACTGAATTATAACGTATACATATAAAAACTTAGAAAGTGTCTGCTATTTGAAAGGGAAAAAGAAGTAAATAGAAAAGAATATAGAAGTTTGAAGAGACATGAGAGTAGTTGCATGTAAATATCATACTCAATTTACTTTTGGGTAATATAAAAAAATAGAGAAATATCCCATTTTAGATCCTAATTACTTACTAACTATTTAAAATTGTAAATGAATGGAGTAGTTCCCATTATACTGGAAGGTTGTGTATGGGTATGGATTAATTGCCTGTTTATTATCAGTCATTTCAATAAGTTAATAACTATCATCATGATGAGACATTGTGATACATACAATTGCATAAGACATTTCGCACATGTTAAAGGAATAAAATAACGTACTATATTTGATGAACAATGACAATTAATTCAGTTCATTCCGGGTCGATGAATGAATACACATATGAAAGTGTTATATTTTCAGTTCGAAAAATAAATGTGTTAAATACATTGTAACTTGGAGACTTTGAGATTGATAGGATGCAAGTAATAATGTCAAAAAATATGCAAATGTATTTTTTGATAATGAATCAGCCATAGAGGTTCCACTTTATAGCATGCAAATTTCGAGAATAATTTGAGTTTTTCGTTTGATGCTGATAAAAATGTAAAATTCCCCTTTTCACTGATAAGGTTGTTGAATACAAAAACCATAGTAAAAACCCAAAACGAAATTTGAATTTTAAATATAGGAAACGGCCTGGTGGCATCATCTTACATAAATGACCATACCCCATTGAGTGATAAGGAAAGATTTCTGTACTGAGAATTAGAACTTGCAGTTACAGAGGGCAGATGGGAAATTGATAAATTATGATTCCAAGGCGAGAATAGTAACAGATATGTTATTAATAATTATAATTACAGTTAGTAAAATCATCAGGTTTGATTCACACAAACTATAACGAGTATTATTCGGGTTACAAATATGTTTCGCTTTAAGTGGGAGAGGCTAAGGCAAGCCGGAGTCCTCGTTTTCGGTCGTATTTTCAACTCTTTGGGAAAATTATAAATATTCGTCCTACAAATCCGGGAGGTATATTTTTTTGGAAAATTTTCTCCTCTTATTGAATCTTTCTTCGAATTTGAAAAATGTCAAATAGTTTTCGTTATATTTGCAAAAATCCAAACCCCAGTTGGTTTTTTCAGTTAATTTTTAATAAATTTTGCAACTTTCGCAAGCGGCTCTTGAATTTTTCCAAAAATCATCTACACGCTATTCCTAATAGAATAGAATAGAATTTGTTTTATTTCCCTAAGAAGTTATGCTGCATGGAAAAAGTCAAAAAAGGCAAAAATAATGGGAAACATACCTACAGAGTAAAATACAAGCAGTTTGTTTCAAGACTGCAGTCAAATAAAAGATTTACACAAATGAAAAGTATCAACTGAGATACTGAATAAAGTAAAAAAATGCTTTCTCTCAGAAATGATCTAAACACTCTTCAATAGTATAAAAGCTATGCTGAACAAGGAACTCTTTCAACTACTTTTCGAATACATATGAAGTTATAGATTTTTTGTGCCTTGAAGTTTGGGGCATTTTGAGTTATTCGAAGTTTGGTGAATGGTACTATAAAATATTTTTTTACGACAGTGCGTAAACTGAACTTTTACGCACTGCTGTCAGTGCGTAAAGTAATACTTTTTCGCACAAGTGCGTAAAAAAATCACTTGTGCGTAAAATCATCAACTGTGTGTAAAGTAATTCTTTACACACTGTTCATACATTGATGCATTTTTGAAAAATACAGTATTTTGCGTCAAATGTAACTCGGAAGTCTTTATTTGATAAAACGACCACAATTCATATCAATTAACATTCGAACTGATGATATAATTGCTACAATTTGGCAATATAATAACTGTCGAAGAAAATACTTCGTATGAAACACGTTCTACTACCGTGCGTAAAGTACGTACTTTACGCACGCTTTGGAGTGCGTAAAGTTTTACGTTTTTTCACTAGTGCGTAAAGTAAAACTCTTTACGCACTAGTGCGTAAAGTAAAATATGTCAAAAAATGTGTGTAGCAACCAAATAAAATGTTTTAATTACGATTGAATATAATTTTTGCTTATGTTTAGTATGCAACAAATTATATCATGTTTTCTATTTTGATCATAATTTTCTGCGAAGATGTCAATTTTGCTCAAAAAGTAAGTAGGCTGTGTGGTTACGAGAATTGGAAGAACTGACAATCAATATCTGAAATTGTGTTGGTATCACAGAACACAGCAAAAGTATTTGTTATAGATTGATTTATGGAGTTTATTTAGTACATTATCTAAAATCTGATCTAATCACACAAGGTAACAAGTTTTGACAATAATGTTTGTATACCTGATAATTCTTCATTAAAATTTTATTGCAGTTTATCTGTTTGTACCTATCTGATAACCGATATGGATTCAAATTAACCCTTAACTACTGTGGTGCGGTCACCGTGACCGCTGCCTCCCTAGTTGTATAGCCTTGGGCGTCTCTGTACCTTCAAATTAGAGCATTTTAAGAAGGCGGGTAGTCGCGTGTTACGCGCTTTTGTTTTTGAATTACATCGAGTTGAAATTTTTTTGCGGTCATAGTGACCTTAGCACAGTATTAATGTAACTTATTCTTGCCGTGTTTGTTACTGAAAAACGTCTGGAAGTACCCATGGAGAAACTTGAAGAAAGAAAAATTTGCAACGCTTGTCCTTCATGACTGAAGAGAAAAATTTTCACTTGTGTTACACGTGTACCAAGCCTACTTGAGGTGAATGTTCAACATATATCTGTATAAACTGCAAGTCTAATTTGTAAATTTTTATGTCGTGTGATTTTTGTGAAAATAATTTTATTTTATCAATGTTATTCATTTTTTGTGAGTTTATACCTCTGTCCAACGAAAAATATTGCTAGTTTCATTTCAGAATTACTATTTTTTGTTAAATGCTTATTAATAAATGAAATATCTAATTTTCTTAAAAAAGAAGCAGTTGACCAAGAAAATAAAATTTTGTGAAAAAGATGCCCGATTTTTAATTGTATATATTTTATTTTCACCAAAAAATGTTCAATTCATATTATTACAATAAAATAATATGAAAAAACTTAATTAAATAATTTTTTATGGTATATACAGGGTGGGTCACGGTCGATGGTACCTTAGACGTTTACGGAGAACGGGACATAGGATCATTCTGAAAATTTGGGTTCTCAAGTAGTTACTCTTGGTCTATCGATCTAAAATATTTTCAGCAATGCAGCGTTGCCGCTTATACCAGAAAGTAGCAGCATCTTTGTTATTTCAAATGGGTCACCCTGTATATTACCGCATTTTTGAACTTGTCATTCCTTTTTGATCATTTCTGCCTCATGCTTCCCTATACCTATCTCTAACGGTTTTTAAGATATTGGTTATTTTCCATATTTTTTATCCAAAACATATCTCGAATTGAATGTTTATTTCTGCGGTATTTGGATTCTTAGAAAGTTGCAATTTTGTGTTTAGTTCATCAAGATCATGAACATTGATTCTGTATAGAGAAGTTTGTTCTGCCTTATACAGGGTCGTTCCAAATTCATGATCTCACTGCTAGATACAAAAAGGGTTGAAAGTGCGTTTTTTTGAATGGAACATCCTGTATATTATAAAATATCCTGAAAGATGACTAAATTCCCTTCGAATTGATATATCATGTTCCTATTCCTAAATAGCCAGAATTCCGAGATAATAGCAATTTTCACTTGTAATCTCCCAAGTGCTTGAATTATTGCCGGAAATTTTTCAAGTACATGAATTCATGTACGAGATAAATTTACGGCAATTAATTCAAGCACGAGGGGGATTCGGTAAGAAAATTTCACACCGAGAAATGAAAATCATCCAACAATTCATAAGAAACTAACGATGGTTTCACCTGAACTATTTATAACCACTGAAATATTGATATGTAAAATACTTAATAAAATTTTCATCAATAAATACTTTTAAATTTGGAACAAAAAAAAATAAAAAGTTATGTTCTCATCGTGGATTGAACCATCGACCTAGCGACTCATAGGCTGCAACACTACCGCTGAGCCATCGTCCATAGATATACTTATAGACGATAGCTGAGCTACGGGACTTGTGATAAAAACTTGTGACAAATGGTGTATTCAACTTCTGAAATATGATTTCAGAATTGACAATTTCTGCAATTATCGTGGAGAAAATATTTTCAGACACATTCCAAATATCTAGTAAATACATAATTATCTCCTTTCATATGAAAACTAGACCTCCATTTGTACATTAAAGCAAAATATCAACTTGTCACATGTCAAATGTTTGACAGAAAAATTTCCACTTATTAATTTCGCCCAGGGTACCCAGGAGGATAAACATTTCTGGAAATTTTTAGGGTTGCCATGGTATCTAAACAAGAACGAATTTTTTGATTGGCCACAAAAGTGAGGTGTGAAATTTTCAATTTTCTCATATTCATATCATATTTTCAATTTTCTCATATTCATCTAAGGTGGCTATTGAATGTCATGATGGTACATGACATTATGAAAATTTGACAATTAGTGCACTATTAATAATACCGTTGTGTGTTTCTTAACGAAAGTGACCCAAAAATAATTGAAATGGAGGGAAATACCTAACTATTCAAACGAGGTTCTGATGAAATTGTTTATTCTTCATCGAAAATGTGAGGGAATTATAGCAAGAACTGGCAGAAAATTCTTCGCGACTCGGGTAATTTTCAAAAAATTCATGTACTCGAAAAATTTCCGGCAAGAATTCAAGCACTTGGGAGATTACAAGTGAAAATTGCTATTATTTCGGAATTCTGGCTATTTAGGTATAGGAACATGATATATCAATTCAAAGGGAATTTAGTCATCTTTCAGGATATCTCATAATATATAGGATGTTCCACTTAAAAAAACGCACTTTCTACCCTTTTCGTATCAAGCAGTAAGATCATGAATTTTGAACGACCCTGTATAACGCAGAACAAACTTTTCTATACAGAATCAATGTACATGATCTTGATGAACTAAACACAAAATTGCAACTTCCTAAGAATCCAAATACCGCAGAAATAAACATTCAATTCGAGCTATGTTTTGGATAAAAAATATGGAAAATAACCAATATCTCAAAAACCGTTAGAGATATGTATAGGGGAATATGAGGCAGAAATAATCAAAAAGAAATGTCAAGTTAAAAAATGCGGTAATATACAGGGTGACCCATTTGAAATAACAAAGATGCTGCTACTTTCTGGTATAAGCGGCAACGCTGCATTGCTGAAAATATTTTAGATCGATAGACCAAGAGCAACTACTTGAGAAACCAAATATTCAGAATGATCCTATGTCCCGTTCTTCGTAAACGTCTAAGGTACCATCGACAGTGGCCCACCCTTCATATATATTTCGGTCACCATGACCGCACCACACGCGCACCGTCATCAAACTTGTACCACAGTAGTTAAGGGTTAATCAGGCGAATTTGACAATACTCCTCCAAATATACTGAACAGTGCTCAAAAAGCCACTGAAAACCTATTACCAGAAAAATCTGCACACACTTATGAACAGAAATATAATATATTACAGAAAACGTCAGAATATTTTCTTATGTTTTCCTTTTCAATTTAGCTATTTGTACCACTGCAATATGTTATTTTCTAGGTTGGTTTCATAATTGGATTTTCGGGAGCTTGTAACGTCAAGAAGAATTATGTAAAATGACAATTAACGATGTAGAAGATAAACAGTGTATATTATCAAAATACCAGAAACAAAAAATGGAATGGAACGCATGTTTACGATTTTAAGTCCTAATAATTCTTCAGTTGATTATCTATCTTTCATAAAAAAATATACCTCTCACTAAGACTATCAAATATAAATTGTAATAGGTTGTTTTTAAAATAGGCAAATGGTAAATGTTCTGAACAGCCTGTGGTGATAAATACATTTGCTAAAATGCCATATGTTGTAGCAACCTATCTGAACTAGCCCAATCCAACTGCTTTCACAGGACAATGCTTTAGGAGGTCTTCAGCTACTATGCTAGCAAATTCTGGAGGTGACCTTCTAACTGTAAAAAAACACGGAGGATAGAAGTCATCTGCTGTTGCAGAAAGCTATGTCTACTTCCAAACAGAGCGTTTCTAGTAACTACAGTTTTACTGCTGAAGACGATAATAGGGAATTTGGAGAACCGCTCGACACCAATATTACAGAAATAAGGTCACAAAATGTATCAAACTCTGTAATGGAAAAGGCCAAATTCATAAATTTTGGAAGCTGTAATAGTTGCACCTTCAATATTAATATTTCCAACAACTAGCAACTAAAAGTCTAATTAATTGACTATTGTTTTGTTTGTTAATGTTATTTTGATATGTAAGAGTGAAACATATTTTTAATCGTCAAATAAATTTATGTTCGTAAAATGTACATTCATTACCATAGTGTGTTGAGTAAATTTTTTTTATTTCTAATCTCAGTGAAAAACTATGTACGGTAGTAGAAAAAATTTTGTATGTAATTCGTGTGTAAAGGCTTTTTTTTGACTCATGTGATTGTCGCATTCGCCTTCGGCTCATGCGACAATATTCACATTCGTCAAAAAAAGCCACTTTACACACTTGTTACATTAATAACTATTTTGTACTCGCGTGTTTGTTGGGCTGCTCCTCATTCAACAAACTTCACGCTCATACGAACAAGTCCTACTTCACAAACTTGAATCATAAATAGCTATTTCGTTTCGAGTGTGAAATCATGATTGCTATCATTTTGAGGAAAAATATCTTTTTTTTTATATATATATATATACACAGACAGTTCTGAAATATATAGAGTCGCTAGAGTTAAAATTTTCAGATCTTTGAATGGGTTTCTGTATGAGGTTCGACAGCTTATTCCCACCATTGAATGAATGATACGCTTTTGCGCAGTAAAAACAGTAGAAAATGAAGTCGATGTTCCCTAGAAGGTCACACCATATCGCAGTCTACTTTCAACTTGTGCATGATAGTGCTGCAACAACTGATCGAGATTCAATATTTTCCTGATATTCCTGATCTGATAGGCAACTGAGTGAAGTCTGGAAACAAGGGCCTCACAATGAAACTTCCAATTGAGGTGTGTATCGATATTCAGTTCCAATATCTTCACTCGTGTGTCATCAGAGGAGATTACTGGCGATCCAAATGAAATATTTTCATAAGTTTTCTGAGGGTTGTGAAATCGCAGGCACTATGTGTTTCCCACATTCAAAAATAGAAGGTTAGCCTAGAACCTAGAACCTATGTGTACATTTTGAAGGCTGCTGGCACCTGGAGCCTGTCTATGTCGTTGATATAGATTATAAATAGAATCGGGCCAAGTACCGATCCTTGTGGAACACCCATGTCATTTTTCAAGTACCCGGATGACTCATTTTTTACTGTGATACATTGCATTCTGTCACTGAGGTATGATCGAATCCAATCAAGAAGTGTACCCCTTTTGCCAAAATGGTAGAATCGGATGACACCTAGTTTATATTTTTCGGAGACGGAGAAAACAGTTTCAACCAAAACGTACTTGTTGACTAGTCTATAAAGGTAGGAAAGTAACAAGCTCACTGGTCCACGTGACTCGAGCTGCACGTAATCTGACGAAAAAACTGTTAGGAGCTAATTCCCCTTCCGCCAGTTTTTTGCAATATCAGTATGCGTCTCTTTTAGATGCAAGTCGCCCCTTGTCGCCAGGGAACGACGACGTGACGTTGGAAAATTGCTAAGAGAAAATTCGGGGACTTAATTTCCTTTTGATTGTGTGAAACGGCGTTTTTCTAACAGGTTTCGAATTAAGATGTCCTTTCCAAGAGGACAATTATTATGGTTGAAGGGTTCCTGAGTTTTGCAAGTTTTCCCATCATATTATCCTGCATTGAATAAATAGTGTATTTATACATTACGTATTGATACTATCGATTGAGTAAATGAATGAGTAAATAGTTACTCCTTCGTGTAGAAACATATTTCGGATATCGGTTCAAAAAAAAAATATTTGGTAAAGATGAAGACGTTGTGTTGCATTTTCAGTTGGTTTTGTCATTTCACAGCAAGAATGGCAAATAAGAAGGTTTGAGTATATTGGTATTGTTGTGAGATAGGGAAGACGCATCCCTTACCTTTTAACGTGTGATGTACATCAAAAGTGCACATTTCTCAGGTGGATTGAAATGATAGGTCAGGACTGTCAGGAGTGATATTTATTGAAAACTTTTGGCAGACGAGTTGCCTCCGATCGAGAAAAACTCAACAAAAATAAAACAAGGTTATTCATAGTTTGAATAATATTTTTCATAAACAGGAACACTTCAATGAAGAAGATTTTGAGTGGTATGTCACCACTGATAATTCATATCTCAAGAACAACTGAAGAAACTGAATCACTGGGTACTATAATATTTCAAAATTTTCTGTGTGATGCGTGAAAGATGCGTTTTGCAATATTTAAAAAAAAAACAAGAAATTACAGTTAGAATTGTTCCAGTATGAAGTCTTCATGAAAGAAACAAATCATTTCAATGAAATTAGCTAATATCGACTGCGAATTTCACCTAGTTACTACGTATTTATATCTGAAAATTCCCTTCACGACGTGGAATTATCGATTTGGTGTTTCTCTACTGTCAACAAACTAAATATTGCCATATTGGCAATAGTTCGAAAGCTGCGGTGAAAATTACTTCCTCATAGTTACCAAAGGTTTGAATTGGCACGTCGGTTCTACTTTAGATTGTAATTTCAAAACCGCCCGTCTGTCGGGCGTAAGCGGTCGCTTTATTAGATTTATTATTTGAAAAAAATACTAAGAATTGCTAATAATTACCTCATTATAACCAAAATTAATGTTCTGTGAAAATGGTCTAAGATCTTAACTAAATTGAAATCGTAAGTGTCTACCGTTGGTAATGGTCGCTATTTTGGAGCAGACGCTGTCAAATTCATCAAAAAACGCTATCAACTTCTCACAGGTTACCGTTATGTTCGTGCCAAAGTTTCACTAAATACTCGTATGTTACTAACCAAAACTCAAAAAGAAAACTTTGGCAGACGGTCGCATTGTAACAGTAGACGGGCCTAAACGGGCCTAAATTACTTTGAGTATATGAAAGTACGCGTAATGTAATTATTGAAAACGACCTAGAGAATAGAGTTCCTTAAGCAAACACTTTATACAGCGTGTCTCACGGTCGATGGTAGGTTAGACGTTTATGGTAAACGCAAAGCAGGATATCCCTGAAAATTTCACATCTTACATTTTGTTACCTGATCTTTCGATCTAAAATATTTTCAGCTTTGCGGCGTTGCCACGTCTATAAAAAAAAACTAGCAACTTTATTTTTTCAGATAGAACACCCCGTATATCAACTCATTTTTTGAATCGCTCTTTCATTATAATACTTTTTTGTTAAGAATGTCCTATCCCTATCTCTATCTGTTTTCGAAATAAAAAATAATTTGTGTTAAATATGGTCCAAAACATAGCCCTAATTGAACTTTAGTACATCAGTACTCTCAATTCATGAAAAGTTGATATTTTGATTATAGGTTGGACAAATTCGAAGTATTTACTTAACACCAAGAAATCGACTCCATATCGTACAGGGCGTGCTAAAATTACTGTTATTTCCATAATGCATAAAAGTGGTCAAAAGTCATTTTTTCCAATGAAACCCCCTGTATATTACTCGATAAATTGAAAGATGATGAAAAATGCTTCAAGAAGTTATATCATGTCCCTATACCTAAATCATCAACTTTTCTTAATAAAGCCGTTTTTGTGGAAAAATAGTTATTTATGATACCTACAAGTGATAGAAGTGGCATTTTATTTTGTGAGTGGGGAATATTGCGAAACGAAAGTCAGCGAGTGGAGCAAATCCATGTATCATACACATTTTTGTGTACAACAGTTACAGCTAGTAATAAAAAAAAAACAAAAAAATTAATGAGGTCCATGGGATTCGAACACACGATCATTGGATTACAAGGTAGATGCTTCAACTACATACACCAGCGCACATGTTTATTTAAATGTTATTATTGGTTATTCATAAAGGACTTTCTACAGTTGAATTGAATAGTAGGTACTTCGTCAGTTACTTCACAGGGAATAAATATTACCAATTGCACAAACTGCCAAATACATGTGTGAACTTTTCTAAATAATTCTTTCTAAGTAAACGTTCTGATTGTTTTTATTAAAGAGATTTTTAATGACACTTCGGACTATTGTATAAAATATTTGAAGAATTTGATTTTAGGAGGCCGTGGAAGTATCAAGCTTATGACAGTTTGGTGACTTTTACAAGTAATTAACTAATGGTTATTGACGGTGTTTTAAAAAATCGCCAAAATGAATGCTATTGACTATTCAAACGAAGTTCTTATGAAATTATTTATTATACACGGGCAGTGTGATCAAATCATTGCCAGAACTTGCAGAAAATTCAACCAAATGTATCCTGAATTAACACCAATGAACGAGAGGAAGTTTGTAAGATTACAAAATAATTTCCTTAACTACGGCTCAAAGTTAAAAGCGCCTTCAACATTACCAAAACCTGTTACTTTAAATGAGGAAAATACTGTTAACGTATTGGCATATTTTTATGCATATCCAGAAGCTTCCGTTCGCAGTGCAGAAAAAGATTTGGGTGTATCACATGCTTCAGTACAACGAATTTTGGAAAATCACGAAATGCATCCGTATAAATTTACCAAAGTTCAAGCTCTCAAAGTAGAAGACTGAACGCAGAGTGCATTTTTGCGAATCCCTTCTAATACATATACAGGAAGATCGGGAATTTTTGTCAAAAATAATTTGGAGCGACGAATCAAAATTTACGAGGGATGGCATTTTTAATAGAAGGAATAAACATTTTTGGGCTGATCATAATCCTCATGTGACAAAAGAAATGGGTTTTCAAGAAAAATTTTCCCTGAATGTGTTTTGTATTTTGAAGAAAAATAAAATTAGCTTTTTTATTTATGAAGACACACTGAATGCAGAGAGATATCTTCATATTTTAAGGGCGACTGTTACCGATTTCCTTGAAAACTTGCCTTTAGAGGAATATAGGAATTCGTGGTTTCAACTGGACGGAGCGCCAGCTCATTGCACTCAGGAAGTTTCCAGGAAACTTCACCAAATGTTTGACGATCGTTGGTTTAGGCGTTTAGGGCCGTGGGATTGGCCACCGAGATCACCCGATCTCACGCCACTTGACTTTTTTTATGGGGTGTTTTAAAAGAAAGGGTGTACAGTAGTACTCCAGTGCCTACCAAAGAAGAACTGCGACGGCGAATAGTGCGGTGTATTGAAGATCTAGATCCCCATGAAATTGAAAAAGCAACGACACGTCACGTACAAAAGAATATTTTAAAATGTTTAGAATGTAATGGACAACATTTCCAACATTTATTGTGAAAATGTGATATTTTGTTTACAATTTTGTTATTTTTAATCCTCCTAATTCTGTTTTTTTCTGTACTTTCACATGTTATATTCCAGAAAATCGTACTTTTTACCTAGAAATGCCTGGTTTTTGGACAGTTGTTCCCTGGAAACTTTCAGCCATAGTTAAGAAAATTATTTTGTAATCTTACATACTTCCTCTCGTTCATTGGTGTTAATTCAGGATACATTTGGTTGAAATTTCTGCAAGTTCTGGCAATGATTTGATCACACTGTCCGTGTATAATAAATAATTTCATAAGAACTTTGTTTCAATAATCGATATTTGCATTCACTTTGGAAGATAATTTGAAACACCGTCGATAACTATTCGTAAATTACTTATAAAAGTTACCAAACTGTTATAAGATTGAGAAATCCACTGTTACCTAAAACCAAATTCTTAAAAAGCAATTTTATTAAGAAAAGTTGATGATTTAGGTATAGGGACATGATATATCATCTTGAAGCATTTTTCATCATCTTTCAATTTATCGAGTAATATACAGGGGGTTTCATTTGAAAAAATGAACTTTTGACCACTTTTATGCATTATGGAAATAACAGTAATTTTAGCACGCCCTGTATGATATGGAGTAGATTTATTGAAGTTAAGTAAATACTTCGAATATATCCAACCTATAATCAAAATATCAACTTTTCATGAATTGAGAGTACTGATGTACTAAAGTTCAATTAGGGCTATGTTTTGGATCATATTTAACACAAATTATTTATTATTTCGAAAACAGATAGAGATAGGTATAGGACATTATTACCAAAAAAGTATTATAATGAAAGAGCGATTCAAAAAATGAGTTAATATACGGGGTATTCTATTTAAAAAAATAAAGTTGCTAGTTTTTTTTATAGACGTGGCAACGCCGCAAAGCTGAAAATATTTTAGATCGAAAGATCAGGTAACAAAATGTAAGATGTGAAATTTTCAGGGATATCCTGCTTTGCGTTTACCATAAACGTCTAACCTACCATCGACCGTGAGACACGCTGTATACTGTAATATATGAAGTTTTGAAGCCGTGGGACACTCAAGTTTATTTATAAAATCACTTTATTAATTAGAAAGTCATGTATAATAGGCAACAACTATTATAGACAATAGAGTATTGGGGATTTGTTTCCCGTAAAGCGAGAGCAGTAATCGTCAGGTAGGAGTCAATGGGAATTATTTCAATGTCTTCATATTATTTTGCAGTGTTTACTCAGTTTATCAGTATGCCCTACTACTTCATTTCGATTTATATCTAGATAAACTTATTTATTGCTAAGGTAATTTCGATAGATTATCGTTATTTCTCGTAAATGAAATCACCTAGTAAACATCAAATGTTCATGAAATATTTCGAAATCACTATACTTTTGAGTATTTGAAATAATACTCTTGTGCTATATTTCAGCACTAACATAATCCAGATCTCTTCAAAGAAATCGTTGTGAGCTCCTGTCTTATTTCCGTATTGACACCTGGTGGAACATTTCCTTAACATCACTACAAAATCCGTCATGCCTATGTCTGAATTTCTGCAATATTCCCACGAGAGATCGTAATGAATCAGGACCTGCCAGAAGAAAGTCATTCAAACTTATACCATGAGATTTTAAACCTGCATCTGGTTTTCAACACAGAAATGTAGAAGATTGTATCAAATTCTTGTTCAGCTTCTTCGGGTTTCAGTTTCGTGATGTACCCTTTCTCTTCATAATATTTCATTTTGGAACAATATGTATTTTCATAATTTTCATTCATTTTGCATTTCTCTTCTACAGATTTCAATCTTTGCATCGCTCTATATGTTCTCTCTGGTTGTTGTATACTTTCATTTTTCCACAGAAGTCCTATTTCGTATCTATCTTCCACATGATTCATCAATTTAGTGGCAACAGAATTTTCTTTACTAAGTTCATCATGTGGAGTTATCAGTACTCCGAATGACTCTGTATAGAAAGAGTGTGTTACAAGTTGTTGTGAATTTTCGTAAGGGTTGCCTGTTTCGCAAATATGTAAAATATGAGCCTTCAAATGATCCTCACCCTTCGAATGATTTTATAGACCATGGACTGCCATCCCAATTTAAATCTGGTGGCAACCGGTACACTTTCTGAACCACATCTCAGCTGTCTATGAATAATTAGGTTTATGTTATCTTGCCCAATTATCATGACGGGTTTTTCGTTTTCAAAACTTTTAATAGGTATTCCATTCAAATATGGGTATTTATTTCAGTTTTCCATTATTATTGTCTGCGAAGGCAAAGATAAATTTTCTAGTGTTCGAATGCTTTTCAGAAAAAAAAAGATCTTGTTCTAATTTAGAAATCTTCAGATCGAGCTTTTGGGAGTTATTTTGCGTAGAAACAAAATCATTAGTCCATTGAAGACAGAGCGGTTCTTTGGTTTCTTTCAGAGCAAGTTTTTCGGGTACCTTGCTATTATGCGGCTTCATCACACAGAGCATAAATTTCCAAGATTGCTTTTGGTCCACGCAATCTTATTGGTACCATTCGTAGTAAGATTTCTCGTTTTCCACCATACACAATCTTTGCACCGGCGGGTGACTGTGTCGGCAGCAACATTCTCGGAGGGAATAACTGTTATAGTTGTCGTCAAACATATAAGATAAATAAAAAAAGGCGCAAAAAATGGTAGATTAGCATGAAATTGACTCCCATGCCGCCGACCAGGGTCGGATTAGTACATATGCCACTAAATATTGTGATGCGTGCACATTAATCAAGTTAATTTAACAAGAGCTGTAACTTTTGTATTCAGAATAATCCATTTTTGTAATTATTAATATCGTTAGATTAGGTAAACAACTGCCCCGTCGAAATCTAATTTGCTAATAGCTGCGCGTACCGCAAACAGCTGCGATTTCTATTATGACTACGCCCGACCCTGCATGGAAAAAACATACCTAATTGCTGTGCGGGCCTTTACATCTTCCGCGCCATGTGTTACGTGGGGGCGATAGGTGGTTTAATTTGAATAAAGTTAGAGATGTAAAAAATTTTATTTATTGATTTATTGCAATTTTTGTCTAAAAAACAGTGTTTGGTTATTGACAAAATAGGAATTAATTTCCTGAACTTATGTAAGTATTGATATTGACTCTGAATTTATGCAATATTCTCATGTGATTACCATATAAGGTGTGTATGGCGTGGTACTATGCATTTTTAGCAGAAATATATACTTTTTGATTGATAACCTGCTTAGTTTTTTTGAAGGAAATGTGAGGACTAGCACAATGTTTGCTTATACAGGATGATTCCTAAGGTGGACCGGTCTGGTCATTAATTTCTCACATTGCAAGAAAAATAATGTCTATAGGTTAACATGTAAAAGGCAACAATTCGTTTTCGAGATGCAGGGCAATAAAGTTAAAAATTAATATTGAATTTACTTTAATTACTGGAGGATCACAAAATACCCAAGAGCAGAATAAAAATATGATTCTACGAAACAGAATGCCAGTGTCCAATATTGATTATATTCCCGAATTTGATTTTAGGATATGAAAGAACATTCAATTTTATTCAAGAAATAAATGAAGGGTCCAGTGGAAAAACGATGAGGTTCCTCTTTTTAAAAAATTGAAAAAGGCGAAATCTAATGTGGGAGTGTCATAGTTTTTACACTGTGCTGCCTACTTTCGACCGCAGTTTTTTATGGAATGTAATTGTTTGTCCCCAGTTATGTTTGGTATGTTGATACTTCGAGCTATAAGCTAACAGATGCCGCTAAAATGTCGATTTCGGAAAAAATGGAACCTCATCGTTTTTCCACTGGACCCTTTAGATATGATTGCATAAAAATCGAGAAAACCATATTCGGCACCAAAATTGAATGTAATTGTGTCAGATGAAAAGTCCGTTCAAGACACCCATATGATCAATATAATTTTTGAATTTTAGCACAATTGATCATGGACATATCATACTGAGAGATTCCATCAGAAAAATTCACACAGGGTGCAAATCATCTATTAGAAAATCTTCAACCGCGAAAGTATTATTCCAGTTCAAAGTGAAGTAATTTTTAGCAAAAAAATCTGTATAAATAATGATAACGTGGCAACGCACTATCCGATCTGAAAATAAAGGATTACAGATATTTCATATAAATAAAACACAGGGCGATTAATTGGAAAGTTGAATTTATTTTCATGGAAGGCCATGTTGGTATATGCACTTATTTGAGAATTCTCTTCTCTAGATTATTTTTAAATTATCTGAACAAAAACATCTGAATTCCTGACAATCCAGATGTTGAGTCGTGAAGAATGCAGTGCTGAATGAACACTCTGTATATACGAGAATGTTTTAAATTTTTTTCTTACTTATTCTATTTGTTGAATATCTTTTTAATGAATGATAAATCGAATCATTATACTGCATATATTTTTCAAATTGAATCTTTGTACTCAGTATCGATCTCTAGTATACAATGCAATTGAAAAATGGCGAATTTACCTATAATGCACTAGCTATTTCAAACTCTTGCACCACTTGCCCCCAACATTATGCGGTCCTTTCCAGGCAGAGATGGACAAGATAAGACCATTTTTTGCGTCTTTTTTTATTTATCTTATATGTTTGACGACAACTATAACTCAGGTTTTTCTTTGTGCAAAATAGGGTAGTGTTGTGTTACAGTTAACAGGCTGAAACACCAGATGCTTTCCTACTTCTACATTTGAATATCTGATTATTCCGTATGAAACAAGAGAAACAAATCTTTTTCTCCGTCCCTTTTTTCTTCCTTATATCAATATCATCAGATTTCATTTGGGGGCATATAGCATATATCTTCGTGGAAATTCTTTCCATAGCAGAAGCAGCAATTTTTCGTTATTTCAAAATAACTGAGTACTCTTTCCGGTCTTCTTGAGTAGGAATACTTCTGTTTTGCACGGATTCTGCAGGCATTGATATGCTTCCGTCTGCTGTTTGAATGCGACCGTCTGCCAAAGTTTTCTCTTTGAATTTTGATTAGTAACATATTTAGTGAAACATTGCGTCTGCTCCAAGATAGCGACCATTCCCAACGGCAGACGCTTTCGATTTCAATTTAGTTAAGATCTTAGACCATTTTCACAAAACACATGTTGTGGTAATATTCAGGTAATTATTAGCTATTTTAAATTATTTTTTTAAATTATAAATCTAATAAAGCGACCGCTCACGCCCGGTTTTGAAATTACAATCTAAAATAGAACCGACGTGCCAATTCAAACCTTTGGTAACTATGAGGTAGTCATTTTCACCGCAGCTCTCGAACTACAACAATAAACGTCAAAAAAGAACAAATAATCAACTTTCGTCAGTTTTTTAATTCTTTCTTGATACGGAACGCTGTGGGTACAGCTCTGGGGTCGAAATAGATCAAGAAACAAACAATTCAACAACTCAAAACACAGCAAAACCTCATCAATAGGTATGTTTGGAAACAATTTTGCGAATTGTACATTCAATACCAATGATTATTCAACCAAATATATTGTTTCTTCATTCATTGTATGATCGTAAAAATACCACTCGAACAAATGAAAAATTGAAAACACCACTCGTGCTATCGCTCTCGTGTTTCGCAGAATACGTCTCGTGACTCGGAAGTAGAATCGATAATTTTTTATGCTTTCATGGTACCTATTAGTACTGAGTATTCTGTATTCAGAAGGGATACTCGATCAGACAATTTCTAGAGTGAATAGACGAAGTTGAACTTCATTTGGTTTGCCAAAATGGTTAATTTTGCGGATTTGTCGTCTTTCAGTCATCAGACTGACCTTTCTTCATTTACCGTGATTGTTGAAATTATGGAACTGTAGAACTCCAGGATTACCACGAGCTGGAATTAGTGTTTTCAGAAAATCTTCCTGTCGTTGGTTGTGATTGAGATAATGATAACATTTAATTGGTTTAGGTAATATGCGGGAAATTGTCATTCTAACCTCGTTACAGAATAAATATACCATTTCATTTTCTGGTCATAGTGATAGGATACTTCTTGTGGAGATATCTTCCCACAAATTCTGAGTTGGAATACATACTTCATTTTTGCACTGATGCCTCTAATATTATCCTCGGTTCCTTCTCTTGATAAAGGGCTGTCCCAAACTCAATGATTTCCGCTTCAGTGAAAATCGTTTATAACAGAGATATGAATCTTAGAATGTCCATCCGTTTTAAGAATGTAACCGTTAGAATCAGTGGTGTGGTGACAAGTTTTTCAATTGTATACTATTTTCCTGTAGAATATAGTATATATGGAAAATATGAAAGTAACTTTGCTTTTTCCTGGGATTCCCGTTTTGCAAATATTTCTTATTTCTAGGAAATGGATGCTTCTTTTAAAAAAATTTGCTTCCTACTAGATGCCATCTTTGTAATAACAGAAAATTAACTACATTTGTAGATTTGAAAAGGATCCGAGATTGTAGAATTACAAAATTCAATATCGAATCAAAATTTTAGCGAATCTGAATAAAACATTTCATCGGAACTTTTGTTATACTAACTGGGAAAACTTGGGGTTTCAATATTACCGATTTTTGATTTTAGATGTCTTGGGCCAAATGAATAATAATAATAGTTGGTACATTCTGTGAGGTGAAAGGGTAAATAGATTATATTAGTCAGTCTACATTTCAATGACCATGGAAACAAATAATTTATTTTGATCACCCTCTTTAAAAACTTACCAATATGGTATATTGAGATATTTTTCAGATTTACATAAGAACTCATTGCACATTATATATTGTTAATATAAATAGAAAAAGATATGGATATAAATTCATATACAGTGAGTAGTTGCGCCCTACGGGTAAAATTTATATTATGCTTCTGTCACAACTTTTATTCCTCATAAAAGTAAGTGCATTTTGAAAAACTTAATTGAAGACATCCTTTTTTCAAATTCCTCAACGGTGTATAGGAGAGAACAAATAATAGCAAGAGCAGTAGTATTCACCAATGAAAAAAACAAAATCTCTATAAACTTGAGTATAAAATAGTCCAGTCAAATTCGAACAACGGCGATAACATTTTAGTAATACCTCTACTTGTAATGGACTAAGTGGAAATTGGTTTATGGGGTTCTTCACGCACCCCTTCTGTGAAGAAGAGCAAGTATTGACCTGCAGTCCGAAAAGTAAGGAAAATTTTGTCCAGGCTACTCGATTTGGAATCTGTGATTCGTGTAGCTTCCTCAATCAGGATAGTTATTCCATAGGACACAATGACGATCTTGAAGTCATTAAATAAAGATGCCTCATCTAGAAAATCAATCTTGAGATTCCCGAAAAATATGAGTTTTTCCGAAACAGTTGAAATTTCATGTTATAATTTCTCAAGCTTTTCAACAATATTTCACGGTACTTAGAGGTTCTCAAAAACGAGATGATAACAATTCCAATGACAAACAACTGAGCAATAGAAAGCAATTTACATGACGATAAACATCCATCTCAGATTTACTTCGAGGTTTCCAGTTATTAAATTTGTTCTAATGTCTTAGAATAGTATATTCTGTAACAAGGTTAGAATGAAAATTCGATGCGAGTGGAAAGTTCCGAGCGCGAGCCGAAGGCGAGCGTGAGGAACCACGAGCATCACGAATTTTCTTTCTAACCGAGTAGCAGACTATATTTTCTCCACGATTAAAGATAGGAAACGTGACAGCAATAATTTTGACACTTACTCAAATTTTGCCACTACGATGACAATCAACTGCGTCAAGGCTAATGTTATTATTGCTAACCAGTGTGAGAATATTATTCTATCACAAGAGAGAGAATGCAAATACATTTAAATTGCATGGGGGCAGAGGTGTTGCAGAATCTTTCTTCAATCTCAAGAGAGGGAATTCCAGCAATCTGTAATCAAATTTGATTTCAGAATTTGTAAATTCTGTGATGATCGTGGAGAAAAATATGTAATGTCTCACTGTACTCTGTAACGCAATCCCAGTGTATACTACCCTCTTCTACTAATTGAATTTTCGGATTACCACAGTCTTTGAGTATCTTACCAATTCATGAAAAAGCTCTGAATTACTCATAGATATATATCTAAGTAAAATATTCCATATCTCATCGTGCCTCAGTTTTAGGAGATTATGAATGATTTCAGAGCAAAACCACTAAAATCTGATCTATTAATACATCGTGGGTCTTCCACATATTATAACACTACAAATTTGAGGCAGAACATGCACCAATTCCGCAGTAAATAAAATGAAACAGATGCGAACTTTACGTACACACATGTTTCTGTCAGGACCCGAAAGAACCGCAATGAAAAGTGCGATAAACTGTGCGCCTATGGATTGTAACATTTCTTCTCCATACATTTTTCACCCTCATCTCGGTAAATTAAATCACTCTAAATGTGCCCACTTTTTGGGGTATTTCGCTCTTAAACAAATGTTTATGATAAAACGGAGTTCTGATCTGCAACCCACTTTCCTAGTCCATAAAACTTGGATTATATCCTTTCGAAGGCCGTTTATAGGGGTAGATTTATATTTTGATTTCTGCTGAGGGACAAAACCAAGATATATAATGTTATGAAAGGACCCAGTCGAGCTGTTTTATGGGTATGCGACTTTTTATGAGATTTTTCAGTCACTTATTTATAGCAGTTGTATTATATTATATTATCTGGAAAGGACTTGAAGAGTAGGTGCATACGAATGATCTGGTTTCTGGAAGGAACTCTCAATTAAATTTCGTTTTGTTCGAAAAGTGAATGTTGGCAATAATAATGTGATCACTTTTATTCCAAGCTTCTCTTGTTAATTTGTTACTTTGAACACGACATTTCATCGGTTTGGTTCCTTCGATTGTTATGAAGTGTGTAATGACCAATTTTGAAGATGATGATGACATGAGAGACATTTATAGTTTTTGAGTGACAATTAACTGATACATGCTTACTAATTGCGGAAGACGAAACAAAAACGCTTATAAAATGTGACACAGACTCATGATAAACCCCATTTTTTCCTTTGTTCCTCCAGCAATATTTGTGGAATTCAGAACATTTAATATGCTCACTAGACAGATCTTTTTGATACATTTGGAAAAAAAATCAATATCAACTTCCAAATTTCGAATAGGATACTCGGTATATTATTACATTCTTCAGATCTTCGTGATTATCTGAATACCATTATTGCATTTGTCAGAACACCCATTTTACTTTTCAATCTATGGCTTCGCAAGACCAAGATACTAGTCTTGGTCTTGTCTTGGTCTTGATACAAGACTAAGAACAAGACTTAATAAATCTCCTCAAGACCAAGACTTGACTTTCGAAACGAAGACCAAGACTCCTGGTATTGGTGTCGAAAGAAAAATAATGAACTGAAATCAACTCAATATTAAAAAAAAATCTTAAGGAAAGTGTTATTGCTTTTTATTTTAATTATTTATTTTTCATATGGTTTTTTATTTTTTTTCACTCAAAATCGAAAATACATTTTTCAAATTCAGTATTGCAGTTTTACAGTTTACAAAAAATAGGCGTATGTTGTAAGGTCGCAGTGGTTCATACCTCCTAGTATTGGGATAGAAATAAATTTAATGCAAAAGTTATTAGGTTTGAATTTGGAATTTTTTGAAATACTGTTGACACTGCGTTGTTGTCACTTCAATTGTTAAACACTGATAAATACGAAAAACCTATTATATTCATATAAACTGTTGAACAATAGGCAACTTGCCTTAAACTTTTAATATGAAAATGATATTGAAAATCAAAAGGGGACACTGTGATGAGACGTATACTCACCAAAAATAGTATATTGTGTTTCTAGTAGTAAAAGCAATACATTCCCGGACGACAATGTAAATTGTTGGCCGAGGCCAACAAGCATTGAAGTCTGGGAATGTGCTTTTACTACGAGGTACACATACTATTTTTTTCTGAAATCGCAATCAGCATTATCAAAAACTAAGGAATTCTACATATTGTTTGCGTGAATTAAATAACTGTCTAAAATGTAAACAAGCCGGCAAAAATATTCCCGTATCGTATTCGATACGGGAAAGTACTTTTTCGGCAACCATCCGGGAAGTGTTCACTTCCCGGACACTTTTTCCTTGGGAAAGTAGCACTTCCCGGCCTAGTCCGGGAAGTACGTACTTCCCAGACTAGGCCGGGAAGTACTCGAATCTTAGTATTTTAACCCTTTCGTCAATATATGTATACAAACTCTTGTCTTTCATTTTTGACAAAACAAATTGCTGAAAAGCAGTGATATACATGGCTATAATACTCGAAATGCCCAGAACTTACACCAACCATACTGCAATCATACCAACTATAAGAAATCACCTGTCTATGCTGGTTCCTTTATTTATAATAAATTACCCCAATGTTTCAAAAATCACGGATCACTAAAAAGTTTTCAAACAGATCTAAAGCGATATTTGGATAATAACGTGTCCTATTCAATAGACGAATTCTTGGAACATGTGTCCAGCAGCTGATATTGGATTTCGCTTGAATATTTTATTTATGTCAATTTTAATGTCATGTCAGTGACATGTTAACGTTATTTTCTGTTTTTTTTTGTTGTATTGTACTATATACACCAATTTCATTTATTTTTCAACTGACGTACCTTATTCATTTTATATGGCAACCAAAGGTCAATAAAGATTATTATTATTATACAAATATTGATATAAATAAGAATTAGAATGTTTCTGTTGGTACCTATCTTCTGTTCGAATTTCAATATATAATACAAATAAGAACTGAAATGTTCAAAATATTCGAATCTGGAATCATTTCATCCGGTTAACAGATGGGTGAAAGTCGACCTCTCTTCGTCTCTTAGACTAAATGCGTCTCATTGATTTGTTATTCTACATGATTGCCGAAAAAATAGTGTACGTAACACGTCCGAAAACAGTTTTTTTGGACTCGCAGACTTCCAGGACTCGCTAACGCTCATCCTAGAATTTGGTCTACTCGTCCAAAAAAACAGTATTTTCCGGACTTGTTAGGTAAATTACTATTCCCGTACCGTTTAGGTCCGAAAACGGTCCGAGAAAGTTCGTTGCTTACCAACGGACTAAAATACTAGATTAGCGTATTTTGAGGCCTGAAGTTGCTCCGAGAAAGTGGGCATTCTTGAACGATTTCAGAAAAATAATGTTTTCTCATTCCACTTCGTTCATATGAAGGATTAAAAGTGTCCTAAAATTCAAATGTTATCACGTGAGTGGCAAACGCGCTAGCATTGGCCGTGACGTCAGTCATCATGAATACGTTGGCGCCTTAACTCGACACATGCAGTCATCTGCTTAATTTGATAGCGGACAGATTGTGCTTGGAAAAAATTGGTTTGTGGAAGTGATAATAAAAAATGACTGACGAAGGGTTCTTCAAAGGACAATCTACCACATGTAGATATGTTTATGGTTGCCACATTTATACAAAATGTGGATGTTTTTCACTTGGAGAAGTTCGAGGCGTGAAGGCAGATGAGTATGTAATGTTTTAGAAGAAAGTAATGAAATATACCTAGTCGCTTTCGAAAATCGACACATTAATAGGTGATAATTGAAAGAATCAGTCTATTTGGTAGTTCAATATTTATACATTAGATTTCAAACAGAAGAAAGACAAATAATTTCATTATATTGGTCATTTCATACAAATTTTGATTCAGGCTTTAGTCGTAAACTTACCATTCTCATACAGGGTCCAACAAAATGTTCAACAAAGCAAATGTTTTATTTGTGATATATAAATTCTCATTAAAATATATTTGTATTACAAGTTTCATTTAACTGGCTTCTTTCTTATGCTTTTCCTGTTCAACATTTATAAGGGAAATTTGACCCACTACAGTCTTTCGATTTGGCAGGTATTCATGAGGGCGGATTTTAATATTTTTCCTTGTCAGTGCATTCGGATAAAAGCAGTTCTTAATTTTTGTTGTTATTTGCATTCCCAGAAACAATTGAAACATTAACAGTAGTATTCAGTATGTTTTTTAGAATACATCTTTTCTAAATCCGGAAGACATTCTTACGGAGATGCAGCTGTGGGGTGGGTACAAGTTCAAATGAACAAAAATGTGTGCACGGTGAAAGGCAAAATTACACTCGAACACAATGTTAGGAAAAAACAATACACCGTAACCTGCAATATTGACGAAGAAGAGGAAAAAGTATTGGATTGTGCTGCTTAGCGATATGTCTCTTTCTTCTCTCCTACAAACAAGCTCTCAGCCATTTTGAGCGACGACTGCGATCTGCTGGCAACAATATAAATATTTTGTCCGGTGTTCTAGCTGTGGTGCTTTTGCACATCAGTACAATGCAATATTTATTAAATAACTTTTTATTTTCCATGGCGAATATAGATATTTCACCGCAACTGCAACGACACGTAATAAACCACACTACTCTTCCACACTCTGTAACCGAATAGAATAACTTGCTCCATGTATTTATTTTCCGCAGTGGTAAGAAATGACGTCACGACTGTTCCCGGGCTTTTAAACTTTGATTATATATAACAACCTAATTCTTACTTACATTTAAGGCATCATATTTTGCATAGCTTATTTCTTATCATAATTGAACATTTTTATGCAGTCAATTGGAGTAAGGCAAGTTGTCTATTGAATTGAATAATTCAAATTTATAGACGCATTTTGATCCAAAACCAAGACTGGCAAGACCAAGACTATCAAGACCAAGTGGTTTGATATTTTTGCCGAAAAAGTAAAGCACGACGGTTTTCAACCCTTAACTTCATTTTCTCAAATGTTACCATAATGATACTCATTCGAAATAACCGTCGATGGAGTATTCATCCATAATGGGACCCATATTCTTTTTGATATATATCAACGATTTACTCGACCATGAGAAAAACAGCAAATGCATATCATATGCAGATGATACAGTCGTTCTGGTGAACGGAAAAACTTGGGAGGAACTTAAAACTAATATGCAGAATTGTATGAAAATCATAAAAAAATGGATCGATACCAACCTTCTAACACTTAACTGGGACATTGCCATTATTTATAGCCAGCCGTAGGTACAAAGCCAAATTTTAAGGAAATAATCTTACACAATAATGACTGCATTGGCGATATGAACCTAATCTGTAATTGTGCATCAAAAATAGAAGTAGTTGAAGAAATTAAATACTTAGGAATCAACTTGGATTCAGGCATGCGATTTGATAAACACATAAAAATAACTGCATCCAAGCTACGAAGGAGTCTATTCATTTTACGAAAACTACGAAATTTCATGAACAAATCAAACCTGAAAATTGTTTATCATGCTTTATTTGAATCCATCCTGCAGTACGGTATCTTAGCATGGGGTAGTAGCTAGCAGAATACAATCAATCCATTGGATATTTTACAGAAAAGGGCTATAAAACTGCAGAAAACTCAAATGTATTCTTCTCAGATATTGTACCAAGATCGCCATGTACTACCATTGACGAAACATATACAGTCTGTTAGTACGGAAAAATATAACACTAGACAAATTTCACAATTCATTGCAGATATTCCTAAAAAGTGCAAAAGAATAACTCAGAAATGTATTTCCTATGTAGCTCCCAAAATATTCAATTTACGCTCTCTATACACATAAAATCAGAAAATTTCAAAAATTCTCGTTTTACAAAAGAATGCAAGAATTGGCTTTTCACAGTTGATGTCACAATATTAAACAAAGTATTCATTTGATACTCAATCTACACAGCTCAGTACAGATTAGATTAGGTAGAAAACTCAAAGTTACATTGAACATCATTATTATAACGTAATATTGAATTCTAATAAATTTATTAACTTCACTTCGACCTAAATGTAGTTTAGTATAGAATTAGTTTGAACCAAATCTTATATTTTCACATAATTTTGTAAACCTTCAAAATATTTCTCCTTAATGATATATTTTTTATTAAATTCTTTTTACTCTATTCCATGTATTGAAAAATTAACATATTATATTTACATATTACAGTATTATTGTTTATAAAAATTCTTGTTCACCTGTAAGGAAGTGTAGTCACGCGCTGGCATACTGCTGCCTTAGTGACCATTTTTTTCTTTATTCCTATATTGAAAATATTTAATGTATAATTTATTTACTGAACATGTTATTGGACATGTACCCTGTACCTGTACCTTTATCCTCAACTTTTGAATAAAGAATCATTTCATTTTTCATTTCACAATAACTCTTTTTGCGTATAACCAATATGGTGTTAAGAAAAGTAAATTCTCGGTTTCTTAACAATAATATATCAAGGTGGTTTTGAGACACAATTAACATTCTGACGTTTCGATAATTTGTAATCTGAAAACATTATTGAATTGATAGAATTATTATTATAAATAAGTGAGTGAAGAATGTCACCTGTTTATAACAGAAACGAAAATGTAGATATGCTGTTAATTCATGGCAAATGTTGGCAAAATGCAGTTGAGAAAGTGTCAAGAATTTTGAAAAAACATGAGTATCGACCCTATAAATATCAAATACACCAACATTTGTACAAGGACAAAAGTATAAGAAGAATGGAATATTGCAGGTGGGTACTACGCAATAATGTACAGCCAAATGATATGAGCTCCCGAAAACAGTAAATTATATTCTTCGATAAGTCAGGATTCACCAATCATAGTTCATCTAAAAAACAAAATACTTGATATTGGACCAGAGAAAATCAGTATTTACTAAGTCAGGGGAATTTCCAAGAACGTTTTGGATTTGATGTTTGGCTTAGAGTATTTGGAGATCGAATAATTGGTCCCATAATATTTGATGAACCTCTGAATAGTGGTTGATACCTGAGTTTCCTCAGAAATGCAATTGAAGATTATTTAGAAGATTTTCTGCTGAATATGGAAAATCGACAGTTCTTTCAGCAGGATGGTGCACCTTCGCACAATAGTAGGATCGTGACGGATTACCTTCGCTTCCGATTTGGGGAAAAGTGTTTCGGAACAAATCGTTCTGTCCTGTTAGGTGACCTGCAAGAACTCCAGACCTAACCCCTTCAGATTTTTTTCAATTTGGGGTCACTTGAGAAACATCGTTTATAAAACCTACACAACAATCACGAGTTAGACAAACAGTTCAATGTATAACTCAACAACAATTGAACAATGCTATTCGAAATACCGCGAACAGAGCTCAAAAATGTTTGGACGTTGGTGGTGGACATTTCAAACAGCTACTATAAGATATCTCTTTTTTTTAATAATTAAATTGTGAAAGAAAACCTAATTAATATTTAAAAAATATTTTAAAATAGTTTTTACCGTTAACCAGTTGTCGTACCCTTACGAACGGCAGCCTTCAGAAGTCGAAACTTGTGCGAGCCAAGGATTAACGATGTCTTACCTTTTTACGTGCACTTTCTCGGGCCATCAGAAAATTTTCTGCAGTCGCTAGGGTTTGAACCTTCGACTAGCAGCCAGACTGATTGAAAAGATTGACGCTGGTGTACCACTCGGCTACCTGGCCACTCGGCTACCTGGACTCAATTACATTGCCATATTTGATTGTAGGCCTAGCCTGATAAATAATTTTTATTGAACCAAGAAGATATTTAAACTTTTTTTATCACAATAATTGTGTTCGTATTGGTTATTATGAGGCGCCGTTTGGGTAAAAAGTGTTTTTGCAAATATATAAAATTTTGTGTCAATATATTTACTAGTTGTGGCAATATTTTTTATTTTGGTTTCCAGTATATTTATTTTTGATCAAACACAATATATTTACGTTTCAAGCCTTCCAAATATAAAAATGTGAATTCCCATATATTTATAAATTCGATCTATTTCATGTTGTCAAGAGATGGCGCTACCTACGCGATTCATTACACTCTCGAGAATATAGCGGCCGAATGATATCGCAGGAATATATCCTCAGAATACTTTTTCATTAGTTTTTTTGAATAATCATTGGATTATTCAAAGTCAAATACTACTAAAAAAATTAAAGAGTGTATTGAATCGCGTCGGCTACGCCATCTCTTGACGACATAAAATAGATCGAATTTAAAAATATATGGGCATTCACGTATTAATATATTTGCAACGCTTGAAATGTAAATATATTGTGTTTGGCAGAAAATAAATATATCGGAAAGCAAAATAAAAAATATTGCTACTACTAATAAATATTTTGACACAAAACCTTACATATTTGCAAAAACACTTTTTACCCAAACGGCGCCTCATAGGTTATACACAAGAAGAGTAAATATTTCCGAGTGAAAAAACGGTTTGGTTTAATTTTTTGCCACGAATTTTGAATACTATTTTAATCGAAATTCCGATAATGTAGCATGATTTTGATAATTAAGATTAATTTTCAAAATTTCATGGCTCTCTTGGGTGTTCTAAAACAAACGAAATATCACCTATGAGATTTTGTATGAAATTATCTCGTATAGAAAGAATGGTTTGATTATGCTTGCAGATCTCGATATCAAAATAGAATCTGTGATCGCTAGAAATTATTTATAAGACTGAATTCTTAGGAGTTAGGTGTTTGTGTGTATGAGAGAGAGAGAGAGATCGACTGTGATTTCTTACCTTGAAAAATTGATGACTGGAAATAACTGGTGCTCTCTTTGGAGGATGTACTTTTGGGTTGCAGTAGTGAGAGAACAGAGACAGCACTGTAATTTTGTGAGCTTCTATTGTTGAGTATTCGTCCCAGCGCCTTCATTCGTACTAACACGTCAGTGCCCTTTTTCCTTCCTCTCTTTGTATCCTCTATAGAAATCACAGAAAACAATCGCGAAAAGTGTGGTCGTAGATATGGGGTTTATAAAAGACTTTCGACCATTATTAATTTATAAACTAACCTAATTTTCATTTACACCAATTAGATGAACGGAAACTGTACAGATTTATCGTTAGATTCAGATAATCACGAAGACTTCAAAAATATAATGATTTACAGGGTGTCCCGTTTCAAAATCGAAAGTTGATTTCATTCCAAATATGTCAAAGAGTGCTCAAAGAGTGCCGTCTAGTGAGCGTATTCAATGTTCCTAATTTCAAAAATATAGCTAGAGGAACAAGGGAGGATAGGAGGGTCTACCATGAGTGGTGTGCAGATGACATATTGTTGAAAAAAATTGTTAAAATTAGTAATTCCGTCAACTTCGAGATACTTGTGGAGTTAGGAAAGACGCATCAGCCCTTACCTTTATACGTGTGATGCCATGTCCTGCTGACTTTTCATGGAAATACAGAAGCTCTCTAGAACAGATGTGAAGATCTATTGAATGCAACTTCCACTTATTTCAATAAGCAGTACTCAGTACAACGAAACCCAATTGATTCGTTTTCATGAGTACCAAAGCAAAACTTCCCTTAGATATTAAGTATTAATTGAAAAGTGTGAATTTCAATGTATCTACATATACGAGTAAGGTTTAAGTTCAAAATTTTCAAATCATTTCTAACATTTTATTTTAACAACTGTTCTTATACAGAGCCTGTTTTTGTCATTTCAACGAAAACTTTGAATTTGAAGCAGCTATAATAATATTGATTAACATTATTTTTTTATTAACCCTTATAAACCGGGAATATTATTCTGTTGAGAATCTAGCTATAACTCTATTTGTGGGCTAATTATATGGAGTCAAAAGTCGGAAAAAAATATTTAAAATATATTCGAGTTTTGGTTTTTGAGAGATATGGTGTCCTTTTAAAGGGACTGTAGGATCACATCCGACTATAAAAAACATAGACGTGTCATCATTTATTACATGTATCGGTACCGTTACTAGGATATAAGCATAAAATAAACTCAAGTGGTATAAAAATGACGGAAACAGTCTTTGGGGTGCAATCAAATATCACATTTTTCACAACGAAAATTTGTTTTTTTATGACACACTGTGATCAATTCGATCATATCAGGAATTCTCTCTATAATTACCTGCTCTTCTTGAAGTACCTTTCCTACTCAAAACCTTATGAGTATCTAACAATTCCACAGCTACGGCTCTCCTGATCAAGTTTGCTTCCCTCGAATCTATGCAGATACCAAGCATTTCGAATAGACATATCGATGCAATGGCTCACCAATGGAAAATACTATTTCTTTCCCCTAATCGAAATGCGATATTGTCCAATATTTTGATCGCTTCGATCGACTCCTCCCATATTATTATTATATCCTTTTATAGGTTTAGGCTGCTCAATGACAATATGTTATTTTTCTTTTTGAGAAAACCGCTTCACTTTACTTGTGGGTAACACGGAAGAAGAATTAGAAGCAATTGTTATAACATTATTGTCATTCCACCGGCAAATAACTAACTCGTTGTCTACCAGTGCATATTGAAAATCACTCCTGTTTCTCTTCTTGAAATCTTTCACATTAGTCAATGGACACTTTGGTAGCCGATTATCTCTAATGGTTCCTGTAGCTCTCACTCCTCGACGTGTTAGTTCTTTCATAAGTGACAATGATGTGAAGAAATTGTCAAAGAAGATATGGAAGTTAGTGAATTTCGTTGATTCTAAGATGTCTACATATTGTAAAACTACAGATGCACCGAGACCCAACTCTTTGTATTTTTCACACAAAATGGTATTTGAGCCCTGGTAAGGTTCGAAATATACAATATAGCCCAACCGAGTAGTTCCAACCCAGAATTTATACCCCCATCTTATGGGCTTTCCTTTTATAAATTGTTTGCAGCCATGGCGCCCGAAATACGGCACCATGGCTTTATCGACGGAATGGTTTTCTTATGATGGAGCAAATTCCAAGAATTTTTGGTTCATTGCTTTGAACATTAGTCGTATTTTGGCAAACCGGTCATTTTTGTCCAAATTATTGTTATTGACGCAGTGAAAATTGCTCATCAGATATTGAAATCGATCTCTGGAAATTGAAGATGAAATGAGCGTGTTATTGCTATCCGAAGAATTTTGCCAGTACATTTTCTTTTGACACAGAGCAGTAGCCACTCACAAGTAGTACTCCAATGAAACAATAAATGTCATCAGATGTTGCATCAGCTGGTCGATGTTTTTGACTAGCGAATAGATTCGTATACTGAACAATTCCGTCGATCAGTTCTTTGTCGAAAAAACATTTGAATATGCTAAGAGGAGAGCTATTGTTTCTTATGTGAGAAACAGAATTCCATAAAGGGAAAGTTTCCAACAGATCCTTTCCAAGGGAATAATTGAATTCTTTAGTTTTTATTATTTTTCTGAAAGTAGACTGTCCCACTGTCCCATTCTACCGTCGCATCTACTAAATTTTCACCAGATATATCTACTCGATATTTGCTCATGGAAACTTCCACATCACCTAGTAATTGAGATCCTGGTAGGTTATTTGGGATAACATTATCATCATCTCCAGAACCTTCATCCGTGTTATATTCATTGGCATTCACCGGAGGAAATAAAATTATTTCATCAGGAATATCAGCAACATTATCCAAATGTTCAATTTCTTCAAGAAGTTCATTCAACGTCAGATGATTATTCCAATATCTGAAACAATTCAGTACATTCCTCAAACTGTACTGAAAACTGATGAAATAAAAAATACGCATTATATAGTATCCCCTAAACCTATCGTCCTTTTAAAAGGAACTAGCAGTAAGCGGACGTATAACCTGACTCGTGATCATATACATGCCTCCTTTTCGAGTATTGAGGGTTAAATGACATTTACTTTCAATGTAGAATACAAAAAGAATGTGATTAATAATGGCTAAACTCACCTCTTTTGATGTTTATCACTCATATTCACTACACAAAGTTGATACTCAGATCTAATGTTGTCTCAAGATATGTGAACACCGAAAATATCACTTCAATTCATGACAAAAGTAGTGAAATACATTTCATTTTATATGATTTTTTAAATCAAGTGACGCCATCTAAGAGCTAGAAGCTGAAACTTCTCCAAACTCCGATAAATTGGATTACTTTCATCGACCTTTTAAAAGGTCTGTAGGTTCAAATGGGTTAAATAGAATCTCCTTGGACATTTGAAGAGACAGAATATCTTATTTCAGCGACGAAAGGTTTCCACTTGATTTTTAAAATTATTTCATTCAGCCTGGTTATAATAGACGGTTGGTCTGAATATCTTGACAGTTGACACGTTCTTCGGATTTCCCCTTATCCGCCACAAATGCACGATGTATTCAAAGCTGCTGATTGAAAGCAGACTTCTCCGAATCCCGCAACAAGAATATTGAATTAGTTTTCGAGAACTTTCATATATACGTGTTCTCTTTCGCAACGAGAATGGGAAAGTAGTATAGAAAAAGTAATGTATTCGTATTCCAGATCTCTATCCACATTTTCAATTACATAACCGAATCCATTATTCATATTGCGAATTGTCAGATTTGAAGAGACGAGCCAACCCTCGATATTACTGAAACAATATTTTTTGTTTTTTTATTTGATGCCACTCGATAGAGACATACTGTGGTGACGTAGAGTGATGTTCAACTAGTTCAGTCGCTGAATTGTTTTGTTGTTATGAGAGCATATAAATGCATTTGAATAAAAACAAAATGAAAATTAGAGAGAGCTCTGCTACTATCATCTTGAAACAAACAAATCACTAGAACAAGTTTGCTGAATATCGCAACAACTGAAAGTGCAAATTATTTATTAATAATATTTATGCCAATATTTATCCAAATAATGATGGAAGTATAAGGTGAACAGGTAATAATTATGAATACATATATTCATGGAAGAAAACATGAAATATGCATAGTATTACAAACTGCAAGTGAATACTAAATCATCTAATTGATGAATGATATATTCTCAATATATCCTGGTACCGGGTGTCCCACATTTTATGTGACAGGGTGTAACCAAACGAATTTTATGACCGGAAATAATAATTTAAATCAGACCCAAACCCGAATTCAAATATCTGAAATGTTTTCTCAAACCCTCGAAAACTCATGTTATTCTAGTAAATATTCTCAGAAATACATGGTTACCAAGGGTCCTCTTAAAATAGACGATGTTATTGATTATTTTTTAAGTGTTTCCGTGTGTGTATTTATCTCAAAATGGGGCATTTCAGAATAATAGAGAAACAAACAGTCAAATAGTTCGCATATGTTTATGTTCTTGTGAGAGACCAGTTGTTATATTTTCAGGGACCACCCATAGTTCTCAAGGGGGGCGGACCATGCCAACTTTGAAATTAGGGTCGAAAAATAGGTTAGTCTTTCGTTTCATTCGTTCAAGTCAACATGTGGTTGCGCAGTTTTATTACTTTTCTCAAGTTATTGTAATTGTCATATTTCAACTCTGTTCAACATAATATTCAATCTGGGTACTATCGTTAATTTTGATTCTTTGAATATATATAAAGTCGATCTTTTCCACTTGTCTCTAAAAAGTTGATTCTTCTAATCAACTCTTAGTATTTGTTGTATTTGAATTATTTCGAGTCTTTTGCATTTTATCTTGTTAAATTATTAGTAAATTGTCTGGCCTCATTCACGTTAGATTATTAGTTAAAATCAGAAGTTGCCTAATCAATTAATTTGAGAAATGTCCCTAACACCTTTGTTTGCTATTCTTTATTGTTTTGTTAATAGATATAAGTGTTATGCATTCTGGCTTTTTATTCTCAAAAGTTCACATTCCAGTTTACGAAAATCCTTTTGATTTGAGATAAAAATATTTTAATTAGTAGAGTTGAACAGAGTAAGTAAAGTTGAGTGCTAAAGTGAGTTCCGCAACGAGTTCTCAATCCAGCATCTAGTATAGAAAGTCGGGATAATCGGATGGAAAAGTAAGGTGAGTTGAAATCTTAAATGCTGTGAGGTATGATTCCTAGTTGCTAGAAAATTAGAGCCCAACGTTCCAAATTATTATTATGTTTTTAACGACTCCGCTCGGTCGAATCAGTTGTGATAATGCTCTATTTAATTATAAAGACAGCATTTGTTACAAGGGAATATGAGAGCTATATTTAAGTATAATTTTTAAATATACAGGGTGTTTGGTGTAGGTGATACAGACCAAAATTTTATTTTTTAAAATTGAACGCCCTGTATATTATCACATATTCAGATTCTACGTTGTATTCTGATATCATCTCACATTTAGTTTTTGAAATTCGGTTACGGCGTTGTTGAGTTATTGCTTAAAATGTAAAGTCTTGAGAACGACTATTATTTTTAAAATTATCTCATACAATTATTCTCTCTGCATCAGATCACATGAAAATTAGTAAAAATTTTGGGTGTTCGAAGTAATGGTTTCAATTTTGAGTTGTGGAATTCAGTCAGGAATCATTTTGAATATGAAACAATTGCGAAATTGAAAGAGGTGTATTCGAAAACAAATCGTTAATAACAATGTAAATAATATAACTTGATAAATCATTTCATAAGAATGGTAGGTACCTAGATATAAGTCATAAAAATTGTTCAAAGTGACGCCCATTAGATATTATACAGGCTTCGAAACGTCGAATCACTTCTCTCGTACAAGTCGCTCTTATAATATTAGGCGTAATATCACTGCACGCTACTCGAATTTTCATTTTCAGATCATCCACATTCAAAGGGGGAGTAGTGAAAACAATATCTTTTAAATAACTCCTTAGAAAAAAATCAAGCGGTGATAAATCTGGGGAACGAGCCGGCCACCGAATTGGACCCTTATTACCAATCCATCTATTTGGGTACGTTCTATCCAGATATTCAGTAACAACCTGTGAATTGTGAGGAGGAGCACCATCTTGTTGCCACCAAATTCCTTGTCGTTCTGCTATGGGAATATCTTCCATCAACTGGTTCAAATCATTTTCTAGAAAATGTAAATATGGCAATCCATTGTGATTTTCATTGAAAAAGTAAGTTCCTATGATGCGGCCATTGAACTATCCACACCATACATTAATACCCCAAGTAGTTTCGCGGACCCAGTGGGGATTTTCTTGAGACCAATAGTGACTGTTATGTCGATTCACAACTGCATTATTGTGGAATCGCGATTCATCGCTCCACGAAATTTGACTGAATATGTTAGGATTTTCATGTAATATTACCTGAATACAAGCAATGAATTTAAGTCGTCGTTCAAAGTCCGTGGGTTTCAAACCTTGTACCAACTGAATTTTGAATGGGTGGTATTTATTTTCTTTCAGAATTCTCTGTACATTAGATTTACTCACACCAACTTCTTCTGCAAGAGTACGGATAGACACATGTGGATGAATAATGATATAAGCCAACACATTGATCTCTAAATCTTCAGTTCTAACAGATCTCGTATGATGACGATGCTTTATAGTAGAAGGAAATGACCCAGTTCGCAATTTTTCTTCAACTCTAGAAGTTAGTCACATTCTCAAGAATTTCAATATTATATTCAACTGATATCGATATCGTATCGTAGAGGTGAGAGTAATGGTTTGTGTTCAGTAGTAGTCTAGTTCAATTTAATAAAAGATATAGACTGGATTCGTGTACGAGTAAATAAGTTTTTTTGAAACCTTATATTTAAGGAAAAGTGCAATAACTCAACAACGCCGTAATCGAATTTCAAAAACCAAACATAAAATGATATCTGAATTTAACGTAGCATCTGAATATGTAATGATATACGGGGCGTTCTATTTAAAAAAATGGAATTTTGGTCTGTAGCATCTAAACTAAATTTAAAGATTATATCAAAATATAGCTCTCATGAACTCATAAAACTTTTGTGAAAAACATTTTTGTATATCTACTCCAACAATCCAGATATTGCCTGTCACATAAAATTTGGGACTCCCGGTATACAGCTATATCCTTGAACACCTCACATTTATAATCAACAAATGCATGGAACTTAGAATTTGGTAACAACTCTAGAAAGAAAGCATGTTGGAACCAGTTTTCAAAAAAGGTAACGAGAATATCAATACAAATTACCAGCCAATATCGTTGAGATCCCACCTGGCAAAGATTTTTGTGAAAATCAAGGAAATAGTCCTGAATTCGTATATCTCTAAAAATATATCATGCTGTCGATCAAACAAATTAGATTTAGGAAAGAAATCAACAGAAGACGCAATACTGACTTTCAAACTTTGAAGGGTATTGGACTTAGAAATACTAGACATCAATGATCTGGAACTTATGTGATCAACAGGTATCAAAGATGTTCATAAGGATTATGAGAAAATAGAATAGGGGTTCCTCAAGGTCCGTCTTAGGGCCCATGAAGAGAACTCAAAATTCAGTTGAGTCAGACTTTCTTATCATAAAAAATTAGCAGAACAATAAGTTATCAACAATCAATATTGAAAAAACACATAAGATATCATTCTGCAGCAACAAATCAATTGTTCCTTACCTCAGCGGGAGCTGAGTAAAACCTCAATTGAGGAAGTTTTTTATCAAATCTGTTTTTTCTATAAAATAGTTAGGTGACTTTCTCGATATGCACCTCATATGGTATTTGCACATCACATAGGATATACAAATTATTTATATATGAAAAAACCTTGGAATAATTCTTCGCAAATTCACACCCCTAACATTTGTTTTACCGTGTAAATAGCGGCAAATCCTTCACTATACACCATAGAGAGTCATACAGACTCATCTTTGGTATGGCTTAATGGCATGGGAAAGCATGCCAAAGACTCATTTATATGCTATAGACGATTTCTGAAAATTATTTTGAAAAAAGATCCTACATATTCAACATATGATTTGTGTATACCAAATTCAAAGCTTTTCATGTACACCAGTTACTCGTCCTCAAAACTAATATCCGCTACCACAATTGACAAGAGTTTATTATGAATTTTCATGAGTAAAATACACGCAGAGACATCTACATATTACCTCATAAAAGGGAACCACAACGTTACTATTCTTATTTTGCACCAACATTTCATATTACACTGGAAACCACATCAAATACCCATGATTTTAAGAAAGCTTCGAAATAATTCATCATGAAAGAGACCCGCGAAAACAAAAATTATCACTAGTTGAACTGATTACCTAATAAAAACTTTACCGTATCTGAATTATATTTCGCAATGACATTCACTTTAACAAAATTCCTACTTTTCAACATTAGTATTATAATTTTTTTCTATCAATGTATTTTCTTAACCTGTTTGTATATTTTGCATTGTCCTACTGACTCTCCTTTATTTACCTAAATGCATTCAAATCACGCAAAGGCACTGATGAGCTTCTGTGATATTTTCGTTCATTTACTTCCATCTATTCATTTAAAATTTTGTGTTTATACATATTGTTATGAGATAAACCTTTATAATTAATATGATTTTTTTTTTCGTTCGGAATGTACCAGACAGGCCCTGTCTCCAATGCTCCAAATTATCCGGAGGGCGCGCTGGTGTCGGTTACCCCAATAACCACTCCCCACGTCCGTAGGGTAAGTGACTATTGGTTCCGAGTCCAAATTATACTATTATCATCATTATGTGAAACACTTGTTCTGAGATAACTGAATACAATTAAATATGATTACGATAGTACTGAAATAGTATGAAACGAATATATAGCTCTGAAACATCCAATAAAAAAATACAACAAAATTTGATTAGAATGTATATCAATATTCACAAATAGTGAAAAATAATATAAAATACTATCAAGTTGGTACCATCATTTTCTCCTTGACACTTGACTTGGCACACTCTGTCATAAACGGCCCCAAGCTCTAACATGTCTTTCCGTCAGTGCTTAGACTTGATTAGCTATGTATTTAAACAAACCATGTTTATATAAATTTCGACACTTCCTGTTGCCTCACTAGTAAGTACTTATGATCAATCCTCCAATTATTATTATTACTTACAGGTAAGCACTGAAGGTGACGCAAGTCGAAAGCGCTTCGCAATAAATAAAATTATACACTTATATACAAAATTTTCGCTTCATCCATTTAAAAATATAAAAGTGTAAACGTTAATTTCTAAAATTATAGTTTACGATGTTTTTTTGATACCTGATCATATTCCTACCCTGTCTTGAGAGAGAATTTTTTTATCATTTTATTTTTGTGATTTTGGTTTTCCTTCGTCGAAAGTACAACACTGCATGAAAACAACATAGATATAACGAGACACTAAATGAAATTGAGTGAGTTTCCTAATTACGATTTTGTTCATCATCTAATTCAAAGCCTACTGAAGTGAATTGAGTGTATTGTTCGATGAGCATAAAAACCTAAACGGTGAGCCTCATTTCTTTCGATCGGTAGATTAAATTGAGATAGGCACTATTTAGATTTTCACTATCTTTTCTAGAGTTGACCAATTTATATGTTCTACGATATTAATCATTTCTTGGAAAGTGTGTTAAAAAAGTTTCATATAAAAATGAGAATGCAACAAAACACAAATTCTTCACAAAAATCAAAAATGATACCCCATTTCAACAAAAATCGAATGTCATATATAAAATTATATTTTGTAGTTGTAGTAACTGTTATACAAGACAAACAAAACGTTACATATCAACGATAATGAAAGAAACCGGAGGAAAGTTGAAGAAAAAAGCCTAAAAATCCTACATCTCTTGCAGAATATGTTCAGAATACAAATCATACTTTTGACTTCGAGAACGCTAACATTTTAAACACACCTTTCAAGCGATAATTAATATCGTTTAATATGATTGAGTCAACTTTAACAAGATACTGAAAATCTAAATTATGCCTATCTCAATTTAATCTACTTGTCGAATTGAATTAAGCGCACCGTTTAGGTTTTTGTTCTCAAATACACTTGATTCACTTCAGTAGTCACTCGAGTGTCGAAATAGATGGTGAACAAGATCGTAAAGAGAACACTTCTCAATTTCATTCAGTGTCTTGTTACATTTTTGTTGTTTTTATGATGCGATGTTAATTTGATGAATGAAATTCAAAATCACTGTGGTACATCTACAAAAATGAAATGAAAATTTAAAAAAATCTTTCTCAAGAATGGTTTCGGTATTTGAGCTGGTATAGAAAAAATTGTATAGTTAAAATTTTTAACTATAATCGTTCACACGTTTTAATTTTTTACTGTGCAATATTTCTTTTGTAATTGTTCATAATTTTATATATCAGCCCTGAGGATGGCAAAATATATTGTCGATACGTTAGCTAACTAAAGAATGCTGGTTTTGCTGTAAGAGACCTAACCCCAACAAATTTTTTTCAACAGTGACATTTCAGATTTGAGGAGGGTGCACTCCAAGACCATTTACTCAAATTGAGATTTTTCATATAAGTAAGCTCCTTAAGACAGAAAAAAATTCAAATTTGAAGTGCCCTCCCCCCAAAATAATAGCTGGGGTCGCCACTTGTTTTTGACAGTGAGTTCATAATTGTATTGAGGTTATGAGCAAGATGACGCATAATTCTTGACGATGTCAGTAATAGCAAATATACCGCAGGTCTCAACTATATTTTGATCCCCCGGGATCAAAAGATGCATTTCCGTCCGAGTCCCAGGACGAATCCAGTCGTAGAACAATATTTCCCAATTAAATTCAAGAATCCAACTGTACGACCGTCGACGCTGCATCCTAGTGAGCTGTGGCTTTCGGCTGCATGATTCACCCAATTCTCAGAATTTACATGCAAACTTGAGGCTGTTCAGAACTATTAACTCACTATACCGAAACCGCAAATTGAAATACTAAGCCTACTGGGTTTCCACCAGAGATGCGGTCCAATTCAGGAAGAAACTTCTTACGATCCACTTTATTATTAAGTTGAATACTTTGGCGCTGGTTCTGTGGAATGTTTCAGGGTTTTGTCACTTAGTTTGAATATTGAATAGATTTCAGTGGAACTTGAATGTTAGTAGCCCTTTCCAGTACTGAATTATTGTTAATGGCAATAATATTTTTTTATTACTCTGCTATAAAATTGGACACTGAAACATGATTCACTAAAATATTCAATACAACAATGATTAAGTAACAACGAGAAAAAAAATTATTGACACACTAAGGGGCGGGCGCCATAGGATGGAAAAATCCAGAAATCCTGGCCAAAAATCAAGTAACAAATATAGATCTTCCAAAGTTTTTATGAGTATATTCTTGGGGTCGCTGAATACGAATTTATCATCACAACTGAAGAATTCACAATGATCCAATATGGCAGCTGCTAAATGAAAACTGTAGTTTTTTTTAAAACCTAACTGGTAATACAAGATTTTTGGGATCTCTCAGTATGAATTTGAGATCAAAGTGAACGAATTAAAGATACGAGGTTAACTATGGCCACTGTAATTGTGAATAAATTAGGTTACTTCAGTGATAATAATAATACTTTCCCTTATTATCCATGCAAAGGCAAGGCCTGCGCGAAGTAGGGATGTCCATTATTATTACTTGCCATGGCGGTCCTGGTGACTTTTGGTTTTGTAGTCGTTGTTAATGATATTGGTATCCTAAGGAAAACCTGAAAATGAACAATTTTTTTCGAAAATCCTGTCGACTCGCCCTGTATATCCTGGATACGTGTGGGGATTATTATATTCTATAGCGGATTTGTATCAGCCATGCATAGTTTATTTGAGATATGTACTGAAAAAATAAATGTCTTCACAGTGGCCATTTGAAATTTTGGAAAAGTTAACTTCGGCACTCTGTATAATCTAAATTGTTCAATTCAGAGCGTGAGTGCAATGAAGGCATTTGATAAGAGTCACGAGATCTACAGTATATGAAAAATTGAAGCAAATTCACTGAAGTCCCCGTTGATGCGGTGCGAGCTCATTAAGGGATAATTTTGGGTGCAACATGTATATTTTTCAATGTTTTCTAGAAAAGGGACAGAAATGGGAATATTTCCTTTTCAGCGTCTGACAAAGACTGAAGTAGATTACAAACTGCCGCAAATATTTTTGCTCTGAAATGATACGGATAATGAACGAAACCTTCAATAATATTTGATTATAACAATTTTTTTTTTAATTCAAACTATTTCAATACGAATCCCACAGCTGGCCATAATATTGTTCAATTTTATTTCAATATATAGTATAATGATGCACTTACCATCAAAAACTCGTTTCATCTTGATTCAAAATTATTTTTCTATGTTTTCTATTGACAAAGAACACCAAATTATGTCACTTCGAAAATTTACATCTTGGACTGACCCGAAGGGAGGCATAGCAAACTTTAGTCTGTGTGCATAATGGTAATTTGTAGGTATGGAGATTCCATATAAAACCGTACAATTACTTTTCGAATGTACAAGTTTCTTGATTACTTATATTTCGGACGTCCATCATCTTAATGGTTGAAAGATTTCTATCTCTTTCAAATTTTTTCACAACGTTTCAATTGCTTGAATCCGCAATCGTCTTCTGGTGAATAGTGACAAAATCAGATGCTACGCGACCTTTTATAGGTCTATAATTAAGTGTAATTACGCGCGGTCTTGTGGCGCGCGTGGTTTCGCGCTTTTTCTCCCTCCAAAACGGCCCATGAGCGGTTTCCATACGTTTTTAATTTCCACGCTTGGTTGACTGAAGGCACCATTGGCTTCTATGTAGGTGGTTTCCATAAATTTCCGTTTGAACCAATGTTCCTCTCTATGAAGAACACTAGCTTCGTCCCAGAGAAAATTAACAACAACTGTACGAGGTTTCGCCAAAACCAGGAGAAGAGACATCAGAAGAAATGGAACCAACTGGCAAGAGAAACACGGCCACCACGGACCAACGACGAAGAAATTAAAAGTACCATAATCAACATCTCATCAAAACCCCTGACTCAAATAGAGGAGACTTTGCTAGAAAAAGGATTGAACTTCGCAGCTGCACCAAAAACGATACCTATCCTGGACATCGTGAGCTCGGTAAAGTCAACAAGCAACAGAATGAACCCTGTCCAGGCAGAAGAATTTAAATGGAAAGTGAAAGAGGTTTTGGAGAAGGAGCGAATCCCTCGAAAAAACATCAACACTGGAGAACAGAAGGCCCTGAAAACCCTGCAAATGGACTCCACCATTAAAATTCTCCCTGCAGACAAAGGAAATGCCACAGTCATCATGGACACCCAGACTTATGATGACAAGTTAGAAGCAGTACTCGAAACAGGAAACTACAAACTCCTACAGAAGGATCCAACATCTTCGATAGAAAGGAAAATTTACAGTACTCTGTCAAAGTACAAAACCTTCATTCCAGACAAAGAACGGACACATTTGACGCCACATTACAGTAAACCGCCTCATCTCTACGGTCTTCCGAAAATTCACAAACCCGACATGCCATTAAGACCAATCACCACCTCCCGTAACTCACCGACCTATAACCTGGCGAAATACCTCCTACCGATACTACAAACCTTACAGGGTACTAGCAGTTCGTTCGTCAAGAATTCTAAACACTTCGTGGACATTATCAAAGATGTTGAACTAGGGCCTGAAGATGGTTTCATCAGCTTTGACGTGGAGAGCCTTTACACCAATGTCCCCATAGAAGAATCCCTTAACATCATCAAGAGGAAACTGGAAGAAGACATCCAGCTTCATGAAAGGACTGACCTCCCCATACAAGCGATATTGGAACTACTGCAGTGCTGCCTACACAACTCATACTTTCAAGAAAAGAGCCGTTTCTTCTCCCAAGTTGATGGACTGCCGATGGGATCTTCTCTCTCTCCAGTAATCGCCAACATATACATGGAGTGGTTCGAGGAATTGGCTATCAGACAGGCAAAATACAAACCAAAACTATGGTTAAGATACGTAGACGACACCTTTATCATTTGGAACCATGGAGATGAACACCTTGGGGAATTCTTCGCCAGAATGAATAACATGAGGGATTCAATCAAATTCACAATGGAAAAGGAAACTAACAGTACCCTATCGTTTCTCGATGTGAAAGCTGAAAGAACAGACACTGGAATCCTCACCTCTGTTTACAGGAAAAAGACACACACAGGGCAGTACCTCAACTACGGCTCTAATCACCCAAACTCTACAAAGAGGGGAATCGTGAGAACGTTGGTGGAGAGAGCATTGTCTATTTGCAACAACCAGGAGTCATTGGAGGCGGAAATTAACCAAATAAAAAAGGACCTACGCCGAAACGGATACTCCGAGAAGCTCATAGGAGAAGTTCGGAAACAACTCGAAAAGACCAAGACAACCAAAGAAAGACCACAAAACCCCGTTCTCATCCTTCCCTATATCAGGGGTATATCCGAGAAGATCAGAAGGATCGGAAATAAATACAACATCAAGAGTTGCTTTCAATCCGACAGTACCTTACGAAGCTTCCTCACCAAGACGAAACCAGAGAACACAACAGAATCCAGCAAAAACTGTATTTACAGAGTCCCATGTGAATGTGGAGATTCCTATATCGGAGAGACCAAGAGGCCATTATCAGTAAGAATAGCCGAACACAAAAAGTGGACTCAACGAGGGGAAACATCAAAATCGGGAATTGCTGACCACGCCTGGACAAAACACCACCAAATTCTCTGGGACGAAGCTAGTGTTCTTCATAGAGAGGAACATTGGTTCAAACGGAAATTTATGGAAACCACCTACATAGAAGCCAATGGTGCCTTCAGTCAACCAAGCGTGGAAATTAAAAACGTATGGAAACCGCTCATGGACCGTTTTGGAGGAAGAAAAAGCGCGAAACCACGCGCGCCACAAGACCGCGCGTAATTACACTTAATTATAGACCTATAAAAGGTCGCGTAGCATCTGATTTTGTCACTATTCACCAGAAGACGATTGCGGATTCAAGCAATTGAAACGTTGTGAAAAAATTTGAAAGAGATAGAAATCTTTCAACCATTATGATGATGGACGTCCGAAATATAAGTAATCAAGTTACTACATCGTCTAAAACATTCAAACATACAAGTTTCTTCTCTCTCTCTCACTCTCTCGTAATTTTTGTCCGTGAGCTTCCTTTTGGCGCTATATGGACATGTCTAGCTGCGGGAAGTCCGTTCCCATCCAGCCTTCAACCGGCGTAGACAGCGACGCTGTATCAGGGAAATGCAGAGTCTTGCTCTAGGCAATGCTGCACCCCATGTTATATTTGCACTTTTTTATATTTTTGCTGGCACGTTTTAACCACAACCTATATGCTATGGTTTTACAGCGGACTTCACAAACATTTAAACCTTGGATGAATGCGTGTTCTTTAGACGGCGGACATTACAGCACATTTACCTGACTTCCAACACGAGGCCGCCATTTGACCTCTACCGCTGCCGGAAGTCGAATGTACAAGTTTCTTAAACCAATAATGTCAGATGACAAGTGGTATTTGCCTCTAGCTCAGTGGAGATGGAGAGCTGCGTTGAGCAGACACTGAAAACATTATAGATCTCAACAGGGCGCCAGGAAGATTTAGTCCCCAGCAAGTACCTAAACTAGAAATAGACAATCTTCCAACCTGCCAAAAGGATTGAACAAAACAAAACGGCCAAGTAAAACTAAATTGAATTTATTACACATGAATGATGGCAATATTGAATCCACGGTTATAACTAAGGTTGAAGTAACAAACAATAAACACGCGAAAAACAATGGCTATAAAAACTATAAGGAGCAGGCAATCAATAATGATGAGTAAATGAGCAATGAGCAAGTGGCGATGAGCACATGAGCAATTATCACTTCGTCAATAGGTAAATAATCATTTCCAACTGAATCAATACGTAAATGAGCAAATAGCAATGAGCAAATGAGCAATAAAAAAAATAATCACTATCAACAGGTTGATAAACATTAAGCAAATAAATCTCTAACCAATAGATTGATAAACGAAAACCACATAATCAATGAGCAAATGTGCAATAGTCAATAGGTTAATGAGCAATGAGCAATCAACCAATAAACAAACGAGCAATAGTCGTCAACCAAGCCGCACCCAAATATTTAACACTTTTATAGCAGATTGCAGGAATCAAAGAGTGAGAGACACGAATGGTCAAATAATATTTAGCGTAGCGTCGCGTGAGCTCAGGCGTAGGCGCATATGGTGGGCAACTTTAAACCTCAAAACACATTTAATAAAACCCCTCTATTCCCACTTTATATTCAAGCAAGCAAAAATATACACAATCAGTAACGACCAATAATTATTATCAAAATAACTATAGCAATAACTTCAATTAAAACTTGCTTGCTGCTTTTGGAAACCCTGTATACAATGTCGCTCTTTCCTGTAATCCAACAAGGATGATTCCCTCTGTATTTCTCTGAAGAAGGATCACCCTGTAGCACGGCAAAGGTGGATCGTCCTGTATACCAAGTGGAATCGTCCTATAACCAGTGTAGACCACTAGTTCTAACTTTCCCTGTGAGTTGCCAATGATGGGTCACCATGTAGATCGCCCAAAATGGTTCACCTTGTGGAACTTCAACAATACTTCACCTTGTATCATGCCATGGAGAAAAGCAAAATTCAGGAATGGTCTTGACTCCAAATTAACTAAAGGAACAGAAAAAACCAGCAGAAAAAAATCCCTGGCCTTGAGGGTTTTTTTCTCAACAGCAATTCGTTACTGGAACTGCGAAACCATAGAAATTATAATAAACACTAGAACGCCAAACCCGCTGTCCGCGATTCAGTTAAATGACCCCTCACAGGGAATGATGACAAACCTTTGCACTTGCGCATTATTGCTGTTTCTGGTCACGTCGTTGCCAAGTTTTTGTTTTTTTCGTGTTCTGAATGAGGTTCGGAACATCATCTGCGGTAAGGGCAGGTAATTGTGGGAAGTCCAGTAAACTTGGCAACACCGCCTTAAAATCCTATCGTGGCGTATCAAGCAAAGAAAGATAACAGTGAATCTGGATAGCACCAATATATTGGCAACGAAACAAAAAATATGCGGACTTGAATTTGGATGATACGTCCATTATAAAAAAAATATGACATTGATGTCAACGACATGTTAATCGAAGATGGGGAATTTTATCATTTAATTTAATATCTCCCTTTTCTTTCAGTACTCTGACTGAAAATGTGTTGTTACACATATATATATATATATATCAGGATTTGCTATTAAATCTATGAAAAAATTTATCACACATAGAGTATGTTTGTCTTCTTTTGAAGACATTACAGAATCTTCTGCAGATGTAGAAAACTTTGAATTATTGAATAGAAAAAGAGGTGGTCTCATAAGGCCATCACAAACTGTTATAGATATTTGTATTTTCCATGAGAGAAAAATCAGGCAGATTCATGCAATTACTGATAATTTTATGCAAAATCACTAAATTTTTGGAAACTTTCATTCACCAAACTCCATGAATATTATTTCAGGATGAAAAAATATTCAGCTCCATAATAAACCACATTTTCAATATATCTCCCTATGAGGTGAGTCACAAATTGAAAATGATAAAAGGAATAACAAAAATTTACACCAAAATATTGCAATGTCGCAAACTGAGAAAATCAGAGGTGAATTGAAGTGAAGAACACTAACAAAATTTATGATATTTTCCCATCAATAGATTTTGAAACTAAATTTTCGTTTGATAGAAATAAGTTTGTAACATTACAAAATATAATGTGTTGAGAATTATCATAGTCCTTTTTTTCTCTATTTTATCTAAAACAAAAAGAAACAAATATCCTGTAACAATTTGAATTTTTGGCTTTTCATATTTATTTCTCTCAACATTCGATAATTTACTTCTTATTCATTGTTCTTGGGGTGATTGTTTAAATATATTCATTTGTGTGGAAGTGATACCTATGGTTGGAATAAATGGTAGGAGTTATATTTGTTCGGAATTGCTTGGAATTATCTTTGACAAATGGCTATAATACCTGTTTGAGTGAGTAATTGTTGGAGTTTACTTTAAATAAAAGAAAAATAGGTTGTTATTCAGAATCAGAATTTGTGTTTTGCTCTTACGATCATTAGTACGGAGCTTTTCTGCAATACTGAATATTTAATACTTGTTGATATTTGCATTGATGTTTACACAAGTAGTGTTTTGAAAAGGGGTTTTATTTGGGTACTTATTGGTTGTACATGAGTCTCAGCACATTGGAATTTAGTGAATATATTCAGTTTAGCTATCGAAAATTCAAGCACTTGTAACGTGCCTGAGTGTGAAGTTACATGTCATTCGGTGATTTGCAATGTGCCTGTGTGAGAAGTTGCATATCACCATTATATTCATTTCAGCCTGGTGATTTGTAACGTTTCCGTGTGTGAAGTTACTTATTATTGGGCTGATTTGAGTGTTTATTGGCTTGCAACGCGCCTTTGTGAGAAGTTGCCTGCTTTTGTTGGATTTTCGAGAGACCAAGGACTTGTAACGTGCCTGTGTGTGAAGTTACATGTCATTTTGTGATTTGCAACGTGCCTGTGTGAGAAGTTGCATATCACCGTTGTATTCATTTCAGCCTGGTGATTTGTAACGTGCCTCTGTGTGAAATTACCTATTATTGTGCTGATTTGAGTGTTTACTGGCTTGCAACGTGCCTGTGTGAGAAGTTGCCTGCTTTTGTTGGATTTTCGAGAAACGAAGGACTGTAACGTGCGTGCATGTCTGTGAGCTGTATTGGAAATATAATAACTACTAACGTGCCTGTGTGAGAAATTACGTGTTATTTTATGTACAGTACTGAGATGAGATACATTGACTTGCACCGTGCCTGTGTGAGAAGTTGCTAGTCAATGTGTTGACTCATCAGTTTATTTTTATGAGTTTCTTGAAAATGAGATTTGCTTGATTTGAAAAAAAAGCTCTAGCATTGTTAAAGAGAATCCATGATATCAGCCTTTTTGAAGCCTACCCAATAATTCTTTGGATTATTGATATTTGATCATGCCGCTGGAAGCAACCATATCCTGATTTATGTAAATGTGTTCAAATAAATTCGTAGCCACATTTGTTTCAATAAATGAATCCATTTTTCAGAACTAGTTGCATTATTAATATGAAGTCCCTGAATCCCACAAAAAAAAATCCTAACACACATTTATAGAATACATAGGTATGTAATATTTACGGCCCTTTGTTTACAAAATTATACTACACCGACGTCATAAACATGGCGGATGCGACGACTGTGTCTCTATTATCCGTGGGCTATCACCATTCCCTCACGGACCAAACTCCCAAAACCAGATACGACAGTCAACGACACCCAACGAGAATGTATTCGATGCGTCAAACGTACAACTCCTTGCGCATTCCAGAATCAGATACTTCATGGACCGCTGTCGGATCTATTTCGATAATTTGCTATGGAGTCACGGAATTATCTCCCGGAAGTCTGACAACACCGTTGAAACTTCTGACCTTCCATAGCTCACTATCAAATAGAAATTTTAGGCAGCCGTGACCCTAAGAAAAATCGCGGAGTACAAGGTGGTCCAAGAAAGATTGCATATATTTCATAAAAGTGCTTTTATCTGTGAATAAATGGATACAGGGTAGTAAGGTAGTGTGTTATTTAAATATTATTTACATAATTTACTGAAACTAAAAACGAACGTTACACAGACACAAAATTCATCGTAGGAAATGTATTGCAACACTTTTCAACTTTTATTTTTGGCCAGGTTTTTGCAATTTTTCAACATTGTGGGTAGGCTGAAATTGATTCGGTGACAGTCCACTTAAGTACAGGTACTTTGGTTCACTTTGCATAAATACGTTATGCAAGGAACGACACTTTCGTAACACTCCCAAATAATCATCGCTGAATGAATGGTACTGTTCAGATTCAAATTGAACCAATAATACGATATAGCAATTAACTTGGAATAATCGAGAATGAAATTGAATACGTTGTTGTGTCGAACATAATTATCATCGGACGTTATATTCATGTAAATTCCAGTTAAATAAATGAAAGTACAAATCCGGAAAACAGTAATCCAATATCTGTATTGGCTCATCGAGCATAAATTGATGTATATAAATTAATTCCAAATATTTGTTAATTCCAGCCGGAAACGAAAGGATGTATGTACTATGATTGCCACTCACTGTATTGGTATGACCTCCAACAGATTTAGTGAAAGCCCTTTCTGAGCGGAATGTTTTTGGTATATGGAGGTATCGACTGAAGAAGTTATAGTAAATGGCAGAAAGGAGTGATAATGTAATGAATTTTGAATCAATCAATAACATTTTTAATATCATGAATTCAATGACCTTTCAACATTGCCAACTAGTACAATATACATTTTGGAAAATAAGCTCATCTAGAAAATTATACGGAAGTTCTCTGTAATATCCCACAATAACAGCAATCAATGGTTCAGGCAGAATATCAGAGCTTTTTCGTTTTTTTGTCAAATGGTGACAACAATAAAAAATGTATATCTGTCAAATTGGCATTGAAAAATATTTTCAAAAATGGCAATGGGGGTCGAGTGATACCTCATCCGAAACGTCTTTCAATTCTATTCAGGACAGCAGAAATTCAGACAATAATATCAATCAAAAAAAAATTCAGGTATATAATGTTAGAACTTTCTTATCAGGAACTTTCCTTATAGATGGCTATCAACGAGCTCTAGTGGAATCATCAATTTTTTCTTGGGATCCACAGAAGTTCTTTGTGTCTCAAAATTGCAGAAAGAAATTCAGGTAACAAAAATGGCAGAATGGTAGAATGAAGAATAATATTTATGTTCAATAACTGACCGGAACATTGGGATACGCCAAGTTTGCTGACATGCATTGTATTCATGAACCTGGTGATGGCAATTCATCACGATCTTGCCAGTTGTACATTGAAAGATATCTCTGATCGCTGGATTGGTCGTGGTGGACTCGTTCGGTGGCCTGCTTGATCCCTGAGCTTGAACCTTCTGGATTATTCCCTGAGGATCCATCTCAATCCATTAGTTGACACTTTTGTTCTCCAATGGAAGACTTGCGAAATCGAATAATTACTGGGTGTAACTCAATAGGAAATCACCCTGGTGTTTTTGATATACTTCAGTAGATACTGAAGACAAGATAGGATTCTTGTACCCGCTCTAGCGATACTCATTTTGACAGTTATTGTTGATTACGAACATTAACACTGTATCTTCGAAACCGAGCGAGTTTCCAAAAATCATCTCATAGGCGAAATTTTCTATGAATATTCCAGGAAACATCCCTTTGAATTTCTGCCGAATGTTCAATGAACACCCTGTGTATGTATGAGCCTCTCTGTAAAGGATTAGAGTTAGTGTTTTTCAGATTAGAGCTTAGTGGTCCATGGATTGAATGATTCTGTTATTATTTATGAAAACTGCAATAAATGTTAATCATTGATTACCGTTTCATTTAATATCATTGAAAAAGGTTCGTGAAGATCCAACATCATAATTTTTTTTGTTGGTAATTTTTTAATTGTTTTTTTGATATATTCCAATGTGACATGTATGGCAAAGAAAATATGTGTAGGTAGGGTTCCATCCATTGTTTGAATTGTGTTCCAAGTTTTTTTATTTATCTTCACAATTGTTTTGCTAATTATGGGCTTCTTAGTGAATTTTATAATCAATTCTAGGTTTTAGTAACCAGTCAATCAGTTTGCCATTCATTTGGTTGAGATTTTCCTTCAAACTCAAAATCAGTAAAAAATATAAATTCTTTTGATACATGTTTTGAATTGGTATAATCGGAAAAAATGTTGATTTTTCAATAAATCAGTCAAAACTGTTACAAAATCAGAAATTCTCATTTTCCAAAATTATCATTCAAAAGTAGTTTCGGTGGATAATTGCATTCACAGAACATGAATTCCATCACTGTCCATGAAGTCACTGTCACTGCTTTTTAAATTGGGTAGGCTTTAGTAAATGATTTTTGTTATTCAACATTTCGTGTTGAAAAATCATCTGCACTTTTTGAACGTTACAAGCCACCGGAATTGGAAAATTCATGAACCATCGTAGTGCTAATGAAAAATTAAAATCACTTTGTAGAAGAGCTATATTGAACTGGAATTCGTTGGTGAAATTTTGTTTTGTTTAACAGTCGACTAAACCAACTAACTGAAATGTAGGTAAAATTTCTGGCGGTGAATGAATGAATATTCCATATTGTTCTACAAATTATGTTGTTCCTGCAAATGCTTGGTATCTTTCAAATTATCAAGGACTAGGTAATATATTTCTACATGGAATACAACCAGTGGTGGCCTTGGAAACGTAAATTACAACTTCCCTTTTGTGTAAGTACATATCCAGGTGCTCAAATTTCATAACAGTTATGATTATGAATGTCATACTGATATTAATTGAGTTTGGTCGATTTAAATGTGTCTCAGAAGTTATTGGAGCCCAAAAGTCTGGGATACTAGGAAGACTATAAAACATCTCTCTCTGAGTTCAATAAAGAACTCAGAAAGTCGAAAGGGGTGACATAGAGACGAATGTGAGAGGAGATCACTGAATTGACTCCAGCACTACGTCTCCAAAAAGTTCTCTCAAAAGACCATTCCAACAGTATCAGTCTGATTAAAATTCCAAACAGTAGAAACACTATTAACTCTAAGAATAAATCTCAAGTGATATTCAGTGGACACACTTTCCTAGTTCCAAAACGGCTGTAGAAATTTAACAGCAAAGCACTGACCTAGAAGAAGTTATCCACAACCCCCCAGAACCCTAGCTGAAAGAATCTTCACATCTCAAGATACAAATGGCCTCTTATAAATGGCATACGTGTGAAAGAATACGCAACAATCAGTTCCTTTAGACAGAGCCAGATAGTAAATTCACAAGCAGAAAATCTGATCGTGCATCTGAAGATTTTTGAGCATATTTCCCTTGAAGCATGTCTACACCGACAGATAACATACCAGTTGGGTACCACTTCCAGATGCAGTTTAACGTGGTCACAAACAACCACCAAGTTTGCACACAAAATATACCTACACTAGGAAGGCATGTACAGTGTGGTGAACTGAATTGGAAGAGTGTTAGAATATGCGTTACAGGTTCAAAATTCAGGCTCTTAAATCCTCCTAGGTAACACTCCAACCAACATTCAAGCAAAACTACATGCCATTGAGATATGTGCCAAACAGTGTATGGAAAGGGACATCCGGAGAAAAGAAATCTATGTACTATCAGATAATCAAGCAATACTAAGTGTTCTGAAGTCATACATTTTTGAGTCTCAGTGGACTTGGGACTGCAAACAATCCCTGACGCAACTGACGAAAAACAGCAAGATCACTTTGATGAGGGTGACAGGTCAAAGAATTGTCAGAGGCAACGAGCAAGAGCCTTGTCAAAGGAGGGGCGATCAAACTATTTTCTGCACCAGAATCCTTCTATGGACTCTCCAAATATTACCGGAATGAAGTACCAGTACAAGTAATACAAAGGACTATTGTCAAGGGTAGCTAATCAGCTTCTCGAATTAGACTTGAAATTAGTAATGAGAACATTGCCCTCTGAGGTATCGCCTCGAAAAAATCAGATTGACAGTTGACTCTATTGCGAGAACTTTTCTGAATCCTTAGAATAGATTACGAACAATCCTGGACCAAGTTCTGAACTCTGATGAACTCCTAGTTTTAGATCCCTAAAATTTGACCAACTGTTGTTACATGACTCTGCTTGCACTCGATTTGTTCAGAAAGACTTGATATGGTTCAGAAAAGTCTTCCTGATTTCGTGAAAATTGGGATTATCGAAGCGAATATTATGAGAGACAAGGCTGAGATGTGCTCCTGATCCTAGTGTATTCAGTTCTAATACTCTTAACGGTGATATTTTCATTGTATAGGATATTGCGTAACCTTTGATTACTGATCTATTCGTTTGATATATTCACACTTCAGAAATGTCAGCTTTTAAATAGGGTATCAAAATCATGATATATTATCTCACAAGACTTATGAATTCCAATGCTTAAACTCTCAAAATATTTTGAGCCTGACATTGGTTGGAAAATAGTTGAATAATTCATTTTAAGATTCACTAGAAGTCAAATCGTTTAATATGTGAAGTAACAGTGACAAAATAAAAAAATAACTGGCGCTCTGGGGCGGCTTTAATTAATTCTTTGGCACATTCGCTTTCACAGCTGCAGGGAAACCCGGAAAAACCTGCAAGACCACATCATCTGAAGAGTTGGAATTGGTCAAAATTTTTGTGCATGTAAGTATTTGCCAAAAAGCAAAATCATGCAAAAAATATTTCGAGAGTTTAATCCATTTGAATTTATAGGTGAAGTGGTATATGGCTAGGCTAGAATATTTCCTGAATAACTTAAATCAATAACAAATAATTTCATTGATAATGAAATTTTTCATTTTCTACCAATTTTTTCAAAAACAACAAATCATAAATTCAATATTTTTAGACATCCCAGGGACAATATGCATTGAAGTTACCTTTATGGAGAAGTTTGCATGTAAACATTTCAAATTCTGACGTATTTTCAATGCATTATGTCAAAATATTTGTATAAGAATTCTATCATAATAGAGTTTTTATGAAATGTTGCCAAGAATAGTAAGAATGAGTGATAATCCACAAAACGAAAAGCAATATGGAGGACAAAAATTTGATTTGATTTGAATGAAAGAGTTGTATTTCATGTAAATTTATTACATTTTCAAATTCAACTTTTACTTCCGTGAGTACCTTGTAGTCCCTGTGTCTGCTAGTCCTCGAAATGAAAAGGACACCTCACGGTATACAAGGGATTTTGGTTGATTGCAGAATTCAATGAAACTCTGCTATGGTACAATACAATACAATTCAATACAATACATTACAATACAATACAATACAATACAATACAATACAATACAATACAATACAATACAATACAATACAATACAATACAATACAATACAATACAATACAATACAATACAATACAATACAATACAATACAATACAATACAATACAATACAATACAATACAATACAATACAATACAATACAATACAATACAATACAATACAATACAATACAATACAATACAATACAATACAATACAATACAATACAATACAATACAATACAATACAATACAATACAATACAATACAATACAATACAATACAATACAATACAATACAATACAATACAATACAATACAATACAATACAATACAATACAATACAATACAATACAATACAATACAATACAATACAATACAATACAATACAATACAATCTATTGATAACACTTCGAAAAGACCATAATCAGATCGCATGATTGGTTTCGGAGAAACAGGGTGATTTCAAAAGTAGCTGCAGAAATAGAAAATTGAGGTAATTTATAACACATTAAGACTATTTCTAGTTTATTACCGTGATTTTGCTGAAACATGTAGTGCCATGAAAAACACACTATTATGACCCAAAACAGTGTTGAGGTTACCAGGGTCATCACAAACATACCCAAAATATACTGTTTCAACGTTGTTTACTTCCCTTATCAGAATTGAGATTATTTCTAGTTGGATTTCGATTTTTTTGGCTGAGGTGTTGTTGATTCTGAATATTGTTTAAAGCGGACTGTTAGCTTCTTTTTCGGTAAATTTACCAATTTATTGAATGAAGATATGGATTTTCTTTTCTATTTATTTTCTCTTGTCAAAATCTCATGTTTTCATGACAACCACACAAATAGTACAATATACAGGTGGAAATTCTAATACACTACTTAACATGCCGCCCGCCTTGAAAGGGCAGGGAACTTTCAAATGAAAATAGAGAACTACAAAGTTATTCAGTGTCACTGTCAATTGGAAGTACGCAAAGTTTCGAAACTGTTCGCTGAACTTCATTACCGTTGCACAGTCTAATTGTAGCCACACGAACAAGACCATCGTTGCCGGAATGGATACCAGTGACTCGTCCCATCTTCCACTTCAACGGTGGTTGATTGTCTTCTTTCAGGAGAACCAAACTACCAATTTTCAGAAGAGTTGCTACATTTTTTCTCCACTTCACTCGTTCTTGTAATGTCGAAATATACTCCAAATGCCATTTTTTCCAAAATTCCTGTATAACCTGCTGCATCCTCTGGTATTTGCTCAGTCGTGACTCTTTAATATCATGCAAAGATGGATCAGGAAGGGCTGTCATTGTCTTGCCAATTAAAAAATGGGCTGGTGTCAAAGGTTCAAAATCGGCTGGATCTGACGATAGGGGCGTCAGAGGTCTTGAGTTAATTATGCACTCAATCTGAGTGAGTACCGTGAAAAGGTCTTCATAAGTTAATTGCATACCACCGACAACTCGTTTCAAATGATATTTAATTTTTTTCACACCTGCTTCCCACAATCCACCAAAATTGGGAGATCTTGCAGGTATAAAATGCCAGAAAATGTTTTCCTTGGATAAAGCCTCCTTTATCGTATCAGAGGAAGACCAAAGAAATGAATGGAATTCTTTCAATTGTGCATTAGCTCCTACGAATGTGGAACCATTATCTGAATAAAATTGACTTGGTTTTCCCCTTCGAGCTATAAAACGTTTCAATGTTGCAAGAAAAGCCTCTGTTGATAAATCAGTTACGAGATCGATATGTACTGCTTTAGTGGACATACAAATGAACAAACATATATAGGACTTAATAATTTTTGCTCCTCTCAATTTCCGATCTCTTATCAAAATAGGACCAGCGTAGTCTATACCAACATTAGAAAAAGGGAAATTTTGAGATACACGTACCTCTGGCAAGTTACCCATTAAATATTTTTCAGTGAGTGGCTTCGCTCTAAAACAAGTCACACAATTACGAGTTATCTTTCTAGCTGCATTACGACCACAAAGTGGCCAATATCTTTCTCTTATAGAAAATAGCAATTGTTGAGGACCACAATGCAGAAGTCTTATATGTTCATTGGATAAAATAAGATTAGTTAATGTATGTTTTGGGGATAAAATGATTGGATGTTTTTTGTCATAATCGTATTTTGAGTTTTTCAATCTGCCCCCAACTCTCAAAATAGATTCATTGTCAAGAAATGGATTCAAAGATAGAAGTCGACTTTTACTATCGATTGGTTTATTGCGAAATAATTCATGACATTCTGCCGGGAAACTTTGTTGCTGACTAATTCTAATCAATATGTTCATTGCATTTTTCAGTTCACTCATTGCCAATGTCCCATTTTGACGATTGTGCTTGGACTTTCTTGAATTGGAAATATAACGTATACAATAAGCTATAACCCTCTGTAATTTAATCAGTGAGGAATAAGAACTGAAGATATCGAAATTTACATTGTTGGTGGAAAAAGTTGAAATAGTTCTTTTCTCAGGAAGCTCTTCAAATTCAAAATTTTCAGTTGATGAAAAATGCCATTGGGATTCACTTGCCGATAACCATGGAGGTCCTTCCCACCAAAGGCTTGATTGAATAATAGCGTTGGCTTGCATACCTCGAGAAATTAAATCAGCAGGGTTATCTCCTGATTTTACATGATTCCAATCACTTGGATTGGTTATTGTTTGGATTTCGCCCACCCTATTAGCTACAAAAGTTTTCCAACTCCTAGCAGGTGCCTTAATCCAACCCAATGTTATGGTGGAATCACACCAATAATATTTTCTTGAAATGTTCAAATGCAAAGTGTCGCAAACCTTCTTTACTAGTTGTGCAAGTAGAGTGGCGCCACAAAGTTCTAACCTCGGCAAAGAAATTTGTTTCAATGGTGCAACTCTAGATTTGGCACATAGTAATCTGGAAATATAAGACCCTGTATCATTTTTTGATCGTATATAAATGCATGTGCCATAGGCATATTCAGATGCATCGCAAAAACCGTGGAGTTCAATAAAAATAGAATTAAATGATCGAATGAACCTTGGTATTTTTAAATTATTGATAACATGTAGATTTTGTCTGAATTTTATCCATTGTGTATATATATTTTGTGGAACTGCTTCGTCCCAGGTAAGACCAGCTTGCCATAATTGCTGAAGAATTAACTTAGCTTGTATAATTATAGGACCCAAGAGTCCCAATGGATCAAATATCTGAGAAGTGACGGAAAGTATGGATCGTTTAGTGACAGATCCCATTGGAACATTGCTGATGGAATATTGAATAGTATCCATACATGCATTCCATAACACTCCTAATGTTTTATTATTCTCATTTGGACCTAATTGGATAACACTCATATCGATATCATCGATTTCAAATCTATCGCTTATATCTCGTCTATTAGTCAGCCACTTTCGTAAATGAAAACCAGCTGAAGATAGAATAGAAGAAACATTTTTCTGAATTGTAATTATTTGATCGACTGAATCTGAACCAGTCAAGAGATCATCCATATAGAAATCGTTTTTAATCACCCATGCCGCGTCAGGGAATTGAATTTTATTATCTTCTGCCAATTGAAACAATGTTCTTACAGCCAGATATGGAGCTGAAGCAGTACCATATGTAACTGTATTAAGTTCGAAGCATTTCAGCGGATCGGAAGGATTTTCCCTCCATAGAATTCGCTGTAATCTCCTCTGGTCTTTATGAATGAGTATTTCTCTGAACATTTTTGATATATCTGCATTGATAACAATTGAATGTTGTCGAAATCTAAGAAGAATTGAAAATAGATCTGATTGTATTGTAGGGCCATTGAATTGTATATCGTTGAGCGATACCCCACTGTTCGACTTGGCACTCGCGTCAAAAACAACCCTTACTTTAGTAGTCAAACTAGATTCTTTCACTATTGCATGGTGTGGAAGATAGTAAGAAGGATCACTAGAATCTTGTTCGTCAACTCGTGTCATGTGACCTAACTTCTCATACTCCCGCATGAAAGAAATATATTCCTCTTTTAATTGTTTATTTTTATCTAGTTTTCGTTCAATTGCTAAAAATCTATTTAGAGCCATATTTCGTGAATCACCTAGGAGTCCTGTATCATCATGAATTGGCATTTTAACAATAAATCGACCATCTTGATCTCGGATAAAGTTATTCATGAAATGTGATTCACAAAATTTGTCAGAATCGGATAATATTTTTTCAGACTTATGGCATTCTTCTATTTGCCAGAACCTTACTAAATTATCATTTATAGACTTTTCATATTGCACATTCAAACAACTGATAGAATGATTGACTTGTAAAGGAATATTCAAATTTCCTGATACTATCCAACCGAACACGGTTTTTTGAAGAATGGGTTTACCGTTACCCAATAGAATTTGACCAACACTAAGCAAATTCCAAAAAATATTAGCTCCCAGTAACATGTCAATTTTACCGGGTTTATTGAATTCGGAATCCGCCAATTGTATATTGGGAGGAATTTCCAAATTACGAATGTCGACGAATGTATTTGGTAAATGATCGGTTATTTTTGGTAATATAAAACAAGAGAATCGACAGTTGAATTGACTGGTACGGGATTTAATTTCAACTGATACTTTATTTTTAATATAGGCTAAAGATTGACTCACCCCTTTAATAGCAATATTAGTTGGAATTCTTTTCAGATTTAATCTATGACAGCTGCTCAGTTATGAAGGAACTCTGTGAACCATTGTCAAGAAGTACTCGTGCTAAATGAAATTTTCCTTTATTGTCTTTTATTTGAACACAAGCAGTGGAAAGCAACACTTGACTATCCACGAAATTGTTGAAAACATGAGAAGTCACTGTTGGATTCTCGGTTGTATTTTGATTATGATTCAAAGAGTTTTCCTCATTTGATGGATTATTACTTTCATTATTCTCAATATGAATCAACGAATTGTGTTTGCGATTGCACCATTTACAATGTGCATATGTACAGTTGGATGCGAAATGTCCCGGTCTGAGACAATTGATACACAATTTTTTATTTTTCAATTCTGTTATCCTCGAGGATATAGGTAGTTTCAAAAATTCGTCACACGTATAGATCGTGTGTTCCCCTTTACAGAAATAACATTTAGGTTTATTGATACTGACATGGGTGTGACCCTTTGATTGTAATTTCTTCGAAGACTGACCAGCTTTTACTGAATCACTCAAATTGTAATTCAATTTTTCAAGAACTTCACATCTACGTTTCAGAAAGGTATTCATGTCATCCATAGATGGAACTGTACCTTTAAATTTGAATGATTCCCACTCTCTACGAGTGATTGTATCGAATTTACAAACAATTATATATATAATTATAGTATCCCACGTCTCAACTGGTATTTGTAAACTTTTCAAAGATCGTAGATTTTTTGTAATATTATCATATAGTTTTCTCAAATCTGAATGGCATTCCCTTTGTATAACTGGAAATTCGAAAATAGCTTTAATATGATTGAAGATAATCAAGGACTTGTTTTCGAAACGATCACTCAGCAATTGCCAAGCAATTTGATAGTTTGTTGAAGATACTTCTAGAGATTGTATGACTTCACTAGCCTCATTTTGTAGAGATGATTTCAAATAATAAAATTTCTCTATATCATTTAACGATTTGTTATCATGCACCAAAGCAGTAAAGGCATCTCGAAACTCAAGCCACTTGCCATATGAACCACAAAACGTTGGCAAACGAATGGGGGGATATTTTACCTTATGTAAATCTGATCGTTCTCCCGAATCATAACTACCATTTAAATTACCACTCAAACGCATACTATTCTGAGAAACAGTTTGTTGAACTTCATTGGCAATAGCTGAATTCAATGGAGGCTGAATATTCGAAGAAGCAATGCTAGTATTGTTAACTTTATTTTCTTGGAAAGAAGTTAGAATTTGTTTAGCTTTACTTATAGATACGTAATAGTTTGTTTCAAATTCTTCGCGAATCACTTCTTCATTTTGATTATTTTCTTCATTTAACTTGACCTCTATTTGCGATTGTAACTCATTGAATGAACCAAGAATCGGTTCAATGGTTTCTAATCTTTTTCCTAATTGTAAAATGATTTCTTCATTTAATTGTTCATTGTCAATTGTATTCAGGAATGTTCTGAATCGTGTTAAGTAACCTTTGATTTTCATTTCGGAAATTTCCATTTTGAAAATATCAAAACAAATAATTCTGAATCTCAAAAATTAAATATGTCTCCTGGACTATAATAGCAAAACAACTATGAAATATCAATGTCAATGAAAGTGTCAATTGAAACGAGATTGTCAGAAATATTGCAAATAACTACAACCTGATGGTACTACTCATTAGAACACATAAATTACTCAAAAACAGCAGGAAGAATCTTCAGATATAGAAAAAGAACTGACTCACGTAACCTCTTGAATTCGGTACCCGGTCTCTGAATTTCTTCTCAATGCTGGACTCTTCAATAGATATCCGTGCGATGGAGGACCATGTTGATTCTGAATATTGTTTAAAGCGGACTGTTAGCTTCTTTTTCGGTAAATTTACCAATTTATTGAATGAAGATATGGATTTTCTTTTCTATTTATTTTCTCTTGTCAAAATCTCATGTTTTCATGACAACCACACAAATAGTACAATATACAGGTGGAAATTCTAATACACTACTTAACAGGTGTGTTGACCGTTGAGAAAGGCAAGCATAGTGTGTCACTATACCGGGGTAATCAAAAAAGTTCTCAGATATATCCTACACCAAAGTTATTCACTTCATTCAGGATGCTATTAAAAGAATTAACATTTTTAACAATAATATTAAACAACTAATTCTTTTAATAGCATTCTCGATGAACCATATATTTTTAACTCTGAATGTTACTATGTGAAAAATCCAAGACAAGCATACATTTTAAAATACAAGAGCTCTACAAAAAGTAACTCTACTTATGTACTTCAAACTATTTCAAGAACCTCATTTTCTTCTTCCGCTACCTCACGAACAATGACATCGTGAATGCATTCCAAAATATTGGTACTTGGAAATTTTATGCATGTGTCCCGAATTCTCGAATTCATCATTTGAACGAAATTTTTTGATTATTGGTAATGGTATTGGTAGGTATGGATGGTGACTGATGCGCTACGACCTAGTTAGATCTATTGTGCCCCATCTTCTTCTGCCATCTCAAGGTGTTCTCGTTTACAGGAGCCCCTCAAGCCTCAATTCCTTCAGTAATTTTAGGATTTTGAGGGGGTCTATTTGTTGTATTTCTTCCACAGTCAGCTGGTGTGATCCCAGTATATTTAATCTTTTGTGGTGTACAGCATAACACTCCATCAATATGTGGTGTGGTGTTTCTGGATGTTCATCACAGAATCTGCAGGTGTTGTCTTCCTCCAAGCCTAGCTTCCTTAGGTGTTCTTTGAGTCTGCAATGCCCCGTTGGAAATCCTGTGATTGTCTTTAGACTAATTTTGCTGAGGTTAATCAGTGTTTTCGATATTGCTCGGTTGAAATTGCCGAGGAGATCTTTGGCCTGCCTTAGCCCTGGAAGTCTTTGCCAGTATGTTGCTCTCATTGCTTCTTCTGTTTTATTGAGTTCTTCTTGGAAGTGAGATTTTCCAAGTCCGCAGAATGGTTCTGGCCCGATCAGTGGCGTTGATGCCCCTTTTCGTGCCAGGGTGTCTGCTTGTTCATTGCCCTCTACTCCGACGTGCCCAGGCACCCAGAGGAGGATCACCTTGTTGTTCCTGCCTAGATCATTAAGTTTTTCTAGGCATTCCTAGACCATCTTCGAGTTGATGTTATATGAGCTCAACGCTTTGATGGCTGCTTGACTATCGGAGAGGATTGCAATTTCCTCGTTCCGGTAGTTCCTGTCGAGGTTGAAATGAATGCATCTTGCTATGGCGTGAATTTCCTCTTGAAAAATGCTGGGGAAGTGTCCCATGGGTTCGAAGTACTTGGTACGAGGTCCAAATACTCCTGCTCCAGTTCCGTCGGGAGTTTTAGACCCGTCCGTGTACCATGTAATGGTATTTTTACCCAGTGCTCGAATGGATTCTGTGCTCCATTTTAAAATACAAGAGCTCTACAAAAAGTAACTCTACTTATGTACTTCAAACTATTTCAGGAAGCTCATTTTCTTCTTTCGCTACCTCACGAACAATGACATCGTGAATGCATTCCAAAATATTGGTACTTGGAAATTTTATGCATGAGTCCCGAATTCTCGAATTCATAATTTGAACGAAATTTTTTGATTAGTCTGTGCCATGATAAACAAATATTACGAACCTATCATAATGCAGGATGCCAGATGCATAGAAAGGCTTAAGAAGATAATTTCACTTGCCGTATGAAGCCCGCTTTTCCTGCAATATTAGGACCAATAAGGGACGTATGCCTCGATAATACGCAGTTCCTAGCTTTCGAGCCGGTAATACCACTTTGTCATGGCAACACGTATCCAAACAACAACGGAGAACCTAGTATCATCTTTCAACTAATATGAATGTCAGCCTGGCAGACTTCATGTCTATCAGGCATTATCTTTATGTTGAATACTCTTCAAGTAATGATAGAAGTGGTTTCAAGATCTTCATCTGGAAAAACCTTATATAGTCAGTGAAGTGAAACTAGAAGCAGCCAGAGGTAGAATAAATACCCCCAGATCCGAAGGATATATTACACAGGTGTACAGTAAAATATAACCAAACATGAACTGCTATTTAATCAATATAAAAATACTTCCAATGGTGGGCCACTATAAAGGGATAGTTTGCGTGTTGTGGCTATAGGTTGAGTATTACATACTTAAATTACATTTATAAAAATTTTATTGGTCTGTTTTTTCGAAGATTTTCTGTCTTTTGGCAATAACTTCATAACGCCGCAACATTTTTGGGAAAGGAAATTCTACTTTCAGAAATCTTTTTTGTATTATTTCAAAGGTGTATTCGGAGAGCACTGCCCCATATGGGGATTTCATATCTTATATGAGTTTCCATTTAAGAATTATATGATATCTTCATTGTTTCCAGAGGCAAGTGAACTTGATTATTTAAATTTAAATAAGGTAGATTTTAGTTTTAATTTACGTAGCATATAGAGTGCGGCTTATTTCAGCCACCCCCTCTGTTATCTTTTGAACGGTTTGACGTTAAATCTTTGGACAAAAACTATTTCGAAAGGTATCACCGATACTACTTTCCAAAATGAAAGACATATCAATAACACGATAGGGGGAGAGAGCCACTTCAAGTGAAAAATTTCAAATGGCTTGGTGGGTAAAATCGTTGAAGAGAGAATCCAATTCTCTTCTCAACCATTTCAATTTTTTAAATTTTCGTTAATAATTATTTTCACAATATCGATCTCCTTGCATTTTGAAATTTTCAAGTTGATGTGCCCCCAGCGTCATCATTCGGGTAATTGCAATGTATCTTCTCTCCAAAAGTAGTATCGGTAATACCATTAATTTTCCATTTGTTTCAGTCCCTGGTGATACTTCGGAGAATAATAATGAAGTTAATAATTTTCAAGAGGATATTTCACTTCATTATATGAATCACCCTGTATATATATATTCTCATTCAATAAATATTCTTTTCTTTCACAACAAAATTTCAATTATTATGAGGAGAAACTATGTTGGTGGTGTTTACAAATATATCACATTATAATTATAATGAGAATATATTTATTTCATGAATATTGAAATATATCAAAATCGAACATACAATATTTTAACTGTAGGAATTTATTTATAATACCTTCGAATATAATATGGTATACTGTACAATAAAGTGTATTCGGGTTGAGCAAAAATGTATGATGTCAATTAATATATAATATCTTTATGGTTTTTATAATAAATTATGTTGAAGTCTACAATATTTCTCATATATAATTGTATCTTGAAGCTTACTATAATTTTTTGAATTGATATAGCCGATACTTGATGAAAATCCATTATACTCGATATAATGAAACTATGGTTCAAATGATTTTCACATAAAGAAAATCATTTGAACCATAGTTTCATTATATCGAGCTTACTATAATTTCTCCCTGTCACATATAGTACCAGTAATTTTTGTAGTCTTTACTATATTTCTGGTTATATCTACTATATATTTTTCTCCGTGGCAGTCTACTGTAGAACCAGTCCTTCATGAATTGAATTTCATAATATGTTTCAGTTCATGTCATGTTGAATTCGTTGAATTTATTAGAATTATTAGATGTGAAATATTTTTAGCCAGTTTCATTTGTTGTCATTTAATATCACTCTTTCTAAATTGGTATAATTCACTATGAACACTATCAATTCACTGTATCTCAACTGAGTTTTCTTGCAACTCAAGCTGCTAAATGAATAAATACGTTGGCGACAATTTTATTTGCCATATTGGTTTTGCTTTTTTATATCTTCTATATTCTTATATAAGAATTTTTTCAGTTGGAAGTGAAACTAACAATTGCACCAATTTCCTGGAATTATCCCATTACGTCATAGTCCATATTTTTCATTATCTCTATTCTGCTTCTGCTTCAGCTGCATTGTAGCAACAAAGCGACAAAATTACGTTACTCTGCTCCTCTGCATTTCAATATGCACGGGTTTGGAAACCGAATTGCTCTGCATTATAGGATATAAACAACTATGCAGTATTCAATTGTGTTCAGCTGTACCGGAGAGATCGTCTCTTGTTCTCATCCGGAGCAATTCATTGAAAACTTTGTAGCAGCACAAAGATGTCAGGAGAATGTCGGTTTGAACCGATCTCACAAGGTTATTTCAGAGACTATTATCCTCATCATGAAATAGACCAATCGGACACCACTTTTTTTGTATGAATTCTGTGCTGCATGCACGTAACTGTTTAAATAAATGAAAGAGTTGTAATTCGTGTAAATTCATTACAATTGCAAAGCGCTATCGACTATTGGGTCAGCATCAGTGCGATACTTATCAAGTATTTATTCAGGAGATCCAACCATGGTTAACACTTGTTTGAACGGACATACATATACATATTGAAATATTCATATACCCATTTGAGTTTTTTTAGATCTGCAAAGGACCCGCACGGAATACATGGGATTTTGGTTGATTGCTGAATTCAATGAAACTCTGGATCACGATCTATGGACCCTGATCAAATCGTATGATCATTTTCGGAGAAACAGGGTGATTTTAGAAGTAGTTGAAAAAACAGAAAATTAAGGTAATTTATCACAAATTGCGACTATTTCTAATTTATTCCTGATTTAGCTTACGTACGTCTTGCCTTCGGAAACGCAACACTATTATGATCCTGAACAATATTCTGTTATGCAAGGTCATCACAAACGTACTCAAAATATAGTTTTTCGACGTTGTTTACTTCACTCATAAGAACTGAGATTTTTTCAAGTTTTATTCCTAGAATATTTGGTTGAGAAATGCATTGAGAAAGCAATACTATTATAATACAAACACAGTATTTCACCATAATAGGTTACTCAAAAAAGTAGTGATTTATATCCTGTACAGACGTTCTTCACTTCATTGTTTCTCGCATTCATATATTTTCAATTTTTAACGTTAATATGTGAATAACCTTAAGCCAAACTTAAATTTTTTGAATACCAGGATCCTATAAAAAGTAACATTACATTTGTATCTGACTTCTTGATGTGTACGTTATTATACTTCTGGAATTTCAGAAAGCTAATCTTCTTCTTCTGCAGTAGAATACTTTCCATTCTGACCAGCAAAGTATAAAAACCCACCCAATCATAGTCAAAGCTCATCGGGATGGCCACCGGGATGGCCACCGACATCAAAAATACAGCGAGACGCTAAAGCGAAATCTCGATTTTGCCAGAGTCCTACATGGGACTTGTGGTCCTGTAATAGCGAAATCTTGACGGACCCACAACCAACTAATAGCTGGGCAGATCAAATTGAGACGGCAAGTCGATTGGAAAGTTTTGAGAACCCTTCAAAGGAAAGTGTGGAGAACCAACAAGACCGAAGAAACGTATCGAAAAGTCTCATAGAAGATTTCGACAAAATCGAAACATATTCACAACACTTTCGCAATTTGGAAAGTGTGGCGAAGAAAGTGAAAACTGTCAAGAACAGAATGGAAGGTGTGATGAACTTTCAAAATGTGGAAAGTCACATGAACATTTTGGGAAGTGTGGCGAACGATTTGGAAAGTGTGGGGAACGTCCCGGATAGAAAAATAAAGGAAAGTATAGTGAACACTACATTTGGAAGGAACGAAATGCGAGGAAACCACCAGTAAAACGAAAATCGAAAGTGTGGTGAACCTACCACTTCAGGAAAAATGGAAAAAATGAAAAATTACCAGAAAACAAAAAATGGACCCCCTCGAGAATGGAAGGTTTCGAAGAGGCATTGAGGAGGATGAAAACCAAACAGAAGAATATAGAGGAGGAACTGAGTATACAGAAACAAGAGGCAACGAAAGAAGAGAGGAATAAGACAACAAAAGATTGTTATCTCGAGGCAAAGCCCCACAGTTCCGTAGCCCTTCTTCTAGCTCGTAAGATGACAGGACCCCTACATTAAGTCCCAGGAACCAAAGGAGGAAGCCCAAAAATCTCTTGATGCCATCCAAGTTCGCATCAACGAAATGAACGCCGTGGTGAATAGCAGAATTGATGAACAACTCAATGAAATATACCAGCACTCGAATGAATTCCGGGTTGAGCTGCCCAATCTTCCCAGGAGCTTGATTGATCAAGGAATCAGTAAGGCAAAAACTACTGGATGAATGCAGGAGTCCATTCAGAACCGAGATGGGTAGATTGATCACTGCCAAAAACCACCTGAAGTCCCTAAAGAAGGTAGAGTAATTTCCGACACTACAACCTGCTAGAGAAGAATTTAAACCACCAAAGAAGACCATCAAACCTCAAAAACCAACTGAGAAGGATACCCCAACAACGACCAATAGATTCGATGCGTTAAGCGAAGAAGAGCCATTCCCTGAAGGTACCAAAACCAAGGGAGCGGTTCCGAATAAAAAGACAGGAAAGAATGTACAAACTAAGGCTCCACCACCAACTCAATTTGAAAAGCTTCCTTCACCTATTATGCAGGGACTACTTCCAATGGATAAGGATACACGAAACATGATCAGGAAGGGGCTCGAAGCAGATTTCGAGATCCGAATGACAACACAAACACAAATATTCGCTGGCACGGATGAAGGCTATGTCAGAATGAGGCAAGGACGGTTCGGAATATCATACCTATACCTTGTCAGGTGAAAGAAAGCACGCTTTTATCATCAGGGGCCTCGACAGTGAATTCCATCAGGAAGACCTTATAAAAGATACGTATGGGATGGAAATCCTGGATTTCAGGAAAATTAGGTCAAGAAGTAGTCCACTCCACCTGGTCACGACTCCTAAAAGCGTCCTCCTCAGCTTCCTCCAAAAAAATATTCGGGCGCTGCAGAACGTCCGAATTTCTTGGGAGCTGAAGAAAAATGATATGGAGTTCGTACAATGCCATCGATGCCAGAGGTGAGGACACGCAGCCTCCAACTGCGCAAGAGCGGTCAGGTGTTTGGAATGTGCAGGAGCACATCTTACCTATATTTGCAAAAAATCGATAGACACACCGGCAATCTGCGCAAACTGCGAGGGCTCCCACCCGGTGAAAAGCGTGGATTGTACTGTATACAAGGATAGACTAGACTTTGTTGAGTCTAAAAAGCAGAAATTTGAGCCGAAAAGATACGTTCCAGCGCCAACACCACTAGAAAATACCTGGGCAACAGGCAGAAGAACAGATGCTAGGGCCGAAGTATGCCTCCAACAGGAAGCCATCAAGATCGGAAAATGCAGGCAAACCCCCTCATTCCATATTCTTCCTCCCCATAGCCAGCTGAAGCTCGACACACTGATTTCCCAAGTGTTGGCAATGGACTCGCGAGACTGGGTTCGGTGACTGGCAGAATCAATGCAATCAGCGATCTTATAAACATCGATGGGTTCGACAGGGTATTGGACGACTTAATTGGTGCTCTCAACAAGGCTAAGACTCCCCTGGAGAAGCTCACGAAGGCCGTGACGATCCTGGGTAATGCAGAGATGTACACCCTTTAATGTTGTTGTTATAACTGAGCTTAAAATGCTAAATATGAAAGTATTTCCTGATCATCTTATAACTACAACAGCATTCCCTCTTATGAAGAGCTTATAGAATAAAAATGTAGTTCCCAGGAATAAATCCATCCTAAGTTCTGCGTTATAAAATCTATTTATATCACCCACATATACCTTTGAACATATAAACATAACCCAATAGTAATAGAAACATTACGCAGGTTTTCTAATAAAATTAATTTGGCAATATCTAGGTGGAAACAAATAAAAAAGAGTAATCATTTTGAAAGATCAGTAAAAAAGAAATACCATAGAATACTTCAGACTTGCAGTTCGCGTGAAGTGACATGTAACGAAGAGGCTAATTTAGAAGGAACGGCAATTTTAGCTTCAGCCAGCAGAAATGAAGACCAACATGATATGTCAAAAGAAAGCGTCGACATTAATAGTGCTGATGAAGAAAACAGTGATACCAACGACGAAAATTTGGTGCATTCTCTCTCTGAAATTGAAAAAACTCCTTTTTACTTTGCAAGGCAATGTAATCCAAGTTGGTCACACCGAATCACTTTCCCGTTGCAACTTGGGGGAAATTCTTCTGGGAATGAATAATGTACGATTAGTTTCCCAGTTTGTAGGCACAATGGTCAACTCTTTTCTATTATTTTCCACGGCTTCTACTTTCTTGAGCATCTTTCAAAGAAAATGAATACCGGTATAAACAAATACAATAATTTGAAGTAAGTTCACGCTTGTAAAGAATCTGTATACAGAAGCTATTCCAAACACAATATAACTAAATAATTGCTTTCTGTCGTTCCGCACGCATGTTAAGCGATACTTCTGTTCTGTTATGTAGTTTGTCAACGCGATATAGGGTAACACGGAAATCTAACGTACAGTGTTGCTAGCTTGGGTAGTTAGTAGTTATACAAATACATAAAATTAGTAGCAATAAATAGGTAGACTATTTATTTTATTATGATACATTTTTTAGATCAAGGTGTAATAAATGCATCTACATTGTATGTTTTGCAATTGAATTATGAAAAGTCATCTATTTGAAACCGATTGTCATAAGGTTTCATTGTAATTTTTAACAGTAAACACGTGTGACCAACTTGGATCACATTGCCTTGCAAAGTAAAAAGGAGTTTTTTCAATTTCAGAGAGAGAATGCATCAAATTTTCGTCGTTGGTATCACTGTTTTCTTCATCAGCACTATTAATGTCTACGCTTTCTTTTGACATATCATGTTGGTCTTCATTTCCTTTGGATTCTTCTTTAGTATTATCACTGCTGGCTGAAGCTGAAATTGTCGTTCCGTTTTATAAACAAACACAATAATTATTTTTACTAAGAAAATATCTTTTTTTTAAATCAATAACTGAATAATTATTGCAAAAAATCATTTATGCAAAACAGCGGTGTGTATTTTTTGCACACAATGTGTTGGATCACTCACTATACTTGTGGTTCAATCCTCATCCTTCATATAAATACCTACCTATTTTTTCTGTAAAAAAACAAAATGCTATGGGAAAATATTTTATATGTATTATTAAATCTGGCAACATTCAAACGTGGTCAAGAATCAAACCACACCTGACTCCTGAGACTGTCAAAAACGATTTTGTGGCGCTGCATTAAACAACATAATAAAACTTTTATATCGTATACAGCTTAGAAGGAAACAGAATCATTGTAAAAGGTTTCTAATTTATATTCTACCATATACCATTTATTGAACGTTCGGCTGTTCAGAAACCGCCGCCATTGTGGAAAAATCATACAGCAACGCAGAAAGGTGAAATAAAAATAGATTTTCTAAAGAAATATAGGTAGAGATTTTTTTTCAAAATACATGTTTTGTTTCAACTTGAAAATTCAACAAATAAAACATAATCTTTAATTTTTTATTCATAACAATAAAATTTATGCTAAACTCAGGAGCTTTGAAAAAAATATATGTGTATTGTCAGAAAAGTTAGCTGCGCAAATAAATTTGACCCCTGGAGTAGCGATATATGTCTTTAATATTTTCAATATGATTAACAACAGATACAATAATAACTCCATCACCCACCGACATAATAATCCCTGATATTGTATCTTACACTTCTGTCATGACACAACACGAATGTTTACATACCTAATATAGTATTCTTGTGACAATTCTGTCTGCATTATTAAATACTTATAGAATACTTTCTTAGAAGTTTTATTAATGTTCGTTAAATACTCTTAAACCGCAGAATAGGAGTACTGCTATAGAATAGTTTTATAGCAGTTCCCAAAAGGTTTTTGAATGTATTGTGTAAGTAATCTTGGAGACACTTATAGGACAGTTATATTCATCATATTGATTATCCCATAACGGTTGTGTAGTTTACTGAAGGATGTCCTAAAAGAACTGAACATTTTCATAGATTGGGGCCCTTTCTGGTTGTAAAGACATTGTATAGTGGTTTATAACCACATTATAAGATTTTCACGTTTCTATAAGATATGCTGTATAGCAGTTCTCACAGCCTTCATAAAATTAGTTTTGCTAGTTGGTCATAATATTCGGTTTTATTCAATATTAGGATGTTGCCAAGATGTTCGAGGCGAGCATTCAGAATATCTCCTGAATATATCAGGAACTGAACGGATCAATATTCGAAACAAATTCGAAAAATATAATATTTTTTAATAGGGAATGAAGAAACCCTTTAAATGATCTTACATTTCCATACTTTTCATTTATAAATCAACCCGTAAATTAACACTCAAAGGGGGTTGAAATTTTGAAATCGGTAATTTACATTTTTCCGGACTTTTTATAAATATGATGTAATGAAATGTAAAACATTGCGTTCATTTTATAATTTCCATCTGAAATTATATCATAATTAAATAGATTTCACATCTGATTGAGATAGTTCATTCCGAATATCTCATTTAGACAGTTTGTTCCGATTATAGTTTGTTCCGATGTACCTTATTGTTCTGTGATGTGAAATGCAACATTACTGCATTGGTAACACTGCAGATAGAAAGAGCGAGAGGGAAGGGATATCCTTCTTGGAGGCCCTTCATCGGCCCTTTTTCTGAAGCGAGCATTCAAGGCGTTTGGGTGTATTGATTTTTCCAACGAAGAAATGAAAGGTCGTATATTTTGTAGTGATTAATTTGAATTCGATTATTTGATCGAATCGATCTACCTACATATCGACTTTCTCTTTGGCAGATTTTTCTTTAAATGTATTACATTCGTATTGGCGACTTGGTTCACGTCTCTGGTGAAACAAAGATGGCCAAATGAGCGTCACTCATGAATATTTTCAAAGTTTTCAATCTTAAATAATTTAATGTAATCCCGATACCTTCTTAACATTTGAATAACGTTTCGTATCTTCTTTTGACTAGTCGGTCCGAAAATGTCAAAATTTAACCAGTCCATAACATAACCTCTAAAAGTGATGATTCACATGTTTTGATGATTTCGATTAATTTTATTATCTTTGGACTTTAAATATCAATTAGACCTGTTTCTGTTCCTGCTTTATGATTTTCAGTGATACAAGTTTTTCCACAAGTTTTCCTGGAACGCTCAGAAAATATCAACCTGCTAGAAGTGTGAACAGTGACTAGGAGCACAAGGCACTCCTCCTGAACCTGGTTGGTGATCTGTACCAAGGACTGGTCTGGTAGCTAGGAGTACGGAATTCGTAGGTGAGTCATTGCTTTCATTTCACTTAATTAAAATCTGTAGAAGCTAGACACACTCATGATTCTCCGAACTCTAGGTTCGATCTATTCTGGATCACTCACTAGCCACGTTTAGATGGAAAGGCCTAGCCAAAGAGAAAATCTATTGCCTTAACAACCTTTCATTTGCTTTGTGAAATTTGATATCGAGGTAATCTTTCAGTACTCTCTCTCTTTCTCCTCCAGTCAGGAGATAAACTAAAAACAACCATCTGCTTGCGTTTTGAATTTGTTAACAAGAAACTTTCTCGGTACATTCTCTCTCTCCTCAGTCTGGAGATATATCTTTGATTTATACTTGTCGAGGATATTATTCGTTACAATTTATCTGTACACTCTATCGATCGTTACACTTTCTCTTTCTCCTCAGTCTGGAGACATTCTATAATTATTTATGTTTACCGATAAGAAAGATCAATAATTTGATTTCCTTTTGCTAGTCTGAATGACTGTACAAATTTGAATATTTTATTCTGTAGTTTATGAAAACAATATATTCATCATAATTATTTTGCTCATGCTCGCTTGAGATTGGCCTTCTCTAATTTTCTATGAGAAGATTCGAAATTTAAACTTTATCGTATATTCTTGTGCTTCACACAACTTTAATCTTTAACACATTGTTTAACTCAGCAAATCTTTAATATGTTATTTTTAGAAAAATGTTATTTTTGTAAAAATATAAAATTTTACCATTTCTGTAACAAACTGTAATAGTTAATCTGTAAGTTGATTTTTCCTTGATTATTCTTATCCCATTTGTCAATTTGAGACAAGGTACTGGTTTGTTTTATTTTCCACAGTGTAACTCAGCATTCAAACATCTGAGCTTTAGGATAGACTCCAATATACCAGATTAGCTACTACAAACTTTATCCAGCTAGTAGAGGAACCGCTGTCTCGACACACCCTACAAGGCTCCTACATCCAACGTTAAAGTAGAGCTCTGGAGTAAGTCTTCCTACACCATCGCAAACACTGATCATAAAAGTTAACAAACCAGACATTTGTAAGCGATTATACTCTTTCCAAATTTGTAAACTCAAATCATTTCAATCATAGTAATTTTGTAGAAATTTAGAAATTCAAAATAATTTTTTTTGTCTCCAAATTTATATACAAATTGTGAATATAGTGTTTTCAGAATTTTTTGTTTTACTGTTAAGAAGCACAAAGTACATCCTTTGACAAAATCCGTGTTTTTGGTATTTTCATAAAAAAGAACCTGGTGCCCATACCTTGTATCTTTTTTCTTTAATTTCGAGTATCTAATTTTTGTCAAAGGATCTATCTATCAAACTGGCAGATAACGAAACCTACTACCTCCCGTACCAATCTGAGCAGCTCACAGGCATTGCTGTATACAATGAGCAAGTAACTATATAAAAATTGTTTTCGGTATTACAATGCATTACAATTGAAATCATAATTCAATCCATTTGAATGTTCCAAAACCTAGGGATCCTAATGAGGTGCAATATTCGCAGTTACAATGGCACTCAACGTGTTAATCTTATAGCACCCTTATTATTATTATTTTTATTATTATTACTGGAAATGATAATTACTTAAATTTTTTTTCCAATTTCGAAGAATCCAATCAATTAACCACTAGACTAATTTTTATGAATTAGGCATACAGATCTTGTAGCTGGGCTTGTGAACATATTGGAAAAGAGCATTTTATCGATACAACAGTGAACATTTCCGACACGGCAATTCGGCTCCAACCCATGATGAAATGCTAGTTGCTCAATCGGTCCAATCTGCTCCTATGGCTCTATATGGCTCGAATATGGCGAATAAGATTGCGAACGAGGCCGAGGGTGGGAATAAGCGGTTACCGTTATGTCGAAGATACGGATTTTCTGCGATGTAACGATTTCCAATTTATAATAAATGAGGTGATTAAATGCTTGAACAACCCACTGCGATCTCTGGGATGATTCAGCTACCTTTTGAGCTTATCAAATTTGAAGTTATTCGTCATCGTATATTTTCATGTCAAGTGATGCATTGCAGGAATTTCCACATTTTTATAGTGATCACAAATATTTTCATTCAGTATTCTGACTGATATTTCCTTGAAAGTGTTGTTTAAGGTATACATTTTCTCAAAACCCTGTACACTGAAGAACACAAAACAAAATCCTACCTACAGAAATGAAAAATATGTATATAAAAATTGACTTCATCTCACTTCCAAATTAGGTGCGAGGTTTATGTAATGGACTGTTGTTGTAAATTAAAAATTGAAACCAACTGAAAAAATCCAACCATAAAAAAATTCTTTAAATTTTTTATCACCCCAAGATTAATCTTCGTGAAAAACAGCAATGATATATAGTGAACAGTATAGGTCACAATATAAGTACCTTGAGTCACACCATATTTGGCTTTCTTAGAATCACTGGATTTTTCACCATTTCAATCACATTGCACAGTACAATATACTCTAGGTAATTTTGCATTAGTCTTGAGATGTTTCTTCTGAAACCAATCTTATGCAGAGTAGCAAGAAATTTTGCATGAATGGCAGTATCAAAGGGCTCTGCCAGATCAATATAAATGCAAATTGCAAGGTAAGCTTCATCTATGGCTCTGTTATTCAAGTTGTTAGATATGCAGTTACATCCTGAGATGATCTGGCTTCTCTAAACCCAAACTGTCTACTAGATAATATCTTATACTTATTGAGATATTCCAATACTCTCGTTTTTATCTTTCTCTCAAAGACTCCAGCCAAGTTGGACAATGAAGAGATTGATCTGTACTGACTGAATAATTTTCTTCGTCACCTACTTTATGCGCACTTGCATCAAATTTTAGTGGAAAATAACCTGCAGACGTACATTTATTGTATATGTATGTAAGAGTTAATGATTTGATCCAGTTAAGCAAATAATGTTTCTGGAGTGATTTCGTGTATTCCTGGTGCCTTATTTCTATCAATTTTTTTTACTTTCTCTTCAGTAGTCGAAGCCATCGTAATACTATTAATAATCGTTTTCGTTTGAAAAATCTTGTTTGGGTCTGTTTAGGTATGATTCTAAAACAGAAGTGGAAAAGTCTATCAGCTCATTCGAAATGTCTATGGGATCAGTTAATTTTTTGTTTGTGTTTACCATTTTCTTTTAGTACTTCCTAATTTTTTTTGGGTTATAATGCTTTTTTTCTATTTTCTGTTTATAACAATTTTGTTGAGCCAATTCAATTGAGTACCTACTCTGCATTTTTATCAAAGATTTTGAACTCATCTTTCATTTCTAGATAATGTGGTTCACGTTTTATTCTTTTATAAAATTCATTCTTCAGATTTATAGAATTGACTAGGCCCTTCTGTGAGCAAACTATCCCTTTCAACATCTTCTCCTTGTATTTCTTGGATTCTGGTATTATCATTTCTTGTCTTATATATCACATTCCCAACCAATCTATAACGTTAAGTTAGTAATCAGATAACCAAGAGTTTGAAATAAATTTATTTAACGATGATTGGGTGTGATAAACAGTTCCGCTCCACGACTAACTTTATATTTTCCTCTCGTTAATTATAAATATTTTTCAGGGGTGGAGTTGATGAAGACATGCCTAATTGGACATCAACTCATAACGAAATTGCTATCTGAAACGAGTTAACTACGGAAATTATTTCAAATTTGGCTTACATCCGGGATTTTGTTATCAAGCCAGCCTTGACATCAGCCCCGCAGAATCCTTTTCATATCACACTACATTATGAGTCCTCGCACAGCCTAACGACGTCATGAAACGTCTCCCCTCTTCCTCCGCACCCCTATCTATGTAAATCTGAGAGATAAAATATAACATAAGGACTATAAAATGTGGGCAGCACTTTGCAACTTCGGGGTTGATATTATTACCAGCTGTACGATGACTAATTTGGACCGACCATGGTGTTTAACGCACAATATCGGCCTAATAGGGATGAAAATTACGACTGGCATTACGCGCCAACAACGGTCCAGCTAGTATAGTGTTGCTCGTGGTCATCCTAGAACTATGCACGAGAATTGACGTCATTCATGAGGATGGAATTTTAGACCCTTTTAAAGTTGTTCCTCGTTCTTTTCGTGAATTGTATACACCCAGATTTATGGTCAGATAATAATGGCCAGAACATTATCTATTTTTTGCACTAGCGGGCGGTACAGTACACTTTACTGCCTGGTTTCGAAGTAAAGTGACACTATAACATTATGGCCCGCAGGCCGTAAAGTTGGCAATGTTCTCAAATTGCCCATATTGTCACATTAATTCATGTAAGACCTTCAACGAAACGATCAATTCAGTGCAATAAAGAAAGACTCATTCAACAACATTTATTCATAATCTACATTATCAAGGCCATGTTGCGAGTATTGATTGCGAGTATTTCAGATATAGATACCACTCGTATGAGGGATTGTACAGATAAAATAGTAACAACAAACAATAAATTGAATAATTTCAGAGTTGAGAAAGGTGGTATATACGAGGATGTATTGATATCTAGTTAGCATAGATCAGTTTCCTGCATAAACAAAATATTGCATAGCAACGAAAAATAACTTATTAGAAGTGTCACTGAAAAGTTTGACGTCAAAAAAGTAAACCAGAGTTACGCAATAAATTAAAAGAAAAAATATGTCCACCGAAATTGTGAAAATCGAAAAATTGGAGTATCGAGCCATCATCAAGTACATGTATTTAAAAGGGTTAAGAGGTAAGCAGATTTACGAAGATATGCTTATTACCGGTGATCAATGTCCTTCGTATGCGACCGTGAAAAATTAGACTGCAAGCTTCAAAAGAGGTAAGTTTTCCATTGAAGATGATGACCGATCGGGAAGGCCGGTTTCTGTGGCAGTCCCCAAAAATATAGATGCAGTTCATGACATGATTTTAACAGACCGTCGAATTGGGCTGAAACGGATATCTGAAGCACTGAATATTTCAAACGAACGCGTTCATCATATAGTTCACGTCAATTTGGACATGAGAAAAATTGCTGCAAAATGGATCCCCAAATGTTTGACCAAAAGCGTGCAAGGGTAGTAGCATCGCGTTCGATCCGTGCTCAATTTGAAAACGATGTAGACTTCTTAAACCGAATTGTTACTATGGATGAGACTTGGGTACATTCCTACGATCCAGAAACAAAGCAACAATCGATGGAATGGCGACACTCCGGTTCTCCAAGACCTAAGAAGTTTCGTGTCCAAAAATCTGCTGGAAAAGTTCTTGCTTCAGTTTTCTGGGATTGCCATGGAGTAATCATGACTGATTTTTTGGATAAGGGATATTACAATTCGACATTACTGACCACTCTACGGAAAAAAATTAAAAGGTCGTCAATTTTCTTTCAACAAGGAAGTAATAAAAGCTGTGGAGGTCTGGTTTGCAGAGCAAGAAGAAATATTTTTTTTTTAAGGTCTAGAGACGTTGCAGGTTCGCTGTAATGAATGTATCCAATTAGGAGGAGAATATGTTGAGTAATAAAATATTTTGACATTGAAATTTTATTTGGTTCTAAAGTAGGCTAAGAATTTTTCAATATATCCTCGTACCTTACCAAGTGAAGGTAGTCCGGATGAAATAACAGCCGAAATTCTAAAAAAAAAATATATGATAGCGTCGAAAAACCACTTTTGAATCTAGTTAATGCCTCATCATTAACGGGCAAGCTTCCATCGGCACTTAAGCTGTCAACAGTTATACCAATACCTATGGTCGCCAACTCTAATAAGGCTAGTGATTTAGGACCAATAAATACGTTAGCAACACTAGAAAAATTAATCGACAGAATAGTTTATGAACAACTCACAACAACATAACAGAAAATAACATTATATTTACAAATCAGTCAGGTTTCAGAATAGACCACAGCTGTGAAACAGCTGTGCAAAATGTTCTACCGGGTGTCCGGTAAACCTTGTACATTATTGAACCTGGTGATAGACCAGGTCATGACTGTTCAGAATATTGGAATTTCTCCTCAGTAAAAATCTCACCGTTTTCGAGATAATGAGCATTTTTTAAATTTCTGGAAAATCACTGCCTCACCTTGGATTTTTGAGTGCCATGTCTACAAATTGAGACCAATTCAAATATCTTCGCTGCTGAAGATTACTGATGAGTCATGCTTTCAGACGTACAAAACAGTTCTTCAGAAAATGATACAATTTTTCAAGAAATTAGGGTAAAATGCCAGATTTGAGTTTCACCAATTTTTTTAACAACAGTTTGACATTATTGTTTGAAAAAAACATAACCAAGTGGAAGTGGATACTCATTACAAAAGAATGCCTATTTTGTCCAGACTCTACCATGATATAAAACATATGATAATTATGTTTGGAAGAAATAAAATTTCGATTATATTAGAGTGTGATGTTATTCTGAGCTAAAATCAACTCAATTAGACTTTTTATCCTATCAAGATGAAATGATTTAATAATCATGAGTGATATAACAAATCAACTGCCAAAAGCATTCAATGAGATGTAAAGAAGTAAATACTAATTCAACGATTTTTTTAATCACCAAACCACGATAACGATTATTCAACATAGCACTGGATAATATTACAAAAATGTTATTTTCCATCCATCCACCCGTACGCAAAGACGACATCTTTTCAAGAAGAACCTTTTCAAATGCGCTATAGGGTATCTCTGAGCGGCATTGTGCAATCGGATATCGTTCTGCATAAAGCGATGCTGCAGCAGTAGCACTACCTCCACATTCACCATAAATGTGGTGCATATGCACATATTTTCGGGGGTATAACTTGTGTACGGCAAGACAAAGAAATTAATGAAACAAGCGGAATAATTTCAAAAACCTATGACTGAAGTCACAATTTGTTCAAACAAAATGTGACAGCCACCTACTAGATTTTTTCAATTCTATTTACAGAAGATCCGCTCATGCACAATACTGTATTTTGTTTTTTCATTAGGAAACTATTACTTCTACGGACACAACACAGGAGTAAGAAAAGTTTTTAATTTTCGACAAGGATTTACCTCCTCAAAAATTTTGCACTTATTTGGTTACACCCTGTATATCTGTCGGCCTCTGAAACTTCGTTGGAATCTGGATGTTGGACAATAGCGACATTTATCACATGAATTCGTATTAATCGGTGCCATGTCGGATAATCGACATTTCATTTCCATAATTTTATTAGGCTTAATTACATGAAAAGGTAATTTTATTGACATACTATTTAATGCTACAAAGCAGTCTATTCTTTATTATAAATAATCAGTTCCACATTTCCTCTTGATAAAATCGAAATAAAATAATTTTTGGGAGTAAGTATAAAAGTTGATGGAAGCCTAGAATAAAACCACGCCTAATTCAGTGGAAATCACTTCCTCCAACAATAATTATAGTTTGTTTAATATCATGATAGAGTCTGGACAAAATCAGCATTACTTTGAAATGAATGTCCACTTAAAATTGATTATGTTTCTTTCAGACAATAATGTCAAACTTTTTAAAAAAAATTGATGAATCTCTAATCTGTCATTTTACCCTCATTTCTTTAAATTTTTTTTCACTTTCTGAAAAACTGTTCTGTACTTCTGAAAGCATGACTCATCAGTAATCTTCAGCAGCAAAGATATTTGAATTTGTCTCAATTTGTATACATGTCACTCAAAAATCCAAGGTTAGGTAGCGATTTTCCAGAAATTCTTAAAATGCCCATTATCTCGAAAACGGTGATATTTTTACTGAGGTGAAATTCCGATATTCTAAACACCCATGACCTGGTCTATCATCAGTTTCAATATCGTACAAGGTTTACCGGACACCCTGTATACGACTAGAAGAAAGACTACGACAAAAATATTATGATTGGAGCTGTACTCTTGGACATCCAACGCGCATTCGTAACAATTGACAGGTCCAAATTAATTATCAAACTAGAGAAGCACTCGATTGGCTCACTGATTACTTACAGAACAGAAAAAAGATAACTTAATTAACGACACTATATCAAATGAAGTCATAAATAAAAACGGCGTACCTCAAGGAAGTAAATTGAGACCATTGCTACTCCTGCTGTATATCAACGACATCGTTCACTAGGTTGAAAACTGTCAAATTTATTTGTTTGCCGATGACACATTATTGTATTTCTGTTCTGAAGATATACAAATCCTAACAGATACACTCAACGCGGAGCTGGAAAATATTTTACAATAGGGTAATGCTAGTTTGTTGAAGCTTAACGCAAAAAAACTAAATTCATGTTGATTAGCAACCACAAAAATTATGTGGAGTTCAAGGATAATAAATAATCATATGATTACAATTGGTAAGGAGGAGGTGGAAATGGTGGAAAAGATTAAATACTTTGGCATTATTACCGATAGAAATTTAACGTTCAAAGATCACATTTCATACATTACCAAAAAAATATGTGGGTTCACATTGATAATCAACTGATTATGAAAACATGATTTTTGATTGCATTTCTTCATTCCAAATGGTACCACTCTAGATGTTGTAATTCGAAAACAAACAAATTATTGTGTTCTGAATTCGAATGTCTACCAGAAACTCGTACATTCTCTCTCTCTCTCTCTCTCTCTCGCTACATTCGTTATGACAATGTTGCCAATTTTCAGATTTCACGAAAATTATTGTTATATTAAAATTTCCCAATGGAATTTTACGATTCACTTTTTTGGAGAATGCTGAATCTAGTGGTGGAGTCGAAATTTTATAATAAAAACCGCTAATTATATTTCGCAATTTTTAACTTGAAAAAATTCATTGTGTGCCTGAAAATTTTTATTCTTTTTTTTAAACGTAGATATTTCGATACTCTTTCTGCTGAAATAAAAATAAAAACTATTCGGTTGAAAACTGAAGATTTTATAAGAGTGCTCCAATCTTACGTGGGTCGCACTGTACATATGCATTTATAGAGAAGGGTAGTCTCTTGACTGGACTAGTTGAAAAAAGCCAGATTAGAACTCAGATATTCTCAACCTGAGTAGGAGAATATCCTTGGGGATGCAGTCAGAAAAAAAAGGCCTTGGTAGGAAAACTCTTTGCTAAATTGTCAAGCTTTCGAAAAACTTTATTTTCATTCTGAAGACATTAACGGGCTGGACAGACGATTTACAATAAACAAGTCATTGCCTCACCCTGTAAGCATACCAAGACTACATCAAAATGGATCTGTTATTTGGTATGTCTGCAGAGATGTCTTCAGAGATACATGTCGGGCCCTATTTAACTCATAAACTTTAATGACTCACCTGTTTGATGTTTAAGAAACAGAAGTAAAATGGTAACTACACGAGAAATTCTCGTTTTCCTACCAGGCAGACTTGTAATATCGATCGCTTCCTGAGCCTAACTCTACATAAGTAGAGACATTACTTTTTGACAACTCTAAAATACTTTTTGGTTATATCAATAATCTAAATTCAGAAAAAAACATAAGAAAAATAGTTAAACAGCTATTAAGGCTTATACTACACTTTGGATGAGTATTTCAATGATACGCTTTCAACATAAATTTGAATGTAATCTGTTATATGTATTATGGTTTATGTGTAAATTCATATGTGTATTATAGTTTATGTTCAAATTCTCATGTGTATTATGAAGCATGTATAACATATCTATAGTGTATAGTTTACTGATGTGATTCAACAATTTGAATATATTTACTTTTTTATCCACAACTATTAAATAATAAATCTGTTAAATATGCTATTTTTATCAAGTAATGCCATGCATTACCATATAGAATTGAATAATAATGACAGTTCGACGGAATAATATTACTCAATCGTTGCGTAAAATTTGACAATTTGTAAGTTTACTTGTCACTGTATTTGTAGAGATACTGTCAGACGGTTTGCGAGTTATTTGTTCTGAACATTCTTGCCTCTGGTGAGAGAAATGTAATAGTGAATCTGATTTAAAAGATATGTCTTGTACATCGACAAACATTTTAAAATTAGCAGCAAGCGCTACAGAAAATCTCCTACCTAACAAGTCATAAGGTGTACAAAAGTTTTATTTATGGCAACTGGCACAAAAAACTGGCACAAAAAACATCGTCTTTTTCTGAAAATGTTATCCTAGTGTATTTTGTTGAACTTCCAAAAAATACAAGTCATCATCATTGTGCGCATATTATTCTATGCTGAAGAGTACATTGAATATTTACCATAGTATCCACCTAGAGACTTACATGAAGTTGCAGGCATTTTAAAAATGTCAGTCCGAGGGCCATCAACAAAAAAAATCTAAAATTTTCACTTTTGAAGAAGCCAGTAAATTTATAAAAGAAGCGCCAGATCATACCTAATGACAAAGGTATTTTTACAATAACGTAATTTTCAGCTTAGAACTTTCCAATTTAATCTTCGGATCGTGTTGCAATTTCATCTTCGTGAGTAATTGCCATCATTATACGCCATTACTTCATCGCTTTCATTTATTTTTTCAGTATTTATGACCTTATTCTATGCTTTGTCAGCAAGAATCTAATTTCTCGCATAATACAGTATTTCTGCTTGACATCTTGACAACACACGTGCTTTCCATCCAGGCATGTTGTCGTCTAGAGATAAAAATATAACATGAAAAAAATTTATCAGCACGCCGCCACTGGTTCTAATCTTACATCCGAATATCATAACAATAACAAATATCCCCCTTTGAACTCGGAGGTTACCCCTCACCCACAAACTATCACAAAGGATAGTGATATGCAGCTTTCCTCACAACGTGTGTTGTTCATATAGAAATGGCACCTCTATATCTTTTATCTCTCCGAGATTGCACCCCTACGCGCAACCCTCAAAAGTCTTCGAGAGACTTGTACAAGCTAGGAAAGACGCAGCCCCTACCTTTTAACGTGTGATGCACGAGACCATGCGGAGATTTGAACCCTCGACCTTTCGCTCTGAAGGAAAACGCTCCACCAGCACGGCCACCACAGCCCACAATATAGTTGATAACATTGTATATAGACCATTAACAATGTAATTATCATCATATTTCTGAATATATCAAAAAAGTGCTAAGGAAGAGGAAGTAGTGAAAAGCACAGGCTTAGATTCCGTTCAACCATTGTTTGAATAGAACATAGTTAGTCAAAGCCTGTGGAAAAGGTATTGGACACAAACGCGAGTGTCATCTAGCGTGATTAGTTACAAACATGAATATTTGACGTCATTTTAATGCAGGTTTCTTCAAAAAACCTTGATTTTAATGCTTTTCCATTGTTTTAATCAAGTTACGACATGACTTGGAGGCCAGATCACAGAAGTTACGACATGACTTGGATGCGAGCTCACTATCGCCATCTACATGTCGCATCCATTTAGATCCAATTATAATCCCATAAGGTTGACTAACTATCTTCTATATAAACAATGGTTCGACATATGGATCAGTAAAACCTAATTGAATACTCAATCTCAACCTCAGCAGTATTCGATGTGCCTTCTGCTGACTATTCCATTTTCATGTATCATTCAATTTACATCCCCTATTTGATGAAAAAACAAGAATATTCTTTTTCCCCTTTTTCTCAAGGAACATCTGACATTCGAACGGGAAGACAGTTAGTCAGCTTCATGTAACAAAACATTTTCGAAATAAAAAGGAGATATCGAGTTAACGTGGGTATTTCAACTTCACACGCGTCACAGTGTCAAACTTTCCAACAAGTGAGCATAAGAGCATCTTTATGAGGTCTTCTCCAATTCGGGAAATAAAAGTGAAGGAACACGAGATGGGGTAACATGATATTTGAGTGATGCAAATGGAATTCCTCAGAGTTTATCGAATGAAAGGTTCACCTGAATTTCAATTCGGAGATCAAAAGAAATATTGTTCAACTGGGAAATTCCCCAATGAAAAAATATACGGTGAACCTGGGAAAGCAAGAGGATAAACAATGTTTGGGGAAAATAGATTTGGTGAAACTGTTCGTAGTTTTGGTATGTTGTTAAGATTGTCAATATGATAATGTGTATGTTCCTGTTCAAATATGATACCCGTTTTACGACGAGAGTCATTGTAACATGAGCTGTCATTATAAAACGGAAATAGTGACCAACAAACCTCTTGATTCGGTGATGAAATTAGCTTTTTCCATAATAATCTTGGACAGTTATAACTTGAAATCAGGCTTGTTTCGAGTTTTAGTTCAGAACCTTAGTAGTTACACCTTAGTAGTTACGTACCTGGATTTAAAAATCTGTTGAATATTCTCGAATTCCATGGAACTTTCAAAACTTGATTTCTATTGGTTATGTTTATGGATTGAATCTCTTCGTTGTGAATTGAGCTTATCGTGCTACACTATTCATGGGATTCATTTTAAAATTATTCTTATTTTGATCAGAATTTCACTCACAATTTCGAAACTGTTCGTTTCCCAATCAAAATCATACTCATTGAGTTTATGGTGGATTTAGAAAAAGTCTCAAGGTCAAGTAGAGTACATGATACTATCGGGTGATATGAAACAAAAAGAAAGATTTATTGATGACTAAAATAAGAATGATGGTAATAATTAAAGTTGGTGCATTTTTTTGCAATAAACATCCAAATTTGAAAATTCACAATTTATTTAAATTCCTCGATGAGTCATGGAGTGGGTTTTATAGTAAATGCATTCATGAGTAAAATATTTCATTATTGGAAAAATGAAAACACAATTTGTTATGAAAATTAACACGTTCGCGGACAGTAGATGGAACCGGGGGGCTCAAAAAAAGCCACTACCAAAAATATGAAAAATAAAAATATTTGGTGACCAAAAAGTAACCGGCACCAACTACATGCTATTTTTGCTAATTTTTTTTTGCAAAAAAACTTGAGCGGAATATGCCGTCATGTCCCTATAAAAATGGTTTTTGATTTGCTGGGACAGTGACATTAAATGCCGTCAAAGAAAACTCATCATTATTTATTACAAATTTATTGAACTGAAGTACGAAACGGATTTTGAAACATAGAAAAATATGTAAGAGTTCTACTTTTTATGAAATTCTTCTGCAGCTCTCGATACACAGGTCTGTTTTTTCCGGGAATGTTTTACATAGGTATTTCGTTTCTAGCAAATTTTATTTTCCGCGCATTGCCTGCACCTTATGTGGTGGCTCTTGCTAGGATCAATTTCTGATTTTCTGACATAAAATTAGGATTCGCAATATCATCATCCGCATTGAACGCTTCTGATTTGAAAGATTCTTCCGTGGTGGGGAAGATACTTCATCCATAATTTGCTCAAGCCTCCCAATTTCTTTCCGAACCATTTAATTGTCCTGTGAATGAAAACGCAACTTATTTATTCATCAGATTATCAAAAACAGACGATATGCTTATAATTTGTGTTTGCGTGCTGGGACAGTACCTATAAAAACAATTCAAAGTTGTCGGCATACGCCGCGTGGAGTCGTCGTTACAACTTTGTTACAAACAAATGAAAAAAAATTGCATAACGCGTGTATAAAAAATATCGAAAGTCTACCTACTTCTACTAGCTACTTACTTTTGCTTATAAACCATTTTTTTGAAACACTTATCACACTCCACAGATGTGTACACAAACACAGATACACAGCAAATGCAACTGTCGAACAGTATTTTGAAGTTAGGCTCACCAGAACTTATGCATGGACATTTCACGAAATTTTATGTTTTCTCCTGGGACAGTAAGTGTCGGTCACATAGAAATCATACGCAGTGCTGTCGGCAACTGCCGCGGTGAACCCAGAATAAAATTAGATATTGGTCGGCATATTCCGACTTGTCCCTGCACATAGCGCGGGATATGCCGCTCTGTCCGCGAACGTGTTAAATGGAATTATTATGAACGTACAACTGAATAAGAGGGCCAGTTGCATCAAGAAAAATCAATCAAATAATTAGATAACGTCACATCAACTTCAAAACGTTTCAAGTAATCAACAGCATCACTTGCTAATGACGAAAATGAACGCTATTTTTCTCGTTTCATGTCTCATTAATTGATAATTTGACCATTAATAGTTTATGTTAAATTATGCATTCTTCTGGAAGCTCTGTCATTTGTATTGTTTCATTCACTTACATTATTCGTCTGAGATAAACAATAGTACGACATGGAGATTTCCAGTTTCAAGAATGAAAAGAGGGAACCAATCAAACGGAAGTAGAGAAAACTATAATCCAATATAGCAGTAAAAAAATAACTACAGTTTTCAGTAAAATTGTTTTGGCATAGGTAAGTATAGGAATATAGGAAACTGTCCTTCTTTTTACTTTCTACAGATACGAAAACATTATAGAATGCAAAAGATCCGACAGCATATCCATCAAGTAGAAAAGATAAATATAGATAAGAATATAAATGGAAAATGGAATAATTTGATAGACAGAACAAAGGAAACAGTTATAGATGAAAATCTAAGTAATAACTCGTGAGAATGTGGCTAAAATTAGTTTTGATATCAAATACATTGATCATTGAGTTTTCAGAGGTTATTTTCCATTCCTTAACATTGTAAGTGATTTTTTGTTTGAATAAGTCACTCAAATGAATGGGAAACAAAATGAGCTCGAGTATTATGCCTTGTGGCACTCTGTGTTGAACTTCTCCATATTTACTGTCGACGCACTGCTGTTTATCAGCTAGGTAACTCTGCATTTCATCCAGCGCTTTTCCCCTGAATCCGAAATTTTCAAGAAAGTGAAGAAGGCTGGTATATCAAACCCTATCGGAAGCATTTTCTTTGCCCACGAACAGGCAAATTGTCGCTTGAGTTTCTCCTAGTACTTCGGTGATATTTACTATGAAAAGAGCTACTGCAAGATGATTTTGATTATGTGAATAAGAATTGGTTTTCTCTTTGAATTTCATATTGATGCAAATAACTCTCAGTCCTATTTTTCAGTACAGTTTCGACTGTTTTTATATGCTTTCTATCAACTTGAGTAAAATTGAATTTGGCGCACATAACTAGGACCGATGACTAAACAATTATTTTACAATGATAATTCAATAATGATAATAGTGATGGATTGTGGTGGTCGTGCTGGTAAACCGTTCGCTTTTCAATCAAAGGGTCGTGGGATCCCGATCATCGGTCTCGTGTATGGCACCCCATGAAAGGTAAGGGCTCCGGCTTCCCTAGCCTGTACAAGTCTCTCGGAGACTTCTGAGGGTTGTGGATGAGGGAAATAACAAATTTAACAATGATGAAGACTCGACCATCAAAGTAATTAAATTTTATTCAAATAGTTTTTGGACTCTGGAAAAACAACCACCGTCCTAAAATATGAGGAAAAACATAGTAAATTTGGAAACATACTGCTTAAACTACGCAGTATCTACCCAAACCACTTTACTAAAATAGTGGTTCTGTAGAATATTATGGGGTGGGATTTTTGAATCATTATTACATTATTCAATAGTAAACCAGAAAGCTGTATATTTTTCAATGTATAGATTGGACAGACAAAGCTGAGATTTGCTGTGCTATGAAAATCACCGTACTCTCTTCACAATCTTCAGAAACATCCAAGGCACGTTTTCTATCGCTACTTCAATTTTTCTGTATCTGTTTCTTAGTGACCATCGTAGCTTTTCCGTTATTTTTATAGTATTTAGCATTTCTATACGGAGGTGTAGGCAACTACTACTCAACTACTTTTTCATTGTGACGTGTCTATAAACTTTGTTTCTAAAGACCAATAAATATTATTATTATTATTATTACTGTCTTGAGCTGCGGTTAAAATGTACAAACATGATTTAGGTAACCGCAATGCTCATATGGCCTATAATATTCTGTTACTGCACCCATACTATAATAATACAATTACATGCCCATAATTCGTTTCATAATGAGATCCAGTATGATACAGATTTTTCATAATGATATAGATTTTTAATCAATAGAAACCCAGAAATTTTCATTGGTATTATCACTGGTCAACAGTGGTTTCGAGTACCTCTATGCCAACAATTCACGAAACTATGGATGGTTTTAGAAGATTGGCTACGGTTTTTTTTTAAATCTTCACTTTCAAAGTTTTTATCAGTAGAAATGATAAAGACAAATTAAGCATGTTCTTGACTTTTTATTGAAAATTATTATTAAATATTTTATTTCAATAATTAATTAACATACTTACATACCAGTTGAAAAGAAGAAAAAAAATCATAAGATTCATTTTAAACTTAAGAAAAACGCATTTTAGTATATTTTTTGGTAATTTTTTTTGGGTGGAGTCTCTTTCTCAAGACCAGCAGTAATCAGCCATCACGTGATGGTCACGTCTATCCTGATACCTCTCTTCCATCACTTTTAGATTATGGTGGAAGCGCTCTTCCTGTTCCTGTTCCCAGATTCTCAGGAAATCTATCCAGATGACTATGGAGAAAGTGTAACTCTATGCTCTTATTTGCTCCTAATATTTTAAAGCTTTACAACATCTTTTGCACAATTTCCGTATATGATTTTGTGCTTCATAGATTCCTAGAAAATTCTATACCACTAACACAAAACTTCTCCAAGCTTCAATTTCAGATTTAGTCATAACTTTTATGAAGTTTGAATCTATCATCAATTTCCGGATTCTAGGGCCATCATATATTCCAGCTTTCAACTTTTCCATACTCAGCTTTGAAAATGTCTTACAAATGTATCTAAAGCATTCTCCTTTCTTGTCCAATGCTTTGACGAATTGCTTCATCATTCCAAATTTGATATGTAGTGGCGGAAGTATGGTCTTTTCTCTACTTAACGATGGCTCTTTCATTTTATTGGCTCTAACAACAATTAAGGATTCTCTGGAGGGCCACACATCTTGTTCACAGCGAACTTGCTTCGCTCTACTATCCCTCATACAAATAAAGCAAGTAAAAAAGTAACCATTTTTAAATCAAAGCAAACCAACCATTGATGTTCATTGGAACTAATATTTTGCAGAACCAATTTGATATTTTGATATTATTCTTTGAGTTTTGTTGAATGGGCAATTGGTAGTGATGCGAATTCATTTCCATTGTGCAGTAAATAGTTTTGTATCTTGTGCGTGAAATGCTACTTTGGTGATTGAAAACTGATTTTTTTGAAGAGGGCGAGTTGAAAAAATAGTCGAGATCACCAAAGTATTTCTCGCACAATTTGCAAACAAAATGTTTTCTTACACACGTCAAAAAATATTGCTCTGAAATAAGTAATATGCTTAGTTTAATATAAAAAATTAGTGTTGAACTGGCTTTAAACTTTCTCCCAAATCAAGTAATTACTGTAACTATGGAAATAAAATGGCATTTGTTTATTGTTAAACATTTAGAAATAAATGATTTCTTGGATTTTTGCTTGATTGAGAACCATCAGAAAGGTTAAAATGTAAAAATCTCATATAGTTTACATGCAGTGCACGGTATCATGGTAAAGTAGGAAAATCAAAAAATGGGCACTTCGCATATTGTTGTAAATGCGCGAACCTTGTTATTTTTTGACGTTTGTAGAAAAAAGAATATTAATATCGAAATTCAACAAATGAAACAATTAACCTCACATCAGCAACTTACCCGAAAATAGACGTGCGTCCTCCAACTTTGTCAATTCAATAAGGTTTCGGGCATTCACACGGAGTGAGTGGCACGGGGGCGGGGAGGGGGTCACGTGATATGTCGATGCTCCAAATCAATGCGCAGAAACCGAATTTTAATAAGATACCTAACAATTCATAATAATTTATGTTCTAAAAAGCCAACTCAAAGTGTGAATTATTAAAAATATAAAATAAGCCAGAATCATAAAATCCGGAGCCAATTCAGTATTTTCATGAATATATTCGAAAACTGAGGACTTGAAAACATAGAAACCACCAGAGATATCCAGGGCAACAAAAAAAGGGAAATTTTTTGTAGAGCTTCGTTATTTTTGGTAATTTAGGTAAACAAATACAAACATATTTAAACCTGCCTGATCCGAATTTATATACAGAGCATTGTTTTCGAAGGACATCTTCAACAGTATTAGTTGATGCCGGTGGTGACATTACCGAAAATTCGGTTCAGAATAAAATCAGCATTTCCAATACAATATTGAACTCTATTGAGACAAGCAATAATGAAATGAATGTGAATATTCCTTCCACTTCTAGATCAGTGGTACCTGGGATAAACTTTTCAAACCGCACAATAAATAATCCTAATATTTTGAAGAAATCGGATCGGAATCGGATAAATATAAATGGAATTTTATTTTTTATTTTATTTTATTTATAAATTTGAGGCCACCCAACAGGCAGGTATTTCACTGCCCAATAATAGAGCGGCACAGTATTACAATTGTTTTAGCAAACAGTACTGAGTATGTATTTTACAATAAGATTTTTATAATAGCTTATAATAATTAAATGTGCTCAAAAACTAACAGTGATTAATGATTAATGTTTATGGAAGAATAGTGACGATATGTCTAGTTGTACAGAATTTGTTTGACTCTACTTTTAAATTCAATAAATGAGACACTGAATATGTCCGGATCATTATTTGATTTGTTCAGAGTATTAAAAGTTTTGATACACCTTGTTAATGGAGAATTGAGTAAAAAATTTGTTGAGCATTGGGGAACTTTTAGAAGTTGTCTATTCCTTATATTGTGCTGCAAGCTGTTAAGATAGCATAGTTGTAGGCAATAAGGAGAATCTGTTAGATTATTTAATAATTTATATATAAAACAAATATCAAAAAATTTTCTCCTCAATTCCAAATGTTCTAACTTATAGAATTTTAAGTTACTTTCATAGGAATAATAGTGCCTTTCTTTGTTGAATCTAAAGTTCAATCGGTTTATGAATTTCTTTTGTACATTTTCTATTCTGTCGAAGCAGTTATAAAATGGATTCCATATAATGGATGAATATTCGATGATAGGTTTAACAATAGTATTATACAATATAATAATAGACTTCCAACAACTGAAGTCCTTAGTGACCCTAAATATGAATCCTATGTTCCTAAGTGACTTTTGGGTTATAAATTCAATGTGTTGTTCAAAGTTTAATTTGTGATCTAAAATTATTCCGAGATCTTTTACAATGTCTGTCTTTCCAATGATGGCGTCTTTCAGTTTCAAGTTGTACGTTATGTGTTTGTTACTACGAGTGAAGACAATCTGATAGCATTTCGAAAGATTGAGATGGAGTTTGTTGAGTGAGCAGTAGTCTGAAAATCTATTCAAATCTGATTGAAGATCTATATAGTCTTGGACAGTTTCAATGGTCGTGTACATTTTCAAGTCATCAGCAAAGAGAGTATGCTTTGTACTATGAAAACAGGCTGGCAGATCGTTGATAAATATGTTAAACAATAATGGTCCCAGGTGTGACCCTTGCGGGACACCTGATGTAACAGGGTCGCATTTTGATTTAACACCATTAATCACTACTAATTGCGTCCGTTGATCTAAATAAGATGTTAGTAGGTTCAAAAGATGCCCATGCACACCGAATTTTCGAAGTTTGACTACCAGAGTTTTATGGTGTACCTTGTCGAATGCCTTCGAAAAATCCGTGTACACGGCACAGGTGGCTCCTCCTCCTTCCATTTTCGTGAGAACATCTTGGATGTATGGGACCAAATTGGTTAAAACTGATCTTTTCGCGAAAAAACCATGTTGAAATGGGTTGATGGAAGTGCGCACTTGAAAAAATAAATCCTTGTAAATAATAGCCTCGAATAGTTTACCAAGCTGATTCAGTAGCGAAATGGGCCTGTAGTTAGCCATGTTGGATTTATCTCCTGATTTGTGGACTGGTACGACCATTGCAACTTTCCATTGTTTAGGAAATATGACGCATCTTAAGCATTTGTTGAATAAGATGTGAAGGGGTTCAATAATAGAGTTGATGCATCTTTTAAGAAATAATGTCGGTATACCATCAGGTCCGGGACCTTTTTTGATATTTAGGTTCTGTATGGCATTCCGTACCTGTTCCCTCGTTATATATGATATCCCAAAGTGTAAGAGGTTTTCAGAATTGTTAATATCGACGAGACAGGGAGAGTTATCTGATTCAAAAACGCTGCAAAAATAGTCGAAAAACAGATTAGCAATTGATTCAACGTCATCTGCATTTTTATTTTCAAAGAACATTTTGGCCGGCAATGATTTATTTTTCGACTTATTTGCGATGAATGACCAAAAGACTTTTGTATCATTGTCGATGGATCTTTCAGTTCTGTCTATGTACCTAGCATAGTCGGATTTTACGTTTTGTTTGAATAATCTGCGATAATTGGAAAATTGAAAGTAATCATTTTGATTATTGAACATTTTCCATTTTTTGTGACTTTTTTCTTTTTTCTCAATTAGAATTATCGTATGTTTATAGTTTTCCTATATCCAATAATACCATTGATAACAATTTTGTATTTTTTTATAGAAGTACAAGTAATTACTATTATTGTTTTCAATACAAATATAAATATAATATTTACAGTTCTTCATTATTTATTGACAGTAGAAAAAATAGCGTATGTAACTCTCATGTACATGATCGTTGCATATTATTTTATCATTTACCATAACAAAAGTTGCGTCAAAAACAAATGTGATTGTGAATCTGAATTGAATTATAATGGCTATACTTGATCATATTGGTCTCTGGTGGAATGATGGACACTCTGCTCTTGAATCTGAAAATTATACCGTCTTACCGTGTTATGGCAGAAATCCAAGCCGGCCGAATGCAGGAGGCCGTCATTCTTGAACCCAATATTGACTTATCCCACGGAAGTGGGATATTGCTCCTACAGCTACAAAATGATGAGAAAATTCATGGGGTATTCTTCAAGAATATTGAAGACCTTAGCTTGTCCAAAAGTCGGACTTTGTCATTACTTTGGTCAAGTGGAATGTAGTCGGAAACCGAGAGATTCATAATGGCCTCACACTTTCATAATTACATCATTTACGAATAGCTATAATAGCAGCAAATAATTGAAGGTGCCGAGTGGCCTCTGAGTAATAAGCTTGGAATAAAATGTTGGCTAAACAATCTGCAAGTTGTTTTAAAACAAGAATATGGAAAACCATGATTGAGGCCAAGTAATTCAGAGACAAATACACCAAATATCTAGGGCTAGTTATAGATGATAAGTTGAATTGGTAGGAACATGCAAATCAAATATCGTTGCCAGGGAGAATGACCGTCAAATCGGATCAAGAGATTCTAATTGAGATTTTGTTCAAAAAAACCTTTGAAATTTACATGTGTTAAACTCACCTTCCATGCAGATGACCCTTTTCCACTTGGAACGGAACGGCAAATGAATGTAATAAAGAATCTCCATCTTCTTCCTCACCTGTTGAAAAAACTTGGAAGAGAACAGGTTTCTTTACTACATAAAAAATTGTTGTGAATACTACGCATCAAACAAGTAGATGAATACTACCATATTATTGGTTGGTATTCAAATTTGACACATCGAGGATTGTCATTTACAATGTCAATAGTCAAACATTCATGAACACTTTCGTCACCGAAAAATTATGGTTTGAGAGATTCCACAAAGTGGCCAGCAATACCAAGGTTTATAATGAATAAAGGTGTTCTAACTTCTCCAGGCGTTGAAAGTTTATTAAGAAATACGGTTAGAACCTTGAATGGGACTCGTATGATGGTTCGAGATATTCCACAAAAAGGACAGCACTACCAATGTTTATAATGAGTAAAGGTGTTCTATCTTTAAAGTTGATTTATAATATATACTGTAATATTTCTGAGGCCGGATCTGACGCCTCATCGACGTGGCTCACGTCGCGATCGCTTTCGCATGTCGGCCGACGAGAAATTACTGGAAGCGACTAGTCGAAATGCAGGCGAACGTTCTAGGCTTGCTGGAAATCTCCAGAGCGTTCGGCCATTGCCTAAAGAAGAATAGTCGAACAATCCCTGTGCTGAATGCATTGGATGGCCGTCACCTGAGACATCTATACTATTTTACTGGAAACATTGAAAATGTATCCAGTAATGTGGCGCGGATGGCACGCAAAACTATACTTCTGTCTCTTTTTAAAATAGAACGCCAGTTTTCATTCACTTCATTCAGAAATGTGCAGAATATTGTCATTGGTGAGATGTTTAGCAGAATAAAAGACGAGTCAAGTTTGCATTCGGATGTTTCGAATATCAGATGATGATCAGTGGTAATTTTATATTGCTGCAGTTAAGCCTAATATAATGAAACACTTAATGTAGCAATATTCTAACTGCAGTATAGGTACAAAAAAATGTTCTATTACGATATTTTATCGCAGTTCATATGTTTTGAAAACACATAAAGAATATTCATTAGTTCTTGAAGGTACCTAATAAGTAGATAAATAATAATATATCAGTATTATTTGTACAAGCTTTTGTTTAGTTTCACTCACACGTAACAGGTACGGTATCTACTGTCTATAACGGAGTCAAAACTTCAGTGGAAATTTTGAGCCAATTCCACTGATCCAATCATCTATAAATCTGGCAGGTGTCCATTAAATTCATTCAGGTTCGTTACGACATTCACAAGAGAAAAAAACAAGATAGCGAACAGTTTTTGTGATTTATTGTCCAACTATTCATAATTCGAATCTCGAGTAGATTTTGTATTTTTTCAAAATTCGAAATGGCGAATACGATTTTTGATTAGATTCTTTCAAAATTGGTACCTATACAGGGGCTTGTTCTGTTGGAGACCAATACGAACATTCAAGATGGAGGACAAATTTTGTCATTCATGTCCGAATCCGTCCATGACAGATATCCAGATTTATTTGGGTAGGACACTGGAAAATTTGAAAATTCAAGTGTTGGCGGACATGTGTTCTTTAATTGATGGTTCTGTTCGATTTCTTAACTTTAAAGTTGATTATCAAAATTAATTTTTATTATTTTACTTCATTATACTATAGAAGTGTGTTTCTTTAATTTCTCAAAATATAATTTATTGATATGAGAATGATCGGTCTATAATTTGAACATTTGTATTACCATATAAAAAATTTGTAAAGAGCAGAATGCAATTTCAAAGAATAATTTTTCTCGGTTGTGCGAATTTGCTAATTAATTTGATGCTGGGGAGCTCTCACTGTAAGCGCAGCGAAGCCCAAATTATAAACGAATTAAACCAAAAGACACAACAATGCCTGTACATATATCACTTTGTACTTCATCTCCGCTCTTTCCTCCAACTTTATCAAGTTAAAACAGCAGATGTGGTTAGGAAACACGCGTGAACGCCGGGGATAATTCCGGAATTTAACTACTTAGTCATAGATTATTTATGAGGCCATGAATTACATTTCGGGGAAGGAAAATTCCTCCAGTCGCTTCTGGAGCACTTGCAGACAGCAAAGTGAACTGACGGAGGCGGAATTATTCCGGCACATCGGAGATATTTGGCCATTAGCGGTGTCATTAGCGGTATTCGAAGTTGCTCTACGTGAATATCTGAGATTTGCTTGAATGCGCTTTCTACTAGTTATTGACATGTTCCATTCATGAGACCTAGTTTACGGTATATTTCAGGAAACAGGGGTTTTAACCTGACACTAAAACCAATAGGAATGATTTTTTTTATTCTGTTTATAATTACATCAATCACGAGTTCTGGTCCACCAAATTGCGTCTTCAGTGTATTCATAATCATTTCGGGATTATTATGGGAAACTAAAACTGAAATGGTTTACCAAACCACGACAATGATTGTTTCGCTGTACAACATCTTCTTCGAGTGGAGAAGATATTCTCATAATATAAGAAAATCTTCGTTATAGTTTCATCATAGATAATAAAATGGATTTTAATCAATCATCGGCAACATCAATGAAAAATTTTACATATGTCGAGATTACCAAATGTGAGGAACATTTCAGTCACTGCCAATTTCGCTTCACACCGTAGACATTCCTGAAGTTCAATCAAAATTTCGTCTGAGCTATATTCACTTATCTTGATGATCTGCTGTTATCGCTGGTAAAACAACGGCCAATCTTCACTGTTGAAGATATTCGAAGCCAGCTGAGACAGCACAAAACGGAAATTCCATTTAGTCTCAGCATGTCTTTTATGAAACAGTGACGGCAGATAATTTTTTTTTCATAGTAGAATAAATGTTTATTATTACCAATCCTATTAGTTGGCATAGGTTTTTATAAAAATTGCACGAGTCGTGCGAAGCAGAAGTTGCTTCTACCTATACGGGAAATGAAATGACCAGAGGGTCTTTTCTCGAGTTCATGAGAAAACATTTTCAAGTCTTTGAAGTGACATAGAGCGATACGAACACCGTGCGTTGGAGAGAGATACAACATTGAATTTCGTATACGTTGAAACTCCAGAGTCTCCCCTGGTACAATAAAAAAGATACTCATAATTTAAGGGCTTCCGGTAGAAACGGGGCTGCCAGACGTGAACTGAGCCCTTAATCGCAAACCGTTCGATTTTTTGAGAAAAACAACATTTCAAAGCAAAAACCTGATGGAAATTAATGAAAATTCTAAAAACTTAAATTGAAATTATTTTCACTCTAAGAAAGGAAGAATTAACTCTATCACTATATCTAAGAGCGAGAAAGACTAATTATCCTGGGAGTTTTCACTTTCAGAGTTTGACTCGTTATTAACATTAATAATGATCGGATTGATTGGATTGATTGGTGGTAGGACATTGTATTATTTTCTTTATTGTCTATCACATGAGATACACATTTCTTCCATATATCACTTTCAGGCATTCCATCTACCACCCACTCATTTCTGGCGGTTCATTATAATTTCTCAATTTTCCTTCAATAGCATCCCAAATCATCTCAATGGGGTTGAAAATCAGTAATGGTAGCAGACGTAGGACCATGTTTTTCAAAAAGTCTATCTACCCAACCTTATTTTTCGACATCATGTGTACAAACCACGTCTCGTTTGGATATATTATGTCGCCATTCCCATTTCGATATTTTCCTTGAGTAATCTTGTCGATGGACAACAAATTTTTTGTATTTGGAACCGCAGTTAAGTAAAAATTTTCACAAAGTACCTAACGAATTATAAACATAATCTAGATATCCATTATGGATCATTTCTAATGTCGGCACTCTTTTTTCTTGATAAAACTTATACACACATGTTCTTTGGAAGCTGAATCAAGTTTCATAATAAAATGGTCGACGTCTCCGGCTTGAATTACTCTAGACACAGTAGCCCTGCATCTTGGTTAGTTCGCATATTCTTTTCATAATTTGATTTCCTGAAGAACCACTACTATTCTCATATTTCAAACGCAAGTATAAATTCAAAAAAACCCTTTGAGTTTGAATGTGTACGGCTTCATTAAATAATTCCATATGTTGCGTCACTAGATCAGCTCCTACTTAGAGACATTCCAAATTAACTTCCGATTAGAGTGGTTCTGAATTAACTTCCAATTGGAGCAGTTCTAAATAAGCATCAAAACTTCTGTTCCAACTACATCAACATCGAAAGGTCTCCAGAATGCCATACCGCAAAATCAATCTAATTAAGACAACTAAATAATAATATATGTTAACGTGCGTCTGACCTCTGAGCCTAGCTACACCGCACTGTCTAGCATGTGGATAATCTAGCAAATCGAATCTGATTGGAAGTCGGCAGCGGCACGTCAAAGAAGTTCGAAGCGGGTCGGTCTCTGACTAATTAGAATTTGACAGCGGCCCATCAAATGCTTTCTTTTGACATTTCGCCCACCCTTTTTATGTGAGAGAATACATCATCTCCACGTGGACTGCCAATTGAGTTTAGACGAGGAGCGTCAGATGATAACGTGTTATTTATGCCTAAGCAAATTATAGCAATTGCTTGACGTAACATTTGTATGTCACCCTGAGGTTGTCTCACAGTTTCTTTTGCAATATCGATGACTGGCGAATTCCCGAAACTTTCATTCTGAATATCAACATGTATGCTAAATGTGTCTGGATTGTATCAGTTTCTTATTTCTATCTGATCCTTTACGCTATGATTCACTATTATTTCTATCAATCTCATGTGTTTCATTTCTCAATCTTTATTAGCTTTCTTTAGCTCCTACTGCTCTCTCTATATCTAGATGGTGAGATTTCCTTTATGAATATCTGCTGAATCTTTCGAATGTCTTGATTTTCCACTCTGACTGGCAAATTGTGTCTACTTGACCTGTAGTTTTCTTTCAGTAGTGGACTTTTATTCAGTTTCAGTAACGAAATCTTGTCGATTGATAGCAAAATTTGACTTCGATGGCTCCGCTGCTGATGTTCTTTCATTTAAAATCACTGAATTTTCACTCACTTCAAGGTACCAAAACCCACTAGCCACGTATAATGAAATCATCGGGAAGATCGCGAACACCAGCTGTCTGCGTTCTTATTCTTCCTTAACTGTTCTACATTGCTGCTTCCGTTCGGCTCGAAGACCAAAATTTCGGCAAATGCTGTTTGATAACTTTTTTTTCAGCAAGTTACAAAAACAAGTGTCAAAACTAATTATTTCAAAATTTGTTACGGGTTAATTTTGCACTAGATAATATTTTCCGTTTTGAAACAATAACATCCGAAATCCTCTGCCATTGACAAAAACTTTCCACTCTGTATGCCACTGTTTCAATTTGATAACTTGATCGTTGTCATGTACAGCTCTTTTCGAATGTTAGTACTTACCTTTGCCGTACTAGTTCTAGTGGACATGAACTGGCCTTGAGCTGAAAGTATATAATAACAACCCGCAGTCCTTGGTATAACTTTGTAAACATATTATTAGTTAGTCTATTGTTTTGTGTTCAGAACACAAAACCAATTTTTTTTGTATTCTTTTTTCTGTGCCATTGAGGTACTTCACTTTCAAATACTTGACCTTGTTTGTGTTTGGTTCGTCTTAGTTCAGTTGGCAACATTGAATCTTTAGGTTTTCTGTTCGCCTGAGTCGTTGTCCAATTGTCCCAAGGAGTAGCTTCGAGTAGCTCGAGGTAGTTCCTGGACTGATCCCACAGACCACGAACAAGCGAGGAAGCGCCTTTGTCTGATAGTGACAGTTTTCGACTTCGACGTCTGAGTCATCTGAGTGACGTTTTCCGATCCGATATTTCATGAGAGTGACATCTTGACAACTAACCCATTTACATTTTTCCCAAATCAATTAAATTTTGATCATCCTGGAGATATTTTCATATTGTTTGCGATTTTTGACGCTGTATATTTTCGAGGAAAATCTCTGTTCGCTATGCGGATTTCTGAACTTAGAATGGCTTGTCATTTCATTTTGAGTCTCCTTTGAAGAACGTTGCACAAATATCTGTCAGATGTAGTTCAATATCCGTCGTGGCATTAGCCAGGGAAGTAGTTGTTTTCTGTCAGATTTTTGCATCATATTTTCCACTTTGTGGAAATATTTGGAGAGAAGGGTACTTCGACTTTGTCGATTTTATTCTTATCATCAAATTTTATTGTCGAACCCACGCCAACTGAGCTACTGGGTATGTTATTGGCGTGAAACGTCATCGCACATTCACTGACCTCGTTTCCTAAATATTGCTTCGAACGAATTAAATGACACTTTTAGAAAAAAATAAAAAACTAAACTCTAGGGAAATCTGAACTAGTGTGCCTTATCCACAATCCATACTTCCTGAACTTTTTTCCCATTCAAGCTGATCTGTGACCGATTACATTTCCCGAAAGCCCCTTGGTGGATAACATTAACTTGTATCACTATAATGAAAAAATTACCATACCAAAATAGCACATGTTGTTGCCAGAAAAATGTAAGTAGGTTCAGTAGTCAAATACGACATAAATTTGATTGTTAACGTTTGGCTATACTTCTTTCCGTGATGGTGAGAAAATTTTACAAATGTTGCAGTCCTGCAGACAATGGAAACATTAAATATTATTTGAGAAGTAATTAATAATTACAATTATTTTTTTCAGATAATTTGTAATTGTATTTGAGTACTTTTTTCCATAAAGTAATTTGGAATTGTAATTGCAGCAAAATCTCGAATTGTGATTTGTAATTATGTTATTTAAATAATGTTATTACAATTACTTCGTATAAGTACAATTACTTTTTTAATTACAATTACTTTAGATTGCCGGTTTGTTTATGAGATATACGTGTTTATGTGTTCTAAAAACAAAAAATTTGCTTTATGAACTTCCCTCTTCTGTGCCACAATGGTCAACACACCCAGGATGAATGCGCTTTCTGACACAAATATAGAAAAACAGTTTGTAATAAAAAGTATCAATATAAGAGTACTGTGAATTTTATAACCGGACCTTGCAAATCGGCGTCATCTATCTGCATGAAAATTAAACAATATGAATAATTTTATACTAAACAGTTTTTTTCACATAATGTTGTGTAATGTCGTAAAAAAGGGTCTGATACCTTGTCCAAAAATAAATATTTTCCAACTCATGATATTTTAAAAATAGTTGGTTAAATTTTATAACATTTCCCTGTTTGAAAACCATTGATTTCACGACAATAATGTATGGAGCACTTTTTCACCGATCACCGAACGTAAAAAAAAAATATTTGGTGTGAATGTGTGTAAATTAAAAGTTCCGAAACTTTTGTGTTGATGTAACTTTTTTGTTCAAGTCAACAAAATATTAAATTTTTCATTATTATAAAGCTGCCTATTCCGCTTTTTATAAATGACTCTACTTATTGCTTTTTATTGATGTGCTTACATTCAAATGTATTACTTGATTTTTCATAAACACCTATTTCTATAAAAATTTATTTTTTGAAATATTTGTAATAGGATACAATCCATTTAATGGAATACATTCAATTTTGAAAAATTGCAAAAGTTATTAATAATTCCTATTTTTATGATTGATATGTATTTTACAACTATAACTAGTTCCTTTTTTAAAAAAGTACTTTGTAATTGTAATTAAAAACTGTTTTGAAGAAGTAGTTTGTAATTGTAATTACTTTCATAGTACCTTTACCTAACTGAGTTGGTGGAATCTGAAAGTCTGCCTTATTTCGAATAACTCTTATCTACATCGAAAAACATGAAAAATTGCATATGCATTCAACACCAATAACCCAGTAAGCTCATATAAAGCTAATTTCCTTAATGTCCGTTATAAACGAAAAAAAAAAATATCCAGAAATGTGTTTTGCGTTTGTGAAATGTTTAAAGAATCAACCTGTGATATTTTCGTTTATTCCTCAATACAACAGTCATAAATCATTCAATTCCGCCAAGCTTTTTCATCCAATCCGTGAAACTTCAGCTATGTGTCAGCAGCAAACGAAATGATTACAGAAACAAAAGCGATACGTGATTTATCTTTCTCTTAAATCATCCACACGTCGTCACGCCAATAAAAAATATTGATCCATTACGAATTCATGGATGACAAACTACCCTTCAATGGGTATAATGCGTATAAAAGTCATCCGAAACAGGGCCTACTGTGTCTGCTTGCTGCAGTCGTCCCGCCTATTTCGAATAAATAATCGAGGGGTGCCTTGACGTCACCGCCAACGCGAAATCTGACCGAGAAATGTCTTCCCTACATTTAGAGCCCCATTGTGCGCTAATAAGTGAACAAGAAGGGGACAAGCCACTGTTCTAAGGATAATGGCGCGATTGTCTGAATGTTGGGATGGCTTGAACGTGTATAAATTACTATTAAATGCATGTTTTTTGTTCCTGGGTCTGCTGCAACGATGCTGAATGCGGAGAATGGTTACAGTTTCGACGTGGCTTCGAAGAAACAGATATAAACGTTACAGTAGATTGAAGGATGGGTTTCAGAGTTTTTACACTGACTGATGATGTGATAGTTAGTCACGTAACCAATCATTGAAAGACTAATTTTACTAAATGTCATATTTATCAAAACGAGAAAATGGAGTAAGCGAGTTTGGAAATTATTTATTCTTTTCGTTACTTTTTAAGTACAAAATGTCATCTAACCAAGCATTGAAATGAAAATGCATTGAGCTGTCCCAAAATGTAACAACGCTTGCAGACGTAACTATTAAATTCAACTTCATCGCTTTACTTCTACCTTGCAATTGATAGATAATATCTATCAGTGTGGTGAATATTTTATTCCAAATCAATGTATATCACTTTTGATAAAAAGGAATCAGCTAATTCAGCAATAAATATTATTTTTGAAACTGTTGATGATAAAAGTGATTTATCAGAAAAACATACTTTGATTCAGATTCACCGTTTTTTGACTTTGCATTCTCATATTGTTGTACTTATGAAAGTAAATTGAATAATCGAACAATATAGTGAATATTTCGATTTCAAGAACTTTTTCATAGCAAAGTATAAATGAAAATAATATCAATTTTTTCAATTATTTTCCTTTCAAACTATTCAACAAAATATACCATCGAGAAGTGTGTACTTGTTAGAGTTCTGACGAATTACTTAAGAGCATCTCCCGGTCACATTCGTCAGATAGAAATTCTCACAGTGAGCTTTAATATTACCTAATAGGCATGAATACTTGCAAGGAAATTTCAGTGAAAAAATACATAATCCATAGTCCATCAATTAAATGAAATAAATGCATAGTTTATATCAATAATTACCCATTGAATAACACTCATGAGCTTGAAATATTCGAATAAAGCCAACTTTAATGATAGGAACTCACGTTATGAGTTATCAGAAGTTGCCATTGAATTGTCATCTGAAAGACTTCTTGACTCGGCTGTAATTGGGCTCAATGTTTTTCTGTTCCTTTTCTTGAAATCATTCAGGATATCTGTGGTTTTACGTTTTTTGCGCCCCTTCACTGTTTATAACTTAATCAAGTGAGCATTGCCAACAGCTGATATTCGTACTGTCTCAGATTCCTTGGAAATCAATGGTGATGACCGTGAGAGACCGAACTTCACCTGCTGCAGAAATATGAAAATTCTAAAACTATTCCAGTACGAAATGACAGTTTATCTTCTACCCTGACTACTCATAAATGTGTTATCAATATTAAATTAATGTTTCAATCAGCTTCAATTAGGGAAATCGTTCACTCATATCTGTGGACTTCGCTGACTTCCTAATGAAGCTTAGTCCATGTTATTTTGGAAAGAAATTTGTTTAGCGACAAAAATTAGACATCAACAATGTGAATTTGAGGTGGTGCCTGATTTGGATTAATTTGTGCAGGCCTGTTGGCGGCATGCATTATTACATCCAAAACGTCCATGGTTATCAAAAATTTGGTTTATGACGTGTAGAGCAAAATAACTATAACACACTTCCACATGTATACAAGAGCCCAAAGTTCTTGCCTCCGTTTTGCGAGTGCAGTAATATACTGAAATTGGCGCATCCCCCTCTTCATCTTGCATGTTGAGATTAAAAGCAATCTTAAGCTGGTGTTTAGAGAGCCTGGTATATATCGAGTAAATACGCATTCTATTGAAACCATTTTCATTGAAATGTTCATATACTTGAATTGTTTCAACCTCGTTTCTCTGAATGTAGGATGAAGCCAGTCGTGATACACACCTAAAATCATAGTGCGATTTGAGAAAGATGTCAGAAGTCACAATCCAGTTTGTATGTACTGTTAGAAACGAGCCAAAATCTCACCTACAGTCAACCGCTTCAGGTAAATATTCTAAAGCAAGGCGATGTAATTTTGGCATATGATCGAGATTCAAGGAGAAACGCAGTAAGGGGTCCATTACTGCGTTTCTTCTTTTACCTCCTCAAATTCAACCCTTGCTTGAACTACATGTTCATTGGTTTGTTCAACGAACTCACTTCAATACTATCGAGAGTAATTCTACCAGAAATCAACGAGATCAAATTGCTTGGTGTTACCTAAAGCAATTTGATCTAGTTCAGGAATTCTGACAGACTTTTCAGTAGTATTGTAAGCACTAGTGGAATTTATTGAGATGATTTCACAACCAACAAAGTAAAAAAAGATCAGGAATTCTTTAATATTTATAGATAATGTCTGATGAACATGAAGTATGTTAGACTCACATTCATGTTAGTAGCAAGATGACATTTTCTGCTATTGTTTGGATATGTGGTTGTCAATGAAGACGTGGTATTACCGGCTAAAAAGGAAGGAACCGTAAACTGTTGAATTTATTATCTACACAGTGTGCTGCTGTTGATGTTGTACCTTATCTCTTATCTAGTATTTTTCCCGTTTTGACAAACTGTCATTCGTACTTACATCGTTCCTGTCAGTTGTAGTCTTCAATGTATAATTCGATGAGTTGTTGATCGAATAAACCAAAATACGACAGAGTAGGAACTTTGTTTGTTTCAAAGGTTCTGCACATTCTACCTAAGCGTGTCGAGTGTTTCAAGTCAAGTTACCTTCTCATGAAAGCTAATTATGCTAAGTCAGTTGAAGATCTTTCGTCGGCTCTAATTCTCCATGAGCGTAATGTTACTCCTGCCTCAAAATCGAGTGACGTTCTCTACACCAAGTTCAAAGGTGGTAAGAAGAAAAATGGTTATAAGAACAAGAAGAAAACTGGTTCAAATGCTACTCACTGCAAGTATTGCAACGCAAAGGGCCACTGGCTCCGACAATGTCCGAAATGGAAGGCTGACGGCAGGCCACCGTATCCAGCACGTGCTTGTGAATCTAGCACGACCCAAGTTGCTGGCAGTCGGAGTAAGGGTAGCTCACACGCAGTCGAGTCTGATTTCCTAGTTGCGCTAATTTCAATAAGTAGTGACGTCAATGACAAATGACCAGTGGTGGATTGACAACGGAGCTACTCGTCACATCACCTCAAATCTGAACTGGTTCACGGAATTTAAACCTTTCCCTGACAGCTCAAATGCTACGGTCAAAGCAGCGGGAAATGAAGCCATCAAAGCTCTTGGCAGCGGTACAATCGAAGTGGCTAACTACGTCAATGGCAAGTTGAAGATACTCACACTGAACGATGTGTGGTACGTTCCCGACATCTCACGAAATCTTGACTCTGTCCTTGCAGCACATGATCGAAACCCTGGCAGCAAGTTCGAATCAACTGATACCGAATTTCAGTTCAGCATCAACGGTCAAAGGATTTTTGGAGGTACCCGAATCTCAGGAGGAACACTGTATCGTGTCTCTTTTCACACAGTTCAACCAGCAAAAGTATGTGCTAGTATGACTGAAGACAACCGGATGATTCAGCTCTACCATCAGCGATGGGGCCATATGGATAAGAGTTACGTCAGCTCGAAGCTCAAATCCGAATTGGGAATCAAATTGCCAGCTGACAACGAAATTTGCGAACCGTGTTAGCTCCGGAAAGCACATCGTTAACCATTCGGAATCTGATTAAAAGCTTCTAACCCTGGTGAGCTCTTATCTGGAGATGTTTGCGGGCCATTTGATTCATCCTTCAGTGGTCGCCGCTACTTGATCGCCATCAAGGACCATCATTCGAGGTACCGCTACTGTTTTGTTGCACGACAAAAATCCGCCGTCAAAGATGCCTTGCGCCAGGTCCTGTCTAAAGCTCTCCCTCTAGGTCACAGCGTGTAGGAATTTCTGAGTGACAGTGGAGGTGAATTTGATAACAGCGAAGTGCGGCCCAATCTTCAAGAATACGGTGTGAATCAACGTCTAACGTCGAGCGTGAAAACCGTACAATCGTGGAAATGGCACGAACCTTCAAGTATGCGAATCCAGACATGAATTTCTTCGCAGAAATTAGGGCTGAGCTTGCTGTTACTGCTGGTTACGTTCTCAACCGAGTGGGAAAATCACCAGTTACGGACAAAACGCCGGCGCCGTATGAACTCTGGTTAGGTCAGAAGCCACGGATCAAGCATCTACGCATCGTGAGTTCAAAATGCTTCGTTCATCTTCCGGCACAGAAGAGACGCAAAATGGACCAGAAAGCAGTGGTTGGATATCTAGTCGGATACGATGGTGATGAACGCTATCGAGTATACGTTCCTGAAAAGAGATTTGTCGTTCCTATTGGTCATTATATCGCAGTAGAAGAGAGTGTCATATAGCTAGTGAAATCATCAAAAGAATGCGCATCTACTCAATGCAATATCAACCAGGTATATCATAATTTTGTGTCTGTGCTTTCGCTTGACCCATTGGAGAGTACCCTTTCATTATCCCTGCGATTTCCATGTGTCTCGTCCAGTATTACGGCCAACCCTGAGTTTTTTCGGCCGCATCTCATCCTTTCGCATTGCCCGTCCCTACGCCGGCTGTAACTTGAAGTGACATTCCTCAGTACGCTTTTATTAATCGTTGTGTTGACATTTGTTCTCGTCTGTTCTTGTTTTCATGCAGTTAGAAATTATTTAAACTCATTCCACAGGTGTTGCAACATCTCAACAGCGCAAGGGGATATTACATCCTAATTGCACCGAGGTGGGTCAAACTATACTGGAGACCAGATCTGAAGTGACGTGCAGTGCGCCCCCCATTCTTCATTCACGACCTTCAACATCATCTGCAGGATGTGAACACCGACCTACCACCACCACAAATAGAACTGCTCTGTTTGGAGGCTTGGAAAATACGGGGTGGATGGAATTCGTTGAAGGATGGGACCCAGAAGAGTGTGAATTATTGGAATCTGCCTGGAGAAAATCGACCTTGAAAACGTATTTATCTCCGTGGAAAAAGTGGAGGAGTTGGGCGAGGGAGTCAGGAGTGTCCACGAACAACCTGGCGCCCAGAGACCATGCACGATACCTCTCTTATCTATTTAGAGTTGAAAACTTTTCTTATAGTACGATTTGTGTTCATAAATCAGTAATATGTACATTTGCCAACCCGCCCAAAGGACCGGAACTTTCTTCTCACCCTCTGGTGCGTAGTATGCTGAAAGCTATTGGTTCCCAACGACCACAAAGGAAGTTTTGATTTCTTGGCTGGAGAGACATTCCCCAAATGCACAAAGTCTATTTGAAGTGTCAAGGCACGTGGCTCTCCTCTTGCTTCTATCATCTGGAAGGAGAGTGCACGACATAACACTGTTGTCATCCAATGCAGATCATCTTCAGGATGCGGGAAACTACTTAGTTTTTTGGCCGAAATTCGGCTCCAAAACGGATAAACTTAATTATCAACAATCAGGGTGGCAGCTGCTCGAAAACAGTAATTTTGTTCTGTCTATTGGATACGTAAGCTTATAGAATTATCGAAAGTCCGAAAGGGAGGAAAATCGATTGAGGCCTTATTCATAACAACTAGAGGAAAAGTTGAACCTGCTTCACGCACCGTAATAGCTGGATGGGTGAAGACAGCCTTGCGGGCAGCAGGCTTTGTGTTAGATACTTCATTGGACCTTTCTTACAATAGGGTAACTGGAGAGGCAGTCACAATTTCTTTAAACACTATTGTAAAAGTATTTAAAAAAACTCAAAGACCAATAATTCTAGTCTCTCAAACATACAGACTGAAAGCATTTTGAGTAGTTTTGTTGCTTTATAAATGTTACGATGGGTTCAATTACCAGTTACCAATAAACTTGTTTGAATATACATATATTGAATTATAGGTATACATTATCCTTTTTACTAGCTCTATAACAGTACGCTTTTCTCCTTTGCATGCCCTTCATAACGCCGGCAGAATACAAACAAATCTCCAATGGGTCAAGCGAATGCACAGACACAAAATACAATAGTTTTTCCCCGAAAGGTACAAAAACTTATATTTTGGGTCTTGCTGAAGGATGACCCATCCTTTGAAGACCTTGCCGGCTTTTTAACTGTACTGAGGAATGTCACTCCAAGTGACAGCCGGCGTAGGGACGGGCACTGCGAAAGGATGAGATGTGGCCGAAAAACCTCAGGGTTGGCCGTAATACTGGACGAGAAACATGGAAATCGCAGGGATAATGAAAGGGTAATCTCCAATGGGTCAAGCTTCAGCAAGACCCAAAATATAAGTTATTGTACCCTTCGGGGGAAAAACTATTGTATTTTGGATGCTTTCAATCCGAATATATTATTGGCAACGACTAGATACATGAAAATATACACCTTTTCTTCAAGATATTCTGTAGTCAGAATTTCCTAACAATTAGCGGAGAAAAGTATAAAGTAATCCAATTTATTTTATGACGCTTTTCAACACTTCCTTTTATCAATTATCGAACAGACTGAAAGAACCTTTTCCTCACAAACCCACAGTATTATTGGAATTTTCCATCGCCAAAACCCAGCGACAAAGTCAAACAGCCCAGAGCAACCCGCCGTATCCATAATTCGACAAATGCACCCTTCACAATCATCCCTTGCGGCTACCGTATGTGCTGTAATGCGGTTTACAAGTTCCAACAATTGGCAACGAGGAAACAGAACACCCTCCGACTTTTTGTTTCGAATCGGCTGTCCGAAAATGCAAATCGCTTCATTCCTTTTAAGCCGGGCTTTATTGGATCGCAGTGTGTGCCAGGAATCAACAAATGGTGCGAGAATGTTACATAAATCCACTTAGCTAATTTTTATTCTGGTCGTAAACTAATTCTCGAATAAGCTGTTTAATAGAAGCGGATCGGTGCTACCCATCTGAGCGTTTTAATTTATTTATTATCAGTTAGATTGCTGGTCAACATACTCATTCGATGTTGGTGAAGGTTACTGATCTCCTATATTATATGGGCCTAGCCAAAATCTGATAAAATTCAACTATACATTTTTCACAACGTTGAGGAAAAGTAAAGATTTGTGAATTTCCACTTGAAGAAGTCATTGTATTGTGAAGATAATGTAGTTTCCGTAAAGTAAAGCAGGAAATAAGTAATATATCTGATCGAAATTCGTTTAGCCTACAACTAACATTGGCTAGGTAATGACGATTTTCAATGTGTTTTTAGCAGTGATGATGTTGATGTGGCGTTTAATATGTTTATTGGCACTATAATAATATATTATGTAGATTTGACTTGTCCTCTGACAAAGAAAAATCTGAATAATGTATGCACCCCAGGATCAATCAGTGATGACATTATTAAAACGGGGGTTGAATTACAAATTCTGTTCTGGCAGAAGAACAAGTAATTCCTTGCATGATGGTGTTTCCGTCAGGTATTAATGTTTGAAAAAAAATATATAGGCAGAATTGCTGAGGCAAAAAAAGTTATCAAAATAATCGTGAGAAAAAAAAATCAACCAGAAACATAAATATATTTGGAGAACAGTCAAAGGAAAAAACAGGTAAAACTACGATCAAGTCAATTAATGAGATTGGAATGCAAGGAATTCTTACTGACATGAGCAGAATATAACTGTTTTGCTGAATTTTTTTCAACTTCAACAGAAAATACTGATATTTCACATTCCGATGACATTTGTTTTGATAACTTCACTTCCATGTGCATTGATATAAATTTTACTTTAAACCTGTGGATGGTCATGAAGTGGTAGATGTGATTTATTCTTTGAAGAACGTTACATCTATGGGTTACATCTATGGGTAGGACTCATCGTTTCAAGTCCTCTTGCAGATTTGATCAATATAAACGTTGAACATGGTAAAGTGTTTGTCTGCAACTGCTTTTTGATTGAAATGAAGATTGGTCTTCTTCTGTGACCAGAACCCATACGAACAAAACTTTTTTCGTTTTGGACAGTTTCTCAAGACCTTCTCCACATTTCTGTTCAAGTATGAGCCTGGTTTATGTACATCATCCTGTCTTTTAGCTTCGTAGAATGGCCTACACTTCAACTTTTCTTCGGTCAGTAAAAATAAAAAGAAATGCTCCTTGACGACAAGAACTTGCAACAGTAACTTATTTTGAACTTCTGTAGCAAATTTAATTTTCTTTTCTTTAATAATTTCTATAATCCATTATTGTACTTCTCATTTATGATTCATAATGATTATATGCACCACGCCATGTTATCGAACTATACTTCAGCTGCAATTCTACTAATGCGAAGTAAATAGTTTTTGGATGGCTAATGTCGATCATCATTTTGAAATATCTGAATGAGTGGAGCAAACTTCATAATTTTTATGGTAATTTCGTTGTAATATGATCATTCGAGATTGCAGTCAGAAACCAAGTGATCCAATGGGGAAACAGGTAATATCAAAAATTTATTTGATCAGGTCATCAGAACGATTGTGGAAAATATATCAATTCAAGATTTTGATTGTTTTGAACGTATTCGTCAACGAATTTAACTAACCCATTAAATACAACAGAATGTGGGAAAGTTCAAAAAAAAGTGTTCATCATCAACATCATCAATGTTCATCTTTTTTAAAGCAAAACCCAACGCCTCGATCGACCAAAATATGCATTCTGTTATAAAGACAGTCCTATGCCTCATCTCCTAGTATTTATAATAATAATGCCTTCATTTCATCATCATGTATGTTACAAGAAATGGGTAGTAGAAAAAAATAATTCAGAGACTTATCGATGATGAAAAAGCCGAAGATCAGAGGTATTAATTGCATCTACAGGTGGATGCTTTTCATCTTGAGCTAAGCGTAAAACAAAGAGATAATTCCAAGATAAAGTTGCTATCAGACAAGCACAGTACAAGAAACAGATTTTTCTCTTCGCAAAGTCTAGCGCAGCATTTTGGTGAAGAACGGACAAGGTGAAAACCTCTTGACATGATTAGTTTGAGTTTGAAGAAATATTTTTCAATTTTCTCCTTCTATTGGTAGAGATTAAATGCTTTCTGGTAAGCCGTTATGTATTTCCATAATTTGAAATATGAAGGATTCTTAAAGTAATTCTATAAGTCACCAAATCTGAAACACGCATCTGCATAGAGATAGGAAGGTGATTTGTTTCTCATAATTTTTTGGAAACGACAGCTAGCGAGAAAAATTCTTCTATTAGCCATGTTGAGACATTCTGCTTTAACTAATTTATGGGCTATACTGTGTCTTCATCGGATGCCATTCATTAGTCTCAAACATGAATTTTGGAGGACTTGTTTTCTTCTGATGTTGTTATTACTGAGGAACGGTCAATATACGCTAGCGCAAAAGTTGAAACGGGAAAACAGAAGCGAATTGTCGAGTAAGATTTTATGTTTTTTCGAGAGACACTGACGTGGATGATTCCACATTTTCATGTTTGCGTAGGCTACACCTAGATAGTTATTCTAATTTTTCTCAATTCTCAATGTTTGTTCTCTTGTTAAGTCAAGGTTCTTTTCGTTGTCTGTATTGGTATAGGGATGCTGCTAACTAGTTCAGAAGGTAACATGAGATTTCGTTTTTTACTAAATGTCCGAAAACCAACGCTGATTTTTTTGTGGATTTATAACAAGAGGATGCGTATTGACCTCTTGACATGATTGGTTTGAGTTTGAAGAAATATTTTTCAATTTTCTCCTTCTATTGGTAGAGATTAAATGCTTTCTGGTAAGCGATTATGTATTTCCATAATTTGAAATATGAAGGATTCTTAAAGTAATTCTATAAGTCACCAAATCTGAAACACGCATCTGCATAGAGATAGGAAGGTGATTTGATTCTTATAATTTTTTGGAAACGACAGCTAGCGAGAAAAATTTTTCTATTAGCCATGTTGAGACATTCTGCTTTAACTAATTTATGGGCTATACTGTGTCTTCATCGGATGCCATTCATTAGTCTCAAACATGAATTTTGGAGGACTTGTTTTCTTCTGATGTTGTTATTACTGAGGAACGGTCAATATACCACCGCTCATCTCATTGGAAATAACTCTATTAATGAGCTAGATATGCACATTCGATTGTCAGCATTGGAAGAATGATAAATCTGCGTAATCTTCATTCAAACCCCAGTAAAGCGACTTTTCGTCGAGTTGTGGCAGCTAATCTTCAGTTAACTTTATCACATCAGATAAGAAAAGTGAAATAGCAGCAACTTTGTTTTTCCCTGTCGTCAGTTCTGAAGACTAGATCTGTTGGAATTTGTACTCATAAAAGTTCTTGAGAATTATCACTTCAGGAGAGTAGCGTTGTTCAACTCTTTTGAAATGAACCGTTACACATTTGTCGATCTCAAATTCCATGTTGATAACCTGCGTGTACTCTTTCACCACCCATGAAGACAGAAGTGGGTATATTGAACCTAGGTCATCCATGTAAAATAGAAGGGTGGCCTCATTGGTTTAAACGTGAGTGAGCCCGTATCAGGCCCTCCACTGCGGCTAATGGCCTATTGTGGAGGGTGGCCTTATACCTCCGGTTGTTAGGGGTTCCGCAGTTGTTTCCACGTGTGTCCTTAGCGCAACGGACAGTGGCAATAGTGGAATGTGGAAGAGAAGAGACACAATTTTTGAATTGTCAAAATTGGTTCTCTTGAGAAATATGGTATCGACAGATGAAATTCCTGCTACCCAATGTATGAGAACTCGGAAATTCTCCCAGGAATTTTGTTCTCATGTTAAAGAAACCCAATTTTTTTATGCGTTATTGAAATTTTCATCATTTAGATAGGCACGGGTATGGATATTGTCCAAGAGATGATCTTAAACAATTTTGAGGCTGCAATGGCTTAATAATAGCACAATATTTCGCAAGACCAAAATTTGTTTCTGAATTCAACAGTTCAGATTGAGGAAGGGCACTTTTCAGAATTTATTGTCGAGTTTCCGAAATAAAAATAGCATTAAATAGCCCATGCAGATGAAATTATGGATCATTTTCTTTAAATTCATTTTTCATTATCGATGGTGGCCCTCCGCCGGTCCCTTTTGTTAAATTTTTTTTGCCCCTTTTTTTTCATGTTTTTTTTATATCTTGCTAACTCTACGATTGCAAGATTTTAGTTCACTTTATCTCTATGATATGATTCAACTTTCACACCTCTTTCCAGCGCTCCTCGTGAATCTTCTTTTGACGTCCATTTCTATGGCGTTACCTAGCAAGAATAATATCTTCAAACGTCAATTCCAAATGCGTGTCCCCAAAAATAGTTCTAGTTGTCCAATCAAAATTCTCCTATGACCGTATGCAAGACATATGTCCAAAAACTAAGCTCCTAGGAAATGTAATTCAGAAATAGCGGTTTTCTGGATTCATTGTTTCAGACAAGAATTTAATCTAGAGAAACGTTTCATGAGAGAATCAATTCGAAGATTTCAAAAATTGGGTCCCTGAGAAAATCTTCCTGATAACCTTCTCTTCCATTTGGACTTTGACTTGAACTGATGCTATAGTAAGGCGAGTCCTCCAGATCAGCATCGTAAGGCACCTAAGAACATGCATGACTATAAAAAATATATAGTGCATGCAATATTGTGTCAAGTGCCTTGTGATAGTCGATCTATACCATCTATAATATCACTCGCTGTATGAAACCTTCCTTTTCTGCAATATAAGGAGCAGAAGGGACGTATGCCTCGATAATACGCAGTTCCTACCTTTCGAGCCGGTATTACCTCTTTGTCATGGCAGCCACTCATTCAAACAACAACGGAGAATATGATATTATCTTATGTAGGGGCGTGGCGCAGTGGTTAGAGCGTCCGACTCTGGGTCGAAAGGTCCGGAGTTGCGGCTGGGTTTTTTATTTCAATTTGACCGATTAAATTATTCAAATCTCGTTGCTGAACTGGGGTGAGTCCTGCACGATTCACTGTTGCGTTCCAATCAACATCGCTGCTCCTGAGGTGGCGCATGGAGTTAGTAACAAGGCCTATCCAGAACACGTGGCTAATGACCATAGCAGTGGATGCCAAAACACCAAAGGAAAAAAATTTATATCATCTTGCTTCTTATATGACTGTCAGTCTGACAGACTGCATGTCTATCAGGCGTTATCTATAGGTATTGAAGAATTCACGACAATGGAACTCTTTAATTTGTTGGTACGTGAAATTATCTCAATAAGTACTTCTCGTGCTCACAATACTATCGGTAATTCTGTAAGAGATCTTAAACTCGATCAAATTGCTTTGAGGTCACACAACTCGTCCTAAAGGTGTTACCAAGCAATTCGATCTTGTTAATTTCTAACAGAATTACAATCGATAGTATCGCGAGCACTCGTGGTATCACCCCTGAAAGTTAACGCTTATACCGCATAAAGTCCTGCGTAATATATCCATCGATGAGTAGATTTTCCTTGCAGCCAGTGACTCCCTCCTTTGACCCTCTTATTATAATTTTCATGATGTCATACCCCTTCCATAGAGTGTTCACTTTCAATCATCAGAGCGCAAAAAATATGTATAACAATTAACTAAAAAAGTTCTCGCAACATAATTTCTCACGAAGCGCACCGCTTATCCATGTATTCAGCACTTTACTAACGATATTTCATTCGAAAACTCAAACAATCTCCTCCAGACTCTTTATACGTCGGCGGATTATCATATAAGGATCAAAGAGAAGTTCAGACAGCACAAAAATGATTGAAAAAACTACTTCATCCACATTATGTTAATGGCGTTTATAGTCTGAAGCACTACCCAGATCCATTTTCAACAAAGTTTCGATTGATTTTGAATACACTCTAGCATCATACCGCTTTTTCAGAGCGAGATTTTCAGAGTGGCTGGCTGGTTATGTACGGAGAATCAGAGGTAAAAGAACAAAGGAAAGCTTCGCAAAAGGTATTATGATAATTCTCATTCCTCTGTTGTTACGTCAATATGGATCCATCCTTTGGAATTGAAAACTATTATTTCCGTATAAAATTGATTATTTCATTACATCGCTTGAATGTGTAGGACTGAAAAAATAGTTGGGAAGTATTAATGCAAATGGAACTAGCCATTACCCAGGCCTACGCTGCCATATGCAAATGCAGAAGAGGAAGTTTCAGTACCGCGTCCAGGGTAATCGTACATGTGCTGTGGACAGCACCAGTCCTCCCGAGCATGGCCAGTCTTTGTGAACTAGCCAGCTTCCCTTTGGTTGCACTTGTTCAACCTTTGGCCCCCACGGCAGGGTTTCATACGTTATCAAGGGGCCTCACTACCGCTGTGTATAGCCAGGGATAGTTTGGGTCCTAGTCCCCAAGTTCATCATTATCATCAGTGATGTCTTTGACTCTGTTAGCACTTTTTCCAGATGTATGATCCGGTTGAGCTTCGAGTCTAGGTTGACACCAAGTATTTTGTCGCTCCTAACCTCTGTAGGGTTCCGCCAAAGATTCAAAAAGCCCTGTTGGTCTCAGGGTTTCTCTTCCTGGTGAAAGGTCAACTGTTTTTTTTCGAGGGTTAACCTTAAGGTTCTCTCACATACACTACGTCTGTATGTCTGTGATGGCTGAATGCATCACTTCCATATAGACCTCCTTATACTTTTCAGTAACTCGGTACTGGAACAGACATACTGAATGTATCGGGGTATTTTTAAATTGCAGCTCTCAAGAGAGACCGATAATCGCCACGCTAAGGAAAAATTGGATAATATTGCAGATGCAGTGCTAGTTGAAGAGCCAATAAATTTGTTTTGCATCAGTACTCAGTATTTTTTTAAAGTCAGTAAACATTTCAGATAAAAATATAGTATCCACGTCGGTACGTTAGCCCCAGATGAAAAGTCATTCAAAAATCATCCTGCAATTTGTACGGGACGTCAGCTAAAGTTCACAACAACTGGTAGACAGTGTTAATGAAGTACCTCGGAACGTTAGTATCCGGTTCTCGATAGATCGCAATAAACAAAAAAAAACTTTATAAGTATAGCATTAAGGAGTGTAAGGTACTATTGTGTTTATTGTCACTCAGTATACTGGAATGTCCAATTTTCAGCCCAACTGCTGTTCGTGGTCGTTGTAACTGCTGAAATCATAAGGACACGATACTTGAGTAAAACTATTGTACTTCAGGGTATTACAATCCCCAATCTGACATCAACGATGAAAATGGACGAACGCTTGCTACAAATTTCCAACAACTCTTGCACCCCCAAAAAAAGAAGAACTCCCCAACACTCGAAGTGCTCAAACGCTCAGCCCCCCAATCACCGCCTTCGCTCTATGAACAGATTCTCATTTTGATGACTGACGATCAGCAATTTGAAATCTGATTGTTCAACATGGAGTACTCACCCTTCATTTGCATGACGCTCGCTTATATCAAAAATGATTTGACTTTTATAACAAGGACTCCACTGTGCATGATGCCCCCTCAAATTACCTTTCGCCAGGTCTGATGGAACTGGCTTATCTGATTAGTCGATTCCGTTGCGTCGAATTTTTTGAGGCTGAAACATATTTATAAGGTATGGTTGGTTGATAATCAAGCCCTGTTGAAGTAGACGCTGGCGTCGCTGGAGCTCCTGCCTTTGTCTTACTTCTTCTGGAGTATCTTTGCTAACTTATTTGTTGACATGTGCTCCACTCTTGGCATGTCGGCAAAATAGATAATTACAGGTGTCGTGATAGTACTGCTGCTTGCAGTACTACTGCTTCTGATCTTCTACGATATTAGAGGTCCCATCTGCAATTGGTACTTCCGGTTCCTCAATAAGAAGCCGTTCAATTAAAGCATGGGGGTTTGGTAGCCTCAGCCTACCAGCTAAGCAAGGAGTTTTTCTTACCTCTCAAGAGCTTCTGATATGTCCAGGAAAACTACCACTTTGTAGTGCTGTTCCAACTTTTTATTGCCGTATCCAGAATGCCAGGAATCTGGAGCTCTGTCAGTTTGTCCTTTCCTGAATATGAATTGCTTATCCGAGAGGATGTTCAGTTATTCAGTTCTCGATTTTCTTGAAATCAAACCAATGTAGATATGCTTGTTATCGGCAGCCAGGCAGCTAGGCTCGAAGCACAGGATAATGAAGTTGATTTAGTTCAACATTTACCGAATCTTTCGTATGACTATCCAATAGATCGACGAAATCTTCAATGAATTCAATCAAGGAAAATACCTCACTCAAAAACACTTGAAAGTGGCAAGACGATTTTTCACTACCCGTGTATCCCAACAGAAGAGAAAAGGAAAAATATTAAACTATAGAGCGGGCGCCGGAGATTGTTTGCACAAGATTCGAAGCTAGAATGAATTGAAGAGCACGAAGTTCAAAGCTGGACTGATCTAATATTAATTGAAAATTGTCCAGCTGTGTGCAAGTCCTAGTGTAATTGGATGAAGAAAAGGTTTGTTTTTCGTGCAGAAATTTATTTATAAAATCATAGCATAGCGCTTTCGACTATAAAGTCATCATCAGTGCGTACCTGTAAGTAAGTGATATTGAATTGAATTTAAGAAATTTTGATAATGAGAATTTTGAAAATTGAAAAATTACTTACTCATCAGGTGTACAAGAGCCACACCATAAAAATATCATGTGTCCAGAGGACTATTTAAAAAATTAAAAACGGGACATCATATGAAAAACATTTTAAAAAGATCCTTATTCCAGGATTAACCTTGATAAAAGTTTCAACAGGCAGAGTAACACATGTCTATTGAAGCTTAGTCTACTGTCGAACTAAATGAATGAAATTGACATTGTCTCAAAAGCTGACAATGACAATGACGTTTGGCTTCGAACATTAACTTCTAGAAACAATGATCTGTTTTGAAAATTGATAAATGACCAATTAGTCAAATTGATCTGTAAATCTATTTATAGTTCTGTTGATCTTAACCTAAGGAAATGTGACAAACAGGGAAAAAAGTATAATGAGAACCTCAACCCGATGTGCACAGAACCAGGTTCAAGAAACAGTCTCTTGGGAATTTGTGAAACCAATTCTATGCACTACTGCACTAGTGCACTATAAATACTCCATTATCATTGTCAACTTTCGACACAATGTAAATTTTCATTCATTTAGTTAGACAGTAGACTGAGCTTTAGCAGACATGTGTTACTCTGCCTGTTGAAACTTTCTTAAATTGGGCTACCTTTATGGCGCTTTGGGAAGTGTGAAGGTTCTCATTAGGCCTGTCCCATGATCCTTAGCATAGAATTGGTTTCACAAATTCCCAAGAGACTGTTTCTTGAACCTGGTTCTGTGCACACCGGGTTGAGGTTCTCATTAGACTTTTCTCCCGGTTTGTCACATTTCCTTAGGTTTAGATTAACAGAACTATAAATAGATATACAGATCAATTTGACTAATTGGTCATTTATCAATTTTCAAAACACAGATCATTGTTTCTAGAAGTTAATGTTCGAAGCCAAACGTCACTGTCATCGTCAACTTTTGATACAATGTCAATTTCATTCATTTAGTTTGACAGTAGACTAAGCTTCAACAGACATGTGTTACTCTGCCTGTTGAAACTTTTATCCAGGTTAATCCTGGAATAAGGATCTTTTTAAAATGTTATTGATATGATGTCCCGTTTTTAAATTTTTACATGGTCCTCTGGACACATGATATTTTTATGGTCTTGTTCCTGACGAGTAAGTAATTTTTCAATTTTCAAAATTCTCATTATCAAAATTTCTTAAATTCAATTCAATGTCACTTACTTACAGTTACGCACTGATGATGACTTTATAGTCGAAAGCGCTTTACTATGATTTTATAAATAAATTTCTGCACGAAATACAAACCTTTTCTTCGCCCTATCGAACTTATATTGAATTCCAACTTGTTTCTTTTTATGGATAAATTAAAATTGCCCCAAGTAACAGAAACTGTACCATTCAACTGCAGTTTCGCGGCATGGATGTCGCGGGAGGCGTGTCCTACCAGAAAATCTCGTGCTGATATTGAGTATTTCTTACTAAATCATATTCGGAAAAGATTTTATTTGTGCATTTGTGCATTGTAAACTGAAATTATGAATGATAGCAAAGTTTCTTTGTAGGTTTCTGATTTTTCAGGAGAAGTTTTTTTATTTCGATATTTGGAACTTTGTTGCGTGAAGATGACAAGTGGAGGCATGGTTTTGAGGAAAGCTTGGGAGTTGAAGGGCCTAGAAATTTCGAATACGAAGACTCAATTGTTAATCCTACTTCTCGAACGTGAATAGTACAACTTTTATGATGGGCACCTGTCTACTAATTACTCTAAATTATCGTTGAGCATGATCAAGACTATAATTAATAATGTACATCAATAATCGAATACAACGATCGGTTATGGCACTCGACATTTTTTCATTTCAGAAAAAACGTGTGGACGAAATACCCTTGTAAACGACCAATTAATAGACCGTCTGATAATGACAGATTTTGCTGACTGACTTTCTCTTTTACCTGGGTTTTTAACTAATTATGTCAATTAAAATTTTGAGATCGGATTTGTGCTAGGCAAATGGATGATTAATTCTTCGTTTGCAGAAAAAAACATTTTCCTCCTTATCTCGTTTATGGCATTTTAACACAGTAAAATATATTGTATAACAATCTTATAGTGAAAAACCAAAGCAATAAGATTCAGACGTGCTGAAAGCAATGAAATAAGGGCGCGATCTTGTTAAGAAAAACTCGGTTGCTGATGCATTTCCTTGCTTATGGCAATCGGCAGAATGGAATTTGACATCGTTAGGAAACCAAAAAAAATTCCCATAAGCTGGTCAGTTATTTATGTAGGTACATTTTCGGGCCGGATAATTTTGTGAAAATTTATTTGGTTTTCCAGCAGATTTTCTCGTTTATGGCATTTGAACAGCTGACAGGCTCATGTGATTTTTTTTTTCGGGTTCCTGAATCAAGTATCATACTGTCGATTGCCATCAGCAACCGAGTATTTTTTAGCAAGATCACGCAATTATTACAACTCTTTCGATACGTCCAAATCACATGGATTTGGTTTTCACTATTAGGTTTTTATGTATGGTATTGTGTTGAAATGCAATAAACCAAATTTTCTGCAAACGTAAAATGAATGTTTCATATGCATAGCACAAGTCTGATCGCTAAATTTTTTTTTCTGAGCTCAACACTGACATAATTTTCAGTGGTTAAAATCCCAGAAAATAGAAAATCAGTCAGTAAAATCTGTCATTATCTGACGTCTATAAGGATGAAAATTGCCGTATATGGATTGACTCCAGATACAATTCATTAAGTCCCTACCTGCTTTTTCACTGCGAGCAGAACATTTCCCGTTTAATTAATTCCCGGCTCACATTTCCTCTCTGCACTTTTTCCGGAAGACTAATGATGAAAAAATCACCGAGCACGAATGATGTATAGCTCCAAATTCCGGATGGGACCCGCTAAGAGTATATTCCTGTATTTTTTGTCGGATTCCTGGCAGTCCAACAGAAATGCTACTTATTCCCGTCGCACGCAAACATTGATCTTTTTGTGTTGTGGACGACTGAGGGCCAGGATTCATTTTCTCCCCGCGTCCTGACGTGAACAGAATAGGCAGCGTGAAGACACTTCTGGGTTTCCTGAGGGATGGCGGACTGCGATTTTTTTTGAAAAGGTCGTTACGGACATTTATGTCGGATGCGAATTGATGACTTGGTCTTTTCCCAGAATGACCATTTTATTTGGGTTAAATCGGACATGACACTGCTATTGAAAACTTTAAGTACTTAATTTTATAACGTTTGCATTTCTACGGGGATGTATTGATATCTAGTTAGCCTGAACCAGTTCCCTGCATAAACAAAATATTGCGTTACCATAGCAACGAACAATAACTTATTAGGAGTGTAAGTAAGTGTGAAGTTTGACGTCAAAATTGTGAAAATCGAAATTGTGAAAATCGAAAAATTGGAGTATCGAGTCATCATCAAGTACCTGTATTTAAAAGGGTTAAGAGGTAAGCAGATTTACGAAGATATGCCTAATACCCTTGGTGATCAATGTCCTTCGTATGCGACCGTGAAAAATTGGTCTGCAAGCTTCAAAAGGCGTAAATTTTCCATTGAAGATGTTGACCGATCGGGAAGGCCAGTTTCTGTGTCAGTCCCCGTCGAATTGGGCTAAAACCGATATCTGAAGCACCGAATATTTCATACGAACGCGTTCATCATATAGCTCATGTCAATTTGGACATGAGAAAAATTGCTGCAAAATTGATCCCCAAATGTTTGAATGATACCAAAAGCGTGCAAGGGTAGTAGCATCGCGATCGATCTTTGCTCGATTTGAAAACGATGTAGACTTCTTAAACCGAATTGTTATTATGGATGAGACTTGCGTATATTTCTACGACCCAGAAAGAAAGCAGTTTTTGTTGGATTCTGTTGTGTTCTCTGGTTTCGTCTTGGTGAGGAAGCTTCGTAAGGTACTGACGGATTGAAAGCAACTCTTGATGTTGTATTTATTTCCGATCCTTCTGAACTTCTCGGAGATACCCCTGATATAGGGAAGAATGAGAACGGGGTTTTGTGGTCTTTCTTCGGTTGTCTTGGTCTTTTCGAGTTGTTTCCGAACTTCTCCTATGAGTTTCTCGGAGTATCCGTTTCAGCGTAGGTCCTTTTTGATGTGGTTAATTTTCGCCTCCAATGACTCCTGGTTGTTGCAAATAGATATTGCTCTTTCCACCAACGTTCTTACGATTCCCGTCTTTGTGGAGTTTAGGTGATTAGAGCCTTAGTTGAGATACTGTCCTGTGTGTGTGTCTTCTTCCTGTAAACAGAGGTGAGGATTCCAGTGTCTGTTCTTTCAGCTTTCACATCGAGAAACGATAGGGTACTATTACTTACCTTTTCCATTGTGAATTTGATTGAATCCCTCATGTTATTAATTCTGGCGAAGAATTCCCCAAGGTGTTCATCTCCGTGGTTCCAAATGATAAAGGTGTCGTCTGTACGTATCTTAGCTATAGTTTTGGTTTGTATTTTGCCTCTCTGATAGCCAATTCCTCAAACCACTCCATGTATCGCCAACATATACGTATGGAAACCGCTCATGGACCGTTTTGGAGGGAGAAAAAGCGCGAAACCACGCGCGCCACAAGACTGCGCGTAATTACACCGTAATTACACTTTAATTATAGACTTATAAAAGGTCGCGTAGCATCTGATTTTGTCATTATTCACCAGAAGACGATTGCGGATTCAAGCAATTGAAACGTTGTGAAAAATTTGAAAGAGATAGAAATCTTTCAACTATTAAGATGATGGACTTCCGAAATATAAGTAATCAAGTTACTACATCGTCTAAAACATTCAAACATAATATAAATTGTTATCAATTTTATTGAAACTACGAGTTTTAATTACTGCTGTGAAAATCTTTCCCAACATTTGATAGATACTAGTGAACAATTGCTTTTTTTTGATCGCCGCGTCGTCCAAAGCCTACTTGTTCAAAATGTGTGTTTCAAAGTCTAGATGAAAAAATCTGAAAGCTCTGTATTTCAGAGATGACTCTAGCAAAATATCAAGTATGCTATATTTTCGGAAAGGTAATTTCAAGTTCTATTGAAATAAACAGGAATATACAGGGTGTCTCATCAATTATTATTTTCCATCCATAACTATCGAAATGTTATTTGAAAAAATAAATCACTCACACCATTGAATTCTACGAAAAAAAGTGCTTTGAAAATGTTTTTATAGAAACAAGCAATCCGGTTCTCCAAGACTTAAGAAGTTTCGTGTCCAAAAATCTGCTGGAAAAGTTCTTGCTTCGGTTTTTTGGGATTGCCATGGAGTAATCATGATTGATTTTTTGGATAAGGGTAGAACAATAAATGGAGATTACTATTCGACATTACTGACCACTCTATGGGAAAAAATTAAAGAGAAAAGACGCGGAAAGCTATCCAAAGGTGTTTTGTTTTTGCAGGAAAACGACCCTGCATACAAATCTCATGTTGCCATGCAAAAAATTCGTGATTTAGGGTTTGAATTACTAGAACACCTTTATTCACCCTTATTCACCAGATTTGGCTACGTCCGACTATCATCTCTTTCCTCAACTGAAAAAAAGTTTAAAAAGTCGTAAATTTTCTTCCAACGAGGAGGTAATAAAAGCTGTGGAGGTCTGGTTTGCAGAGCGAGAAGAAACAGTTTTTTTGAAAGGTCTAGAGACGTTGCAGATTCGCTGTGATAAATGTATCCAATTAAGAGGAGAATATGTTGAGTAATAAAATATTTTGACATTGAAATTTTGTTTGGTTCTAAAGTAGGCTAAGAATTCTTCAATATATCCTCGTATATACGTTCATTCTCACCATTGAGCATAGCAATATGAATAAAAACATCAACTGAGTTCATTTTGGTAATTGGACAATAATTGTTTAAATTGTTGAAAAATTAGATGATTATTTATTTAATGAAATCAATGAAAAGCAAACAGGACCACGCAAACTCCATATGGAATTTGTGTCCCTGTGGATTTCATTGAATTTTTGGTATGAAGTAGTTCATGTAATTCTCAACCAATGTTATCAAGAAAATGAACAATTTTGTGCTGTTTTGAAAAAAAAATCTTATTGCTCCCCTTCTTCCCCCCAACTCCTAATACGAAAAGCAAAAAAAATCTGAGTGCCTTTAAAGGTATCGTCGAATATTTGAATATGCCTGAATAAGGAAAATAGCAGTTTCTTATGATCATCCCCCCTTCCCCCAAAGGGCACAAAACGAAAAAATTTCGGTGGATTATTCTGAATTTTTCATATGTTGAGGTTCAAGTTATTTCGAATAGAAATCAATTGGGTGACAAACCCCAAAAATGAATAGTAGAATAGTAGTAGAATAGCCCTAGGGGGCGTTGAAATCAAAACTTCCTCAGAATAGACTATTCACTAAATAGAAAATATAATTTCTCCCACTTTCATTTTGCATTTATTTTCAAAACGCTCCTTTTAAGAAGTCATTGTCTCATTGCTACGATGGAAAATTTCTATAACGGCGAAAATTATTTTAAAAAAATTGGTACCACAAAAAACATCTCTGGTTCGGTATCCATATAGCTATATAAAATAAATATAAATAGGAAAGGACATGAGATGAAATGGCGAAGTATTACTCAAGTTTGTTTTTTAACTCAATTACTGAATTTCATGAGTTAGATACTTTCAATTCGTATACAATTTCAGTTTGACATTTCACCTTACTAATAGATTAGATGTAATCATATTATGATGTTATGGAAGTACGATATTTGTATAAAAATTTGATGATTTTCTAAGAGAATATTGTTGATATCATATGACTCAAAATAACCTACATCAGGATCGAAATTGATCATGACGCTAACAATCTGTAGAACAAATTTTGAAAAATAAGTGCTAAGGGATATGGCACTGGATACATATTCTATTCGTCAGAATCTTTTGATTTATCATTACAGAGGTTAAAAGAAGCACTGTTTTTAATAATACCTTTTTTCTGACCCTACAAGGTGAGCGACCAAAATGGATTGAATGTTTAACGCAACTATGAAAAATACTGTCTGAGAGTGGATTTTTCTTGATATTTGGTTAGAATATGCTGTGAAGAATATCTATTGATATTGAGTAGGTATATCAGTTATGAGTACGAACTCACAGGATATGGCAGAAAACAAATTCCTTCTGAAACCTGTTCATAAATTTACTTTACGCTCACTTCAAAAATCAACAGAAAATCAACTACAAATAAAGAGTGTCCTCTCCATGAATCGATGTAGAAATGTTATGTAACTTTCGCATCAATGAACATATAAAAATTCTCATGATTTTGTTTAAATATAGATTTTCGAAATTCCTTTTTTGGGCTGACCCTGTATCAACCCACAGAATAGAAGACGAAACTTGGTCTTCATTCGCTGTTAAACTTCAAACTCGTTTATCATCAACAAATCCACTCCTATCACCTCCCAGGATTCAACACTGATTTTTGCTCACTGTGTACACACGTTGTAATGATTTCAGAACAGTTCGTTGGCTCCAGTTAGAAAGTATGCTTCGAGAAAGTCAACAAAAAGTACTATAAACGGGTTTTAAAAAACTATCTCATCCTATAGGTGTGCAAACTATTACTGATATATTCTAAGGCTATCGATATTTTTCACAGCATATTATCTTACCTAAAAATCAAGAAATATCCACTGCCACACAATATTTTCTATAACTGGCGTTTGACATTCAACCCATTTTTGTAGCTGACCCTGTGAGGTAAGAAAAAAAGTCTCATGGAGGAAGTTGCTTCTTTTGACCTCCAGACTTCTGTAAATCCCCAGAAACGCATGTATCCAGTGTCATGACCTTTTAGGCAGTTAACCATTTGAAATTACTCTACTTCTGACAATTTTTGACAAACGCAGAAAGAAATAATAAAACACATGATTTAGAAAAAGGTTTTATTCGGTTGAAATAAATTCACAAATCAAACAAATATTAGTTGAGGAATTCTCAATAGTAATTTTCTCATATGATTCCCATTCCCCGATCCAAACTTATTTTCTCGACCCCAGTATGTACAAGTTATATTAAAACACACAGCATAATGACAATTCAACACATCAGTATCTTACAGTATATACAGTCACTTATCTATGATAGATACTGGGAAAATATGCAAGTGATCACAACGAAAGTCACTCATATTTACAAATATATACAACTTTATACAAGACAGAAATTCCATTACAATTTTCATGTATCTAGCATCATAACGATATTCGAGAAAAGCGCCAGGAGAATGCTCATGAAGAGGGCTGTGGAAATACCGCTGCTGTTGGCGTGTAACATGGCTGCCGGGTTTTCCTCTGAAAAGAAAATATATTTCAGAACAAACATTGGCTCGTCGACAGGGAACATGTGAAGATAAAAAATCGCTTTTGTTGGTAAAATACGGCTGTTCCTCAAATATGATTATCGTTACTGAGAGTGGAAATCCGAGGCAGTGATACGAGTATACAGTGGAAATACTTCAGGAAATTAAAAAATATATAGAAACATCCACATTCGTTTGAAAGTTAGGTAGGAGGAACCAATATTGCATAACATCGAACCTTTCTCCCCCCCACTCCAAAAGTTCAAATGGTAATCCCCCCATGTCTGACACATCTTTGCGAAGCTTTTTAAAAATAATGTCTAGTGGTGCCTAATTTTAGGAGTGTAGTGGTGTTATTGTCAAAAACACTCAACAAATTCCCAAATAACAAGCATACTCGAACTATTTCTAAAATAATTATTCTGTATCTCATCAATCAATAAATCAATCATTATTTCATTCACTTCACACAGAAGTATCATATAAAATACTCTAGCTATGTATATATACTGGTGGAGAATAAATACAGAGTGCCCAAAAAAAGTTTCCCATGAGCATGGTCGTAAGTAAACAGCGTGATTTATGTAGGATGTGCTTTAGAAGTTTGTCAACTTGCAGTTGAACTTGAAAGTTGAAATTTGGTATGCTGTCATAATTGATCATGTGCGTTCCACCTTGAATGTTTTCAGTCCTACAACTATACAGGGTATAGCAAAAGTCGGTACCAACTTTCATATTTTTAATGGAAACCTAATTTCTTTGTTATGGTTCGATTGGCCTTCTGATTATGACTTTAGGCAATCTATGTTATGTTTACGTATGTATCACAGTTTTTGAGATATGTCCAATTGTCTGAAAAAAAATTACCGCTGTGGTAGTTTGCGAAAACACGCAAGCAAACCGTTCATAATTTGGAAACCAAATTTATGAAGCAGTTAGCTGGTAGACCAGGCCAATATCGCACTATAAAATTGTCAAAAACTCAAAATTTTCGATTGGCACCTACCATTCATTTTTCAACCATTCAGAAGCAAATTGAATTTTAGGATGAGTTATTTCAGCTTTCCCTATACTCAAGTTCAACCTCTATCGAGTTATTCACTAAAAATCGAGATATGCCTCATCTTGCCGAATGATTCTGTATGTTATTGGCATGGAAACAAAAGAAAATTGTTTCCATTCAATCAAAAATATTGCACAATATTGAAATAACTCTAGCGCCAATGTTCAATATCGTCACCATTGTTGTTCAAACACTGTATTATTCTACTTAAAATAGATGACGTAGCACGTCTGATTTCGTTGGGATCGAGACTGTCAAAAGTCTGTATTTTTCCAAGTCTCAACTCATCTTTATTGTAAACTGGTGAGGAATAGACCAATTCTTTTACCCTACCCCAAATCTAGAAATCTAAAGGTGTGAGATCTGGAGATCTTGCAGGCCACAGAAAGAGATGTCATCCTCGGCCAGAAATACTAAATTGAAATTTTACTCGGAGAGTATATCTGGGACCGGAGCTATAATAGGCTCCGCCCACCAGCGAGTTTGCTTCGGCATTGGCCGAAGTAGATGTGCCATAAAGAAGCCCCTTTTGGCTGTTTTAGGCAGTCATCCGGGAGCCACAGACCAGTGTGTAGTTGTCCTACCGAGTGATAGCCCGGGTGGCTCTGGTGTTTATTAGTATTCATTAGTATTTCTGGCCAGGTCATAGCTTCCCCTAGAAATCTACGGCCTGGCCTAGATAGATGAAACGTCGTTGATTAACACCAAAGACATTAAGAAAGAATTCGTACTGTTCCTGACTGATCCTGAAAGAAGAGTTCCGGAGTTTGCTGGATAATTGCGACGATGCTGCACTTGGAGACGCTTGAGCTAGCCGGATGAGGCAGATTGTCCTCCAATTTCCGATCCAAGTGCACGCATTTGTTGACAGGGACCTCGATTTCCCCACCAACGGTGCTCGAACATGGATGTCAATGGTATACACAGTTCGTGTATTGTAGGGCTGTGCCTTATCCATCTGTTAATATGAACGTGCAGCCAGTGGCAAATCGTAAAGAAATATTTCTACTACGTATACTACGAATTTCTACGTATCTTTCACTATTCAAATTTTTATCGTACATGAAATAGCGTACCTCTTGGTTCATTACCATACAAAACACATTTATTCAAATTTGTACTTGATTTTCAACTCCGAACACCATATGTGGATTTTCAGAAGCCCAAAAATATCGATTGCGCGTATTGTAAACTCCATGATGACAAAACTCTGCGTCATCAGTCCAAATTATGTTGTCTTAGAATCCGGCGTGCTCTTGTATTTTCAAACACAACTTCGTTTGGATAATTTTCCATATTCGAATCAATTTCATTCAAGAATTAGCACTACTCGTATTTACTTTTACAGAATATCATCTTCTTATATACAGTTATTTTTTGTTTCCATGGCATACTTGAATAAACACAGAAGCATTCGGCAAGATAAGGCATTTCTTGATTTATATTGAATAACTCGATAAAGGTTAAACTTTATTAAAGGGAAAGCTGAAATAACTCATCCTTCAATCAGAATTTCTTTTGAATGGTTTAAAAAGATACGGTTGGTGCCATTTGAAAAATTTGAGTTTTTGACAATTTTATAATTCGACATTTGAAAATAGGCTGCTCCCTTATGGTACAAAATGGGACCGTCGATGGACATCACGTGTCAGCCTGGACTACCAGCTAACTGCTCCATTAATTTGGTGTCCTAATTTTGAACGATTTGCGAGCTACAAGTGTTTTCGTAAACTACTACAGCGGTAATTTTTTTCAGAAAAATGAACATATCTCAAGAACTGTAATAGATAAGTTGACATAACTCAGGTTGTCTAAAATCATTGTCAGAAGGCCAAACGAACCATGACAAAAAATAGGTTTTCATTTGAAATAAGAAAGTTGGTACCGACTTTTGGCATAATCTGTAGTTGTAGGTCTAAAAACATCTGAGGTAGAACGCACGTGATCAATTATGACAGCATACCAAATTTCAAGTTTCTGGTCCAACTGCAAGTTGAGAAACTTCTTCAATGCACGACCTACGTAAATTACGCTGTATATATTCTACATTTTTTTATAGAATTGTGGAGTAGAATGGAGAAATAATGGGTATACTATACAGATAAACTCGCCAAAAATTGTACATTAATGAGTTCTACAAAAAGAAGAAATGTAATGTACTCTGTACAATCTTGGAACTGGTGATTGAACAGGTCATGACTGTTCAGAATAGCAGAATTTCACCTCGGTCAAAATATCACTGTTTTTTTTAGAATTTTGGGAAATTCGCTACCTCACCTCGGATTGATGGGTGCCTTGTCTCAAATTTGAGGCCATTTCAAATATCTTCGCTGCTGAAGACTAGAATAGAATAGAATAGAATTTTATTCGTGCAGTACATACTTCAATAAATGTTTGCATACGTCAATAATAATGAATAAATAAATTGAAAGAGATAAAAACATAATACAGACATGATGAAAGTAGTCAGTAAACAACTTAAGGAGAAAGACATAGCGAAATTCAGAAATACAATAATTCAAAAAATATATACATCAATATTCATTATCAGACAGGCGACGGATTACGTAATGAGTCGAAATAATTAAAATATTCCTCAAATGTGTAAAAGGCATTTTGTAAAAGAACATTCCTAATTTTTACTTTAAAAATGTTTATAATCGTTTCAGGAGTCTTAAAATCATTAGTTAAAGCGTTATAAAATTTTAATGATTGATATAGATATGAGTCCTGTGATTTACTTAATCTATATTTGGTAGCCTTAAACTTGTTTTGGCCCTAGTATCATGGCAGTGTATGTCCTCCGGCTTAGTCACTTTATTTTCACCTTTCATTTTTTTACATAACACAAACATTCATATATGTAGCAAGATCGAAGAGTCAGTATACCAAGACCTTTGAAGACTACTGATTGGTGATGCTTTTTGACGTACAAAACAGATTTTCAGAAATTTATTCAGTTTTTCGAGAAATGGGGGTAAAATGCCAGATTTGAATTCCATCACTTTTTAGTTACACAACTATAGTATTGTCTGAAAAACCTATAACCACAAGAAAGTGTACAGTTATTAAAGAAAAATTGCGTGTTTTGTCCAGACTCTGAATATTGCTATTTTTAGATGGAGTGATATTTGCATGAAATTAGAGTATGAGCAACATCAACTTTTTCAATTTTGCCAAAAGAATACTTTTTCTCAAGGTGAAGTGATGAAATAATTATTATAAATACCAAATCAATTGCATGATAGCATTAAAGAAAATTTCAAAAACTAACTTTTGATCGATTAACGAATTGTTGTAAATAATATCGCGCAATTGTCTCACTTCAAGATTTCTGAAATCGACAGGTAGTTGGACGTTTTTATTGGATTTGTTAAGATTCAAAATTTTTTCCTGTACAATACTTTTTTTTTTCGTTTAATTTTTTAAAAAAGGTTGGGAAGATTTCGTCTTCGCATGAAAGCGGATGGGAAATAATTCGAATATTTATTATCATATTATTCGATACGATGTTGAATCATCGATACAGTGGTTTACATTTTGTGTTGATTGAAGGAAAAGTTGACTTGGTATTTACTCCATTTAATTTCCTTGAAAAATCTTCAGCGATATATTCGTTCACAATTAATCTATCATTTCATCATGATAAGATAAAAACAAAACACATGTTGTCCAGGGTTGTGAGAGTTGATGTTAGCCCAGAATAGCACCACCCTCTAATTTATGGAAATATCACTTTTAGGTTGATAATTGTTGTTCTCGGTGTTTTTTGTGTTATGGATATTATTTTTGATAAGAGGGTAAGTCTGAAACAAAAGGGGTTTGCACGAGAAGAAAAGTCGGGAACAAACCCAATATGTGGCAAAATGATTCCTCTAGCAAGTACTATAATAAATATTAAAATTAGGTTCATTCCAATTTTGAGTCTGGACAAAAAGCACATTTTTTGTAATACATTTCCACTTCCACGTGGTTATAGTTTTTTCAGACAATAATGTCAAAGTTGTGTAACTAATATTTGGTGGAATTCAATCAGGATTGTTACTTCCATTTCTCGCAAAATTGTATCAATTTCTGAAAAACTGTTCTGTACGTCTGAAAGCACCACTTATCAGTAATATCCAGTAGTCAAGAAATTTGAAGTCGAATTGTTGATTAGGCATCCAAAAAAACGAGATGAAGTAGAGATTTTCCAGAAATTCTGGGAAAAATTTGGAAATAATTGAATATATCAATATTCTAATTGCATCATGAGGTTTAGTATTGAAGCTGCCTTTCATAAGAAGACGACAGCTGGTTGACGAAAAAAACAATTTTGAATACAATTTTTATATACAAGTAGAAAAACTTTGATAACGTTTTAAATAAAAAGAAAAACACAAAGAAATTAACTTATTTCAAAAAAAGATGTTTGAAATTGACATAAAATTCAGTTTTTTGTTCATGAAGGGTGATACCTTGATTCACATTCGAACATATATAATGATGAATAATATGTGAATGAAAGAAAACATTAGAGAAATTTTATGTATAAAATAACTTTTCAACGTTTTATATATTGCTTTAATAGTTTATTTATGAATTCACTAGATTTTATTTAGCTCATGTACTGTTTGAGTTCAATCAGTAGATGTAAATCTATACCACTTCTTTTATTCATTGTTCTTTCATTTTGACCAATTTCAACCGTCTCTAAACATATTCTTTGATAATATTGTTAATATTTCAGCGTTATTAAAGTCCAAGAAGGGATTTTTATTCGTCACATCATCTGACTGCACAAGATTTTACACCTCTTCTACAATAACTCATATGTGCTGAAGATCGGCCTATCTTATTTGAGAAAGTTTGTCCAATGAACGTTTGTTCAAGTACAATGCACGGTATTTCATAAAGTATCTTCGACTTTTCTTTGTTATCTAATGGTGTCCTGATTTTAGTAAATATTCTGTAGACTGTATTAACATATCTTTGAAATTTGATATTATTTTCGTTCTCGAAAATATTAATCAAATTAGGTGATAATTCATGGATATGTGATGATGAGTTATAGGAAAGTGGTTGAATTTGTTGAATTTTTGTAAGTGTTTCATTAGTAAGTTCATTTGATCATCAGGATGTGAACCAGCTATGAGTCTATTTTGAATTTTCTTTCAATTGAACTGGGTAAGCATTTTCGATAAGATTTTTTTCAGTTCATTCAAACTTTAATTTTTCAATGATGTGTTGATTTAATGACTCTATTTTTATAGCTTGTATAGAGATCAATTTAATTTTTGTTAGGTGATAATTGATATATCTATTACTGTCCATCAGATTTCGATATTTTTTTTTTCTTTGGTGTTTTGGCATCGACTGCTAAGGTCATTAGCCACGTGTTCTGGATAGGCCTTGTTACTAACTCCATGCGCCACCTTAGGAGCAGCACTGTTAGTTGGAACGCAACAGTGAAATCGTGCAGGACTCACCCCAGTCCAGCCACGAGATTTGAATAATTTAATCGGTCAAATTAAATTAAAAAATCCCAGCCGTAACTGGGGCTCGAACTCCGGACCTTTCCACTCAGAGTCGGACGCTTTAACCACTGCGCCACGCCCCGACATGATACCATTTTGTTATAATTACTTTTTTTTTGTTGTTGTTTCTTTCCCTAAGGTGAATTGTAAATTAGAATCAGATTTGCTGAAAATTTCAAGAATTTTTTTTTATTTAGGTTTCAGGTGCTCTCAGTATCAAGTCATCAACATAGCGTTTGATATAAAGTAACATCAAATTCTATTTTTGTGAGACTTGTTTTTATTGATTCATCCAATAAGTACACGTTTTCCCTGGCTCGCACAAGTCTTTCGAGGAATGTTAAGGTTTGCGCATACGGGTGAAACTGGTTGAGGGAAATAACAATTCTATCAAAATTGTTATCTGATTCAGTTTTTTCTAAGTTTTATTTCCATTTTGTTAGCTTCTTTTCATTTTTGACCCTGTGTAATGAGATGGTTTGTTTTACTCTGACAGAAAAAAAAACAATGATATAATTTGTCAATAAAAGTCAAGTTGTTCCACAATTATTTTCGATAGAATCTGTTTAAAATTACTCTGGAGGACATCCAGACGACATTGCAGACAGCAACATTGGTCCTTCTTAGCCGAATCTGAAGAATTGTGGAATACCGAGTCGACACAATGAGTATGAATGCAGCCCAGACAGGGACAATCAAGAAGAAGTATGAAACAAGATCTAGCAGACGACCCAAAACAGCAGATCATTCTTTAAATGGCGCAGGCGAGCAGGATATTGAAACTAAAATGAACAAAGCGACTTCCAAACTACAGCAGAATATCAACAACTTGGACAATACAGGTTCAATAGGCAAATCTCAAGAGAAAGAGCACAAACAACCAAGGAGTGTGGTGAGTTCCAAAGCTTCTGAAGTCAAATCTACCAGAACTACGAAATCTAATGCCTCAATCGCTGAAAGAAGGAAATTGTTGGAGATCGAGTTGGAAACAGAACGGAAAATCATTGAAATGAAAGAAAAATTTATTCGCAAACAACTAGAATTGGAAAAGCTGAAAATAAGAGAAACCATAGAATAAAGGGAAAGCGAAAAGTCTGAAAGGGTTTCGGTAAGAAGTGTGGAGTCAGGTGAGTCATTAGATAATGATTTTTTAGTGAATAAGTGGATGGATCAGTCAGAAAAAGATGAAACGAATAGAAAGAAGGTTTTAGAAAATAAAAATGATATGAAATATTCTGACACTGACAATGCTTCTATTCGAAGACAGTGTTTAGACAGAAAACTACCAATTTTCAATGGCAATCCTACAGAGTGGTTAGTTTTCATAAATGAATATACCGAGACAACAGAATTATGTCATTACTCTGACAGCGAAAATTTAATCAGGTTACGGAAGTGTTTGAAAGGTGAAGCCTTGGAATCTGTGAAAATGTTACTCATATCCCATTATAATGTTCCAGATATTATCGAAACTTTGGAAAATCTTTACGGTAAGCCAGAATGTATTATAAAACATTTGATATCTCAAGTGAGAAGAGCTCCTGTTCCGAAGAATTACAAGCCCGAGACAATTTTGAAGTACGCCAACGCTATCAATAATTTGGTTGCTGCTATAAAACATCTAGATCATGATATTTATTTAAAAAACCCTATTTTATAAGAGGAGTTTGTTTCAAATTTATCTGTAGGATTGAAACAACAATGGGCAATGTACGCTATTAATCTGAAAGAAATAACTCTAATGAATTTTTGCAGCTGGATGAGAGACGTAGGGAGAGCAGCTGGTTTGCTTCACAACCCCATGACACAGTTTGATCACCGGATGTCAAGGAGACCAGAAACAATTTTGGTGGCCAATCGGAAACGAGACAAAAGTTGGACCGAGGGTTCCAGAAAAAACTGCAAATGTTGCGAGGACAACAATCATAATTTGATTGGTTGTTCAAAATTCAAAGAAATGGACGTTGACAGGAAGTGGAGCTTCGTTATAAAAAATAAATTATGTATTTCATGTTTAAAACCTTATCATCGCCTCAATGAATGTCGTTACAAGCGAAATTGTAGCAATGAAAATTGTAAACAGAAACATAACCCACTACTTCACAAAATTTTCAGCAATCAAATCAGAGAAGATGAGGAGGCCGAAAGAACACATGAGAGCACTGCCCAAGAATCCAGCTACATCCATTAGTCGAAGAGACCAGTGATGCTAAGAACTATCCTAGTGGAAGTTATAGGTCCAGACGGAAAATTGGTAATTTATGCACTTCTAGACGAGGGATCGACAGTGACACTTCTCGAAGATGAGGTAGCAAATATAATTGGTCTAGTAGGTATAAAAGAACCACTTTGTATGCAGTGGACAAATAATCAGACACAAACGGACTCAAATTCTAGACGAGTGACTTTAAAAATAAAAGGTTGCTTTCCAACTGCCAAATGTTTTTCACTTACTGACGTAAGAACAATAAAAAGTTTAGATTTACCTATGCAATCCCTCAATATGGAATATGTCGCACGTACCTGGCCATACCTTAAGCATATTCCTGTAAAGTCTTTCAAAAATATCGTTCCCAAAATGCTCATAGGTTCTGACAATTATGATTTGATAATGCCAAGAGATTTTGTAGAACAGTCTAGGTTTGGACCAAGAGCCACTCTCAGTAATTTGGGATGAGTAATAAATGGTCAGATTTTAAAAAATAAAATTGATAATACCTATAATTTTCACATTTGCGATAGGAACTATGATGATGATTTCCTTCACATCCTTGTTCAAAACTCTCTGAAATTTGATAATATCCCATTTCATCATGAAAATTCTTTTTCGAATAATGACGATCAGGTGATGCAAATGATTGAATCTAAAACGAAAAGAATAGGTGATCGATTTGAAACGGGGTTATTATGGAAAAGGGAAGATATTATCCTTCCAAAAAGTAAAAATTTGGCATTAGCTCGACTGTACTGCCAGGAGAGGAAAATGGACAGAGACATTGAGTTTGGTAAAGCATATTGTGCAAAAATTGATGAATATATTTCCAAAGGATATTTAGAAAAACTAGATGAAAATGAAATTTCTCATGATTCGGGTAGAACCTGGTATCTGCCTCATTCTGCGGTATTCAATCCGAATAAACCAGGGAAGCTTCGAATGGTCTTTGATGCTGCAGCAAAGTCAAACGGTTTGAGTCTGAATGACATGTTGCTACAGGGCCCTGATCTCTTAACACCTTTGATTGCGGTACTTCTGACATTTCGACAGAAAAGAGTTGCATTTTGCGGAGATATCCGCGAAATGTTTCATCAGGTTGTTATTAGAGAAGGGGACAGATCATCTCAAAGGATTTTATGGAGAGGTTAGGAAAGGACTCGTGAACTGGATGTATTAGAGATGCAAGTCATGACTTTTGGAGCTTGCTGTTCACCATGCCTTGCTCAATATGTTAAAAACAGAAATGCTATATTTTCGATTTCAATTTCCAGCAACTTATCATGCTATCGTCAAAAAACATTATGTCGACGATTTTCTGGCAAGCTGTGACACTGAGGAAGATGCTGTCAATTTGATTGAAGAGGTTATTCATGTACATAGAAAAGGTGGGTTTCATATTTGCAACTGGCTCTCCATTTCGAAAGGTGTACTAAATAAACTTCCCCAAAACATTCGATCTAATTCAATTAAATATTTCGATTCGGATGTGGAACTACCAATAGAAAGTGTTCTAGGTATTTATTGGAACCCGGAACAAGACAATTTCATGTTCAATTTCCATGTAAAGCAAGTGGAATTGATTGATAGTTCATATCCATTGACCAAAAGAAAGATTCTTAAAATCGTGATGAGTATTTTTGATCCCTTAGGATTTATCAACAATTTGGTTGTCCAAGGAAGAATAATTCTACAGGATTTATGGAGATACAAAATTGGATGGGATGAAAAGGTTCCAGCTGAAATTTCCACAAGATTCAACAATTGGATGAGGGAGATGGACAAAATCAATGAAATCAAAATACCAAGATGTTATTTCCTGAAAACTCCAATGGCACAGTCAATCCAACTACACACTTACTGTGATGCTAGCGAGAAAGCGTACACAGCGGTTTGTTACCTGAGAATTAAAACCGATGATTGCATAGAGGTGTCATTTGTTTCCTCCAAATGTCGAGTTGCACCTCTAAAAACTGTAACAATTCCGAGACTGGAGTTACAAGCAGCAGTCATGGGAAGTAAACTAGCTAACTATATCCGACAATCACTTGAAATCAAAATAGACAAGTCGGTATTCTGGACAGATTCCAAGATAGTGTTGTGTTGGATCAGATCGGAAGATGGAAAATACAGGCAATATGTTTCGAATAGGGTGACTAACATTTTAGAAAATTCAGATCAGTCAGACTGGTGATGGGTACCGAGTGCTTTGAATCCTGTGGATGAAGCAACAAGGGAACATGTAATGACACAGAATATTTGGTTGAAAGGACCTGAAATGCTTTTCAAAGATACCATTGCTTGGCCGGAAGAGGAAACTAGAAATGGAAAGTGTACCGAAGAAATGAAAAAACAATTTCTTGGAGTTGTATACCCATATGCTTTCTCAGAATTTCCTGATATTTCTCGATTCTCTTCGTTTATGAAACTTCTAAGGAGTACAGCCTGGGTTCTCCGATTCATAAAATGTTGCAGAAAACGTGGCCGAAAAGGAGAGATAGATGCAGATGAGATCCGTGAAGCGGAATCACTATGGTGGAGGAATGTACAAAGAAATTGTTTTGATGAGAATATCAGAGGACTGAAGACAGGACAGGACTTGAAAAATAGCAAGATGAAAAAACTATGCCCATACATCGACCAACTAGGAATTCTCAGAGTTCGAAGTCGTATAACTGCAGATATAATAGGATTCGAAAGAAACCCAGTGATATTGGACGCAAAACATAAGTTCACCAAGCTATTGGTGATATATATTCACGAAAAGTTCAGACATCAAGGTCGGCTCACTATTAGTAATGAAATACGGCAGAAATACTGGATCATCGGACCTACTAATTTGGTGAAGAAGGTTGGACACGATTGTCAAATTTGTAAAACCAAGAAAGTTATTCCCCTGATTCCTATAATGGGAGATCTATCAAAAAAATGTGTTACCCCATATGTAAGACCTTTCACATACTGTGGTATGGATTACTTTGGACCATACCAAGTTAAAGTTGGTAGAAGAAGGGAAAAACGTTATGGCCTGATTTTTACCTGTTTGACCACTCGGGCAGTCCACTTGGAATTAGCAAACTCGTTAACGACTGATTCCACTATAATGACTATTCAACGAATGAGTTCTAGAAGAGGATATGCATCCAAAATTTTCAGTGACAATGGTACCAATCTGAGAGGTGCTGATAAAGAATTGGACATTGCACTGAAGAATTTAAAACAGAATGAAATTGTGTCGAATTTGTCTGTTCGAGGAATAAATTGGATATTCAATCCCCCAACAGCGTCTCACATGGGTGGCGTTTGGGAAAGGCTCATTAGATCTGTTAAGATTACTCTCAGAGCTATTCTGAAAGAACAAGCCCCCACGGATGAGGTTCTGCACACTGTATTCCTTGAAGTGGAGAACATATTGAATCATCGCCCGCTAACCGATGTTTCTCTAGAACATGAAAATGACGAAGCACTAACCCCTCACCACTTCTTACTCGGACCCCAAATTGACTCTAACACGAATTTCCTTGAAAACTTTGTTTCGCATGGTATGTTCGTGAAAAAACAATGGAGTATTACGCAAGACTTATCAAATAAGTTTTGGAACCGGTGTATAAAGGAATATTTGCCAACGCTCCATACCCTAAAGAAATGGAACGACGAAACACCTCCTTTGAAAGTTAATGATATAGTCACCATTGTTGATAATCTTTCTCCACGTAACCACTGGCTGAAAGGGATTGTGACAGCAGTATTTTCTGGAAAAAGATGGCCGTGTACGAGTAGCTGATGTCAAGATGAAAAATGGGGTGTTCAGACGACCAGTAGCAAAATTATGCAGACTAGACGTTCGAAAACCGAATCCAACTACGGAAGAATAATTCAAGAATTCCCCATCGGGGGGATAATGTTAACTGATTCAGTTTTTTCTAAGTTTTTTTCCATTTTGTTAGCTTCTTTTCATTTTTGACCCTGTGTAATGAGATGGTTTGTTTTACTCTGACAGAAAAAAACAATGATATAATTTGTTAATAAAAGTCAAGTTGTTCCACAATTCTTTTTGATTGAATCAGTTTAAAATTACTCTGGAGGACATCCAGACGACATTGCAGACAGCAACATAAATGAATTACATAACTGGAGAGTATTGAACTGATACTTGATATAATTGGTTTGCCAAGTATTTGAGAGTAAAACGTATTATCAAAAATTGGGTATGTGAAATGAAGAACAAATTTTGAAGTTCTAAAATTTTTTTTTGTCAAAATTGCAAAATTCCTGTATAGTCTCCTTTTTTTCATTACACTTTCTTCTGATAATTTTGAGGGCTGGTTTGAGAACAAAGAAACTACGTCTAAACTAATTAGAACCTAGTTTGTTGGCAATTGAAAATCATTTATGAATACTGCAAACTTGAAAGATTCTTCCATGACATGCATTTCAAAAGTATATACGCATTAAAAGTATGATTGTTCAAATTTTGATATCTTGCTATTGGCAATCAATAGATTATAGGATCTGGACTCATTGATAAAATAGGTTTATGAGTATTAGGTAATAAAAAATGAATGATGAATATGTTTATGTCCAGTTGCACATTCATGTTCTCCAACGCACAAATACTTATAGGAAAGGCATATTGTTTCTCATTTCAACTTTTTCTTATCAATTTCTCGATGTATTTCATCTCTCGGGTTCATATGCAGCCATTTCTTCAGTATCTTCTTAACCAAGCCAAGTAATTGCGTTCTCCGAAAGTCATCGGGAATTTCAGGAAATAAGACTGGACAGAGATAGGTAGATTATCTTTGACATCTTTGTGTATCACCTTTCGAAATTATTGTTGTCCTAACACTAAGATTATAAATAACTATTACAGAAAGTTACCACTGGAACATAGGAAGTTTTATTCCTCGTTGCGGGGCCAGGTAGCAGACTGGTTGAAGCGACATTGTTTCAATCACTTTGGCTGCCAGTCGGCGATGATTCAAACCATGGCGACTACAGAAATTTTTTTGATGACCCGAGAAAGTGCTAGGAATCGCACGTAGAAAGGTAAGACCTCGTTAATCCTTGGCTCGTATAAGTTTCGACTTATGAGGGCTGCCGTTCGTAAGGGGACGATAGCTGATTAACGGACAAAATAATTTTAACAATTATATCCTCATTTGATTTGATTTATTCATTCGAAATACTGTACAGGTGAACACCCAGTATAGTATGAACTGGTGCATTCTCATTTTTGAGGTTTATTCATTCGAATTCAATATTGTTCTATAGGATTGTTTTCGAAAGAAAAATGAGCTACCCAGGAGAATTCCAGAGCAATATTTATTAGAATTATTGCTAAATCTGGCTATGGGATAGTTGTGACCCATGCATTCTTAAAACAAACAAGGAGCCGTTTGATATGGTTAATTTTGGGTGGAAAATGATACAGTAAGAAATATATAGGGAGGTATCGCTGAAAACCGGTATGAAAACGAAACCAATGGTAGTCAAGGAATCAGCCAGAATAGTAGCTGTTATCTGTTACATATACAACACAGGAATTGCGGTTTTGGGAGTAATTACACAAGCGCTTCAAAATTACCGATAATTTTCCATGAAAGCATGTTGTCTAAAAAACTGCATGAGTTTATTTTCATATTTTGTCGAAAGAGCCCGACTCTGATGGAGGAGGGCTCTTTTAGCAAAATATGAAAATAATCGAATGCAGTTTTTTTTACTGGCAACATGCTTGAATGGAAAATTATCAGGTTTATTTTAATGCACGAGTGTAATTCGGTAGAATATTTCCGGAGTTAAAACAAAAATGTATGTGCTAAGTTTGAAATTTTATTTAAACGTAACATTTCAACGACGTTTAAAATTCAATATTTATGCCTGTCAAGATGACAAATGTACATTTTAACAATCGTTACTATAGATACACGGACCGAGCGGGTAATTTTCGATACCAACCGGGTAATTTTCAGCCTGAAAATGTCGCTCTGTCAGAGCGATTCAGACCATAAGCACTTAAAATGTAGGCATTGGTTTCACTACTTTTTTCCGTTTCTCATTCATCCTTACATCGCAAAAAATAAATTGGAAATAAATGAGTTTTAAATTCATCCAATTATCGAAACTCAATCAAGAGTTTTCCCAGGCAGACTAGGGACCCTCAGAGGCGTTACTAATTATTCATTCTTCCAGTCCAGCGTTTCTGGCGCGAACACAAGAAAATACCCAGAGGAATTGAAATCTATTTGATTTATTTTTTTGGGCATTGATTCAAAAATCAAGACCTATTTAAATGCATTGGTGGGTCTTGTTTCGAATTCTGAAACTCAATTATTGTCAAAACTTTCGTTCACAATTGTACGGGCATTATTCACATGTGCCATGAGGATAAAAATAATAATTTACTTCTTTGAAAACCAACTACTATTTGGCGAAATCCTCATTTGGCGCAATTTTCACTGTCAGATGGTGTTAACAAAATTGTATCGTGAGTATTGCTGTCATTTTCCACTGATTTTTTGTTTTTTTGAAGTGGGTATTTCAGTAACGTCAACTACAAAAGATATTTCACCACGACATGTTTCGCTATCACAGTAGCTTCTTCAAGTGATTATATAATTACAAAAGTTATCTTGAATGAACTGACTAATAGAAGCATATTTCGATATGTTCCTATTACTGACTGGGTAAATTTGTTTTTTTCTTTCCTCAGATAAAAATCGAAATCGCCATATGACAATAAAACTCTGAAAATATTTTAGATTTGTTGGATAGGATAATCTAGAAATTGATTCAAATTGAGATAAAGAGGATCAAATGAACATGATGATCAAATTGAATAAGCAGAAAAAATGGATGTTAAACAGAAAAATGAAAAATTCTATTATGAGGCACTATTCCAATTTTGTTGGCAAAAATCTCAATTCATTTCTGAATCATTCCTAGTTGATGCAATGAAAAACTGTTGCACAGTAATAACTTTTATCGCTTTTGGGTTTTGATTCTTTTTTCAGTTTTCCATGAAAAAACTAAATAAATATTATATTCTTATTGTTTTCATTTCTTTTTGGTTGGAGTTGAATTTCTATTCCACTTCCAGAAAACACAATCGTGAAAAAGTTTTTGAGGTCACTTTAAGCCACTGCTAGATAACACTGAATTATTTCTTCTTATACTTGCCTTCTGGAGTGTAAAGGATATATGAAATAATCAAGCTGTGTGAACGTATGAAAGAAAATTTCTGTATTCCGTGTATATATTTAAATTTTTTTAATTGTTTTCAAAAAATAAAATTTTAGCATGAAATACGAAAATTTTCTTTCTCCAAAAGATTCATTGTTTTGTCAAGAATTTCTTCCGTTTTGGATTTTCAATTTAGAAAGAAAGGAAACCATAGGTGAAAATTCCATAAATATCTGAAATATAACATTTTTCTTAAAATTATTTCATGTCATTCCACTTGAAATTATAGCCAGAATATTAGGAATGTTTGAATTCAGTCACATTTCCTGAACAGTGCAATAATTGAAATCTTTTATTGTTTTATGGTTTTGAGAAATTCATTCAACCAATCATGACAAACCTAGTGAATTTCTCAAGTCGTCTCCAAGCCCACAGAGAAGACTGATCTGACCCATACACTGTTTGATGAAAGTCGAAAAAGCGGTTCTTTAAAATTGCAGCAGTATTCTCATTTATTGAAAAATCTTACAATTTTTATTTGGTTTCATAACATGTCAAAATCCTGTATTGGAAGATAGTCTCTCAACATTCAAAGACATTTTCATTATACAGATTTTCTTCTACGGTGCGTTCAAATATTTGAGGGACCAATCAACAGTTTTATTTTTCTGCATAATTAATTACTAATAAGGATTAGAAGAATTAGCTATTTTGTATGGTTAATATACCCATAACTCAACGAATGGCCATATCTCGGAAGATTTCGAAAAAGAGGTCATTGCATTTCTAAATACGATAATAATTTATTCAGAAAGCTCCAGTCCCAACGTAGAAAGTAAGTTTCTCCTGAATATGTTTAGTAAAGTTAGTTGGCTAGAATTTAATATCTCCTATTCCTTATAAAACTTTCAGAGGTTTTGATAGGTTATTCACGAGGTCAGCTTAACATATGAAATATTATCATTGGAAAATCATATTGCTTCATTAAAATACGATAATATTATTCATGTGATGTGTTCGATTTGCTTCTCTTGAATTGATTATGTTTGATGGACATGCAACGATAAGAACTGTGCGCATATCAAAGAGAAAATATTGATTGAAAGTTTGATTTTGTGAGGGAAATTCGGTTCTCTCTGAATTATTTCAATCTTTCACAGTCAGGAAATAGAGAAATAAAAATTTTAAGCATCCCGTAAAAGCATGCCAAGATAATATACGACCAAATTAACACTCCGTAATCCACCATGAATAGACATATATTTGATAAAGTTGACTCATAAATAATCACTGATGACAGACTTCTTTACAGAAAGTAGCCAATCATTAGCATTCCAACCAAACTAACACTCCGTAATCTAATCTCCTTGAATAGAAATATATTTGAAAAAGTTGATTGATGACAGACCTATGATAATATTTTTATCAGACTTCTTCACAAAAAGTAGCCAATCATAAGCATTCCCTGTACGGTGTTATCACAAATCCTAAAAGATGTATTATTATTAGTAGAGTCGCCAAAAAAACATATATGTAATCACGGTAGACTGTTCAGTAACTCAAACTATAATAGGTTCTATCTGGATTGTATCCGGAATTGACTGGGAAAGCACTCTTACCAAAGATGATCCCTTTTTATCCTTCCACAGTGTGTTGTGTGTTATTGGATGTGTTTGATTAGTCTTTTCCTAAACAGAAAATCAAATCGAAACCTAAAAAGCCCTGGGTAACGAAAAGTACTTACTTACTTACTCAAAAAACTTACGTTCACTACATTATATAAGAAAATTTACAAATGACCAATTTATTTGTGCATACTTTACTAAGTACCGCAAAATATACAAATCCACTATCAAGTTAGCGAAGAAAGTGTATTACAGAAATAGAATTGGATAATTTAATAATAAAATTAAAGAAACCTGGTCTATAATTAATGATATCAGAGGAAAATCAATGAAAACAAAGGTTGACATTCCACTAAATCCCAACATAATCAATGAATACTATTGCACATTTGCTCAGAATCTAAGCAATACAATTCGCGTCCCCTATGATCCAATAATCGATCTGGAAAATATTAAAATTGATGATATCCTTATTTTGTATGACACAGATCTTCTTGAAGTGACTGAAACCTTGTACGACATCGGAAACAAAAATTCCGCTGAGTATGAAGAGACATCGGTCAAAATACTTATGCATCTATCAGGCAATGCACTGGAAACATCAGTTATTCTCATCAATCCTTCCTTCAAAACTGGCTCATTCCCTCCTTCTTGAAGGCTTCTGTTGTTATTCCTCTACATAATGGTGGAGATTTGGATAATCCCTCCAATCTGAGACCCGTTTCTCTAATTCCAACCTTGGCGAAAATTATTGAGAAATTAGTTAAGAAATGTTTGAACAATTTCTTAAACCTGCGTAATATCATAAGCAACAACCAGTTTGGGTTCCAGACAGAGAAAGATACAAGTGAAGCAATTTTCTCTTTGCTTTATAAAATCTATTCAGAAATAAATGCTGGTGAAGTGACCGCCGCAATTTTCTGTGATCATGCACTGCAACCCTTCTTTCTTCTGTAAGTACTGTTATTACAGAAAAGGGCTATAAGATGTCTCTGTAAAGTCGAATCTAGGGAGTCGTGCAGAAATTATTTCGCTGCCAATAAAATTTTAACTGTCGTTGCATTATTCATTCTTGAGTCTGTACGCTTGGTGTACAAACATAAAACAAAGTTTGACTTTGTTTCTTCTCCTTATGCTACTCGTTATAGCATATCCAATGTCAAACTTCCCATGCCCCACTCAAATTTAATCAAGGATTCCGTATTATATAATGGTGGTAAATTATTCAATTACTTACCAATAGATATAAGGTCTGCAGATCTGACCAACGTACAATTCAAGAAAACAGTGAATAATTTGCTAGCTGATAGAACCTATTACAATAGCTTACAAGAATATTTTATCGAATCAATAATACGTAGATCTAATTTTATTTCATTTTATTTTTATTGTATATGTATTTTTTTTTGTAATATTTCAATATGTAATTTACCAGTTGTTATCTGTACACTTGTATTTATGTTCCTATATATTTATACATACAAGACTTTGTCAATAGGAAACAAATCTGAAAATATAGTATATTATACAATGAGCATGAAATGACATACATTTCTCACGAGTAGGTATACGCTCGTACTACAAAATTTCATATACATACGAGTTGGAAATGGGTCATTTCATGCTCATTGTACACTATATTTTTTCTTCGACCATCTGAATCATTAACAAATCTGTAATATTTTTAATAATCCTTTCTATCATAAACTCTCCTGCCGTCATTTTTACATGGTTTAGATAATTGTTTCTTTCTTCACCCGTTGAATGAAATATCTATTTTTTCTTTTTGTACACGTACCTACCTACGTCGTGAAACTAATAACATTCAAAATTTTCAAATTTTGACAATAACTTGGAAATAAAAAAACTTTATGCAGAAAAAATCAAAAATCAGTTTCATCAAATGAAAAAAAAAAGTGGCTGCGTGGATTTGAACCCTCGCTCCCACTATTCAAAGTCCATGTGTCATCTGAATCAACACTCGTCGTAACTAGAGCACAATAATTTGTTCAAATTAACTGCTATATGGAAAGTATCTGTCAACTATTCAAAAATATAGAATCCGATTGTAATCAATCTTTTTATTGAAATTATTCTGGGTTTATGAAAATAAAATCATACCTTTGTCAGAAGATAGGCATTATCAGGAGCTTCTGATATAAATGTATTAATTTAATTGTTAAATCATCCTTACTATCGCTAATCATTTTCAATAACTTAATATTTTCAATCGAATTTTGTAATTGTCTACTGATGTGAAATGTCAAATTATTAGACAGACGTAAACAAACTTGATTCGATATTATTTATGTTCATAAAATTCGTTAATACCTTCCTATAATGACAGTCTAGTAGTTCATGAAAGTCGTAGATAATGAAATATTTCGATACAGCTAGCCTGTGGGAAATGAAAATCGATGTTACAACGTGGTAGGTTTCTTAATCGGAGACGCAATTGAAATGTTGATTTTTCTTAATGGTCGCAGAAAATAGCATATTCTGATTCTGATTCTAGTTATTCCCCAGGAAGTGCCTCCGCTCTTTTAAGAATATGGTTTCTCTTGATTATTCTAATCTCCAATTTTCAAGAATACGGGCCATGAAGTAGCTGTCGAGACCATCAAAATGCATGTTTCCTATGTTCTCTCATCTGACTAAAATAAGTGCTTCTATAACAATAACTATGAGAAATTGAAGTTTTCCTTGCAACTTCTTCAACACACACATTGAACAAAAATTTTGTGCAGTAGATTTCTCATACTATCAATGCAACTCAATGAGTTGTCTTTGTGATGATTTTTCCACTGTTTAGGCCTAATAGACCGGAATCCCACGCCTATTTTCAAAACTGATTAATAACAGGCTGAATCTTCCTGAGTAGCTTCATTTTGTCGAGACTCCCAACTTTTTCCTCTACGAAAACTCACGATAGTGGTAGCTAATGAAATGCGCAGGCGTCAATCATGTAGATTTGGTGAGTGAAAAAAATTCATTAATAACAGTTAGTTTTTCAGTTGAACCTCAAGATAATTCGATAAAGTACTCGAAAATACTTTTGTCCTACAAAATGGATGGTAGGACTGAAGAGTCCCCCACTCCCAACATGTACCAATGACGTGGTCATAAAAATTCATTAATAACAAGCGGATTTTTTTACCATTGTTTGGTTAATATTTGTATAATTGAATGGTCATATTGTCCTACAAATTAAATGGTAGGTGTTCCCAGTCCTACGCTCCGAAATTGTCAATTCCATGAAAATTCTTGATATCAGTAGCTAATGAACTGCGTAGGCGAAAGTCATGTTGATTTGGTGAGCGCAAAAATTGTATGGTTAACCATTAGTTTTACTCAAATCTGAAGCTCATGGCTCATGGTGAAACAAACCAATTGAATTAACTTCATTTCAAGGCAGTAAAATCAATCTATTTGACCGTAGAGATGTAGAGGAAATAGTTGGGCGTCTCGGCAAAATGAAGCTACTCAGGAAGATTCAGCCTGTTATTAATCAATTTTGAAAATAGGCGTGTGATCCCGGTCTATAATTTGACTGAATCTCTGGACCTACTTTAATCACACAGTCAGAGGCGTATTATCCATAAGGTAAACTAGGCATGTGCCTAGGGGCGCGAGGTTACGAAGGGGCGCACGCGATTCGTTTAGAGTTGACTCAGCAACAGTTTGCCAAAATAATAAAACTAAGTCCCCCAGCAGAATATATACCTTGCTCCGCACATTCACTTAACCTAGTGGGTAAATGTGCCGCTGAATGCGCTCAAGAAGCTTGTTGGTTCTTTGTCTCCTTCAAGACATTTACACGTTTTTTACTGCTTCAACTCGAAGATGGGAAACTCTACAAACGCAAATACTTCTAGGTAATGATAAAAAACAAAATTACTGTCGAAAATCCATCTGCCACACGCTGGTCAGCTATCAAGAGCAATCCTGAGCAACAACGTTATGTTGTATGTGTAGCTCAAGGCATTAGATTGAAACTCGAACGACTAGAAACTGCTTTCATGATCGTGTTTTTGGGTTTTATTTTGGTGCACATGAACAAAACCAACAAAATATTACAGTTCGTTGATATTGATGTTTGTATAGTTATTCAAATGTATGTCAGACTCATTCAAATAATTTCAGCTGAAAGTGATAATTTTAATAAATATCTCATTTGTCAAAGAATAAGAAGAAAAGTACACAAGGAGGGTACGGAAGAGAATCACAGCAGATGAATCTGCCGAACATGTTACTCCTTCATTATCTGGTTTGGAAACATTCAGAGTTACAGTATACCTATCTAGTAATTATAGATAGATTTGTGGTTGAACTTCAAAAGAGACGAGAAGCGTACAGTAATTTTTAAAGTAAATTTTCGTTTTCAAACAATTTGATCAATTTGAGCACTGAAGAAATTCAGTATAGAGCAAATATATCAGTGACGACGTATTTTGGAGATTTGGAAGTGATTTGTTGATGAATGTATCCATCTATACGTTCCTATTCAACAACGCTAGCTCACGACGGTAAACTACCCCGAACAACCACTGCGATTTAACAGGTTTTAAGAAATAAAGAACTTGAAACAATTTACCCATACATTGACATAGCCTTAAGAATATGTATGTAGATAGTTGATTTTTAACACCATTAGGTTTATTTTATTTTTATATACGATTTTTTTTTATTTTAATCCAGTTATTTATTATCACGGCATATTAAAGTATCACCCAATACATCATTTTGAAAATAGCCAGTTCGATTCGCTTTACAATCTTTTAGGGAGGTTTCCTAGGATTTGAGTAATCAGGGGAATTCAATAATTTTGACGTAGACGAAAAAGACGAAAATTTTTTTGAAGAAATTCTTTGTAAATAAAAATATTAGTAGGAAGACGTTTTCCTATTATAGTCGAGAAGTGACGGAAATACTCAAGAAAAGGGCAAAACTTAAGATAAGCCGAACATTGTGACGGAATAACTGGATTGCGCTGTCATTATTGCTATTTGGTCAACTGTTCTTATTATATTCTCAATAAATGCATTTACCCCTTCAAATCTCATTAACCCTAGACATCAGAAAAACCTACATGTACATCGACGGCAGTCAGCAATTGCAGTGATGAGCGGAGTTTTCCTTGTCTAAAGAGAGTGAAAAATTATCTTCGCTCAACTATGACAGATAAGAGATTAAATTCGTTAGCAACACTTAACATTGAATCAAACTTATTGCTCTCTTTAAACCATGACGATATTATTGATAATTTCACAAGATAAAAATGTAGACGCAGAAATTTTCATTTATTTTTGACAATTGTCATTGATTGTGATAAGTAGATACTAATTTTGAAATAAATAATTTATAATTTTTTATATTCCTCGTTCTTTCGAAGTTAGTAAACATTGTGTGCTAGAGGGGCCCCTATGAGGTGCTTGCCTAGGGCGCTCTCCATGTTGAATCCGCCTCTGTGTGATACTTCGAATCCAAACCAACCAACCATCAAGGTTTCAGTCTGTTTTTTTATCCGTGAATGTCGACACCTCAAGTGCCGTACCTACCCTGTAAAATCCCATTAACCGTTTCAACGTATCAACCTTTCAAGTGAACACTCGTGTAGTCATATCACTGTCCGAATTTCGCGATATAATGTGTTCCTGCATTCAGCAATCCAACTAGCAGAAATGTATTCCAGGTGAAGTCTGACATTTTTGTGAAATAAGTGGATGGAAGTGAAAATTCCTGCAACAAAAAGGCGCACGAGAAATATGCAGACGTGTAAAGGCGATGTGCTTTTACGTACAAAGTAAGAAAATGATGGTGCAACGTCTAGGTGTGAATTTCTGAAAGGAACAAAACCCAATCTTTTCTTCTCGAAGAAATGCACGTTTCACAGATTTTTTGTTTTCTTTCGTATGAATCACGCATTATAAAAATATTCCTATCTAACGTGGTAACATTCTTAGAATATTTTCAATTTTAGCAAATTGCTTTTATACATTGTATTTCATCAACTACAATTTTCAAAATGGAAATTCCTCGCCAACGATCAGATGGTAGAGGTACCCACATGCATACTTGATGTCAACAACCAGTATGCTAATGCACTTGATTCTTCCTGACCAACAATTCTGATCCATTCAGTATAGAAGTTTGTGGTCCACTTTGGAAGTCTGTCCACAACCTGATCTCCACTCTTCGCTCTTTTTCTATACTTTTGAGCAGCACTATACTACCCTGTCTCATATCCTATGTAGCACACCTATATTGGTAGATTATTGTTAAAATATTGGCAAAATGTGTGAAAAGCAATATTGGCAGGAAAAAAATATGAACACCTGGCCATTATAGTCCAATATGAATTGAATGATGTTGGTAAAATATCCTTGGTACAATATCACCGGTGAAATATTACGAAAATATTGGCAACATATTCCAAAATTGTATTGGCGAGATGTAAAATGCGATATTGGTCAACGATTTTTTTGACCTTTCAAAACTAGCATTGGTGAAATATTTATGAAGCAATAAGGGCCTCAAAACATTCAACGATATTGGTACAATATCATTTGGATATTTTGGTGGAAGAGAGTATGCCTTGGTGAATTATTAAATATCAAATTACTCGGAACTTCTACGATTACAGTTGTCTTTCAGTAAATCATGGTGACTCTAGGCTACCATTTGGTCACCATAACCACTAAGTATGAGCTGTTTTGAAAACAAGTTTTGAGTAGTATTTAATATATTTTCGTAAGATTTGGAAGACGTTCTATATGTAGAGCCACCTTGCGGTGTTTTGTCTAGGTTTGATCATGTTTAAATATGGTTTATTGAATATTCGGCCAATATTCAAAATTCAATTAAGGTAATAGATATTCTTTGTGATATTGTATTAATATTATTATTCCAATACTAGCGTGAGGTTGTCGTATTAATTTAAATCAATATGAGTTGATATAATTTGTTGAATATTCGTGAAATTATATTCAATCAAACTATAAAACTTGAATGAATATCACTGCTTTTTATTCCTAGGAACGAAATGAGAGAATACTGGGATTTCAATATTAATTCTGAGAGTGGGAAGCAATATACAGGGTGATTCACGACGAATTGTAAATAGTCCAACCGTAAGAACTATGGACCGAGGCCGTTCCATATCTGGAATTAAAGAATGCCTTGTTGCGTTTTTGACGGATATACAGGGCGGTATTTGAAAATATGTGAATTATTCTACGTTAAATATCTCTAGAGTAACATATGAAATTTGGCACACTGAGAATGCTCCCTGAGCTCAATATAATAGGTTTTGAAAAAATTTCAGGTCCGGACTTATTTTTTTTTAGATTTTTTTGTTTTTTTTTAACAACACCCTGTAAGTCAGATCAGATAATTTTCATTTTTTGCTATTTAAAGCTTAAGGACAATACTGAGCAATAACTGAAAAAAAATTAACGCGAAAGTTTTTGTTTTCTGCAGAAAAATATTAAACTTTTAAAATTAATATAAGTAATTTTACTGGACTCACATTCTGCTTATGCCACTGATGCGGCACTACATCGATATCACATCACAATTTTTCAACAAAACTCTTAAGAAAAGTTCATATTACTCAAGATAAAGTATTATTCAATAAACCGTTGAAATTCTAGGGACGTATTTTTTTTCACGTTTTTTAATGATCCTGTAAAAACAACACCCAGGAAAGCGGGTTGAACAAATTTTCTTTATGTCATGTCAAAGCGGATGGTACTCACCGAAATAAAAAAAACCTGTTTAGCATAGAATAAACGTTTACTTTTGAAAACTGTGCAAATGTATGTTTTTCTACTAAGGTTACCTACTATAGCACTACATCGGAAGTAACATTTATTCAAAATGAAATCGTTAGGAAAGTATCACTTATTCGATTGAAGGAATGCTATTGCAGGTCCTAACTTATTTTTTCCAACGTTTTAATTGGCTTTGTGAAAATGATAACCTGTTACCTTGAATCGTTGAGTCAACTGAATTAAATTTTCTAGAAAACCGAATTTAGTGTTTGCATGTCTATAATTTCACTTACTTTCCGTTCCATCTTTTATAATAACAGTTGTGGAAGTTGACTGTTAAACATTTCCATGTATTTCTTATGCAGCAAACTTTAAAAATTGTCCCGTCGAAAAATGAAACGGAGTTTAGCTCCATCTTTTACATTTGATCGGCTGCCATCTTTATTGGATACGACATCAAAGGTTCTGTTTTACTTGCAGGATGGAAATAAATTAGTTCTCAACTATTTCACGTTGAAGTTCTTTGATAATTTTTTCTCAAGTATTTAGTGTTAGCTATCCTCCAATGTAACAGGATATCGTTTTTACAAAACCAATTGAAACGTTAAAAAAGCCTGTTAGGCTCAGTACTATCAATGTTTCAAATGAGTAAGTGATACTTTCCTAATGATTTTATTTTAAATAAATGTTTTTTCCGATGGAGTGGTGTATTATCCATAGTATAAAATATACATTTGCACTGTTTTCAGAAGTAAAATTTTTTTCTATGCTAAACAGGTTTTACTTATTTCGGTAAGTACCATCAGCTTTGATGAGTCAAGAAGAAAATTTGTTCAATCCGCTTTTCAAGCAAGATCTGAAGAAATATCTATTGGATGAATATTTTAATTCATTATCTGAATTTTTAATGTGAATTTCAAATATTTAATATTTTTTATCTGTTTTAATATCTCTAGATTTAGGTAGGTTCTGACAATTGTCATACAAGTAACTGTCGACGAGAAATAAAGATTTATCATTATTATTTTTTTCCGTTAGGATGTACCAGTCAGGCCCTGTAGCTGGAGCTCCGACCCATCCGGAGGGCGCGCTGGTGTCAATTACCCCAATAACCACTTCCTATTATTACTATTATTTTTATTAAGACTTTTATAGGAACTGCTTTCTCATCCGTTATACAATTTTTTCATCACGAACAGGAATATTATTGAGATTCAATAGTTTCTTCCAAATGTTCCCAGCGTTTTTGATGCATTTACCAAAAACATATATATTTTTATAGAACTTTGCTACCAATTTGATGAATTATTGTTGATTTCGGGACAGTGGACTTTTCTGAGTATTATATTTTCATTTAATAGCTGAGGAATAGAGAGTTTGTATGTTTCAGTTTCACAATCAGAATGGTCATCACCAATATGTGATTCAATATAGCTTCAAAATATACAACAATTTTATCTCGAGAACAATCTCTATCTAGCTATTTAACTTTGTTGGTGATTTCTATAAAATATTCACAGTGGATAGATACATTGTCACGTGAGAGGTATTACAAAAATTAAAATTAGTTCATCTGGTTAGTATTTTGAATTTTCTGAATGATTTTTTGTTCTAGGTATCAGTTACTCAGGCAGCAGACATGGAAAATGAGGAACAAAGCATGATGAATATGAAGGCTTGTTTTGTTGGTAACCAATTTAAATAAATGTATCCAACTCAGAGTTACAGTTTCTTTTTCAGCAAGAACTTTTTTTGGAGTGAAATGAAACCCTGACAACATTGTAGTTCGAAAGCTTTAAGCTCATCGACTTGGACTGACCTTGATCAGACAAACCTAGAGGTTCGACAGGAAAGATTATGAGAAGGAAGCGTGAGGTGTAGATGGCAGTGATGGCCTGCTTAACATCCCCAAAAGTACTTATACTTCTATCATTTCCTGCCCAAAAATTTTTGTACTATTCAATTTTTACCAACTACCAGATCAATATATTTTGCTTTGCGATTCGCTTAAAATAGACGGCAAGTTGCTGCGAAGGGCTATGTACATTTTCTCAAGTTTTTACGTCACTACTTATCTTCTATTCACATAATTTTTCATTCAAATTGTTTTCACTACTAGTGAAGTTATTGAAACTTCCATTTCATCTAGCTTATTCCACCATTGCAACGTGAATTTCCTCTAAAACAGTTTACTAAGTATTTTCCAAACCCCAAGTTGAAAATAATTGAATTCAATATTTCCAGTGGAATAAAACTTATCCAATCAAATATTTTATTCATTATGTCAGCGCAACAAACTATTGACGAAGTAATATGACTTCATTGATATGGCGATATTCAGAAGAAACTTCCAGAGTTCTCTTCCAGTTTTGTACTCACAAAACTTCAATTCCCAACCAACTGAAACTTTTACATTATGTATAGCAGAAAGTTGGTTGGACATGGTATTAAAATTTCACCAATGGATATGGAATAAAATTAGTATTATTCAATGTAAAAAATCATCTTTTGAATTTCCATTGAATCGACTAATATCCACGCTTAGGTGAACCATCACTAGGATGAGTAGAAATGCTGGAATACAATTAATTATAGAATATAAATATCTAAGAGGTCATTTTTCTATCAATAAATACATATTGAATTGCATGAAAGTTTGATTATCTTGAAAAAGAATCGAGAATCAAAGGAGCGAGAAAACCGCGAAAGCTGTTTTTGAAGTGAAAATGGTTCAGATTTATGCACCATGAAGAGCATGAAAATTATATAATAATAAAATATGCATTTCTCATTGGCATTGATATAAATTTACTTTTGTTATTGATGAAGGGAAAGAAGGAAAATGAATATCGTTAACTCATAAAAGGTTGCCTCAAGCATGGGTATGGGAAAAACAGAATACATTAGTTTTTTTAAAGACAACGACCTACGATGACAAGGGGGAAAGCTAAATATCAGTAATTATACAATGAGAATACATAGATTTTCAAACATAAACGAAATATATTTTTCCTCGACATGGAGGCAGCTCTCATTTCAAAATCAATAATAATGATAAAAATAATAATAATAATATTAATACAGAGACTATTAAACTTCATATGTATACGCACAAATACAGGCACATACACAAATAACATTGTATCTAGAAAGTTAGGGAGTTTTCAATCTTTTAATCTGTGTCATCCAATGCCTTAGATGTCTCTTAAATTGTGAAACAGAGTCGATTTCTGATTTTTTTCTGTACCGAGCATCATGGGTGTGGTTGGTCAACTGGCGTGAATTCATGTTCATAAGGTGTTGTTTAGTTATCGTTTGGTTGGAATATATTTACATAACATCCGTAATTTTGGTGTCCTTAGGTAAGTTTTCTGTACGGCGGGTATATGGTTTTCGATAGATGCTTTCAATTGTCATTCTTTAAATGATCTCTAGCTGTAAAATATGCAATTATCCCATAGTGTAGAATTCGATAAATCGAAAAATAACTGGTTAAAAAATAACGGAAAACATTCTCAAATCTGATGGCGATCATACAGTGTGGCCCAGTTGAAATAGAAACACACCATATCTCAACTGATTTGCATGATTTTCATTACATACCGCGAACACTCAAGAAGTCCAGTAGGACGCCTAATTTCAAGAATGAGATTTTAATTTCAGGACAAACTATTATTATTTTTCAACGTCAAAAATCGAAAGGAGTTATTACCGAATTTTATAGAAAAATAGAAAAACACCACTGCATTCAAGTTTTCAAATGGTTTATGTTATAATTCCGTTGAAATGCGTTCACCAACAAACAAGTAAGAGGAGTGAAATTTATAAAATATGCCGTTTTATCAGCCCACCACTTCAATTTCAGAACTTTTATCAAAATTCTGACTATACCAGTGTAACTTCCAAGTTTCAATATATCACCGATAAAAATTTCATTAAAATCTGTTCATAGATGAAAAAATTATTGTTATAAAATTTTACTATCCATTTCCATGAAATGCTGATTTGAAATTTCATAATAGTGAAATGTTATTTTCATATAATTTATTTATTCACGTATAGATCTCGGTTAGATTCTTATCAGTGTTATCTCGAAAATTCCTAAATTTAGTGTGTTGTAGTCAGAATTTTGATAAAGGTTCTAAAATTGAATTGGTGCGTTGATTAAACAGCATATTTTTCTAATTTTATTTTCTTATAATTTTGACATTGTTCAACTAAGAATGTCGTGAATTCCATAGTGTGTCAGGTTTTTCTAAAAAAATCGCTAATAATTTTTTTAGTTTTTTTTCTTGGAAAATAAGAATAGTTTGCGCTGAAAATGAAGACTCACTCATGAAGTTTGGTGTCCAAGTGGACTTTTGGAATGATTTTTCTGAATAAAAATAAACACTTCAGTCCCATGAAAAATGTATGTTCATAAGGGTGTTTCTATTTTGAATGGGTAACACTGTATAATGGAATGGAGTGATACAAAACTTTCAATTGGTGAATCATATCAAGAAAGGACTAAGTTGGAGGAATCTGCCTGCATTCTTTTATCGAAGATCTGTTTTTCCAAAAAGTGTCGAATTGGATCACACCTGGTTACCTCTTTTCAGAGAAGAAGTTAGAAATAACAGAAAGGTGATTGATTTACAAATTGTGAAAGGCTTTCGCGGCCATCGTTGAATGAATAATGGTTTTTCGGGTTTTTAGGCCGACGTTTATTTAGAAAAAATCTCGACGTTTCGCCAACACGAGTGGTTGGCATTTTCAAGAGAAATGTTTACAGCTTCGATCACTGAACACTACTTGTTTGGTATGCGTTGTCTCAGCCAGTATTTATGGGTCGACGTACTCGTACCTGCGTCCGGTGCCATCGTCCCTGCGTGTTTGATTTATACCGGACACCCAATGTATCAAGACAGCGAATGTCACCCCAGATAATGTTTTGGCATATTTCATTCGACTATGTCGCGACCATGTCAAAAATTATTTTTTTATCTACAAACCTGATAGAAATAGAGTTTTCATGGCGAGTTTTGATAACAGATATAGAAATGTCAAACTTTTTTGGAAAACCGTGGTACTGTTTGATTAATTTGATGTCACTTCTGACAGATAGGCAAATTTAGAATGTGATACGTTACTGACAAAATTTTGTAGTTTTATTCAAGGCAACTGGACAAACGATTCATTTGGCCTTCTACACTCGTGAAGATTCGAATACACCTTTGTTCATCCTCAGACTGTCAAAAAAGTCAAACTGTCAATCAATACAAAAAATAAAGATTCATACATATCATGTGTACATATCATGGTCGACAAAATAGTGCCATAATATTTTCTGAAAAACGACTTCTATAATTTTTTCTTGATTTATGATATTCGAAGATCTCGGCAAGGAATTGTATTTTTGGTGCATTATACAAGCTTCGGGTGAATACAGCACAACGGTGTTTGGGGATTACAAGTCGTTTAATAATCACGAGTTGTAAATCTGTTGATGTTGGCAAAAGTTTTTAATCTTTGAAAATGATACTGGGTTTATGAAAAGTTACAATCTTATGAGTGTTTCGTAACAGGTGCATGTTTATGAGAGTTTCCAACTTCACTCAACCAGAGCTGTTTATTTCGCTGAATATAGGTATGATCGTATTTTCGGGTAAAATACAACACAAACAGATATATATTCTGAAGTGATAAGAGTCGTTACAAAGCCATATATAAGTATACTTTCACAGTACAAGATTTTTCGAAAATATTAAAGTTTCACAGGAGTTTCATTTTGAGATTTCTTGACATAATATCTCGATTGAGATACAACTGCCTTAAGGTATTGGGAGAATTCTGGCAGAGATAGCTCAAATGCCTATAGTGAATCTCATGTCGGATTCAAAATATAATCCAAGTTATTTGGTTTCCTTCATTCTTAGCAGAGTATCATTGCCAATTTATATTGTCAAAGAAGACGCAGCAAGTTATTTGCTTCCTGCTTGGTTTGAATAACAACAAATGATTTCTTCGAATTCAAGTTTAGTCCATGTGCAGATGAGACTTCAAAAATTACTGAAATCTGCCTCTGCTTCATGGAGATTGCTAGGAGTGAACAAGAAATATATTTGTGTCATGTGCATAATGGTGTTTAGAGCAATGACTAATAAAATGATAGATGTCGAGAATATACAAACTGGAAAGTATGGGCCCCAATATGGATCCTCATGAAACACCTTTGGTAACGTTCCATATTTTTTAGTATCTGTTTATCCAGAATGAAACATTGACTGCGATTTGATGCAGAATTTTAATCAGACTTACTGCACTTTCTGAGAATTAAAAATAAATGCAGTTTTCTCAACTAGTTGGGTGATCAAATATTCAATCAAGGATTTTCACAAAGGATCGTGGAAAATCGAACATTTATGTGATTAGTACACCTTGAGCGTTCGATGCTAATATAGCAATTTATGAATAAGGCATGAATCAATTCAAAAAACGAGAAAAATTCAACATTATCATAGGAAATGACGCGAGAATACCAAAGTAACTAAAATATGGTTTGACGCTATTAATGAATGAATAGTTTTCCTTGATAAAACTATTTATACTTTATATCTATTTGCTCATGGGTTTAAAGTGTTGGAGTTGACGTTATCCATTTATTCAATTTGCTTTTGAAAAGTGGAATTAAATGAGATAATATGTATATAACGATAAGGGAAAGAAAAATGTAACTTCTTTTGTTCGTAGTTTTCAAGATATATTGAACTTTCAAGGTTCCTTTCAAAGCTAACTCAATATTGTTTTCTTGTTTTGTTGCACTAGCTTCCATTTTATTTTTGATAAATTGTTGAACTTATGAAGTTGACATGTATTATGTCAATTACTCAATATTTAATTAATTGTATAGCTGTAATTTATGTTGAGAATGATTTCTGCATTTTTTCCAGTTTCCATTTCAAGTAAACATTTATAACACCTACCTCTATATTGTTCCCATAAAGGAGATGCTTTTTTTGCAAATAATATAATTTTCAAATGTTTTTAATCGAATTCTTCCTAAGAAGTTTGATTTTCAATTTTTCTGGTCAGATGTTTGGTGTGAGATTTCCATTTCGAATGATTTTCCAGTATTAAACCTTTGTATTTTACCTATTTTGTATTTTCAACTAGTGATTATTTTCAATTGCCTTTTAATTATTATTTCTAATTATTTTGTAAGAATAAATAACATGAAAAATCTGTTGAATATGTTTTGTAGATGGTTTTTTCCATGTTAGTAGTGAGGAAATTACCAGTGGAAAATCTTATAAAATGTGGAGAAATATCACTATTTCTTCAGAGAATTCCAGTTCTCACCCTTGAAGAAGATGGCTGTAACATCTGCGCAACTTGCGATTTCAGCAGACAGGTAAGTCGAAAAAGCGAGGAACACTATGGATATCCCTTTAACCACTCAAGATTTCATCAATTTTGAGAATCTATTCACGTCCTCGGAAACGACTTTTCATGACCAGTATGCGTTGGCCCTGATGCCCAAATAAAAATTCACATAATAAAAATTTAAAATTTTATAACTTGGTGAGCTGTATGAGGTTAAAAAAATTCTTCATTCGATTTCTATCGAATGAAGTTTTATCTCTTTCTACAGATTCAATTATTTTGTGTGATTTTTCTAGTTCAAGTTGAAATATGTGTGATTTTAAATATTTTTAAACTTCTCCAGACTATCAATTTAGCCGATACTAGACGAAACCGCGATAATTGTTTTACCATACGATGCAGAAGCATACTAATTTGTATCGTATTTATATTATATTATGAAAATTTCTTTGACATAAAAACTAACACAAAGAGATCTGATAGGCTCAATGTTGAACTGAAAAAATTGTACTTTTCGCATGTAGTATCTTATTAATCATATTGTGAACTTTCTCCTCAACGAAAACGTGTTCACAGATTTGTGAAAGAAGGTTGTTGTGAGGGTTTTACCCAAACAACGAGCACCAAAAAATTCAAAGATTTGCGGGCTATCAGCATTTTCAATAGTTCTGGAGAGTAATATGGAGATAGAGATTGAAAACCACCTAATTAATCGTTCTTTGTTATCTTCGATACAGTCTGCTTTCCGTGAGGTTGGAGTTGTACAACAGCTTTGCTCCATATCCCAGATGATATTTTCAGGTCTTCTGACTCAAATGAGTCGAGGGTCCTTGACTTTCCTTTATTTTCAATAAATATATTCGTCCCATTCAAACTTGCAATGTTCACCTTTATGCAAGATGAAATAGGAAATATTTGTACTCCCGTTTGGAGAACATTGCCCACTCATCAATCCAACTGAATCTGAATTCATGTTGTTCGGTAGTAAATGGCTGTATTAAGTTTTTTATTCAATCAATATCCATGTTAATGATGAACAACTCGTGATGGTAAGTGAACAAAAAATCTTGAAGTGATTATGGACCCTGATTTTTAATTTGAAAAATACATGAATAAATTATCACAACGAGTTCACAGCAGCCTGAAACCAACTAATGGTAACTGCCACTTGCTACCGATCCATACCAAATAGTTAATTTGTGATGCACTGATTCTTTCTATATCCAATCAGGCTGATCCTCTCTATGGCCTAAATTCATCTAGTTTCAACTACTCTTTATAAGAAAGAAATTCTAAAGTCCATATTTCTTGTTTTCATTTAATTTATGGCATCACAAGACGACAAAGAAATTCTCACAAACGTCTTGAAATTGGATGGCTAAAAAACAGACGAACATATCATACAGAACTGAATATTGCAGACGATCTTTCACCTACACACAACACAATTCAATTTCAGAATGCACTACAAAAAATATATCTTAGACCTACAAAAATCCGTTTCAGAATGAATGTTGTTCTTATTTGAACTGTTAAGTTAAAGAGTATTTTTCATTGTTCTGTAACATCAAAAAATAAACTTTGCCCTTCATTTTCCATTATACTAATTTACTCTAATTCACTCATTGTTGGGAATAATGAAGACGATCATTATTAAAGAAATGTCCATATATTTCTCCTGATTGATGGAATGTAGAATAGTCAGAGATGGATGAAATGGATTCAAATGACAAAATGTTTGAAAAATCAAGCTGGCTTAAAAAATGAACGACAGGAAATTCGCAACGTTTCTGAGTTCTAACCCCAAAACATTAGAGGAATGACCAGAAGTGTGTTCACAAAATAACGTTCGGTTATGCCTAGAAAGTAGTTCAGATGAAGGTCTTTTAATAGTCGTAAAATTCGGGCTGCATAAACAATTGAAACTTGAACAAGGCATGTTACTATTTGTTGTTAAATCAAGGTAATCTCATGCATATTTTTTGGACTGTTTTAAGACTATTGGTTCAATTGACTGAATAAAATGGAGGATTTTTCAGAAAAATTAAGGAACGTTTTGAATCTTACAGAGAAAAAATCACTCCTGATGTAGTGAGTTCCAAAGCTTTGCCTTTTATCTGAAGAAGGAGCCCTAGGAAAGAAATGTTGGGCATGACGACAAAGGGATGTGAAGACTGACCTCTACGGGATAATGCTTCTGCAAATACATCATATTTTTCTCTGAGAAGACGAAAATCTGTGGTGAAGTTGGAAATGAAATCGAAATGTCTTGTTTCTCGGGATTATGATTATTTGATGCTGAATTTATTTGAGATATTAGTGGTTCATGATGATGATGTCAAAACATGAAATTGGCGTATTTCAACAAAATACCGAAAGAGATGAATATATAGCTTTCGCAAATACTGAAGCGTGTACACAAGAGCGCAACAAAATGAAGTTGTTTTCGAATTCTTGGAAGGAGAAAGCTTCCCTGATTTCCTTCTTGGGCAATAGCTTTCAAAAGTGTGCTATTCATTGAAAGAACGAGTCCTAAGAATAAGAGCACCTCTCTTGATTGGCAGAAAATCAAGTTTCTATAGAGACTCAAGTTTCTAGATGAAACTGTAGAGAGATGAATGAATCGCTATACTTTGAAAGAGTATCGGTACACGAATACATCAAAGAAGAGGATTAATGAATTTTTTTTTTGCTATATCTAAAAAAAAGCCCCATAGGAACTGAAACCGAATACATCAGATTTCAATGAACATAATCGTGGATCCATACACGTTCGGCAATCTACTAAATTGAAAACAACACATATCCCGAAAGTTTCCATCAAAAAACATCCATGAGCTCCATTGCCCATGAAATTTTAGATTTATTAAGAGCCCCCAAAGTTCTTTGTCAGTTTCATTGCGATAAAACTTCCACCATTCAACTGAATGGAAGTAAACTGCGTAAAATGGGTTTGGCCTGCCGAATGTATCGATTCGGAAATAAATTGATTGGAAGCACAGAGGGATATTGTTTCAAATAGGACCCGTTCAGGATCATCCTGAATAGCCACTCTCGTGTGAAAATTCAAAAGCGTTTATCGGGTTTCTGATGGAAGTTTATTTCTCGCGGGAGTACACCAGGGCTCAGGTGCATGGAGAAATTGAAAACTGCAAATTGAATCGATTTTTTGTAGCAATAAAAGAACCGTAATTCCACTGAAACAACATAATGCTGGGTGACAGCTGGTTTTTCCTATATCACTGGGGAATATAGATACGACTTCTGACAAATACGCATATATAGAGTTCAAATTGTTACAATGGGAAATTCAGAAAACTTGGAAATATATGGATTGGAATAATTTGAATATTGTACAGTTTCCACCAAAATGTTGGAACCATATGGAAAACATTTTTATTAACAATTTCTCATAAAATTTCATTGGTGTGAAGTTACCCACAGATTTCCGGATACACATGCTGACGTAGAGAAAATCGGAAGATTTGTGGTTGAGTAATTCAGTTTTAAGTAACCGGACTAAAATCTGTGGCTGGGTCTATACGATCGTATGAAATTTAATAACTGGGCAAGGAAGTACAGAAAAGATTCGAGACACACAAATCCGATGAAGCATATTCAGGATAAGTAAAAAACTTGAATTTGAGGTTATCAAAGTATCATTATCTAGAGAGAGACAGTGGTTGATGTAGAATCAAAACCGTTTCTTTGTCACCTATACAGATTTAGAGTTGACTATTTTCCCTCATTGTAAAATGTCTTCAAGACATTACACAGTATAAGGTTATGACCCGATGATGTGGGGTCATGAAAATCACATGACATATAGAGCATTCCAAGTTAATTCATGTGGTGTAACTTTTCTTCATTTAGAATAACACGGTGAAAACCGTTTCTCTGTCACCCACACAGATTTGGAGAAAATTATTTCCTCATATTGAGAAATATCTTCTAGGCATCACATGGTATAAAGGTTGTAACCTGATGAGTCCGTTCATGGAAATAACAAGTGATATGAAGAATTCTATATATATTACCGAAATGAAACCGTTGCTCTGTCACCCATTCAGATTTGGAATAAATTATTTTCTTTCATTGATAAATATTTCCAAGTCATCTCAGGGTATAAGAGTTGTAACCCGATGATGTGCGATCATGAAAATCACATGACATATAGAGAATTCTATGTAGATCAACATTGTTGAAATAATTTCTCTGTCACCCATTTGGATTTGTAGTAAACAATTTTCTTCCATTGAGTGATGTCTTCAAGGCATCACGGTATAAGAGTTGTAACCCGATGATGTGCGTTTATGAAAATCACATGACATATAGAGAATTCTATGTAGATTAACATTGTAAAAATCATTATTCTGTCACCCACATGGATTTGTGGAAAACAATTTTGTTCCATTGAGTGATGTCTTCAAGGCATCATGGTATAGGAGTTGTAACCCGATGATGAACGTTCATGAAAATCACATGACATATAGATAATTCTATGAAGATTAACATTGTGAAAATCATTTGTCTGTCACCCATATGGATTTGTAGAATTTTTTTCCATTGAGTGATGTCTTCAAGGCATCACGGTATAAGAGTTGTAACCCGATGATGTGCCTTCATGAAAATCAAATGAGATATAGAGAATGTGATGTAGATCAACAAAGTGAAAACCATTTTTCTGTCACTCATGAATTTGTAGTGAACTTTTTTTTTAATATCTTCTCCGAATATGTGCGTTCATGAAAATCACATGGGATATAGAGGATTCCATGTAGATTCACATCTCTGTCACCCATACAGTTTCCTTGATTGGGAAATATCTTCTAGACATCGCACAGTATGAAAATTGTATCACGATGAAGTGAAAACCATTTTTTTGTCTCTGGTACATATTTTGGTTAGATTTTTTTCTTGAATTATCTCGAAATATCTGAAAAATATCTTCAACAGGTCACAGTGTATAAACGGTGACAGAGGAACGGTTTTCACCATGGCAATCTACGAAATATTCTCTATATCTCATGTGATTTGCATGAACGTACATCATCGGCAAAAACTTTTTATACCGTGTAATGATTTGAAGATATTTCTTAATGAAAGAAAATATTTTACTCCGAATCCATATGGGTGACAGAGAAACTGTTTCCACCAAGGTTATCTACATGAAATCCTCTATATATCATGTGATTTTCATGAACGCACATTATCGGGTTACAACTTTTATACAGTGTGATGCCTTGAAGACATATCTCAGTGAAAGAAAATCATTTACTCCAAATCTGTATAGGTGACAGAGAAACTGTTTTCATCATAGTAATCTGAATGAGAACCTATATATCTCATGTTATTTTCATGAATGCACATTATCGGGATACAATTTTCATTACCTGTGATGCCTTGAAGATATTTCTCAATGAAAGAAAATTATTTACTCCAAATCCATATGTTTTACTTAGAAACGGCTTTCACCAGAGTAATCTACGTGAAATTATATATACCTCATATGATTTTCATGAACGCACATCATCGGGTTACAACTCTTATACCGTGTGATGCCATGAAGACCTTTCTGAATGACAGAAAATAGTTTACTGCAAATCTGTATTGGTGACAGCAAAACGGTTTTCACCATAGTAATCTACTCGAAATCTTCCATATTTCGTGTAATTTTCATGAACGCACATCATCGGGTTACAACTCTTATACAGTGTGACGCCTTGAAAACATTTCTCAATGAAAGAAAATAATTTACTTCAAATCGGTATGGGTGACAGAGGAATGGTTTTCACTACGGTTATCTACACAAGAAACTTTATATCTCATGTAATTTCCATGAACGCACATCATCGGATTACAATTTTCACATCATGTGATGCCTTGAAGATTGTTCTCAATGAGAGAAAATAATTCATTTCAAATCCATATGGGTGACAGAGAAACGGTTTTTGCTGAGGTAATCTGTATGGAATTCTCTATAGCTCGTGTGATTTTCGTGAACGCACATCATCGGGCTACAAATTTTATACCGTGTGATGCCATGAAGATATTTCTCAATGAAAGAAAATCATTCAGTGCAAATCTGTATCGGTGACAAAGCAAAGTTCCACCACATGAATTACCCTGGAATCCTCTACATCTTATATGATTTTCATGATCACACATCATTGGGTCATCATCATTGGGTCATAACATTATACTGTGTGATGTCTTGAAGACATTTAACGAAGAGTGAAAATCGTTTACTCTAAATCTGTATGAGTGACAAAGAAACAGTTTTGATTCTACATCAACCAGTGTCTCTCTCTGATAACATCAAATTCATATAATTTGTTCACTTATCCCGAATATTCTGCATTGGATTTGTTTGTGTCGAATGTTTTCTGTACTTCCTTGCCGAGTCATTAAATTATACAATACGATCGTATGAACCCAGCCACAGATTTTAGTCCGGTTACTTACATCTGTATTATCCAATTACAAATCGATCTGTGGGTAACTTCACACCAATTAAAATTTCATCCTTCATATAAGTTGGTGCATTCAATTAGACTGAGTATACGCATATCGGTTATTGCCAGTGGCCAACGGCTAAGCGGGAAACGGCCAATATTCTGAATTCTCTATAGAGTAAAGTGACATTAATATGAAAAATATCAGGAAATGTTATTGGAAGAAGTTGTTTGAAATTGAATGATATTTCTAGATAGTCTTAATATCATAATCTTTCCATTACTGTTTTTTGTCTCAAACATTTTGTTAGATCAGGTAATTGCTTTGACAGGTAATTTATGCTGATTCAGTAAGTTACTACTCCAAAAAGATGGTGGATAATTCCCACTAAAAATTGAGGCCAACTCTTCAAGTAGTTATAAAAATTAGTAATTGATAGATTAAACTGGTTATCTCGAAAAATTATTTAATTGCTGACAACTTTTTTCGATAACATATTTGATATTTTGGATATTAATGACATTTTGCTCTATAGCGAATTTAGAATATTGGCCTTTTCCCGGTGCTCAGCCGCATGCCACTGGCAATAACAGATATGCGCGTACTCAATCTAATCAAATGCACCAACTTTTATGAGGAATGAAATTTTCTTAGAAACTATTAATAAAAATGTTTTCCACATGGTTCCAACATTTTGGCGGGCACTGTAGAAGAGGATTATGATTTGAAATGACTCAGAAATTGTAGAAACTACCTAGGAGAACAGACACTCCAAATGAAATAGCAAATAAATTTTATGACATTAATGTAAAGGCAGGTTCCAACACATTTTACTTCATCCCAGTTGATGAATAATCTGCGAAAAACATGGAACCTTGAAATAAGTTCCAATGCAATTGGTCCAAACAATACAAATTTTAAATTTGTTGTACTAAATTGGCCCCATATCACTTTGTACATCTTACACATTGATAACTTTTGTATAGAAAATTCCATTTTTCTAGATAGCACAAATTGTTCCCCCTTCCAAAGATGATTAGTTCAAATCTATTCAAAATAAATGCTGGTTTACCGGGTGTTTCACAATGGAGAAACACAGATCATTTCGAAAATTTGTGGGCGTGGATAATCAAACGCATGCATGCTCTATCTGTCTAAAATATTTACAATACACTGTAACCGCTTGTATCAGAAAGTAGAAGCTACTTTCTTATTTCGAATGGAACACCCCGTATATTGTATAATTTTTGGAATCCTTATAGGATTCCTCATAACTTTGTTTAGCATTTCTATACTTACCTGTGACGATTTCCGAGAATTATTTTGTCCAAATTTTGAGCAAAACCTGACCATTGAAAAGAAACAATTTAAGTTTACTGTCAATGCACTGGATCTCAGTTTCAGCACACAGGGAGGCTCGAAAGTAAATTTTTCCCAGGTACTCATGAAAATGAATGAAACCCAGTTTTTTCCAATGGAACACCCTGTATATTACTACTCGTTTAATTGTGTGTACTTTTTCTATACCTATCTTGTATAGGTTGTTACTTATGATCATTTATGTGGAGGAATCGTATTGAATAAAATGAATATTGGATAGTTATTTAGATATTAGGCTATGAACTTCATTCTGACAAAGAACTGACATGTTATTCCTTCATTGTCATCTTGAATTCAAGTTGCATAAGTGTGAAATAAGATGTCTAAAAACCCTGGTGTGTCGACTCATACCTGTAAAATTGTGGGATAAAACTGGAGACAATTCGCCAGCTCGATTAAGAGAAAACAAATGAAATCGTGACCTGTTTCCCAAATATTCCGCATTTGCGTGTACCGCCACGGTCGGTTTTCCTGTTAGGGTAAATTTACAAGCACAGAAGTTTTCAAGTATTGCCAACGACTGAACTGAATGAAAAAAACCTAAGTATGGGAATTTACAGAATCACTATCACCAATCCATTTTATTTGTTACACTTATTTATTTATATAATCTTTTACTGAAATGCAATTAACTACAATAATAACCACGCATTTCATTTGGAAGTATTGAAATTAAGCTTCATGAAAATTCACCATTAGAACCTGTCAATCTTGTGCTAATATAATCAGGAATGGCGGGATTCCGTGTGAGATATATTCGTGCCATTATTTTCATTAGAATGTTTTCTTATAATACAAGATACTATGTGATAATCTTCATGATATGGTAGTACTTACTTTCGGTATTGGATATAGATGAATTATTTTGTTCGTCTCTCTGGATTGCCACAAATGATATAAAAACGGAAGGAACATGATCAAATTAGTATTGTACAAACTACACAGAAAACGACTAGATATTCATAAATTCTATTCGATAAGACATGTTTCGCTAGCACAGTAGCTTCTTCACTGTCTGATTGAATAAAGTTTGTGGAAATCGAATCGTTTTCTGTGTATTTTATGACTGGATCTTCATCAAGTAACGGTCGAGTCAATCAGACAAATTGAATTATTATTGAATGAATGAAGAATTTCTAGGAAAATATACAGCAAAATGGAGAAACACATTAATAATAGTCATCAATACAAGGAAATTGCACAATGAAATTTGGATTCCGTCACAACTATTCATTTCTGAATAGTATTTGAAGTTTGTAGAAATTCCATAAAATTGACAACAGTCATCAATCACCATATCCCTGGAATATTGACAGGACTAAAATTCTATAGGGGCGCCATCTCTGGGACCGACTAAAGAAGCAGACCACTATTTCATTTGTTTATTTGTCTTCTGAAAAATCGAAACAAAATCGAATCACTCGACACACCAGGGTTTTTAGGCATCTTAGTGTGAAAGTACTATGGCAGAAAATAATTACTCAAATGTGGTTTTGACGGATTTTTTTATCGTTTATGGTTTATGCAAACATGTCAGCAGAACGTGCAGAGAGTTTAATGAAAAGTATGCTGATTTGTGATGTGAATATTGAGAGTTGATTTATTCAATTGGAACAAAGACTTGATTGCTCTGAAATCTCTTTCAACCATTTCTTTCGGAGACTTGTGAAATATTGCGGTGTCATCTTCAAAGCTGAGGGTTGTTCCCTTCAGATCCGTTATTAATTCATGTACATCGTGAACAGAAGAGGTCCAAGAGCTGTTCCATGAGATACTCCGTAGGTCACTATCTTGTTTGGCTGAAAGAAAAGGAATAACCTGGATTTTATTGATAAATAAAATCCAGGATATTTCTGTTCCGGATAACACGAAATTAATTTCTCTTGACGTTCAAAATCTTTTTCCTAGTATACCTCTCCAAGATACCATACTCTTAGTCGAAGGTTTACTAGATAGAAATCATGTCAACTCGGTTATTAAACAAGAGTTATTAGACCTTTTGTCGATATGTCTTGAACAAAATTACTTTCAATTTGACAATAAAATATATTCTTCATCTGAAGGTTTGATCGTGAGAAATCCGCTGAGTCCTCTACTGGCAGATAACTTCATGGACAACCTTGAAGGAATAATTCACAAGCACCCACTCTCGCAAAAGTTTTTGTATTGGTACAGATATGTGGATGACATTACAGTTTGTTTTAAAGGTACCAACGGACAGTTAGACACCTTTCAAAAATATATTATCACTAATCACCCAAGCATTAAATTCACAATAGAAAAAGAAGTAGAAAAATCATTAAAAAAATTTGATTTGACAATAGGTAAAACCAACAACAAACGCCATTTTTCAATTTTTCATAAACCTTCCCATACTGACTCACCATTCATAATAATTCGATTCATCCATATATACATAAAATATCAGCATACCATAGTATGATACATAGATTAGTGAATATTCCTCTTTCTGAAGAAAATTTCTGCAAAGAATTGAATATCATAGAACAGATAGCAGTTAACAATGGATATCAAGTCAAATAAATAGATCTTGCTGAAAAATTATTTTCAAAATATAAGAGTAGCATTCAGAACATATAACACGTTGGGAAGGTTTATGAAAAATAATAAAGATAAACCACAAAAATCTGATAAATCAGGAGTTTATAAATTGAATTGTGGATCTTGTTCCAAAGTATATGTAGGCCAGACTGGTAGACTATTAAAAAGCCGCGTATGTGAACACCGTATGAATTATGTAAAGAATAAAACACATTCAACATATGCCAATCATATTTTGGAAGAAGACCATGACTTCGATGAAAACTTTGAAACCTTCATGTTGAAAATAGGGTTATATGACTTACTTATTTAGAATTCTTGGAAATTAATAAATTAAAAAATTCGAATTGTTTACTGAATGATCAATTGGACCTTAATAGTTCCCCTTTGTTTTAAACCTTTTCAACTAATTAAGTAGTAGCTATGTTTTGAGATTTATAGGTACCTACATTGTATTGTCAATTTTTATTTTCATTATAGGTAGGTCTCAATTACCTCAATTGATAAGAAGGGTATTCAGTTAATGTTCAACGAAGAATTAATGTATTACATTCGCTTGTATCGCGTGTATCGAAACATGTCACGTAGACCTATAATCTGTGGATATTTAATCGTGTCTACATTAGTGTCATTCTCTGTTTGGATAATATTTATTTTTTACTGTTCGATGAGTTTTTATTGGTTTCAATAGTTTTCATGACATGATTACAGATGTGGCGTTTTTCTGAGAAGTTATACAGATAATATAGGGATAATAATTATAGCAAATCAGTCATTTTGAAAATAGTTGATTGTAATCAGGTATGATATCATTACTATTTTTGTCTGCTTCCCTCTAGCTGTTCCAGAAGACTGAAGTTTCAAAGTAAAATGACCTTAATTCATGTATTATCGTACTTAACTCTCAAAGCAATATAAAATTTGAAATGTTAATTAGATGTGGGTGGGTTAGTCAATATTATTCAACTCACAACAGCCTACTAACAGAAAACCCCTATAAAATCGCTTCTCAGTAATGTCGTAGCCATAACCATAGAGAACGTGAACCGAATCTTTCAGATCTTGATGGGATCGTATTTCACGTTATCAGAAAGAGTAAAAGGAACGAAAATTGCATTTTAGAGTATAGCGTGCTATTGTGCCTGCAATTTCGTGCAGTTTGCTGCACCTGAAATAAGTATTGATGTCTCTTTAAGTGGCAGTCTCAGTAGTCTCTTGTGATTTACAGATTGGAATTTTTGCTAGGAGATAGTCGTTACAAGCGTTGCTTACATCGAACTATCGCAGCTTCAGGTTTACTCACGAAGTGATTCAGGAAGAAATCAATTGAGAGTAATTTCTTCTACGGCAACTTGTTATAGTGGCTTTCTATGTGTTGATATATCCTTGTAATGTATACAGTGTGTCTATTTTTCGAGTTTAAGGATGGGTATATCGCTTACTATAAGCTATGCTTACGAAGTTGATTGAATTAGGGCAAATTTGCGAATTTTTATTCTGATTGATAATCTAAAAACCGAAATTTTGGATTTTTATCATTTTGATATCAGTATTTTTTCCTGCGCCATAAAAGTAGTTCCACTTCTAGATTCGCTTTTGGATAACCTAGCTATCTTCATTAGTAGGAATACTCAACCAACCGTGAATATCCAATTAAGTCATATTTATTTCAAATAATCGATTACTATGAATTAATATTGATACGGAAATCAAAATAACTAGTTGAGAATATAATGGGCTATTATTATTATTGAGAAGGGACTTACTGAAACTGCTCTTGTGAGTAGCAGTACTTTTACAACGATCTGAATTTTTATAATCATCAACTAGTGTCAACAATTTTGGATGTTAATTTAAAGCAGAATTTTTAATGGATGAAACCAGATGTACCCTCAGATTTTTTCCTGGTAATATAATCATTATGATAGTAATTTAATTTAATTTCAATATTTGTATATGAATAATATAATGTTAGACATGTATTATAGTTGTCGTATATCAAGAACTTGTGAATCTCCGAATATATGGTTCAATGACTAATCTTTTTTTACAGTACCCCATTCTGAGTATTTTTTGCAATAGCTACTTTCTCTTTTTAGATGAGCCACTCCAACTGAGGATGGCATATTGCAGTCAAGATTGAACCAAGGTATCGTATATCATTTTGAGGTGACTTGTATCGGGAGTAGATCTTAGTTATTTATATTTATATGACATGTTATTGGGTGTTTTCGGAACGTTATATTATGGATATCTCATCTGAGATGGGGATCTATCGTGACATCGAGAAACTTGATGTGGCTTGATCTGGTAAATTTTCATGATTTTTCCATGACTGTGAATTGTCACTTCAACAAAATTTGCCAACTGGTTTTCATAGCTTGCGTTTTTTTCGAAGTTAATTATTATCGATTTGTGATCAGAGCAGTCTTTGAGTATATTCACTTGATTCTCAACTTTTTTTGGGCCTTTTCAATGTTCGGCTATGAAAAGGATGACCATGTCGTCAGAGGAGCTAAAGATGGGACCGTCGTACTTCAGGATGAGTGGGATGTTTATGAATAGTGAAAATTACAAAAGGGCCAATTGAATTACCTTGTGGTATACCATAACTAATTTCTGCTGAGTATGCCAAGGATGAACCGATAGCCTGGGAAGATCATTCTTATAATAAGAATAATAAATCGTCTTTATTCGAATAGAATGGCCGGAGTATCAGCAATATGCTGTTTTACAACTCAACCTTGAACAAAAATGTATATAAATAGTAATATAACAAATAAGATTCGTTAAAGATAAATTGATTAACTTTACTATATTCCTTTAACGAAAGCGAGTCGGCTATGAGAACAATGGTTAATTACGTGATAGATATTGTTTCAGTTTTTTCTTAAAGTTATAGATTGTGTAATGTCTGGGAAGATTGTTATATAATGAGGAGGCATTATAGGAGAAGCTGTGCCTAAAAACGGAGGACGAGTGCTTAGGAATCACAAGAATGTGCTTATTTCGAGTGTTTGCATTATTATGGGTCTGAAAAGTATGAAGCTATCCAGCCAAGTACTCCGGCTTTTTCGTTTTAGAAATTTTATGAGTCATAGTCAACAGGTGCAACTTTCGTTGTTTTTCCAAACTCAGCCAGCCTGATTTTTTTTATTTTTGTAGTGATGTGATCAACCAAAACATTGACGCCAGCCGTGAAAGCCTACATTCCTACAACTTTACAATAGTTAGGTTTAATTTAAATGTGAGTGGGACTATATCAGATACTCCCAATATATCCAGCCTATCAACGAGTACAATGAGAGAACAAATTTCCAGATTTCCTGGCATCGCTTTTTCATTGTCAAATATGGAAAATCGGGTTCGGGCCTACGAAGAGCACGTACATGAAATATCATCTTCCATGCATAGTCGACACTATGCATTCTCCGCTTGGGCGATTTTATGCATTCAGTTTGCAGTAGCCAGAGAGCAAACCCACTATAACTCTGAGATGTGTTCTACTGAGTTTCAGTAGTTTATCAGTGTCATGTTGTTCATTTTGCATGCGATGAATTCTTTGGAATGGACTGGGCCCGGTAGACAGCACCAAACCAGCCCAGTTTATCCAGCCTATTAATGAATTTGACGAGTAAAATGAGAGAACATTTCTCCAGATTTCCTGGCATCACTATTTTATTGCTAAATATGGAAAATCTAGTTCTGGCCTACGAAAAGCATGTATATGAAATATCCGTTTAATTATCCTCCATGCATAGTCGACTCTATATATGCATCCTCCGCTAGGCCGATTTTATGCATGTGGTGTTTTAATTTGCAGTTGCCAGAGAGCAAACCCACTATAACTCTGAGATGTGTTCTACTGAGCTTTAATGGTTTATCAGTGTCATATTGTTTGTTTTGCATGCGATGAATTCTTTGGAATGGACTGGGCATGGTAGTCTGCGCCAATTCTCGAGTCTTTCATTATCCATAACAAATGATATATTCAAAGCAGTAGACCAAAACAAATTAACCACTCTGGTTTTGCTCGACTTCAGTAAAGCATTTGACATTTTGGAACATAGCATACTCATCGATGAATTAGTATTTTTTGGCTTTGGGGATCAAACCGTATCGCTCCTAAAAAGCTACTTGACTGGACGTACTCAAAGAGTTTACCTAGAAGAGCAACAATCTGATGAACTATCAGTAAAATATGGGGTGCATCAAGGTTCAATCTTGGGGCCTTTGCTATTTACAGTTCACATTTCAGATTTCCATTAGTATATTGAAGAATGCCAAATACGCCATAACGCTGACGATACACAATTGTACATTTCTTATTTTCTCGAAAACTTGCTCTCGGCTATGACTGATATGAATAACGACCTACAATCATTGTACGATCTATCAACAGCTCATAATCTTAAATTAAATAGCTCCAAGTCTCTCGCAATGCTGTTCGGTCCATCAAAGAAAAGAGATTACGTGGATCATTTTTAGAATATCCAATTCAATAACGAATCACTAAAATTTGTTCACGAGAGTGAAAATCTGGTGCTTTATCTGGATTCGGATCTCCGTTTAAATAAACATGTATGCCACCTATGACCAGACTTTCCTAATAAGGTATCATAGGTATCATAATCTTACCTTAAAAAAAACTTTCACATCTGCTATTTTGGTAGTTATGTAATACGCAGGGGCATTTTAAAGGTTAGAGGTCTGAGGCTAAAAATTAATTCTTCGATTCTTCGACTCAGGCTATAGCCTAATCAGCCTTATGAAAAAAGCGCCCGTAGTAATACGCTACTAACATCGAGCTATTATTAAACTTTTCGATGAGCTAGGAGTTGAATTTTTTTTTGATTATTCGGAAGCAGCATTCTATAGTTCGTTATTGCACTGGTGAGTTTTTGCTCTGCATTAAACAAACTATAAATGAAACGAATAACCATCTCCTCACATATTTCCACGAAGTGGTGAATATGAGCAAAATATTTGACGTATTGTAATAGCAAAATCCAAAATGCCAATCGTCAAAGATGAAACAAATCTTTCAGTTTATCATGAACATATTTTTGTTCAGGTCACGCAAAATTACATCCCTAAGTAAAGGTTGTGTATTTGGAAATTTATTGAAAAAAAAAGAAAGCTAGTTAAAGTTCCCAAGTATAGTAATTATAAGGAAAATAAATATGCCAGCACTCGATCTGAAACTTATTGTTAAAATCCTTCCTGTAAAAAGTGCAGTGGAGTGCAAAGCGAAACACTGTCAGAAGCCAGTCAGTGTCTTTCGTAGCTCTCACAAGTCTCCCGAAGACTTCCGAGGGTTGCGCGTATAGGGGTGCAACAGGTTGACGGAAATTACAATTTTAACAACAACAACAATTTGATTAGTCATAGATAGATGACGATCGCAAACAATACATTTCATTCATTCGTTGTTCTACATTAGAATTTGACAATTTGAGGAATTTCCTTGTAAAAAACAAAGTACTCTAGTCAAAATTTGTGGAGTAAACAAATTGATTAAGATATTCAAGTATGAATTTTATCATTGCTGCTAACAAAATTATTAAGATTTACTTGTAAATAAAAAACATTAATGTGAATTGGTCTGGGTTTATTTTAAGAGAATTACCAGAAAACAATAAACAACTGGGCCTTTCCTATGTAACTTGCCTCAAGAGTTAAGAGGCTAGCCAAAGCTTTTCCAAAATTCAAAATCCTCACAATCAAATATTATCATAAAAAATATATAACCATAAATTATTAAAAACTGGCATTGAACAACCTCTGGAAGATATATTATGTGCAACGTTCCTCAAGGAGGACACTATTGCAACGGCTTATTTTAATAGAAAAGCTAGTATTTCAGTTCATTTGGCGCAGACGTGAGTCATTATTATTATTAAAAACTATTATTAAACTATTAACTATTAATTATTAACTATTAACTATTAATTATTAAACTATTAACTATTATTAAAACTATTAGCTATTAACTATTATTAAAACTATTAACTATTATTATTAAAACTATTAACTATTATTAAAAACTGGCATTGAACAACCTCTGGAAGATATATTATGTGCAACGTTCCTCAAGGAGGACACTATTGCAACGGCTTATTTTAATAGAAAAGCTAGTATTTCAGTTCATTTGGCGCAGACGTGAGTCATTATTATTATTAAAAACTATTATTTAAAACTATTATTAAACTATTAACTATTAATTATTAACTATTAACTATTAATTATTAACTATTAACTATTAATTATTAAACTATTAACTATTATTAAAACTATTAGCTATTAACTATTATTAAAACTATTAACTATTATTATTAAAACTATTAACTATTATTAAAAACTGGCATTGAACAACCTCTGGAAGATATATTATGTGCAACGTTCCTCAAGGAGGACACTATTGCAACGGCTTATTTTAATAGAAAAGCTAGTATTTCAGTTCATTTGGCGCAGACGTGAGTCGAGGTTCTTGCCTCTCATCAGTGTTATGGTGGATCGGACAAGATGATAATAACTTTACAATATTTTGGTTGGTTTCCGGGTTTTGCCGTGGTCTTCATTGGTTTAAATCTCCAAACGTTTCAACTGCAACTGCGGCAGTCATCTTCAGTGGCGTGGTCGAAGTACTCTTCTAGACGTGTCAACTGAAACTGAAGCTTTCGAGTTTGCGATGTTATTTATAGTGATGTTTTTTCGCGCACTTTCTGTAATGGCGGGTTCGCGCACACTTTCCGCGCGATTCTGGTGACATGGCTTTGTTTTGGCTCCTCTCAATGCTGTGTACCAGATCTTTGGTAAATTTGCTCTCTCTTCTTTTCTGTTGAAGTTATCTTGGTGTTTGTGTATTTCTTTGGCTTCCAAATACATTCCAAATTCATTATCATTTTGTTCGATCTACCCTAGCACTGATGAGAGGCAAGAACCTCGACACACGTCTGCGCCAAATGAACTGAAATACAAGCTTTTTTTTTTCATTGGTGTTTTGGCATCGACTGATATGGTCATTAGCCATGTGTTCTTTATAGGCCTTGTTACTAACTCCATACGCCACCTTAGGAGCAGCACTGTTAATTGGAACGCAACAGTGAATCGTGCAGGACTCACCCTACTCGAGCCACGAGATTTTAATAATTTAATCGGTTGAATTAAATTAAAAAATCCCAGCCCAACCAGGGTTCGAACTCCGGACCTTTCGACTCAGAGTCAGACGCTCTAACCACTGCGCCACGCCCCGACATAATACAAGCTTTTCTATTAAAATTAGCCGTTGCAATAGTGTCCTCCTTGAGAAACGTTGCACATAATATATCTTCCAGAGGTTGTTCAATGCCAGTTTTTAATAATTTATGGTTATATATTTTTTATGATAATATTTGTTTGTGAGGATTTTGAATTTTGGAAAAGCTTTGGCTAGCCTCTTAACTCTTGAGGCAAGTTACATAGGAAAGGCCCAGTTGTTTATTGTTTTCTGGTAATTCTCTTAAAATATACCCAGACCAATTCCCATTAATGTTTTTAATTCACAAGTAAATCTTAATAATTTTGTTAGCAGCAATAATAAAATTCATACTTGAATATCTTAATCAATTTGTTTACTCCTCAATATTTGAACAGAGTACTTTGTAGTTTACAAGGAAATTCTTCAAATTGTCAAATTCTAATGTAGAACAACGAATGAATGAAATGTATTGTTTGTGATCGTCATCTATCTATGACTAATCAAATTGTTGTTGTTGTTAAAATTGTTATTTCCGTCAACCTGTTGCACCCCTGTACGCGCAACCCTCGGAAGTCTTCGGGAGACTTGTGAGAGCTAGGAAAGACACTGACCGGCTTCTGACAGTGTTTCACTTTGCACTCCACTGCACTTTTTACAGGAAGGAATTTAACAATAAGTTTCAGATCGTGTGCTGGCATATTTATTTTCCTTATATACTTGGAAACTTTAACTAGCTTTCTTTTTTTACAATAAATTTCCAAATACACAACCTGTACTTAGGGATGTCAGTTTGCGTGTCCTGAACAAAAATATGTTCATGATATACTGAAAGATTTATTTCATCTTTGACGATTGGCATATTGGATTTTGCTATTAAATACTTTTATAATTATTTTCCTAGTTATTATTTGACATTTTGAATCTGTGTACTTCCAAATGAGTTCCTGGTTGTTTCAGAATTAAGATATTTAATTTATTTCAGGGTTTTTATGGCTAAGGTGTTTAGGTCGATTTTCTTTTTGATGAAAGTTTTGAAATTAACTTTGTAGCAATATAGAAAATCATTACAATACGTCAAATATTTTGCTCATATTCACCACTTCATGGAAATATGTGAGGAGGTGGTTATTCGTTTCATTTATAGTTTCATGCCTAATAGAACACATATTTATAACATTTATATTTTTGTTCAATGCAGAGCAAAAACCCACCAGTACATCTGCAATAACGAACTATAGAATGCTGCTTCTGAATAATCAAAAAAAAATTTAACTCCTAGCTCATCGAAAAGTTTAATAATTGCTCGATGTTAATAGCGTATTACCACGGGCGCTTTATTCATAAGGCTGATTAGGCTATAGCCTGAGTCGAAGAATCGAAGAATTAATTTTTAGCCTCAGGCCTCTGACCTTTAAAATCACCCTGCGTATTACATAACTACCAAAATAGCAGATGTGAAAGTTTTTTTCAAGGTTTGATCATGATATGATACTTCATTAGGAAAGTCTGGCATTTCGGCCTGGTTTGTTATTGTATAGAGTGCTGAAAGTTATTTCCTGGAAGATAATGGTCCTTGGTTGTATTCGGTATATCTATAGAGACGAATGAACACGCGAAATTACCGGAAACTTCCATAGTTTCGAGGGCTTTCATGCCAATTTCATTGTTTCAGAATTCCCACTATTCCTGCAAAACATTTTAATTCTAGAGTGTACGTTGTAACACGCTCTATTTCGAAAGTTATGTACACATTTTCAACTGAATCCACACAGATAAGTTAGATCATAAAATAAAACCTGAAATATAACCGGATTATATATAGAAACATACCTCCCATTTCATTCCAACGAATCTAGGCTTCACTTAGATTTAACGAAACACAGAATCGTACTCGGTTGGAAAAATTTGTAGATGAAATTGAGAATTACAGTCTGAGGAAGAGAAAATAGTGAGAATTGTTTCGTATTCGAGGTTATAAGAACCGAAATGAATCTAATAAGGCATTACTTTTACAACTTTGCCATTCTATGAAATAACTAATTGTAACTGAAAATTTCCTGAACCACAGTTTTCCTTGTCATATATGGATGTTACCTTAATCAAAACTGTCAATTCCCTTCATATTCGTATCACACTCGCCATAAATGATATTATAATTATTTATACAAAAAGAATGAGTGACATATTATTGAGGCAAGTATTGAAAAAAGTAAAGACCGCGCGCGTAAATATATGGGATTTTGGATCTCTGTCAAATTTGCATTATGTTATAGCGGGATGAGCCGTTAAAAAAATATGTGAGTTTGAATGATTTTGTATCTGTCGTTTCTAAGATACAGGGTGGTGCACCGAAAATGAAACAGATCGAAAATCTTCAAAACGCATGAACACGTCGATTTTCAATCCAAGGGAGACATCTTCCTATTATAACCTAAATTAAATTGATAAAAAATGTTATTATACCAATGCGCTATTGAGAAAATTATATTTTTTCAAGATGTGTGACGTAGGTTATTCTGTGCGTAACAGAATCAAAATTCTACCGCGCAAGAATACCTATTTTGTACTAGCGGCAAGCTTTTAAATATGTTACGAACAGAATAACCCTGGTCACACATCTGAAAAATTATTTTCATCAATTTTATTCAACTGTTTCCATTCATGCTGAAAATCTGTACCTAAAACCCCCAGAATCCAATTTTGAATCGAATCGGACCATAATTACAAATCTTATCCCCCATCCTGGAGCTGCTATTTTGTTGTTTTTCTTCCAACAAAAAATCCATAATGCATTGTTATCGCAATCAAGATCACCTACAAAAGTTCAAGTTGATCGGACAACTGGGCCAAAAGTCAGCTGCAAGATTTGTCCCACACATACCTACTTACATACTAACTAACAGGGCAAGCTGAATAAAAGTTTTTGGAAAATAAAGAATTAGATATTGCATAAACTTAAAAATTGGAAAACCTTGCATAAATTCGAATCCAATCATTCCAAACTGCATTAATGCACAGTAGATGTTCAAAGTGTTCGCCATAAACTGCCATACATGAGTGGTAGTACAGTTGAGGTTATGATAGGAAGATCTCCCTCTTGGATTCAAAATCGACATTTTTTATTTAATTTTTTCACAACACATATGTTTTGAAGAATTCGTTTTCAGTGCCGGGTGTTGGAGTATCACTCTGTATTTGGACATGAGACATGTCAGGGGATTTTGATATGAATAAGGTCAAGATATGTTATTTTTAATTGAATAAATAAAGATTATTATATTCTTGAACATATCACCGGGTCGAATCGAACGGTAATTACAAATTTCGCATGCCATCTTGTTTTGTGCGTCTATAAAAATCATAGTTTCCAAGCCTGAAAATCCCCACATACTAATTTTGATTCGAATCGGACCATAATTACAAATTTCGTCCGCCAACTTGGAGCAACCATCTTGTTTTTTCGCATTGACAAACAAATCATAATTTTCAACCCTTAAAACCACCACATATCAATTTTGAATCGAATCGGACCATAATTGCGAATCTTTTCAGTTATTTTGGAGCCACCATTTTGTTTTTTTCTTAGAAAAATTCCATAATGCATCGTCACCGAATTTATGTCAGACTAGCTTGCAAATGAAGTATTATAATTTGGAAGTTGGAACAGTTGTTTTTTCCGCAAGAGAGCGCCAAAATTAAAAGTTAGGTAGCAAAAATAGACATCGCTGAATTTCTTATGAAATTTCCTTTCGAGTATTGTGTCACACTCACTACTTTCCCTATTCAAATCATTCTGGTGTTATTGACCAAGGGGTGGTGAAGAGGTATGACAGTTGAGGTTATGATAGGTAGATGTCCCCCCTGAATTAATAATCAACCTGTTTTTGCATTTTATTTAAAACACATGTGTTTTGAAGATATTCGATCTGGTTCGTTTTCGTTTATTTGCCGTGGTGGTCGGCTGGTAAAAGCGTACACCTCGCAAGCGTGGGGTCGTGGGTTCGATCCACCGATTCACCGGTCTCGTGCATGGCATCACACGTTAAAAGGTAAGGGCTGCGTCTTCCCTAGCTCACACAAGTCTCTCGAAGACTTCCGAGGAATGCGCGTAGGGGTGCAATCGGTTGACGGAAATAACAATTTTTTACAATTTTTCGGTGCCCCACCCTGTATAAGCGGTGAAAGTTCATAAAAACATCCTTGTTATTCGAAATATATTAGGGTGTATACAGGGCATAGTCAAAAAAATTATTTTTCGGATTTTTCTTTCTAGCTCTATTCCATAACCACCATGTTATATTTTGGTAGGACATCATAATTTCAGTCTACTCTCAACGATAAAAATGTGTTTTGTATCTTGGTGACCCTCCCGTTTGAGCTATGAATTTTAAAATTTTTGAGTAATTCCACTATACTGAAAACAATTGACAGGTCGTTTATTGAAACAAAAAAAAGTTATACATTGCCACTGTTGATTTAACAAAAAAAAGTTTTTTTTTTTAGGAATATTTACAATCTTTAAAAATGCATATCTCAGAAACACAAAATAGAAAGTTGACAAAACTTCCACATATAATTGTCAATCAACATTCTCAAAATAGTGTGAGTGAAATAAGGTCCAAATTGACCAGACAAATTTTTGAGAAATTCAATAGAAATTTCTAAATAACCTAAACATAATTTCAAACGCACCATGTATCTAAATGAAAGGTAATATAGAACAAATGAATTCATCGAAAAGCTATCTTATCTTTTTTCAATCAACAATGTGTTGTCGCAAAAAACAACCTGTAATTTTTTTCAGTAGTGGGGTATAATTCGAAATTTCAAATGAACGGCTGCCCCTAAAGGTCGAAACTTGTGTACATGACTGATGAGAATCATCTTTCATACATGTACTCATGATCTTGGCATGTTGTGTATATTCGCGACTGTAATAGTGGATCTCAATCTGTATTGTTTATTTGTGAAATATTTTTCCACAACAGACGAAGTAACTCATTTTTGAAAAAAAATTACCCTACTGCCAGTACGATGAAAAACCCCTCAAAATAATCTTTTAGATTTTTATTCGACGTAGTTTTTCAAGAAAAAATTCACAGTAATAATGAGCACATCGAAAAAATCCTGGGAACTCACGTTATATGTGCTTTGACCAATCATTGAAAGCGGTCGAAGACTGACGAGGCAAAACGAAGTTAGGAAGACTATGGAAGACAACGTTTCTGTCTCAATTCACTCACCTGTAGATAACACACAATCGAATACCACGGAATGAACACAAAGTCAGTTTGATTGTGAGTTTAAGAAGGTGTCGAGTAGAAAATGGTCCAATGACACCGCACAATATCATTCTAGCGGACAGTTATCCATAACAGGAAGATCATGATTTGTTTCTTTTTCTAAGCCGAACACCATCTCTCTAATGGATATACACAAATCAAATGAGAAAATAAATATCTCTTCTCTATGAACACAGATATTGATACTCGAAACTTGAGTTCACAGCTGAACGAAAACAATGAAGCATCAACGAACTGAACGAAGAAAGGATAGAAAAGTTCAAAGGAGTAAAGATCATAATGGATGAAAGCGTTACTGAATATTTTGCACAAATTTATGAATAACGAGTGCGCAGTATATAGTTTGCAAGCCCTCGTACAAGGTCTTAAGGTGCATTTAGTCAACATCATTTTAAAATTGTGCTTAAATATATTTTAAAAGCAAAACTTGAATCTGTTATATCAAATGGCGCCATTTATAGAACAATGTTAAGTTTATGCTAAAAACCTTTGATGTTGAAGTTATGTTTATGATAATGCTTGTGCTAAAGTTGACTAAATCCACCCTTAAGTGATTACTAGCAAGTTGTAATTGGGTACGTTTTTATATTCAACAAATTGGTGTGGTTGAGGTGTAGAGTGGTGGAAGAGAATGACGTCAATTTCATAAAATCCATCATATTCCAACCAGTTTTATAGAAACGATATGACTGAATTAATTCAACCACTTGGATTTGTTTACTTGTTGTTAGATTCATGAGATGTTTTGTAGCATTTTGCTTGTGAAAAAATGTAATCATCAGCAGATTTACGAGGAGTTCGAATGTTGAATTGATTATTTTTGATGTATACATAACAACCCCAATTGTTTGTTGAAAATATTTTGAAAGAACTTCATTTTGATCATTTTGATATCGGGAAGCCCCGAGTACAGCCCACTGAGGTATTTCTTATGACGCTATGGATACTGGCAAATCAAGAATGTTGCAGAACTATGGCTGATAAGTTCGGTTTTAGTCGGGGACACTCTCGTACAATTTTTATGAAAATTGTTAATAAATTGCATACCTATTTGAAAATAACTACATCGAATGGCCAGAAGCACTCATGATAACATTCCCTTATTTCAGTGCCCTGCCAGGAAACAATTCTTATTATTCCTTTTATGACAGAAAAGGCTTTCATTTTATTCTCCTTCAAGTATTTTTCTATTCCTTCAGTTTTAAGTACATACCCTCCTCTCCTACTTCCAAATTATAACGTCTGATACTTCACTGAATTCGTTAAAATAAGCCATGTTTTTAAAAAATAAATTCAGGGGTGTAGTAAAAAATTAAATACAGATGCTGTGATCATAAACATAACCTCAATAACCAATTCCACTACACTCACCAACACCTCAATCTTGTGGAAAAATCGTGGTGTGGTGGACCAAGTTGTGGAATATAAAAAAGAAAGTTAGTGGAATCACCACTAAAACACCAACAATATAAAATCGTCTTGATGAGACACCACTTCCCAGGTAGCACATCATATCTTGATTCCATATTGGGCCAATATAGATATATTGTAAATGAAAAATCAATATTGGTCCAATATGGGTGAATACTCAAAAAACAATATAATAATAATAATATTGGTGGAATATTGGTTGAACTAGTTTTGAATGTAGATTATCACACGAAATATTGGGTCAATATTGGTTGAATAATTTCTACCAATATCGAGACTACAATATTGGTTATATATTGTTTTCCACATCTAGAATAAATATTGCAATCCAAATATTCCAGTCATATTATTATTACTATAGGGGAAAAAAACTATATTGTATTTCCAAGTTTGTTAGAATATTGGTTGAATATCATTTCCACTTTATTTGACAAATTGTAATAACTCATATTGAGTCAATATTGGTTGAATGATATCTACCAATATCGATAAAACAATATTGTCTTTACATCATTTTCAACATCTAGAATAATTATCGCAATCCTAATATTCCCCTATTATCGATTCTAGGAACAAAAAAAATATTGTTTCTCCAAGTGTGATTACACATTGGTCGAATATCATTTCGCCAATATTCAACAAATCTTATTAATTAATATTGGGTTAATATTAGTTCAATAATATTTATCGATATCGTTAAAACAATATTGTTTTCATATTGTTTCTTACATCTAGATTGGGATGAAATTTGCATATTGGCCGAATATTCAATGAAACATATTGAAATTTTATCATGATCAAACCTGGATAAAAATCCGCTAGGTGGCTCTACATATAGAACGTCTTCTAAAACCTACGAAAGTATATTAAATATTTCACAAAACTTGTTATCAAGACAGCTCACTCAGTGGTTATGGCGATCAAAAGGCAGACTCTGGTGTCACCTTCATCAACTAAAAGACATTTAATAATTTACCAAGGTATATTGACATCCACCAATATATCCAAATGATATTGTACCAATATCGATAAATATTTTGAGGCCACTATTGCTTCAAGAATATTTCACCAAAACTATTTCTGAAATATTCAAACAATATTCGACTAATATCGTAAAATGTTCACATTTTACTTCTCGACAATATAACTTCTGAATATTGTGCCAATATTGTCAGAATATTGTATCAGCGATATTGTACCAATATCGCTGAACATTTTGAGGCCAATATTAGTTCAAGAATATTTCGCCAATATTATTCAAGTAATATTGTACCAATATCGCCGAATGTTCACATTTTTTTTCTCGCCAATATTGAATTTCAAATATTTCGCCAATATGTTCACAATATTGTACCAATATTTTACCAATATAGGTGTGCTACTTGGGTTTTTCACCACACCAAGTTGGTGAATATAAAAGCGTACCCATTGTATACAGTTTAAGAGTGCCGAGTGGAACAAAATCTCGCAGAGAGGAAACTTTGACAGTGGTAAGTTTTCCTTTGGCTTTCTGAAAAACATATCAATTTTGCATGTATATGTAAGGTTATGACCATCATTTCAAGTAAAAGCGAAAGATTTTTACTGCAAGCAATCTAAAAAAAATATTGTCCGACAAATACTTTCGTTACTTCTAGTTTGTCCCCCATTCTGAACGTGTGAATTTCATGACTTGTGGGTTGGCAACAACCCAAGTAGCACACCTATATTGGTAAAATATTGATACAATATTGTGAACGTCTTGGCGAAATATTTGAAATGCAATATTGGCGAGAAAAAAAATGTGAACATTCGGCGATATTGGTCCAATATTACTTGAATAATATTGGCAAAATATCCTTGAACTAATATTGGCCTTAAAATGTTCGGCGATATTGGTACAATATCGCTGATACAATATTCTGACAATATTGGCACAATATTCAAAAGTTATATTGTCGAAAAGTAAAATGTGAACATTTTGCGATATTGTTCGAATATTGTTTGAATATTTTAGAAATAGTTTTGGTGAAATATTCTTGAAGCTTAATGGCCCCAAAATATTTATCGATATTGGTACAATATCAATTGGATATATTGGTGGATGTCAATATATCTTGGTAAATTATTAAATGTCTTTTAGTTGATGAAGGTGACACCAGAGTCTGCCCTTTCATCGCCATAACTACTGAGTGAGCTGTCTTGAAACAAGTTATGAGAAGTATTTAATGTACTTTCGTAGGTTTTAGAAGACGTTCCATATGTAGAGCCACCTAGCGGATTTTTATCTAGGTTTGATCATGATATAATTTCAATATGTTTTATTGATTATTCGGCCAATATTCAAATTTCATCTCATTCTAGATGTAGGAAATAGGAAATATGAAGACAATATTGTTTTAACGATATCGATAAATATTATAACTTTATTCATTGAAAGTGTAACGTTATTACAAGGAAACAAAGCGAACAAAGTGGGGCAAACGATAAGTGCCATTGCACTTGTTTCGTATATATGAAGACAATAGACGTCGAGATCATTTGAGTAATGTGGATAAAATAAAAATGTAATACTAATAAGATAAAATACACTATAGTTACAGTACAATATAAATAAAATAGTCGAATTGAATTTCTAAGTATATAAAACTAACACAAACAAACAGGAACAATCGATAAGTGATTAAACACTTGTTTCGATATAAAATAAATAAAACATATAAATGATTTTAATTGAAGACATCACATGGTAAATGATTGCTTAATACACAGAACAAACATATGCATATATACCCTCGTAAGAATGACATGAAGTGAGGTTAATAAATCTGTTACAGGAATTTTTGAGTTTCTCTCGTGAATAATTTCAGTTGTTTTTTGAAATAGAATAGACTAGGTATATTTCGGATTGTTTCTGGCAATGAATTGTACATTTTCGGAGCGTTAAATGAGAAACTAGTCATTCCGAGTGATTTTGTGATTTGTGGAATGATATAGTTATTTTTTTGTCTGGTGTTGTACGTATGTGTTGGTAAGTCTCCTGAGTTTTTAAGAGAATGGTACCGCATGGTCACATGGTAGTAATAAAGTTGTTTTATATTAAATACTTCTGTTTCTGTATAAAGAAGGTCAGAAGGATATCTGGATGGCTTTCCCAAAATAATTTTGAGAAATCTTCGTTCTAGAATTTCGAGGGGTTTGAGGTGCGTTTTCAAGGCGCCGCCCCATGCTAGTATGCCGTATAGAAGATGACTTTCAACGAGCGCGAGGTACAATGTTAATAACTGATGTGTTGGTAGAATTTTTTTCAAATATTTCAATTTATAGAGAATGAATTGTAATTTCTTGATGATGTATTTTATGTGTATGTCCCATTTTATGTGGCAGTCTATCATGACTCCCAGATATTTAACATTATTTTAAGCTGTTATTGTTAGGTCAGTTTCTCCGTCAGATATTTGAATATCGGTGAAAGGAGGAAGATTTGTTTTATTGCAGCTAATAGGTAAATAGTTCGTTTTCTGAAAATTTATCGTTAATAGTCTGTTTTCAAGCCATTTCTTAATCAGAATAAAATCCGTTTGTACGATTCTTTTCACTTCTTTCCATGAATCAGCTTTGTAAAAGATTGCGGTATCGTCGGCAAATCCAACAATGTCCCCTTTACTCTTCACAGAAGATAAGCTATTCAAATAGATGTTGAAGAGTGGTGGTCCAAGGACCGTACCCTGAGGCACCCCGTATTCAACAGGTAAGGCTTCACTAATAACATCGTTTATTTTAACTGTTTGACGTCTGTTCGTGATGTAGCTTTTGAATAAATCTAATGAAGTATTTCTGATACCTATATCCTCTAAAGACTGGAAGAGTAATTCATGGCTTACGGTGTCAAAGGCTTTTGACAGATCAATGAATACACACAGGCATGATTTGTTTTCATTTAAAGAGTTGTGAATTTTTTCTGTCAAAGAGAGGATGGCATCTTCTGTGGAAGTTTTTTGCTTGAATTCATACTGCCGTTCGGAAATTATACTATATTTTTTTATAAAACTTTCTAGTCTGATTTTCAATACCTTTTCAAGAATTTTTGATAAGTGGGAGATGAGAGATATAGGCCTATAGTTATCCGCTAGTTTTCTGTCGCCCTTCTTATATATTGGAACAATGATGGAATCTTTGAAAGCTTTGGGCCAGATACCAGTTTCCATACACTTGTTGAAAATATAAGTGAGAGGTTCGATTATATATGGCGTGACGGTTTTCAGAGTTTCCGCTTTAATTTCATCTGGTCCTACGGCTTTATGGTTTTTCAATTGATTAATAAGGCTTTTTAGTTCATGCGGGTTTGTCGGTAAGAGTATGAGCGAATTTGGAAGGGAGGATCTACTGGTTTTAAAGTTTGGATCGCGATTTATTTTTTCTGCAAGTTTTTTTCCAGTGTTATTGAAAGTTACATTGAATTCGTTCGCAATCTCTCTATCATTTGTCAACGTTACCCCTAATTCAGTTTTGATTTCATTTACTTTAATCTTCGTTTTTTTTTGTGTTATTTACTTCTTGCACAACATCCCATAGAGCTTTTGCGTTTGATTTACTGGTTTCGATTTTACTGTTGTAATATTCAAATTTAGTTTTCTCAATAAGCGTTGTCAATTTATTCCTATATTTTTTATACCGGTTTTTCAGGTTGTTGTCGTTTGGGTTTTTTCTTATTAGTTTTGCCATGTTGTTTTTTGTATTGTCATCCAGGGAGTGATTTTTGTGTTTTTTCTTTTGATAATTTTTATGAAGGTAGAGTTGTGTAGATATTCATGAAGTGTTTCAATAAACTTGTCTTGAACCAATATTGACCCAATATTGATTAATAAGATTTGTTGAATATTGGCGAAATGATATTCAACCAATGTGTAATCACACTTCGAGATACAATATAGTTTTTATTCCTAGAATCGATATTAGGGGAATATTGGGATTGCGATATTTATTCTAGATGTTAAAAACGATGTGAAGACAATATTGTTTTATCGATATTGGTAAATATCATTCAACCAATATTGACTCAATATGAGTTATTACATTTTGTCAAATAAAGTGGAAATGATATTCAACCAATATTCTAACAAACTTGGAAATACAATATAGTTTTTTTCCTCTATAATCGATATGACTGGAATATTTGGATTGCAATATTTATTCTAGATGTGGAAAACAATATATAACCAGTATTGTATTATCGATATTGGTAGAAATTATTCAACCAATATTGACCCAATATTTCGTGTGATAATCTACATTCAAAACTAGTTCAACCAATATCCCACCAATATTATTAATATGATATTGTTTTTTGAATATTCATCCATATTGGACCAATATTGATTTTACATCACAATATATCTATATTGGCCCAATATGGAACCAAGATTCAGCCGATATGATGTGCTACCTGGGAAGCAGCAATCTGATTTTTCTAGGAGAGCACAATAACCAAATGAGATTTTCCATCGCACCATTGTCCGACAAAAAAGACTACGAACATGGACTGAGAGGAGAAGATTGTGTTCAATATAAAATTCAAAGAGAAAAGAAACGTACTACAGAAATGTCCCAGTTACTATAAGGAGTACCAATTCCGTACCTAAATTCATTGAATTGAAATATTGAAATAATAATATTTCAACTTTTTTTTTTGTTGCACAGGCAAAACAGTCCAATATGTTCGTCTCAATCGATACTCAGATGAGCTTTATATTTTTTTCTCAATTGCTACTTTTGTCTGACATCTGGTTATCACCGACATTGTTGTCGTCAACTCGACATCTTTGGAGCGTAGGCCTGCTAAAGTTTACTTTTGTCGGACAATGGTGCCATTAAAAATCAGATTGCTGCCTGTCGTCAAGCTACAAGTCGTGAAAGGGACACGTTTAGAGTACCGAAAAAAATTTCCAGGCAATTTGTTTAGATTACTTTTATTAAATAGCTTCTAGTTTACCTTATTAACCAAATGCTGGTCAATACATATAAATGCAAAATTTAATGTTTTTCATAAAGCCAAATGAAAACCTTCCACTATCAAAGTTTTCGCTCTGCGAGACAAAATAAAAGGTTACGACTTGCTGGCCATCACCTTAAGATTTTGTATGGGGGCTCGCAAACTGATAGAATTCGATTGTTCTCAGATAAATGTTATTTAAAATTAATTGAATATAAGTGAAATTATTTTTATACTCACTTTCAAAAAAAATATTTACTTAGCATTCCCGTGCCATATTACAACCGACAATGCTCGAATAGGCAATTAACAGCACATGTAACGACATCACCTTTCATGCAAGTGGCGCCAAACCTGCTCGATTGAATGTTCCTTGAAATTTTAATGTTTTCAAATGGCGTTTTCAGAATATTACTCAATAACTTGTTATAAAAATTATGCATACCATCAGTTGGTTGTCATATTTCAGTCATGACCACATTCAAACTGGATTTACGCGTTTGTGGTCTTTTCTATTTTGATTATCACAAAGTGTCTAAGAACCCTAATCTCAGTCCGGTCCTGTGCTCAGGTTTCGCTTCACTAGCTTTATTCTACTTTAGTAATACATAAAAATGGCGCTCATGTATCTCGGGATACCCTGATATTTATTACAGGAATATTTCATGGACTCGACGATAGCGCAAACATTCAGAATTCATGGATCTATGTGGTGGATCTGACTGAGAATTAAATTGATATTTACCAGTTTTGTTTGCGTATAAGTAATTAGCAGCCCGTTAAATAACACTGGTATAACTATTATTGTTCCAATAACATTCGATTCGATTTTATCCTGTGTTGTGTTTGGTTTATTCTGAAAATCATTTACAGAGTAGGCCATAAAGTTTGCATCATATGGGGAAAAACGTTTTCAGAGTTAAAAAATAAACTTTGAGGTGGATCGTTTTTGCTTACCGGAAAATCTTAAAATCGATTCTGATATGTGTCAAGGTGACCACTTTTATGAACTCAATTTTGAAAAATTCATTACTAATGGACAAAAAGTGGGGTTATTTTCAAAGATCTAGGAATATTTAGAACACTCCGGAATAGTGAATGATTGACAAAATGAGATCAACTGGTGATCTGATTCTTTATGTTTCAAATACAAGACAGCAATACGAGGATGTATTGATATCTAGTTAGCCTAGACCAGTTCCCTGCATAAACAAAATATTGCGTTACCATAGCAACAAACAATAACTTATTAAAAGTGTCAGTGTAAAGTTTGACGTCAAAAAAGTCACCGAAATTGTGAAAATCGAAAAATTGGAGTATCGAGCCATCATCAAGTACCTGTATTTAAAAGGGATAAGAGGTAAGCAGATTTACGAAGATATGCAATACCCTTGGTGATCAATGTCCTTCGTAAGCGACAGTGAAAAATTGGACTGCAAGCTTCAAAAGAGGTAAATTTTCCATTGAAGATGATGACCGATCGGGAAGGCCAGTTTCTGTGTTAGTCCCCGAAAATATCGATGCAGTTCATGACATGATTTTAACAGTCCGTCGAATTGGGCTAAAACGGATATCTGAAGCACTGAATATTTCATACGAACGCGTTCATCATATAGTTCAGGTCAATTTGGACATGAGAAAAATTGCTGCAAAATGGATCCCCAAATGTTTGAATGTTGACCAAAAGCGTGCAAGTATAGTGGCATCGCGTTTGATCTGTGCTCGGTTTGAAAACAATGTAGACTTTTTAAACCGAATTGTTACTATGGATGAGACTTGGGTACATTTCTACGATACAGAAACAAAGCAACAATCGATGGAATGACGACACTCCGGTTCTCCAATACCTAAGAAGTTTCGTGTCCAAAAATCTGCTGGAAAAGTTCTTGCTTCAGTTCTTTGGGATTTCCATGGAGTAATCATGATTGATTTTTTGGATAACGGTAAAACAATAACTGGAGATTACTATTCGACATTACTGACTTCTCTACGGGAAAAAATTAAAGAGAAAAGACGCGGAAAGCTATCCAAAGGTGTTTTGTTTTTGCAGGCCAACGTCCCTGCACACAAATCTCATGTTGCCATGCAAAAAATTCGTGATTTAGGGTTTGAATTACTAAAACATCCCCCTCATTCACCAGATTTGGCTCCGTCCTACTATCATCTCTTTCCTCAACTGAAAAAAAAAATTAAAAGGTCGTAAATTTACTTCCAACGAGGAAATAATAAAAGCTGTGGAGGTCTGGTTTGCAGAGCAAGAAAAAACAATTTTTTTTGAAAAGGTATCCTCGCCAAGCTTCCATCTCATGGCTTGCCGAACCAGTTATGGTCTTTGCGATCTAGCTGGCTTTCACACAGATCCCTCCATAAGGTGGTTGAAGGAGTTTGATCTGACTCTCTACCTATGAATGATAGTTTTCCGCAGGGTTCCATTTTAGCACCAACTCTGTTTCTTCTTCAAATCAGCGATTTGTTGGGAGCTACCTCATGCACACTTCAAAACTTTGCGGATGATAGTGTCATTCATACATTTTTCTCTCTCCAAGTAACGATATATGCACGTGAATCCAGAAGAAAACGGGAAGTGAACGATTTAAATATCAACGTAAATCATAGAATGGAGATCCAACAATTTGGTAGAATTCAATGCGAACGAAATCTATGCATATTTTTTCTGTAGGTAGGAATGCCGATCCCACAGTGGACAACTCAGTTTTGTAAGGAATATCCATACCAATTAAGTCATCTTTTAACGATTTTAAGCAGTTGCCTTTCATGTCAATGCCATGTGGGACCTATTGCCAAAAGTACCTCTCAAGAAAGAGGAATTATGTTTTGTGCCAAGAGCTATTCCATTCACCTCGTCGCTGATGCTACGCTTGCAAGTTCACTCACATCTTTGAAATACCGCAGAATGATTGGCGATCTGTCACTGTTCCATGAATATTTTCACGGGCGAGGCTCTTCAATAGCAACAGCGCTATTTTTCTCGTTTCATGTATTATTAACGTCTGAGATAAATATTAGTAAGACATGGAGACTTCTGGTTATAAGAATGAAAAAGGGAAGCACTGTAATCAAAAATAGCAGTGAAAAAGTAATTCCAGTATGGGAAACTATCCTTCCCTTCACTTCTTCTACCGATACGAAAACATAGAATGCCAACGATCGGACACTGTATCCATCAAGAAGAAAGGAGAAATATGGATACGAATACAAAGTGCATAACGTCGTGGTAACCGCAATATGTCGTATGTCAGAAAAATTGATATCTGAATTTTTGAATCAATGTAATCAAAATCTCTAATGCACCGCAATGAGTTATATGTCACAACCAACCAGGTACCAACCAAGCATCTTGTGCAATATGAAAAAAGGTAAGCGATTTGGTAACAGTAATATGACGTATTTCAGAGACTTTCGCAAAAATGACATAATTGACTTACAACGTATTGCTGTTACCACTATGATAGTTTCTCGATCGTACCGTGAGATTGAAAGCAATTAAGAATTTTATGAAATATTCTGAAAGAGAAAACAAAGGAATCAGTTGTGGATGAAAATGTAAGTAAATTGTGACTTAAATTTGTTTTGATAAGTATCGGTTCCCTGCAATTACTTGTAAAGCATTTCCGGAATCTCAAAAATATGGATAACATAAAAAATCGAAAAAATTATTTGTACCTTGTAATATTGAGAGAGAGAGAGAGAGAGAGAAAGAGAGAAAGAGAGAGAGACAGCAATTGATAAAGTGAGCATAATTTCAGATTGTTTGTGTAGTGTTCAGATACTGTCCAACTTATATGTACCAATTTGTTGAATTAAAATTGAACACAAAAACATTGGATGATCATCGCATTTTCCGAGTAAAATAAAAAGAACTGGAGGACGACGAGTGGCACCTGAATTAGATGAAGCAGCAGCACCGGTTCTAGCGGTCAGTGCAGACTAGATAACACCTTTGGAAATTACACATTTTCTGTAATATATACATTCAAGTACCGTAATGGCGTCAAGTAGCTTAGTCACCTACCCCACTTTATATAAAATTAACAGAAAGAACTGAAAATGTCGACAATTTTTATAAAAAGTCAGAAATATTCAAATTATTTTTCGGAATTCTCATATGTCAGTTCCTGATTGATACTTGATTAATACTTCAATCAGTGCTATAGCTCTGATCAAGTTAACCTTGATTAAATTTGAGTTGATGTGACACTAGAAATTGGTTGGCTTTCATACAACCGATATTCAATATTTAATAGTCATCATCGATAAATTAACGCATAACGTTAAGTTAATGTGACATCAAGTCAATGATTAAACGATCGGCATAAGTGTCACGTTGGTCCGAAGAGTCACCATATGCCCTCAAATGGGTTGAGAAATAGGGCATTGTTGAATTTATACGTGTTTTTAGCATATCTTTGAGAGAATTGATTATAATCCCAAGTAACACTTTGGCGACTATAACCACATAATACACCAAAATTAAACTTTCACTTGGTGTAGAAATTAGTCATTTATGAAACGATGTTCTCTAAACCTCCAGAGCTTGACATCAGTTAGGCTACGACGTTGTCAGAACGTTTATCTAACTAACTACAACTAGTAAATATTTTGGGAATGGGAATAACGTTTTAAAAAGGTTCAAGTTACAACTTTAGTTATGTTAAACGTTTTCCCGACGGAGGGTCGACCTTGTAAGAATCAAATAAGCAGTGGGCAATTTTTCAATAAAGTTGAAAACGTTTTCGTGGAGTTATTTTCACTGCCGTCCTAAGCAGAACTCCCGTATCTGCAAAAATGCTAAAATGGAGTAAATGGGCCGAACAGTTAGATTTGATTGCTGTCACTCAAATGAGTACAATTTCAGTTCTGATTAGTATTTTTGCATGTTTTATGCATTCTTCAATCGATTAAACTACATAAAAATGCAAAAAATATTAGTATTCAATGTGAAAAAGCAGTTGCGGTGTTTTTGCTTTGGAATACATATACACTTTGCATGTTGTTAAGAATGAAAACACCGTATGTATAACGTTGTTTTAAACAAATGTAATTATTGACATAGTGTGGAAAACGATTAATGAAATAAATTTCAATATTATTATAATGATTACATTTCATCCTAGTCAAAATATTCTTCTGCTTTTCAGCCGGTATCCCGCATGTTTTTTCGTGAGAATCGGACCTTTCAATACTTTTTTGCACAAAACGTCTACAGTCTCTTCCATTTTCAGAAAATGAAACTTTATACGATAAATCAAAATTTCCTCGTTCAGCAATAACTTAAACCACGTTCAACTATCGTTCACCTTCAACAAAATGAATGTATTTTTTATAAATTGTTTTACTATATATTTATGTAACCAGTTGATGAACACACAATTGTGTGTGAAGATGGGATTTTACAGTACGAGCTAAACAAGTTTCTGCTGCATCACATGTTAACACATAATTGCTTATCCTAACGTGTTGCATACAAAATGATTTATGAAATTCTTACCGCATCTACTCTTGTTTCCCTGGATATAAATAAGTCCTAATTCAATATTTAATTGGAATACATTAAATGCACTTAATATTTTTCTAATAACTTGCATTTGCGAAATACACTGTCATTAATATTTCTATCACTACTGGAGAGAACAGAGCGTGAATCTGACGGCGGCAATTTTAAATAAAATCACCGGATCTGATCGGTGCTAGGCAAAAACCACGCATCTACATGAGCCGCATATACAGATGCGGTGTTTTCGTTTGGTAATGTGCAGATATGGGGTTTTTCCTTAGTAGGGGTGCCTTATTTTGCTAGATACGGGTACATGAAATTACTTGAATTTTGTGTTTTGGATCTAGAGAAGGGGTTTTCGCTTGGCGAGAATGTAATATGAGCTATCTAGGAGCCAATGCGCCAAAAATATCAATTTAAGTGAATTTGTTAGTAACGGGGGTTTTGCTTAGGACGGCAGTTCACAACTAACTTTTTTTCAAGTATTTACCAGAGAGGACGTGCTGGTGATATTTAGATAATAGTAATTTACCCAATTTATTAATTTTTTTTATTCTAGTGACAAGGACATAGTATTGGCTATACTAAGTAATAGAAGAGCAATTGGAATGATCCTAAACTTACTTTTGAATCAGAAACGAAAAGAGAATTTTAATACACTGCCTCCTGTTACAGGCAGAAAAATAGATTACGTGGTAAAGAAACTTCACAGACACAAGCCCTCATGAAGACAGATAGTTTGGAGAGCTGAAGTTTGAAGCTTAAGTTTGAATATTTCGTAAGCTGTACTTGGTTCAGTTTTTGGTCGGATAAGCAACTTCAGTTTCGCTCCGGGTATAAAGTTAGTTGCCTGACAGACTAACGTTGATAGTTAGTATATTTTCAGTTATCTGATATCCAAAGTCTCTTTGATGACTTTTATACTCCTACGCCATGTTGAAAGTGTAATTCTATTCGGAAACATGGTCGGTCATTCAAATTTTGAATGAATGAAGAAAAGTTGTATTTCGTGCAGAAATTTATTTATAAAATCATAGCAAAGCGCTTTCGACTATAAAGTCATCATCAGTGCGTACCTGTAAGTAAGTGACATTGAATTGAATTTAAGAAATTTTGATAATGAGAATTTTGAAAATTGAAAAGTTACTTACTCGTCCGGTGTACAAGAGCCAGACCATAAAAATACCATGTGTCCAGAGGACCATGTAAAATTTAAAAACGGGACATCATATGAATAACATCTAAAAAAAGTCCTTATTCCAGGATTCACCTGGATAAAAGTTTTAACAGGCAGAGTACCACATGTCTGTTGGAGCTTAGTCTACTGTTAAACTGAATGAATGAAATTTACATTGTGTCAAAAGTTGACAATGACATTGACGTTTGGCTTAGAACATTAAGTTCGAGAAACCCTGATCTGTGTTTTGAAAATTGATTAAAGACCAAATAGTCAAATTGATCTCTAAATCTATTTATAGTTCTGTTAATCTAAACCTAAGGAATTGTGACAAACCGGGAGAAAAGTCTAATGAGAACCTCAACCCGATGTACACAGAATCAGGTTCAAGAAACAGTCTCTTGGTTTCACACTTCCCAAAGCGTCAAAAAAGTAGCCCAAAAACAAAAGGCACCATTAACACAATCATAAAAGATTTAAGAAAGTTTCAACAGGCAGAGTAACACATGATTGCTGAAACTTAGTCCACTGTCTAACTAAATGAATGAAAATTGCCATTGTGTCGAAAGTTGACGAAGACAATGAAGTTATGGTATAAAAAATGACCTATAATAAAAATATTGATTTCTGTTTTGAAATTGATACATTATTATTATTAGTTCAACATCCTGGGAAACCAGAATGGAACATAAGATCATGAGATGAGTCTAATGAGAACTTTCCCAATCTCAATAGTAACAAAGAGGGTGACCAAAATGATGAGCCCATACCATAAATTTTCCAAAAATTGATCTGTGAATCTATTTATAGTTCTGTTGATCCAAACCCAAGGAAATATGACAAAACTGGAGAAAAGACTAATGAGAACTGCCACCCGATGTGCACAAAACCAGGCTCAAGACACAGTCTCTTGGGAATTTGAGAAACCAATTCTATGCTCTAGATCATGGGACAGGTCTAATGAGAACCTACCCAATCACAAGGCGCCAAAAAGGTTGCCCAAAACCAAGAGGTACTACAAACCGAAAAGATTTAAGAAATTTTCAAATTGTTTCATATTCAATCAATTCAGTAATTCTATTAATCAAAACCAAGGAAATTGCTGGACCAAGAGAAAGTCTAATGAGAACTTGACACGGCACATGCAAAAACCCAAGTTATAGAAAATTAGAACCTGAAGTTGAAATTATAAGTTTCAAATTGAAAGCAATAGATTATGTTCTGAGAATTGAGAGGAAAGTCGAGAGGGAGGGAACTAAGCAAACTGCAAAACGGGTTCAAGCCATATCATCATTGAGAAAGAGTTCAAGAGCAATTAAATAGGTAAATAATTTAAATTTATGAAAAGTTTCTTACTTTAAACGTCTATGAAGTGGAATGTAAGCTCTGTTTAAATTAACTTGAGTGTTGAGACAAAGGTCATTATTCAGTAATTCCTTGTTAATATGTAAATCTTCAAGAAAATATAATCTATGGTAATTTTTGGAACTCACCTCCTGTAAAATTTTTGAATTCCTATTTGGACTAAAGTTGTGGTTGTTAAAAGCTCAAATGTTGACCAAAGGCTGATATTTTGTTGGGATTTAAATATTCCGTTATACGGGCATTCAAAGGTCTGCAAGTTCTTCCAATGTAGGCTGCATCACAATCATCACAGTTTAACTTGTATATGCCACTTTTTGAAACTTTATCAATTTTATCTTTTGTGTTGACCAGGTATCTGTTGAGGCTATGGTTAGTTTTAAAAGAAATTTTAATGTTGTCTATGTTGCTTTTGATGCAACCAGATATTTTATTAGAAATATTGTCATTTAAAAAAGGAAGTGAAACAAATTGTGCTATTGAATCTACTTTGGGATAGGCATCATTATGTTATTTTTTGGATCAAACTATTAATAATATTCGGGTTATAATTGTTATTTGAGGCTATTTGTTTAATGATATTCAATTCATTTTGATAACTAACTGTAGAAAGGGGCATATTCGAAAGTCTATGGATGTTACAATTGAAGGCTGCCATTTTATGTTGATGGGGGTGGTTGGAGAAGCTGGGTATAACGTGATCGGTTTGTGTTTTCTGAATATGCTAAAATATAAAAAAATGTTAGTTTTATGGATTGTGAAGTCTTAGAAATTTAATTTATTATTTGATTCTAATTCAAGAGTGAATTTGATACTTGGGTGTACTTGGTTTATTTTTGTCAGAAGATTGTTGACAATGTCATTGTCGCCATTCACAAATACCAAACAATCATCAACATATCTAAACCAATGTAAAATTTCTGGGTTATTTGCAGTGATATTGAATTTGTTTTCTAAATCATTCATGAAAATATCTGCTAAAAAAGGAGATAAACAACTACCCATGGCAAGTCCATCTGGTTGTTTATAGCATTTTTCATTGAAAACAAAAAAGTCCTGTGAAAGGCAAAAGTTTAACAAGGTCAAAATGTAGGCTATGGAATTGGCATCAACTTGAGCAAGGCTTAAGGCCTCACTTACAAGTGGTAAGGTTTCTATTTTCGGAACTGAAGTGAAAAGATTACTTACATCAAAGGAAATTATTAAGCTGTCTTGAGGTAAATTTAAATTATTCAATTTGTTAATTAAATCTAAAGAGTTACTTACTTCATATTTTGGAGTGAAGTGTGTCAAGTCTTTTATAAGCCTGTAAATAAATGAAGCTAAAATTGAGACCGGAGTGTTAGTGAAGCTAACTACTGGTCTTATTGGTATGTCGATCTTGTGGATCTTTGGAAGTATATACAAGCGAGGAATGACTGGGTTGCTGCTAATGAGAGAATAAGGGGCTGAATGTTCAATGAAAGAATCTTTCTAATGAAAATATTGAAAGGATTTGATGATAAAAGTTTGAATTTATGTTCAGAAAGGAAACTTTCTACTTTATCAATGTAATCTAACTTGTTTAAAATGACTAAACAATTACCTTTGTCTGCTTTTGAAAATATGAGGTTATGGTCTTTGATTTTGATTTTGATTTTCTTTAGAATAGAATGAAAATGTTTATGAGGATGAATCTTAAAGTGTTGTTTACTACGTTTAATTTTGTATAGAAAGTTATGAATTGCGAATGATCTTTTTAACATTATAGTCTCTAGAGAGCTGTTCAATAACAACATCAACTTCCACTGCAAACTCCAAGAGGTTTCTCTCAGAGACTTGAGAGCCCAAAGCAAATTTGAGTCCCAACTTCAACAGGTCCATTTCGTCATCATCGAACACAATGTCAGAAAGATTTTTGACTCTATCTTGAAAAGTGAAATCTGAAAATTTTGTACGTCACAAAGGTAAGTTACAATATCTAATCACATTCTCGTTCACCACTTCATTGTCTGCTTTCAAATCTAAGCATTTCAACTTTGAATCTGATTCCAACAACCACTCATGAACCACAACAGAGCGGCTTTGTGTAACGGTTTTAATATTTCAATGCATAATTCCGTTCCATCAAAATTTGCCATTGTCACGGCTCGTTCACAAAATACCTGGGGGGGCGCGTGCTCGAAAAGTCGTTTCATTTAAATGAATGTGTATCAATCAAATGAGCGCGACAGCTATTCCCAAGTCTTGGAATAATTTATGGGCGTGACAGCGAGCAGTGTCCCGTTTTGGGGTGCGAATGCTCATCGTTATTCTAACGTTTCTATAAATTGTTAATGCTCTGGTGAGTGTTTGACTGGGTATGACGCCAGTGTTTTCGTAAATGGAATAATTGACAGAGAGGTTCAGTTTGGTAAAAAAAAATCCCTATTTATTCTACATGTTACTTTCATGAGTTCTCAGACAAACGGATATTCTCGTTGAAAGTGTTTTCGGAAAACGATTCCACAGCCTTTTGTAGTAGCAGGGGGCAGGGACAGATCCGTCTCTAAAGGAGGGGTATAGACCAATCAATAAATCATAAAATGAGTGATTTTTACTATACCATCACATGTAGTTATATTCTGTTGTGTTCGATTCGCAACTGTCATTTATTAATACAAAAAATGTGTTCTTGTTTAATTTATAGAGAATTGAATGATGAGCATAATGGATCATTTAACGACACGATCGGATCACTACACCTTTTCAAAATGTTAATCAGATTGTGTAAACTGAAATTCAGAATAGACAATTGAATTTCAGAATGTGTAAATTGAAATTCAGAATAGTGAATTGAATTTCAGAATGTGTTCATTGTAATTCAGAAAATTTAGTTGAATTTCAGAATATGTAAATTGAAACTCGGAAAGGTGAATTGAATTTCAGCTTGCGTGAATTGTAATTTAGAAAGGTAAAGTGAATTTCACAATGTATAAATTTGAATTCAGAACTGTTAATTAAAATTCAGAATATGTGAATTGATTTTCAGAAAGCGTAACTTGTAAATCAGAGGTGGCAATCTGTGAATTATTTACAAAAAAACTTCATCGACATGGTGAATATTGCCAATCCATGAGTCGAGATGAAAGTGGGTAATTATGAGCCCAAGAATTTCACATCGAATTTTTAATCGAAGTATGCCTATCCGCACACCAAACTATGTATGCATTTATTCACAAGGTTGAATCCTTTTGAATTGTCGTCAAATGTCATGTTGTTTCGTATGCCTAACTTGTATCTATTGGAGTTGGCAGAGGCTTGTATATCTCGAAGAGATAAATAATAGAATAGTTGGAGGAGATTGCACAAAAGCTGCACAGCATACGACATTTCATGCGGCTGCTATTACGACATTTCATGCGGCTACTATTACGGCATTTCATGCGGCTGCTATTACGACATTTCATGCGGCTGCTATTACGACATTTCATGCGGCTGCTATTACGACATTTCATGCGGCTGCTATTACGACATTTCATGCGGCTGCTATTACGACATTTCATGCGGCTGCTATTACGACATTTCATGCGGCTGCTATTACGACATTTCATGCGGCTGCTATTACGACATTTCATGCGGCTGCTATTACGACATTTCATGCGGCTGCTATTTATTATAGCATTGCACGATATGGAAGTAGGACGCTAATTTTTCAAAATTAGATTTTTGTAAGGAAGAACGAAATGAAATATCCATATAAATTAAACAAAGTTTATTACTTGATGGAGGGTTCTATGTACAGGGTGTCCCAAATTCGAACCTCATCATTGGGATCTCGGTAACCAGAAGAGATACGAGGTAGGACGCAAAGTTGCACAATTTGGTGCTCACTGTAACGCCGCTTTCATATTTGAAAAATTCCGAATACTTCCGAAGATTTTTGGAAAAAAATGATTATTCGCGATTTCATTTTTATTTTTTTGTGACTCTATTTGAATAGATATAACAAAACAAATTTCACATTCTCATTGCTACTTTTTCTGTTCTACAAGATGGTGTTATCAGATTTTCAAACAGACTTTTCGTATTTGAGCTGCCATCAACAACACTGTTTTTTTAAATACGGCCCTGGATTTTTTATTATAAATTTTAAAAGTTTCTAATGCCCCAAAACAAATGATATATCGCACTTATTCTAAAAGTTTATATTAATAGCATTTTTCATAAGAACTCATGAGATAGAGAAAGATAAAAATTAGACTTTTAATAGTGTTAAAACAAACCATTTTTGCAATAACGCACTGCATAAAACTCAAAATCTAACATAAAAGTGGGTGGTTAATAAATAACACAATTGAAGGGTCATCCCTCAAACTCTAGGCCCTAGGCTATAATTACAAAAATAATTGCATTTTATCAATTTTATCAAAGTGGCTTTGCATCGTGCATTCTGGCTATCTTAGTTCATTTGTTAAGGCTTAAATTATCCAATATTTTGACAGTTCACTGTTCCTTCACTAATCGTTAACGCTTATAAAACGAAAATGACTTTTTCTAACGAAGAAAAACGAGATATGATAAGGATTTATTATATTTCGAATCGAAATTCAAAAACGGCTTGTGAGCGCTATTTGTTGGAATATCCAGAAAGACGGCAGCCGCATTATAGTTATTTTGCTAATATTGATAATAATTTAGCTCAGTACGGAAGTTTTGTTAAGCCAAGGGTTGAATATGGAACACGAATCGATCCAGAAGAGGAACAAATTATCTTGAACACTGTAAGTTTGAAAACTTTTAGAAAGTTGAAAGTAAAATGAATAATTTTAAATAATTTTTTAAGGCCAATAATAATCCTCGAGTTTCAGTTAGAGTTTTCTCAGAAGAAGTAGGATTACCGCGAATGAGAATTTGGAGAACTTTAAATAGGCGTGGATATAAACCTTACAAAATCCATATTAGTCAAACACTAAGACCTGGCGATGCTGAGAGACGATTAGAATTTTGTAACTGGTTGCAAAATAAAAGTATATGGACAGATGAATGCAGTTTTTCAACAGTTGGACTATTTAACAGACATAACGAACACTATTGGTCAATAGAAAACCCAATGCAGAATCAAGAAGTAAGACCTCAGAGACGACAATCATTTAACGTATGGGTCGGCATGTGGCACAATAAAATTATTGGCCCGTTTTTTATTCAAGGAAAATTAAATTCCGATAGATATGCAGAATTAATAAGGACAAATATATTGGATTCCTTAATGGAAGAACCTTTGGGCGTATTACATCAACTATGGTTGGCAACAAGACGGTGCACCACCTCATAATGGGAGATGTGTTGAAAATTTATTAAATGAATTATTCCCTAATAAATTGATTGGAAACCAAGGTCCCGTACGTTGGCCAGCTAGAAGCCCCGACCTAAACCCTCTAGACTACTTTCTTTGGGGATTTCTCAAAGACCGTCTTTATCGAAACAATCTTGAAGTATTACGACAAGACCTAATAAGGAAGATCAGGGCTATCCCTGCAAGGACCATTCAGCGTGCCATCCATAAACTTCACAGACTGACACGAAAATGCATTCAAGCAGGTGTATTACAAATTGAATATTTGCTTTAACTTTCATTGGGTATTCAATTTCATCGTTTCTGTTTGACTTTTTTTTTGGAATAATTAAAACATCATGCCTATTGTTGAACATCACACATTGTTTTATATCAATTTTTATGAGCTTCTGAGGTCCTTAAAACAATGATGTATTGTTCTTTTTCGAAAAACTTATTTTAACGATGTCCTGCTAAGATCTTACCAAAAATCTATTCTCTGTCTCTCTCTAACACATGAGTTATTATGGAAAATGCTATCACCATCTTGTAGAACGGAAAAAGTAGCAACGAAAATGTGAAATTTGTTTTGTTATATCTATTCAAATAGAGTCACAAAAAAATTTAAATGAAATCGCGAAAAATCGTTTTTTTCCAAAAATCTTCGGAAGTATTCGGAATTTTTCAAATTGCGAAACTTTGCCTCCATTTAACCGACCTCGTATCTCTTCTGGTTTCCGAGATCCCAATGAGGAGGCTCGAATTTGGGACACCCTGTACCTATGGAAAATCTGCTGTGAAAAACTTTCTACTGAAAGATATTTTCGTCAGGTGTTATACAACTGACTTTATGAACATCCTGTTCTTATTTTCAATGAAATCAAAGAGCATGATCATGTATTATTACTTTTCATATCTTAATGGATTATCTCTCACATACATAGGTATAAAAGATTAGCCAATTAGGCATATATGTTTGGAATCCAAATGATATTTTCTGATTTACAAATGACTGTTTCTGAATCACAATTTACCTTTTCTGATATTGAATTTACACATTCTGAAATTCAACTCACCATTCTTAATTTCAATTCACGCATTCTGAAATTTATTTCAGTATTATAAATTTCAATTTATCCTTTCTGAAATACAAAATACTTTTCTGAATTACAATTTACGAGTTCTGAAATTTACTTTACTATTCTGAATTTCAATTAATACTTTCTGAAATACAAATCACCAATATGAATTACAATTTACGCTTTGCGAAATTAACATTACCGTTTCTGATTTACTACTTGAAATGATGTAGTAACGGACAAAAACCGGAAAACCCGGATTTAAAAAAAAAATAACTCCGCCATTTTTCATGAAGTAAAGATGGCCATTCTCATGAAAGTATTGAATCATGTGAACTTAATGTGTGCACGAAACAGGTGCCATCAGATAGTTGGTTTTGGCCCTATTGCAATTTGAATTTTTTTGCAGCGATCCTAGGGGCCAATCAGCTAGAGTTCAAGATCCTCCATTTTGTAAAGGCCAAGCCAAGTGAATGGTTACAGGTCCATTTTTAACTATGTCGATTGATTTAACGTACTGGGGTTCTACCCCTATTTTCATATAAATCATGTAATTTATAAAAATGATATTCATGTCCACTTAAATTTACTATTTTAACTATTTTTCTCTCCGCACATTCTTCCTTCTGATTGTACTTGACTGATGATGAACATACATGTTCGAAACATTTCTTTCATGATATAGAATTTCAATCCTGAGTTACTATTAAACTTTGTGGAGACGACTTTGTGTTCTTTTCCAAAAAAACACCATAAATGTTTTTTTTAGTGAATATTTGTTCTAAACAGTCGCTAGCATGAAAACGATGAAAACAAAAGTTGAAAAACTCACCTTCAGTGAAGGGTTTTATCTTGTAGAAAAAAGGTGTGCGTGGTACAAAGTTTTCTAAAGCCAAATTGTCGTAACTGTCCAAGATAGGCATCCATCAAAAGCCTTTGGAGTTGATGGTGAGATGGGTAGAACGAAATATCTACAAAGGATCCCTTTCCAAATTCAGGATTCGTCAGCTGAACAAAACCAGGAACACCTGTATGGCTAGACACTTGTAGCTTTCACCAATTCTACTACTCATCAATTTCCTCGTCTCTCAGTCGGAAACGAAATCCACCTCAAAGATTTTTTTATCTAGGGTACCAACATTCAGATATTTCAATATTTGCATGTTCCATGCATAACTGACCAATGATGTGTTTTTTGTCTCTGATCAGACACCCCATAAGCTAATTTGGCTGCACTGATAGCTCAAAAATTGAAACAGTTGACAGTTGACAGTTGAAATATTATCGGACAGCTGACAAATAAAAATAAACGTAAACAGGAAAGCAGACAAAATATTTGGTTCATAATCACATTAAACTCAAGAAATTAAAACAGAGACAATAATTCGAAGACTCTCCTTATGAACCTTCTCAATAACCAGAACTCAGGCATACATACACCCTCGAAAATTTGTTTGAAGACAACATTGGATGCCAAAGTGAGTAGGATATACAGGGTGTCAATTTGAAAACTTCCCACCCTTAATATCTTCCTTCCAGTAAACAATATGAGTAATCGAAAAAACAGGTCAATTTTATTGTCAAGGGGGACACTTTCACGGACTATTTGTAGCCCTCGTGGTTCAACCCCCTAGGAGGGGTAGATGTTACCCTTAGAATTTTAAATGGGAAGGGGGGTCAAGTGGCACATCATTTTGATGGGCGTTCAATTCTTGTTCCAATGGTACCCTGACTTATTATTTTTTGATGAGCATTTTCCGAAAAATTGCGTTCTAAACTAACAGAAGTAATTATTAGAACGCCTATACTGAGATGCATGGTTTGGCCAGAACTGGTTAGAATATTAGGTGGTACCGTTCCAACCCTTTATTAGGGGTAACATTAGCCATTAGCTCCAAACACTTTACATAAAAAAGTAGTCTAATAGTAAAACGTAGATGGTAGTAAAGTTGTGTTTATTAAATGCTGAATTTTTAAGTGTCATCGCAGAAATTGTACAGATAGCCTTCCTTTTTTGCTACTTCTGCTGTAAAAAGTTTCTGTTTTCCGGCAAAAAATTGGTTAGCAAATTTGAACTATGTGGTAGTATTGTGAATACCGTTGTACCTGTTGGGCTGTTTAGGAATTACTTTAATAAGTGTATAAAAGTGTAAAAATGGTTTACATTCTTCAAGACAGAATTGAAATGATTGTAATTTATGGCGAAGTTGGAAAGTGCGCACGAAAGACATCCAAATTGTAATGTAAGTCACCGGTATGTGCTTGATTTGGTGAATAAGTTTTACGGAACTGGTTCAGTGACAAATAAAAAAAGAAATAACCCCAGAGTACTAAATGAAGCAGCTCAAATTGAAGTTTTGGGAACATTTGCTGCAGAGCCCACGAGCTCCTTACGATCAGTATCAGAACAGACGGGAATGTCACGCGAGACTATAAGAAAAGCATTGAAAATGCATAAATTTCATCCATATAAAATGCAGATTCTTCAAGAGCTCCACGAGGATGATTATGATAGAAGAATAGAGTTTTATGAAATCATGTCTCATCGAGTCAATACCATCCCTAATCTTCTGTTAAACATCTGTTTCAGCGATGAGTGTTCATTTTTTCTGAATGGCAATGTTAATAGACAAAATTGTCGCTATTGGAGTGACGAAAACCCACATATTTTTCGGGAAGGGCATACACAACACCCACAAAAAGTTAATGTTTGGGCTGGTATTCTTGGAAATGCCATTCTTGGTCCATTATTTCTGGAAGAAAACTTGACTGGCAATCTGTACCTTGATATGCTTGAAGAGACTATCGATCCTCTTATAACTCACGAGCTAGAAACTCAAATTGATGCAGAAGGTAATGAACTTTTGCAGGAGGATCTGTTACATTTCCAGCAGGACGGTGCTCCACCTCATTATTTTCTTCCCGTCCGACAGTGGTTAAACGAGAGATTTCCGGGTAGTTGGATTGGCAGAAGGGGAGCAGTTGAATGGCCTCCGAGATCACCGGATTTAACACCCTTAGATTTCTTTCTTTGGGGGCATCTTAAATCCGTTGTTTATAAAACACAACCTTCTGATATTGACGAACTTAAAAGACGAATTACAGCAGCATGCCGGTCAATTCCTAGTGAAGTTTTCCGTAATGTTAGAGGGGAGTTCGAAAACAGACTGTATTACTGTTTAGAGCAAAATGGACAACATTTCGAACAGCTAATAAGATAAGCGTAAGTAGATTTTATGTTGGAAATGTCTTTCTCGCAAATTAAATTTTATTGTGTAGAAGGAAAATAACCACCAAATAAAAAATCCCATGCGTAATAAATTTATTCCTGTCATTCAAGGGTTGGAGCGGTGCCACCTACTCTTCTAACCATTTTTATTAAAGGGAGTCAATACAATAATGCATTTCAGTATAGGCGTTCTAATAATTACTTCTGTTAGTTTAGAACGCAATTTTTCGGAAAATGCTCATCACAAAATAATAAGTCAGGATACCATTGGAACAAGAATTGAACGCCCATCAAAATGATGTGCCACTTGACCCCCCTTCCCATTTAAAATTCTAAGGGTAACATCTACCCCTTCTAGGGGGTTGAACCACGAGGGCTACAAATAGTCCGTGAAAGTGTCCCCCTTGACAATAAAATTGACCTGTTTTTTCGATTACTCATATTGTTTACTGGAAGGAAGATATTAAGGGTGGGAAGTTTTCAAAGTAATTTTTTATTCACCTTCTATCATTTTTAGATCGACACCTTCAAAGCACTTTTCTAGTGCAGAAATTCTAACTGCTACTCTGAACACCAACCAGGACCACAACGTATGCAGTTTCAATGAGAAATGTGAATTGATCATTAAATGTGGCTTTTGAATCGAAATCAGCTTGGGAATATTGATAAGGTTTCTACGAATGACGTTATACAAGCAACTAGGTATGTTGCATTAAGGTTCATTGAAAGTAGGTCACCACGGGGTGAAGTCTACATTGCTCTAAAGCTTTCTAAGAATTAACAAAATCAGGTAACGACAATTTACATGGTACAACATCTTCTCTTCATAATTTTCAAAACATTTCAAAAATTCACTGATTATTCATCATTCTACCATCACATATACCGGGTGGCTACGGAAGTATTGCCTACGGAATATCTCAGTTATTGTATGAAGTAGGTTTGTGAAATTTGGAGCGTCGATATAATGATATAAGAGCTAGAATTTGAGCATATTGACATGTCGAAGTTAACTTCCGGTCTGACCGGAAGTAACATCAACTTTCTTATTTTAAATGGAAACCCTATTTTTTTTTCTTTTCGCTTTATTCACGATAAAAGATAGGATAAAATTGAAGTAACTTTTTTGCAATATCTAACAGAAAATAACTACTTTCTCGGCTAAAGCCACGCTGGACATTGAACTTCATCTGATAGATATTGAAAAAGACCCATATAAGTGAGAGAAAAAATCTGAAAGTGAAAATTTGCATCTCTTTCGCTAGGCCTCCAATACATTTTGGTCGACAAAAATCTATTTCACTCTTCTAAGATCATCAGGGAAGTCGGACGAATTGGAAAACATGCTCTTCAGAAGCAATTTCTTCCACACTGTAAAGAGGAATTGTAAATTTTCAATTGAGAATGTTTCTTATCAAAACATAAATCCCTTCACGATCTTGTACGATGAAAAATAGCGACTAAATTCCAACTTTCAATCGCAGATGATTCCACAACTGAACTTTTGAACATCCTGTTCATATTTTCAATGAAATCAACATACCATACCCATGACAGGTTTTATGTCAGAAAAATATTTTCGAAGTTTCACCGAACAAGATATAGTCCAACAATTCCTCATTACAGTGTGAAATTGCTAATAAAGAGTATGTTTTCCAATTCTTCCAACCTCCCTGATGATCTTAGATGAGTGAAATAGATTTTTGTCGACCAAAATGTATTGGAGGCCTAGCGAAAGAGATGCAATTCACGCATCAATGGATTGAGCGATTTTCTTTGAATGATACTTCTGAATAACATTCTCCCTTATCTCATTCATAGATAAGAATCTCCAATGGAAACTGGACATTTAATAAATAATCAACTATCTGAATGAAAATGCAAATTTTCACTTTCAGATTTTTTCTCTCAGTTATATGGGGTCTTTCTCGATATCTATCAGATGTAGTTCAATGTCCAGCGTGGCTTTAGCCGGAAAACTAGTTGTTTTCTGTTAGAAAAGTAACTTCAATTTTATCGTAGGGTTTTTCAATTTCCAGAGGAGTCATGTATTGATTCAATTTTCAATTGAGAATGTTTCTCTTTAAAACATGAATCCCTTCCAAGAGAGGTTATCTTGTACGATGGAAAATAGCTACTAAATTCCAACTTTCTGTCGCAGAATCCTGTTCATATTTTCAATGAAATCAACATCAGGATCATCTTATTTTACCTTGCTTCTGATATTGAGGTATCATTGCATATTATTGTCAAATGGTTGAATTCAGTATGTCATATGGACACAGAAGAAGTGATGATATACCGGGTGTCTCATTCAGAAATTGTAAGTTCCTCTCAGTTCTGGTGAAAACGAAAGTAACATAAAGCTAAATTACTTATCAAAAACTGCAGTTACGTGCCGTATACAGATCCTTCAAATTTCAATCCATTATGTCCAACATCAAAGAAGTTATAGGGGCGAGCCACTTTTCACGGACATTCAGTATATAATTCTTTGATGAGAATCGAAGCCAACCCAAACAACTAACATGAATTTAGCCGATGAATTCATACGACAAACACGAAGTCATTATTTTATCGAAAACTGAAATATCAAAGCGGGCATATTCAACCTTTGTTTCGTCGTCGCTATTGTGTAATTCCTGCAAGAAGCTTGAAATATATGCAGCAGGGATTGCATCTGACACATAACAAGATCGAGCTCCATGCGAATATAAGGGAGACGCGAACATAAGGATACCATGTAATTGGGGGAAAATCCATTTTGAACGAGAATGATATTGTGAAGTATTGCTGCTTCCGACGTTCAACCATTGAAAAACCGGTTCGAACATTGGAACATTCGTAGTGTTCACGTACGGGATTGATAAATGGGGCGACACGAAAGATAATAGATCAGAAACAGAGGAAAAAGTAAAATGTTTTTGTTGCAACTAAGCATTGAATGAAGATGAAAACTATGGAAAAAACTTCTCACTCATTCAAGTGCCAAGACATGTCATGGATAATCTGCACTTTGGCATGAGAGGAAGGAATTCGGAATAGTTTGAGTTCTATCGGGTCCTAATCAGGCGATGAAAACCAATGTTGTTTCTGAAGTAGGTGAGGTAAGTTGTGGGTACCTCAGGGGTCAGCATTGGGGCCGGTTCTTCACTTGATCTATTTCAATCATATATCCAACTTAACCATTTTAGTAAATCTCAGTAGCCTTGCATAATGATAATATATCTAAATCATACGAAGAGTTATCCTCAGATATAAACAAAATAAGGGGAATCTTGTGACTCAATGGTTATTGATCAATGTCAAAAAATCGAATATTGTTTCATTTCGATGCTTACTACCATGTACCCATATGTGATACCTATACGGAAAAAATTCAGTGTTTGAGGGAGTAGTGATAGTAAATTGAAAGTTAACATTTTGTGAAAGTTCATTAAAATAAGATAATAATTTTTTTTCAACAAAGCTTTTATTCACCATCTTCATTGAACTAAAATTTAAAGAGATGATATTAGGTGAATGACAAACAATAAACTTTATTTTTGAGCTCGAAACCATTGAAAAATTTTCCGAATTGTTACGCGTTCCCTATCTATCCTTCAGAGGATTGAAGGGGGCGGGGGATTACATGAAATCAATTCATTGTCATCGAGTTTTAACAGGTGTAGAAAATTTCAGTTATTGACATGCAAATTGTTACTCCTGGCCATCCAGCTTCTAGTCAGGTACCCTGCCTTGATGGACACATACATACAAAAAAGTCAAACTACGAAAATTATTCCGACGATTTTTACTATTCTCGTAGATTTTTCATCAAGCGATTTTCGCGACTTCTCGCAACTTTCTTCGAGTAGAAGAGGAGTCCGTTTTCCCAGACTGACATTTTCTTTTCGTCATATTTTTTCACTTCTGAAACTGTCAAAAGTTCTTCCGAATTGCTGTGTTCTCTATGTAGCCTTCAGGTGGACAGAAAGGTAAAATTCGGATTTTTAATCATCAATTTCAACGTACCGATGTTTTTCACAATTTTACGGATTTTTTCGACGAGTTTTTATAATTAATTTCAGGAAGGATGTTGGTCAAAACCGCCCAACCATCATTTTTTTGCATAATTTTACACGTCCGGAACAGGAGAAAATTTCTTCTAATTCGTACACGTTCTCTATCTAGCTTTCTGAGTGGAAGGAGTTAATTTATTTTTAAATCAAGGTTTTCGACGACCCGATATTTTTTCACTACTTTTATAGATTTTTTTATTTTGTTTTGTTTTTACTGAGGAGGGGGATCCAATCCTCCACCGACTTTTTTTACATTATAGTTTTTCACGTCTGAAACCGTTGGAAAATGTTACGAATTCCTATGCATTCTCTACCTAGCCTTCAGGGGGACATGGGGTATTTCGAAAATAAATTATTCGACTATCCGATATTTTTCACTACTTTAAGAATTTTTCGATATTATTCTCTCAAGATTTTGCAAGATTTCGCAACTTTTTTCTTCGTTATTTTCGAAGTCCGAAATTTTCGGAAAAATTCCATGAACAAAGTAAAAGAAAGCTTGTGAAAATAACTTCTGGTTGCTATGCAGTGAAAGTTATATCAAGCGAACTGGGCTAGTTCGCATCGAAATTATGCCCTTGTTGAATCCGTTCTGATGCATAAAATTCCGTGCTGGTGTGTCTGTAATCTCCAGCTCATGCAACAAATATTCAATAATAAAAATCGTGTAGTAATTTATGTATATTTGTGAGGCCAAACCAGGTGATTATTGCAAGCCACCTTTAATCAACAACTCAATAATGACAGTAATATTCATTGGTCTCGTTTTCGAAATCTCTGTCGCCGAATTTGAACCCGTTCAGCAAAAGCCAAGTTATACAACTGAGCCAATGCATGAAGTCTTCTCCAAGATAATCGAATACTTTGGCTCATCTAATATCTAAAACTCGCCTTCCTCGGGATGTCCTGAAGTCGAATAACTGTTTAGACCTGTCATAATGGAGACCACAATTCTCTTGTTTCACATAATCAGCTTATTTTCGACTATTATATACCTAGTGGTATGATTATTATCGATAATATTGAGAGTTGGAGGAGTCCGAATGAAATAACCATTTTTCCTAAGCAAGACAGTCAGAAATGAATATTTTTATTATTATCACTTGAAGTTGTGAATTGAAAATTATATTGTACATGTACTTTGCTGCAAAGGTATATTCTCGTCTCTAATATTGTTGTAAATCGAAAGGTGGTTCTAAAGCTTCGGAAAACGGTATTTTGGTATTTTCTTCGAAGAAAACGCTAAAAGCAGATAAGCCTCGAGTTTATAGGTGACATTTTCGATGCTTAAACAAACATTCGAATTGATATAAAACGTTGACATATCAAAGTATGATGTAATTGCCTTGATGAATGGAGGAATAGTCCTATGTGCTAAAGAAACCTACAGTTTTTGAACAAAATCAAATTACAAAGTTTATTACTGAAGCTCCTGATCACAATTATTTTCCTATTAAAGTGAGTGAAAAAGTATTTTCAAAGAAGACCCTCCAGATATAGTAATACTTTTCACCACGATCATCACAGAATTTGCCAATTCTGAAATCAAATTTGATTACAGAATGCTGGAATTCTCTCTCTTGAGATTGAAGAAATATTCTGCAACACCTCTGCCCCCATGCAATTTAAATGTATTTACATTCTCTCTTTTGTGATAGAATAATATTCTCACACTGGTTAGCAATAATAACATTAGCCTTGACGCAGTTGATTGTCATCGTAGTGGCAAAATTTGAGTAAGTGTCAAAATTATTGCTGTCACGTTTCCTATCTTTGATCGTGGAGAAAATATAGTCTGCTACTCGGTTAGAATGAAAATTAGTGATGCTCGTGGTTCCTCACGCTCGCCTTCGGCTCGCGCTCGGAACTTTCCACTCGCATCGAATTTTCATTCTAACCTTGTTACAGAATATATTATTCATCGGCTTTAGATCTGGAAAACTCACACGTCAAAATATGGGACATATTACTATAAGTATCACCGAGTATAATACCTAGTTGCATAGGTATTTGGAACGCTAGAGCAGTTGTTTTACAAATACGATGAAAATTTGGTAAATTTCTCGACAGTGGCTATATCAGCTTAATCTTCTTGATGATTTCCGTCCATTTAGAATTGGAGATAATTATACTCACAGTTGCTTCCCAATATACTTTCAAATCATAGCACCATAGGCTAAATGCAATCATTGTTTTAAATAAGACGCTGTACAGAAGAAATGCGTTTTACGAATTTGATGGAAAACTAACACATGTCAATAAACTTGATAACAATGCTAATAACCAAATCTGGAAAAATTCGTCTATCTAATTATAAATCAAGCTTCAATAAAAGCTTCCAAACTCGGCAATGTTTTGATCGATGACAGCATAAAAATGATCATGTCAAGAACGCGCTGCAGCTTGTAAAGAACACGAAAAATATATCCCGAAATAAATAGACCAGGAAATATAGAAAATTGAAACTCTAGAATTGGAGAATTGGGTAGCCTCACTCCCGATATTGTCTTCAGGATAAATTAGATTGGAATTTTGGTAAAGATTAGAAGTGGAATTGGAATAATTTTCTGAATAAAATGGTCAAAGAAAATTTGTGATTACTTTTTTGGTTTTCGTAGTATATTTTACTTCTCGTTCTAGTTTCGTTCGATTCCATTTGCGTCTAAATTCATGATTTTTTTCCTAAAGATCTGCACATTTGCATAAATCAAGAACGATCATCATATATCATTTGACTTTCAACTTTTTTTTTTGCAGACAACATGCATCGTCTCTTTCGGTCAGATGGTTTTCTTCAATGAACCGTCCCTTGTGAACTAAATTGGTTCGAGCCATTGCCTTAACAATTCATCAGTTTTCAATCACTTTTAAGCAATCTGATCGTCGGGACTCGTTACGGACAATGACACTAGCGACAGAGCAGTGTTGCCTAACGCCTTTGACACTAGATTGGATGGTTGAAATGGTGGGGAAATCGTAAAGTCGGAACACCAAATTTACTTTTAAGATCGACGTATGTCTAATGGGCAGTAGAAAAAACTTTAGGCGCACACTGTACCGTTCCAAATACCTTAAAACTGCTCTATGTGAAAAATTAAACTGGTCATACTCTCAGAACGATGTTTTCTACACTTATAGCAGACAATAGGGGTGACTTTCATCTCTCAAACGCCACAGGTGCTGGAAGAGTTCCACAAGGGGTATGTCAAAGATTCTTTTTTTGACAAAAAAAAAATTGCGGTATTGTTCAGGAAAGACCTTCTCAACTTGACTCACCTAGCACTAGTGGATGCAATAACTTTACGATCCATTATTATTTTAGTAAGTAAGTGTTTTTTTATGTTAGCCGTTGCTATCATTAATCAATTATTAAACGTTTTACGTTTATTATACATATTTTTTTTGTCACTATTGTCAATTGTTTTCATTTTCCACTCCTACTAGAAGCTGAAAAATCAGGAAAGAAATTCACCTCCTCGTCATAAATAAAACGAATAGTGGTAAAAATATATCATAAACTATGGCATATTTACCTTCAGTAGCATTCAGGACATGCACATTGACATAAGCAGGAATCGCGTTGGAGGGATAACAAGTGTAGTTGCCATTGTGGCTGGTATCGGCCTCTTGTAGCTGAAGAATACTGGAAGATTTATCAGCGGTTACGCTAACTCCGGGATCGTGATTGATCATCCTCTGTTCGTGGTACCAGAAGACGTACGACGGTAGCTCTGTGGAGTGCTTCAAAGTACATACTAGGCGAAGGAGGGAACTCGCTCTTATGTGTATGTCGGGAGATCCGATGATCTCAGCTATGGCCTCTGAAAGAAAAAAAAGCTTTTTGTAAAAAACTAATGAAAATATCGTGTACCGGGTGTCTGTTCACCCTTCTTTGAAATTAGTTAAATGAAATTTGGAGGATCTGTACAAGTGACTTGGCTTGATGCAATTTCCGGTTTTACCGAAAGTGACTTGCTATTTATCTAACTAAATGCCTCAAAGCCTGACAAAAGAGAACTCCAGCTCTCAATCATATATCAATCATGTACAGGTCTTTTCTTTTATCATGTGGGAACATTGCTATATTATAAACCGGAATAGATTAAATTAGGAAAAAGGTTATTATTGTGATTAGCAGTACTGATGCCTCCAAGAATTGGTTGCGCAGTAGACAAAACCCTGGAGTGGAGTGGGGCAGGAGCTCAATCGCTCTGCCTTATTAAACAGTAGTCGATCTTTGTCGCACATCTACTCACGCTTTCTATCGTTTGCACATCTCAGAGGCATCCTAACGCTTGTCGATCTGTAAGTTAGTCAAAGAAAATTTACAGGTACTCTCGCCATTCCCGAGTTATACAGGGAAAACTAAAAATGCTGAATTTGGTTTTTACGAATGGAAATGTTATTTCAGAAAATATAAAAAAATGGAAAAAAAAGTTTCCATTGGAGAACGTTATTCAGAAGTATCACTCACAGAAAATCGCTCATTTCATTGACGCGTGGATTGCATCACTTTCGCTAGGCCTCCAATACATTTTGGTCGACAATGGAAACTGGACATTTAATAAATAATCAACTATCTGAATGAAAATGCAAATTTTCGTTTTCAGATTTTTTCTCTCAAGTTATATAGGGCCTTTCTCAATATCTATCAGATGTAGTTCAATGTCCAGCGTGGCTTTTGCCGGGGAAGTTGTTGTTTTCTGTTAGATATTACAAAAAAGTAACTTCAATTTTATCGTAGGGTTTTTCCATTTCCAGAGGAGTCATATATTGATTTAATTTTCAGTTGAGAATGTTTCTCTTTTAAATACAAGTGAACATTTACATAGATTAACCAATTTCCAGGAAAGATTTGGAATAATTGGTTGGTTGGGAATTGTGGGTACAAACATACTAGGTCCTTTCTTTTACGGTGAGCATTTGATTGGTGGAATGTATTTACATTTTTAATCCAATGAGTTTGGTGGCTACATAGATGAATTGCCATTGAACATCTGTCGTGAAATACAATATTTTCAACAAGACGGTGCCCCTCCCCATAATGCAAAAATAATAAGGCAACATTTAGTTGCAATATTCCCAACAAAATGGATTTTAAATAATGGACCAATTTCCTGGCCAGTAGATTTTTTTGTCTGGGGATACATAAAGGATAAAGTTTTTTCGACATCTAGAACAGATATCGACCATCTAAAACAAAAAATAAGAGATGCATGTAATAGCATTCCACCCATCATGCTAGAAAATTGCCACACAAATTGTATCGACAAAAAACTTATGTGCATTCAGCAAAGATGTCGTCCATTCGAGCATTTAATGTAGTTTGACATGCAGAATTCAGTATCTGTATTGGTTTTATTTTTCCTCAATAATTCATTATAAATTTAAATGTTTTTCTGTTTGTTAGATTTCTTCTACTCTCAAGTTTTTTTTTGGGGTAAATTGCTTTCGTTCTTCTATGAAACTACAAAGATCTTTTATGCATGTATATAGAGTAAATACAATTTTCTTATATAGATGCATTTGTTCAAAAAGTCTCTGATAATTTATATGGTAGCGTTAGGTTTTGTGGGATTCATAAACGAACTAATGACAGGACCGTAATTGAAAATTGTTGTCACTGAGGATGCTAGTTATTTCAAATGGAACGCTATGAAAGTATCAAGTGTGATATACCTCTTAATTGTGATTTTATTCCTTTATCAATATTCGTAATAAAAAAGACAGGTCCGTATTAAAAAAAAACTTGATGGTGGTCGTGAGACATGAAAAGTTTATTTGAAGATTTATTGTTACATCGTTATATAGTACATTTTGAATACATTAAAAGTTTTCTTTTCCATTTTTTTATATTTTCTGAAATAAAAAACCTAAAACAGCATTTTTAGTTATCCCTGTATAACTCGGGAAGGGCGAGAGTCCCTGTAAATTTTCTTATACAAACTTACTGCTCACCACAATAGTTACCTTTTTCCCAATCTAATCGGTTTAGAATATAGCAATGTTACCACATGGTAAAAGAAACGACCTATATATGATTGATATAATATGATTGGGAGCTGGAGTTCTTTTTTGTCAGGTTTTGAGGAAGATAAATAGCAAATCACTTCAGAAGTTCAGTGACTATAAAATTTTTGAATGTCTCATATAACTTTCTGAGTACGACAAATTCCATAGCTATTTGTATTACTAGGGAGAAAAGTGCCACTTTTTCTCCCGCAGGATGTAGTTTACTGCCCGACGCGAAGCGGAGGGCAGTAAACATCCAATGGAGGAAAAGGCACTTTACTCCCATGTAATTAATACATATGATTTTTCCTCCTACCCACTCAATAAAACCTTTTTGTGACTTTGTTTGCAAATAGACCTATTCTTACCTGATGGAAAGTATAGACAATACAGTCATGTGTATCTGAGAATCTGCGGTGGTGCAATGGCTAGCGTCTTGGGCTTTTATCAAGAACGTTATTTTACTTTTTTCTTGTTAGTAGTGATTTGAATTATTGGACATTTAGATAGCTTACACATTTCGGATTGCTATTGAGTGATTTTCTCATAAGTAATGTTATGTGCCTATTTGAATGAAGTGTCGCTTGTAGAAAAAATAATGTGTGTATTTTGAGCACAAAGTGTCATTGTTCTCCAAAGATTAAAATCTCTTTGTCGAGCAACAATCAATCACTTTGCGCTCTAAATACACAAATAGCTATTAAAGAACTAGAGTAGAAGTAACATTCATGTTTGATTTTTACCAGAATACAGGATATATAAGATGTTTTAGAAATTACGGAAACAATTTGATTGTAATAGATTCACAAGTTTCATCGTTTACAACTTACTTGATATGAGGGGGAGGAAAAGTACATTCCTCCCTAGGGAGGAAAAGTATTAGTTTCCTCCCTGGTGAAGAAAGTGTGTACTTTCTATAGGGGTAGAAGGAAAAAAAATATCTATACAGTTCAGTACTGCCACCGGTCGGTAGTTACTAATAGTTTTTTATCACTATTTCTATGAATTGGTGTTATTATTGATATTATGAATTCCTTTGGAAAAACTACTGTACTTAGTGATTTATTGAAGATGATAAGTAGTGGATACATGCTTTGAATATATAACGTTAGAATGTTATCAGGGCCTGCCGATCTGTTTGGTTTTAATTTTTAATATGCCTTTTGTAGCTCTCAAGGGTTATTTTTCAAAATGGACGGTTTGTTGACGATTGAAATGCATATTATTTGGAATTTGTTCAATTACTTTGAGATCATACGTTGATTCATTTTCATATACAGAGACGTTGTCTGCGACCTCACAAGTAATTATTTTCGGATCTGACACCTCTCTATTTTTCAGTTTGAATTGGGTTTCATTTGATTTATTTTGTATTCTTCTGTTAACGAAATTCCAAAATTGGGTTGAGATTTCCCTAATGTTGTTTTGAATGTTTTCAAGGTAATTATTGTATTCAATTTTGATTTTTCTTTTGATTTCTGCATTCAGTGTTTTATATTTTGTTGGATAATATTCAGATTTATTTTTACTCTGCTTGTAAAATTCTTTATCCCTCAAGTCTGATTTTAATTCATCTGAAAACCAAGTTGGGAATTATTTTTTAGTTTTAATAGTTTTGTATTTCAGTACACATATGTTGAGAATATTATGGAACACCTGATAAAAATATGTCATATTATCGTTAACGTCATCGACCAATTGAAATCCCTCAAGAGTTTTTAAAGTAAATGAAAGTTCGTTTTCTAAAAGTTGTATTTTTCCTAAAGATTTTTTGTTTGGATGTTTTGAGTTAATTTTTGTTTTTCACATTCTAGCAATATAGCAGGGTGCTGATTATCTTTTTTTACCAACGGCATCTTCTCCTCAACTACATTCACAGGTATATTGCTTATTACTAAATCTAAAGTTTTATTCTCTTCATTCAAAATGTTATTGTAAAATTTTAAATTATTGGTGTCCATTATTGACTGAAAACTTTTTTCAATCTGATTTTGTAGATTCAATTTATGTGTTGAATCCGAAACGGTTGGTATATTATAATCTCCAACTATTAACATGTGGTCATGTACAGTGGATTGCTTTGTAAATTCGAGTAAATCGGAAAAGTGTTCTTAAACATTCGTTTTCGAGGATGGGGGAATATATGTTGCGTTCAGAATGAACGTTATACCAAGAACGCGTGTTTTGACAAACAATGTCTCCAATGTTGATACCACCATAGTTCCTTAGAGTGCTTTGAATTTATTTTGTATACTTCCGATCATGCAGGAATAGGTTCGATTTCAAAAAAAGCTATGGAGACCGAGCGTTTTTTTAAATATTTTCGATCTAAAGCGACAAAGCTGTCACAATACGAAATTTCTAGGAAAACGTCAACTTTGCGTTGAGATCTGAAAGTGTCAGTCTACTTTGGTGAGTAGTTGTAGAAAAACTACTTTCCTATCCCCTTGCATACACAGAGTGTCAGTTTGAAAACTTCCCATCATTAATATCTTCTTCTCAGTAAGTAATACAAAAAATCGAACACTGGTAATGAAAATTTTTGGTCCTCGTGGTTCAGCCTCCTAGGAGTGGTAGATGTTACCCTTAGAAACCTAGATGGGAAAGGGAGTCAAGTGGTGTCACATCAGTTCAAAGGGCGTTTAATTTTCCTTCCAATTTTTTTATGAGCAGTATCCGAAAAACAGCGAAGAAATTGAAAGTTTCCTGCATCTTTATATGACTCCTTTTGAGCTATTCCACATGTGTGATTTTTTATTTGTTGGTTATTCTCCTTCAAAAAACTTCAAATTTCCGGAAAAGATATTTCAAACTGTTCAAAATGCGGCCCATTTTGCTATGAACAGATATAACGTATGTTCTCGAACTCCTCTATATCATTTCGGAAAACTTCACTAGGAATGGACTGGCATGCTGCTGTAATTCGTGTTTTCAGTTCATCAATATCAACGGGTTGTGTTTTATAAGCAACGATTTCAAGATGTCCCCAAGAAAAGAAACCTGAGGGAGTTAAATCCGGTGATCTCGGAGGCCATTCAACTGCTCCCCTTCTGCCAATCCATTTATCCGGGAATCTCTCGATTAACCACTGTCAGACGAGAAAAAAATAATGGGGTGAAGCACCGTCCTGCTGGAACTGTAACAGATCACAGATTACTCCTGCAAAAGTAGGTACATTAACTTCTGCACAAATTTGAGTAACTAGCTTGTGAGTTATAAGAGAATCGATAATTAGAATTATTAGATGAATAATAAATTTTGAAGCGATGCAGCAAGAAAACACAAAGTCGTCACCACCAACTGGGTATTGTAATGGTGTACGGCAAGTACTATCAATCAGCTAAACCGTAGTGTTAAAAGGACATGTTTCGAACCTATATAGGCTCATCATCAGCTTATAATAATTATGGAGAAGAAAAATTGTTGCAATAAAAATATTTTGAAGGTTAAATGTTGTGTTTCTACATGTTGCCTAATAGGCCCTCATGTAAAATTTCATTATGAAATCCGAAAAGCTTCACCAAACAGAGAAGAGGGCGGCTATAGAGCCTTAGTGCCCTTTTCTTCCGAAAGGAAAAAAAGGTAGCAAAGCAAATTATGGGGCCACATGGGGCGGAATATAAAATTTATGTAAAACGTGCTCATCAGAATAGCCAAGCAACGAGGAAGAATGAAGAAGGCCAAAAGGACCTTTGGCAGTTTGAACTGTCAGAAAACACTTAACGTCATTGATGATATGGAACAGTGGAAGCCTATATAGGTTCGAAACACGTCCTTTTAACACTACGGTTTAGCTGATTGATAGTACTTGCCGTACACCATTACAATACCCAGTTGGTAATATTAAATTGTGGAGACGACTTTGTGTTTTCTTGCTGCATCGCTTAACTATACTACTCCACTTCGAGATACAATGGACTTCTACCACAGATTCAATAAATCATGATTCATTAGGCAGGGACAAGACAACCCAAAGTTGTCGAGCCTACCCTTTCACTGATGAGAGGCAACAACCTCGAAACATGTCTGCAGGTGGTCATCTTCAGCCAAATTGAGGATAATCTTTTGATTGTCTATGTTGTTTCTTGGAAGAAAGTTGCACAAATATCTGTCAGATGTAGTTCAATATCCGTCGTGGCATTAGCCAGGGAAGTAGTTGTTTCCTGTCAGATTCTTGCCTCATGTTTTACTCTTTGTGGAAATATTTGGAGAGAAGGGTACTTCGACTTAGTCGATTTTATTCTTATCAGAATCGATAATCTTCAAGCATATCAAGGTACAGATTGCCAGGCGAATTTACTCCAAATTTACCAGCCCAAACATCAACTTTTTTTGGGTGTTCTGTACGTCCTTCTCGAAAAAATATGATGGTTCTTGTCACTTCATTAGCACTCTATTAGCAACGATTTTGTCTAGTAACATTGCCATTAAAAAAAATTAACATTCATCGCCGGAACAGATCTTTAACGAAACATTAGGGATGGCATTGACTCGATGAGACGTGGTTCCACAAAACTCCATTCTTCTATCATAATCATCCTCATGAAGCTCTCGAAGAATCTAAATTTCGTATGTATGAAATCTTTGCATTTTCAGAGCTTCTGTTTATAGCCTGGCGTGACATTCCCGGCTGTTAGGAGCCCACAGACTCCGCAGGAAATTTTCCTAGAACTCCGATTTGAGCCTTTTTATTTAGTACTCTGGAAATAATACATCAAAATAGCAAAAAAGGAAGGCTATTTGAATAATTTCAGCGATGAGAATTGAAAATCCAGCAGTCAATTCACTCATCTAACTGAATAACTTCAATCTACATTTTAATATCTGATGTAAATTTTTAAGAGCTAATGGCCAATGTTGTCTCTGAAGAAGAGTTGAAATGGCAACACCTTATCTTCTGACCATATTTACTAAAAGGAGACTCAGTACAATAATTGAACAGGAAACAGATGGTTCCAAAGCTGTCAATTCACCTACCCTTTCACTGATGAGAGTCAGCAACCTAAAAACTACACCTTTTGCAATTGTAATTCAGAATCTGTAACTTGTAATTCAGAATTGTTAATTGTAATTCAGAAACCGTAACAAGTAATTCAGAAACCACCAAGGACTTGATTAGTAATAGTAGGAAATATGAGAACAACGAATTATTTATTAGTGAACATTATTATGGATAATAATATTATTTATCGGGCAACGGGTATGTCTTGGTATGCTAAAGCTGAAGCATGATGAATGGTGGTGTGTTGTGCAGTCCTAGCACAGCCTCCAACTATAGTATTTTTTGCCTGGTCAATGATGAGCTCAAGATGCAAAAGCCGCTGTTCTCCAACACCCGGACCTTGAACTTGGGGACCTTGAAGATTCTCTTTTACATAGGACTTCATTTTCGTCCATATTGTTTATACTGGGTTCAACATTGGGGAGTATGGACTCAAACGAAGAAGACTTGCGTCAGTTCTATCCAGAACGTTATCAAATCTGGAATGGCAAGGTGCATCATCACACACAAGGACAACATCGGATAACTGATTTCCTTGATCTTGCCATAACTGCAATAATATTTCCGCCCACGCATTTGCTGAATCGGGTGTAAAAAACCTCTTCGTCTTTCAAAGTTTACTACACCTGCTGCCGATATTGCTGGCAGATAGAAGCTATTATATGGCTCTATTTTCTATATGCATCCAGTGTTCGAACATATTGCTCTTGTTTATTTTTATTTTTGAAATTGTTCATTGTCGCTACTTCATTGTGGAACTGTTTCACCGTGAACAACCTGCCATCTGAATAGTTTCCAATTGTGGTATCTGATAAATCTTTTTAATAGTGTTCCTGTATTTTAGTTTTAAATTTTTTGAACGTGGAATCGTTATCATCTTCTACCCAAGAGATGATAATATCGATATGTGTATTTGGATTCTAGGTTTGATGCCTTCCTTTCGAAGCATTGCATCACATCCAGATCGTACCCAATGGAATGCAATCTTGTATTGTATCACATCTGTTGGCACATTCTACTATACTTTTTCTATCCTACGTATTATACCTTATAGGTACCTAAAAAAGGTATTGGGTTCACCATATAAAATAAAGTGCCAATAAGTACACCCACCCTTTCCTTTCAATTACAACCTTTTCGGTAATGACCATTCTACTGAGTGGAAAGGTCGCATCCGAATGTAAAAAATGTCGACAAGGTTCAATTCTGATAACTATTTGTACCTTGAGTCATCAAATTTCGCCATATCACCTTGGAAAATCATATCTTAAGTAGGAAAATCATATCTTAAGTAGGAACGAGAAACAATCTATTTACCTGCACAAAACTTCTTTATTTCAATTAGACGTTCAGTTGACATTCCGTAGTTAGTTTCAACAGGCCTTGATAGTTGGACACTTGAATCACTTTCGAAAATATGTACATATGGTTGTTTTTGGTTTCTGAATTACAGTTGATACTTTCTGAATATCAACTAACTCTTTCTGAATTACATTTAACACCTTCTGAAATGCAATTAACTAATCTGAATTACATGTTACGGATTCTGAAATATAATTTACAGATCTGAATTACACGTTACAGTTTCTGAATTTCAATTCATTATTCTAAATTACAAATTATACTTTCTGAAATACATCTTATACTTTCTGAATTACAATTGTAAAAGGTGTAGTTTGGGAATGAAAAAATAGCTGCTATTTGATCACAGGAGATCTTGCAATAGTTCCTTCCTACGATGACAATTGCAGTATCTCTTTGATAAAATTCAGTGCGCGTCAAGGTATTACCCAGGCATTTGTTTTCAGACAGATAGTTAAGGGTAATATAACAAGACCTTGATAAATAGTCGACTATTTTTATTACATCTAAATTTCGACTGTATTTTATAATAATTTAACGAGACATTATTTTGGCATTAATAATCTGATGAGAGCCCGAGAGCGAAGCTCGAGGGCTTTCATCTCTGATTATTAATGTCAAAATAATGTCGAGTAAAATTAATAAATACAAGAGAAATTTAGCAGCAATAAAATAGTCGACAATTAATCAAGGTCGTGTTATATTTGTGAAGATTATTTCATGAATCTTCTTCTTTATATCAGTCATATGAATGAATGAAAATTAAACAATTTGGAATAATTTATTCAAAATATCAATAACAAAGCACAAAATCTAAACAAAAACAGCACCATCTTTATAATTTATCAATTGAAATTAAAAACACAATTATTGTATGTGACATTTCCACCATGCGTAATTTGTGACATTTGTTCAGCTTTTGAAGAACTTGCAGTATTAACCGTAGAAGGTCCACATTCATTCTCTTATACAGCTTCAACACGATTGATTTTATTTGACGTTTAATATGTATTTATTCAGAGTACTGTCAGATGCTCAGGCTCCTTGATATGAGTATCATGCTGAATAGTCGGTGACTATTGTGCATCATGTAAATAGTCGCTAATAGAGCGTGTTGATTGGTCCTGTCAAACAGGAAACAAACGTATGATTGGTTGATGACTGATATTCAATAGACGAAAGAAATAATCACCTTCATTACATACAGGTTGGTTGATTGGGAAAGAATAATGTTCGTTTCAGTCTGGCCACCATTTATACTACCTACTCTATAAAATGAATTAATTAATCTGCCCTTCCGAATTGTACAGAATTGAAAGGTTCACCGAACTAAAGAAAACTTTCAAAAACCCCTTCCAGCTGCGCGACTTTCCTCTAAAAATAACTTGTCGAAAACGGACAGGTTAAGCTATTATTCCAATCTACTCCTCCACGAATTTTGCATAATTATGCTTTTAGGACTTCTTAATTAATTTCCAACTAACCTAGATTAAAACCCAACACCTTTTATTCTGTAACAACATAATTGAAGACGCTGGGAGTTTTATTGTTCCATTAAGTAGCATGCGACTTTGGGAATACCCCACGATAATCCCTGAAGCAAAACTCCATTCGGAAGTCTTTCCATCGCGTAATTAAAACACTATTCCTTAAGAAATGGAGATTAATGGAATTATTTTTAGGGACGGATGGTTGTTAATCATTAACTCGAACGAATTCCAAGAGTGGGAAAAGTTGAAGAATATGAATATTTCCTTGAAATACCATAATTTTCATGGAAGAGGATAGTCAGATTGGCATGACAGAAAAGTGAGATGCAACTCCAATATTTTTAACAAAAAGAGATTGCAATAAGTTTTGGTTCTTGGTACTACATCGGTTATGATTTTTAAGTCAATGATATGCAACGTGAAAGTTTGATATGCGGCAGTGGAAAAAACAACTGGGAAATTTTCGATGGAAAAGTCTTCACTAAATTCGAAAAAAAATCAAAAAAACTTTTGGAAAACAATTTTTCGATGAAAAAAGGTGATCTCTCAACTCGAAAAAAAAACTGAGAAAAAAAAATGGAGAAGAAAAGTATTCAATCTTGAAAAAAAAATGTTCACGCATTTTGGAAAATAACTGAAAATTTTTCGATGGAAAAGAGTGTTCACTCAACTCTAAAAAAAACTGAATGTAATTTTTAGTAAAAAAGGGTTCACACATCTTGAAATAAAATGAAGTTTTTCTTCAATGAAAAACGGTAAGATCTCAGCTCAAAAAAAAAATTTTAAAAAAAATTTAAAAAAAATCACACATCTGAAAAAAGGTGATCACATATCTTGACATGAAAAATTGAAATTTTTCGATGAAATAAAATTGAAAATTTTCTGTGAAAAAAATCTCGACTCGAAAAAAATCTTAGAATCAGAACTGGATATTTTTCGATGAAAATAGTGTTCACTAAACTCGAAAAAGAATCTGAAAAAAAAAATGTTTGTGGAAAAATTAATGTTCACACATCTTGAGAAAAAATAACATTTTTTGATTAAATAAAGTGCTATCTCAATTCGAGAAAAACTGAAATAAACTTGAAAAAAAAATTTGAAAAATTGTGATCTGTCAACTCTGAAAAAAAACTGTAAAAAATCTGTTGGAAAGAAAGTGATCAACCATCTTGGAAAAAAATCTGGAAATTTTTCGAAGAAAAGAAGTGTTCACAAGACTCGAAAAAAAACTGAAAATAAATATTGGGAAAAAAATTTAATTTTTCAATGAAAAAAAGTGATCTCAACTCGAAGAAAAAACTGAAAATAAATATGGAAAAGTTTTCACATATCTTAAAAAATATAAAAAAATTTCGAAGAAAAATATGATTTCTAAGCTCGGAAAAAAAATTTTGGTGAAAATTTCACACCTCTACTTTTTAACCAATAAGATGCCTTAATTTTGACTAGTTACCATGGCAACTAAATAAATTTCCGGAAATTTTTTCGTAACGCCACGATATTTAAGTGGAAATTTTTCAACAGTTGAAAAGGTAAACATATGATCTACAACGATCAAATATTGTAGAATAATGCAAAATTTCTATATGAATTAAAATTATCATTTATTATTCGCTATAAAGTTTCATTAAACAGAAAACACAAATTTGTTTGATTATTATGCATTAACAATTTATATTTCAAAAAACGTAGGATGTGCAAACATACAACATACAAACATGAATTCTAACCCATCCTCTCTTCTTAATGGTGAAAAGGAAGGTGACGAATTAATTAGATGTCTGTGTTTTAAGACATATATGTAATATTTTGAAACAATTTTGTTCAAATCTCTTTTACGCAAAAGGCCATATTTACTTGACATCTGCAGCAGACTTTCTTGGATTTCCGTAATCAAACCATTCGACTCTAACGCTTCCTGGTCGCAATCTTCCATTAAATTCGTTAAATATATTAATTTTGGATGACATATCTGCACTTAACTCAACTCTTTGCAGTATTTACATAAATTGTACTTTTCAAAGCATTTCATTTTTCTCAAATTGTTTAACGAAAATGCTTACAAGAAATGTTTTACATAAGAATATCTTGGTTTGCTGGTTTACTATACAGTAACTCAATGTAATTTACCAATATAAACCTCATCTGTCAGAAGCATGGCCGCTATTATCACGGCCACCTACTGCAACAAACCATGTTAATATTATATTTTTTACATTAGACGTGTTATGGATTACTTCAACAAAAAATACATTTCTACCACCTTTAGTAACCTAAAATTAGGAGAGGGCGATAGACTGATCTAATACCCATCTGAGTTTTAGCATTATTTGGTGTAACTAAAGTTGGCAATATTTTTTTATTTAACGAAACATGGTGGACTTGACAAGCAGTGAAATTAATTCAAAATGTCAAATTGGATCAATAATTTTTTTCCAAATTATGGTGTGAAATTTTCTTACCGAATACCACGCAAGCTCAAATTATTCCTGGAAATTTTCTTTCGGGCACGAATATTTTAATAATAATAATAATAATACTTTATTTTCCACTGGACAATTACAAATTGTATAGGATTCGTCAATACATGTAAAGGAGGAAAATAGGAGATACAACTAGAATAACACATTAAAACTCACAGCTAAACAGAAACATTTGAGTTTATTCAATCACTTTCACATTGAAAATATTCTTCTATTGAATAGAAGCATTTTTTGACTAAGAAGTCCTTCAACTCTCGCTTGAAACTGTAGATTGTTTTGCAATGCTTTATTTTGTCAGGTAATAAATTAAATAGTCTAGGAGCCATAGCGGAATTGAAATGAATTTTCGTGGAACTGAATGGAACATATCAGTCATCTTTTTGGCGTGTATCGTATCTGTGTCTGGAATTGTTCATTGTGAAATCTGTGTAGTTTTTAAATACCTACAAACAGAACTCGAAAATTATAATTGAGGGCAAGGTTAAAATATTTAGATTTTTAAAGTGTTCTTTGCAAGAACAGCGTTTGGTTATTCCAACCAGGTTGCGTAAAATACGTTTCTGGGCAACAAAAACACTTGATAATGAGGTGGACAGACCCCCAAAATTGTACTCCATACCTCAGTCTGGAATCTATCTGGGCATAGTAAAATTTCATCATTTGGTCAGCATTGAGAACAAGTTTGAAATTTCTGAACTGATAGCAATGAGAATTCAATTTAGATACTAGCATTTGACAATGATTACTCCAAGTAAGACATTTCTCTACATGAAGGCCTAGGAATTTGACATGCTGAACAATTTTTACATCACCACCGTTCTCAGTTGATATGGTCACGTTCGAACATTTTTTTTGACGATTGTGGAATCGTATTGAATTGGTTTTGTCCATATTCAGATTCAGGAAATTTGCTCTGAACCAATCCTGCATACTCGAAAAAGTTTCAGAGCACTTATCCAATAGTAACTCGTCTGATTTATCTGATATGATTAGCGACGTATCATCTGCATACATAGTAAAAGAAGACTGGACTGGTAAATTATCTAAATCATTCATATACAGTATGAAGAAAATAGGTCCCAAAACTGAGCCCTGAGGTACTCCAATTGTAACCTCTTGTTTCGAAGATATAACATCATTGATAGCAACATACTGACTTCTTGATTTGAGAAAGCTATATAAGCAATGGTGAGGAATACCTCTTATTACATACCTCTGATTTTTTTCTAACAAAATACCATGATCGACACAGTCGAATGCCCTGCTGAGATCACAGAAGATCCCAACAGGACACTCACCCGTATCTATCAAATTTATAATTTTCTCGTAATATGAGTGTGCAGCTGTTGTAGTGGATTTGTTACCTAAAAATCCGTGTTGATTTTTGTAGAAAATGTTATGCCTTTTACAGAAAGGTAATAGTCTAGTTATAAAAGCATACTCGAATAATTTGGAAAAACAAGAGGGTACTGTGATAGGTCGATAGTTTTTCAAGAGCCGTGGATCACCACTTTTATGAATTGGTACTATTTTTCCAATCCTCAAAAGATCTGGAAATGACCCCGTCGATGAAGATAAATTAACAATTTGAGTGAGAGGTGAACCGAGGAATGGCAATACCTTTTTTAAAATAAACATAAGGATTTCGTCATGTCCAGATGAAGTCTTATTCTTCAGTTTATTGAGTAAAGTGTTAAGTAATTCAGTTTCCGAGTATGGATCAAGAAAGAGTGATTTCATAATTGATTTGGAATTTTTAAGGTATTCATTGAAATTTGATTCACTCGGTGGTATTTCACAGACGATTTCCTGTGGTATAGATTGGAAGTATGTATTGAACATTTCTACAACGCATTTTGAATCTTCAGTCAACTTACTTTTCTCATCGAATACAGTTATATTTCCTTGCTTTGATCTAGTTCTTCTGTTGCTCAAGGTATTCACAATTTGCCAGGCTGTTTTTGTTGGATTATCTGAATTGGTAATTTTATTTTGATAAAATAGTTTTCTTGTTGAAAGAACGAGTCTGTTATCTTCTTGTTTTGATGATTTATAGAGTTCCTGAAGTGTTGGATTACTTATTTTTAGTCTGTATAAGTCTTTGAGGTTTTGGCTGGACCTCCTCAATTCATCAGACACCCATTCGTTTTTTTTATTGCCATAGTTCATGTGCTTCTTCTGAAAATTAATATCGAAATGATACGAAAATATGATCCAAAACTGGGCAAACGTAGAATTAACGTCTTGAAAATTTGAAATACTTCTCCAGTCCACATTTTTATGTCTTGACAAAATTTTTCCGTAGCAGCTCTGCTGAACGACCGTTTCAGATGATGTTGATCGTGATTTTTAATTTTTTGTGAACCAAAATCAAGAAATATTATCCAAGATACATGGAGTACATTTTTCGGGTATATTAGTGAATATTTGATCAATAGTTGTCAGTGTAGTAGTTGTTACCCTGGTGGGCCATTTAATCGAGTAGTTCAAACCATAACAACAAAAAATATCACAAAGTTGTATGAAATCTTTGTTTACATCACTGTAGCAATCTACAGTGACCGCCAAAAAGTATGTACCATATGGGAAAAATTTTTATTATTGGAGTATTGGAAAAAATATTCTGGGGAAAAGTTTGTGCATGTCCGATAACCTAAAAATCGATTTTGACACATGTCACGTGATCGCTAGAATGGCGGCAAAATGAAAAAAATTGCAATGCAAAGGCAAAAAAAGGGGTAAGATGGCAAGATATCAAAATAAGTTATTTGAAACAGTCACTTAGAATTCAATTTTATACACATAAACGAAGTTTCAAGAGATAATTCAAAAAAATTGAAAATAGCAATTTTTTTAAAATATTTTCCCATCTATTTAAAAATATTTTTTTTTTTCTTATGAATAGCTTGACTATACTGAAACATTTGCATTTTAATGATAATGACAAAACTTTCTCATTTTCTCCACACCAGAGGGCACTAAATTGAAAAAATGGGAATTTGTCAGAACCCTTGCTGTTACATCGGTTCGTATCTAACAGTTATATCCGAATTCCACGACCATTGTGATGACATGACACTCCAAAAACATGGTAATTTCCAGATTATAATCAAGTTCCGATGATAATCGTGCATGAGCGTTTCACTTCGCACATAAACTTGAAAATAGTGCGTCAAATTAAAGATTCTTAAAGTTTATGTGCAAAGTAAAACGCTCATACAGCATTATTATTGAAACTTGATTAAAATCAGGAAACATGGTGTTTCTAGATTGCCATATCAACACAATAGTCTTGGAATTCTGATATAACTGTTAGATAAGAACCAATGTAACAGCGAGGGTTCTGGCAAAAACCAATTTTTTTAATTTAGTGCCATCTGGTGTGGAGAAAATGAGAAAGTTTTGTCATCATCATTAAAATGCAAATGTTTCAGTATAGTCAAGCTATTCATAAGAAAAAAAAATTATATTTTTAAATAGATGGGAAAATATTTTTAAAAAATTGCTATTCTCAATTTTTTTTTTATTATCTCTTGAAACTTCGTTTATGTGTATAAAATTGAATTCTAAGTGACTTTTTCAAATAACTTTATTTGATATCTTGCCATCTTACCCGTTTTTTTGCCTTTGCATTGCAATTTTTTTCATTTTGCCGCCATTCTAGCGATCACGTGACATGTGGCAAAATCGATTTTTAGGTTATCGGACATGCACAAACTTTACCCCAGAATATTTTTTCCAATACTCCAATAATAAATTTTTTTTCCCATATTTGTAAAAAAATTTGTTTGTTTTTACGAAACTCCCAGGTTTTCGGAGAAAACCCCTCAAAAGCAGAGCTTGTGCGAGCAAGGGAGATCCAGGATCTACAGTTTAAATAAAAGTGGAATCCGTACCAGGTACATACTTTTTGGCGGTCACTGTATATTGAAATCGCCGCATACAAAAATGTCGGCATTTGGCTTAAAAATTAAATCCATAACTTCACACAACTTTTCAAAAAATATCTGTACTTTTCCTTTCGGTGACCTGTAGCAACAAAGAACAATAGTGAGTTTTGATTCTATATTGCATGTTATACCACATATTTCAAAAAAATTTTTATTGTATAAAGCGTTCAGTTCCAAATCTTTGACATTCAAGTTGTTATTTGTATATATAGCCACTCCTCCGCATGTGGTGTTAGTTCTGCAGAAGCAAGTGCTGAGAGAGTAATTTTCAATCTTTTTTGAACCATGTTTCAGTTAAGCAAATAAAACTTAGATTAAAATCAGCAATGTGTAAAAGTAAATTATCAATTTTTTGAGAGGTCACACCTTGTATATTCAAGAGGAGTAGTCCTGGATTGAAAGTCAGTTTTGTGTTGTCGTCAGGTCTTTTGAATAAAAAATGGCTGATGCATGCTCCGTGTGGCCAAATTTCAAGTTTCATTGCTTTCCTGAAATTCTCCTCCAATATGGTCACTTTAAAACTAGAATATTGTCCTGGATATTTAGAAGTCAGTCCCTCACATAAAACTTCCGGGAAATATACTTTCAATAAATCTCTTAATGATTCCGTAGTAGTTGTTTTATCCACTCTTGATACATGTAAAATTGCGTTTTTTGGAACACCTCGTACAGCATGGTTGTCTTTATTATTCCCAATAATGACATGTCGTCTATTCCTTTTTTTGTTTCAACTTTTTTCCAACCGCCATCATCATCAGCCGATGTTTGACTGCTCTCCGTTTTTTTGTTATTTGGCGAATTTACTGTAAAATTTTGTGATTTGGATTAATGTTCTATTACATCAGTTATTTGCATATTTGTGTCATTATTCATGTTAATAATATTGTCCAATTTTTGTTTTGCTTCGACCTGCATAAAACTTAAACGAACGTCTCTGTTTGTTATTGTTTGGGAATTCCCAACATTAATTATAACCTCTGTGTCGGTAGCGGTACCACTTTTTTTGGCAGAAATTTCTTGCCTAGTATTAACTGTTTTTGTTGAAGAACATTCATTAGCCTGATAGCCAGTTGTTATCGATTTCAATGAATTATTTTCATTGATTAAATTAATGTGTTTATTAAGTAGATCAATTTTATCCCTCATCTCTTGGATAACGATATCTTTCTGTTTGATGATGTAAATGAGTAAAAGGGGATCTACCTTCTTCTCTTGGTTTTGTAGCTCCTCCAGAATATCAGTATCTCTAGGTACTTCGATTCCACAACAAATTATTTCCTCACTGTTGATGATGACAATGTTATTTGAATTCCTCACACAGCTTGGGTGACTCACTGATCCACATTTAATACATTTTGGGCCAGATTTAGCAACTGCCTTACACTTCTTGCACGATTTAATTGAAGCCGTATTTCCGCACGTTTTGCCGGTAGCTACCATCTTACATTAAGAAAATTATTGAAAATAATTTTCAAAATATTCGTGCCCTCAAAAAAATTTCCGGAAATAATTTCTGCTCTTGTGATATTATAAGTGATAAACTTTTGGAAAAAAACTGAAAACTGAAAAAAACTTTTTGGAAGAAAAACGTGTTCACACATAAAATAAAAATAAATGAGAACTTTTTGATGAGAAAAAGTAATCTCTCAACTCGGAGAATAAATGGGAAAAAAATTCGGAAAAAAAATTGTTCACATATCATGAAGAAAAATGGAATTTTTTTACGAAAAAAATGTTTCAATTTTTCGATGAAAAAAAGGTCTCGAAAAAAAATTTTTTAATAAAAACATCTTGAATAAAAACATCTTGAAAAAAAATAATTTTCGACGAAAAAAATTGATCACTCAACACGAAAAAAAAATGGAAAAAAATATTTGAGAGAAAAAATAACTGAGTAATTCGATGAAAAAGAGTGATCTCTCGGTGAAAAAAAAAAATGATAAAAAAAATTTCACATATTTTAAAAAATAATTACAAAATTCTCAGATGAAAATAGTGAATTTTTTTTATGAAAAGAGGGTTCACTCAAATCGAAAATAAAACTGAAAAAAATTGGAATAAAAATATGTTCATAGGTATATTGAAAAAAAATCTGAAATAAAATGAAATTTTTCGAAGGAAGAGATCTCTCAACTCGAAAAAAAACTGGAAAAAAATGTTTGGAAAAAAATTTTCACAAAAAATTTAAATTTCGGTAAACAGAAGAAACAAATTGTTTACATAGGTACAAAATCATATCTTTGAGGGACTGCATCCCGAAAACTAGTTGGGCCCATGGGAACTTTTGATCAGGATAATGAAGAGAACCAGGACACAGATTCTTTGAAAAATAACTGCAATAAAACGTCTGGAAAAAAAGTTCACGCATCTTCAAAAAACAAATGAATAGTTTGCATTGAAAAAAGTTTACTTCACTACCTATAGTTACACTGTCTATCTTTTTTTTGTAGAATATGAATTCCGCTGATGATGAACCTATAAAGGAAGTCGTTTTCTAGAGAAAGAAGCGAATAGCAATAAATGTTTTGAGAAAAGCTGAGTAGAATTTATGTTCGCTCGTACAAAAATCACCTTAGCCAACATTTCGAAAACTAATAAATATAAATTCGGGAAAGTACGCGTATCGGAAAAGCAAAGTTCACGTTTCAATATAAAACTCCCACTATAAAATTGACGTTAGCGGGACGGAACTATATCTCTCCTGTGTATTGCACCCTATTCAAACTAAACCAAAAGCCCGTATCAAGTGTTAGCACATCACTTATCTGCCATATTTATCCAGCCAGTTAGGGGTCACAGGTGGGCTCTATAAGCAACCCTCGGAGAAGCTGCGTCTAGTTGCTTCCTACCTTTCTTGATATGTAAATTTTTCGACCACGTGTGCACTTTTACAAGAGGCCTGAGCTCTTTCTGAATATCTCAGGACGTGCCAGATATATTTCTCGTACAGCTTCACTCATTTTTTATTCATGATTTGTGCCTACCTAAGTATAAATCAATTTGTGTAATGGATCGAAGAAAATAATCCTGTTGTTGATAAACAGTATAACACAAAATGTCTTCATACAGAATATATAAGACTGAGACAGGTCTGAACCTTAAATGCGAAAGCTATAAACATCGTTTCTATACAGACTCGAGAGAAATTTATTAATTTAAACAAATAATTTAATGATTCAAACAAAATATTTTGTATCCGCTAATCAGTTTCACAACTCAATCCTCTTGTCCCCTGAAGGGCACACCTTCGTAGATAATCGACCCCCATAGTGTCATGGGCAACGGTCTATTTGCAGAATTTCAATTGAACAAACAATGACAGCATCGAAGAACTAGTTGAGAAAATGTTTCCACCTGATGCCAGTCCACCTAAGACAATTGAATCATTCACAGACTTTCCCAAAATCTCAGAAATTGAGGGTAGAAAAGATGAAGCTGATGAAACTGCAGTGAAACATGCATGCCATAGTTGTATTTGCGCTGGCCCAAAATTGCCGACAGCAAACAAATCAAAAAAGTTAAAGTAAAATGCCCTTCGTTCTTGAGAAAGAGAAATATATGGAAAATATAATAGCTAATCAAAAAAAAAATGCAGGAAAAAAAAGGTACAAGAAAGGAAAACTCAACAAATATTGCAAACTAAGGAGATGAGAAAAAAATATGAAAATAATGAAAATGGAAAAAACGATGAAAGTAAACCTCAAAAAAAATCTGGGATTAGAGATACAGATCAGGAAAAATGCGAGAATGGGGATTTTATGAAAGTATGAAATGATGATGAATATTTCCCAGGTGGAAAATCACGAGAATGAGAAATTCGAAGTTGGCACCATGATTCAGCCCAGCTGCAGAGAACTACGAAAATTGCATAACCCTGCAGATAGAATATGGTATAAAAAAGATATAATAGAAAAATTCCACCTGCACAAAAAATTAATGAAGAGGTTTTATTGCTATAATATCAATAAGTAAGTACCTACTTATGTATTTGAAAAGGGCATATTCGTTTACTAGTTCATAAATGTTCATTCAGTAGTAATTTTGAAGATTTTGATTTCTTTATTCAATGAAATATTGTTCTGAATTTATTCATGATTTTTTTTGGGTTTTTTCGGAGATATAATTCATTCAGTAACACACACAATAGACAGAATTGATATGTATAAAAAATCTGATTCATAGGAAGAATATGGTTTCAAACCGTCTCTTAAATGTTCATTCACTGGTACCACCACCGTATTTTTTAAGAAAATTTTTGATAGTGTGAAATCAAGTCAGATATTTGAATTTAACTACTAACATGTTGGTCATAAGAAAGACTTCACTTCACTTGTGTGAAGGAAAAAAGTCGTTTTCTGGGGAAAGAAGCGAATAGCATTAAAAACTGTCAAAAGCTGAGTAGAATGTATGTTCGTTCGTACTAAAATCACCTCAACCAATATTCCAGAAACTAATAAATATAAATTCGAGAAGGTAGGCGTATCGGCAAAGCAAAGTTCACGTTTCAATATAAAACTCCCACTGCAAACTTGACGTTAGCGAGACGGGGGTCTATCTCTCCTGTGTATAGCACCCTATTCAAACAAATCCAAAAGCCCGTATCAAGTGTTAGCGCATCCCTTATCTGCCATATTTATCCAGCCAGTTAGGGGTCACAGGTGGGCTCTATAAGCAACCCTTGGAGAAGCTGCGTCTAGTAACTGCCTACCTTTCTTGATATGTAATTTTTTCTACCACGTGGAAAAAAACTGGTGATTTTTCGATGAAAAAAAGTGATAACTAGAATCTACAAAAATATTTTTTTTTAAGAACTTTCTCACATCTTGGAAAATAATTTAAATTATTCGATGAAAAAAATTGTTTACTCAGCTCGAAAAAAACTGATAAAAAGTAGGAATTGAAAACTGAAAAAAAAATTGGAAAAAAATTGTTCACATATTTCGAAAATTAAATAAAAATTTTTCGATTGAAAAAAATTAAAAATTTTCGATGAAAAATAGGTTTACCCAACTCTAAAATAAACTGAAAAAAAGAGTAAGAAGTATTCAAGAATCTAGAGAAAAAAAAAGGAATTTCCGATGAACAAAAGTGATTCTCAACTCGGTAAATTAAGAAAAAAAATTTCAGAAAAAAGTGTTCACATTTCTTGAAAGAAAATGAAAATGTTTTGTGAAAAAAAATCCCAATACAAAAAAGTGTTGAATCAACTAGAAAAAAACTGAAAAAATGATTTGAATAAAAAAGTGTACACACATCTTAAAAAAATCAAATGAAAAAAAAAATTGGAAAAAAGTGTACATATACCTTAAAAAAAAGTAAATTTTTTTGTTGGTGATCAACTATTGAAAAAAAATCTGAAAATTTTCCGATGCAAAAAAGTGTTGACTCAACTGGAAAAGAAAATTGGAATAAAAAAGTGTTCACACATCTTGGAAAAAAAATCAGTGAAAAAAATCTCAACTCTGAAAAAAACTAAATCATCTTGAAAAAAAAATTGAATTTTTTTGATGAAAAAAAAAAAGAGATATCTCAATTGGAAAGAAAATATGCACTTTTACAAGAGGCCTGAACTTTCTCTGAATACCTTGGGACGTGCCAGATGTATTTCTCGTGCAGCTTCACTCACTTTTCATTCATGATTTGTGCCTACCTAAGTATAAATCAATTTGTGTAATGGATCGAAGAAAATATTCCTGTTTTTTAATGAACAGTATAACACAAAATATTCTTTCAGAATTTATTTTAAATAGTTATAGAAATGAACAGATATTTAGTCTACATCCGGATGCCATTGAATTCAGTATTCAGTTCATAATACTGAACTTTTATATTCGGAAGCTATAATAGTTATTTATGTATCAAGGGCGTAAAGTAGGCGTTTATGGCCTGCGGCGTGGATGATGGCCCGATGGCGTTAGCCGAGGGCCATCACACGCCGAAGGCCTTAAACGCATTTTACGCACGTGATACATACAAAATTTTATGCACTAGCGGTTTTATAGCGCGAATCACAAATACTGACTTGAATTGCAATGGTCTACACGTTTCATACGTTAGGCATACAATAATTAAGGGTAACATAATATGAGGAATGTGAAACTATAGTAGCTGAGTGCTATATTGGAGAATCTATTTCAAATAAATAGATCATCACCGAAAAAATTGCCAACGATTATGAACAAATGTTAGAAAGAGTATTGCTCTATTGAACTGAAATGATTCTAATTTGTGTTAGGAATTGCATGAAATGATGTGTGAGTATAGACAATTTGAGAATTTTGTCTACTTTACGGCCCGCCGGGCCATAATGCGCCCACAGGCGGTAAAGTGCCACTTTACGCCCGGCGAACCGGGCGGTAAAGTGTACTTTACCGCCCGCTAGTGCATAAACATCGTTTCTTTACAAATTCGAGAAAAATCCAATAATTCAAACAAATATTTCAATAACAAAATATTTTGTATCCATTAATTAGTTTCATTATGAATTCAACGTCATATTTCCATTAAGAAAATTGATTCAAACTATAACTACGTGTCATAGAAAGACTGATGGGGTAGAATAAGTGGGAATAAGACTGATTGTATAAGTATACAGCGTTTTTTTTTTCATAACGCGAAGTAATGCCATTGTTTTTTTTTCATCTCGTAAAGTTGGAATATCTGAGTTATGAAATATTCAATGAACAAGCTGCAGAACAAAATGAAATAATAGTTATTTATTGTATAAGTATTTTAGATATCATTTTATTTGCGCAAGAATATTTAAATTTCTTAAGCAAATAAAATGTATCTAAAACACGCATCCAATACAACGTTTTATTCACAATCACATTCATTTAGAATCAGAATCGCGGAAATTTTTCATCACAAAATGATTTGACGTTTTGCTCTGATAGCGGCTGTCACCTCCTCAAAAATCATTGAAATAACATACAAAAATATCGGGAGGTGTTGAATGGTTGCTATGTATTTTCGATTGTTTATCGACTCCATTTGTAAAAATTTGTGAAGTCGGTGAAAATAAGTAAAATGTGATTGATATTCAAGATTGTATTTTTTATTATTCCACTAGTGGAATAAAGTAATTTCATTATTCCACTAGTGGAGAAAGTGGTACTTTATACGGTTCATAAGTGTGGATAAAACTTCAATTATAAGGTGATTGTGGATAAAATTTATTTTGCAATGTAATTTTCCAAACATCCTTTATTCAAGTAAACCATGCCTAAATAGAAGTTATTGTGAGTACGACTAGTACGAGTACCCTAGCTAACTGGAGAACAGATGATCTCTAGTCTTGTCTCAATAGTTAAATATGATTTACTGACAAGTGAAGGAACCGTCTGCCGAGCATGAAATAGCCTTCTTGGCGCCTGGATGTGGTTTTCGAATTTCTCAAAGTCAAGGTCAAGGAGGGGGCGTTTGAAAACCAGTCAGTTTGTGACCGTTTGCTGGATTTACATTTTGGTAGATTTGGTCCTGTACATACCTCCTGCTAAGTTTAACCAGCGAACCAGAATTTCAGTCGAACAAACAATGACAGCATTGAAAAACTACTTAAGAAAATGCCTCCACCTGATGCCAGTCCGCCTAAGACAATTGAATCGTTCACAGACTCTCCCAAAGTCTCAAAAATTGAAAGTGGAAAAGATGAAGCTGATGAAACTGCAGTGGAAGACGCCTACCAGTTGTATTTGCGCTGGCCCAAAATTGCCGACAGCAAACAGATCAAGAAAGTGAAAGTGCACTGTCCTCCGCTCTTGAGAAAGCTCATGATAGCTAATCAAAAAAGGAAAAAGAAAAGAAAACCCAAGAAGTTATGCAAACTAAGGAGAGAAGAAATACTATGAAAATAATGAAACCGAATGAAACTGAAATAACGATTAATGTGAACCTCAGGAAAAATCAGAGAGTAGAGATACAGAACATGACAAATGCAAGATTGAGGATTTTGGAGTAGTACAAAATGATGATAAATATTTCCCAGGTAGAATAGAAAATGATCAATTTGAAGTCAGCACCATGATTGAGCCCAGCTGCGGAAAACTACGGAAATACCATAACCCTGCTGATAAAATATGGATTGAAAAAGATATTAGAAGAATTCCGCCACCACAAAAAATTAATGCAGAGGTTTTATTGCTATAATATCAATAAGTAAGTACTTATGTATTTGAAAAAGGCATGTTTGTTTACTGGTTCATATATTTTCATTAAGTTGAAATATTTGTTCACTCACTAGTATTTTCGAAGATTCTGATTACTTTATTGAAAAAAAAAACTATTCTGAATTTATTCATGTTTTTTTCAATGATTTTTCGGAAAAATGATTTATTCAGTATCACCAATGATTAACAGAATTCATAATATGTATAAAAAATCTGATTTGTAGGAAATATATGTAGACCAAGCTATAGATGTTTTTCCCTTTCACAAAGTAAAAGACGCAAGTGGCCTACACTAATTTCTATAAGATAGTTCGTTAATGGAAATCTCAGTTTTTGCCCCAGCAAAATCGGCTTGTGGAAATTTTCAAACAAGCAATATTGAAAAAATTACAACTTCTTTGGTTTTTTTGAAATATCTCAAAGATTTACATGGTGGTTCTTCGGGTTGTAAGGCCGACGTATGTTCAGAGAAGATCTCGACGTTTCGCCAACACGAGTGGTTAGCATTTTCAAGAGATATTTTACAAATTTCTGCTTTCTTAAGTCGCTGTCAAATGCTTGACATTTGTAATACGTTGTCTCAATAAATACCTGTGATTTGACGTTCTTACATCTGATTGGTCCATAGCGTTAGCTAACATCATGGAATCGTTCGTACCGTTATTTTGTGGGTAGGGAGCTAATTGAGAATTTTTGAGAACTGGAAGCCAAACCTTGTTCAATTCCTTCTTCGGTTCTGTTGAAATTGCTGTGGTGTTTCTGAATTTCAATTGCTTTCCGGAAGAGTCTTGGGTAATAATAATAATAATAATAATAATAATAATAATAATAATAATAATAATAATAATAATAATAATAATAATAATAATAATAATGATAATAATAATAATAATAATAATAATAATAATAATAATAATAATAATAATAATAATAATAATAATAATAATAATAATAATAATAATAATAATAATAAAGGATGCAAAATCGGACCGGCAGCTCATGCGCATCCGGGAGGGAAAAAGCAACTTTCCCTCCGGTGTCGGCCGTGGGTTTACTGGGTTAACCCCCCAGTAAACTCTACTACTCGGTTCCCAACAATCGAGGAAGAGGCCCCCACAACCGACCCCCTCGGATTAGGGGTCAAAGGCAAGGTGGTGGGGCCAACGATGATTTGCCAAATGATGACGACCGCGATAACAACGGACGCTTTGAGTGGACGGACGAATTAAGAGACGGACTTCTGCATTGCTACGAGAGCAGTGAGCCCGCCCGGAGAGGATACATGGCAAGAATGCATGCTCTGTGGTGTGAGAGACACCCAGAGCATGCAGCGTTTTCCGCACAAAATCTCAGGGATTATGTATCCCATCTTCGGGCTCGAGGCTACGTAAGAGCTCCTCCTCAGCCGGTTATCGAAGTGGCAGATATGCCACGTGTCGGTTTGGCTGTGGAGGAGAATCGCATTGTTCCACTGATGGAGGATATCAGAACCCGCAGGGCGCTTCACAAAATGAAGCCCCTGAAGCCGCAAGAACTGGCACGGGTGGATGCGGAGATTGGCGATGTTCTTCCAGAAGAGGCTGACATCTGGCAGATCAATTCTGTCGTGTACGACGCCGCTCATGCTCTATCCCAAACAGAGAGGAGGGACACCACCGCTCTGGTAGGGAGGCATGAGCGACGTGTACACAAGATGGAAGCCAAGATCAAGTCGGCGAGAGAATACGCGTCTCGTATCCAGTGTGTGGTGGACTTCGTGGCGGCCAATAGGCCTTTCACGCCCGCAGTGTGGCGAATTGCTGCAAAATTGAGACGAGCTCACCACACATTAAATCAAGGTGTGCTGTTTACCATCAAACAGCACTGCCTTGATAGGATACGAATGCTAGTGGCTGCAAAGAAGTCACTAGTGAGGCGGGCGAGAAGTATCGCGGAAAACATAAAGTTCCGCGATAAACCTTCTCGCTTATTCCAAGAGCCTCCACGTGTTGTCGATAACCCGCCGGCTGCAGATCGGGTGGAAACATTCTGGAAGAATATCTATGAGTATCCGCAACCACTCAACGTAGATACTCCAGCCCTAGCGCAGTTCGAAGCATTTTGCAGGAGGCTTCGGCAGCCTGAGCTCAATGATCTGCGCATTCCGATAACCACGGAAGAAGTACGAGGGGCCCTAAAAGGCTCTAAGAATTTCGCTGCTCCAGGCCCTGATGGGTTGAATAACTATTGGTGGAAAAAGTTTCCAACAACCCACCGCCATCTGGCCAGAGTTTTCAACTCATGGCTAGATGGGGAGCAGCAGATTCCGGAGTGGTTTGTCGAGGGGCGAACCGTGCTCATCCCCAAAAACGGAGATTTGTCTGATCCAAAGAATTACAGGCCGATAACTTGCTTGAATGAGTGTTATAAGGTGTTTACGCGCATCTTATACACGCGCATTCTCTCCGCAGTTGATCCGGTGTATGAACGGATAAATGAGCAAAGAGGGTCAAAGAAAGGGGTCGCCGGGTGCAAGGAGAACCTGCTCATCGATAGATGTATCACGCAGGACTCCATGCAGTATAAGCGTAACCTTTCGATGGCCTGGATCGATTACCGCAAGGCATTTGATACAACATCACATGAGTTAATCATGCATTTGCTCAGATGCCTTGAGGTACCCGGTCAAATAGTGGGATGCATTGGACAACTGATGCCACTCTGGAGGACTCGCTTCACCATAAGATCTGGTAGAGACATAGTCCAAACAGAGCAGGTCATCATTAGAAGAGGCGTGTTTCAGGGAGACTCCCTTAGCCCTCTTCTCTTCTGCATCTCACTATTGCCATTGTCCGTTGCACTCAGGAATACCCGTGGGTACAACTGCGGCACCCCCAGCAACCGGAGGCATAATATCACCCATCTATTTTACATAGATGACCTCAAATTGTATGCCTCTGGAGAAAGGGACCTACATCAGTCCCTTAGGGTGGTGGAAGAATATACGCATGCTATCGGTATGGAATTTGGGATCGACAAATGTGCCACGGTTCATCTCAAAAGAGGACGATGCGAGGAATACGGAGAGGATGTCCAGCTTGTAGACGGAAGCATCCTACATCATCTGGATGCCGGAGAGACTTATACCTACCTTGGGGTGGAACAACGCCGCTCCCAAGAGGTATTCGCAGTTAAAAACTCTCTCCGCGGCAAGTATCAGCATAAACTCCGACAGATCTGGTCATCAGAACTGTCGGGGAAGAACAAAGTTGCTGCAACTAATATGCTTGCCGTTCCGATCCTTCTTTACTCTTTCGGAGTGATGAAGTGGACTAAGGAAGAGCTGCGACAACTTGACGTTAAGACTCGCAAAATGATGCATCTCAATAGGAGCTTGCATCCTAAATCGTCCGTTCCACGGTTATACTTTCCCAGACAACGGGGAGGCCGTGGACTTTTGAGTTTGGAGTGTCTGCATAACAGAATGGTTCTGGATGGGGCCTGTAAAGTCATCAGGAGTTCAGATCCCTTTCTCTGCATGGTCCGCGACCATGAGAAAGCAGGGATTGGAGCATATCTTTTTAAGGCAGCAACCCGTGCGGCCGATGAACTCGGTCTCGTTTTCGACACTGAACGGGCTAACCCAAACTCTGTCACCGAGTTGGGACCCGTTCAGCAAAAAGCTCACATCAAAGCTGCGGAGACAGAGGTCATGCTACAGCTACATATGGATAAGCCATTGCATGGCGTCTTCTTTCACAACATCGAAGACCTTGGCTTATCCAAAAGCTTGACCTTTGCCTTCCTCAGGTCGAGTGAGCTAAAGTCGGAGACCGAGGGATTCATAATGGCCTGCCAGGATGGTGTCTTCAACACCCTCGTCTACCGTAGTCGCGTGATGGGTATAGACGTCCCTGACACCCGATGCAGGGCATGTCGTGGGGCACCTGAGACCGTAATGCATTTGCTATCAGCATGCCCATCTTATGCGGTCTCAGCCTATATCCACAGGCATAACGCGGCGCTACGAGTGTTGTACTACCACCTACGACACTCGTACGGCATAGACGAGACACCGGTGTTGCCTTTTGCTCCGGGGGATATTGAGTCCGTGGTGGAGAATGAGAGATGCCGAATCTATTGGAACTACTCATTCCCCACCCTCAGGCAAATACAAGCCAATAAGCCTGATGTTGTCCTCCTCGACCACCAAAGTAGAACGATATTCGTCATGGAGTTTTCCGCTCCAGGCGAAATGAATATCGTTCGAAAAGAGGAGGAAAAACGGACTAAATATCGAGATCTTCTCTTTGAACTCCGCAGGTTATGTCCGGACCATTCTGTCAAAATGGTGGTTCTGATTATAGGAGTCCTTGGTGGAATGATGGACACACTGCTCTCTAACTTGAAGATAATACCAGCTTGCCGAAATATGGCAGAAATCTTAGCAGCAAGAATGCAGAAGGCCGTTTTACTTGGTTCGCTCCGTCTACTCAGGGCACACGATTCTCGGACCCAATAATCACTCACCCTACGGACGTAGGGAGTGGTTATTGGGGTTAACGACACCAGCGCGCCCTCCGGATGGGTCGGAGCACCGGAGACAGGGCCTGACTGGTACACTCCTAGGAGAAAAAATAATAATAATAATAATAATAATAATAATAATAATAATAATAATAATAATAATAATAATAATAATAATAATAATAATAATAATAATAATAATAATAATAATAATAATAATTTGGGATCGACAAATGTGCCACGGTTCATCTTAAAAGAGGACGATGCGAGGAATACGGAGAGGATGTCCAGCTCGTAGACGGAAGCATCCTACATCATCTGGATGCCGGAGAGACGTATACTTACCTAGGGGTGGAGCAACGCCACTCCCAAGAGGTACTCACAGTTAAGAACTCTCTCCGCGGCAAGTATCAGCACAAACTCCGACAGATCTGGTCATCAGAACTGTCGGGGAAGAACAAAGTTGCTGCAACCAATATGCTTGCCGTTCCGATCCTTCTCTACTCTTTCGGAGTAATGAAGTGGACTAAGGAAGAGCTGCGACAACTCGACGTTAAAACTCGCAAAGTGATGCATCTCAATAGGATGTATCGGAGCACCGGAGACAGGGCCTGACTGGTACATTCCTAACGGATTCATAATGGCCTGCCAGGATGGTGTCTTCAACACCATCGTCTACCGTAGTCGCGTGATGGGTATAGACGTCCCTGACACCCGATGCAGGGCATGTCGTGGGGCACCTGAGACCGTAATGCATTTGCTATCAGCATGCCCATCTTATGCGGTCTCAGCCTATATCCACAGGCATAACGCGGCGCTACGAGTGTTATACTACCATCTACGACACTCGTACGGTATAGACGAGACACCGGTGTTGCCTTATGTTCCGGGGGATATTGAGTCCGTGGTGGAGAATGAGAGGTGCCGGATCTATTGGAACTACTCATTCCCCACCCTCAGGCAAATACAAGCCAATAAGCCTGATGTTGTCCTCCTCGACCACCAAAGTAGAACGATATTCATCATGGAGTTTTCCGCTCCAGGCGAAATGAATATCGTTCGAAAAGAGGAGGAAAAACGGACTAAATATCGAGATCTTCTCTTTGAACTCCGCAGGTTATATCCGGACCATTCTGTCAAAATGGTGGTTCTGATCATAGGAGTCCTTGGTGGAATGATGGACACACTGCTCTCCAACTTGAAGATAATACCTGCTTGCCGTAATATGGCAGAAATCTTAGCAGCGCGAATGCAGAAGGCCGTCATCCTTGGTTCGCTCCGTCTACTCAGGGCACATGATTCTCGGACCCAATAGTCACTCACCCTACGGACGTAGGAAGTGGTTATTGGGGTTAACGACGCCAGCGCGCCCTCCGGATGTATCGGAGCACCGGAGACAGGGCCTGACTGGTACCTTCCCAACGGGAAAAAAAAAATAATAATAATGCATGTCGTGGGGCACCTGAGACCGTAATGCATCTGCTTTCAGCATGCCCATGTTATGCGGTCTCAGCTTATATCCACAGGCATAACGCGGCTCTACGAGTGTTGTACTACCATCTACGACACTCGTACGGTATAGACGAGACACCAGTGTTGCCTTATGTTCCGGGGGATATTGAGTCCGTGGTGGAGAATGAAAGGTGCCGAATCTATTGGAACTACTTATTCCCCACCCTCAGGCAAATACAAGCCAATAAGCCTGATGTTGTCCTCCTCGACCACCAAAGTAAAACGATATTCGCCGTGGAGTTTTCCGCTCCAGGCGAAATGAATATCGTTCGAAAAGAGGAGGAAAAACGGACTAAATATCGAGATCTTCTTTTCGAACTCCGCAGGTTGTATCCGGACCATTCTGTCAAAATGGTGGTTCTGATCATAGGAGTCCTTGGTGGAATGATGGACACACTGCTCTCCAACTTGAAGATAATACCTGCTTGCCGTAATATGGTAGAAATCTTAGCAGCGCAAATGCAGAAGGCCGTCATCCTTGGTTCGCTCCGTCTACTCAGGGCACATGATTCTCGGACCCAATAATCACTCACCCTACGGACGTAGGGAGTGGTTGTTGGGGTTAACGACACCAGCGCGCCCTCCGGATGGGTCGGAGCACCGGAGACAGGGCCTGACTGGTACACTCCTAAGGAAAAAAAAATAATAATACATTTATTTTCAACAGGTATACACCCAATAACAGAAAAAAATCAAGGTAAAATATAACTACAAGTTAGATAAACATTCGAGGAAAAGTCAAATAGGAAATAACAATCTTAATTCTGGTTTCGCAAATAAGTTGATAAAATAAAGTTAATATAATCGAAATTGATATCACATGACGAACAACTATCGTTGAAGATTTTACACATAGAAAAAATCGGTGACTTGAGAAGTAAATTGGTACGAGGAGCTGAGTTGTAAAAAGTAATTTCTTGGCGGGAAACTAATCTTGGTACATAAAAATTGATCTTGCTCAACAAATAGGGACAGTCTGTTATGCTATTCAATAATTTATGGAGAGTGGTAAGTGCCGAGCAGTCGCGCCTTTCTTGCAGAGATTGAAAGTGAAAAATATTCAAAAGAACTTGATGAGCATATCCTCTTTCGGGGTAATAGCCACAGCATTTATAGAACATATATTTAAGACATTTTCTTTGAACAGATTCGATACTGTCTATTGCGTTATTATATAATGGTGACCAAATGACTGTGGCATATTCTAATTTACTTCTGATAAATGTGATGTACAGCATTTTCAGACTGTCAATATTAGAAATATTTCTAACACAGTAACCGAGTAATTTCATAGAATTCATTACAATTTTGTTAATATGATCACTAAAAGTAAGTCTACTGTCAAATATTACGCCCAAATCTGCTGGAACATCTTTCAAGTTCAATGTTATTTATTTTGTAACTATAGGCAATTAGATACTGTTTTCCTGAGAACGTTAAGATATTGATTGCATTTGTTGATGTTGAGTTTGAGATTATTAATGGAACACCATTGCTCTAATGATGTTAAATTATTTTGCAGTATGGAACAGTCTTGAGTACAGGTGACTGGACTAAATATTTTTAAATCGTCAGCGAATAGAAGATGGGTAGCACTAAGTTCGAGTGATAAATCATTGATGAATAGGCAGATGTTGAAGAGATGACTTGGGTTTCTTCAAATTTCACTCTATGGTTATCGTTGTTGAGAGTATGTTCTGCGACAGCAAGCCTTGTGCTCTTTGATTCTTGTTTCGCCAACACGAGTGGTTAGCATTTTCAAGAGATATTTCACAAATTTCTGCTTTTTCAAGTCGCTGTCAAATGCTTGACATTTGTAATACGTTGTCTCAATAAATACCTGTGATTTGACATTCTTACATCTGATAGGTCCATAGCGTTAGCTGACATCATAGAATCGTTCGTACCATTATTTTGTGGGTAGGGAGCTAATTGAGAAATTTTGAGAACTGGAAGCCAAACCTTATTCAATTGTAGTCCTTCTTAGGTTCTGTTGAAGTTGCTGTGGTGTTTCTGAATTCCAATTGCTTCCCGGAAGAGTCTTGGGTAATAGGCAGATGTTGAAGAGATGACTTGGGTTTCTTCAAATTTCACTCTATGGTTATCGTTGTTGAGAGTATGTTCTGCGACAGCAGATTTCTGCGTGCGTCCTAACCTTCAGCAAGCCTTGTGCTCTTTGATTCTTGTTTTAACGGAGCGTTTCGTGGTTCCGATATAAACGCTGCCACAGGAACATGGAATGCGATAAACCCCAGAAGAGCATAGTACGTCTTGTTTGTCCTTCGCTGATCTAAAGTGGTCTTTCAGTTTTTTTGAAGGTTTATAAACGGTTTTAATCTCATATTTCCGTAGAATACGGCCAATACGATCTGTAACTCTGGGAACATATGGTAAGAATGCTTTTCTTTTTTCGGTGTTGGCTTGACTACTACTTGGTTCACTGGATGGACAGTCATTTGGTCTACTTTTGATTCTTCCGTCTCTTATTTCTCTTCTATTTTTTAATACACCTCTCAATATCTCTTTCTTTGTACCCATTATATCGGAACCACGAAACGCTCCGTTAAAACAAGAATCAAAGAGCACAAGGCTTGCTGTCGGTTAGGACACACACAGACATCTGCTGTCGCAGAACATACTCTCAACAACGATAACCATAGAGTGAAATTTGAAGAAACCCAAGTCAACATCTGCCTATTACCCAAGACTCTTCCGGGAAGCAATTGAAATTCAGAAACACCACAGCAACTTCAACAGAACCGAAGAAGGACTACAATTGAACAAGGTTTGGCTTCCAGTTCTCGAAAATTCTCAATTAACTCCCTACCCACAAAATAACGGTACAAACGATTCTATGATGTCAGCTAACGCTATGGACCAATCAGATGTAAGAACGTCAAATCACAGGTATTTATTGAGACAACATATTACAAATGTCAAGCATTTGCTAGCGACTCAAGAAAGCAGAAATTTCTAAAATATCTCTTGAAAATGCTAACCACTCGTGTTGGCGAAACGTCGAGATCTTCTCTGAACATACGTCGGCTTTACAACCCGAAGAACCACCATGTAAGTGACGATGGCCGCGAAAGCCATTCACAATTTATCTCAAAGATTATTCAGAGAATCATTTCACAGTCGATGGAACTTTTGTAGACATTTTTTATAAAACCTACTGAATGGATTTTCCTACAACTTCGAAAAAGAGACAATTTTTCAAAAATTCATAACTTCTAAAAATCTGAAGCAGGACAAGCCATATTGCGGAAACTGATGGATGATACTTAATATGTGGTTCAACTGTGCGCAAGATGTTTTCTGTCCGATCTTGCAAGATGCGCCGATTTGAAGAAAATCGTCGTGTTCAAATTCTGTAAATGGCATCTGGGAGTAGAAAATAATATCTACAATTCATGAAATGTGTTGAAAATCTCACTGAAAGTTGTTCAGAACGCTTCAAAGTGCGTCCAAAGTCACCAGAAGTTGCACTAAAGCTAACTCAAGTTGAGTTCGGGCGACTTCCGGTGAACTTTGAAGCATTTAGAGTAACTTTCAGTGATATTTTCAACACATTTACCACCTCTCATATCTCCACCTCCAATATCTACAAATTATAGATATTGATCTCTATTTTCAAATGCCGTTTACATAATTCGAATAAGATGATTTCCTTCAAATCGGCGCAGTTAGAAGGATTTTTTCGGATATATAATTCATTCAGTATCACTTATACCTGACAGAATTCATATGTATAAAAATCTGATTCATAGGGAGAATATGGTTTCACACCGTTCCTTAGATGTTCATTCACCACCACCCTATTTGTTGAGTAAATTTTTGCTAGTGTGAAATCAAGTCGGATATATGAATTTCACTACTTACAGAAAGACTAGGTTGTGTGAAGGAGAAAAAGTCGTTTTCTGGGAAAAGAAGCGAATATCAATGAACATTTTGTCAAAAGCTGAGTAGAATTTAAGATCATCTCTACAAAAATCACCTCAGCCAACATTCCAGAAACTAATAAATATAAATTCGAAAAGGTAGGTGTATCGGAAAAGCAAAGTTCACGTTTCAATATAAAACACCCACTATAAACTTGACGTTAGCGGGACGGGACTCTATCTCTCCTATGTATAGCACCCTATTCAAACTAAACCAAAAGCCCGTATCAAGTGTTAGCACATCCCTTATCTGCCATATTTATCCAGCCAGTTAGGGGTCACAGGTGGGCTCTATAAGCAACCCTCGGAGAAGCTGCGTCTAGTAACTGCCTACCTTTCTTGTTATGTAAATTTTTCGACCACGTGTGCACTTTTACAAGAGGCCTGAGCTCTTTCTGAATATCTCGGGACGTGCCAGATATATTTCTCGTACAGCTTCACTCATTTTTTATTCATGATTTGTGCCTACCTAAGTATAAATCAATTTGTGTAATGGATGTTTTATAAGAATGGACATATTTTCGAGCGGTATGCATTGCCGAGGATTTGATACCGATTGGATTTGATACATCTGGTTGCCGAACGACTCGAAAGCATTTTTTCCGGATTCGCCATTTCCCGGGTATCCGCAATGAATATCAAATTATTGGATTGGTTCTTTTATTGGCGATATTGATCGTAAAATTCGGTAGAAGGCGCGCTTCGTGAGTTTTCTCCTTGATGTTATAGGAAAAATTTCTTCGTGGAATCAGGACGCATTTTATGAAGTACAAGTTTCAACTTTCCTTATTTACAGTAATTGAATGATTCTCGAGTAGCCAGGCGTAGCACAGTGGAAACAGCGACCAGTCGGATCAGTGATTTTTTCAATTTAATTTGAAGAATGTTATTATAAAAATCGCGTGGCCCGACTGGGCTGAGTCCTGCACGATTCACTGTTGCGTACCAATTCCAAAAAAAGCATCAACAACACAAAAATTAACAGTGCTGCTCCTGAGGTTGCGTATGGAGTTAGTAACATAGCCTACCCTGGGGCTAATGAGCACAGCAATCGATGCCACCATAAACACCAATTGAAAAAAACAGGAAGTTCGTTGTGTTTCTTGAGGCCCAAAAATGTTCTGCAACCGAAAAAATTGTTGTATACCTAATCTGCTTACATTTCATAATCACCATGTCTCTATATTTCAGCAACATAATGAAGTTCATTATGGTTCTATAGTACCATAATGGAGTTGAGAAAGTCCCAGTGGGCACCATAATGGAATTAAAATGTGGAGGATATAAATGTTTTGCATGAATGAAGTTTAAAAAAAAGATGCAAGTGGGTAGCATCAAACAACTGAACATTCTGACTGAATATATAAAACTAACCCTCCATATCGAAAGGTATACGATTATCACAATCACCCCTGACACACAATTTAATATTATATTATCATTGCGGAAACGTTATTGGAAAATATTTATGAAATTGAAATTTTCTAAACGTTTTCAATATGTTTATGGAACAGCTACAAAAGCAAAATTTGCAATGTTTCATAAAATGCTTCAGTATCCAACAATGTTTTATCAATCCTTCTCCAAACCTGACATAACAATTTTATAAACATTGGAGATGCTTAAAAAAACTCTCCATTTTCCTGATGAAATATTTTCATTGAAGCGTTCCTTACAATACTTTGAAATAATCTTGACTATTTATACACTCACAAAAAAAATGCATATTTGAATTTAGGCCTTGATTTCATGTTTATTTTTATTTGTTTGAATCGTCATGCAGTTTTCATTACTAAATGGTTTATGCTGAAGTATTCAACGTATATTGTTTGCAAAAAAATCTAGATATTGAAACTTTATAACACACTTGGAGAAGAAGTAATAGAATAGACTAATTTTGGTAATGATATTTAATCAAAACAAGCAACAAGACGACAAAATGAGGCAACATAATAACAGTTCAGAAATTAGTGTTTCCTTTTCCTGCTCTAATGATAGACTGCATCCTCCTGGGCATACTCCGAAAAAGGTCTTTAATGGGTTCTTGTGGAACTCGTTTCCATTCTTCCTGTGCAGCAATTCTTAATTCTGCAATTTAGTTAGGAGCTGGATATCGTGCTCGTATGTATTTTTAAGATGTATCAAATACGTTCTATGAACTTGCGTCAGGACTATTTGGTGGCCACTCCACTGACTTAAGTCCAACAATTTCAAAATACTGGGTGACTGTTCTTGCAGTATATGCACGAGCATTATCAAGTATTAGCACGAAATTGTCGTAACCAATAAAGCCGCCGTAAGGTAAAACATGCTCTTCAAGGATGTTGCGTATGTACCAGTCAGCATTTATTCTGAAATTCACCTCTTTGGGCTCGGTGCGACTGTCCCAACTATTGTCACCCCACAACATAATGGAACCACCACCAAAGCTAACGTTTTGTACAAGATTACATTCTGCGAAACGTTCTCCAGATCTTCTTTATACTCTCTTTATACTCTGGTTTCCATAACTGTATTCTTGTTTCGTCTGTGAAAAGAATTTTTCCCCACTGATGTTCATTCCAGTTGACATGGGCTGTGGCAAATTGTAACCGTCCAGATTTGTGACGTGGGAGAAGCCTAGGAAAGCTGGCAGGGCGTTTTGGATTCAAACCAACTCCTTTGAGTCGTCTTATTACTGTTTTGATAGTCATGTTAACTCGTCCGGGAGCCAGTGACAGATTTCCATGACCAAGTTCCTCTCAAGCGAAAATTAGTGGAATGCATCAGAGAGTTATATTATAAAGCTTCGTGAACATCAGCTGCGGTTCCGTGGGGGGGGGGGGGGATGAGCGGTGGTAGCCTCCCACGCATAAAGAAAAAGAAATGTATTCAATTTTGTTTTCCTACCTGAAAACATGTTAAATTATCGCTAAAGCAATATCTTGAAGAAAGAAAAAATCAGCTGACTATAGCATGGTGTATTATACGACAGCTAGTTGGTCGAACACAAAAAAATTTGTACCTTCTATGATTTCCTCTCAAATAAAATTTTACCTTACATTCGGATTGCGTCAATTTAACATGTTTCCGGGAAGGAGGACATAATTGAATATATTTTTTTTCTTCGTGCTTAGGAAGCTACTGTGCTGATCATCCCCCCCACCAACGGAATCGCAGCTGACGTTCACGAATCTTTATAAAACGACTCTCTGATGCATTCCACTAAATATCGCTTGAGAGGAAATGACTGACCACATTTTTACCGGGCTCTTGGACTATATGCTCAGTAAATCACTTCTGAAATTTCAAATATTGTTCATCTTTTGGCGTTGTACATCTCTTACGTCCTTGACCTTGGCCTTTTGTACTCCCCAGTCTCATTGTATCGCTTCACAATACGAGAAAGAGTCGATTGATGGATATGCAATCTCCGCGAAATATCATCTTGTCTGAATCCCTCATTGACTGAAGTAACAACTGTCAATTTTTTCAAAGAATAATTACTTAATGAATCTCAAATATTCACCAGTTGAAATAATAAGACAAATGCGAATTCCTATATTTTCAATTTTGGCAATTTTGATATTACTTAATGAGGTCATTTTTCAAATGTAGTCTTTTCATAATATACTTTCGATTCGCAAGCAAGCGTTGTAAGATAATAAATCAGCCATATGCAATTATGGCAACAAAAACAAATCTTCATTAGGAATGAAAATAATGAGCACTGGATTAAATCAATAGTTTCAATGAATAAAATAAACTTATGGAAAATATTCTATCGAGGAATATCATGAACAAGTAAAATATATAAAATATGACAATAACCCAATTCGTAAAGAGAAATAAATCCTACTGTAGATTTCATCGAAAGAGATCATACGCTCCGAATTAGCAAATAAAGCAAAAACTTTGTCAGTTTGTCAAATAAAATGGTAGCCCTCTCAAAAAGAAAATAAATGCTTGCCCTACTATTATGTCACGGTTTCTAAAAGCAGGCAACTCTCCGACATTATACCCCAATAGTCTTTGTCTATCAGTTCCTACCTCATAAGTCAAAACGACTAGCAAATTCGTTCTACTTCAAAATTCAATCAACGTTATCTTATATGAAATTTCATGATATTGAAATAGACACTAGTTAAGTCCAAAATTTATGGTGGAACTTTTATACGTATTATTATCAGTTTACCAAGAAAAATGTTCAAAACTTATATTGAAATTACTCACGATAATAAAAAGCCGTATCGGTCCCAAATTTTTATTACACTCATTTAGTGCACCCCCTCAGGGAGTAGTATCGAGATCAGTCTACGTTCCGGCTATCTGCACTATTTCGAATCTCGTCTCCTAATCCTTCAAATCAGTCCCCACAAACCTGCAATCAACGTTAATACATCAAGATATCATGAAGATTTATTAGAAATCCAACGAATACAATCTTGTGGTTTGTCAACATCTGACAGAGCGACCATTCATATGTTAGCGATGTTTAAAATTATTTTGTCTATGTTAGTAAAGTTGAGAATCATGAACTCCTATGATGGAAGTCTCGAAAAATAAATAAAAATATGGTGTTTCAACCTAAGGACCGTAATATACAGTGTATACCAACGATACGTAACAGTGCCCACTGTTACACACATTCTGTTGCTTATATAACTGTACCAAATTCCAGAAAAAACCTGTATTCGAATGTAGAAATTACAGAAGTATGAGTAGAGTAGAGAGTAGCTAAGTATGTTATAGAACTCAAATAATAGAATTATAAAGAGACCAATCAATAGTAGTTTTCGAAGTTTTTGATGATTAAATATTTTTGTATGGTAGATCAATCAATTTTTCTTTTGAATGTAATATACATTTTCCATGACAACATAGTAGAAAATGAAAGGTAGAGTATAAAGCGTTTTCAATGAACTTTAAATTCTAACATCTTTCCAAACCAGCGGAACTTGGAAAATATTCACTCTTCTTCCATATTTGGTGTATTTTTCGATGGATTCATTTGTTTCATTTTCTTTCTCTCCTTTAATTCACTTATCTTCTGCTCCTTCGTTATCCTTGGCATTTTCGGTTTCTTTCTCTCATTCTACAGTCTGTCAAAGATCCTTGTTCCTAATTCTTTTATTTCTCCATTTGCTGTAACCTCTGAAGGAAATAGTCGTTGAACTGGACGAATTAGTTCTCTGTTTTTCAGTTTGACCTTTGCCACTCTTCCTTTACCATCAGTCCATCACCTCCAGAATGAATCTCCATCACCCTTCCTGATGATCAACTAACCCTTTTTTATTGTCCGATTGGATCAAGACAATCATGATATAATGATTTTTGCCCATTTGGTCAAAATTTAGAACTTAAATAAACAGCAAAATTTGTTGGTTGTATCCTCCGGTTTTACTTCAATGTGAAAAATGACATGAAGAGGAGATGCAAAAGGCAGAATTTTCACTTCATAAGATAATCCAAAGAAAAAATTTTACCAAAAATTTTATTTTCCTTAAGAATTTACTAGTATTTGAAGATGGTCATGGTGTCTTAAAAATGAGGAGCAAATTAGTTTACGATAATTTTACTGAATTCTTCAAGTTTCCCTATACTGTTACCCAATAAAAATTATATCGCCAAGAAACTTATTTTAGAAGAAGATAATAAATTGTCCTGCTGTAGAACAAACACTTATGTCTATTTTACGAAAAAAAATTTGGATTTTGAGAGGTCAGAAATCAAAGCTGCGGTAGAAAGTGATTTGATAAATTCTAAATGTAGACTGCTCATGTAAATATCACAATCCAAGCCTTCTCGCCCTCTTTATTTTTCAGCAACAATGATACCTATCACAAGTAACAAACGTTTTGAACAAAACTAATATATTTCAAAGAAACGGACACAAAATCGAAGCAAAAGTTTTTCAGATCAGATCAGATAAAATAAATGTTGTTACTGTAACGTTGATCTCGGTCATTTGTTAACTTTATTGGTTGAATCTCAACTTCGAAAATCCGAAACTTACCAGTCACTCTCAACTCCAGAAAAATACTAGTAGTAGGATGTGTTGAAACCTGACACTCGTATTGCCCAGCATCATCTGGTCTGACATGTTGAATGACCAGACCCCAGTTTTGGAGATGCCTCGCGTGCTCCACCAGAAATCTCTGATCCGCAATGTATGTCGTAACTCCGACAGTCAGGATCGTAGGAGGAGATTCTTTTTTGCTGATCCAAGATACCTGTAACAAATTAAATGATAATAATAAATAAAACCGCCAAAAATGCTATATCTGATCGTAACTGTGCTCATAACAGATTCTCAATTTATAATTCTGAATTGGTTGTCATATACTCAAAAGAGAAATAATGTTAGTAAAGTAATTCGTCATCTTAATCAATCTCTTTTTGAAAACAATATCGATGTTACCAATAACTCACAATTACTATAGAGAACATTAAAATCTTTGATAAACACAATACCTACCAACCAAGTAACAACTATTTTCAAAAATATATTGCGATGTATGAAAATATAGAAAATGGATTCAATTATTATTTTGTTCTGAGTATTGAGTAGATTGTCAACAACTAACGAATGGTTAATTTGTTATAAGCAAAGTTTCATATTTTGAAAATCGGGTGGTAAACCCAAATAATCATCTTGATAAATTCAAAAAACTTTACTTGAAGAACCCAAAAACATTATTTTTCAGGAGACAAAATAAATTTTAAATTAATAAAACATACTTTTGATGTTATTGTATTATTATTTGTATCAATACCTCTTATTTCGGAGACTTTCCCGATAATTTGAAAATCTCAATTGTAATTTCTTCACCAAAAATAACCATCACTAGGAATATTGAATAGTATGAACCCATTAATACTTTCCTTTTTTCGGAAAAAATATTAGAGCTGTCAATCTATAAACAATTCTCGCATATCTCGATACTCAAATATTGCTTAAACAAAACCAGTCAGGCTTTCGAAGAGGTTTTTTGTTTGAAACCGCATTGCAAAAAATATTGTATGACTTCAAATATGCAATGGATGGGTGTATTTGTGTCGTGGCGGTTTTCTTATATTTATATAGTGCATTTGAAGTTATAATTAAACAATTATATTAAAAAACTCAAGTAATACTTAGGACTTGATGCATTCGCATATAAATGGTTCGTGTCATATTAAGAATACACAGGTATCAGAAAACTGAAATCAATAATGGAATATCACATAAAAAAACTGTTTCAAATTGATCACCACAAGGATTTGCGGCTATGCTTTCGATATGTTTTATTAATTCAGATTTCGATTTGGGCGAATGCAAAGCACATCTATTTGCAGATGATACCATAATCTACAATATGGGTGAGAATATCAATAACTTTATAGAAAAATTAAACCAACTCCTTGTAGAAATTTGCGACTGGTTCAATAATGAAGAAATCATGTAAAGGGAAACATTCTCAATTGAAAATTGTACGAATACAACCTAAATAAATGTTAATATATGATGATAATTATCGAAAAATGCAAGAAGTTATCGATTGTAACATTCAGTTTGAAGAAAGAGATCTTGAACGAGTAAGCCATTTTGAATATTTAGGTATAATCAATGATGGAAACCCCACTTTTAGTGAGCACATTGATTATCCATTGAAGAAAATATCTGAGAATTTGGTTTTAAATATAGGATTAGCATAACAGTAACTCAATACATAAGACAATTAATATACAGGGTGAGTCAGAATAAGATCTACAAACTCCGAATTCAGATTCCTCACCTCACTTCGAGGTGAAGAGTTCCTATCAAGATATGATTACTGTACCAAGTTGGATATTTTTTCCTTCAGGAGTTGAGGAGCGTTGATGTTACTAATGAAATGGTCTGGTATTTCATAGTTGGTAATATTGAATGACAGCTGACAGCTGAATTATGAAGAGCTCTGAGAAAAGTAAGGTTATTGTATATTGTACTGTCTGTTAAATGAAGATGAACGTTATGTAATGTGTTCACTGTTTTACTGAAATAAATCTTAAAATAACTGAATTTATACCATAATCACAAGGAGAAGAAAAAAATCAATTTTTTTTTTCGTATTTTTGACACCCTGTATCTCAGAGGGTATGCATTTTAGGAAACTTTTCACTTCGAAATGAGGTGAGAAATCTGTCCACTAGTAGAAATTACGCGTGAACAAGTTCCTGCAACTCGGTATGCAAATGGTAATAAGTTTCTCAATTAATAACTATGAAACTCGTCAGAGTAGGAAACTGAATTTTTGGGACAGTAATAATGAGAGACTGACGAATATATTAAATAATAATAAAGGAATTTCACCAAGTTAATCGTGAGTAACAGGGTGATTTCTGAAACGTTGATATTTTGTCATTTTTATCATCGAAAATTTTCATGATCATCCTATATTTTCCAACGGAATCATGTTTATACGGTATCAGCTATCTTCGGAAGATGATAAATCAGTTGAATATACAGGATCTGTATGAAAGACCGGCCCATATATTTCACCAATTTTTCAAATCACCCTGAATTGTGATTAATGATGGAATAAGAATAGTATATTGCATGCCATAATACTTTTATCAACATTTCATTATTACATCGAATTTTCGGATTTTACTAAAATGTTTTTATTTTTCACTCTGTACATGTTGATATAATCTGTACTAGCTGAATAATATTCAGTATTATGAAGGTACGTTGATGATAAGAACGAAAAATAATGCAGTTGGCACTTTCAAATCCCGAGAAAATAATTAAATAAAAATTACTGATTTGTAACTTGTAACTTGTATTTCAAAATCTAGCCATCAACGAACTTTGCGATTCTGCACGTTCAATCGGTACATCGAATACTACAATATACTAAAAATTCAGACAATTTCACCGAGAACCAATTCACCTATAAAAAGTGAGGGGTCCTTTCGTACAATGATTTTTATTCACAAACTTATAAATAGTATTTTGCCAGAATATCTGTCTGCAAATTTGCAGTTGAAATACATTCATATAATAACCGCCGAATAAAACACATGAACCTTTGTCAAACCGATCTAATGTTTACGAAGAAAAATATTTTTCATGATGAAATTAAAATTTATAATAACTTACCCGTTTTTATTGATTTGTAACGTAACATCAATATTTTTAAAAGTAGATTCCGTCAATGTATTTGAACAGTTAAACACCCTCGAAGTTACAAGTCCGGTCCTGAACAGGTGTTGTTTCTACTTAAAAGTGCAAAATCAGGGTGCATGGCACGAGGAGAAGTTGTCAAGAACTTGTGACTGACATTCAATATTATTCATTCGTTGTCAATATATTTCAAAGTAAAGTTCATAATACGAAATACGACTATTCATTGAAAAAAGCAAATAGGAAAGATACACGTTACAATATTTTGAATGATCAATTTCACTACTTCAACCTAGTAATTTGATGCAATTTAGTCTATTTGCTGTTTTCAAATTTGTATAGGTACAGTGATCTTTTTTAAAGCTATGTAAGTAAGTTTATTGATAAAATAGGAAATCCCAATATTCACAATACAATAATTGTTTTACAATTTACAATAAATAACACATAAATATATAACAATAAAATCAAATTCATACACTATAGCTTATATAAGTAAAAGATTGCAGATACGAAAACAAATTAAACAATTACCTACAAATATATAAATGAATAAACAGATATTTTAAGGTTTTTCTTGAAGGCTACGAGAGTATCACAGGCTTTAATTTCATTTGGGATATCATTATATTCATTCAATCCTTTTACAAATAATGAGTTCATACCTTTTATAGTATTGACTTTCTCTATGTGAAAATTGTTAGCGCTTCTTGTATAGTGTTCGTGAATTTCGTGATTGAATTTGATGAACTGATTGAAATATGCTGGCATCAATCCTTTAACTATTTTAAAAATAAATAACATTGCATAGTATGTTAGTCTTTTATTTACTGATTGCTACTGTAGAGTTTCTTGCATATGAAATATAGGTGTAAGTTTGTTGCATTTTAGAATTAATCTCATACCACGATTTTGGAGTATTTGAAGAGAGGTTTTACTGTTGTTGTCTAAGAGATAGAGTATGGTTGCACAATACTCAAAATGTGGTTGGATAATACTACTTATTGTAAACTGTTAATCTTGCTTTCATTGATATTTGAGCAGCTATCCCTGAGAAAAAGAAAAGTTTTTCGAATTTTTTTTCTTAATTGTTTTAAAGTGTTCTTTAAATTTTAAATTTCCATCCAACACGACTCCTAGGTACTTTTGAAATTCTCCACAATGTCAATTTTTTCGTTTTCTATAATTAATGTTATACCATTTCTATATATATTTTTAGTTTTATTTGGATGGGAAATAATCATAGCTTTTGTTTTTTGAACATTTAATTTTAGTTTATTTATTTTCAAATAGTTTTGTAGTTTGTCTAATTCATCATTCATTTTCTGAGTTGCCAACTCCAAGGAATCATCACTAATCACCAACAATGTATCATCTGCATATAAGTTGATAAATATGTTATGCTCTCCTGCTGGTACTGCTATATTTCAGTTAAGAATTGACATTTTATTTTATATTTACTAAAATTTAATTTGTAACCTACTTCATCTTTGTAATAAAACAATATTGTTACAGCAATGCTAAATGAATAAATACATAAACAAAAATGTATACCTAATATTCAAAGCTTAGTGTCTTCTTTGAGGAACGTTGCTCAAACAGATGTCAGATGTAATTCAGTAACCGAACTGGAAAGTAGTTGTTTTCTGTTAGATATTTGCCTCATAGGTTCCACATGTTGGGAATGAGTAGGGAGAATGGTATTTCGACATTGTCGGATTTATTTATGTGATATTCTCCGGTACAGTTTTCGATCATTCTTTGAATTCATGCACCGAGAGAAATCCAATTATACAAGTTTTTTCTTATAGGTGCTAAATAAATAATTTTAGCAACTAAATGTTATCTGATCAATGTAAAAAGTGAAGGTTTTAAACGTTAAACGGGTCTTTTCTTCAAAACACTCATTTTGTTTTGAAAGGGTTGCCTCTAAGATGCAATAAAGGGTACGATTGTGGTTAAAAGATGGATTTGATGAAACAAACTGTTTAGTCACTATAATTAACATTTTAACTTTTAAACGATACTTTGTAACCACTAAATAGTTATTGTTTAGTTCTGGAAATGTACCGGTTTTTTCCACCACCTCTGATCATGCATCTTCTTCGTCACACACGTGTTTCCTATGATGTTTTATTCCACTCACCACCAACAGGCCGTTTCATCATCGGGTCATCTATACGTCATTTCAATTCTTATTGTCAATCAGTTCACGTGTGGATTTGGTTGTATTGTGTAAGTGCAGAAGTAAAGGTTGAATACGCTTTGTTTATAGTTTGTTTCTACAAGAAATACATTTCGGGTAAGTGTCTATCTGAGTGTGTGTTTTCAACAACAGATTTTATTCGTTGTTATTATTTGTGGGAGGTTAAAATCAAACAAGTAAGTATTGGGTGAGCTTCTGGGATGATGCATTTTTATATTTCACGTTGATGGCTGGAATTGAATGAAAATATGACTTTTTCAGGAACCGAACGGGTTCAGTAGTACTTAATTCCGGTTCGAACAGAAACGACACAAATTAAATAATTTAAAAAAGAAACATCCTGTGTATTTCATAGTTTTTGAAGTAGAGAGCAAATTCTGCGAACATGAAGAGGTTGTGAAGTTATTTATAAAGAGATACTTTTATCTTATGACATGATGATTATTTTTAAATGATTTTTTCATATGGGAACCTAAGATTCTAGTTCCTAAAATTTGCAAATTGAATGAAATTAACATTTTTAATATCTGTCGATTTCTTGTAGGGTAGGGTTGCCACAGATTTTGCCACATTCAAGAATTTTTATGTAAATCATTTATTCGAAATAAAATCTTAAATACTGAAAAATCGTTTTTTCGCCATTCTGACGGATAATTTGGAGTTATGTCGAACATTGTTAAATATAAACGTTTTTGATTACTTTATTATCTACAACTTTTTCTTTGAACATTTTCTCCTAAGAGGTCATGTGGTTACTCATTTTGTTTTGTAAGAAAAATAGTGAACCTACTACTAACACGGACTTCTATGAAGCATCTGTTTTCAAACCTCTGGAATTTCACAAGAAAGTATTGTAATAAAACTCTCCTTTCAATACATTTCATTTTTATCAATTATTTTTGAGCAGAAATAAAATATTATTTGAATATTAAGTAATTATTTTTTTTTTGTTTCAGATGACTAATTTATTGTATAATTCGAAGATTCTTCCCTCTTGTCAACTCTATCCGTGGTTACTAGAAATAGTGTTTATTTTGATGTATTTCTAATGTTCCCAGATTCAGGAAATACTTTATTTTATTGTTGATATGTAAGTTTTACGATGACTGATTTTTCATTTTTAGGGGATTTGACGTCAAAAATTGAAGAAAAATATATTTTTTTAAAGCCATTTCGTTAATTAATTTTGTTATCTTCAGGCTACTGTAAGATACTGAAAGAGGATTTTTTTCAATCAATAAAATGTAGAAAAAAAAACAAATAATAATATACAAATCAATTTGCTACTAATACTTTTCCCGAAACTATCACTGAACTATGTTCTGGTAACAGATAAAACTTCAGAGTATATCAGAGTTAATTAATAATAATTCAATCTAAAGTTTTATCTGTTACCAAAACATTGTTCAGTGATTGTTTCTGGAAAAGTAGTAGTAGCAAATTGATAAGTATAGTATTTATGTTTTTTCTATTGTTTTATTAATTTAAAAAAATCTCCTATTTGTATCTTCCAGTGCCCTGAAGATGTCAAAAAATTAATGACGAAAAGTTGACTTTGAACAAATAGAGTTTTCTTTATTTTAAGGCCTCAAATTCTCCCAAAAAAAATTAAAAAATCAGTCATTATATTTTAATTTCCTTAATAAATCTTGATCAATTTCTCAACGAGTTTCCATGCTGAACTGTCCACTGATAAGTATGAACAACTAATGTGTTACTATTTCAGGAAATTAAATCAAATTTGACGAATCTCTATAACAAAAGTAGCTTTTTCATGATATCTATATAGGATTGAAATTTTTAAAAGCCTGCTTGTTGAATTCTCATTCCGAGAATATGACACTGGCAGTCACCGTGTTGCAACTTCTGTTTAACATATTTTTCGTATATATTCATCAAATGGCAAACATTTTCGCTTCCAAAACTTTTTTGAATTGCATACGCATGAAAATAACCTCCCTCTAGAGCTCTGATAACATCATCAACGCCAAAACACCACATCAACTCCTTTAAGTTAAAAAATATCGAATAGCACATGTGGTGATATTGAAGTGTTTTGGAGGATTAACAGTTGGGCAAAATTTTGAAATTTCAATAATTCAATTTTTGATAGCCTCTACCTTCATGTGTATTAATGATCCGAATTTTATGATGTTCATGCACTATTAAAACTGTTTAAGTTTGTAAAATGAGGTTCAACAACTGTAAATCCTTAGAAACTGTTCAAAATCAGATAAATCGCCACATGTGCTATTTAAGATTTTGTGGCAGTGTTTTGACGTCAATGCTATTAGAAATTATTTTCATGTAGGTTATTCAAAAACCGTTTAGCTGGTAAAGGAAAGTTTTTGGATGCAAAAATGTTTACCATTTGATTGTTATACAATTTTTTATAACCACTATAAGATATGGTATAATAATGAAATACCAATCATTTAAAGTATTACATCAAAAACAAGTCATCTTGAAATGAGTATCTTTTCAATTTTATACAGTCGTCATTTAATATCGAAATGTCAATCATTTAAACATTATATTGAGAACAAGTAAGCTTTATATAATCATCTTTTAATTTTTATAATAACTTCATATAATATTGAAACGCCAGTCATTTAACCATTATATTGGAAGCAAGTAATTTCGATATTACAATATTTTCATTTTTATACGAGTGTTCTTTAACAGTTATACAACTTTTTTGAAAAAAATACCCTGATCATTCTGAAAAGGTTACTATGTTCAATTCAGAAGTATTTTAAATGTTATACAATTTTGTACAACAGGTAATAGATGTTTCTCTCGGTGTGCATTTTTTTTATAAAATCCTTTATTGACTAAAAAAAAATGGGTACACAATATTTACAAAATGATATCGCATTCGAAGAATAATGACAAATATTTTCTTCGAACCCATTTGATGAACGCAATATTTAAGTGCAGCTCCATTGTCAGTATTTATTTCCAAACGTGGGAGTCCTTTCTTGGTATAATTCCCCAGAAAGCGAACCATTCATCAGGATTATTTTCCTGTTTTAACAAAAGCAGACGTTCTGTAATTCTTTTTTATAGTAAACAAAAGCGTATCACAGTTTGTCTCAAACTTCTTTCGCTCTCGAACAAAACAAAAACCAACAGTTAGGTAAATGAGAACTGAAATCGATATGTTTGCAAGTTTGTTCACAGAATACATAAAAAGCTTGGGAAACAATAGGATCAAGAGACAAAAGGAGTTTCATCTTATTTCCTTCGAGAATTCGGGAAGTTCAAAAGGGTTGAGTATCGAGTTCAAAGAACGTTGCGAGGTGACGAATAATTAAGGTACTGTGAAGCTCGTAAATTTCTCGGATATTGTCTGTCTTGATTGCTTAAAGGTCCACGACGCTAAAATGGCGTCACTGATTCATCGTTAGATACTCCACATTTTAGAAAATGAAACTTGGTGATATTCAGTAGGCTGTTAATATATCCCGTAGTTCATTAGAATTCAGGACCGGTTTTTCGACATAATTGTATCAGTTGAATAGTCGTTAGCTGAAAGATTTTTGTGACAAGGTTTTTGGAGTACACAATAAAATCTGTATACTAATAAATAAACAATGAAGAAGAATTCTACTAATGATTGCAAAGAAATTTGGAATATTGTGAATGATTTGACAGGCTAAAATAGCATACTTTTTTTAAGAATTACTCTCTCTCTCTCTCTGGAGATGAGGTAAACAACTATTATTACTCTATCGTAGAAAAACTGACCTCCAATATTACTTCTCAAGATCATCCAATAAGTTATTCATGTAAAAGACACATCCTTTCTCTCTCCGACAAACCCAGAGGAACTTTTGAAGATATATTGAAAATTATGAAAAATAAACATACATCCGGCTAGGATGACATTTTGTAACGTTATTTTTTTATTATTTAGCATTCAGGGTATATCGAAATTTTCAATCAAATCTTATATGCGTTTTACCACTTTTTGTCTTCTGCATTTATTAATTAATTCTCAAACACTAACAATACCTAAATTGCTATCAAAATATTGCTTCTTCTAGAGTATATCACTTGTAATATTTCTCGATTGAACACGAAAGTTTCACCTATGGCATGATATTCTGTGTAGACATCCCCAATGCGTATTTTCATAATACTACCAGGTATATCCATATTACATTTACGTCATCATGTTTTGGTAACGTCATATTTCAAGTTATCCCAAGGTTAGGGTACTTACTTGTCATTCGTGATTCAGCTGTGTACTTTCCGCTGGAATTTGTTCACATTTTTTATTCCACGCCTTGAGTGTACACACTGAACGGAATAGGCCATAAACTTGTGATTGTTAAGGCTTCTGCATTCAACTGGAGTAATTTCGAATGACTTTTGTTAGCTTCATAATCGAAAAGTCGAAATTGGTTATTCCATGCAGTATTACTCAGGCCTGTTTCATTTGAGGATGGGGCTTTATAATATCTTTCTAGCTTGTGGAATAATAATAATAAATCGAGAGTGTAATACTCTTAGAGGCGTGTACTGGGCAACAATGGACATGGATTTGACACTTTTGACTTGAATTTTGGAAAGGAAAATATTAATCAGCTAGAGATCACTATGAAATAATTGGGGCAAAGGAGTTGTTGAGATTTCTGATTTCATTTTAATCATCCGTAAAGGAATTATATTTTGCAACTGCCAAAAGGTTCCAGTTCCAGTACGCATATTTTTGAACCTTGCCTCTAGGGGGACACTATAAACCAATCATCTCAGGTCAGCTCCTTGCACATGGTATTCTTCTATCATTTGGCAGTTCTTAATGTATTTTAGGATCTAATTAGTTAGATCTTTTGGGTACTTTAACCTATGTGCTGCTGCTAACCCTTCGACCAGGATATTTTGACATCTGAAAGACCCTACCGAAAGCATCTTCCTGTGTGGGAGCACCTAGGACTGTTCTGGACAGAAGTATTTATTAGGTCGTCCAAGTTGTTGAACAGAATGTCAAGTTCCTGTTGCATTTCAGGGTTCATTTATAGGGCAATAGTATCTATTTCCTTTCTGGAGGAAGTTTTGTGACCCTCCGTTGATGTGTGGTATGTCTTCCTGGTGACAATCTTCCACATACTATAGCCTCTGAGTATTGCATTCATGTACTGGTAGAACTGGTAGAACTGTCGAAGGAGCAACATTGCAGCTAAGATCAACCTGGTTGTACCACGCTAGTTCTCTGTACTTGTAGCGGAGATATTCCTTTCTCCCAGCCTACAGCGGTAGATGTATTTTATGAGTGATATTGGATACATTCAACTCTTTTTCTATTTACTAGTACCTGTATAACTTCACCTAAGAGGTTTGTTAATGTTTGAAACATATTTGGTCATTTAACTGTGCCTGTAGACCAGTTGAGTTAGTCGCGAGCCACCCTATCATTCTGACAGCTTAAGGTACGGTTCCTTCCATGCGGCCGTCGTGCACGGCGGCCGCAGTGCGGCAGCCGCAACCCACTGCTACACGTGTTTTTGAATGTACATGTTTCCTTCCAAGTGGCGGCCGCACACGTCAGCCGTGAACGACTGCGCTCGTTGCGACGGTACTGCTCCAGAAGCAGTGTAGCCGCAGCCGTGAGAAAGTTTCCGTTTTTCTCTGTGGTTATTAGGTACCAAACTCGGTTGTATGACTCAGATTTCACATAATCTTCTATTGAGTTGAAGATGTACTCAAACTGCGTCTTGTCCAATCTGAAATACTCCGTAAATCAAGCAGATGTCGATTAATTAATGTGTTTTGTTACCCCTCTTCATGTCATTTTTTAATATTGGATTTATATTCGCCTTGCTCTTTTCCAACTCGATTAACTGCACGATTACCTCATCGTAATTTTCTTCAAATAACAAATAAAGTCTCAGAGATCATCGATCTTCACTTCAACTACTGGGAAGTAGCACTAGCGGCAAAAAACCTGCTCCGTCCTCCGTACGCGACATCCGCATGGAAGAAACCATGAGATCGACCGGCTGACGCATCCGGCTGACGCACTGCGGCCGCCGTGCACGACGGCCGCATGGAAGGAACCGTACCTTTAGTTGCCATCATAAAAGCATGAAGCTAATTTAAAGTCGTGGCAATTCCTAGTATCTAGTTCTACTTCATCTTCCAAATGATAATATGAGTGTGCTAGCAGAGGCTATCAACAAATCTTTGTGACTGAAACTTTCCCAGAATCTATCAAGATAAATCCAGTGCACAAAGGAAAGGATTGTGATGTTGAACCTAAGACTATTTTTCACTTTAGCCTAATATTTCTAATTTATTTGAACAACTGGTTAAAAAAAATGATCCCACTTTCTTGAACATATATAATAGCCATTTCGAGCCATTTCGAGAAGCGAAAAGCACTGATGACGCTAAGTCATCATGCTTGAGGGTCAAAGAGGGTTGAGTCAGCTGTATTTTGTGATCTTACCAAAGCCATTGACTGCGTAGATCAAAAACTCCTCCTAAATGAATTGAACATAAATGGCATTAGAGATGTTTCACTGAGATGGCTACAATTATATCTATCTGAGCAGAGAGTCTAATTACACGGTGAGATGTCGTTTCAAATCATGTCGTGTGGAGTTCCCCAAGGTTCGGTGCTGAGTCCACTCTTGTTTATCTCATATATCAACAAATCGTCGCCTCAATTAACGTTAAAGAAAAATTCACTAAATTTGCAGACGATATCACAATGATAGTATGACAAAGTAAGGAAAATACTGAATTGAATGATCTTGTTGCGATAGACATGGAAGAACTTAAGACACGCATCTCAACCTTCGAATACAGGCTCAATTAAATTTTAATAGTTGCTACACCAATAGCTAATGATTCAGCTACCAAATTTCTCAGACTCAATGTGGATAAGGATCTCTCCTTCACTCCTCAGATCTCGTACTTGTGCAAAAAACTGGCTTCACGATGCTTTGCAACTAGGGTGATTGCAAGAGACCTGATTTTTTTTGTAGCAAAACCTACATACTTTGCTTCAATTGACTCTTATTTGAAGCTATGGAATATGTTTTTGGGGTGACAGTTCTCAATTTTTACTCAACTCGGTATTTGTCATTCAAAAGAGAGCCATGCGTTACATTTACAGGCGAAACCAAGAGACCCCTGTAAATCTCTATATAAAATCCACAGTATTTTGACATTGACTCGTATATTCATATTGGAAATAGGATGTTTGATGTACAGAAAATTCCGAAATGGAATTTATTTATCTTCAAATCATAATACAAGGCATGACAACCACATGATTCCTTCACCAATACCCAGGAGCGCGCTGCCAAAAAAATTTTCAATCACTTGAAATGCACTGCTACTTTCAAATAATGCATTTTATACATTGAAGGAATTTTACAATGGTATCTTTCAAAATTAAAATAACTTTTCTTTGAGTTGTTGGAAAGAAAAACTTGAGATAGGACTGTTTATTTATTCCTCCAAAGTATATAGGCATCGGTTTGAATCTTATCTTGGGAATAGATTCTAACATGTCAAATGTAATGGCTTCGTGTCTGATTCAATCCCAGTTAATGTTGATGTATCACAAGAGGACCCACTCTGTTTCTTATTTACATCAATGATCTAGTGAAAGAGATCAGAAATGCTACTATTCGAATCGGAGCTTATGCTACATATACCAATTTTCTTTTCGTACACGACAACATCGATGATGTTATAACCCAAGCATATCCTGTGTATTATAATGTGAGGGAATGGTTTGAAATAAAACTGTTTTTGCATTGGGTACTGAAAATCAGTATAGATTACTTTTGGAATGGGTCCTTCTCAGGTTGAAACTCTCAAAAATATTGCTCTGAACAACATTGGGATCTTACGTTCTGATACTACAGCTTTCAGTTTTCACCTTCTCACTACTATGATTTGAAATGCGACAACCAGATCAATAACTAGTCTTCGAAATTTGCTTGAATCTGTTATAGAATATTGATTAATTCTTATATTTTGGCTGTTTCCATTCAAGCTTGAAGTATAGTATAATGACGCACTGGTGGGACTATAAAGATGCTCATATTATTACTATTACTATTAGAGAACAGATCTAGAGCCTACAGAGATATCGTTTCTTAGCTACAATGATGTTTGCTCTGTTTCATTATCATTTTGAATCTGAAATAGTAAATCATACCTATATGATACTTGCATTAGAAACAAATTGCTTCCATTCAAACAACCCTCCAGTTTATTTAAAAGGGGTCTCTTTCATAATGGTTGCAAATTATTCAATACTGTTCTCAAAGCTGTACACAACTCGAGAAATATTCATTTGTTCAAAAGAGAGATCAAGCAGTTATTAATAAAAAAGACATACTGTTCGTTAATGGAATTTCATTGTGATATTTGATCATAATGTGGAGGAAACAATTTCTATCTTTTTCAAATCTCTGTTTTTCTTCTGTCTATTCGCATGCATTCTTCATAATTTTTTCATTGGCTGTTTCAAATAACTGTATTTATCTACCTATCGACATTGTCACAGTATATTGTATAGTAATGTGAATATATTACAGTCTTTCGAGACTGAAAATAAATTAAATGGAAACATCAAATGGTAGATTGAAAATCAATTTGACTCTTCTATAATTTCAAATGACACACCCTATATTTTTTCATGATCAATAGAAAATTCAACTATCTTCCATTTCATATAGCTGTTACCTATAACTAATCTCAATAGTTTTTCAGATATTTGCTTTTTCGTATAAATAGTAGTTCTTATTTCAGTGCATTCTTTTATTCAAGATAGCTTTGACACGGAATTCATTGAACTTATTGTCAGAATATTCATTGACACTTGCTTTGTTTTAAATTATTCAAAATATTCACTGAATAAATATCGTTGAAAATAGCTATCGTTTCAGCGTTTGGTAATGTATCGAGATTTGCCATTTGGCATGGAGGGTGTATACCCAGAAATCTCCGGAACGGGAAAATCCAAACAAGTTGGCATTCAAATGATTGCTACATCAATTTCATAGGACTGGAACTGAAGCTAATGGAAAGGCAAATAGACCGAAACCTTTCATTGGAAATGAAGAGAATGACGTTCTTATTATGGGATCTATACCCTCATACGAGTCATTGGGAGATCGAGAAAGATACAGGGATAAGCAGAGGGACCATTTCTATGGTAAATACAAATTTCATCCGTACCATATTCAGATGCACCATGCGTTTTATGAAATAGAATTTCATCGACGACTGGTAGAAATAATCGTCGTAGAACTGAATGATTAAAATATTTGAGGTGACCATAGGCAAAATTTTCAGAAGTTTAAATTTAGGTTGAACTATAGTTAATTTAATTCAATTATTAGGAGTAAGAATTTAGGTTATAGACCATAGTTCTAAGCTAAGAAAGTGTAGTGAATGACAGTGAGTAAAATTTTGAGGGGTAATAATTTAGGTCGGATTTGAGTTTGTGACTAAACAAAAAAAATTTGAGATGACCGTTCGCGAAATTTTTACACTCCGTTACATGAAAAAAAAGCAAGTTAGGGCATACATCTATATGAACTTTTTTTCATAAAATATGACAAGGAATCACCACCTGAAATTAATGACATCTTTTAGATTACAACCTGTATATCGGAATCAATAGCTGAAAACCTTTGTGATGCATGGTCAAATTTCTAAGAAATAATTTCTATCAATTTCGATGTTGTTTAGTTTTCAGTTGAACCTAGCATTTTCCCAAAAAAAAACAACAATTCGAGAACTGTCAGTTTGGTACATAGTAACATCTTTGAAATCATATTGTTTTTGACGGCAAAAATATAACAAAATACAGGGCTTTCCATTCAAAAACAAAACTATGATTTTACTAATTATTTACCCAATCCGAAATAATTTCCTCTTGTAGCTCTAATCGATGTACATATATTAAGGCAGACAGGTTTCCGAAAAAGTATTTCTTCTGGCATCCAGAGACCATATCATGAGGAGTTCCTCAACCGCATTCTATGAGGAATTGATTAATTTGAAATGCAGTGTCAATTTTCTTGTTTTACTTTGACTGCTAATAGAAGAAATAGTGTTTGCAACACACACTTCATGGCTATTAAGATATCTTGGAAAATAAACTGAATATTATTTTAAGATGCAAATTGTTTGCACAAATCGAAAAAAAAACAAAAAACTTCAAGTTTTTCACCGATACTGAAGAAAAAAATGTTTTCTGAAATGGAAGGAAAAATACCAAAAAAAAGTTTACACGCACATTAGAAAGAAAGAATGAAGGTTTAGTAGATATGGGGGGGTATAGTTCGGTTCTATCACGTGACTTGTCATGTGTCAGTTGTCACTTGTCAAAGCTCAACAAAAGGTGTGCCAACATGAGAGGAAAAAATGTTGGTTGTCAAATTTGCAAAATGCTTCATTGGTGATATGGTTCGGCTCAATCACGTGACTTGTCATGTGTCAAAGGTCAATAAAAGGTGTGTTAACATGAGAGGAAAAAATGTTGGTTGTCAAATTTGGAAATTGCGTCATTGGGTTTATGGGGGATTTTTGTTTTGGTAGTGTTTTTGGTAGTGTTTTCGTTTGTGTTACCGTTCCACAGTTTTGAAAAACGATGTTACCACCGTTCCACGATTTTTGAAAAAACCGTGGAACGGTGGTAACAACATTTTTCAAAACCGTGGACCGGTGGTAGCCACGTTTTTCAAATCCATGGAAAGTTGGTAACAACGTTTTTCAAAACCCCTGGAACAGTAGTAACATCGTTTTTCAAAACCGTGAAACGGTTACACAAACGAAAACACTACCAAAAACACTACCAAAACGAAAATCCCCCATATCCCCAATGACCCATGTTCCAAATTTGACAACCAACATTCTTTCCCCTCATGTTGGCACACCTTTTGGTGACCTTTGACAAGTGACAACTGACAAATGACAAGTCACGTGATCGAACCGAACCATAGCACCAATTTTCCAAATTTGACAACCAACATTTTTTCCTCTTATGTTGGCACACCTTTTGTTGAGCTTTGACACGTGACAACTGACACATGACAAGTCACGTGATTGAACCGAACTATACCCCCCCCATGTCTACTAGGTTTTTTGAAGATGAAAATGTTCTATCAAATCGAGAGAGGAAACAAAAAAATCGAAAAAAAACAAGGTTTTTACACATCTTGGAAAGAAATCTGAAAATTTTCCGAAGAAAAAAATGTTCATTCAGATCGAAACAATTAACAAAAAGAATTACGGCTCATGTAATAATTCTCATGCTCATGTTTTGATTATAATAGCTATCATCAAATGGTCGTTGCATAATAAGCGATTTTGATAAAATTTCTCCATGTACCTATTTACTTATTTACATCACCTCACGTCCGTTCCAAATGATATAATTCTGTTATTCTAACACGCAAAATTTTCAAAAGTGCTCCATTCCGGCATTGAGAATAATTCGCTGACTCTATCATCTACTTGAGAGTCTTTTTTTGTACCTGACTCCTATTCCGAAGAGAAATGTCGTGCTAGAATTCATTAGAGAATGAAATATATTTCCATTTCGGTGATAAAGAAACCGAAGTCGGTGGGGTACAATTTTAAGCTAAATTGAAAAAGGGTTTTATGGAAGAAATTTACTTTTCTAGATGGCTCAATTTATTTTAATTGTTCCAGTGGTCGTATAACTCTGAAATTTATCGCTGGAGTTGATTTCCTTGGCGTTTTTCCGTTTATTTCAGATGCGTTTTTTGATTACGGAGTTCAGTTCGCTCAAGGGTTTAGATTGGACCGTCACACGTCACAAGAGTAGTAATTACTCAGCTCATTATGATTATGGTCAACAAATCACCTTCTACAACAAAATTTTAATTTTCTAATAACCAAAATTAAGTACTGAGAAAATGGGAGTCTGTATCTTTTCAATTCTTGTAATACTGATGTTGAAATATTTTTTTTCTACATTCATGCAAAAAGCAAAACTTTATTGAACTATATTCAGTGGAAAAAGAAGTTCTTTATTGCACTAGTGCATTAAAGTTTTTATTGCACTCATCTGTCATTCTACTTCAACGTGCTGTCATCATGACAAACATAAACGTTTAAACCTACTACATATTTAGCAGATATTCTGTGAGATTGGCAATAGGTACTTCACTACGAAATATTCATATTGAAAATGCACCAATTGTTCATTCACTTTCAACATTGAGGGTAAAAATAAAGTTTGAGTTAAATTGTTCGTAACGTATTAGTTCCTGTTTCAATGCAAATCGATATTAATAAAAAAGTATTCAAGTTGCGCTTTTCATTTTCCTACACCTAGTGCCGCACCTCAATAAATCATTTTTTGCTTTTTGCGTGAACGTAGAAAAAATGTTGTATGCAACTCGTGCAAAAATTGTTTATTGCACTCGACGTGTTGTCCAACTCGGCCTAACGGCCTCGTCGGACAATTTCACGTCGAGTGCAATAAACATCACCTTTTGCACTTGTTACATAAATAACTATAAACAGATTCATTAGGTATTGACATATATGAAAATCAGAAATGACGATCTCTATTAATGATGAACTATACAAATTTTAAGTAGTAAAAAGTTTCAGTGATACTTTTGACAAGTGATTGGTCCATTGTCCTTTGAATTTGAGTTTTTTTGCCTTGAACCGCACTCAATAATGATTCAAAATTCATTCAGTTTCACGTCATAGATTCGACGATCGCGAAAACGATATATTTTTAAAACAATATCGTAATAAAACAAATGTTGGTTGTCATTTTCAATTTAATGTTTAAATTGCTTGTCTGGAATTTGCAATTTGTCATTAAATTTTTTTTGTGGTTTCATGATTTCATATTGCTTGAACTTTTCAAAGCCATTTATTTGGGAAACTGCTTTCTATTTATGCAGTATGTATCAACTAACAGTTATTTGCACCAGTTCAACTTAAGGTTACCATATGACTTGAGTGGACCTTACATTACGATTTTGGTTAGCAGCGCTATTTGAGGTCAACGTGAGCCTTAGTCATGATAAGCCTCTCATTTCTCGAGCTTAGGTTCCACTTAACGACCTAACCTCACTTTTTTACACGAAATATTTTCCTATTTCCTTCATGTTTAAAGTTTTTCGAGCACTTTTTCCTAGATTTTGCTGCTGTGATTGCATTTTTGTGGGTATCTTATTGTATCAGGTTTGAAACAAAATGTCACGTACAATATTAGATGATGAACTAGAATTTGAATCAATTTTTTTAAGATGTGCCTATACAAGTGTACGTGAGGGTACATCATTTGCATGTTTGACAAACTTACCTTTTTTTCCGCGATTTAGTGCGACCAAACCTACAGCTCTCTATATACTAAACCTGATTGAGGCTGAAATTGAATATCCCTAGGATGTGACAGTATTAAAAATAATTTTCAGATTCAACAAAACAAAACAATACTACTCACGAACTTAAAATTAATCAGTTGCTTTGTACTTGTCAACTTTAGCACAAGCGTTATCATAAACATAACGGTAACATCAAAGATTTTCAACATAAAGTTAACTTTTTTGTTTTTACGAAACTCCCAGGTTTTCGGAGAAAACCCCTCAAAAGCAGAGCTTGTGCGAGCAAGGGAGATCCGGGACCTACAATTTAAATAAAAGTGGAATATTATAAGTATGCTGTATCGCTGAATTCAGAATTTGTTGCAGATTCTAAAAAAGCATTGAAAAATCTGAGGTGTTTAAAGAAGCTTTGATAGTACCAATATATGAACAAGTTAGTTACAAATTAGAGACCAATATCTTTCACAACACGCCTCACCAAAATATTCGAGAAAGTTATTGAAAAGCGATAATTGGCGTACTTACATATCAAAATATGGAATTATATTACCTATAATTTTTTGATATCATTGATACTTGATGAGTTATATCGGAAAAACCGTAAAAAATCGGGTTTCGTATAACTCGTTTATTGTAAGGTATTGAAAATTGTTACGTACAGTTTTGTGTAGCCTATGGCAAGCCAAAAAAGTCTTTTTCAAAAAATCGATGAATATTGATCATTTTTCAAAATATATGAAGTTTTCTCAAAAAGATGCTCTCTCAATATGGCTACTCTTGCTGAGGGAATGATGCTACAGTAACGATTCATAGCTTATTTTTTTTTGTAAGAGTTTTACTCATATTATCGAATAATTATATTGATTTTCTTTATTTCAAGTTTCAAAAAATTACCTAAAAAAATGCACAATTTTTTTAGATGTTTTTTCTAAATAAATTTCCTAATTTTGTTTTTATAGAAACGACTTTTATGAAAATAGATTTCTAGCATGGCTTCACGCATTAAAAAAAATTGAATTCCTACGATCACTAGGAGATGAGATAATTTTTTTATTTCAAAAAAATCTGGAAGGCGCAATAATCATCGTACAGCAGTCACCTTCGTGGATATTGAGGTTGAATACCTATATTTTTGATAAAAAATACTATGATATGTCTAGTTCATTCGCAGTATTATTAATTGATGAACAAAGTGAGGCGTGCAGGCGCGGAGCGATGCAATTTTAGCGGGTGGCGCTGTGAGGATACAAATACTGTTGACATTAAAGACACTTTCGTCCTGACAGTGTTATTGAAAAAGAAAAGAATAGCTATTGGTTCAATTTCGAGTACTATTGTACATTGCAAAAGAAAACGTACGTGAACAACAAGCCAAGATACTCATTAGTTTTCAAGCACAAGACACTTTGAACGCAAGAAATAAGTTTTCAGTGCTTTCCCCACTCTGCCACCCGCTACAGCTATCGCGATCCGCGCCTGCACGTGTCACTTTATTCATCAATTAATAATACTGCAAATGAACTAGACATATCATAGTATTTTTTTGTTGAAAATATAGGTACTCAATCTTAATATCCATGAAGGTGACTACGATGATTATTGCGTCTTCCAGATTCATTTGAAATAAACAAAATGATCTCGGATCCTAGTGATCGTAGGAATTCATTTTTTTTTGAATGCTTGAAATCATGCTAGGAATCCATTTCCATAAAAGTCATTTATATAAAAACAAAATTGAGCAATGCATTTAGAAAAAACAAGTAAAAAAATTGTGCAATTTTTTTAAAGTCATTTTTTGACCATTAAAATTAAAAAAATCAATATACCTATTCGATTATATGAAAGAATAACTCCTACAGAAAAAAAGCGCCATGGATCGTTACTATAGCATCATTCCCCGAGCAAGAGTAGCCATATTGAAAAAGTATCTTTTTGAGAAAACTTCATATATTTTGAAAAATAATCAATATTCATCAAATTTTTCAATGAAAGACTTTTTTTGACTTGTCCTAGGCTACACATAACAGTAAATAACAAGTTTCAGTACCTTACAGTTAACGAGTTATAGAAAATCCGATTTTTCACGGTTTTTCCGATTTAACTCGAAAAGTATCAATGACATCGGAAAATTATAAGACATTTAATTGCTATTTTAATACCTGCAATTTCCATATTTGACTTTTTTTGATCGGAGCTGTAGTTTTTTAGTTATCAACAAAAAACCGCTTTTCGCAACTTTTCCAATTTTTTAGGTTATGTTTGGTAATCACGATGGAGTCGCATGAAATAGAAACCAATGCTGAATTTCAATTTCGTATACGCTCATTTTTTTTTCGGATATTAAGTTTCCCTATTGCTTGGACTACAGATAAACAATTCGGATTTGGAGATAAAATATGAACTGAAGATGCTTCACTGGCACTAACCAATAGGTTATTCTCTGCTCTAGACGAAAAAAAGCCGAGTCTGTGTATGTTCATCGACCTATCGAAGGCAATCGATACTGTAAGTCACAGTGTTCTCTTGCAAACACTGGAAAGTTACTTGACGAATAGATTACAGTCTGTAATAGTCGATGAAATACTGAGTGACCAGAGGAAAATAGATTATGGAATTCCACAACTATCTTTAACCTTTATATAAACGGTATGTTTCCATTGCGGAGCAAGGGACATATTCTGGGGTTTGCCAACGATACTGCAATCTTCTACAGGACGAATAGTTGGCAAGAACTGAAGACAATTGTAGAAGATGATCTACCACGAATAAAGAATTGGCTAGAGCACAAATTACTGACTGTGAACCCGAACAGAACTCATTACGTTACCTTCAGCTACAATAAATCCAACACACCTACCTTCGAACGTTTACATGATGTTACTAAGCTCTGCCTGGAAATAAGGTAAAATATGATAGATTTAAACCTAAAATGGGATGAACATATAAAATCCACCTCTAGAAAGCTCCGCTCCATACTGTTCAAATTCAAACACCTGAAAAATATACTACGATATGCGATAGTGTGCTGGGCGGGCATTGAACACTGGAGTATTGAATTCATATCGTTTCACCACTGTTCATTTAATTTTATTTAATTACCTCTCCATCCAGTTTACCGGCAAATTCCATATATAACTAGGTTTCAGAGTTCAATTGTATTTATTAGTTTTTATACTTGATAATGAGATAAAACCCGAATCCGGTCGTGAAAATAAAAAAACTAGTGGAAATAAGACAAAAGTATATGTTTCTTTCGTTTCATTAAAGATTTCAATTTCTCTTTCAGTCGTACAGTTAATGCTGTTATTGTATCGGTAGAGTTGGCCGTTGGCCAAATTGCAGAGTAGAACCTTTCTACATCCGTTGTCAGGTCTATTTCGTGAGTACTCCGGAAATTCTGATTACCTCCTGGAGATTTCTCACGTAGTTTTCCAGTGGAATGGTATCTTCTGCACAACAGTGTCCAAAGATGAGCAAGAGTTCGAATGCAACCAAAATGTGGGAGGCTGTCTCGTCTTGCTCATCTAGATCATCTATAGTATGGAGTCTTGGTGTTTCTCAAGTGGAAGTATCCTGCCAGGAGTCCTACCACCTTCCTTAGAGAGTTCCGAATCATTTCTGAGGCATTTTCGAAGGAAGATTGATCATGATTCATAACCCATTTCTTCGTGACCTGCTCAATGGCACTGAAAATGATTCCATATGCTAGTTCTGTTCCACTAAGTAGTGTTGCTGTCCCGCTCTTGCTAGGGAGTATCTTCGATCTCATTTCCATGGATGTCCCTGTGACCTGGTACCCAGACAAGTTTTGCCCTGTTCTGTGCTCCAACATCGTCAATATTTTGCCTGTCTCCCAAATAAATCTGACATAATGTTCTTGCCCTTATCAGCATTTTTTCCTCCAGATATTTTTTCCGGGTGAGCGTTGATTCCAGGAATTCCTCACATGTAATCTAGACTATTATTTTCTTTTATTTTTTCGTTTATTTTCTGAATTAGTAATGGAAAAACATTAATTTGATTTTTATCCTCTTCAGTGATACATTTCACTTCCTTACAGAGCGCTGAAGATGAATGAATGAATGAATGTTTATTGATATCTCAACTACAAATACAATTAAATCCATCAAATACAAGTACAATAAAATTAAATATACAGATATTACGTACATAGACAATAAACATTGAAGAAATCCACAAGGGTATAACCCGCGCGTGGATATAAATATAAACATAAAAGAAGTTATTACTTAAGTGTAAAATTTACAATGGGACTAAAAATTATTAAAAAGTATATAAACATAAAAGATCAGAAATGCTGCATAAGTTATTAAGTAAATGTAAATGTAAAGGGGACAGAAAAATTATAAACTATTATATAGACATGAGAGGTAACAAGTGTTGCATAAGTTATTGAGTGCATGTAAAATTGAGAAGGGGACCAAAAAGTATTAACAACTATATAAATATAATAGATCAAAAATATAAAGGAATATAAAACAGAATCACCTAATGCCGATATTATGATCATATGCATAGCGCATGTAATACTGCCGTGCTTAGACAAAAGGTCGTATTTAGTTTTGCAAGAGTTTCGAGTTATTTGAGATACGATACTTTGATTTAGTAAACGCTTGATACTTTCGACATACGTCAAATAGTGTATATTATTTTAGGTATTCAGACTGAAGATACGAGATTCTGACTTTGTTTCTTGGATAGGTTGTGTTTAACAGGAGCGAAATATTCAAACACCTTGAAATCCAATTGTTGGTCAGTTACGACCTTCTGTCTTAGCACGGCAGAATAGAAGTTGGAGACCCACAAGGGTAAGACCCGCGCGTGGATACAAACTTATTACTATTCTATGCAAACAGAAACTGGAGCTATAAAGGAATTTATATGTATTCATTGTAAAATTAATGCGTATAAGAATGAGGAGGATGAGGAGAAGATAAAATTTTATGGGGTAACGAATATTCAGTTAGAGATAGATTAACAGTTCTATTGAGTTCAATTACCCATGTCGTGATTGGATTCATTGAGAGTGATGAGTGAAGTAATAGCTGAAGATGTTTTTAATGTCGACAAGTTCATGGATTTTTTTCCTAGTTTGTAGAAATATCCAAAATGTTAATTTAGTTTTGAAAAGCGAAAACGAATTTATATATTTGATTTGCTCTGGAAGGGTGTTATATATTTCAGGGCCCAGATAAGTGTGACATCTTTGTTCTATAGTTTTAAATGTTCTCGGTACATGAAGTGTATATGTCTTTCTCGTATTATACCGGTGTTCAGTGATGTGATATGTTTTATTCTTATGTTGATTCAGCAGTAGACGCTGACAATAAATCTGTCTGATATCAAGAATTTTGGCAAGGTCATATAACTGGTCACTTGGAAAAAGGTGATTTTTTCCATAAATAATCTTCAAAGTTCTATTTTGAATAACAGAGAGGTATTTGATGTGAGTGTTCATTGCCCCGCCCCAAGCAATAATTCCGTAAATGATATGTGAATGTACAAGGGCATAATCAATTGTTTTGAGGTGCGGAATATCAAAATATTTCTTGAGATACTTAAACTTATAAATTATTCGGCGAAGTTTTTTCACTACATAGTTAATATGTTCATCCCACGTGAGATGGCAATCGATTATGATGCCTAAGTATTTCATTGTTAACTGTGACGTAATTTCTACAGTTTGACCTTGATTTCTAATGTAAAGTTTTTCATATGGGGGTAGCCCTGAAGTGTAACTTGTGAATGGGATATACTTCGTTTTTTGAAAATTAATGGTCAGGAGCTTTGAATTGAAGTACTGTATGACTATTTCCATATCCCTTTCCACTTTCAACTTCAGGTTAGTCCAATCATCATCCTCATAAAAAATTGCAGTATCATCTGCAAATGTAATTATTTCTCCAAGAAGTGGGAGTTTGAATAAATCATGCAGATATGCATTATAAAGGATTGGGCCAAAAACTGTGCCTTGTGGAACTCCATATTGGATATCTCTAGGAGAGCTGGTTACATCATCAATCATTGTTGACTGCGATCTCCCCGTCAGGTAGCTGCGCATTAGAACATAAGCCGGTCCTCGAAAGCCTATTGATTTCAATGTTTTCAGCAGTTCCAAGTGACTGACAGTATCAAATGCCTTGGCCAGATCAAGAAAGATGCACATTGCAGGTCTCGACTGATCTAATGCTTTATGATGATGTTGAAATGAATTTGACGAAATGTTGGGCTTCAAAGAGAATTTTCAAGACCTATAATCCCCAAAAAAACTTTAGAAAAATTACATTACATATCAATTTTACATTCCATTGTATTCTGCTATCAATATTTTCCAGAGGATCTTCAGAATTTTCTCAACTGTTGTTGCTATCTCTTGTATCCTCATGATGTACATTCACCAACAAAACACGAGATGGACAAAATATCACGACTTTTACAAACATACCAAAATAGAAAATACTCACCACCCCGCTGTTGAATTTTCTGACGACGCAAGGCAGTTTGGCCGTTCCACCAATTTGTGCGACGACTGTAGTGGAATTTTCCGTCAGGAAAACTGCACCGTGGGTCGACACGGATGTTTTCAGGACGTTTCCGGATGAATGATCCTTGTTCCTTCGAGTTTCGTAACTCCTTTTCATCCGACCGATTTCCAGTAACGTCGAACCTGAAACAGAAACAAGAAAATTGGGATGTTTGTTTATGTTATGGTCGACTTGTTTATAGCGAATTGATTGGCAGATATATTTTATTCTACTGTTACCCATGGGCCAGTCACTTTCGGAAAAATAGAGAAAAAATAGCAAAGAATGCAAACTTTTATAAAAGTTTTATTTTTGTGCTCAATGAAACAATAATAATAATTTGCACCCTCGTACATGGTCGGCAACATTGTCAAAATGTAAACTATGAACAATTCTGGTTATTTTGTAGAGAAAAATGCAGAACAGTCGCAAAATGACGAAAACAAAGGAAATATCAACCTTTAGCGTAACTCTCTGTCATAAGTCTCACAGAAACTTTGCCACTTCCGCCGATGACGGTAACATTTTTTTTTCTTGTTTATTTTACAATAAAAAACTTTGTTTGCAACCTGAATTGATTATGAAAATGATAGAAAAGTTTTTTGTATTGGTCGGGAACGTAGGAAATAATTTTCCAGAAAACATATTTAATTTACCAACATCACAAATTTTGGGAACACTGTCAAAGGACCATGCACACTATTTATACAAAAATTATTTTTGTCAAATTTCCCAAAATTTCAATATGTTGTTGAACTCGACACACTGAACAAAAAATACCGTGGACACACAAAAATTCTATGTATATCTTACGTAATACAGAGTGTTGAAGTTATAAAATGTCACTTTCACACCATTATTAACTGATCTTTATTGCGGGTAATATGACCGAATTATCAGCAAGATTTTGATCCACACTATAGTAAAGAACTTGCTCAGTGCAACAATATATTTTCTGAGCGTTTTTTAAAACAAAATACAGGGTAAATCATGTATTTTTACAAAAAATAAAAAAGATTATAAAAGTTATAAGTCGTATTATACCTGAGTTGAAATTTCTAATTAAAAAAATATGCATTTTTTCTGAATATACAGAGGGGAGCGAAAGTATAAGTAAATTCATTATTATTTGCATAGGATTACGTGATTTGATCAAGTTAGTGCTCCGATTATATGTGCCATGAGGCCACTTGGAGGAATGTAATTTATGAGCCTTATACAGTATTTCTCAAGAATATACAAGACTATAGTACTACTTAATAGTTATTTATGCAACAAGTGCAAAAAGTGAATGTTTATTGCACTCGACGTGAAATTGTCCGACGAGGCCGTTAGGGCGAGTTGGACAACACGTCGAGTGCAATAAACAATTTTTGCACGAGTTGCATACAACATTTTTTCTACGTTCATGCAAAAAGCAAAAAATGATTTATTGAGGTGCGGCACTAGGTGTAGGAAAATGAAAAGCGCAACTTGAATACTTTATCATTACTATCGATTTGCATTGAAACAGGAACTAATACGTTACGAACAATTTAACTCAAACTTTATTTTTACCCTCAATGTTGAAAGTGAATAAACAATTGGTGCAATTTTCAATATGAATATTTCGTAGTGAAGTACCTATTGCCAATCTCACAGAATATCTGCTAAATATGTAGTAGGTTTAAACGTTTATGTTTGTCATGATGACAGCACGTTGAAGTAGAATGACAAATGATTGCAATAAAAACTTTTTTTGCACTAGTGCAATAAAGAACTTCTTTTTCCACTGAATATAGTTCAATAAAGTTTTGCTTTTTGCATGAATGTAGAAAAAATAATAAAAATGAAAATATATGAAAATCTTACTAGATAATTTTCATTGTTGGTTCTTATTTTACGGAAGATTATCATATGAACTTATGTGAATAATACGGAATTTTTCTAAATTAAGTTTTGGTTTAATGGATGGAGTTACTGAAAATCCAAATGATTATTGAAGCATATTTCAAATGAATTCCTTAAAAATCATTACATTAAGAGTATGTATACCCTCAGATTGAGTATATAAATATGGTTGGTAGAAAATAAGAGAATTCGGAATAAGTATGTACTTAATAAAATACCAATGTAAGTAAGGATAATTTCACAATAATTCAACACTGTTACATAGATAGATTCTCATTGAATTAAGGATTTTTTCAAAGTTATTTCTTCCATAATTATCATCATTATTATATAGTAAAATGGAAAATAAAAGTTCCTTCACCATGAAATCAATGGAAATCACACTAATAGAATTGGGAATATAAATTGAAGGGAAAATCATATATGCGATAGAAATGTTGAACAATAAGGCTACCTTCTCCAGTGAGGTGTCAAATCTGCTTCAAGTAATAGAAATACCCAAAGAAATTTTGATAACTTTCAGAGATAGGTAACGTTTGAAAACTTTATTACATAATTTACCTTTGTACACCAAATGGCATTTTTAACTCAGAGACTCAACTGTGGGTGAATATAAGTTAATTTTGCTCCAGCATATACAGGGTGTTTCTTAAGTACGTGTAGAGAATTCAGGATCGTATTGCTGACATCAAAATAAGAAGAAAAGTTTTTATAAACATATGTCCACAAGTTATTCGTTTCTGAGATACAGAGTGTCAAAGTTGAATTCTTATGTTTATATTTTGTGAATAATTTCAAAATATATTTGATATTTGGGTGAAGTTTGGTATCTGGGAATATTTATTATTTAGTTTGTGTAAAAAATCTATTCTTGATAGAGGTCACTGCGAGCAACTGTTTTCGAGTTATTGAGATTTGAAATAATCGATGCAAGTGATTTTGAATGACAAGATTTTTTACAATTAACACAAAATTTGATTTTGTCATTGAAAAATCATCCCAGAAACCAAACTTTACTCGAATATCACTAATATTTTGGCATATATTCACAAAAAAACAAATATAATAATTAAACATTGACACTCTGATGTATCTTAGAAACGAATAACTTGCGGACATTTGTTTATGGGAACTTTTTTTTTTATTTCGACGTCAGCAACATGCTCTTGAAGTTTCTACACGTACTTAAGAAACACCCTGTATACTGGATAAACTACAACGAGATGAGACTGAAATTTCCGAATTCATTGAAATAGGAGATGATCCAAATTCAATGAGGTTTCAGGTAATGCGATTAATCAAAGTTCAGAAATGCTTGCAAATTGATGACGATATTAGAATATTATTTCACTTGCAAATCTTCTTTGGGAGATGCTCGTCATTTGGTAGCTGTTACATATCCATCAGTGAAATCATTGAAGCTATACAATTGATGTTTTGAATAGCAATAAACTTCATTCGAATCTATAGAAACCCACTCAGCACGATTTCAAACAAATGAAAGATTCAAAAGAGTAATTTGCGAGTTATAGTGGAAGTTTCTTTAGCTAGTAATTTTTTTCAAGTAAGCGCGTTTTTCATTGATTTGTGTTTAAAAACTCTCAGTATTTCTGTTATTTATTCATGCTGATGATGGCCATGGTGTGAACTTCATTTATATCGGTAATTTGATAAGTACTGCCTTACCCCGGATTTGAAAACATTTCCTACTTTTGTCAAACCTCGTTTATCTGTAGGTGGAGAGTGTTTTGAGCAAGGAAAAAATGTTGGAGTCTTTTTATGAATAACTAATTTGAAAGATGCTTCAAAACAATAATCATACGTATTATCAGCATCTTCATCCCTTACACAAAAACTACACAGAAAAATTCTGTATTTTTCACAGATATTCAACTTCGGTCCCATGCCAAAACCGCGAATGTGCAGTTTGTTATTTCGAGTGAGAAGAGTTTTTTTAGGAATATTCGTGCTTCTTGCTTTGAAAACCTTGGTAAGTTTTCACATTTGCGAATTAACTCTCGTTCACAGTAGACAACCTGAAAGCCCTTTCGTAAGTTTGGCATTGAAAATTTTGGTAGAAAATCAGTATTTTACATATTGAAGTCGAACCCTGAAATTAGCACATTCGTGGTTTTGGCGTGGAACCAACGATGAAATAAGAATAAATAAAAAAAATACTGGTCAGACTTTTATATACAGGACATTTTAATAATTTTTGGAAATATTGGTATTTTCTTGAGTCATACTGTATAATTTTCATAATTTCTGTTCCTGAAAGTGGCCACATGGCAAATATAATCGGTGCATTATCTGAAGCAAATATAATGTTAACAGTTATACCTACTCTCTATCTCCCCGGTATTTTTGAAAAAAATACCAAATTTTTTGGTTCAGCCGATCTTATTGAGTATATCCAAGAAACTTCAATCACGATACGGTACGACTCATAATGTTGCTGCTTCGTTCCGACACTATTTTCATTTTGTGTAACTAAGAAGAAATATTGGTCTACTCTGAATATTGTTTTCTAAATGCACAGAAAACATACTGTTGAATTGGCAAAGTTTATTACTATGGTGTGGACCAAAAACTCACTGATAACTCAGTGATATAACCTGCATTAAAGTTCAGTCATTAATGGTATGAAAGTAACATTTTACAACCTCAGCTCTATGTATTTCGGAAACTACGTATAGAGTTTTTGTGTGCCCACGGTAACTTTTGTTCACTATATCGAGTTCAAAAACATATTGGAATTTTCTGCAATTTGACTTTTTGCATAAGAAGTGTGCGGACCCTTGAAAAGAATGATTTTTATTTCAATTTGACAATGTTCCCGAAACTTGTGATTGTGGCAAATTTTGTTTCCTAGGAAATTACTGCATACGTTTCCGACCCTTTTTTTGAAAACTCTTGCATTATTTCAGCAACAAATTTCATTTTTTTTTATTTTTCACTAAAAATGTTTGTTTGTAAGCTGACTTGATTATGGAATATTGCAAAAGTCCTGGAATACATAAAGAATTATCCACTGATTTCGGGAACTTTCTCAAATAAAAGAAAAACAATTTTGCATTTTTTCAATCCTTTCAAATTCGACAAAGTTTTCGAAATCTGTGGTGGTGGCAAATTCAATATGTTATCTGGAAAATAACTCTCTACGAACATTTGAAAAAGTTTGCATTGTTTTGCTATTTTCCCCATTTTTGATTTTAAATGCTAAAATGCTTGGCCTAATGTTTATACATTTTATGGTCGACTTGTTTATAGCGAATTGTTTGGCAGATATATTTTATTCGAATGCTAACCGTAATTTAAGAGAATGTTTATTGGGTTGTTAACTTTCGGGAAGTGATTCGAAGGGTGCGCTGGCAGGTTTTTATACAATTATGGTGTACGATTATTTGGGGTCCAAATGCTCGCGAAGGCGGATGAAATGAAAAGGCGCTTAGAGAAGGTATATAAATAACGGTCCTGTAAGAAAAAGTATGAGATGAATAAAGGAATTGTTGAAAATCTGTGCTATACGGATGTCTGTTATTGTAACGTTGACTACGGTACATAGTTATTTTCCTCGTATAAATAGGTCTTACAAGGTGAAATTTTCAAACACTTGTCATTAGATCACCACATGAAATAAATTGTTTTAATTGTGCAGCTCTTGGTTCCCACGGATATCTCTGGTGATTTAATTGAATCCATAATTGTGTGGTTATCAAGAAGGAGTGTTTACAATAATATGGTTGATGTCATTTAGATGACAGCGCTTCTTCTTCCTATTTCGAATCGATTTGTTAAAGAACGGTCACTACATTCAGACGACAGTTCTTCTTCCTATTACGATTCGATTTGTTGAAGTGGGCTCACTGCATTGAATTTTTTTGCACAGGGTTCTACTTTCATGGAAAAGAAAGAGAGAAATATGTTCGTTGTGGTTTTTATGTAGTTTTCAAAATCGCGGAATGCTAGTCCCTTTGATATAGTTCAATGACATGCGTATGATAATCGATAGTTGTAGCAACAATGAAAGAAAAAAGGAGGTGTTTTTTTTTTATTAAAATCAATTTTGGTGAGGACGGAAGTGTTTGAAACACCTTGAGTCCATTTCTGACCTGGTAATGCTGAAGCTCGCTGGAGGTTGATTTTGAGTTTATTTCATTTTGGCAACCTACCTAATTTTGCTGTACCACACAAATGAGAGCTGTTCCAGGAATTTACGAAAGACTTTAACAGATACTTTGGGAGAATAACATAAGACAGACAGTATATGGACTAATCAGCCAACTGAAAATTAAAGGCCAATTCAACAAAGTAATATAAGCCTGCGATGGTATTGTAAAGCCTGTGATGGTATTTTAAAGCCGGTGATGGTCTTGTGAAGCCTGTGATGGTATTGTAAAGCCTGTGATGGTATTGTAAAGCCTGTGATGTATGATAAAACCTATAATGGTATTGTAAAGCCTGTCATGGTATTGTTAAGCCGAAGAGCATATTGGAGCAGACCCAACGCTACAGATTTCCGTAGAAACATTAATTTATGTAGACCAAAAGGGAGCAACGATACCAAAGGCGTGATTCCTTAGTAAATGTCTAATTGTGTAAGGTTTGAATGCATTCGGACCAAGTAAGACAAAAACTATTATAATTTCTTAAATTACGACTTGGAGAACCCATTCATTTGGTTACACATCAAGAATAATATTTAATATGTCTTTTGTTTGAAGTTGGAGTTGAATCTTTCTTTCAGCATAGTTAAGGTCTTTCTACAGAGATTGGCCTGGGAATGAGTTTTTGAAATCATTTAACACTGTAGATGGCGTCCAATAAATACCATAATTAATAAGAAACTTATTCTCTGTGCCAAAAATTAGACCTTTTGAGAATCATCGAGTGACGTCGACTTACACCCTTGCCTCCGAAAATCAAAAAGCTAGCCAGGACAAATATGCATGTACCTAAGATCAGGTTACATTATATTCAACCTGTGTAGCGTCATTATACCGCTAAATGGTTCAAGGAGAAATAAGATAGTGAGTCACGGAAACAATTAATAGTTTGATCCAAATGGGCACCACCAATAGATGTCACTTGCCCAAATCAAAGCGTGACAATATTATTACTAACAATATTTTTGAGAGTTGTGAGTTTGAAGTTTGACGTGAATTTTTGAGTTTGTATTTTGGGTGTTCTAAGTGTTGACCATGTTGAGATTTTTTATCATTGAGACTATTCATTGCTTTGTAGTATCTGGTTTCCTCAGAAGGAGTAAAAAATTTCCAGTTATAGACTTAGGGTTTAGATTTCATGCATACGAATTTGAATGTTTCGCACAAAATTGTTTGAAATGCTAGAATACTCTTGATTATAAAATTAAATCTATGTCGAATTATGTGTTAATTTCAAACAGAAATTAGTTCCAAAAACATGTTTTTAAAGTATTTCATGCAATGATGAAATAGGCAACCCTGTTTATTTCTGCCATGAAACTCATTTATTTTCCTTTTCTTTCTTCGGGAAAAACATAAATAGCCTTTTTCACAAGCTTTTACTTAACTTGCCATGTTTGTTTATTTATGTCAAATCTAGCAACTGAATTTTGACCCACTTTTATTCGTCCGATTAACTTAAAATTTGGCAGGTTTTCATAATTCTGGTGACAATGCATTATGAAACTTTTTCAGAAAAAAATATGGCAATGCCAATATGGCGGACGAGTTTTGTATTCAAAAGCTGTACTGACACTAATGTAGGATCTAATGTGACTACACAAATGAATATAAAACTTCATCACTATGGTGACCAAAAATTGCCAAGTAATTGTCGAAGTCTATTTAACGTGAAAATAATGCAGAAAAATACCATAAATATGCCTTTTTTGTTGCATACGAGAAAAATTCGCTTCATTGGCAACATCGCAACTTCATATAACGACCATTTAATCTATTTTTCCGAAATCAGTTTATAATATATATTGATTTTAATAACATTTAATAACTTATTGTGAAAAGTATTAACATTTAATTGTCGAATGCCTATACATAAGTATATATGACGCAAAACTCGTATTTTTTGGGGAAAAACTACTTACAAATGCTGATCAATGTAGATATTTACCCACTAATACACTTATAATTTGATTGTCAAATTAACAAAAAATAATAGTGGTCAAATCTTGAAATTTTCGGATGCGGGAAAACTACCTGTAATTGATAAAATCACCTACCCTCTATACGATGATTGATTATAATCTTTCTGGTCGGAAATTCATTGAATAATTATCGATTATGTCAAAAGCATTTTTGTCGTGAAAACTCCTATTTTCTGAAAGCCGGAAAACTTATTCAACAGTTGTCGAATAACCAAAACATATTTGTAGTAAATGTTTTGACATTCGACAATTGTTGAATACATTTCTGCACGAAAAAATATTAATAAATCATCATACAATGTTTTCGTAGGTACTGCTGGGAGAATTCAATGTTCTGTTGTCTCTATTAGATTTGAACAATCAGTTACCAGCACAACTTTCGTGCAATGAATAAGTTTGAAGTATTTTTTGTTACAAATACTTATGTCCGACCCTTTTTGAGCAAATCATCTAATTTGTCACAAATCACAAACGATGAGATTAACGAAAACTGCAACGCATTCCAGTAATTCGTTTTAAGTTTCACATTCCATCTAGGTGGCGTAGGTACTAGTACAATGTCATAAATTATGCCATTTTTGGAAGGTTCTATAGGAAGAAACTTTTGATCGCATCAAACTCAGTGACTGTAATTAATGTAGTTTGGAAAGATCATATTTATATTTATGCAAGGTTTTCCAATCTTCAATCAATCAATATCTATTTTTTTTCAATTTTTGTTTTTTTTATGAATTTTTCAAATTAGCCTTCTAATGAAGTATCATAATTTAGAAAACGAAACAGTTGTTTTTTCCCGGAAGAGAGCGCCAAAAAAAGAAAGTTACGTAGCGAACAGTCACATGGCTGGCCTTCTTATAGAATTACCTTTTCAATGATGTGTCACGATTAGCACTTTCTCTATTCAAATTGTATAGGTGATAGTGACAAAGGGGTGGGGATGAGGGTATCACAGTTGTGATTATGATAGAAAGATATCCCCCTTGGATTAAAAATCGACGTGTTCCGTTATAATTTATGGCATTAGGCAGTTTTAAAAATTCTGCAATTTTTTTAGGAATTTTATTAATAGTATTTTTTTCGCAACCATTTGGTTGAAACATTTTCCTGCTCTATAGCAGACAAATAAACCTGTCTGATCTGTTTTAGGGCGTATAGTGATATATATTTTCCATAAATGTCAATATAATTATGGTCATTTCCCGGTGAAGCATTTATTTCAAATGTTCTCTGTGTTTCTTTTTTAGAATTTGGAATATTTACTATTAAAATTGAACCTCTATCTTCATCATCTGTAGTGGCCATTTTAAGGAGCTCGTCACACCTGCATGCTCCTGAATGAATGTGTGGATTATGGGGACTGGAGTGAAGACCTCTCACTTTTCCAAGTATTCAATTCTGGCAGTGAGGAGAAGTTTTTTATTTCTAAGTTGTGGACGGCAGACAAGATAGCCGTAACTGCGAATTGTTTGCCGAAAGTTAGACCCACGATGTGTTTACTCACAAAATTGACTTTATAATTAAAGCCAGAAGAAGAGTGAAAGTCCACACAGACTTCATTTACAGTTCTCTCCTTCGGTGGATGCTGATTTGCCGGCAAACACACATCATGAATTTGGTATGAGATACTCCAGTAATTCTGGCATTTCGGACTGGTCTCTGTGGTTTTCAATGTTTTGTAGTACCATACGATGTAATAGCTAACAATTTATTTATTATCTAGGAGTGAATCCAATTCTCCAAGTTGGCATGGTGAAAGTTATCTAACAAACATACTTATAGCAGAACTAGTAAAATGTGTTACGATACCACAGGATGAATTTGAAAAACAAAACCTTACATATTGAAGTATAAAAGTGAAAGATAAAAAATAAAAGAAAATAAACAGAATCAGATCAAGACTGTTGGTGGTGAGTAAACATCGAAAATCTAGTATGTATTGATTGAAAGTTTGATTTTGTGGAGAAAATTCTAGACGCATTTTTTCCTGTTCCGACTGTGGAAGGTTAAATAACCCAAGAGAATGAAACAAATTCAGCATATATAACTTCTTTAATTTACGTTTTTGGCATGCGAAAGTGGAAACGAACAAGGGTGCTATTCTCGAATCATTCGACTTCCAATTCGTATACGAATAAAAGAGACAAATATACGTATTTCGTGTGTATCAGTGTGAAACAGAAAATCGAATTCGCATACGTACAAACTCGAGAATCTGAGATTGATTAATTTCTGAAATATGAAGAAGACAATGGTTGGAATATGGAGAGAATGCCAGCTAAATGGAAAGATCCTGAACCATCTTGATAGGCCTGGTTTTTTGACCTCTTGTTTAGGTATTTGTTAGGTAGCGACGTGTTAAAAATTATCTTGTCGGTAACTTTCATTTGAGTTTTTCAACATTGCTTTATATAGATATCATCTAACAAAAGGTTTCGTGTGAAATGGCACAAATAATTGTTTTTAATGGTAAATCGTTTTGAGACATTTATACAAGTTTGTGACAATAGTTCTACATTCCATGTTATTCACATTGTTTTTTCTTATTCTTCACCGGTCTGGGTTTTGAAAATTCAAAACATGGAAAACTAGAACAAAAGAGGAAGTACCAATTTTGTAGCTGAAGATGTTTTATGAACTCCCAAGAAATCGCCAACAGTGATCAACATGCTTCCACTACATGTTGGATTAGACTGAGCGCTGTAACTCTAGAATACGTTATTATTCAGTATTTTTACATAAAATGTTATTCGAATAACAATTTCATGATTGAAAAAACCAAGAACGACTTAAAAAAGAATAATTTTTTTTTAACATATTCACTGAACTTACTGTGACCATGTACTGTGTGTCGTTCGAAGATAGAGCTTGAAAACTAACCCAACGCTTTTCGTTACATTCTAGTAGACCTTTGAGTTCAGCTTACAGGGACCATGTCATATGTGGTGCCCTTCCCTGTATATTCCCTCGTCGTGAATTACATAGCTTACTGTAAAAACTTACGCATGCTGATGGTGCGATTACTATGATTTTCTTGTGACATCATCATAGTCAAAATACCATTTGACCGAAGAAGCATGCATTATCTTCATCGAGACGTTGATTAGTATTGATTTTTCTAAATAAATACGTAAATAATACTTCATTGTCTGAGATTGAACAAAAAAATATTATTTCTTCTACTTTTACCTCAAAACTCAATACCAAAACATAAACAGAAAACTAACAGCTTTGAACCGTTCTTATTTCATAGTTTCAAAAGATTGCATTTAGTTTTGAACCATTCCTCTCCGACATCATTGTTTCAATGCTAAAATGGAAAGTTTCCGAAACAGACCAAATACTCTCACCGGCAAAAAAAACTGGCCCTAAATTCAAAATTGGCTTCCTCTCGAACCGCTTATTTGATTTTTGTTTCTTTTTCAAATTGTGGAATAATTTCTTAGTAACGATGCCCTGTCATAAATTTTTAATCAGATTTGATTGAGCATATACGGAGTGCAACAATGAGACAAAGTTTCTTTTCCAAAAACACCCTGTGTCAACTGAAATCTCATTGAACCCTGATCTTTTTTGAACAGTTTGTTTTTTTAATCACGACATTATCTCTGTTTTTACTGGAGATACACTGTTGCGTATCTTAGCACTTTGAATTCAGAGACAATAACATAACTGTGAAATCAGTTCTTCCTGACTGGTCTGGGTTGAAGATCACCATCACCATCACTGAGTTCTGGTAATCCAAGTGTTGGAAGTGAATTTGGCTTCATCCTAGGCTGGAATTCTTTCCGAACAAAACAATCATTTGTAAGATGTTCCGAACAAAACAATCATTTGTGAAATGATCCAATCAAATTTTGTATAGATGTGGTTGAGACCATTCCACGGAATCATTCTTTGAAATTAGCTTTCGGAAATCTGAAAAGGTTTTTATATTGTAAGGACATTTTGAAATGTTTTCCAAGTACTTATGGAATGTACTGTTTTCCTTTTTTTTCCTTCTCCAAGAATTACCACAATCGTTAACAAAACACCTCTTCGTATACAATGGCTAATATAAATTATAAACGATAAATAAATTTTTTATTTTTTAATTAATCTGCCAAAACACCAAAAGAATCAAAACTAACAACGCTGCTCTGTTTACAAACTGGTAAACTGACTAGACATACGTCTTATTTACTACTCATTTGCTCTTGAAGGTACAAGAGGTAACGTTTTCTTAGTGAAATTTGTCCTCTTTACGGATGCCCACGATTTGTTCAAGATTAGAGTAGCCGAGGATACATAAAGCGCGTTCTAGTCATAAGATATAAGTACGAGTTCTGTGCTCCAAACTCGCTCTTGACCATCAGGCGATCGCAGGTAAAATCGCGACTCATCCGTGAAAAGAACTTTAGTCCATTGCTCAATACCCCAATTCAAATGTAGGCGCGCAAATTAAACACGTGCTCGACAATGTCTTGGAAGCAGCTGGGGTCCTGTGGCAGGCCTCCCTGAAGACAGGTTGTTTTCTTTAAGTCTTCGTCGGATAGTGCTCTCACTGACTTCAATTCTACGCACGGTTTGTAGAAGATGTTGATTCTGAACAGCTGCAGTTCTACGATTTCGTAAAGCAGTCAGTACAATAAAACGGTCGTCAATTGCACTCGTCTTCTGTTTTCTTCTGGAAACTACTAGCCTGTTGAAATTTCCCGTTATCACATACCGATTTCAGACATCCTGGTCTGTTGTTCGAGGTATACCAAGGGAATCGGACACATAACGTTGACTTCGGCTATCCTCAATTAAGACCACAATTCGAGCAACATCCGTCACAGATAAAGGCATTTTTTGACAGTCAGTGTCAATCAATGTTAAACTCAAATCAATCAAAAGAAATTTCTGCCTGCGAACACTTTTCCGAGCCGTTCGCGTTCAAAAAGTGTATCTCCGGTAAAAACAGAGATAATAACGTGATTCAAAAAGTAAAATGTTCAAAAATGATCAGAGTTCAATGTGCGATTTTAGTCGACAACAGCTGCTATAGCTGTTGCACTCCACAGGGTGTTTAAAATTTCGGAAAAGAAACTTTGTCTTATTGTTGCACCCCGTATATGCTCAAATTCAAATCTGAATAAAAATTTTTGACATAGCATAGCATGACATAGCAAAAAAAAAACATCAAAATCTAAAATGAGCGGTTCGCGAGGAAGCCAACTTTGAATTTGGGGCCAGTTTTAGTTGGCCGTTTTTTTTTGCAGGTGGGTGTAGTTTTGAAAAAGTGTTTCGCCAAAAAACAGCTTCCCACTATATTGCATATTGTCTGTCTCCTGTCATCTGTTACCCGTCATCAGTCTTCTTTTATCCGTCACCAATCTTTTGTCAACCGTCACCAATCTCTTGTCAACCGTCACCAATCTCTTGTCAACTGTCACCTATCATCCGTCACCTATTTTGCGGTTACTATAGCTGTTTTTTGTCGTTGAATCGTGTCCAATAATGTTTTAAAATCTTTTTCAATTTTACGTCATAGATTTCACTATGGCTTCAAAATGGTGCAATTCGTTTTAAAACGTTCTGTGTATGACGTCATTGTTTCGATGAAAAGTTTTTAAAACTGCCCAAATAATTTTTAAAAAGTTATGCGACAAAAACAGCTTATATTAATTACATCCTGTTACTTATCACCTGTCATTTGTCAGCAATAATATGTCACTTACTCTCTCCTCTCAGAAGAAAGGAATGAATTCTTTTCTTTACCCTCTTTTCTCTTTTTGTTATCTGATAGTTCAAGAACACTATTCGACTGAATAACGCCATTATTTGAATTTTGAAATGGAGTTCAATTTCTAGATACGTGAGCAACTCCACCGTCTACATTCAGAGTTCATCATTAGTCTTTTCTCTACCGTTATATCTATCACATAGCATCGTAAACTGAACGAAACTCCATCGGCACAAAACATCCGAGATTATCAATTCGCGTTCCACTTGACTTCTGCTAACGAGACCGAAATTCCGTTGGAACGGCTTCCAAATCTACGGAACGAAATGTGCAGTCAATGATGCGAAATAGAATTCATAATCTCGCCGAGTTGTGAAAGTTGTATCGGATGATAACTGCGGAATTCGTTGCGATAGTTCCATTATACGATGCGGATTATCTAGAAAATTATTTCGGTTGGTCGTTGCAAGGATTATTGTATAAGGGTTGAAGCTATGTAAACGAGTCTGTTGTTATAGTCTCCGTTTGAATTGTTAGGATACTTTTGGTTTGGGATTTATTGAGGTGGAAAACTTACACAGTGTCCTTCAAATACTTAATCATTTATATGTCGTAGGTTAGCTGGGATTGGAATCTGCAGTTTAAGATGAACAAAAAAACCTGTTGTTTTCTTGCTTACGTTTCGAACCTAAATTCAGGACTCAGTAAGAAACCTTATGGCACATGACGTCCTTGTGACGTCCGTTTTATGTCCATTTGAAGTTAACACAAACTTCTAGGCAATGTCTCTCCCTTGATTATTGTTGTAACAATATGAGTTACATAAAACCATTGCTGTTACCACTTTGTTATGCCAAATCTTATGAATTATTTTTCAACTTCATGTCAACGTCAAATCAATCAAATTTGAGGTGTATAAGGGCACTTACTTTGCCAATGAAAATGTGGATAAGAAGATACAAATATGTATTATAAATTTTTAGCAACTTTCTCCTCGTTAGTATCGCTTTGAGGTACAAAATGTGCAGAAAATTGCGAAGCACAATAACGAATTCTGGTTTCATTGCATCACAATTTTATGTCTATGTCGGAATAATGTGACATTAGGCGTTGTTAGTCGAGACTGTTAAGAGTTAAGTAGAACTTGTTAACGAACAGTCGTTACCGACCGATGATGAACCCTTTACTCCCATAAACACCTAACTATGTAGGCTTATTATGGCAAGAACCTGTCAGAAAACAACTACTCCCCTGGCTAAGACCACGACGGGTATTGAATTAAATCTAACAGCTACTTGTGCAACGTTCCTCAAAACATCAGAGGACGCAATTGCAAGTGCCCTCTATGACCAACCAGCAGAATTATGTTTTGATTTGGACGGGGTGACCACCTGCAGACTAGTTTCGAGGTTGTTGCCTCTCATCAGTGCAAGGGCAGGTCAACACAGACAGCACTGAAGCCATCTGTTCCCCGTCCAAACCAATACACACTCCGCTGATTAGTCAATTCTGGTTCACGAGATGAGAGCAGTTTCTAGGCCGCTCCACCTAGCGAGCAGAGGAAGACACTCCGAATCTCCGGGTTGAGAGATTTAATCGAAGAAGACAGAAATCTTTGGGAGATCGTTTGCTAACGAACAGTCGTTACCGACCGATGATGAACCCTTTACTCCCATAAACACCTAACTATGTAGGCTTATTATGGCAAGAACCTGTCAGAAAACAACTACTCCCCTGGCTAAGACCACGACGGGTATTGAATTAAATCTAACAGCTACTTGTGCAACGTTCCTCAAAACATCAGAGGACGCAATTGCAAGTGCCCTCACATATATGTGAGTAAACATGGTACTGTGAACATCTGTTGAATGGGCTCGTGATTATTTCGAAGTTTAAGTGGTATATCTATTGAAAAATCAGAATCTGCTGAATAAATCGGTTGCAGGGAAAAGTGTGACCATAAGTGAAAGTTGAATTTTATCTGAATCAACAGTGAGATCAGAGAAACTTTGATTCCAATCATTAAATTATTCCGAACCTCTGAAGCGCTGTTGACAGTTCTGTGCCATACATTTTCTCGAAATGGAAAGAAGAGGACGAAGTAACTCTGGACCGAGTACTTTCGATAATGAAACAATAGATGTTATGGTTAGTAAATTAGCACCAAAATTGATTGAGAAACTTGGCGAGAAAATTGATCAAAAATTGAGCAACATGGAAGTCACACTTAATGATGTAGTCCAAAAAGTATCTTCACTAGAAATAATGATGCAGGCAAGTGATAAAGGTGTAAACTCAGTAAGCGATAGGCAGAATATACTAGAGCAGAGCTTGAGATTGAATACTTTGAGACTAACAGGAATTAAAGAAGAACAAAATGAAAATCTTAAATCCAAGGTACTAACTCTCATCAACGACTCATTACATGTAAAATGTGCTCTGTGGGAACTGAACAATCTGTTCAGAATTGGGATATACCTTCAAATAGTGCCAACAATGTTTATGAATCGGCGGTAAACTTTCTGCAAGATAATATCAATGATGATGAAAAAACGTATATTTTTGGAGATTTCAATATTCCTGAAATAACTGGTAGAATCTTAAATTACCCAACTGTTAGCGAAAAACTTGCAATTTTAACTGATTTCATAGATTTCAATTCTTTTCAATTATATAACGATATTCCTAATTTCCAGGGAAAAACGCTGGACTTGGTAATCACCTCTGAAGGTAATATGAACAATTGTACAGTGCAAAGAGATTTTTTATCATTTGTCAAGGAGGATATTTATCATCCTTCCTTGGAAATCACTATAAAAGTTCAACGTGAAAAAGAACGTGTGAACGACCCATTAGTCGATTCAAGATTTATTTACAAAAAAGCCAATTTTCTTTTGCTAAGCGAACGAGTTAGAGATACTGATTGGGATAGTGTTTTATCTGAAAATACTGTGGATACGGCTGTAAATAAATTTTATATCATATGGAATACAATCATAGATGAATGCGTGCCCAAATATACCAATAGGCGTCATAACAAAAGTTTTCCTATTTGGTTTGATAAAGAGATCAAAGAATTATTGAAACAAAAAAACACATTTAGAAAATTACGATTAGTTTCGGACTATCACGAAGAAAGGTATACAGAATTGAGAAAAAAGCTGAAAAATTTGGTTAGGTTGAAAGCTAAAGAATACGTAACAAAGGTAGAGGACGAATTAAAAACCGATGTGAATCAATTCTGGAATTATGTTAATAAAAGTAAAAAAGCGCCGACTTTTGGAAACTTTAGTTATAAAAATGATGAAGTAAAAGACGAAAATACAGCTGGAGTATTTGCAAATTTCTTTTCATCTGTTTATGAGACGATTAAGTCGGGATATGATTTAAATTTCATTACCGATGCTGATATGGTGAATAATTGTTGCGATGCTAGGAAAATAAGTGAAAGAGATTTTGAAAATGCAATAAAAAAACTGAAACCAAAGAAAGCAGCTGGTATTGATGGAATTCCCCCATACATTCTTAAAGCTTGTAGCGATTGGGTAAAAATACCACTCCTGCACATATTTAACCTCATCATCAAGTTCAGTGTTTTTCCAGAAACGTGGAAAACTGCCATAACAACACCTATTCATAAGAGTGGTAGAAAAAGCGAAATCGAAAACTATCGACCAATTTCCATAATGTGTGCTCCGGCCAAATTATTTGAGCAAATTATTTATACGCGAATATTCCACTATGCAAAAATATATATCACGGAAGAACAGCACGGGTTCGTTACCAATAAATCAATCAATACAAATCTATTCATTTTCACCAATTATGCAAATAATACACTGGAATCAAGGAGCCAACTTGATACCATATTCACGGATTTCAGGAAAGCCTTTGATAAAGATGACCACGATGTTCTGCTATACAAACTGAATAAAGTTGGATTTTCTGAGAATTTGCTAAAATTAATGAGAAGTTACTTACAAAATAGATATTTCTGTGTTAAACATAATGGTAACACATCGGGTAAATTTCATGCTAGCTCTGGTGTTCCTCAAGGATCTAACCTAGGGCCACTTTTATTTGTTTTATTTATCAATGATCTATCTCCCTTCCATTTTAAAATTTTCTAAATGTTTGCTTTTTGCTGATGATTTGAAATTATATAAACAGATACAAACAGTTAGAGATTGTGTTAATATGCAAAAGGACATCGATAGTATTTATGAATGGAGCATCACAAACAAATTAAAATTCAATATAAACAAATGTTGCATCATCACTATAACTCGTTTGAAGGACCCTGTTATTTTTGATTATATGATGGATAAGGAAGTCCTCCAAAGATGTTCTGAGGTTAGAGATCTTGGGGTAGCTTACAATAGTACCTTATCATTTGCTAAACATATTCAAAACATCGTTAAATCCTCAAATCGAATGTTAGGATTCATTATCAGACAAACTCGAGATTTTACAAATATCAATACTATTAAATTATTATACTATTCACTTGTGAGGCCTAAATTGGAATTTGCGAGTATAATCTGGTCTGGTGAATACCGGTCTACAATCAATGCAGTCGAGAAAATACAAAATAAACTGCTCAGGTACTTATATTACAAACAGTATCATATTCGTCCTGAGTATGGAGTAATTAGATCCAATCAACTTAGAAATGACTACAAAGTTCTCTCTTTAGAAACTAGACGATCACTCAATATGATGTATTTTTTGTACAATTTAATAAACAATAAGATAAATGCACCAGGAATTTTATCACTACTGAGATTCAATGTCCCTTCCCGTAGAACTCGAAGAACATATCCATTCAATATTCCTTTGGTGATTACAACGAACAGATCCCCTCTCGTGACCATGCTGCGACTGGCCAATACATGTAGCGTGTTAGTAGATTTAGACTGGACTCTACCTCAGGGAGTATTTCGTGGGGCAATATTAGAGTATTTCTTGAATATATCTATTTGAAACGGTATATATGTTTTATGCACAAATTTATTAACTATCGAATAACATTGTCTGTCCGCCGAAGCATAGTCTTCACTTAGTTACTATCTTGTATTATCATGAAATATATATTGCACAACCAAATTAAAATTTAGAGAACAGTTCATTGCTACTCAACCTCAAAGTTTTTGAATAGGTACACAACTCACTTTATGATTGAGCACTGAAATGTAAAGATTTCTGTACATTTTTTATCCATGTAATTAGACCTTTGGTCTGTTTGGATACAAATAAATAAATAAATAAATAAATAAATAAATGACCAACCAGCAGAATTATGTTTTGATTTGGACGGGGTGACCACCTGCAGACTAGTTTCGAGGTTGTTGCCTCTCATCAGTGCAAGGGCAGGTCAACACAGACAGCACTGAAGCCATCTGTTCCCCGTCCAAACCAATACACACTCCGCTGATTAGTCAATTCTGGTTCACGAGATGAGAGCAGTTTCTAGGCCGCTCCACCTAGCGAGCAGAGGAAGACACTCCGAATCTCCGGGTTGAGAGATTTAATCGAAGAAGACAGAAATCTTTGGGAGATCGTTTGCTAACGAACAGTCGTTACCGACCGATGATGAACCCTTTACTCCCATAAACACCTAACTATGTAGGCTTATTATGGCAAGAACCTGTCAGAAAACAACTACTCCCCTGGCTAAGACCACGACGGGTATTGAATTAAATCTAACAGCTACTTGTGCAACGTTCCTCAAAACATCAGAGGACGCAATTGCAAGTGCCCTCTATGACCAACCAGCAGAATTATGTTTTGATTTGGACGGGGTGACCACCTGCAGACTAGTTTCGAGGTTGTTGCCTCTCATCAGTGCAAGGGCAGGTCAACACAGACAGCACTGTGTGTGAGTGTGTATTGGTTTGGACGGGGAACAGATGGCTTCAGTGCTGTCTGTGTTGACCTGCCCTTGCACTGATGAGAGGCAACAACCTCGAAACTAGTCTGCAGGTGGTCACCCCGTCCAAATCAAAACATAATTCTGCTGGTTGGTCATAGAGGGCACTTGCAATTGCGTCCTCTGATGTTTTGAGGAACGTTGCACAAGTAGCTGTTAGATTTAATTCAATACCCGTCGTAGTCTTAGCCAGGGGAGTAGTTGTTTTCTGACAGGTTCTTGCCATAATAAGCCTACATAGTTAGGTGTTTATGGGAGTAAAGGGTTCATCATCGGTCGGTAACGACTGTTCGTTAGCAAACGATCTCCCAAAGATTTCTGTCTTCTTCAAGTAGAACTTGTATTGGGTTGACGGCAAGGCGTCAATTTGATATCATATAAGTATTCGTGGTAGTGATCAGTGTTTCGTATAATTATTTTTCTTTCAATAGCTAATTTGAGAGTGTTCGTTAACATCACCAAAAAAATTCTGCCAAAAAGCCTCAGTGTCCTTTCAAGGACAAGAACGGTAAGTAGAACAGTAAATTCAGTGCTTCACAAAATCTGGCATCATTAGGTTAAGCACTGATTTCGTCGGGAAGAAAATGCTGTCCAGAGAACTGGAATATTAAATTCTAGTTTTTGCTTTATTTCTTCATTTTGTTTTTATTGTAATCAGGTGTGACTAATGGTGCTTTCATTTTTTTTTTATAAAAAGTATATATCACGGAATCGACTAACGTATTTGTTTTCTAACATCCCATTCCATAGTAACCATATTTCATTATTGCTTAGGATGATAAAATAGAGATAATTTCTATTCATGTTGAAACATGGTGAGCTTTTAAAGAGAAACATTCTCAATTGAAAATTGAATCAATACATGACAGAGGAGTCATGTATTGATTCAATTTTCAATTGAGAATGTTTCTCTTTAAAACATGAATCCCTTCCAAGAGAGGTTATCTTGTACGATGGAAAAAAGCGACTAAATTCCAACTTTCAGTCGCAGATGATTCCACAACTGACTTTATGAACATCCTGTTCATATTTTCAATGAAATCAACATGGTGAGCTTTGTTTCAACCACAAATTTTCCATATTTCAAATACAGTCAGGTTGCCAATTGAATATTGATGTAGCAGTGATTTCATTTAACGAAGAATTGGATGAATATGGGAGGGTCATATCAGTATATAACTTACAAAGTCAGCGCAGAAAAATTAAAATAATTTTTCGCATATAAACGAAATCGCAATATTTTCTTCTGGTTATATTGAGTTGTCCCAGAACAATAAATGTGATTTTTCTTCAACCTAAAATAATTAACGAAATTATAAAAATTAGAAGATCTGATTCAAATGAGCAATTCATTATTTCATTATCAATAATCTCAAAACAACTAGTGGACTTATTCGTCTTTCGTCTTTCAATTTTCCATCCATTTAGCTTTGATCAGTCCATCTTCTTCCACTAATCCATCAGCAGAAGCAGCAAAAAAATTATTAAATTCGTCGAAAAATTAACCACAATTATCAACTTTCCAATTTGAGTTGCTACTTTCTCCTTTTCTCTTCCAAATACAACTGCAGAAGTATTCAGTTCTTTTTTGTTATACCAGAGCTTTTTGACCAAATTGTGACAGGGTTTGTTGGACTTTGTTCGGTTACCGATCCAAATATTTTGCTATTCCAAGGTGGATAAAATAGTCCTGAAAGCTCATCAGATATTTCAGAAACTATTTTGTATTATCTAAAGTGATATTTGCCATCAGCACCCCTCTCATACATACATCAAACCAGCACAAGGGAAATACAGTTCCAAGTGGAAAATGAATACACGAAATGATGTGCACAATGCGGGAAGATCAAACAAAGTCAACATTGAACGGGAAATCTATGTTCGCGATTACGTGCATGGAAACCGTTGCAAAGAACTTTCCGGTTATGAAACTCCACGTTGTTTCAGTTCACTGTGAAATTTTGAAGTGAACTACACTTCAGTCATTCTGCTTCGCCGATAAGAGACTCTTCAAAGTTTGTTGGAAATACTCGTGCAACGAAGAATATAATGAACATTAATGATTTGTTTTGATGAAACAAAAGAATTTTCAACAAATAAATGAGCTGTTTCGGTGATATTTGCAAGATTGGAGAGTGGCTGTAATTACATTCCATTCCAGATCGCCAGTAATGAAAATCGAATTTTCATTACTGGTAATCTACTAGGGCTTTGAAGATTTCGTAAAAATGAAGTTCACACAAGGCTTATCGCTCCACTAGAACCCGCTTTTTACACAGAAAAAAAAGTTTTATATCTTTGACTCAAATCGGGATTTTGAAACACTGAAGCCAAACATACAGAAAGAACACTGGAACAGGTAGGATTGCGGGGATTATTCGTGAAAATCAGAAAATATCTCTCTTTTTCTTCTGTATATAAACGATCTGGGCCGGGGGTCCACCGTGTGCCCTTGGCGTCGGGCGAGGAGTGCCCGCAGCGATTCCAAACACCGTTGGTTGAAAGCCGTGGGTCCTCGTCCAGTCAACATGGTAGCGCCTGGAAAGTCACGAACGGTCACCCATCTAACGTAGGCTGGAGGGATCCAGTCTGATATGGGTATGCAGTAAGGGTGAAAACTACTGCAGACTTCGTCGGAGGAATCTGACTAACATGGGTACCTGGGGGAAAAGGGAGCTCTGTCAAGGCAACTTGATGCCCTTCCATAAGGTGTTGGCCTCTAGGGGGCGGAGGTTCCGTTGCATAGGACAATGGATAGAGGTGGCTAGTGTCCTCTCCCTCAGGGTTGGGGTGGGAGGTATCGCCCCCCTCGGCGGGTGAGCAACGCTAAATTTGCTCGGGCACTGACACTGCAGAGCCAGTAGTATGCTTCAGCATACCACCATTGGTAATATGTAAATGGTAGGTCGACCTGTGTCGTCTTCGGACTGCACAGGACGAAGCGCGTTCATTTGGCTTATCCAAATCTCCACTGCATCCGCAGCCGCAACGCAGGTAGAACGAAAGTTAGGTACTGCGGGCTGTGGTGGGGCGTAGTGGGACCCGGATGGCGATCCGTAAAATCGTTTACTATTGTTGTTGTTGTATATAAACGATCTATCCCTCGTCGACAAATCTTGTTCCTTCACTCTATTCGCCGACGTCACTACCATTCTTTGTCACTCTGAAGAAGTAAAATTGCTTCGAATTAATGTTACCAGAAACCTACAAAAATTCAAAAAGTTGTCCGATGCAAATTTTCTGTCTTTATTTAGATAAAATTCACATTTATGTCTCCTTCCTGATATTAACTTAGGAGCTGACTCAGTACCATCTGACAGCAACATATAATTCCTGGGGCTCAACTTAGATATTAACGTGGAATTCACAAATCACATTAACATATCGACAAAAAAATTATCATCAGGCTGTTTTGCCCTCAGGTCCACAGCAAATGAGTTAGGTTATGCTGCCGCAAAATATGTTTATTTCGGTCTCATTGAGTCAAACCTGAGATACGCAATTTAGTTCTGGGGATCCTGCAGTAATTAACACTTTGAGGGTGTATTTTTGCTGCAAAAGCGGACGGTACGATACTTATACCAACTAAACTAACCCCAATTCACGTATTAGAAGCTACATATCTGATTTACAAGAATAAATCCTTTAACAGAAATCACAATCGCACTACAAGAAATTCAATGAATATATCATTGATCATTCCTGAATCCACACTGATTAAATACTCAATAATCAACAGATGTATCAAAATGTATAATTAACTACCAGCATATATAAAGGTCTCGAATTCACTCAAAGAGCACTTAGAGAAAAAATATACAGGGTGGGGCACCGAAAACGAAGCAGATCGAATATCTTCAAAACGCATGTGTTGTGAATAAAATGCAAAAACACGTCGATTATTAATCCAAGGGGGACATCTTCCTATCATAACCTCAACTGTCATACCTCTCTCCCCACCCCTTGGGCACTATCAACCAAACAATTTGAATAGGAAAGGTAGTGTGACACACCATTGAACAGGTAATTTCACAAGGAATTTAGCCATGTCAATTTTTGCCACCTAACTTTTTATTTTGGCACCCTCTTGGGAGAAAAACAACTGTTCCGTATTTCAAATTATGATACTGCATTTGCAAGCTATTTTGACATAAATTCAGTGACGATGCATTATGGAATTTTTCTAAGAGAAAAAAGAAAATGGCGGCTCCAAAATGAAAGACATGAGTTGCAATTATAGTTTGATTCGATTCAAATTTGATATGTGGTGGTTTGCAAGGTCGGAAATTATGACTTGTTTGTCAATGTAAAAAAAAAGTAATTCTGGTCCAATTCGAATAACAATTAGTATGTGAGGATTTTCAGATTAAAAAATTATGATATTTTTGTCAATGCAAAAAACCAAGAAGGTGTACGAAATTTGTAATTGAGGTTCGATTCGATTTAAAATTAGCATATGGGGGTTTTACAAGTTTTCAGTATGATTAAAATTAATTATTTAAAACGATAAAAAAAGCTTTTATACAAATGCAATAAAATGGAAATAATATTTTTTTTAGATGTGTGACGAAGGTTATTCTGTGCGTAACAGATTCGTAAGCTTGCCGCGAGTATAAAATAGGTATTTTTGCGAGGTGAAATTTTGATTCGGTTATGCATCACACATCTAAAAAAATATTATTTTTCTTAGCGCATTTGTTTAAAAGGTTTCTTTTTATCAATTTAATTAATTCATTTTAGTTATACTGAAAACTTGTAAAACCCCCATATGCCAATTTTGAACCGACTCCAGAATTACAAATTTTGTCCACCTTCTTGGTTTTTTGCATTGACAAAAACATCATAATTTTTTACCCTGAAAATTCCCACATACTAATTTTGATTCGAATCGCACCAGAAAAACAAATTTCGTCCACCATCTTGTTTTTGTGCATTGAAAAACGAATAATAATTTCCGACCTTGAAAACCACCACATATCAATTTTGAATCGAATTGGACCATAATTACAAATCATGTATGCCATTTTGGAGCCACCATTTTATTTTTTCTCTTAGAAAAATTCCATAATGTATTGTCATCGAATTTATGTCAAAATGGCTTGCCAATGCAGTATCATAATTTGGAATACGGACCTGTTGTTTTTCCCGCAAGAGGGCTCCAAAATAAAAAGTTAGGTGGCAAAAATTGACATTGCTGAATTCCTTATGAAATTACCTTTTCAATGATGTGCCACACTTACTACTTTCCCTATTCAAATTGTTTGGGTCATAGTGCCCAAGGGGTGGGGGAAGAGGTATGACAGTTGAGGTTATGCCAAAAAACGTTTAAAAAAACAGCCAATAGGGAAACTCATTTTGTTAATAGGAATAATATCAAGGAATATTCTGTTTGAAAAACAGGGTGTACATATAATTGTTTGTTCGTTTTTTATGTGATCTTCACACACAAATTTGTGACAGAGGGCATACGTAATTACTTTCTTGTCGAAGCCACAGATTACAGAAACTTTTGTAATCTGTGAAGGATACACACGATGTGCTTACCGACACATATCTAGAAGCGCTGTTGCCAATATGTTCAAATAATATAAATATTTGTATTAATTCTTGCTTGGGGTGTCAACGGGTCCCCGCATAGGTATTTGAGGGTTAATGAGATGCGATGGCAATGTCAGTTACACTGGATCTTCCGCCATAATAAAGTAAAAACACACTAAAAATCTATGTAGTTAGTAGGTATTTCAAAGACTCTGACCAATCACAAATGAGGAAAAACATACTGTTACGTGGGCCGTGGTGACTGTGGTGGTAGAGCGTTCACCTTTGAAAGCGAAGAGTAGAGGGTTCAAAGCCTGTCATAGTCATCCATATCGTACATGGCATCACACGTTAAAAGGTAAGGGCTGCGTCTTCCCTAGCTCACACAACTCTCGAAGACGATGTGCTTACCGACACATATCTAGAAGCGCTGTTGCCAATATGTTCAAATAATATAAATATTTGTATTAATTCTTGCTTGGGGTGTCAACGGGTCCCCGCATAGGCATTTGAAGGTTAATGAGATGCGATGGCAATGTCATTTACACTGGATCTTCCGCCATAATAAGGTAAAAACACACTAAAAATCTATATAGTTAGTAGGTATTTCAAAGACTCTGACCAATGACAAATGAGGAAAAACATACTGTTACGTGGGCCGTGGTGACTGTGGTGGTAGAGCGTTCACCTTTGGAAGCGAAGAGAAGAGGGTTCAAAGCCTGTCATAGTCATCCATATCGTACATGGCATCACACGATAAAAGGTAAGGGCTGCGTCTTCCCTAGCTCACACAACTCTCGAAGACTTTCGAGGGTTGTGCGTAAGGGTGCAAACGGTTGTTGGAAATATCAGTTTAAACAATTTTTTCAACGTTATTTTGGTTTGAGGCTACAGAAATACCATAACTTTTTTTAATTTGATTCCAAAATAGCTCATTCTGAATGAAGGTTGTCACATATTTATTATATAAGGTCAATATTAATTGAAACATTACAAGATGAATTTTACTCGGACAGAATACAAAATAATGTAGGTTTGCCCCAAGGATCCATTTTGGGAACAATATTATTCCTCATTTACTTGAATGGCAGTGTCACCATAGCAGAGGAAAATTCACTTGTTACCCAAGACACTATTTTGTATTGTAGTAGTAATGATGTAAAGGAGTGAGTTGATATAGTGAACAATAGTCTTGAAAAGGTGTATAAATATTGTTGTACAAATCTGCTGAAGGTGAACGTGGATTAAATTGAATGGATGTTATTAGGTACATATTAAAATAACAATAATGAAATCAAACATCTACAATTAAATGACTGGGAAAAAAGATTGAAAGATAAAAATGGTGAATCAATTCGTTTATCTACTGAAACTATTGAAAGTCAATTTGAATTCGAAGAACATGCTAACCAGGTTTTCAAAACAGTAGCTTACAAAGTCAATCACTCAAGAAGTGGTCTGAATTAATGATAAACAAACCCATGATCATCCCACATTCCGGTTTTGGTTCGACAATTTCGTATTTTCTAAATCAAAATGAAACGACCAGACTCCAAAAAAGATGCAGAATCGTGCTATGCGAATAATTTTACACTGTTCAAGAATAACACCAATAGCACATATGTTGCAGATCCTTCAACAGTTGCCAGAGGAGAAACTCCTTGAGTATCAAACACTGATTTTCAGTTTTGAAGTCAAAATTGGACACTCACCTGTACATCTCCAAATCAAATTAATGTATGTAACTGAAATAGATTAGGATAATACAAGAAACAGAAACAATATAAAAGTTGCAGAATATAGAAAAACATTGTACACAAAATTATCTATTCTACAATAAACTACATAATTTTAATGACCTTCCACAAGAAATCAGAGTGGTTCAAAAAATACTTTTTCGTGCAATCGCACGCGAAGTCAGTATTTCGCGTTCTCAGCACAGTCCGCGAAATTTAATTTCGCGGCCGTTACCCATAGCAACGGCCGCGAAACCAAACGTCACTTTCAAAAATGTTTTCAGACATCGTCTTAACATTCTGTTTGTCACACCAATCTTTAAACTCGCCGTAACATTTTTCGTACTGCCGTTTAGATTTTTCGGGTATTAAAACGGAAAGCGCCGAATTTACAACGCTTTTGAGTTTAGGAGTGGAAGGTACTGAAATATCGCTATCAGTATCAGACATTTTGCGTTTCGACAAGAACTGTCAAAATATTTTGTATATATTGAAACATATCATTTCCATAGCACACGGTGATATTGTTAAATGAATTGAACTGCTGTTGATTTTAGAGCAATAATATATTTACTTACAACTATCTATTTTAATAATTTTAACGATTGCACGAAAAAAAGTGTGTATGCCATGGCCGCGAAACTTTTTAACGACCTCAAGATTATCTTGCCTCGGCCGCAAGCGGCCTCGGCGATAACTGTTCTTTCGGTACGTTAAAAAGGTATTTCGCGGCCTTAGCATACAAATAACTATTAAAGTACGATTGAAGGACTACTTATTGAAAAATTATTATATTCATGTATCTATTCTTATGTATGTATTTTTGACAAAAATGATTGTATTCTTCATTTTAATTCAATTTGATTTCTATCCTATGATGATATTCATATGTAAGGTAAGTGGGGCAAGTGCGATACAAAATTATACTAGTTCATATTGAGTAATTTGAAAAAATACTAAAAATCTGCTTCTTGAAGCTATTATTTTTTGACGGCATATTGGGTATCTACATCCTCAATAATTTCATAGAGAATAATAATAATAATAATAATAATAATAATAATAATAATAATAATAATAATAATAATAATAATAATAATAATAATAATAATAATAATAATAATAATAATAATAATAATAATAATAATAATAATAATAATAATAATAATAATAATAATAATAATAATAATAATAATAATAATAATAATAATAATAATAATAATAATAATAATAATAATAATAATAATAATAATAATAATAATAATAATAATAATAATAATAATAATAATAATAATAATAATAATAATAATAATAATAATAATAATAATAATAATAATAATAATAATAATAATAATAATAATAATAATAATAATAATAATAATAATAATAATAATAATAATAATAATAATAATAATATTAATAATAATAATTAATAATAATCAACTCAAACTGATCATACAAAATGATATAGGAATAGTCAATAGATTAGATAATATTTTCGAAAACATTTTAGAATATAAAAATAGAGAATTAAAAATAAAATATTTTATAGAAATACAAATACAGTTGGGCAATTGTTGGTATATACCTTAAAATGAATAACATATAAAAATATAAAAATAGGTACACATCCAGCCAAATATAAACAAACAAACATACATATATATATATATATATATATATATATATATATATATATATATATATATATATATATATATATATATATATATACAAAAAATATGAATAGAAAAGTTATTGGGTATAGCCCTCAAATTGTTGTGCAACCGTAGACACGTGTTTCGAGCTTAAGCTCTCATCAGTACGGTAAAATCAAGTGCGAAGATGCACAACACTTGGATGTAAAAATAGAAACAAAGGACTTTTCTATTCATATTTTTATATATTGCCCCTCGATAAATCTATCCTGATTTGTATTTTCCTGGGTAGGATTGTCACGCTGGTAGCTATATCTACCTCCGTGGCGACGTTAGTTGTTGCCTTGAAAGCTCAAGGTCTTCTAACCGAAGCCACAAATGTGTGGTTCGCTTCCTGTTGTTGACGTCCTTTGTTTCTATTTTTACATCCAAGTGTTGTACATCTTCGCACTTGATTTTACCGTACTGATGAGAGCTTAAGCTCGAAACACGTGTCTACGGTTGCACAACAATTTGAGGGCCCAATAACTTTTCTATACATATTTTTATATATTGCCCCTCGATAAATCTATCCTGATTATATATATATATATATATATATATATATAACAGAAAGTTACAGTCACTATTTGAAAACACGAACCAAGGAATCCAAAGTAGAGGTTTGTCTACAAATTGACAGGCAGCCAACAATTCGTTATTCTAACCAACTCACGGTTCAATCAAGTTTCAAAAACGAAATATACTCTATTTTCACTTAAACATATATACATATACATACATACACATATATACACACATACTCATACATAAACATATACATACATATTGAAGTACAATCATTTCAGGATTTACGTTCGAGAAATTGATTCACAGAATAGAAAGCCCCTTCCATCAAATTATCTTTAACTTTTCTTTTGAAAATTGAAAAAGCTGATATTTCCTTTATAGCTGGAGGCAGACAATTGAAGAACTTCGGTCCCGCTACAAAAGGCGACTTTTCAAATATTTGAGTGCGATGTTGTTTCAATCTCAGTAAATTACCGCTCCTGGAGGGTACAGTAAGAATCTCGTGTTTGTTTAATATAGGCCGACACGATTCTGTTTAACGTAGACCATACACGAGTCGAATTATGCGTTTTTGACCAATGAAAGCCCGATCGATGTTAGTTCCATTGCCCCACAGAAGAATATTGTAGGAAAGTAGTGAATTCACCATTGCATAATAAACATCCACAAGATTATTCACATCCAAAACTTTTTTGAACTGGAGTAAAGCGTAAAAACTACTATTGATTTTTTTGCATACATGATTGATATGAACTTGCCATTTCAAACCGCTGTCTGTGTGTGTACCTAAAATTTTTGTTGTTTCCGAAGGTTTTATAGTAATATTATTAATTTTTACAGTAATATGTGAGTCTGTAACTTTCTTACCAAATAGAAAAAAATCAAAATAACTTAGAAGAATTGAAAGAAGAATATACTAACACTAAATTAAAATGTGATAACTTGGAAAAAGAAAACAAAACTTTGAAAATTCGCATAAACAAACTAGAAACCAGAAGCAGGAAAAATAATTTAATTATATTTGGATTACCAAAAAATAACAACACACAGGATAATATAAATTTCATTAAATCAACACTGGAAATCGAACTCGAACTGAAAGACATTGATAACTGTTATTCCCTAGGTAAAAATGAGAATGAATCAGTTCCAGTAAAATTCGAATTCGTGTCGCAGCTAAAAAAAATTGAAGTATTGAAAAACGCCTACAAATTGAAGCAGAAAAACATAACAAATTTATATATCGCGCAAGACCTCAGCAATTTTTAAACAGAACAAAAGTAGCTGGAAAAAAAGGAATAATCCGCAACAATAAACTAATAGTCGGTAATAAAACATACACCCACGAATTTCTACTCCAAAATCCAAATATAAATTTTGAAGAGGAGGAAAGTTCCGCTGGAAATAACGTTGCCCATGAAGATAAATCAACAGTGGTGCCTGAGGAAACCTACAAAAGTAAAGGAAACTTTGGAAAAGAACCTGTAGATACTCCCAAAAAGACCAGAAGAAATCCACCAAGAAAATAAAGAAATGGCCCTAACCGAAATTTAACTACATGTCGCTCAATTCTCATTTTTATTAAATAGTGAAACAGCGAAATTTTAATTTTTTAATCTAATAATTTTCTATTGTGTTGTATTGTATTTAATCTGATAACATTTTGATTTTGTCGGATTTTGTGTTATTCCAATGAAATATTTATTTTAAAATGCGAAATGGATGATTACATTAAACAATTCCGAATAGATACAGTCAGTACGGAAATAGTGAAATGTTCAGAAGCATGTAAAATTATTCTCGATAAAAACCAAAATGAGGACTTCCGTATGATACAAATGAATATCAGAAGTATAAATAAAAATATCGCAGAATTTGAAATTTTATTGCATGAATTGGGGGAATTTGATTGCATAATTGTCACTGAATGTTGGAGACTAAATGACCCGTTATTATACAATTTGAAAAAATATGAATTATTATACAACGAGGGAAATATTAACCAAAATGATGGAGTAATTGTATATGTTAATGAAAAACTGTCGTTTACCCATGAGATAAATAACATAGGTAATATCAAAGTGATTACATGCAGTATAAAAAAAATGGAGACCAATATAAAAATAACTTCCATTTACAGACCACCATCCACCTCTGATCTAGATTTTGTCGTCAACCTAAGGAATTACTTGAATGATGACATACAAAATGGAATGCATATTCTCGTAGGTGATATAAATATAGACATCATGAAGGACCAAGAAATAACAGAAAATTATCTCAATCTATTAGCAGAATACAATTTCAAATCTACTATCAATTATTTTACAAGAGTAGACAAGGACACAAAAAGCTGTATTGACCATATATTTATTAAAAACTTAAAATCATATCACACAATCACCCCAATCATCCTACAGGTTAACATTACCGACCACTACCCAGTAATTCTTCAGGTTAACTCTTCTGAAAATAAAAAACATATAACTGAAGCACGGTTCAAATACCATATAGATTACAATAAACTGAAAGCTAGACTGGACAGAGAAACTTGGCAAGGAATGTATAATGCAGAGCATCTTGATGAGAGTACCGATATATTCATCACTAAATTCATATAGATGTGTGTACAGTAAAGTCAAAAATAAGAAGAAATAATATAAGAAGAAAGTGCTGGATTAGCGACGGGTTGGTGAAATCTACCAGAAGAAAAAATGAATTATACCAGATAATGAGAAGAAACCCAACAGCTGAACATATAAATAATTTCAAAGCTTACAGAAATAAACTCAATTCACTGCTGAAAACTTCAAAAATTAATTACTACAAAAACCAAATAAACATAAATAAAAATGATGGAAAACTTTTATGGAACTGTGTGAAAGAAATTACTAATGGCCAACAAACTAAAGATGTTCCAAAAGAAATAGAAGACACAAAAAACAATATTTTGAAAAATGAAGAAGATATTACAAACGAATTCATTGAATATTTCACCAGTATTGGGAAAAAACTAGCCGATAAAATAAAACATAAACAAGTACCAAATGAAAACAAAAAAGTCCTTCCAAATTCAATATACTTATCAGAGGTCGAAGAAAGCGAAGTAGTTAAAACCATTGAAAGTTTGAAACCCCGAAAAGCTCCAGGTCAGGATAAAATCAAATCTGAAACTATAAAAAATATTAAAAATTATGTAAAAACTCCATTATGTTTCCTAATCAATAAATCTTTTGAGACAGGGATATTTCCAAGTTCTCTGAAGATTGCTGTCATTAAGCCAGTATATAAAAAAAAGGCAGCAGAAAAAATGTGACCAACTACAGACCAATCTCCTTGATATCAACAATTGCCAAAATTTTTGAAAAACTTTTAAAATCGAGACTGATTTCATTTTTGAACAGATACCAAATAATTTCAAAAAAACAATTTGGTTTTAAGGCGGGCAAGTCAACACAGGATGCAATCGTGGAATTGACAAAACAACTTTACCAGGCATTGAATATGAATAAACCCACTATCTGCATCTTTGTCGACTTGGCCAAAGCTTTCGACACAGTTAGTCATATTCAGTTGTTACAAACCTTGGAAAATTCTGGGATAAGAGATACTCCGCTAAAACTGTTTAAGAGTTACTTAGATAACAGAAAACAATGGGTTCAAATAAATGACACCCTCAGTACATACAGACAAGTAGAATACGGTGTACCTCAGGGAACCATTCTTGGGCCGATTTTGTTCACTTTATATATGAACGATCTTTTCGACAAGAGTACAAAGGGAAACATCATTAGTTTCGCAGATGACACTGCAATTATATATCAAGAAGATACTTGGGAGGAACTTAAGGAAACGGCTGAAACAGATTTTAAGTCAATAATAACCTACTTCAACAATAAATTGCTAACTATCAATGTGGAAAAGACAAAATTCGTACCCTTCAGTTCATATAAAACTGGTCTACCAAACTATAAATCACTCAGAATTGAGAATAATGCTGATAGCCAGATTGTTGAGATTGAATCAGTACATAGCATAAAATAATCAGGTATTTATATTGACAGTCACTTGAAGTGGGACAAACAGACAGATTATGTTACAAAAAAAATCAGATGTATTTTGCCCAAACTAAAATATCTCAAAAATATTCTTGGCACATGTCAGCTAAGAATAATTTACTTCGCACTGGTGGAAAGTTATTTATATTACGGCAATATTGCCTGGGGTGCAGCGTCTGCAGTACATCTGAAAAAAGTTGAGGTATTACAAAAATATTCTCTCAAAATAATTTATAAAAAAAAGTATACTTACCCATCAGACCAGCTTTTTTACGATGCTCATGTACTAGATCTGAGGAAAATGTATTGCAATACTATCACTATATGGCAATATAATCACCAATCCGAGCTCATCAATATCGTACATAGCTATAATACAAGACAAAATAAAAACGTAGTACCTAAACCTGCAAAAACTGTTTTCCAAAGATCATTTTCATATTTAGCCCCAAGAATATATAATGAATTACCAGTTGAGTTGAAAGAAATTAAAACAAAAAATTATTTCAAAAAAAAACTTAAACAATGGCTATTCAATACTCCAAGCATTCTAGTATGTAATTGGATTAATACAAGAAATAGTTAAATATAAACGGAATTTCCCTATAGTGTACCAACCCTCATTTTGTGCATTCAAACTTCCTCAAATTGATATTTCTATTATATACATACTATGCTACACTATTGTATCATCCTTTCCGCAAATTTTAAACATTTTTCATCTACCATGTTATATTAAGTACATTATACATATTTTATTAACTTTACCTATTATATCCTAGTCATTCAACTACAATTATTTTTAATATTTTTACTCCCCAAATTGATATTTTTATTATATACATACTATGCCACACTATTGTATCATCCTTTCCGCAAATTTTATACATTTTTCATCTACCATGTTATATTAAGTACATTATACATATTTTTATTAACTTTACCTATTATATCCTAGTCATTCGACTACAATTATTTTTAATATTTTTATGGTTAGTATTTTATGATTTACTATTATGTGCTGAAACATATTCTATCTATTCTACGTATGTAAGATATTGTACTCCATAATGTACTACATTGTTTTGTCTAATGTGTGGAGAGGAGACAAACGAGCATCTCACGTACAAGGATTAGTAAATCCTTTTGTGAGTTACTTATTTATTTACCTCCTGCATATTTTCACAGGAAGAATAATATGTTTTATGATGTTGTTTTGCTAATGGTAAATAAATCAATCAATCAATCAAAATCAATCAATTCACTTATTTTTTTAGTGCACTTAAATAAAAAAATTTCTCTAAAAAAAAAAAAAAATGGATCAACACAATCTTCTGCGCATTAACTATCAGCCTGTTATTATGGCACCATGCTGTAAATCTGTCCCCTGTATTATTTAGTTCGGACTGAAGCTCCACAAGACAGTCAGCTTCAGCCGAGATCGAAGTGTCATCAGCAAATAGTATAATTGATGTACATCCTATATGTTGTGGAAGATCGTTAATATATAGTAAAAATATTAAAGGTCCCAAGACCGAGCCTTGCGGTACACCGATGTCTATTTCGAATAATTTTGAGTCAGTGTCCTCCCATTTGACGACAATTTTCCTATATTTCATGTAGGATATAATCCATGCAAGGAATTTTCCACGAATACCTAAGGTATACAATTTATCGGCAAGTATGTCAAAGTCGATGGAGTCAAAAGCTTTGGATAAATCGAAAAAAAGCGAAGCAACATATTTTCCCTTATCAATACCACTATAGATATTTTTTTAGGAATGCTGCAGACGCACCTTCTGTCAATACAATGCGACTTATGAACTCAAACAATAACAACTTCTTACAATGAATAAGAGTGTTTTATTATTGCTGTTTAGATCACTTCAATCAACCACAGAATGAACTATGAATTGTGGACGCACTTACCCCAAAAATGCACTTGCCCCAACTTACTATATGTATATTTTCATCAAAGTTTGTGTATTTTTTCAATGTTGATTTCATTTATTGCTACATGTATTTATCTTTGTGAATGAAATAGTTTTGAGTATCCAAAGAGATAAAGAAACTTGCTTCTATCGGGGATTCGGTCTGGGAAAAGAAGTATACTCTTTTTTGCTACCCGAGCTTTCGCAAATTTTTATTTGCTTTATCGAGGGCTACAATATAATTATATGAACACATGTATAAATTTAAAAAAGGTATAACATACTGTGCAATGTGAGGTTTTCTTCGATGTTGAAAGTACATAATTAAAATGGAAAAATAGAAAACGAAAAACTTGACACGAAAATTTTTGAAGGACTGATCATTTGTTTGTTGATGTCAAATAATGTGAGGACTATACAGAGTAGTAAGTTTCAGGTATAAATATCTGATGTATGATTATGTGGTAAAAGAATGTAAGAGTAAATTTTGCTAAGATTATCAATGTCAGTTTTTTTGTTCATATTATCAGTTTGTAAACTTATTTCAGCCATTTCCAAAAAAAGTCTTTTGTTCAAATTTTTTTCCACGTGTAATATTTTTGTATCATCATAGTTCATGATATGATCATTATCTAATACATGTTTGGTTAAGGCACAAGAGTTTTCTTTCATAGTTCTACAATTGCTTTTGTGCAAAGCTATTCGTGATTTTAAATTATTTTTTGTTTGACCCAAATATTTTTTGATACAATCAAGACAGGGAATTTCATAAACTACATTGGACTTTTCTGTTATAGGATCTTTTTGTTTCAATTTAGTAAACAAGTTTTCCAATGGTTTGATTTTCTTTTGTGCAATTTTGATATTTTTTTCGTGCTTGAAAACATTTATTATTTTGCTGGAGAGTTCAGGAATGTATGGTATAGAAGCATATTTAATAATTTGTGGAACTTCAATTTGATGGTGATCTGTATTTGTATCATTAGTACTAGAAGTAGTATTGTATAATAATTTTTTCAAGAAATGAGATGGATAAGAATTATTCAATAGTATTTCATATAATAATTTTATATTCTTGTCTCTCAAGGTCGGATGTGCTAATTTCTCAATTCTGTTCTTAAGAGCTAGTACTAAGTTGAATTTCATTTTTTTTTTTGGGTGGCTGGAAAGGTAGTTCATGTATCTTCTTGAACTAGTAGGCTTTATGTACCAATCCAGTATTATAGTGTTATCAGATGTTCTGATGAGTCGAGTATCTAGGAAAGGTACATAGTTATTATTCTCCTTCTCAACAGTAAACTGTATAAACGTATACTTTTTTTTCCCAAACCGAATCCCCGATAGAAGCAAGTTTCTTTAAGATAAGACGGTCGATATAATTTCCTCATTAAAGATATAAATATATATGTAATAATGTGAAACGTGTGATTTCGGTAACACATGTGTGTCCTGCTCTAGCCACTCACCCTGTAAGTATTCAGCCACTAAAGATCCATAAAATTTTAAACGAAATCGCCAGAAGCCCAGAATCAATGTATTCCATGCGGGTTTCTTTACACCCCTATTTATACCACTATAATTTCTCCGATTGATTTATAACACCACGTCAGAGGAATTTGACAGAACCACATTGCGATAAAACAGTCTACGAAGTATTGGAAATCAAAAGGCCCATTGTGTGAAATGGTGGTGTGTGATTTCTCGCAAATGCCATGCTATTAGACACCCCAACCGCCGAATAGCCTTCAAATTAGAAGAGGAAATGAGTGATGAATGATACGAACTGACACCAAAGCTGTAATTGCATTATTTAGGGATAGGGGAGAGTATGACTATAGAGGTCAGTAATTAAATGAACTGTGGAACTGAGTTTCAATGGTCAGCTAGAAATGATCTGTTACTGCTTTTTGTTAAATCTAATACACTTTTCTTCACTTTATTTTGTTTTTATTCTTTCTTCTGCTCTTTCTGTATACAGTAACATTAAAAAAGTACGCAACAAATAGAAGAAATCTCAATTTGTGATATTTCAAAAAAAAATGGACATCAACTTAGGCTCGTCTTGAAAGCTACTTAGCCCCTTTGAGAATAACTTATTCGAAGATTTAAATACATTGATTTGGCTATTAGAACAATTTCAGAAAGCTCATAGTACATGTTGAAGTATCATTTTCAGTTCTTAGTTCAACTATTTTAATTGTCTGGTCATTTTATACAGTGTCCGCCAAAATGTTGGAACCATATGGGAAACTTTTTTATCAAAAGTTTTTCAGAAAATGTCATTCTTAATAAAAGTTGGTGCATTCAACTAGACCAAGTTATCGTTTATTGTCAGTGGCGTGCGGCTAAGCGAAAAACGGCCGATATTTTCAATTCACTACAGAGTAAAGTGACATTAATATGCAAAATATCGATAAATGTTATTGAAAAAAATTGTTTGCAATTGAATGATATTTTCAGTTATCTAGTTTAGAGTACCAATTTTATTTTTTTTAAAGGATCCTGGCTTTATTTCATTATCTTTCCATTACTATTTTTTGCTTTGACAAATAATTTATGCTAATTCAGTAACTTACTACTCAAAAATAATTTTGGATAATTCCCGTTAAAAATTGAGACCAACTCTTTAGGTAGTTATCAAAATTGGTAATTGATAGACTGAACTTGATAACTGGGAATATCATTCAATTACAAACAACTTTTTTCAATAACATTTTTCGATATTTTGCATATTAATGTCACTTTACTCCTAAGTGAATTTAGAACATCGGTCGTTTGTCGTTTAGCAGCACGCCACTGGCAATAACCGATATGCGCATACGTAGTCTGATTGAATGCACCAATTTTTATGAAGAATTAAATTTTCTGAAAAACTATTGATAAAAAAGTTTCCCATATGGTTCCAACTTTTTGACGGACACTGTATATACCTATCTAAAAATAAAACCAGTTGATAATGGGGATGGCAGCGAATTAAAAGTGTACTCTTTTATAGAGGTTATTCCGAGCTTTCGTAAATTTTATTTGCATCTTCGAAGAACCATAATACCTTATTCCAATCCAAGATGCAGCGTATGCAAACAATAATCAGCACGTGATCGCTTCGTGGCTTGCTGGAATCTGCAATGGTATTGGTCAAACGACCATAAAACGCTAAACTTTCGTGCTGATCATTGTTTGAATTTACTGCATCTTGGATTGGAATGTACTATACAAAGAATTATTCATGTCAATTTATTCATTTTGATATTTTTGAATTTTACTTACATCTATAGTGAGGTTGGTTGACATGTTCTTGATTTATTAAACAGTGACATCACAGTTGAAAATTGTAAATTATATATACGAATGGGCTTTACGAATATAAATAACAGAAAATTTCAAAATTTCAGTCGAAAAACAAAAGACGTGTTGATTATATCCAAGGGATATACATCAGGTGTCAATAGAAAAGAAATCTGTAATTTTCAAGTCAATGTTACCAACTGTAATCTTATACGAACTGTTGAAAATTGATATACGACTTTTGATTTCTAAATGAGGAAAAAATTACATTTCCAATTGAGTAGTTATGGAAATATTACTGTTTATTGGAAGAGTGTGGTCCAACGACAGTAAAAAGGAATAAATCCCACTTAAATGATTTATATCAGTTCTTATATTCATACAGTTTTCATCTTGAGATAAAAATCCTTTTTTAAAAAAAACTAGATATTATTTCAAAACTCTTTACATACAATGCTTATCCACCTAGCTTACTGAGAATTATTCTGTTCAGCACACCGTTAAATATTGAAACAGATATTATGTCTAACAATCCTAACATATCCTCTAATGGCAATATAGCTAATACCAATCCTACAAATCCTACGATTCCTACATTCACTTCACTGCCATATATCAAAGATGCTACATTAAGATTGAACAGGCTTCTTAATTCAGTGTGCAATATCAAAATTGTAAATAAAACAGTTTTACCAATTAGATCAATTCATTCAAAAGTACAAAATAAAATTCTACTTTACAAAACGAAAGTCGTATACATCAATTTTCAACAATTGGTACAAGATTACAGTTGGTAACATTGACTTGAAAATTAAAGATTTCTTTTCTATTGACACCTGATGTATATCCCTTGGATATAATCAACAAGTCTATTGTTTATCGACTGAAATTTAGAAATTTTTCGTTATTTATATTCGTAAAGCCCATTTTTAAATATTATTCACAATGTATAACTGCGATGTCACTGTTTGATGAATTAAAAACATGTCAACCTACCTCACTATAGACCTAAGTTATATTCAAAAACATCAAAATGTAAAATTGACATGAATAATCCTTTGTAGTTCCCTGAAGATGTGAATGATATTTCTTACTAGTCAGCACGTGACTTTTCCTAGCCAAAAAATTTGAAAACAAGCAAAGCCAATTGAGTTTCTTCATAATTTAGTAGAATTTGAATCGCGTCAATTCAAACAATATTATCAGAGTCAATGAGAATATCAGTGAACCAGGGCATATGGGTATCCTCACGTATGTGTATTATTGGAACCTGCCTAGAAGACGAGGAGAAAGATTATTCGTTTACTGGATAATTGTTATAATTGAGATCTCATATGAGGGTTATAGTTTAGTTTAGTTTATTTGACTACTTTACATACATTGGTACATTTGTAGCTGAATTTTATTTCCACAAAAGTGTTATCATGTGATTCTGTTTGTTAAATGGGAGTTTTTCGGAACAAAAAATTTCACTATCTTGAAGAATTCACTCGCTTACGGCCAACCAGCGCAATGAATTATTTGTAAAGAACTAATGGGGAGAAGGGGTTCAATTCCTTCGCATTTCATAGAATATTCCCAAGGCATTCTGAATTATACCCCATTCCCTGTTTTTTGCGCTTTATTACACTTCATCCTTTTCCCTTTGGTCATAAGTTGTACAAATTTCACTTAAATAATAATTTTTATTTTTAGCTATCATGAATTCAAACGCTCCATCGGATCTTCAACTTCATACCGACTGGAGCTTCAGAATTTTCTGTCGTTTCATCGAGAAAGTTTCCGAGAGTATTCGAATAAAAAGTGCGGAATTCATTACTACATTCATCTCCGTCACGTAACTTCTGCTCGCAGAATGTGATTTCTTGCAAAGAAATGATGTGGCGTACCAATAAATCCAATATGCCGTCAACCATATATTATTCCCTTTCATCGGCGATAATTCAATTTTGAAAGAAACTCGACGTCTCAGAACTTTGAAATCGATAATTTCGTCTACCCCAAAAAAGCGACATGTGTCAAAGTAACCGCTACGGTATATTTTCGCTTTTAATGATTTCGCATGACGATTTTATGAGTTTAATCAAATATCGAATGAGGTGGATATCGATTTTCCATCAATTCTTTGGGATATCGGGTGGCATTCCTGCACGTCGTGTGAAATTGTCAATTATTATAAAATGAGAAGGAAGTTTTTGGGCTTTGACAGCTCAAAATAAGAAATAGGATGCTTTGTCGTCTGAGAGGGTTGAAAGGAGAATGTTGCAACACAGATTGGAAAATGACTATTATTGTATGATTTCAATTCAGAATATGAATAATAAAATATATTGGGTAAAAGAATTATTTTTCCTACCTTGTATAGGAAGATAGCTGAGATTGAAGGAACAAGAGATAGGACACGGCTATACAAATCAAAGCGAAGCGAAGCCTGCCAAATATTTCGAGTTATTCCTGAGGAGTGGGAAGCGGCACAGATTCGTATTGAGGGAAAATGTCGGTTATTATTTCACAAAGTTCTATCTTCATTTGGGATGAGTGGGCGTACATTTTCATAAGGAATATGAGTTCATATAACCACCTTTACCAAAAACTTCTTCTGAATTGTATTCTCACCAATGATTCCAAATATTCATTTATTCGAGCATGATAATAAATATCATATATTCATATTCATCAAAAAATTAGCGCAGTCGTTAGGCACCTGCCTGGTGACTGAGAGGTCCCAGGATCGGATCTCAGCCGGTGCGGACTTTTTTTATTTTCAGATGTGAAAGTCTGAATTATTGATGCTCGTGCCGGCTGGAAATATTCCTCCATGATTTAGGACTGAAATTAGTAATTTGAAGATATCCATTGCCCTCCAGACTGAAAAATGAATTTCGAAATAAAAATAAAATTCGGTTACAAATAGTGACAAGTAACACATGGAATGGAGACAAGAGAAGTGAAAATATACCGGGTGTCTCATTTGAAAATCTAAAGTTTGTGTCACTTCTGGTGAAATCGGGGGTTTAATGAGGTTCAATAACTTGTCAAATGATGCAGTTTATTGTCTTATACTGAACTTTCAAATTTCATTCCATTATCTTCAAAAACAAAAAAGTTATAAGGGTGAGGCACATTCTGCGGACACCCGGTATATGACTCCTTCTTTTTTATACTCTGTCAAATTGGTACCGAATACATTGTCATGGAAAATATCCATTATTTCTATGTCACCATCTTTCTCCGTTATCCATTTGATGCACATGATTATATATTACTTCACTATGTGTCATAATTAAAATAGTCTCTAATGGAATACAATTTCTCCTAAAGGTCGAAACGAAAATATCACCGCGGTATATCCAGTTGGGTTTCGTTCATTAGGGTACGTAGAGGTACGTAATATGAATTGATAACTTCGACAGTGAGAGAAATACGGCCCTGGTACCTTGACCACTCCCCTAGCACCCTGACTACTTCCCTCAAATCTATAAGAAACTTACGGGAATAAATTTCATATCCATCTTGTAAACTGCACCACAGGAGTATTTGCATTGATTCCAAACATACCGAGACATTTTTTTATCAAAACAGTTCATGATAAACACAAAATAAAACCTATTGATGAACAAAAGAACCCCGCACAAACCTTATGGAAACTGGTCCTCTGTCGAATTGGCTGTAACTTTGAGAAAACGAAGTTCTCGGCATCCCGAACAAAAGTCTTCACGGGCACAAAAAGATCCTGTGAGTAGTTTCGGAAGTATGGGACCTACAATATGTCCATACGAATAGATCACCTTGTAATGTAAATAGAATTGTCAGTTAGACAGACGAAACTTCATAACTGTCATCCGTGTATATATTTTACTTGTTCAATAAATATTCGAAAAGTTATCTCATTGAATCAAGACAGTCACAGCAGTATAATTGATTATACTAATACGGTCGTTTTACAAAAATATGGCTTTTAGAAACAATATAGTGCCATGTTCGTTTGTGATGCTAGATTAATGCCACGTTTATTGCCACGAATTGGCGGTGAAGACAATAATCTTGTTAGGAAAGAAATCGCTATTGAATGGCGTCGAAATGCTGGAAGGCCTATGCAAGATATAGAAAATGGTACTCGGCTATGCAATAACTGTAACATATCGATTTTAGAAGAAATACGCATGCTAGAAGAAAATCAAGAAGCTTTGCGATTGAATGTTATGGCTCAAAGAGGTCAAAGAAGCTGTTTTATTTGCAACGCACACGAAAATACGCATAGACTTTCACTAGAAAGTAGACTAGACATTTTTGTTAATCGAAACATCTACATTCCAGAGGATGTTAGATGTTGCAACCATCATTTAAATGGTAACGGTCTTTTGTTAGACATCATAGTAGAAGGATTAAGTTACGTAAATCGTCCATATATAATTCAGGGCAATTGCAAACATTTCTGCAAGGAAAGGCATCCTTCTTTCCAAAATGAAACCGACTTTACAGAAGAAGAATTCAGTTATGTTACTTCCAACACTAAAGCACAATTTAACGACCTATTTACATTTTGCGATCCAATCCCAGTACAACATGGTCATCGAAGAGTCAGCAGAAAAAATCTTTTGTTTCATTACAAAACTTCGACAAGGTTTAAGTGACGTTTTCTTACAATTATATTTAATTATAGCTCCAGGCAAGCTACTAGTCTTGCAATTGCAATGGCAATGAAAATATACACTTTCTGTCTTATTGTCATCAACCATCAAACCGTTACATTTACACCCATTTTTGAATGAATTTACACTATCTGCTATAGATGGTATGAGTTCCTCTGAAGTTTGTGCATAAGCCTCCAGTGAGGCATCGTCTGCATATATTGTTAGCAGTTGTGAATCAAGGTGGACTGGTAAGTCAATAATGAACAGTAGGAATATTAGTGGTCCCAGCACCGATCCTCGAAGAACTCCTTTATTCATAATATGAGAGTTGGAAATAGCATCATTTACTCTGACAGTTATCTTCCTCTTGCTGGAAGAATCTACAATCCAATCTGAAAAAAAATCCTGTCAATCCACCATCGTATAATTTAGTTTCGATAAAATTTCTAAAGTACGTCAAACAACAGACCTGTCATGTGCCTGCCGCAGTCTCGTTCCATGTAAACATAATATTTAATAAGATCGCAAGCAGCAGTTTGTGTTGATCTGTCTGCTCAGAATCCATCTTAGGGTCGGTTGTTCAATCCGAGGGAATTCACAGATTAACTAATCTTGGTTTCGTTGTTGAAGAACTAGCGATTTGATTGGATAGGATCTATCAAATGAACAACCGGTCCTTTATGTTCAGCTATTAGCATGTTCGTATTTAGAAAATGTATCATCCTACTGCAAGCAACTTTTTTCGAAGATTCCAGCAATAACTGTAACAAAGAAGTTGGATGATTAAGACGATCACATCTCAAACAGACATCAGATAAGCCCAATTTCTGTAGATCTACTCATCTTTGATTATTCCGGTAATCCATCTGCTGTACATTGCTCGAAACTGAACTTTTGTATACGCATCTGTTTGCTGCTTCTATAGCAACAGCCATTTCAAAGGTTTTCTCTTTTGAAATATCTGCTTGCTGTAAAATTTCTACTCCTTTGAAGAACTGTGCTCTCTAATTTGACTTCCGGCAGCGGTTGAGGTCAGACGACGGTTTCGTGTTGGAAGTCAGGTTAATGTGTGTGATGTCCGCAGTCTCAAAGGCGTGCATTGACAGATTGAAAATAAAGTGTTTTGTTAGAAATTGAAGAGTGTTAAAAATATGGGATGCAGTATCGCCTAAAGCAAGACAACTAACTGCATTCCTCCGATACAACTTCGCTGTCTATGCCGGTTAAAGGCCGGATGGAAACGGATTTCTCGCAGCGGGGCATGTCCAAATAGTGCCGAAATGAAGCTAACAAACAATAATTGAAGAGAGAGAGAGAGAGAGAAATGTGCTCTCAATAAAATATTGATGATCTTGGAACATTTATCATCGCACTCAGTTTTCATTTAGTTGCGTTGCATTCATTCAGAGCAGCCACAAAACCAGATAGTGATTCAGCAGCAGATATAATTCTGAAGAAAAAATTGTGTTGTTGTGCTAGCACATTTCGTTTCAGCGTGAGGTGTCTTTTGAGTAAGGGTAAAAGGTCGTTATATGTTTTGAAACTGGTAGTGCAGGTGATGTTAAACTAGATAACAATTCAAAGTGTCTACTGCCTACTCAATTCATTGAAATCATGATTTTTGCTTCATCAGTATTGACATCATTTCCATAGAGACCACTCAGTTTCAGAAAATTATATTATATTTAGCCTGGCATTTTCAACTTTCAGTTATAATATAATTTCCTGGGACCAAGCTACAGAGACAACCAGAGTCTTCACTTCACAGAAGCTCATAATTCGTCTCATTTTCGACTTGACGAATCAATACAACTGTAGAAATCATCTCAAGAAACTACGAATACTGACAGTGATCAGCATTCACATATTGAGGATATTGTATCACATCCACAAAGGCAAACCACTCATCAAAAAGTGCTCGGAAATCCATTAATACCATACTAGACATCTCAACCATATTTACATAAAAAATTTCATCACATGGAGTACAGAAAGTCTCCGAAATATAGCGGGAGCCACCTCTACAACTCACTGCCTGAAACGTTGAAGTCCCAATCTCAGAAAAGATTCAAGGCTGAACTTAAAAATTTTCTAACTTCAAATTGTTTTTTTGATTTATCTGAATTTCAAACACATTTATTATCTATCAAATAATTTAACCATTTCGAACTGTTCATTTACAACTGTAGCTTTATCACATTATTATATAACTATATACTATAACTCAGCTGTGAGCATAATATATTTCCAATAGACATTCTGAACATCTTATGATTTTTAATACCTTGTATGATCTGACGAAACTACATGTAATATGGCACAAAGGAAATAAATAATCTATCTATCTCTCTGACTGTCGAAATTCTCTGAAATTTTATCGAATGATTCGACTTTGTTTTGTTGCTTATTTTCCGAAGTATTAGGTTGATTCTCTCTCTGTAATGATAGAATGAGTCTACTCAATGCATTCACGAGAGGGGCCAAATCTTCCGAAATTTTAATCAATCTGAAAGAAAATAATCTATTGATGGCTTGTCTTTCAGTTCGATTCATCGAAAATCTTCTTTTTCCAGAATAACTTCAATCTTTGTCGCCTAATTGTTATATATTTCTTCATGTATAGTAAGATTAAATGAAAGATGAATTGACGTTTACTAGACATCCGATGATTTCTATGTCGTACCTGACAAAATCATACAAATATATAGAAAGATACATAATAACCCCCTAACGAGTGGTAAGAGTATCCGACTCTGGGCCCGAAGGTCCGGAGTTCGAGCCCCGGTTAGGGGTAGGATTTTTTCAATTTAATTTGATGGATTAAATTATCAGAATATCGTGGCTTGACCGCGTTCCAATCGACAGTGCTGCTCCTAAGGTGGAGAATACAGTTAGTAACAAGGCCGACCTAGTACACATAGTGGCTAGTGACCATAGCAGTCGATGGTGACCACCGGCAGACTAGTTTCTCCGTTCTGCCCATCATCAATGCAGACTTGGTCAGGATATAAATCTGATTCTCCTACCTGTACCTGGCATCCTGCAATTGATTTTCACCAGCAAATGGAATCCAACGGTACCAAAGCATTTTCAGATGATTTCAACTACGTGGAGCGACAGGAAATAACTACCTTTGAGATATCCTATAATTGAGTTTTGAACTTCCTCTAGGAAACTCATTCAATCTATAATTAATTTCCGTACATTTCATTCTGATAACAACCAAAGAAACATTTGACTTGTTAAAAGCCATTTTCAATTTTTAATTGTTTTCTTTACCATCTGCTCCAACTCTGAATACCGGATATTCTAACATCTGCTTCAATATTTCATTAAACATGGAACCGTTCATTACCTACAAACTGTTATTAAAACTGAAGGAATACTGGTGAGGTTATTATAACGTAATTGAATTCCATCCCGGAAATCAGCTAGAGAATTTAACTAAAATCGTCAGTTTATTATGGTTTTGAGGCACATAAAATGTCAGTATAATGCTTCCAATAAAATTGAGTCCGGATAAATAGTAATTAAACTTTGTGGAGTATATAGTCCTTGGGAGGCAGATGATTACAGTCTTGTAATGCCGTAATTTATTACTAAAGATAGGTAGAATTATTAATATATACTATAACAGTAGTTGGTAGAATTTCCAACTTGCTTCCACACTCACTTTTAATAGAAAAAATATATGGTGTCTGCCAGAAAGATGACACATATGTGGAAAAATTCTGTTATTGATATTTCTGAATAACTAAGGCGGTTCCTTCCTCTGACAACTGAAAAATCCGTTGCGATTTATATTACTTTACCTAAGATTTTGAAGAGATTTTAGAAAAATTTACTGTGGCGAAGAAAAATGTCTCAAATTGATAAGATGTCGAAAATGTTAATGAGATAATGAGTTTTGCATCTGAGAAGAACACTACGTACCAATTTTTAACCAGATCCTGTGTATTCTACATTCTGTATTCCTGTATATTGCTGCACATGAACTTATTCTATATGCTCAACTTGTCATTGAAATTGAAACTAACACATATTTGTAATTGAAACTTGATAATACTAATTGCTTACTAAATTTAATGTTGATTGGTAAATTTTAAAGTCGAATGGCTTTTTTTTTATTTAATAAGTTTACTTTGTGAAAATCACATAAGATGTACATATATAGAGAGTTGGTCAAATGTATGGTCCCATCCTTTTTCTCCGTTCATATAAGGGTTACCAAAAAAATGGATGAAAGTTGAAGGTACTTCACTATGCACCTTTCCATGAATCCAAATATTTTTTAGATGTGTCATTGGCACAAAATTGACGTCATCGGCATTCTTTTTGAATGGTTCCATATGTCATGTTTAGTATCGCCAGAAAGCTTGTTTTTTCCTCATTTCGGTAGTACTAATATTATTTCAACTATCTTGATAGGTACAGTGTGTTTCGTATTTCTGTGTCCAGCTCTGTAATTCACTCACCTATTGCTCAATTTGTTCAAAAAAAATCTCAATCGGGGAATGTAGCCAGTTGGATAATTCAAGCGATAGTGCAATTTGATTCAGATAGTGGCGTACATGAGTTTTCATAAAAACATATTTTTTATGTGCTACATTGACAATTGATTCATTGAAAATTTTCACTTACGATGTTTGTGATCACTTTGAGTATCAAAACCTGAAAAGAATCCATTGATGGTTGAAGAAACATTTGATATAGAGAAGAAAAAACATTTTATTTTAATGTTGAACAAAATTACTGGTTTAAATTAGTGGACAATTAACATTAGCCTCGTAAAATACGTAGTGGTTATATAATATTGTCAAAATATATCTTAATGGCTCAGCCATTGGTGACGTTACATTTTTACATCTCTGATAACGGGTTCAAATAAAAAATTAGTTAGCAGTACTAATGAATGAGTAAATGAAATAGCCGCTCTATATATGTTGTCCGACAACTTTCTTTTTTATTCAAAAAATAGTAATTTTTTTAACTATTCAATCACATAACTATTTCCGTTTTTTTCTCTCACCTTCTATTCAGAAAAAAATCAGGATAAGGGCACCAAAATTTTCAATTGGAATTTTTACATAAAAAATTACTATAATTATTGTTCTTCGAAAAATAAGCATCTGGGAATCTTATACCTACGTACGCCACTGTACGAATCAATCTGCCATATCACTTGAAATATCCAATTGGCTACATTCCACGGTTGAGAAAAATTTTGAACAATTTAAGCAATAGGTACGTGAACTACAGAGGTGGTCACAAAAATACGAAACACACTGTACCTATCGAGGAAGTTGAAATAATATTAGCACTACTGAAATAAGAAAAAAAAAGGGTTTCTAGCGATAGTAACATGACCTAGGGTTCCCTTTAAAAAAAGAGTTAAACTCAAAAAAACACGATTTCTTACTGAAATGAAGAACCAGCAAACAGTGACAAACTGACTGGTTTTCAAATGCCACCACCCCTTGACTTCGACCTGGAGATATTCGAAAACTACATCCAGGCGACTTGGGGCAACACCAAGAATGCTATTTCAGAAAATCATATAGGAAGCTCTCTAACTATAAAGAGGTATTGTCAAGAAGGGCGCTTGGTCAATCTTTATCTCAATATTGCAAAAAGCCAAAATCTCTCAATTGATTACAAACAATTGATAATGAACATTTTACTGATTATACGAAATTTAGTCCAATTTATTATTAGAATTAGTACACACATCGCCAAAATTATTGGACCCCCCTATGTTTGTCGAAATGAGACGCTATTATTACAAGTCAAGAAGTGTATGTCAAAATGCATTTAATTTGGTTAAGCAACCAATGCAAAGTGGCTGAATTTAATTTCAGCTGAAGCAAAAAAAAATACAAAGGAAATATAGTGCATAAGAAAATGATTACAATAATCTGAATTCTAGTAGAAAATCACTTCAGAGGGAAATAAAAAACGCTTTAATAGTCGTTGTGTCCTCCCCTATTCTGTAGTAAAGTGTTAACTTGCCTGTGCATGGAAACAATAAGGGCGTTAATGGTATCCATTGGTATGTTGTTCCATTCTTCTTGGGCCGCGAGGGTAAGTTCCTGGAGGGTGCTAGGGCGATTAATTCTGTTTGATATTGCTCGTTTGACGAAATCCCACATGTGCTCGATGGGATTCATGTCTGGCGAATTTGCTGGCCACGGTAATCTTTGAATATTCTCAATCTCCAGTGCATGTTGTACTCTTCTCGAGCGATGGGGCCTAGCATTGTCATCCATAAAAATAAAATTGGCTCCAATTTCATGTCGGAGAGGATGATTAATGGGTTCAATAATGTTTCGAAGATATATATCCCCTGTCATATTGTCTGGAATGGGAATAAGCTGTGTACGACGACCATGCATTATGCCTCCCCAAAACATTACTGATCCTCGTTGGTATGGAACGACTTCTCTGGCAAAAGATAGTCTTTCTTGTCGCCCTGGCCCTCTCCAAACTCTGTGTCGCCGATTATCACTAACCAAACCAATTCTGGTTTCGTCCGAAAAAAGGACATTTTGCCACTGAGCTAAAAGCCAGTCTCTGTGTTCTTGTGCCCACTGTAGACGAGCGGCTATGTATCTGGGAAGTAACCTGGGTACTCTTAATGGCCTCCTGGATCGGAAATTGGCTCTAGCAAGTCTCCGCCGAATGGTGGTATTGGAAATTAATCGATCGAACGTTCTTCGCAAATGAGTTCGGACAGCTGAGACTGTTATGGTTCGATTCCGACGTACATATCCTGCTAGATACCGATCTTCTCTGGCATTAGTTACCCTATGACGTCCAGTTCCACGTATATAGTCAACGCTGTTAGTTTCCTGGTACAAATGCACTATTCGGATAACTGAAGCGCGTGGAATCGTTAGTCTATCCGCGATTTGATGATTCAACACACCCTCGTCATGCAAAGCCACTATTCTTGCTCTATTGGATACTGAAATTCTATTTCCAGGCATAATTGCAAAGAACTCAACAATCACTTGACAACGTTAAATCGATTTGAATCACTTTTTAAACATTGGTAGGTATCTAAAATTGTTTTTGTAAATATTTTTGGATGCCTAGCAACGTTGAAAGAAATAACAATTGAATGTACAAAAAACCAGCCATGATAAATATTTCGTTGTAAACTTTACGAGGGGGTCCAAGAAGTTTGGAGATGTGTGAATATCATTGTTTGTTGAAAATGGTTTGGGTTTTTACTAGCTTTTGGTGCAAATTTGATACTTCACTTTGTATGTATGTATGTATGTATGTATGTATGTATGTATGTATGTATGTATGTGTGTATGTATGTATAATTGACAAAATTGATTAGTGCTAAAAAATTATTGAGTAATTCAAATCTGTAACACATTCTTTCCTTAATGCTACAAAGGACCCCGCACTTTTTATAGGTAAAATGGTTCTCGGTGAAATCATCTAAATTTTTAGTATATTGTAGTATTTGATGTAATGATTGAACGTGCAGAATTGCAAAGTTCGCTGATTGATAGATTATGAAATACAGGGCATTCAAGTTAAAAATCAGTAATTTTTATTTAATTATTTTTTCAGGATTTGAAAGTGCCAACCGCATTATTTTTTGCTCTTATCATCAACGTACCTTCATATTAATAAATATCATTATGTACAGAGTGAAAAATAAAATTATTTTAGTAATGTCTGAAAATTCGATGTTATGATGAAACATTGATGAAATTATTTTGGCACGCAATATACTATTCCTATTCCATCATTATTCACAATTCATATATTTCGTACAGGGTGATTTGAAAAATTGGTGAAATATATAGCTGGTTCTTTCGTACACATCCTGTATATCCAAGTGAATTGTCATCCTCCGAAGATAGCTGATACTGTATAAACATGATTTCGTTGGGATATATAGGGTGATCATGAAAATTGTCCATGATGAAAATGACAAAATATCAACGTTTCAGAAATCACCCTGTAATTCACGATAAACTAGGTGAAATTTCTTTATTATTAGTTAATATATTTATCGTTCTCTGCTCAAAACTGACCCAAAAATTCAGTTTCCTACTATGACTAGTTTCATAGTTATTAACTGAGAAACTTATTACCATTTGCATGACGAGTTGAAGGAACTTGTTCACGCGTACATTCTACTAGTGGCCAAGATTTTTCACAAATAGTGAAACTTGAGAATGAGGAGATCAAAATGAATGTAACATTATTTGCAGGGATTCGGAACTGACTGAATATACGACACAACAGTTACAACTTACAACTCAGGCATGAGACTGATCTAATTCTTAATGCTTGGATAGTTTGACTTGCCCAATCGTGTATGAGGCCCCGGTACGGGACATCACTAATCACTGAAGGTGATAAGGAACAGCCTTAACCGAATTCATCTCCCCCGTAGCAGCGTTACGGTCCTCATATAACAAGAAACCCCTATCGGCTAGAGTGATAGCACACATTTTTGAAAAATGTAAAAAAAATCTTGCGTTCCATACAATCATATTTGTCGCTCCAATTTCGGAAACACCCAGTATAATATGATTATTTCAATTCATGCCGCCCTTATAGTACTTATATTCTGTTTCGTTAGTTCCATCAGTGATAATTATTATTACCTTTACGTATTGAATTACCTATATTGATGAAATATGTTCTATTGATACTTTATTATTTGAACTTTTATCCAAGTGGAACACGAATCAGAAAAAAACCGTCGATTCCTAAATACAAAAAATAAAAGCGTATTATCAATCATTTTCACTTTTCTCAGATAGTTCGTTTTTTATTCCGACGAAGCTTAAACCAACAAAATTCACCAAACTATCTGTACCTAACACAATTAAATTCATACATCTGATTTGTTATCTCTAATCTTCACCCTCTTTTATATTTATTTTCATCTCCAAGTTATCACGTTTCACTATTTGTGAAAAATCTAGGCCACTAGCAGAATGTACGCGTGAACAAGTTCCTTCAACTAGTCATGCAAATGGTAATAAGTTTCTCAATTAATAACTATGAAACTAGTCATAGTAGTAAACTGAATTTTTGAGACAGTGTTGAGGAGAGAATGATGAATACCTATATTAAATAATAATAAAAGAATTTCACCGAGTTAATCGTGAATTGCCGGGTGATTTCTGAAACGTTGATATTTTGTCATGTTTATCATAGAAAATTTTCATGATCGCCCTATATATACCAACGAAATCATGTTGATACGGTATCAGCTATCCTCGGAGGATGATAATTCACTTGAATATACAGGATGTGTACGAAAGAACCAGCCATATATTTTATTAATTTTTCAAGTCACCCTACCCTGTACGAAATGTTTGAATTGTGATTAATGATGGAATAAGAATAGTATATTGCGTGTCAAAATAATTTTATCAATATTTCATTATTACATCGAATTTTCAGACATTATACTCTGTACACAATGATTTAATCTGCACCATCTGAATAATATTTAGTAATATGAAGATGATAAGAGCGAAAAAAATGCAGTTAACACTTTCAAATCCCGAGACAATAATTAAATAAAAATTACTTATTTTTAACTTTTTTAACTGTATTTCAAAATCTATCCAACGAACTTGGCGATTCTGCACGTTCAATCAGTACGTCGAATACTACAATATACCAAAATTTCAGACAATTTCACCGAGAACCATTTTACCTATAAAAAGTGTGGGGTCCTTTAATTTGCATTGAACACAACTAAATACAAAAATATAAAAACGTTCAGAAACCTGAATAATCAATTCTTGTATTTCCACATGTCTTCCTTCCATCGCCAAATATTTTAATGTTGGTGCACAAAATTCTTTATTTACATTTTATAAAAAATATTTCTGTATTATATTTATAATAACACTCCCTCATAAACACTTCTGCCTAATAAAATTTTCTAAATTATCTATATTTTGAAATGGTCTTTCAACATGCATCTTTTCAGTACCCCCATACATATGTAGAAGAAAAATAGATGTTTACATGTTTACTTTTCATCTAAATAACGGTTTCTAGTATGCAGAAGCTGTAAATGATTTCATGATCTTCAGTGAGAGAAGTGCTAGATGAAAAGTTCCTACCTATTTCTGGCACATTAATGAACGAAAAATGAAAATCGATGTCTATTTGACTAGCTTTTTTCACTTTGGTCTTATAATGTTAACGGTTTATATTATTAATAATTAATTGTCAATTGCATGAGTTACTGATGTATCTCGAACAGAACTAAATTTTATATCTGTGGAGTCGTCAAATCATGATTGCTGGAAACCATCATATATTCCCCAATTTCCTGCTGTATCTCTGGAAAGCGTCGGGAAAGTTTATTTTCCGTTGGAGAACAACGGTAAACATTCGGTAATTGGAATTTAATGGTAATATACAACCGCAATCGTACGTGCATTTGATTTTATTGGAAAGCAAACAAATTTATTGTATTGTCAATAGTGCTTGAGAAAATACTTTACGTTTTTCATGGTTAAACAAATCACTGCGATAAATTTTATCGGCAGCGTATCGATCCTGATTTTATTTCGGAGAAAACGGTTAAGATAAATTGACTATAAATCGCAGAAACGGAATCGGGAAGCTATGAAAAGGCTCAATAATATTTCGGGGAGATAAATACTGTGTATTGGAATTTAGATAGGTTTGGATATAGAAAGTGATGAAAAAAATTTCCACCCAAGTAGCACACTTCTATTGGGATAATATTTTGGTAAACTACTATAAAAAATTCACCATCATTAGACATTCCTATTCACAGTGTGATGATATTTACATATTTTCCTCACCTGTAGTTTGATTAAAGAATAATGAAATAAGAAATAATTTTCTTTCGGTGTAGAGATATACTAATTTCAACTAAACTAAATCTATACTCTTGCATATCACAATTTTCTTTTTTAACAATGTTCATGCATACTTCAACTTCATTTACAGATTTTCTTCTTGTCCTCAGATATATTGAAATTTCAGATGAAATTTTTTAAACATCACCGATCACGATTTTATTATCATTATTATCGCTTGGCGGAGCTGGGTATCGGCCAGAGTATAGGTAGTTCTGAGTAAAACCTCAAATATAGAGATCGCCGAAAAGTATGTACCATATGGAAAAAATGTTTATGATTATAGAGTATTGAAAAATAATTTTCATTATCCTATCGAAAACACTATACCGGGTGTTTCACAGTGGATGGAACATTAGAAGTATCTGGAGAACAGAAAGACCGATCATTTCAAAAATTTGTGTGCGTGGATAATCAAACTTGCTCTATCCGTCTAAAATATTTTCATCAATATAGTGTTGCCACTTGTATCAGAAAGTAGTAGCTACTTTGTTATTTCAAATGGAACACCTCATACACTATATCATTTTTGGAATCCTCTTAAGATTCCTCACAACTTTCCTACATAATTCCCTATACCTACCTATGACGATTTCCGAGATAAAAATTATTTTGTCCAATTTTTGTGCAAAACCTGACCATTGAAAAATATCAATTTTTTCCCAATGCAAATTTAGAAAATATTGCAATTTGGGTTATAGCTGCATAAGACCATTATGTATTCTGTCAATGAACTAGATCTCAGTTTCGGCATACAGGGAGGCTCAGAAGTGAGTTCCTCCCGGGGACTCATGAAAATTACTGAAACTCCGTTTTTTTAAAGGAAACACCTTGTATATTATTACTTATTTCAAAAGCTGTAACATTTTTCAATTTAATTGGGTATAATTTCCCTATACCTATCTCGTACAGTATGTTAGTTATGATCACTTATGTTATGAATTCGTCTTCAATAAAATTAATATTGGATAGTGATTTAGATAGTAGGCTATGTATGAACTTCATTCTGACAGAGAACTAACATATTATTCCTTCATTGTCATCCTGTATTCAAGTTGCATGGGTGTGAAAGTACTTTGGCAGAAAATAATTACTCGTATGTGGTTTTGATGGATTTATTCATTATTTATGGTCAATGTAACAAGAATATCAGTAAAACATGCAGCGAGTTTAATGAAAAGTATGCTGATTTACCTCGAATGAATTTGAGAAAATTCATTAGATTGAAGAGAAATTTTGAAATGTTTGGATCTCCTTCAAAAGTAACAAGAAACTTGCCTAGACTTGTGACAGGTAATGAGGACAACGCAATAAATGTTTTGGCATACTTCCACGGGAATCCTCAAGCTTCCATTCATAGTGCGGTTCACGATTTAGGTGTAAAACTTTCATCAGTTCTTAGGATACTGAAGGAACACGGAATGCATGACTACAAATTTTATAAAGTTCAAGCCTCAAGCGCCAAGACGCTCAGCAAAGGATCGAAGTATGTGAAATGTTGATGGTGCGTACACAAGTAGAGGAAGATTTTCTCAAGAAGATAATATGGACTGATGAATCAAAATTTTCGAGGGAAGGTATTTTCAACAGGAGGAATCTTCATTACTGGGCAACTGAAAATCCGCATGTCACAAGAGAAATGAGATATCAAGAAAAATTTAGTTTCAACGTTTTCTGTTTAATTATGGACAATCGACTGCGCTTATTGATTTATGATGAAAATCTTGATTCTAGAAAATATTTTAATACCTTGAGGACAACGGTTGGGGATTTCATTGAAGAACGGAGCTCCTGCTCATTGCACTGCAGAAGTCGGGTTGGGATTGGAGCGTATATTTGACGATCGATGGATTAGACGTTTGGGTCCATGGAACTGGCATCCTAGATCTCCTGATCTCACACCCCTAGACTTTTATTTGTGGGGCACTATCAAGCAAAGAGTCTACAGAACACCGGTCAACACCAGGAAAGAATTAGAACATCGAGTGACCCTAGCGTTTCAGGAATTAGATCCAAATGAAATTCAAAGAGCTACAATAGATGCCGTTGATGTTCGCATAAGAAAGTGTTTGGAAACGAATGGTAAACATTTTGAACATTTATTTAAATGATTCAGAACTGCTGAATCTTTCTAGATTTATTAATACACATGTTAGACTTTGATACTTTTTGCTTTTCATGATGATACAAACATTTTAAAATTTCTACTCAATGTGATAAATTTTCTCGAATTCATTAGAGGTAAATCAGCATACTTTTCATTAAACTCTCTGTATGTTCTGCTGACATTCTCGTTACATTGACCATAAATGATGAATAAATCCATCAAAACCATATTCGAGTAATTATTTTCTGTCATAGTACTTTCACACCCATGCAACTTGAATACAGGATGACAATGAAGGAATAACATGTTAGTTCATAGCCTACTGTCTAAATCACTATCCAATATTTATTTTATTGAAGACGAATTCATAACATAACTGATCATAACTAACAAACTGTACGAAATAGGTATAGATATAGGGAAATTAAATTTAAAAAATGTTACAGCTTTTCACATGAGTAATAATATACAAGGTGTTTCATTCCAAAAAAACGAAGTTTAAGTCATTTTCATGAGTCCCCGGAAGGAACTCACTTCTGAGCCTCCCCTTCCTCCCTTCCCTTCACGAAGCCTTTCCATATTCAATACACAAATAAATTCACAACAGATCGGTTATAATAACACCTCACTACAGTAATAATGAATGTATCAGTTAAATGTTGAATGTAAATAAAAACTAACATTAACCTCAAATCTCGAGGTCACTTTTGTTGCATGAGAACTGTCATAATGATTTGCGGTGATGTCAATGCTCGTTCTTCATCGAAAGGATGGTCCGTTCAGGAAATTTGAAAGATACAAAAACAATAAAAAGTAGTTAAAATGTGGATTTTTTTCTATGAGTCGATCAAGTGATGAAGTTTTGATCATTTCTCAATGGCTTATACCAAACTAGAATCTATATTTTAGAGGAGAACGTTATTGAATGTTTCGGAACGTGGATTGTGGTGGGGGTTGTTTCTGATGAACTTGACGTCAGCGGCATACTTATATAGTGGAACTATTTGTTAAATGGACGTTTCAGACTAGAAAATATCGATTTAAAAGAGTTTTGCAATTTATTTTTCATAAATGTAAAGGTCCATTCCCAAAAAAAAAACTACCTCATTTTAAACTGAAAAGTCTCACCAGTAAAGTTCATCTTTTCAAGCTCAAGCCATTTTTTTTCGTTGAAGCTTCCACGTTTAGATTAGGTAATAAAAGAGTAGCACTACTGTGGATTTTTTTTCCAGAAAACGCGAAAAAAATATAAAAACAGATTTCCAAAAATAAACTTTTTTATTTTTGTCCTGAACTCATTTTCATTTATTAAATTTATTGAAATTACCAGTTGAAACCTTTCGAGAATATTAATATCATATTACCTCAATAGACACAAAGAATAAACAAGGGCATAAATAAGGATTTGATTATGATAAAAGAGCGAAGGGAGAATAACCTTTGGGAGTAAAAATGGTTTTTCACTATTTGCAGCGACAATTAACCTCCTACAAAAAAAAAGTGAAAGAAAAAAGTTGTTGGCAATGAAGAGATCTATCAAAACCAGTATCAAAAGCAGCAGCTAAGTCATAAAATAAACCTGCAACTTTCTTGCCCCTGTCAAGACAATAATATGTTTGTTGTGTGAATTCGAGTGCTGCTTATTCGTTGAATATCTTGGGGTTATACTTGACCATTGTATGAAATGTGACGAACATTCCATATACGTCACGAAAAGATTCACACATTTTTTTTTTCTCTGAGAATAGAAAAAATATGTCTATCTTATACAAATCAATGGCAAAATGGGTTAAACAAACTTACTGAATGCTAGAAGTCTATATGCATTTCACTACCTCATACGGATATTCCATAAGACACATTTATACGAAAAAGATAAAACTACACATACTAAGGTAAAATATTTATGAAAATTCTTGATTTCATTTTTGATGCAAACTATTTATAGTTATGAGAATAATGAAGTCATGTGAACATTATGTAACGATTTTACGGCCTTCATATGAGTGAAAGTGAGTCAAAGCACATTTTTTAAAAATAGTGGCATGTGTCAATGTTACCCCCATACAAGTACAACATTGACACATATCATTAAAATGATTGAATAGTCATTTAAACACCATTTCTGTCAATGTTTATTCTGATTACGTGAACATTGACACTGATGGTGGATGTTCCTGATTATTAAATGATGATTGCCAAAGAATATAATGCTTTTGATGTTTATTACCAATATAGATACAAAATGGCACGATAAACTAAAGAAACACACTTATAAAATAATAAAATAAACATTTGCAATTGTTAATTATGCATAACAAAATATTTATTCAGTTGATTATGGTTCCCAACTCAATGTCGAATATTTTGAAGTAATGTTTGCCTCTTTGTATGTGGGGTTCTTCCAATATTTGCTGAATTGTCTCAAATTGAATAAACTCTTGATCAGGAACGTGAGGATAGACAAAATACAGTCCATTTTTACGCAAAAACATTGTTTCCGCCTTATTTTCTTTTATGTCTAGAACTTTACCAACATAACTAGCATTTCCGTATTTCGCTAGAACCCAAGAACCTTTCTTGAGTTTTTCCTCCAATCTCTCTGAATTTAGCCCTTCATTATTTGGCTCGTTGTCTGCATCAATTACACTTTCTACATCATTTGTTTCCATTTCATCATTGGATGAAATTTAATTTTCAGCCACTCTCGGAAATATCATCTTCACTTTCTAGAGTTACAGAAACGTTACTATCGGAACTTGAACTCTCTTCAATAGTTTTTCTTTTGGTGCCTTTCTTATTTCCCTTTCTTTTCTTATTTTCTGTTTCATTTCCCTTTATTTTCTTATTTTCCTTTCCTTTCTTAGCCTGTTTTTTTTTCGTTTTCAAGACGAAGCCGTTCAACTATTTCTGCACTTGTTAAAGTTTCCGCATACTTCACATGGTTCATCAAAGTTGTTCTGTTAATACCATAACGTTTGGCTACACTCAGATAACTTCCACTATTGCGACAGTCCTCTATAGCTTTTTGCATTCTCTCAGAATCATAATTTTTATAAATTCTAGCATCAAGACGTTTCGGTTTCTTTGCTCTCGGCATCTGAAAAGGAAATAAAAACCTACTTTCGTAATGGTTTTTTGACTGAACTATTTAGATTTTGGCTAATATTGCCATGCCAATTTTTAATATGGATTCAACATTGACATGTCAATTTTCATTATGGGTTCAACATTGACAATGTCAAACATAACCTTACAAAACAAAATTAGAAAAAAATTTAAAAATGGAAATCAACGTTAATTATCAATGCAAACTATAACTGAAGTTATAATATACTGCAACTTACTCTATTTAATGATATCAGAATGAACTGGTTCACTCAAAACACGAAGTTTTGTCGGTTCAATTTACCATGGATTTATATCAGCTGATCGTAGATAGCCATTACAAAATTCAAGCAAGTATTCAATTGCAGCGCCATCTACTGGGTGAGTAGCATAATATCAGTGAAAAATTTACAGATGCCTATCGTTGAGATAAGTGGACAAATAATACAATAGTAATGTTTGAACAAAGACATGACAATGTTTCCCCCATGTCAATGTTGGACCAGCTTACCTTATAGATTTGCAAAAACAATTGTCTGAGCTTACCGAGTTTGAAGAAATATCATACCTACTCAACTATGTGTCTTTTTTTTGGTCCAAACCTAATCTATTCAATTTTGTGCCAACTCACCCCAGAAATAGTTTGAACAAAACCCATTACAAATGATATATAAACAATTCATAGGTCAAAGCCAAAATTCTATCATGAATATATTTTTGAATATAAGGAAAAAAGAATTAAATGCTATAATTTATTACTAGATGTCATGATATCAAAATACGTTCCTTCATGTTGCGTTATCTGTAACTTTCTCTGATCTATTCGACAACAAATAAGACATATTCTCACAAATTTTAATGTGAATTGTTCAATTGAATTATTTATACGCGAGAAAAAAATTAAATATTGAAAAATCGGTTTTTTGCCATTTTGACGGTAAATTTCAGATTATGTCGAAACGTGTTGGTTACAAGGCTTTACAATTTTTTCATTATCTACAACTTTTTCATCGAACAGTTTTCGCTAAAAGGTCACGTTTTGCCGCAAATCACAAACAACATTTTTCTACCCTTAAACCGCATCCCCATTTCACCATTTTGAGTGTTTTCGTGTTTAAATATTTTTTTCCTCAAAGTTGAAACCCCAACAACATTCTACACCTGGTCCTTGCCTGTTACTTTTTTCTTATTTCAAGTGTTTACAATTCGTTTTGGTACCAGTCTATTTACCGATCGTGCAAACTTTATTTTTTCATATATTCGCTGACGAAAAGTTTACACTCATCAAATCGCTCGTTTTTTCCAATGGCAAGAACCATAAAAGTGCCGGATGCATCCGCAATCGTATAAATAACTCCAGTCATACCAGGATATCACCAACAGGATATCATAAAACTCCAGACATCAAACGGGACGTTTAGAGTGTACTTCGTGTACGCGAAATAGAAATGATTTGTAAACACTGGAGTAGTTGCGGATGTGGCACCCGGAAGCTTTGCCGTGGTAATTGTACGAACTTTTTCATCAAAAAGGAAGGATAAAGGATTACTGAAAAATATGAATGAATGAACAGAATAGTTGAATTTACCACATCTAGTTATACAATGTGGTTCAAAATTCGATGAGAATATTTCAAAGACGTACTGTTGGAATCAAAATCTGACTTATTATTGGAATAAACATATGTCCTGACATACATCCCCTCTAAGCTACAGCCACTGTGAGTCAGGTAAAAAACGAGATCATCTAAAACTGTGACTATAATAACTGATCTTATCTTCTGAGAATTGGCCATCCCCTGTTTTTTTAAGAACTCTATTACTTTTTTGTTTCAAAAATTATGTAAATCCAGTTTTGGGGGAGTTGATGGATTCCACAATATTATTGGCCAAAATTTTATTTTCAAAAGGAGAAACTCTGAATTCGAATAGCATGATCTTATGGGCAATGAAGAAATATAACAATTCGGTCTCGTGCATTTTTTTCATAAATCGAACCGTTTCCTAGAAAATCGTAACCAACGAAAGGGGGTATTTTCACAATATCAAACTAACAAAAAATGTATTCATTAAACGATTATTATTCTCATAAAAAATGTTGGAAATGCCTTTTCCTTGCTGCGATACAACCTTCCATTCTTCTCTGCATCTTTTTTTTACGTAACTCACAGTGGCTCTAGTTCGGAGGAGGTGCATTTTAGGACACAGTTTTTTTCGAATTAAAAGTATTATTTTGATCCCAACAATACGCCCTTGAAATATTCACATCGAATTTTGATTCACCCTGTATGCATATAGAGAAATAACTGTAATGAAGAGTTCTGCTTACTTCCCAAGAATGAACTTATATAAGCCGAGTTATAAAATTATAAGTTGATTATCGTGGAAAACTGACTTTCGGACTTTTTAAAGTTAATTTTTTATTAGAATGTCGGCCATAAAGAGACTGCAATAATATGACAAATAAAATATGCATCGTAGCTGTTGAAAATAAAGAAATTGTTCGTGGAAAATAAGGGTATTTTTTTCGAAAAATTTACCTAACTCAAAAACTAGTCGTCTTCTGAATTGCGAAAAAATCATGCTCACCAATAAAAAACATATTTCTACAAATTTAGATCTGAATTAAATCATTTATACTCGATTAAAAATGATATACTTAAAAATCGGTTTTTTACCATTTTGACAGTTAATTTGAGGTTATGTCGATAAGTTTTCAACACGAAAGTTTTCGATTCTTCAATTATCTACAACTTCTTCTGTAAGAGGTCACGTTTCGCCGCAAATCGCAAAAAAACATTTCCAACCCCTAAACTGCATCCCCATTTCACCATTTTCAGTGTTTTCCTGTTTAAATATTTTTTTTTCCTTGACACCTTAACAATATTGTCCACCTGGTACTTGCCTGTTACTGTTTCAATTCAGCTTGAAGAAAAGAAAGTTTCACAAAAAAGAAAGAGTATGGGAGGATTTACAAGTTACTATACAGATTGAAAATAAGTAACCATATGGAGTCGGTACGAAACTGACTGAAGAATGATTTGCAACCAGTTATTTATGGTAATATTGTTAATAATAATAATACATTTGCTCAGATGACTTGCTGTACCCGATAAAATAGTAAGATTATCTTCAGAATCGATTTATTTTCCAGTCTACTTCCTTGACCCTATTCTTTTCTGCATCAGCCAATTGGGATTGTCCGTTGAACCCGAAAAATACCATTATATAAGAAAATAAAAGTCTGGCAGGATTTTCGTGGGTGCAACATCACCTCACAAATCGAAAAAAAAATGGAAAATGATTATAAAAAATTGAGTACTTCTGCTAAGCTGGCATTTGAATCGTCGGTCCCACGCCAAACCGGCGATTGTGCAAAGGACCCCGCACTTTTTATAGGTAAAATGGTTCTCGGTGAAATTGTCTGAATTTTTAGCATACTGTAGTATTTAATGTACTGGTTGAACGTGCAGAATCGCAAAGTTCGTTGATTGATAGATTCAAGTTAAAAATCAGTAATTTTATTTAATTATTTTCTCGGGATTTGAAAGTGCCAACTGCATTTTTTCTGCTCTCATCATCAACGTACCTTCATGTTACTGAATATCATTCAGATGGTGCACATTATATCATTATGTACACTTTGAAAAATATAAACATTTTAGTAATGTCTGAAAATTCGATGTAATAATGAAATATTGATAAAATTATTCTTATTCCATCATTAATCACAATTTATACATTTCGTACAGGGTGATTTGAAAAATTGGTGAAATATATCGCCGGTTCTTTCGTACTTATCCTGTATATTCAAGCGAATTATCATCCTCCGAAGATAGCTGATACCGTATAAACATGATTTTGTTGTGATATGTAGGGTGATCATGAAAATTTTTGATAATAAAAATGACAAAATATCAACGTTTCAGAAATCACCCTGTAATTCACGATTACCTCGGTGAAATTCCTCTACACTATACACTATACCAAAAATTAAGTATCCCACCATGATTAGTTTCATAGTTATTAATTGAGAAGCTTATTACCAATTGCATTACGAGTTGAAGGAACTTGTTCACGCGTACAGTTGTGTGCATAAAAAAGTCGTACAGAAGTTATAGGTTATTGCGAGCAAGGCTCGTTAATCTTAATTATTGAATTTTTTATACACTTTGACAGGTGGTGTTAAAATTCAAACAATTTTTGTCATTAACGCGCTTAATCATTTTTTTAGTGCAATTAGTGCAATGCCTCAATTAGTGGCGACTCCAGTACGACTTTTTATGCACACAACTGTACATTCTACTAGTGGCCAAGATTTTTCAAAAATAGTGAAAGGTGAGAATGTGGAGATCAAAATAAATGTAAAAGAGGGTGAAGATTAGAGATAACAATCACATTAGATATATGAATTTAATAATGTAAGGTACAGATAGTTAAGTGAATTTTGTTGGTTTAAGTTTTGTCGGAATAAAAAACAAACTATATGGGAAAAGTGACAATGATGATGGAACGCTTTTATTTCTAATAAGAGTATTTGAATCTGGGCAGCGACGGTTTTTTCCAATGCGAGTTCCACTCGGATAGAGGTTTCCATGATTTTTATATTTGCTGGCTATCAATAGAAACATATAGACATCTATTATATTTCATCAATATAAGTAATTCAAAATGTAAAGGTAATAATAATTATCACTGATGGAACTAATTGATTTTTCTTTTTCATTCACTTTCCGTCAACGACAGAATCAAAATGTACCCGATAGCCGATAGGGTTTTCTTGATGTTTGAAGACCGTAGCGCTGCTACGGGGGAGGTGGATTCGGTCAAGGCTGTTCCTTGTCACCTTCACTGATAAGTGATTTTCCGTACCGGGGCCTCATACACGATTGGGCGAGTCAAACTATCCAAGCATTAGGAATTTTATCTGGCTCATGCCTGAGTTGTAAGTCGTGAAACTATGTGTCGTATATTCAGTCAGTCAGTGTGAACAAGTTCCTTCAACTCGTCATGCAAATGGTAATAATTTTCTCAATTGATAACTATGAAACTAGTAATAGTAGGAAACTGAATTTCGGACAGTGTTGAGGAGAGAATGTTGAATATATTGAATAATAATAAAGGAATTTCACCGAGTTAATCGTGAATTACAGGGTGATTTCTGAAACGTTGATATTTTGTAATTTTTATCATCGAAAATTTTCATGATCACCCTATATTTCCCAACGGAATCATGTTTATACGGTATTAGCTATCTCCGGAGGATGATAATTCACTTGAATATACAGGATATGTACGAAATAACCGGCCATATATTTCACCAATTTTTTAAATCACCCTGTACGAACTGTATAAATTGTGATTAATAACGGAATAAGTAAAGTATATTGCATGCCAAAATAATATTATCAATATTTCATTATTACATCGAATTTTCAGACATTACTAAAATGTTTCTATTTTTCACTCTGTACGTAATGATATTATCTGCACCATCTGAATGATATTTAGTAATATGAAGGTACGTTAATGATAAGAACGAAATAAAAATGCAGTTGTCACTTTCAAATTCCGAGAAAGTAATTAAATAACAATTACTGATTGTCAACTTGAACGCACTGTATTTCAAAATCTATCCATCAGCGAACTTTGCGATTCTGCACGTTCAATTAGTACAGTGAATACTACAATGGACTAAAAATTCAGACAATTTCACCGAGATCCATTTTACCTATAAAAAGTGCGGGGTCCTTTCAGGGTTCTACCAAAATTCTCAATGCCAAACTCACGAATGTGCTATTAGGTTGTCTACTGTGAACGAGAGTGAATTCGCGTATATGAAAACTCACCAAGGTTTTCTAAGCAAGAAGCACGAATATTCTTAAAACAGTTCTCATTCGAAATGACAAAATGCACAGTCGTGGTTTTGTCATGGTACCGACGATATGTTTTTATTCATACATTCTTATAATAATTATATAACTTAAAAATTGTCAGACGATTCGGACGGGTCCCTGTTAGACTGGCCTGCAGTTTTTGAAAGTTGCCTTTACAAGTCTGGAAATTTTATGAAATATTGTCTAAAATGCACTCAGAAGATATATTTACTGGCAGACGATTTGGATTGTTGTGAATACGCCCCAGATCAGTAAACATGGGAATACATTTTTCGGAAATCTGATGTCTAAGTCAATATATGTCTACGTTCTCATCAATGGAGCTATTATTATATCATGTTTTCAGTCCAGGTATTACGTACCCTACTCTAACCATTATTGAGTTATTGATTTTTTCGTGAAAAAACGAGGTTCAATTTAAAACGAAACTACATTGAAATCGAAAGAAATTGTTCCTTCGAAATTTGACAATGCAATCGAAGTAGCTTTCAATACAACCATTTCCTCGAGAACATGCAGTATGTTGAAAAAACAATGTATTTTTTTTGTAATTTCAACGAAAGATAACAACTGTTATTTCAAATGGAACATCTTATATCTTAATAATATGAGAAAGAGAAAATTAAATTTTTTTGGGTTCTCTATGCATAATCTCAATAGTTTTTCAGATGTTTTTTCAATTAGCAGTTCTTTCTTTGAACGCATCATTTGAATCAAGGTAAGTCGTATAACACGATTGTTGCATGAATTTCGTTGTACTAAAAGTGTAACTAATGGAAAAGCCAATAGACCAAATCCTGTCATTGAAATTGGAGAGAATGCATTCCTCGTCACAGGATCTAATAGAAAACCATCAACGAAACAAACAGGGATAAGCAGACCAAGCATTTCAAGGGTGATAAAAAAATACGAGTTCCGCCCGTATCATACCGAGATGTTCAAGAAATTATATAGAATAGATTTCCATCGACGTCTACAATTTTCTTTATGGATTCTGAAAAAGTTTCCTTGGGATGAACAGTTTTTTGGTTCCATTTTGTTCTCCTACTACTCTTCTTTTCAAAACAACATAATTTTCATTATTGTAGTGAAGGGAATAATTTTGTCTGTACTCTCAAGCATCGGAATAGATAGTCTGTGGGTTGAAATTCTTCATCCACGAGTTATAGGGTCATACATTTGTCATGGTCAGTGTCTATGGTCAAAAAAACCAATTTTCACGATATAATCTGCTGGAACTTCTAGATAATATAATATTCCTGTGAATGTCAGACAACGGGTGTGGTTTCAGTTGGATCGAGCATCCGCGCCATTTCAAATTCAGTCTCAGGCAGTTTTTGAAAACGTTCTTTATGAATAAGTGGCTTGGTAGAGGAGGGCCACCGGATATGACTCGTCTCGATTTTAGTCTTTTTGAATACTTCAAGACTGTGGATTATAATGTGAAGGAGAAAATAAAGGATGCTTCTTAAACAGTGACGCCTCAAATGTATTTACATGTTGAAGAGTCTTTTGATCGGAGAGTATTCAAAAAGATGGTCGTCATTTAGACCACCTACTTCAAATAAACTATAATTGTATTTCATATTTTTTTTTCTTCCGACTCAAGTGAAAAACTCTATAGCTTGTTCAATAACCTACTACCTGAATATGATTGAAAATTGTAAACTAATTTTAGTGTATAGAGAATAGTTTCAATGAAATGGAGTATAACACAACAGTCGATTAGAATTCTGTCAGCAAATTAAATCGTGTCGGAGCTATTCGAATTTGAAGAATGCATTGAAATGAGAACTTCTATTTGAAAATACCAATATCTGAAAAACTACCGAGATTAAGTGGAGGGAATCCTAATTTAAAATGAAAGATAGTTGTCTCTTCCTCAGACCAAAAAAGTTGGGTGTTCAGTTTGTAATTACATCGATTCTTGACCATGCTCTATAGTGTTGGGAAACGAGTTCTATTGAAATCAATAGCCCAAACCATCTTTGATGCTTGGTTAAGTCAATAATTTGTATCGATTCCGATGTTGTTCAGTTTATGGTTGAACCTAGCATTTTCAAAGAAAAATCAATAACTGTTAGAGTTGGGTACGTAATACCTTCATTAAAATCATCTTATTTTTCGCAACAAAGTATAGGATGTACATTAGAAAAAAAACACAACTTTATTGTCACAAATTTTTGACTCGGTATAATTTGAATTATTTTTTTCTTGTATCCCTTTCGACATACATTTATTGGAGCTGACAGCGTCCAGAGACCGTGTCCCACCCTGTATACTGATCTGGGGCGTATTCGCAACCATCCAACCCGTCTGGCTGTCAATGTATCTTCTACATGCATTTTGAGCAAAAATTCTTCAAAATGTTAGCCTTTATTGTTATGGATTAACAACTTGAGGTCAGTCTGACATGAATTTGTATACCGTCCGAATAGTCAGGCAACATAAAATTGTATAAATTGAAACATATTCAAAAAAATTGTGAGATTATGTTGCACCCACGCAAATCCTGCCCGACTATTGTTTTCCTACCTAACTGATTTCCAATAAGGTATACAAAAAGATTATATCTTATACTTCGGTCAAAGTCAAAGACTTAGATTACAATGATAATAATTATAATTTGTATTTCTTTAAATTACATTATTACGAAATGTGATATACATTTATACTAGTTTCATTTGAATCAAGAATATATATCGAATGTGAATAAAAATACTGGTAGGTACATAAGTGCCATTTCACTTCACCAGGAGAGCGAATTTGCAGAGTTTTCACAAAAGTTTCTCAAACGAGGCAAAATCCAACTTCATTGCACTGGAATAGTCCTACACGATTTTTAAACCGGAATGGATATAATGTGTTGGTATCTCCACTGCAGGTTGTTTGCATTGTTCGATCAACCAACAGCGGAACTAGTATTGCGAACATATCCATAACAACATAAAACTCTGTATTCACAGAAAGTTCAATAATCTCCGGAGTTTTCATTGCTGAACATCGCATTCGGTGGTATGAAAACTATGTTAGAACAAAGTATGGTTATCGCGATTTATTTCCATTTCATTTCCTTCAGCTTTTCGGTCTGCTCGGTTGGTTTCGATAAAAATTGGTGGGAACGAAATTGAAGTTGTTTTACCGTAACAATGGAGAAGTTTCCTGTATTGAGATCGTTATCTCTTTGTGAAGTATATGAAAATCTCCAACGTTATTCTACCATTCGTATAATCTTAAGAGCACATTTCACGTCAGAAAAAATTACGAGGATGTATTGATATCTAGTTAGCCTAGACCTGTTCCCTGCATAAACAAAATATTGCGTTACCATAGCAACAAACAATAACTTATTAGAAGTGTCAGTGTAAAGTTTGACGTCAAAAAAGTAAACCAGAGTTACGCAATGAATTGAATGAAAAAATATGTCCACCGAAATTGTGAAAATCGAAGAATTGGAGTATGGAGCCATCATCAAGTACCTGTATTTAAAAGAGTTAAGAGGTAAGCAGATTTACGAAGATATGCTTAATACCCTTGGTGATCAATGTCCTTCGTATGCGACCGTGAAAAATTGGACTGCAAGCTTCAAAAGAGGTAAATTTTCCATTAAAAATGATGACATAAGAAAAATGGCTGCAAAATGGATCCCCAAATGTTTGAATGTTGACCAAAAGTGTGCAAGGGTATTAGCATCGCTTTCGATCTGTGCTCGATTTGAAAACGATGTAGACTTCTTAAACCGAATTGTTACTATGGATGGGTACATTTCTACGATCCAGAAACAAAGCAACAATCGATGGAATGGCGACACTCCGGTTCTCCAAGACCTAAGAAGTTTCGTGTCCAAAAATCTGCTGAAAAGTTCTTGCTTCAGTTTTTTGGGATTGCCATGGTGTAATCATGATTGATTTTTTGGATAAGGGTAGAACAATAACTGGAGATTACTATTTGACATTACTGACCACTCTACGGGAAAAAATTGAAGAGAAAAGATGCGGAAAGCTATCCAAAGTTGTTTTGTTTTTGCAGGACAACGCCCCTGCACACAAATCTCATGTTGCCATGCAAAAAATTCGTGATTTAGGGTTTGAATTACTAGAGCACCCCCCTTATTTACCAGATTTGGCTCCGTCAGACTATAATCTCTTTCCTCAACTGAAAAAAAGTTTAGAAGGTCGTGAATTTTCTTCCAACGAGGAGGTAATAAAAACTGTGGAGGTCTGGTTTGCAGAGCAAGAAGAAACATTTTTTTGAAAGGTCTAGAGACGTTGCAGGTTCGCTGTAATGAATGTATTCAATTAAGGGTCAGTTTTTCAAGTTCCAGTTAACCTCCAGATTAGTTAACTAATGGTTAGAATGTGATCCTTCAAACATCATTTAAAGAATGTCAATCACCATCTAAACTATTAGTTAGTTATCTGGAGTTTAACTCGAACAAGAAAAACGGGCCCTAAGAGGAGCATATGTTGGGTAATAAAATATTTTGACATTGAAATTTTGTTTGGTTCTATAGTATTTTTCAATATATCCCCGTAAATACATGTATATTTTTCATGCCTGTCGTACGAGTTGAATGAACTCCATGAAAATAGAAGACTTGGAATATCTTGTAATTCCGAAACGGAATAGAGAGAGAGAGGAAGATAAATATACTTATATGATTAAAGAAAATTGAATATCTTATTCACGAAATTTTAGACTTATAAGTTATTTTTACTAAATATCAATGTTGTTTCATACAGGGTGTAATCTAACCTCTTGCACTTTCGTGAAGGAGGGTTGTATGAATTCATATTAGAACGAATGGCAGGTGTGAAAAATTCGATAAAAGAATTTTGATATTTTTAAAATTTTATGAAATGTGGGTCTCTCTAGATTTCTGTAAACGTAATCTCAATTCCGTTCGACATTCTGTGTCTTTTCTTCACCGGTAATTACTTTTTCTGGTCTGGAACGATGGCGGACAGAGATTTTCGATATGTCACCCACATTTCAAAAAATTTTAAAACTCTCTAAATTTTTTTTTCGCATTTTTCACACCTGCTATCCGTTCCAACATGCCTTATACACCCCTCCTTCACGGGAGTGCAAGAAGTTAGGTTACACCCTGTAAATCACAGTAATTACATGATAATGTGGTACATCAAATATGATTGATATATTGTCATGAGATTTTTGGTATATTATGTTTTACAATTACACGGAACTGTTTGCATGGATTGCCTCTATCAAGTTTCAGAAAAGTACTCCTCCAAACTATAGTAAGCTTTCTCTAGTAATGCATCTTTAACAGATTATCGAAATTTCTTGAGTATAGGGTAGATGATTGTGCCTTTGTATATGAGTTTCTGAACAGGTTCGAGGAAGGTAGACGTAGATTAAAATTATCTATCATACGCGCCCTGTGATATAACTAGGGAATATCAAAATTATTCAGATTTTTTAAGACGAAGCGAAGGCTTTCTAGTACAAGTGGATAAGGTAGAGTGAGAGACGAAGAGCGGTCTGCATGAATGTTTGAGAGATATTCTACATACAGTGTGGCCCATTTAAGGTGAAAGCACCCTTATACAATCTATTTTCAAAACCGATTTGAATGATTTTTTTACAATAGGTAGACATTCAAAAACACAACTAGGACACAAAATTTCATGAATTAGTCTTAATTTGCATGGCCAACTATTCTTATTTTTCAAGGCCAAAAATATAAAACTATATATTAGCGATTTTTTCACAAAAAATTTGACCACACGGTATTACGACTAAATATCCCTTCTAAAATTATCCTGTCAAAAATATCCTGCTAAAAATCCCCCGTTTAATAATATCCTGACCAATAATTACCTTCCAACTTGCGGGCTAGGTTAATAATAATAATAATAAATGCTTTCATTGATTGAAGTATAAAATTAACAAAATTACAATTACATTCTCCAGTCAGACCATAGAAAAAGGTTGAATTCAATATCTAAATATGTTGTTAGGACAAATATTCACTAATAAAATACTAACCACAAAATGAATTTTTCTTCTACTTCCGAACTCCCAAATTGCGCGAATCAGGTCAGCTCATTCAGGTTAGATCGGACTAATAATTGGACGGGATAATTTTGGATAATGTTATTATTTCCTAAGGATATTTTTGGACGGGATATTTATTCGTAGACCCGACTACACCACTGGATTTGCGACGTTTTCAAAAGGTTCATGTCAGAACTACGTAGAGATGCATCCATTGATAAAAACTTCTTATGGGAACAAAATTGGAAAAAATATGCAGTTTAATCAACCCACCACATCAATTTTACAATTTTAATTGAAGTTCTGACTACAGCACTGATCAAGGAGGTCTCGAGATATGACCGTTCAAAATTTCATCAAAATCTGGTTGTCAATAAAAAATGTTTTGAGGGAATAAAATTCGAAAAATATTTGTTTGTCTGGCTCCCCCCACTGAAGAGTTACTGTAATTATGTCATTGATGCTTATACGCAACATTATTCCAAATTGTTGTACATTATAATTAATTTATTTCACATAAAACGGACAGTCAATAATATTGACCTTATTGAAGAACAGTGCAACAAAAAGTTTTTCATGCCAATTATTTATAGAATGAAGGAATTTGCAAGATGTTTGATGCATAACAGGTATGGATTATTTTACAGTTCAATGTCACCAAAAAGAAAAGCGATGAATTTAAACGTTAGGAAGAGAATAAATTGATGGATGTAGCCGTTACTACGTGGTAGGAAATCATCACGAAAAATGAGAAATAAAACTTTCTATGTTTTTATACCACTTCTATTTGTAACCAACGTTACTGCAGTTTCGTCCTAAATGGACATTATCAAACAATTTTAAAAATATGTTGTTGCGTCACCTTTAGCAAACTAAGGTTGTAATTCGAACAGGTTTCGATACTATGAAAAGTGATATTTTGTGACTTCCTGAATCCAGTGTAGAGTCAGAATGTTGATGACACGTCTGAAATTGAAGTGGATGGTTGAATAAACGGCATATTTTTCAAATTAGCATTTTATTGACAAAATTTTGAAGTAAACCATTTGAAAATATCGTTAATCCAGTGGTGTAGTCAAATTATCAAAAAATCTTGACTACTTTGTCTCAAACACTCATAATTCGTTTTCCAGTAATATCAGCATTGTTAGTGAAATTTCTAAACGATTGAACCATTTACCTAATTCCTTCCTATATAGACGGCAACTCAAAAACTTCACCAGACTAACAGTTATCTCTCGTCACTTGGAATTATTCATAGGAACTTGGAGCTGTTTCAAAATAGCTGCCTTGTAAATGATATTATTTAGTACCTGTGAATAAATACACCAACTTTGTTTACACAGTTTGCTCATATTTGATGGAAAAGCCAATGTCAGCAGTAATGAATACTTCATTCAAATGAAAGCAAACAAATTAGTTGAATGTTTAGGTAACATGAGCTTTAATTATTTCTGGGTGAGCTTCCTCTCGTTTGTTTTATAGTTCGTTTGATATATTTATGTTTCTGTTAGGCCTAGGTGAGTACTTTAATTTATGGTCCTTTCATCAAAAATTTGTTTGCCTTGCCTATCCTATTTCGTCAATATATTTTTAGGTCAAATTTTCATACGCATGGCAGAGTTTGCCTTCATAATGATGTGAAGAGAATTGATTATTTCACTCCTGATAAAAAATGCGTTTTCGATTGGTTGAAATTTTTGCATTGACAATAAAAAACATGATATTCTCGATTGAGTTATTGGATACTATAATATGATGTTTTTGTTTCTTTAGTTGGCTACCTTATTGATTATTTCATTAAACAAGCTCACCATCAGCTCACTAGCTGCTATAATAACGCAACACCAAGCTTTCACCAAAACCGTGACAGTCATTCACTATTAGTTCATATTAACTTCACAACTTTCGACAAATTCTGGATAAGTATTGAACGATATAATCACTCAAATCGAAACCGACCAAAACTGTTCTTTGTTCATAACCCAACGCCAAATTTTAATAGCGTGATGGTCTGACAACAGTAAAATGCATTTAAGGACGCGCTTTGTGATTGGTACCTGTACCAGTTTACATATCTCAATATTCAATTCGAGACCGATTTATTATGACTCATAGATAACGTTCTCAAAATTTTCCATTACACCTGCTTCAATAATTTTGTCAGGAAATTTATTATATTCTGTGCCATAATTTTTCTATATGATAGGCGAAAGCTCTACCAGCACGGCCTATGAATATATAGAGGAGGTTGTAAAGGAATGTAAAACATTGCATTCCTTTTATAATTTCCATCTGGAATTATATCAGAATTTGATATATTTTACGTCTTGTTGAGAGAGTTTGTTCTGATAATGATTCATACCGATGTAATTATTTGTTCTGTGGTGTGAAACTTAACATTGGTAACACTGGAGATAGAGTGAGAGAGGAGGCGAATTCCTTCCTTGATCGATCCTTTCTAAAGCGAGCAATTGAAGCGTTTGGTTGCTTTTGAGTTCTCCTTCGGGAAATGTATTCATTTTTAACAAGGATATGAAAAGTTGTATATCTCAACAATTAATTGAAATCAATTTATCGATCCGCAGGTCGACTTTCTATTTGGCATATTTTTCTTCAAACGGTTTGAATTCATTTTGGTGGCTTTACCTGAAAGTAAAACGAAATGGCCACATGAGCGGCACTAATGATATATCTGAATAATTTCAAATCTTTGGTAATTCAATGTGATCCTCACAATTTAATAATATTTGAATAACGTTATGTACTGTCCTACCGTCGACGAGTAGGTCTGAGAATGTCAAAATTCAATTAGTATAACCTCTCTCTCTTTTGATAAAGTTCTTCATTTTCGTACTTTGAAATATCAATCAGACCTGTTTCTGTTCGTGATTATGTGTTTTCAGTGATACAAGTTTTCCTGTGGAGAAAATATCAACCTTCTAAGAAGTGCCAACAGTGAATTAGGAGCTGAAGGCACTCCTTCTGAACCTGTATGGTAATCTGTTGGAAAGAATGGGCTAACAGCTTGAAGTACGGAATTCGTGGGTAAGTTTTTGCATTCATTCATTATGATTACAATCTGTAAAAGCTAGACTCACTCCTCATCCTTTGAACTCTTAGTTCGATGTCCCCTATATCACTGACCACGTTTTGATAGAAAGGACTAGTCAGAGAGATAATCTAATGCTTTGACAACCTTTCATTTCAGTCGTTTGGCACGAATCAGGCTTGATCACTATCATCTGCTTGCTTCGTAAAACTTGGTATCAAGGTACTACCTCAACTTTCTTTCTCTCTATTTTCCCCTTCTCCCTCTCTGGAGATGCATTTAATAGAGCCATCTGCTAGCTTTGCTGAACTCGGTAACGAGGAACATCCTCAGTACATTCTCTCTTTCTACACAGTCTGGAGATATATCTTTAATTTATCTTTGTCAAGGAACTTTCTCGTTACACACTCTCTTTCTCCTCAGTCTGTAGATGATATTAAATTATTTATCTTTGTTGATGAGAATTAGAGATCAATAATTCCGTATCCTTTTGGTTGGTCTGAATGACTATTTGAATTTGGAATTCCCATTCCTTAATTTATCGAAAACAATATTATTATGAAAATTATTATTCTATTATGCTCGCTTGAAATTGGATCCATCTTCAATTTTGTTTGAGAAGATTCGAAATTCAAGCTCCATTGTCAATTAATGTTCTTCACTCCAATCTAGTCTTCATCACATTGTTTGACTCAGCAAAACTTTAATATATTGCTGTTTATATAAATATTATTACTGTAAAAATGTTAAACTTCTCAATTTATTAAATAAATTGTTGAGTATATCTGAAACTTAATTAGTCCTCGATCATACTCATATTGCACTTGTCACTTTGTCGAGTAATATGACCAAATCTGAGATAAGATACTGGTTTGTGTTTCTTTTCCACATTCTAACCTCAGCGTTCAAATATCTGAACTTCAGGAAAGATTGTTCAATATACCAGATAGGCTAGCTACTACACACTTCACCCAGCTAGTCAGTCAAAGTGATTTCTAAACTGATGAATTCAAACAATTTCAATTGAGAGTATAGTACTTTCTGAACTTCTTGTATTACTGTTGAGAAGCACAAGAACATTTTTTGACAAATCCGTGTTTTTGGCAGTTTCATAATAAAGAACCTGGTGCCCATATGTTCACCTCATATCTTAACTTTCCTTAGTTTCGATCATCTGAAATATTTGTCAAATCTTCCATACTGGCAGATAACGATACCCATGCACGACCTCCCATACCGATCTGAGCAGCTCACAGGCACTGCTGTATGAAATGAGCATGTAACCTGTATAAAGTGTTTAGTTACACAAATTTGGCTCCCAACGTGGGGCACAACTGCTTAATCAGGCCTATATATATCAACTTACCGCTTGAGCAATAATTACTTGGTACATTATGTTAATTTACATGAGGAGGTAAATTTTTATCAAACATTTTTGGCTTTCGAAATTCAAAAGAGGATAACTTAAATACTATTGGAGACTACGCGAATTTTCTTCTGTTTCGTGTTCAGGAAATGAAACTATGTAACAGAACTTCCACTAAGATGGATTCTACTAAACTTCATCAGGTATAGCACTGGTAATTATAGGGTCAGTCCTCATTCGATATCGCAAAAAAAAATCAACATGTACTAACCTTGACAATTCTCCTGTGGTATCGAACTCACGACGGTTTTAGTCAAAAACAGAACTAGTACACAAAATATTAAACAGTTCAATGGAAGCACAATCACCGCCATAACTGACTTCGATTCGAATAGTAATTTCACCTTGTAGAACACTGTCAGTCACTAGTCACAGTTTATTAGCCACTAATAACGTTCAAGACACGACAGGAGATGTAAGGATCCAACACATTTGCGGTATTAATCTCGACTCACTATGCTGAGTTGTGCAATTATATTCCTCGGGATTACAATCTATGAGGTGATGAACTCCTTCGAGGTACCTATAGACAGAAATCTTTCATTAGACGTGTGCATAGAATGGGTAATAACAATGAGTGAAGGCTGTTGATGAAGTGAGGAACACCGTTTTATTTGATGAAATGAAATATTATGCAATATGGATGGAAATTCGGAAACAAGTCTACTGACATTACAAGTTTGGAAAATTCGGTATTCATCATTTCAAATCATTCTTATATGCATAAAAAACAATTGCAGGATAACAGTAAAATATTAATATCGTACATGGCATCACATCATCTCTTTTATAAGAAGTATATTCGCAAATTAATGGAGGGGAAGTGGCAGCTGCTGTATTTTGTGAATTTTTAAATGTTTTTGACTGTGTAAATCATAAAATACCTCTGTCTAAACTACAAAAATATGGATTCCGAGGAATCACTCTCAATTGGTTCAATTCTTAGTTGACTGATCGGAATCAGATAGTAAGAAATTCATCATATTCAGAATTGAAAAGTATTAATTTTGGATTTCCTCAAGGATAATTGGGGCATTTTTATTGTATATTAATGACCTATTGACAATCCGAATTTCAGGTTGATTTACTGTTTTTGCTGATGACAGTACTATATTTTGGAACCACAAGGACAAGAAAGATCTTGATGGAATTATATTGAATCTCAGTTTAGCAATATTCAATGAAGTTTGTTAGCCTACATTGGGATAATATTGGTGAATAATTTTTACTAATATCGATTGGACAATTTTGTCTGCATATTGCTTGCAACATCTAGAATATATTGCAATCCCTATATTCCTCTATTATCGATTCTAGGGATAGAAAACAAAATTGCAAAACATAATACCAATATATTCGAATGATATTTATCTCTGAATGATTTGGGGTCAATATTACTTCACAAATATCGCGAAATAATTTTTTTTTTATATATTTTCATAATATTTTCATAATACAGAAACAATATTGTCCCAATATAAGTGTGACAAGATCAATGAATAGTTTGAGGCCAATATTGATTAGAAAATATTCCGCAAATATTATTACTAATATCGCAAAATGTTTACATTCTCTTCATCGTCAATAGTACGTTATATACAGGGTATTCCACATTCGATGGCCTATTAGACGTTTCTGGAGAACGGAACGATGAATCAAATCAAAAATTTGTGGGCATGGATAATTAAACATGCTCTACCCGTCTAAAATATTTTCGTCGATACAGTGTTGCCACTTGTATCAGAAAGTAGTAGATACTTTATTAGTTCAAATAGAACACCCAGTATATTACATAATTTTTGGAATCCTTATAAGATTCCTCACAACTCTTCTGAATAATTTTCTATACCTATATGTGACGGTTTTCGAGATAAAAATTATTTTGTCAATTTTTTGTGTAAAACCTGACCATTGAAAAATATCTTTTTTTTCACAATGCAGATTGAAAAAATATTTCCTTTCTGGTTATAGTTGCATAACGCTATTGAGTATTCTGGCAACGAACTGGATCTCAGTTTCAGCATACAGGGAGGCTCAGAAGTAAGTTCCTTTTGGGGACTCGACCCATAGGAAATCCGCAGAGCCACGACTGATCGTGTAATAACGTCGATCCATCAATGATTGCAAGTGGATGGTCAGCATTTCAAGCATCTGAGCTTATTAATTTTGGTTTTCAGTACCAAATGTGTTATAATTATTGCAAAGTGAATTCTGTAATATTATCTCTTGTGTCGAATGAATTTAATCAATTTCATTTTTCATTCTTTAAATTGTCAACATAACCATATTCATCGTACACCCAGTATGAAGGAAAGTTCATGTATTCATTACACCTTTTTCAAAAATTATTCGATAGATTTTCCACAATTTATACTTGAAATTGTATACTTGCGCAGCCCTCAAAAATCATAAAATCATCAGTATCTTATAAACGGTAGGAGATAGGTATAGGACATAGTCGATGAAACTTATTCAAACTGCTTAGTCGTATTGAAAAATTAGAAAGTATACAGGGTGTTCTATTTGAAAAAACTGAGGTTCAATCATTTTCATGAGTCCCAGAAAGGAACTTACTTCTGAGCCTCTATGTATGCTGAAACTGAGATCCAGTTCTTCGCCAGAATACTTGATGGTGTTATGCAGCTATGACCCAAATTGAAATATTTTTTTAATTTTCATTTTGTTAAAAAAAAGATATTTTTACACAAAAATTTGACGAAATAATCTTTATCTCGAAAATCGTCACATATAGGTATAGGAAATTATCTGGAAAAGTTGTGAGGAATCTTATAAGGATTTCAGGAATAACGTAATATATGGGGTGTTCTATTTAAAATAACAAAGTATCTACTACTTCCTGATACAAGTGGCAACACTATATTGATATAAACATTTTAGACGGGTAGAGGAAAGTTTAAATCAGAAACTCTAACCAGGTCGATCAGGGTTTCATTCATCCCACTCTGTACGTATTGCTCGTTCCAAACCAAATATCGACTGAAACGCACAAGTGTTCACCTTCACAAATCAAGCCATTTCCAAGGGCAAAGGACTTGTCTAAACAATATCAAAGTCAGGAGTATTTGACGAATAAACTGGAAACCGAGCTGGGTTGTTGTATATTTATAAGAGGGAGGGTGAATCAATTCCTTTTTATGTTGTTTCTTGGATTTTGCTTACATATCGGATGCGTACACATTCTTTCCAGGTCATTTAATCAAACTTTTGCATGGAAAATTCCTAAAGAGAATATTTTTGCAGACTACATCTCTTTTTTGTCCAATTATTCTCCTAAGAGAGTCGGTGGACAGCTTAATATAATCAATAACACTCTTGGTAGATAAAAAAAGATGCATTTCACCTGTTAAAACACCTGTACAAAAATGTTGCAAGAAATTCTGTTGCACAATAACAAGGACGACGTCACCTTATAGATGTATAGATAAATAGATATACAAATAGAGACTATTATTTTCTTTTATTCATCTCGAATAACTTGTATTTTGTCTTACTATATACCTCTTCATATACGCTCGCAAGTTCTAATAAGTCCTTGTCGGAATAAATGAAATAAGTGTCGTCGGCAAACAGAACAGATTCAAATGGGTTCATAAAGTGACTGATATCATTTACATAAATGATAAACAAGAGCGGCCCCAAAACTGATCCTTGAGGAACACCATGCTTAACAAGTTTGAAATTCGAAGTAATACTATTGGTAGTTACAGCTTGATGTCGACCCTCTAAATATTACCTCAATAAAGATAAAGACACTCCCCTGATGCCATAGTAAAATAGTTTCTCCATTAAGATGTCGTGAGAGACACAGTTGAAGGCCTTGGATAGGCCACAGAGTGTAATTGCTGTGTGTTGCCCTTTCTCAATGCCCTCGATTACATCGCTAACGTTTTTAAAAATAGCCTGCATCGTAGAGCGGTCCTTACGAAAACCAAATTACGAATCGTTAAAAAACTTAAATTTTTCAAAATATGCGGTATTTTACCAAATATGGATATTATGGAAATTGTACGGTAATTGTCCACAAGTGAAATATCACCTTTTTTCAAAAGAGGAATAGTTTGAAGGCATTAGGAAATATACCAGAGACGAATATGAGATTGATAAGATCGGTAAGTGTTTGTAATATGGTGTTGGAATTATTTCACTACTTAATTCATTTGCGTCCAAGCACTTGGAGTTTTTCAGTGACTTTATCACATCCAAAACTTCATCTGCAGTTACTGGAGCTTAAAAAAGAACTACTGGGGACAGGGAAGTTTCTGATATTGAGTAAATCAAGACTTGTTGAGAGTGATTTTATGATTTCATCAGCAATTTCAACAAAAATATCGTTGATAGTGTCGGGAGATATATCGCTGGTATGAGCACTGGTTTTGTTTATATTTCTTTAAAAATTTATGATTATCCAACATGATTTGGATTTGATTTCAGAAGAAATAATAAAACTGTCCTAGGCCATCTTTTTCGCATTTTTTATATGAAAACAGTCATCATTTCTTGAGATCTTGTAAGCTGAAATGTCTGCAGGATCTTGGTTATATCTGCCACCAAATTGAAATTTGAAAGATTTTGTCTCATTATTTTTAAAGAATCGTTGAACCATTCAGTCCGAGACTTTTTACTCACGGAAGTGTGGGTTTTCATAAGAAATATTTTTTAACTAAATTACTATAAGTATCCACAAGAGTGGAAGCTATGGAATCAACATTTTGGGAGTATCCCATTGTATGCCTGATAAGGTCTGATTCAATTTCAGTAATTCGCTCCTGTTTATCCCGACAAATTGATTTCTGATGAGACATTTCAGACAAAGATTTCATAATGAGGTACTGGGCACGATAATCAGATAGACAGGGTTCGAAAACGCCACTACGAAAAGACTGTTTCTTATAATGACAGGTAAGAAGACAAGTTTTACTAATAGTCGGAAAGCTAGTGGCACGTTTCATGAAGTGTTTGATGCACCTTGAAATTTTGTCTAATACTATCTACAGGATAGATGAGCAGGTATACATGTGTTGGGAATACCTACATGTGGACACCATGTACTGCGCATAAGAGAAAGATGTAAAAAAATATGGTTAAAAAATAAGTGTTTTATTCAGAGGCCAAGAAACACTAATTGAAAGTTGAGGTAATTCAAAACACATAAATAAATCAGTCAGACTCTTTTGATGAGAATAACATTGAACAACAACACCCCCAAGTTGTTTTTTTAAATACGAAATGAAGTTTTTTATTCACGTTGAAATCTTAACAGCGTCCAAATTACATATAGTAAAACATAATTACAAAAAGCCAGACACTTTTTCCAGGGTTTACTTATTGGCAAACATGAAAATAAAAAAAGATCAGAGCTTATAATGTTCGTGAAAAATAAAGTTACAGGCAAGGACCAAGTTGAAAATGTTGTTTCAACTTCAGGTAAAAATAATATTTAAACACAAAAATACTCAAAATGGTGAAATGGGCAAGCAGTTTAGGAATTGAATACGGGGATTTGTGATTTGCGGCAAAACGTGACTTTCTATCGGAAAATATTCTGGATAAAAACTGTAGATAACAAAAAAATCAAAAAGTTTTCTTCTCAACATTTTTTACCTAACCCCAAAGTAACCGACAAAACGGTGGAAAACCAATTTTTCAGTATTTAATTTGTTTTCTCGCGTGTAAATGATTGGATTTAGAAGAAAATTTGTTGAAAATATGTCTTTTTTGGTGTCAAATAAGCATATTTTTTTCTAAATGCAAAAGATTACTAGTTTTCAATTTATGAACATTTTTCGAAAAAAGTACCCATATCTTCCACGAACAATTGTATTGATATCTTTTTGTATTCTGAGGGTCTATTCTATAAGAGATCATTTCAATTGTTAAAATGTCAAATTTGAAATGGCCTCAGTAACTTGGTGGTTTATTGATCGTTAAAACGCTTAAATTTGAGAAAAATGTGTATTTTTAATAAAATATTTGAATCAAACGATCAGATTTTGTTCTGCTGATTGCCAGTCAATAGGAGAAGGAATCGTTTCAACCAGCGTATGTAGTTGGAAGGGGAAGGGGGTGAACTTTATTCGAGTACGTAGAGTACTCCTACCGGGCCTCAACCTTTGGGGGTGCACGGTGGGGTTATCAAGACAGTTTACTCAGTGGTTGTGACGACTTGAAGGCAGACTCTGATGACACCTATATTGAAGGGAAACTGAAATTGTATGAGTTCCAAATTATTCGACGTTTTTTCTTCAATTAAATTACCAATTTTCAGTTTGAATATTTTAAAGATGTATCCAAATGATACTGTACCAATATCGCCTTTGAAATTTTCGAACTATATCGGGCCAATGTGGCGTAATGTTCACATTTTCGTTTTGCTAATATTACGTTTGAATATTGAATATCGGGGACAGGTGGACTCAACACAAATTTTTGCAACAACTGATAGAACAGTTTCTGAGCTCTATTCATATTTATCGTTTTATCTCAAAAACAGAAACATTAAGTCAAAGTTTGTAGTAGTAGTTTGTAGTCAAAGATTGAAGTTAGGCATATCCTTCAATTGGAAAAACTATTTTCTGAGAGAAATCTCCGTATCACTGATGTACCCTTCAACTATCCTGCCATTTTGATAATGGGATACCTTAATAAAGATACGTCAGTAGGTCAACAATATACTACAAAAGCAAAGACTCCCCATAAGCACAAGACAATGAACATAAATCCTAGCAGTCTTTGTACCTGAATCTTCCTGATCCACCCGAATCGTATACGTCGATTATTACATCAAAACAATGCAGTTCCATTCCTAACCACTCGCGCGCCCACTAGACCGCTTTTCCATTGTTTCATAATTAGTCGGAGCTGGTCCATGGCAAGCCCTGATTGTAAGGTGTTATTTGCAGGAATGGAGCAGGGCGGGGGTCTTGGCGAATTCCTGCTGTTATTAATGTTGCAGGTAACCTGGAACAAGGAAAGTACATTAATAAAAGTCATGGTAATTATTATGGATGCGCGTTGGATGGCGAGGGATATTTATGAGGTATTTCGCGGTGCCGGGGAGATTGGGTTTTTCGGTTGTGGTTTATTGGTTCTTTGCGGATGCCGGACACTTACTGAAGTTTATGGGATATGGCTTTTTAAAATATGATTCAGTCGGCAAGCTAATCTTTCCTTCCAGCATTGTTTACTGGTGGTATGATGAACGGTTTATTCTGAAACCACTGAAACATCTGGAGGCTGATGCTGGTCATATGGAAATTAAATGCTTGAATTTTCAATAAATTGATAGATGTAGCCGTTACTACGTGGTAGGATATCATCATGAAAAAAAAATGTTTTTATACCACTTCATATTTGCGTTACTGCAGTTTCGTTCTATATGGATGTAGTGGACGAATATTATTCCTGTTTTTATAATATTCCCAACTCACCTTGTATTAGTTTGATAAGTTAGAATAGTTTGTTGATTTCGAATGGTTGTCAAAAAAAAGAATTAATAAAAATGTCATTGTAGTATATTGGATTCAACTCAGAGAAACATATATTATATACTCACTCTAGAATGCTAATCCCCATGTCAAAAGTTCCGACTAGTCCGCAATGCGCAAGCGCGTCATTAGTGATTTTTGTAACAGGCCCGGTTTTAGTAAAATATTATGGTACTTGTGAAGATTAACAAACGTTAATTCTGAATCTCGGAGAATAAGGTTGGAAACCTCATTGTGTTCATATCTGTTATTTGTATTTAGCCGATTTGAATACATATTTTCACATATTTGTGATACCGAATATTCAGCAAAGGCCATCAGAAAGTAGAGTACGGTTATTATTATTATTTACCGCTCTGAAGCGACTGATTTTTGGTATCACATTCACTTTTCAGCTGTAGTTAACCAACAAAAACCTACGGAACCACCCCAAATCGTCGGTGCGAATTTCAGGGAAGCACTGGATTGGAAAATAAATTGAAAGTTAAAAAAACTATGAAAATTTATTTCAGCTAATATCATGAATAATTTCAAGTCAAATTGGATTTATAAAATTGGATGCTTGGAAGCTCGAGGTTTTTTTTCTAGATCGATCATTTGAAGAGATTAACATGCTATTTCTACGAGTATTTCTGGTTGTATTGCCTTAGTGCAATTTCCACAATAGGAGTGCATGAAAAAGTGAGGCCAGAAGCATTTTCCTTTCCATCAAAGAAAAGCACTTCCATATTGACATTAATTTTCTGAGGCGATTTTGTGTATGTTTAGTACTTTTTGTAGGAATCTAAAACTCATAATATAAGCGGTGTGGTAGAAAGTTATATCACTCGCCATGCATGCTTACGCAGACACAGTATTGGTACTGCACTAGGTTTCAAATTATTCTATTGTCATTTTCACATGAATCTTCATGAGGAAAATGTCTGCCACAAATTACAATTTTCTCACTCAAATGTTCTGCTGGAGTCTCTTCTTAAAAACAATAACCACAAATCATTCCTTTTTTGTCAAGCTAAAATAATATTTAAGCTATTTTGAGCAAAGCATATAGGTACATAAAAAATTTCGTTATCTACCAAAAATTATTTATTTCAGGTATTTTTCCTTTACACAGCACTAAACAGTTCATTGTTTATTTTCAGGAAGAAACGGCTTTATTAAAAATTGTCTTTAAAGGAACAAGATTAATGCAAATTCACGAATGATGAAAGAATAACCAACGACAAAAAACACCACACAAAACGACAAGAGAAAATCTGAAATTCTAAAAACCGTCTCTGTCTCTGACAAGAGTGACAGATCTTAATGACAAGTCTTCCTGTTGATGAAAAAGCACTGTTGCACGGTTATTATAATTACAGTGGCATAGGGTACATTATTGATTTAAATAAATTTCTTTCGCGCCTAAAATTCGGAGTAATCTAACTCTAAAAGATTCTATTCGATTTAAAAAGTCCTAAATGCGCTGTAAAATTTCTCTCTTTCAAATGACATGTGTTTTATTGCCTCATAACAATTCTGAATTGGAACACCAAATTATTTTCAAACTTGGCAACGATCTACCCAAACTACACTAATAACGCGCATGCGCACATCATAAACGGGTCGCATACGCGGCATGCTTTTCGCCGTGAAAATTGGCTGGATTAGCATTCTAGAGAAAGTATGTAATACATATTTCTAGGATTCAACTCTAGTCTTGATTTATCAAAAACCAGTATAAGAATCCAATAATAGACATTATCGAACTATATTTCAAACTGATAATTTAATATACCAATACTCTTGTTTTTTATACCAGGCTTTTCTCATTCACTGATAATGACATTTTTAGTCATATCGAAATAAAAATATCTACATTTGAGTAATTACATACAGGGTGTCCGGTAATCCTTGTACAATATTGAAACTGGTGATAGACAAGGTCATGACTGTTTTCGGAATTTCACCTTAGTAATAATCTCACCGTTTTCTAGATAATGAGCATATATTTAATTTCTGGAAAATCACTACCTCACCTTTAATTTTTGAGTGACATGGCTACAAATTGGGACCAATTCAAATATCTTTGCTGCTGAAGATTAATGAAGAGTGATGCTTTCAGATGTACGAAACAGTTTTTCAGAAAACGGTACAATTTTTCAAGAAATGAGGGTAAAATGCCGGATTTGAGCTTCACCAATTTTTTTAACAACAGTTTGTCGTTATTGTTTGAAAAAAATATAACCAAGTGGAAGTTAATATTTATCACAAAAGAATGCCCATTTTGTCCAGACTCCACCATGGTATAAAACATAAGATAATCATTTTTGGAAGGAGTAGAATTTCGATTATATCAGAGTGTGATGTTTCTGAGCTAAAATCAATTCCATTAGACTTTGTCAGTAATGTCTTTTATTTGTATCCTATCAAGATGAAATAATTAAATAATCATGAGTAATAACGAATCAACTGCGATATTGGACCAGGTTTACTAGACACCCTGTATATCTTTTCACCTGTTCATGATCGACAATGTGGAAAGGCTGCATTAAAAACGAATGAAAATATACTAAGTCTACCTGATCATTGAGTAGATTACATCCGAAATGTTTATGTTTATGGATTTCTAAGGATTCTAAATAATTCAGTTTCCAACCTTTGTTGGCATAGTGCAAAATTTCCGTATCGTTTAGATTCGGAAATTTGTGCTTGCATTCCAAGGAGTGGGTTGAAAATGTAGAATCGCTTGTTTCTATTCTAAAGGACCTTTCGTGCTCGGCATATCTTTTAGAAATAGCTCGTCCACATTGTCCCACACAAACACTGTCACACTCTGGACAGTTCATCTCATAAACTCCAGATTTTTCCATTTTATCTTTTTTATCTTTGGCTTGAATTTTCAATATTGTACGTTACTTATGAAATTCCAATGTTTGAAGTCAGTTTATTGACATATTTTTATGAAATTTCAACCTTCCGCAGTCTGGAAATGAAACAATGAAAGATGGAGGAAATCTAGATAAATATAGAAGGGCAAATATATCCATTTGTTCTTTATTTTTGTATAGATTTGCTTGTTTGCAACTGTGCGAGAGGTTGAAATCACTGATTAACATGACAACAAACAAATTTCAAAAACTAAAACTTTCAATCAATATTTGAACCCGCGGCTTTAAACTGTATGTATATTTTCCAATACATATCTGGGAATTTCAATAATTTTTCATAATTTGTTTTGTGAAATTTCATCAGATTTATTTTTGCAATATTGTTAATGAGGAAAAAATTAAACTAAAAAATTCCGTTTTCAACATTGTAATAATTTGTCTCAATATCTATCAGATCCAGTTCAATGTCTAGCAGGGCTTTAGCCTGGGAAATATTTGTTTTCTGATATTAGGAGGAGGGGTAATGTTTTGTTTCAATTTTTATTTGAGGTTGTTTCCATTTTCAACGTATGAATACTTTCCAAGCGGTTGAATATAGCGACTATAGTTTGTCTTCCAGTCGCAGAAGATTCCAAATGTAATTTTATGACCACTTTTTTCAAATTTCCAATGAAATCATTATGCCATACCCATGACAGCTTTTATGTCAGAAAAATACTTTTCAAAGTGTCAGCGCATAAGAAATAGATCCAACAATTCCATCATTACAGTTTGAAATGTCTTCTGAAGAGTGTGATTTCTGATTCTTCCGAGCTCCCTGATGATCTTGGATGAGCGAAATTGTTATCTGTCGTCCAAAATGTATAGGAGGCCAAGCGAAAGATATCCAATTCTCGCATCAATAAAAATGAGCGATTTCTGTGACTGATACTTCTGAATAACATTCTTCCCCACCCTATTTATATGTGTGAATCTTCAATGACAACTGGATAATTGAGGAATAATCAAATATCTGAAAAATTTCATTTTCAGATATTTTTTTTAAGTTATTTTTTTTTTCAATATATCTGTCAGATGTAGTCCAATGGATAGCGTGTGGAAAGTGGTTGTTTTCTGTTAGATATAACAATAAGTTTTCATTTCTTTTCAGCTATCTGAATGAAAATTTTCACTTTCGGATTTTTTCTTTAATAAACGGGTCGCATACGCGGCATGCTTTTCGCCGTGAAAATTGGCTGGATTAGCATTCTAGAGAAAGTATGTAATACATATTTCTAGGATTCAACTCTAGTCTTGATTTATCAAAAACCAGTATAAGAATCCAATAATAGACATTATCGAACTATATTTCAAACTGATAATTTAATATACCAATACTCTTGTTTTTTATACCAGGCTTTTCTCATTCACTGATAATGACATTTTTAGTCATATCGAAATAAAAATATCTACATTTGAGTAATTACATACAGGGTGTCCGGTAATCCTTGTACAATATTGAAACTGGTGATAGACAAGGTCATGACTGTTTTCGGAATTTCACCTTAGTAATAATCTCACCGTTTTCTAGATAATGAGCATATATTTAATTTCTGGAAAATCACTACCTCACCTTTAATTTTTGAGTGACATGGCTACAAATTGGGACCAATTCAAATATCTTTGCTGCTGAAGATTAATGAAGAGTGATGCTTTCAGATGTACGAAACAGTTTTTCAGAAAACGGTACAATTTTTCAAGAAATGAGGGTAAAATGCCGGATTTGAGCTTCACCAATTTTTTTAACAACAGTTTGTCGTTATTGTTTGAAAAAAATATAACCAAGTGGAAGTTAATATTTATCACAAAAGAATGCCCATTTTGTCCAGACTCCACCATGGTATAAAACATAAGATAATCATTTTTGGAAGGAGTAGAATTTCGATTATATCAGAGTGTGATGTTTCTGAGCTAAAATCAATTCCATTAGACTTTGTCAGTAATGTCTTTTATTTGTATCCTATCAAGATGAAATAATTAAATAATCATGAGTAATAACGAATCAACTGCGATATTGGACCAGGTTTACTAGACACCCTGTATATCTTTTCACCTGTTCATGATCGACAATGTGGAAAGGCTGCATTAAAAACGAATGAAAATATACTAAGTCTACCTGATCATTGAGTAGATTACATCCGAAATGTTTATGTTTATGGATTTCTAAGGATTCTAAATAATTCAGTTTCCAACCTTTGTTGGCATAGTGCAAAATTTCCGTATCGTTTAGATTCGGAAATTTGTGCTTGCATTCCAAGGAGTGGGTTGAAAATGTAGAATCGCTTGTTTCTATTCTAAAGGACCTTTCGTGCTCGGCATATCTTTTAGAAATAGCTCGTCCACATTGTCCCACACAAACACTGTCACACTCTGGACAGTTCATCTCATAAACTCCAGATTTTTCCATTTTATCTTTTTTATCTTTGGCTTGAATTTTCAATATTGTACGTTACTTATGAAATTCCAATGTTTGAAGTCAGTTTATTGACATATTTTTATGAAATTTCAACCTTCCGCAGTCTGGAAATGAAACAATGAAAGATGGAGGAAATCTAGATAAATATAGAAGGGCAAATATATCCATTTGTTCTTTATTTTTGTATAGATTTGCTTGTTTGCAACTGTGCGAGAGGTTGAAATCACTGATTAACATGACAACAAACAAATTTCAAAAACTAAAACTTTCAATCAATATTTGAACCCGCGGCTTTAAACTGTATGTATATTTTCCAATACATATCTGGGAATTTCAATAATTTTTCATAATTTGTTTTGTGAAATTTCATCAGATTTATTTTTGCAATATTGTTAATGAGGAAAAAATTAAACTAAAAAATTCCGTTTTCAACATTGTAATAATTTGTCTCAATATCTATCAGATCCAGTTCAATGTCTAGCAGGGCTTTAGCCTGGGAAATATTTGTTTTCTGATATTAGGAGGAGGGGTAATGTTTTGTTTCAATTTTTATTTGAGGTTGTTTCCATTTTCAACGTATGAATACTTTCCAAGCGGTTGAATATAGCGACTATAGTTTGTCTTCCAGTCGCAGAAGATTCCAAATGTAATTTTATGACCACTTTTTTCAAATTTCCAATGAAATCATTATGCCATACCCATGACAGCTTTTATGTCAGAAAAATACTTTTCAAAGTGTCAGCGCATAAGAAATAGATCCAACAATTCCATCATTACAGTTTGAAATGTCTTCTGAAGAGTGTGATTTCTGATTCTTCCGAGCTCCCTGATGATCTTGGATGAGCGAAATTGTTATCTGTCGTCCAAAATGTATAGGAGGCCAAGCGAAAGATATCCAATTCTCGCATCAATAAAAATGAGCGATTTCTGTGACTGATACTTCTGAATAACATTCTTCCCCACCCTATTTATATGTGTGAATCTTCAATGACAACTGGATAATTGAGGAATAATCAAATATCTGAAAAATTTCATTTTCAGATATTTTTTTTAAGTTATTTTTTTTTTCAATATATCTGTCAGATGTAGTCCAATGGATAGCGTGTGGAAAGTGGTTGTTTTCTGTTAGATATAACAATAAGTTTTCATTTCTTTTCAGCTATCTGAATGAAAATTTTCACTTTCGGATTTTTTCTTTAATTATATACTTATTTAGGGTCTTTTCAGAATATCTATCAGATGTATTTCAATGTCCAGCTTGGCTTTAGCCAGGAAAGTACTAATTTTCTGTAAGATATTACAAAAAACATTCTATTTCTTCGAATGTTTTTCCATTTCCAGAGGACTCATCTTTGGTTTCAATTTGCAATTGAGAATGTTTTCCTTTACAATTTTCACGAAATTCTCATTACTACAGAATCTTCAAAACATTTCACCTGCAGATGAAAAAATTAGGTCCATTTTTTCTCAAGAGATATTTCTCAAAAAACGACCACATCGTGTTTTCTTAACTGGGACGAAGAATGAACATAACCATATGTCATTCGGACACTCGAACGCAAATTCTTTAAAGCCATACCTTCAGTTAGACTCACAACATCATTCCACTTTAGTGACAAATCTAGTAGAGGAATATTATCTAATTGAGCAGTCTTCTTCGGGCAGAATTGTATGCCAAAACTGCACATTCACTAGTTTTACATTTAAATTATGTTTTCTGTTATATTTACTTTTTGTTCAATGAATCATTCATGTAATTCAATAAATTATGTTCTATGTACTTTTGTTTGATAATTATTCATTCATTTGATTTGTTGAATGCAGTTTTTGTGCCAAATGTTATAACTCCGTATGTTCAGATGTTACAAAATCACAATATGAAGTAATTGGTATTATGCCCGAGTGGGTTTGAAAGTGTCCAAGATGTCTCGGATTTGTCATAGAAATATTAAAATAAATAAATGAATACCTCTCAACAGCTGGTTTCCATAATTTTCATTACTCAATCTATCATCGTTCATTTGTTAAATAAACACGGAAATTCCACAGAACCACACGCCATTCTGAAGCATCATTAATAACTGATTTTTTTTCCAAATTCCACAAACTCTTTCACTCGGTTCCGACTATAAGTTCTATTATCGCGAAAATGCAATCAACGCTCCGACGACGACGTCAGAAGGCTATCAAGAACTGAAACTTCAGCTGAATAGTGCAGCCCTAAATATCTCCCTCCCTTGTTTCATTAAAAGAGTGACATCTGCTAATAAATGTAGATATTGGAGATGCATTTTCCCCCCTGTTACTTCGGCTAATTAAGTGCAAATCGAAATATTCTCGGTTGCGGTTGGATTCGATTTTTATTACTGGTTCGTCCTTCAACGTGATTTATGAAGTGCACTGATGTAGAATTATATTGGAGAATATGTTTGGATAAATCTTCGAATGAGCTCTGAATATCAGTACTCTTTAGATAAAGAATTAGCTTTATCCAACATGAAATATACAAAATAAAGCCCAAGGAGATTACCAATTTTATAGAATATTTTGGAATTGTGCAAAAAATTTGCCATTTTACAGGATGTTTCGAATTCGATCCTCACCATTGGGATCTGGGAAACTATGAGAGATACGAAGGTGGTTGAATCGAGGCAAAGTTGCGCTTTCACCTGACTAACAATATGCCGTTGAGAAAGTTCAGAAATTCCGAGTATATCCGAAGATATCCGGAAAAACAGAAATTTCGGAAAATGGTTTTTATTTTTTCTGGATTTATGTTTCGAAGGATTTGAAAATAAATTGCAGTTCCCTGCTGCCACTTTTTCCCTCCTAAATAATAGTGTTTTCGGATTTGCTATCCGCTGTTTCGTCTTCCGGCCTCGATCATCAACTTTATTTTTTCTTATGGGCGCTACATTGGATTCTTTCTGTTTTGAATAGAACCGTATTTAACCTTTTCAATGATGTATCATAAGTTATCATTCTTTCTCGAAAAATTGGAGATATTGAAAAAAATGTACTCTTATCATAATAGGCTTTGACTTTGGATGTTTCTAAATTTGACTTTCAATTTGTTACACTCAATGACATTTTGTTATTGTACAAGTCATTGAATTTTCACGAATGAAGAAAAAAGAGACATGATACAAATTCATTACAAATACGATAGAAACAGTGTTAGAACATCGGAAATGTATTCAAACTTGTATCCCGAGAGACGACAACCACATCGAACTATGTTCAAGTTATTGGATCAAAATCTCACCGAGTTTAGTTTATTTGAAAATCTGAGGAAAAAATACGGAGACAGAATGAACCAGGAAACTAAAGAAAATTTGAAAAATGAGGTATGTATGAGGTAAAATAGACATTGTGTCCTTTTCACTAAAAAATAATAATTTGCAGATAAACATGAACCCAGGGAAATCTACACGTCAAATTTCCTCCGATATGAATATTTGTCATAAAAGTGCTTGGAGTTATCTCAAAAAAGCGGTTTAAAATGTTACAAAATACACATGTTTCCTGTTTTCCTGGAAAATTTTATGGACAGAAGAAAGCAGTTTTACGAATTGTGGGATATTCAACCGAAATAACGAACAAATTTGGAGCTTAAACAACCCCAGGCAATTCCGAGAAATTCACCCTCAAGTGCGATTTAGTATTAACGTGTAGGAATTTACGAAGATAGAATTTTACGTCCACGTTTATTTGACGGAATTCTGAATTGAGAAACCCATCACCATGTTTTTAATGTCAATATTCGAAGACTATTTGGATGATCTACCTTTGCCTAACTATAACAAATCTGGTTTCAACATGATGGTGCTCCACCGCACACTACCAGACGAGTATCTAATTACCTGACTGGAAGGTTTGGTGATAAATGCACGGAAGAAAAAATTTAATAGTAGCAAGTAAAATTTGAATACCACGAAGTGAAAATTTTTGAACTATATGGGAAAAGTACACGCTTTATTAGCCTCAAAAAAAATTAGATTCCTGAATTTGATCACTTGCTGTTATTTCAGGAACGCAATGTAACCTAACAATATTAAACTATTTACTAGAAGCAAACTTTTTATTTTATAAGCCTCAATCTACGTTTTATTTGCAGTTGGTGCTCAGTTTGATAACCACTAGTGACAAGTAAATTTACCATTGATGAAGAATGATTTACTCTCAAAAAACTCATATACTTAAATCTACTAAAACATATATTAGTTGCTACTGTACAGTATTCTACTGCAGCAACATTTTTAGATTATTATAGTAATTTTAGTTTACTTGCCTTATCAAATGACTCACTTTTGGGTAGTTTATTATTGTCTTACCTTTAATAGCATTCATTCCATCTTTGGTATCAGGATACAACGGACTCATTTGAAATATCCACTTGCCCTCAGTTCAGAGTTATTAGTTCTTCAAAGAAGGATCATTTGTTTTTTATAAAGCCTTATTTTCAATACATTTATTTCATTCTTGAATTTAAAATTATATGAAAGGTTCGGTTGCACCAAGGTAGCAATGATTCAGTTTATACCATAAGAAAACGTACTTGCATGGCATATACAAGCTAGCAAAATACACTACTCAAGAAAAACTGGAGAAAGAGATTGCAGTTTTATGACAATATTTTTTCGTGAACTATGAGTTGATGTGAAAAGAAGCATAGAACATTTTGACGGTTCTTTTAAACAAATCATCGCCTCTGGCCATACCCTCACTGGATCACCCAGTACAACCTGTTTCATTAAAAGTTTCGGAACTTTGTTGAATTTGTTTGTATTCATCAGTATGAATGAATGAACAGGCAGGCAAGCTAATGTCTTTCTCATTATGATCATAACAAATCCAAGTTTTGCATAACTCCATGTAGACTAAGAACGTTCTGAAAATTGAAAATTGAAGATAACGAAGAAATTAAATCAAAATATGTGAATTTTCAATATTTTTATTGAAACAAAACTGTTGTTCAGTCTTTTGGAAAATTCTCCTGATTTTGTTATACATAAAATGTTAGGTCAATATCCACATTCTACATACCAACAAGTAAAATACATAAATCAAAGTAACACTATTCACACAACTCACAACAGTAATAATAGTATAATTCTGGCACACGATGTAACACGTCCACATACAACTACTAACTCAAATGATGGAATTGGAATGAGGCCAATTTTACGAAAACGTTGATGATCTGTGCAACGGTTACTACCGATTGATCCCGAACTGGTCGCATTTCAACAAGTAGGTGAACAGTTTCATTATCGTAGGAACACCTCTAGCTCTACTGCAAATGAACTGTTGTATTATGCCTGTAACCCGAGTATCTGTTGTTATGATATACTTTTCAGAAATACAAAGTAGATAAATATGAATATACACTTTTTCAGCGCTAGTAAAATGTTGACCTGACATTATACAAAGTGATTTATCTAATGTTCGAAGCACTGGCTATATGTAAAAAATATGATAGCTACAAGATCATGCGTTCAGAATACTCATTTTTTTAGAGACAGAACGTTATTTTTTCAATATAGGTAATAATTTTCTTACCACAATCGAAAAAAATTCAGGAAAACGTTTTACTTGGACCACTTTTTTTCGTGTGGATAGGGAATAATGGGCCGGTAAGTTGGCAGCAAGGTCTCCAGACTTAAATGTTATGGATATGTTTTTATGGTGTACACTGAAAAATAGAGTTCATGGTCAGAGGCAATATTAAAATATTGAGGACCTTCAACACAGCATTGTTAAAGAGTTCGGAAGATTAAGGAGAAAGGAAATTAATCGTGCAGTGAATGATATTCGAAGAAGGGCACAGTTGTGTGAACAAGGCCAGCATTTTGTGCTTTTGCTGTGATTTACTTTTGTTTTTACATTTTAGTTAATTATTGTTATTTGTTCGAAGTTTTATTTTCATTGAAAAGGACTCAATGTCTAATTTACCTCATACACACCTCATTTAATATTAAATTTTGATTGTTGATTCTGTCTCCGTATTTTTTCATTGGCTTTTCAAATGAACCAAACTCGGTGAGATTTGGATCTGATAACTTGAACGTAGTTCAATGTGGTTGTCGTCTTTCGGGATACAAGTTTAAATAACATTTCCGGTGTCCTGTTTCTACCCAATACAAAAATTGCAAAATAATCCAATTTTTACAGATAACTTGCTTTTATATCGGAAACCTGAATGATGCATCATTTGAAAGGAAATCCAATTGTCTTCCAGGATATCTGATAAATAATATACACTGTGTTATATTTAATAAAATGCACTTTTTACCAATTTCGATCTATCGTAGAAATCACAACTTTTGAATGACCCTGTATAATGAAGAACGAATTCTTCTAGTCATAACTGGTATAGAGAATATTGTCAAACTACATCCAAAATTTCAGCTCTCTACGTTCCAAATACTGAATTAATAAACATTTAAATGAAGATATGTTTCGCACAAAAATTAGGAAATTAATGATTTTCTCGAAATCCAGTAGTGTTAGGAATAGGAAAATATCATATGAAAATAATATAAAAACAATAGCAAAGCGAAAAATGGAATGATAAACAGCGTGTTCTACCAAAAATGTCAAAGTTGATTATACTTTTCCATAGAAGCGGCAACGCCGCAGCGCTGAAAATATTTTAGATCGATAGAGCGGATCTGATCATCTAAAAAACGAAAATTTTGAAATAATCCTACGTCCTTTTTCAGAAACGGCTAATAGGCCATCGAGATTGGGACACCCTGAATAGTTGCTGATATCGAAGCTCTGAAAGAGAAAGGTACTGTCATCAGCAAAACTGACTAGTGGATTTGACGTTGCTTCCTCATCTATATAATCTGAAGTAGAAATAGTGGTCATGCTTAAATGCATCCTTATAGGATTTCAGCGTTCATAGGTAGAGGATCAGATATTTTTGGCATGCACAAGTGAAACAAATAACCATTTCTGAAAATTCAGTGAAAATGGATGATCAATATCCAGCAGTTCAAAAATTTTGTAAAATAGCCTCTAACTGGAGACATGTCGTATAAGTCACATTATTGGTGACATGTAGTCTGATAGACTCTTATATGTACAGTGCTTCTTTTATTCCAGTTCTTCCTATTAATATTTGAAAAGTAATTTCAATTTTCTTTTCAACCATATACATTTTTTGAATTCCGTCAATACGTGTTTTCACAATTTTGATATCTTTGCCTTTCGAAATTTTCAAGCGAATGTGCCCCCAGTGCCATCTGTCGAGTAATTGGAATGTTTCTTCTCTCAAAAAGTAGTATCGGTAAGATCATTCGGAATAGTTTTTCCCATTGTTCAACATCAAACCGTTCAAATTCATCGAGACAGGGTACCATTCAGATACGTACTTACACTGGTCTTGTTACTTCTATTGAATATAGTGGAAAAATATTAACGATATATCACTTGGCCCCTCATGACAGATGATTTTTTTAAATTGTTGTGCCCCCCGCTCCCTCTATCAAGCAATCACAATGTCTTCTATTTCAAAAAGTAGCACCATTCAGAAGTTAACATGGAGGAGAGACTAAAACAAGCCGTACTGTATATAAAAAGAAGCTACTCACGCAATATCAATCGAATAAAAATTAGATTAATACCTGAAAAAAACTAATTAGTAACATTTTGTTTATAATTCTATTGCAAATTGATTAACACACATTTTTGTAATGTAACGTTTTTAATGAAACAATATGAGATGTAAAATGTAAAATTTCAGTTGAGAAAAGAGCAACAAAACTTTTAACAATAATGAACAATATGACACTAAAGTAAACACGATTAAATTTCCACAGATTTATTGTCTAAGCGACATGTTTCGATACACAGTATATTTCTCAAGCAAATGTAATACATTAAATTATTCTATGTATTACATTCGCTTGAGAAAGATACTGTGTATCGAAACATGTCCCGTAGACAATAAATCTGTGGAAATTTAATCGTGTTTATCTTAGTGTCATATACTATGAATTTCCATCAACTAACGGCCACGTCAAGTCAATCCAAAATAATGAACAAACTGAGACAAATCGAATAAAACAACATGTGAAACAACATGTTTTCAATTGTAATTTTTACCTGCTGAAAAAAACTATTTGGTAACATTATGTTTATAATTCTATTGAAAATTGATTAACAAACATTTTTGTAATGTAACGTTTTTAATGAAACAATATAAACGTGTAAAATTGAAAAAAGAGCAAACACAACTTTTAACAATAATGAAAAAACTGAAAGACAAATGGAATAAAAAGTCTTGTTTTGTGAAAAGTAATTCTGAAAAATTCACAACTCAAAATTTTACTTCTCGGTAGTTGCTGGTAAAAATAGACTCCAGTCTTTTTTATTATTTCAGCACAGTGCACAACATTGTCGTGAACATTACAGACTCATAAGTCTTCATTCGATATAATTATAACATGTAAAATTTTGGATGGTATACATTTTGAGTTTGAAAATTTCTGGAGAGTTTCCCGGAACAAAAGAAAAATTGAAACATTTGAAATAAAATGTTTCCCATTGTATCCCAAAATCTTCTGGTCACTGTACGTAATCAGTAAGCTTGCAAAAATGTAATATGACGATGAGTAAATGAACATACTTTCTTGATTGCCAGAAGGTTGATGTTCCTTCTGTATTGAAACAGTAAATCTCATGTTTTCTCTACTCCGCAGAAAACATATTTCATTTTTCCAGGTCCCATTCCTATTGATCCATTTATATTTTCCTCTCACCCATTCAATAGCAATGATTCGTCGTCGAAAAGCCATTCAGCAGTGAAAGTCGGAAATTCCAGCTATATGGTCCAGCCCCCGATATTTCCTTCCCTATTCCATAAGGAGGGTGACATCTGTTAATAAACGGTTATCATGAGAACACTGTTTCCGGAATCTGTCAGAATTATATGTGAATTATTTGGGTATATGACAGGGGCTGACCAGAGATTAAATACATCGTTTTCGAGAGGACTCTCAGTATTGATCAGGAAGATGTTATCTGTGGGCATTCTGTCAAGAAGTCTTTTTCTTATGTGGCTGACTGCCATTCAACTCATAATTGGGTGCGTGTCACGTGACCTATCCATTTCCTAAGTGAATTATATGGACAAACTAGTGTCAATTAGCAATACTCGAAATTTGATTTTGAAATACAAGGGTTGTAAGGGAAGTGACAATAATAAAAAACGTTTGCAAGTGTGAAATTCATTTCATTTACAACCATAAATTTAATGCTGTCATTACTAACGTCATTGAAGGTTGAGAAATGTCAGATCACACACCTCTACTTCCCGACCTCACTTCCCGCCCTCACTTTCCGACCTTATTTCCCGCCCTCATTTCATCTATTCTAGATGAATATTTTTTATATTAAAAAAAATAACACATTTTTTTGACAAATTTTATAATACCTATTTAATGGCAAACAATAAAGAACAACAATGAACTACACTGAAAAAACAGTTTATTCATAGTTAACGAAATTAATTAACATCTAATAAATCATTTATTCGAATATTGCGGAATAAACGTTTATTTATTAGAAAAAAATAATGCATTTGAATCACTTAAATATTCCTCATTAATAGTTAATTCAAATCAATTTTCAATAAACTATAGATTTATCAACTGTAAATAAAACATTATTTATAATAAATAAAGAATATTTATTAATAACCAATATTTCATTACCATTCAATAAACACATATTCATTATTTATATGTTTTATTCATCAAACATAAACGTTTGTACATAACAAACAATAAACAAAATTCAATATGGAAGAAATTGGAATCAAATCACTATCAATATCAATATTTATCAAATCAACAAAACTGTTATCATTCAGAAACTTTTCTAGCTCCTGAACTTGATCCATGCTTATGACGCGAGACCGCCTTGATGAACTGCGTTATTAAGTAGGTACTTGTGATTTTTCCAACAGATGTCTTATTGTAGATTAGATGCACAAATCACGCATATAATTATTATAAGTGTTATAGTCTTCTAGTCTTTTTAGTTACACTTCAATCACATTAAAATAACACGCGACCTAACCTACACAACATTCACAAATGGCACCACACGACTTGAAGACAAACACCGAGAGATACCTACCCAGACGTACGACGTGACACGTGGCCCATCATAGCGAAGCCACCACGGCACCTATCGCGGAGATTTGATAATAATGGCAGCGCGGTATTTTCAATGAATATTAATTTATTATCTATTACTAAGACTTATTCACTTTGAATAAACTTATAATTATTATTAATGAATACAATTTTAGTAATATCACACAACAAATTAGGAATAAATTTATATTGTTAATTATAAACACATCAACCTCAAACAAACTATTAATTTTTTATTAATATATCATATTTTCGCATTTACTAATATTAAATAAAATCACCTTGTACGAAATAAAATATTCTTTTCTTTATTCATTGTAAATAAAAGGCACCCAAATAAATATTTATTAACTATAAGCCCTATCTTTTCTTTCAGTGTAAAATACAACAAACTACACATTGGGACAGCATAGTGGCAGTTTTTATTTTATTCTTTATTGAGCAATCCACATAACCTTCTGCCACAGTAGGTACTAGATTTCCATCCTCCCAGCCTTTTTAATTGGAGTAAACTTGCACCACTGTTGACAGGTAACGTAGCGGCGGTTCTTCTGAGTGCGTGTCCTGTGAAGCCTTTCACAAATTGCAGTTTGAACCAATTTGTGCAACCGTTATCAAAACCCATTCGGAAAAACATATGCATATCTTCACTGAATCAAAGTTAATTTAAAATAAATATCTTCCAAATTCCGTCACCAAACTCGAAACACTCTTCCTTTGATCTCGCTCCCCAGGAATAGCTGATAAACGTCTATTTCCGTGTTACTTTAATCTGACACCCGGTAATCCGATGATTTAGAAGCCCACAAATCAGTGGCTGTGTGTGTGGCACGTCAAACGATACTTTAATCTATTATCTGACCTTCTTCACGTGTCAACGAGTCAAGTATGAATGAACGCTAAACTTGGCAAGGCGTGAAAGATAAAAATCGTGTGGAATTTCTGAAGTTTTTTTGCAGGCGTGGACAGAAATAATGGCGCTAATAAAGGTGACGCACGGCTGAAGGTGTAATTGGGGAAGTTTTATGGCGAAGGGCGGATTTTCAGATGCCGAAGACGAATTTGGCTGGCGAAGCAATTGTTAAAAGCACCTGCTTTATTATGGTTCCGCAGTCAAAGAAAAAATCGCGTTGGATTTGAAATTATTACTTCTTCCCACTGCGAATCATTCTTTTCTTCGGACGGATTCTTTCCTGAACTCGTTTGCTGAAAAAATTGGGGTTTTGAGGTGATGCTCTGAACATTTTTGACGAATAATTTTTTAATCAAACGAAATGAACTGAAATATGCGAACAAAATATTCAGGTTCACTGATATATTCAAGCATCAATAATGAATAAAACTGTATAACCAAGTAGCACACCTATATTGGTAAAATATTGGTACAATATTGTGAACATATTGGCGAAATATTTGAAATGCAATATTGGCGAGAAAAAAAATGTGAACATTCGGCGATATTGGACCAATTTTACTTGAATAATATTGGCGAAATTTTCCACTTTAACGCCCTGTATCTCGAAAACTGGTCATAGTATTGGATTCAGAATTCATACCTCTGAAGATGGTATAAAATTCAATATATAGTGAGGAAATAGTTACATTTGACCGGGGAAATTTTTGAATACAGGTTGTTCATGTTTTTTGTACTTTTCTCAAAATAGAATACCTTCCTATGAATAAACCACCTTGAATATTTTGGAGATTAGAGATACACATATGTTTGTGGTATTACTTTTCCCAAAAATCAATCCATAAATACAGGGTTTCGAATTAATCCTAAAAGAAAATAATTTTGTCTAGTGGTTCTCTCTGTGAAACACCCTGTGTAAAAAATATGTACTGTGCAATATTTTCTCGTCAAAAAACTTTATCGAATAGAACGTTTCAAAAATATTGCCTCCCTGACGTAACAGCAGAAAAAGTGAATTTTGGCAAAAAACTACAGTCATACATTCGTGAATCACCTTGTAAATATAAATATTTTTAATCATACGTATCCACTAATTTCATTAGTAGAACATGTAGTAAACATCTGTATGCAACAGAAATCCGATCTAACTTTTAATAAATAAAAAGTAAATCCGAAAATTTGGGCAATTTTCAACTTTAACACCATAACAAACTTTACTTAACATACCAAACTTTCAGAAAATTTGACCGGTCGCCACTTTACATAAGAAAAGTGCGGGGTCGTTTCATCTCAATCGAGATGTAGGAAACAATATGAAAACAATATTGTTTTAACAATATCGATAAATATTATTGAACCAATATTGACCAAATATTAATTGATAAGATTTGTTGAATATTTGCGAAATGATATTCAACCAATGTGTAATCACACTTGGAGATACAATATAGATTTTATACCTAGAATCGATATGAGGGAAATATTGGGATTTCAATATTTATTCTAGATGTTGAAAACGATGTGAAGTCAATATTGTTTTATCGATATTGGTAAATATCATTCAACCAATATTGACTCAATATGAGTTATTACAATTTGTCTAATAAAGTGGAAATGATATTCAACCAATATGTTATCAAACTTGGAAATACAATATAGTTATTTTTTCCTATAATCGATATGACTGGAATATTTGGATTGCAATATTTATTCTAGATGTGGAAAACAATATATAACCAATTTTGTATTATCGATATTGGTAGAAATTATTCAACCAATATTGACCCAATATTTCATGTGATAATCTACATTCAAAACTAGTATATTATTAATATAATATTGTTTTTTGAATATTCACCCATATTGGACCAATATTGATTTTTCATATTGGCCCAATATGGAACCAAGATTCAGCCAATATTATGTGCTACCTGGGAATATGCGAATAGAATGTTAATATTTACAAAAAAAAAGGATGTAGAGAATTTACTTTCACAATTAAAGTCAAAATACTGGAAATTTCAATGATTAAACAAGAACAGATTGAAAACAATATTTTTATAACTCAAAACAAAGACCTATCTAATTGACAATATATTATCTAGCATGTTAGCTCACCAAGACCATCTTTGAATACGTTAAACTGATTAGAGACTTTGATAAAAAAATGATAAAATACTTAAGAAACCCTTCAATTCTGAGACGTGACGTGAGACATGTCCCAGGTCAAAGTGAGGCCTTGACCTGAGTATTCTTCACTCGACTTACTGTTTCAAAAACAACATTTCAACTAACTCTCGTTTGGAGATCTTAAACGGTTCAACTCTATAATTCGTTAAAAGATAGGGGGGATGATCCCGCCCTCAGAATATTTTACTTGTAAGATATTAAGGTAGGTGTCGTTACTTGAATGGTCTTGGCATTCTAAACCCTATTCTGGTATTCTAAAGTCCTAATTAATTACATGTAAGTTTTCCTATTACGTGACATCATATGGTTGACCGCCCCGTACATTTTAGGACTCACGTCGGATGTGGTTTTGTTTCACTTTGATAGAAAACGGTCAACGAAAAACTATCAAACATTCTCTTTTGATCGTCCGATGTCACTCTGCCTTCTTACTTTTAAAATAACAATAATTTGCATACATTTACAACGAGTGACCTATTTCCATATATGTACTATTTGAGACAAAAATTAATTGATTAAACGGTCAGAAAGATATTTCGGACCGTTCGTTCTAGGAACATCTATGGCATCTAACGAGTTGTACCCAGATGGTAAACAATCGACCCTTGGGCTATTCAGTCTGAAATTACCAGATTTCACAATATCTTCAAAGTGGAATGGATTTTCTGATTCTCACGAAAAATCTATTGTTTGTAATATGCCCCTCATGAATTTTGAGTTCTATTATTTCTGTAACTAAAGTTTGGTATTATCGCCCAGTGGAACATGTGGGATGCAAGAGACAGTGTTTTCGAAAAGTCCTTTTCTCATTGGTTTGAATTCAAAAACTGATGGCATTCGGTTGATTTATATAATATTAGGGAAACTGTCATCTAAATTTAACCAGTTATAGGCGAGAAAAAAATTAAATGCTGAAAAATCGGTTTTCCGCCATTTTGACGGTTGATTTGAGGTTATGTCAAAAAGTGTAAGTTACAATAGTCTTCGATTTTTTTATTATCTACAACTTTTTTATTGAACATTTTTCGCTAGGTCACGTTTTGCCGCAAATATCAAAAATCCGTATTCAACCTCTGAACTTTATCCCCATTTCACCATTTTGAGTGTTTTCGTGTTTAAAGAATTTATTTCATAGAGTTGAAAACTCAACATCATTCTTCACCTGGTCCTTGCCTTTTACTTTTTTCTTATTTTTAGCGTTTAAAATCCATTTTGGCACCAGCATATTAAGTGTATTCGTTTTCCATAGTTCAATTTTTCACCATTCATATTTCACTAATGTTATTAAATTTTAACTTTTTTGGATATGTACAATAGTTTGCTAATGAAACGTCATACAAATCCAAAGCTCTGAATTTTAAATCAGGAAAACAAAATTACACCGTATTACAGTCTTTCCATCACAAGCACACAACAAATATTTATGTGTGCTGACTATTAATAAATCAAAATAAAACGACTACTAGTTGGGCTTCTTGTCAACAGGTTAGGTATCTCATTATTATTTCATCTGAATTTTAACTCTTTCATAAACCAGAATGCTGGAAAATCTGTTTGCCAAAGTGCTCAGTTTTAATAGCCAATTTAAAACTATTTTCATTACGTTACAAAAGGAATGAAAAGGATTGGAAAAAGTTTAGATCCTGCATTTGCATGAGCATAACGGTTCTGGTATCAGTAAAATGAAAGACAGTTATGTCGCCCATTTGAGAGGAAATCGGGTTGGTGATAATTCGAGGCTGACACAGAAATTGTTCAGAAACTGTGTCGAGAAAACAACTCTAGCGGATAAGTCGGGTACTACTGATAATTGAAGTCAGCCAGTGATGTTATTGCTATAACAATCTTAATATTTCTATTACTATTCGATGAGGTCTGTTACCCTACTACTACAAAGGTATAAATAAACTTGAAAAAAATGTTTAGAGAAAGGCTTTAATTTAAATGCACTGAAATGAAGAAACTAAATTTTAGAGTGAATTTAAACTATCATTTTGATGCATTAAAATTTGAAATGATGTAAAAGCTTATCGCGAGAAGTATCTATGTATTTCCTTTTGTGAATTTAATTTAAAAGTACCCCAAGATTTGTTCTAGTGACATGATTTTATATCATTTTGAATTTCATAATGTAACAAAATGATGGGTTTTATTCACTTCGAAATTCATTATCTTCTTTTTAGTGCATTTAAATGAAAGCTTTCCTATAAATAGTTATTTTTGTATCTAGTGCGCGAAATGCTACTTTGGTGATCGAGAACTGATTTTTTTTAACGAGGCGCAGCCGAGTTAAAAAAAATAGTCGAGATTACCAAAGTATTTCGCGCATGAGATGCAAACAAAATTTTTTCTACAAACGTCAAAAATATTGTTCTAAAATAAGTAATAACTATGAAAAATAGTATTGAACTGGCTTAAATAATTTTTCCAAATCAAGTAATTACTGTAACTATGGAAATAAAATGGCATTTGTTGACAATTATTTAAAAGTGACAGTTCTTGATAATTATTTTGGAGTGACTTTTTATTCGCGTCAATTTCGTGCGTGATATTTATTATTGTAAAAGAATGGAAATTTCGAGCGACGATGAACTAAGCAGTACCCCACCTAACTTGATAGATGCGGCCAATTCCGTAATTTCCAACCTTTTACCGGAGAAATCGAGGCGGCAGTATGAAAATGCATATCAGCAATTTAAAGAGTGGTCAGCAAATAAAGCCAGAAAAATATCTCTCACAATTTGAAAGCCTTAATTATTGTTCTACATTAATAAATAAACGATTTCTTGTTTTTTACTTGATTGAGGAGTTGAGGACCATATAGGTTAGAATATGAAAATCCCTATAGTTTACATGCAGTGTGCGAACTATATTTCGCACATTACTTCGCGCACGGTGTCATGGTAACGAATGAAAATGAAAAAAAGTGCCACTTCGCATACTGTTGTCAATGCGCGAACCTTGTCATTTTTTGACGTTTGTAGAAAAAAGTATTTTTCAAGTTTACTTTATTTCTCTTTCAGTTTTCTTCAGATATGTTTCTTACTCTGTTCATTTACACTTACGAAAATAATTCGACGATTCAATGTTGATCATAATTATGACGTATTTGAGTTTCGTGAGTTTCTGCTACTTTAGGGGGGTCTGAGCACCCTGAACAACATTTTCTTTCGTCTTAATTTTCATCGTTCGAAACAATCAGCAAATTTTCCAATTTTTTAAACTATAGATAGTGGACTAAAATTTTCCAAAACTATGATATACGATGGCTATACAGGGTGTCCGGTAAACTTTGTACAATATTGAAACTGGTGATAGAACGGTTTATCACTATTGTTTGAAAAAACATAACCAAGTGGAACTGGATATTCATTACAAAAGAATGCACATTTTGTCCAGGCTTTACTATGGTATAAAACATACGATCATTATTTTTGGAAGGAGTAGAATTTCGATAATATTAGAGAGTGATGTTATTCTGAGTTAAAATCAACTCCATTAGACTTTGTCAGTAATGTCTTTTATTTTTGTCCTATCAAGATGAAATGATTAAATAATTATGAGTAATAACGAATCAACTGCTTAGAAGTATTCAATGAGATGTAATGAAGTAAATACTAATTCAACGTTTTTTTTTTAATCAACATTCACTTTAAACCACAATAACGATTATTCAACATCGCACTGAATAATATTACAAAAATGTTATTTTCCATCCACTCGTACGCAGAGACGACATATTTTCAAGAAGAACATTTTCAAATGCGTTATAGGTTATAGCCCCCAAATCAGCGATTCTATGAGCGGCATTGTGCAATCGGATATAGTCCTGCATAAAGCGCTGCTGCAGCAGTAGCACTACCTCTACATTCACCATAAATGTTGTGCATATGCGCATATTCTCGGGGAAGTATGTACGGCATGACAATGAAATAAATACCACTGAATGAAACAAGCAGAATAATTTAAAAAAACTACAATAGAAGTCACAAGTTGTTCAAACAAAAGTTTTTAACTTTCGACAAGGATTCATCTCTTAAAAAAGATTGCACTTAGGTATTTGGTTACACCCTGTATATCTGTCGGTCTCTGAAACTTCGTTGGAATCTGGATGTTGGACAGTTGCAACATTTATCACAAGAATTCGTATTAATCGGTGCCATGTCGGATGATCTACATTTCATTTCGATAATTTTATTAGGCCTAATTACATGAAAAATAACTTTTATTGACATACTCTTTAATGCTACCAAGAAGTCTATTCTTTATTATCAATAATTACTTCCTCATTTTATCTTGATAAAATCTAAATGAAATAATTTTTGTGCGTAAGTATAAAAGTTGATCCAATAATAGTTATTTATGTATCAAGGGCGTGAAGTAGGCGTTTATGGCCTGCGGCGTGGATGATGGCCCGATGGCGTTAGCCGAGGGCCATCACACGCCGAAGGCCTTAAAAGCATTTTACGCACGTGATACATAAAAATTTTTATGCACTAGCGGTTTTATAGCGCGAATCACAAATACTGACTTGAATTGCAATGGTCTACACGTTTCATACGTTATGCATACAATAATTAAGGGTAACATAATATGAGGAATGTGAAACTATAGTAGCTGAGTGCTATATTGGAGAATCTATTTCAAATAAATAGATCATCACCGAAAAAATTGCCAACGATTATGAACAAATGTTTGAAAGAGTATTGCTCTATTGAACTGAAATGATTCTAATTCGTGTTATGAATTGCATGAAATGATGTGTGAGTATAGACAATTTTAGAATTTTGTCTACTTTACGGCCCGCCGGGCCATAATGCGCCCACGGGCGGTAAAGTACCACTTTACGCCCGGCGAACCGGGCGGTAAAGTGTACTTTACCGCGAATAAAAGTTGATAGAAGCCTGGTTTAAAACCACGCCTAATTCAATGGAAACCACTTCTTCCAAAAATAATTATAGTTTGTTTTAAACCATGGTAGAGTTTGGACAAAATAAGCATTCTTTTGAAATGAATGTCCACTTCCAATTGGTTATGTTTTTTCAGATAATAATGTCAAACTTTAAAAAAAATTGATTAAACTAAAATCTGTCATTTTACCCTCATTTCTTGAAAAATGTTTTCTCTTTCTGAAAAACTGTTCTGTACGTCTATAAGCATCACTCATCAGTAATCTACAGTAGCAAAGATATTTGGATTCATCCCAATTTGTATACATGGCACTCAAAAATCTAAGGTAAGGTAGCGATTTTCCAGAAATTCTTAAAACGGTGATATTTTTACTGAGGTGAAATTCCGATATTCTGAACAGTCACGACCTGGTCTATCACCAGTTTCAATGTTATACAAGGTTTACCGGACACCCTGTATATATTTTTCACTATTTTCACGAATTTTTTCGATTTTGTTGTCGCACGTTTTCGCAACTTTTTTGAAAAGAAGAAATGGAGCGAGCTCACCAGCAGACATATTTTTGGTCGTAATTTTCCATGTATGAAACCGTCGGAAATTTTTCCGAATTTCTACGCGTTCTCTAACTAGCTGTCGTGGGGTAAATTTTTTTGAAAGCGTATTATTCAATAGTCGGATCATTTTCACCACTATTACGGATATTTTCGATTCCTATTTCACGAGTTTTTTCGTGATTGTTTTTTCCATTCCTTCTCCAAAACTGTTGAAACGTTTTCCAAATTCCTTTGCGTTCTTTATCTAAAATTTTCTTAAACTATAATATTCGACGGTCAGATATTTTTCACTATTTTTATGGATTTTTCGAATTTAATTCCGCTAGTTTTCCAACTTTTCTCGAGAAAAGGGGGTGGGCGATCCCCCCTACCTAATTTTATTTTCAATTTAATTTTTGACGTCCAAATCCGTCAGGAAAACTTCCGAAATCCTACACGTTCTTTATCTAGCTTTCGGGGGCAAGGAGGGGGTAATTTCTTCGACATTAATGTATTGTCATCAAAACTGAACCTACATGAGAAATTTCAATTCCGTAAGATAAGAGAAAGTGGTTCTAGTTTCTTGCAAGTTTTGTACTCATCTTACACTCAGAGCAAGTTGAATAAAAGCTTTTTTCTACAACCACACTCCAAAACATGCTTTTCTGCATAGTTTTACGTTCGCAAACATGATTATTTCTCACAATAATTGAAATTTGATATCAGTGTGCCGCAAAGTGACATTTATGTGCCACAAAGTGACATTTCTGTGCCAAAATTTTTCAGTACCTAATTTCTAAGCAATACAGTTTTCGTGACAGCAAGGTGAAAGTATATTTCGAAAATTCTGCATTTCGAAGGGATATTCGATCAGGCAACTTCAAGAATGAATAGACAAAGTCTATTGGTTTATAAAATATGAGGGAAATTGTCGTACAAATTCATAATATTCTGAACAAAAATCATAGACATCACTACTGCTGTCTCAAATACCCACATACACACTATCCATTGCTAGGCAACGGAGCAACATCTATCGAATCATTTGAATGTCAACAAACGTCAAGCATAAAATATTCGTAAAATATTCTTGTCCCGTCATTTTTTAATGAGATTGAACTAAAATGGATAGCGACAGTTCTGAAATTGAAAATACTCCGCCAGAACTAAGAGAACAAGTTAATTCATTGTCATTGAATTTACTACCTTCAACTTCAAGAGGAAAATATGAAAATGAATACAAACAGTTTATGGATTGAAAGGAAAAATACAAAAACTAAAAGTGTTTCTGAAAATATAATTTTGGCATATTTTGAAGAACTATCCAAATCAGGAAAAGCCTCTACTCTCTGGTCAATATATTCAATGCTAAAATCGACTATTAATATTAGAAATATCAGAAAAAGCAAGAATGAGAGCGGCTTAAAATCCTCTCCCTCTTCACTTGCTTCTCTTGGGCATCATAAGGCTAAGAATGAGTCACTGACATTTCATTCCGTCTTATAGTACAGTATTATTTTTAGCAAAAAGGGTGTTGTAGAAAAAGTATAGTGTGTAACACGAGCAGAAATGCAATTTCTCACTCGTTTGAATTGCAGCACTCGCTTGCGTTTCAAACTCGTGAGAAATTAGCACTTTTCTGCACTTGTTGCACAATATACTATTTTCTACGTCAGTGCGTAAAAAAATTACCTGTGCTTAAAATCATCAACTGTGTGTAAAGTAATTTCTTGCACACTGTTCATTCATTCATGCATTTTTGAAAAATACAGTATTTTGCGTCAAATATAACTCGGAAGTCTTTATTTGATAAAACGACGACAATTCATATTATTAAACATTCAAATTAATGATAAAATTGCTACAATTTGTCAATTGATGTTGTTATTGTTGTTAAAATTGTTATTTCCGTCAACCGATTGCACCCCTACGCGCAACCCCCAGAAGTCTTCGAGAGACTTGTGTTAGCTAGAGAAGACGCAGCCTTTACCATTTACCGTGTGATGCCATGCACCAGACCGGTGAATCGGTGGATCGAACCCACGACCCCACGCATGCGAGGCGAATGCACCACCAGCCGACCACCAAGGCTCATATAATAACTGTCGAAGAAAAAACTTTGTATGAAACACTCTCGCAAAGGGCTTATTTGTACTCGCTGCGCCTCATTCAAGAAAGTTCACGCTCATACAAAAAAGTCCTACTTTACGAACTTGTATCATAAATAGATATTATTTTGAGGTGTAAAGATTTCAGACGGCAATATGATTTGCAGCAATGCAGAATGAAGGTAGTGCAGCCATATTTTATTTCAACCAGAGGAAAGAAATAAATATAGTATAATAGGGTAGAGTAGAGTTTATTGACTACGTAAAATAATTTGATTACATTTGTAGCAGGTCCTTCAGAAGAGATTTTTTAGAAATATCTATAGTTGAAATAATATCACCTAGTTAAAATTATGATTGAAAAAGACAGTACATATTTAAAAAGACAATACAAAATCCAGTCTAATTGAAATAATTGAGAAACTATACTAAGCACAAGTCAATCTACAATAAAAATTCTAGTTAAAAAAGAAAAGCAAAGAAAATTAAATAGAATTATTTAGATATACTAGATTTAAGGCATTTGAGCCCAGGTGGTTGAGAGTTTTTCACCAGTCCTCGATCTTGTAGTCGTAGATGAGAAACTCATTTTCACAGTAAAAACAGTACTTCAACAAAAAATATTCAACTTTAATTTTGAACATGTGGAAATTCAGCTTTCTTATTGCTTCTGGTAGCTTGTTATATTAGTGAAAATTTAAAGACTTCTTTTGAGACATTGAGAGCCTGTATCTAGGAGTTCTCAGTAAATTTCCAGTTCTAGTATGTTACTGATTTAAATCTGAATGAAGAGCAAAATCCGCTCTATTTTCATGTATTTCAAGGAGAGAGTAGAGTTGAGAGAAGAGGGCACGACAACGATCCCTGTAACTCGCTTCTGCTAAGATTCGAATGTTCCTTTTTTGAAAAATGAAAATTCTATTTGAGTGGCTCGAATTTCCCCACAAAATGATTCCATAGGAATGACTATGGAAAAGTCCAAAGTAGCTGGACCTGAGGGTATCAATCCCTACTAGGTTCTTTAGTCTACGAATCATATCAACTGATGTTATTTTCGATTTTATGTGCATGAAAAACATACACCATTTTTGGTATATATTTGTTCTAGAAATAGTAAATATCATGCCGGGAAAAATATGCGTCAGAGTAATGTTTTTATTTTATTCGGTGTTTAATTGCTATTTAATCATCTATCCGATGTCATTTTGTCAGAAAAATTTCATTCCCAGAGGTTATATTCGGTATTTCACGTTGTTAAATGGACATACAGGGTGGGGCACTGAAAACGAAACAGATCGAATATCTTCAAAACTCATGCGTTGTGAAAAAAATGCAAAAACACGTCGATTTTTAATCCAAGGAGGACATATTCCTATCGTAACCTCAACTATCACACCTCTTCCCCCACCCCTTGGTAACTATCACCCAAACAATTTGAATGAGGAAAATAGTATGACACATCATTAAAAAGGTTATTTTATAAGTAATTCAGCAATGTCAATTTTTGCTACCTAACTTTTCATTTTGGCGCCCTCTTGCGGGAAACACAACTGTTCCGTCTTCCAAATTATGATACTTCATTAGCAAGCTAATTTGACATGACAAAATGGTGGCTTCAAAATGGCAGACATGATTTGCAGTTATAATAATAATAATAATAATAATAAATCGGCTTTATTAACTCATTAAAAATACATTATTGAATATACGCGATTAATTTTGGCGGAGTCTAGCTCAGAGCTATTCAAACTCAACCAAATCAGTTCGCGGAAAAGAAATATTAGATAACAGTTTGTTATAGCAATACCTAGATCTAGAAGATATAATTTTCAATAACAAAGATAAAGTTACATGATTAGTGCTGGGTTGACCCACCAGTGGCGAAGGTGATCACTAAGATTTCACTGTTCATTGAACAAAAATTGCTTGAATTTGTATTTAAATTTATTTATACTCAGAAGCTTGAATTCTTCGGGTAGAAGGTTGTCCGATTCGATTCAAAATGGATATGTGGTGGTTTTCAGGGTCGGAAATTTTGATTTGTTTGTCAATACAAAAAAAAAAACAAGATGGTGGCTCCATGATGGCGGATTAAATTTGTAATTATGGTCAGACTCGAATCAAATTTGTATGCGGGGATTTTCAGGGTCGGAAATTATGATTTCTTTGTCGATGCAAAAAAACAAAATGGTGGGCGAAATTTGAAATTATGGTTCGATTCGACCCGGCACTGAAAACGAATTCTTCAAAACACATTTGTTGTGAAAAAAATGCAAAAACACCTCAATTTTAAATCCAAGGGGGACATCTTCCTATCATAACCTCAACTGTCATACCACTCTCCCCACCCCTTGGCCACTCATACAATTTGAATAGGCAAAGTACTTTTTCTACAAACGCTTAACAAAGTAGCCTTTGACGCTTTCAGATTTCGACGCAAAGTTGACGTTTTCCGTGAAATGTCATTTTGTGACAGCATTTGCGCTCTAGAGCGGAAATATTTCGAAAACGCTCGCTTCTCCAAAGTATTACTGCATGATGATTGATGATAGTGACAGCGAATTATCAAACACTCCTCCTGATGTAGCAGAAAGTGCAAAAATTGTTACTTTGAATTTCCTACCAGAGAAATCAAGAAAGAAATATGAATTACAATACGGTAAATTCATGACGTGATGCCAGTCAAAACATTCACCACTGAAGATATTCACAAATTTTTACAAGAAGTGCCCGATGGAGAATATCTACTAAAAAAGGTGAATTTTAATATTTCATGTTAGTAGTTTGAGAAGCGATTAGTATTTTTTGAATTTAGTGCAATTTGGTTATCATATACATTATGAAAATTTGTTATAATGTGATGTACTTTTGTTGAATAAAGCATCTGGTGTTTCTTTTTCTGAAAACTGCGTTTGTAGAAAAAATTTTGTGTGTATTTCGAGCACAAAGTGTCATTGTCGCTCTCCAAAGATTACCGCGCTCCGCTTCGCGTCGCGCGGTAACTCTCTTTGTCAAGCGACAATATATCACTTTGCGCTCTTAATACACAAATAGCTAAAATGTGACACAGCTTGAAAATGTAATTCCATAAAGAATTCAGACATGTGAGTGTTCGCTACCTAACTATACATTTTGGCGCCCTCTTGGGGGCAAAACAACTGTTTCATATTCCAAATTATGATATTTGGTCTGAAAGCTGATGTGGAAGATTCACGGAAACATAACTAATATTGAGAAAATTAACATTGAATGAACTTACAAATTAGAAATTTTTTGCATAAATGGCTCAAAAACGTCAGACAGCGTATCGAGACTAACTTATACTCATGTACTAAAGAATTTCGAAATCATCTCTCTGTCGTGACAATGTATAACTCCCTGGTGAGGCCTATATTGGAATATAACTACATTATATGGAACTCTGTTTATGATAAATATATATTACGTATTGTATATGTCCAGAAAAAAATTTAAACTGCAGAAATTTTCGCCATCGACATTTCGAGTGTTATGATGATAACCTCAGATTCTATAAACTTGAACGTCTATTTATCCGGAGATAATTTTCCGACATATTTTTTGTTTACAAAATATTCAATAATCTTATCGATGCTAACTATATAACTTATGAGTATTCATTTAATTGCAATCCCTACATCACAAGAAATAGACTAATCTTCTACGTAAGAACTTTCGATGGCAATTATTACAATAACTCTCCATTAACAATATCAATGATTTCCTATAATTTTGTTTGTATTGCCGGGTCCAGACCAAGCAGACAAAACAACGACATGACAAAAACATTCATGTTTCGCAACAAAGTGGCGACAAACTCGAAACATTTCTGCAACATTTTTGTCTTATTTTTGTTTTGTTTCCAAATTCGGAAACATTTGCAAGTCCCGTCTCGAGTCGGTAAAGATCAAAGGGTCTCTGTTTTGTCTGCATATTTTACAAGTTATCGTCGCAGTGTAGACGGTGCGCGCTGACAAAAGTAGGAGGCCCAGTGAATCAGTGTACTAATGTCTTTCCAAAAATGTCGGGGGAAAAAAGTGGAACACAGAAAATACTTGCAAATTAATAGAATTGTACAGGCTTCACAAACTTCCGGTATTATTACAGCTATTGACTGCTTGGATACTTTTGACTGTGGTAGGAATCGCCTGTTGATAGAAATCCTAAAGTTATTGCTAATTCTGTTACATTTATAGCATTTCTGTAGTTAGTATATTTTCTAGCAACTGCAGGACCAACAAGGATTATCAGATTCTCGAAATCTTCCGTGGACATTCTTAGAAAATTCTTAAAGCTTGCACGAATCTCACCACTTAGTCCAATATCATCCTCACGTAACTGGAGTAACAAATAATTTATGCCATAACTTTCTCGCATTTTTAAGCTTGGTCTCATCCAAAAACGTTTGCGTTTTTTTTCTTTTCAACATTGGATGACGTGGAAAGAAGGCTATAACAACTGGCGGCTAGCAATAAATCTTCATTTTTCAAATTTTTCTCCTGGTGGAAGCGCCAAATGGTTACACAACGGATTCCCCACAACTAAATATTGTTGCACATTTGTCGTTTTGGTGTGGACAGTTTGTCTCAATTTTGTCTTGTCTGAATACCTTAAGTTTTGTCGCAATGTTGTCGTGTTTTTGTCTCAAAATCGTGTTTCCTTTTTGTCTGCTTGGTCTGGACCCGGCCTAATACCCACTTAGACATTTTCCATTATTCCATAAATCTGTTCAAGAAACATCTCAAATCTCTTCTGTGTTCAAATTATAATTATTTAATGGAATAAATCATGCAATTGTTTGATAAACATATATAGTGGTAACTCACTGTTTTTCTTTTTAGGTATAAGGTAGTTTTAGGTTTTTCGTATGATTCCAAGCTCATATGTAATGTATTTTGTTATATTGTGTCACACTGTTATAGGACAAGCTTCCAAAGTTCTGTCTGTTGAGTGACCGTGCTTATTAAATAAATAAATAAATAAATGTATAGCAGTTCAGGGCGAACACTTTGAGCATCTACTGTGAATAAATGTAGTTTGTAATAATTGGATGTGAATTTATGCAAGGTTTTTCAACTGTTAGGTTTATGCAATGTCCAATTTTTTTTTATATTTTGAAGGCTTTTATTCAACTTGCCCTGTTAGTAGTTAGTATGTATGTATGTGTGGGACAAATCTTGCAGCTGACTTTTTACCCACTTTCAGATATCCGATCAACTTGAACTTTGGTAGGTATTCATAATTGCGATGACAATGCAGTATGGAATTTTTGTTTTTTTCATTGAACAACAAACGCCATCATTATATTTTTGATTTGTAAAATAGTCAACCTGAGTATCTTTCGTAACCAACAACTGCATTAATTTGATTCTGCTTCGGCTGCGGGTATTTATGGAAAATATTATAACCCAACTTAATTCAAAAAAGACATTTTTATGCCAAATAAACTTCTTAAATAACATACAGGTTTATAACAGCCCTATGATTTGGTCTCAAGAATCCTGCGAATAAGCCAAGAAATTTTTATGTTTGCATTTGAAAATACCTCTCAGAACCTCCATAGGAGTGGGCCCTCGTAGATTAATAGCAGCTCCATAAAGGCTTTATGGATGTTGTAACAGCAAAACTATTTTATCGTATGGTCTTCAGAACCTTTTTAGGGCTATCACAAAACTAAAACTGTTGGGATGTCATTTCCAGAAAAACCAAGAGTTGATTTTTTTTTCAAGTACGTCAAAAAGTGCCAACTAGTGAGCATTTTTAATGTTTCAAATTTCAGAAACATACCCAGAGAAATAAAGGGGGTTGTACCATGAGTCTGTATCACACGGTATAACCGTTATCTCTGGATTTCGTGTAGCGTTCTTATTTCCATGAAGTATGTGTTTTGCTTCAAAGGAAATATGTACATGCCTGAAAGCGAGTGGAATCTAGTCAACTGTCATCAGCTGCCTCTTTAATAAAATTCCGCTCCATAAAAGCTACATCTTACATTTTATAAAGGGGTTGTGTTGGCCGAGCTTTGAATTCACGGAGGTTATTCCAGCGCAAAGCTCTGAGAAAGGCAATGCCCCAATGTTCTCTTGTTATTACACTTTCTTGCACTATTGTCCAATACGAAATCCAGAAAAGACGCTGTGAGAGAAAAATATTCGTTGTTTGTTTGCTTCAAGGATCACATTCGAATGGGACTATTTAATTTAACTGTCTCGGCAGTAGCAGTCCCAGGAATATTGGAAGTTTTTGATGGTATTCACTGAGAGATAGTATTCCGTGATTCCAATTATTAATGGAATCAATAAATCATTCTCTTGGGAAAAATTCAGATCGGCCATGAAATTGAAATGGACTTGGATCGATAACAATTATTTTCTACAGAACTATATACTTTGCAGTAATTGAGTGAAGTCAATCTAGAACTTGAGCAACTGAAAATTACTCATAATATATCCGTTCCTTGGAAAACTCATTTTTACAGAGTGTTCAAAATGTAACGTTACTCCCTCATATCTACAAATCATAACTACAAATATCAAGTGATCGATATTCATTCATCAAGAGATGTGTTGGATAACTCAATTTCATTCATAACAAGTGAGTCCAGAAGTGACAAATCTGGAAAGCGTGGAGGAAATTTGATGTGAGCCAGTAAATTAATTCACTTCAATTATAAAACAGAGACAGATTCATGAAAATATACATACTATTTAACCAGACGTACTAATATCATATTGCAGGTTGGAGACAGAACGAGATAGAGATAGGAAGTGAGAGAGACAGAGAGATAGAGAGAACGACATGATATGTACAAGAAATATGACCGCTGGGAGGCACCTATAATAATGGTTATGCATCATTCAAGTATCAGTAGAAGCATACTATAACTATTATCAATATACGTTTTCCTTTTTTGAATTTCGTTACTCATTAGCTAGAAGACGGTAAGAATGGAAGTGATAATGTGGATTCATACATTTACGACGATCTGAAATGACTTGAGTGTCTTCAAGAAATCCGATGTACAGAACCATTCAGTATCAATGTAGCTTCATCTAGTAACGCTGGTGAAAAAATCAGCTCCTCTATGGATACACAAAACTTCATAATATGATCAATATAGTCTTGTGCTAATTACAGTAGTGAACTTTTAGATATTCAATGCATCTTACTTGTCACGTTATTTTACCCTAGGGATTGATATCCAAAGATTTTTCACACTTTACAAAATCGATGTATTTTCACTAACTTTGAATGAGAACTTATTTGCTTTGTGCCACGATATTCACTATTATTATTTACATTCCTCTGTGAAAATAATGTTTCGTTAAAAATTGCACATCCAGAAACAAAAATTATACTGTATAATAATAAGCATGTTCTGTGAATCTATACAATTCATTCGGATTCTAAACCTTAGATTGCTCTTTCGAAGCAGAAGTTTCAAATTTCTGATTTGGACATGTAAATTTACCATAATTCACACTTCAATGAAAACGATCGCTAGTTTTGTTTGTGATTTCTGTAGATATCACATTTAAACGCCCAACATTTTGGACAAAAATAGAAATAGCGAAAGTCTGAAATGGATATTTTCAATTTCAGAACAAGATGATATCCTTCACTACTACAAGTAGATTGAATTCGGATAACACTAGAAAACGTTCGAGGAAGCACTGAAACTGTTTGTTTTTTGTATTTTAGTTAACTTAGTTATGTAGCTGAAAACACGATCTACAACACTAGAAATGGTTTACAGTTATGCATATGATATATTGCAGGTTCATTTTCCTTTGAGAGGAAATTTCTATCGATTCGCCTTATTTTTTATCGAACTGTGTAACATATTTTTTTGAAGAATGATATGAGTGTTCAACTCAATTTCACTCTTTAAATCCTTATTTACTATACGTTTATCTGAATCAGATTACCCTGCATTGAGATGAAAGTAAATTGTCTCATGGGGGTGGATTATTTTGCAATTTAGAATTATGCTTTTGTAAATTTTAAGTTTAGATTCACAGGTTCCAATTGTATGATGGTGATTTAACAATTCCAAAAATACATTAAATGTCATTTTAGAAAGTGAACCTGAAAATACATTCATATGAATAAAGAGCAATAGGTATTTAGTGTATTTTATCATTGTCAAGTTTACATTCACAAAATCAAATTGAAATTCAGTTGTGAGGTACAAACCTGACTGTAATTTTGTCACTATTTTCCATGAAAAATGCCCAAATGTTCTCTTGTTATCACACTTTCTTGCATTATTGTCCAATACGGAATCCAGAAGAGAAGCTTCGAGAGAAAAATATTCGTTGCCTGTTTGCTTTAAGGATCACATTCGTATGGGACTATTTAATCTGTCTCGGCAATAGCAGTCCCAGGAATATTGGAAGTTTTTGATGGTATTCACTGAAATATAGTATTCCGTGATTCCAATAATAAAATCAATAAATCATTCTCGTGGGAGATATTCAAATCGGCCATTAAATTGAAATGGAGTCGGATCGAAAACAATTATTTTCTACAGAACTATATACTTTGCAGTAATTGAGTGAAGTCAATCTAAAACTTGAGCAACTGAAAATCACCCATAATATATACGTTCATTTGAAAACTAGTTTTTAGAGAGTGTTCAAAATGTAACGCAACTCCCTCATATCTCGTTGGTTACAACATGATTTACTTTCAAGATAATGGTCAAAGTCAGCTGTTATTTAAAGGGATGTCGGTGTTTTCTGAGTCCTGAAATGAGTCCGGTGGTGATAAATCTGGAAATCATGGAAGCAATTTGAATTGAGTAAGTAGAGTAAGTAAATTCATCCAATTCAGATATAAAACATATGAAGATTCGTTAAAAAAATATAAATACATGAATTATGTAATTCTATGGGAACTAATGAAAGTTGCCGCTACCTAAGCAAGCTTGTATTATAGCAAGCAAACCAAATAGTAATCCTAATCCAATATAAAAATGATATGAAACAGGCTAATGCAATTGTCAAAACACAGCAATATATTGGATCACTATCAACATGGATACCAAAAAGGCAAATAAACCCAAACAGGTATCTTTCAGTTCCTTCAGATTATAATTATGACACTAGAACGAAAATAATTGACTCTTGGAATTTTTCTAGATTTATCTGAAGCCTATGATTGTATGGAGCATGATATTAAAATTAAATTTGGAAATATGCCTTGCATTAGCTTCAATCTTGCTTGACAGAAAAAATGGGCGCCATATTGTTTTTTCATATAGAAAAATAGTGATTCTCTTTCTGATTTCATTGATGTATAATTTGTTATGATTTGCACTTCTGAAACAACAGATATTAAAAAAAACAACTTCATCTGAGATGGTCATGACTCCATCGAAAAATTTTGTTTAATAAACACTAGTTGTCAGAACTCATTAAACATCATAAGTTTGCACAAATACTTCAGTCGAAATGTCCTCATTCGCAAATGAAGAAAAACGAGATATGTTGAAACTTTATTATAAATTTGATAGGAATAGTACGAAAACAGCACAAATTTATTTTGAATTATATCCGGAATGACAACAGCCGGATAGAACATTATTCGGAATTTTTGACAAACACTTGGATGAGTACGGTGCGTTCCATATTCGAAGAAGTATAATTATTTTTGGTACTTTTTTAGATAAATACAGATCCTTCCAAATCAACACATCAAGTCTTGGCAGAAATGGATGTGCCACAGACGAGCGTTTGGAGGGAATTAAAAAAAAGTGGTTTGAAATGTTATAAGACACATATTTCACAAAAATTACATCCAGGTGATCCTGAGAGAAGGATGGAATTTTGTAGCTGGCTCTCGAATAGGATAGACCCTACAAACTTCTTGAAAAACATTATTTGGACCGACGAAAGTACTTTTTCGAACTGTGGTGTTTTTAATAGAAATAATGCACATTTGGAGTGAAAATAATCCACGACACTTCAGAGAAGTCAGACCACAAGAAATAATCTTATTATCAAATCAGATAGAGCATTATTCAATAGAAGTGTTCCTCAAGAAAGTATAACTGGATCAATCTCGTTCATAATATATGTAAACGACCTCATAGTGAGTATCAAAATCAAGAAGTATAATATCACTCGTTTTGCAGATGGTTTGTATTAGGATCAAAATATGAGTTATATCACCACCAAATCAAATTATGCATGTTACAGTTCACGAGTAATTACACCAAGTTAGACCAACTACAACACAAACGAAACCATTTACCACTCAACTATTGAATCGAATATAAGGTGTGGAATATTTTTTATGAGAACGGTAGGGATGCAAAATATTTCTTCTCCTTTCAGAAAAGATCGTTCAGAGTTCTCTGGAAACTAAAAATAACCGACAGGTGCAGAGAAAAGTTTAATAATTTAATTAGGATCTCTATTTAAATATTTTTTTTCAAATTTTCTCTTTTCTTTTCAAGATCAAAAACAGCTATAGCCGACACTTCGCCATTTCATCATTTTGTCTTTTTCTTCTGCATTTAGATGTTCTGTGTTTTCTTCAATATGATTATTGTACTTGTGTTCTTCATAAGACGGGTAAAACAATCATTCAAATAAACATCAGAATGCCCCTAAGGTACTATTGCTCTGGCTATTGCCGCGTCGTGTACTTTCTTAATTTGATATTAACTCCTAATGCCCCCTCTCCACAGTTCTCTAAATATATTTCATAGCGCCGGCGCCAGTTGGCCGTTAGCGTGGGAATTATTTGGGTAAGTGTAGGTAGTAATTATTTTTTTTTCGATTGTGTCCAAAATATTCTCATTAAAGAAACATAATCACAGAATAACACTCTTGTGGAGATTAAAACTCTAAAAAATCCTCATATGTGTCCTCATTCTGACAATGATCTTCTTGTCTTCCTCTAGGCAGGTACAGGCCAGGTTCGAAGAATAAACATACGCGAGGATATCCATAAGCACTGGTTCACTAATATTCTCAATGATTCTGGAATTATTGGTTGCTTTGATTTGATGATTCATATTCTACTACATTATGAAAAACCTCAATTGGCTTTGGTTGTCTTCAAATTTATTACAAAAGAAGAGTCATGTGTGAATATGAAATGAATATATTGATTGACTAGGCAATTAAAACAGTTATAAGTGTACAGTATAAGCTTTCTGGAATTATTCTAATTACCAAATTAATTTACTCAAACCTCCAAGTAGTGTATTCTTGCTATAAAATGACAAAAACAAACTTAAAATGTAACTCTATGTCTTCATCTTCAACAACTACCTTTCCAAAATACACACGGATATCAGAGCACGTTTCTACGCGACGGGCTGACTATTTACTTGACTTTTATGAATAATTACGGTATTGGTCAGATCGGAGTCTGAAGGCCCGTTAATCACGATTTCAAATATCAACCTGCTCGAAAATTATGAAACTTTAACAGCCGTATGCATAGTCAATCGCCAGCGACTCGCCAGAGTTTCGCCGTTCGCTACACAAGGATTATAATGCACAGTCGAGCTCCAAAGAAGTGACAACTACGCGATAAGTCATATTTTGGCGAAACGCTGGCGATGTACCACTTTTTTGGAGCTCGACTGTACATTATAGTTCTTGTGTAGCGAGCGGCGAAACTCCGGCGAGTCGCTGGAATTGACTATGCATATGGCTGTTACTGTCCTCTGGATTCTCAAACTGAGCTAGACTAACCTTCCCACCCTTGGTGGCGACTAAGTTTCATAGCCGACCATTTCTATTGGCTGATGTCATATGGAAGGGTGGGGCTTCAACTCAGCTGCATCGCAAGGTTTGGTTTAGAGAAAACGGTTTGAGTGACAATTCTCCCAAATGATAGTTTTGCATTGATTGGACACCCGTGAGTATTTCATACCTAAGGGAAATAAATGTTCTCATAACCTTTCCTTATTCTTCCGGATGATATGCGACCATTGTTGCATCTCAATAATATCAATAACATATGGAATCAGTTCCGTTATTTGATTCATTATATTTCCGAATTTTACATTCGGAGGAACTATAGCCATCTGATATATCTTTACTCTATTGTCCTCCTTGGAGGTTCAAAAATGTTGTTATGGCAATCATAAGAAAAAAGAATTATTTTTTCAGAGAATGAGTTTATGCTCTCCAATAGCCCAAGGTTTTGCGCCAAACATTCTTCTTTATTGTGACGGGTTCTACAGACTATCTTTTTCCAACAAGTGTCTTCTAATTCCAGTCAAACTGTTGTGAAGCGGAATGGTGCTTTTCAGAAATATGCAATAAGAATGGCAACTGGACATTTGGTTGAATACATGCTCTGGACAAAAATTGTGCTAGCTATTAGTGGCATTTCTTAATTTTGTAGCATTATTATTATATCTGGTAACAGGTACAAAATTTCTACAATGGTAGCCATTTCAATTCAAAATCATATCATGCTTACGGAATACATTTTATCATTCTTGAAACTGAATACGTTCCATCCAGACTCGACAAAAACAAGATATTTCTTCGGCTATCGAACCCTCAAGACAAACATTATTAAAGTTTTCTGGCAATTCTTCAGATTCTGGAGCCATGGTTATAAATCTAGAAAAAGCAGTATGATGAAGTTCTCCACCCCACAACCAGCTTGATATCATTCCAAATCTACATCATTTATGAAACCCTACTAGCCAAGACCGACAATAAAAATAAACAAACTGCATCAGTCATAACTTGTCCCACTTTATCTCAGCGAAATGATTTTTATCCAAACTGATATATTGTAGAAGAGAAAAGAGGGCACAACAAACTATTAACCAGACTTAACTTGACTCACGAAAACTATGAAGTTATTTTATGAAACGAATGCTCAGCAATTTGGAGCTGGAAACGTGGAAACGAACGATGTAGGACGGGTAGAGTGGAAGCCACTTGACAAGGGGAGTCTTCTCGAGATAAGAACCCAGTCTATTACGTCTGTGCAGCTATCACTGCCACAAACCATTAGTTGAAATATAATTTGTGTTTTCTCGAAATGAAACGTCCAGGATTAACTCGATATCTCTCATCTTATAAGTAGTTGGAATGAAAACAGTCGACCCGCAAAAGAGAAATTGGTTATTTTTGAGACGTGTCGTGTGTTTCTAATGCCTATACTCAGGAAATCGTACTAGGATACACTGAGAAGCTACAGAGTATGGCAATTCATTCTATAGTTGAATTGAAAACAAGAAGCACACGTGTATTGGGATAATATTGATACAATACTATGAAGATATTGGCAGAATATTCAAACCTAATATTTTCGAAAAAAAAAAATGTGAACTTTTCCCGATATTTGTCCAATATTGATTGAACATTTCAAAAATAGTATTGGTGAAACAAGCTTGACGAATTCAAAAATTATAAATCAAAATGATTCGTTGAATATTGTTGCAAGAATGGTCAACTGATGTGCTATACAAATTGGATATACTATAATGATTTTATCACTTAGATCCATATGAGAAGAATATTGGGATTGTAATATTTATTCTAGATGTTGGAAACGATATGTAGACAATATTGTTTCATCGATATTGGTAAAAATCATTCAACCAAGGTGCTATCAAACTTGGACATAGAATATTGTTTCCATCACTGGAATATTAGAATACAGAATAAAGGAATATTGGTAGTGCAGTATTCATTCTAGATGGTAGGAACAATTTATAGACAATACGGTTTTGCCGATATTGGTAAGAATTTTTTTTTTGTGTAATTGATGACTTGTTTAATTTGTGGAAATTCATGATCACTTTAATGAAACGAAAGAAACACAATTTTGTCTCATTTCCACTAGTTTTTTATATTTACGACCGGTTTCGGGCTTTATCCCATTATCAAGTATAAAAACTAACTAATACAATTGTACTCTTAAACCTAGTTATATAGGGAGTTTGCAGGTAAACTGGATGGAGAGGTAATTAAATGAAAATAAATGAAATCAAATGAACATGGGTGAAACGATATAAATTCAATACTGGAGGTTATGGAAATCACCTGGGTTGTCAAAATCACAAATTCAAAAGTGGAGACCTACATAAATCGAGTTGCTCGTTGAGGGTTCTATATTTCGGGTTTTTAATTGATTTATTGATTTCCGTGGCTTCCAACAGATTCATTTTCTTTCCTTTATTACATGTGTGTAGGATTTAGAGATTATCTTTATTTATCTTGTGTTTGGATTCTTGCAGATGTTCGTACATTGTGAATTTTTTGTCGAAACAGACAAATTTCTACCGGTCTGGCCTGTATATACTGCAGAGCATTCCCCGCATTCTAATCTTTATATCCCTGATTTTTTCATTCTATCTCGTTTAGGTTTTGCATTGAACAGAATTCTGCCTAAATTATTATTACTTATGAAAGCTGTTGTTATTTTGAATTTAGAAAAATAATTTTGAATGTTTTCTGCATTAATTACTCAGGTAAAATTTCAGAAAACAAAGTACAATTATTTCAATATTCTGAACCACCCTTCGACAAGATTCATCATCAATTCTAGATCAACAAACAAATATTATAAGTTTTATAGAAAAATGGAATGATATTAGTAAATAATGATGTATCCATTGCGAATTCTTTTTCTGAAATACTAGTACTTGCAGTATCTTCAGTCATATCAGTCCATGATTCAAAATGAAGATGGAACCACAATAATTATTGTATTATTTGTATGGGCCGTGGCGGCCGTGCTGGTAGAACCATCGTCAATAGATATACTAATAAGTCCGCTCACTCTCGCAAGCGACCCAAATCATCCCCTCCGGTCTTCGCGCGTCTCTTGCAATGTCTGTTTGGCTTGAGCGCCGGCCGGGTGGGCTAGCCAGTATCAGTTCGCATAGCCGCAACGATGTCCGTATGATTTACGACCGCTCACAAAAAGAGCGGCACTTTTCGACCACATCAAAGGAGTTACCAGACTTAGAACGTTCGCCTTTGGAGCGAAGGGTCGAGGGTTCAAAGCCTCGCATGGTCATCGGTCTCGTGCATGGCATCACACGTTGAAATGTAAGGGTTGCGTCTTCCCTAGCTCACACAAGTCTCTCGAAGACTTCCGAGGGTTGCGCGTAGGGGTGCAATCGGTTGACGGTAATAACAATTTTAACAATTCAACTTTAAAATAATTGTACTCATCTAATTTTAGCATTTGCATTGTCCAGGAATTCATTTTCTTTTTTTAATGCATTGCGTATGAATCAGATAATTGTCACAATATCTACAAGTCCTTACCGATTGCAGATAGAACCTTATTACCCATATTCTATGTAGTAAGAACTGTATTCAATACAATTGTTGGATATAATATGCAGATAGAACTATAGGAAGTCTCCAAAGATTGGTCGAACTGGTCGAGCTGGTAAAGCTTCCCCACTCAAGCATAGGATCGTGAGTTCAAGTATCAAGTATCTCAGTTGTTATCTTTCGAAATGATGACCGTATAATCGCCGATACTCAAACTTCTCCATTCAGTGGTATTTTGAAAAAAATGTTTTTATATAAGTTAAACAGAAGTTGGCCAAGAACTGTCCCTTGGGGTAGACCATATTCCAATGATTGAAAATCGCACTTGATATCATTCATAAGATCAAATGTTGGCCCTCTGATTCCGTTGCTGTACAAGACCTTCGAAAAAAAATTTCGGCTGACCGTATCAAACGCTTCCGCGAAGTAGATAAAAATACAAAGTGTAGGATTTTTTTTATCAATGAAGTTACTGATTTTTGACATGAGATAAGTAATCTTTTGACCTATTTTCCCTGATCATCTGCCATAATTTCAAATTTTTCAAGGAAGCGAGTATGCGTGTTTTGATAATCATTTCGAAGACTTTTCCTGACTATAAAATCAATCAAATCGGACGGTAGTTTAATACATTCGTCTATTTTTTTTCCCTGAAAAACGGTTTCACTATAGCATATTTGAAAGCATTGGGAAATTTACCTGATTTTATAATGAATTCTAAGGTTGCTGTTATGTCATCTACAAGATACTTTAAGATTTGAGCTGTTAGCCTATCGTCATCGGTCTACTTTTTGTTCTTCAATTTCAAAATACAATCTTTCACTTGCTGATTGCTGATTGATTTCCAATAATAGTATGGTGTTTGGGATGAAGGTCTCAGTAGTCGGATCTTTTGTTTTTTTTTTCTTTTTTTCTCCAATACTAGGAGAGAAATCATTGGAAGTATTCACAATGTGTTTCGTATCCGTTTCCGATTGATTTTTTCATTTCAGATTAATTTTCAATTTCACCACTGATTTCATTGAGATTAAATATAAGATGGTCTAGAGAGAAGGATATTGCCTCAACAGCCATAGGTAAATTTCTAGAAAGGGTTGCACCCAGATGACTTTATTATGGCTTATCTAAGATTCTTTAGTTCCAATTTTTAAATCTCGGATTCGGGAGTATTTTTTAACTCGGACTATTTCGCCTTCATCCTTACGCCAAAATTATGAACATATTTTCTGAGTAGCAACTGTAATGATTATCATAAATAATGTATCAAATGATCTGAATTATCTGGGATGAGAACAAAGCTATCGATTGCAATAACTAACGGGTGTGATTTCCGTACGGTAGTTCATGAAACATTTAATGCTTTCATTCATTTGCAATTCCATCTGTTGTAATTATGTTAATCTTTGGTGGTTTACAGTATCGTAGGCGCACAATGGATCATAGAAAACGACTGTAGTAATCTGTTTCCGCTCATAGCCGTTCTCGAACTGCTTCATCCACGAACAATCCCATAAGCCCTCAGACAAAAACAGGTTGATTACGCTGATGATACTGTGCTAAAAAAAATGTTTCTATGAAGTAGAAGAAAAAAAATATCACTATATGACCATTTCGCTGTGCTCAAACAAAATGATTCTATGAAGTAGAAGAAAAAATATCACTATATGACCATTTCGCTATAGGTCATAATAGATATTGCATGTTCTGGTTGGTTTTGCCATTGTCTTCTTTGGTAGTGACTCTTATTTGATACGTCGCGGTACTTTGTCCACGTCACTGAAGATGACAGCTACAGTTGCCGTCGAAACGTTTGGAGATTTTTTCTAAAGAAGACCACGTTGAAACATGTGAACCAGTCAGAATATTGACACCTTTAGGAAGACAAATTAGATCTAGATTTGTTTTACAGAAAATATTGAAAAAACGAAAAATCCATTCCATATATGAGAAGCAAGATAGGAGAAATTCACATTTGAACAGTGTGTCTCAGCCAAAGATTAACGTAACTTGAGTATACAAAATTTATTCAGTGAATGTGCATGGAACTTGATGTGAAAATGATACCAAAACCAGTTGATATTTTCAATATTGGTGAAACTGATCAAAAGCCTTATGAGAGTAGGAAAATATTTTTGAAGATAATTTTCCAATGAGTGCTTAAGGTAATGCCAATGTAGATGATTTTTATTTAAGACCTAGACGCGCATCATTTTGATGAATAGTCAATTATTCTTTTTTTATTATTCTTTCCAAAATAATGACTGTTGAAATAGTTTCAGTGGTTCCTACCCAAGTAACAATTTAAATGATATTTGGATTTATCCTAGTTTTATGAAAGTTTTATGAAGGTCAGGTAATGCCCAATTTGATTTATGCAGGTCATATATTATTCATAATACGCTACCAAAGCAAACAGATTTATGAATCAGTTTCAAAACACTCCTGAAGGCTATAAGATAAAACCATGCAGCATTTAAGTATATTTGTTTTTATGATGGTTTTACAATGGCTTATACACGTACACGATAAATCTTTTTGGTATTTAAATAATCCACATATAAACTTAGTTTTGTGATGGTTTTATAGCACTCCTCAAGTCCATACAATGGTTCTGTAATAAAACTAACGATGAGGTTTTATTAAGGTTTTGAGATGTACTCTCGAGAACCGGTATAAAATCAAAGCATAAAACTATTTCTACTCAAATGCTAGTAGCTCCCCCTAACCGGTAATAAATAAATCACATTGGGTAAAGATAACTGGTAAAAATAAATAGTAATTAATCGTTTCACAAGACTTAGACACCAAATACTTATCACGGGAGTATAGACACTGAGTATACTGACCACGTCGATCACGAAAAGACGAATGACAATTGACAGTTGAAATATTTTGGAAATTGGATTAAATAATACCAAACGTACTTTTTTAGGATAAAATGATTTTAAAATGGTTTATTTTGAGTAGAAACTACTTTATGACGGCAATATGTGCAGCTAAATAGAATAAAGGTAAGGTAGCCATATTTTATTACAACCAGAGGGAACAACTAAAGAGAGCCTAATTTCAATTCATGTTTCTTGCAATTTGGTGTGTATGACGGAAAGGAAATACACAATTATTAGTATTCATTTGTATTTAGATATAGTACAAATCATTCCGGGAAAGATATGAGTCAAAATAATTTTTCAATTTTATGTAGTATTTTGTTTATTTTCTTAATTTCGCGTTGTTATTGGGGCGCGTTGCAAATTTACCACCTAACTGATGTCATTTTGTCAAAAAAATTTCATTCGCAGATGATATTCGACATTTCACATTGTTGAATACCTATAATATTCTTCATATATCACTGCCAGGACGCCATCATTATACTTTTGCTTGTGAATTAGTCGCCCTATTTTTCGCAACTGAAGAATTTGATTAATTTAAGTCCGTTTTGGCTTTAGTTATTTATGGAATATTTTCTAACCCAATTTCATTCAAAAAAAGATGTTTTGATGCCAAATAGATTTTTTTAATGCCATACAGGTTTATAACAGCCCCATGATTTGGTTTTATAATGATCCTCAGGAGGTTATTAAGAATCCTGCGAATAAGGCAAGCAGGTTTTATGCTTGCATTTTAAAATAGTCCTGAGAACCTTCATAGGAGTGGGCCCTCGTAGATTTATGGCAGCTTTGAGGAGGTTTTATGGATGTCGTTACAGCAAAACAGTTTTATCGATGCTGTGATTGTTATGATCTTCAGAACCTTCTGAGGGCTATCACAAAACTGAAATTGTTACTTGGGTAAGGATAATAATAAAATCATTTATTGATGAAAAAAAAGAATCTGAACAGTAGTGGAAACATGTGTAAATGATACATACTCCATAAGTGAGTCAACACTAGCTTCGATATATAAATACCTTGCTCAACTATATGAAATTATTCAACACAATATTAGAAGGAGAACAAAAATAATTATAGTAATTGGTTATTACAAAATCAACACAAAAGCAAAAACATATTCAAACGTGGAAGTTATTAGTGCACGTTCTTTTTAATTGTTAAAGAGAACACATAACACATAACAGTAGTTATGGAAATGAAATATGACGTAAATGGTGAGTATAAATAAAATGAAATGAATCAGATGAAGAAATCTGGTTGATCGACTTCATTACACCTGGCTCTTGATGGTAAACAAATCTTCTTTCCTTATTTTTGAACAGGTAAAAGTTCATTATTTCTTTTACAAGGTCATCAATAAAATTTAAATTCTTAGGTGCTACATAGGAGAATGATCGCTGACAAACAGATTTGCCCATCTGTGGAATAACACTTCGTTGAATATCATAATTATTGTTATCGTTGTAATTGTTATTTTTTCATTCAAACAATATAATTGTCTCAAATACCCTCATAGAAAATCTGTAAGATATCGGTGGAGTGTTCCTAATAGTGAGGTGGCTTAACGAAATTACCGTTTCCTGGCGATAAAAGCACCAAATTTGGTATGAAGGTACCTTAGGGTATGCCAATAAATTTTAGACTAGGAGCCCTCTGGATTTTCTGAATAAAATCCAAAATGGCCGATAAATACGTCAAAATATCACGTTTAACCCCAGGTAGCACATCATATCGGCTGAATCTTGGTTCCATATTGGTCCAATATAGAAATATTGTAAATGAAAAATCAATATTGGTCAAAAAACAATATTATATTAATAATATTGATGGAATAATGGTTGAACTAGTTTTGAATATAGATTATCACACGAAATATTAGGTCAATATTGGTTGAACAATTTCTACCAATATCGATAATACAATATTGGTTATACATTGTTTTCCACATCTAGAATAAATATTGTAATCCAAATATTCCAGTCATATCGATTATAGGGGAAAAAAACTACATTGTATTTCCAAGTTTGTTAGAGTATTGGTTGAATATCATTTCCGCTTTATTTGACAAATTGTAATAACTCATATTGAGTCAATATTGGTTGAATGATATTCACCAATATCGATAAAACAATATTGTCTTCACACGTTTTTAACATCTAGAATAAATATCGCAATCCCAATATTCCCCTAATAGGAATAAAAACTATATTGTATCTCCAAGTGTGATTACACATTGGTTGAATTTAATTACGCCATCATTCAACAAATCTTATTAATTAATATTGGGTCAATATTGGTTCAATAATATTTATCGATATCGTTAAAACAATATTGTCTTCATATTGTTTCCTACATCTAGATTGAGATGGAATTTGAATATTGGCTGAATATTCAATGAAACATATTGAAATTATATCATGATCAAACCTGGATAAAAATCCGCTAGGTGGCTCTATATATAGAACGTTTTCTAAATCCTACGAAAGTATATTAAATACTTCCCATAACTTGTTTTCAAGACAGCTCACTCAGTGGTTATGGCGATCAAAAGGCAGACTCTGGTGCCACCTTCAACTAAAAGACATTTGATAATTTACCAAGGTATTTTGACATCCACCAATATATCCTAATGATATAATACCGATAAATATTTTGAGGCCATTATTGCTTCAAGAATATTTAACCAAAACTATTTCTAAAATATTCAAACAATATTCGACCAATATCGCAAAATGTTCACATTTTACTTCTCGACAATATAACTTTCGAATATTGTGCCAATATTGTCAGAATATTGTATCAGCGATATTGTACCAATGTCGCCGAACATTTTGAGGCCAATATTTGTTCAAGAATATTTCGCCAATATTATTCAAGTAATATTGGATTAATATCGCCGAATGTTCACATTTTTTTTCTCGCTAATATTGCATTTCAAATATTTCGCCAATACGTTCACAATATCGTACCAATATTGCAACTTGGGACACAAGCTAGTTTAATATAAAATTTCGATTACAGCGTTAAGCCAGCTGAGTATAGTACAAATTTAACTTAGGGTAGTCTACAATATACATTAAAATGTATTCTCAGCATCAATATAAGTATAAATGTAACGCTAATAACAGTTCAAAAAAAAAGTTATAGCTATTCATTCCATGGAATTCAGTAAGCAACAGTTATTGTAAATTACACTTGCACTTGCATAGTGGTGAGCAGTCCAGATTGGCTTTCCCACATTTGCAGTTGCGACAGTCTCCTTTGCAGAAACATTTAATCAATTCGTGGCAAACTGGTACCCATGACTCTAAAACCTTATTTCAAGCAAAATCGTGCGGTGAAGGAATCACTTGCTGTGTTTGTGTGCTAGTTGTCCAAATACCGGCTTGATAAACTGCCTTACGGATATGTTGTAGAAGAGCATCCTCAGTCGGTGGAAGTTTGTTCATTGATCGATTCTTCTTACAGAAGAGCTCCTTTCTTATCTGGTGATACTGCTGAAAGTAGTGGTTTTATCATACAGAACAGCAGTCAGTCGCTCCAGCATCTTAAAGTGTTCGGAGTCAGCTGCCAGCAGTTGGAATAGATGAGTAGATAAATAGACAAATGTATCAGTGACGTTTTGAAATGCTTGCCATGCTTCCCAAATAGACTTCTTACTCTTGCCTTTGAAGGCGTAGTTGTGTCACAACCAGAAAATGAGTGAAACACAGGTAGTGCTCGTGATTTTGACACCCCCAGGCTAATTCAGATCGCGTTGATGTGGTAAATTAATCCATGGTTGATTGAGGTAAGTAAAAGAAATTAAATGAATCCAAGATGATCAACATTACAAATCTGGAAGTACTACCACATTGTCTAAAACGTACCGTGAAATATAGGAATGTATGTTTTGGTATTTGGACAACGTTGACGGATATTTGCATTGGGGGCTCCCACGGTTCAATGCATAAAAAAATATCAAAAGACACATAATCTTTCAAATTTTTTCAATATTTCAGAGGGCTCCGAGGCTAAAATTAGTAAGTAAACCCTGAGGTACCTTCATACCAAATTTGGTGTTTTTATCCGCCAGGTAACGAATCTTGAAATGCAGCTCTAATCCACCTGACTATAAGATGAACTTCAGTTTTCTATTTTCGATAATCTCCAGTGGTTTGATGTGTGTTCTCAGAGCTCCACCCCAACCTTTTATGCCGTTACGTAAGTGACTTTCTACTAAAGCAGAATATAGTATCTTCATTTGCTTGAAAGTTAAAATTTGTTTTAGGTACGCAACTGAATTTGTGAAGGATTTTCTGTAGTTTCTTGATAATGTACATGATTTGAACATTCCATTTCAAAAAACCAACCATCATTATACCTAAGTATTTGATTGTATCTACAGGTAATATGGAGAAACTTCGATGGTGTGAAGCAGCGATTTCAGGATGATCAAAATTCGGTCTGCTCACATCATTGCCACTGATTGGTAGGTAAGAAGTTTTTTCGAAGTAAACCTTCAATAGCTTATGTTCGAGCCAGTTGTTCACTTATGAAAAGTCGACCTGATCCTTATCTATACAATCGGCAAATCCAATTATTTCACCACTGCTTTTCAACGAGAACAATCCATCCATATAAATAGTGAATAGGAGTGGCTACAGAACACTACCTTGAGGCATACCAAATTCAATAGTTCACTTTAAACTGAGGAAATCATCTACCTTTACGATCCACCGTCTATTGGAGACATAGCTGTCAAATTAATTTATGCTTACATTTCTTATACCAATGTCCTCTAATGTTTGCAGAAGTGGGTTATGTCTCACAGTGACGAAAGCTTTATATAGGTCCATACAAATACACAGACAAGACTTGCTTTCATTCAAAGCATTGTTTAGTTTCATAGTTGAGGCCAGAATTGCGTCCTCTGTTGACGTCTTTTCTTCAAAACCAAACTGCTTGTCAGATAAAATTTTATATTTTTCATGACAGAAAGTCCACCTATTATTTATTTATTAACAATTTTCACAAGTTTCGTATCTGCAGGTGTTCCTCAAGGATCCCACTGTGGACCTCTGCTTTTCCACTCATCCATTGATGACGTGGTTTCAATTATAAAACATAGTAAGGTACTCATTTATGCTAATGATGTAAAAATATTCAAATCGTTTTCTTGTACAAACGAGTTCTGACTATTGCAGGAATATTTGTCAGAGTTTTATGATTAGTGTGTTATGAAACACATGAACTTCAATATATCCCAATGTTACTAGCAAAAACATTCTCTGTAATCAATCGCCCTGTTTCACATTATTACAAAATCAGTAATATATTGATCAATTATCAGAGGGTCCGTGATAAAGAACTCAGGAATTGTGATTGATTGTGAATTGAACTTCAAATGATATACTCCGTAATAGGAATATTGTATCTAAATCTCTCAAGATGTTGGGCTTTATTGAACGAACATGTGCAGGCTTCAGTTTGAATAATCACAAGTAGAATTTTTTTTTCATTAGTGAGGTAATTATTGTGTGTACACTATATAATCTGGTGTCCGTATGGAATAGAAGAATTATTATAGACATGTTCTCAAAACGATCTTACCCGGCAGTAAGTATTCACTCTGAGGAGATTTTATCTTCTATCAATTTGAAAGTCAATAGGCAGACTAGAGTCAGTTTGGAAACAAAGTGGTATTAGGACTACCCTCGGATAAATGAATGAAATAAATGAATTGGTAAGATAACGATCCTTAACAAAACAATGGAATAACTATCCATCACTTGTCCTCCGATTTGTTCTATATCGAAACACCAAACAAAACAGTTGAAATACTAATAGTGATATCTAAACTCCATTATAAACCGAAATTATTCTACACTGCTCCAGTCTTCAGGTATAGCCAACAGATTTTTGTTTATTTGTTATTAATTAAACTAGATGTAAGTTGAGTCAACGCTCTACATAGGATACCCTTCAAGTTGTTGGAAGATTCCCTGATATGAAATGTGTTCACATTGTACTTGAATTCCAACATAATGTATCCTTTGTTTGGAGGAACAAATTCGATTACTCTGTCAGCACATCATTCACTTCTTGGATGAAGTCGTAAAATGTCATATTGAAGTTTTATTCCCGCAAATGCTGATAGAAGAAAGCAATAAAATATAAAATGAAAGTGTATTCGAGAAACATAAAAGATTTTACGATTTATTATTGGCATCTCAAAAATACTGGAATTTACGATTTTTCGTCCATTATTCATGTTTTCTCATCATGGAAGAATTCCTGCTGTGTGAAAATATTTTTTGCATCTCCCAGACTTGGAAGAGCATTTTACCTCTTGGTGTTAGGAAGTGCCACTTTTAGTCCCGAAAAACACAAACAATAAACCTGCCAACTAGTTTGATTTTCATTTCTACAAATGAACCAATAATGGTGAATTCATGTACGACATAACTTAGTCGTAACTTATGACTTACCGTAAGATTGCCCAAAAATATGTCATAGCTGTTCGTTCATGCACAACCTAACATATAAATATACGCAAGCATATGAACTTCTAAGATAACTTAACCAACAGCGTGAGTGTACAATGAAGTGGACAATGCAATTTTTTTTTAGTTTTTCGCACTATTCTATCACATTTTCACGATTATGAAAGTTTAAAGAAAAAAGTATGTTGATAATGCGCATGCGCAGTACCTGATTTGCACGAAGAATTGAGATAAAGTTGAAAGTTGGCCAACCTATGTCATTCTCACATTACACTTGAATCATTAAGTCGCGTGCATGAACATTGCCATAACGAACTCGATTTTTATCTTCCTAAGGTTGAGTTATGTTAACTAAGTTGCGTCATGCATGAAATCGCCATAACTAACCAAAATTTCCATTTTAATGTTTCCGTTTTAACTTATAACAGGTAATGATTAATTGTATACGTATAAAATTTGACGAGAGAACATGAGTATATATTTTGACAAGCTTTTATTTAATTTGCTTTCTTCGTATGTCTGAGAACACGTCGAAAATTACGTCGAAGAAAAAAAGTCGGTCAAAGTGTCTGAGACCCCACTCCTTGTCGAAAAATATTGCGAAAACTGCGAAAATAATTTCAAAAAATCTGTAAAAATAGTGAATAAACTCGGAAAATCGAAAGAAAAAGTATTTCAAAAAAATTTGCACCCCTAGGCCCCCCCTGATAGCTAGATAAAGAACCAGTGGGAATTCAGAAATTTTTTTGACGAATTTGGACGTCAAAAATCATGTCAGAAAAATTTTCGGTCGAGTGGCTCGGACCCCTCTCCTTCTCGAAAAAATTTCCGAAAACTCGAGAAAATAGATTCGAAAACATCCAGAAACACAGTACAAAGCATCGGACTGTCAAATAATATAATTCCGAATAAATGTACCCACCTCTGTCCTTCTGAAGGCTAGAAGAACAAGTGGGAATTTGGAGAAAATTATGACGGTTTTGAATGTCGAAGAAAAATTGTCGATCGAAAAAACTATCAAAAACCAGCGAGAATAAAATCGAAAAAATTACTTAAAAAGGTCAGAATGATCAAATTGTCGAATGACTTAATTTAGAAAAAAATTACCCTTGCCCTCCTGAAGACTCGAAAATAACGTGTGGGAAACATTTTTGACGGTTTTGGACAGTTTAGATGAAAGAAATGTTTAGCCTGTTTGCTCAGGCCTCCCTCCTCATTAAAAAAAGTGGAAATAAAATAGGAAGAATCCGTTGAAGTAGTGAAAAATAACGGATCGTCGAATAATTATTTATGATTATATAATAAAACAATGAGATTATTCTCCTGACCCTCTGAAGGCTACATAGAAAACAAGTGAACGTTCGGAAAATGTTCTGATGGTTTTGGACATGGAACAGTACGCGAAAGTGTCGGGGAGCTTGGAATCCTTCTCGAAAAAAGTTAAATAAAACATCGGACAGTCGATTAATTAGATTTATTAAAATAACCCCCTGCTCCTCTGAAGGCTAGAAAGACAATAAGGCGTAGAAATTCAGGGAAGTTTCTGACGGTTTCAAACGTGGAAAAAAAGTCTAATGGAGGGCTCCGCCACCGTTCTTCTCAAAAGAAAGTAAAAAAAAATACTGCGAAAAATAAAATGGGAAAAAAATCGGTAAAAGTTATGGAAGATATTGGACAGTTGAAAATTTTGATTTAAAAAATTAAACCTTGTGCCTCCTGAAGGTTTAATAGAGAATGCATAGGAATCTGGATAACTGTCCTGGATGGCAAGTAGCAAATATAAGCATGCCAATAACTGGAATTTTGCATTCGTATTAAGAACCGATGACAATACAATAATTCGATACAATCTCCACCCCGACCTCCTCCAAGCCTCTGATGGCTGAATGGAGAAAGTGAAGTTGTTATATAACGAGAAAAATTTATTTTCAATTTTTCATTCACTAAATTTATTTTTGATGAAATAATTCCTATTTATGATACAAGTTCGTAAAGTAGCCCTTTACGAAAGTGTTTCATACAAAGTTTTTTCTTCGACAGTTATTATATTGCCAAATTGTAGCAATTATATCATTAATTTGAATGTTTAATGATATGAATTGTCGTCGTATTATCAAATCAAATTTGTAATATAAAATAAAGAAGACCAGTGGTCAGGAAGTGGTCCGTGGAAAATTATACGAAATAGCCAGTGAGAACAAAAATTAAGTAGTGTTGACAACGGATAACGACGCCTGCCAAGAGAGAAGCCAGAGAACTTTGAACGAGACAGGACGGACAAAAGTTTTAGATGAACAAAATTTCAAAATTATTACCAACAACAAGTAAGCAGACTATCAAAAATCAAAACAGACCAAAGGACAAGAAAGACGGAACGTACCAGACTTCCAGAATAGATCACCCACTTCAAAGACATCCACCAAAGGACTACAGGGCAGCAGCAGCTACCGCAACCCAATGAATTTATAAATTGAACAGTTTAGTAGAATCATCATATCAACATAACCCCACAATAGCTATTTATGATACAAGTTCGTAAAGTACGACTTTTTTGTATGAGGGTGAAGTTTGTTGAATGAGTCGCAGTACAAAAAAACCCTTTACGAAAGTGTTTCATACAAAGTTTTTTCTTTGACAGTTATTATATTGTCAAATTGTAACAATTATGTCAATAAGTTGAATGTTTAATGATATGAATTGTTATATTCGACGCAAAATACTGTATTTTTCAAAAATGCATAAATGTATGAACATTGTGTAAAAAATTACTTTACGCACAGTTGATGATTTTACGCACAGGTGATTTTTTACGCACTGTCAGCAGAGCTTAAAAGCTTAGTTTACGCACTATCGTAGAAAAAAATCTTTTTTTCTGAGTATCCAAGTCCAAACATCAAATAGTGTTATAGGTACTGCTGAATAAAGAATTGAAATCCTTTCTGAATGCAGTTTCACACGTTACTCCGTTTCATTTCAAATGTATAGAGGGGTAGCTATCACCCCTAGGGGTTGAAGGAGTAGGTGAAGAATTCGATAAAGATATGTAAAAATTTACCTGTTTCAGAAATTTTCATTTATGTAGTGAGACAAGGAACCACGGTACAGACCCTTTTTCTGAGCGGGTGTAGTAAGTAGGTTCCTGAACCTCAGATCCACATTATGTGTATTTCTTTTCTGAAAAATTGGATTCTTCAAAGCTTTCTTTCTGTGAGTGAAGGACACGTCTAGCTCCTATACTCATTCAGCCGACTTCAAGAAATGAGAAATACGTTCTCTTCTCCTTGGCCCTGTTATCAGTCTCCGATATGAATTTAGTGAAACTTAAATTTGCTTTAGAACGCATTTTAATAAATTTGGGCCAATCAAAATTTCTGCGAAGTTTTCATGTGATAAAACCAGAGCTTCGTACAATTTTTTTTTAATTCAATATTTGCTTGTTAGAGTATTTCCAATTACTTTTCAATGATGTGACACTTGACTACCCTTGCCATTTGAAATTTTTGAGTTGATGTGCACTACCCGCACCCCCTGTCGAGCAATCACCATATTTTTTGTTCCAAAAAGTAGTACCTATCGGTGAAACCCTCCAAACATTTTTCATCATGTTTTAAAGAGAAACATTCTCAATTGAAAATTAAATCAATACATGACTCCTCTGGAAATGGAAAAAACCTACGATAAAATTGAAGTTACTTTTTTGTAATATCTAACAGAAAACAACTACTTCCCCGGCTAAAGCCACGCTGGACATTGAACTACATCTGATAGATATTGAGGAAGACCCTATATAACTTGAAGAAAAAGTCTGAAAGTGAAAATTAGCATTTTCATTCAGATAGTTGATTATTTATTGAATGTGCAGTTTCCATTGGAGATTCTTATCTATAAATGAGATAAGGGAGAATGTTATTCAGAAGTATCACTCACAGTAAATCGCTCATTCCATTGATGTGTGAATTGCTTCTCTTTCGCAAGGCCACCAATACATTTTGGTCGACAAAAATCTATTTCACTCTTCTAAGATCATCAGGGAGGTCGGAAGAATTGGAAAACATACTCTTCAGAAGCAATTTCACACTGTAATGAGGAGTTGTTGGACTATTTCTTGTGCGGTGAAACTTTGAAAATATTTTTCTGACATTAAACCTGTCATGGGTATGGCATGTTGATTTCAATGAAAATATGAACAGGATGTTCATAAAATCAGTTGTGGAATCATCTGCGACTGAAAGTTGGAATTTAGTCGCTATTTTCCATCGTACAAGATAACCTCTCTTGGAAGGGATTCATGTTTTGAAGAGAAACATTCTCAATTGAAAATTGAATCAATACATGACTCCTCTGGAAATGGAAAAACCCTACGACAAAATTGAAGTTACTTTTTTGTAATATCTATCAGAAAAGAACTACTTCCCGGGCTAAAGCCACGCTGGACATTGAACTACATCTGATAGATATTGAGAAAGACCCTAAATCAGGATGGATTTATCGAGGTGCAATATATAAAAATATAAATAGAAAAGTTATTGGGTATAGCCCTCAAATTGTTGTGCAACCGTAGACACGTGTTTCGAGGTTAAGCTCTCATCAGTACGGTAAAATCAAGTGCGAAGATATACAACACTTGGATGTAAAAATAGAAACAAAGGAAGTCAACAACAGGAAGCCAACCACACATTTGTGGCTTCGGTTAGAAGACCTTGAGATTTTAAGGCAACAACTAACGTCGCCACGGAGGCAGCTATAGCTACCAGCGTGACAATCCTACCCAGGAAAATATAAATCAGGATGGATTTATCGAGGGGCAATATATAAAAACATAAATTTGAAATAGTTTTCTTGAATACTTCCTATATTTTTTTTCCATCAAATATCTTGAGTTCTTGGATTCGAAATGATAGAGACTTTTATATTTGTAAAAAGACGTTTCGTCCCGGGCCTTCAGTTTCATTCATTTTCTGTCATTCATTCTATAATAGAAAATTACAAAGTTAAAAGTTTTTTTTTTTTTCATTAAGACATTTTGGTTTGTTTAATAGTATGATTGAGGTGGAGGTCCGTACCTGAATGACATGTAGAGGTCAAATAATATTGAGCCCGTTTCAACTGCTTACTTTCGTGAAGAATTTTTTTAGTTTTTCTGTATTTCTTCGAATTTTTGTTCCACATAATGGAGGTTTATCGTCATGTTTCATGTGAAGAATATATCTATAGGAAGTAATTTGTTGCGATGATACTGATTCAAGACATGCATAGTTTTATGTTGACGTGGTGTCGGTATTAAAATTTGGAAGATTGCTTTAATGGAGGAGATGGGATCAACATTTTATGTTGGTTTAATTTTCTGTTTTCTGTAAATTTTTTATATTTTTGGGTTCATTTTGACTAGGTGATTTTTTATTATTGTGTGTTATTTGAGCGTGCCGCTGTTGATGATTATATACAGGGTGTATCTAAATAACACCGAAAAAATTAAAGGGGTGATTCTGTGATGAAAATTAATGTGAGTGTTTGGTATAAAATTTTTTGAAAAAATCCTCCCCGGAAAAGTTACACCCCTTCGAAAATTAAAAAAAAATGGTTTTTCTTTTTTATTTTCCCTGTATATCAAGCTAAAGACACGAAACTTGGTAAACATTATCTGTCAATAAGAGTACACTTCCTGAAATTTTTTCAACCCTGAAGTATGCTTAGAAGGGGTTGATTATTTCAACCCCTAAGATATTTTTTCTTACAACTTTTTTTTAGATGGAAATTTTTTCTTCAAAAAAGTATGACTGAAAAGCCCAATTCATTGACTAACTTTTTTAACTATACAAGTTTTTTCTAAAACTTGAGCATTTACGAGAAAAAAAATCTAATGCAATGCATTTTCAAAAAGATGAGCTAACGCGAGTGTATTTTGCTTTGCATAAAAACATTAATACTGACACTAGAATTGTGTAGTGTAATTTTCTGTCACCCATCTTATTGTTTCACAAGTTTTATGATTGTGTATTGTAGGAAATATTAGTTGATTGAAAATATGAATGCATATTCGAATTTGGAAATGGCAGATATGCATTTTACATACGGTCGTGCTAACGGTAATTCATTGGAAGCGCAAAGACTTTATGCTGAACAGTACCCACAGCGTGGACTACCCCATCATACTACGTTCACAACTATTCACCGACGCTTGCGGGAACGTGGTAATTTTGAAAAAAAAAGTAATGATTCTGGTCGTACTAGAGAAGTTAGAACTGTAGCTGTAGAAGAAGCCGTACTTAATTCAATTGAAGAATTCCCAGAAACTAGTACCAGGAGAATAGCTCGTGTCCTACATGTAAGCCATTCCGTTGTTTTTAGAATTTTAAAAGAACAAATGTTGTATCCCTATCATCTTCAACGGGTGCAGGCGTTAATGATTCGAGATTTTTTACCCCGTGTGATTTTTTGTCAGTGCCTTATTAATATGATTGGCCAAGCACCACAGTTCTTAGGTAATATTTTATTTACTGACGAGGCGAGTTTCTCAAGAGACTGTATTAGAAATTTTCACAACAATCACCTTTGGGCTGACGAAAATCCTCATGGCTTTTTTGAAGGAAATCATCAGTATCAATTTTCATTAAACGTGTGGCTCGGAATTATTGATAATCATTTAATTGGTCCCCATTTTCTTCCGCTACGATTAAATGGTGAAGCATATTGTCATCTCCTTGAAGAATTACCTGTTCTTCTTGAAGAGGTTCCCATTCAAATTAGGCAACATTCATGGTTTATGCACGATGGTGCACCAGCTCATTTTAGTATACGTGCAAGAACTCACCTGGATGAGGTGTATGCCAATCAATGGATAGGTCGAGGAGGACCTGTAAACTGGCCAGCCCGCTCCCCTGACCTTAATCCTTTGAATTTTTTCATATGGGGATATCTGAAATCTTTGATATACACAAACCCAGTTGGAAATATCGATGATCTGCGAAACCGCATTGTAGCAGGGTGTGAAACTATAAGAAATTCTCCAGGAATATTTCATCGTATATGCAATTCTATGAGGAAAAGGGTAGATGCTTGTATTGAAGCTGAAGGCGGTCATTTTCAACATTTATTATAATTGTATTGTCGATATTCGACAGGTTTTTGTTCATTGTTTGTTCACTTTTGTTTTTAGTTGTAGAAGTCTCATAATCATAATCATAATTTGGTTGGCTGTTGTTTAATAAAATGCTATTTTACATGAGCTTATTTTTTTTTCTCATAAATGCTTAAGTTTTCGAAAAAAACTTGTAGAGTTAAAAAAGTTAGTCAATGAATTGGGCTTTTCAGTCATACTTTTTTAAAGAAAAAATTTTCATCTAAAAAAAAGTTGTAAGAAAAAATATCTTAGGGGTTGAAATAATCAACCCCTTCTAAGCATACTTCAGGGTTGAAAAAATTTCAAAAAGTGTACTCTTATTGACAGATAATTTTTACCAAGTTTCGTGTCTTTAGCTTGATTTACAGGGAAAATAAAAAAGAAAAACCATTTTTTTTTGAAGGGGTGTAACTTTTCCGGGGGGGATTTTTTCAAAAAATTTTATATTAAACACTCACATTAATTTTCATCACAGAATCACCCCTTTAATTTTTTCGGTGTTATTTAGATACACCCTGTATATAAGTGTGTAATAAATTTGGCTGAGGTTGTTTATATCTGTTCTGTCATTCATGGCGTTTTTATGTTTTTTTTATGTGTATCATTTCATTTAGTTGTCTTTTGTAGATGTTGCTTTCACTATCAAGTATCTTGGTGTTTTTGAAATTGGGGTTGTGATTTTCAGAAATCATATGTTCATTTAGGGATGTACTGTTTTTTTTTTCATATATTTGTGTCCTTTAATTCTATTTTCTAATAATTGGAATGTCATTCCAATGTACACTTCATTGCAAACATTGCAGGGGATGCTATAAATAACATTTGATTTTTTATTAGTGGGAACTTTACTTTTTAGGGGTGTGTACCTTTTTTTTAGTAGATTGTGAGAATTGTAGCATACTTGTATGTCGTGTTTTATGAGGATGTTACTTATTTCTTCAGAGAGATTGGCTACGTAGGGTAAGGTGATGATTTTTTCTAGATTTATAATTGTTTTTATTTTAAATTTCGATTTATTGTAAAATTTATAAGTTCGCTGTTTAATGATTTTGTTTATGAGGTGTGGAGGGTAATTATTGTTGATCAATGTTTCTCATCATTTCTCATCGTTTAGTGAATTTGACTTCTCTTTACCATAGTTAACCAACTTCAAACGCTATTTCTGCAATTAGGGCTAGATGTAGGAAAAGAATGAATAGGACATAAAAGATGGAGAAGAATAAATAGAAAAAATTGAGTTTCGTACATTTTTCTTGTCAGGGTATTGTATTGAAGAAAATTTAAAAAAACTGGCGGGAGATATCATTAGAGGGTGGTTTTTGAAGCAAAAGGAGATGAAGCACCCTTCTGAGAGGTAGGAACTCTTTCAATCCAAATTTGGATGGCTATTTAGACTCTACCCAAATTTTTTAAACTTTATAATTTTTTTTGTCCTAGATGCCATCATTATATCCAATTCACGTCGACCATGTATACTCTCTTTCTGATACAAATGAGGAATTGTTATGGTATGTTCTACCAGAAAAGTCAATTACCAAAATCTTCTTAATTTCTTGCATACCTTCATGACCACGCTGTATAGAGAAAAACACAAGCGAATCGTGGGTTCCCAATACATTTTCATTATGAAATTAATCAGTGAAATAATGTCGGATTCGTGCACTGGCCCCCGATAAAAAAGTGTTATCATCGCGTTTGTGCCTTTCAACTTGTGTGTGAGAACAATTAACCCATCCATGCGCCGCCACAACCACTTCCGTAACTACCATTCCCAACGCAACATCCACATTAATACCATACCTTTTTTCGTTCCGTTAGTCTGTTCGAAAACATTCATCAAGCGAAATGGAAACGTTAAACTTGCATGCTGACACTATCTAAAGCGATTTGCAACTCCCCAGATCTTAATCTGCTATAAATAATTATTTAAATTAACGGTTTGCCATCTAATAACACAAAATTAAATAAATCACACATGACACAATGGGTTTAATTGCCTCTGGCTGGTACCTTGTCATTTTCAGCACCATCTAATTCAAACCGAGTTAGAAATAGAAATCGATAATGAATGTTGGTGATAGTGTGCAATTTTGTTGCTGGTATCGCAATTGTCGAATCATCAATAACAAACTAGGTATTGATAGTGTATGGGATCGTTGCGGATACTCTATTAGTTTCTTGACTGTAGGAATTGATTAGTGGTGAACACATGAAAGTCTTCACTGTATTATGCTCAAATTCTGGAAATTTTAATAAAACAATAAAAATGAAACGATGGAAAAAAATTATCGGCATTCCGGTGCAGCTCAAATTAATTCGAAGGTACATTCGCTTTAACTGCTGCAAGGAATCTCGAAAAAACATGCAACACCACATCATATGAAGAGTAAGAATCAATTTAATGAAAGATCCTAACAAGGTCCGTCGACATATCAAATTCTGCTTGTTGGTAATATGAGATGTATGACGTCTCCAAAGTCTCCAAAAGGTCCAATCCAAAAAAAAGGTTTCATTAATGCAACTGTCATAAAATTTATACCATCAGTCCATTCTTCTCGAGGCCAAGGTGTAATAGTATCCAGAATCAATTCCAGAACAACAGTGAACGCTAACTTCGTAGTTCAGTGTAACAGTGGCCAGAATCAACTCCAGAAACACAGTAAACGATGACTGCGTAAAGCTCAGTGTAGTAGTGGCCAGAATCAACTCCATAACCACAAGGAACGATGACAGCCTAAAGCTCAATGTGGAACTGGCCAGAATCAACTTCAGAACCACAGTGAACGATGGCTGCGTGAAGGTCTCTGTAGTAGTGGCCAGAACCAACTCCAGAACCACAGTGAAAGATGAATGTGTAAATCTCATAACGGCAGAGTAATAAATAGGGGTATTCCTTCAGCTTGACACGTCAAAATAGTTTGATTTATTTATGAGATTCTGAGTCTCAAAGCTTCAGAGTAATTTTCTTTCTTCCTTTCCTTTGTGCATTCCAGTTAGTTTCACAGCACCCACTCCGCAACTCTACTTCCCTGTACCAGTCTGTACGGGTTCTCCACCGGTTGACTATTGTATTCTTCCGGAGTTAGCCTGGGTTTCCCTAATATTGCCTGACTCTTGTGGTCTAATACCTCGCATTTTGACAGTACGTGTTTGGCTGTTTCTGTCCCTTTACCACATTGTCTGCAGGAAAATTCTCCCAATTATGTGCAGGTGTTTTCTCATTGGGCTGTGACCAGTGAGAACGCCCGTTATTGTTCTGACTTGATTGCTGCACAACTTGAGTAGTTTTTCAGTTTTGTGTTTTGACGGTTTTTTAATGTATGTTTATCCGTGGTGCATGAAAGAGGCTTCGTTCCACCTCTCCCTTTGTTTTAGTTTGATCCAGTCCCGAATGCATCTTCGAATGACAGATTTAGTAATCCCGAGTGCGGGTTCTGGGCCGATATATAGAGTTGATGAGCCGTTTGTGGCTAGTTCATAATATTTTTCATTGCCCTAGATGCCACAGTGTATTGGAAACCACATCAAAGTTGTTTTGTTGTGTTCTCAGAGGACACTGAGTATTTTTCGGAATACCCATACCAGCCTTGATGTCACCTTCGGGTTCATAAGAGCCTTCAGTGAGGCCTGGCTATATTAGCATATTTTGATCCATGCATTGCGCATTTCCCTCATGTTGATTTCTCTTGCACATTGCAAGATAGCGTACATCTCTGCCTGGAATACGGAGGTGTTTGTTCCTAGTAAGACGCTTCTGAGTCATGATCAGATTTGCAGGTGTTTCAACTACTCTTTATTTTATGTCGGTCGGTTGTTTTAGCGCATATTCGGCAATACAGTTGACCTGTTAGGTGTTTGGTTCTCAGGTGATGATTGAGTAGGTTCTGCATGGACTGGATTTGTAGAAGAGACGGAAATGCGAGCACTGGTCGCTATCCATTAAGCAACTGCTACAACGCAAAACTTTGAGGATTTTCACTTCAAAAGATTTTTGACTTCTTGGTTGCATGTAACGATGCAGCAGCTTGTAGGAAAGATCAGCTCTCACAAGTCTTCGAGAGACTCAATTTCTAACGTGCGTTTCCAAGCTCTGTCGAGAATAAAACGACGGAGTACATCGAAGTATATTGACCACAAACTTCTATCAAAACTGTCAAGTGGAGGCTTATTCTATACTATTAAAGAATATTTCAACACGTACCAAACAAATTAATTTTGAAGTTCATGACAGTACACTCTGTATTCGATGCTATAACACATTTGTGTCATGTATTGTATTGTATTTTATACCATTGTTGTATTTTTAATGAATGATAGCTATTCATAATACAAGTTCGTGAAGTAGGACTTTTTTGTATGAGCGTGAAGTTTGTTAATGAGGCGCAGCCGAGTTCAACAAACACGGGAGCACAAAATAGCCCTTTTCGAAAGTGTTTCATACAAAGTTTTTTCTCCTACAGTTATTATATTGCCAAATTGTAGCAATTATTTCATTAATTTAAATGTTTAATGATATGAATTGTCGTCGTATTATCAAATAAATACTTCCGAGTTATATTTGATGCAAAATACTGTATTTTTCAAAAGTGCACAAATTTACGAACAGTGTGTAAAAAATCACTTAACGCACAGGTGATTTTCTTACACAGAAAAAAATAGTGAGCCTAATATCAATCGCTTCTAGTTATTGGCCACGTATTCATTCCTACAACGTATTTTTCATTACTACAATGCCAAAAATTGATCAAAAATAATGAATTTTAGTTACTGGACAATCAATAATTTGGTTGACATAATGAACTCTAGTCCATTATGATCATGTAGTTATATCATAGAACTGATGAGAAAAGTCGTCTATATTATGTTATATACATTAGAACAATGTATAAATTACATTAAATTAATGACTACAATTTGATCAATACTTGTGTACACTTGATCATTACGGCGCATTGTGATAATGCCCATTTTGATAACGCTATGCTCAATAAGCATTACATCAATGTGTCAGCCTTATTGGTTAATCCTTTAAAGTTTCATTCCCAATGCATGAAAACATCGACCAATGTTTAGTTCGTTTCAACAATACACTACGTCCTTCGCCTAAGGTATTTGGCCATTCTATTAATGTGTGAGACCATTGAGATGATGGCCACAAGGATTTTCGGTTGATACATTTTTCCCTGCACCACCGCCTCTAACGGCCAGACGGAAGAAGATTTGATTGTGTTAGAGTCGATTCTTGTGGTACATTGCGTGCATTTTTTAGAAGATTGTTATGTAGGGTTAGTACTGTATCTGTTTTATTTTTATTTTGTTAACTTTCTGTGGCGAAAATTTTGTGTCAATATATTTTTTAGTTGTGGCAATATTTTTTATTTTGCTTTCCGATATATTTATTTTTTGATCACACGCAATATATTTACGTTTCAAGCGTTCCAAATATATAAAAACGTGAATTCCCATATATTTATAAATTCGATCTATTTCATGTTGTCAAGAGATGGCGCTACCTACGCGATTTATTACACTCTCGAGAACATAGCCGCCGAATGATATCGCAGCCGCCAGCAAATATTCTCAGAATACTTTTTCATTAGTTTTGTGGAATAATCATTGGATTATTCGAAGTCAAATACGTTAGAACTAAAAAAATTGAAGGGTGTATTGAATCGCGTCGGCAGCGCCATCTCTTGGCGACATAAAATAGATCGAATTTATAAATATACGTTTTAATATATTTGCAACGTTTGATATTTAAATATATTGTGAAAATAAATATATCGGCAAGCAAAATAATAAATAATGCTCCAACTAATAAATATATTGACACAACATTTTTATATTTGCAAAAAGACTTTTTACCCAAACGGCGCCTCATAAATGAATGACAGCTTCTGTGTAATCTAAAAATTATATCGGTGATTTTTTCAAATTTGGGTTAACCGATCTGTGTAGAAACTATTTTTACGAATCTATTTCCAGCAAAAACACAATTTTATAATAATTGTTAGCTAGTTACAATGGACACTGCTTAAAGTTTTCGTCACTTCCGGTAAAACCGAAAATTGTATGGAGCTGAGTCACTTGTTAAAAAATGCAGTTTTATGTCTCATATAGATTCTCCAAATTTTTTTCCAATATCTTCAAAAATAAAAAAGTTGTACGAGCGAGCTAACTTCCGCGGACACTTGGTCTATTTTTCGTATGCACCGTGTGTAAAGATCATTACATTATTATTTAGTAAAACAACGTTCTCATTAAAAAAGAAAAGTATTTTCCATATGTCTGGAATTCCCCTTCTTTTTATTCTCGACCGTAATACTTGTAATATTTACTTCTAGATGGTCGAGATGCGGCAGTATTGTGGGCTTTGCACAAAGTGGTGAAAAAAGACCTGACTGGAAAATCTCAAACGACAAAATTCACCATCAGAGACTCACAGCAATCGTTCTTATACATTGCAAAAGCGCCACAAGAAAAAGAAGATGACTTCTTAAATTTAAAGAATTCATCAATTCAACCCTTTGTTTTTGCAATCGGTAAGACATGAAGAAGTGTAGCCGAGTGGTTTAAGCGACATGTTTCAATCACTTTGGCTGCCAGTCGGCGATGGTTCAAATCATGGCAACTGCAGAAATTTTTCTGATGGCTCGAGAAAGTGCTAGGAATCGCACGTAAAAAGGTAAGACTTCGTTAATCCTTGGCTCGCACAAGTTTCGACTTCTGAGGGCTGCCGTTCGTAAGGAGACGACAGCTGGTTAACGGAAAAAACAATTTTAACACCAAATTTTTTTAACTTTGACGGAATTAAAAATAAATTTTTCAATTTTCTGAGAGCAGTTGATATTAGTTTGAAAATTATTTATATTTTTTTATTTAAGTTTTCCTTCAGAAAGTGTTATGTTTTGATCATTTATTGAAAAGTATTTTTTCAACCTCAATCCAGGGACTGTATTTAGTAAAACGCATTTCTTATGTAAATATTTGAAAAATCATAAATAAACGTTTTGAGATCAAGCCAATGGATCTTTCATTTCTGTTAGAACATATTTTTGGTATACCCGTGAAGGACGGATGTATAATACCATGTTATATCGAACGGCAGGTGTGAAAACTGCGAAAAAAAATTGTGTAAATTTTATAATTTGATGAAAAATTCGTCACCTGCAATTCGTTATAACATGGCATTATACACCCGTCTTTCACGGGAGTGCAAGAGGTTAGATTACACCCTGTGTATAAAATATAAAACACAAATCACATATTCTATCGAAATATGCAGCTTGTTGATAATAATGGAACCAGAAAAAAGTGCTATCGATCTGACGAAAAATATGATAGTACATTGTATTATATTTGAAAAACCAAAGTTAGTGCCCATTTCAGAAATCTAAAAGGCCATTAAAAAACTTGAAATTAATATTCTTAGTTATTTCAGCCATTTAATCTTCTTTCATATCTTTAAAAACAAAAAGTTAAAAGGGGGTTCAATTTTAAAAGACAACTCTGTATCGCATACTTTTAAAATGATGTTTTTTGTTATCATATTAATGTCTTCGAACATTGAACGAATGCTCAGTGTTCAATGTTCATTGAATGATATTCAGAAAGACATTATGGGCTTGGGTAAAAAATTATGTTCAGGTGATTGAATGTCCTGGATACATCAATGTAATGACTGCGATTGGTTGGTCGATGTAAAGAAAACATTAATATCATGATTGATATTTATGTACTCATGGGATTGGTACGATGAAAATGATGATCGACTTATACACAATGGTCATTAATATAATGTATTTCGTTTTGAAATCCAGGTGATGAAATTAATGCCTCTCAAGGATTGATACAGTAACTCAAACATCAGGCAATCAGTAATGATACATTGAATCGATGAACTCGAGCATCGGTTGAAAATTAATGTCCAAATTTATTCCCGCGATGACTTTTTTGATTATATGTACGTACCTTTTTCGTTCTGTGTACGCACTTGTGCGAAAAAGTATTACTATACGCACTGTCAGCAGTGCATAAAAGCTTAGTTTACGCACTGCAGTAGAAAAAATTAGTTCGATATCATACAGTTGGCTGAAGTCACCATCATCTTTGTTAAGAAATAATAGTTTTTTGCCCAGCGGATTTTTCACTTTTGATTCTCTTCTGTCCTTCCTTTGTAGTTTTGTAAAGCCGCCTCTGCTAAGTTAAGAAGGCAACACTTGTTCAAACGCATCTCTATCGTGTTCTTCATTAGAACTCTCCCTATATTATGTGATTTTTTGTTGAATATTTGGATCAGAGGAAATAGACCAGCAACAAACATAATCAGAGAAATAGATCCAAAATAAGCGAGGAAAAACCGAAACTTATAATTTTTCTAGTTCATCAGTGTCTGTGGTAATGTTATGATTATTACCTACCATTAAACGAAAAAGATTTTTTGAATTATTAAAGGTTAAATTAAAGTAAAATCGGTAACAGCTATTTGTTATGTTGAACACAAAGTGGTAGAATGTTGCTGGACAAATTCACTTTGTGTTCGAAATACACACAATTTTTTTCTTCTACAAGCGAAGCGTTTAGACAAAAAAGTACACTAGATACTTTATTCACCATTAGTTCATAATGTTACATTATCACCTGCTTGTGATTGATTTTATTTGATTTTCATCACTCGATATGATTGAACATTATTTTCTTGTCAAGATACTGTATCACTTGTATCAATTTCAGGTGTTAACAATAAAAATTACATGTAAATTGAATTTATTCTTCTTTAAAAAAATTGGCCGTGATAAACATAATAGTTGGGAGATTTGTAATATTACCCGCTTTCCCAATGAACCGTTTTATACGGGATGTCATTATTTAATAGTTTTAAGCAAATGTTTTTTTTATGAATACCCCATTTTAATAAATTAGTTGAAAATTAAACTTTTCTCAAATCGCCATGACTTCTAAGATGTATTCTTCAATGTTGAACTACTCTTCCAATTAACAGTTCAATATTTTCTAAAATTAGGGTACTTTACTCGTGGCTCCAAATCAAGTTCTCTTTCCAATGCTTCTCTCTCTGTGAGTTGCGATATTTTGTTAGTGCATGTTCAGATCCAGGGGATGCACAATCTTTTATCAGGAATGATTTTCTTTGTCAAAAAACTCATATATAATAATAATAATAGTTTATTGGTATAAAAAAATGTGTAAATACAATTTCATTTAGATGACGGCGATAACAATTTTTTCACAAATAAACAGAAAACCACAAAGTCAAAGACTGTCTGTGGTGTGAGTTGTTTAAAATTAGTATCGATGAATACTGAGTAAAATAAAAAATATGTTTAAGTTCAAATTAAGATTCTCTAACATTACTGGAATTGATAAAGAACACATGTCCAGTATTCAAGCAACAAAGCAACAAAGCGGTCACCAAATGCGAAAATGTAAATTACAGAACACATACAATTCAACACACAGCTTTTTTCACATAAAAGTACACGAAAATTTATAAAAAATAATATAATGAAGACAACTGAAGTTTTAAAGTCAACAGGATTTGATAAAAAACACATGCCTAGTATACAACCAACATAGTGGTAAATAAATATGAAACATGAAAATTACAAAATAAACATGCAATTCAACACATAGAAAATACATAAGAAGTAATTGAAGGAAGACAAATGAGCTGAGATGGAATGAAATCTCTTTACACCGTTAAACCAGCCTCCACCAGCTCATGAACAGTAAGTCTGTTTGAATCAAGTAAATATTTTTTTAGCTTTGAATCCTCTATAAGATGATATCTCTTTTATTTCGACAGGAATAAAATTGAAAAATCTTGGTACTAAATACGAAAAGCATCTTTGTCCTATAGATTTTGGAGCAAGCGGTGTTTTGAAATATTTGGATTTGTGTCTTGTTTCGTAAGAATGTTCTGGTCTCCGAAGATTAGATTTAGCTTTGAATTCAAAGCAGGTTGATATAATGAAATAATGTTGACGAATGTCAAGGATTTTAGATTCGGAGTATGTCAAATCAGATGAGTATCGTAAGGGCTTGTTTAATAAAATTTTCATAAAGGTTTTTTGAAGAACTTCTAAATTTTTAATATATTCTTTTAGTGCACTTCCCCACCCTATTATCCCATATGTCAATCTGGATTCAACCAATGCGTGATAAATCATTCTAAGATGTTTTTCTTCGAAATTTGAATCGATATAAGATACTTCTCAGGGTATTGCATAGTCTCAAAATATGTATGTTCCATCTTAGATGTTTATCGATAGTTACTCCTAAATATTTAATCGTCTCGGTCTGCTTTATTCTCAAATTATTGGTAATTTTCAGATCATTGAATGGGGGATTGATAGAACCAATTTTTGATGAGTTTCAAGTCATTCTCTATGATGGTTTTTAAATTATCCCAATTTTCAGCATCGAAAACTATGGCGGTATCATCTGCAAAACTGATGACTTCTCCAGATGATTCATTATTAAAAAGATCATTTATGTAGAGTATAAAGAGCACTGGACTTAGTACAGTTCCTTGCGGAACGCCATACTCAACAGTGCACTCTGTACTCAAACTACCATTGAGTGATACCTGTTGTTTCCTGTCGCTTAAGTAGCTTTCCATTAATTTTCTAGCTACCCCTCGAAATCCCAAGTCATCCAAAATATCTAATAGTTGTGAGTGGCAGACCGTATCGAATGCTTTAGCAAGATCTAGAAATACACAAGCAGATTTTTTTCCAGTGTCTAAACTTTTTGATATCTTTGCTGTCAAATACGCTATAGCATCATGGGTCGACTTATTTCGTTGAAATCCATACTGACGGTTATTAATCAGTTCGAATGTATTAGTAAAGGATGTAATCCTGTTTTTTAAAGCTCTTTCGAAAAGTTTTGCAATATTGGATATTACTGATATTGGTCTGTAATTTTTAGTCAACTTTTTGAACCCGATTTGTGAATTGGTTTGATTATTGCTTTTTTAAACTGCGGCGAACAAACACCAGAGGAGAAGATATTATTGATTATATGCGAAATAGGTTTACCAACATAATTTTTGATTTCTTTTAAAATTTCTGCTGTTATTTTGTAAAAGCCGGGAGATTTATTACATTTTAATTCCGTGGTGAGTTCAGTGACTTCTTTCTCATACGTAGGTGTTAGAAATAAAGATTGTTCCTTGATATTCCTTTTTGGTTGATAGTTCTTATTTTTTATTTTACTTGCAAGATCAGCTCCAACATTGGTGAAATATTTTACAAATGCATTGGCCATTTCTGAATTTTCATCCGTAGTTGTGCCATCATTGATTTCAATTTCTTTTATAATTTCTGTGCGTTTTTTAGTTCATGAACAGTACTTTTTAAATTTTGTATTTGCAATAACAACCTTGTTTCACTAGCTTCTATAGAGTGCTTGATTTCTTTTCTGTTTTTCACAATTTCCTCGTATATTTGGTATAGCGTGAGAGTTTGATTGGCACCTTGCATTTTAAGACTAGAGTGCCTTTATTTGAAAGTGTATGGGTTGCTTTATTTCAGTGGTGAGGATGAAGCGATTAGAGCTGTCTATGTTTTTTGTTATATGCTCTCCACAATGTCTGGCAATTATTCTATACGTTGGAATTGATTATTTTGTCTCGTTCATTTCCAGATTTATTGTAGTAACTATTTCTTTGTTGTCTCTTCAATGGTATGTCAAGTTTTTATTAATTTCTAGGGTCTATGTACGTACCAATTGAATCAATAAACTTGACGACGACTCACTCGATCATTTCACTAAAGCAGGCCACACACACCTGGGAGTTTTCCATATGGTGCGTACTTTAGGGATGACACTGTATTATGGTCATTATGAAATGAAATGAATCATTATACTCACAAATTAATACAAAAAATATACTCTTACTCTTTTGAATATATCATTAGAACACACCAATCCTAAAATCCAGTTGATATCTTGAATCTCTATATCTCGTAGTATGTTATGGCAATTACAGACAATCTCGTGAATTTTTGTAGAACTGTCAACAGAAATAAAGCACCTGAGTGACGCAGGGTTAATTTTAGTATAACTTGTAATTATTTTATCAATCACATTAATTTAAGGAATTTCGTTGTGTTTTTTTCTGAACATATACAATATTTGAGTGTTAACCATAGTAGTACTAGAACTACTAGTTTATATATTCACCCCAAATAATCATCACAGTCACAATGAGTTCACCCCCAGTGGAGAACAATTCATTAATCGATATTTTTATGTTTACTGTATTGTTTATATTCTGTTTTCATCTTCTGGCATTACTCATAAATTGAGAATTTGTGAAGACCAATAATTGCCATTACTATTATTATTATATAAAAGATTCATCGCCAACATCAGTCCTCTCGCCTCTCCGTCTGTACTATTATTTTTATCACTACTACAGTTTCAAATTCCATCTTGGTCTGAAATACATCACAAACATTCTAAAAATGCTTCCCTTGAACATCCAATTAATTCAAGAAACAAATATTTCAGACCGTTTACTCCAACTTCTCCATAGGAAGTAGTAAATTTATCTATCTATATTAAAGCCATATTTTTATGTTCGTATAATTCATACATTTTTTTTCTTTGAAGATATCTTCAGTAAAGCGTGCCAAACGGTTTGGTAACATGCCAACCAGATTTTAAATTATACACCAAGTAATTCAGAGCAAACCTGCGAATATATCGTTGTGACATATGTGTGCCTGATTCAGTGTCTTTATCTAATTATTGAATTTCTACTTGGATCAAATGTCAAGTAATATTTATTGTATACGTGGTTTAGATGGCATTTTATCTACTCAAATATGTTTAAACGGCAGGTCGCCCATACTAGCGTTTAATATTCTTTTTCTACATTCATGCAAAAAGCAAAACTTTATTGAACTATATTCAGTGGAAAAAGAAGTTCTTTATTGCACTAGTGCAATAAAGTTTTCATTGCACTCATCTGTCATTCTACTTCAACGTGCTGTCATCATGACAAACATAAACGTTTAAACCTACTACATATTTAGCAGATATTCTGTGAGATTGGCAATAGGTACTTCACTACGAAATATTCATATTGAAAATTGCACCAATTGTTCATTCACTTTCAACATTGAGGGTTAAAATAAAGTTTGAGTTAAATTGTTCGTAACGTATTAGTTCAATGCAAATCGATATTAATAATAAAGTAGTCAAGTTGCGCTTTTCATTTTCCTACACCTAGTGCCGCACCTCAATAAATCATTTTTTGCTTTTTGCATGAACGTAGAAAAAATGTTGTATGCAACTCGTGCAAAAATTGTTTATTGCACTCGACGTGTTGTCCAACTCGGCCTAACGGCCTCGTCGGACAATATCACGTCGAGTGCAATAAACATTAACTTTTTGCACTTGTTGCATAAATAACTATTTTCTACGTTCATGCAAAAAACAAAACTTTATTGCACTTTATAAAGTCTTTATTGCACTTATCTGTCATTTTGCTACAGCGTTGTTTTATCATGACAAACATAAAAGTCAAATCAATGCCATACTCGGCCCATTTTCTATTAGAATGTATTACGTTTTGAACAGTTGCATGTTTTATATTATTGTCATTCATATTTATCACATATTGGGATTAAAACATTACTAGAAAATGCAATTTAATAAAAATTAAATTTGTTACATCAAATATTATTATATTACTTTTAGTAGCTAGATTTGAACAAAGAATGTCTTCCTTACACTTTAGTACCACATAAATGGAACAGTTTTTGGTTTTTGCACAAACGTAGAAAAAATATGGTGTGCACTAGTGCAAAAATTGTTTATTGCACATGGCCTCGTCGGACAATTTCACGTCGAGTACAATAAACTTTTTGTACTTGTGAATGAAATGTAAATGAAACACATATACCATCCAATGTTTTATCCACAATGACCACTTGATAGAATGAAATTATTTGAAATAATTATAATGAAAAATTATTCGTATTTACGTAACGTAGCAGACTACCGCTTCTTGAGGTGCGTTGTTTAACGTTTATAACAAACATTTTTTCATTTTTGAATATACAAGTGATTGTGTTCCTTCTGTAATTGTTGAGGAAGCTCAAGAAGCAACTCCACAATTATTGTCTGCGAAACTAATAGAAAAACATTATGGAAAAGCGTTCGTCAAATTCATTGAATGCAGAAGAAAACGGCACGTTATGACAATAAATAAAGAAGTCATGCTATCGCTATTCTTAAATTTGACAAAATATACGCAATTCCATCCATGTGGTCAAAGTATTCAATGCTGGAGGCAGTTATAAGTGTATAAAATGTAGATACTGGAAAATATAAATATACTGGTTATCTGAATAGTCAATAGAAGCGAAAAAAGCTGCAATATCTAACAAACTTGAAATTGCAAGGAAAATCCAAAAATCTTCCAGTTCAAGCATTCCTCAGATATCTATAATTTGTTTCAGATATCTATAATTTGTTTCAAGAATAATTGCAACTACAAGCTTGCTATTGAAGGAATCGAATTGGAATATGGGAAAGCTATGCATTGAATTCATATCAATACAAATGTTGATTTCAATAAGGTAATTATTTGAATTTCATTGATTCAAGTCCAATAGTAAAATAAAGTTACTTTCATTTCACTAGTGGATATGCTCCATAAGTGTGGATAAATCTCTTTTTATAATGTGATTATGGGTGAAAGACTATTTTGTCATCATTTGACAGTAGATACATGTTTATACATTCACACGGGCCGGTTGTTCAGTCAGAGATAATCTGCAATTTTATGTGAATCTTGATTTATCGAGTTGTTCACTGCATATTTAGAACTTGAATACTGGTTTTATTCCAGGTTTAGCTGAAGCATCAAAATCAGTGGATTAAGGCACTCAACAAAGGTTTGACATAACTGACTGACTGACTGAAATACCAACATTAGGACTACCGTATGAAATAGTTTTGGAGAATAATCAGAAATCACTTCACAAAATTGCTCATGACGATGAAATAACTGATTCTTAAGATATGATTGAATTGGTGAATGTCCTAGCTCCTGTTAGGGCATCTCGTACTTGTAGATGACGTGAAAATTATTTTGTGAAATGGTCACAAAGACTTTGTATATGGGTTTAGATTACCGAAATATATCGTGAGGATTATTGTGAATATGGTTTCTCATGAAATCGCTAATAAAACAACTAATTGATAAGTTGCAATTTGATACCAAGCTTTCCAAAATATTACAGGAAAGCAGGAAACTAGAAACTATGAAAGGAAAATGTTTGGTTATATTTTTTGATATGAATTAGTAAAATCTTCTATTCCATGGAATAGTTCAGATGAACTACAGAATCTTGGTTTTTATTCCAATCCAAGTTTGATAAATCTTTGGATTTTACCATGGACTGAACAACCGGCCTAAGAAACAGTCAAAATCGTATTCGCACTTTGACATTGTTGGGTAATTCTTGTTTTTTTTATTATCAGAGTAGCCGAAAAGGTCCACTGCAAGCTGATCACTGATCTATGTTCTGGTTGCTACTGAAGTTTCAGAGGGTATTTTGAGTACTTTTCTACTCTTCTACTGACTAAGGTGAATCCACTTTCAAGGTGATTTCATTTCGGCATTTGGGTGTACTCAGTATAATATCATCTTGGTTTCGAATTGAACTTTTCAGTGACTGCACACTGCATTGCAAGCTGGCTAGGTATACATACATCAAACTTTATTTTGTGAAATATGCCTCTAGAATTAAGCGCAAAATTCACTCACCAATTTGGTTGATACGACTATCGAATCTACTACTTACTAAAGTAAATCTCCTTTGGAGGTGGATTGCGAAACCACCTGCACTATAATGTTGTGTAAGCAACAATATTTGTTCGTTTACATTTCAAAATTCTACTCAACAAAGAGAAATGTGATGAACCGATTCTGTGTATGACCACCCACAAGCCTTTCACGATGTTTTCGATACGAAAAATGAGAATGATAATGCATCATTCCTGACATTTCCCGATTCCAATATCCATAACCGACCTTTCAAACTTTCAACTTTGTCAGAATTCACCCGAGTTTTTTGTGGGAACCTCACGTGTTCGGGCTATCCTTTCACATTTAATATTAATACGGAAAGTTTCATATTGGGGGTAGGACAACATTTCGTACAAGGAAAACGGTAAAGCAACTGCATATGTGACTTTCACACACTCCAAATCATTATGAAGGCTCTGTTTTTAAGTATATGTAGTTATATTCCAGTGGCGTTCACCAAATTTTTTAGGGTTTAGTGGGCTGAACTTTCTTCATAGATATAATAATATAATAGTAACTTTCATTCAAAAACAGAACGTAGCATTATAAAATTTGAATGTGGATGAAAAAAAGTTACAAAAAAACATAAGTATATGTGTACTTGTTTCGTTATAACTGTAGCAGTTGAACTCATCCAGTGCGCCACTGCTTGTGGATGTCATTCAATAAGAACACATTGAAGAAATCATTCATCTGGCCAAAGCATTTTTTGAACGAAAGAAACCAACTTCAGATAATTGCTATGCATACCCAAATATACAATTCAAGTTTATAAGAGTGACGAATTTTTATTGCGAGTCAAAGCCCATCACAATAGAAAATAGTTATTTTGTATACAAACTCATTCTTTCTCTGAGAGATTTCTACTTTTATGGTCATTTTTAAAACCGCGAACAAAGGAGTAAAAATAGCACAGATTGATTCAGTTTCTCCGAACTTAAAAAATATGGGAATACGTAATCGATCAAACAACGGAATCGAATCGATATGCCATATGTAAATATACAGTACGATGCAAATGTATGAGATAAATTCATTATTTCTGAATATAAACATATTTTGGAAAGTTCCCGGAACACATCGATCATCTTTTCCGATTGGCCAATTTTTGAACCCCACCCAAAATATATAAGGTTATCCGCATTCGAGTAAAAATGACTTTAGTGATTTTTTTAAATGGAACACCCAGTGAATTTTTCCATATTTGGAGGGATCGTCATTACAAATCCTGAGATACCAGGTTTGATGGGATTATGTCTAATGGCTGCAGATATATGAGCAAAAAACTTCTGCATATGCCCAATGAGTGCGACAGAGACTTTTGACCTTCCTAATCGTGTGGAGTCTCAGTCATACTCATTGGATAAACGAGGCAGTTTTTTGCCTATATCTCCGCAGCCGTTTGACATAATCCCATCAAACCTGGTATCACTGGATTTGTAATGACGATTCCTAACCAAATATGGAAAAATATACTGGGTGTCCCATTTGAAAATATCACTGAAGTCATTTTTACCCGAATGTGGTTAACCCTATATATTTAGGGTGGGGTTTATAAATTGGTCAATCGGAAAATAAAATCAACGTATTCGAGAAATTTTCCAAAATATGTTGATATTCAGAAATAATGAATCTCTTCCATACATTTGCATCGTACTGTATATTTGTTACTAGGGTTAGAGGCGGTGACAGTATTGAAGTCATTCGAAAGAATACGGAATTGTTTTGGACATTTTTCTTCCAAGCTCTATATTCAAGAATGTTATGATATGATAATGAATATGTTGTCTAGTTACAGTCTAGTTATTAGAGTTGTCACACAAAATGACTGTGATCGGTACCCAATAAATCCTTCACGGCGAGTATGTCGAAGGGCGTGGCTAAAAACAAAGTAAACATTTAGGGAAAGGTATTTGGTGCAGAGGAATACGTAGGATTGCAATCTAAGTTAGTTTTGTCAATTTCGAGTTTTGAATAACCGATTTGCATATTTAATGTCATTGTTTTGGTAATTAGAAATATCTCAGAAAGCCTATAGTGAATGTCAAAATATTATTTTCAGTTCTTTGTTCAAGTGTTTTAATTGTCTAGTCATTTTTATATATTCATTCTATTTTCACACATGACTTTTCCTACCCAATAAATTCTAAAACAACCAAAGCCAGTTGAGTTTCCTTATAATTAGGTACAATTTGAATCAAGTCAAAGCAACCGATATTATCATAGTCATTGAAAATATTATAGAAACAGCACATATGGGTTTCTTCGCGAATGTGTAAACATCGAGCCAATTCCGGTATCCACCTATGAGATGACGAGGAGGCAAAGTATTTAGGAAAGTAAAATAATTGTTATGCTTGAGATCACATATGAGGATTTTAAGCTGAAATAATTTCCACAAAAGAGTTATTCTGTAAAGTTGTTTGTTAAATGAGAGTATTTTGGACAGAATATAGCCAAACATATTATTTCACTAGCTTAAAGAATTCACACGCTAACGGCCAACCAGCGCTCTGAATTATATTATAAATAAATAAAGGGAGGGGACATTGAGAGTTATATGTTCAATCCTCCTGATTAGGACTTGCTAGTAGAAGAGTTAGTACATAAACAAACATAAAATATTGACAACCAAACTGTTAAAATATGAGAAATAGATAGTATAAATATACATAAAATATTAATAATCAATTAATTAAAATATGAGAGCAAAAAATTATATTAGAAATAGATATAATTAAAAATAAAGTAAAAATCCAAGTCAACATATAGCAAAGGTATTGAGATCCAAAAAACAATCCAATAAATAAAATTAAGTTCAGTATACATCAATTTGTTAATGGTCTCACCTCACAAAAAGAAGTTGAGAACCAAAAGGAATTGCAAAGTTGTTCGATAAATATTACCGAATGAATTTGTAGTAAAACGCCGTCAAGTTGATTCGTGTAGGATCATTTTTCCGCCCCCTTCATCAGACTTGCGATTGATAGCATATCTGGTGATATTTGAATGAAACCCACATTATAAAATGGAAAAATTAATGAAATATTTTTGCAGGTCACAAAACTCAACACAACAGAATTTGTTGAAGCAAATTTTCGAATGTTGCTCCATAACCGTCAATACACAATTCTAAGCGCAGAATGAGATTGAGCACGAATGACATTACAGGCACTATCGATATATTGCACCAGTTTCTGTAGAGCAGGTCAACAGGGTAAACGTACACCAAACATTTCATGTAGCCTTACAAAATATTCATGGGAGTAATTTCTGGTCTTCTTGTCGTCGTAAGCATTCGGTATCCATCGTGCATGAACCACAATCGTCTTAACCAAGAGTTATCTTCCTCAAAAGGGCCGAATAAGCATCACCATTGTTGAAGATACTTTCCCAAAGGTTTATGGTGAATCGATACTTTTGCCGAAATGCTCATTTTCTTTGGCCCAAAAATGGCTATTGTGGGAATTGATGATCTCGTCCTTGCTGAATCCAGTAGAAAGTTGAAAAGGTTTTGATTCAATGATGTTTTTCATTTAATTCAATGAAATGCAGTTGTCCTCAAATGGGTGTCGGATATTTCCCACTTGATATTTATTTATCTATATTTACATTCATATTTCATTTATATAATTTTATGTAAGTATTATTATGCGTAATCTTGTGTTTATATTTACTGTTCGACGATTCCTATACGTTCATGGATTTCTAGTGGAATATAATAATTATTATTATTGTCAAAGGTGATCAATCTCAATCAACAAACCCTGCGATCACTGAAATATTATTTTCGCATCCATCTTATTGAATAAACAAATTCCACGTGCTTGTCATCCATTTATGGCAGCACTCGCCATGTGTGTTATAGAAATAAAATATTCATCCCCTAAAAGCAGTATGAAAGAAAGATATGATACGCGATAATTCTGTGCAGCCCTGCACGCGAAAAGGCAATAACTACGAAAAGAAGGGAACAACCTGTATTGAAGACATACTGTTTTTTCAGTTGTAGCCAGTATTGATTTATGAATCATTTCAAACATAGGAAATACGGCAGGTTATTCTTTTCATGAATGATGTTCAGGAAAGTTATGAATTGAACTCGGCATCAAAACAAAAATGGAAATTCAGTTTTGTGGAGGACTTTTGTTTCTGAACTAAGCTTTTTGGGATTTTTAACCTTCCACAGTCTGAAAATGGAAAAATGTAAATTCAAGGAAATCAATACAAGAATGGCCATGAATAAATTTGCCCCAATAATTTACTGCGTTCAGAAGACTGTCGTTTTGAATGAAACTATTCAATTTTTGTCAATATCGTGTCGCATTGTGATATTTGTCCATTTGAAAAATAAGTTGCAATTAACTACAAAATAGTGACAATAGTCGTTTCCTACCGATGTTTTAACCCTAACCCCCATATACACCTATGACGTAGGCTTATTATGGCGAGTACCTGCCAGAAAATAACTACTTCCCTGGCTAAAATCACGACGGGCATTGAATTATTTATAACAGATACTTGTGTAACGTTCCTCAATGCATCTGAGGACGCAATTGCAAGTGCTCCCTGTAACCAACTAGCAGAATTTTGGACAGGGGGACCACCTGCAGACTAGTTTCGAGGTATTGCCTCTAATCAGTGCAAGGGTAGGTCAACACACACAGTTCTAAAGCCATCTGTTCTCCGTACGAATCATCCCACCATTCTGACTATTTCGTCTCAAGAAACTCTATTTTTATTACATTTGGATTTTTGAACAAAGTTTTAAAAAAAGGTCACTGGTGAATTGTAATCACTTGCTTCCTAGAAATGTTGAAGATTCAAAGTTTTCCTGAAAACTCTGCGAAGTTTATACTATTGTAGGTTTTAGTTCAAAATATACCGGGTCTGTAGGGAAATGAGGTGAGTTCTTACATATGGCAAACTATCCTACTTTCCCTTCCGGCCAGGATTCTTTCAATTTGATTTGCTGATGGACTTCATCAATCTCACCTAGACTGTTACACTGAGGACTTGATATTTCTCATCATGGCTCTATGGCTATTGTGAGATTCATAAAAATCCGACAAATGAAAACAGCAAGTGAGGTTCTCACTTCACTCCAATGTAAAACACATGATTTTTTCTAACACCCCAATTAATAACAAAAAATATAATGTTTCAAATACATTGAGCGATCTTTTATTTTTCAATATTTACAATAAATAAGCCCATTCTTGAAACACCCACTGACAAGGCTAAATTAGCCATAAAATCAAGAAAGAAAGTAGTATATTGTTTTATTAGGAGTAAAAGTATAACTTTTTGTGGCGAGTCTGAATGTTTGATGGCCGAACGTTAGTGAGGCCGACAATTTCAGACGAGCCACAAAAAGTGCTTTTGCTCCGAATGAAACATGCTATTTTCTCCGCAAACGGCATCCAGACTATAGAACTAATTAATATTTAAATAAAAATTCAAAACGATTGCAACGAAGTTGATAAATTCAGAGAATAATAATTATAAAACTGCGCACTACATTTCCGTGGTTACTGGTTTTGTGATTGCCAAGTCAAAAACAAATTTGACAGTTCAATAATATTTTATAATGTCAGAAATATTGTAAGTGATTTAAAGCAACAATTGGACTGTGCATTTTTGGTAAGTACTTGAGCATCAAAATTTCGTTTGTTGTATATTATCGTTAATAAAGTTTAAAAGTTCAACTAATAATTATTTTCCCTGTTAAAAATTCTACTTTTTTGTACGGCCGTCAGCGTACAAAAAAGTACTTTTTTGTCCGCTCACGGCCGTACAAAAAAGTTGCGTCTGTGAAATCATACTTCAACATCATGAATTTACGTTAATAATGTCTACTTTTTTTGACGTTTGCGGAAAAAATATTTATTCTGATCCTGTTAATTTAGTTGATATAAGTCGTTCAATCCGTATCCGTAGTTACATATAGTATACATTAACATTTTGATTGTAATTTTGACGAATATATTTGATAACGAGTTTAATTAATTTATATTTAAAAATGGATGAATCAAAAGAATACGAAGAAAATGTTATACCCGACGACATACAGGAAGGTGCGAGTTATGTAATATGACCGTTGAAGATATATACAGGGTGTCTGGTGAACCTTGTACAATATTGAAACTGGTGATAGACCAGGTCATGACTGTTCAGAAAATCAGAATTTCACCTCAGTAAAAATCTCACCGTTTTCGAGATAATGAGCATTTTTTAAATTTCTGGAAAATCACTATCTCACCTTGGATTTTTGAGTGCCTTGTCTACAAATTGAGACCAATCCAAATATCTTTGCTGCTGAAGATTACTGATGAGTGATGCTTTCAGACGTACATAACAGTTTTTCAGAAAACTATACAATTTTTCAAGAAATGAGGGTAAAATGCCAGATTTGAGTTTCACCAATTTTTTTAACGACAGTTTTACATTATTGTTTGAAAAAAACATAACTAAGTGGAAGTGCATATTCATTACAAAAGAATGCCCATTTTGTCCAGACTCTACCATGGTATAAAACATACGGTAATTATTTTGGGTAGGAGTAGAATTTTGATTATATTAGAGTGTGATGTTATTTTTAGCTAAAATCAACTCCATTAGACTTTGTCAGTAATCTCTTTTATTTTTATCCTATCAAGCTGAAATGATTATATAATTATGAGTAATAACGAATCAACTGCTAGGAAGCATTCAATGAGATGTAAAGTAGTAAATATTAATTCAACGTTTTTTTGAATCAATATACACTATAAACCACAAAAACGATTATTCAATATCGCACTGAATAATATTACAAAAATGTTATTTTCCATCCACTCGTACGCAGAGACGACATCTTTTCAAGAAGAACCATTTCAAATGCGTTTATCCCCCAAATCAGCGATTCTCTGAGCGGCATTGTGCAATCGGATATCGTTCTGCATGAAGCGCTGCTGCAGCAGTAGCACTACCTCCACATTCACCATAAATGAAGTGCATATGCGCATATTCTCGGAGAGTATAACGTGTGTACGGCATGACAAAGAAATAAATAACACTGAATGAAACAAGCGGAATAATAAAAAAAGTCACAAGTTGTTCAAACAAAGTGTGACAGCCACCTACTAGATTTTTTCAATTCTATTTACAGAAGATCCGCTCTATTGCTTCTATTGCTTCTACGGAAACAACACAGGAGTTGGAAAAGTTTATAATTTTCGACAAGGATTCACCTCCTAATAAGTTTTGCACTTATTTGGTTACACCCTGTATATCTGTCGGTCTCTGAATCTTCGTTGGAATCTGGATTTTGGACAATTGCTATATTTTTCACAAGAACTCGTTTTAGTCGTTGCCATATCGTATAATCGACATTTCATTTCGATAATTTTATTAGGCTTAATTACATGAAAAGTTAATTTTATTGACATACTATTTAATGCTACCAAGCAGTCTATTCTTTATTATTAATAATTATTTCCACATTTTATCTTGATAAAATCGAAATAAAATAATTTTTGGGCGTAGGTATAAAAGATGATGGACACCTAATTCAATTTAAATCACTTCCTCAAAAAATAATTATAGTTTGTTCAATTCCATGGTAGAGTCTGAAGAAAATGAGCAGTCTTTTAAATTGGTTATGTTTGTTTCAGACAATAATGTAAAACTTTTTTTTAAAAAATTGATGAAACTCAAATCTGTCATTTTACCCTCATTTCTTGAATTTTTTTTTCACTTTTTCACAATATATGAGAAAATCAATTTTTGCTATTTTTGATGAGTAAAATGTTTATTTTGAAACAAAACATAATCGGTTCAGATTTATTTCTTCGTGAAAAAAATATCTTGCTGTCCAGTTTGATGTTTTTATTTGTTATTTAGAACCTCATTTGGAAAAAAATTGTCGCGGGGTGGTCAATGATACTTCCAATATCGTACTGTAGCTTTGCCACAGAACATTTGATTTATGCACTGAATTACTGCAACATTTTGGTGTAATGATGCGCAATCGAACTGGTACCATAATTTTTGTCTAGTATTAGGGTCCATATTATCCAAAACCTCACTAATCTAATAAGCTAAACAATTAAATGTTACACGGATATCAGAAATCATCTTCGCTCCTCCTGAAACCAAAAAGGCAGCCATAATCGGATATCCAAATCACAAATCAATTGGGTTTCTATCCCTGAAATTCATTATTCAATAAAATACTTTTCCTCTCAACCGTTTTTTTTCAACACTATTCAAGTAAACGTTGAATTTCAAAGTCCAATTTTATGTGAGTCTATTAATAAAAACTTCAATGGTGTCACTGTCAAAAATTCATGGAGTCCACAATTGTTTTTTTTTATTTCTGTCAACAACCCTCAGATGTCTTCGAGAGACTTGTGTGAGCTGGAGAAGACGCAGCCCTTTCAAAGTGCGATACCATGCATGAGACCGATGACAATGCGGGGATTTGAACCCTTCGCTTGCAGAATAGGTTTTTCCACGGAAATAATTCGCTCAGACTCTGGCTATTTTCTTTTGCGAGTCGCATACATTTTCAGAGCGAGTCGTTAACATGAATGCTAAGCTTTTCTAGTTCGGCTCCGTCAACACTTTTTATCGTGGAGCGCTTTTCCGCCCCGAGCCAATTTGCTTGACCTCGAATGCATTCAAGTTTCCGTGAGTTTTTTCTTCTTTCAGCAAAACGAGTCGTATCCTGGTCTTCTGGACAAAGGGATTATGCGGGACTGTGAACTTGTGAGGTTGTGCTGAATAACGGGTTTCGGCGAAGGTGTGAGAAGAGGAAAACTGGTGTTTTGAAGGTGAATAAATTTCGATTTCTGAGTCTGGAAGCAGTTTTGGAGTTGCTCGTCATCTTCTTCTACTGCAGTATCGGACAATGTACTCAACTATATTTGAAGATATCAAATAATATATTTCCCTAATATTACGTGATTTATTTTTCATTATTGGTTTTTATCATTAGTATTTAATGGTATTTCGCCAAGAAGTGTACACAATTTTTTCTCTTGAGAATATTTGGATTGGGAAAAAGCCGACAATATATATTGTCGAATAGCTCTTTGGGACCTAGACATGGCGCTGTCCATATACCGTGTGATTGGAAATATGCCTAATATAGGGCACTTTTTGACAAATTTGGAAAAAATCTAACTTCTGGTTTTTCCGGAAATGACATCAACTTTCGATTTTCAAATGGGGGTGTACCGCATGGATCCATCTTGGGACCTTCCTTGTCCTTAATTTATGCCAATGACCTACCCTCTCACATGTTGCTGAAAACTACTCAACATATTATACGCTAATGATACGTTATTCACTCTTCATATGAAATCAATCAGTGATGTTGATGATATTTCAGGCAACATTACCGCTCATGCAAAACAATGGTTTGACCACAATGAGTTATTTTTAAACGAAACGAAAACATCAACATACCTATTTTCAAATAATAACAATATTCATTGCACTGTTTCCCAGGTGGACTCAGTAAAATTTTAAGGAGTAAATCTTGAGCCATCTCTTACCTGGGCTGCACATATAAGCATTGTCTGTGATAAATTGGCAAAATCTGTTTTTGCTATTCGGCGTATAGCAGCAACTGTGAGCCAGGAAGCTGCTTCAATAACATACCACGCAATATTCCACTGAGTAATGAGTTATGAAATACTGTGTTGGGGAAACGCGAGTTTTACACACTTACAACGAGTCTTCACATTACGAAAAGCTGCTGTACGTAGTATTGTGGTAGCTGGATACACTTTACACTGTGAACCACTGTTTCAAAATTTAAGAATTATGACATTATTTTCACAAATTGTCTATGAAAATATCACACATGTTAAAAAGAATTTACACACATTCACAACACATTCAAATATTCATGCTTATAAAACCCGTAATGGACATAAACTTGTTTCTCCTATGAAGAGATTATATGAAAGTAAATCAATGGACATTCATCTGTACAATTTTCTACCTAAGGAAATCAATGCAAAAAATTCTATTCTATTCTTTAACATAGCATTAAAGATGAACGAAACATTAATACTTTTGAGAAACGCCATAGCAACTCTTCCAAGTCACATCACTTCTTGATGAAAACAACAATATGATAAGTTGAAATTTTGAAATTAGAGTACTGTCTTTCATTTTTATCTTGATTTTTTCATTTTCAGTTCGTCCAGTCTAAAGTGCATGAATAGACTTCCAATAATACTCAAAAAATTATAAAAAAATTTAAATATGTAAATATTCGGCTTTTAAGGTTTTTAATAGTTATCGATTAACTAGTTCTGGAAGGTGCTCACATCTGCTAATTTATACACTGCATCCAGTGTGATATATCTGTCATTATAAGTGACTACTCGGAGCACTTTATTCTGCATCATTTCGAGTCTCAAAATTTTCAGATTGTTGTGAAAGTATTGCTATCTACAGGAACAGCTCAAGCAAATCCCTTCTCAATAATGATAATGGCCGATTGAATTCTAAAGTATTAACTATTTCCGATATTATCGGTAGCGGTGGGAGGAATCATACCTGACCACATCAATCATGTTTGCAAATCAATATTAATCCTTAGTGATTAATTATTTTATATATTCACTGCTAATTTAGTCTACTGATGAAAGTACCTTGGTTATCAAAATGCGCATCTATCAGTGAAAATACTTGTGTGGTAAAGGGGAAAATACTATTTGTTCTCAATGTACCTACTCTATGACTCCGGTTATGGATGAATTTGATTTGATTTGATTCTTCAAAGTTCAACCTCTCTTCCCTCCCAATAAGGCAAAAATGTTAAGATTTTTTTTTACACAGAATAACAACGCAATTCGCTCATTTTCCTTCATGAAAAAAATATAATCCAGCTCACATACATACTTCCGGGAGCGATGAAATCACACAGGAACTGAACGAAATCATTATTGGTCGACAGGCCCCCCTGGGTCACTGACTCGAACGCAGTTCATTGAAAAGTCACGACCCGCTACAAATATCTATAGCCCTGAAACCACGTCCAATAATTGGAAAGCATGCTCGTCAATATTTTCCCTGCAAGCCTCGATCCCTACCGAGCAGTTGTTTCATTTCATTTCTGCGAATTCGTCAAGAAAAACAAAATTGAAAGGCTTTTATTTATACGCCCAAGTTGGGCTGTTTTTGTTTTTCGTTCTTCTCGACTGGATGCGAGATGGGTTTTATCGGGAACTGTGTTTTCGGACTGATTGGCATGGAAAATCATGAGAAATAACAACAACTGCACCGCAAGAATCGAATAAAAATGTTTGGTCTGGTGTCTGATGAACTGGAATACGAAGTATGGAGGTATACAAATTTTTTCTTTTCATTTTCTCCCAAAACTAAGCATTTTATTGGCCGAAGTGACGAAACATCTCAGACAATAAATATATTTTCTGCAAGTATATTGTTGTGATATGTTATATAAATAATGGAATACTTTCATAGAATTGAAAAGTTGATACAAATTCAGTGAAAACATCTTACTTTGTTCTGGAGAACCTCAAAATTGCCTATACGACGCTATATTTGTAATATATCAGTAATGTTGATATGGTAGTGAGTCTGCTCATTACTTTCATTGATTTTTTTTACAAGTAAAGGTTCCATATCATACAAACAATATTTTCTGTTTCGTATCACAATGCAAACTCTAAAGTAGTAAACGTAATGTTAAATTCATAGAAATATATTATATTCTCACTCTAGAATGCTAATCCCCATGTCAAAAGTGTTGTAAAAAGTTCAGGCTAGTCCGCAATGCGCAAGCGCGCCATTAGTGATTTTTGTAACAGGCCCGGTTTTAGTAAAATATTATGGTACTTGTGAAGATTAACAAACGTTACTTCTGAATCTCGGCGAATAAGGTTGGAAACCTCATTGTACTTATACCTGTTATTTATATTTAGCCGATTTGAATACATATTTTCACATATTTATGATCCTAAATATTCTGGAAAGGCCATCAGAAAGTTAGAGTACGGTTATTTAGTATTATTTCCCGCTCTGAAGCGACTGATTTTTTGGTATCACATTAACTTTTCAGCTGTAGTTAACCAACAAAAACCTACGGAACCACCCGAAATCGTCGGTGCAAATTTCAAGGAAGCACTGGATTGGAAAATAAATCGAAAGTACAAAAAACTATGAAAATTTATTTCAGCTAATATCATGAATAATTTCAACTCAATTTGGATTTATAAAATTGGATGCTTGGAAGCTCGAGGTGCAATTTCCACAATGGGGGTGCATGAAAAAGTGAGGCCAGACGCATTTTACCTACCATTAAAGAAAAGCACTTCCATATTGACATTAATTTTCTGAGGCGATTCTGTGTATGTTTAGTACTTTTTGTAGGAATCTAGAACTCATAATATAAGCGGTGTGGTAGAAAGTTGTATCACTCGCCATGCATGCTTACGCAGACACAGTATTGGTACTGTACTTGGTTTCAAATTATTCTATTGTCGTTTTCACATGAATCTTCATGAGGAAAACGTTTGTCACAAATTAAAATTTTCTCACACAAATGTTTTGCTGGGGCCTCTTATTGAAAACAATAACCAAAAATTATGCCTTTTTTGTCAAGCTAAAATAATATTTAAGCTATTTTGCGCAAAGCATATAGGTACATAATAAATTTCATTATCTACCAAAAATTATTTATTTCGGGTATTTTCCTTTACACAACACTAAACAGTTCATTGTTTATTTGTGGGAAGAAACGGCTTTATTAGAAATTGTATTTAAAGGAACAAGACCACACAAAACGATAAGTGAAAATCTGAAATTCTAAAAACCGTCTCTGTCTCTGATAAGAGTAACAGATCTTAGTAACAAGTCTTCCTGTTGATGATAAAACACTGTTGCAAGGTCATTATAATTACAGTAGCATGGGGTATATTATTGTTATAAATAAATTTCTTTCGCGCCTAAAATTCGGAGTAATCTAACTCTAAAAGGTTCTTTACGGTTTCAAAAAGTCCTAAATGCGCTGTCAAATTTCTCTCTTTCAAATGACATGAATTGGAACACCTATTTATTTTCAAACTTGGCAACTATCTACCCAAACTACACTGATGACGAGCATGCGCACATCGTAAACGGGTCGCATACGCGGATTGCTTTTCGCCGTGAAAATTGGCATTCTAGAGTAAGTATATAATAAATATATTTCTATGGTTAAATTAGGAAAATTTTTTGAGAACTGTCAAGTGTGAGAATAAAGGAAAGTTTGGTAATTGGAATGATAGAAGATATAAAAGATTTCACAAGAAATTCAGAATAAAATGTATCATTGTACATATTAAATTGTATCACACACGTTAAGTCAAGTAAGGACAAATTCTCAAGTAATCAAAATGGTATAAAGATTGAATGGTTCAGTGATTGGTCGGTCGAGGACAAAACGAAGCAATGGAAAAAGAGGTGTGGCTTCTCAGGGAGAAGAAAAACAGTATGAATGAAATTGCAAGATTTTTATGAGAAAACGAAAACTACGTTGACAAAAACTACAGGGGACATCCTGGGCATGAGAATCAGAACAAGAATCTGCTGTCAGCAGCTACAAATTCATCGAAATATTTACTATTAACTTCATTAGAGAGAGTCCATTGGATACAACTGTTAACTTCCATACCATCAACAAATTTTTTATCAAGATACACCTATCCAAAGCACAACAAATAGAGTTTTAACAAAAGAACTTCTACAAGTATTTTAATTAATTTTATTTACGACTGATACATAATGTAGGTATTATATTTGTGGTTTTTGCAGTATAATGTACTCCTATCATATTTCTCGAATTAAATAATACCATGGAAACAAAACCAAACTCAAAAGTGACAGTGTCAAGCGCGAAGTGTTTGTGTATTTTTATTGAGATGAATGGAAATGAATCTCTTACTTGTACACCTCCAGAAATTGTATAACTAGCTGCAGCAACAACATCTACCTCAATATACCAGAATAATCGAAATCCATTCATGAACAACTTTCAACGGATGGCGTCCATGAAACAACACAAATTCGTTTTCCGAAAATGTTCTGCTGGCCTATTTCGCTGAAATGGGTGCAAATAATAAATAAACCATCCTCAGTATGGTCATTCTATTCAATGATTAAATCTATGTTGAGGATAAATCATGACGTTGATCTGGAAAACTATAACAAACTACGAGCGCTTTCTGAAGGATATCGAACCAAGAAGCCTTCCACTCTGACCCCAGAACAAATTAGGAAATTCATTGACAAAGCTCCTCCAAAGTTAATGATAACGACCAATTCAGTTTATTTATTGTACTATTACTGATTCAAATGTAATTGACAAATAAAGTTTTTCATTGAAAATCTAAAATAAATAAATGAGTCGTAAATAAAGTATAGGATACTGTTGAAAATAGTGTTTGTTGGCTCGAAACGGAGTTAATATCATTTACGAATGGTATTAAAACGATGAAATAGGTAATTCTGTATTTTCGCAAAAGAGAACTGAACAGATAAATAGCTTTTTTATTACAGTTGCTAACAACAACAAAATTCATAGTAACGTGATACAAACATGTACAGAGGGCTTTCAAAATTAATAGTTCTAACAGATACTACTAGCAATAATAGCTATTATTCTCTCGGAAGTTCACTCCCTTGCCGCTAATACGGCTGTTAGGTAATATTAAATTATTCTAATTACATTTCTTGTTATAATTTTGATTTATCAATGAATAACATATTTTTTTGTTATTTTCATCTCAAAATTTATTTCTATACATATCTACAATTTATTATTACAAAAATTTTCAATTCATATTTTTTTACAAGCCCTGAGTAATCCTCCTCCAGAAAAAATTAGTCCATCATATTCATAGGCATACTAACTGAGCAGGAGCTATAAACTGTAGGTAATTGGTAAGCAACCGAACGTTCTGAAGTCAAGCAATTTTTTTTAATCATATTATAGCTATTTAATTTCCATATACTATAATTTTTGTGAATGGTGGTCATTTTGAAAATTTCATTTGATTGTAATATGAATTCAAATGTACTTCCTAAACATTATGTTACATTATTTCCTTCACTTTACGTAAAGTTCCAAAATTTCACATCTACAACATAAATTTTCTCCGTTATGATTGCACCAAATTTGAAAAACTCAATATTGCTGAACAAAGAATGAAAATCCCTTCAAACAAGGTGCCACACGATCCCTCTTCTCATTTGAAATTTTTGAGGAGGTGCTCATAATTCACAAGAGGTGCAAGAAGGGAGTAATATTTTCATACTGTAAATTGTCAGCAAGTTATCGACTTTCAGGTGTTTCTAAACAAATACATGATAACGCAGAAAATGTATTTACTCCATAACTATGCATATTTTTGGGAACAAATTCATCAATGGTGAGTTATTCACTTTCGTCAGGTCATCAATTGAATTCTGCTTCTATCGTTATTCTACTTACATCTTTATATCTGATAATACTGAAAGAACTGAACTATTCAAAATACATGGTGAATTGTATTGAATAAAAAATTGGTATATATTCGCTACTCGTGCGCTGAAAAATTTGTTCGAAGCGTTCGACAAATATTTATTTATGTTGCATGTTCATAACAATTTTTGAGTGAAAAATGGAATTCGGCATATTTTCCAATTATTATATAAACATGAACACATTTCAGAGAATATTTGGGTTGCGAATATTAAATATTTATACAAATCATGAACAAGAATAATCGAAACAGTCCAGCCAGACTAATAATGTCCTTGTTGTAAATACCCGTAAATCACTTAGGCACTGATACTTCTACTTGGGAACGTCGCTCTCTCCGCTTTACGCCTTTTTCTTCTCTAGGGCTAGTATAGGATATAAAAGCTCGTGAAACTATAAATAAACGAGAGAGAAATGTTCACGCTATACACATGCCAGATATTCTACAAGGAAGATCAAGTAGCTGAAATTAAATTGAAAAATCTCTGCTCTGACTATTTTTCAAAGCTCACAATCTTCTCTGAGAATTACAGGATTTTCTTATCTGGAAAATTGAATCAGCTGTTGATTAATCATTACTTGCCTATAGTACCGTACAATCTCATTGGATCGGTAATGGTCCAGTAAGAGTGAAAATTCGAACAAGTTCGAATGTTTTGCCGGTGAGTACAAATAAATGATAAGAATAAAATCGACAATGTCTTCTCTCCAAATATTTCCACAGAGTGGAAAATATGAGGCAAAAATCTGACAGAAAACAACTACTTCTCTGGATAATGCCACGACCGATATTGAACTACATCTGACAGATATTTGTGCAGCATTCTTCCAAGAAGACTCAATTGCAAGAAGTGCATATTGTAGACAAACGAAAGATCATCCTTAATTTGGCTGTGGCTGACCACCTGCAGACATGGAGAGGTTGTTGCCTCTGCAAGGTAGGTCCGACAACTTTGAGTTGTCTTGTCCCTGCCAAATTAATTATAATTCATTGTTTATCTAATAATTCCCTACGTATGAAGCAGCGACTTACAGTAAAGTCAGTCTCAGCGCCACCCTCCAGAAATATCAATAAGCACTTCTCGAGACAGCAAAAGACTCCAGGAAGAGTAAATGTGAAAATTCGAACATGTTCAAATGTTTTGCCAGAGGGTACAAATAAATGTTTATCATAAAATCGACATAGTCGAAGTACCCTTCTCTCCAAATATTTCCACAAAGTGGAAAATACTTTGTGGAAATATTTGAAGAGAAGAGTACTTCGACTTTGTCGATTTTATTTTTATCAGTCCAGTGAGAGTTCACATCAGACCTTGCGCTAGAACCAGTAATTCTTATTTTTAGCTGAGATGTTTATTATATTGGAGCAGTGGCGGTTCTACTATACTGCGAAACCCCGCGGTGAGGGGGGGCCCGGATGTTACGGGGGCCCGGAGGGCCCACGCGGAAGTGATAACCATGTTTAAATTTGTTATTCTCGTAAGCTGCTCAAAACATTTCCACATGCGAATAAGTTTTCAGGATATATATTCTCCATTCTTACGACTCTTGCTGTGATGTGCTGCAAATATTCTACCATCTGTGTGCAGAGAGTGGCACGAGTGCACGTTATTATTTATTATTTGTCGCAAGTCGATGCAAGCCAGCTCAGCCCAGCAGCCTGCGTTCCGAATCGAAGCTTTCAGCACTAGCCTAGTGCTGAAAGCTTCGATTCGGACACGATGTCTTTATTGGCTGTGAAACTAGGATATATTGATATATTCAAAAGTCTCACTAAAATTTCAATAATTTCAAAAAAAAACAGAAGAACTAAGTCACGCTATCAGCCTACTGAAAAGTCTAGAACAGTTTGAGTTCATTTTTATACTATGTTTTCTAAAATACTGGAAAATGCTAACATAGCATCAAAACTGCTGCAATTGGATGATTTAGATTTGTCCAAGGCTTGCAAATCTCTAGAGTCAGCTTATACAAAAATAAATGAGTATAGACATGAATACGACCAACTGAAGACGGAAGCTACTAATGTCGCCGCAAAATGGAGTATTCAACCAAAATTTCTGGAAAAAAGAAACGTTACATCGAAAAAAGTTTTTGGGGAACCCAACACACAATATTTATTTTCCGAAAGAGAACATTTCTCCAAAGTGAACATTTACTATAAGGCTCTTGATATCGTTCTCTGCCAAATCAAAAATAGATTTGAAGCCATGAATACCATTGTCAGCAAGTTCAAATTTCTTAATCCAAAATTGCTAGTTGAAATGTCGGAAGAGGATTTGTTCAAATCATCCGAAAACCTACAGAAGTTATACCCCAGTGACTTATCTTCTACTTTTCCTTTCGAGATGATTTCGCTTTTACCTCTAAAAGAAGAAATAGTGAAGTTGAAAGATATGAGAGAGCTTGCAGAGTTCCTAATAATCATGAATTCTACGCTATCTTCCAACTTACATCCCTGTTGCTGTTTCTGACCTTACCTGTAACTGTGGCCTCTGCTGAGAGGTCATTTTCCAAATTAAAAATAATTAAAAATTATTTCCGGAACAAAATATCACAAGAGAGACTAAGTGGACTTGCAATATTATCCATAGAAGCAGAAGCAGCAGCTGCAATGAACAAATCAGTTTTTATAAACGAATTTGCAGATAGGTTATATTCAATGATCATTTCCGAGGGATTTGATATTGTTATTAATTTATTAATCATATTATTTCATGTCCTTTTTCACTGATCTCAGTTTGTTCCTTCGTTTTTTTATATTTTATGTTATTTTAAAGAATTATACGTTTATTTTGAGATTTCAATATAAATTCTCCAAGTTTTCTGAGAAGTTGTTACTTATTCACAGTGTTCGTAGGTGGTTATAGCATAGAAGTAGAACGCATGTTTTCACAACAAAATTAGTTAATAGATTCAGCTGAAAACAAGGGCCCTTGGCCCAATTCTCGCGGGGGGTTCATAAATTCTAGACACGCCACTGTATTGGAGCAATGAATGATCCAAATTTTCCAGTTCGAACGACGAATGCAACATTGTGAAAAATTATTAGAAACAGAAAATGTTATGTTTCTTCAGTTCTTGGCGATTTGAGGACCAGTTTTACGATCATAACTATATCGTACGTTTTCAAAGCTGACTAAATTTGCAACAATCTGAGTTCAAAACCGTCTCTATAGATTCAGCTGTTTCTAAAATACAGCTTTTCAAAATTAATAGATCTCGGATATTTTTTAGTTCTGTGTGAATTTCGACCCCGCAAGCCTAGTTTCATCAGGAAATGACCCCTCTCATTTTTCAATGGCCTCTGAAGAAGTGTGGGAAGACTTTCAGATCAACCACTTACTAAATTTTCTATATTTCTCATTACCAGCATGTTCTGAAATGTTCATTATTGTATTAAAGTAATTTTTCTTTAGAATGTTATAGGATCGAATATACAGTGTTAGTCAATTTTCCCCGGTTAATATGGTGGTTATCAAAAAAAAGTTCAGTTTAATATTAAAGGGGGTTCCACTTTGCACCTTTCTATGGATTCATATATTTTTTAGATGTGCCATTGGTGGAGTAGTGACGTAATCGGCACTTTTTAAATGGATCATATGTCATGTTTAGTATCGTTAGAGAGCTTCTTTTTTTCTCATTTCAGTAATACTGATATTATTTCAACTCTCTCGATAGGTACAGTGTGTTTCGTATTTTTGTATCCACCTTTTTAATTCACTTACATAATGCTTTATTTGTTAAAAAAATTTCTCAATCATGGAATGTAGCCACGTAGATGTTTTGAATACCGTTCAAAACATCTAGGTGGCAATTTGATTCAGACAGTAAGTTTTCATAAAAAATATATTTTTTTTTGTGCTACATTGACAGTTGTTTCATTAAAAAAATCCACTTACGATGCTAAGAATTATGTTCGCCTCATAAAATGAGTTATGGTTGTAAGATATTTTTAAAATTTACCTCAATGGCTCAGCCATTCGAAACATTAAATTTTTTATCTCAGATCACGGGTTCAAATTAAAAATTAGTTTTCAGGACTAATGAATGAGTAAATGAAATAGCTGCTCTACATATGTTGTCCTCTTCATTGAAAAAATAGTAATATTTTAAACTATTGAAAGATATTACCATTTCTGTTTTTTTTTTCTCTTGCCTTCTGTTGAGGAAAAATTCAGGATTAGGGCACTTCAATTATTCTTGATTTTTTTTTACATTTTCCTATAGAAAAATAACTAGATATGTTCATCGAAAAATAAGCATCTGAGAAACTTATACATACATATTATGTACGCCACTGTCTGAATCAAATTGCCATATCGCTTAGAATATCCAACTGGCTACATTCCCCGAATGAGAGGAATTTTGAACAAATTAAGAAACAGGCAAGTGAATTACAGGGGTGGACACAAAAATACAAAACACACTCTACCTATCGAGAGAATTAGAATAATACTGGTACTACTAGAATGAGAAAAAACAATCTATCCAGCGATAGTAAACATGACATATGGTTCCATTTAAAAAAATCATCGATGACGTCACTTTCTCGCCAATGGCACATCTAAAAAATATTTGAATTGATAAGAAGGTGTAGAGTAAAATCCTCTTCAATTTTCACTAGAACTTTTTTTGATAACTATCATATTAACTGAGAAAAATGGGCGGGTCCATACATTTGACTAACTCTGTATAATTTTTGTCAAAAAACATGACTTTTATGCACGTTTTCATTACCTTGAAATAAAGCCTTTCTTCACAGTAAAAAATTGTTAGTTATGAAACAAGTTTGTAAGTCTGTTGAATGAGGCATAGCCGAGTTTTACAAAACACGCGAGTACAAAAAAAAACTCAGATTTCTGGTGACTTCAGAGTAAAATTTGAGGCAAAATACTGTCTTTTTCAAAAATACGTAATAATTATTACCCTAACAGGTGCAGAAAGAGTACCTTTACCGCAAGCAACTGCGGGTAAGCAGTCAAGTACGGGAATAGCTATTTGTATTACTAGGGAGGAAAGTGCCACTTTATACAGTAAACATCCAAGGGAGGAAAAGGCACTTTACTCCCATGTAATACATATGATTTTTCCTCCTACCCACTCAATAAAACCTTTTTGTGACTTTGTTTGCAAATAGACCTATTCTTACTTGATGGAAATTATAGACAATACAGTCATGTGTTACTGAGAATCTGCGGTGGTGCAATGGCTAGCGTCTTGGGCTTGTAATCCGAAGGTCCCGGGTTCATCTCCTCGCAATTACAATTTTTTTTTTCAAGAACGTTATTTTACTTTATTCTTGTTAGTGATTTGAATTATTGGACATTTAGATAGCTAATACATTTCGGATTGCTATTGAGTGATTTTCTCATAAGTAATGCTATTTGCCTATTTGAATGAAGTGTCGATCATTTTTATTTCTAAGAGCTGCGCTTGTAGAAAAAATAATGTGTGTATTTCGAGCACAAAGTGTCATTGTCGTTCTCCAAAGATTAATCTCTGTGTCGAGCAACAATCAATCACTTTGCGCTCTGAATACACAAATAGCTATTAAAGAACTAGAGTAGAAGTAACATTCATGTTTGATTTTTACCAGAATACAGGATATATAAGATGTTCTAGAAATTACGGAAACAATTTTATTATAATAGATTAACAAGTTTCATCGTTTACAACTTACTTGAAATAAGGGGGAGGAAAAGTACTTTCCTCCCTAGGGAGAAAAAATACTTTCCTCCCTAGGGAGGAAAAGTATGAGTTTCCTTCCTGGTTTGAGGGAGGAAAGTGTGTACTTTCTATAGGGGTAGGAGAAAATAGTAATTTACGTAACAAGTCCAGAAAATACTGTTTTTTGGACGAGTAGACCAAATTCTAGGACGAGCGTCAGCGAGTCCTGGACGTCTGCGAATCCAAAAAAACTGTTTTCGGACGTGTTGCGTACACTATTTCAATGTGACGCATTTTGTCTAAGAGACGAGGTACCATATGGAAACTTTTTTATTATCGATTTGTCTGAAAATTTTATTCAACATAAAAATTGGTGCATTACCCGAGTTATCAAATTCCTATATTTCCAATTGGTATATAGGAGGGAAAATAGAATTTTGATCAAAAGTAAACTACCCTGGCTGTAATTCTAAATTTGAATATTTCGAACGTTTTAGTTCTCATTCGTATTATATATTGAAATACGAACAGAAGATAGACAACAGAAACATTCTAATTCTTATTTATATTAATATTTATATTAAAATTCGAGCACTTCCCGGCCTAGTCCGGGAAGTACGTACTTCCCAGACTAGGCCGGGAAGTGCTACTTTCCCAAAGAAAAAGTGTCCGGGAAGTGAACACTTCACGGATGGTTGCCGAAAAAGTACCTTTCCGTATGGGTTTAGGTTCAACATTTTCTCTACAAGCGTAAGGAAATTAATTGGAATCTAATTTTTTCAATTTTTATTCATGCAAGTAGGAACAAAAATACCTCCTTGAAATATTTTATTCCTATTGTTATTAGTAATATTTATTGTAAATGAACAAAACGACAAATGCTTGCTGACTTTTGAACCCGCACGATGCGTTTTTGAAAATAGCTATTTCTCTGAATCGACAATTCGATGAGTAACGCTTGTCAGCTTGTCTTGTCTCTTTGACAATTGCAACCAAATTTAAGTTTAGATTGGCATGGCAATACTATGTTTTATGTTGTAATGGATATCAGATCAATCTGAGTGTATACAGCGTATATTCATTTTTCAATATTTCTTAATTTTTACCAGAAATAGTGAAAATTAATGGATAATTTTTAACAAATAATCGTCTTCTAATTCTCCATTAATAGTGCGGGAAAATAAAATATCCCAAATTAAATTGCGTGCGGGAATAGGATGAATCACGAACGCTTTTAGAAAACTGTATGAACAGTCCGTAAAAAAGTACTTTACGAACAGTCGATGCTTTTAGGCACAGTTGATGTTTGTAAGCCTAGTTGATGTGCATAAAACCTCAATTTACGCACTATCGTAGAAAATGTTTTTTCTTTTCATTTTCAAAATTATCCACAAAAAAAAACAATACTATGTGAAAATGGTATATTACGTAACAAGAGTTGTAAGTAACCCATTACGCACGAAATGAAAAAGTTTATGCATTTTCTTCCATTGAATAAAAAATATCGCAATCATTTAAACTTTATTATAATAGTTGTTAATAACAATTGAACAATTTCTTAGCATCGAATAAATGGCCCATAGAGAAGATGGCTTCATAGTATTTGATATTTCTTCAAAATACGCAAGTAAAACATTCTCCGAAAAGGATTTAACGTTATACTTGTGTCGCCAATCCATAAATTTTTGATAGGTAATTTCGTACCTCTCTTTCGATTTTAGCGGTAACAAATTATGTGTGGCAGCTTGAGCTATTTCTATTTTTAAAGAAATTGCATAACGTGCTGTCTACATTTAGGGGCATCACTCTTTCAATCCTAAATAAATCTCGCTAATGCTAAAAGTTTTTAAGTTTTTTAATTGACTAAATTTGTGTAAATAGACCAAATAAAGTCTTACGTAAATAAAAATTTGAATGTTATTTAATTGAACCAAGAAATTCAAGTTTTCTTCTCAAAACGCACGTCTATGTTATGAGATCTCATTACGTGCATGTTATTGTTATATGTCATTTACAAGGAATGTTGACAGTGCGATTTTTGACGTTTACAGACATGGGCGTAGAAAAATGTATTTTTAACAGAGTAAAGTTTGAACGATAAATTCACGAAAATGTTTCACCTTCCTGTTTCTCAGAAATGCTAGATATTCTCCTAAAACAGTAAATTTTTTCACTTTTCTCTTAGGATCGATAACTAGTTGTCGTTTGTTCGTCTATTTTCTACTTCCCTTCATACTGAATTGAATCACATTTACAAATGCTCAACCATTTCCCTCTCTATTTCTCTGAGTATTAGTTTTTATGCTCTCTCTGTATTTTTCACTCTTCATTCTACCAGGTACATTGTATTTTATGTTATTAATTTCTCTAAGGATATCTAATTTTAGAATAGGTGATTTTGAATTTATTATTTTTTAAAATTGCAATACTTGAATTGATGATTTCTAGAACTATAAATGTGCTTTATTTACAAACATATAAAAATCAACGAATATCAGTACTGATGGGTACAAACAATACATCATTTGAATGAAATTTAGAAAAAAACGAATTCCTCAATATTTATCAAATAACCAATATCTGAAATACTACACTTAAGAACGGACCTGTAATAAGTTATTGTTTTGTTTATGACTTATTTCGTCCGCAAATCCCTTGTCAGGGTCACTGTCTATTTTCACAAAGTTCCCAAAACAGCAACTAATGAACCCTGACTTGTTTGTAGAAACCGCGGCTAAGCTTTTCGACAGTGGAGACGGGGTGGGTAGAGAGGTTTAAAGAAAGTTATAAGATAAGTAAGAAATATAATTTATTAATTTAAAGCTTGACGGAAAAGAGTTAGAAAAGTTGAATAGAAGAAAGAAGGCAGGTGGCTTCACCCTAACGTAGGACAGGAAGAAGAAGAAGATTACATGAAAAGACTTTGGCTGCTGATCCTGGCTACCGTGGCCAACCGTAAAAATCAACAGGCCCTAAACCTAGAAGAAGGAGAGAGGAAGAAGAAGATAGAGGAAGAAGAAGATAGAAATTGACAGTACAATCTGACAATTGGCGTTATGCGAAATTAATAACAAACAATTTAAATGCAATGGTTCGTGTACAAGAACTGCAAAGAATCAACAATACATCTGAATCCGACAACAGTAATTATTGTACTGATGGAAGAATACAGTTACCCTCGGTATGCATACCACCGGTTTACACTTATTTATGTGATTCTCAATGAAGTAAGTTGACCTAAAATTACTATTTTATATTATTTGACGCACTTTTCTCGTAGGGTTCGAGGACACCGAGATACGGATTTCGTCCTTTATGTATCCAATGCTCCCAGAGAAGTAAATAAATAATGTTAAGATGGTTACCTTGACTTTGGAGTGTTGGTGAACTTCAGCAGGGCTCTCTCGATATACTACCTTGGACTTCTTTCAGAGCGAAATATTCGCTTCCACAATTACGGGCGATTTCTCAGATTCTTGGCTTGTACAGGGCGACTTGATAGTTCAGTGCAAAGAATAAAAGCTACGAGAAGGTATCGTGCAAAGCTTAGCAGGTGATAGTCATCTACAGGATGGTCTGGAGAATAAGCTTAAGAGTATGCGTTTGCATGCAATAAGATAAGCGTTATGATATCAGTAGAAAGTTATACTACTTGATAGAAGAAGGCCTGAAAGGAAATATCTTTCAGAAAATATTTTATAACGGCAAGTGAGATGAGTTTAAAAGCTAGTAAGAGGGGTTCCGAAGCAGAAAAGTAAAGTAAAATAAAACATACCTTTGATGGAGTGTGGCCTTTCAGAAGGTTCGTCCTTCGACAAACAAAAGTTCAAAGACTTACGTTGTTTCAATATGAATCCAACCAAAGTTGGGTATTGATTATCCGTCCTAGGATAAATCAAAAGTTTTGTAATTTGAAACACATAAAATCTCAAAAATCCGTAAAAATACGATGCTCTTCACGTGTCTGGTCTGGACCAAAAAAAAGAAGGAAGGGCCTTTTTTTATGAAGCTCTAGTTTGCTGAAAGAGGGGAAACTTGAAGTTGACATGACAGAATGATAAGTCACTTTTCACTTGTCATCGATATGACAGAAATGACACGAAATTTATGAATACATTCCCGAATTTCTCCAGGAAATGTTTAAGGAATGCAAAGCCACAATGAAAAGGAATGCCATCAATAGAAAAGGTATGAAAGTCACTTTTCGGTAGAGAGAGATCATTATTCAATTATAGAAGTGGGGTTGTGTTTGGTTGTTGTTTGTTTACAAGCTGTTTACTTTTGTAGGATTATTTCCATCAGAGGATAAATGAAGAGAAGAGATCAGCAGAAATATGTGAAACAGGCGATAAATCACTCCGAAAGCATCCAAGTAGCTAGCTGTACGAAGGTTTAATATGATCAAGCCGAGTGAAGCCGCAGCTATGCTAAAGGAAAATGCCATGAACCATGATCAGAGCGATTTTCAATATCAAAAAGGTTTAGTTGATGTGGAAGGTTTTCTGAACTACCGACTTGCAGCCAATATATTAATGAATATACAGGTGGTCATCAAAATCAACCTCGAATAAAATAGGGAGTTTCATCCAGGCGAAATCCGAAGGCAATACTACTCGTGGTAGTCGAACCAGGCAAAGAGTAACATAAGCGTTTATGAGACCGTAACACCCTACACGTCTATCAGTAAGGATATTATATTTCCGATCAGATTATACAATGGGCGGTACTGTCATTCGATATCCTTCTAGAATCGTCCGCAAACTCATGAAGTTTGTTGACTGCTTTCAACACGAAATATAATTCGAGGTGTAACAAGACCGAACACTATACTTTATCAGAGACAAAATCAGTTCGCCCTTAAACACCCTATATCGTCGTTTTGCAGTGACATAACGCAATTTTGTTGGTTCCCGAGTATAGGTTAGTGCACTACTTCGTTAGCACCGGATGGTCGCATATCGGTAAACGATATATTTTGCCTCAAAATTAAGCTACGTATTCCAGTATTCATCTCCCGTTTGGAATAAATATGAAACTCTTACTTACAATCACACGCTATGTCTCATGATCCCAAGATAAGTATAAGTGTCGAGGAGTGTTGAATCGTCCCTATACATAGATAAACAGGCTGAATTTAATTGGAAACCCTCCTCGCATTTCTATCCAAAAGGACCCTTTGTGAAGACGGCCGAAGAAGGGACATGACAATATCATTTTTCCGGTCCCTTTGCGGGATACCGGATGGCCTTTCTCCAGTTAGGTATCAGGCTTTATCACCGTCCATCTAGCGATAACCCCTGTCAAGGGAACCCATCCCATCCCGGCAGTCCCAAAAATTAGCTGGTCAGAGTTTTTATTCAATTTGAATTTCACAATGTTATTTGCATGTTTGTCTCATTCGATTGGAGAATTCGTAATTGCATTTAGCCTCTCACCTTGTTTGTTTCGCTCATCGTCGAAAATAACTTGTGCTCCCCATTCATTGATTTATTCATTCATTTATGTCTCAAACAAGTTACAGGAACTTTGTTACATGATAAATCTTGATTTTAACATTAAACTGGTAATTAGTACAAATACATTGTACAGTGCATCCCATTTTGGGTGAGACAGCCAGGTTTCTCGCTTGTTATTTAAGATAGAGCCTTGCGGTTTTCACGTTCCTGTCCTTATTTTTTGTGAAACTCAAGTTGGCCTAATCAGATTTTGCATAACTGTTTCCGTTTATGAGATACAGATTTTGGAAATTGATACTTTTTGGACCCCTTCTTTATCTCCGAAGTTATTAGAAATAATGCTGAGCTAAAAACTACATCTGATACAGAATTCTGCGTGGAATCCAGTGGCGTACCTACTTTTTTTTTCGGGGTATGGTTTTGAAAATACGACGCAAACCTATATTTTTTTCAATAGAACACCCTGTATTTTATTACTTCGTTGAATTCGCTATTTTTTTCCCTTCAAAATTATGTATAACACTATATAGGTAGGATATTCAGAAATGCTATAAAACACTAAAACATCACTTAATGATAATGTTTTGTTAGTGGGCCATGGATTTCCCATATAAAAGAAGAATTAATTGAATAATTTTCATTTGTGTTTTTTTTTAGGAGAGTAAGCAAATAAAGATAATACACTAACACGAAAAACAAAACGTAGGTACCTACCTAATAGCAAAAAATAAATAATATAACAATTCATAATACAAATTAGATACAAAAGAAATACCCAATAAAATATTTACCATTAATAAAAATTTTCAACATTACATAATATCTTACTGATTAAACTGTTCAAATTGCTGTCCATTTTCCCTAATACATAATTGACAAACATTTTCAATTCGCCTGAGTGCATTTAATATTATAAAAGGGCGGTTTTGTAAATTTCGGAAAGCTGCCGCTGTTGATGCACGAAGTTCTTCGGGACTGTTGTGTCTGTTACTGTATATTTTATTTTTCAAATAGCCCCACAAGAAAAAGTCTAATATAGACAGATCAGGTGACCTTGGAGGCCACCTGATGGGTCCATGAGTTCCAATCCAACAACCCTGAAAATAATTTTCTAAAAACCGCCCGATCAATCTTGAATTATGGGCAGGGGCGCCGTCCTGTTGGAAATGTATGGAATGAAGAACGGAGAGGGGAACATCTTCCAGTAGTTCCGGTAACACGTCTTCTAAAATTGTCAAGTACCTAGTTGCGGTAAGAGATCCTTCAAAAATGCGGTATATGATTTTTGTCCCCAATATGAAACATGCCACATTAAAACCAAATCTATCCTGTTGTTGTCGTTCAAAAATCAAGTGCTGGTTTTCATCATACCAATGCCTTGTATTTTGCCTGTTAAATATACCAGCACTGCTTATATGTGATTCGTCTGACCAAATAACTTTTTTTGCGAAATCAACGTCTCTCCGAGCATGGTTCAAAAACCAATTGCAGAAATTCACACGTCTTGCTGCATCACCAGGATATAAGTGTTGGACAATATTGACTTTGTAGGGTTTTAACTTATACTTTTTTAAAATTCTGTGTACCCGTGATCTGGAAATAGCAGTATCATTCTCTAATTTTGCACAAGAAGTCTGATGATAGGCATGAACGCTAGCTAACACATTTATTTCATCTACTTCTTGATTCTCTTTATTATATACCTTGGGTCGAGGTTTAGAATATGCACCATAATTCAGTAAATTATACTTTAGTCTGAATATAGTTGCTCGACTAGGTTGATGCCTCTCAGTATATCTGAAAGTTTTTAAATCACGATGTAAGGAAATGTCTTGTGGTAAAATTCTCGACGTCATACCTGTTCAAATAAAGTTCCAAAGCTTCGCCAACGTTTTCATTGGATTGATTCAAACATTGTATAATGTCTTATTTTTCATTGTTTTGAAAAACCAAATCTCTTCCAGCCATTATCAGTTCTCAATCAACAAATTCACAAATAATTATTTCTACAATACTCAATATTCCTTCAAACCCAAACACGATGAAACACAATAATAATTCGTAGCGATGACAGCTAGATCAGATTTGTTTTTTTTTTCTCTTCAATGCCTATTTGATAAAACAATGCTTCCAAATGCATAGTAGCCATAATAACAACAAGGATGTTCGTATCATCTATGAACTACTAATGTTAATAATCAAAAGTAATAATCCTCTTATTGAAACTTGGAAATTTATGGCTTACTAACGAAATATTATCATTATGTGATGTTTTAGTGTTTTTTAGCATTTCTGAACATCCTACCTATATAGTGTTATACATAATTTTGAAGAGAAAAAAATAGCAACTTCAACGAAGTAATAAAATACAGGGTGTTCCATCGAAAAAAATATAGGTTTGCGTCGTATCTTCAAAACCATACCCCGAAAAAAAAATAAGTACGCCACTGAATTCTACGCAGAATTCTGTATCAGATGTAGTTTTTAGCTCAGCATTATTTCTAATAACTTCGGAGATAAAGAAGGGGTCCGAAAAGTATCAATTTCCAAAATCGCCCTGTATCTCATAAACGGAAACAGTTATGCAAAATCTGATTAGGCCAACTTGAGTTTCACAAAAAAAAGGACAGAAACGTGAAAACCGCAAGGCTCTATCTTAAATAACAAGCGATAAACCTGGCTGTCTCACCCAAAATGGGATGCACTGTACTGTATTCATTAGGAACGAAAGAATGTCTTGAGATACCTAGATCAAAACGAGCAACCAAAAGTTATTCACTGAAAAACTTTCTAGGAGAGAGGTCAAAACTGAGTTCAGAGATCTAACTGAAAGACATCATTTGTTGATTTTATTGGAAATATGAACAAAATGTTCATAAAGTCAGTTTTGGAATCATCTGAGACTGAATGTTAAATTTTAGTCGCTATTTTCCATTGTACAAGATAACCTCTATTGGAAGGGATTCATGTTGTAAAGAGAAAGATTCTCAATTGAAAATTGAAACATACATGACTTCTCTGGAAATGGAAAAAACCTACGATAAATTGAACTTTTTTGTAATATCTAACTGAATACAACTACTTCCCGTCCAAAGCCACGTTGGATATTGAACTACATCTGATAGATATTGTGAAAGACCCTGTATAACTTGAGAGAAAAAATCTCAAGAATTGAGTAGCTTGGTATCATAAGTGAACCAAAAAAATTAAATTAATGGCAAACTCTGTACAAGATCATTCATATATAGGAGGAATGAAATGGGTCCTACTATTGATCCATGGGAAACACCACATTTCAAGGTTCCAATGATTGACCGTTCGTTAGAAATCAATAAATTATTCATAGTTGGTACTTCTACAAAAACTTTGCGATTTTCGAAATAAGATTTCATCCACCGATATGATTACATAGTCCATAGTACTCTGTTTTTTCTAATGGAATGTCATGATGATCACAATCGAAATCATTCGATAAATCGTGTGATATCTTTTTTTCAATTATAATCAATGATTTTATTCACGGAATCGAACGTTACCAGTGCTTTTTTCTACTCTGTAACCATATAATTTTTCTTCAATGATGTTATGGGGTTGTATATTATATGCCATTTGCTAGTCTTCAATGATGGATTCGAAAATTTAAAAAAAAGCACTGATGAAAGGGAGGTTCGTCTATAATTCGTTTGGTAATTTTCACTGCCATTCTTGTACAACGGTTTTATAATTGCCGTCTTCAGACAATCTGGCAAATAAAAGTTTATCAGATAGTTGAGAACAACTGATTTCAAAATTCAAATACAATGTTCAACTATTTTCATCTAAATATCATCATAACTTGAAGACTTTTTGGTTTTCAACCTTTTCACAACCGATTCAACGTCTGCCTCAGTAACAGGTCTGAAAAATACCGATCCCTTGTGATTAAAGTTGAGGTTTTTCAGATAATATGATGCAGTATCCGTGGAATTGCGATTTTCGTTGAGATTGCCAGCGATGTTGAGAAATATGATAGAAATTCATTGGCTACTTCATGTAGTTGGTCAATTATTGAATCAATAATGTTTAGTGAAATAGTTGCTGGTTTATCTTTACTAGAATAATATGGTTTCAAGTTATTATTTTTGCATTTCCGGGACTAAAGTGCCAACTTTAGTCCCGTACAACAGGGGAATGTATCTTTCAGTCCCAGGGAGATAAAGTTGCATTTCAAATCCCTAGGGACATAAAGTAAGTGATACTAACATTATTACAATTGATGAAACTAAATGGGCGATTATTTTTCAACATTAATTGAAATGTCACTGAATTGAAAAATGTTGTTGACACTGTTGCTATAACGTTACCTACTGAGTAATCCAAGTACCGTGTTTATATAACTCATCAAAATTATTAATTGTATCAATGTTGAAAGGTATAATACTGGGAAGTGCAAAAAATAGCGTATATGCTAAAGAGATATTTTATCCCCTATGTGATTATTGGCCTCAGGCAATAAACACGTGCGGGAATAAAACATTCACTTCAGTCCCTTGTTATATTATAATATACTATTATTCTGTTCCATGTCATTTTTATTTTGTTTTCAAATACATCAAAGAGGTCAGCCCAAGACGGTTTCACGCGTACATTCTACTAGTGGCCAAGATTTTTCAAAAATAGTAAATCGTGAGAATGTGGAGATCAAAATAAATGTAAGAGAGGGTGATGATTAGAGATAACAACCACGTCAGATATATGAATTCAATAATGTAAGGTGCATAGTTGAGTGAATTTTGTTTGTTTAAGCTTTGTCGGAATAAAAAACAAACTATATATGGGAAAAGTGAAAATGGTTGATAGAACGCTTTTATTTCTAATTAGAGAATTTGAATCTGGGCAGCGACGGTTTTTTCCAATGCGAGTGCCACTCGGATAGAGGTTTACATGATTTTTATATTTGATGGCTATCAATAGAAACATATAGATCTATTATATTTCATCAATATAGGTAATCCAATATGTAAAGGTAATAATAATTATCACTGATGGAACTAATTGATTTTTCTTTTTCATTCACTCCCCGTCAATGACAGAATCAAAATTTACCCGATAGCCGATAGGGTTTTCTTGTTGTATGGGGATCGTAGCGCTGCTACGAGAAAGGTGGATTCGGTTAAGGCTGTTCCTTGTCACCTTCAGTGATAAGTGATTTCCCGTACCGGGGCCTCATACACGATTGGGCGAGTCAAACTATCCAAGCATTAGGCATCTGGCTCATGCCTGAGTTGTAAGTCGTAACTATGTGTCGTATATTCAGTCATTTCATAAATGGTTGATGGAATTGGATGGACCGTCATTGGTCATCACCCTGCATATAATATTATATTTATTTTGATCTCCACATTCCCACGTTCCACTATTTGTGAAAAATCTTTGCCGCTAGTAGAATGTACGTGTGAACAAGTTCCTCCAACTCGTCATGCAAATGGTAATAAGTTTCTCAATTAATAACTATGAAACTAGTAACAGTAGGAAAATGAATATTTGGGACAGTGTTGAGGAGAGAATGATGAATATACTGAATAATAATAAAGGAATTTCACCGAGTTAATCGTGACTTACAGGGTGATTTCTGAAACGTTGATATTTTGTCATTTTTATCATCGAAAATTCTCATGATCACCCTATATATCCCAACGAAATCATGTTTATACGGTATTAGCTATCTTCGGAGGATGATAATTCACTTGAATATACAGGATATGTACCAAATAACCGGCCTTTTATTTACCAATTTTTTAAATCAACCTGTACGAATTGTATTAATTTTGATTAATGATGGAACAAGTAAAGTATATTGCATGCCAAAATAATTTCATCAATATTTCATTATTACATCGAATTTTCAGACATTACTAAAATGTTTTTATTTTTCACTCTGTAGATAATGATATAATCTGCACCATTTCAATGATATTTAGTAATATGAAGGTATGTTGATGATAAGAACAAAAAAAAAGAAGTTGTCACTTCCAAATCCCGAGAAAATAATTAAATAAAAATTATCGATTTTTAACTTGAACGCCCTGTATTTCAAAATCTATCCATCAACGAATTTTACGATTCTGCACGTTCGATCAGTACATCAAATACTACGATATACTAAAAATTCAGACAATTTCACCAAGAACCATTTTACCTATAAAAAGTGCGGGGTCCTTTGAGTTATCCCTCTGTATAAGAGTGAGGATAAACATAAATAAACAATGTAGAAGAATATGCAAATTTTAAACATTATGACCATGGAATATAAAAAACAAGACAGCACACATGATGAAAAACATTATAAGACTTCTATGGGTTGAAACGTAATTGTACCGAGATTGTACCGGATTTAAGATATGTTTGCTAAGTTTTCATTCAGTTATTCTTGGAGAGTGTAGTAGCATTTCTGTAGTAAAAACGTATTAATTTGACTCTGAAATAATTTTTCACTTTTGATTTGTTTGACTGTATTAGGTAGTTTGTTGTAGCAAGTTATTGCACAATAGAGAGGATAGTGATGTAGTTACTGATATTACTCGTATTTTGATTCAATTCTTTCAAAACTATAAATTTTTTCAATTATTATTTATTTGGTGTAAAGCCCTAAAGATGACGTTATGAATATCGAAACTTCGACAATGGATGGAACTAACTTTAGGTCTCTAATCAATCAATCAATCAATCAATCAATCAATTCGTTTATTGTTCACACAAAACATGCAGTTTTATAAACAAGAAGTCCGGTATGAGCAAGAGGACCCCGCACTTTTTATAGGTAAAATGGTTCTCGGTGAAATTGTCTGAATTTTCAGTATATTGTAGTATTCGATGTGCTGAATGAACGTGCAGATTCAATAAGTTCGTTGATGGATAGATTTTGAAATACAGGGCGTTCAAATAAAAAATCAGTAATTTTTATTTAATTACTTTCTTGGGGTTTGAAAGTGCCAACTGCATATTTTTTCGTTCTCATCATCAAAGTACCTTCATATTACTCAATATCATTCAGATGATGCAGACTATATACAGAGTGACTATGTACAGAGTGAAAAATAAAAACATTTTAGTAATGTCTGAAAATTCGATGTAATAATGAAATATTGATAAAATTATTTTGGCATGCAATATACTATTCTTATTCCATCATTGATCGTAATTCTACCATTTCCTACAGGGTGATTTGAAAAATTGGTGAAATATGTGGCCTGTTCTTTTGTACATATCCTATATATTCAAGTGAATTACCATCATCCGATGACAGCTGATACCGTATAAACAAGATTTCGTTGGGATATATCATGAAAATTTTCGATGATAAAAATTACAAAATATCAACGTTTCAGAAATCACCCTGTTATTCACGAATAACTCGGTGAAAATCCTTTATTATTATTTAGTATATTCATCATTCTCTCCTCAACACTGTCCCAAAAATTCAGTTTCCTACCATGACTGGTTTCATAGTTATTAATTGAGAAACTTACTACCATTTGCATGACGAGCTGAAGGAACTTGTTCACACGTACATTCTACTAGTGGCCAAGCTACAATCCACCAATATCACGGAAGTCTTACCCCATACACCTTGTATTACGCACAATTTCTACCATCCACAGTTCACCAAACCACCCCAATTCATCACTTATGGTCGATCCGTCGACCAAGATTGAACTGGCATGTCCAGACAGACCCGACACAGTTTAGTAAATCGTCAGAGCCAAACCAAACGTACAAACAATTTCTATTTTCCTTTCGCCAATCCGTGCGTCAAGATGGTTTTCGCATTTGTCAGTATCTTCGCGCGATTGGGCGGTAATGACCGCAATCATTTATTTCTGTCGCCCGGCTTTCCGATTGGAGCTACGAATTTTCAGATTAAAGTAAACATTGTTAAACTGGAGACATAATGGGGATGAGAGGAGACTTTTTCTCGGGAATCTCGAGGGTGTATTGGATGATACTGAGTGACATTATTGGTAATTTCATCTGAAGTCTTCAGCTTTAGGGATATGGGTCAAAATCAACATTGACAGTTACCCAAGGAGGCTTAGAGTTAGTATCAAATCGAAAATTGAAATAATTATAAAATTGTATCTTCCTTCAGTTAATTGATTGTGTTTCGACTAATAACATTTTATACGAGAATTAATCATATTTCTGAAAGGCACACAGTTGCGAAAGTGCTGTGCAAAATATCATACATGATTGGAAACAGTATGAAGATAATAACTTCATGATTGGAGGGGTATTTCTAGACCAACACTAATTCAAGACAATAGATAAACAAAATCTAATATGAGAATTACAATAGTATGGTAGTCTAGGAATAGCATTGAATTATCTCATCAATTATCGTAGGTAATACCACAAGTGTATCGGTTATTATCGAAATTGCAATTCCTTTGAATTTGAAAATTAAATTATGTTGCTTGGCAACCACACGAGCGCTTGCGCGAGTGTGGTTGCCTAAAGCAACATAATTTGATTCGAAACCGAGAAGGAATTAACGATAATCGCCGATAACACGAGTTGTATTTGTTAAGATTATTTCATGAATAAAATCGAAACCATTTTTATTTATTTACTGTTCTATTTAACTAGGAACATTAATCCCGCATTTTGTTCTGAAATTATGCAACCAACAAAACATTTACTTGATATTTCAAACATCCCTCTATTTCAGTTACCAATGACAGAGCGCGTCATTCGTAGTTTCGTCATTGCATGTCTAGCCTACTGCTTCTCGCTCGAGGTTATGTTTTGATAACATTTTGATGTAGTGATTTGATTAATCAACGAGTATGCAAAATTTGTCGAAAATTGTGAAGTTGATATGAATTAATAGTGAGTGCTTATTTAGTTTTGGTCAAAGTTTGGTGTTGTGTCATTATAGCAGCTTACTAGTGGTAAGTTTGTGCTTTGATAATAACCAATCAGGAATCGAACTACAAAATCGAAAACATGTTTTCATTTATCAACACAAAAATTTCAACCAATCATAACACGCTATTTTAGCATAAGTGAAATAATCTGCAGAATAGGAAACAGGTTCATACAGGGCAATTCAAATTCGACCCCCACCATTGGGATCTCCTAAACTACAGGAGATACGTCGAAGCTTAAATTGGGGCAAAGTTGCGTATTCTGGTGCTTAACAAAATACTATTTTGAAACTTGGAAAATTCCAAGTATTTCCGGAAATATCGGGAAAAAACTGAAAATCAGAATTTTCGTTTCTATTTTTTTCTATCTTTATTTGACAACATAGCTCAAAATCAAAAGAATATTTTCATTGATACTTTTTTTCAGCTACCTATTACTTTTTCATGTTCAGATTTACTATCCGACATTTCGTCTTCTGGCATTCATCATCAACTTTTTTTTCTGTTATGGGCGCCATGTTGTTTTTTTATGCAGAAAAATAGTGATTCTCATTCTGATTTCATTGATGTATAATTTGTTATGATTTGCACTTCTGAAACCACAGATATTATAAAAAAAAAACAACTTCATCTGAGATGGTCATGACTCCATCGAAAAATTTTGTTTAATAAACACTAGTTGTCAGAACTCATTAAACATCATAAGTTTGCACAAATACTTCAGTCGAAATGTCCTTATTCTCAAATGAAGAAAAACGAGATATGTTGAAACTTTATTATAAATTTGATAGGAATACTACGAAAACAGCACACATTTATTTTGAATTATATCCGGAAAGACAACAGCCGGATAAAATTTTATTCGGAATTTTGGACAAACACTTGGCTGAGTACGGTGCGTTTCAAAACCCAAGAATGAAATATGGAAGCAGAATGGAACAAAATATTAGACGTAACTTATTAGCCGAGGTAAAATAATTGTTCATTCCATATTCGAAGAAGTATAATTATTTTTGGTACTTTTTTAGATAAATGCAGAACCTTCCAAATCAACACATCAAGTCTCGGCAGAAATGGATGTGCCACAGACGAGCGTTTGGAGGGAATTCAAAAAAAGTGGTTTGAAATGTTATAAGATACACATTTCAAAAAAATTACATCCAGGTGATCCTGAGAGAATGATGGAATTTTGTAGCTGGCTCTCGAATAGGGTAGACCCTACAAACTTCTTGAAAAACATTATTTGGGCCGACGAAAGTACTTTTTCGAACTGTGGTGTTTTTAATAGAAATAATGAGCACATTTGGAGTGAAAATAATCCACGACACTTCAGAGAAGTCAGACCACAAGTTCGTTTTCGTTTGAATGTGTGGATGGAATTTATGACGACCGAATACTTGGACCTCATTTCTTCTCTGATACTTTGAACGGGGAAACCTATCTTCGGTTCTTAAGAAACGAATTCGAAGAATATATGGATACGTTTCCCCTTGTTAAATATAACAGCTGCTGGTTTCAGCATGACGGGGCTCCTCCACACAATAAAAGAGCAGTTTGCGAATATTAACACCAAAGATTTCCTAATAGGTGGTTAGGAAATTCTGGACCAGTCAGGTGGCCGGCAACGTCACCCGACCTTACAGTTTTGGATACTTTCTTGTGGGGCACTTTAAAGAACAGAATCTATGGAGAGCAAGAATTTGACACAGTAGATGAACTTACAGACAATATCATCACGCAATTCAGGTCTATCAGAAGAAGAGATATTGTTAGGGCTGTTCTTAATTTGAGACGACGAGCTCGGTTATGTATTCAAGAGAAGGCCATCATTTCGAATACTTGTTGTAATACTTTTTGTGCATTTTTTATAAGCTCATTATTTCATTCTTGTTTCTAGAAACACCAAGTGTTTGTTCAAAATTCCGAATAATGTTCTATCCGGCTGTTGTCTTTCCGAATATAATTTAAAATAAATTTGTGTTGTTTTCGTACTATTTCTTTCAAATTTATAATAAAGTTTCAACATATCTCGTTTTTCTTCATTTGAAACTGAGGTCATTTCGACTGAAGTATTTGTGCAAACTTATGATGTTTAATGAGTTCTGACAACTAGTGTTTATTAAACAAAATTTTTCGATGATGTCATGACCATCTCAGATGAAGTTGTTTTTTTTAATATCTGTGGTTTCAGAAGTGCAAATCATAACAAATTATACATCAATGAAATCAGAATGAGAATCACTATTTTCTGTATAAAAAACAATATGGCGCCCATAACAGAAAAAAAAGTTGATGATGAATGCCAGAAGATGAAACGTCGGATAGTAAATCTGAACATGAAAACGTGTAGCTGAAAAAAAGTATCAATGAAAATGTACTTTTGGTTTTGAGCTATGTTGTCAAATAACGATAGAAAAAAATAAAAACGAAAATTCCGATTTTCAGTTTTTTCCCGATATTTCCGGAAATACTCGGAATCTTCAGAAATTTCTAATAAAAATGGTGTACCTCAAGGTAGCACATTAGGGACACTGTTGTTTTTTTTATACAATTCGGCTTTCTTTAGTGTTGCAACAAAAACCATTTTGAATGGTATCACCGATACTACTTTTTGAATGAAAGACATTGTGATTGCTTGATAGATGGACTCTTCGTTGAAAAGTGAATTCAATTCTCTTTTCAACTATCTGAATATTTTTGGATTTCATTAAGAATAAAATTACCAAATGCACTCGAAATTTCAAGAACAAGTTATCCCGATAAATTTGAACGGTATGATTTGGAGCAATGGGAAAAAAATATTTTGAATGGTATGACCGATACTACTTCTTGAGAGATGTATTGCAATTACCAGACAGATGGCGCTGGGGGCACATCAACTTGAAAATTATGAAAAGCAAATATATCAAAATTGTGAAAATATGTATGAACGAAAATCAAAAAAAATATGTGGTTGAAAAGAGAATTGAATTTTCTCCTCAACGATGTGTTATTTGAAAATGCCAATTGAAAATTTTAAATCGATGTGCCCTCCCGCGATCTCTATCGGTCTTTATTTTATGCTTGTACGTCGAACCGTTCAGGAAGGGGGAAATAAAACATATTTCTACAACTTTTCTAAGCAAAAAAGGTATATCTGCTCCACAACGCAAGGGACAACCATTTTTGAGAAATTTGCAAGTTGCGACATTTGAAGTTGCTCAGAACTTCACACAAACTAAATATGTGATAGATCTCGCTGAAATAAACAACTTTTTTCATCGGAAATGTTTTGAGAAATAATTCATTCTCAAGATACAAAATGTTGAAAAAAACTGTAATTTTTTTAAACTTTGGGAACTTTGGGAACGAATCATTTTTTGATGCATCTTGATGAGAATATAGTTTTTTTGTGAGATCTATCAGATACTCAGATTTTGTAAAGTTCTGAGCAAATTCATCTGGCATCTAAGTGATCCCATAACCTGCATCGATGAAGAAATTTGCAAATTTCTCAAAAACAATCGTCCCTATCCCAAGTAGCACACCTATATTGGTACAATATTGTGAACATGTTGGCGAAACATTTGAAATGCAATATTGGCGAGAAAAATAATGTGAACATTCGGCGATATTGGTCCAATGTTACTTGAATAATATTGGCGAAATATTCTCGAAGCAATATTGGCATCAAAATATTTGGCGATAATGGTACAATATCGCTGGTACAATATTCTGACAATATTGGCCAAATATTCAAACGTTATATTGTCGAGAAGTAAAATATGAACATTTTGCGATTTTGATCGAATATTGCTTAGACATTTCAAAAATTGTATTGGTGAAATATTTTTGAAGCAATAATGGCCACAACACATTTATCGATATTGGTACAATATCATTTGGATATATTGGTGGGAATGAATATACCAAATACCTTGGTTAATTATTAAATGCCTTTTAGTTGATGAAGGTGACACCAGAGTCTGCCTTTTGATCGCCATAACCACTGAGTAAGCTGTCTTGAAAACAAGTGTCATAATCTGCCAGAAATACTACTATTTTGAATTTTGGAAAAATACTCAGTGGAGTATATCTGGGGGCGAGAGTTTTAATAGGCTCCGCCTACCAGCGATTTGCAATATCATTGGCCGACTCAAATGTTCGGCCAGTGTATAAATTAAAGCTCTTTTGGCTGCTTATGACCAAGAAGAACCGATCAAGTAGTAATTTCAATTTCAGTTATCTCAGTACACAGCACTCGGCCCTCAGCCGAGAGTTTTTTCAGGCCTTCAGCCAGTTTCAGGGTGGCACCATGCACGGTAAAGTAAAGTCATTGTTTTAAAAGTCAACTCATTTCAGATACAAGGGAGCTTCAAGCCGAGAATTGGCTGGGCAATCCATATCAAACGGTCAGATTTTATTCTGCTGATCGCCAGTCATCAGGATGAGGAACCGCTTTAACGAGCGGGGGTGGGGGATAGGGGGGGTGAGCTTTCGAGTACGAACGAGTGCTGGGGAGTTCATCCTTCCGGGCCTCAACCTTAGGGGGTACATGGTGGTGCTTATGTCAGATATAAGGGAGCTTCAAGATATAAGGCTGGGCACTCCATATCAAACGGTCAGATTTTAATCTGCTGATCGCCAGTCATCAGGATGAGGAACCGCTTTAACGAGCGGGGGTGGTGGATAGGGGGGGTGAGCTTTCGAGTACGTACGAGAGCTGGGGAGTTCATCCTTCCGGGCCTCAACCTTTGGGGGTACATGGGTGTTTTAAGCAGTCATCCAGGAGCTGCCCGAGGGCTCGGACAATTCCCAGGATAGAAGCCCTCACTTCTGGATGGCTCAGTAGTGTTGTCGTGTATAGTGTAAATGGTATTTCTGGTTTTTTAGGAATCTACGGCCTGGCATGCGAATTAATGGAACCTCGTTGGGTGGCAACACCAACAATATACCGAAAGAATTCGTATGTCAGACACGTTCCTGTTGATTACTCCAAATAAATGAAGAGCTCCGGAGTTGCTGACTTTTTGCGACTATGCTGTACTTCTGATAGGTGGTCTGAGCTAGCCGGAAGAGGCGAAACACCATACTTCCTACTATCCGAGTGCACGCATTTGTTGACACAAGTAATGGGATGTATTTAATATATTTTCGTAGGTTTCAAAAGACATTTTATATGCAGAGCCAACTAGCGGATTTTCATCCAGGTTTGATGATGATATAATTTTAATGTTTCATTGAATAGTCGGCCAATATTCAAAATTCATCTCAATCTATATGTAGGATATAATATGAAGACAATATTGTTTTAACGATATCATTAAATATTATTGACCCTTTATTAACCCAATAATAATTGATAAGATTTGTTGAATATTGGCAAAATAATATTCAACCAATGTGCAATCACACTTGGACATACAATATAGTTTTTATATCTGGAAACGATATGAGAGGAATATTGTTACTGCAATATTTCTTGTAGATGTTGGACACAATATGTTTTATCGATATTCGTAAATGTCATTGAACCAATATTGACCCAATATGAGTTATTGCAATTTGTTGAATAAAGTTGAAATGATATTCGACCAATGTGCTATCAAACTTGGAAATACAATCCCTACAATCGATATGAATGGAATATTGGAATTGCAATACTTTTTCTAGATGTGGAAAACAATACATAGACAATATTGCATTATCGATTTTGGTAGAAAATTATTCAACCAATATTGTCCCAATATTACAAGTGACAATCTATATTCGAAGCAGGTTCAACCAATATTCCACCAATATTATTAATATAATATTGTTTTTTGAATGAATAGTTCTCGCACCCCAATTTTTCGGTACAAATGGCGGAATCAATTATTCAAAGATTGGAGCTCTTTCAGTATCGCTTTTCTCTCGCTTTCCCGTCGGATGAATTTGTTATACTGAAAAAGCCAAATACGAATCTCAGAGGCAAAGAGAAGTTGGAAATCTCCTCTACTTCCGATGAACTCATGTCATAATAACTAGACAGTCCAATTAGCAGAGAGACAATGGCAAAATTCTCAATGAACCCCTATAGAGGGTACTTACTGTACAGGATTTGCATTCGTGAATTTTAATTATGTTGCGTGAAATTCTGATAGTTTACGATTCAGCTATGCGAGCTGGTGAAAAACAGTTTTTTTCTACGACCATTAAGAAAAATGAACATTTCAATTGCGTCTTCGATTAAGAAACCTACCACGTTGTAACACCGATTTTCATTTCCCACGGGCTAGCTGTATCGAAATATTTCATTTCCTACGACTTTCATGAACTACTAGACTGTCATTATAGGTAGGTATTAACGAATTTTATGAACATAAATAATATCGAATCAAGTTTGTTTACGTCTGACTAATAATTTGATATTTCACATCAGTAGATAATTACAAAATTCGAATCAAGAAATTAAGTTATTAAAAATGATTAGCGATAGTGAGGATGATTTAAAAATCAAATTATCAATTTATATCAGAAGCTCCTGATAATGCCTATCTTCTGACAAATGTATGATTTTCTTTTCATAAAACCAGAATAATTTCAATAAAAAGATTGATTACAATCGCATTCTATATTTTTGAATAGTTGACAGATACTTTCTATATAATTTGAACAAATTATTATGTGCTCTAGTAACGACGAGTGTTGATTTAGATGACACATGGACTTTGGATGGTGGGAGAGAGGGTTCAAATCCACGCAGCTACATTCTTTTTTTCATTTTATGAAATCGATTAGGTAGTGTTTGATTTTTTCTGCATAAAGATTTTTTATTTCCAAGTTGTCAAAATTTGAAAATTTTGAATGTTATTTGTTTCACGACGTAGGTAGGTACGTGTACAAAAAGAAAACATAGATGTTTCATTCAACGGGTGAAAAAAGCAAAAAATATCTAAACCATGTAAAAATGACGGCAGGAGAGTTTATGATAAAAAGGATCATTAAAAATATTACAGATTTGTTAATGATTCAGATGGTCGTAGAAAAAGTATAGTGTACAATGAGCATGAAATGACCCATTTCCCACTCGTAGGTATATGAAATTGCATATACCTACTCGTTGGAAATGTATGTCATTTCATGCTCATTGTACAATATACTATTACGAAATCATGATGCTGCAGCGATGTCATTGGAATTTATTCATTCAGCTGAATTTTATGCTGATGGATCGTATTAATTTTTCATGAAAATCTGTGTTGAGCCCGAGTCACTTGATTTTTCATAGTTACATTTTCAAAAGACTTTTAGTTGATTAACATGTCTTTTTGCAAGCAGAGGAAAATGTTTGGAAGGCCATATGAGAAGGTGTTGAGAGAACAGACTTGTACAGTTCACGTCCTCTGTGAAAACTATTTATAATCTTCTATAGGCAGGGCAGCTGGTGGATTTGTAGAATGAATGATTTGTTTTTTGGCAAAAACCTTGTACAAACACTCATTTATTACTAGCGAATGGAAGAATTGAAAATGTTACTAAAAAAGTGATATTTTGAACACGAGTCTGACAGAAATAATAGAATCAATAACTTGAATTCTGAGCAAACTTTGTGAGGTCTCTGAAGAAAAACTTTGAGTTGATTAGGCTTCAATCAACACCAGTCACTTTGACAGTGACAGTTAAACAGTAAAATTAACAATTAAATCTAATTATTTTAAGTGTATAATCCACAAAAGAAAATTGTTCCTCTTTGAGAAGACCACTGTAGCGAATAATAAATCAAAATATACTTTATTGTCCAAAGAACGGGTTTCTTGTTGACAAGCATAAATATGCATAAATAAAATAAAATAAACATTAAGAAATTAGACAGTAAAAGTCTATGGTAGAATGGTCATTAACTCATATTTAGCATTTATCAATCCTATTGAGTAAAAAATAAGGTTTTTACATGACGTGTCGAAGTTTAAAATTTGATGCGAAATGACTATTCATAATAATTGTACAATATGTTGAAACACATATTGATAAATTTGGGAAATAATAATAATAATAATAATAATAATAATTTTTGTAGTCGATTTGCAGAAATCTTTCCTATAGTATAATCATGATACTCTCTGTTTTGTTTATTGTTTGCGAACTTTTACATATACCAAACATTGATAGGTAGGGTGAGAATATATTTTGAATATATAAGTTCTTACAATTTGTCCCTGGACCAACATCGGATATAATTCGGATTGCTTGTTTTTGCCATGTAGAAAGGGTTTTCATGATGGCACTGTGGCCCCAGTTCAAAATTTCATATTGTTGGTGTGAATCTATGAATGATAAATACGCAATTCTCATCATGCGATGGGACACAGACATCCTTAATCGTCGCAGCAAAAACAAACTTGAAGAGGTTTTGTTTGACACATGTTCAATATGAGAATTCAATTTCAATTTGATGTCAACATGAAACACTAATTCAACTGATTCTGTATTTGTGTTGTTCTGTGTAGTTTTCATTTTCTTTTCATTAGTCGGAAAATATAAGTAAGCCGTTTTTTATACAGTATTAGAAAGTCCATGAATAGCATTGAGTACCTTATCACAGCTTATGAAAGTATTGTCATCGGCATAAAGAATGAAATCAGTATTTTCTAACCACTGTTGATGTCAGTAATATACAGGGTGTTTATTAAGTACTTTTGGTTCAATTCGGAGGTACAGGGTGTTGAAGTTGAGATTTTATTTTCAATTAGTTTGAATAACTTTTGCAAAAAATAATTTGTTTGCAAAACATTTTGTGAACGGTGTTGATCTGGAGAGAAAAATCAACTTTGGTATTGATTTTTATGTAGCACTCGGATAGCGCAGCGTACGCTATCATTATTTATTTTAATTTCCCCCTACTTTTTTACAGTAAACTTTTGGAATTTTTTATACTCAGATCTTTTTCCTACACCTTCTCTTAACAAAAATGGTATACCTGTTCAACCACGCTACCCAGGTAGCACATCAAATCAGCTGAATCTTGGTTTCATACTGGGCCAATATAGATATTTATTGTAATTGAAAAAATAATATTAGTCCAATATGGGTGAATATTTAGAAAACAATATTATATTAATAATATTGGTGGAATATAGGTTGAACCTGCTTCGAATGTAAATTGTCACTTGTAATATTGGGACAATATTGGTTGAATAATTTCTACCAATATCGATAATGCAGTATTGTCTATGTATTGTTTTCCACATCTAGAATAAATATCGCAATCCCAATATTCCATTCATGTCGATTCTAGGCATTGTATTTCCAAGTTTGACAGCACATTGGTCGAATATCGAATATCATTCTACAAAGCCACCAGCTGCCTTGCCTATAGAAGATCATAAATAGTTTTCATAGAGGACGTAAACTGTACAAGTCTGTTCTCTCAACACCTTCTCATTTTATGGCCTTCCAAACATTTTCCTCTGCTTGCAAAAAGACGTGTTAATCAACTAAAAGTCTTTTGAAAATGTAACTATGAAAAATCAAGTGACTCGGGCTCAACACAGATTTTCACGAAATATGTGTACGATCCGTAAGCATAAAATTGCAGCTGAATGAATAAATGCCATTAACATCGCTGCAGCATCATGATATAGTAAAAACTGTTTATCACTAGCTCGCATAGCTGAATCGTAAACTATCAGAATTTCAGGCAACATAATTAAAATTCACGAATGCAAATCCTGTACAGTACCCTCTACAGGGGTTCATTGAGAATTTTGCCATTGTCTCTCTGCTAATTGGACTGTCTAGTTATTATGACTTGAGTTCATCGGAAGTAAAGGAGATTTCCGACTTCTCTTTGCCGCTGATATTCGTATTTGGCTCTTCCAGTTTGAAAAATTCATTCGTTGGGATAGCAAGGAAAGCTGCTGGTAAACTTGAGCGAGGTAGATTTTGAATTCATCCAAATTTTTGGAAATTTGTAAAATTTCTACAGATATTTTGATGTATTATATTGAAATCGGGAATATTTTTCAGTAGCTCTGAATGTAAGTTAAATTCGCTGAAAGAATCAAACTCTTTGGCTATTTTCATTTTATATTCGTAATCGCGTATATATGGGTTCATCTTAAAATAGAAAATATTCACAGACAGACAGAAAGAACTTGTATGGAATGAAAAACTAAAGTGCATTTTGTGCTCAATTTTTGTTTACTGACCGTGTTCTTGGCTTATCCTGTGTTGTTCTATGGTTTGGAATCTGTTGAATGGGTTTTTTTTGTTGTTGGGGCCTTGGGGGTGCTGGGTGCTTTTTGTTGTCCAAAAGTTATTTTCTTAATAGTCTCGGCTGAGGGAGTGGAAGGGTCACTATATAGATAGTCATCAACAGAAACGACCTCACACCTAACAGTGATGTCCATAAATTTAATACTAGTCAAAAACTTTTCATTCACTGGTTTCAGTCAAAATGCTCCAAATATTATCTGCCTAGAAATCTTTAATGGTGTGCCAGAATGAATATAATCAAATAATGATCTTATAACATTCAAATGAAGTATGAGTCTTATCTGCTTGGTGAAAGCCACTGGATGCGTTTTTTAAAGATCCATTATGAACTCACCGAGCAAATTGTATTTTATCTCTTGTATCTCTTTGGTATATTTTCATTTTCTATTACGTCTTGTATGTTTGTCATCGTTCCCTAGCATTAAGTATTTCTTAAGTATAACTTAACTATACAAATTTCTCATTTGTCATTTGAAGGAAACAAACTGAATTGAAAATGAATCGAATATCTTACGCAACAAAACAATTTTACCAGTTCCACAGACTGATATTATCAATGGAGACGAATTCTCAATAATTTATTATCACCTACTTCTTTTCTAGTTCAGGGACTACAATGGCGAGAGTTAAGGCGGATTTACCGGATTCATAATGAATAATTTATTGCTTTTACCTAATTTAATTGCATAATCCATAAAAGTTCAACACAGGGATTTCTTTATAAATTGTGAAACGGGTAAATTATTTCATTCAAGTCCCTCTGTTGTAGTTTTATGGATCATACAATAAAATGACACATATGCAATAAATTATGCATTATGAATCCGGTAAATCCGCCTTTTCCAAAAATGTTTATTCACGCCTGCACTTTTTGAATGAGATGTCTATACAATCATCATGGTTCATGGAAACCATCACATCTTTGGAATTAATCTCTTCCATTTCAAAATTGAAAAATAACTCTTTGCAGACACCTGATAAGATTAATACAAAAGTTATGAAAGCTATTCACAAATACTTCTAATTCCACTGCAACACATTATATCTTTTTGAGAACTATATATATGAGAAAGAAGACACATAGAATAAATATAGTAGATGTACTGAGCAACAAAATAAATATTTCAGACATTATCCTTTGCTTGCAGAAAGACAGGTCAATCAACTATAATTCTTTTAAAAAGGTAACTATGAAAAATGAAGTGACTCACGGGCTCAACACAGATTTTTAGGAAAAATGCCTACGATCTAACAGCATAAAATTGCAGCTGAATGAAAAAATTCCATTAACATCGCTGCAGCATCATGATATCGTAAAAACTGTTTTTCACTAGCTCACATAGCTGTGCACTATCAGAATTTCACGCAACATAATCAAAATTCCCGAATGCAAATCCTGTACAGTACCCTCTATAGGGGTTCATTGAGAATTTTGCCATTGTCTCTCTGCTAATTGGACTGTCTGAGATTTCCAACTTTTCTAAGCCGCTGAGATTCGTATTTGGGTTTTCCAGTCTAAAAAATTCATCCGACGGGAAAGCGAGAGAAAAGCGATACTGAAAGAGTTCCAATCTTTGAATAATTGATTTTACCATTTTTATTTTTACCAAATATATCCAGTGGTGCAAATTAATCTCGTCCATGAGTTGAATTTACAAGTAACAATTATAGTGAAAGAATAGTTCATTGAACAGGAAATTATTTTCGTGGTCATTTCATTGTCATTTGTAATAGTATTGAATCAATTATTGATGTGCTGGATTGGTGTTTTTAGGATGTCCTTTGATTTATCTTTTTTTTGGATGAAAACTGAGATTAAAATCTGATTTCATGAATCATTCGAACATAAATAAATGTGACGGGACTATAATTTACATAAAAAATTATATGATACCTAGCATTGTCATCAAGAAAATGAACGATAGTAAATTCCTTCGTGCTAGGCCTGCTTTGGAGAATAATAATGAAATTGGTGAAACTGCTTATTATAAACCACATACAGCAAATATTGAAGACAAATTCATCTGGGAGATATTAACATTAATTTTCTGAGAATAGGTCTGAGTGCAACAAATAAAAATATTAATTTATCAAACCTGTATGGATTAGTTTCATATATCAGTAAACCTAGGCGTGTTACACTGGACTCTAAATGGACTATTGACCATGTTTAAAAAAAAAATCATCACCATCTGAGTAAAATACAAACAGACCCTACAACTTTTCACAATGATATCACCGATCTTTCCAGTCCCTTCATTTTCATAAAATTTTGGAAGAAAAATTTTCAACCTGTAACTTCGAGAAGCGATACAGTCGTAGGGCATATGAATCTTGAAAAACTCAACAAATTGGTAAGCAAAGAGCTGTGGATGAATGTGGTAAGAAATCAAGACGTTCACTTTTTTCAAATACTCAATGAATATATCAAAAAATAGTCTAGAATGAAAACGGTAAGATAAAATCGGAAAATAAATCCATGGATATTTTTAGGCTTACGTCTATTCATATAAGAGACTCATTATAAAACTAATCATTGCATAATTTCTCTATTACACTTACCACGAACACAAACGATACAGATATAATTTCAAAGCACTAATGAGAAAAAGGAATGATTTATATCAATGAAAATTGAGTGAAGCTGTTGGGAACAATGAAAAAACTTGGGTTTTATCCAATGTACATCTGAGATGCAACTGGTTGACAAGGAAGTGCCTCAGGAATCCATCATGGGATCAGTTCTATTTCAACAACATAGATAAAGGAATATGATTTCCTTCATTTACTTCTTACGCGGATGATATCAGCTTACTGATATCAAATAAAGGAACACACACATTAACTCGTAAATGTGAGGAAATTTTGTACTCGGCCACCAGATATTTCAATACACAGGATCTATTTTTCAATGCCGAAAAAACACAGGTAATTCGTTTCCATAACAACTATCAAAATCAAGTCGATACATTCCAATCAAATGATAATAATATTAAAAACCTGTGGCAATGCGAATTTTCTAGGAATATATAAGTACGAGTATTTGAGCTGGAATGCACACTGCGAACAGTTAGTTTCCAAGTTGAGCTCAATAATTTATATGTTTAGAAATCTGAACACTGTTTTAGTGTTTTAGATTCAACTGATATGCATATATTGTGCCCAAGTTGAAGCTAGATTACAGTACAGTGTTTGTTTATGGGGCAACTCGTCAATGAGCAACAATGTTTTCGTGAAACAGATATCCATTTTGAGATGCATATTCAAAATTCCAAAACGCAGTTCATGCAGACCACTTTTTCAAAATCTTAAAATTTTAACTCTCATCAGTTTATTCATTTATGAATTGTCCAAATACATATTCATCAACATAAACGACTTCACACCCAACAGTGATGTCCATAAATATAAGAGTTGTCAAAAACTTTTCAATCAAAAATCTTTAATCGTGTGCCAGAATAAATGAAATGAAACAATGGCCTCATAACATTCAAACGAAGTATGGAGTCTTTTCTGCTTGGTAAATGTTTTTATCAACTCAATGAAATTTTAAAAGATCCAGTGTGAACTCACAGAACGAATTGTGTTTTATCCCCTGTCTCTCTTTGGTATATTTTCATTTTATATTAGGTCTTGTATGTTTGTCATTGTTCCTAGCATTAGGTATTCCTTAACTACTCCTATACAAATTTCTCAATTGTCATTTGAAGGAAATAAACTGAATTGAAAAGGAATTTCACTAATTGGGAATAGTATAATAAAAGATAAAAAACAAATAGCTGAAAACTTTAATGCATTTTTCACTAATATCGGCTCGAACCTAGCTAAGAAAATAAAAGGTGGGAAAAAATGTCAAGGTGTTAGGAATGTAAATTCAATATATATATGTATCCTACAGATGAAAAAGAAGTTAAGAAATTGATAAAGGAGTTGAAAGCGAATAAAGCTCCCGGACTGGATAGTATCGGAGCGAACGTGCTGAAGGAATGTGTCGAATACATTGCAAAACCGCTAGTTTATATAATAAATAAATCTCTACAAGCAGGTACATTCCCGGAATCTCTAAAAATTGCAGTCATCAAACCACTTCACAAGTCTGGAGATAAGCATGACGTTTCGAACTATAGACCCATATCGCTTCTCTCGAATATATCAAAAATTGTAGAAAAAATCATAAAGTCCAGGATGGTAGGATTCATAAAAAAATATAACCTGATTTCAGAGAAGCAGTTTGGATTTATGGAGGGCAGATCAACTCAAGATGCGATAGCGGAGTTAACAGGGAAAATATATAACGCTTTAGAGCGAACCCCTGCTATATGTCTTTTCGTTGATTTAGCTAAAGCGTTTGATACCGTCAGCCATCCAAACTTGCTACAAACTCTCGAACAGGTAGGATTCCGAGGAAATGCGTATCATTTAATGAAAAGTTATCTGAATGATCGAAAACAATGCGTCACAATAGATAATGAAGTAATTAACACAAGAGTAGTCAGCTATGGAGTTCCGCAGGGAACGGTGCTCGGTCCTATCTTGTTCATTCTTCATGTGAATTCATTGTTCGAGTTACTGGTACCTGCTGAAATAACAAGCTTTGCTGATGACACCGTCTTTTTCTTTGAAGATAAAAATTGGATGGACCTGAAACAAAAAGTAGTCACTGCATTTCCCTTAATCGTAGAATACTTCAATAGTAAATTACTTACTTAATTTCAAAAAAACTGTTTTTATTCCATTCACCAGCTATGAATCTAATCTTCCCGGTTACTCTGCTCTTGATATACCAATTAACGGTGATAACATTAAAATAATATCCTCAAAAACTGTAAAATATTTAGATATTACGCTAGACAGTAATCTAAAATGGAATGAGCACATGAAGAATCTGACTCAAAAAATTAGATCCTTGGTATTTAAATTCAAGTACCTAAAAAATATCCTCGGCCTGAAATACCTTTTATCATGCCCTGGTTCAGACGCATCTGTCATATAGTATAATCGCTTGGGGAGGAGTCACTAATAATCACCTAAAGAATTTGGAAACGGTACAGAAGTGGATACTAAAGATCATGTTGAACAAACCATATACCTACCCAAGCGATGATCTGTATAAGGAAGCACTGATAATGGACATTCGACAAGTCTTCACTTTAACGCTGTTGGTGTACCAGCACAAGAATATAAATCAAGCTAAAAGTATTGAACATGAATATAACACCAGATCTAGATTGAATTCTATTGATATACCAAGAATGTTGAAGACTATTGGACAACGAAGCTATTCATATCTGGCTCCCAAGTTATATGGCGTTATTCCTCCCTATCTCAAAGTAATAAACTCGTTATCGCTTTTTAAATCCAGAATAAAAACATGGATATTGGATACACCCAGAAAAAAAATACATCAACTAATTGATCTAAAGAATAATTGAATAATGTATTGATCCTTTGATTAATTGATTAATATTGGTTCCGAAAATAATTATGTCTGTAGTGTTTTCCTGTTAAAAAAAAAATTTAAAAAAATGTTATGTTGATATACTGAATAAGTAATAGTTGTTATAATCGATGTTACAAATTGTATCACTTTTAAGTATTTTTATTTAACTTGCCCGTTTCACAAATTATATCTTTTAAAAATCATTTTACCAAATTCATATCTAATCTTCACGTACAGGCTATGCCTTTGTGGATTTGTTATTTATTTGCCTTAATGTTTATAATTAATGTTTATAATCACTGTCTTTATTATATGTCAATGATAACGTATTTCTGATAAATAAATATTATTATTATTATTCCACAGACTGATATTATCAATGAAGACGGATTCTCAATAATTTATTATTACTCACTTCTTTTCTAGTTTAGGGACTAAAATGGCAAGAGTTATTGAAAGAATAAATTCAGGCTCGCACTTTTTGAATAACATGTCTGTACAATCAGCATTATTATTGGAAACCATCACATCTTCGAAATTAATCTCTTCCATTTCAAAATTGAAATATAACTGTTTGCAGGGACCTAATGCGATTATTACAAAAGTTATAAAAGCTATTCACCAATAAATTGTGATTCCACTGCAACACATTATGTCTTTTTGAGAACTATCTAAGAAAAAGAACACAGAGAATAAAGAAAGAAGATATACTGACCACCAAAATAAATAGTTCACACATTATCATTTGCTTGCAGAAAGACAGATCAATCAACTAAAATTCTTTCAAAAAGGTAACTATGAAAAATAAAGTGACTCGCGGGCTCAGCACACATTTTCAGGAAAAATGCATACGATCTAACAGCATAAAATTGCAGCTGAATGATTATATTCCATTAACATCGCTGCAGCATCATGATATCGTAAAAACTGTTTTTCAATAGCTTGCATAGCTAAACCGAACACTATCAGAATTTCACGCAACATAACTAAAATTCACGAATGCAAATCCTGTACAGTACATAGGGGTTCATTGAGAATTTTGCCATTGTCTCTCTGTTAATTAGACTGTCTAGTTATTATGACATGAGTTCATCGGAAGTACAGGAAAGTTCCAACTTTTCTAAGCCGCTGAGATTCGTATTTGGCTTTTCCAGTCTAAAAAATTCATCCGACGGGAAAGCGAGAGAAAAGCGATACTGAAAGAGCTCCAATCTTTAAATAATTGATTCCGCCATTTGTACCGAAAAATTGGGGTGCGAGAATGAATAAGCTGATAAATTAATTTAAAACTCGAAAATGGGCGGAAAATCAGGTATGAGATCGAAGAGCGTATTTATTTTTAGCAGAATTCGAGATGGAAATGGAGTGTCTGAAAATTAAATTGATGAAATTCTGTGGCAAATCGAGAATAAATGGTGTTACCGTATTCACGCCTCGAAAAGATTTGAAACTTCTACTTCGAAAGGTCTAATATTTCAACAAAATTTATCGAGTGGGGGAAATTACTCCCGTCCATGAATTGAGTCTACAATTTATCATTATAGTGAATTAATAGTTCATTGTTCGGGAAATTACTTTCGATATCATTTGTCATAGTATTGAATCAATTATTAGTGTGCTGAGTTAGTGTTTTCAGGATTTTCTTTGATTTTCCTTTTTGGTGAACACTGAGATAGAAAACTGATTCCATAAATCATTCATACTGCCCACTATAATAACTCGATATGAATAAATGTGACGAGACTATAATTTACATAAAAAATTATATGATGCCTTGCATTGTTATCAAAATAATGAATGATTTTGAATTCCTTCGTGCTACGTTTACTTTGAAGAATGATAATACATTTGGTAGAACTGCTTATTATGGACTACCTTCAACAAGCACTTAAAAATATATTGAAGAATACCTGTTATCAACAAGTAGGCAAAACTCAGAAATTCATCCGGGAGATATCAACATTGATTTACTGAGACTAGATCTGAGTGAAACAAATGAATATGTTAATTTATTAAACCTGTATGAATTAGTTTCATATGTTAATAAACCTACGCGTGTTACACTGGGCTCTAAATCAACTATAGAAAATACAAATAGACCATACAATTTCTCACACTGATATCACCGATCATTTCAGTTTCTTCATTTTTACAAAATTTTCGGAAAAATATTCAAATCCTGTAACTTCCAGAAGCGAAACAGTCGTAGAGCAGATGAATCTTGAAAAACTCAACAAAAAAGTAAGAAATCAAGACATTCAAACATCCTATAATCACTGTATCCAAAAACTATATGAATATAGACTGAATAACCAGTCAATTTGAGAATGTGTCATAAATTATCATGTAGCAAAAGTATAATGATGAAAAAGTTAATCGTTTTTTGTTAGATTCGACAATATCTTTATTTTTATTAAACTTCAATTCTAACATATATCTGACATTAAAATAATTCATGTCTAGGGTGATCCATACATCTTCCCCTTCTGGTCTTCCATCTGCCTACCCCCTGAATCTTCTATTCAACCAAATAATCTCTATGATTGCCTACTTCAACCACTACTTCAACAGTATCTCACAGCTTTTCGGATCTTGAAACCAAATTCGAGAACCTTACGGGTTCTCTCTTAAATCTTTGGCATATCGATCATAGTATTCAAGAATTTTATTATGGTCCTTCATCGATTTTTTCTCACACGAATGTGACGTCCGAATAGAATCTGCGCTGGAGAACGATTATTTGATCTTGAATATTTCTGTGCTCAAGAGACCTGCGTAAAATTTATCTCCATCTGAAGTTCCACCATTTACGCATTTCGTAATCAGAGTTTTCATTTCCCTGACACCAGCCACGGCATGTCCATTACTTTGTGGGTAATATGGAGTGGATGTATAATGTACAATAGGAGCGTTTTATAGTAGGCAGAAGTGTTCTACTCGTAGAAGTATAATTTGACTTAACTGTTTTTTTAACACCAAATATATTTACTTTCTCTACTTTTGCTACGATCGAATTTGATGGTAGCAAAATTGGTTGAAAAATTAAACTCCCTAAATCATAGCAGAAATTGACACTATTGACTTTGCATTAAACTATGGACCATAGCTCTTTTCTTTTCAGTTTGGTTGTATTTTGAAGTTAAAAAAACTTCATTTAATCACATTAAAGTGATTTTGGTAGTGAAGAGCTTACAGATGAGATAAATATGAGTGTTATGGACGTAATTGAAGTTATAGATGGAAATGTTTAACGTATATAGGTTGTACAACGAGTTTTATTCATATAAAATTGGAGGTGGGTTCATATTGATTTTCAATTCATTGAGAACCTCTGTTGAAGCTCCCTTTTAAAATCATATTTTATACAAATGGATACCAGAAAAGAAGATGATGACGGTGGGTTCATATTGGTTTGAAATTCATTCAGTCTCTCGCTGTTGAACATTCCTTTTAGAAAGCGACGAAAGTTCAAAAATGTCAGTGGGATGAAATAGATTGACCAGAGACATATCAAAAAAATATTTTTCAGTTCCTACTTGTTCCCAATCTTCGAATATGCAATTTTATGGATAATTCCGGTTCATCAGCTAGTTCGTTCACTCAAAGCTGCTTCGAAAGTGGAAGGTGTTGAGTTTTGGAATCACTTCTTCAAAATAATTTTTACATTCTGAATAAGTTTTTTAAAATTATTTAAAAGACATTGCACATGTATAAAAGATCACAGAGTAAAATTTAAAAATTCTCGCTGCTGTTACGCACATTGCACATAATAATAATAATAACAGTAACATGTAAACAAAAAGAGATTCAGTAAAACAGCACAGAGTAAAATTTAAGAAATGTCGCTTGTGTAACATCAGAGTTTAAAAAAAAAATTGGTTCCAACCACTGAAAGCAAGAAATTTATCCATACTGTAGAAGCAACTATTCAACAAGAACCCAAATACTTCATTCCTCAATAGAGTTCTCCTTTCATTGATCCCTATGAACGATTTCATCTTATTGAAGCATTTAATAACCAGATACTTTGAGATATACTGACTCACACTTAAGCGAGAGTAGGGGTGGTATAAAGTATCTTCACCTCTTGTAGAATAATTATGAATATCGGATTTTTTCAGGAAATAGGTGTTTATTATCATAGATGAATAAAACCAGCTGAAATATGTAGAGACGCGGCAATGATAGGATATTATATTTTTTGAATAATGGTTTACAAGAGTCCATGCAGCAGATAACTCTTTTCTGAACCTCGAAAATATGTTCAGTATTTGTAGAGTTACCCCAGAAAATCAATGTATTCTTGATTATACCAGTCCATAGTAAATACGATTTATAACATCTGTACAGACAGTGTCTCTCAGATTTCAAATAGCGTAGTTTGCACTGCCAACTTTTAGACATAAACTGTCGATGTGCGCCTCCCATATTAGCTTGTGATCAAGAATTATTCCTAAAAATCTAGCTACCTGACCGTATTCCAGAGGTTCACCACACATGTTGATGTAGTTCATTAGATCCGAGTTTGAAATACCGATTTTGGGTAAGAAATTGATAAAATTTGTTTTCTCTGTATTGCAGAGCAGATCGTTGTCGCTACAGTATTTGCTCACGTGCCTAATTACCCAAGTTTGCAGGATTTTCTAAGTTTTGATGTGCTAGGAGTATATTTGTATCATCAGCGTAAAGTACCGTTTCATTTGGTGTGGTACACGTATCGTAGATATGATTTGAGAATATTATAAATAGAGTTGGTCCCAGTATAGATCCCTGGGGCACTCCTAACTCAACACTCTTATAGTCAGATTTGTTATTATTTATTACTGTTACTTGCGTACGATTTGTCAAATATGATTGCGGTGCTAGTACATTTTCAATTTGTTGAATTCTCTTTCATATTACTACAGTTTTGTGATGAATAAAGCCTCATTCGCTTAAAAGGTGAATCGATTCCTGAAGCCCGATAAATTTGATACTGATCCACATTCACCGACTGCCACTCAAGAATGGAAGTATTGGCTGAAAACATAAATCACGCCAGCAATGTCCTGCGATTAACGCCGAATGCAGCAACTGCGGGAAGATCTGACACTGGGCGATCGTATGTAAATCTGCCAAGAAAACTGTAAATAAATCGCCCAACAAGTCAGCCGCCCTAAGCGCAGCCTCTTCGTCAGCTCTAGACAATGCTACAGTTGCTATTCAAGTAAACGATGTACTCACCTTTGCTTTAATCAACACAGGAATTTCTTAGACTTTTATATCGAAACAGTTTGCTGAAAGCTGTCGTTTCAAAATGTATCCAACATCAGGTTCTGTCTCTATGGCATCACCTTCCCTCAATTCAAAGATTTCGAATTATTGATTGGTAAGACTTGACTAGGACACCTCTACAATGATGCCAAATTGAATGTACTCCACGATTTATGTGCCAATTTAATTGTTGGTCACGATTTATTGAAACAACTTTCGGAGTTGAAATTCACCTTTGGAGGATCTAAACCACCTTTAACGGTTTGCTACCTAGCCCCTGCGAGAATAGAGCCCCCTCAACTTCTTGAGTACCTAACCGGAAACGTCAAATCAATTATCACGAAATCCCGGAAACATTCCAATGACGATTAAAAATTCATGAAGAAAGAAATCAGGAAACTCCTCGAATATGGAATAATCGAAGAAAGCATATCTCCGTGGAGGGCTCAAGCATTCGTTGTTAAAAATGAGAATCACAAGAAGAGGATGGTCATTGATTATTCGCAAACAATAAATCATTATAATTCATTGGATGCTTATCCCCTTCCTGAACTTGAGCAAAGGCAAAGGTATCTAAAAACTCGTATTTTAGTACCACAGATTTCAAGAGTGCTTATCATCAAATTCCATTGAGAGAAAAAGATCGACCTTTCACTGCTTTCGAGGCATGTGGTCGGGTTTATCAATTATGTCGTCTTGCGTTTGGCCTCACCGACGGAGTCCCCATTTTCCAGCGTGTAATCGATGACGTCATTTCAAAAGAAAAATTAGAGAAAACTTACGCCTACCTTGACGATGTAACAGTCTGCGAAAAATATAGGGAAGAACATGAACGAAACCCACAGCAATTTATAGAAGCAGTGAATAATAACATCGTTTCACAATTAATGAAGACAAAAGGGGTTATGCTAAAACATCTATAAATTTACTTGGATATAAAATAGAAAACAATACTATTTCACCTGATCCCGATCGTTTGAAACCTTTGCTGAGTCTTCCCCCACCAAACAGCCCCAAGGAACTCTAGCGTACAATTGGAATGTTTGCACATTATTCGAAATGGGTACCCAATTATTCAGATAAGATTGTACAGCTTCTGAACACAAAGACCTTTCCTTTATCTCCAGAAGTAAAGTCTAATTCAGAAGATCTAAAAATTGAAATATCAAAAGCAGTAGTGCAGACAATTGATGACAAGGAATCCTTTGTAGTCGAAACGGGTGCTTCCGATTTCTCGATTTCTGCAGTTCTCTCCCAATCAGGATGTCCAGTGGCTTTCTTTTCACAGAAACTCAGCGATAGCGAAAGAAAACATTCGGCTGTGGAGAAAGAAGCCTATGCTATAGTGGGTGCATTGAAGAAGTGGAGACATTATTTGATAAGCCGCCATTTCCGGATCATTACTGACCAGCGATCTGTCTCGTTCATGTTCGACATAGACCATAAAAACAAAATAAAAAATGAAAAAATTCAACGATGGCGTCTGGAACTTTCATGGTATACCTATGACATTCTGTACAGACCAGGAAATCAAAATCAAGTTGCTGATGCCTTTTCATTCATTCTGACAAGTTATTCTCATTCTGACAAGTTATTCTCTCCGAGCAATAAAATATATAGAGGTGCTATTTCTATATAAACAACACAAGTTGTTATGAAAGCTGCATATCACTATCCTTTGTGATAGATTGTTGGTGAGGGGTAACCTCCGAGTTCGGAGGGGGATATATGTTATTGTTATGATATTCGGATGTAAGATTAGAACCAGTGGCGGCGTGCTGATAAATTTTTTTCATGTTATATTTTTATCTCTAGACGACAACATGCCTGTTGGAAAGCACGTGTGTTGTCAAGATGTCAATCAAAAATACTGTATTATGCAAAATATTAGATTCTAGCTGACAAAGCATACAATAAGGTCATAAATACTGAAATAATAAATGAAAGTGCTGAAGTAAAAAAGTAAATATATTCAAATTGTTGGATCATATCAGTAAACTATACACTATACTTACACTATATATATATATATATATATATATATATATATATATGATATACATGCATTATAATACACATAAGAATTTACACATGAACTATAAAACATAATAATGTACACATACACTATAATATACATAACAGATTACATTCAAATTAATGTTGAAACTGTATCATTGAAATACTCATCCAAAGTTTAGTAAAAGCCTTTAACTCTTTTTCTTATGTTTTTTTCTGAATTTAGATTATTGGTGTCCTGTGTCAGATAATCAAATAGTGTTTTAGAGTTGTCAAAAAGTAATGTCTCTACTTATGTAGAGTTAGGCTCAGGGAGCGATCGATATTACAATGTAGTTATTATTTTACTTCTGTTTCTTAAACATCAAACAGGTGAGAGTCATTAAAGTTTTTGAGTTAAATATGGGTCGGCATGTTTCTCTGAACACATCAGTGCAGACATACCAAACGACAGATCTATTTTGATGTAGTCTTGATTTGCTCAGAGGGTGGAGCGATGACTTGCTTATTGTAAATCGTCAGCCCAGTTTGAAACAAATTAAAATTTTGTTTTGCATTCTTCTATTCTTTTGCTGGAGTAGTCTAATTTTTTTGTATCTGACGGATTATAGTTCTCGTTGCTACTTTTAAACACGTTCTTCTGGTATCATCTGTATCCATATCACACACATACACATAACTGCCCAGTTATTATAATGTTACAGTTGCAGAACAGTGAAGTAAATACCATGTCCAACTAATTAGAAGTAAAAAAAATATCACTAAACTACCTTTCGTCGTTTATACTGCAACTACTAATCCATAGCAGTCGATGCCAAAACACCAAAGAAAAAAAATAACTACTACATAAGAATTTCTACCGGTCATTGTTTTGGAATTCAAAGTATAAAATAATCGCGAGAAGAAATTTTCATGTAGTACCTATTATCATTTCACAGTCTCCTGTGAAATAAATGTTTCGTGACATAGCTCGTATTGCAGTATCAACGACGCTATGTTTTAAGTACTCGAATGTTTCTCTTTAAAACATGAATCCCTTCCAAGAGAGGTTATCTTGTACGATGGAAAACAGCGACTAAATTCCAACTTTCAGTCGCAGATGTTTCCACAACTGACTTTATGAACATCCTGTTCATATTTTCAATGAAATCAACATACTCGAAAAACATTCCAACAAGACGAAAGAGTTGAGTTTGCTTATTTACTTCTTAGTGTACCCACACTGAAACAAGTTTTTTCCTAATTATTGATAAGTAATCGTTGTTAAGGTCGACTTGAATAGTAACAATGTTTTATACAGCTATTTTAACAAATAGTGTATTTTTGTCTCAAAATCGGGAATATGCCATGATTACCATGCTGCGACGCCCATGGTTTGATTTGACAAGACAATAAATAAGTCTTCTTGTTATTAAGCTGTTCATATATAAAATATAGAGCTTGCTTGCTTGAAGTTGATTTAGCTTTCCGAATCAGTCGGACAGAGTAGGCAGCTTCAAATAGATATATTGTTGGATTATTTTTGGACTTGCAATATTACAATTTGATGTAAAAGTGATTGAAAAAGTTCCTCAGAAATTCGAGTATTTATACTCGGAGTACTACTTTACTCGACTGTATGTGTAATGAGTGAAGCAGTCGGTACTCTCATTTTCTAGTCATTACCCAGCAAACAATGAACTGCCGGGAAGTTAACGGCCCAGTGGTTACAATGCAGGGGAATTGACTGTGGCGGCAAATAGTTGATGGCCTTTCACGAATTTTCCGTCACTTCGCCAGAAGTTCAAAAACATGTTGGGCTTTTATCGAACCACTGACTTTTGCGTTGCTGGGAAATTGAAAGTATCCCGCAACGGAATTATGTGATGGGCCACTGCTGGGCATGCATATAGCAGGACATATGAAAAATTAGTTCTTCACGCTTCCTTCACCATCATTACTTTAAAAAAAAGAAAATAATTCCTGGAACATACCGTTTTGTGTTTAATCTGTGTGTCCTGTCTTCTGTCAGTTGTCATTTCTTGCAAGCTAAATAGGCTAATGGCATTTTGCTTGTTTTCAATGTTTCGTTGTTGAGGTGTTACTGGTGTTTGTGAGATCGTGATGGCGATATTCTTCCAATAATTATATGTATTTGATTGATGAAAATATGGATGAAATCGACAAGTAAGTATTATATAAATAACTATCAACTTCAATATTGTGCTGAAATCGTGCCCCAGTTCCATTTTGAACTGCTTTGCCAAGCCTAACCTATTTATTCTGGTTTTTTTCCGGATTTTCCTTTCAATCGTTTCGGGATTATATACAGCTTGTGTAATAATTCCTCAACATGTCTACATTAAAAAAATATTTAGGCTCTCATAAGTATAGACAAAGAACTGTTCAAAAATTTACATAGAATCAAAAGTAAGTGGAGCAAATGCAAGTTATTTGCATTAGCAAAATGGTATAAAACTTTTTTAGCTTATTGAAAAGGTTGGAATTGAAGCAAAAAGTTTACTTTATTGTGTATTATAATTAATCAATCATATTTTCAGTTTTTACCAAAATAAATTGTTAATTATCAACAAAGCATTCGTTACATTGTTACTATTTACTGTTGAAGTTGAACATGAACAATGATAAAAGAATTGCATGAGAACTTGAAAGTAATATTTAAAAAATTCAGAAATCAATTTTACAATTCTATAATTATTTTTCATTTTACAGCTCTGGTGAAAGGTACAGTTACAAAAGTAGAAATTTTATCCGAAAAAGTAGATTTCCTCACAGAACTTTTTCAACAACAAAATCAGCCAGATATCCCAGCCGGCCCTAGGATAACTACTGAGGCTACCGCCACCATTGATGACCTGAACATTTTCAATGAGAAATTAATGGAGGAACAGTATTTCAACGACATGGTAATTATATCTCCAGTATTTACTACTGTTCCATTTTTCTAGATATAAATCACTCTAATTCTGTGCATTATTTCCGTTTTAGTGCAAATCTCTCTCCATTATTGGAGGAAAGGATGTTCAAGAAACAGTAAGAAGAATCCTGGAAAAATTGATTTCACACATTAAATCCTGGTTTCGAAGTGCTGGAGACCGGGAGGGAGGTCGAGAGAAGAGAAGAAAAGGAGGAGAAGATGCAAATAAAGATAATTGACAAGTAGAATGTGACCCCTGAATCGTTTTTACTTATTCAGGAAACATTCTGAATATTGATGGGTGAAGAAAAGGATTGTATTTCGTGCAGAAATTCATTTGTAAAATCATAGCATTATAAATAAATACACGAAATACAAACCTTTTCTTCACCCAATTACATTGGAACGTGCACACAGCTGGACAATTTTCACTATCCTGAATATTATCTAAAGTATTATGTAAATTTCTGTTGAAATAAATATTAGGTTTCAAATGTTTTTTCATTATAAAACCATTAATGATATATTAATGAATGAATGAATGCGTTTATTTTAGGAAATCCTAATTTACATACAAAAATAATAATAATAATAATAATAATATTCATACAATAATGGGGACAATGTAATCAGCCATTACGGGGTTGTAAAGAGCACTGTTGGTAGATTGTGAAAATGATAATGGGCCATCATATTCCCCTTGAAAGTTATTGGTGACATTCTGCTGGGAAATTGAAGGGCTAATGCATGTAGTTGATGGCTGAGTGACCATCGGCCAGCTGCTGGCCGGAGTGTACTCTCCAAAAGAACCCCGTACCTGTATCATTCCTTGGGCCACATCATTCAGTTACGGGAAAAATATGTTGGGCTTTCATTGTCCCTTGAATCAATGTTTGCTGGGTACGATTTATCAGTACCCGTTCCAGCTCTGCTCTGAAAGCAAGGACTCCAAAATGACTAGCGCTAGGATTCGGATATGGCCCGGAAAGTTTTCTAAGGAGTAACAAATGAATGTTTCGGAGAATTTCAATGATGTCGAAATACTCTTCTCTCCAAACACGTGCGTATGTCTGTAGTTCAATGTCCGTCGTGGAATTGGCCAAGAAACAGGTATCATGGCAAATATCCCACAGAAAATATCCATGCTGCGAATTTATGATATTTCACCAATTGATAATTTTGTGGGATTTTGATAACATACTGAGTCTGATTGAGAACAATTTTCCATAAGGTTTTTGTTGAACTCAAAAATTTTAACTTTCGATGATTCCGTTGATTGAAATCTCATTACTATATCGATTTTATAAATAAAACCTCGTAAAAATGTAGAGAAATCCGTTGATTAAGCCAGTTTTTTATTAGAGTATTTTTTTTAAATTCTGGTAACGAATGCTTGTTACTGAAGTATTATGGTGAGGATTTAATAACACACAGTTTCTATTTGCGAAGGTAGGATTGCTCTCGAACATAATTAAAACGGAGTAGCAAAGTTTCGAAGGATTTGCATACAGTAAAAGTTGAAACTCCCGTCTCGAAAAATTAAATACCCTCCCATCTGTCGTAATGGCTGTCTGGGCTCTACTAACTCGATTCTAAAGTTGATGTTCCATATGACAAAATATATGGTTCGTGTATTTTAGTACTGCAATATAATTTGATGGATACTTCTTAGTTTGCCGTAATGTTGAACTACAAAGTATAATTTTCAGATTTACTCCGAAAGAGCTTCTGAAACATCTATTATACTTAGTTTTACAACGGCGTCTTATATAAAGCTTCCTGGATTTTATTGAGACCATCAAGGAGAGAGGTTATAAAATGTCATACTGGAAAAATCAGTCGTAATACCCAAACATGTCATTCGGTTTATGGTGTTCCTAGCTGAAACTTTAAATATGATGACCATCGTTATATCCACTACAATAATATTCGTTATGTTGAGTGGTCTAGATATTATAGTTATTTATGTATCAAGTGCGTTATATAGATCATAACGCCCGGAGGGTAACACTCGGCCCAAGGGCCTTTGGCCCGAGGGATGAATGTTGCCCGATGGGCGTTAGGATCTAGTAACGCTCGTGGTGCATACAAGATTTTATTTTTCACGAAAAAAAAAATTGTTATAATGAAAAATCGATTTTAAAATCGGTTCATTTTCTTTCCATTTTTCTTCTCATAGTAGGCATGGCATTTGTTGATATTTTGACGTTTGTTGAATATTGCTGTCATCATTATATTTAGTAAATGTCATTGCTGCTTTCTTTGCGTAGTTTTATAGAAATAATGGAAATGAATATGAATTTACCTAAGAATATCATAGAAAACGCAGCCAAAGCTGCGAATTACCTTATTGCCGGAGAAATCCAGACTCGTATACGACAAGGATTATGAAGTATTTAATCAATGGAAGTTGAACAATAAAATTATTGCCATAGATGAGACCGTGGTATTGGCGGACTTTCAAGAATTGGTATGTTATTTTATTTTTTATTTAGTTCATGTGTTTGATTGATTTTTTTATTTCAGTCCGAGAAATTTTCTCCAACGTCATTGTGGACGAAATATTCTATTTTAAAATCTACACTGATAGTCAATGAAAATACCAATATTTCACATTTTTCCCGACTGATAGCGTTTTTAAAGATGAAATCTAAAGGATATATTCCGAAAAAATCCAAGGTTTTGACAGCAGATCAAGTTCTTACATTTATCAGTGAAGCTTCGGATGAAATTCATCTATTAGAAAAAGTAGTTCTAATAATGGGTGTTTTTGGGGGACTAAGGAGAGATGAACTTGTGAACATGTCTATAAACGATATAGAAGATAAGGGTAGCTGTTTACTTGTTAAAATACCTGAAACTAAAACCGGTATTTCAAAAGGATTCAGTATTGTAGAGGAAGAAAAAATAGGGGCTTTGAGGTTGGTCAGAAAATATATATCCTTAAGACCCAGTGGAGTCAAGGATCTCAGATTTTTCCTTACGTACCGAAACAGTCGGTGCACCGTCCAACCTGTTGGCAAAAATACCATAGGAAGTATGCCTTCGATGATTGCCAAATACTTAAAATTGGATAATGCAAATGAATATATTGGACATTGTTTGAGAAGGACTTCGGCAACTCTTTTAACTGAGGCTGGTGCAACGTATGAAACTTTAAAAATTCACGGAAAATGGAAGAGTGCATCTGTGGCGGAAGGTTACATAGAACAGAGCATTTTCTCTAAAAACAAAGTGTCAACAATGATAGTAAATTCGGTTACAGATTCTCATGAATTGCCTAGCAGTTCTCTTATGAAAGAACTTCCAAGTACTAGTAGTCAAGTTTTCTCTTCTAAAGTTTCGAAAAAATCCGAAGATTTCCGGTCACATAATTTTTCCGGAAAATTCGAAAATTGCACTTTTAATTTTAATTAGGTAAGACTTAGTTCGTTGTTGTTTGTTGAGTTGTTGCTTGTAATAGTATGAAAATTTTCCCAAATAAATAATTTCTTTTCAGCTTTTGCTTCATTTCTCCTCGTACAATGAGCGGGCGTTATGTTCCATAACGCCCGCTCATAACGCCCTAGGGCGTTATGAGTGTATTTATAGCAACCGTATCTAAGGTAGAATAAACAAATAATATACAAGTGAAAAACAAATTTTCTATTGTAATATGGCGCAACAATGAAAAACTATTTTGATGAAAATAATAATAAAAATAATACTCCTTTGTAAAATAGAATAGAAAATATGTTTATTTGGGTAAATATAAATCACATGAAGTAGTAAATGAATAAACAGAAAGATTCCTTGAAGTAAACTGCAAAATTTTGTATGATTTATAACTGAATATAAGATGATATTGATTTCTAGAATTAATTTGCAAAATAGTCAAATATTGAAATCTTACAAAAGTTTGTGACAGTAAACTTTCAAACGCCTATATGAAATAACTACACCTAGTTTTTAAAAAATGTGAAACAAAATCAAATATCCACAAATACGATCATTCATAAAAACTCTAGGATATAAATTGAATGATGGAATTCATACAATTGTGAATTCTCATTCTGGTAGTAGTCATGATCCATTTTTAAATTTTTTGAGAGAAATGTTGTATAACCTTGGAATCAGCTGAATGTATGTGTTTGATCTCCCCTCATTTTATGTTCTGTATTGTCATTGGATATTGAAAGAATTCTATTTTACTTTTATTATCAATTGTTAATTAAGTAAATATATCAATCAAACTACACAAGTTGAATTTCGCACCATTTTTGACCAAGCGCCTGCGCGTAGAAAACGTCATGGTACTACATGTGAAACCTAGACAGTGTCAACAGACAAGGTGTACTAGACAGCTCTACACGCTGAACGCTCAACCGCTATTTGTGCTTTGTGCTCTGTGCTTACGCAACCGCAAAACCGCTCAAGATACAGTCCATTAGAACTTCCTCCATCTGGAGTTGGTATGAAGTTGGAAGTTGCAGCTGCAACCTACGCCGTTATACAAGGATCAAGGTCAGTGCATATTCAACTTGTTTGCTAACTCTTTTGCCCGCTTTGCAATTTTGCTATTCGCTAGACGCGTACAAAACATTGGTCCGTTCGAGCCAAGGATATTACTTGCACTTTCAAATTTATATTTTTTTCATTACGCGTTTCATACAAAATAATATTCCTTCAATATCCAAATTTCGACAGAACTCAATTCATTTATCAATCGATTTATTCTTATACCGCAAAAAACCCTTGGGTGTGAATAAATTCAAGGTCACTCGATACCACCGATTTATTCTTATATCGCAAAGAAACTTGGGTTTGAATAAATTCAAGGTCACTCGATACCACATCTCGAATATTCACTTTTCAGTTTGGTTCATTGAACTCTCGACAAAAACTTTGTTTTGTATCTTCAAATCAGCTGTTTACATTGGTGTACTTACCCTTCAATATAAACAGTTATATACTTTAATTTTGAAAATGACCGCAAATGCTAACAAAATAAAACAGTATAGATCTTTTCGTCTTATTTGTACCAATCAGGCAAAAGAAATAAAAGAATTTTCCTCCAAGGCAATAAATGATTCTTCCTGTAGATTACAATTCAAAATGTTATGCCAACATCTCGAATTAATTCGAGAAGAGTTCAAAAAAAAATCATTTACATTTGATGGCCTTGACTTAGCTAACTGATGAAGATCAGTCATCAGATGAAACCGAACGGAAGGAATGTGAGTTCAATATTTCTTTCATTGAAGCTGTTTTCCAGAATCTATTCGATTCAAATGACAGGTCCACTACCAGTAGGAATAATGGTAGCAATGTGAAACTTCCAAAAGTCGAAATTTCCAAATTTACTGGAGACATTAGGACTTTCAAACTATTCTTGGATATGTTCGAAAGCCTAATATATAATAACGATGAACTTTCTAATATAGAGAAGTTCAACTATTTGGTCTCATCCCTTCGAGGTCCACCATTAACGTTGGTACAAACTACGCCCATGACTAATGATAATTATGACACCGCCTACAACGCTCATCTGGAACGCTATGATAACAGGAGATTAATCGCAATTTCTCATCTCTAGGAGATAGATAATGCCCATCCAGTCACCAATCCGAAAAATATACGCAGTCTGAGATCTCTCTTGGATACTTTCTCCGAGAATTTAGCAGCTTTGAAAAACATGAAATTCCCAGTCGATGAATGGGATTTCATGCTGTATTACATGTTTTCCAAACGGATTGATCAAGAAACTGTTACCTGTTTCGAATTGGAAGAAAAACTTGCCAGTAACGCAACTCCTACATTCCAGTCTTTAAAAACATTTGTCTTAAAACGATGTAATGCTTTGGACGCCATTGAATTTTCTTTATCAAAACCTTCTTATTCGTGCAGGGGGGAAAATCCACAAAATGTCTCCAAACCGATGATGAAACCATCCGCAACATTTTTTACCAATTCGCAAGCATCGTTTACCTGCGCCTTTTGCAACCGCGATTATTCCATTTATAAATGTCCGGAATATTTCAACAAACCATCACGTGATCGATTGAACTTTGTCAAACAATATAAATTATGTACGAATTGTTTGAGTTCTCAACACTCTGTTAACAAGTGTAAGTCAACATCGACATGTAGATTTTGTAATGCACATCATCATTCCAGCGTTCATACTAACAAAATGCCGCCATTAGTTACAGAAAATTCAAATTCTGCCGTCTACGCCACTGATGCTAGACAATAAAACGAACTTACAGCATCAACTTCCCAAAATAATACTTGTCTCATGGGTATGACTCCATTTCCTTCAGTTTTGCTCGCAACTGCAGTGGTTGAAGTTTTAGATGTTCGCAATAATTTTCAAAAGGTTCGAATCCTACTTGATACTGGTTCTCAAGCCAGTTATATTTCACAGAAATGTTTCAATAGACTGGGTCTTCCAAGATTCAAATATTCATTAATTATCAGCGAGATTAAGAGTTTTCGTATAAGACCAATGAGTGTGATCAGTAAAATTATTAGGAAGATCTGAGCATAATTTTGGTAAGATTATGGCATCAATCGTGATGAAAGGTTCGTGGTTTCCAACAGGTTTCAATTTGCAAGTTACTCCCCCGTTAGAAGTTGACTGACTCATTGAACCCAAACCACTGATAGTTAATGAACATTTGAATCTTGGAAGACCTAGTCTATTGAAACATTTCTGTGAAATATAACTGGCTTGAGAACCAGTATCAAGTAGGATACTTTCCTCAAAACGAGCTATAAGAGGCGTTATATCAAACTGCAAAAAATGCTGGAAGTCTTATCAGCCTCCTATGGGAAATTTGCCAAATTAAGGCATTTTCATGCATTGGACTCGATTATATAGGTCCTTTCAATATAACCTTGGGAAAGTTACGCGGTGCCAAGGTGTTTAAAGGTTATATATGTCTTTTCGTGTGCTTTTCCACGAAGGCTATTCATTTAGAACTAGCATCTGATTTGACAACGGATGCATTCATTGCTGCACTTCGTAGATTCATTGCACGATGTGGTAGATGCTCAACAATCAATTGTGATTGCGGTTCAAATTTCATAGGAGCAAATAATCAGATTCTGGAACTTTTCAAACATGCTGCTGATTGTGAGAGTATTGAATTCAAGTTTCACCCAGCAGGTTCACCACATTTTTCAGGTCTTGCTGAAGCTGGCGTAAAGTCAGTCAAGACTCATATGTATAGAGTTGTTGGATCACAGATTATGACCTATGAAGAGTCCTATACTCTTTTAACACAAATACAGGCTCTTTTGAATTCTCGCCCACTTTACCCAATGAGTACAGATCCTTCTGATTTGTCTGTCATTACACCAGGTCACTTTTTGACTTTGGAACCTTCGTATTTTGAAGATGGCTCTGGTAAAGTTATGTCCATTACCAATGCCCAACATTTCTAATTAAAATTATTATATAATTTTCGGGCGGGAGAATGTTTGATCTCCCCTCATTTTATGTTCTGTATTGTCATTGGATATTAAAAGAATTCTATTTTACTTTTATTATTAATTGTTAATTAAGTAAATATATCAATCAAACTACACTAGTTGAATTTCGCACCATTTTTGACCAATACATCTGATAGATATTGTGAAATCATCTAATTTGAAAGAAAAAAATCTGAAAGTAAAAATTTGTATTTTCATTCAGATAGTTTAAATGAATAGAAGCTATTTTTTCAAATAGTTTGAAAACATATTCAGCAAATAATTGTTTTAATATTTTGGGGGGAATTTGATGCTCTTCTCGTCAATAGTGGATTGAAATGTTTAACTTGTTTATTTTGTCCGATGAGTTTCATTTGTCCTGTGTTCTGTTCATGCCTGTGCTGACTCATCCAATCTATTCTACTATATGAATAAGGATTCAATACATTAGAATTTGAATTTTGAATTTGAACAGATCACTTAGATCACATGATCTCATTTATGAAAACATCCACCGCCGATACATTTCTATATGCAATCAAAAAAAAACGCTATAAAAAACAAAATATTGAATATCCTTCAGACACCTTAATGGAAAGTACAAATTACATCTCAAAAAAAAGTTGGAGCGCCTACATTTTCGAAACATCCCAAAACCTCCAATGGATATTGGAGCTCGTTGACAACGTACATCCAGGAATTGAGATTGAACGATACATTGCAATAGTGACAGCAAAAATTCAACCTAACATCATATACCAACATTTCAATAATTTAAAAAAAATTGGAATTTAATCAACGTTATTTGTCGCATTTGTCGCACCACCCTAATGATTCATTATTTCTCCTTCCTATTTCCGTCGATTAAATCGCTGAATTTTCTACTTTTCTGTGGTTTCACGATGTTGTCTAATGAGGTTTCCTCCTGTAGAGACATAAAATTTATAACATTGATATCTAAAAATATAACTCATTCACACTCCTCGGTATATCTATCAATAAAAATTCAATCTTCGCGTCGATTGCCTGTTATTCGTAGCTAATTAACCAACCTGAAAATAATTTCCAAATAATTGCACGACCAGCACGAAATACATTGCAAGTATCGATCAAATTCAGAAGCAGGTGCGGGCATCAAATCTGGTTTCATCTACTTGAAATATCCATCCAATTCCCAAACAATTCATTTCCGAATTAGGAATATGGCCACACTTCTACTCCGAAACATGCCATCCTGTTTCGATGGCGTTAATGAAGGATTAAAGGATTCAACTCGTGTTCGAATATAAATTTTCGATGCCGTAATAAATAATGCGGACATAAATGGCCGACTCGCCATATTCTATAATTGGATGATTTAAACCGAAATCGGTGAAAATTTGTTCCGTATTCCAAGGAGTAAAACCTGGTAATTGCAGGTTGTAAGTTCGTGTTTGAAAATACCTCTTTCCATTTAGGAACACGATATGCACTGCATTCCTGTGTTTCATCATTTAAGTGGCGGATATCGGTAAAACCAATGTAAACTCATGAAATGAAAATGTGTCAGTTAACGTTCTCGTAATGTTTTATGTTGTATACAAATATCAATCAAATCACGACACTATTACGCAGATATTCCATGACAGTTTACATCAGGATAAGAATAGAAGATACGGTAATTACAGGAGAGAATACATTAGTCCCAAAATTAGTTAGTAAAAATTATGAACAACTTTCGAAACATCACCCGAAGTTTAGCTCTTACGGGGAGCAGAAACACTGGAACAAGATTGATGAACTCTCAGAATAGATTCAGTCTCACAGTCATCCAATGAGAGATATAAGACGGAATTTAACCAGGTTCAAAGAAAATATCTCGAGAATCAAAAACTATACATGAAGAAGGTTGTAATCAACGAATTCAAACTAGTTTCTTAGCTAACGAAGGAAATTGCAGCGTAACCCATTGACAATACATGAAAAAGAAATCATTGTTAAAAATTGTTGTTGTTTTTTCCGTTAACCAGCTGTCGTCCCCTTACGAACGGCAGCCCCCAGAAGTCGAAACTTGTGCGAGCTAGGGATTAACGAGGTCTTACCTTTTTACATGCGTTTCCTAGCACTTTCTCGGGCCATCAGAAAAATGTATGTAGTCGCTAGGGTTTGAACCTTTGACTGGCAGCCAAAAGTGATTCAAACAATGTCGCTTTAACCACTCGGCCACCTGGCATTGCAAATATAGAAGCCAGATTTGAAAAATAACCTGCTGTGGTCTCAGAAGTTCAAAACGAATAGGCAAAAATAGGGAAGGCAAACCTCCAAAATGTAACATTGCAAGAGGCGAAGAGGCTGGCATAAAAAGCCTAAATACGGACGAAATTATTTTGTCAGACAAGAAAAGACAAAAAAGATTTATACGAAAATACCTCTAATATACAATATACCATTGACTCAACGACAACCTTACAAGAAACTGTCGGAAATGGTTCAAAAAATGTGGGAAAGAACGTATTTCCAAGACTCATTATTTATAAGAGTTGCTGAAATTTTTTAAAATATAAAATTTTTGAGAAGGCAATGTTTGTTGGATTTATCGACTCCATTTGTAGTTCCAAAAACAATTTTTCTCTTCTATAATGAAAAAAAAACGAATGAAAGTATTACACCAAAAGAAATATTGGAAGATGCTCAAGAAGCAAGTTTGCTTTCATTGCCGGCAGAGACTAAATGAGTCTACGAAAAGCAATTCAGTGAATTCAACGAGTGAAGAGAGAAAAATGGTATACCTAATATTGATGATTGAAGATGTGTTACTGGCATTTCGTTATTGTTGTTGTTGAAATTGTGTTTGCTGTTGCGAAACTCTCAGAGGTCTTCGCTAGGGAAGACATAGCCTCTACCTTTCAAAGTGTGCTGCCATGCACAGGCATTTCTTTCTTCTAGTACGTTTGCTTCTTCACCACTGTGGACGAAATAATCCATGTTGGCGAAAATCTTGAAGTTGCACAGAAATGAAAACATTGATAATTAGGTAAGCTCTATGTGTTTTTAAAAAGTCAATCCCAAACCTCCACATCAAAAAAGTCTGATACGAAAAGTTTATACTTCCTAGAATTTTGCCGTTATGAAGGATGGTTTCTGTGTAATTTTGATATCATGAATTTTTACTACAGAAAATTCATTAGCTTGATCATGGCAGACGAGGATACGAAATATAAAATTCCATCATTTGATGGAACGAACCTTAGTAACTGCAAGTCCCATTCGATATAGAAGATTGCTGATAGTCAATTGGAATATTATTGTGTCAAGGATATGGAGACAGCATCAGATGTTTGGAGCGTCTTGATAACGACTTTTGAACGGAAGGGCGTGGTAAGTCATTTCCTGCATCTGAAATTGTTGTTAACGATGAATTGAAAATGAAATTTGACAAATTGATTCGGGAGCTACTTTCCAGTGAAGCTACTTTGGAAGAATCAGATAATATTCGCCACTTGCTAATACCAATGCTTGCAGAATACAAAGTTGTGGTAACGGCCTTTGATGTCTTGTCATAAACTTCGTCAAGAATCATCTAATTGAAGAGAAATCCAAACGAGAAGGGACCAATAGGAAACCATCAATGGAGTCAAATCGTCTACCGTTTTCACAGCTACAGCAAACAAAACTACGAAATTCAGTCATGACAACAATTCTGCGTCAAATAGCAGTAAGGGCAGAAGATTATTTAAATATAGGTTTCACAATGAACCATATTCGATAAGGGATAAATTGGTAGCACATTCATTTTTACCGCATTGGCAACCATGAACATATCACATTATTGTTACATATTCATGGATGCCTTCACAGAGAAAATGAATGTGCCACCAATTTATTCCTTAACGAATATGGTCCATTGCTGACTAAGTGGCTAAAACGAAACGAATGCCGTTACAAGGCCACTAACAGAAATGGATTTCCTCAGCATCGAATCTCCGAAGCAAGAACAGCGAAGAAAGCTGGAGGAGAACAAGAAAATGCGGAAAATTATTGTTTTTCCGCTTTCACTAATCAGTGTAATATTCTGAGTTGGTTTTTGGACTCTGGAGCTTCAGAACACATGATTAGTAATGGAAATGTTTGAGTTGTAACTCGGAATTTTAGAAAGAGATAATTTTTCATTTTCAGTGTCACTTCCAGAGCTTCGTATTATTGATATAACTATCAATGGAAATGCAAAATATTTACGGAACGCTTGGGTTTCTTTTATTACTCAAAATTCAGGTAGTGTTGGCTGTACAATAATTATTGTATTATTATGACTTGACAAGAAGTGTAAAAATACAAGTATTAGGGCCTTTAAGAAAAAATTCGTGCATCCTTCTACTATCTCCCTAGGAAGTGTTTCATGGAAGCCAATATTACTTCATCAGAAATAAATTCTAGTCGAAAATAACTCGTGAAATTGAAATTTGTCTCCGAATTTTTGAACGGATGATTCATTTTGAGGAAGATCTAACGTAAACAACCACAATTTTAACAACAAACTTTTTCAAGTCTTTTGACGGAAATTTTTCTGAAACATAAAAGTGTGCATAATTAAAATAATAATGTGCGGTATCAAATTAATCGTAATTAAATGCTCTTTTTTATCCTGGAGAGCCATCGTGACACCATTAAAAAACTAGCCATACAATTTTAAAAGTAAAAGTTCATATAGCAAATTCATTTTCATTGGAAACAGTAAAGTCTTACCGTAATGTCTATTTTCTTATCATCGTTATCTTTGTTTGAAGCTGAATGGAAGAACGCACTTGTCAGACAAAAGCTAATTCTGCATTTTGGTAGGAATTTGTTCTTTCAACAAGTGTTATTGTATTTTTCTAATTTTACCTTCTACCAATAAAACCGTTTATTACTAAAATTATTGTAATCATTGAAGTAGTATTTTTCCCAAAATTTTGAGTGTCAAATTAGCGACATGAAGGTATCCACAGCGCTCTGGATTAAAAACTAAATTACAGTGTCCCATTAAAAAATCATAATTTTATCAGTTCCGGTGAAACCGGAAGATACATGAAGCTGAGTCACTCGTCAAAAATTCAGTTCTTCGTTGTATACAGATCCTTCAAATTCAATTCCATCGTCTTCAATAACAGTTATAGTAGTCTCATTGTGTAATATCTTGTTTCAATTTCACCTAATCGTCAAGGAAAAAAATGTTAGTAACACACATATTATAACTTTCAATAACTCTCCTCGGGATTCAAAAAAATTTATACTTCACTCAAGTGAAGTACAATCAACTTCTCTTCAGTTTTTCACCAAATAACATGTCTTGTACCGTCTCTCACACTAAATTTTCATAACTCATAACTTTTTCAAAAGACTGAAATTGACTGTTTACAAATTCTCCGCAATCATTTTGACTATTTCAGTGAATTTCCAATTCATTTTTGGAGATCACAATTTTGATTCAAAGAATAAATACATGTAATTATCATTCGAAACTCACGAAACCAGAAAGCAACGTGGAATATTAATAATGAAGTTTAATTGCTACTGCCGTGCATTTCAAACATTATTATTTCAACTGAGATTGATCGATAGGGATTTTATTAAAACCATAATTTCCGGACTGTTCACCTTTTTTATAGTTTATTACAGTTAAAAAAGTATGGTTATTGCACGCACTTATTCTAATCTATAAAACTTACCTCGGCGAGTAAAAGCTTTTTAGTCCAGGCAAGAACTTTGGCTTTGTGACGTTGTTTCCTCCCAGGGTCTGGTAGTTAAATTGGAGTTTCACATTAACAATGAAGTGGCCCTGGAAAAAATTACATGGTTTCTTAGCGAATCGACTTTTCAAGAAAACAGACAGGATCGATTATCAAACTTTCGAATGAAATATGTATTCGACTATACGGGGGTTTGGGTTGTGATATAAAATACATCTACATGTAGCCTGAGTGTCGCAGAAATAGGTCCACAATAATAAATAGTTTACGAACAGAAAAAATTTTGGGAATAGCAGCAAGCAAAACGTGTACTTCAAGTATATTTCTGATACTTCAACAGTGAATAAACAAGTAACAAGCAAAATTGTAGGATTGAATGGAATGAAAACTAAATTATAAACTTTTCCTCGCGTATTATATAATATCTTCAATCGCATTTTGTCTTGAGAGTAGTTTATAGTTCCCGAAATATTCAAAGTTGTAGGAGAAGTGTATCCAACTTCAGGGAGGTCAACTCATGCCTATTGGCTGATGATATTGGGGGTTCAAGAACAGTAGGGGAACAGAGGTTTTAAATTTAGAAAAAATCCAGAATAGAGTCAGTAATTTCGTTTCGATTGATTGAATATTTTTGAATCGCGAGTGTAAGTGAAATCTTGGTGAAGTGTATCTTTTGTCAGTTTAAATGTTTCAACTTTCAGATTTATATTTTTTCCATTAGAATTTGAAAGTTCTAGTTTTTGCAATAAGAAAGCTTCTTCCTTTCTATAGATTTTTGAGGATCAATTGGGAACTTTGGGTTGGATTAGTTTTTCTTTGTATGATAAATATTTTGCGTTTTCCTGGAATCTTACTGATCTACTCCTCATTTATTTATTCATTGTTCATTGTATTAATTAGAAGTTTCGTAGGGATCGTTATCCTTGAATTAGTCCCTAAATATATTGCTACTATCGATATAAAATCATTCATCGAATGTTCATTATTTAATAAATTAGTCAAATCGTTAACCCTGTTTACTTTGAACTATTTTTTAAATTATTTAAACATTCAAGTAATGAGTTGAACAAGTGAAGTACAGATCAATCTAAGAGTCACGCTCGTGAAGCGATGAATTAATTATTGAAAGAAAATCAATATTTCAAATCAAGTACACAAAAGCTGCGAAGAGAAGACGGGGACGGCAATTGAGACTTTAAGAAAAGTGCAATTTTTGCACAATGTTAAGTAGATTTTCTGGTTACCTCGAACCTCGCTCCATCTAGTTCATTCAGTTTGGCTTGGCTGACAGCGATAATAAACAAGAATTGAGTATTTCATCCTGAATTGTGTTAATTGGGTCAATTAGGTTACGGATAAAAACCATTTTTTGCTATATACTTGCAAACAACTGGTGTTGGTTCGATGCACATTTCTTACAAATCAGATACCAAACCTTAAGAGAACCTTTGTCTATTGAATGCTATCGCACAGCTCAACTTCAGTTGGCTGTGAACACCTGGACTGGGGTTAGAAGCCGATTAAGACTAGATTTCGGTTCAATAGCATCTACATACAAATGAAGGTTGTGCGCTCTTCCTTGCCAATGTTACAATGCGGGTACAGGTAATAAGAAATTACTCTGATCATTTTTTCACTTTTTGTTTCTACAGAATTACTAGTCAAACTGGGTAAAAAAGTACTTTCACACCAAGTGTATCTTTCCATTAAATTCGAGTCAATGGTATCGAAAGATATGTACACTGTTATTCAAACTGGAAACAATTCTTCCTTGTACAGAAAACATTCTCTGAGGACTCAAGGGCGTTTACAATAATACAATTGACGTCATTCAGCGAAAATGTGGAGTTTGAATCTCTCTCAATTTGGAACAATTCTGAAGTATATTGTAGTCGATATGAAATAAATAAAAAGATAGATCATAAAAGGTTATTTTTTGTTAGTGTCATTCCCTATTTTGGCGGAGGATTTATTTTTATTTTTTAATATTGTTTAATAATGAATAAATAATAAATACATTACATAATCAGGTATATAGCAATACAGTTTTTTTGCATTTCTGAATACGGGTACCTAAAACTATACTGTATTTCTTCGATCAGTAAGAGGACAAACTAGGTACAGGTGATCTTCCAGAAGAAATCCAGGAATTATGCAAATGAATTAATGTGGAAGCTATTACAGAATTAGTGATCGTTGATAAAGTCAGTTGAACAGATGATAGGTAAATGGTCACAATCCCCTCACTGAATTTTCTTCATTTTACACCGATTTGGACTAGACACCGCTAAAGTTGCAGAGTACCTTAATACCTCCAATAAGTCCAGACATAAATCATATAGAGCATCTATGCGATAATATGATGAGAAGACGATTAAAGCTTTTCAGAAGCCGGCACTTCTTGCTGAGAGTTTTTCCATCTAAATCGAGTGAAAATCATCAGAATGGGTCATCAGTAATCAAAGAGTGGTCGATGCACGAGGTATTATTTACAATAAAACGAGAAAAATTTAGGAACATTGTTTTTTCTGTACTTTGTCTTTTCATTCCATTCACAATTTGATTATGGAAGGCTATTATCTGTTATAACTGCACAAGTACATGAAAATTAATGATAATTTTGTAAGATATAAATTGTTCAAGTTCATTTTCATAATTTGGCGAAGGATCCCTAATCCGAGGGAGGAGGGCTCTTTTACAAAACATAAAAATAACTAAGTGCGATTTTTATAAGATAATGGACCTTTCCAAGAGATATGAGGTAACACTGAAATCAGAAAGTAAATAAGCTAATATCACTCGGGATTTTTTATTTATTTTTTCTTGCCGCTAGTTTATCTATAATCAGAAGAAAAGTGGTTTCGTGACGTCACTTTCATCAAAACTAAACTTGGCAACGTTGTTAAAGTTGTGCACCAAATTCTCATTCAAATATAATGTGTCGTATGACAGTTGTCATTTGATACCAGATGGGGTCTTTCGCCTGTTTCACGGTGCGATCAATAAGAATAGTTTGTCTCTTTCTAACTCATTTGCCTACCCATTTGATACAAGTGAAGCAGTTCCATCAGATCTAAACTTCAACGAACACTACCTTGATTTATTTTTTGAGGTTAAGTTATGAGAGCTTTTGTTGTTTGTGTTCTAAAATTTGTTATTAATTCCTGTATCTCCAGTAACTGTAACCCTGCAATAACTGAACATGTCGAAAAGGTGCTTTGTACCCGGTTGTCTGAACACCAGTGCAAATTCCAATAAACAATTTTTTCATGCACCTAAAGATGAAGCGCGTCAGAAAATGTGGTTCGAAACAGTGAATAAACCTTTTGTGAAAAGTGGAAATATATGTTTTTGTGAAGAACATTTCCAAGTGAGTACTTTACGTTATGTTATTATTGTATTCAGAGCAGAGAGTTCAAGGAATGATTTTAAATTTTAGTCATTGCAAGAAAGACCGTGAACAATTACACAAATAAATTCACACCAAATCGTTTATGATAACACCTCATGTTGATTGTTGAATGTAAATAAAATAGGCATTAACCTCACATCTCCATATTACTTTTGAGAAATGATAACTGTCATTACGATTTGCTGTGTTGTCAATGCTTGTTCTTCATCAAAAGGATGATCCGTTCAAAAATTTGAAAGTTACAAATACAATAAATAATAGCTAATATGTGGATTTTTATTTATGAGTTGAACAAGTGACAATGTATTGATTATTTCTCAACGGCTTATATCATGCTAGAAGTTATATTTTTGAGGAGAACGGTATTGCCTGTTTCGGAACGTGGATTATGGTGGGAGGTATTTCCGATGAACGTGACGTCAGCGGCATACTTTCAAATGTGATATTTTTTAAAATGAAAGAGAAATAATGGAACTTTTTGTTAAATGGACTTTTCAAACTAACAACTATCGATTTAAACGAGTTTTGTAATTTATTTTCCGTAAATGTAAAGGTCCATTGTATCCCTCTTATGAGAAATTTTATGTTAGCTGGAAATATTCATCCCTAATCAAACCATATAAAGTGCCATTTCATCCATGTGTGGATTGAAGTAACTTCGTTCCACTGTTACAGAAACTGAATAATAATAATTATAAATTTACCGTGGTTTGTAAGTGGTATCAGTTTGAGTAGGATTTTTTTGGATTTCCATTGTCTAAACAACGAAAAAAATTAATACACAAACTTGATAACGGTAGTAGATATTAACTGCCGAAACGTCATAACTCAAACAAACGCAAAGAATTGATTTCCTTTGTTCTTCAAACAATGCTATTCTTGAAAAATCCTACTCAGACAAATTTACCAGTATTCTGAACAGAGTAAAAAAACAATTGAAACCAGAGCACCGCGTCATAGCTTTCTGAGATTCAACTAGTTTTAGAATGAACTTTTGATGGAACTTGAGACTGTCCCATTCTTTCTGTTAAATATGACGCATTTCGCCATGTTACTGTGGGTATAACGTTGTCTCATTTGAGTCACTTGAGAATATTGAAAGCTCAAACTGCCTTCTCTAGTTCAAACAATTTTGCATGGATACGAAACATCCTCCAGTGAATTCCTATTTGAGTATATACGTGTATGTGTTCCACTTGTGGGTAATTTTTCATATTTTTCAAAAATATATTCGGTACATGGAATAAATAATATATTCATAGAATTTCATTAATATGCGTTAATTTATCGGCTGATAGTGTTTCTTTCCTCAGCACCTTCCTTCGGTGGCTGAAACTATACCTATACAAGAGGCGTATACCCAACTACTAATTCACTAACCGTTATGTGCATGAAAGTGTGCATAATGAATACCTTTCAAGGTATCAAAACGAATATGACCTGTCATAGTACGAGCAATACAATGAAAATATTTCAAGAGCTTTGTAATTTTACTCCGTTTTGTGTCTCGAACAACAAATTTTGCAATTATGGCGGTCTACCGCTGACTTCACCATATATGCAGAGGGCGCCAAAAATACAGTATTGGGAATTTCTCTCTTCAAGAACGTTCTAGCTTTTCTACAATGTTTGTTCGAATTCATTTTTGTGATATAAATTATTTTGAAATAGTTTTATAACTACATACATGATTTCTCTTGTCTCTCAATATTGTAGGTACTTACTCACTTATAATAGTCATTTATTTTCAACCATGAGCTAGAGCATACGGCGCACTTTTGTGATTTCCCCAAGTGGGGCTAATCCATATTATGTTTCCGATTGCTCCTCCATTCAGATAGAGTCAGGTATACATCTATGTGGTGTTTACTCAGAGTAGCCTCTTCTGGTATTTTTTTGCAGAAACCTTGTCTTATTGAACTTGTGCCCAACGTTGTTGAAAAATTGAAGTAACCAACGTATTCTCAGGAATCTTCGAGCAAATGCGAATCATGACACCGGGACAGATGTTTGAAGAATTGGGAATGGAGAATGCATAGAAGACAATCCTTAGTATCTCTGCTTGTAAAATTGAGATGAAATATTGTGAAAGGTGGTAGTAGGTGTGTCCCTATATCAGGCAGTTGTTAGTCGTTTTGAAATTCGATATTGGTATCAATAAAAAAATCTCCTTTTTGTAAATTCGTTTCGATATTATAACATTGTTAATATGAGAGTTCATATCGCAAGGGGTGATACCAACGCCCCCTAGCAGCAAAGTTGTTCATTTTATGGGATGGCGCAATGGTACCATTGGTTGAAAATTACATGGACTACGTTATACCAAAAATTCAAAAAAATCCACTGGGTCCCAAACTCCATAAGGATTTTGCGGGGTCCTTTGGGCAACTTAAGAAGCTCTTTGAGTATATGAAATCGAATGACGAACAAGAGTTCTTTGCATATACTACGCCGATGACGCCCAAAATATTTCTTCTCTAATCTCTTGTCATTCTTTCAACTTTGAAAGAAATCAGCTGAGAGCACAGATTTTCGGCAGTGACTGCTGTGAGTGGTAAGACCACACATGCACTGTTTCTAATTTATGGAAGATATTAAGTTATTAGTTGAATGTTAGCCATCATTCTTAGTTTTAACGTTAATTTTAATTGCTCACTTTCTTGCATAAACACTTTTATTTCATTACATTGTTTTATATTCGTAGTTTTAGTTTTAAATTCATTCAAGTTTAGATTTATACTTGCAGGAATCCCACTTAATTTCAAAGAGTATTAATATTTGTCGCACATCAAAAATTATATTATTATATTAGGATAGGTCATTATGAGTATTTGAGAGATAATTTCGCAAACAAAAGATCGATTTACTTTCCTTAAATTCGTCGAATGTATATTCAGCCTTTCTCAGAAATCTGTTAATACAAAATAGGGTAAAAAATGGTGCATGATTAAAACACATAAAATGGTTGGTTTTCCACGTTGAAAAAACGATCTCCATAAAATATTCAAATTAATATAAAATCAAATAGAACAATTTTAAATTATGTATTTTATTAGTTGTCATTCAGGTAATTCCAAGTCTTCATATGATGCAATGTTCCAGGTTTTTCTGGATTTTCCTGCAGCTGTAAAAGCGAATGAGCTACCGAATCCACTTAAGCCGTCCGTAGCTCATAATAATTATTTTTTACATGAATACTCAAGTAATACTGTTTGTAAAAAAGTTGATTACTTGTCATATAAATACTTATTCTTATCTGTCATGTATTTGAAAGTTAAATTTTTCGTTGCTTGATAATTACATAAACTGTGATTCACTTGCCATGGCTTTACCCCAAAATATCAGAAAGGAAAACTCTGAATAATTTCAATCTCAAAGAGAACAGACCATCCAAAACATAGTCGTTTTTAAGTAGTTTGAATCTACATCATCCCTGCCCTGCCTGCTGATTGCATTGAATGAATTCGTTCGATAATTGGAAATTAATTTAATATTGGATATCGTCATGGTGAAAACTCGCATTCCGAGTATAAATATGTGCAATGTTTTCCTGACATATATTACAGAATCGTGCATTCAATTTAAATCTCTGGTGTTTGGGGTATTACCAAAAATTGAGAAAGTGGCCTTTGTGATTGATCGTTATGTTAAATAACAAGGGTAGACTGCTTTAATGTCGTATCACGCATATAGTCAAAACTTCGTTATGGAATAATATTTCTGGGAAACTCTTCCCACATACAACGAGTAAAATATATGTGTTCGTATACCCACATATAAGCCTATAAATGTATTATTTCAATAATGAATACTCATTCAGATAGAACGCATCTCATAAGCACAATCCAAGAAAAAATGTCGAAAGTGACTTCTTAAAGTATAAGGTATAAAAAAATTGCAATAACATTAGATTTGGTGGAAAATGGAGTAAATAAAAAGATTGTCAGAAAGTCCGTGATAATCAAAATTGATGGGATATTTCAATATTTGTATAATTTGTTATTTTAATTTGTTTTATTTCACGATTTATTTAAAATATTTTTCATTTACAAATGTATTCAAACGAATATTACGTGACGTGGATGTGACGTGTATCTGGATTATTTCAAAGAATTTTTGTGCAAAAGTATTTGTAAGTCTATGTATCTTTGTATTTATATAAAGCGGGACTATCTTGACTGGACTAGTATCTTATTGGGCATGCCGTCAGTAGGGTAGCCACGAATCAAATAGTTCTCTCTCAGAATAATTTCATTTCCATAGATATCTACAAGGTTGTCATAGTAAACCATGAAAATGCTCAGTGAAAAACACTTTCATGTTTTACTTACATCCTGAGTAAAAAAATAAGCATATTATCAAAAGAAATCAAGAAAACTTACAAGTTAATGAATAACAGAAACCTTGTACTTGTCAAGTTCAGCCGAAACTAAACTGCGGGATATTATTATTATTATTTGTATTTACATAATGTTGGAAAAATCTTTGAAATTGCTATTTTACTCAACCGGCTGCACCCCTACGCGCAACCTTCAGAAGTCCTCGAGAGACTTGTGTGAGCTAGGAGTGATGTGGCCCTCCCCTTTTAACATGTGATACCATGCACGAGACCGGTGACCATGCTGGGAATCGAACACACGACCCTACGATTGAGAGGCGTACGCTGCACTATCAGGACCACTACGGCCCATATACAGGGTGTTTCTTAAGTACGTGTAGAAACTTCAGGAGCATGTTGCTGACGTTGAAATAAGAAAAAAAGTTGCCTTAAACACATGTCCGCAAGTTATTCATTTCTAAGATACAGAGTGTCAAAGTTTAATTCTTATATTTGTTTTTTTTGTGAATAAATTCCAAAATATTTTTGATATTCGGGTAAAGTTTGGTATCTGGGATGATTTTTCAATGCCATAATCAAATTTTATGTTAATTATGAAAAAACTAATCTCTAATTGAATTTATTTTAAATTTAAAAATCTTGTCATTCAAATTCACATGCATCGATTATTTCAAATCTCAATAACTCGAAAACGGTTGCTCCCAGTGACCTCTTCCCAGAATATATTTTTTACACAAACTGAATAATAAATATTCCCAGATACCAATTAAACTTTACCCAAATATCAATATTATTTTGTAATTATTCACAAAAAATTAAAATAAGAATTCAACTTTGACACGAATAACTTGCGGACATATGTTTATATTAACTTCTCTTCTTATTTTGATGTCAGCAATACGCTCCTGAATTTTTTACACATACTTAAGAAACACCCTGTATATGTATATTTGTAGAAAGTGTTTATATTAGAATGTGTCTATGTACAGACATTTTTCTTCTTCTTTTTCCTTATTTGTCGAATCTTGATAATTGGAGTTGATTTCTTTCTATCTGAGAATTTTAAAATGTTTTTATTGATTGTTTTTATAACAAGAGCAGTGAAATGATATACCATTTCAATAATATATTTTAGTTTTAGTACCAATACTTAAGATTACTGATTTGCCATGTTCTACTCTTCTATTTCACAGAACGTATGAAAAGAACTTGAATCTCAAAACTTGATGTTCCGTTTGATCCAAAGAATTCAAGTTAGTTGAAAAACGAATTACTTCCACTTCTGTTATGAGAAGTTCGTTCTCGACAACGTTAGAATAACTACTTCTTCACTCTTTTTCTTTGCTGTATAGGTAACACTAAATACATCAGATATTTCCAAACTTAACAGTGTTTTTACTTCAATTTTCTTTCAAGTATTGAAGGAAACAAACCTTAACAAACTCATAGACGGACACATGGCCTTCATCTCGAATAAATCAATCTTCACTCTTACACACTGTTGGTAATTATTATCAAGGATCGATATTTTGCTGAACTTCAGAATGGGCAGGAGGAGGCGAGATACAGGCAGCTTTCAAAGGCTAGCTGAGAATTCGAATAGGTCCATAATTTTTGTCCCTTATCGATTGGTCTATTGTATTACTACGATATATTTCATGCGAAACTTGATACGTATCGCAGTATGAGAAAATCGATAGGGAAATTGCCGTACATAACCTGCCTACGATATTCCGAAATAAAGCATGAGAAGATGGATGAGACAGGTATAAATAAATTCCTTGGTTGAAATTTGCATACTTAAATCTTGCCTTCAGATTCAAATTTCACTATTAATAAAAGGAGAAGAGAAGCGGTGAATAAATGCACGGCTAAGCTCGTTGAATTTTCTTTTAGGATCTTTTAGATGGATTATTCAGGTGCCTTTCCGCTCACTGATTAAATACCTCTCCATTAATTTTGAATATAACATTTGAATACTTAATTATAATACCGTCAAGTGCTAGTAAGAAACAGTAGTTTTTGAAATGTTGAACAATCTTTACTGAATGGTATGTAACTTCTCAATTATTCGGGGGTAATACCACAAGAGCTCAGATTTAGCCGGATATTTTTTGTGGTTGTTTTCGAATACTTACTTTCATTGGCAATTTAACGAGAGCTGTTCTGGCAAAATCACGAGAGCGTAGCTCGAGTGATTTTGCCTGAACAGATCGAGTTAAATTGCCAATGAAAGTAAGTATGAGACAATTAAACTTTATTTAACAAACTAAATGAATAATGAGTAGAAACATAATGTTTAGAAAGAAAAATTGTTAAAAATACAATTATTATATACAATTGGTCCAGTAGACATTTGCTCCTTTACTGATGTAGACTTTGTTGTTGACATTGACATGGATGTTGTTGGCACTGTGGCTAATTCATTATTCAAAGCTTTATCTCGGAGATTTGTCACAAGATGCGAATGATGCTCATTATCAAGTTGTAGATAAGGCTTTATAGACTTCGAAGAGGAATGTCCAGTTATTTTAATTAATTCTTGTTCATTAATACCTGCCTTAGCTAAAGTTGATACGGCGCTTGAGCGATGAGAATGATTAGAAATTTTTTTATTCTTTGTATCCAGTCCAATTTTTTCAGCTGAAATTTTTGTCCACTTAAGAATTTCGTTGACTCCTATAGGAACATTTTTGTACCAACCTTTTGATGAATCATTTTTCCAAAACGGATTGGGAGTTATAAATAATCTATCAGTTGTAATATGGTTCGGTCTATGTGATAATATTTTATAAAACAATGTCACTGGGCATATGCTAGGGTTTTCTATGTTCTTTATTAGCCATTTACTATCGCAGCACTTGTTTGAGCCACCCTGACATGTCTTGGAAAAAACTGTATTATATTCAATGCGACCAGTTAAATCACCATTATTTGATTTTTCTTCTTTAAAATAGTGTACTTTACACTTTGCAGCTTCACCTCCTCGCCAAGCTAATTCATATGAAAAAATCTTTTTAAAAGACCTATAGGACTATTCTCATCCCATATTAATGCCATTTTAACAATTTCACTTTTAGTTAATGCTGTTGAACTATTTTTACGCTTTTGTAAATTACCTTGTAAGATCTTTCGCTTAGAATTACGTGCATCACGGGATTTCTTAAATGCCAAATCAGTGAAAGGGTTGAAAGTAACATTAAATTTTTCGAAATACATGTTTTGCAACATTTTCGCTGTTGTGTTCCACATTGTTTTCACCACGTATTCTTTATAATCTTCTTCATTCTTTTTCTTCATATTGAAGCCCCAGTCCATCAATATTTCTGCCACATTTTCCACTGTTTGGTTTCCAAATTGAAGTTTCGTTGTTTACAAAATTCACTAAATTGATTCCATATGGAGGAATGAGTTTTTTTGGTATTTTCTGGAGTTGATTTTTCAATCTCCCTTACTATTTCTGCCTTGTAAATATTTCCAAATCTCGACATACTTTTTGGAATTGTTATATGCTGTTTAATTCTTTCTGTATTTGACATTTATAATTGTCAAATTGACGTGCATTGCTTGGTAAACAGACAGTACCTAAATGCTAGGGTTGCTACGGTAACGTAATTTATCCGATATTTTTATCCACTTGCAAACTCTCTTCCTTCCTATTTAGCCGACAGTAAACTACGATTTTTGTATTCACAAATGGGAATTATTATACATGAATGGGATTGTCTTCACTAATCAGATTTAATGAAAATGTAAATCCAGGACGATTTTGTTTAATGTTTTGTTGCCACGAAAATGAAAATCCTGCAATGTTCAGAGAGCCGAAGAAGGGAAGGAAGGAATGTATATTGTTCTTGAAATTCTGCTGGCTATATGCCTCAGGGAACACCTGCTGAGACACTGAGTTCCAAGGGTTTGCCATGCGTTGGAATATTGAGCCCTGGCATGACTCCGAAGTGACGATAAATGGATGTGACCACTGTTCGTGACGGGTCAGTCTCGATGGAACTGCTAATCAAGGAATGGTTTCTAGATAGACTTGTGTGATAAGGTCGGTACTTTCCATTTTTATGTAATATACTGCATATTGTTTTTCTATACTGAAAATCATAAAACCGCCATTGGCATTCCAAATTACTCTTTGAAATATTTCCAATCGAATCAATTTAGATGATCCTTATATTCATGCTAAGTTTAACCTAACTATTTCACGTTGTGTGTCGAGAATAACGATATTTTAGGTAATTGATAATATTGAATTCAACGGGTAGAATTGCACACCAAATTTCCTGAATATTTGTTTTGTATATCGAAGTCGTCTTTATTTTATTCTATTTTAACTGAAAATTCTAATTTGGCAAAACTAGCCCACTAATCTAGTGCATCCTAAGTTGCATTGAATGGTGGTAGTAGGTTTTTTTCTTTTTTTCTTGTATGGGATGTGACTGAGGTGACAAACTCAAGTTTTCGACATCGCCAGCCCCCCGGATTACGTTTTGAAATCTCAATAACTGTTAAATTTTTGCACTTTTTTTGGTTTTATCCCATTTTGACCATGAAGAAGCATGTTTTTGACAAAGAACCCTCCATACATTTGAAAACAAGAATTAATTTTCTTCGACATGACATCAAAATGGACTTGCTTGACACCATAGTTTTCGGGGTGCAGCTTGTCAAAATTTGTCAAATTTTCCAAATGTGAAAATTTTAAGATAATTTTCATGCTTCTTCATATTGTCTGTATATCTTCAACAATCTGTCTGATGTGAGTCACTGGAGTGAACAATATTTCAATTGAATATTTTGAATGTGGATGGGGGAGGAGTGGTAAGGTTTTGTTGGGGGGGGAGGGCGTCAATGTTTCCTTCTCTTCGACGGACCAGGCCCAAGCAATCCGCATTCGAATATCATAAAGGTGAGGACCTTGTTGAGGAGTCTTGATATAATTGGCATACACGTGTTCTATAAGGTTTTTGGGATTTTCAAAAGTGATCCGGGGGGCTGCCGAGTTCGAAAACTTGGGTTTGTCATCTCAGTCACATCCCATACAAGAGAAAAGAAAGAAACCTACTACCACCATTTGATGCATCTCAGGCCTATGCTTTTCTTGACAAAGTTACTGGATTAAACTGGATGGCGCTCAAAAACGAAGACACTAGAAACTGGAATTCATTTAGTCGAACTAAATATTTACGAAAACATTTCTGCTGAGACCGACCATTATCGAAATATCCCCGAAAATAGGAAAAAGAGTGACACCTATCGCTATGCTCCAGGACTCCATGATTTTTGGTATATCCATCTCCAAATTCCTTCAAATACAGCTTTTGAGTAAAAAAATGTGAGCACAGAAATCTGTCTGCAGCCCATTTGTTAATTGATTTTTCTTACGACCACATAGGAAAGTGACAAAAATCGCACTCTCTACTCCAATGGAAAGTGACCTTTATTCTCACGTGTACGGAAAGTACTTTCCGCACAGCTGTCAATAAGCCGTCAAACCCGAGAACCCTGTAAGATTTACAGATATAATTATAATTTGTTCTTCCTTATTGATACTATTTACATAAAAACTGGACTAAAAACTAATTATTTATAAAAAATAAAGAAAAGAAAGAAAATTGTTGACGCCGAGAATCGAACCCACAACCTTGCGGTCATCATACTGGATACTCTTCCAACTGAGCCAATTCAGATTTGAATCAACGTTGTCAGAAATATACAGTGCGCGTCAGAATCATGGAACAAACTCGGTATTTCGCAAGCCATGTACTTTTGAGAAAAATCCTAGAATAGGTCGATTTTTAATTTGAAATGCCGATTTTTCTATGTATGTTCTAAAGATGTTATGTCTCTAGATTTGACGTGGTGACGTAATCGATAATTTTTTCAATTGGAATAGATGTTTTGTGATACCTCGTCTGAAAGGTCTTCCAATACTGCATTCAATGATAATGAATAATTAAATTTTTTCTACATGGTGAACAAAAATTAATATTTTATTTCAATAAGAGAATAACTTTATATCGAACGGTTTCATAAGATTTTCGAAATGCCATCCACCAGTCTCTTAACAATAAGCAAATCTACGGACACATTCCTCCTGCACGTTGCGAATAACTTCCGGAGAAATTCTGTTAATTTCGATCCTAATTCGATTCTCCAACTCCTGTAAATTTTGCGGTCTATCTACATAGACCTTCGATTTCAAATAACCCCACAAGAAAAAATCCAGGGGCGTAAGATCTGGAGATCTTGGGGACCACTCTATCGGTCCTCGTCTACCAATCCACCTCCTAGGAAAACAGTTATAGAAAAACTCGCGAACATCACGTGTATAGTGTGGGGATGCACCATCTTGTTGCAACCAAATACTTTCATTTGGTGAGTTAGGATTGTTGGCGTTTGGAAAATACCGGCAAGGCTAGGTATGAGTTCATTTCTTAAAAATTCCAAGTCCCAAGTAAGATTTCCTTCGAAAAAATACGGGCCAATAATCCTGTAGTTTATTATCCCTGCTCAAACATTGACTTTCTGAGGGTGTTGTGTATGCCCGTCCATCATCCAGTGAGAATTATCCCTAATCCAATATTTGCAATTCTGACGATATACTGAACCATTTAGGCAAAACGTAGCCTCATCGGAATACAGAAATTGTTTAAAAAAACGTGGATTGTGGTTAAACAAATCTTGCATTATTTCACAGAACTCCACATAGCGATCGGGATCATCACCATTGAGTTGTTATTTGAGAATACGTAATGCTGAACTTTGGGATATGCCAAGGTCTGCTGCAATTTGTCCAGCATTCGATATATGTTTGGAATGACCAGTTTCTCTCAATTTCTTCTCAATCTTACTGACTGTTGAACGACTGATAGGTCTATTTGGATACTTAGTAACTGAACAAGTAGCATACCTCTTGCTGAGTACTGGTTCTATCACCGCATCCAATATAAATTAAAATTTATCATTTAAAGTAGCCATAGTTTACTTTTGAAACCATTTTACCCAGAATTTGTGACGAAAATTTGTTGACATTTCAACTGACATTCATTTGACACTAACTTGCCTATAATGGCTTTAGTTTCCATTTCAGGCTAGGAAATAGCTAACTATTGATATTTGGAAAGGATCCATCGGTGTAGTGGAGCATCGACTCACTAGTCTGCCAGGGCCGTCTAGGGGATTAAAGCCTTGGCTCAAAAAACTAAAATTTTGCATTTTATAACACGCTTTTATTACCTTCACTTGTAACTGAATAACTCACAATGTAATAAAATCTTGGAAGTAAATATTTACCCACTTCCAATTTCCCGAATAATCTGAAATTTGTCACACATATCAGGACCGCTGACAATACAAGAATTTCATAATCATAATGTAACAATAGTAAAAACAATGATGTGAATTTTTAAATTTTTAAATTCAATATTTACTTCCAATCGTCCGAATAATTTAAAATTTGGCACACATATAACGGACCGACGACAAAATCTCTTGATATTAATGATATAATAATGATAATGATAATAATTTCTAATTTCAATTTCTACCCACATATACCGATATAAAAATATCAAAATAATATAATAATAACAATGTGAATCTTTCAATTTAATTTATCCCTACTTCCAGTTGACCAAATTATCTAAAATTAAGCTCACACATCATGAACTGATTAAACTAAAAATTAAAAAATGAATAATAGTTTCTAAAAAAACTAAAGACACACGCTTTTATAGTACTATGGACTAAAAATTGAAGAATATTCTTTAATTAACAACTTTCATGTTCAAAAAGAGTACAGCACTTTTTTTTCACATTTTCATCATCATAGCATTTACTAATAGCTACAACAATAAAAAATAAAGATAACTGATATCAAGTACCAAACGCTTTTTCGATTTAATACGATATAATTTTTTCTTATAAAAATTCTATAATACGTTTCCTAAAAGCAGAAAATGATCATCCGCACAAAGTGCAGCTATATATCAACAACTTACTGAAGATGACTCCGATCGCCGTGAGGAGTTCTGTGAAATAAGGCAGATTTGTGTAACAGCAATCCACCTTTTAAAGAACAAATTCTGCTTTATGATGAGGCTACGTTTTGCCTCATTGGTTCAGTTAATCGTCAGAATTGCAGATATTGAAGTAGGGATAATCCTCACTGGATGATGGACGGGCATACTCAACTCAGAACTCAGAAAGTCAATGTTTGGGCAAGAATAATAAACGACAGGATTATTGGCCCGTATTTTTTCGGAGGAAATCTCACACGGAAGCGTTACTTGGAATTTTTAAGAAATGAACTAATACCTAGCCTTGCTGATATTTTTATTCAAACGCCAACAATCGTAACTCACCAAATGAAGGTATTTGGTTGGAATAAGATGGTGCACCCCCGGACTATGCAGGTGATGTTCGCGAGTTTTTGAATAACTGTTTTCCTAGAAGGTGGATTTGTAGACGCGGACTGATAGAGTGGCCCCCAAGATCAACAGATCTTACGCTCCAGGAGTTTTTCCTGTGGGGTTATTGGAAATTGAAGGACTATGTAGATAGGCCGCAAAATCTACAAAAATCGAATTAGGAACGAAATTAATAGAATTACTCTTTGTCTTTTCAGGGTCAACATAATTATTTGCATAGAATCAATTCCTTCTACGTCACCCACCCACCATGAACTCACATGATAATTAGGCAACCCCCACACGGTGTACATTACAAAACAGGAAGAGTGACTAACATTCAATCCGCTCGGACAGAGAACGCCACGCCGGCGAACAAATGAGGATCTCCCATTCCAGATTGGAGGATCTCATTCATTCCCGATTTCAAAAACCTTCATCAATAGCTATGTGGGCAACCGATCCATTCATAGTTGTCATGGCAGGAAATTGCCAATTGGAATTTCTGTTTTTGTTCGGAGCTTCCATTCTCGAAAGCAATTATTACCGGAATTAAATTCAATTAATACGGATCAATGGACATTGATGAGCTATTTTCATGCAGGCTGTTTTTCTTTCATTGTAAACGTGGCTCGTTTTATTGTCTGTACCATCGATCGCTGTCATAAAAAATTGTCGGTATACACAGTTTAAATGGATGAATAACATGGAGATTAAAGTGTGAACAATTTTCCTAGTTGGTATTCTCGGAAACTCAGAAAGAGTCGGCTGCAGCAATATTTCTAGATCTTTCTAAGGCCTTTGACTGTGTACGAGGATGTATTGATATCTAGTTAGCCTAGACCAGTTCCCTGCATAAACAAAATATTGCGTTACCATAGCAACGAACAATAACTTATCAGAAGTGTCAGTGTAAAGTTTGACGTCAAAAAAGTAAACCAGAGTTACGCAATAAATTAAAAGAAAAAATATGTCCACCAAAATTGTGAAATTCGAAAAATTGGAGTATCGAGCCATCATCAAGTACCTGCATTTAAAAGGGTTAAGAGGTAAGCAGATTTACAAAGATATGCTTAATACCCTTCGTGATCAATGTCCTTCGTATGCGACCGTGAAAAATTGGACTGCAAGCTTCAAAAGAGGTACATTTTCCATTGAAGATGATGACCGATCGAGAAGGCCAGTTTCTGTGTCATTCCCCGAAAATATCAATGCAGTTCATGACATGATTTTAACAGACCGTCGAATTGGGCAAAAACGGATATCTGAAGAACTGAATATTTCATACGAACGCGTTCATCATATAGTTCACGTCAATGTGGATATGAGAAAAATTGTTGCAAAATGGATCCCCAAATGTTTGAATGTTGACCAAAAGCGCGCAAGGGTAGTAGCATCGCGTTCGATCTGTGCTCGATTTGAAAACGATGTAGACTTCTTAAACCGAATTGTTACTATGGATGAGACTTGGGTACATTTCTACGATCCAGAAACAAAGCAACAATCGATGGAATGACGACACTCCGGTTCTCCAAGACCTAAGAAGTTTCGTGTCCAAAAATGTGCTGGAAAAGTTCTTGCTTCAGTTTTTTGGGATTGCCATGAAGTAATCATGATTGATTTTTTGGATAAGGGTAGAACAATAGCTGGAGATTACTATTCGACATTACTGAACACTCTATGGGAAAAAATTGAAGAGAAAAGACGCGGAAAGCTATCCAAAGTTGTTTTGTTTTTGCAGGACAACGCCCCTGCACACAAATCTCATGCAAAAAATTCGTGACTTGGGGTTTGAATTACTAGAACACCCCCCTTATTCACCAGATTTGGTTCCGTCCGACTATCATCTCTTTCCTCAACTGAAAAAAAGTTTAAAAGGTCGTAAATTTTCTTCCAACGAGGAGGTAATAAGAGCTGTGGAGGTCTGGTTTGCAGAGCAAGAAGAAACATTTTTTTTTGAAAGGTGTAGAGACGTTGCAGGTTCGCTGTAATGAATGTATCCAATTAGGAGGAGAATATGTTGAGTAATAAAATATTTTGACATTGAAATTTTGTTTGGTTCTACAGTAGGGTAAGAATTACTCTTAAAAATGCTCTTACATTACGGATTTCGCGTCACATTTCTAGACTGGATCAGATCTTACCTTACTGATCGAAATCAAAAAGTACTAGTAAACAATTTTAGTTCTGACAGTGAAGAGTTTGTACTTGGAGTTCCCCAGGGTTCAGTTTTGGGACCTATCCTATTTCTGCTCTACATCAACGATATGGCCAACCTAGCTATTTCCGGACTTCTTACATTGTTTGCTGATGACAACACGATTCTCTGGCACAATGAAGATCATGATGCTCTGGTTCGAACTATTTCTGTTGACGTAGAAAAAATCAAAAAGTGGTGTGAGGCTAACCTGCCGACATTAAATGTTACAAAAACAAATCTGGTCCTTTTCAAGATAGATTTAGAACAAGTACCTTCAGGTTCTTAAGTAATTAAACAAAATTTCTTGGGATACAAATTGACCACAATCTGAAGTTTGAAGCTCATATAACGGCTCAAAAAAAAAGTTGTCATCTGGTTGTTATGTTGTCAATATGATATCTCACGAATTTGGAATGGCACCTACGTCATGCAATTCCATTATGGGGTTCTTGCAGTCAAGTTTTATTCCAAAGTGTTTTCGTCCTCCAGAAACAAGCTTTAAAATTCATCTTCAAAGTGAAGATGCGTGAATCGTGCAGGCTAATTTTCGTCAGTGCAACAGATGACTGATATTATTCATGATGTATAAGCCTCTGAAGTAGCTAGCCACTCGCGCTAGCAGAGAGTTAGTGAGAAATTCCAAAAAACGACGGCCTTCAAACCCGAGTTAAAATTGTGACACTGAAAACTCCGGCCGCGAAAGCCTTAACCATTTTGTCAATAGTGATATTGACTTAGTTTGAAACCTCTGTAACAAAACATAATCTTGAAATTCATGTTGAATACTGCTCGAAAAAGACAACCATTGAATCAACATCCGGAAACCATCAAATTCAGCATTTACGATACCAAGAAAGGTACAAAATCTTCGCACTTGTGTTATCATCGTTTCTTTACAGACTGGAGAGTTCTACGAGGAGAATTTAATAATTCGAAAGAAATATTTTGTATCCAATAATCATTTTCATTATGAAGTTAACGTCATATTTCCATGTAGAAAATTGATTCAAACCATAAATGCGTATTACAGAAAGATCCATGACATAGAATAAGTAGAAATGAGAATAATTGTTAAGATATAAAGAGATTTTTTTTCATAATGCGAAAATTTTGCATTGTGTTTTTTTTTCTCGTGAACGTCGGAATATCTTGAGTTATGAAATTTTTAATGCATAAGCAGATTGTAGAAAAAACCGAAAAGAGAGTCAATTCACTATTTAATTTTCGAACAACCCTTATATTTATTGCCAGGCCTGAATAGAAACTGGGATTTCGAGACCCAGGCCAACTTGAGGTAAGATATTTTACGCTTCTAAACCAGTCCTGGTTTAAATCTTGAAAGAGTTAGATATTTGCTAGTAACATGATCTTTTCTGCTAAATGATCTGTTCAAAATATCAGTTTAATGCTTTAGTAAGAATAATAACTTTTTGAATTATTCAATAGCGTAAAAATCATGAAATTTCATTCTATTCACTGGTTCTAATTGGGTTTGGTTTAAGAACGTATAAATTTAAAACTTCTTAGTTATGTCGGCGTTCTATTTTTTTTTTTTCTTTCGGCATAATAAATGATTTTGGCCGATTTTTTGTTTTATTAAGTTAAATTTGATCTTTCACCTGGGCCTTCGACCCAGATATTGATAAATAACAATTTTGTAAGTATTTGAATAGATTGAAATATATAAAAGTGTTAAAGATAATAATAGATAAGGTAACTTGATTGATTAAAACTAGGGTGTGTGTGTGTGTGTGTGTGCAGAACTGGTAGCAGCTTCCTGATATGGTTTGCCGGAGATTGGTATTTGATACAGTTCAATTATTTTATCTTTACCCGTGCGTCATCATTGTAATGCATATGAAATAAGTCGAGAAATTTTAGTCAAAACAAAGTCTAAATGTTAAACGACGTGGCTGATATCCCGATAAAAATTACAACGTGTAGATAATGAGATAAGATAATGAATTATTAAATTAACTAAATTAACCAGGCATAATCTAAAAAAGAGTTAAAATATATTGTGAATGTTTTTGGTCTTTATTTATAGAATTAGGTAAGGCTTTTTTCTCAATAGGGTTTCCACCCTCTGAATTACTGTTGTGTGAATATCCCGGTAATACGGAATTACAGTCACATATATCAATTGTGGGGTTAGAAATTTCAAAGATTATTTGTGAAAAAAACACATTGTATTGTACTTTGAAATTAATGATTGTAAGAGACGTTTAGTTTTGAAAAAAACTGTTTATATGTGTCTGACTGCAAAACGAAGTAAAAGTGGTGACAAACAATCCCCAATGAGAGAAAATAATGACGTGATTGATGGTAATGCTCTAGTCAATACACTATTTGGCAAGTTTAGTTGAAATATAAAAACACTGTCAGCTTTATGGCTATCTCTTTTCACTGTTTTGAGTTTCAATGGATCATCACAATACCATAATTCTTTGCCTAGAAGACAAATGTCAACGACTTTTGATTCGCTCATAGCGGTTGATAGACAGATATGTTACATAGAGGGTGTGTTATTTCTAAGATCATAAATTGATGACGCATGGGTAAAGATAAAATAATTCAACTGTAGGTAAGTAAATGTATAATTTTCCTGATGTGTTCCTATATAAACGCTGATATAAAATACCTCCAAGCAAAATAGAACCTGCGAGGGTAACAAATACTGACATTTTTACCAGAAACGCTGAAGAATATGTATCAACGGGCCTATAACCTTTTTTGGAATAGAAGGTAGATCAAAAGACAAGGTCGTTTTCCGTTCCGAGAACATTTTGTAGAAAAGGTATAGTATTCAACTCGCAATAAAATGGTCATTCATGCTCATTGCATAGAATACCATTTTATAGTTTACTTGTTTGATTGTATAACGGACTCAATTTTTTTTAATCCCCTTTGATGATTTTACAGATTCCACTTCTTGTGATGTTCAGTTTTTTAAATTAAGGTTCTTCCAGAGTCAGATATGATAATTTTGCAATCTGATATAATTTGTTCATAACGAAATTAGGTCATTTCAATGAATTGGTTTTCTCGTTTCACTATCACTTTCACTATTTCCAATCCAGTTCGATTCTCTAAAATATCATTACTGAATTTTGCTGGTTCTATACTTTTGATTTACAGACACTTTCAAATCGATATTTTACCGTTCTGATGGAATTTATTTAATCCCCTTGTTAATGTGACTAATATGTGGTAAATTGATTTTTCAAAAATGGGTCAATTTGAGTCCTCTGTAGAATGAGAACTGAAGATCATCTCAGATATTTCCTTGTAACTTTTGATGCTACATCATCAAAATCAGTGAAAAATGTAAGCAGTTACAACAAGAAAGTTCATAAACTGGAAGACATCAGACAGGCAAATATTGAATGTCCAAAACGAATAGGTACACAAGTTTCATATTTGGAATACATTGATATAAATCGATTTCACACAAGATCGAAGAATTGGGATGGCTGAACATGTCTGATCGTCGCATTCTCCAGAGGTGCAAATATTGAATGATGAAATTAAACAAAATGAATTCCCCAATATCCCTTTAAAAAGGTAATTCCTAGATTCACGAAAAACCAATCATTTTTAAATATTTTCAATTATTACAATTACCTTCCCAATTCTCTCGAATTGCTTGCCAAATGACCAACGTTAAGCTCCAACAACAAACTTCAGGCGCCTACATTACACGCAAATAATAATAATAACTCGTCTTTATTCATCACATGCAGGAACAAATGAAAATATATATAACAACATATAAATAAATATATAAAATGATATGAAATTACCTTGATACCTAATCTGCAAATATGAAAGGGCGGAGTATCAGCAGAATGCTGTTTTTCAACTCAACCAACGCAAATGACCTGAGACAACCAATAAATACTTGCGTATCCATGAGATTTGTCAGTATTCAACTGGAGATGAATGAAGATACGGACAATGAAAAAGTTGTGTTTGCACTCACAGAGAAAATGTACTTTTTAGACAACGGAAACTGATGTTGTTTGTGTTGTAATAACACTTCATCGTTCTTAACAAAATGACGTTACTCAAAGATGTGGGATTGGAGCGGAAACTCCTTCACATATATAATGGAAAAATAATGTTTTCCTCCATTAGCTTTTACCTACACCTTCACAAAATACCTCGGTTTGTTGTTCCATTGAGTTTTTGAATTCATTACTTTTGTTCTATCATGCAGCTTCCAGTTTCATCTCCACGAGGGTGTCACCAAATGAAATTGCTTTCCATTCTCATTTTCAGAAACAACAGTGACCAGCCTGTTTTCCATCCATTCGCATTTTCCGCTACTCCATTTCTCGTTACCAAAAAGAGGGAATATTTATATTTCCAAACGTTGCCCAGAGGATATTTATTCTACGTTTACAGTCATTTATTAGGAATAAATAGGAACAAGTACAAACACGAACGTACAACAGCAATTACTTGGTATCACTTCCATAAACGTGCTGTAATTTTCCACTTTACATTTACCGATGTATCATACTTATAGACGACAGAAAATCAGATATTTTCGGAATGTTCCATGAGTTTGAATGCCTTGTTATGACCGATACTGGGTGACCCAGGAAAACATAATAATATAGCAGCATGAGTGTTTTTATTTGAATAGATAAAGATTTAGAATTCACAGGAAGTACGCAATCAATCCTATGATTCTAACGAAAATTATTTTCTGTATGACCGAAAATAACCCCAACTTCTTTTTTCTCAAATGCAATCCTCTACAGTTCTTCTCACAACACTGCGAATATGTGAAAAATAAAATTAACAGGGCAATTAAATACTGTCCGGTGATAAATCAATCTCTTACGAATTTTTCGGTGACAATCTCTCGTCAAACGTCAAGGTCAAGATATTACTGTATTTTCTCTTGTAGTTATTCATTAGGCGGGGGCTCGGCAATAGTAAATTGACCTTATACACTAAATGATGTCATTAATTTTAGGTGGTGATTTCTTGTCATATTTTATGGAGAAAACTTAATATAAACGTGTGTCCTAACATGCTTCGTTTCGTAGTAACGGGGTGTCAAAGTTTCAGTTAAAAATCGAATTTTCGGTAATTACTTGAAAATATTTTTCCTCATTTTGATGCAACCTGGTGTCTCTAATAGCAGTAACAAGGGGCATCTTTTCATGAAATTATAATTCAATTTATAAGTACCAAAGGGTCACTTGATCATACCATACCACCATAAATATCAACCAGGTGACCCTTGGTACGTATAAATAGAGTATAGTTTCATGAAAAGAAGCCTCTTGTAACTGCTAACAAGCACACCGATTTAAAAAATCGGAGAAAAGACAATAGAGTCATTCATAAATATTAAAAGTTTTTGACACCCTGGTACTTGAAAACGAAGCCAGTTGGGACAAATGTTTATATGAACTTTTTTTCATAAAACATGATAACAAACTACCTAAAATTAATGACATCATTTAGGATACACCTTGTATATTCTCTCTCATGTTAGCAGTGCTGTGAGATGATCTGTATATGTTTCTAGTATATTTCATTTGTTTTGAAACTCTCCATTCAATATTGAATTGCATTATATTGAAAATCATAAAGTTCGCCGTGACCCGAATTCGATGATGATTCGATACCTGGTAGGCTTCGGATCAAATGCCGATATTATTCAAACATTCTCCATATCCTGATCAATCCCTGCAGTTTGTCAATTATTTCTTTGATATGAAGAATAAACGGCCGAAAATAAGTCACGATATTGAGAAAACTCAGAGAGAACATTTTTTTGGCTACTTCGGAAGATACTTTCTGTACTTGAATTTTGCCATATAGCCATGATCTCTTTATTTAAAACATTAAATTAAAGGTTTTTCATTCCACTCAAGCTTGTTCACGACAAATATTTGAACTTGCTTCAACAATATGGAAGCAGAATGGACCAAAACATGACCATGCAACCTGGTATTTCAGGGAATATTTTGACTGATATAAGATAGGAAATGAGAAAGTACCTTTATTATTGTGATCGTAATTTTTTTTCATCACAGTTCTTCTCGCAGTAGGTATACCTTGTGGTATTACAAAGTATGAATCATCGCTGAACATCACATAATTGTATCCAGAACAAACATAATTTTGCCGGAGAAGTTACAAAACTATGCCTTAATCAGGTAAAAAAAGAAACAAGAAGACATTGTATTTTTGTTAAAACGCATTGTTTATTATACTTACCATCATCATGTTTTTATTATATTCAGTATTCAATTAATCTATGCAGAACAATAAACTACTGCGAAACGAAAATTCACATTTAACTGAACGAAATGTGTGTAGAGTCTGTTCGGACATAGGATATCCTTTGATCTGCACATGGAACTATTATTAGATTAATAGTAAGTAATAGGAACGGTTCTGCTTCATACCTGAATTGTGGGCCATGAATTATCTATCGATATAGGGTGTCTACAAGTAGTTAATTATCTCAATTGGAGATTAAAAATCAAGATATTTCATTTCTGAACTATTTGACAAACGTACAAAATATTATTCGGGAACATAAATGAACTAGACTCACTCAAAAAGTAAAATTCCTCAATTTATTCAAAAAGAGTTACCTAATAATAATAATCTTTATTTTCCGTTTGACATGTATAAATGTATAGGAATCGTCAAATATAACACATAATCACAAGAAAATGCACAAGAATACTCATATATATACATACATAACAGAAAGTTACTTATGACATTTACAGTCACTAGTTGAAACTTAATTTGGCACGAACCAAGGAAGCCAAAGTAGAGATTTGTCTACAAATTGACAGGCAGCCAACAATTCGTTGTTCTGACCAACCCAAGGTTCAATCAAGTTTCTAGTACGTTATGAGGAACGCAAGCAGAATGTAAGTGAAAATAGAGTATATTTCGTTTTAATTCCGAGAGTTCCAACTTGATTGAACCTTCGGTTGGTCAGAACAACGAATTGTTGGCTGCCTGTCAATTTGTAGACAAACCTCTACTTTGGATTCCTTGGTTCGTGCAAAATTAAGTTTCAACTAGTGACTGTAGATGTCATAAGTAACTTTCTGTTATATCTGTCTTGCCTTCACGGTATTAATTCTTGAGTGGATTCGTTTTGATTTCGAGAGCTCCATAAATCCTTTCTGATGAGTGCGTGAGCACGAAACAGCTGTCAAAGGTTGGAACTCTCGGAATTAAAACGAAATATACCTACTCTATTTTCACTTATACATACATATATAAACATAAGTGAAAATAGAGTATAAATATATACAACATTTAAAAAAAAACTAAATAGTTAAAAACCAATCCAAACATTCGAATAAAGACATTTACAGACGTTAAGCATTAAAAAATTCCTGCAAATTATAAATACATCCTTGAATTAAAAACTTTTTCAACTCTCTACTAAATTTAATGAAGGTGTGGGTCTCCTTTACATGCTTTGGCAGATTATTAAATATTGTTTGTCCCATCACGGATGGCGAGTCTGATGAAATTTTGTACTTACAGTACAGAATATGAAAATTATATTTTTGTCTGGTGTTCACATTATGAACATCTGAATTCAAGGAGAATTTGGTCTTATTTTTAAAGATATATACAGACAATTCAAAAATGTAAATACAAACAAGAGTCATAACCCTAAACTGCCTGAATAAACTTCTGCAAGAAAAAGTGCTGTTGACTCCAGCTACTATTCGCAAAATCCGTTTCTGTGCTATAAACACAGCTGATGCCATTGTAGAATTACCCCACAAGCATATACCATATCTCAGCCTGGATGCAACCTGAGAGTGATACAAGGAAAGTAGTTGTTGTTCCGTCAAGAAATTCCTTATGTTTCTGAATATACCGGGTGGCTACGGAAGTATTGCCTACGGAATATCTCAGTTATTGTATGAAGTAGGTTTGTGAAATTTGGAGCGTCAATATAATGACATAAGAGCTAAAATTTGAGCATATTGACATGTCGAAGTTAACTTCCGGTCTGACCGGAAGTAACATCAACTTTCTTATTTTATATGGAAACCCTATTTTTTTTTTCGCTTTATTCAGCATTCAATTCCCTTTCTAATGACATATCACAAGTTGGTATCTAACCAGAAACTAGATCAGAAAAAAATTATTATTGAAATTTACCGAGTAGGCCGTGGAAGCAAAATGAAAGCCAAAAATTGAAAAGTTGGCTATGGAAACCATACATCACTTGATAACAGTTGCTACTACTGTGATATTTTATTTTCATTCGTCGGCGTTATAAAAAGCCGCCAAAAAAAATATTGGAAAACTTGGGAAAAAAACAATACTCTGTAGGTCCATAACTTAAATAGGAACATACAACTTTTTCTTGCCTGTACTATTCAGCATAACCATTCCTTTCTAATGAAATAATAGAAAATAATTTTTTGAACTGAGATACCGAAAAATCCAATTATTATTCTTCAAATAACAAAACAGATTATCGCCATACGCAAAAATAAAATTAAAAATAATGTGGAATGATAAATTATATCCTGTAGGTTCTAGGTTAAATAGGAACATAAACGTACTTGGTCTGTGCCATCGTCCATAGATATTCTAATATCTACCTATGGACGATGTTTGTGCTATTCAGAATAATCATTCCATTGCAATAATCATTCGAACCAAAATATTAACAAGTAGGCTGATTGAGACGTATTTTGGAATGAAACAAAAAAGAAATGAGAGCTGTCACGAACGCTGCTATCCATATTATTTTGACGTTCGAAGTAGTGTTTTTGATTCTGCCATTTTAAAAGGGTTTGGAAATCGAAATCAGTTAGTGGAATATTCACAAAATGCCACGTTATTCACGAACCGAACAAATTGACATGCTTCTCATTTATGGTGAATGTTTAAAAAATTCTTATGCCGCTGAACGATTGTATTTAGAGCGATATCCAGGGAGGCAGCAACCGTCAAGAAGGTATTTCCAGTGGCTTGAAGAAAAATTAATAACTGAGCCTGATGTTCACGAAGACCAAGAAGCATTTGTTATTAATGAGGAAACTGAAATTAATGTATTAGCTTTAGTACAATATGATAGCACAATTTCCTCAAGGCAGATTGGCGCCGAATTAGCTATAAGTAAGGACTCTGCTAGGAAAATTTTGAAAAAACATCGATTGAAATCCTTCAAGTATCAGTTGCATCAACATTTGTATGAAAATGACGGTGAAGCGCCTGGAATATTGTAATTGGTTTCTTCGACAAAATGCTGAGAATCACCTATTTAACTATTATATCTTGTTTACGGACGAGTCAAGATTTACCAACAATGGATTATTTAACAGGAATAATACAAGGTAGGTACTGTACTTTATTTGGATTATTGTCGATAGTCGAAGTGTAAAGTGCTAAAAGTGTGAACGGTCTTTTGTTCCAGGTACTGGGCGATAGCAAACGAGCACCGGTTTCGACAAGGCGGCTTCCAGAAGAGATTTGGTGTGAATGTTTGGGCAGGAATAGTTGGAACTCATATTGTTGGCCCCATTATTTTTCAAGGCCAACTAACCGGAGAGAGATACTTTAATTTTTTAACGAATGAAATTTCGGAATTCATTAACAACCTACCAGCGGAAATAACTGAGAGAATGTATTTCCAGCAAGATGTCGCCCCTCCGCATAATTCAAGAATAGCGAGAAATTTTCTTCAAAATCGCTTTCAAGAGAGACTTATAACAACCCATGGTCCAGTCAGGTGGCCACCAATGTCACCTGATCTTACTCCGTGCGACTTTTTTCTATGGGGGCATCTTAAAAATAGGGTGTATTCCACACAGCCTACAACTCTACATGAGCTAGAAGTAAAAATTCGTAGAGCTTTCCAAGATACCACGCCCCAAATGTTGAGAAACGTTTTACATGAAAATATCACCAGAGTCAATAAATGTATTGAAGCTGAGGGAATGCATTTCGAACATTTGTTTTGAATTTAATTTATCTTTAATCCTATCAGTTTGAATTTTTTTTATGATAAATCTGTTTTTTCGTTATTTGAAGAATAATAATTGGATTTTTTGGTATTTCATTTCAAAAAATTACTTTCTATTATATCATTAGAAAGGAATGGTTATGCTGAATAGTACAGGCAAGAAAAAGTTGTATGTTCCTATTTAAGTTATGGACCTAAAGAGTATTGTTTTTTTCCCAATTTTTACAATATTTTTTTGGCGGCTTTTTATAACGCCGACGAATGAAAATAAAATATCACAGTAGTAGCAACTGTTATCAAGTGACGTATGGTTTCCATAGCCAACTTTTCAATTTTTGGCTTTCATTTTGCTTCCACGGCCTACTCGGTGAATTTCAATAATAATTTTTTTCTGATCTAGTTTCTGGTTAGATATCAACTTGTGATATGTCACTAGAAAGGGAATTGAATGCTGAATAAAGCGAAAAGAAAAAAAAATAGGGTTTCCATTTAAAATAAGAAAGTTGATGTTACTTCCGGTCAGACCGGAAGTTAACTCCGACATGTCAATATGCTCAAATTCTAGCTCTTATGTCATTATATCGACGCTCCAAATTTCACAAACCTACTTCATACAATAACTGAGATATTCCGTAGGCAATACTTCCGTAGCCACCCGGTATATATAACACGAGGATTTTACTTTACTAATTAGGAGTTCACAGTGTTTTCTCCAATTTAGGCATGAATCCAGAGAGATACCTAAAAACTTCGTTTCCTCTGAATTTTCGAGTATTATAGGTCCTGTATACTGAGTCAGATATCAGGACATTGTTTCTGACGAATATGGAATCTTATCAATTGTGTCTTACAGGCGTTGAGATATGAGGAATTCATTCCACACCAGTTCGTAACTTTCTGTACCGTATATTTACATTTGTCATGAAGAACTGCTTCTGACATATCAGACACGATCAATGAAGTGTCGTCCGCATACATCGTCAAGAAAGTTTCTCCCATGGCTGAGTCCATTTCATTGATGTACAATAAAAACAGTACCGGACCTAACACTGGCCCTCGAGGTACGCCCATGGAAATGTCTGCAAAATCAGAGTGATGTCTAACAGCTGTACTTTCATTGTTATGAGTTATACTCACACACTGTTGTCTGCTTTCTCACGCAGAAAAATCCGGCAGACTGATTCACCACACTTTCGCAGTCTGAAAATCGTGGTACTTGTCAAACGGATCGTAGAACAAATCGCAGTTCCGACTAGTAAGCTGTACTTTTACAAAAGTGAACGTGAACAATTAAATGTGGTTGAATATTTCGTGTATTAGTGGATAGATGATGCTGAAATTAACGTTACTTTGTACAGGTCGACAAGCATAAGGATGCCTCTGAGATGCGCAAACGATAGAAAGCGTGAGTAGATGTGCGACAAAGATCGACTACTGTTTACGGCTGGTTATCATCGGAATGTACAATCGGGAGAGAAATTTTTCTGCAACACGTAGGAACGTAGGTTCTTATCTGAATTTTCATAAATTCCTAATGAACTGTTCGAATAATATAATTGTCTGTGATCACTGGACCGTTTATGAAAATTGCATAATTTTCCCGAAGCCATAAGTGTAAATGAAGTACGACTAGAAAAAGAATGCATCGCCACACAATATCAGAAATAGGTAAATAAATATAATAAAGAACACGAGGAACATACAGAAATTGACTAACAATATCACATGACCTCTGACCACTGCCAAATCAGCATTGTCCATGGTAACTTTTGATTTTTTGTTTCTCTTTTTATTTGGAGTTGAGAATTGTTCCATTTCACCTTTTTCAATTTTATTCATTTCTGATTTAATTTTCCTAATGCTTCTATCGGAAACTCCCGTTGCGGGAGCAACTCGTTCTTGAACCTTCACAAGATGAATACTGGTTTCACCTATCATTGCTTCTGCTTGCATAAATTTGATGACATTACTGACAATTTCCCTACTTTGTCCACTCAGAATCTCATTTCTCACTTTACTCTTTGAAGGCATTTTCAAACACAACAAACTACACTATAACCTATCTAATAATATTTCAAAACTATACACAATACAAGGATTTCAAATTCAACACACAATCGCAGAGAGTTGAAGTGATTACAGTACGTGAACCTTCACGTAGACGTTAACGTACGAAATATAACGTTTACGGGTTGTTATGAAATTGAGTTGAAGTTGAACGTATGTCAACCGCTAACCCTAACATGTTCATTTGTGTTTATTTCGCTTTTATGCTGTTTTCTATGAACAACTGGAAGATGAACTCTACTTTGCGGATCTTAATAGGGATTTTGACCATATACCTCCCTTGCCAAATGCAAATCAAATTCTTCCGGAATTGGCTTTCCGAAATGTTCATTGTTTTAAATAAAGCGAAATACCGAGCAAGATCATCAAAAATACATTGAAGATGATTGATGTAAAATTGTAAATATTGCTTCGTCACTTCTTGATTTTATGGCTTCAAAGTCAAAATTTGCTCATTCGCAACTCATCGGTGTGATTCGTATATTCTTCGGTTAACGTGCGTTGATTTTTAAGGTATCCGTGTGAGACCGTTAGGTTACGTATGCCCGTAAACCTATTTTCAACGTTAACGTGAATAGCTGACGAATGCGCATGCGTAGATGTCAATTTGTACGTTAACGTTTACGTTCATGGCAGCACTTCCACTCTCTATAACGCCACAATAATTTTATTCCACTGACTGTACACTCACGACGTTAACTCCTTGAATAATGCAGAGCGAGTGAGCTCCTGCCCCACTTCAGGGATGTGTCTACTGCGCAACCAATTCTCGGAGGCATCCTTATGCTTGTCGACCAGTACCATAACAGTTTATCTATCCTATTGAGATTTTTCAGAGTTCTCCAAATATTCTGGTAGGTAAATAAAACCATATCTTTCCGGTAGAAATTGCTCTAAGATGCGTTATACTTCATCATCCTCTCCTGGCAAAAACGTAGTCGTATTCATTATTCCGCTACCAATATTATCAACTAAAGTTGATAACGACAGTTACCGCCCATAGAAGAAAAGAATTACTTACGATTTTGTGTTTATAAGGGATAACAGTAATAACCACATTTTCAGAAAATCTGAACTCGACTCAAGTTTTGAGATTACTTTTCATTCAAGGTGGATATTATTCACCTGAATTCATTGCGTTTTGTAGTAATACTTACAGAACAGAATGGTATACATAAAGTTATATTTGTTAAAATTATCGTTCAACGTTCAGTTGAGTTGCCGGGCGATTCCGTTTGAGAGAGGGTTCGTACACCTATGAATATTTAGTGAAGTTTAATTTTTCTAGGAGCTAACGTCTGAGTCGCGAGGTCTGAGTATATTATTATCGTGGGTAATCAATGAAATGTATTACTACTCTTGAAGGTGAGTTTCATGTAAACAGAATTTTCTGAATATGGATTCTACATTTCAAAGGACTCATTCAAATACGATTTGTTTTAGCCGCTTTTCTATACGTTCAATGGACCGAAATCAATAATTGAACATCATATTATGCTCATCCACAAGCTGAACAAGATTTCAGCGAATGACTGCATAGTGTTGAAGAAAATTTAGATGATACAATCCTTACTGGACGTAAATTGAATGTAAATAATTCCATGAGCTGAACAATAAGAGAAAGTGAGATAAAAAATTGATAAAAGTCTTAAATCTCCAAATTTGAGTTCCTGTTTTAGTATACCGGTCATCAAGGTGGCGAAAGAGAATAGTAACTCTGAACAATAAACAACCTGATTATGGAAAATAAATCAACAGAATTACGAAGACAGTTGGAATTAATTCACTTCCTTCACAGAATCATAGATTTATCACTTCAACTCAGAGTCTTTATGCATCTGATAAAGATAATATTCATTTAATGATGATGATAGAATTTTTTATATTCATCGAAAGTAATGAAAGCAATATCAAGTCACCTGATGTATTTTTTTCGTCATATCTATAAGATCGGAGTGACTGTATTTATTTTAAATGAAAACTCCACGTATACCTTTTTGACTTTACATTCATTTCAGAGTTTTATTATTTGCTATCTCAGCTGTACCCCTGTATAAGAACATATATCAAAGATATAATCATGTAGCAGCTGATATGAACCATAAATGACAATTAATTTTTCAGAAAAACTAGAGACGAATTCGAACTAAAGACAAATAGAGTTGTGAAAGCAAATTCGTCAAATAAGATCAGATTTGTAAGAATACATTTTAATATCGAATAATTTAATTTTTAATAGTAATTGAAAATTTCAATGAAAACTTTCCTTCCAGACTGTACCTGATCTGAAACAGAACGTGAAGTGGTTAATTAAGATATGATCATTTATTTATTTTCTGATCCTTATACTCATTGACAACAAATTGGATATTGATTTAGTCTGATCACCTTCTAGAATAGTTCACTACTGAACTATCCCTAAGCGAACAGGAAGAAATAGCGTGGTTGACTCCAGAGAAAATCCCAAATCAAGATATAATTGGAAACTGTCCTGCGTTCGAACATCAACTAAATTAATATAGTTTGGTAAGTAGCTCTAGAAATTCATTTTTAGACAAAGTCTGAACCTTTTTTTTCAGTTTAAATAACACCTCCAGAATATGTTAGGAGCAAGATATAATAACATATAAGAATCTTACCTGAACAGACCTTTGAAGAAAAATGAGCTGTTAGATAACAAATCAACTCTATAGAGCGTTTTCTAGTTTTCACGGAAACAGCCAGTAATGAAGTATTGCCACCCTTTTACTGGCTTTATTCACAGAGAAAATAAGGAATACTAATAACTACAGGCTATCAGAGTAAGGGACTTATTCTTTTTGTTGAGGTAAATATAAGTGAAGTTCTTATAATTTAGGGTAAACTTAGAATAATAGAAAATATCCATACCTGCCATATGTATGTGAAAAAATTTAAAATGAAAGGTTTTTCAAGAAAACTCCTAGCGTCTAAGTTTTTTTCTAATTTTTGGACCATATTCTCATCCTTTATTCGATTCAATTCCTATATGTTGGATTTTTATTTTCAGACTGTTCCAGATATACAGCCCAATTTGCTCTATAAATGAAACGAATATGACACGTTGAAATTAGCTATTCAACCGATACGTACCAATATTGATTGCGCACAATCAATATTTTGTTTCTGAGGAAGATGATGTTTGCACTGGACAAAACATGTTATATTTAGGATAAGCTGTTTTTTCAAATTGTGATTCAATTTATATTATTATTATTTGCCTACTTATGTGAGTCAGGTACAAGTACATGTTTTACATAAACTTTAGTTCTGTACATTATGAATGTTATTGAATAAATGATAAATATCAGCTGTTAGTATTTTTTCAGGTTGTTTAACCCCATGATATTATAACAGTTCAGTACACAATACCATATCAAAATGTACCATTTGCTACTTTTCATATTAGTTTTAGTCTGGTTTCAAACCAAGAGAATGGCAGTAATAGTACGAATTTTGAGGGGGAAAACGTACTCGTGGTTTGAAACAAGACTAAAACTGATGTGGAAAATAGCAAAAATGGTACATTTTGATATTGGTATTGTATACTGAACTGGGTAACAATATCATGGGCGAGAGTGTGGTAAACTGTTCGATAATCAGTCTACTAGCTAGTCGAGGTAAAAAATACTCTTCTAGCGATATTACAGATGGAAGAAACATATACCGCGAACTTTAGTAAACAATTCTCTGACCAAATCTAACAGTTGAATAGATGGGGGTTCCTATTCCAGATTCACTATTAAATTATAGTAAAAAATAATCAGCGGGTAGTTATTTGATTTTATGTAGTCGTGGTAAATATAACCACGTTGCTCCGTTGATCGATTTTTCTTTTTCGCGTTCAAAATTACTGCATTACCTAGCAATAATTTTTCATGGTTGCATAAACGTTTTTAAATAGTACATCTCACTACGATCAAAGTTTGTCCATATTCTTGACGTTGTTCGTGGTTAGATTATTGATGATTCTAGTAATTCCTACGATTCTTTTCTCTGCGTGAAAAAACGATCAAATCCAGTCATATGCTACCCCTCTTATACCATACGAATACAATTTCGATAATAGGTTTCTCTGGTTGACACAATCGAGCGCCCTGCTTAAGTCGCAGAAAATACCAACAGGACATTCTCCTGCTTCTAAGTATTCGATCAAACGTTCATAAAAATTAATCACTGCTGTGTTAGTAGATTTACCCAACCGAAAACCATGTTGCTGTAATGTAATGTAATGTGATGTAATGTAATAGAATGTAATGTAATGTAATGTAATGTAATGTAATGTAATATAATGTAATGTAATGTAATGTAATGTAATGTAATGTAATGTAATGTAATGTAATGTAATGTAATGTGATGTGATGTGATGTGATGTGATGTGATGTGATGTAATGTAATGTAATGTAATGTAATGTAATGTAATGTAATGTAATGTAATGTAATGTAATGTAATGTAATGTAATGTAATGTAATGTAATGTAATGTAATGTAATGTAATGTAATGTAATGTAATGTAATGTAATGTAATGTAATGTAATGTAATGTAATGTAATGTAATGTAATGTAATGTAATGTAATGTAATGTAATGTAATGTAATGTAATGTAATGTAATGTAATGTAATGTAATGTAATGTAATGTAATGTAATGTAATGTAATGTAATGTAATGCTTGGGACGTAATGCAATCTTCAATAAACAGGATGAAGAAATTTTTGCTTTGCGTATTATTGAGTTATGCAAATTATTTCATGGAGTCAGCCGATCAGAAATAAAAAAATGTACCCTCGAGTATGCTGAAAAAAACAATGAAAAACACCCTTTCAACCGAGATTCTCAAAGTGCAGGTGAAGACTGGCTGAGAGGATTCATGAGACGAAACCCCACCATTACACTGAGAAAGCCCGAGGCTACCAGCATTAATAGAATTTCCGCCTATAACGGGAAAGAGGTGTCACTCTTTTATACAAATTTGGAAAAAGTCCAAGAAAAATTCAATTTCAATCCAACTAGGATTTTCAACATTGATGAAACGGGAATTTCTACAGTACAGGTGCCAACCAAAATCTTAGCCCAAAAAGGGCAAAAACAAGTTGGTTTTGTCACCAATTGGGAACGAGGCAAAAATATTACTGTAATTTGTGCCTTCAGTGCTTCGGGTATCTACGTACCACCCATGTTTATCTTCAACAGAAAAAGGATGAATTTGCAACTACAAAAAGGAGGCCCACCAGGATCTGTCTTCTTCTGTTCTGATAAAGGTTGGATTACTGAAATTCTGTTCTTAGATTTGCTTCAGCATTTCCAAAAATTCGTGAAATCATCTACAGCAGACCCTGTCCTCTTGGTTATGGACAACCATGTCACACATTGCACATTACAAGCTTACAATTTTTGCAAGGCGAATGGAATAGTGCTGTTGACAATTCCTCCACACACTTCGCATCGTCTACAACCTTTGGACGTCACATTTTACTCGCCATTGAAGACAGCCTATAACACTGAATGCAATAGGTATTTGAAAAGTCACCCATTTCAAAAAATAACTCCTTTTGAGATAACAGAGCTATTCAATAATGCATATGGAAGAGTTGCAACTCCCGAAAAGGCTATAAACGGATTCAAAGTGACGGGAATCTTTCCGTTGAAAACTACCTTACAAGATAAAGAAGATGAAAATAAAATCAAAAAAGAAAAAATGCGAATGGTGGAGGAGAAGAAATTGAAGAAAAAATGTTTCGCTGAATCCTAGAATCAAGAAAATAATGAGAAAAAATTGCAGCTTTCTAGGAAATGTTAAACAAAGCCTACGAGAAAAGACAGTTCATCTTCAGGAGATTTCAGTGCCGATGACGATGATAATGAAAGGGAAATTAATGAAGACATATGTTTGGTGTGTGGAGAATTTGGCAAAAACGGAGAGATGTGGTTGAGGTGTATCAATTGTTTAAGTTGGACACACAAAGCCTGCACAGACACTGAAAAAGTTCAGTTTATTTGCGATTATTGTTTGTAGAGAATGATCCTGTATGATGCATTGCTATAGAAATGTATCAGTTTATTTAATTTGTAATAAACATCATAGTTACTTGAGATAAACTAAGATTCTTTAATAGTAGATATTCACTCTATAACATTGTTCATACTAACTTCCATAAGGGGTAATCACGGCCACGGCTGTGATTACCCCACATGCATGGGGTAATGACGGCTAAGCATTATTTTTTATTTTATTCCATAAGAAATTGTAAATTTCGTTATATTGGTGTTTAATTAATAAATACATGTTCCTTCACATACTGCCTAATTATTCATTCTAAATCAGAAGGTGAATATATTTTTTTACTAGAGTAATTGGGGATATGGCTTAGGGGGCCGCCATTCCCCCAACTCCCCCTACTGTTACTGTTTATGACCGTTCCCCAAAATTCAATTCTGTATTGCATGATACTATACCGTAGGAGACTCAATAGTAGTTACTATGCAATTTTACAGATGAAAAATATATTCACACTAGAACAATTAATTGTTGTGTCCTATGCTATCTCATATTCACATTTTTCATATAATATTGTCCTTTGGGGGTACGGTCAATCCTCTCAGAGTTTTTATCAATCAAAAAATTAAAGTTCGCCTAAGCTTTGACTTAGATTATAGATTCACGTGTAAAAAACCATTTTAAAAAGTTAAAATTATTGACGGCACCATCAATTTACATCTACAAAATTATAACGTTTATGAAACTCAACATCAATACCTATGATTTATTTAGAGCTAAAGCATCGATCCCACTTTACAAGCCCCAATTATAATGGAATACGAAGTTTCAATCATCTCCCAAGTGATATGAAAAATTAATTTTTATTTAATAAATTCAAAACAAAATCGAAAATATTTTTAGTGTAATCATATTTTCACGATATTGGCGAATATTTTTTTGAATCATAAGCCAATTGTTTGTTCACTCGTTTGTATAGACGATTTGTTCAACGTCATTTGTGTACGCGATCACGCGATGATCTCAAAGTATAAATGAATTTTTTTTTTTGGTGTTCTGACTGCTATGGTCATTGGCCACGTGTTCTGGATAGGCTTTGTAACTAACTCCATGCGCCACCTTAGGAGCAGCACTGTTAATTGGACCGCAACAGTGAATCGTGCAGGACTCACCCCAGTCCAGCCACGAGATTTGAATAATTCAATAGGTAAAATTAAATTAAAAAATCCCAGCCACAACTGGGGCTCGAACTCCGGACCTTTCGACAAAAAGTCGGACGCTCTAACCACTGCGCCACGCCCCTGCATAAATGAAAAGTATTATCATTATTCTGAAATGTGAACAGAATTCCATCCCAAAAACCCTTACGTACTCCAGTGTTGTCACTCGTCTTCCAAGTTTTCTTAAATTGCCTCGGCTTTGACGTCCATGAGCGATATTAATTCGTCGGAAAATAGTAATTTTGTTAAATGAATTATGCACCTCCGTCAGCGAGGCGACTTGGCTGGTTCGATTTGTGTTCCTTCAAACTTCCGCGCCGTGCATTTCCCGCTTACGTCGAGACTTTTACACAAATTAAATCGTGTACCGTTGCCGACTTGCCGTTGCAAATCCGGCATTGAATTCTTGCTAAATTATTCGCTGGAAACTTCATTCACGCACGTATATAATTTAGAGTTTCAATAAACTAATTGCTCCGTAACTCCCATAGACTTTAATTATTCGTTGCTGTTTTACATACTAATCACATAAACAAGCATTGCGCTTTTTCATTCGACACAGGCAATTTTCGTGTGCCATGAAAGACAATGGTACGTTTCATGTACCTACCTACTAATATTTCGACGTGTGTTACAGAATTTTTCTTCATTTACATTTTGTGCACTATTTGTCAATTTATCGTATTGTATGCATGACCGGGCGTAAAGTAACTCTTCGTCGCCCGGATTTGCGGGCGTAAAGTAGCACTTTAGCGCCCGCGGAGCACTTCATCGCCCGACAGGCAAAAAAATCGTTGAACAGGCCCTAAAGTGAATTTTAATCTCATTTCAATAGAAATCTATATTCCGATGGATCATATGATGGAACCCAAAACTTTATTAACAATAATATAACGAAAACAATGAAAAAAATCAATTTAAAAAATTAGTTATAACTTGATATTGACAATACAATTAGAATAGTCATTTATGGAAATATTTGGATTTGTTGTTTTCTGTTGTTGCAGATAGATACTGATTTCAACTGATTCCTTATTACTAGAAGTCTGAAGAGAACGCATATTATTATCTGGTGTTTCAGGGTAGTGAGAAATATTTTCAAATTGTTTGCAATGGCTAGTAGAAGGCTCATCATTTTCTACGATTTTCTTAGCAATCTTCAGCTTATATGCAACTGAATAATCAATATAACCTTCCGCAACAGTAGTCGACTTCCACCCAGCAAGTCTTTCAATGTTGATTATATCCTCGCCTGCATCTGCTAACATAGTTGCTGAGGAACGTCTGAAGCAGTATATTCTTTCGCATTAGAAATATCTAAGTAAGTGGCTATTCTGAATGGTATTTGACCGAATGTATTTTTTCCGATAACCTATCTCGTACACTTGCCATTTTTATAATATTAAAAAAAACGCTTTTGATCATTCTGATCTCGCAAGGAAGAATATTTACTGTAAATATCCAAATAACTTGGCGATTTCTGTTCTTTATCGATTACAGTATATACTCGATCTATCTTCGTTTTGGTTTCTCGTATAGTTATGATTGAGAATATCTCTTCTTGAATGTCGTCCACTATGATATTTTCCAATTCTTCGCGGCGACATGCTCCACAAATACCAAAAATCAGTGCTACCTACAATAAATTCAGATTAACATACTGAACATTGAGGAAACAATGAAATTAGAACTTACTTTCGTCATAAGATACAAATCGTCTGGTACTTCCTTCAAAAATAACTCAATTTCTTCTTCTTTGGTATACAACCATTAGATTTTCGTTTCAAAAAAGCTATCAATTTTGCGTATCTACTGATATATATATTATCATAGAAAGTTACTTATGACATCTACAGTCACTAGTTGAAACTTAATTTGGCACGAACCAAGGAATCCAAAGTAGAGGTTTGTCTACAAATTGACAGGCAGCCAACAATTCGTTGTTCTGACCAACCCAAGGTTCAATCAAGTTTCTTGTACGTTATGAGGAACGCAAGCAGAATCTAAGTGAAAATAGAGTATTTTTCGATTTGATTTCGAGAGTTCCAACCTTTGACACCACTCATTTGAGTGGATTCGTTTTGATTTTGAGAGCTCCATAAATCCTTTCTGATGAGAGGGTGACCACGAAACAGCTGTCAAAGGTTGGAACTCTCGAAATCAAATCTAAAAATACTCTATTTTCACTTATATTATCATGTTTAGATTTTTCCAGAAAATAGGCAAGAAGTACACTCTCTGTGTGGTTCTCATTTTTTACATCAATCCCATTACACCACCTCACGAATTCTTCATACACTTGGTCGTATATTTTCTTGGATTTACTTGGCAATAAACTCAATTTCGCATCCTCACCTGCTTTACTTATTTCTGGTGGAGTACAATTCACAGTTTCTTCGTCGCTTGAATCCATTTCAAAATCAGTAATAAATTATCTGTGATCACAAAAATTGACAGCAATATGGCTACTAGCCAATATAAACTTATTTCGAAAAATTGACTGAGTTGCCATGGTAACATTCATTCCATCACTTATTGATTTATTCTGTTTCCGATATGATATGAATATACATCCCCACGGCAGCCTTGATGTATTTTCATCATGTTCTAGATATAAAGAGGTATCTATCTATGACATCAAATATACCGGTCGTGCATAAAACTGTGTATTTATTTCGGGCGTAATTTGCTTTTATGGACCTGGGCGTGTTAATAGCTATCGCTCGGGCTATTACTCACACGCTGCAGTCTATAAAATCCTATTTCACGCCACTGATACATAAATAACTATTATACACTAGCAGGCGGTAAAGTACACTTTACCGCCCGGTTTTACAGGCGTAAAGTGATACTTTAGCGCCCGCGGACCCATTACGTTCCGCGGGCCGTAAAGTTGGTAATGTTCCCAAATCTTTCATATTCACACATCAATTGATGAAAGACTACCACGAAACAATCAATTCAGTTCAAAAAAGAAATACTAATTCAACATTTATTCATAATTCACATGTTTTTTGCAAAAATCTTGAATTTAATCATTTTGCAGTTGGTACAGTTACTAATGTTAAGGATGGGATATTCCTTTTTTCTTGAATATAACTCTTCCTTATTGAAATCTGCTTTACAGCATTCTCATCACCATGAGAACAAGTATTAATTTAGCGCCACCGGGCCATTTTTCATGCCTCAGGCTATAAACGCTTGCTTAACGCCCTTGATGCATAAATAAATATTATTTAACAGAACTATGAAATGGCAAATCATTAAATGCATTTTCGACGTTTCAATAAATCACATCATCCATATCTGTCTGCTTCATCACATCAATAGGTATGTAATGAATTTTTACCTAATTCCAATATGTATTGTCAAACATCAAGGAACTGTTAAGAGTGTCGTAAAAGGTTCATTATGACACTGGAACTTCATTACGACACTGGAATTCCATTACGACACTTGAACATAAACATGATCAGAGTTTATGATGTATTTATTGAAATTGGCGTAAAGTCGAATTTGAGGTTTTCAAAATGAAATGGAAAATTTAATAATTTCGTTACCAACATTAATTTCATATCATATCAACATTGTACTATTTGCTACAGAGAAATAATAACTCATAAACACTAATTACAACATGTTCACAGTAAGTAATATTAATTCCTGATGAAATGGATGCAACTCAAGTATTGCAGTTTTCAACTTCTAGTGAATTCCTAGAAACACTTTCTTGTATTCCTATTATTTCTTTGTTTTCTGAGTATGTTTTGATATTTCCTTCAGCAACACGACTGGATTTCCACTCACCGAGTATCTTCAAAGAATGCATAATAGCAACAGTGGTCAAGTTAAGGCCAATATAGGATTCAAGGAAAACAATGGTTTAGAACGTAAATGCAAAATCAATTGAAATCCAAATTTATTTTGTACGTTTATGTTTCACATTAAGAAATAGATTACGACTGCTAGTAAACCAACTTTCATACCACTGAATATCAATTATTCGCTCCAGCTTATCCATTGTTTTTCCGTAGACGGAATTTATACAAATATTATTCAGATTTGTATCCACATCAATAATGCATTTCAGAAACCAGTTTCATTCCCATATGATTGCTTGAACCCCAATTCTCTGTTTGTGTAAATGACAGTCAAACTATTGGCAATGAGTTTCGATTTTCAATATAAAGGTACCAAACTTTCAAGTAGGAATTGAAGATCACTATGTTCATCATGTGAGTATTTCTTTGAGTGTGAACCTTGTAAATACAGTCTATTTTATATTTATTCAAAGATACCTTATATTTTCAAATAAGTCAAATAAAAACACCTCTGATTTCAAATACAAATTTGGGAATTCTTTAAACAATAATACTCGAAATGCCGAACTGTTCGAGCCCTCTGATAATCCCTCTCTTGTATACAGTAAGGCTTGCAACATATGGAAGTTGTTTTTTTATTGATTAAATGAAAATTTTACTTCGCAGTTAGTTTGCGCTGGAAAAATTAGTAAAAAACAACCACTTTCTTTCGTCAGGTGATACTTTTAAAATAACATATTATATTCATTTGATTTTTTTATGTATATATGCTATGTATGACTATTTGCATCACATACACAGAAAAGACTAGAATTGATTTGTCAAATATGTAGAAGCATTTTTGAGTTGTTCCATATCTATTATATGTGTTTCCTCTGGTAAATAATTTGGTTTTCTCCTGATAACTGTTACTCCACATCGAAATTCCTCAACCTCTCCATTCATTTATATAACAAATTCATACTTCAAATTGATATTATGTTAAGGAATTACTGAACTCACTCACTAGTTGATTTTCCGCTAGAAATGCAGAAAATGCAGATAGATATTCACCTCAGATCCTACTTCGTAGGACGAATGGAAGAATAGTATATTCTGTAACAAGGTTAGAATGAAAATTCGATGCGAGTGGAAAGTTCCGAGCGCGAGCCGAAGGCGAGCGTGAGAAACCACGAGCATCACGAATTTTCATTCTAACCGAGTAGCAGACTATACTTTCTCCACGATCAAAGATAAGAAACGTGACAGCAATACACTTACTCAAATTTTGCCACTACGATACCAATCAACTGCGTCAAGGCTAATGTTATTATTGCTAACCAGTGTGAGAATATTATTCTATCACAAGAGAGAGAATGTAAATACATTTAAATTGCATGGGGGCAGAGGTGTTGCAGAATATTTCTTCAATCTCAAGAGAGAGAATTCCAGCATTCTGTAATCAAATTTGATTTCAGAATTGGCAAATTCTGTGATGATCGTGGAGAAAGAGGTATTAGGACATCGTCGAAATATTCCATTGCCTTCTTGTCACTCTTTGACAAATGACACAATAGTTGAAATCAGTTGTGAAGGTCATCAAGAACATCTATGAAGTTGATGAAACGATCTGTCCATGATCATTGCCAATCATCAGATTCCTCACATGCTTCAATTATTACCAAATTACATTACTTTCGGTAGTCAATCAAATAATTTGTTGGTTTCACTGATGATTACCCTTAAAACCGCAACAAAGAAGTCATTATTTCCCTATCGACGTTTCTCATCGAGATTGTATCAAATAACTGGTCATAATAGACTTCCCCAATACCCATGATGGTCATTTGACCAATAATACTGCTCTCATCAGCATAAAAAAGTAATTGGGTCAGGGAATTGAGATTTCACGATTGATTATCAACGCAAAATTTGTCGTTTGTGGAATATTGATTTTCCAGTTTGTTCGAGAGTTCTGATATCATATCTCTCAAAATATATGTTACTGTGAAGCATTTCTATTAATCGATTTAGTAGGTATAATAAAAAATAATAATAATAACTCGTCTTCATTCGAATAGATATCTAGGCGAGGATAGGTTAGGTTTGAACGTGAGTGGGCCCGTATCAGGCCCTCCACTGCGGCCAATGGCCAATGGCCTATTGTGGCGAGGATAATGATTGCACTTAACCACTCGTATAAGTGGTATGAATAGGATAAGGGTAGAATGAGTATATAAAGGAAGTAGTCCATACTCAAAATTGAGGTCCGGTATGAAGAAGCTAGGTAAAATTGAAAGTCGTCTCCACAACACATACTTGAACCAAGCGATTCATTCAACCACACACAAACACATACCTCGTGGAAAGGGGATGTTGTTAACGCAGCTTTGGCAATAATTCTTTGAAATGTTGCATCAAATCTAAATCAAAAACATGTTTTCATTTATTGTACTGCTCATCTCCAGCTATGCTATTATGAATATACATAACGAGTTCCACTATATTGTAATTATTTTAAAGAGATTAATAAAAAAAGGTTAAAAAAATTTCCAAAAATATAAATTTAAAGATAAACACATTAGCAAACAGATAACTTTTGAATTATTGGAAGATCTTATTGACAAACACCCCATAACTAATTTGAAAGCATACAGTAATTATAATAAAATAACTTGAAAATGAATTTTATAGTTCACAAAAGCAAATTTCTATGCCTTCAGTAGAAATCGCCCTGAACAATGCAAATAAATAGGTATGTTGCTTAGTTAAACAACTGAAAAGCCACACCAATAAGAGAAATGACATTGGTTGGGATGAGGGAGAACCATGCCGGTGGGTTGCAGTATTCATGAAAGTTTTTTTTTTTTAATGAAAAAACAAAGTAAAAAGTAGTGAAAAGTGAAAAAGTATGAATAAAATAAGTTTCCCAAGACTAAACCTAACATGTTCCTATTAAATTTTCCACCTGTAAGAGATGAAGTGTAGTGGAAAATTGTAAACCCAGAAGCTGATAAGCATCCCCAAACAATATTCAGAAAGAGGTATTCACAGAAATTATTTTACACCATCTTCCATTATGGAAAGAACGATGAGTTCCTGTTGCCTGAGGTATTATTTGGAACATTAGCTAGACATCGCACAATCCATTTTTACCAGAAAAACCTCATTAGCAGCATATGAGCTGCCCCATACGGCTACTCCGTATGTTAATCTAGATTGAATTTCTCCGAAGTGGCAGAGCAGGATCCCTGTATGTCTATAATTGATTTGAGACCTCTCATTTGAAAATATTTTCTACTCAATGTGTTGGCTATAGTTTCACAGTAAATATTGAGAGATATGTTCTGATCAAGTCTAATACCTAAAAATATGGAACATTCAACCCTTTTGGTAGTTTGATCTATCTATCTACAGTTATTTCTACTGCCAGGGTATTTTTTTCTAATGGTTGGTGTGAAAAGTTTTATGATTTGTTTTAGCAGGATTCAATAATAAGGAACCATTATACAGTGTGTTTCTTAAGTACGTGTAGAAACTTTAAGAGCATGTTGCTGATGTCGAAATAAGAAAAAAAGTTACCATAAACACATGTCCGCAAGTTATTCGTTTCTAAGATACAGAGGTCAAAGTTTAATTATTATATTTGTTTTTTGTGAATAAATGCCAAAATATTTGTGATATTCTAGTAAAGTTTGGTATCTGGGATGATTTTTCAATAACAAAATCAAATTTTGTGTCATTTGTGAAGAAACTAATTTCTCATTGAATTTATTTTGAATTAAAAAATCTTGTCATTCAAAATCACTTGCATCGATTATTTCAAATCTCAATAACTGGAAAACAGTTGCTCGCAGTGACCTCTATCAAGAAAATATTTTTTACACAAACTAAATAATAAATATTCCCAGATACCAAACTTTACCCAAATGTCAAAATTATTTTGAAATTATTCACAAAAAATAAAAATATGAATACAACTTTGACACTCTGTATCTCAGAAACGAATAACTTGTGGACATACGTTTATGGGAACTTTTCTTCTTATTTTGATGTCAGCAATACGCTCCTAAATTTTTTACGCGTACTTAAGAAACACCCTGTATAACCTGTTACGTAGTAACTGAGAAGTAGTGTCAATGTTGTTTTGATTCTGTACTTGAGATATGCCTTCGAACAAGGAAGTTAAATCATCTGCATACAAACAAGTGAATGCTTTGAGGAAAATCAGAGGTAATTTATTGGTGTAAACTATATAGGGCCCATTACTGAGCCCTGTGGGACTCCTATTTTCATTAAAAGTTCATTACAAGTGAAAACCCTTTTTTCACTGTAGATATTTTGGTTCGCAGTGTATTTACTTCCACAACTGACAGTAACAGTAACAGGACTGATTTGTTTTGCTGGACATGCAGATTTTGCCGTGCGTATTGCACTCCGTGATTTTTTTAAAACTTAAATATATTCGATGAGTATTATTCATCCTTACTAATAATCAATTAATGCAATGTGATTAAATAAATAAATATTCAAATTATAGCCATTGTTATTTATACGAGTATAAATTATGGAATGGTTCATCCGAATGATTTTCAAACATGTCATGATCGGTCAGTGTGATTTGTTTAACGGCAAAAAATATATTATTATATATGTTCAATTCAGCTCGTTTCAGATTTATATTTACATTTTTAACACGTTCATCAACAGGAATATTTTAATAATTTGTTGCTCAACTATGACATTTATTTTTATTGCCAATGAACAGATATATTGATTGTAATGAATAATGGAAATTACTATGGAAATCGAATTCAACATGCTTTTACATAATTAGTGAAAAGTATGTGCCTGTTAAATTTTTCCAGTTAATGTGAGAGTCACTAAGAAATCGCTCGTATGAACGGTGCAACATATCTTTATCATTTCCATTAAAAAAATAAACATTAACAAATAATTTGAGTACAGAAACGTGAGTACTGGAAATATTACTAAACTCAAACATTTTCTTGAAAACCGCAGCAATTTCAATTCTGTGTATGTGTCGTTTCTGAATATATAATATATTTCATTGACTTTCACTTTGAAAATTACGAGAAACGAAAAAGAAATTTTATAAGAATTCTCTTGTAAATAAAAGTAAACAGCAAAAGCGGAAAAATTTGGGAACTTGTGAAAATTCTTGAAATTGAAAAATGAAGAAAAATGCTTCAAGAAGGCATTTCATGTCCCTATACCTATTTCATCTAGTTTTCTTAATGAAGCCGCTTTTTTTGGGAATAATAATTTTTTAAAGAATTTAATTTCAGGTAGCCGCGAAAATTTCAAGTTTTTGACAGTTTGGTAACTTTTATATGTAGTTATTAAATAGTTATTGACGGCGTTTAAAAATATCTACCCCAATGAATTCAAACATTGATTATTCAAACGAAGTTTTCATAAAATTATTAATTTTACATGGACTATGTGATAAAAAAAACCCCTCTGAAAAAAAAACTGGAAAAAAAACCCACGGAAAAAAAAACCGGAAAGAAAACCACCGAAAAAAAACATGGAAAAAATACCTTTATATGCAATAACAATGGCCAGTACAAAAAAAGTAATAAAATTTCAACTGTGTGTCATGTTAAAGAAACTAGACCATTTTTGATTCATTTTACAATACCAATACAAGTTTTAACCTATCCTGTACCCTGTAATTTTGTATTCCTTACCTGATCAATATTTATGCTAGCAATTTGTTGACATAAAAGTTTTAATTAACTTGGCCTGTTTATCTGTACCCTGTAATTTTGGATTCCCTACCTGTTCGACATCCATTATGGCTTTGGTCATAACATACCTTAATTTTGGGTTACCTGACTGATCTATATAAATATAGTCGCAAAGTAACGTTGAGTACGATTCATTAAGTAAGATTCATCGAATAAGAAATAAGTTTTGAAAACAGCTAGCGGTAAACCTAAACTTTGTTTAGATGGTTACACTCACACCATTCATAAAATTTGTGCAACCAGTGTGCGATGGAGATGCAGCAAATACAACTCATTTAAGGTAAGTTATTTTTAAAATTTGAAAATGTGAGGTAAAGTTGAAGTAAAGGCTTGGTTATTGTTATGGTTTTGATATGTACCGATATATATTATTATAAAAATTATTGATTTACTAGATACTAACATTATTTTTTTATTCAGTGCAGAGCTCTAATGATAACAGATTCGAGCTACGCTTTGGTAGAAAAAACAGCTGACCACAACCATCCGGCTGGTCTAAAAAATGTTGAAGTTGTAAGGGCAGTGTTCAATATGAAGGAACGGTGCGAAGATACACTATCCAAACCTTCCCAAATTTCTGCAGAGGGTGTATCAGCACTACCAAGAGATGTTAGTGGCCGAATGATAACGGAGGATAGCTTGAAAAGGACGTTTAGAAACATTAAGGCTGCTAACAATCCTAGGGTTCCGCTAGTTTATCCGACCTCATCATAGAAGCTATAATGATAAATATTAATTTCAAATATAAATCCATCTTGGAAAAATATTATAAATGAAATATATTTGGATTTTTTCCAGATGGTATTTTTTCGAGAGTTATTTTCCGGAGAGATCGCAGAATTACAGCCAGAGGTTAAGAAGAAACGGGCCACACACCGAATACTACAAGATAGATTACAGCTGTTATGCAAACAAATTAATCATCAGCAAAGAGATAAAGCTGGTTTTTTAGATGCCATATCGCATAATATAAGATTTAAATGTGTATAATAGTTGTGTAATATGTAATATAGATAAATATGTAGTATAATAGCTACATTTTATTAGAAGGGTTTTTTGTGACATGTGACAAAAGAAATGGGTTTTTTAAGAAAAATGTGACCTGAATGTTTTCTATATTTTGAAGAACGATAAAATTGCCTTTTTCATTTATAATGACACACTAAATGCTGAGAGATATCTCCAAACACTAAGGACGACTGTTACTGATTTTCACGAAAATTTGCCTTTACAGTAATATAGGAATTCGTGGTTTCAACTGGACAGAGCGCCAGCTCATTTAACCCAGGAAGTGTCCAGGAAACTTTACAAAATATTTGACAATCGTTGGTTGGGCGTTTAGGGCCGTGGGATTGGCCACCGGGATCACTCTATCTCACGCCGCTTGACTTTTTTCTATGGGGTGTTTTGAAAGTGCGATCCAAGGAAGAACTGCGACGGCGAGTAATGCGGCGTATTGAAGATCTAGATCCCTTGAAATTGGAAAAGCAACCACGAGTCGCGTGCAAAAGCTTATTTTGAAATGTTTATGAACCGAACTACGTTTTGCCTCATTCATGAAATTGTTCCATGAAAATTATTAATATTGATTGTGATTGATGGGTAATAAAAATATTTTTTTTTACTCTTTGGTGTTTTGGCATCGACTGCTATGGTCAATAGCCACGTGTTCTGGATAGGCCTTGTTACTAACTCCATACGCCACCTTAGGAATAGCAGTGTTAATTGGAACGCAACAGTGAATCGTGCAGGACTCTCTTCAGTCGAGCCACGAGAATTTAATAATTTAATGAGTCAAATAAACTAAAAAATCCCAGCCGCAACTGGGGCTCGAACTCCGGACGATTCGACTCAAAGTCGAACGCTCTAACCACTGCGCTACGCCCCGACATTATTATTATTGTTACTAATATTATTTTTTAGTCGTATTTATATTTGATATACCACCGAGAGTACCTGTAATGGGGATTTTACGTCAATTTCACCCATCGCCATTTTGAACACTCAAATCCAGGACATCAAGAATTTTGTTGTTATTTTTGTAGTGATCATTCTATTCCACCCGATAGGCAGTATTTCCTCGGGTGCTGTGTTTTGTTATGCAAAAATCATTTATTTTTTGCAACTTCCTATTGGGAGTCATGATTAAACTTAATTTCAAACCACCGGAAGGAATTTTCATATTTCACTTTGTTTCCCACTTCTCTTGTTAGGGAGAGCACACTGTATAATTTTCCGTAATTAGCCGTAGTTCACCCTGTATTTTTGAACTGCTATATAAGTTACCTCATCCGGACGCTGGCGCTGGATGAAGAAAACTTCATTCCACCGCAGCGTGTACTGTTATAAATCATTTAGATCCCGAAAACTCTCTATTATGCTCTGTTATTCCCCCGAACTACACTCTCTAAGGAATAATTCCAATTTCTTTCGGAAGTTTCGCTCGTAAATTATACAAATATTCCCTCATTCGCAATATTGTGTAGTATTTATTACGGAAACGCTTGTAAATACCTAAGAAAACTGAAATTAAACCCTGCACGAGTTCAAGCAGAAAATTAATTTTAATTTGTTTCGCAAAGAAACTGAATCAATTAACGTAAATGTCATTCACAAAGAACACGCGAAAAGTAGATTGATTTACCTTTCAAACTCTTCTGACTATGCTCAAAGGAAAGGTATCTTTTTCTTTGGATCGTTTAAATTAAACTCCTTTCTATGAAGGGAAATGGCTAAGAATATAGAAGATATGACAATGTAATATTTGGCGATGCTTCACGGAAAGCTATTGAACAAATGATGAAAAACGAATTTTTAGTAAAAATATATCAACTTGTTTCCAGTATTAGGAGTATTTATTCTATAAAAGTAAGTGTAAAAACGAAGTTAATGTCCTATTAAAGATAGAATGCTATTTCTCTGATATTCGGAGACGAAATAACATATACAAATTTTATGAAATATCTCAAAGAATGCAAACGTTGATGATTTGGCTAATAATTTAAACCAAAAAATTAAAATTTGCGTGAAGAAATCCATTATTTAAATAGAACCAGTTAGAGGGGAAAATATAGATTACTGCTGAGATAATAACACCCATCGAAAAACACAAAACTAATTGAATTGAAAAAATTAAAAGATTGGGAAAATAATGAACTTCAAGTGAGGCTTCACATTAAAGTCCGGGCCAAGTCGGAATGCTTTTTGTGGTTCCTATAGATGGCTCTGAGCAATATTATGATGCTCGTCTTCAATACATTGAAACAAAAAAAGAGGGAAGCGAAAAATTAGCCAGTACCAAATCAAAGGAGATCCCGAAAAAATGGCAGATGATTACAACTCATACTTGACCAGTATTTCTTTCCTTTGGTATTTTGGCATCGACTGCTATGGTGATTAGCCATATGTAGGCAGGCCTTGTTACTTACTCCATACGCCACCTGGAGACCACCACTGTTAATTATGAACGCAACAGTGAATCGTGGAGGATTATTCCCAGCCGACACGAGCCTCAATCATTCAGAATTTCACATTTGAAAATGAAAAAAGTCCGCACCGGTTGGGAACTGAAGCTGGTACCTCTTGGTCACCAGCCGGGAGCTTAACCACTTAATCCCCACCATTGACCAATATTGTTCCCAAATTGATATCAAATCTTCGGAATGCAGATTTTCAATGTGAAATAAAAAAATAGAATTGTCAAATAAAATTAAAAATGAATTCTCTAGAAGTGGAGATGATGTCCCAACGTGCATTATGAAGGAGAGCACATCATCTATAAGCGATTTTGCCATATGTTCTTGATAATTGTATGAAGGACCCCGCAAACTCCTTATGGAATTTGGGTCCCGGTGGATTTTTTTGAATTTTTGGTATGATGTAGTCCATGTAATTCTCAACCAATGTTACCATTGCGCCAACTCAAAAAAATGAACAGTTTTGCAATCACACCTTGCGCAGATTAGACTATTTATTTTTGAAACCAGTAACAATATTTTTACTTGTTTTATTGTTGCTAATGTTGCACAATATTGTGCTGTTTTGTAAAAAAAATTCGTACCCTTCCCCTTTTTCCCCCAACTCCTATTACGAAACGCAAAAAAAAATATTTCTCGAGTGCATTCAAATATATCGTCCAATGTTTAAATATGCCTAAATAAGGGAAATAGCAAGTTTTTATGATTATCCCTCCACCCCCCAAATGACACAAAACGAAAAAATTTCGGTGGATTTTTCTGAATTTTTGATATGATGCAGTTCAAGTTATTTTGAATAGAAATAAATCGGGTGACAAACCCCAAAAATTAATAGTTTTGATGCTAGGGGGCGTCGAAATCATACCTTGCTCAGAATAGATTATTCATTATTATAGGCGGAAACATTATCTCTTCGTATTTTTGTTTTATTTTATGCCGAACAATTGTGTAAATTTATATAAATTGAAAATCTAAAACCCCCCCTTACCTCCAACCCCTATTTCAAAACACGAAAAATACATAATTCAGGCATCACCTCAAATTCAAATTGTGGATATCTAATTTTTATTTATTTTCAAGATATTCGCCCAATTAATTGATATTCAAAAATCATGAACTACGCCCTACTAAGAAGTCAGCGAACTACGCCAATATTTTTCTGAAGGGAGGAAAGGTAAAACAACTGTACGATTTCCTCAATTTGATCTGATTAATACATTTATTTTGATAAAGCATTTACAAGTAGTCGGGAATTAATTTGTTTCGTGTTTTAAAATAGGGGTAGGGGGTAAGAGGGGGGTTTTAGATTTTCAATTTATAAAAATTTATACAATTGTTCGGCATAACATAAAACAAAAATATGAAGAGATAATGTTTCCGCCTATAATAATGAATAATCTATTCTGAGCAAGGTATGATTTCGACGCCCCCTAGCATCAAAACTATTCATTTTTGGGGTTTGTCACCCGATTTATTTCTATTCAAAATAACTTGAACTGCATCATATCAAAAATTTAGAAAAATCCACCGAATTTTTTTCGTTTTGTGTCATTTGGGGGGTGGGGGGATAATCATAAAAAATTGCTATTTCCCTTATTTAGGCATATTTAAACATTCGACGATACATTTGAATGCACTCGAGAAATATTTTTTTTGCGTTTCGTAATAGGGGTTGGGGGAAAAGGGGGAGGGGGTAAGAATTTTTTTTATAAAACAGCACAATATTGTGCAACATTAGCAAAATTGAAACAAGTGAAAGTATTGTTACCGGGTTCAAAAATAAATAGTCTAATCTGTGCAAGGGGTGATTTCAACGCCCCCTAGCAGCAAAATTGTTTATTTTTTTGGCGCAATGGTAACATTGGTTGAGAATTACATGGACTACATCATTCCAAAAATTCAAAAAAATCCACAAGGACCCAAATTCCATAAGGAGTTTGCGGGGTCCTTTGGCAATTATCCGTTGTGAAACCCATCAACAAAAGAAGGAAACTCTGAAAATCACCGGACAATAAGCCTCCTACCAAGATTTTCTAAATTATTCAATTGAGTGATGTGTATTAATATAACCTCATCCTTGCAGAGGTGCAACTGCTTCAGCAACGATCAACACGCATATCTTCAAGGAACATCAACCCGAAGTGCTACTTTTCAATTCTCTCAGATCTATCCGAACCATGTGATTATTGGAACCATCATATACTCACTGTACAGTTCGAAAAATACGGTGGACAGTTATATCAATCTGACAGATTGCCAACAAGGGTATAGGAATTCCCCATGTTAGTATAGTTGGACCATAGTTATTTATCATTTACATAAATGATTTGGGAAAACCTAATTCAAATCATGAGCAATCCAACATGAGTTTTGCTGATGTCGCAAACTGGCTAACGGGAGGAAGAACATACCCAGAGGTAATAAGAAATAGCATCTAGGCATTTCTTGAAACAAAAAAATGTTTCACAAAAATAGGTTGTCAGTAATCTAAAACAAGTTTCTGTAGAACTAAACAAACTCAACTAGAACCGGAACAAAATTTAACCGTATGAAGCACCACAATTTGAGAATAAGCTATATAACCAAGAGCCAAACATACCAAGGGCTTTTGTATACATAGACGGAAGTATGGAACTCACTCTTATATACCTAAAAGCAGCTACTTTCGCATCTTGTGTCAATCCTATTTCGTGCACAAAGGCCGTCACTGAGTTGAACCTGCTTTTTGTTGCCACGGACTGTTGCCGGATTGTTGCCACGGATATTTCATTTTGGAGATACAAGGCCAATAAATCCAGACTTGTAACAAAGATCAGATGGATAGTGGAATTCCGAAATGGCCACATATAGAGTATGTTTCAGTTTTCTTCTAAAACAATCAATCTGCCACATGTTTACAATTTTGAACAATTTACCGTATTGCTCAGGCAATTATCAAAAAATATCATCATGGAAGTAACAAATGAACGAGTCGCAGAAAAATGTATTCGTCGATCACGATTGCCCAATGTTGTTCAAGCTCGGGTGGAGGTGAATGGGCTTCGTTGGAGGAATGGAAGATTGAATCAACAGCAGTTGCCACAGATTCGAAGATTAAGTGTGGACTATCAAGAGATCTGACTATTGGCGTTTACCAAGATGATTTAGCACCATCTCATGTACAGACTGAACTCCAGAGAGAACAGCAGGACATATTCCAACTTGATCAATTACTTGAGGAACCTGGATTTTTGAGAGGAAGAATTCCAGATTCCGGAAAGCAACAGAGTATAAGTTCTGGATTGTGTACCCTAACGACAAAAATGAAGTGTCAGGAATACGAGCAGGAATATTATTGTGAATAAAATCGACAAAGTCGAAGTACCCTACTCTCAAAATATTTCCACAAAGTGGAAAATATGAGGAAAAATCTAACAGAAAACAACCACTTCCCTAGCTAATGCCACGACGGATATGAACTAGATCTGACAGATATGTGTGTAACGTTCTACCAAGAACACCCAATTGCAAGTGCTTATTGTAGACAAACAACAGATTATCCTTGATTTGGCTGGGGATGACCACCTGCAGACATGTTTCAAGGTTCTTGCCTCTCATCAGTGCAAGGGTAAGTCCGACAACTTTGAGTTGTCTTGTCCCTGCCAAATGAATAATAATTTATTGTTTATCTAATAATTCCCTACGAATGAAGCAGCGACTTACAGTAAAATCAGTGGAAGCGCCTTCCGCCAGGAAAATCATTAAGCACTCCTCGAGACAGCAAAAGGCTCCAGAAAAAGTAAATGCGAATAATTCGAACAATTTCGAAGGTTTTGCCGGACAGTACAAATAGATAAATGTGAATAAAATCGAGAAAGTCGAAGTACCCTTCTCTCCAAATATTTCCACAAAGTGGAAAATATGAGTCAAAAATCTGACAGAAAACAAGTACTTCCCTGGCTAATGCCACGAGGGATATTGAAGTACATTTGACAGATATTTGGACAACGTGAATGAACCAGATGAATCCCTTTGATGTGATGATAAATGAATGAGGCAGTATCTACTCAACCAACGATTGAGTATTTAGATAATTGGAATGGCGTATATCAGAAGCTTGATTTTTTCTTTATATAGTTGAAATAATTTATGATTGTGTTACGTTCGTTGATATAGTTCCAAATAAATCATTTTACCCACGATATGACTCATAATATTTCAAATGATTTCTTGCGATTGCTAAGATAGTTCATATAATTTTTCATTTATTAACATTCTTATTATTATGAATGTTACTCTCACTATTATATTGTTCTTGAATAATCTACTTACTCATTTTGTGGAAGATCATATGGATAGATAGAAAATCATTTATATGTATAAACTTTGATACAGCATTTTTAAAAACATAGTATTTTCAAGAATTCGGTGGTAAATATCGAAAGATCCATTCAAAGTTTGCTTCAGTCTACCTGAAAAGAACTATCAGGTTTCAAAGATGCAGACATTTTTACGTATTCGAGACATTCTGAGGAAAAAATCTTGGCACCTATTGTCAGATTATCGAGATTTCAGAGAAATAAATCACATTTCATATGTAAATGAAATAAATAGGTATCACAATTGTTATCTATGAGGAAATATGATTAGGATTTGTCCGTTTTTTCCATTACAACTCGCTGAGCCTCGTTATAAACATTTGGAACACATGTTCTATAATATTGGACATCTGATATATTCGGAATCAGTTATTCCTTCAGAAATTACCCAAAATATGTCCTTTTTCAAAAATATAAATTATTATGGCGTTATCTTGTACCATGAAAAGATATATGGAAGATCTTGGAAATAGTACCTCATTTCAAAGCCAGTGTGGAGCAGTGTATGAAACATTTTCGATGGCGGTGCCTAATATAACTGAGAAAGACCATTTCTCAGTTGGGTTCTTGGCTCCGAACATTCAAATTCCACCACAACAAGAAATGGAAGCTCTCCGAAAAATTGACAAAATCCATTTTGAATGCTACAATCTCGGAAACTATCCATTTTTGAGCTTTGTGGCTACAGACACTTTTGATCAGCACATCAAGCACTACAACATACCAAATTCACCAAACTTACGGAAAGCCGTTTCCCATAAAAGATGCGCGGGGTCCTTTGTAACAACCAGCCCTGGTTTGCCCTATTCATTGCGACTCATTGAACGAAAAAACAAATGAACAAACATGAAAATAGACCGAGTTCAACGAATATCAATCACAACATTGGGAAATCAGATAGCATGCAGAGAAACTGAAAAACACTATCAGGATAGAAAGGTTTGATTCAATGACAAGTTTTATTACCACTCGATGGAGAAATAACAGTGTTTCTACAAGGAGTCCTTGAAACTACTTTAATTTAATGGCGATGGAATCAGCGCCATCAATATCAATTCACCAGGAACGAAAGTTTTCCCACAAAACTTCAGGTATAAAAACTCCGAAGCCATTTGTTTTTCTTCTCCGCTTGACGTCGCTCTTAACTTCAATGTTTATTGATTCCTTTGTTGAAATAAACACAACAGATCCGTTCAAATTAAAACGTATAAAACAGAAACTAATGTTATTAAAAGTTCGGGTAACACACTTTGCTGAAGGGTTCCACTGCGAAAGTTTCGAAACTTCCATCTTATTGTCGGGATCTGTAAAAGTTTGGGGATGAATTTGATCGTTGGAAAGTTGCAAATGAGCAAATGCTGTCAAATTCAGTGGAAATGGATGTTCTCCGGTAAAAGGGTTCGTCTCTTCTAATTACGGGAGTAATTTTGTCTCCACTTTTGGAGTTTCGTTCGGATTATAATAGTCAGTCAGTTTTGTTTGATGATGTCGAATACCTATTTGTATCAAATATCTACGAACTGGAGGTATTAAATGTGCAAAGATCAGCACTCTGATTATATAACTCAAGTTGCCAAAATTCATCTTTCATATTTAGGTATTACAATAAAGATACATTTTCCAGATAATTTACTTATAATATCATTGCTAGTGGGAATCAAGAAATGTTCTCTACGGATATACTGATTCAAAGGCTTTGGATCTATACACGCCTATAAGCTTTTATCAGGTTGCTCTACTACAATAGGTTATGTACTCAACTCAGTAGGACTTAGTAGGATAATCGACTTTTTGAATTACATTTTTATATTCAAGGTCATCTAAAGTTTCTTTGAGCTTATTATGTAATGAAAATGGGACTCTCCTTTGGTATTGAATAACAGGTTTTGCATTTTCAGTTAACTGAATAGAGCATACTCCAGAAATTTTACCTAATCCCTCAAAAACATATTTTTTCTGAAATCGTTCAAGAATGCCCACTTTCTCGGAGCAACTTCAGGCCTCAAAATACGCTAATCTAGTATTTTAGTCCGTTGTTAAGCAACGAACTTTCTCGGACCGTTTTCGAACCTAAACGGTACGGGAAAAATATTCCCGTATCATTTTCGATACGGGTATATTTTTGCCGGCTTGTTTACATTTTAGACAGTTATTGAATTCACGCAAACAATATGTAGAATTCCGTAGTTTTTGATAATGCTGATTGCGATTTCAGAAAAAATATTATGTGTACCTCGTAGTAAAAGCACATTCCCAGACTTCAATACTTGTTGGCCTCGGGTTCGCCTCGGCCAACAATTTACATTGTCGTCCGGGAATGTATTGCTTTTACTACTGGATACACAATATGCTATTTCTGAAATCGTTCAAGAATGCCCACTTTCTCGGAGCAACTTCAGGCCTCAAAATACGCTAATCTAGTATTTTAGTCCGTTGCTAAGCAACGAACTTTCCCGGACCGTTTTCGGACCTAAACGGTACAGGAAAGTACTTTTCCGTATCGAAAACGATATGGGAATATTTTTGCCGGCTTGTTTACATTTCAGACAGTTATTGAATTCACACAAACAATATGTAGAATTCCTTAGTTTTTGATAATGCTGATTGCGATTTCAGAAAAAATAGTATGTGTACCTCATAGTAAAAGCACATTCCCAGACTTCAATGCTTGTCGTCCAGGAATGTATTGCCTTTACAACTAGATACACAATATACTATTGTATTTGCTATAAAAATCTTGTTTGGTTTTCAAGGGTGACACTAATGAATCAATTCTACAAATCAAGTTAAATTTCATACAATCTTGTAACCCAAACAATGCCTCTGTCTGAAAATCAACTGTAAGAAATTTTACATTATTTTCTACATCTTTAAATTTACACTCTAAAACAACTCTTTCCTATAGGTTTGGATCTGAAGTTGCCATGAGGTACTAATGTGACTGGACTACTTTTCATAAGATAATTGATATTTAAATTTTTCAAGATATTCTTTGGTAAAACACTACAATCTGAACCTGAATCATGTTTGAATTAGACTATATGACCTTCTACTAATATGTTTTCAAACCAAGATTTGTTTGTACCTTGATTACATGCATTGATGTACATCTAATTACTAGAACTAGGATTATACTTGCCCTTCTTCTAAGCGTCTAACTTGTTTTTCTTCTCTTCCTTGTCGCCTCTTATGTTTATCAGCTTTTTCTGCAATATATATCTTTCTTCTTCCATCTTCTTGGAAAACATTGTGGGGATCAATATTTTCATTAGTTATGTTCTTCACTTTGTTTCTGAAACATGCTTCGGCAGAATATCCCATTCCTTGACAGGATGGATGCACATATCTTTCCGTAGGCTGGACATCTCCTAGGAACATGTTCATGTGAGCACCTGGAACACAATTTTTTCTCTTGATAGAAAGTTTTCACACTTTTCCGCAGGGCATGAACTTCTTCTTCTGGGTTAAGTGTTTTTGAATGTTGTTTACTCAAGGCAATTAACTTACAGTAATTTACAATTTTCGCAGTAGTTGTATCTGGCTCTCTTATCAGTCTGGCTTGGATCTGTTAGTCATTTAAATCTAGGATTGATCTATCCCGTAGCAAACGTTCTTCATAGCTCGTATTACAATTATCCTTTTCATATACAAAACTGCATAACTTGGCTTTGGTTTTCAGCTCTGTGAAATATTGTTCTATTGTCTGTGCATCTGATTGGACAAGGTTATCAAACTTGAATGTTTCCATTAGTATAACCTTCTTAGGAATGAAGTACTCATCAAATGCTTTCAAGACATCCTCCAACGTTTCGGCTTGCTCTGGTGGTATTGTATTGAAAATATCAAGTCCTTCACCTAGAGAGTTTAATAAAATTGCTATTTTGGTATCTTCATCAACAATCTTTTTGTTCGCTGCTCGCAAGTAAATATCAAATTTCTGTTTCCATAATGACCAGTTTTTTTGATCGTATTATGTTAATTGGTTTGGTGGTCTGAATGCCTCCATCTTTTGCCGTTTTCTATTGGGTATAATCTAGGGCCCTCCTTTTCTTTACTGTTGCTGTGAGCTTAAACTAGCTGCTCTTGTCTACACACCTGATACCATGCAATGATGTTGAGTTCTTAAATTCCATCAAAACACTTAGCTGTTCAGAGATGTTTGATGATTTCATAAGAAAAGAGGTAGCAAAGTACGATCACATCGATTATGATTGTCGGGCTGAATGGCGGGATGACCTGTCTGTCAGATTGATGTCAATCCCTTTTTAAAACGCAGGACACGGAAAACATAGAACAAGAAATATTCAAATATATGATACATGATACAACATATAACAGTCTATCTTCATCTTACTTCGTCTAAGGAAAGTTAGGGGTAGGAAAGGAAATATTGTATACATTCAAATTCGATACATCAGGTTAGATTCAACAAGTTTTATTACCGCTTGATGGAGAAATAACAGTTCTTCTACAATCAATAGAAAAAAGAACAAATATAATAGTTGGAACCTTCTGAAAATTGGAAACATAGAACAAATACATTCACATCATCATATAGAATGAATGATAGGAAATGAAAGGAGAAAAAAGCAACAAGTTCCTCCAAATTATATAAATTTTCATTTAATTTTTTGAGCAACAAATCACATTCATTTCTCGTATCATGCCTGATATGTATGTAACTATTTATTATAATTATAAGTATTGCTTAGTAATTTCAGAAGAAAAATAGATTTGCCATCTATTTTTCTTCTGAAATTATTAAGCAATACTTATAATTATAATAAATAGTTACATACATATAGTTAGAATTTTCTTGTCTCTAAATATATTTTGAGATGAAATTAGAAAAAGGTAGATCAAATATAAATCGAAATATTGTTTTCTGCACAACAAACACACTTTGAAAATTACGTCCATGCTCCCCGAACTGAAAGCAATTGCAAAATTTGCATATGAGTATTGCACATTCAATGGAGTTGCTCTGTCTGGAATGGATTTTAGTCCTGTCAATAATAATTAAAATCACTGGTTAATTTTCTTGCATGCAGTATCGATATGTGCTTTCCATGAGTGGTTTCTGACGAATAAAGTTCAAAATGCTGTTCAAACTGAACAGGTTGACGGTGAATTGTAAATAGAGTAATATTCAATGGGAAGAGTTTTCTTGACTTTCATCTTCATTCTGTTTTTAAATAACAAATTTCGAAACTGATTCAGTGTGTAGGCAACCTTTTCAGAAAGTGCTGTTTCTCCATTGTCTAGTATAATTGTTCATATGTATCGTCTGCATATAAGAACTTTAGCGTCTTTCAAATAACTAGAAAGGTCATTGATGAACAATAAAAATTTTGACGCGCCAAGAACACTTCCTTGAGAAGGTCCAAGCTCAATTTCAAACTCGTTTGAGAAGACATAATCAATTTTTACTCTCATATTCAGATTTCCGAGGAGAGGAGAAACCAATCATTAACGCATCCACGAAAGTCCAGGAGTATGCGAGATTGTATTTACACATTTCTCAACATTTGTGGAAATAAGCAACTACTTACATTTGATATAAACTTTGGATTTCAAAAACATCCAGAAAACAGTTATAAATCAGGAGATTATATGAAACTTGAGTACTGGTCCAACAGAATGTGCAGGACCTCCATTTCATTGAAAAGTGAGCTGATGCCAGGAAGATTGCTTTTTTGTATTGTTAAATATGTCTATCTTGTTGCGATTTTATTGTAAATTGATTTTGCTGTGTGCTATTTTGTCGGAGAAATCTCCTTGCTGACGACATAATTTTATATTTAATTTTTCTGACTTGCAGCAAACAATTGTAATTGTATACGTTGTTAAATAAATCTATCTATCTATATTCTGAGTTGCTGAGCAATTTTATGGTTCAGAGTTATATCGAGAAAGTCAAAAAGTCAAAAATTATCCGTTGTGATAGACATACGATTTCCACAGTATTCTGAAATTACTGAAGAACGTTATATATAATTCCTGAGCTGGTTCACAAATCACGGTGGGTATGTCATTGTTTTGAGAAATAGTATGATTTTTGAAATAATAGTTTTTCAGATGAGGCAGGCGTAAAAAAAATGTCCCTATGTGTTGTTTTTGTACGCATATATTTGGTTAAACCTTGGTGCATTGATGTATTCAATTGACTTCATAAAATAATTTGAAAACTTTCGAAAATGGTTCATACTGTGCTAGAGAGAATATCAATTGTAGCTACGGAATTTGGAAAATAGACGATGTGCCAGTGTAATGTCTCGAATTTCAATTGAAATTCATCCAGAAAAAATCATATCATATCAGCACGTGATGCATTTAATGAATAATTTCATGGAGTCAGGATCAGTTTACATTCATTCCTTCCTTCATCATATATATTTCGGTTGGTTCTCATTATTAACATAGGATGTATTCGCTGGTTTTTTGTCTGGTATAATAAATGTGGATATCTTTCCTGAAATGATATTCTCTCTTCCCCAAGAATAATTATAAAATAGTATTTTTAGTATCTTTAAAATGAATTCAATAATTAACATGTTCAAGTCCAATATACCTGAATGATTTGTTTGGATATCGATGTTGTTCAGATCAGTATTAATATACCAATGTTCTCAAACCATCAAAGATAAAAAGTTTGTGTAGAACACATTGGTCATTCAATACAAAACCCTGCACTGATATTGCGAATTATGTGTTCATAAACGCTTGGAGATTAATCCCTTAATTTCATTCATTCACCGAGATCCATAAAGCATCCCTGCAGAATTTCAATTCATACTTCCTGAGCAGGCTAAATGAAAACGATAAAGAATTCATTCCGCCTGTTTTTAATAAATACGCGTTAAACTTCCAGCTCCGGAGTTTCTATTACGTGAATTACTCGCTAATTTTAATAAAAGCTCTGCACATTGTACGTCAACTTCTACCAAGATGGCAGGTTATTAACCAGATTTTCAATTCATCCTGCACTGTGTTGGCGTTTAGTCATTGCGGTTCGGCGATGCACGTCAAGATTTCAGAAATGTATATTTTGAATTTTGATTACCGGGTGAAAAGGAGAAGTTTTTATGATTCTCATTAAATAATAATAATTTGAAATAGTAGGTTCATTACTTACTAGTGTGGAAAGCGACCCAGTTGAAACGAGGTGCTAGCCAAGTGCGACAATCCCACGTGTACGAATTGGTACTTTCCGCACAAGTAATGTACACTACTTTTTCCTAAGACCACAAATTAATGCACAATCTCAAAAAAAATGTGTTAATTTATTACTTTCATTTGAGAGTTGAAAAAAACTGATGATTGAAAAATTTAAATTACAAATAACAACTTCTTAGAGTTGTAAAAATTGAAAGAATATTATTATCAATGATTTTGTTTTTTTGAGATTCGAGATCTTGAATTGAAGAAAACTCTATTTCTTTAAGTCCAACGTTTTGTCAATTAATGTTGACATCATCAGGGAACTGTAGGATAGAAAAAGGACATGTTTTTGGAATTTATAAAACAGCAGAAAAAAAGAAATAATTAACTAATCAATTCGGTACTCTTACTTTTCCAGAAACAATCACTGAACTATGTTTAGGTAACAAATAGAACTTTAGAACAAAATAGTATTTTCACTTACAAAAGGATAAGTTTTCCGTGTAATATGTATACAGGTTAATCCAAAACAACTCGGCATCATTGCCAACTCCGTTATTATTGATGCCACGAATTCGGTTAAATGGGCAAACTAGTAGCATTTTTGATGGCCTTCTTGATGCCGAAAACAAAAAAAATACAGGCGCGTTTTCAGAATATTTCATAAAATGGTATTTTCATCAATGGAACACCCTATATTTTTTCATGCATTTCGATTTGTAATAACGATCTCAACAACAAATCCCATTTGACTTTTTTTCGAAAAGGTGAAAATAAGACAGTTTTATTGATAGGAAACATTTATAACAAACGGGTTTGATAAAGCGCTATAAAATATCGAGAAAATGTTCAAAAATACCGCCTTCTTGTTGAACACATATTTGGGACCTTCTATTGACACTACGTGTGGCATTCAACACAGTTCGGCCATCAATTCTATTAATTATAGTTTCAATATAATTTTTCAGTTCATCTACATTATTATGTTTTATTTTGTACACCTCATTTTTCTAAAATCCTCAAAAATAAAAATCTAGAGGTGTCATATCTGGTGAACGAGGGGGCCACTTAACAGGACCATTTGTAGCAATCCATCTGTTTCCAAAACAGCCTCGCAGCATTCTTTTTACGCCACTGACATTATGTGCTGGTGCTTCATCCTGCTTAAAATAGATTATCTAACGAGCCTCCAGAAAAACTCTTCCAACACTCTTGTTAATAAATTAATGTAATGCGGTTCGTTCAAAGAACCATGGTAGAAAAATGGACCGATAATTCTGCCTCTAAATAAACCACACCAAACACTAATCATCTTTGCGGATTGTGGGATGGACTAGAAATGGATTATGTTTACTCCATTAATGAAAATTCTTTCTATTATACATCCCACAATTTGAAAAATTAGCCTCATCGCTCCATACACTGGTACACTGGTACGGTATCGATAATGTAATAATCCTCGTTTCAACGAAGAAATTCTATTTTATAGCTGACGCTCAATAGACGCATGTTCGTCATTAGGACGCTGTCGCGTGGTGATTCTGACCACTAGAAACTTGACATGCATAGTAATATATGTAGTACAATAATAGTCAGCAGTTTGAAGTTCGTTTTGAAAATACAGAGTTTCAGCTATAAGTAGAAAAATAGGATTGTTTGCAATATGACATCATGATTGAAAATATAATATTTAAACAGTAATAACAGTAGCACCTCGTAGAGGATGTGAAGGGTACTTCACAACAATTGCTCATAATAATTATGTTTTATCGAATCAAACACATTTTTTCCAACCACATTCATATGACCCTCCAGTATTTTCTCTTCTGTACAAAAACGGCTTCAAAGTTATCATTACAGCAGACATGTTTTGATTCACAAAATAAATGCGTCTAGCTATCTTGAAAACTAGCTTGCCGATTTTTGTGTGCCCATCGACACTTTTCCCGAGGAAGTCAAAATCTACAACATACCAAAATTTCAGGGAATTTAACCGAATGACATTTTCCATAAGAATAGTGCGAGGTCTTTTCTAAATTCTGGATTTCAAATTTCCATCTGTCAAATTTGCATTTTGACATTTCAGTTCTTGTTTGCACAGTATGACATTTTGTTTCAGCAATAATAAATTTGAATATATAAGAAATTATTTAGTTTATAATTTCTGCTCCATGGGTTTTACCATAACTTTGGTCACGATTGAAGGAAGGACTTCCACTGTGACTTAGGATTAGGACTTGCACTATTCGATGAGAAGTTTTACGCTTTTTCTGATAGTTTCGAATAGACAGAAAAGTACGAAAGCGTAGAAGTGCCACAATGAATAAAAAAATTATTTCGTCTAATTCCGACTTCGCAACTCGGAATTAGCCTAATTCCGACTTCACAAATCAGAATTAGCCTAATTCTGACTTTGCAACTCGGAATTAGTATAATTCTGACTTTACAACTCGGAATTAGTATAATACTGACTTTACAACTCGAAATTATCCTAATTCCGTCTTCACAACTCGGAATTAGTATAATTCCGACTTCACAACTCGGAATAGCCTAATTCCGACTTCACAACTCAGAATTAGACTAATTCTGACTTTGCAACTCGGAATTAGCATAATTCTGACTTCACAACTCGGAATTAGTATAATTCTGACTTTACAAGTCGGAATTATCCTAATTCCGACTTCATAACTCGAAATTAGCCTAATTCTGACTTCGCAACTCGGAATTAGTATAATTCCGACTTCACAACTCGGAATTAGTGTAATCACTACGATTCCACGAGTTGGCTGGAGATATGTGAAAATGTAAACTTGAACCGTCCAGCGAGTACTATGAAGATTTAATACAGCTGATGGTTGACCTTAAGATCTATCAAAGAATATAGCAATATTAGATATGCTATGTGGTTGAATGCTTGGCGGTACCACTAAGATTTTTGGAAATTGTAGATTTTAATCATAGCTTGATGTACCAATTCACCCGACATACTGCATATTTATTTTCTGACATCATCCACAACACCTAGGAGTTCGCAAAGACATACTGGAGAGGTTTCTGTTTTTCTTTGTTTTTCAATTAAGCACACATAGCACCGAAAATGTTGCCAGCAATGACAACAAAACAGAATCCCTTTGATAAAAAGTTGCTGCAACACAACAACACAACACATTTTGTTGATGAAAAGTTTCAGATTTGTTGTTAAATTGTTAAAAACATGTTTTGTTTCTGTTTTGTTGGTTTGATGTGGACACGGGTTGAAAACGTGTTTTTTCCTTTTTTTTTGGAAACGGGAACGCGAAAAGTTTGTTGCAACCAGAAACACAACAGACTCGTTTTGTTGAAGAACATTTTCAGATATGTTGTTAAATTGTTGAAAAAGATTGAGTTGATGTTTTGTTTGTTTTTTTGGGTTGATGTGAACACGGCATAAGAGTTGAAAACGTTGATTTCATTGAAAATATGAACAGGATGTTCATAAAGTCAGTTGTGGAATCATCTACGACTGAAAGTTGGAATTTAGTCTCTATCTTCCATCGTACAAGATAACCTCTCTTGGAAAGTATTCATGTTTTAAAGAGAAACATTCTCGATTGAAAATTGAATCAATACATGACTCCTCTGGAAATGGAAAAACCCTACGATAAAATTGAAGTAACTTTTTTGTAATATATAACAGAAAACAACTACTTCCCCGGCTAAAGCCACGCTGGATATTGAACTACATCTGATAGATATTGAGAAAGACCCTATATAACTTGAGAGAAAAAATCTGAACGTGAAAATTTGCATTTTCATTCAGATAGTTGATTATTTATAAAATGTCCAGATCCCATTGGAGATTCTTATCTATGAATGAGATAAGGGAGAATGTTATTCAGAAGTAGCACTCACTGAAAATCGCTCATTCCATTGATGCGTGAATTGCATCTCTTTCGCTAGGCCTCCAATACATTTTGGTCGACAAAAATCTATTTCACTCTTCTAAGATCATCAGGGAGGTCGGAAGAATTGGAAAACATACTCTTCAGAAGCAATTTCACACTGTACTGAGGACTAGTAGAAAGTCATCTCAGATATGGGATACAGGCATGGGGCGCTGCCGCACGAACACACATCAACCCACTCGAAATCCTACAAAAACGATTCTTGAAAGTAATGATGTCGAAACCGAGAAGATATCCTACTGATGACTTGTATAGTTCGTCTCACATTATGGACATTCGCCAGCTGTTCTACCTCAGCACGTGCATTACATATCACTTTAGTGTAGATAAAACACCTCATCCCTCTCATCAGTATTCAACCAGAACGCGTCAACTACTTACACATCCATTAATGAAAAAAACCCTCTCACAGAGAAGCTTCTCCTATATTGGAACTAAAATGTACAACAATGTCCCAGAAAACATAAAAGCTATTGGAAACAAAAAAACATTCAAATATCACTTAAAAAAGTTTTTACTAGAGACTCCAAGATCCTATTTCACAGCCATCATAGAATAAAAATAAATATAACTAATGAATACCACTGTGTAATTTTAATTTACATGTACAATTTAATTTACTTTAACATTTACACTTACATTCACATTTATATTTTACATTTACATTCACATTTACATTAACTATTTACTGTTTATTGTTACTATTAACCTGTTAATATTCATACATTTTATTATTGTATTATTTATTGTCTATCTTGTGGGAAACAAGTGCTTAGCACTTATCCCTTCACTCACTTTATTCACCTCCATGTAGCTATTCAACTATAATTTATTTATTCTGAATAAAGTTATTATTATTATTATATTACTATTATTATTGTACGATTGAAAATAGCGACTAAATTCCAACTTTCAGTCGTAGATGATTCCACATCTGACTTTAAGAACATTCTGTTCATATCTTCAATGAAATCAACATGCCATACTCATGACAGGTTTTATGTCAGAAAAATATTTTCAAAGATTCACCGCACAAGAAATAGTCCAACAATTCCTCATTACAGTGTGAAATTGCTTCTGAAGAGTATGTTTTCCAATTCTTCCGACCTCCCTGATGATCTTAGAAGACTGAAATAGATTTTTTTGTCCACCAAAATGTATTGGAGGCCTAGCATCAATGGAATGAGCGATTTTCTGTGAGTGATACTTCTGAATAACATTCTCCCTTATCTCATTCATAGATATGAATCTCCAATGGGATCTGGACATTTTATAAATAATCAACTATCTGAATGAAAATGCAAATTTTCAGGTTCAGATTTTTTCTCTCAAGTTATATAGGGTCTTTCTCAATATCTATCAGATGTAGTTCAATGTCCAGCGTGGCTTTAGCCGGGGAAGTAGTTGTTTTCTGTTAGATATTACAAAAAAGTTACTTCAATTTTATCGTAGGGTTTTTCCATTTCCAGAGGAGGCATGTATTGATTCAATTTTCAATCGAGAATGTTTCTCTTTAAAAGTTGAAAACGTGTTTTTGTCCTTTTTTTAATGGAAACGGGAACGCGAAAAGTTTGTTTCATCCAAAAAAACAACACGTTTTGTTGAAGAAAAGTTTCAGATTTGTTGTTAAATTGTTGAAAAACATTGAGATGATGTTTTGTTTCTGTTATTTTGGTTTGATGTGGATCCAGCATGTTTTTTTCTTTTTTTTTAATGGAAACGCATCAATTTATAAATGAAAAATCTGTCAGATTAGCAAGATGAAATAATGTAATGATCAATAATAAACGTGTTGCTAAGTAGAAAAGTTGCTAAGCATAAAACTAGTACTTTTCTTACGATTTTCCCTAAATAAAGAATAGTCTTTTCCATTAAAAATACTTAACAAGTGCGGAAAGTTATACTTTCCCGCACGCTCCTGCCGAGGTGGCGTGCGGGAAAGATACGTTCTAATAATATTGAGTAATAACTATATACACAAATGCACATGAATTGACGAGTTTGGACATTAGGGATCAATGTTTAAACTTTCACTATAATTTGAATGGAATCGCAATGATTACACTAATTCCGAGTTCTAAAGTCGGAATTATACTAATTCCGAGTTGTGAAGTCAGAATTTTACTAATTCCGAGTTGTGAAGTCGGAATTAATATAATTTCGAGTTGTGAAGTCGGAATTATACTAATTCCGAGTTGTAAAGTCAGAATTATACTAATTCCGAGTTGTAAAGTCAGAATTCTGAGTTGTGAAGTCAGAATTATAATTTTTTTATTTTATGTGGCCCTTCTACGCTTTCGTAGAAAAGGGTTACGCATAGCAAAAAAATGCGGTATCAGTACCTATAGTATCAGCCTAACACTTCCATTTTCTTTCAGACGTTTGATACATTTTTGCTGAATTCATTCTATAATTCATTATTCTGAGAATTTATATATTTTCATTTCATCATAAAAATTATGTAAAAAAATAGAAGATTTGAATTTTTCTCACTTCTACACACAAGTTTCAAGAAATATTTCATTACAAAACTTGAATAATAATCGGATAGTCACTATTTCATAACATTTTCAGATAAAAAATGTTTTTGTGAAGCCATCTATCCAAGCTCTACTTTCAATCTCTTCATATCTGATATATCCAGATATTGAAAATATAATAACCATTCAGAGGATCATCTGATTATATTGGTTGGCAAGCATTTTTTATATATTTTCCACCGCAGTCTCGAATTCCATATGGCAGACAAACGCTGATTCTGAAACACATTTTCATCCTATAATCTAACTGGAAAAACAAGATCCAATTTAAATATAATCGAATATCAGAACAGGTTTCTCTTTATTTTGAGCCATCACCGATCAAATAAACATGAGAGAAATCGTAAATTGAAAGTAAACAGCAAGTGGAATATTCGCTTGAAATTGGCATGAAACGTTAAAGATCAAAGGCGAAATTTTTTCACATCGTCCATCATTTTTATGTAGATATTTGTAACAAGATGGAATGGGTAATAACGTATTCAGCTCATCTACAACGGAAATTATATTCCTTTTATTACTTTTCATCCGCCCACTCTACTTTTTGATTTTTTTTCAGTCAACATCAGCTTTGTGGTTATATTTTGCTCTTATGTCGGTTGGATTGAATCAAAAATTAAACTTTGCGGTTTGTTTTTTCTGAACACCTTTGTAGTGTTGATTTTCAATACATAAGCGTGACCATTGATAAACAAACATATCTTCATTCTATCTTTAAGGTCGACTGATGACTGCAAATGAAAAACACTCAACAGACTTGTACGAGAAGCAATCGAAATCCATAAATCTGGTATGCTATTCTCAAACACGCTAGGAAATTTTCATTGAATATCGGTCAACCACAAGCCAATGGGATGTCAACAGGCACTATAGCCAAGCCCCCACCTCACCGGATGTGTATAAATATAGCCTTAGATCATCTAGGAGTTAGATCCCAACCAACTTCGGAAATGATCGATCCTCTGATGAAGCTAGTCACTCGTGCTAGCGAAAAGTTTGGAAGCTATTCCAAACAACGACGACGTTTGAATTCGAAAAAGAATACTTTTAGTTCAACACTTCCTTCGATTGTTGGCTGTAGTAACAAATAAACCAAGCCTCAGTGGAAATTAGATGAAAGTTTTTGTTACGAATCTGGAAATCACGAAAGCATATAGGAATATTTTAGAAAAGCTTAAAAACCTGCGATAAATTTGATAGAAATATCTAGAAACACTAATATCCTAGATCTTAACGTCGAATTGTATCCTGTGATTTACTTAATGATTCGAGAACCATATTTTTCTATATAATTCGGGAAATTGTGAGATTTAGAGCAGTTGAGTAGCAATACAGTAACTGACAGTTTTTGAATAATAAACATTTGAAGTGACCAGTACAGTACAGTGTTGTCAAGTTCAGATGAGCTTATAAAAGTAATTGTACACTCATTCAGAAGACGAAAACATTTGGTGACAGCAGCGGAATAAGTGCTACTGAAAAAAGAGAATAAGCAGTTTTCCAGCATTTGATGATGAATGGTTGGTTGGTTGATTGAAGACTGACGAGCGAGATACCTTTGAGGTTTCCCTTAACACTGAGACGAGCTGGTCCGAAAGTTTTGGGAAAAAATCAAAAGCTGACAACTCTTATAAATATATTTTTATAATCTCAACAAATAATCTTACAATATCTCTTGACTTCTCTTATCACTACTTAAAGTTCAAATAATAGACAAGGGACCGTTATATTCGATCTGCCTAAGTTTTTTCCTGACGCGTTGCATTATCCTTTGGACGACCCCATCAGCGTTGATTTCTCTAATTTTTCCCGATAGACTACGTTGGAGTTCTTCTTGACTTTGTGCTTCCCATCCGTTATTGTACACTTTCCGGCTCAATATTGCCCAGAAGTCTTCAATTGGGCGAGCCTGAGATAGGTTGGGGAAATGGTCCACTTTCGGTATAAAGTTGATGTTGTTGGCCTCATACCAATCCCTCGTGATTGTCGCATAATGGCATGAAGCAAGATCTGGCTAAAATATAATTTCGTCATTCGCATGATTTGGATCCAAAAACTGAAGCAATTCAGAAAGACATCTGTCAATATATCGCTCTGCATTTAAGTTCTCACCACGAACAACGTAGGGCTGTGAAATGAAACCAGCTTCAGAAATGACACACCATACCAAAATGTCCTCAAACTTCGTTTTGCTCTTGAATCTCACATCAGGTGTCTCACCATGGCTGTGCTGTGTCGATGCCCTATGATTTGGTCTCAACATGTTTGGTGTTTTGATATCTTCCACTCAATAATTAGATTTCCGCATCGGGTTTTGCTGATTCCAAATGCTGATTCTGGTCCTGTGAATGGTGATTCAGATGCTTGTTTTGTAAGTTGGTCTGCTTTTTCATTGCCTTCAATACCCCTCTGCCCGGGCACCCACACAAGTGTAACCTTGTTGTGTTTTGACAATTCATTGAGGCTCTGAAAGCATTCCCAAACTTGCTTTGATTTCATCTGTATTGAATTCAGAACTTTTATTCGATTTTGCTATTAGATAGAATGTAGATGATTTTTCGTTGATACCCACGGTCTAGATTAATCTGTATGCGTGTGCATGTGTTTCAGCCTGGAATACTGTGGTGTTGTTGCCAAGTGGGACTATTACGTTCCTTTTTGGTCATACCCTTATTCCTGCACCTGCATCTGTACCTACATCTGTTTTTGATCCATCTGTATACCAGATTGAGTTTCCAGATTATAGTGATTCTACTTCCAAGTTCCATTCATTTTACTCGAGCTGTGCCTGTATTAATGTCATTTTCAGTTCGGTAATGTTGACATTATGGATGATTTTGGTGTGCCCAGTTTGTGGATTGGTTATCCAATTACCTGTTTGTTCAGGTCTGTAAGCACTCATCCTCGCCTCCCCCATAACTGTGACATCTGAAGGTGAGGTGAGGTTTAAGATAATTTCCATATCAGCGGTTGGAGTACTTATCATGGCACTCATGATACACAGACAGAAAAGCCTCTGTATTTTACCAAGGTTGGTTTTCGACTGTCTCTGTTTCATTTTGGGCCACCACAAACGTGGACCATAACAAATTTTACAAAAATATAAATAACATGTTTAGAAAAATCCAATACAAAAAGTATCATTATTATACTTTCCATACATTTCAGAATGGGTCGGGATCACATCAGATTTTTATTCGATTAGGTTCTTTGAATGAAGTGTGAGAAATGCCATCGAAATTGAAATTGTTTGAAGTTGCTCGTGACCATATCATTTATGCAATGAAAAAAATATGTGTCATCTGATAGAGGACCTCCTGTAATACTTGTGTTAAACGATTCATGAAAAAATCTAGATTACCAAATGTTCAACTGTGGCGGCAACATGAACGATCAGTGAAACTATTAATCAACGATCGATATGACTGAAAAAAATGTGAATAATCGGTGAAAATATATTGAACTTTCGCGTATGACGTATTTTGTTTAATTTTTGTATGGGACCTCCACTATCACGAACGATAAAATAACCGGCCATAATACATTAAACATGCCACCGGTAGTTCAAATCCCAGATAATCTCATTTTTGTCAATAACCCCCTATTAAAATAATTCCTCCACACACGCTTGGTGGTTGACAAAATGCCGACATGACGCGTTCAATGCCATTAACCCAATAATTTGTGGCAGGAGACCGAAAGCCCTATGATAAAATGGAAAGATTGAAGGTTAAAATCCCAAATCAGTGTTTCGGTGTTGATGGATAGCTCAAATCTGATTTTAGTGGTAATTCAAACTGAGTTAATCCGATATCATGGTTAGTTTCAACATGGATTTTTCAATGTGCGACTAATGAACAAATTGGTAATTTTCATGCTGTTACTAAGTGATCGATCATAAATTGATCATATCCATATTTTGGTACTCGGGTGAATGAACGCATTACCTAGCTAAGTGAGATTGAATGCCTTTCGCTAATATGCACCGTCATACGGTTGTATCATGAAAGTCAAAACTGAAATTTAGAGTGCTATATATATTACACTGCATAATGAAGTATTTTCAGTAACTTGATATAACAGATTTGCCGACAAAGCTTAAACCTATTTGTTATTTCTGGAGCTTTCTCATTACCTTTTAGATGGCTCAGATACTTGATTTAATTTTTTGAAGAGATTTCCAAGGAGTTATTATTAGTAACGGGCTTGTTTCGTAAATGCAGGCTAGCCTTTGCTATGACTTGCAAACGTCAAAAAATGTGTAGTTCAATCGTTTATGGTGAGAACTCTAATACTGAAAAAATATACAGGGTGTCCGGTGAACCATAGATCATAATGTAGCTGGTGATAAACAAGTTCATAACCTATGAGAAAACCACATCTTGACCTCAGTAAAAACCTCACTGTTTTCTAGATAATGGAACTTTTATAAAAAAAAATAATTGCTGTCTTAGATCATTCTTTTATGTTCCAAGCAATTGAGGAGCGTTTCATATCAATGCTCATTATCGATTTATATTACTGATTAGTAGTTTTGACAATCGCAGAAGGTAGAATTTGGATACCAGTCCTTTAGGGTAAAAAAAATTATTCCCAGATTTGGATACTTCAAGATTTCTATTATGAAACTTTGAACTTCTTTTGTGACAAATTAGTCTCCTATATACAAACCCCGGACCTTGGTTTTAAAAACTTGCATGTTTTATGCTGAGTCCGAAAAGGTATAGAAATTGTCATAATTTTTCTTTAAATAAAAGATATTGCTAACAGAGTACGATTGGTGGGTATTTTACAGAGGATCACAAGGTTTGCAGTTCCGTTCAAAATAGTTTTTTGTCTTTCATTTTATCGATGTGTGAGCTACAGTTTGTTAGTCATTTGTCATATCGACTGATGAGCTGATGGATCTCACACAGGCATTCGGACTGATATAACAGTTACATGAACTTTCATGAAAAAAATGTAAATGAGAAAGGATTTATCCGTATGAAAACAACACAACAATATTCCTCATGTACACGATCAAGAGATTACAACAAATGTTCGAAATGTTTTACTCCTGCTCTGATACAAGTGTAACATGAAAAATGTTCTTTTCAACAAACGCAGAGCTCTTGGGTTATTATTGATTTCATGGGCTGCATGTCGTATTCGGTTGCGTAGTTCCATTTCGCAAGTCATTAGGTTGTGGTAAACTTTCTCCTACAAACATCCCCAATAAAAATATCCAACGGTTCAAGTCCGGTGACCGTGGCGGCCAAAGTATTGGCCCAAGTCACCCAATCAGATCATGGCTTGAGTTTGCTCGTGCACACCCTCATTGGCGGGAAGCTGAAAGATGTCGAGTACTCTTCACTGATGAATCAATATCCTGTTCCATGACGAATAACAGACGAATGCGAGTCTACAGACGACCAAGGGAACGCTACAATCACTGTCACATTCTGTAAAGGATTGCTTTTGGCGGAGGACCGGTAATGATTTGGAGTTGTATGAATTTGGAGGCACGTATGAAACTGGTAGACATTACTGAATCGAATTTGACAACAGTATATATCCGAAATTCTTGAACCCCATGTTGCTCCATTCATTGGTGAAAAATTCATATGATATGCACGACCACACGAGACCATACGGCCCGCCAGTATTTACCAGACGATCTTGTTACAATGATTTTGCCTGCGAGAAGTCCTGATACCATCCCCATCGAACATATATCGAACATATTTGGATATTATTTCGTAGACAATATTGATCATAATTGAATGAGGACTCTGATATTGAGTATAACAAGCGGTTATCATTACTCGAGGTGTGTTAACCTTTATTATGATACGCCCCTGGTTCTGCAACTCACCCGGCTATGCTTCAGTAGCATGTCAAAACCGAGAAATGACAAAGAGTCGATCACAAGAAGTGGTACTGAGAGCGTCACTGCTTTATTGATATGTAACCAGCGTTAAACTGTTGAATAAATAGTAGTTAGTTTTCTACGAGTACTTTATTCACAACAACAAGGTGGGAACTCAAGAAATTTACAAATATTTTCAAAATAGAAAACAAGTTCATCAATTTTATTTTATTATTGTTTTTCATACTTGATTTTTGAGATCTTCTGGAAATAAATGTTAGTTCGATTATTTGTATTGAGAATTTTGTTTGCATGTTGTCGTAAATAACTTTAAATTTCGTATTACTTCTCATTAACACGCGTTGAAAGTTGCTGCGAACTATTTATTCTTCACAATATTTATTTACTCATATTATGATATGTATATAAGAACATGTATTTATTGAATATATTAATTACCATTTTTTAGTCAATGCATTTTAATTCTTTTTTTCCAGTCGACTGTCTCCATCTTTCCACTCATTGAAAACAAAAGTTTTTAAAGTCTAATTTTTACAAACTTTGCGACCCTAATTTTGTAAGGATCGATACTATCTTAGTCAATGAAGTATTCCATGACATCTGGTATGTCAAATGAGATCTTCTATATCAGGAAGTTCCATCAGATGAATATTCTAACAATTTCGTTGATATTTTCATCAATATTTCAAATCGAGCACTTTTTTCTTGATTGAACCTATTTTTATCAAATGCGTGCGCTCCTGTTGGTTGTGAGAAAGGCAAAGTCTATCGCTACCTTCTCTCTTACCCACAGCCCGCGCGCCTACAAACAGAGCGACTTCAAAACAATCCGTGTTTTAGGTATGGCAATGCTGAGTCCATATGTATTTATACGATATTATAGGTCCATAGTATTCACCTGATTTCGAATTGCTATAAATATGTCTGTAGATTACTGAATTCCATTTTATGCTTGAGAAAGCTATAGTAATAGCAAAACGCGTCACATATTACAAGTAGTAATGCATTGTGGTTATTAAAAAACAAGTGTTTTGATTCATTCCGAGTAAATTATGGATATCCATCAAATATCGGTCAAATCAATCATGATCTGATAATTTATATTGTATCATGAATAGGGTAACTCCCTGCTTGCAAAACATATGTCTTGGTTTGAAATCCTGTGTAGTAGGTATTTTACATTTTGAGTCTATCCTCATCAGTTCAAGTCTTTCACCCGTTCAAAGGGTTTCCCCAACGTCTACTGAATGATTAAGTACACCGAAGGCGTGATAAACAAACAGCTTTGTCTATTCCTCATTACGTAGAACATTTTCGAAACCACTTATATGTATACTGATTTCGATGAAGTAAGTTCACTAAAATGAAAAACCAAGAGTATTATTATAAAAAAATTGATTTGAGTGCAAATAATCAGAAACCTGAAGGTCAAGTAAAAGTTCTTGAAAATGTGACTGAAACAGCACAAGATTTCAATAAATATTTTGAATCAAGTTCAGAAGATATTGTTAACTCGATCAAAGAAACTGAGGAATGGCAAAGTGAAATCATTGTGTAGTGTAATTTCGAGTTGTTTAACCAACTTGAATTGAAAGAACTCCCTCGAATTGTTAAAGAATTGGAAAATAAATCTGGAGCCGAAATTGTAAATATCAAGTTCATAAAAAACACTATAGGGGTGATAGGTGAAGTTTTGCTACACCTCATTAATATTTCACTCGAACATGGTCAATTTCCTGATCAACTAAAAGCTAGCAAAATCATACCTATGCACAAAGTTAAAAACACATGTGGAGCTAGTGAATTCCGTCCAATAAACACCTTGCCAGGCATTGAGGAAATACAAGAGATGGTATGATCAACTATTGAACTATGTTGAAAGCAATAATATTCTCATGACCCATCAACCAGTTTTTCGTAAGAATCACTCTTGCGAATCGTCCTTACAACTGACTATAAGTGAATGGACTCAATCTGTCGACAATGAAGACTATGTTATTGCTATTTTTTTGGACCTAAGACGCGGGCTTTCGAAACAATTGATCGTGATATACTAGTTGAAAAAATGGAAGCTATTGGAATCAAAGAAAATGTATTAAAATGGTTTCAGGATTACTAAAATGACAGAAAACAAATCACTGAAGTAGATAATTGTTATTCCAATCCTAATGACACAAAATTTGGTTTACCTCAGGGTAGCGTGTTAGGTCTTGAATCTCGTACCCACGAGATTAAAGTCGGGGGTCTGACATCAAAGTCGGACCCCAGAGATTAAAGTCGTGGGTCCGAGATTAAAGTCGGGGGTCCGAGATTAAAGTCGGACGCCCGAGATTAAAGTCGGGGGTTTGAAATTGAAGTCGGGGGTCCGAGGTTGAAGTCGGGGGGGAGGGGGGTCCGAGTTTAAAGTAGGACCCCAGAGATTAAAGTCGGGGGTCCGAGATCAAAGTTGGGGGTCCGAGACCAAAGTCGGGTGTCCGAAATTGAAGTCGGGCCCCCGAGATTAAAGTCGGAGTCCGAGATTATAGTCGGGGGTACGAGATTAGAGTCGGACCCCCGGGATTAAAGTCGGGGATCCGAGATTAAAGTAGGGATTCCAAAAAAAATATTGCTCGTGAACCTTCTACGCCTTCGTTAAACTGAAAGAAAAACATTACAACTCCTTTTCAATTCTACTTTTCATCCCAAAAAATTAACATTTTACAGCCCTTTAAAAGTGGGACAAATTAAAATGAGAGCACTGTACACACATACCACACAGGTGGAACTACGTAGCAACGATAGGTTTTTAGTTTCGATAAAAATAGAACACTGTTTCAATATCGAACACGTTAACATCTCATAACGTATAACGCAATTCGAGGAACCGAACTGTAATCTTGTATTCGATCAAAGGATATGAATTTTGTTATTCGAATAGGGATTCAAACGTAGCTATCAATTCCTTTTGCTCTTATCTTTCGCTTCTTCGGAGCTTTCGGGCCAATAATAGCCAACTGTACGTGTATATCGATAATTCAATATGTATTATATCGGGATACGGGAAATAATGCCGTGTAGGTGATGCTACCGAATTGGTTCATTGAACATTTATAAGAAAGGTAATTTGGTGGATCGTAGAAGTGTCATCAATTATTCCGATTTGTTTTTCTCTTCGGTGTGGGTTAATCATTCAGTACGGCAACAGGATGATTCGATTTTCGTTTCTCTGCAGAGGTAGAAGCAGGATTGCGTAGGAGTACATTATTCGGTTAGAAAAAGGAGAAAAATCGTATGAAGTAGAAAATGGTAAGATATAACGTACTGCTTGGAGTGAGAAACCCTTATTATGATGGATTTTCTAGTCGAGTTCGGGACAGCTGTCTACTTCAGCCTAGGGCGAGCATGTTTTTTTGGGACGCGTTACATTATGTGATAAATATAGGTAATTGAATAAACGTCCATCTTGTGTTCTACTAAGAAAAATAAGATGGTGAGTCCCTATTGAAGTTGGCGAAAAAGCATCGTAGTAGTTACAAGACGTTTAGCCGTCGTCTGCCAACGTAAGAAAAAGTTACAGGAAATATTGAATGGTGTGAATATTTACTGATCGACAAGCGTAAGGATGCCTCCGAGAATTGGTTGCGCAGTAGCCAAAACCCTGGAGTGGGGCAGGAGCTCAATCGCTCTGCCTTATTAAACAGTAGTCGTCTTTGTCGCACATCTACTCACGCTTTCTATCGATTGCGCATCTCAGAGGCATCCTTAAGCTTGTCGATCTGTACCCAATGTTATATTTGCATATAGCTTGGGACATACTACGTTGAAAGTTTCATATTATATATTTCTTCATGTTACACCTGGTAATAGGTCAAATATCGTTTTCAAAGAAGATTATTATTTATAAAAAACCTTCCTTTTACAAGGTACACGGTGAAAACAATTTTGTTAATAAAATCACTTTGTCATCAATCAATTTTCCGCAGAATTAGTTCAACATTTTATGGAATCGTTATGACTATCACAAATATTTCGTTTGAAAGATATTGATTTCAACGAAGTAACTAGTGAATTACCTCCAAATTCAATGAGTTGGTTAAACAAAATGAATTGTTTCAGTACTTTGTGAATGCGATCCGAAGATGCACTGACATGGTGACCATGGATGGATTTGAAAACTCGGCAGTAGTTATCTATTGTATAAAGTGTTTTATTAATTTGAAATTTATTTAAAAAATTATTCGTATTTACGAAACCTGGCAGGCGGTGTCAATGCGTTTCAGAAGACATAATCCTCCCAAAGAAATTTCCAAAGGCATTTCTACTCCTAGTAAATAATTTTTCAAGGAGCCCATCACTGAAAATGAAGTGATTCGAAATATTGTTCAACAGAATAATTCCGCTTGCACTGACGGGTACAATATAAACAGCAATAATTCAAAAAAAAATTGACAAATATTTCAGTACGCCCACTGATACTACTTTCCAATACATGTTAACGAAAGCTATTCTTAGTACGATGCCACCCATAAAACCGATAATTTCACTAAGCGGTGAGGATTACAGAACAAAATAAACGAGTCCTAGTCCTGGACCTTGAGGTGGCCCATAAGTTGCAGTTCTAGGATTGTTGCATAAATTATGAATTCGCAAACCTTACTTCTCTGTAACACAGTAGACAAGTAGACGATTCGTCACTATTTTATGAGAAAAAAAACTTTTTATTGTACATCGGATTTTAATACTAACTTGTATATTTATTTTCAAAACAGTGTACTTAAAGCCTAAAACAAAATCAAAAGAGTCGAATAAAAGGCCCTATTATGCTACCTGTCAACAAAATAATATTATTTTGTCTAAACCAACAACATCATTGACAAAACATTGCCTTATATTCTAGAAAAGGCACATTACAATCTGCAGAAATATTATAGTGACAACCTCAGTTCAATATGTATGATATATTGATATATGAATATGTGTAACTAACAATATACACCTACTCATTTTTTCTATTTTATTATATTGTATTCCTACTGACTATCTTACTTGATGTATTTTATACAAGCGTATAAAAGTAAATTTTGTTCGACTGATATTTTTAATAAGTTCTGACTGACAATCAACAAATAATATCTTACCATGATTTGTTAGTGTTATTTCTCATTTATTTTTGTGTATTTATATATATGTTCATGTAGGATGTGTATGTATATATTTATGTGTGATAATTTTTATTTAATTGTTTATAATTCCCCTTCACAAAGCTTTGTCAATAAGAATTTATTTTGGGCAATAAAGTACATTTCGATTGATTGTTCGATCAGACAGACGAAGATAGCGCCACTACATCTTACATCTTACATTTTGTTATCTCCACGTTTTTTTAATTCTACGCACTTTTGTATGATTTACGTGTTGTATTGTTACATTTTTAATATACCTCTCTCTTTGAGATATTCACAAAAGTTATTTTCACAGCAAATATTAGTAGTATAAGAATACTGCACTGTTATAGCAACTCTTACATCCTGAAATTCTTATATCAATGTATATATCTATATTTCTTATATAATTTATTTTAATTGTTATTAAGTTACTCAATTTAGCATAGTTTTTTATATAAACCACTGATGAATACGTCCACAAAAAGCAGTGTCTACTGCTTCGTGGTATATTCTTTATTCACAACCACTACTCAACTGAATAACTAGAAGAAAAACCCTCACCACCAAAGAATCAGCAGTGTGTGATATGTAAACTAATCGAAAAATGTATCTACAAGCAAATGATTTCCTTTATTTCAAAATACAATGTTATAACCGAGCATCAAAATGGCTTTCTTCTGGGGAGATCAACGGAAAGTGCATCTATAGCGCTTTTCAATTATATTCATACTTCGTTGGACTTGAAAAGGTATGTAGGTGCACTGTTCTTTGATCTTTCGAAAGCTTTCGATTCAATCAATACTAATATTACAATTAATAAACTAAGTGAATTGGGCTTTCGCGGTAAATTTCTATCATGGCTGGCTTCGTACCTTGAAGTCAGTAAAATAATAGTAAGAATTGACGACCAGAGATCCCTCCTACATGACGTGGATACTGGGGTTCCTCAAGGATCAATTCCTGGTCCGCTGATTTTCTTACTGTATGTAAATGATCTTCCCAAGTACATCAGCACAAAACACTTGATTTTATATGCCGATGATACCACCTTGGCAACTGACGCAGAAACGCCGGAAGAACTCATTGCGAAAATGAATATGCTATCAAAAGAATTCACCACGTGGTGTGGGAGGAATTCTCTGATAGTCAATTCTACTAAAACCATCTGTATGCAGTTCTTCACCAGAAATGAAATATCTAATAATAGTAGAGTCTCAGTAAACGATATCGAAGTCCCTTTCTCAAAATCTACCAAATTTCTAGGAGTATTTGTAGATAATGATATGGGTTGAAATTCTAATATTAATCACATTTACAAGAAATTGAATAATAGTTACTTTGCTATATTACAACTAAAAAATATTTTTGTGTCTAGTCAGTTGATCAGCGTCTACTATGCTATCGTTTATTCCCACATTTCGTACAATATTATTCTATGGGGTGGTGCAGGAGGCGCATCCAGAGATTTCATTTCTCAAAAGAGAATTGTAAGATTAATGTTCAATCTAGACCATAGAGAAATATGTCGCAATCATTTCAAAGAACATAGAATTCTCACATTTTACTCTATATACATCTACAAATGCATTCTCTATGCTAAAAGCAATTATCATAATTTTTCTACCAATCCTGATTACCATGATTATCCAACTCGTTCTTCTAAACTTATTAGGCCTCCCAAACATGTAACTGCACTGTACGAAAAAAGCCCAATGTATAAAGGAATCCAATTTCTGAATCATTTGCCTTCCTGTCTGAGATTGGAAAATTACTTTAACGTATTCAAACGAAAACAAAAAATTATTTTTAGGTAATGAATGTTACTATGACATATCAGAATTTTTGGACAAAAAATTTACGTAGGTAATTTTATCACATGTGACAGATTAGTGACTTGCTGTAACTATACATTACAGCTATGCACTTCCTCCCTACGACTTATCCTATATCATAGAAACTGTGATCATAAAGGACTAATAAAGTATTATTATTATTATTAAGAGTCCCTCCATTCTTCAGCGAAATATAACATATTTGAATTTCGCAGTTTTGTGTGTCACCTTGTATAACGGCTAGTCAAGAAACTGTTCTTTCCGCCTTTATGTTCTTCGAATCATCAAGCAAAATTTGCATTTTCCACTCAACCTACCGAGCTGATTCTCAATTCCGATGTTATTACAAATTTATTTTCATTTTCTTTTAACTTCTTGAGATGCTAGCGAAGATTGTTTTTACGCCATCCTAGGAGTATAGAAGTAAACCATTAAGTATTCCTCATGTTTTCTTTATAGGCTATATACTGTTCCGGAAGCATATTTTGCAATATTAATAAGCGTGCATCGTTTGGAAAATGTATGTAGTTGCTTTGAAGAAGGCATCGCCTCAGAAGAGATTACTCTTTGAAAGTTTCTGACGCAGGGGAACAAGGGAGTTTTCGCTTATAATGCATTTTTTGTCAAGATAAATTCGAAGTAAATTATCTTGAAATGAATAATTTTGGAAAATACTCAAGGTGACAGATTCATTTCTATAGATTTCAACAATCATTCAATCAAGTTCTCACTCAACAGTTATAACACAGATTTTGAGAGTGAACTTGCAAAAATGTTATTCAAACCAATCTCACGAAATGAAACAAGCTGGCAATAGTAAATTTTCCTGGTTTGATATTTTTTCTCTTGCTGCTCCTCACTTGAAACTCTTAATAGATAGATAGTCAGCACTTTATTTACATTAGGTATACACCTAATTACAGGAAATTTTCAAAGGTTTGCTCACGTATAAAAATTCAAAATGTAAAAATATACAACTAGTAAAATATAGAAAATGTTACAAAATATAATATAATATAATATAATATAATATAATATAATATAATATAATATAATATAATATAATATAATATAATATAATATAATATAATATAATATAATATAATATAATATAATATAATATAATATAATATAATATAATATAATATAATATAATATAATATAATATAATATAATATAATATAATATAATATAATATAATATAATATAATATAATATAATATAATATAATATAATATAATAATATAATAACGCACATCACAGATTGAATTTAAATTTTTTCAGATTACTGACTCTTGTGTTTTGATACTGTAATTCGTTCTGCTATAATCACAATAAAATGTAGTATCATTTCTGGAACTGAAGGAAGTAGTTTGGAAATTGATTTTTTTGTGAAAGAGTGGCACATAAGATCTTATTATGTAACAATTTGCAGAGAACTGATATCATAACAAAAAGTCATCGTGTATTTAGCACTATTACCTTGCAGATTAAGAAGGATAGAATAATCAGTTCCTCTTCGAAGGTATATTCCTATAACCTTGAAAGACAAATATTATAGCATTTTTTTACCGCTTCTATATGATGTCTGTGACAGTTATGAATTGGATACAATTTTAATACCCCATTATATAGTTTCTATAGGTTTAGTTCAATAGTGTTATAATTGTATATATAAATATATATATATATATGTTCGGAAAGGTTTCCGCGGTCAGAAATATGTACATTACTAAGTTCATGGGTTGAACCGCGTTGAGAGTTTATAACTCGACGTTTCGGCTCCTGCTTTGGAGCCATTTTCAAGAGTGTGACTGCGAGGCCTCTATCTGCCTACTCCTCGAGTCGTGGTCTTGAGAGATATCAAGGTCTCAACCTGCCTACTCCTTGATATGTACATATATATATATATATATATATATATATATTCTTGAACTTTTTTATAAAACTTAACATTATAATAATAATAATAATAAATATACTTTATTGTCCAAAGAGTTAATTTTGTTGACAAAATGAGATAAGTCTAAATCTGAATAAATGTATAAAGAACACGAAAAACATGAAGTCATTAATAAACAGAGCACAAACACATATAAAAATTATGAAAATAACATTTATATATTAAAATCCATCTCAATCAATCCATCAAAATTTATAAAACTCTTAATAATAATAGGGTCTATCACTTAAAAGGTCTCTAGTGGCCCTCCTGAAATGAGTGGCATCATATATTCCTCACATGGTTTGGTAGGTGATTATACATCTTAACACCGTTGTAAACAATAGAATCTTTAGTAAGAGTTGAAGTATAGGAAATTTGAGATCAGCGGTATGTCGGGTTGCATAGTTAGATGATACCGAAAAATATTTTGTTCTATGTTTATTTATCAAGCAAACCGTTTCCATGATAAAAATGGCATGTACTGTTGGAATTTTATTTTCCAGAAATAGGGACCTGCAAGACTCCCGTCGTTTAACCTTGTAAACATATCTTATTGCTTTTTTTGAAGAACAAAAACCGACTGTAACTGTCCCCCAAATGGGATTCCATATCTTAAGTGCGATTCTATCAACGAGAAATAGACAGTTTTTGCTGCAGAGGATCCAAGTTCAGCTGAGGTTACTCTTACTGCGTAGCGCCCCGAAGAAAGCTTTTCATTGAGCGAAGTAATGTGGTCATCAAACCTGAGCTTGTTATCTATAGATAACCCTAGAAAATACCCCGCAACAATCCTTATGGAAAATGGCTCTCGGTGAAATTGGCTGAGACTTCAGGATATTGTAGATATCGATGTCCTGATCAAATGTCTTGATGAATATTTAATATTATGGTTATTAAATACAGAGCCCCAGCAGCTTGATAACTTTTTATTTAAACAAGTAAATCAGTTTCTAAATTACAGCTCGATGATTCAGATTTTAGACAGACAACTTGACACATGTCATTCAAAATATATGATACTAAACAAAAGTATATACTCAGTGTTGTCATTAACACTACCATACCTAACACCCCTTCTCAACACTGATAATGGTAATTCATAATTACAAAATATGTAAAAGATCAAATCATTCAGAACAGAACAAATATTTACTCATTCAAATTTGCAACTTCAGTGCATCTCTATGTTTGGTGAACAGTGGCAAACATAATGGTTTCGTTAAAATGTCTGCTGTTTGTTCTGTAGTGCTTACATAATTCAAAATTATTTCATTTTTAGCAACACAGTCTTTCACGAAAGAATATTTTATTTCCACGTGTTTTGACCTTTTGTTCACTTGATGTGACTTCGTAAGAGAAATCACACTTTGATTGTCCTCCATGATTGGTATCGGCTCTACTAGAATGAATCCAAAATCTTCAAGTAGATGTTTGATCCAAAGAGCTTCTTTTATAGCTTCACTGAGAGCTATATATTCAGCTTCGAATGATGACGTTGCAACTAGAGATTGTTTCCTCGATGTCCAACTGACAGGACTTCCAAGAACAAAAGCAACGTAACCTGATGTAGATTTTCGATCGTATATGTCATTGCCCCAGTCAGCATCGCTATACATTTGAATAACTGGGTGGTTATTTTCGTTAGTGTAATGAAGACTTAGATTTACAGTTGACTTCAGATATTTCAAGATCCTTAAAGCATGTTTGAAATGAGTCTGATTGAAATTATTACAGAATCTACTCAAGTAGTTTGTAGCATAATTTATATCAGGTCTTGTTCCAGCGGCAATATATATCAGCGAACCAATAAGCTGGCGATAGGGAATGCTTTCGTCTGAATTTTCTGACTTTTCCAACTGCAATTTTGTTTCCATTGGTGTCAATGTAATTTTTGAATCAGTTTGTCTGAAAGATTCAACTATTTTGTTGATTGCAGCCTTTTGAGATATCCACATCCCATCACATGTAAGCATGACTTCTAGGCCAAGAAACGTGAAATGATCTTGCACATCTAAATTTGTCACTTCAAATCTCTGCTTCATAGCTTCTTTAAAAATAATGAGTTGTCTTTGCTCAATCGATGCTACCAAAATATCATCGACAAATAGTAGCACAAATACTTTCGACTCACCAATGTTTTTGATGTAAAGACAAGTGTCTCCTTTAGAATTATGGAAACCATTATTCTTCATAAATTCATCAAAACACATGTTCCAATTTCTTGGTGACTCCTTAAGTCCATAGATACATTTTTTTAGTTTGCAAACTTTTTTACCATCTTGAAAACCTGGAGGTTGCTTGATATACACATCACCTTGGATGTGACTATTTAAAAATGCTGTGCGAACGTCCATCTGCATAATATGAAGTCTTTTCACCATAATGACAGATAACATTATTTTTACACTTGTCATTTTGGCTACAGGAGCGTAAATGTCTTCTGCAATGTTCGTTTGCTGAAAACCTCGTGCAACAAGTCTGGCTTTATAAGTGTTATTAGATTTCACTCGTAAAACCCACTTAGTATCAATCACTAAGCAATTTGGAGGTTTATCTACCAGTTCCCACACATCATTGACTTTCATAGAAGTTAATTCATTTTCCATAGCAACATTCCACTTTCTTCTTTCTTCATATGACAAATTGTCTAGGTCTTCGTAGTTCACATCATTTTGGAAACACAGGTTTAACTCATAGTCGGCTAGCCGAGCAGGTTTAGTAATTTTACGAGTAGGACGAGAGTCATTTTCTACAACTGGAAGATCTTCTTCATCTTGCTCTCTGATGTACCCCTTCTGAAGTTCAGAGCTTTCATTTTCTGAATCGAACGTTATGAGGTCTGAGTAACTTTTTGATTCATCAAAAATAACATTTCGAGCAGTAAATGTTTCATCATCAAGTAAGAGAACATATCCGTTGGTTGTGTATCCTACCATGAAACATTCTGTTGCTTTCGGATCAAACTTTGATCTCTTTTCCTTAGGAATATGTGCGAATGCTCGACAACCAAAAATTTTCAAATTACTCAGATCTACTCTTTTTCCATACCACAAGTTTGCAGGATTTTTTTCATTCACAGTAGGACTGCGGTTGATGAGATAAACTGCTGTTAGTGCGGCTTCAACCCACCTTGATTTGTCCAAACCACTGTCTGAAAGCATGGCACGAGCTTTCTCAGCTATTGTTCGGTTCAAACGCTCAGCTTTCCCATTCAATTCCGGAGTATAAAGCACTGTATATTCAACTTGTATTCCGTTTTTTGTGCAAAAGTTTTGAAATCTTTCGGATTTGTATTCGGAACCATTGTCACATTTTAAACGACTGATAGTGGTATTCATTTTCGATGTAGCCATTTTTACATATTGAATGAATTTATCATATGCTTCAGATTTTTTTTGAAGAGCGTAAATTATTGCAAAATGTGTGAAGTCGTCCAGAAAAGATATAAAATATTTTTCACCACTTCTAGATGGAGGATTGACTGGCCCAAAGATATCGGAGTGAATGAGTTCCAGAGGTCTCTTAGCAGGAGTTGTATTGTTTTTCCAAGGAAGCTTGGTTATTTTTCCTTCGGCACACTCCTTACATACTTCTGTTATTGAGGAAAGTTCATTCGCACTAATCTTTTCTAACATTCCAGCTTTGACAAGTTTATTCAATCCTGACATGCTTAAGTGTCCAAAACGTCTATGCCAGAGCTTGGCACTCGTTTTAATTTCACACGGATGCGCTTCAATACCAAAGTTTTCATTTTTGATGATGAAATTCAACTTATAAAGATTATTTTCCGGTATTCCAAGTGCAACGGTTTCACCTTTCTTGCAAATTCTCACCGTTGTTGCATCAAAAAAAGTTTCATATCCTCGGGCAGTGATAGCACGGACAGAGAGTAGGTTGTAACGTAATCCTGGTACATAATACACATTTTCAAGTAAACATACGTTGCCAGATACCTTGTTTATGAGACAAAGTTTTCCTACTTTGGTACTTAACATAACATCTGTATTTGCAATTTTTATTTCGACAGGGTTCGATAATGTAACAGCTTCAGTAAAGTATTTTTCTGAATTTATGTAATGATTTGAAGCTCCAGAATCCAAATACCAGCTAATTTCTGAATGTTTTTGGTTCGATTTCCCGTCATTCAGAGTCATGAATGCAAATGTATCACTGTCTTGACCGTCTGTGTCATTTTCACAACTTTTGGAACCTTCATTTTCGATCACATTTGCTTGTTGATTTGAGTTTTTCTTGAAGTAGAAACATTGTGATTTTTTTGTGTCCTTTCCGTCCGCAAAAGTTACATTTGAGAATCGATTTTGATGACTTATTCCTCATTTCTGAACTTGGTGTAATGGGATCTTTAGACGACACTGTGAATGCTTGATGTAGTTTGACTTTTTCAAATTTTCCATCCTTTGGTAATGTACTGCTTCTTAGTTTCATTCCATACTCAGATAATCTCCTTTTCACATCTTCGAGTTTCATATCGCCTTCATGGAATGTCTCTAATGCTGTTACAACTGATTCGAATTGATGTGGAAGAGTATTTAGTAATATACAACAATAATCAGATTCATCCAGTTTGGCCCCTACGTTTTTCAATTCACGCACTATGCTGTCGAATACTATGAAATGATCTTCCAAAGATTTATGTATGTTGTATCTTAAGTCCATTACTTTCTTGAGAAGTAGTCTTTTACTGCAAGGGCCTTTCTTCTCATAGGTTTGGCAAAGTGAATTCCAAATGTCATAGCTTGTGTCATTATTTCGTATATGTTCCAGATACGAATCTTCTAAATGTTGTGCTAATAGCGATTTGCACCTTTTATCAGCTTTGACTGCCTTGGCATTACCTGGATCGACTTTAGTTATAGTGCATTCGAAAACTCCTTGTTCATCCAGATATAATTCCATGCGTAGCTTCCAATCAGAGAAGTTTTGACCATTGAATGGTTTCACAGCTCGTACTGCATTACTGCTGCTTTGCGTTGAGCTCATTCTTTATTTTGTACACACGTGAGTTGTATTCGTTTGGGTTGAAAGATACGAATTTGCACAGTTCACGAATTACAGACAAAACTTGCGTTCGTCTGGGCCCATAACCTGATGAATATTTAATATTATGGTTATTAAATACAGAGCCCCAGCAGCTTGATAACTTTTTATTTAAACAAGTAAATCAGTTTCTAAATTACAGCTCGATGATTCAGATTTTAGACAGACAACTTGACACATGTCATTCAAAATATATGATACTAAACAAAAGTATATACTCAGTGTTGTCATTAACACTACCATACCTAACATGTCTCAATGGGCGTAAGGTCAGAAAATGGACAGTTTTTGAGATAATCAGGGTCAAAGACTTTCAAATTGATTTGTTCGCTATCAGTGGTAGTTAAGTACGCCATGAACATATAGCTTGTTTCAACGACTCTATGGTCCTGAAACTTGATGAAAACTTGGCCCAGAAGGTTTTCAGGGTGACTAATAACAAATCTGGGGTCAGAATTGTGAACTTCACATCAATGGTCCCAATATGACCAACCCCCAAATAAGTCCCATTTCTCAATATTCCTGAAAATCAATGAGAACTTGGTCCAAAGAGTTTTCAGTTAAAGTTGGTGCAGCCATCGACATTAGTTTGAACTAATCTTGTTTCTACTTCTTCAAACATTTTGTTAATCACTTTGATGATAATCGAATGAAGCTATATTATTAAATTATTATTCCAGAACTGCGGATACTTGTTCCATGTCCACATTAGTATCGCTCAACGTCCAATAAACCTGTATCAGGATAATGGTATTCTCAACCCCCTACTAAACTATATTTCAAAATATTCACCACGCAACACGTGACCAGAATATTTTGGGTCTCTAATCTAGAACCTGGGGTAAATTTTTTTATCATTTTATCATTAAGACAGCAATTGAAAATCGACGTCAGTGATCCCAATATGGCCCTCAATAAAGGACCATTTTTCGATTTTTCCTGATAAAATTCTCTATGAGGTTTGGAGGAGATAGTCAACCTCAACCCCGTGAATTTTCCAATTATGACCCAAGATTCGTTACCAGCGACACTGAAAACCACTTTAGTCAAGTCTTCATCGAGTTTCAAGAAAATCGAAAAATGGGAATTTTTGGGGGGCTATATTGAGACCAATGACGTGAATTTTCCAATTTTGAACCCAGACTTGTTATTATCGACCCTGAAAACCAAATGTTCCAATTTTTCATCGAGTTTCAGGAATATCGAGTTATTAGAACAATCGATACGTAACTACCACTGATAGCTTAAAACGTTAATTTGATGGGCTTTGACATTGATTATCTCAAAAACTATACATTTTTAGACCTTGAACCCATAGAGACATTTGAGCAGAATATTGATATCTACAATATACCAAATTTGCAGCCAATTTCACCGAGAGCCATTTTCCACAAGGTTTGTTGCGGGGTGTTAGTTTTGTTTTCCATCACGCAACTGTTTGGGGCTAATAGTATGTCGTCGACACTGCATCGGAAGGATATTATGTTGGTTTTTCAGATGTTGAACGATAACAGATTTGAGTCACACCAATCTTTGAGTTTTTTAACATCTGAACTCGACTAATTGAATTATCATCAATAGGTAGGAAATTCTATTATCCGTATTGATCATTTGTAGAAAATGGTGCACCAATTGAATGTCCAAATAATTTCATTTTGTAAATTTAAGCAATCTTTAAAATTGCTATACACTTTGTGAAGCATTAGGTCATCGGCGTCAAGAAGTTCATCTTCTGTCATTAATGTAGGTTGAAGCATTGTTTATATAGAAGTAAGATAGTCAGCCAACCTTATGGGATTTATATTGGATTCAAATGGATGCGACATGTAGATGGCGACAGTGAACTCGCATCCAAGTCATGTCGTAACTTCAGTGATCTGGCCTCCAAGTCATGTAGTAACTTGATTGAAACCATAGAAGAGCATTAAAATGTTTGTAACTAATCACGCTAGATGACACTCGCGTTTGGGACCAATACCTTTTCCACAGGCATTGACTATCTTCTATTTAAACAATGATTGAAGAGTTGATCCGTCAAACTGACGTTTCTAAATTTACAGTGATTGCTGTAACTATGGAAACGTATAATTAAGGAAGAGGCGAAACACCGATTTGAAAATACCACGGGCTGGAGACATCAGTGTTTTCGAAAAGTCCTTTCCTTACTAGGCCAAGTTGTAGATAAAAATAGGAGCCTCTTTTCACACAAAATAAAAGACGCAAATGGCCTATAAAATTTTATAAAATAGTTCGTGAAGGAAAACTCCGGTTTTCGCCCCAGCAAAATCACTTTGTGGAATTTTTCAAACTGGAGATAGTGAAAAAAACAACAACTTTTTTGTTTTCTTGCGAATATCTCAAAATGTATTGGAGGAATCATTTCACAGTCAATAAAACTTTTGTATAGAATCATGGAAGCAGCACAATGGTTTTTTATTGAGAAAATCATTGAGAAAATCCGGGAAAACCTCGAAAAAGAACCCAGCCCATCTTTCAAAAATTCATAATTTTTATAAATCTAAAGATGGACAAACAATATTGCGGAAACTGATAGATAATAACATGTGGTTCAACTGTGCGCAGGATGGTTTCTGTCCAATGCCTAGTTTTTGCACAATCGCTTTATTAACAATTTAAGGGCAAATATTTCTAAATGCGCCGATTCAAGGGAAATCATTCAATTTATGTAAACGGCATTTGAGATCAATATCTACAATTTGTATATTTTGGATTTCCACCTGAGAGCTGAAAAATGTGTTGAAAATTTCATTGGAAGTTACTCTAAATGCTTCAAAGTGCACCCGAAGTCGCCCGAACTCAACTCGAGTTAACTTCAGTGCGACTTCGGGTGACTTCGGACGTACTATGAAGCGTTTTGATAAACTTTTAGTGGCATTTTCAACACATTTCCTACCTCTCAGGTGAAAATCCAAACTAAACAAATTGTAGATATCCATCTCTTCTTCCAGATGCCGTTACAAAATTTGAATACGATGATTTCCCTTAAATCGGCGCATCTTGCAAGATGTACCCTTAAATTGTTTATAACGCGATTGTGCAAAAACTACACATCAGACAGAATACATCTGACGCACAGTTGAACCACATATTATTATCTATCAGTTTCCGCAATATTGTATGTCCAGCTTCATAATTATAGAAATTAATTTTTTTTTGAAAAATGGGATCTTTTACGAGGTTTTCCCGGATTTTCTCAGTGGAAAATGCACCGATCCGGTTGTTTGGAAATTGATCTTGTAGGTTTTATAAATCTCTACAAAAGTTCTATCGACTGTAAAATGATTCCCTTATTAATCTTTGAGATATTTCCAAAAAACCAAAAAAGTTGTAGTTTTTTTCACTATTTCTTGTTTAAAAATTCCACAAAACGATTTTGAACGGGCGAAAACTGTGGTTTTCATTAACGAAATATCCTATAAAAATTAGTATAGGCCATTTGCGTATTTTATTTTGTGGGAGAAAAACCTTTTTAGCTTGGTCTATACCGGTTTGGATTAAAAAAATTATCGCATTTGATTGGTTAATATAATATGAGGAAAATTGTCAACAAAAGCTGTGATTTTTGAGCGTTTTTTCAATACTGCCTATCAAGAACGCAAATGCTGTCAATTTGTATTAGCACTTCTCGGAAAACGCCAACTTCACGTTGAGATCTGGAAGCGTCAAGGGCTACTTTGATAAGCTGTTGTAGAAAAATGTTTCTGGAAAAATCTTATGCGGTCGGGAACATTTCCAGACCATCAACAGCGATACAAGAACAAATTAATACCCAATTTCGACCCAGTGTAGTGAAACTACAGCAGAATCAAATTATTGCTTCCATAAACTAAAAGTTGAAAACGTCATTTTGTCAAATATTTATTCGCATGGCGACTGCAAGAGATATGATTTATAGTGCGTCGGAATTTCAATATTTAGCTGGCATATGGACAATTCTCTTCCATAAAAACGGTTGTGATATGAATACATCCTTTTTAAGTGATGCAGAGCACGTTCACGCGAAAATTCAAATTAAAATGTTCAAATTACATGACTATGTTTTGTTGGTAATAAAATCTGTCCGCTTGAAGCATGATATAAAAATGAAAATTATTTACTAGCACCATCCAAATTAATATTTTCATTAAAACCGTAAATGTCCCTTGTTGATTATTCCCACGGGATTGATTACATTTCACACCATTTTTTCTAGAATAACTGAAAACACTATATTTACATGCTTATTTAACATACTGAAAAAGGGCGCCCGCACGGAAACATTTTCCTGGTGACATTATAGCTGCCTATTTACATGTCAAAATTAAATAATATGATGTTGACAGTTCTCTAGAAATCGCAAATTGATTGAATATTTCCTTACCAATAGGGTAAATAACGCTTGTTTTGTAGCAATTTCTGGATATTTTTGTACCATAAATATTTCAATTAATAATACATGTTTTTGTTCCTTCATCATTAAAAAGAATTGTTTCTTAACAATATGTGGATTTCAGGTAGATATAATGAAAAATATCGTTCATTACTCGTCCATAATTCGACCAAATTCGACCAAATTCCAGGACGAGCTTTAGTGAGTTCTGGAAGTATGCGAGTCCAAAAAAACTGTTTTCGGAAGTGTTGCGTACACTATTTTTTCGGCAACCATGTATAATAAGAAATCAATGAGACGAATTTAGTGTAAGAGACGAAGAGAGGTCGACCTTCACCCATCTGTTAACCGGAGGAAATATACTTTTTATGAAGTTACGTAAATAGACGAATACGCCTAATATGGGTTGCCTATCAAAAGGTGGTCATGTCTTTATACAGTGAGTTTCAAAAATTTGCACCATTTGAAAACTTTTTTATTATGGATTTGTCAGAAAATTTTATTCTTCATAAAAATTGTCATAAAAATTGGTGCATTACGGAATACTTGCGTATTCGAGTTATCAAAATCCTAAATTTCCAAAACGGTGTACAGGGGGGAACAAAAAATTGAAAACTACCCTGGCTGTGATTCCAAATTTGAATATTTCGAACATTTTAGTTCTTATTTGTATTGTATTTTAAAATTCGAACAGAAGATAGGTACCAACAGAAACATTCTAATTCTTATTTATATTAATATTTATATTAAACTTCGAGCACTTCCCGGCCTAGTCCGGGAAGTACGTACTTCCCGGACTAGGCCGGGAAGTGCTCCTTTTCCAAAGAAAAAGTGTCCGGGAAGTTAACACTTCCCGGATGGTTGCCGACAAAAGATCCTTAGACGATTTGCTTGACTCCTCATTTTGACAATGTAGGTTAAAATGCCAGCATGGAATTCTAAATATTCATCGAGTCTTTTGGACTATGTTTGCTCTAACCTTCAAGAGGTCATAAGTTGTGAAGTAGTAGATGCTTGCATTTCTGACCATGAATCAGTTTCATATAGTTGTTCGTACAATGTCACCAGGAATTCTAGTGAACACAAAAGGTTCGGTAGGATATATTGTAGATAAAAAATTGAGAGATATGTAAAACAATGTACATGTGTTCATATATTACCCGCCAATGGTGCACTAAGGGCGGGTTGTACAATACAAGTTCAAGAACAGTTCAACTAAACTAAGTTCAGTTGTTAAGGAACTAGAAATTTTATTGGCTAATCCATAGCAACTGAAGCGAGTTTACTTGAACTGTTGGTGAACTTGTTTTGTACAACCCGCCCTAAGTGACTTTCACCACCACCTGATGTATTTTTTTGATTACGCTTTTCCACTTACCAAAATTGAATTAAAAAGAGGAAACCTTGGATGACCAAAAGCATAAAAATCTCGTCACAAAATATGAGTTGTTTTCATTATATTCCTTTGAAAATAATCATTTCATCAAGTATAAAGACAACTACAGAAATATTTAATTAAAACTTCTAAAAGAAATCATCTCAACAAAAACTTTCTAATGCTAGGAACATACAGGGTGGGGCACCAAAAACGAAACAGATCGAATATCTTCAAAACGCATGTGCTGTCAAAAAAATGCAAAAACAAGTCGATTTTTAATCCAAGGGGGACATCTTCCTATCATAACCTCAGCTGTTATACCTCTCCCCTCACCCCTTGGGCACTATCACCCAAACAATTTGAATAGGGAAAGAAGTAAGTGTGACACATCATGGAAAAGGTAATTCCATAAGGAATTCAGCCATGTCAATTTTTGCCACCTATCTTTATATTTTGGCGCCCTCTTGCGGGAAAAATATTTGTTCCGTATTCCAAATTATAATACTGCATTTGCAAGCAATTTTGACATAAATTCGGTGACAATGAATATGGAATTTTTCTAAGAGAAAAAACAAAATGGCGGACATAATTTGCAATTGTGGTCCGATTCGTTTCAAAATTGATATGTGGTGGTTTTCATGGTCGGAAATTATGATTTGTTCGTCAATGCAAAAAAACAAGATGGTCTCCAAGATGGCGGACGAAATTTGTAATTCTGGTCCGATTTGAATCAAAATTGATATGAAGGGATTTTCAGGGTGAAAAATTATGATATCTTTGTGAATGCAAAAAACCAAGATGGCGGACGAAATCAGTAATTATGGTTCGATTCGATTCAAAATTGGCATATGAAGGTTTTACAAGTTTCCAGTATGACTACAGTGAATTAATTGAATTGATGAAAAAAGATTTTATACAAATTAGGAAAAACTGATTTATTTAGATGTGTGACGTAGGTTATTCTGTGCGTAACAGAATCAGACTTTTACGGCGCCTGAAAATCCCTGAAAATCTTCACATACTAATTTTGATTCTAATCGTACCAGAATTACAAATTTCGTCCGCCATCTTGGAGCCACCATCTTGTTTTTTTGCATTGACGAACAAATCATAATTTCCGACCTTGAAAACCACCACATATCAATTTTGAATCGAATCGGACAATAATTGCAAATCATGTCCGCCATTTTGGAGCCGCCATTTTGTTTTTTCTCTTAGAAAAATTCCATAATGCACTGTCACCGAATTTATGTCAAAATAGCTTGCAAATGCAGTATTATAATTTGGAATACGGAACAGTTATTTTTCCCTCAAGAGGGCACCAAAATAAAAAGTTAGTCTGCAAAAATTGACATGGCTGAATTCCTTATGGTTGTACCTTTTCAATGATGTGTCACACTTACTACTTTCCCTATTCAAATTGTTTCGGTGATAGTGCCCAAGGGGTGGGGGGGGAGGTATGACAGTTGAGGTTATGATAGAGAGATTTTGAAGATATTCGATTTGTTTCGTTTTCGGTGCCCCACCCTGTATTGTTATGAAAAGATAGATTGAATTGAATGGAAAGGAAAGAAAAAAATATGAAAAAAGGAAAACACCCAATAGTTTGCCTGTTTTATTTCTTTGGTTATGTTTAAATTCAACGCATATGGTTCATCCTGAATACGGAAAGACTTTAGTATCAGTGTAAAATAGACATTTAGGTAAAAATATTGTTTGACACAAAATTTCTATTCAGTAATAGCAAAACATTCAGACATCCTGTAAATGATTTAGGAAGTAAGGTGAGAAGTGTCAAAAATGACAGTTGAAAAAATAAGAGAGAAACTGAGTAGGTATAATGAAATGAGAGCCTGAATGGACATAAAATTGAAACGAATCACTTTGTAAATAGGTAAAATAAGGTATGTATAGGAAATGTTTATAAAGAAAGTGCGGAAGTCAAATTAAATAAATAAAAAATCAGTTATGTGAAATAAAAACTTGTGATTGGTCAAGAAGAAAGGAAAATTTGAAGAGAGGTTGCCGAGGAGAGGAATAAAGAGGAGAGTAAAAAAATTCAAGATAGAAATTGAAATAAAAATTATAGAAAGAAATAAAAGGAAAACTTATTGAAAAACAAGTGAAAATATTGTTACTGGGTACAAAAATAAATAGTCTAATCTGCGCAAGGGGTGATTTCAATGCCCCCTAGCAGCAAAACTGTAAATTTTTTTGGGTTGGCGCAATGGTAACATTGGTTGAGAATTAGATGGACTACATCATACCAAAAATTCACAAAAATCCACCGGGACCCAAATTCCATTAGGAGTTTGCGGGGTCCTTTATCAGCATTCAATGTTTACGAACATTTTAACATTCCAATGTATTTTACATTATGTCTCGATCAATGAACATATTATCGATCCCATAGATGAGATCAAATTTCTAGGTCTATATATTGACTATAAATTGAGATTTGAGGACAACATTAGCAAACTACGCAGGAAATTATCCTCAAACTGCTATGCAATAATTGAAAGAAAGCTTTTCACACTTATTTCCATAAATTGTAAATTATTCCCACTCTCACTTACTTTTCCATTTCCGTATACTATTTACATCAATTTGTGTACAGTCCCATGTTTTGACGGACTACTGCAGTTTTGCTCATCTCAATATCGAAGTCAAATAATAATACTTTCCATCAGGATACACATTTTCTGGAAAGTAATCCCATCCATCCTCTCAAGAATTCCCAGAAACCTCGGAAGCCAATCTCGGTTTCTTCCACATTCTCCATTCATGTGTTGTATCTTCCATAATTCACATTCGCTGTTTCGCCCACTCAAAATGGCGGACATAATTTGCAATTGTGGTCCGATTCGTTTCAAAATTGATATGTGGTGGTTTTCATGGTCGGAAATTATGATTTGTTCGTCAATGCAAAAAAACAAGATGGTCTCCAAGATGGCGGACGAAATTTGTAATTCTGGTCCGATTTGAATCAAAATTGATATGAAGGGATTTTCAGGGTGAAAAATTATGATATCTTTGTGAATGCAAAAAACCAAGATGGCGGACGAAATCAGTAATTATGGTTCGATTCGATTCAAAATTGGCATATGAAGGTTTTACAAGTTTCCAGTATGACTACAGTGAATTAATTGAATTGATGAAAAAAGATTTTATACAAATTAGGAAAAACTGATTTATTTAGATGTGTGACGTAGGTTATTCTGTGCGTAACAGAATCAGACTTTTACGGCGCCTGAAAATCCCTGAAAATCTTCACATACTAATTTTGATTCTAATCGTACCAGAATTACAAATTTCGTCCGCCATCTTGGAGCCACCATCTTGTTTTTTTGCATTGACGAACAAATCATAATTTCCGACCTTGAAAACCACCACATATCAATTTTGAATCGAATCGGACAATAATTGCAAATCATGTCCGCCATTTTGGAGCCGCCATTTTGTTTTTTCTCTTAGAAAAATTCCATAATGCACTGTCACCGAATTTATGTCAAAATAGCTTGCAAATGCAGTATTATAATTTGGAATACGGAACAGTTATTTTTCCCTCAAGAGGGCACCAAAATAAAAAGTTAGTCTGCAAAAATTGACATGGCTGAATTCCTTATGGTTGTACCTTTTCAATGATGTGTCACACTTACTACTTTCCCTATTCAAATTGTTTCGGTGATAGTGCCCAAGGGGTGGGGGGGGAGGTATGACAGTTGAGGTTATGATAGAGAGATTTTGAAGATATTCGATTTGTTTCGTTTTCGGTGCCCCACCCTGTATTGTTATGAAAAGATAGATTGAATTGAATGGAAAGGAAAGAAAAAAATATGAAAAAAGGAAAACACCCAATAGTTTGCCTGTTTTATTTCTTTGGTTATGTTTAAATTCAACGCATATGGTTCATCCTGAATACGGAAAGACTTTAGTATCAGTGTAAAATAGACATTTAGGTAAAAATATTGTTTGACACAAAATTTCTATTCAGTAATAGCAAAACATTCAGACATCCTGTAAATGATTTAGGAAGTAAGGTGAGAAGTGTCAAAAATGACAGTTGAAAAAATAAGAGAGAAACTGAGTAGGTATAATGAAATGAGAGCCTGAATGGACATAAAATTGAAACGAATCACTTTGTAAATAGGTAAAATAAGGTATGTATAGGAAATGTTTATAAAGAAAGTGCGGAAGTCAAATTAAATAAATAAAAAATCAGTTATGTGAAATAAAAACTTGTGATTGGTCAAGAAGAAAGGAAAATTTGAAGAGAGGTTGCCGAGGAGAGGAATAAAGAGGAGAGTAAAAAAATTCAAGATAGAAATTGAAATAAAAATTATAGAAAGAAATAAAAGGAAAACTTATTGAAAAACTAGTATATGAACCACAAATTTAGATAGAAACCCAAAGAAACCAGTTACTGAACAGGAGAAGCAACATAAATGAACATCCATAAATAGGCTGATTAGACAAGTAAAAGTACATACCTGAAGACGAAAATTGTATCCTAAAGCAAGTTGAATTCACAGGAAAACTAGTATCAAGGTTTTTATACAATATCACAATACTCTGGCTCCAGTTTGTACAAGTTTTGAAGCAGAGCAGAGCAGTATAACAGACAGACATCATATGAAACTATTTTAACCGTGTGGAACTATTTCAAAATTAATCATTGATTTCATTTTTACAATTTCCACGATCTATTATAAGAAAATTAATATCAAAACGAACAATATTTAGTTTTACCATAAGCTTACTTTTGATGAAGGTGTCATCTATCGGACGGTGTCAGAATTTCTAAACAAGAACTAATTTCTATACTTGATGAGTTAGAATCATGGAGGGCAGATAATTCATTTTAGGAAACAGTTTAGAGCAAAGAAAATGGTAGTTTTTCATGATATTTCAATAAACAACAAAAATAAGAGTTGTAGTTTTGTGGAAAGGTGTATTTCCAATAGTCATTCAGAGTTTTCAAGTAATAAAATTTATAAAAACAAAGTTGACTATCATTTTTGATTGGTACAAGACATTTTTTTCATATTTTTTAACTAATATACGGGGCGGTCCACATTCCAAAATCCAACTGAGAGCAGGAGTTTTTCTTGTTTCACTGACTGAGCTGGAAGAAAGGAAACATAAGCAAGAAAAAAGGTAAAATTGGTAAATGAAGATGTGAGCTAGGGCAAATTTGATTAAATAGAGTTTCAAGATAAGAATTAATTCTATTTTTTTACAAGAACATAAACAAATAATCAATTTCAAATATAATAAACGATAAAAAAATTATAAATATCAGTTTATCATATCATATCAATCTAGAAGGAAACCTGGAAAATTGTTAACGAATTGAGAGGAGAAAAGTATACTAAATCCTGAAACACTGAATTATTTTACTGCTCCATATAGCTGAAGAGCTAGTGACGCACGTTTTATGAAGTGTTTGATGCACCTTGAAATTTTGTTGATAGTATCTACTGTATAGATGAGCAGATATACATGTGTTGGTTAGACCTACCTGGGGACACCAGGTACTGCGTATACATGAAAGGTGTAAAAAATATGACACAAAAAAAGTGTTTGATTCAGATGCCAACAAACACTAATTGAAAGTTAAGGTCATTCAAAACACAGAAATAAATAAATCACACTTCTGAGGGGGTTAACATTGAACAACAACACCCCCAAGTTTTTTTTAATACTAAACGAAGTGTTTTATTCACGCTGAAATTTTACCAGTGTCTTAATTACATATAGTAAAACATAATTACAAAAAGCCAGACACTTCTTCCGGGGTTTACATATCGGTGCTTATAATTTTTGTGAAAAAAGAAGTTGCGGGTAAGGACCTGGTGGAAAATGTTGTTGAGGTTGCAACATCAAGGAAATATAATATTTAAACACGAAAACACCCAAAATGGTGAAATGGGGATGCAGTTTAGGGGTGCGTTACTAGCTCTTGGACTAATAGCCGACAAACTAGCTGATGACATAATGTGCGAAGCTAGTCTTTTAGATTACATGAATCACATCTCCATATCTAACTATTCTTATTATTTACCGACTTCTACAAGTAAACCAAGAGAGATTCTCAATGAAATAAAGAACAAAAACTGTTCAGGATGGGATGATGTTTCATTACAGAAATTGTGAAAACTACCCGATAATTGATTTCATTGAAATATGAACAGGATGTTCATAAAGTCAGTTGTGGAATCATTCATTTCCAGAGGAGTCATGTATTGATTCAATTTTCAATTGAAAATGTTTCTCTTAATAATATTTTGAATGTCCTGGCAGGTGTTATAAATTCATCAGTTTTGAATGGAACTTTTTCGTTTCGTCTGAAAGCGACATATTATCAATGTTAGCAAAACTTATGAAAAAAAGGATAGTATACTTCCTTGAGGTAAACGAAATCATCCATTCCACACAGGTTGGTTTTCGAGCAGCAAAAAGCACAAATGATGCAATGTATGCTTTTCTCAAGGAAGTTCATCTACCTTAATCTGAATAATGGAGAGGTTGCAGCTGTAGTATTTTGAGACTTGACTAAAGCATTAGACTGCGTCAGTCACAACATATTGCTGCAAAAGCTTGAAGTTTATGGTTTCAGGAGAAACGTTCATATATCATTTGGCAGGTCGTGTGCAAAAAGTTACTTTCAATGAAGTAGCATTTGCGGAACAGGAAATAAAATATGGGGTACCCCAGGGATCTGTTCTCGGTCCTCTTCAGTTTTTAATAAATTTACTACGGCTTATCCGATTCACCCATTAATGGTAAATTCACCATTTTCGCAGATGATACGTCCATACTGTGGCACAATAACAGGACGGTCACGTTACAAAATAATTTATTAAAGGATCTGCAAAAAGTCAATCAGTGCTGCATCGCAAAGGACCCCGCAAACTCCTTATGGAAATTGGCCCCAGTGGATTTTTTTGAATTGTTGGTATGATGTAGTCCATGTAATTCTCAACCAATGTTACCATTGCGCCAACCCAAAAAAATGAACAGTTTTGCTGCTAGGGGGCGTTGAAATCACCCCTTGCGCAGATTAGACTATTTATTTTTGAACTGGGTAACAATATTTTCACTTGTTTCATTGTTGCTAATGTTGCACAATATTGAGCTGTTTTATAAAAAAATTCTTACCCCCTCCCCCTTTTCCCCCAACTCCTATTACGAAACGCAAAAAAAATATTTCTCGAGTTCATTCAAATGTATCGTCAAATGTTTAAATATGCCTAAATAAGGGAAATAGCAGTTTTTCATGATTATCCCCCCACCCCCAAATGACAGAAAACGAAAAAATTTTGGTGGATTTTTCCGAATTTTTGATATGATGCAGTTCAAGTTATTTTGAATAGAAATTAACCGGGTGTAAAACCCCAAAAATGAATAGTTTTGATGCTAGGGGCCGTCGAAATTATACCTTGCTCAGAATAGACTATTCATTATTATAGGCGGAAACAATATTTCTACGTATTTTTGTTTTATTTTATGCCGAACAATTGTGGAAATTTTTATAAATAGAAAATCTAAAACCTCCCCCTTACCCCCAACCCCTATTTCAAAATACGAAAAAAATTTATTCAGGCTCCACCTCAAATTCAAATTGTGATGTCTAATTTTTATTTATTTTCAAGATATTCGCCCAATTAATTGATATTCAAAAAACATGAACTACGCCCTACTAAGAAGTCAGCGAACTCCACCAATATTTTTCTGAAGGGAGGGAAAGGTGAAACTAAACAAGTGTACGATTTCCTCAATTTGAGCTGATTAAAACATTTATTTTGATAAAGCGTTTACAAGTGTTTTGAAATAGGGGTAGGGGGTAAGGACGAGGTTTGAGATTTTCAATTCATAAAAAATTACACAATTGATCAGCATAATCTAAACTAAAATACGTAGAGCTATTATTTCCGCCTATATTAGTGAATAGTCTATTCTGAGCAAGGTATGATTTCAACGCCCCCTAGCATCAAAACTATTCATTTTTGGGGTTTGTCACCCAATTCATTTCTATTCAAAATAACTTGAACTGCATCATATCAAAAATTCAGAAAAATCCACCGATTTTTTTTCGTTTTGTGTCATTTGGGGGGTGGGGGGATAATCATAAAAAATTGATATTTCCCTTATTCAGGCATATTCAAACATTCGACAATTCATTTAAAGGCACTCGTGAAATATTTCTTTTGCGTTTCGTTATAGGAGTTGGGGGAAAAGGGGAGGGGGTAAGAATTTTTTTTTATAAAATAGTACAACATTTGCAACAATGAAACAAGTGAAAATATTGTTACTGGGTACAAAAATAAATAGTCTAATCTGCGCAAGGGGTGATTTCAATGCCCCCTAGCAGCAAAACTGTAAATTTTTTTGGGTTGGCGCAATGGTAACATTGGTTGAGAATTAGATGGACTACATCATACCAAAAATTCACAAAAATCCACCGGGACCCAAATTCCATTAGGAGTTTGCGGGGTCCTTTATCAGCATTCAATGTTTACGAACATTTTAACATTCCAATGTATTTTACATTATGTCTCGATCAATGAACATATTATCGATCCCATAGATGAGATCAAATTTCTAGGTCTATATATTGACTATAAATTGAGATTTGAGGACCACATTAGCAAACTACGCAGGAAATTATCCTCAAACTGCTATGCAATAATTGAAAGAAAGCTTTTCACACTTATTTCCATAAATTGTAAATTATTCCCACTCTCACTTACTTTTCCATTTCCGTATACTATTTACATCAATTTGTGTACAGTCCCATGTTTTGACGGACTACTGCAGTTTTGCTCATCTCAATATCGAAGTCAAATAATAATACTTTCCATCAGGATACACATTTTCTGGAAAGTAATCCCATCCATCCTCTCAAGAATTCCCAGAAACCTCGGAAGCCAATCTCGGTTTCTTCCACATTCTCCATTCATGTGTTGTATCTTCCATAATTCACATTCGCTGTTTCGCCCACTCAAATTTCGATTTGTCGAACCAGTTTCGTTCCGTTTCCATTTCGATAAAAAATTACTTGTGTTTTATGTTTTACGGCTAACATCATCATCCCAAATTGAGATCATTTTTTCCGGTTCCGGGTTGGTTATTCACGAGACGAATGGCGAATAAATGTTTCCGTTTCCGTTCTGTTTCGCGATGAACCTTCATATGTAACGGCCCAGTTTTTGCAATGTAGTTTCGGGGGAGCGATACATCATCAGGCCTCGCACAATGTTTTACAGTGAACTCATTTTTTGTAATGTTGCACTTGAATTTTTAGGGAATTGGGCCTTTTCCAAATTTCGCACCTTGGTGTACTTTTTTACTCGATAATAATAATAATATATAAGTTTATTTACCAAATATGAGTCACATATGAGTATTGATACCTAGCTAAAGTAAATAAACTGGGAAAAAGTCACTAAAGGTTTAACCTGTGCGTGACACAATAAACAAACAAATCAATATAAGATAAAACATCTGCAACAATAATAGTAATAATATAACCTATACTAATTAAAATCGACAAGTAAAACAAGTTAATTAAAATAAAATCGACAAATAAAATAAGTTAATTAAAATAAAACCGACAAGTAAAATAAGTTAATTAAAATAAAATAAAATCAGCATTTACAGTGAAACTAATGGAGCAATTGGTACAAACAAATAGAGGAGAGCTTCTATTGAAGCGCATTCAAAAAAAAAAGCTCAATAATAAAATTGGTAGAAGTAAACAACCACGGCACTCTATGTTATTCTATTATTTTATGAATCATTTCTCTAGAGTTTTCAAATATGAAACTTTTTAAGTGATATTTGAAGTTTTCTAACTTATTTTTATTTTTAATATAATCTGGGAGTGTGTTATACAGTTTAGGAGCTTGATAAGTGTAACATTTTTGACCTGCCGCTTTCTTTGTCTTTTTCAGTACATACGTTTTATTTTTATTTCTTGTGTTGTATTCATGATCGAAATTTTTGAGTTGATGTTTATTTTTATGTTGGTATATGTTTGTAAAATAATAGTATAGCTGCCGTATGTCCATTAAGGAACTGTCTCGAAATAAATCGTCGGATGGATAGGTGAAGTCTTTTTTATACATAACTTTGATGATTTTTTTTTGAGTAACTTCAAGATTTGACAAAGTAGTTTTTCCAACACTTCCCCATGCTACTATATCATACATTAAATGTGGCTGGACAAGTGAGGTATAAACAATCTTAGGATTGAGAATATTTCTTAAAACTTTAAATTTGTGTATTAGAAATCTAACTTTTTTAATTACATGTTTGACGTGTTTATCCCATCTCAAGTTTGAATCCAAGACGACTCCCAGGTATTTAAATTCAGTAACAGCATTTATATTTGTGTTATTTTCAGTTTTTATCGATTGAAAGTCCGGTGATGTTCTACTGTCAATATATGTGGGAAGGAACGATGTTTTTGTGAAGTTTATGATTAGTAATTTGCTATTGAACCATTTTTGAATAATAGCAAGATCTTTTTCTGCTAGTATTTTGACTTTTCCCCAATTTTCTTCTTATACAAGTGTCATCAGCGTATGCTATGATTTCACCGGCCGTAGGAACTGAAAAAAGATCATTTAGATAAATGTTGAAAAGGACTGGTCCCAGCACGGATCCTTGTGGTACACCATAGGTAACTTCCTTTTGCTCGCTTCGAATACCGTTAATTTGTACAAATTGGAATCTTTTTGTGAGGTACGTTTTAAATAACTGTAGCCCAACGCCTCTGATACCCTCTTATAATACATCTGAGAGTTTCTTCTTATATAAAGTTTGTTCCTAGACTAGTGGAAAACTTAAATATCTCTTTGATTATAAAATTTAATGATTTCCTATCATACACCATTTCAGGGTCTCTTCAGGAATGGCTATGAAATCGAACATCTATTTTATTTTAATACGGGGATGTATTGATATCTAATTAGCCTAGAGCAGTTCCCTGCATAAACAAAATATTGCGTAACCATAGCCACGAACAAAAACTTATTAGAAATGTCAGTGTAAAGTTTGACATCAAAAAAGTGAACCAGAGTTACGCAATAAATTAAAAGAAAAAATATGTCCACCGAAATTGTGAGAATCGAAAAATTGGAGTATCGAGCCAGCATCAAGTACCTGTATTTAAAAGGGTTAAAAGGTAAGCAGATTTACGAAGATATGCCTAATACCCTTGATGATCAATGTCCTTCGTATGCGACCGTGAAAAATTGGACTGCAAGCTTCAAAAGAGGTACATTTTCCATTGAAGATGATGACCGATCGGGAAGGCCAGTTTCTGTGTCAGTCCACGAAAATATCGATGCAGTTCATGACATGATTTTAACAGACCATCGAATTGGGCTAAAACGGATATCTGAAGCACTGAATATTTCAAACGAACGCGTTCATCATATAATTCACGTCAATTTCGACATGAGAAAAATTGCTGCATAATGGATCCCCAAATGTTGACCAAAAGCGTGCAAGGGTAGTAGCATCGCGTTCGATCTGTGCTCGATTTGAAAACGATGTAGACTTCTTAAACCGAATTGTTACTATGGATGAGACTTGGGTACATTTCTACGATCCAGAAACAAAGCAACAATCGATGGAATGGCGACACTCCGGTTCTCCAAGACCTAAGAAGTTTTGTGTCCAAAAATCTGCTGGAAAAGATCTTGCTTCAGTTTTTTGGGATTGCCATGGAGTAATCATGATTGATTTTTTGTATAAGGGTAGAACAATAACTGGAGATTACTATTCGACATTACTGACCACTCTACGGGAAAAAATTAAAGAGAAAAGACGCGGAAGCTATCCAAAGGTGTTTTGTTTTTGAAGGACAACGCCCCTGCACACAAATTTCATGTTGCCATGCAAAAAATTCGTGACTTAGGGTTTGAATTACTAGAACACCCCCCTTATATTCACCAGATTTGGCTCCGTCCGACTATCATCTCTTTTCTCAACTGAAAAAAAGTTTAAAAGGTCGTAAATTTTCTTCCAACGAGGAGGTAATAAAAGCTGTGGAGGTCTGGTTTGCAGAGCAAGAAGAAACATTTTTTTTTGAAAGGTCTAGAGACGTTGCAGGTTCGCTGTAATAAATGTATCCAATTAAGAGGAGGATATGTTGAGTAATAAAATATTTTGACATTGAAATTTTGTTTGGTTCTAAAGTAGACTAAGAATTTTTCAATATATCCTCGTATTTTATATATTTCTTTGAACATTTCTGAATTTTCATGCATTTTGTCAGATGATAAGTAAAATTTGATAACGTATTGCCAAGTTATACCAGTTTTTCATTCAATGCAGATGTTGTTGGAGAAAAACCCATTACCTATCCTATAAATAAGGATAAATTAATATTAAAATGTGAAAAATATGGGATAAACGGAAATGTGACTAGATGAAAAATTACCTTACAGATAGATATCAGACAACGACGGGAAACGATCAGAGGAGCTCAAGACTTATTATGGAGTTCCGCAGGGTAGTGTAATAGGACCGCCATTGTTTATATTATATATTATTCACTCATATCACTATTAAAAAATTCGTTTGTAAATTTTTGCACATGATATATTGATTTCTGTATCTGGTGAAAATTTCTCTAATTTAGTAGATAATATTAATATTAAACTAGATATTTTGAATGAATGGTTGATGGAAAACAAATTGAAATTGAATACTCAAAGAACCTAGTGTATGATACAAGGTAGTAAAAAAATTGTTCTTATTTCAAAAACGGTCAATGTGATGTCAAAATTGACAATTCTATTATAAAATACGTATATGAAATGAAATATTCATGAGTCTTATTCGATCCACAACTTAGATTTGATAAATATATTGACTTTTTGTAAAAAAAAAATAGGTAAATAAGTTGGATATTTTTTAGAGTCAGTAAAAATATTTCAAGTTGGTGTAGGTAGGTCGTGGGCCGTGGTGGTCGGCTGGTAAAGCGTTCGCCTCGCAAGCGTGGTGTCGTGGGTTATATCCACCGATTCACCGGTCTCGTGCATGGCATCACAAGTTAAAAGGTAAGGGCTGCGTCTTCCCTAGCTCACACAAGCCTCTCGAAGAGGGTTGCGCGTAGGGGTGCAATCGGTTGACGGACAGAACAAAGATCAATTTAACTAGTATACAACACTATCATCCATCGGCATTTTAATTATCGTATGTCTATTTTAATGCCTTTTTCTAGTGAAAATATTCACAGAATATATATATATATATATATATATATACAGTGAGGACCAATAGTCCGTCGCCCCCCCGTAACTTCTTTATTGTTCATATTACAAAAAAATGTTGAAGGAATAAGTTGTAGGGTTTCATTCGATCACTTTAATAGTTTGCGTTTCATTTATACAGAGTGTCTCAAAAAAGCGCAGCGACTTGGAAGTTTATTTTTTCAAATGGGACACCCTGTATGTCAGTGCATGATCGGTTAGAGATAACCATAAGGAATCCAACGATACCAAGTTTGATGCTCTTATCTCTATAGACTACGGAGATATCGCCATTTATTTCATCCATAAGCTCAATGAGAGTGAGAGAGAATTTATTGACCCGCCAGAAAAAAGTTTCTCTCTCCTACTCATTGGGCTTCTGGACAGAATAATAGGCAATATCTCCGTAGTTTATGGAGATAACAGCATCAAACTTGGTATCGTTGGATTCCTTATGATTATCTCTAACCGATCATGCACTGACATACAGGGTGTCCCATTTGAAAAAATAAACTTCCAAGTCGCTGCGCTTTTTTGAGACACTCTGTATAAATGAAACGCAAACTATTAAAGTGATCGAATGAAACCCTACAACTTATTCCTTCAACATTTTTTTATATATATATATATATATATATATATATATATATATATATATATATTCAGAATTTATAGAATATATTCAGAATAAGGCAATGCGGATTTTACTTCGATTCAACAGGTATACCTCCATTAATAGTATGTTAGAATCACTAAAATGTCTAAATATGTCACAACTTATAAACGAGTCAAATTTAATTCTAATTTTTAAAATTGTTGATAATAAACCTCTACTGTAAGTATTCAAATGAGAGATCCCGGAGAGGATACTTCATAACTTATGAACAAACGATAACTACTAAATTAAAAGGTTCAAGTCAACGGCTACGGAGAAAACATTACTTATTGAAGGTTTGAGGTTATATAATAGCTCACCAGTTAGTATTAACACGTCTCCCACTGTAAAACTATTCAAGTCTAAATTAGGAAAAATGTATTTTTTCAGTGAAAATATTATTGTTCATTTTCAAACTGTATATGTACATTTTGTGTTATGTAATAGCTAATTTTAGCTATTCAATTCTATACCAGGAATGATTTATCATGGGAAATATTCATCTTTCCCGACAGCAATTCAGGGAGATCAGAAAATAACATTATTTTCACAACATTCAAACTTTCTTCACATACGTTTCTTACATAAAACAGCCCGCAATATGTATGAGCATTTTTAGTGCCTCCCCCCCCCCCCCCGTTGACTTTTGAACGGTTTCACCATTGTTTATATAGAAGATAGTTAGTCAACCTTATGGGATTATAATTGAATCAAAATGGATGCGACATATAGATGGCGATATTGAGCTCGCATCCAAGTCATGTCGTAACTTCAGTGATCTGGCCTCGAAGTCATGTCGTAACTTGATTAAAACAATGGAAAAGCATTAAAATCAGGGTTTTTTTAAGAAACCTGCATTAAAATGACGTCAAATATTCATGTTTGTAACTAATCACGCTAGATGACACTCGTGTTTGTGTCCAATACCTTTTCCACAGGCATTGACTATGTTCTATTTAAACAATGGTTTCACTTACAGACATGGATCAGAAACCGTTAGGAATGGTACCGCTGATAATACTTTCTGGAATGAAAGACATTGTGATTACTTGATAGGGGGCGAGTGGGCACATCAATTTAATAATTTCGACTGGCATGGGGGGTCATGTGACACATCGTTGAAATGAAAATTCAATTTTCTTTTCAAACATCTCCAATATTTTTCTCACCATATGCACTCGAAATATCAAGTATAAGTGCAGATCTGAATGGTACCATTATCTCGATGAATTTAAACGGTTTGATGTGGAGCAATGGGACAAAAATATTTTGAATGATAGTAGATGGTAGTAGTAGTTTGAGAGAAGATACATTGCCATTACTCTACAGATGGCACTGGGGACACGTCATTTTGAAAATTTCGAAATGCAAGGAGATTGAAATTGTGAAAATACATAGTAACGAACATTGAAAAAATTATCTGATTGGAAAGATAATTAAATTCTCTCTTCTCTTTCTTTCAACGATGTATAATTTGACCTCCATGCCATTTGAAATTTTTCAATGGCTTTTATTTCAAATAGTAGTATTGTTTATACCATCAAAAATGGTTGCTGTTCAATGTTTTTGACGTGAGTGTCATCTAGCGTGATTAGTTACAAACATGAATATTTCACGTCATTTTGATGCGTGTTTCTTCAAAAAACCCTGATTACAATGCTGTCTCATTGTTTCAATCAAGTTACGACATGACTTGTAGGCCGGATTACTGAAGTTACGACATGACTTGGATGCGAGCTCACTATCGCCATCTACATGTCGCATCCAATTTGATCCAATTGTAATCCCATAAGGTTGACTATCTTCTATATAAACAATGGTCAAACCGTCCAACATTGGGGCCAGGAATAAAAAAAGCCGTACTGTATGTTAGGTTTTTTTTGTGGGGTTTAGGAACTTCATATTGTTAATGCACCTAGTTCTGAAAAATGGATTTATTTATTGAAACAATTGTGGCTACGAATTTAATTACACACATATACATAAATCAGGAAGTGGTTTCTTCCAGCGGAATTATCAAATATCAATAATCCAAAGAATTATTGGGAAGGCTTCAAAAAGGCTGATATCATGAGCCAAAACACAATGGATTCTCTTTAACAATGCTAGAGCTTTTTTTTCAAATCAAGCAAATCTCATTTTCAATAAACTCATAAAAATGAACTGATGAGTCAACACTTTGGCTTGCAACTTCTCACACAGGCACGTTGCATAACAATGTACCTCATCTCAGTACTGTACATTTAGACCGTCAGATAGTGACAGATTTAGGTGCCCCATTTTCACATACAAGCCTTGAATAGAATTGAGAAGTACATCGATGTTGAGTAAAATGGAGGGAAATTTACGAGTGGCTCCTGGGGAAAACATATGGAAAATTCGATTTTCCATGGAAAATTCGATTTTCCATATTTTAACGCGAGCCGTGTTCATCTAATCATTAATTAGTAGAACCTGGCTTCGGAAGATCAAAGGCTTGAGTGTTGAAGGTGGCTAAAGGGTTAAAATAAGGCTGTAATCTTGTAAAGAAAAATCTAGATTTTAACAGATTTTCCCACGCAAGCCCATCGAAATTATGAAAACCTACATCGTCACTAGACCGAAAAACATAATGGCTTGAGTGGCGCGAATAGAAAAGTAGATTTTTTCGTTGGAAAATTTAATGGAAATTCTTTTTGATTTTTCCATATGTTTTCCCCACGAGCCACTCGTAAATTTCCCTTCATTTAACTCAACATCGACTTACTTTTCAACCCTATTCGAGGCTTGTATGTGAAAATGGGGCACCTAAATATGTCACTATCTGACGGTCTAATATAATAACACGTAACTTCTCACACAGGCACGTTAGTAATTATTATATTTCCAATACAGCTCACTGACATGTAACTTCTCACACAGGCACGTTACAAGTCCGTCGATTCTCGAAAATCCAAGAAAAGCAGGCAACTCCTGACTAAGCCACGTTGCAAGCCAATAAACACTCAAATCAGCCTAATAATAGGTAACTTCACACACAGGCACGTTACAATCACCAGGCTGAAATGAATACAACGGTGATATGCAACTTCTCACACAGGCACGTTGCAAATCACCGAATGACATGTAACTTCTCACACAGGCACGTTACAAGTCCTTGAATTTTCGATGGCTAAACTCAATTCCAATGTGCTGAGACTCATGTACAACCAATAAATACCCAAATAAAACCCCTTTTCAAAACATTACTTTTGTAAACATCAATACAAATATCAACAAGTATTAAATATTCAGTATTGAAGGAAAGCTCCGTACCAATGATTGTAAGAGCAAAACACAAATTCTTCAAAATGTTTATGCTGCCACGAACGGAACTCCCACATGATTTTCTTTGTTTAATAATCAACAAGCAATGGAAAGTACATCCATGATTGAAACATACTGATTCTAAATAACAACCTGCTTTTCTTTCATTGAAAGTAAACTCCAACAATTACTCACTCAAACAGGTATTATAGCCATTTGTCAAGCAATTTGAAACAAATATAACTCCTACCTTTTATTCCAACCATGGGTATCACTTCAACACAAATGAATATATTTAAACAATCACCCCAAGAACAATGATTTCAGAAACTCAATACCAACTCTCGAGTCAACGCCAACTTACTTCCCATTCCCATGCTATTTCTCTCGCCTCCCGCCAGCCAAACGTTTTTGTTGAAGATCCCTAAAAACCGGCATATGACTAATATATACTGGACGTACCACCATAGGCTGGCGTTCGGCAATAGAAAACTCCTCACATGTATATTCCAAAATTGATTGCTTATCGTCAATTGTTCTGAAAGAGTGATTTGAATCACATCATCAGCAAAAGCAACTTAAAAACCATTACTAAACTACTTATTCAACTGTACTTAACTACAATAATAATAATATTATCGGGATTATTTTGTGAAAATGGTGTATTCTATCATAGAGATCCTTTGTGGAATGATGGACACACTGCTCTCGAATCTGAAAATGAAACCGACTTGCCGTAATACGGCAGAAATTCTAATCGGGTGATTGCAGAATGCAGTCATGGTTTACTTCGTCTACTCTGGGCACATGATTGTCGGAGCACAATTTTTGAAATGTTCGTCATTGTTCTCATTTTTACGGAAGCGTAGAAGGGCCACAAAGAATAAATAGTTATTTATTATACAAGGGAAAAAAGTATTAGATTTTAGCTCGAGGTTGTGTTGTCTCCCGAGCTAAAATCTAATATTTTTCCCGTGTATAATACACTATTTTTTTTTGTGGCGGGAAAAACGACGATTCAATAGTGAGAAAAACATATTATCACAATATATTGAAGTCAGAATATTATCGATATGAAATTTGAATTTTTAAACTAGTAAGCTGTTGTACGTATAGCGACAATTAGACTAGCGTTGCTAAGGAAAACTTCAAAGTAATCAAACATCTGTCAGTTTAATTCTGTCATTTGATTTCAAAATTGCGAACTCAGTAATTGTTTAATAGTTATTTTGAATAATATAAAGTTGAAAAATGTCTGATTCCGAGTTTTCTCTGACTCCACCGGAGTTGGTAGAAGCAGCGAAAGTAGCGTCACGAAAATTATTGCCAGCTAAATCGCGGAAAATTTACGAAACCGCGTATTCAAGATTTATGGAATGGAAGATGAGAAAGACATGCAATTCTTTCTCGGAGACGGTGTTATTGGCTTACTTTTCGGAACTAGCACAACAGCAAAAGCCATCAACAGTGTGGTCGAATTATTCAATGATTAAAAGCATGTTACGATCCAATAATAATGTAGACATTTCAAAATATTTCAAGCTGTTTACATTTCTGAAACAAAATGGGAAAGGTTACACGCCCAAGAAAGCTGAGATTTTTACGAGTGCACAAATTAGTGATTTTTTAAATAATGCATCCGATGAAGTTTATTTAATGGCCAAGGTTGTTGTTGTATTTGGGATTGCAGGAGCTAGTAGAATTTGTGTAACCAGCCTGGTAACATCAGATGATATCGAAGATTCGGGAAAGTTATTAGTTGTGAAACTGAAGCAAACAAAGAACGATGTAAACAGAAGATTTGTAGTAACTGAAGAATATATTAAATTTTACTGAATGTACATAGCCCTTCGTCCAGCAGCAGCAAAGGATCGCCGCCTGTTTTATGTATATCGCAATGGAAAGTGTATCAATCAGGTTGTGGGTAAAAATCAGTTTTATAAGGTACCTACCTGAAACAGTAGCTAATTTTCTTCAACTTGAAAATGCTAGCTCATATACTGGTCATTCATTTCGAGGATCGTCTGTTACACTTTTAGTTGAATCTGGGGGAGATTTGATGACACTAAAGAAACATGGCGGTTGGAAGTCATCAACGGTCGCTGAGGGCTATGTTGATGAATCGGTGGCACAAGTCAGAAATTGCTAATAAAGTGTTCAGAACGTGTGGCAGTGCTGAAATAACACCCGATTTGCGACCAGGTACATCAACGGCAGTAGTGTCCATGTCAGAAAAAAATATCATTTCAACACAAGAAAATCCGACTGTTGTACCGAATAGTTCAAGGAACATGTCATTCATGCAATGCACATTCAATAATTGTACTTTTAATATAAAGGAAATGTAACTTATGTTCAATAAAATATTCTAAACTTAATTATCTTCATTTATCTATGAAAAAAAGTACTCACTTTTTTCCCGGGGAAAAAAGTAATTTCATGAAGAGTTATATTTTGTTACCTGGCAACAGAGATAAAATGTCAAATTTTTTTCCGTCACAGAAAAAAAAATTGTTTTGTCTAATTCCGACTTCGCAACTTGAAATTACTATAATTCCGACTTCACAACTCGGAATTAGCCTAATTCCGACTTCACAACTCGGAATTAGCCTAATTCCGACTTCACAACTCGGAACTAGCCTAATTCCGACTTTACAACTCGGAATTAGTATAATTCCGATTTCGCAACTCGGAATGAGCCTAATTCCGACTTCACAACTCGGAATAAGCCTAATTCCGACTTCACAACTCGGAATTATCCTAATTGTGACTTCACAACTCGGAATTAGGCTAATTCTGATTTTGCAACTCGGAATTACTATAATTCCGACTATACAACTCGGAATTAGTGTATTCATTACGATTCCACGAGTTGGCATTGGAGTTATATGAAAATGTAATCTTGGACCAGCGAGAACTTTGAGATTTAATACAGCTGAAGGTGGTCCCTAAGATTTATGAGAAAATACACCAATTTAAGATATGCTATGTGGTTGAATGCTTTGCGGTACCACTAAGATTTTTGGAAACTGTAGATTTTAACCATAGCCTGATGTACCAGTTACTGCAGATACTGCATATTTATTTTCTGACATTCACGACACCTAGGAGTCCGCAAAGACACACATACAAAATCGTTAGAAATGTTTACTTCTCACTGGTGGAGACTCATCTAAGATAACGGCATTGGTTTCTGGGTTAACTGTACTCTACAGCTTTTCCATACGCTGTTCACGCTACAGAAACGTGTGGTGAGATATATTTTTAAATTGGACGCTAAAACATCGTGTAAGCCCTTATTCGTGAAGGGCAAGATTCTTACATTTCCATGTCTTTATATATTCGAAACAGTGTGTCTCATTCATAAACATCAGTATCATTTATATAGACAAAAAAATCCAGTCAAAACAAGACTTCGTCAAATTCTCTTGCCCCTGCCGAGATCGCAATTAATAAAAAGTTCTTTCATTCACAGTGGAGGGAAGATGTTTAATCACCTTCCACTTTCGGTGAAAAATATAGGAGCCTATGTTCTATTCAGGAAAGCAGTTAAAGAATTTTTACTTTGTAGATCATACTATGAGATTCGCGAATATTTTGAGGAAAGAATATGAGATGTTTACTGATTTTATAAATTTTTATACTCTGTGTATTTGTATTGTATGACTTTTATTTTAAGACTTCATTCTGTATTACTTTTGTATTGTTTGTCCTTTTGGCACTTAGTTTTATATTTGCTTTGTCCACAAGATGTATCAATCTTTGACAATAAAGTATATTTGATTGATTAATTGATTGATTGATGGGTTTCTGTTTTTCTTTGTTTTTCAATTGAGTTCACACAGCACCGAAAATGTTGCCAGCAATGACAACAAAACAGAAACCCTTTGATGTTTAACGCCTTCCAACAGGAACGCGAAAATGTTGCTGCAACACAACACATTTTGTTGTTGAAAAGTTTCAGATTTGTTGTTGAATTGTTGAGAAACATGTTTTGTTTCTGTTCTGTTGGTTTGATGTGGATAAGGCATAAGATTTGGGAACGTGTTTTTTTCCTTTTTCTTATGGAAACGGGAACGCGAAAAGTTTGTTGCGACAACAGGCGCGTTTTGTTGAAGAAAATTTTCAGATTTGTTGTTAAATTGTTGAAAAACATTGAGTTCATGTTTTGTTTTTTAACTTTGATATGGACACGGCATAAGAGTTGAAAACGTGTTTTTGCTAATTTTTTAATGGAAACGGGAACGCGAAAAGTTTGTTGCATAAAAAACACAACACGTTTTGATGATGAAATTTTCAGATCTGTTGTTGAATTGTTGACAAACATTATGTTGATTTTTTATTTCTGTATTGTTGATTTGATATGGACCCGGCATAAAAGTTGAACAATAAGAGTAATAAGAGTGGAATAAGAGTTGAAGAGTTGAAATAATGTAATGCTCAATAATGAACGTGTTGCTGAGTAAAAAAGTTGCAAAGATTAAATTAGTACTTTTCTTACGATTTTCTCTAAATGAAGCATGCCAATGCCAATAAAAATACTTAACAGGTGCGGAAAGTTATACATTCCCGCATGCTCCTGAAGATGTGGCGTGCGGGAAAGATACGTTCTAATAATATCGAGTAATAACTATGTATACACATATGCACATGAATTGACGAGTTTGGGATCAATGTTTAAACTTTCACTATAATTTCAATAAAATCGCAATGATTACACTAATTCCGAGTTGTAAAGTTACTAATTCCGAGTTGTAAAGTCGAAATTATACTAATTCCGAGTTGTGAAGTCGGAATTATAATAATTCCGAGTTGTGAAGTCGGAATTATACTAATTCCTAGTTATAAAGTCAGAATTATACTAATTCCGAGTAGTTAAGTCGGAATTATGCTAATTCCGAGTTGTGAAGTCGGAATTATATATTTTTTATTTCATGTGGCCCTTCTACGCTTTCGTACATTTTTTATTACGTACATCAAACACACTTTTCACCCGTTTTTTATCTTCTACTTTTAGGGTGATTTCCGACTGTTCCAGTTGTTTCAAATCTTCTGGTAATTTTTGTTTCTTCTTATATTAAATAATTCAGAAAGTAAAGTATGTGATACCTTTTCATTGCCATAACTAACCATTCGCTTTTTCCTTAAAATCATCCAATTATTCATTTCGTACTGTCCTTGCCTGATTTTCTTATCGTTTCTCCAATCAAACCAAAGGCAATCGCTGACTGTTATTACTACGACTATCAACGACAAAAAGCTCTTTGCATGTAAGTCTGGAGGAGAAGCTCATCATTCGGCAAAGGGTTATCTGAGCCATCGCAACGAAATTGACGATGATCCAGAGTAAGGACATGTTACTTGCTGAAAAATCAGAAAGTCCTGTCACGATTACTCGTCGGCCACCTATAAAAGCGGTGTTTCGGCGGGATTCAATCAATCTTCGGACGCGAAATTCAGATGCCAGGGTGCAATTGGACTTCGGTATACTACATCAATTCAATAGAGTTTCAGTCAGCAGAAATCTAGAAGGTCGGAATAACTGATGAGTAATCAATTATAGGGTATATCTTGTGTTCAAAGTAATTTTAGTAACTATTTCCTTATTTAATTTTTTTCCGACACGTAACAAACAAACATGGAGTTGTATTTGCAATTGAACAAGCTTTCCAATAAAAAATCAATAAACCTACCCTTCCCTTTAAAAAAAAAGTTGGGGGTGGCTGCAACCCCCCAGATAATTAAAAAGATGAACACATCTCTTTGTAATATGCCCCATTAAAAATAAAACTAGACGTGTTTCAGGAATTTTGCGATAAACCTTCATTTACAGAATTTGTTCCAGTTAGACTTTCCACACTGTATTTACTCAGTTCAATAGAAATATTCTGCCAAATTTTTGTTACATATCAGAATCAGAGAAAGATGAAAAAACAATTAAAATTTACATACAAGGACGATTCTTCAAGTAGTGTCTCGTAAGCCCTATGCAATTGGATGTGCTGTTTGTGAAGAAGTGAATATTGTGCTGCAGTTGATTCGAAAATAATTTTTAGTAAATACTATAAGTGAAATGTGAATTTTCGCGATAAGTCTGTTGATTAATTTCTGCATGAAACAGGATTGCATCCAGAAAACAGGAATTTTTAAAAAGAAATGCCAAGAAATAGTTCAGATAATCTTTGCAGAAACACAATTTCATAACTTGACAGAATATTTTGTACATGAGGTCAGAAGTATTATACAGAACTCAAGATGAATGAGAGCTCGTACTAATCGTTGGACATCCGTGGTGTGAAGATTTGTGTCTTCTTCACAACTATCGTATGGAAACAAGTTTTTCATCAGGACATGGACATCCATGGTGTGAAGATGTGTGTCTTCTTTACAAATATCGTAGGGAAACAAGTTTGTTATTAGGACACATGGAGGTCTCACAGTTTTCACTTCAGTTTTTGAGTATAATATTTGCAAGTAGTAATAGTAGTAATTATGGGTAGGCATGGACCAGATCCAGGCAACTAGTCCACTATGAACCATATTTGTGACATCCCCTGCTCTCCATATATTTACATTACTTCATCAAATCTTTTTTTTTGATCATTTGTGATCTTCTAATGAAGATCAGTATGTTCTACCACTGCAAGTCGATAAGTTACTCTTGCTAGATGCAACTTTTCAACTATTCAATTATTCAAAATCATAACCTTACATGTGTCTCGCCTTCGCCAGGGAAATGATAGGCGATAGGCGTCATCCCAAGAGCCTAACTTCATATTTCTGTTATTTTTCCTGTAAAGATGAGTAGTGCTTGGCAATCTCGTCCATCTCGTTTCCGAGTATCTCTACGTGGCCAGCACCTATACCAACTGAATTTTCTTCATTTTGACTTGTATCGCCGCATTCCTCTATCAGTGCTGAGCTTGGTTTAAGATGGTGAATGGCTTCGAGCGCTGCCTGTCTATGCGAGCAGATATGAATTCTCTGGACCCTTCTTTCGCCTCTTGCCACGTAGCTACGGCTTGAAAAACTATTATGTATGTATCAAAAGAGTAGTTTCCTCGTACACCTCTTCTCTTCAGGTAAATTCCTGCGCTTGAAGCATGTTTGTCTGTCAGAAGGTAATCGTCCATATTACATATTAAGCTTGCTGGGCAAAACCATTACTATTTATGAAGTTGATTGCTATTACAAATCAAACCCAAACCACAGTATAACCATATGACTTCCAACAAGGTCAAACAAATACACAATTTTCATATTCTTCGATTGGCACCAATACACTACACAGACCCCTGAAAGCCGCTTGAAGGTTTCTGATGATTTTAAAGTGGTAGGGAGGGCCTAGAGCCGGCTCAAATCTTCTACTTGAGAGAACATAAAATATTGAACTGTATTTGTATCGTAAATTCATATCACAATTATTGACTGTCTATCGCATATCGCAATACGGATCTTCAGCATACTTATATCGTAAATATCATTAATGAGGGGAGCACTATTAATCTTCTTGTTTGCAGTGCTACCGGAGTACCAATGATAGACGTACCCTGTAAAAATTGACAAAGTGGGACCTGTGTACTTGTTGATTCTTTCTCATTCTATCAAAAATGTATGTCCAAATCTTTGATATGTTTCATAATTTGATGCCCGAGTAAAGCCAGTTCGTAATTTTCAATTCAAAAGAATCAACTCAATGCGTGAAAATGTGACGCTTCTGTAAGTGACAGATTTTTCAACAATAATTGTATTGCAATCCACTATACATTAATTTTTCAACTCTACAGTGTTCCTAATATAGTACCTATAGACTTGCTTACATTGGAACGTATTATAATAAAAAACAGAATATCATTTCACTATAACTACTAGCTCACATCTTTCATTTCAGAAACTTAAATCAAAGTCTTATTTCCTTCCTGGTTTAAAGCAGACATAATTCTTATTTATTACACTTCTGAAGATAAATTGTAAATCAGATTACACTACCCTTTATTTTTCTTCTGCTGCAACAGGACTACAATGCTGTAGATAAATCGCGATGGAAGTATACTTTTCATCATTATCCTGTCTACATTCATTTGCATTCTCCAAAATGACTTCAGAAAATAATATCTGTGGAACAGCGAATTGGAAATTATGCCATTTTTGATAATAGACCAAGAGAGAAGAGAGTACAATTATTTTAAATGAGCTTGAAAATCGATATTTGTATAGAGCCACTGGCGTACTGAACAAGGAAGGGTGGCTACACCCTTTATACCTGCACTAATCAAAACAGTTCGATTTGCTTGAATATTTTCAAAGGCCCAAAGAGACTCATAAATAGAGAAAAGCAGTGCTATTGAAAACATAAGAGAATTCGACAAATTATCTTTCATTGGACGTAATGAGAAACTGCTCTGCATGACTTCAACATATTTACTTCAAAATGGTAGACGTCAATTATCCCTATAAAACATAAAAGTGGAATATTGTAACGTTATTTTTTTTGTTATTAATTCTTCAGGGTATATCCTTGAAATTTTTAATCATATCTTACATGCATTTTCCACTCTTTACATTCTGCATGCATTCAATGATTTTCAAACACTGACAATACCTTAATTGCTATCAAAATGTTGCTTTTTCAAGAGTGTATTCATTCACTTGTAATCCATTCATTATTTCTCAATTCAACACAAAGGTTTCACCTACGGCACGGTATTCTGTACTTACATCCCCAATGCTTATTTTCATAATACTTCCAGATATATCCATTTTACATTTACGTCATCATGTTTTGGTAACGTCATATTTCAAGTTATCCCAAGGTTAGGGTTATTACTTGTCATTCGTGATTCAGCTGTTTACTTTCTGCGAGACCTGTATACATTTTTAATTCCACGCCTGGAGTGTGCGCACTAAACAGAATAGGCCATAAACTTGTTATTGTTACGACTTATGGATTCAGCTGGAGTAACTTGGAATCAGTTTTGATAGCTTCATAACCGAAGCTTCAAAATTGGTTAGGCCATGCAGTATTACTCAGGCGTGTTTCATTTGGGAATAGGCCTTCATATAATATCTTTCCATTCTTTGGGAAAAAAATCAATAAGTTGAGAGTGTAATATTCTTCGAGAAGTGTACTTGGCAACAATGCACACGGATTTGACATTTTCACTTGAAGTTTGGAAAGAAGAAGATTAATTAGCGAGAGATGTTTTTTGAAATAATTGGGGCAGACGAGTTGTTGAAATTTCTGATTCCATTTGAATCGTCCGTAAAGGGATTATATTTTTCAACTGCCAAAAGGTTCCAGTTTTCGTTTAGTCGTTTTAATTGCTTTGTATGCATATTTCTGAACCATATATATCTTTCGGGGGACTCTATAAACCAATTATCTTGAGTAAGTCTCCTCGCACATGGTATTCTTCTATCATTTGGCCGTTCTTCAAGTATTTTAGGATCTGAATAGTTAGGCCTTTTGGGTACTTGACCCTATGTGCCGCTGTTAAACCTTTGGCCAGGATATTTTGACATCTGAAAGAGTCTACCGAAAGCATCTTCCACTACGGGAGCACTTAAACCTGTTCTGGACAGAGGTATTTATTAGGTCATCCAAGTTGTTGGGCAAAATGTCAAGTTCTTTCTTTCAGGAGAAAGTTTCATGACCCTCCGTTTATGTATGGTATGACTTCGTGGTGACAATCTTTCACCTACTATAGCCACTGAGTAGGGCATTCATGTACTGGTAGCAAACTGCCGAAGAAGCAACATTGCAGCTAAGATCAACCTGGTTGTACCACCCTAGTTGAACCAACTTTGCACTCCAAGTACCAGATCCATTATCTTACCGTGTACTGATATCCTTTTTATAGCATGATCTTTAACCTAATGCTAATGTGTGAACGCTACAAGGTAAGGTGCACCATACTATTGCGGATTGTTTAAGAGGTATTCCTTTCTCCTACCCTACAGCGGCAGATGTATTTTGTGTGTGATATTGGATACATTTAATACTTTTTCTATTTACTAGTACCTGTGTATGTTAATAGTTGTAAATTTACTCGGTCATCAAACTGTACCTGTGGACCAATTTTAAGGTCGATTTTAATACTATTCAGGTATTCATTTAGCTAGTTAATTATTTTATTTTGAAACACAATTGTACCATGAAAAGAAAATAAGAGTTTTCAAAAAGGCCACTGATAGTACCTTAGATGTAAATGACAATATGTATTGTAAGTATAGATCTCTTTAAAATAATTTATTCAATCAATAACTAGTTCAGGAGAGATTCATCAATTCTTTAATTCATTATTTCCTTCAATCATTTCAATCGTCTTAATCTCATATTTGTACATAGTAAAATAACTTTTTTTATATTTTTCTAAAGTGTTTTAAATCTTTAAAACATCAGTATCTACCTAGTTAGTCGTTAATAAACCCCAATTCACGACAGTACGTACCCGTAACAGTCATTTCACTACTATCATTTTGATTTTAATAATTATACTTCTCCAAACAGTAAGCTGTTTATCATTCAGAGTGTGGTAACTTCAATTTTCAATACTATTCGTGTTATATGGGAATCAGTATAAATAATCAATAGGGTGATCTTGCATTCATATAGCTGGCGCCCGCATTCTTATATCTCATCACAATTTATTTTGTTATGACCTACTCCCGTCTCCACTTGAGTTAGTTGCGAGCCACCCTGTCACTCTGACAGCTTAATTGCCATCATAAAAGCATAAAGCTAATTAAATTTCGTGGCAAAGGACTGTTTTTTTGGTTTGACGGTCGTTGCTATGGGTAACGGCAGCAAAATTAAATTTCGCGCACTGTGTTGAGAACGCGAAATACTCACTTCGCCAAACACTATCGACAAACAAAATTATAGTTCAGCTACTAATGTATTTTTATGAAAACGGGAATGTCTTGTGACTTCGATAGTCCAAATCCACCCCTGACTGCTGGAGTTATTAATTCGTCCTATATCCTGTCTACTATACACAAGCTTGAAGTGAATTCCTATTATTAATATCTTTCACTAGATACACAAAAATAATTACATGCCATATGAAATTTAATTTAAAATTGAAATAACAAAATTTTTTCAAATGGCAATATGGTGGCTAGTCGGGTTAAGAAAAAAACCGTTTTATTACGACAAATTTGATACCCCAAACTAAAAGGTTTTAAAGAAAGTTCCGTTAAGGAACTTAAAAAAAGATTTAAATGCTTCGAGTAACCTGTGACAAACACAACTGATAAAACAAAATCATTAGGGAGGTCGACTTCTTATTTTACCTCGCTTTTCCATGAGTAAATTAGGTGTTTATTATGTAATTATTTGAAGAACATGTTTATGATAATATTTATGCAACAAAAAATTTTATTAGCTTTTGGAGTATTGATCTTGTTTCATAAGTTGTGTTGGTTACAGGTTGCTTGATGCATTTAAATCTCATTGTAATCTCTTAATATCCTCCATTTTGAGAAAGGACCACGCACGTTTCTTATGGAAAATATTATCTTTCCGTGAATTTGTCCGAATTTGTGGTATGGTGTAGATCTGGATGCACTGATCAAAAGTGTCCATTGCCAAAAACTCCTAAAATGGACAGTTTTCGAGATATGGCTCTATCAATGTATTTTTTTTTGCATTTTTTGGATTTTGACACATAATCAGTTCACTCCCATACTTAGGAAAAACCGAGTTTCAATGATTTCTCTGCAGGAATCGATTAAAAAATAATTCTTTCTTCTTTTCAGATACTGCCATTTGAAGAAAGTATTATACACTGCTCGTCACTGACGATGTAACTGGACTATTATTTTCAACTTCTATAGTCCAGTTTTTGTAGAAACAAAAACTTCTGAATTGCTCAAGGTATCACAGAGTCACATATATTCAATACCTTTCGATAGGGGCACTAGAAAAATAATATTCGATACACACTATAGGAACTGAATCTGAGATACTTTTTTTTTTTAAATAGTTTCCTAGTCGTCAAAGAAATAGAGGTAAATGCAAAGTGAGCATACAGAAAATCGTTCATAATGTTTGCTGACGACATAAATACTCGTTGCGAATGCGGTTTGTTTATACCGAGTGTTAAATATCAATAGAAACAACGGAATACATACCCAATAATCATTTCTAATCGCTAATCGAACCGTTAAGGCAAACGGATCCGTGAAAATGTCTGAATATTTGATATGATGTGGATTTCGATGCACTGATCAAGTGTCTATTGCTACAGACTACAAAAATGGACAGTTTTCAAGATATGGCCGTATCAATATCTGACTTTTTTTCTTTTTCTAGATTGTGGCCCATAATCGCTTAGCTCTTATACCCAACAAAAACGGAATTCTATCGATTTCTGCGCAGGAATTGACTGAAAAACAGTTGTATTTCATTTCAGATACATTCATTTGGAGAAATTAGCATACTCTGCTCGTCACTGGCGATGTAGCTTATGGCTATTATTTTCAACTTTTGTATTTCCGTGTTCGTAGAAACAAAAACTCTTGAATTGTTCTAGTTCTAACAAACATACTTATATCGAACACAATTCAATTGTGGCATTTGAAAATATAATATGCGATACACACTCTAAATATGATTTGAATTTTTTTGAAATATTCTCCTGGCCATCAGGAAAATAGTGGAAAATGCAAAATGAGACACTAGAAAATCGTATTTTTAATGTACGCTGACGAGATGAATGCAGTTTGTTTATACCGAGTGTTAAATATCAATAGTACCAAGGAAATACATACCCAAAAATCATTACTACTGTTACTGTTAATTGAACTGTTAAGGCAAACGGATTCATAAAAATGTCTGAATTTTTTACAAGTACAAGTACTAGTAGTGTTCAGTGATCGAAACTGTAAACATTTCTCTTGAAAATGCCAACCACTCGTGTTGGCGAAAAGTCGAGTTTTTCTCTAAACAAACGTCGGCCTAAAAACCCGAAAAACCATCATTCATTCAACGATGGCCGCGAAAGCCTTTCACAATTTGTAATGCATTTAATGTTATAACTTGACAACTCCTAGTATACCTACTACCTATCTGCTACATTTTATCACATATATTTTCAAATATTGTAAGAATAATCATGTTTATTCCTCTGCTTCGAAACCTGCCAATGTTATATCCTTACCTAAGACTGATGCTCCGGAAGAGTACAAGGGTCTTCGTCCAAAAAGTCTGCTACCCACTTTATCCAAAGTCTTTGAGAAAACGATTGATGAACCAATTCGCATATTTTTCGAGAATAATTGTATTCTACCAGTGTCAGTCTGGTTTCAGACCGGCACATAGTTGTGTTACTGCTGTTTTGAAAGTGATGATGATGTACTTTTCGAGGTTGACTCGAATTAACTTTGTATGTTGCTTGATTACTCCAAAGCTTTCGACAGAATAAATCATTCTTTGAGGGCCAGACTTTCAGGTTCCAGTTGAACACTAGATTAATTAACTAATGTTTAGAATGTGATCCTTCAACATCATTTGAAGAATGTCATGCACCATCTAAACTATAAGTTTGTTATCTGGATTTTAACTCGAACCTAAAAAACTAGCCCTGAAGGTAGGTATTCTAAAATATTTAGGGATTTCGAATAAAGCCTGTCTTTCAGTTAATAAATACCTGACGAATCGCTTTCAAAGAGTAGTACTTAAAAAATCCCAATCTGAGTAGATTGAAGCAGAAAATGGGGGTTCCGCGCGGGTCCATTCTGGGCCCTTTACCTTACAATATACAAAGTGTCTCACTTCTCATGAAAATACCCCCGTAACTTCCTCAACTATTGACGTAAACCTGTGGTAGAAGTCCATTGTATCTCAAAGTGGAGTGGTGTGGAGTTACGATGCAGGAAAACTCAAAGTCATCTCCACAATTTTAATCTCAACCTTAAAAGTTATGCATCAGGTGGAACAGCGACAACTATCTGTCAGTTGAGCGATATTATTTAGAGTAGGTAGTACATGTTTCGAAACTAAATAGGTTCATCTTCAGCTAATTTAAAATATGGAGAAGAAAAATTGTTATATTAAATTATATGTAGAAAGAGTAAAAGAGGTGTATGTGTCACCACATTGTACCAATAAAGGTTCATATAGTGGACAACTCAATGTCAAATTTTATTAAAACAAGTATGTTGTCCACTATATAAACCTTTATTGATACATACACCTTTTTTACTCTTTCTACACATGATTCAATATAACAATTTTTCTTCTCCATAATCTAAATTAGCTGAAGATGAACCTATTTAGGTTCGGAACATGTACTACCTACTCTAAACTGCTCTAAACCGCTCAACTGACAGATAGTTGTCGCTGTTCCATCTGATGCATAACTTTTAAGGTTGAGATTAAAATTGTGGAGATGACTTTGAGTTTCTCTGCATCGTATATTGACGTAAAATTGTGAAATTTGCAAAATCAATAAATTTATCAAAAATGAACAAAATTACCTGGAAGGGGTTATTTCAAGTTATCTCCGTGTGTCCAAGATGGTATAGCGTTAGGATCACGGAAATGATAGGAATTCCAGTTTTGGTTAAACTTTGGATTGTGTTCCAAAGTCCTTTCATATAGAGTTTGCGAAAGTGTGATTTCGAGATGTTTTGCATAAGTAATATTTTCGAATTTTGTATTGTATTGTCTCTTTTTCTTTTTGTTTAATTTTTTTTAATATTATTATCTGTTACTAGACAAAAAAATTCCAATCCGATGATCTTGTATTAACCAACGAATGAGTTTGACGAGTAAGTATAAATGTATGTATATATATATATATATATATATATATATATATATATATATATATATATATATATAAGTCTGAATACTTTGAATAAAGTCAATAAAGCATTATTATTATTATATTCACAAATGAAAAATGATTTTTCTAGATGAATGAGAATTCAGATATGTTGAAATAGACGGATGTTTCTTATAAAAAAGCTGATGTTCGATTTCGTAAGCCTCTTTTTCACCTTCAATATAAAAAATAGTCATTCCTGAAGATAGCATATTCAACATATTCAACTGTCCCTCTTATCTAGAGTCACGCTGTGTATTTGGATTTTGCTAACGCGATTCACCATTAACAAGCTCTCAATTCTTTACAGAAACTTCCCGTTGACCTGATTCGGGTTATATTAATAATGAACGAAAATAAATTATAGCTCCGAACCCTTGATTGGTCGCCTCTATGCACTTTTACCTCGATGTTTGAAAGGAACTGAATTATCGAACGAACTCATGAATACTGATGGGGGTATTGAAGTAGTCTTCATAGAGGTGTATGGCTGTATTTCGAAAGTTTATGCACAAACCAACCACCGGCGCGTCTGGAACTTTGCAGTCGCACAACGAATAATACATGAGATTCGTCAGGATATTTATAGCCACCAAGAAAATTTGTTTCAAACAAGAAAATGCAAGTAATATTGAGACGTGTCCGGAACAGTGCGACAGTGGCTATTTCATTTTCGCAAACAAAATTTTCCTATGACTGGACTGGTTGACTTGATTATAATTTGAACTTTAATGACGCTTACCTCCATTGGCAATTTCTAAAGTCTTCATCTGTGCAGTGCGAAAGTCTGATACATGGACGTATAATATCGTATACATACAGATGGACTCAGCATTGCCATACCTACAACACGGAGTGATTTGAGGTCGCTCTGATTGTAGGCGCGCGGGCTGCGGGGAAAAGAGAAGTTGGCGATAGACTGTGACCTTCCCACAACCGACAGGAGCGTACGCTTTTGCTAAAAATAGGGTTCAATCACAAGATAAATATGCTGAATTTGAAATAATGATGAAAATATCAACGAAAGAGATGGGATTTCGTGAGGTATAAAAACTCATTTGACATACCTGATATCATAAAATACTTCATTGACTCGGATAGCATCGATCCTTAGAAAATTATGTTCACAAACTTTTCAAAAAAATAAGACTTTTAAGACTTTCGTTTTCAATTAATAGAAAGCTGGAGACAGTCGACTGAAAAAAAAGAATAAAAAATGCATTTACTAAAAAATGGTAATTTATATATTCAATAAATACATGTTCTTATATACATATTAAAATAAATTAATATTGTGAAGAATAAACATTTCAAAGAAATTTTCAGCGCATATTATTCTAATTCAGAAATACGAAATTTTAATGTATTTACGACAATATGCAAACAAAATTCACAATACAGATAATCGAACTAACATTTATTTCTAGAAGATATCAAAAATCAACTACATACAGAGTTTCACCAAAACAACAGTAAAATGAAATTGAAGATTTTGTTTTCTATTCTGAAATTATTTGCTAATTTCTTGAGTTCCCACCTCGAGCAATGATAACCTGTTATACTCAATATCAGAGTCCTTATTCAATTATGTCTCCCAAATTCACTAATCTGTCCCTCAGCTCATTCTAAGTAATTTTGGGCTGCTGCAGGGCTCTAATTTATCTCCCAAGAATTTCATATACAGTGCGGCTTTTTTTAGTACCCCCCCTGTTAACTTTTGAACGGTTCGACGTACAGATTTGAAAAAAAAAACGTTTGGATCGTTTCACCAATACTACTTTTTGGTACAAAAAATATAGTGATTGCTCAACAGGAGGCGCGGGGGGGCACATCGACTCAAAAATTTTAAATGGCATTGGGGGTCAAGTGTCACATCATTGAAAAGAGAATTAATTCAATTCTCTTCACAACTATCTAATTTTTTTTTTAATTTGGTTAATGTTTTTTTTGCAAATAAAATTCGAAATATCAAACATAAATGCGGATCTGAAAACTACTCATACCTCGATAAATTTGAACGATTTGTTGTGGAATAATGAAACCAAAAATATTTTGAAGGGTATTACCGATACTACTTTTTGAGAGAAGAAATATTGCAATTACTCGACAGATGGCGCTGGGGTCACATAATTCGAAAATTTCGAAAGGCATAAAAATTGTACTTTAGATTACGCCTTTTCAGTTGTGGCTTTTACAGAGGGCAAGTTGAAGTTTCATGAGTTGAAAAATAGGGTTGTTGATAAAAAGAATTGTCGTGGTTGTTTTGGTGGTGGATTTAGAAGGAAATCGTGGTGAGTCACACTCAAAAATATCATTCCTCTGATAGTTATTTCAGGAACAATAATCATACAGTTTCCGTTCAAACATTATAGAGAGTTTCTTATTATTCTCGTGTATTTCCTAATGCAGAATGTGGGACTATGGAATTAGGGAGTGGTGAATTATTTAACGGAAACATTGAGAATCGTCATTTCTCTGGCGTCATTCCTCTTACTCCTTGTCAGACAGAGGAATGATGTTACTATGACCTAGGTCTTTTTTGTAGTAAATATTGGGAATTGTTTGAAGCTCAGAAAGACAGTTCAACAGATCATATTGCAACTGTAATTACCATATTGCTCTATTTTTGGCGTATTGACCTTCAGTTCAAATAAAGTGGCAGTAGTAATTTCAACTTTGTCATCATAACTTGAAACCATTGATTAGATCCAATTTTTTAACTGCTGATACCATTGAAAGTGATAGTTTATTTGGAATTGGTAAATTCAGTTGGCAGTTTTATACCCATTCTAACAATTTGTTTTTTCAAGAATATTTTTTTTAATCCACCTATTGATGAAGCTTTTTTCAAAACCACGTATAAAACTCGAAAAATCGAAAATTTAGAATGATCCGTATGTGATTCCTATAACTCAATGATAAATAATTATAACTAATATAAAATTCAGCCGCCACGGCAATTCAAATTATTCAGAGTTTTCATGGTACAAAATTTTGACCCAAATAAGGGATATTTTCAGTGTGTCCAAGATAAGGAGGATCTCGGAAAAGGTGGGCATGTTGGTTGAATTAGGAAAAGATATTGGAAGAATAGTTGCAAATGTTTTGGAGTATAACTCATTCAGCTGCTAATACAAACTATGAAATGAGGAAACTCAAAATAATGTACTTCTGGCTGTTTTCGGTCCAGAGAAAATCCGCGTTCGTACAAAATGTCTAGTCACCAACAACGTTTTGCTTTCAACATGTGGAAATTTTGGGATTGAGGATAATTGGTTAATTTTTTTGAAAGGCATCACTTACTTCGGAGCGGTATCGAAATTTGCTTCATGGCGAGTTGGGAGAATGGTTTCATGATAACTTACCGCTAGCAGAAGTCGATAACTTTTTGTTTCAACAAAATGGGGACCCGCCTCCCCCCATCATAATTCGAGTACTGCTCAAGCATATCTATCAAACAGATTTCCTGACAAAAGGATTCAGCGGTTGCCTGGTCTCCACGATATCCTGATCTGACACCTCCTGACTTTTACCTTTGAGAGTACATCAAAAACTATGTGTATCATCGTAATTTCCAAACAGAAGAAGAATTATGTAAACTGGTTTCAGAATCAATTCAAATCATTGCAACAGCTGTACACAACAATGTTTTGCGTTCCTCAGTTAGACGTTTCAACCTGTGCTTAAAAAATAACGGTCACTTTTTCGGGCATCTTTTGTAATTTAGACTGTGGGTACTACTATCAATAATGTTAATTAGATAAAATTATATTTCACAAAGAATTATTTTATTTGTTTATTACAAAAAAATGTGTTTCATTAAGTAGTAAGTTAAAACGTTTCGTGGGAAAATTTGTGTTTTATTGACATTGAATTATAATTTTTTCAAATGAATATTTTTTAGCATTCAGAGCCGTAGTCGCAGGTTTTTCCTGAATGGTGTTGAATAATGTCTTAACTAAGCTAAAAATATATCTAAAACAATTACAAGTGATATATGACGTATTTCAGAATAAAAAATGGCTTTGAATTCTGTAATACTAAAAAGTTGGTAACATAACGTCAGAAATCAATAAAAACCAATATCAACAATATCACTTTATTCAAATTAATTGAGTTTTCAACAATGGCAATCTTGCAAAATTTCAGTATCGTTCAGATTCGGAAATTTGGAGTTACATTTCAATAAATGGTTTGAAAACGTCCTAATAATTTTTTCTAGCCTGAAGGACCTGTCAAATTCAGCGTATCTTTTTGAAAAATTACGTCAACACTGTGCCACATAAACTCCCTTGCACCCTGTACACTTAAGTACGAAGGCGTAAAAAGGCCAAAAACAAAATATTTTTCAAAACATTTGGAACTGGCAATTGCCACTTTGAAGTGACAATTGTCACTTGGAACTGGCAATTGCCACTTTAAATTGACAATTGTCACTTTGAACTGGCAATTGTCACTTTGAAGTGACAATTGTCACTGTGCATTGGCACTTCCAAATGTTTTTAGAAATATTTTGTTGTTGGCCCTTCCACGCCTTCGCACCTAAGCTTATGAACTCCAGATATTACCATTTTGTCTTCACTCACTATCTTTGGCATTGAAAAGGAAAAAAATCCCGAAAGTGACTATGTTATTTTTCTCCAAAGTACGTTAAGGTGACAAAATATCTTAGTTTCTGATTGTTTGACCTAGAGGTATATAAATTTGTATAAAAACTCCAGACGTTTGCTGACTAACTTCTGAATTGTGGTTGCGTTTTGTCCTATCTGTGTGACTGTTTCAAAAAAATTGTTTAAAATTGTTTTTTCCGTTAACCATCTGTCGTCCCCTTACGAACGGCAGCCCTCAGATGTCGAAACTTGTGCGAGCCAAGGATTAAAGACTTCTTACCTTTCTACGTGCGATTCCTAGCACTTTCTCGGGCCATCAGAAAAATTTCTGAAAAATTTTTCTGGCAGCCAGAATGCGACTGAAACAATGTCACTTTAACCACTCGGCTACCTGGACCCTTTTTATTTTTCTATCTAGATTATTAGCAGACAAAGGTAACGAGAACGCTCTGTGCAACATTGTCACACAGAGCGTATCACTATCACGTAAGTCTTAGATGTTCCTTTACTACAGCAATAACGTACATATTGATTTTTTTTATTCGTTTTTTATATTGGTTTCATTTTTTTCTTTGTTTTGTTTGATGTTTTATTGAGAGTGATTCGTTCAAGTTCTGCAAGTAATAAAAATATTTTGTAGTCCAATCTCATTTGCGTTTTTATCTATCTTAATAAACATATAATAAGATGATGTGTGATCATCTATTAAATTTTCTAACAAACACTGGAAGTTGGGGCGGTTGGGTTCAAATCACCCAGGCTGATCAAAGGTCCAGTCTGCCACTGCTGTATATAATAAAAATTTCATTTCAAAACTTTTGGAAAGAATCAGAATAGCGTTATTCAGATATTTAATACATGAGACGCGATGGTGACAGAGCGTTTGTCTCTCACCCAGACGGCACAGATTTAATCCCATCATCTGCCACGGAGTTAAAGTGTTTCAAACTCCACTCCTACCTAAGTTGTAGATTCCGATTCTCCTTTGCTCGTTAAGCTCTCAGATGAGGTTCTGAGAGGTTTTCTCCGAAAACCTGGAAGATTCGTAAAAACAAAAAAGATAGTTCAAGATTTTGTTGCAAATCCATTTAGCTGTCTTATGTAATCGCCGTAAAAATAGCTATTTATTGAACTCGTTACGAAAAGTGTGTTTTGAGTATGGGAAGCAAAATTGTCCAACGAGGCGAAAGCCGATTTGGACAATGCGTCGAGTGCTTAAAACACATCGATTCTGCAACTAATTTCACACAAGAAAGTGGAGTATTTGATATGTTCATGCTTTTATTTGCATTTTCAAATATTTTGATAAGTGGGCAGGCAATCTATTTCTAATGCATTATTCATGCATGGTGTAGCGACAAAGTTCTGTCAAGTTCAAACATCTCGCGTCAACGTATTTCCTACAAAGTTTTGACGAATCTTTGAATATTGAACAAGCATCTGAGGCTAGAAAACTTTAAATGCAAACTACTACAACAACTTTGTAACCTGGGCCAAAGGAAAACATGTTATTGAAAATTCTACAGAAAAGTTATTACTAGACTATTTCTTGAAGCTATCCAGTACCTTAAGGCCGTCAACTTTGTGGAGTAAATATTCGATGCTCTGTACCAAGATTTATCTGAACAGAAACGTAGATATTAGCGAATTTAGAAACCTAATTGCATTTCAAAAAAGGAAAGCTTCAGGATATGAGCCAAAGGAATGAAAAATATTCAAAAAGCTGGAAATAAAACGCTTTGCGAAACAAGCGTTTAAAGAATTCCTGTTAACCCAAGTTGTTTTAATCGTTGGAGTATTTGGAGCATGTAGAAAGAAAGAAGTCACATTTTCGACAGAAGATATCGTTAAAAATTGTCAGTAATTTATAAGTGTAAAAATTCCACACACATAAACTCATGTTCCTAGAATGCTCACGTTTACTGAGGGATCAATTGATGGTACACATTTTTTGAAATTTTTTCTTGAGTAGGCGATACTTCGTCTACTCAATAATACAAATCAGCGATTTTTCTTGACATATCAAAGTAGTGAATGCTGTACCTTGCCAGTTGAAATCAATACAATTGGAGGTATGCCAAAATAGATAGCGGAATTCCTTGAACTTTCCAACGCCAGTGAATACACTGGCCATTGCTTCCGATTCGGCTCTTCAGCAATGTTGGCAGATTCTGAAGCAGACATGACACTTTTGAAAATTGGCGATCAAGCCTATATAGTTGCCGAGGGTTATATCGATTATTCCACTGAAAATTCACTGATTATTCGTCTCATGCTAAAATATGCGTTTTCGATTGGTTGAAATTTATCGATTATTGAAAACATAACATTTCCGATTTTGTAGTTCGCTTCCTCAATGGTTGTTTAATAAAACAAACTAATTCACCAGCAAGCTGCTATAGTGACACAACACCGGTCACCGAAAGTCATCTATCTACTATCATTACATTAACTACTTAATATAAAAATAATATTCAAAGTTAGGAACTCGTGTCTTAGAGTAATTTTTGGTATTCGTCGTCGACAAAGGATCTCATATATGTATACTACAAGAAGTTGGCTCTTTGTCTTTTCATAAAACTATTGTGACAAAAAAGGCATCGTATTTGCATTGGAAAATTACATATCGAACAGACATACATAATTTGAATCTCAGGTTTGAAAATACACTTTTTATTTGCAGAACGAAAATGTTCAGGAGGATACCAAATTTGTCACTAGTATAATTGTATTCCCCCTCACTTAAAAATTTAGTTGTAATAAAATTCAAATCAAGGGAAAGAGAATATTTATCTCAGTGAAATACGATTAGGCACACCTATAGACACATTTTTTTATTATTATCATAAATACTTTGTCTGGAAAGGTTGAGTACAGTACGTTATGTCGCTGTTTGGTCGTATTCAGTAATAATTACGTAGCACTGACAGGTTCTCTGTTCAAGGTTAATTGAAAGAAAATTTTCAGTTATACCCAGCAGTGCAGAAATTGAACTCAATTGCAAGTCCTTGACAAAAATCGTCTTACTTTCACGGTCCAGGAGTACTACATCATGCTTATTAGCCTGTATTTGCCTGAGGGTGGGGAATGAATAGTTCCAGTAGATCCGGCACTTCTCATTCTCCATCACGGACTTAATATCCCCCGGAGCGTATGGCAACACCGGCATCTCGTCTATACCATACGAGTGTCGTATACGAGGGTTGCTATTTATGTTTTGAGATTTGGCAACACTGGTGTTGCTAGGCGCGATCCAACTGCGCGTTCCCAAAGTTGGCATTTTGACAGTATACGTAATCAGAACTTTTTGTCATACATACGTTATTTGTAATGTTAATAGACATTTGAAAATTTTATCTCGGCAAAAAATGGAGCTAAATCGTGTACATTTTCGTGCCATGATTTTTTACGATTTTGAACGTGGATTATCTCAACAGCAGTGTGCCGATTAACTTATCGCGATTTTTGCTGATGAAGCACCATCCAAGGCCACAGTATATCGATGGTTTTGTGAATTTAAACGTAGCCGTATTTCGTTGGTGGACGAAGTTAAAGATGGACGTCCAAAATCGGTTGTTGTGCTAGAAAACATTGATGATGTGTCGGAACTGATAATGCAGGATCGCGAGATCGAGGCATCCCTGGGCATTAGTATGACAAGTATACATAAGATATTGCATGAACATTTGGCAGTCAGAAAGATTTGTTCTCGTTAGATTCCTCACAATTTGACAATGGATAAAAAAAGACCCGCGTAAATTGGTGCAAGGAAATGATTACAAAATATGACCACAGTACATCAAATGCAGTTTATAACATATACACAGGTGACGAATCTTGGATTCATTGTTATGAGCCCGAAACTAAACAGCAGTGTCTTTCAAAATGAACCAAATCCAACAAAAGTTTTTCGTGCTCGCAGCACTTCGAAGCAAATGGTGGTCTGTTTTTTCGGTATAAACGGTCATGTGGCAACCGTGCCTTTAGAGCAACGTACAACGGTAAACTCTGAATGGTACACTACTATTTGTGTGCTAGAAGTCATCAATGAAATACGGAAAACGAACCGTCGACGAAGGATAATTCTCCATCATGACAATGCGAGCTCACACACATCGGTTCAACAACTCGCTATTTGAGCACAAACGTTGAATTGATGGGTCATCCGCCGTACAGATTTAGCACCCAATGATTTCTATTTGGTCCCTCAAGTGAAGAACAAATTACGTGGTCAACGCTTTTCGACGCCACAAGACGCTGTTTATGCATTCAAAAACCATGTTTTGGAGATACCTACTTCGGAGTGGAAAAACTGCATTGCCATTTGGTTGAATCGAATGCAAAAATGTGTAGATTTGAAAGGAGAGTATTTTGAAAAACAATAAAGAAGTTTCTACACCCCAATTATTGTTTTAGTTCTTCATTCTCAATACATAACCTCGTATGGTAATATAACACTCATAGAGCCGCGTTATATCTGCGGATATAGGCTGAGACCGCATATGCCAGACATGCTGACAGCAAATGCATAATGGTCTCAGGCACTTCACGGCGCGAATATAGAAACGAAAAAGCAAAAACAAAATTTAGGTCAGGAAGAGTTTTACGCAGAAGCAGAAGCTAGCAGTATTGTCAGTACTAACAATTTATTCATCCCGACTACTATTACTTGCTAAGAGATGATAAGCTGTATGCTGCTAGTATTCACTTCAATGTTCCATTTTTAGTTTTAGGCAACATGGTGTCAGTTCTAGATTTTGATGAATATGTCAATTTCAATACGCCTTCACAAAAGGTAAAGCTCTCACGGAATGTTCATTTCGTGCTCGTTAAGCAACATTCTTTTCCAGTATCTTTAAATACGGTGATTGGAGGTTGAAGAGGTGTATCCCGGGCAAAGTTTTGTCATAAATGCGTCTACCGTCTAAAGCATTGTGCCGTAGTCGAAATGGTCGTTAGCGAGTATTCCACTGCACTGGTCTCATTAGCGGGAAAAAAATGCCGAGAAAGTATTGTCTTATCCCCAAGTGCCATTGTTCAGTACGAAAGCTCCAGGTAAATTGTTTTTATGCTGCCAAACGATTCCAATATCAGCAAAGACTTGATAGACGTTAAAAGAGCATTCAGCATTGTATTCCAAGTTCATATAAACACAGTTGTTCGATCAACATGGAACATCACAAATCTATCGATTTATATGACCAATTTCTTTTCCATTACAAAAATACAGTTATTGTTATGTTTGCACACTGACAATTCAAACAATAATTAACTGATACAATCAGTGTAGGTAGGTATTTATTCGAGGCCCTCGATGGGACATGCAAAGTGGCTTTGGATTTGGAGCAGTGTTTCTACACATAGAGGGTGTCCTTTTTTGAGCTCGAGTAATACTACTAATGTTTTTTTCCACGTTCATGCAAAAAATAAAACTTTATTGAACTGTATTCAGTGGAAAAACTGGTTCTTCATTCCAAAAAAGTCTTTTCATTATACCTATCTGATAACGCTATATTTACATGCTTATTTAGCACATTGAAGAAGGGTTTTTTCCATGCGCCAGCACGGAAATTTTTTCCGTGCGCTGTCTATTTACATGTCAAAATTAAATAATATGTTGTTGACAGTTCTCTAGAAATTGTTTGAATATTTCCTTACCAGCATGGTAAATAACGATTGTTTTGTGGCAATTTCTGGATATTTTTGTACCATAAATATTTCAATTAATAATACATGTTTTTGTTTCTTCATCATTAAAAATTGTGGAGATGACCTTGTGTTTTTCTACATCGTAAATCCATACCACACCACTTCGAGACACAATGGACTTCTACCACAGCTTATTAAAAATAAATGTTTCTTAACAATATGTGGTTTTCAGGTAGATATAATGAAAATATCGTTCATTACTCGTCCATAAATGCTTTTATTCACAACTATTAATTAATAAATTTGTTAAATATGCGATTTTTATCCAGTAATGCCATGCATTACCGTATAGAATTGAATAATAATGACAGTTCGATGGAATAATATTACCATTGTTTATATAGAAGATAGTTAGTCAACCTTATGGGATTATTATTGGATCAAAATGGATGCGACATGTAGATGGCGATAGTGAGCTCGCATCCAAGTCATGTCGTAACTTCAGTGATCTGGCTTCCAAGTCACGTCGTAACTTGATTGAAACAATGGGACAGCATTAAAATCAGGGTTTTTTGAAGGAACCTGCATTAAAATGATGTCAAATATTCATGTTTGTAACTAATCACGCTAGATGACACTCACGTTTGCGTCCAACACCAATTACACAGGCATTGACTATCTCACTTCTATATAAACAATGATATTACTCAATCGTTGCGTCAAATTTGACAATTTGTAAATTTAATTGTCACTGTATTTGTAGATATACTGTCAGTCGGTTTGTGAGTTATTTGTTGTGAACATTCTTATCTCTGGTATCATTAGAGAAATGTCTAATAGTGAATCTGATTTAGAAGATATGTCTTGTACACCGCCAGACATTTTAAAATTAACGGCTAGCGCTACAGAAAATCTCCTACCTGACAAGTCAAAAGGTAAATATGATGCGGTGTACAAAATTTTTATGGATTAGCAACTGGCACAAAAAACATCGTCTTTTTCTGAAAATGTTACCCTAGTGTATTTTGTTGAACATGCTAAAAAATACAAGTCATCATCATTGTCGGCATATTATTCTATGCTGAAGAGTACATTGAATATTTACCATAGTATCCACCTAGAGACTTAAATGAAGTTGCAGGAATTTTTAAAACGTCAGTCTGAGGGCCATCAACCGAAAAAATCTAAAACCTTTACTCCCGAAGAAGTCAGTAAATTTATAAAAGAAGCGCCAGTTCATTCCTATCTGATGACAAAGGTATTGTCGTATATAGGTGTAGATAAAGTATAGTATTCAACACGCGTATAACGGCAATTACCCACTCAGATGTTACAACACTCGCCTCCGGCTCGTGTTGCAATTTCATCTTCGTGGGTAATAGCCATCATTATAAGCTTTCAGTGCTCAAATAGCGAGTTGTTTGAGCCGATGTGTGTGAGCTCGCATTGTCATGATGGAGAATTATCCTTCGTCAATGGTTCGTTTTCCTTATTTCATTGATGCTGGCAAACTAATAGTAGTGTACCATTCAAGAGTTTACCGTACTACGTTGCTCTAAAGGCACGGTTGACACATGACCGTTTATACCGAAGAAACAGGCCACCATTTGCTTCGAAGCGCTTCGAGCACGAACAACTTTTGTTGGATTTGGTTCATTTTGAAAGACCCATACAGTCGACTGCTGTTTAGTTTCGGGCTCATAACAATAAATCCGAGTTTCGTCACTTGTGTATATGTTATAAACTGCATTTGATGCACCGCGGTCATATTTTGTAATCATTTCCTTGCACCAATTTTCACGAGTCTTTTTTTGATCGATTGTCAAATTGTGCGGCATCCAACGAGAACAAATCTTTCTGACTGCCAAATGTTCATGTAATTGATATCTTATGTATACTTGTCATACTAATGCCCAGGAATGCCTCGATCTCGTGATATGTCACTTGACGATCCTGCATTATCAGTTCGGACACAGCATCAATGTTTTCTCGCACAACAACCGATTTTGGAAGTAGATACATCTTTAACTTCGTCAGTCAGCGAAGTACGGCTACGTTTAAATTCACTAAATCATCGATATACTGTGGCCTTGGATGGTGCTTCATCAGCAAAAATTGCAGTAAGTTGATCGGCACACTACTGTTGAGATAATCCACGTCGAAAATCGATTTGCTCCATTTTTTGGCAAAGATAAAATTTTCAAATGTCTATTAACAATACAAATAGCGTATGTATGACAAAAAGTGATTACGTATACTGTCAAAAATGTCAAATTTTGCGATACCGCAGTTGGATCGCGCCTAGCAAGACCAGTGTTGGCAATTCTCAATACATAAATAGCAACCCTCGTATTGAAATTATTTAGAAAATTGACGTACGATTGTTTTTCTCATTCATATTTATCATATTCTCGATCTAAAATTTTGTTTTCATTCAAGGTATCTTCGTCCCCAGGTGCTGTGTGGTTTAGTTCAAAGGTTGAGAAAGTATCTCTCATTTTTTCAGCTCAATGTTATACAGGCTGGCCCATTTGTGTGAAGAAGTACAGTATCTCGTCTATCATGAGGAGTATGATAAAATGTTTCCGATGAAAGTTATACAGATCACTTTATAGAATGGGATCGATAAAGGGGGTCTACAAAGGAGGATACGAAAAATAGAATTAAGGACGTATCCAAAATATTACAGTCAATATATTGAGGCGAGTTAGTGAATAATTTGAAAACCGAATACATTATGGTTTGGGAGTAGCCGTTGGTCACTATGAGCAGTTGTTATAAATTTTTGATAAATTTTTTAAAATTATTGTTTCAATTTTCTTCTTTCATAAATACAGTAACAGTTACCAAGTATCGAAATCCTAGATTACGTAAATAGAATAGTTATTTTTGTATTATGTGTGTAAAATGAGTGATTTTGAATAGCACATGAGAGTGTTAATTAATGGCCGAGAACGCAGGTCGAGGCCAACAATTCTCTCGAATGTGCCATGGAAACACGAATTTTATTCACGAAATACAAAAAACATGTTTGAACAACTGTGAATGTGAATTCATATCGTTTGAAATATATTAAAAATAAATACTTCCAATACATCTTGACGTAATTTTTTGTACCGATAAGTTTTCGCTTTCAAACGACTGTTGTCTTGAAAAAATAAGTCCAAAATAACTAAATAATGCTTCTCTTGTCCATACATGTTATCTTTAATGTTATCAATACTTTAAATACAATTTCACAGCATTCTGTGTTCTTTCTGTGTCGTTACTATAGAAACGGTTTGTTGGCACGCCGCGTGTTTGACTGTGTTTGCTCGTAGTTGCTTCAATTTCAAGTTATTTTCAAGAAGATGGATGTTGATTATGGTAGTCGTAGTGATACCCCATCAGATATATCTGAGAAAGCAAATGCAATACTATCTTATATGTTACCGGCCAAATCCAAGTTAATATATGAGAGAACATATGATGGTGACAAGAAACATGTAAAAAGGTTTCTGAAAATGTGCTTTGAGGAATAATCAAAAATTATAAAACCTCCTTCGTAATGAAGTGTCTACTCAATGTTGAAATGTACATTGAATGTTAAGAAAAGTATTGATATAAGGAAGTTTTCAAAACCTCTACATTTACGAAAAATAAATTGCAAAACTCTTTTATATCGATAGATTCTAGTCTGAAACGTCCATTTAACAAAGAGTTCCACTATATTTTTTTCATTTTGAAAGAATAACTCATTTGAAAGTATGCCGCTGACGTCACGTTCATCGGAAACAACCCCCACCATAATCCATGTTCCGAAACATTCAATACCGTTCCCCTCAAAATTATAGATTCTAGCTTGGTATAAGCCATTGAGAAATAATTGAAACTTCGTCACTTGATCAACTCATAGAAAAAAATCCACATATTAGCTACTTTTTATCGTATTTGTAACTTTAAAATTTCCTCTTTTCGATGTAGAACGAGCATTGACAACACCGCAAATCATTATGACAGTTCTCATGCAACAAAAGTGATCTCGAGATTTGAGGTTAATGTTTGTTTTTTTTACATTCGACATTTAACTGATACATTTCATTAATACTCTAGCGAGGTGTTATTATGACCGATCTGGTGTGAATTTATTTGTGTATTGAATGGAAAGGCTTCGTGAAGGGAAGTTCGGATAATTTACCGAGGGTAGATTATGAGATGATTGACAATTTCTATTTAACAAATCTGAATTCATTCTTTGCAATGACTAAAATTCAAAATCGTTCCTAGAATACAGTAACATTCAGTTGGAAATGTTCTTCACAAAACATAAATATATTTCCGCTTTTACACAAGGTTTATTCATTGCTTCGAACCGCATTTTACAATGCGCTTCATAGGTATTTAGAAGCATACAAAATTGTTTATTAGAATATTCACTGGTGTTCAGACAACCAGGTACGAAGCACCTTTTCGACATGTTCACAGTTATTGCAGGGATACAGATACAGGAATTAGGAAAAAAATTTAGAGCACAAACAACAAAAACATTTCAAAACTTTGAAAACCGCATTAACCTCAAAAAAATCAGGTAGGGCCTGTTCGTTTGCAGCATACATATTTGATGGAACTGCTCTACTTGTATTAAATATTAAAGTAGGCAAACGAGTTAAACAGAGACAAACGATTCTTATTGATACTCCGTGAAACAGACGAACGAACTCATCTGGTATATGACAACTGTCATAGGACACGTTATATTGAAATGAGAATTTGAGATTCCACGGTGCACAATTTTTACAACGTTGCCAAGTCTAGTTTTAATGAACGTGACGTCACGAAACCACTTTTCTTCTGATTGTAGAGATACTAGCGGTCAGAAAAAATAAATAAAAATTCCCGAGTGATATTAGCGTTTACACTTTCTAATTACAGTGTTCTGTCATATGTCGTGGAAAGGTCCATTGGTCCCGCTCATTAAGAACAAAAGCGTCGGATACCGAGGAAAGATATCTAAAGTTTTATCAAGGGATGATATCAATAAATTCATTCAAGGTGCTGATAACGAAACAAATTTACTTTATGAGGTACAGATATAATCATAATTTTGTTAGATTAGTAGTAATTTCAATATATTTCATTTGTAGGTTGTTCTAATTTTGGGTATCAGCGGTGCTTGTCGCCGTGAGGAATTAATACATATAACTATTATTGATGCCACTGAAGATGCTGGATCTGTATTGATTGTTAAAATACTTGACACGTAGACCTATTGCGCAAGAACGTTTACTGTTTCAAATTCTGATTATATTGAAATATACCGCATCATACAAAAAGTAACAGATTATTTTTGAAATATTCGAGAGGAAAATGTATTAGTCAACATGTGGGGATAAATAAGATAGGAAAAATTCCCAGCTAGATTGCATAATGGTTTGGAAAAAACATGTATAAGAGCTACACAGGTCACTGTTTCAGGAGAAGCTCTGTAAGTCTCCTGGCCGATGCACACTGGTGCAGGGTACCAATAAAACTGGCATTAAATATTTAAGCATTTGTTTAGTTTCCAATACACAGTATAAGTTTCTTTATATATTATTTTGTATAAATGAAAGTCATTGTTGATCTTACAAATATTTATTACCATCAGAATTGAAATTACTTGATCACACCTCATCATAACACAGTTAGTCTCTTCTGGGTGATGATTTCTATTCATTACTCGGATAAATCTGAATCACTGAAATGCTCTGATGACTCCAAATCCTCTGATTCCTTATTCATATCATTTGTCCTAGTATGAGTTTATATTGTTGGAGATTTTAACATTGATAACACTTCTGTGGAGAAACGGTGAAGTTTTTTCCTTTTTATTTTGCTCTTGTTATGAATAGGTCGCTACTAACCAAGAACAAATTAAAAACATCTTCGTTTGTCTTGACTCTACTGCACTTTCTAGAATTATGTTCCCGATACCTTTTAAAATCTTTATCTTGCGCCTCTTCGCTTAATTGCCCGATAGGAAGCAATGCGGCTGATATTATTTCTGAATCGTGTATGGGGTATTTGTCCAACAATTCCTCATTACAGTGTGAAATTGCTTCTGAAGAGTATGTTTTCCAATTCTTCCGACCTCCCTGATGATCTTAGAAGAGTGAAATAGATTTTTGTCGACCAAATTGTATTGGAGGCCTAGCGAAAGAGATGTAATTCACGCATCAATGAAATGAGCGATTTTCTGTGAGTGATACTTCTGATGAATAACATTCTCCCTCATCTCATTTTTAGATAAGAATCTCAATGGAAACTGGACATTTAATAAATAATCAACTATCTGAATGAAAATGCAAATTTTCACTTTCAGATTTGTTCTCTCAAGTTATATAGGGTCTTTCTCATTATATATCAGATGTAGTTCAATGTCCAGCGTGGCTTTTGCCGGGGAAGTAGTTGTTTTCTGTTAGATATTGCAAAAAAGTAGGTTTTTTCCATTTCCAGAGGAGTCATGTATTGGTTGAATTTTAAATTGAGAATGTTTCTCTTCACAGTTAGTGGCATGTTGTACCATTGAAATTAGCGCATACCTCGCCCTCTGAAACTTATTTTTCTGAAAAAAGGCAAAATATGGGCAACAAATTCACTTGATTCTAAACTGAGCAAAAGACAAGCTTTGTAAAACTTCATAAATCAAAGTTTGGATGACCTTGGAACATAACTGAAAACTTTCTTGATTCGGAGCATACGATAAAAACTTTAGGATTTTACCATATACTTTATAAACACGAATTTAATACTATTGTATGTAAGTTTTTAATTCCCCAAAGTTCTCAAATTATCTCTACATACCTGAACTTGAAGTTCATAACGTACATACTCATATCAATTGCAATCTATTGACACAGTGACGATGCAAATCTACAATTGCATAAAAAATTCGCTATCGTCTCACCTCTGCCAAAAACTTGCCTCACATAAAAGCTCTGGGAAACGCGGCGGGGACCAGGAATGGGTCGCAGTGTGCTTATTTGTTGCACACAGTAGTGCACTATCGTTTCGATAGATGGCGGTAAGGAAATATGCACTTTTAATTTTTGATTTAATGCCAGGTTTATTGGACACCTGCCCCAACGTGCGATGCATGGGGTAACACAACATCCATAAAATGTCATGGTGGCTGGAAATCTGCCTCCGCAGCAGAAGCATATATAGGAGATAGTTTGAATAACAAAATTGACATTTCTAGCAAAATATTTATTTATTTAATTCTAACAAATTATATAATTGTCCATCTTCTTCCAAACAAATTATCTGATAAGATTATGGAATCAACTCTTCTAAGAACAGCTAACGTTTCTGATCAGTTGCAACATGGAACATCTTCGAGAATTTATGTTCGAAGTAATTGTTCAAACTTTACTATCAATTATTATCCCAATAAATTAAATTGTTTTATGATGAATAATCTATCAATAATTAACTCAGTTAAAAATAAATCCTTCAAAAAGTAATATTTCACGTTTATTTGTGAATTATTTTGGCAGTGATAAAAAGTCTTTTTTCGGCAACCATCCGGTAAGTGTTCACTTCCCGGACACTTTTTCTTTGGGAAAGTAGCACTTCCCGGCCTAGTCCGGGATGTACGTACTTCCCGGACTAGGCCGGGAAGTGCTCGAATTTTAATACAAATATTAATGAAAATAAGAATTAGAATGTTTCTGTTGGTACCTATCTTCTGTTAGAATTTCAATATATAATACAAATGAGAACTGAAATGTTCGAAATATTCAAATTTGGAATCGTTTCATCCGGTAACAGATGGGTGAAATTCGACCTCTCTTCGTCTCTTAGACTAAATGCGTCTCATTGATTTGTTATTCTACATGGTTGCCGAAAAAATAGTGTACGCAACACGCCCGAAAACAGTTTTTCTGGACTCGCAGACTTCCAGGACTCGCTAACGCTCGTCCTAGAATTTGATCTACTCGTCCAAAAAAACAGTATTTTCCGGACTTGTTACGTAAATTACACAGTGGAAAAAGACTTCTTTTCACGGTGAAAAATAGCAAACATTTACGTATTAATAGAAATGCAGAAATGTCGAGTCTTTTTGAAATCTGAATTGTAAATTCCTCAAATAGTGTCAGTTTGAGAGACTATATCAGGTTATCCAAAGTAGAGATGAAATAGTTCTTAAAAATGGTGACAAAACATACTGGTTGTACCATTTCAAAAAATCAAGTTTCTGATATTTGAAGTTTGTCAAGTTAATTCCTATGTGTAAAATCTCCTGTTTGAGAAATGTTACTTTCAGTCCATATTGACATTTCAAATCACTCTTGGTGTTGCATGACACAAATATTTTTTCCAACTTTTGAAATTATTTTGAACAAAATGAATCTTAAATATGTGCAAATACGACATCGCCAGATGATACCACAGTACAGTGCCTAAAAGAGACACTTTGGTGTCGGCACTTTGATGTTGATGGTATGAAGTTTTTACTGCGCTTGATCCCACGCGCAAATATGGCGACGTCTTCCTGGGGTTTTTATACACTGCTTGACACATGAATCTTTTCATACTGCTCCACATAAAATCGAATTCGATTTTTATTTATCTATATGACTCAGAAAGGTGAGAGAATTAAGGTGTCATCTGCTATTTTGATTGAAACTAGATATTTCAAACACTAAAATGCGAAACGTTCATAATTAGTCTTCCCAAATAATTTCGAAAGAAAGTATATAACGATTTGAAAACTTGTAAGAGTTGTTTCGATCCTGGTAATGATTTTATCACAACTTGAAAATTGTTCAATTACCAAAATGTTTTTGTGTGTTGCTTTTAGCTTTTGTTAAAATGCTGTATGTTTGAAATCTCTATCTGCATTAGAATGGTTATGTTACACAATTTTAGGAAAGTTAGTGATTTTCCCATACCGCTTTCAATTAAATACAAAATTACAAATTTCAGCTTTGAAAATGAGACACAAAATTAACAAACATAAACTTTTCATTTGATGTGACTATTTACTTCACAGAACCCATACGGGTATTAAGATATTACCCAACATTGAGGTAAAAAATCATTTAGAAATAATAACAGTGCCGAATCTGTAGTAAAGCAAATTATAAAGCATTCATTGGTATATTACATTATTTCCTTTCTCTGAAAAAACTCAAATTCGGGTCGTGTTTGGAATTCTTTGCACATGATACACATCTATGGTTTGTTTTCCTAACATCTACTCCTTTCTAACTCATGTTTATATCTGATCTAATGGCAATCACACAATAACCACACTCTTTACACAAATTCAATTATACCATTGTTTATATAGCAGCATTGTTTATATAGAATATAGTTAGTCAACCTTATGGGATTATAATTGGATCAAAATGGATGCGACATGTAGATGGCGATAGTGAGCTCGCACCCAAGTCATGTTGTAACTTCAGTGATCTATCCTCCAAGTCATGTCGTAACTTGATTGAAACAATGGGACAGCATTAAAATCAGGGTTTTTTGAAGAAACCTGCATCAAAATGACGTGAAATATTCATGTTTGTAACTAATCACGCTAGATTGTTTATATAGAAGTAAGATAGTTAGTCAATGCCTATGTAATTGGTGTTGGACGCAAACGCGAGTGTCATCTAGCGTGATTAGTTACAAACATAAATATTTGACGTCATTTTAATGAAGGTTTCTTCAAAAAACCATAATTTTAATGCTGTCCCATTGTTTCAATCAAGTTACGACATGACTTGGATGCGAGCTCACTATCGCCATCGCATCCATTTTGATCCAATTATAATCCCATAAGGTTGACTATGTTCTATATAAACAATGATTATACCGAACAAACTGTTGGTTAGTTGAATATGAATACTGGATTTCTCTCACTTCCAATTTCCAAAATGTATAAACAATAAACGAAATCGTCAAATAATTGTGTTGTTTTATGTTGCCACTAATGAATTTTTAGTACACTGTTGCCAAATGCCAAATAAAAAAATCCTACAATATTTCAACAAACCCGAAATTTGGATGGAATCACAATACTTTTATCAATGACTATGCATGACCAAATATACCAATATGGAGTATTGATTGATTTGACTGATGTCATGGGTTAGAGATATCCTGAATTAGTCCATCTGTCCAATGACAGTTTTTCAATATGGTGATTTATAATACTCGAATCTTTGGTGATGCGCCGGCAACTCTGCATCATCTCTGCCATTTTACTGCGCAACTGTAATGCTTATCCCACGAGTTGGTCACGCCCCTAAATGCAAAAAATAAAATCCAAACCAAGATTTGATTGAAATGATCTTACTAGTTCTTTAGCACTGTACTGTGATGATACTACCTCCTGTATTTTCGCTTCAGAACCCGAACTCATGTTCTCTAAATCGGAGAAACTATAGCAACTCGAGAAACAAAACGGCATCCCAACGTTAACACAATGAATTGATCCTTTATGAAGATGAAACGAAACAATGATAAATGGGTGGAAACAATCGTTTTTTGGAACGGTCGATTATAATTAAATTCACCGCGCCTGCTTTTTACTTCGGTTTATCTCGTTTCGGAGAATTGATTACACGAGCTTCATCAATTTAATTGCATGACTTCGGGTTTTTGTGTGCTGTAAAAAATTATAGAAATTGGACAGACATGAAAAAGTAATTTATGTAATGCACGATGATAAATTATCTGAGCTGATTGGTGGAACTAGTGCACGGACTTTGCGCTGTGGGAAAAACTGGCATGTGATTAAACGATTGGATTAAGGAAGTGTCTTGTTCGAAAGAAGCCGGCACGGAATGTACACGAATTCATACGGTTACGTAGAGCTGAGAATGAGTTATGGATCCCCAAAAAGAGAAGGAATCGTGCAGAAAAAAAAGGAGTGTTATACAAAAATTTACGAACTGGTTGAAATTAAAGAGGCCATGAGCGCGTTCATATTTGAGGAGCTTTTTAGGGTAAAAGATAACTCAAAAACGGTTCGTCGTATCGATTTCAAGCAATGACAAGATTCTAGAGGACGTTCGATTCTGGGTTCGTGCTGTAATGGAAATTGAAATTTCATTCCACTTTTTCACAAAAAAGATCTCAAAAATTTCCCAAAATGCAGTTACTTTAAGGCAATTTTTGGGTAGATAAACAAATAATTTCAAAAAAAACACAGCAGGTACATAGATCAACGATTTACCTTTCTTTTGATACCAAATTCATTTCGATTGGATAAAGATTGCTTAAAATTTTAATGGAAGAGAAATAACATTGCAGCTTATTAGCTTGTTATCTAGAAAAGCATCGTGAGGTTTTTCCGCAAACGTAGGTACATAGGATAGAACGTCATCTAGAAGCATGTCCATGTTTCAAATCGATACGATGAACCGTTTTTGTGTTATCGACTCTTTTACCAAAAAACCGTCCCAAATATGATCGCGCTCATGTCCTCTTAACTGCCTGAGCACCATCCATACATAGGTTCCGTTTGCTCTGTTTGTGGAATCGTATGACAGTTTTTACGTCTGAACTATAAGAATAAGTACTATGAAAAACATGTAAGACTACTGCTTTAAAACGCTAAAACATATCCCTGACAACATATCCACTAATACATATCAATAATCTCTGCTTTTCTAATGGTTAGCTGTTCCAATATTGGAAAATTTCGTATGTTACCCCTATTTTTGAAATGGGCAGAGTCTATCAATTGAATAACTACAGACCTACATCTGTTATAAATAATCTTGCTAAAATCTTCGAACAATGTGTTAAAATACGGCTTGTTGATTCCTTTACACAATTAGGATTTGTAAAAAACTCAAATACCGAAAACGCCATAATGAATTTTGTGAATACAACGGTGAAAGCATTATACGAATCATGCAAATGATTTTTCTAGATCTGGCTAAGGCTATTGACACCGTTAATAATGAACTATTACTGAGTAAACTATACAATTATGGTGTTATAGGTATTGCTCTAGAATTATTGAAGAACTACCTATAGTGGAGAATATGTTACGCAGATGATAATGCAATAATCTGTACTGGTCCAACATGGAAATAAATAAAACAAATTGCAGAATGAGATCCAAAACGAATCCACGCATGGCTAAATATCAACATGTTGTACCTAAACATTACAAAAATAGTGTTTAAAACTTTCTCTCCTACACTTCAAGATCAACCAGAAGACTTAAAACTCGAACCAAATCATTTCTTATAATAATACAGATAAATGTAAATGCCATTCTATAGAAAAGACTAGTTGTATAAAATACCTTGGCGTCTTTCTAGACCAGCATTCAAAATGAACAGAACATATCAATTTCGTCACAAAACGACTACATGTCCTTATGCATACATTTTATGAATTACGTGACATATTACCAAAAAAAAATCTTACTGTACTATATACCTCACTTGTAGAAACACTAATACAATATTGTATTTCTGCTTGGGGACAAACATTCAGAGCAAATTTATTATTGAAAATTATTTTCAAGAAACCTAGACTTGATTCGACAAATCAGCTATATCGAGAATCCAAAATATTGATGATTTGCTCAATATGTGCTCATCAATGATTGAAAAGAATATTTCAAGAACAACACAAATTCACTAAACAGCACTCAAGAGACACTCGATCAGAAACAAACTCATACACTAAAATTGAATATTTAAAAAAAAATTGTTACACAAAATCAATTTTTTCACTATGGGCCAAAAATGTATATTACTCTCCCAAAACATCTCAAAGAACTAAAAAAATTGAAAGGAATCAAAAAAGAAACATATAATGAGACACCCTGCATTATTGCCGAAAATTTTTAAAGTACATGAATTTTCTTAAAAAATTCATTTACCAGATAAATTTCCTGCAATTAATTCATGCAAGCGGGGGATTCGGTTAGAATCCAGAATATATCAAATTATTTTTAAATTCATCTGACTTGCAGATTATTCAATACAAAACAAGTTATAACATCAGTGCGCCATGAATGGTTTTTGTTGACACAACACAGAAAACTTACACTTGCTCTGTGTGACACAATTACAGATAAGCACCCGGAAAGCGCTTTACTGGATAAAGCGTAAAAGCGCTCTATAAGTCTACTAGACGGTCCAAATTACAGACCACTGAACCACTTCAACTAAAAGCGGAAAGCGGAAAATAAAGCACTCCTTTTATCTGTATCGGCTGGAAGACCTGTCAGCCGTCTATCACGTGAAGCGAAAAAGCGGCTGAAGCCGCTGCCTGCTGTTAGACGCACCCATTTTGACAGCTTAACCACTAACTAGATAAGCAGCAAACCTATATTTTCATTTCGTATTGTTGCAATGCCTTGTTTTCAAGGTTTCGGAAGAATAATATTGCGGAGAATACTTTATAATTAGATGATAAAAAAAGGAAAAACAACAAAAAATATACATTATGAGATAAAAGAAGTCACCTATAATTGAAATACTTATACTACCTATCTGAATAAAAAATGCAATGCGGAAGAAAACAAACATGAGAAATCAATCAGCGTAGTACAAAGAAATCGTCTGAAAATTTCAACCAACTTTTCACGAAAAGATAAGTTGAATAAAATTGTTTCAAATATCAAAATCATGTAGTCATAAATATTGGTAGACACTTGAATGATATACTTTTTTATAGATGGATCAATTCATTGTTGAAATGCAAAATATTTTCAGACTCATTAGAAGTATCTCGTAGATACACAATTATGAAATATTGTCTCCTTTCATATGAAAAATAAAATTCCATTCTTACATAAAAGCAAAATATCAACTATCACGAGTCAAATATTTGATAGAAAAATGTGCACTCATTGATTTTACCCAGGGTACCCTGGAGGATAAAAATTTCCGGAAAATTTTTGGGTTGCCATGGCAACTAAACAAAAACCAATTTTCTGATTGGATAAAGAAGCGAAGTGTGAAATTTTCTGCATAATTAAATTTTTTTATTTTTATATAAAGAGTTAATGATCAACCCGCCTATGAACTTTCGTCCAATCTTCCTTCCATACCATGAATATTATTGAACAATAGCAGTAACCAACTAATAATTGCCTTAACAAAATATCTTACTATCTAGCAGGGGGTGTCATACATAACAGAAATTACAAGACAGGTATTCAAGCCTAGTGTGATGATATTTTGTATGTATCTGTAATAGAACAATTGTAAAATATCTTGTGAATAGTACATTTTTTAGTTTAATATACGTACCGATTAACCTACTAATGAATACATATATACTTAAAAAAATTGAGAAATAAAATTGAATGGAATTGAAAAATTTACTCAATCTAAACGTATTCAGGACTACATAATATTAATATCAATATCACGATAGACGAAGATTCTTAAAATTTCGAAAACCACCGCATCCATCATGATCCGATATAACCAAGATCATTTCCAACATTTTGCAATTTAGAAATGTAAAAACTGCAAATAATATGAGATCGAGTCAATTCTATTAACAACAGGTGTATATTGTCAATGCTCCAAAGTTCAGACCAACATGTGTGAAGACTCCGCGAAGCTGGAAATGGCCAGAAGAACCTTACAGGAAGGGATGCTGTCCCTCTACTGTGGGATAAGGAAGGAGACGAACTTCTGGAATCTCTCAATAATTTGGCATACTACTCCCAAGGTTATGCGAATGACATAGTAGTCCTCAAACAAGGAAAGCATACCCAAATAACCTCTGAGCTAATACAAAACGAAGAGGAATGGTGCAAAAGAGAAGGACTGAGAGCAAACCCCAGCAAAACCACACTCATACCATTCACACACGAAAGAAAAATGGGGAACATGAAGCTACCCTAGTTCTTTTGCGTAACACTACAAGTTGCTGATCATGTCATATACTAAGGGTTGTTCTTAGATTAGGAACTAACCAAGATCATGCACAAGCAACCGTAATCAACAAAAGCAAATCATCGTTCATGATGTGCACAAGAACTTTTGGAAAAACATGGGGACTGAAACCGAAAGTTATTCTCTGGCTACATATACACCGTGATCGTAATACCCAAAATTCACATAATTTGGCTCACTTTTATGAAGGTCCTTCAATGAAACACAGGCAAAAACCAACCTTGGTAAAATATAGAGGCTTGCCTGTCTGTGCATCAGGAGTGCTATAAATAGCACTCCGAATCCTACACCTTCCACCATTGGACGTCACAGTCGTGCATAAGACGAAGATAGGTGCATACAAATTTGAACAAACAGGTAATTGGAGAACCCAACCCCAAACTGGGCACACCAAAATATCCATGAAGTCTACATTACCCAACTGAAAATGATATAGGACTACATGCTACATGCTACCCAATACTCTTAATCTTAATGGTTCAAAAACAGATGCAGAAATAGGAGCAGGAATATATGGAGTGAACCAAAAAAGAAACGTGAAAGTTCCTCTTGGCAACAACACCACAGTGTTCCAAGCTGAGAAACATGCTATAAGGATATGAATACAGATGAAACAAGATAGTGGTTGTACAAGAAAACAATCTACATTCTGACAGCCAGAGCGCAGTAAAAGCTCTGAATCCAGAACAGATAAAGTCATCTCAAGTTTTGGAATGACTTCAGAGCCTCAATGAACTATCAAAACACAACAACGTCATACTTCAACCCTGACGTGTAGACTCTGTGGTGGCGAGGAAAATAAAGCCTTCCACATCATTTTTGAATGCGACGCTCTGCACAACAGCCAAACAAGTTCATTAACGTCTGTTTGATGATAATTTTTTGGCATTCCGTAGTATTTATGCAATTCATTCCAAATCATAATCGAAATATTATCAAAATGAATAGGGATACTCAAAATTTGAAAGCACCTGATTTTATACTGAAGTAGTTGATTTCAACTCTTTAGTAGATCGGAGATTGCAGTCTAAATTTTTCCGTCAATCTCTCAGTAGTATCCACTGTAATAATTGAAGCAAATTCACTAGGTCGGAATGTGAATTTACAATAATTAATTAACCTAAAAATCACTCGTTGTAGTAAAATCTTAGCTCTTTTTCTGTTGGTACAATAATTTTGCATTGAAATTAATGCATGTGGTCCAAAAACACAACACTTCTACAGACAGTCCCGAAAAGTACGAGATCCCGTAATACTGCTTGAAATACTTTTTAAATTAGCTCCTTATATTATTGTGAAATTAGAGGATCCTGTAAAATAGAGGCTGGAGTGCTTTACTGACGTCTGTTGTAGTTTACGTTGTCAGTGAGTGGTTTTGTAAGGTTATCAGATACCAATGTTTTTTTAAGAAGACGTTGTGCAATGATTTATCCTAATATCCAGGTACGTTTTGATATTTAAAAATATATTGTTTACGAAAAAAAATACAAATTTGATGTCAATTGGGATTGAAATATTGAATGATTCAGTAAAGTTTCAGATAAAGATTAAGACTGATATTCTTAATGACCAAGCAATGGGTTATAGTGTAGTTTCAGGAAAACTATGTCAAAATTATCATTGAAATTTAAGATAGGAATAATTAACGAAAGTATTCAACATGCAGCCCACAAAGTAAACACATTAGGGGGCCCATCTTTTCTTTCACCACAAATCTGTTACGTTCAAATAAATATAATAAATATATTTTCATTTTCCATAAAACGTGTTTTTATGTTTGTAATACTTCAGATCTCGGCAATTATAGCAGTCAAAACACTGTAATTTATGCTGGCAAACTAAAAAATAAAATAAAAGGCTCTGAAAAATCAGAGCACGTGTAGAACTTAAAATTAGTGTGAGTGGTAAAATAGTCACAGCAAATATTCCCGCAATTTGGTCCCAAAACATTTCGGTAAATTAACAAAGTTTCTTGAAAATGGTTGAGTATTACAGGAATTATATGGACATGATGCCAGAATTTGTATCAAAACCAATTGTAGTAGGATGGTCGGGATATCACAATAAACACTCCCTTTAACAATAGTTCAATATATTCCGCACCTCACACATCTTACTTCTTCAAGTTTCAGTTAAATAATGAATCTTATTCGGACTACTCATAATACTAATACTAGTCACCGGGTGACACATTATGATAAGCGGGTACTGCACGGCCATCCTGACCTGTTGTTGTCCTCAACAGCAACCATGATGGACCTCATCTGTAAGTAAATAGAAAATAATTATTAATTCTATTCATATCTCATTTGCGCCTTCAGAGGGTTCATTTGTGTCCTGAGAGGGCTCATTTTTGCCATCTGAGGACTCATTTGTGCCATCAAAGAGCTCTTTTGTGCCATCAAAGGGCTCATTATGCCATCAAAGGGCTCATTATGCCATCAAAGGGCTCATTATGCCATCAAAGGGCTCATTATGCCATCAAAGGGCTCATTATGCCATCAAAGGGCTCATTATGCCATCAAAGAGCTCATTATGCCATCAAAGGGCTCATTATGCCATGAAAGGGCTCGTTATGCCATCAAAGGGCTCATTTGTATTACCTTAACGATTTTGAAACTTGAAGTGTTTCATGTGTTTCTATGCTACAACCCCTTCTCCTGGACCATTGGATCTTCTGTATGCAGGTCCTCTGTAACCTTATACCTGTCGGAAGAATCTCTGCTCCTATCGTAGCAAAGACATCAGCACTGTGCGGTTTGTTCTTTCCACCTGTCCATTTCCTCGAGGTAAACCTACAGCTATAGTGTATAATTTAACGTCCTTTTTCTCCAAAATCTATAAATGCGATACATTAATGTCCGCCAGTACGAAGCGTTTTGTAAAATCTTGAAGCTACTTGGTTTTTTTGAATTACCCCAACATTTTCTACTCTACTATCCTTCAACATTTTTTTCAAATAATTTTTTTATATATATTTTTTTTTATATACTTGTGAATGAAAATTTGTTTTTATTCAAACAGGGCCCTTTTCTCGAACATAAATTACATATTTTGCTTTTGTGTCTGCAGTTGTCACGATTGTGCCCAACTTTACCACAACAACTACACAATATATGTTTATTATCAACTAATTTTGGCACCGGCTGTTATGATGAGTTGGTGCAGGTATGCGATAGTGCTTTCGCATATACTTTATTTTTGGGGTATGCCCCTAATAGATTAGGGTCTCTTATATTTGAGGCCTCTACTGCCGATTCCAAATTGTTATCATTTATAGCACCCATTACTAAGGACACCTTATCACTATTAGGAAAATTCAATTTGAATTAGTTGATTTTCGCCAAATGGTTGAAATGGAATTCATATAGCGAGCAACCCTCTGTTGGTTTACGATTCGCATCTCATAAGCATTTCTGAAACTTTGGAAAGTGGTGCTCAATAATTGCTTCCACTTTACTCTAGTAGACTAAGGCCACCCTAATTCACATTGTATGAAGCTATCATACCATGTTTTTGATGTACCTTTCAATTTATTTGTTACCTGATACACTATACTATTATTTCATACCTAAAAATTATCAGGACGCAGTAGACAAAATAAATTATGATCTGAACAATATTGTTACCTGGTCATCCGAAAATGCTCTAAGTATAAATAGGAAAAAGACTTCTTTTCTAGCTTTTGGCCCAACTAAAGTTCGTTTGCAAATCAACGAAGTAATCCGAATGAATGTTGATGGAGAGCAAACTGCACTAGTAAACAAGGCAAAAAACCTTGGCCTGGTTTTTGGAGATCAACTGCGATTCAAACATCATGTTAAAATTTGCATCCGGAACGCTTATTTGAACCTAAAGTCAATTTTTCACAATCGCCGTTATCTCTCATTTGGTTTTAAGAAAAATACTATGCGTGGTTCTGGTATTATCTAAACTCACCAACGGAGATGTAGTTCTTGGCCCCTGTATCGACGCAAACGATTCTAGGAGGCTACAAGTCGTTCGAAACTCTTGTATGCGGCTTATTTGTAGTATTAGGAGACGCCAAAGAATTTCCCACAAATTACGAGATCTTAACTGGCTGAATATGTCGAACAGACGATATCTACACTCTGAATGTCTCTTTCATAAAATCATCAAAAACAAACAACCGCAATACCTGTTTGGAAACACTGTTCACCAAACTGATATCCATCAGGTAAATACTCGATTCAAACATAGAATTACAACACCACAACATCGCACCGAACTGTTCAAACGATCTTTCACGTACCAGTCATCAAAAACACATAATGAAATTTCCAATGAATTGAAATTAAAATCAATAGAAGCCTTCAATTAGGTCCAAAATTGAAATTACTTGCTAATCAAAACCAAATCTAAATTTCTCTGATAACTATCTCCAATAAATATATGTATATCATATAATAATATCTGCATGTACATATTGATATTTTTTTTTACCTTTTTTTCTATGAGACAGTGCTGTCTGCAACCACAGATTGTGCTGTCAACTGATCTTCGGCATTTTTCTATCAACCTGGAGTGCTGTGCTCATATTACTCAAAAATGTATTTAATTTTTACCTGGTTGATAAAAATAAAGACCTTCATTATTATTATTATTATAAAACTGTCTGTCCAACCATATATATTATAGTCATGTTGAACAATTTCTAACCAATCATACACTTCCGTGTGTGTTGGATCAAATTCTGGAATTATACTAGACAACACAGTACCTGAGTTTGGCTGGGCATTGCTGACTTGAGGCATAATATTGATTCTCCTAGAATGACTTACAGATTCCTTTCTGTTACTTTTATGTCTACGAGATCTCTTCTATGGCGACTTTGCCTTTCCTCACTGGTATTTGCAGAGCTACTGCTGCTGAATGTTGAATATCGGCGCTTCGATTTTCTTGTGGACTTCGGCATTGTGCAGCACTTTAACACCACTCTTTACACACTGTTCACCACTTCTGATATAGTAGGATGGTCGGGATATCAAAATAAACACTCCCTTTAACAATAGTTCAATATAATCCGCACCTCACACGACTTACTTCTACAAGTTTCAGTTAAACAATGAATCTTATTCGGACTACTCATAATACTAATACTAGTCACCGAGTGACACATTATGATAAGCGGGTACTGCACACTTTAAAAATACAAGACTATAGTAAGTCTATAGTTTTATTTGTCAAAAATTCCCTTAATTACAGCTTTCATTCTGCAAAAGATAGTTGTAAGATTACCAAAATAAAAATTCGCACTTCAACAGATGACACTGATTTTACAGTACTGATTTAAATTTACTACTTTTTTGCTTACAACCTATGACCCACTATATTTGCTGTGAAATTACAATATTTTCATTTACAGTGAGGGTAGAAGTGTAGTTGCAGGCATATTATGCGGGAGATTGGGTGTTCAGAATGCTACTTTTTTCAATACATTTGATGATACTATACTTACTGTTCGATTTTTACTATATTTCCCAATATTTTCATTCTCAATCACGGCATGAGAGTTCATGATAGAAACTGTCAATAATAAAGAAATATTTCGTATGATATGATTGAAATAGAGAAACTATAGTGTACAATGAGCATGAAATGACCGATTTCCCACTTGTACGAGCGTAGCGAGGGAAGTGTACGTCATTTCATGCTCATTGTGAAATATACTATTCTCGTTTCACTTTCCAAATCGTCTCTACTTCCAACTGACTGTTGAATCGTCCTCGTAGACTGTCTGGAGGTATACGGGTCGAGAGCTCAATCTTCATGGAAGAAGAATTTACGAGAAGATAGACTGAAAAAAATTTGCATAGTCCTTGATTAATCTGCGCTCTTGTCTATACCTACGCGCTCTCCGCAGAAAATTTGACAGTGAAAGATGCCCACCTAATTTTCCGCTGCTCATGGCCCTTTTTCTACTGCAAATTTTCCAAGATATACGCATACGATTTATTCAAATTTGCATTCCGAGGATTTGCGTGTCAGAACCTTTCATATATTCATGAGATCCTGGAAAAAATGCCCGGAATAATGAGATAATGACGTATGTGAGGGGAACTAGCGTTGCTGAAAGGACAGTTCATGATGGATTTTGATCCTGTTTCGGCTTATTAGTAGTCAACGTATGCGTGGTGGAATTTGATAGATGGATCTGCTAGTATAGGGAACCTGTAAAATTTTGCTGTTTAATCTAATTATCAAATAATAATAATTCATTCAGTATCATTACATTCTATAATCATTTTCGATGGTTATATTAACTTGTCCCACATGGAGTTTATTACTTGGAAAGTGGATTGTTCCGATTGATAATAACCGTCACTGACAGTAATTGATGTAATGTGTTGCTGATATTATTATCCGAATGTTACCGGATTGAAATAACATCGAAATAGTCTTATTACGGGAGCTGGTGACTGTAGAGAATCTGCTCATAGTTCACATAGTAATTTCTTTCAATTTAGTTACATTCACCATGAACTGGGAACTCTTCCCAGGTAGCACATCATATCGGCTGAATCTTGGTTCCATATTGGGCCAATATAGATATATTGTTATTGAAAAATCAATATTGGTCCAATATGGGTGAATATTCAAAAAACAATATTATATTAATAATATTGGTTCAATATTGGTTGAACTAGTTTTGAATGTAGATTATCACACGAAATATTGGGTCAATATTGGTTGAATAATTTATACAAATATCGATAATACAATATTGGTTATATATTGTTTTCCACATCTAGAATTAATATTGCAATCCAATTATTCCAGTCATATCGATTATAGGGGAAAAAACTATATTGCATTTTCAAGTTTGTTAGAATATTGGTTGAATATCATTTCCACTTTATTTGAGAAATTGTAATAACTCATATTGAGTCAATATTGGTTGAACGATATTTACCAATATCAATAAAACAATATTGTCTTCACATCGTTTTTAACATCTAGAATAAATATCGCAATCCCAATATTCCCCTAATATCGATTCTGGGAATAAAAACTATATTGTATCTCCAAGTGTGATTACACATTGGTTGAATGTCATTTCGCCAATATTCAACAAAACTTATTGGGTCAATATTGGTTCAATAATATTTATCGATATCGTTAAAACAATATTGTCTTTATATTGTTTCCAACATCTAGATTGAGATGAAATTTGAATATTGGCCGAATATTCAATGAAACATATTGAAATTATATCATGATCAAACTTGAATAAAAATCCGCTAGGTGGCTCTACATATAGAACGTCTTCTAAAACCTACGAAAGTATATTAAATACTTCCCTTAGCTTGTTTTCAAGACAGCTCACTCAGCGGTTATGGCGATCAAAAGGCAGACTCTGGTGTCACCTTCATCAACTAAAGGACATTTAATAATTTACCAAGGTATATCGATAAATATTGTACCAATATCGATAAATATTTTGAGGCCATTATTGCTTCAAGAATATTCCACCAAAACTATTTCTAAAATATTCAAACAATATTCGACCAATATCGCAAAATGTTCACATTTTACTTCTCGACAATATAACTTTTGAATATTGTGCCAATATTGTCAGAATATTGTATCAGCTATATTGTACCAATATCGCCGAACATTTTGAGGCCAATATTAGTTCAAGAATATTTCGCCAATATTATTCAAGTAATATTGGACCAATATCGCCGAATGTTCACTTTTTTTTTCTCGCCAATATTGCATTTCAAATATTTCGCCAATATGTTCACAATATTGTATCAATATTTTACCAATATAGGTGTGCTACTTGGGTACAGCGCACTTCGAAGCCCTTTCTACCTATGCTAAGACAAAAAGAAAGTAATACGAGAAAAAAAATAAAAATGAGAAAGGAATTTGATTTGGGAATGGTTTATAATTAATATGATGCTGGAGAAGACGTACATTACTGAACCTATTCTGGTACATAATGATAAAAATGTGTACGGTAGTTTATAATTAAAGTTGGCATTCGAACAGAAAAAGTTTGAAATTTTTTCGTAAAGCAGAAGGTTTTGAATTTTTCATTTCTTTTGGTAACTGGTTAATCGTTCGGCATATATTATAACTAAATGATCGCTTGAAAATTTCAGTTTTGAAACTAGGTGGGGTAAGAGTACCTTTAAATCTGATGTTCACATTGTGAACATCAGTACGAAAAGTGATTTTTCCGTACAGGTAAGGTGGCGTTTTGATTAGTATAATTTTTATGTATAAATTTGCAGCATTTGGAATCCGTCTATTTTCCATAGTGATCCAACCCGTTTCACGTAACTTATGGGATATTCTTTGATATTTTCCAATTCCGTGAATGAGCCGACATGAGTTTTGTACTTTCTGTATTTTCTGTGCACACTGTTTGGTTAAACATGAACCATATAAAGTGTCTGAGTAGTTGAAGCGCGATAGAACCAGTGCATCACAGAGAGTTGTTTTCGTCTGTTTCGTGAGTACGTGTCTGTTTCCATATATAAGTTTCAACGAAGAGTATGCAAGTTGTATTTGTTTATATGTTTCTCAAACCGCAAGTTGGAATCTATTATAACACCAAGACTTTTGGATTCAGTTGTTGGTTGTAAGGGAACATTATCCACCGTAATTGTAAGAGATTCGCTTGTTTTCTGGCGGTTCATTTTTGAACGAAAAAGGATGATGTTCAATTTAGTGGCATTCAATAATAAACAGAGTGATCTCTTGCTAACTCAACGAACGACTCAAGATCATTGTTGATAAGCTTACACGCGTTTTCTACACATTGAGGGAAAAAGCTGTGATATAGTTGGGTGTCATCATCATAAAGGTGAATTTTACAGTGTTCTAGGCAACGTAACATATTTGATGAGTAAATTTTGAACAACAATGGACCCAATATTGAACCCTGTGGCACACCTGAATTAGGTTTCAAATATTTTGAGTAGATTCCACCCTGGCACACTTTTTGTTCTCTGTTTTTGATATAACATTCAAGAAGTCTGATAGCACTTCCCGATAATTCCATATAATTTAAAATTGCTAGAAGTAGGTCATAGTTTAGAGTGTCGAAAGCTCGACTAAAATCAAGAAGCACAAGTACAGAACAGAGTCCTAATAATGTCGTCCACTATGTGCAGCAAAGCAGTGGCGCAACTATGACCTTTGCGAAACCCAGGCTGTATTTCCGGAAGTAGAGAAAACCGACTTCTCAGCTGTTCTTCAACAGCTCGTTCAAAAATTTTTTATAAAGTAGGTAAGACACTAATTGCCCGCAGATCCTTATATTCAGTTGGATTAGATTTTTTTGGGCAATACTCTCACCACTGCTCTTTCCCACATCGCTGGAAATACGCTATGGGATAAACAAAAATTTACTTTATGGGTGATATATTGCACGATATGGGGACAACACATTTTAATCAAATAAATGTTTATACCATCGCAACCTTTGGCATTCGATTTTATGTTACATATAACTTTATTTGTGAATAAATCATTTATCATTTATTTCGGTTCGGTTCTACTAGATGGTTTTCCTTGTAAAAAGTTATTAGATCTTGAGGTGGCTGCATGTTTGGTATAGAATTGATGAAAAAGTTATTTACATCATTTGGATTAACCAAATGATCTGGAATTTCAATGCTTTTTTCTGGTAAAATTCCATTTGATTTTAGTGTTTACCACATTTCTTTATTATTTTTAGCGTTCTCTAACTGATAATAAAAATCTGCTTTTTTCTCTCTCTGAATAGCCTTATTTGCATAGTTCCTGACATCTTTATAATATTGTATAATATTGTCGATTCTATTTCTTTTCAATGCTCTCAGTGCTTTATCCCTAGTGGACATTTGTCATTTGTCTTATGTTAAACGTTAGCCATGGAGCTTTGCGTTTGGTGACTCTAGAAGTAGTAACGGGAGCATGTCGATCGAATAAATTTTGAAGGATATTTATCAAAAACGAAATTTTTTCATCAATGCTTTCTTGATCGTAAATCTGAAAGAATGGCATATTATTTAAGTCTCTTTGAAAAAGTTCTTCATTAAATTTTTTTTAAATTTCTGTATGTACACATTTTTGTAGTCCGTTTTTCATCATCAACTCTTACTTTACATTGAACTATTAAGTGATCTGAGTAACCATTATTATCGATGAGACCCCCTTCCACCACAGAATTTCCGTTAACTATAATCAAATCCAATAGAGTTTGGCTGTTTTTGCATATTCTTGTAGGTAAGCCAATGATTTGAGTCAAATCAAAGATTTTTACAACAGATAAAAGATTGTCTACGTGTGTATTTCCGAAATGTAGGACATTGATGTTGTTATGTGTCAGTGGACTTTGAAACTGACCATCAACGATGGAAAAAAACGTATCTACTATCTGCTCGTCCTTGACATCTCGAGACCTCGTTCGTAACCTTGAAAGAATGTCAATGAAAACTGCTCAAATTTTTTCATCGAGACAATAAACCGATTACAAAGTGAAAAAGTTGCATCTTTTCAGGTGGAACATGCAACTATTCTACTTTCTACATTCGACTAATAGGGTCGTCATTGAAATTTCATAAAAGATTACTTCTGGATGTAATGGAATTTTGCTTACATGACAAGTAAACTGTTTCTTGTGTAGCGGTGTTAACTCAAGTATTTCACTTCTAACATGACAATCTATTATTTTCTCCATTACTTTCAGGAGGCAGGAAGTTGATGGCGTGGTAAGACTTTGGTTCGTCCATGGGGCGTCTCCCAGTCTTTAGTATTTTTTTCCACCATTTAATCTATAGATAGACAATTACAATTTTATAGGAGTCGTCATAAAAAATCTAAATGTGAATCCTAACCTAATATCACAGCATTCACAAATAATATAAAAAAAATCATAAACATACTCTCATGAAGTAGTAACTTTGATGGACAACAAATTCCTTCAAATTCATATTGAAATGTGTTAATGTCTAACATGACTTCATTTTAGATGATAGTTTATAATAAGATGTCTAAAAACTCTGGTGTGTCGAGTGATTCGATTTTGTTTAGATTTTTCAGAAGACAAATAAACAAATGAAATAGTGGTATGCTTCTTTAATCGGTTCCAGGTATGGCTCCCTTCTAGAGTTTTAGACCTGTCAATATTCCAGCGATATAGTGATTGATTACTGTTGTCAATTTTATGGAATTACAACAAACACTATTCAAAAAATGAATAGTTGTGACGGAATCTAAATTTCATAGTGATAACTATTATTGTGTTTCTTCATTTTGCTGTATATTTTCTTAGACATTCATCATTTATTCAATTATAATTTGTCTGATTGACTCGGCCGTTACTTGATGAAGATCCATAGTAATTGTATGAAATACACAGAAAACGATTCAATCTCCACAAACTTTATTCAATCAGACAGTGAAGAAGCTACTGCATGTGCTGACGAAACATGTCTGATTCAATAGAATTTGTGAAAATCTAATCGTAGTTTGGACAATAATAATTTTAGGCCAATCAGCAGGGCTATCAACCTCAACTCAAATTGCTCCGCAGATATTATTTTTTTTTTAATTGTAGAACACAGTGTGCACATTATTTCTGAGAAAAATAATCACCTCCAGGGAGGTTGGAACCCCCCAAAAAACACGTTGAAATAAATTTTTGAGGTAATTTCGAAATATCTCAAAGAATTTACTTTAAATCAAAAAAAAATAACTAGATATTCAGAAAGATCACAATTTTTTACAAAAAAACTGTTCCTACCAAAATTTTGAGAATTGCTTTCCCGATGGGGCAGGTGTTGCGCCGGCTCCCGCCAACGTGCATTTTTTCAACCAGCGCGTGAAGTAAAGTTCTATACCTCCTCACATAAATGTTCAATTCGGATAAATCTTACGTCATTTTGAAGATAAGGATCGCAGCTTTGTATTCTGATATTATTTATATTTATACGCGCAGTTGCCAGCTGCAAAATTGCAATTGAAAATCTTATAATATTAAAGTTCCTGACTTCGTGAAATAATGTTTTATCACTTGTAGCAAGTAAAATGAACAGTTGAGGAATACTTCATTGTCAAATTGCATAACGTTTAACTGGTCCAAATAATGTTGGTTTTAAATACGAGTGTTATCAATTATTCGCATATTTCAGGTTACAAAATCTTGAGGGAGTTTATAAATTTAAATGCTAATAACTAAGAGATAAAAGCACGTATCAACATGAATGAAAAGCCAGTTTTCAGAAAAAACCCTGTTCTTCTAATTTGGTTTCTTGTACAAATTTTAAATGCAATCCAGTCAATCTTTCAAGAACTTAAAATAGATTTACTCGGCATTTGATCGCATTATTGTTCTATAGAAAGAAATATAGAATCAGTCCTTGATGGAATATGGGGATTCGAGACCAAGGAATACAGTGCATCAAAGGAAACTGTCCCGAAGTGTACCTGCTGTAAACTCATTGAGATTCTAAAACCTGAAAAATGTCGGCTTGGGACCTTGTCAATGCGGCAGCTAGCGCGCCGCTGTATAGTATACAGCGGCGCGGTTCTGTCGGTGTGCAGTGGGCAGCAGCCAACGTTGCTTTATGTAAACGTCAGAAATTAGAAAAGTTCCTGTGCAGAAAACACTGGATACTGGGATAACATCGATAGTCAGAGACGAGGAAACATCTCTTAGTGCTTTGTCACTGTTATTAATTGAAAATAGTGAGTTTATTTTTGAAATATTTGAAATAGAGTACCACTTTGAAACCAATCGAAATGACAATTTTTAAAATGGTTTTTTTGTAACTGCACGACCGGCTGCATCAGAGACTCCTGCACGTGCAAAAAGAGTGGTCTTAAATAAACCAATGTTTGAAATAAATGTACCACAGATATCTGTAGAAACTTGGCAGTGATTGTTCCGGATTGTGAAGATGAAGACGAGGAGACTGAAGATGAAGTAGATGATGAGTTGTATGAGTGAATAAATATATTTTCCTATACATTTCTTGATGGTGACTACTTGTGGATTCATGTCTCCATACCCTTTCTCGATATCATTGAAATACACTCTCATATTTCGTTACCTCCGGCCCGCGTTTGATTTATACAATAAGTTGATCTTCTCTCGAATTTGCGAATAATTTTCATAACAATACTTCTAAATCGTAATAACGACAGTTCTCAACGATTATTTACCCACATTTATATCTAAGAGTTGTAGTTTGAGAGTTTTTTCAAATATTCTCCCCCTTCCCTCTCACCCCAATGTTTTCGCGATGCGGGGAATATGCCCCGAATGCGGTGGCAGGAAAATCGTTTCTAATAATTTATACCTATTATTTTTACAAATTTCCGCTCAGTTTCATTACTCAGGACCGACAATTTTACATATTCATAGAAAATATCCCAAAAAAACACGATTTCGGGAAGGTGTTGATGCCCCGGGAGAGGGTTTAATTGTTGAAAATAATTCGCCCTCATTAATAATACCTATTTTCACTCATATTTATTGTCCAGAGCTGAAATGTCAAGAAAATACCTCCAAGAAAAAAGTTTTTACGATTTTGGGGGGGGTTGCACCCCCCAGGGGGTGATAACTTTATTGCTAATTATTCAACCCTCCGTGACGACCGAATTGCAAAAAAGAAATCGGCGGAGAAATTTAAGTTGAACTTTTATGAGAAAAATTGCTCTGTTTATTGGCCTATTTGATTATGTTAGGTTTTTGTATCATTTGTAGGCAATACAGAGAGACGAACAAAATAATTCATCTATATCCAGAACCGAAAGTGAGTACCACCATATTGTGAAGATTATCACATAGTATCTTATATTATTAGAAAACATTTTAATGAAAATAATGGCACGAATATATCTCACACGGAATCCCGATATTCCTGATTATATTAGCACAAAATTGACAGGTTCTAATGGTAAATTTTCATGAAGCTTGATTTAAATGCTTCCAAATGAAATGCGTGGTTATATTATTGTAGTCAATTGAATTTCAGTAAAAAATTATATAAATATGTCGAAAATGTAGCAAATAAAACTGTCTGGTGATAGTGACTCAGTAAATTCCAATAATTAGGTTTTTTATTCAGTTCAATCGTCGGCAATACTTGAAAACTTCTGTGCTTGTAAATTTACCCTAATAGAAAAACCGACCGTGGCGGTACACGCAAATGAGGAATATTTGGGAAACAGGCCACGATTTCATTTGTTTTCTCTTAATCAAGCTGGCGAAATGTTTCCCGTTTTATCCCACAGTTTTGCAGGTATAGGTCGACACACCAGGGTTTTTAGATATCTTAGCTTATAAGTATGCCCATTGTTCAAATAGAAGAAGAGTTAGAGAGCTGCCTATACGATTTACTGACAGGTAAGGAAACCGTCTGCAGGGCATGAAATATCATTCTTTGTGTTGCCCCAAGTCACCAAGGCGCAATTTTTGAATTTCTCCAGGTCAAGGTTAAGGAGGGAGGGCGTTCGTGATCCAGTTTGTGACTGATCCGGAAACCATCTGCTGATTTTATATTTCGGACATACATTCTGCCACGTTTGACCCGCGAAGGAGGTCAAGATCCAGAATTATGCCCAAAATACCGCGATTTACGAGTATCGCCCATTATGACTATCACATGAGTGAGCTGGTCAAGGGCCATTTTGAAAGCTCTTTGATATTACCAAAAAATCGCTAAATTTCTACATATTTTGTTATAAATAAAAAAGTAAGTTATGAAAATGTCTGCTGCTTTTTTTTCATATACCTATATGTGTAAAGAACAAGAAAAACCAAACAGCAGAAGTTTTCAGCCGAAAATATTTTTTTGGCGCCAGAGTTGAATTCGTCCATGCGGATGAATTACTCATTCGTACGAGGCATATTCAGTCATTTCACACTTATTTTATTGCACATGCAGTAGGGTGCTTGTTGATAGTGCGTGAAAATAGGCCCCGCATCACCCCCGCATGTCAAAATTGCAAAAAACCGTTAATCCGTGAAAAACTAACCTTTCTCAGCTACTCTCAGGTTTCAATAAGCTGTAAATATTGTAAAACAAAAATTTTCCACACATTTTCCACCTCTCAGGTGTTAATCCAAAATGAACAAATTGTAGATATTGATCTCTGCTTCCAGATGCCGTTTACAGAATTTGAATACGACGATTTCCCGTAAATTGGCGGTTCTTGCAAGATGTGCCCTTAAATTGTTCATAATACAATTGTGCAAAAACTACAAATCGGACAGAAAACATCGTGCGTACAGTTGAACAACATATCATTATCTATCAGATTCCGCAATATCGTTTGTCCAGCTTCAGATTTATAAAAATGATAAATTTTTGAAAAATGGTCTCTTTTTCGAGGTTTTCCCGGATTTTCTCAGTGGAAAATGCACCGATCCAGTCTTACGAAAATCCATTTTGTATGTTTTATATATCTCTACAAAAGTTTCATTGACTGTAAAACGATTCCTCGAATAATTTTTGAGATATTTCCAAAAAACCGAAAAAGTTGTAATTTTTTTCACTATTGCTTGTTTCAAAAATTCCACAAAGCGATTTTGCTGGGGCGAAAACTGGGGTTTTCATCAACGAACTATCTTATAAAAAATAATGTAGGCCATTTCCCGGTGAACATTCAACTTTACAATTATAAGTCATATAATGGTTTTTATCAGATGTCTCATGCGTTATGTTGAATGAACTTAACCGTTACGTACTTCAAAAATCGGTCATACTCATAACTATATGATATACTAAAATTAAACCATATTACGTCAAACGTTCGACTTAACACATTTCAATTATATTGCATTTTTGATCAAATTAAACGATCGATAATGCATAATCATGAATGTATCATTTGAATGATGATAATTTGGAAGATTGCATATAAATATATTTTTTGTGTAAGTACTTTTTCAAATATTTCTCTTCAATAATATGCAGACATCAAGATAAATATGAAAATATCAAAGTTTTTCAAATATAATCGTAAATACATCTTCGTCAATATAATCAATAGTAGGACCAAATAATTACGTATTATCACATATTTTGTCAGACGTAAGTTATGTGCTCCAAAAAAAATAAAAAATTGTTATATCATTAATATATATCTTGAGTAATGATATTTTTGAAACCCGAAAATAGACGTATTATTTATATGTGTTTCCAAGAATCGTGTCTCCAAAGTTTTCCTGGCATCAGACAAAATATGAATATTTTACATATTATCCTAATATGGTAATGAAAATATTATATTGAATTCGATCCATTTAACGACCGAATAACTATGTATTTTTGTATACTTGACCTGACGTAAGTTGAATGACTAAAGAATTATATTCATTTATTGATCAAAATAATCGATATATACTATTCCATCGTGGATATATCTTCTGGGTGACGATAATTTTAAAATAGAATGTGAACATATTATTTATATATGTTACCAAACTTTGTCTCTCCAAAGTTATCCTGGTGTCAGACACAACATGTGTACTTTTCGTTTTCCATGATATGGTAATAAAAACGCTTCATTCAGATTAATACATTTTCTGTCCCAATAACCATGTATTTTTGCATACTTTTTCCAACGTAAGTTGAGTACCTGAACAAATATGTATGTATATCAGTTATTGATGTAAATAATTAATAAAAATTATTATATCATTTATATATGTCTTGAGCGATGGTAATTTTGAAAATCGAATATAAATGTATTATTTATATATGTTTCCGAACATTGTCTCTCCAAAGTTTTCCTGGCAACAGGAAAAATATGAAAATTTTACATATTTCCTAAATAGTAACATATCATGATAACTATTTTTAGTCTTTGAACATTATGCATAATACGTCATTTTGATAATGAAAATATGATCAATGAAGTATGACGTCGATTTAACGCTGAAAGTTAGGACATGTCGCCTCAGAAAGAACCATAGTATTAGGAACGTGACTTTTGAATAACTTACCTGAATATTCTGATACGTTCTTTGGACATTGTGCATAATTCGTCATTTTGATGATGAAAATAAGATCAGTGAAATATGACGTTGATACAACGCTGAAAGTTGGGATTTATCGCCTCAGAAAAGACCGTCCTATTGGAAACATAAGTTTTGAATGAGTTACTTGACATATGTTATAATATGTTATTTGGACATTCAGCATGATACGTCATTTTGATAATAAAAATATGATCATTGAAACATGACGTTGACACAACGCTGAAAATTGGGACTTATCGCCTCAGAAAATACGTATAATGGATACATATTGATTATGTTGACCATCATTCATAAGACGTTAAGTTTATGTTCCACATATGTAACTATTTTAAAAATGTTCACATGGTTGCGTCTTATATTTTGTGGGGATTAAACTCTATAGCTTGGTCTAATATGACAAAGGGGGTATAACGATTTCAATTTAGTACTTACAAGCCTTTTTAGTGCATTGGCTAACAGTATCAAGTACTAGTCCAAGATTTCTGGTTACGTTAGTGCATGATAAATGTTTGCCATCTATTATAACTTTAAGTTAATTCTCCATTTGTTTTTTAGTTCTACCATAAATGAGAACGTTGGTCTACTATGTTACATGTATACAAGGAAAAAAGTAATGGTCTCAAAATATAATGTGTACCGATAGCCAGGCGTCACTGAAGGCTCTTATGAACCCGAAAGTGACATCAAGACTGAGGTGTAGCTGGTGAAAGGACCAGCATCCGAGGAAGAAAAAAAAATGGTCTCAAAATAGATCCTTGTGGAACACCGCACTTTGCAGGTTTCAGAGAAGATTTGCCAGACTTACAGCCGTATGCATAGTCAATCGCCAGCGACTCGCCAGAGTTTCGCCGTTCGCTACACAAGGATTATAATGCATAGTCGAGCTCCAAAAAAGTGACAACTACGCGATAAGTCACATTTTGGCGAAACGCTGGCGATGTACCACTTTTTTGCAGCTCGACTGTGCATTATAGTTCTTGTGTAGCGAGCGGCGAAACTCTGGCGAAACGCTGGAATTGACTATGCATACGGCTGTTAGTCTCCTTATATTGTAATCAATCAGATAAGTAGTTAGTTTACAGAACTATCAATCACATTTTCACAGCACCCAGATTCTTCCCCAAAAAAGATGTTTCCACTCAAAGCATACCAACTCCATACGCCCCGTATATCAGTTCAAATCAAGCCGACACTCACCTCTTCCGCTTTCTCCGTCGAAAATTTCCGACAATTCGAAAATCGCAAACTTCAAACTCCCCTAATGAAGGCCATCGATCTCGCGCGCCGACCGCTCTTCAACTTTTTGCTGATCCGAGCATTTATCGCAGAGGCAGAGGAAACGAGCGAGGTATCCTAGCGTCGCGACGACGGCACGGCACTAACTAAGCGGCGTCGGCCGATGGTAGCGCAAGGAGCGCCATGCATCAAACCAGGACCTATCCACGATTCGGGAGTATGCTTTTCGGTGAGCCGCTGGCCGGCAGGATGACTCACTAGTTGATTGTTTTCAGTTGAGGCAGGACTGGATGATATTATAATCATTATCTTCATTTTCCACAACTATAAGATAAATAAAAATATTCATAGTGCATGTGTTTCCTCAAGCTCTTCCTTCCTTAGCTCTTCTCGATAAGAATAGAAGACAGTCAGTATGCTTCAATGGGAACACCTCAGAAACAACAGTAATGCAATATGGGGTACCGCGGGGCTCTGTCCTAGGACCCCTTTTATTTATCATATACATAAACGATGTATTCTAACATCTCTTACTCAACCTGTATCATGTTCGCATCAAAATATAAATGAGAAAATGAAAATAAATTGCAGCAAATAATTTGGAACAATCGAAAACAAGACGACTCGATATTTTTCACATCGAAAAGTTTTCTTCTAAACTTTCCAGCTCGATTCTTATTTTGAGACAACTAAAAAATGAATCAAGCACAGACGCACTGTTGGGTATCTATTATGCTTTTTTTACTCACATATTTCTTGTGGGTATTTCTATGGGGAAATGCATCTGATTCTCTCAAAGTATTCAAGTTTCGAAAAAAGCTATCCAAATTCAATTGTAGCAACTACTGGCTTCAGTGACCATTGTAAAACTTTATTCCAGGAATGTGTAAAGACTTAACTCTACCTGCTCTTTATATATTTCATCAGTTGAAAAAAAGAAGTGAATAAACAAATTGAATCCGAGAAAAAAATATATTACAAAAACATCATTGAAAAGTCGAATAATAAAAACAAAACAGCTTGGTCTATAGTAAACAATGCTACCGGCAAACAAAAAAATCACCAAATTACCGAAATTAATTATGGGAACAAAGTAATAACTGATACCACAGAAAAAGCTGCTACTTTTGGGCAGTATCTATCTACGGCAATTCACGAAAAATTATCTAATTTTTTCGACAATAATTTTAGTTCTCGCTGCACCACAAGTGACCCTACAATACAAACTATGTTTTTTAGACCTGTTAATGTGAATGACGTTATTGAGATTATTGAATCATTACCAAACAAAAAATCTACAGGTTTGAATGAAATACCTGCATCAGTAGTAAAACAATGCAGATATCATATCTCCAATACTCGCTGATATTATAAATTTGTCGATTATGCAAGGTAAGTTCCCTTCAAGTCTGAAAATTGCATCTGTTATTTTATTGTACAAAAAAGGTGATCCTGGTAATGTAGAAAATTACCGACCAATTTCATTACTTAGTATTTTCTCTAAAATAATTGAAAAAGTGGTTGCTCGGAGAATAGAAGCGTATCTGAGTTCTTTCAATTTAATAACAAACAATCAACACGGTTTCCGAAATGGCTTCTCCACTAAATCTAGTGTGGCTGAGTACACTCAAACTATTTTTGAAAGAAAGGAAAAAGGTGAATATGTGGTATCAGTATTATTCGACTTAACAAGGGCATTTGATATAGTTGAAAGGTCTTTCGTCTCAGAAAAACTAGATAAGTTGGGTATTCGTGGCTGCCTTAATGACTGGTTTCTCTCGTTCCTCGAAAGCCGTAAGATTATAGTGAAAATTGATGATATTTTTTCAAATAAATTCAATATTGATCTTGGAACCCCTCAGGGTAGTGTCCTTGGTCCATTAATTTTTCTTATATTCATTAACGATCTTCCTAAATATCTAACTGAGGCAAAAGTTCTTATGTATGCAGACGACACATGCACAATAATATCATATCACTCAAAACTTGCACTTTCAGATAAACTTACCAAAACAATAAACCAATTCAAAGATTGGTGCTATTGTAACAGATTGATGTTGAATGTCTCGAAAACGGTTTGCATTGAATACCATGTAGCTCAAAAATCACCATCAAATTTCTCACTATTATTAAATAACACTTTAATCAGTACATCGAAGTCTGCAAAATTTCTTGGAACCAGATTCGACTGTAATCTATCTTGGGAGGAACAAATCAATAGTGTCTGTAAGAAAATTAACCAGTGTTTCTATCTATTGATTGTTTTGAAATCCATGCTAGATAGGGATACTTCATTGAATGTTTATTACTCATATGCTTACTCTGCGATTTCCTATAGTATCATAGCATGGGGGCAAGGGCGTGATATTCAAAGGGTATTTGTATTACAAAAAAGAATATTGCGATTTATTTTTGACCTACCTTTTCAGACCTCATGTCGAGAAGTATACAAAAACCAAAAAATTCTTACTGTTACTTCTATTTACTTATATAAATTATTGAGCCATATTTACCAAAACCGATATAAACTATCAAAAAATTCTGATATCCACAATTATAACAAATTATAATATAAAAAATAGTAATACCTACGAAATGTTCAAAGGTAGGTTAAAGAAAATCTTAATATATCATTGTTTTTATAGCTTGGGGGAGTTTGATGACTTCCTCTCTAGCAGTGTTAACTGAGATCATAGTATTTAATGTGCCTTATATTTTTATATTTATATCAAGATGTGTTATATATTTGTCTTTATATGTCATTAAGTGATATTAGTGTATATATATATATATATATACTCTATTTTGTCTGTGTACATGATATTTTAACCTGTAAATTAGTACTCCAGAAGTAATTTTCTGTATATGTGAGTTTTACCTCACCAGACACGTCCAAACCATTGTATAATAGGAAAACGGATCTAATAAAATTTGATTTGATTTGATTGGACCTGAAATTCATTTAAAAAATAATGAACTGAGTAAAAATTCAAATATTCAAAAGCTCAGGTCTCAAAGATACAGATTAAATAAAAGTGCAAAACATTCCTTGGAGATTGCTCTTTATTAGCCTCCTGTTTTAGATATGCCCTACTCAAAAAAAATGAAAAGTTATCTATCCGTTTACTCAGGAGTATTTAGACACACCTACCAATGATATGCAAATTTTTAATAATACAAAAATGAAATAATGTTGCAATTTTAAATTCTATAATTGATATTTAAAAATTTCCATTCCTCGACGATGTCTTACCTACTACAAACAAATTATTGTAAACGTAGTCAATAAAATATGTCTATGTCAATATGAAATCTATTAGTAATCATTTATCTGAATTACTTACTAACAACGTGATGTGACGGTGAAATAAGTTTTGCGGATGACACTGTAATATTTTACGAAGACAGCTCCTTGCTAAACTTGAAAAGTAAAATTGAAATAGACTTTGGAAACATCTTGAACTGGTTTAACCACACATATTTAACAGCTAGTTAATTATGAAAAAACAAAGTGTATGCCCTTAGTTCTCTATCAAAGCAACCTATCATAATTCAATAGCCTGAAAATAAAGTCGAATCATGATACAAATATTTTCAATAAATGATACAAAAATTATTAAGTGCCTAGGTATAACGCTGGATCAGCATATGAGATGGAACGTTCATATTCAAAATATGTCAGCAACCCTGCGACAACTGGTTTATAAATTAAAATAACTCAGTGATATACTAAAAACTCACATATGAAGGTTCTTTACATTGCATTAGTAGAGAGCCACCTATGATATGGAATTCTTGGATGGGGAGGAGTCGCAGAAAGCCACCCAAAAAAATACAATCATACTTCCTCAAAATAATATACAAAAATGATATACTTACTCAACAGGGCAAAAAACAAATATAAACCTGAAAACAAATAAACATTATGCCAACGTTGTTACACATACCTGGCCTCGAGAGTATACAATTCTCTGAATACTGAAATGAAAAATTTAATTAATTTCTGCAATTCATCAAATTCATTCAAAAGTAAACTCAAATTATACCGGTACGAAAGCACCTGTAAAATTTGAGAGCTATCTGTGATAATTCAACCAAATTTTTTGTACGTCAACCGCAATGGATACGCCAATGCATAATTTACCTGTAGGAGCCATGAAGACATATTCGTGCTTGTAATGAGAACTAAGCATTGCAGTGTTGCAAAGTTACTAACTCCGACTGCAAAATCGCTGATAATCGTCTGCTTGTCCCCGATTTGTCTTGACTGTATACGTATTACCGAACAAATACCCAAGGCGTACTTGGAAACAATAACATCATCCCTCGACATAACCCGTTTTCTCCAGATAATTCAATTATGACCCGTAATAGTCCTATGTGCAGAAATTTGAGACAACTTAGCACTGGTGCACGTATGTATGTCACCCATCAAAACAACGTCAGTTTAAATTACAGCAGTGATCGTACTGGATACGCGAGAAAATGTCCGAATAAACGCCGTCCAAACTTATGAACGATTTTTGGTGCAGTGCAAAGACTTAGTGATACCGTGTCATGTTTTCCAACTCACTTCGAACTTGCAGTGAACCGTGCTGTTGTTGTTGAAGCAGTTCTTCGAATATGATCCATCAACAAGCACCCTTGTGATTAGTCGGAGACTTAGTTTAACGCAAACTATTTGCTTTGATATGATGACATGTTTGTGATTCTTTTGTGCTGGGTTATGTATGTGATTTACTTGTTTCATTTATTTTTGCCATTTTGTAATGTTATCCTGCAAAGTTCCACGTGGGGAGTTTCTATCCAGTTGCGGCGCGTTTCTAAAAGTTAATAAAGTAATTTTTTTGTTAAATTTTTGTGATTTCAAATGGATTTCAATTTCTTTTGGTGAGGAAAGCAGACTCACAAATTTTGTGTGAGTGGTGGTAAGTCACCCTGTATACCTCCCAATACAATCAACCAGATCCAGAATCTATCAGACCTACTTGAAACTCTTAACTTCTTATATGACAACAGGTTGTTGTTAATAGATACCAAATTTTATTGACATTGGCGACTTCACCAAATATAATAAGCATACAACAATCCACAAATATTCTTGATCTTGTATAACCTAATAATATAATAACTTATAGCTCTGGCCGTCAACTAGTCTTAGTATTGGCCAATAATAAATACACAGTTTCCCGAGATGAAATTCCATTTGTCTCTGAGGATCTTTGTGACCCTTAGCTGAATATAATTTTCAAATTATCTTGTCTTCAATACTGATGCAATTTGCAACGATTTCCGCAATGCCAACTTTGCCCTTCTATATTCTCACTCATGTCACCTTGATTGTAGTTTCTTCGAATCAAATACAGATCCCAACTTTGCACTAAAAGAATTTTAGGCTGTAATTTACTCTAGATACTTTACTCCTACGTTTCCACCAAACCTAATTTCAATCGTGAATACCCCCTTGGTTCATAGAAAACATTATACGAGGGAGTATTGATATCTAGTTAGCCTAGACCAGTTCCCTGCATAAACAAAATATTGCGTTACCATAGCAACGAACAATAACTTAATAGAAGTGTCAGTGTAAAGTTTGACGTCAAAAAAATTAACCAGAGTTACGCAATAAATTAAAGGAAAAAATGAGTCCACCGAAATTGAGAAAATCGAAAAATTGGAGTATCGAGCCATCATCAAGTACCTGTATATAAAGGGTTACGAGGTAAGTAGATTTACGAAGATATGCTTAATACCATTGGTGATCAATATCCTTTGTATACGACCGTGAAAAATTGAACTGCAAGCTTCAAAAGAGGTAAATTTTCCATTGAAGATGATGACCGATCGGGAAGGCCAGTTTCTGTGTCAGTCCCCAAAAATATCGATGCAGTTCATGACATGATTTCAACAGGCCGTCGAATTGGGGTAAAACGGATATCAGAAGCACTGAATATTTCATACGAACGCGTTCATCATATAGTTCACGTCAATTTGGACATTTTGGACATGAGAAAAATTGCTGCAAAATTGATCCCCAAATGTTTGAATGTAGACCAAAAGCGTGCAAGGGTAGTAGCATCGCGTTCGATCTGTGCACGATTTGAAAACGATGTAGACTTCTTAAACCGAATTGTTACTATGGATGAGACTTGGGTATATTTCTTCGATCCAGAAACAGAGCAACAATCGATGGAATGGCGACACTCCGGTTCTCCAAGACCCTTAAGTTTCGTGTCCAAAAATCAGCTGGAAAAGTTCTTGCTTCAGTTTTTTCGTATTGCCATGATTTTTTGGATAAGGGTAGAACAATAACTGTAGATTACTATTCGACATTACTGACCACTCTATGGGAAAAAATTATAGAGAAAAGACGCGAAAAGCTATCCAAAGGTGTTTTGTTTTTGCAGGACAACGCCCCTGCACACAAATCTCATGTTGCCATGCAAAAAATTCGTGATTTAGGGTTTGAATTACAAGAACACCCCCCTTATTCACCAGATTTGGCTCCGTCCGACTATCATCTCTTTCCTCAACTGAAAAAAGTTTAAAAGGTCGTAAATTTTCTTCCAGCGAGGAGCAAGAATAAATATTTTTTTTTGAAAGGTCTAGAGACGTTGCAGGTTCGCATCGGATCCTTTTTTGAAATTTTATCTCGCACATTACCACATATTTATTGTACTCATATTAGGAGCCCACAATACAAATAATGTCATAAGTATCTATCATGAATAATATGAAACCGACTAGTCATATACATATTATACTTTCAGTTCAAGCTTCAGCTCTCAAAATAAACATAATGATCGCTGTCCTGACCCTGTTTGTACAATGAACTTCTTCTGCTTATTCGTTTCATGTGGGTATATGCTTGTTCATGTCACTATTTCTTGGTCTATAGAAGTCACGCAATAACCATTTTTCTTCTTTCAGATTCGCACAAAATGCACACTGTTAAAAAAATTTACACAATTTATCGTTGGCAATTCATAACCACAATATACAGGGTGTTTCTTAAGTACGTGTAAGGATGTTGCTGACGTCGAAATAAGAAAAAAAGTTCTCATAAACATAGGTCCGTAAGTTATTCGTTTCTAAGATACAGAGTGTCAAAGTTATATTCTTATATTGGTTTTTTGTGAATAAATTCCAAAATATTTGTGATATTCGAGTAAAGTTTGGTATCTGAGATGATTTTTCAATGAAAAAATCAAATTTTATGTTAATTGTGAAAAAACTAATTTCTAATTGAATTTAATTTAAATTTTAAAATCTTGTCATTCAAAATCACTTGCATTGATTATTTCAAATCTCAATTACTCGAAAACAGTTGCTCGCAGTGACCTCTACCAGGAATATATTTTTCACACAAATTAAGTAATAAATATTCCCAGATACCAAACTTTACCCAAATATCAAAATTATTTTGAAATTATTCACAAAAAATAAAAACAATAATTCAACTTTGACACTCTGTATCTCAGAAACGAATAACTTGCGGACATAAGTTTATGGGAACTTTTCTTCTTATTTTGATGACAGCAACACGCTACTAAATTTTCTACACGTACTCAAGAAACACCCTGTATATGGCAATTGAATCACAGCATTGGTAGGTACTGTAATATTTTACAATATGTTTCATGTAATTTTTTACATTATTCATCGTGTAAAATACCGAAAACAACGATATTCAATGCCGTAGTTTTCCGGTAAAACTGTTTTTTGTTTTCTACTGAATATTATGGAAATTTGGGTATTTTGGGCGTTTTTCCCAGAGAATTACTAACAATTCCATATTCTTTATACAAACTTTTCATGATCTACAACAGATAATGAGTGAATATTCTGAGAACTGCTACAGTGTATATTCAACCTATCCGTATTGTATCCTCGTGTAATATCACACCATGTAATATCAGGATACAATGTTACGCTTCAGTTTTACTCTTTAACGATGTCAAACCACAGTACTACAATGTAAAATTACCTTGAACTGTACAAGTCCCACAAAAATTTCTATCCAAATGATAATGAACATCATATTTTCAAATATTACTACATTCATTCCTGCATCTATTGCATTGTAACATAGCCAACATGGCCACACTTCAATAAAAAAAATGTTTTTACTGATTTCTTCGTTCGTCGGAACACAAGAAACTCACAAACACTGATAAAAACGACGAGATAATCTCATAACAAACCACGGATGTGATCAGAGTATGCGCGCAACAAGTCACAAAACCAATTTTCTTGACCATATTCTTGATACTGTAATATTTCACCATATATGTTTCATGTAATTTTTTACATTATTCATCGTGTGAAATACCGGAAACAACGATATTCAATGCCGTAGTGTTCCAGTGAAACTTTTTTTTACTTTCCGCTGAATATTATGGAAATTTCCATGATATGTTGGGTATTTTTCCTAGAGAACTACTAACAATTTCTTATTCTTCATTCAGCTTTTCATGATCTTCAACAGATAATAATAGACCACAAGCCCAGGCACAATTTCAGGTGGTGATTTTATACACCACGGGTCAGATATAATGTTGAAGTACTGGTCGAGAAACGAACATTAGGCTCTATGCCGTTAATTTTCCGCGGTACAGGTGAGTGTACAGGCGAGTTGAAATGTCGTAAAAAAGGGGGTACTTTTTTATTACTTTATACATGACGGCACTATTCTCGTCAGAGAGGCAATGAAAAAAGAATGCTCTAAAACCCAGTGCCGTCAAAAAATAGCGGTACAGGGAGTCGGAATTTTTTTTTGAAATCGGCGATTTTACCCCCCTCCCCAGTTAATCGAATACTTGACGGCGTTTATTCAGTTAACTTTGCCTTTCCTTAAAAAACTATACTACATTTATGCCGTCAGAAAAGGGTGGTACATGGGGTCAGAAATCGCGAATCAAAACCCGATTTTTACCCCTTATGAGGGTGGTCATTTAGAATTTGACGGCACCGTTTAAGTTAACATTTATTGAGTATTCTAAACATGGTGCCGTCAAAAAATTATGGTTCATGCAGAAATAAATAAAAAATTACTAAAATTTTAGAGCAAAAAATCAATGTTTTCTTATAAGGTCATTTATTTCAGGACGGCATACGGTTTTTTTCAAGCAGAAACTACTTATAATGGCTTTATAATTATGCCGTCAATAATTCATGATACCCAATTGAAATACAGAATAAATATAAAAACGAAAAAATTAAAAAAAATTGAAAATTGCCTGCACATTTATAAGAGTTTATTTTTGAAATATTATTGTGGATAGCACTTCATTAAACAATAAAAACATAGAAAAGTTGGTGCATTCAATTTTCTCTTGTTATATTTCATGTATTTGACGTGAAATCTCTTGCTACTCTTGGCTTATTTCACCTACCATTTTGATCATAATTTTGGTCAAAAATTACAAGACGACATTAACAATATAATATTGACCATATTTAACAGTAATTAAAAATTGTGGTACCGTCAACATTAAACGGAAACTCTTCGTAATAAGAGAATTTCAAAATTTTAACGATATTCTTGGTAATATTCGTTTTCGGTCCAAAAATCGAATAGCGAACTTTCATGCACTGATATGTGATTTATCATCAAAAAAGTAGTATAAAATAAGTGATTAAAGATTTGAATAACAATGTATAAATCATTAAAATTTTATGAAAGATTACAAACTAGATAACTATTATTAATTTTCATAAAAAAGGCATTAGTCTTTCATAAAGTTTTGAAAGCGTTAGTCAATCTTCATGGTATTTTTATTGAAATTCATAATAAACAGATTTAAAAAAATCAGAACATGGAACATACTATAATATTCATTCATTCAACAACATAAATTTTTCAACAATTTATGATTCTTCATCAGAATTCTCGCTCTCTATATCTGATTCACTTGCAGAATCTATTTCAGTCACTTCCTCCAGATCTAAAATATTAATACAATATATAATTGATGGTCCTCACTTCTAGCGACCTAGAGACACTATCAACATATTAGAGAATAGGGAAATGTCTGGCTTCTCAGGAAACGAATTTTGTTTACGTTCCATTGTCTGCGAGAAATTATTTGCTGCCATAATTTGCCATAACGTCATTTAAAATAAATTACATTCTACGAAAAAAATAATAATCTTAAATTCTGAAAAATAAATTGAAATTCAACTAACACAAGAAATATCTAATATAATAAAGGTTAAAAAGTAACACCTTGTTGTGCCAAACAATAGCCGAATCTGTGATACAGAGATAATCTCATATCACAGAGTAGATTTGGCGTAATGTAGGCACAAAGTTGGATAATTTTGCCCCTTAATTCATCAGGATTTGTTGCTCTCTGAAATGCATGTCGATACGCGGATTCTTTCAGATATTCCCAAAGAAAGAAATCATTTAAATCTGGTGATCTGGGAGGCCACAATATCATAGCACATGTAGATATTAAGCGATCACGAAATGTGTTTTGTAGAAATTGTGTCACTGGTCGTGACTCGTGACATTGTGACTCGAACAACCATTCTGTTGAAACCAAATGTCCCCAAAATTAATAGGAAATAGCTGCATTGTCGGACTAATTTGATTTCGACATGAAAAACACATTTTTCAGCGTATTGTACCATATAAAGTTGATGGCATAGTAAAATAAGTTATCTTTGAAGGATATAGCATTGAAACAGCTAAATTTTAGGTTGTATAAAATGACCACCACCATAAGGGGTAAAAATCGGTTTTTGGTTCGCGATTTCTGACCCCATGTACCACCCTTTTCTGACGGCATAGATGTATTATAGTTTTTTAAGGAAATGCAAAGTTAACTGAATCAACGCCGTCAAGTATTCGATTAAATGGGGAGGGGGGGTAAAATCGCCGATTTCAAAAAAAAATCCGACTTCCTGTACCTACCGCTATTTTTTGACGGCACTGGGTTTTAGAGCATTCTTTTTTCATTGCCTCTTTGACGAGAATAGTGCCTTCATGTATAAAGTAATCAAAAAGTACCTCCTTTTTTACGACATTTCAACTCGCCTGTACACTCACCTGTACCGCGGAAAATTGACGGCATAGTGCCTAACGTTCGTTTTTCGACCAGTACTTCAACATTATATATGACCCGTGGTGTATAAAATCACCCCCTGAAATTGTGCCAGGGCTTGTGGTCTATAAGTAAATGTTATGAAGACTGTCACAGTGTATATTCAACCTGTCCGTATACGCTTCAGTTTTATACTTTTACGATGAGAAACTAGAGTACTACAATGTAAAATCACAACAAACCACCGTTAGAAATAGACAAAGGATGTGCGCACAAAACAAATATTCTTGACCATTCCATTGTATGTACTATATTTCCACATTGTGAATGTTTCAAGAATTGAATATTTCACTATAGATGATGGAATGATAGTTTTACAAATTAGGTAGCGAATAATTACTGTGTGAAAATGCAGTATCTATGTGCAATGTTCTTTTACATGACAAATTGTTACAATACAGAGTATAGCATTTTTTCAAAGATTTACCCATTTCCGTATGACCAATTATGTACAATTAAAACTTATGAATATTTTCAAAACAAGTCATGGACAATTAAAATTGTTTCGCTAGGAAATACATTCTACACAGTAAAAAGTAGGTGGAAAAATACATGCCAAAATGTAATATATACGTAATCCTCCTAGTATTATAACTTGATTGCACATGTAATTTAAAATTTTAATGTAAAATTAGGTAAATGTCCTCCATTTCTCCCGTGTTTTACAGTAAGCATGTAATTCAATGCTTTATTACATGTAATTTCCGCTGGTTTACATGATGACTGTAAATGAATGTGATAATCAGTAAAACGACGTATTGTTACAGCAAAATGACGCCGATTTACAGAATATTACAGGTACAGTGTGAATTCTCTTTTGTTTAAAAGTAATTTTCTCCATGACGCTATCGCCATGCGCACCTACCGGCATTCGGCTCAACCCTCATTCACAGTTAATATTGGTAGGATGAACATCGTTGGGCATCTGGCGAAGGTAGGTTTCAAAAACAAACAAGCCGTCTTTTGTGTTTTATGTGAGTATGTGGGTGCCAAATTGTCATCGAATTATATATCAGGTGAGTAAATAGGTACTGGAAAAAAATGAAATATTCATCATGAAATTATAGTCATTTGTTCATTTTGTTATTGTTCGCTCCATAATATTATGAATAACACCAGTATTTTTATAGGAAATCAAATTGAAACTTTCGTTGTCGCAGACCCAACTGTGAGATAATCTAAAGTGGATAGATATAATCTCAATTCGAACATGAAATCGGAGAGTGGGCAATCTTATTAGGACAGCTGAACTATTTAGTTAATTTCCATGTTGAAGTATAGAGTAGGTATTTTGTTAAATAATTGTTTTTGTTACAACATTCAAATGATTTGAGAGATTGAGTTATTTTCCTTCAATATATGACAATATGTATATTGTAATGTTATGATGAATAAAGTATCATTAATAATGATTTTATGATTTTTTTTGCAGATCTCCCCCCTCTGTTTTATTAAGAAATTATAAGCCTGTATGTAAAGTTAATGACTCTACTTGAAGACAATATTGAAGACACCTGAACACATGTTACAATTTCCGTTAAACCTGTAATTAGGAAAAAAATCACATGAGAATACTATAAAATAAGTGATTATCGGGGAATATATGGAATAGCGCATTTGATGTATGTAAAAATTTATGTTGATCCAAGTTTAATTTACAACAAAAATTGTATTTTCCGCACAAATACTTGAACATATATCTAATAATACATACTAAAGCATTTATGTCAATTGTCACTACTCGAATATAATGGTAAAAACACCTAATCAAACATATAGAAATCGCCATTAAATCTGGAATAATGGAGACAATTACATAAGTATACAAGTGATGATCCATGGAATATATTGGAAATTCACAAGTTATGACTTTACATTATATCACATGAGGTATGTATCTTTACATGTATATGCATGGCAACGCATTACCCATATGGGATCATGTAATCTGATGGAAAAAATATTTACAGTGTAGTTTAATAATTACTTAATCCAATACAGACTCTAGAAAGTTTCAATCAAACAAACCGAATAACAGAAATTTCTAGATATATGTTGTAAAACATTCACAACAGCTAACGAAATTTTGCCGAGATTTTTTCAATTCCCGTAACCCTTGAAAAATCGACCGGCTCTCAGAAAATACCTCCTAATTCATTCCGTACAAGAATGATGTAATTAAAAAAATGTTAGATCCCCAACACCGCACCTGTAACCCTTTGACCACCCCTATTAGATTTGCATAAACATTCGATCAGAAGGGAAAATGCCTAATTTCCTTATGGAAACATTACCACCAACGCCAACGTCACGAAAACAAAATTGGGCAGTTTCACGAAATTATACGTCGCTAATTTTTTCAACCCGGGTTTTTGTTCACCTGCTACATTAATTTGAAAGTATAATCTTCTCGGGATGTGGAGCAATGCTTCATTCGTTTCGGTGAACTTCGTTCAACTCTTCATTCTAAAAAATTATACTCCCGATGTTACGACTGGTAGGTAATACTTGAACCGTGAATGGTGGTTAGATAGCAGTTTCAGAAAATATTATGACTACTGACTAGGATTTGCAAGTTCAAGCAGGCTTGAAAACTGGTTAGTCAATAAAGCTGAGTTTCATTTTCAAGTAGTTAGTTCTCGCGTCTAAAATCTAACTGTGCCCCCAAAATTACAGATGCAGAATTGATTATTTAATCAACAAATAATAGTAATTGTTGATAATGGTTCGATGAGTAAATATACTCTTTAAGTAAAATACTTGTTCCGAGAAATTGTAGAAATCTTAAATCTGTTGATTGCGGAATTATGTTGGTAGCAATTAAATGGAACGAAGTTACAGAAACAGAAATTTGAGGTAATGTATCACATATTGAGTCATGCCTTTGTAAACGTAACATTTTTATGATCCAAAACAGTAGTTAGGTTACCAGGGTCATCACAAACTTACTCAAAATATACTATTTCTACGTATTCACTTATCAGAATTGAGATTTTTTCTAGTTTCATTTCGAGATTTTTTGGCTGAATAGTGTATACAGTAGAAACCAGGCAAGTGCGAACATAGGTAACGTGGAAGAATTTACTCATGCCCATTTAAACAAACGCACACGTCAAAATGTCATCAGATTTTCTCATTATCAAATTTTTTCCTTCGAATTACATTATCGTTTTTGGGTCGTTAATTGTGAAAGAGATATCAATTACTATCCAAATGGATCTATGTAACGTGTCAGAAAAAGTTAAGATTGTTGAATGGTACATATATTATGGAGGAAACTCAATACGTGTAATGACTCTGAGTCGAAAGGTCCGGAGTTCGAATCCTGGTTGGGCTGGGATTTTTTAATTTAATTTAACCGATTAAATTATTAAAAAATCTCGTGGCTCCACTAGGGTGAGTCCTGCACGATTCACTGTTGCCATCCAATTAACAGTGCTGCTCCTGAGGTGGCGCATGGAGTTAGTAACAAGGCCTATAAAGAACACATGGCTAATGACCACAGCAGTCGATGCCAAATCACCAAAGAAAAAAAAAAGAAAAGAACTCCGACCATTTCGACAATTCATCGTGTCATAAATAACTTTCAGAAATTTGGTTGCGTTTTCCCTAGAAAACATCAAGTTCCAGTGGGCGGTAATGAAAGGGAAATCAGGGAAATCATGGTGTTGGCAACAGTCAACGAAAATCCAGAAAAAACCGCTGAAGCTGTTGGAATGAAGTAGACTTGAGTGCAACTTCTGTGGGACGAATTCTAAAAAAACATGGTTAGCGATCATTTAAAGTTGAGAAAACACATACTCTTTATCCTAATGATATTTCAAGCGGATGCAGTTATGTGAAATGGTGATTGAAATGGAAAATGCTGATGAACATTTCATTGAAAATATTGTATTTACAGATGAGTCAATATTTCCTTTACAAGGAAGTCATAATCCTTCTCGTGTGCGATATTGGTCCCAAGAAAATTTGCATCGGTTTTATGAAAAGAACTCAGTATCCCCAGATATTGGATATTTGGGGTGACATTCTCGGTGAAAATAGCCCATTGTTATAGTAGGTTCATTGAATGGACCCAAATATCTCGATCTCCTGCAACTGCAAATTGTTCCGGAAATAAGAAGAATATCCTGGCAGAATTTCCATAGGATTTGGTTTCAGCAAGATGGATGCTCAGCTCATAATTCCCAAGTAGTACAAGAATTTTAAATAACACCTTTCCAAATCGGCTAATCACAGGAAGAGGAACACTCTTATGGCCAGCTCCAGCACCAAATGTTTTTTTTTCTTTGCGGCACGTGAAATAACAAATTTATGGTTTTCAATAGAACAGGGCTGATAACTTACAAGATTTGTCAAGGAACATTGAAAATTCTTTCAGTAGTATTACCCCAATCATGCTGAAAAATGTTAGGAGTCGTTTTTATTATAATTTATGTTATTGCCTAGCAAAGGAAGGGAATGTATTTGAACATTTACGTTGAAATAATGAACATCGCATATCACTATTTTTCACTGGAATATTTTTACGTTTGCTTTGTCATATTTTTGGAATAAATAAGTATGTTTTTGAAGCCTTTTTTGGAAATGAATTTTCAATTTTTTTTCGAGGTTGGTGAAATTCAAACTTTTAGACGAAAGTCAAACAAATTACGAGACGTTAAATCCCAAATATTATTCCATCATATGCGCATGGGCTGCATGTTGTGGGTTTCTTCTTATTTGTAGTATTGACGGGAGAATGGCTCATACCTACATAAATATTTTGTGCAAATAGGTCATTAGTACCGTATGTGGCGAACATGTTAGTTTGCTCAGGTTACGTTGTTAAATCGCTGCCGGTGGCCCAAGTAAAAAACAATAGGTAGGTATTTTCTTAAAAAATCTTTGTGATTTGCGCAAACACTCGAAAATATTTGAAACTTTCTAGGTAGACGCTCGTTTATTATCTGAGCAATGTTGTCCTGCCAATATATTTCAAATTAGATACAACTCACAACAATAAGCAGCGTATGCGCATTTTAATATCGATTTGTTCATCCCAAACAACGCGTGCCTAAAACACCATACCATTCGGTTTATGAAAAATGTTTCTAATAATTTTTGATAATTTAAATAAGTGTACCACCCTGAACTGATCCATTTCACCATGTACTTTGGCTGTGTCAAGTCACCGGTCGGACAAGGCACGCGCGTTCAGTATGAAGTATGACGATGAGTCGGACCGATCAGATGATTGAAAATATTGGTCACATACAAACAGTTCTAATTAGGTCGTCAAGTCAACCAAATGACCGCGCTGGTCTAATCATATTGGTCAGGACGGAGACTTGACTCAGCCTTTGATTCACGCCGCGCCGCGGTCCCACCATACACGTCATTCAATGTCAAAGCTAGACAAGAGCGGGCAAGAGTCAATTACCCTACGTACGGCCTATGTTCGCACTCGCTTGGTTTCTACAGTATATGATGGATACAACCGCAACAGAAAAACTCCAAAAGTTAGATTTTTATTGGATTCTAATTCTAGTCTGGGAAAATCAATCTGAAGAGGTTTCGCCAAATTCCACGTCTTAACAAATCATTTTGTTCTACGTGATTCTCAACGTGGTTTTCTTCCAAAGTCTTTCGACACATATCGTTGGCTCTTTTAAATGATGAATTGGAGAATTCGGGTTACAGCCTCCTAAAAATATATGAAATTTCCTAGTTGCAATATTTTGGAATGCGTTCAAGATTCCTGAGGTTGAGGAAGAAGCTTCCTGAAACAGTTTGAAGTATTATTACATGCACATCAAGTAGTCAGGTACATATGTAGAGTTACTTTTTGCATGGCCCTTGCATTTTCAAAATATGAGTTTGTCTTAAGGTTTTTCAAGTAATAACTTTAAAAGTTGAAAAAATATGATTCTTTTAGGTTGCCATTGAAAGAATGAAGTGAAGAACTTCGGAATAGGATATATTTGAGTACTTTTTTTATCACCCCGTTATGATGACATACTGTGCTTGTATTATAATAGTGTTGCTTTTCTAAACGGTCAACATTATTCAGCAAAAATTCTCGAATTCAAACTAGAAATAATCTAAATTCTGATAAGTTAAGTAAATAACGTAGAAATAGTACATTTTGAGTACCTCTGGTAACCTAAATACTGTTTTGGATCATAGTAATGCTGCGTTTCCAAAGGCATGACATATTTGAGACAAATCACGAAAATAAACTAGAAATAAACTCAAATTGTGCTAAATTACCTAAATTTTCTGTTTTTGTAACTACTTTCAAAATCACCCTGTTTCTCCAAAACTAATCATACGATCTGATTTTGGTCCATTCAAAGACAAGTGTTACCAGCAGATCATGATCTACAAAACACCAGAGATTCATTGAATTCCGCAATCAACCAAAATCTCATGTATTCCGTGCGGGTTCCATTCGCGAGCAAAACATTACATTTAAATTACTATTATTTACAGGTTATCACAGTAGAATTCGTAGATCGAATAATACTGAAAGACTTTTAACTGAACTTTTGAACTTTTTGTTATATGTAATATTTTTCAGAATGTAGGAAGATTCAATACCCGTCGTGGTCTTAGCCAGGGGAGTAGTTGTTTTCTGACAGGTACTTGCCATAATAAGCCTACGTAGTAGGTGTTTATGGGAGTAAAGGGTTCATCATCGGTCGGTAACGACTGTTCGTTAGCAAACGATCTCCCAAAGATTTCTGTTTTCTTCGAGTAGGAAGATGGTTGTATACTTTAATACTTTCATAAATCAGGGAATGCTTAGTCAGAGCAAATTTTGGAATAGGTAAGTATAGCATATGGTCCTGTCTGGTACTGTGACAATTATTTCTGGGAGTGTACATGCTAGTTTTATTTATGTGAATCCAGTATGTGTAAACAAGTCACAGTTAATATTTTGTGGCAGATGAATAGATACAGTGATTTCTCGATTTAGAATTAGAAAGAAAGAGAAATTGTGCGTTTGATAAATATAAAAACGAGGAACACAAGCGTAAGTATCGACAGTGAACCAAGTGGCAGTGAAACATTGAGAAAATAAAAGCATTCCTACTATAAGTCTCCAGGATGTCAGATCTGACTGGTCGTGGACTGCGGAAGCATGAGGTTGAAACTATACACTGTAAATATTGTTTCCATCAGATTACATGATCCCATATGGGTAATGAGTTGCCATGCATATACATGTTAAGTTACATACCTCATGTAATATAGTGTGGAGTCATAACTTGACTTTAAATGTGAATTTCCATTATATTCTATGGATTATCACTTGTGTACTTATGTAATTTTCTCCATTATTCCAGATTTAGTGGCGATTTCTACATGTTTGAATAGGTGTTTTTACCATTATATTCAAGTAGTGACAATTGACATACATGCTTTAGTACGTATTATTAGATATATATTCAAGTATTTGTGAAGAAAAATACAATTTTTGTTGTAAATTAATCTTGGATCAACATGAATTTTTAAATACATCAAATGTGCTTTTCCGTAATATATTCCCCGATAATCACTTGTATTTTCATGTGATTTTTTCCCTAATTAACGAAAATTGTTACATGTCTGTTCAAGTGTCTTCACCATTGTTTTCAAGTAGTGTCAATTAACTTTACATATACAGGGTGGTTCTTGAGTACGTTTAGAAAATTTAGGAGCGTGTTGCTGACATCAAAATAAGAAGAAAAGTTTCTATAAACATATGTCCGCAAGTTATTCGTTTCTGAGATACAGAGTGTCAAATTTGAATTCATATTTTTATTATTTGTGAATAATTTCAAAATTATTTTGATATTTTGGTAAAGTTTAGTATGTGGGAATATTTATTATTTAGTTTGTGTAAAAAATATATTCTTACTAGAGGTCACTGCGCGAAATTGTTTTCGAGTTATTGAGATTTGAAATAATCGCTGCAAGTGATTTTGAATGACAAGATTTTTAAATTTAAAATAAATTCAATGAGAAATTAGTTTTTTCATAATTAACATAAAATTTGGTTTTGTCATTGAAAAATCATCCCAGATACCAAACTTCAATCGAATTATTATAGATTTTTTGGAATTTATTCACAAAAAATAAATATAAGAATTAAACTTTGACACTCTGTATCTTAGAAAGGAATAACTTGCGGACATGTGTTTATGGAAACTTTTTTCTTATTTTGACGTCAGCAATATACTGAAGTTTCTACACGTACTTTGAAACGCCCTGTATAGGCTTATAATTCCTTAATAATAAAGAGGGAAGGAAATCTGCAAAAAAGAACATAAAATCAGTATTAATGATAATTCATCCTAACATTATAATATATTGTCATATATTGAAGAAAAATAACTCAAACTCTCAAATCATTTGAATGTTGTTAAATAAATTATTTAAAATATCTTAGTTTATACTTCAATTTGGAAATTAACTAAATAGTTCAGCTGACCTAATAAGATTCCTCACTCCCTGATTTCATGTTCGAATTGAGATCATATCTATCCACTTGAGATTTTAAAGTAGAATGAATTCTCAAAATCATCTCACAGTTGGGTCTGCGACAACGGAAGTTTCGAATCAATTTCCTATGAAAATACTGGTATTCATAATATTATGGAGCGAACAATGAGTAAATGAACAAATGACTATAATTTCATGATGAATGTTTCGTATTTTTTTATCAGTACCTATTTACTCACCTGATATATAATCCGATGACATTTTGGCACCCACATAAAACACAAAAGACGGCTTGTTTGTTTTTAAAACCTACCTTCGCCAGATGCCCAACGATGTTCATCCTACCAATAAGAACTGTGAATGAGGATTGGGCCGAATGCCGGTAGGTGCGCATGGTGATAGCGTTATGGAGAATTTCCTTTGAACAAAGGACAATTTACACTTTACCTGTAATATTCTGTAAATTGGCGTCATTTCGCTGTAACAATACGTTGTTTTACAGATTATCACATTCATTTACAGTCATCATGTAAACCAGCAGAAATTACATGTAATAAAGCATTGAATTACATGCTCACTGTAAAACACGGGAGAAGTGGAGGACATTTACCTAATTTTACATCAAAATTTTAAATTACCTGTGCAATCAAGTTATAATACTAGCAGGATTATGTATATATTACATTTTGGCATGTATTTTTCCACCCACTTTTTACTGTGTATATGAACCGTCAAAAAAACTGAAGAATTACCCAAGATCAGCAAAAGACAAACGAGAAGCGCTCAGCTAATCTGCGGTATACCGTATTCCATGCACTTGTGGCAGCGCCTATATCGGAACCACGAAACGCTCCACAAATACAAGAATAAAAGAGCACAGGTCCGTTATCAATTAGGACACACTAAAAAATCCGCTGTCGCAGAACATGCACTCAACAACGACAATCGCGGAATAAAATTCGAAGAAATCGAAGTCACATCCACAAGGTCTGCTTATTACCCAAGACTCTTCCGGAAAGCAATTGAATTTCAAGAACTCCAAAATAACTTCAACAGAACCAAAGAGTGATTGCGTCTGAACAAGGCCTGGCTACCTGTTCCCCGAAATAGCACCGTACCTGAATAATCAGGCACAAAAAACCCTATACCTGACAGAGTGGACCAATCAAAAACCAATTCAGCGGCACCTAAGTACTGGTTGAGACAACGGGTATCAAACAGTAAACAGTGATCGGAGCATCTGTAAATATCTCTCTCTTGAATTTGACAACCACTCGTGTTAGCGAAACGTCGAGAACATCTCACAATATGCGTCAGCCTAACAACCCGAAAAAACATCATTCAAACATACACATGTTTCAGAAAATTTGACCGGTCGCCACATTCCATGAAAAAAAGTGCAGGGTCCATCGGTCTCATAGAATTTCACACGGGTATCTAACAGATTTAATCCAATAGTCGTCTATCTATCAGCCATGATAGTGATTGTTAGATTCGTACAAATGAAATTTGAATTGTCTAGGATATAAGATAATGCAGAGTTGGAATTTTACAACTATTTATTTATATTTGGAGATCAGTCAAAGAAAAAACAGGTAAAACTACAATCATCTCAATTAATGAGATTGAAGTGGAAGGAATTCTTACTAACAATAAGCAGAATATAACTGACGCATTTGCTGATTTTTTTTTCAACTTCAGCAAAACATGCTGTTATCTCACATTTTGATGGCACTTGTTTTAATAACTGTACTTCCATGAGCATTGATAAAACATTTTACTTTGCACCTGTGGATGGTCATGAAGTGGCAGATTTTTTCTGTAAAGGACGTTACATCTGTGGGTATTGACTGTCTCTCTACAAAAATCGTAAAAACCACAGTACCTACTCATTATTGTTGCAAGTCCCCTTGCAGATTTGATTAATATGAGTGTTGAATATCGTAAATTTCCAAAAGGAATTGAAGACTGGTAATGTTCCCCCATTATAAAAAGGCAGACGAACATTGTTAGAGAATTTAATGCCCATCTCTGTACCAACTGTTATATGTCGCCCTGGAAGATCGACGGAGAGTGCTTCAGTAGCGTTTCTTGATTACGTCTATGCTGCTCTGGGTCGCGGAAGGTTTGTTGGGGTACTCTTCTTCGACCTTTCTAAGGCATTTGAGACTATTAATATTATCGTTGCTTTGAAAAAATTATCTGGACTGGGATTTCGGGGCAATTTTTTGTCGTGGCTAGTATCTTATCTTTAGTTTTGGAAAATCTGTGTTGAAGTAGATGATGTTGATTTGGGGGTTCCCCAAGGATCAGTTTTAGTTCTTTTGATTTTCCTGTTTTATGTCAACGATTTACCAAAATATCTGAGCACGAAACATATTTTTTTGTATCCAGATGATACGACAATTGCCACTGATGCTAAAGCCCAGAAGAACTTGTGCAGAAAACGAATATATTATCGAAATAATTCACCGATTGATGTAGTAACACTTCCTTGATTGTCAATTCTGACAAAGCAGTATGCCTACAATTTCACTCACATACGAATATCTCAACTCATTATTATGTTCAAGTAAACAACAAAAACTTAATATTTTTGGATTCAATCAAATTTCTGGGCATATATTTGGATGCAAATATGAATTGGAATACACATGTTGATCAGGTCTGTAGAAGACTCAATAGTAGTTACTACGCAATTTTGCAACTAAAAAATATATTTACAGTAGAGCAATTAATTAATGTTTACTATGCTCTCTCATATTCACATTTTCATATAATATTGTCCGGTCAATGCTCGTAGAGAAAAGGATAATTCGCCTAATCTTTGACTTAGATTATAGATTTACCTGTAGAAACCATTTAAAAAGTTCACATTATTGACTGCACCATCGATTAACATCTATAGAATTGTAGCATATATGAAACGCAACATCAATACCTACTCAAAAAATTCTGACTGTCATGATTATCCTACGAGACATGGTGATTTATTTAGAGTAACAAAGCATCTAACTTCATCTTACGAAAGTAGCCTTAATTATACGATTATTCAATCATCTCCCAAGTGACATCAAAAAATTATTATTTTTTAATAAATTCAAAATGAAATTGAAAACATATTTAGTGGAATCATGCTTTCACGACATTAGCGAATATTATGTTAAATCATAAGCCAATTGTTTGTCTGCTTGTTTGTATGGGTGATATGTTCAACGTTATTTGTTTACTGTACTATATACAAGTTTTGACTTGTCCTATATCATACGATGATCTTAAAGGATATATGAAGATTATCATTATTATTATTTTCTCTAACAGCGTTTCCTACAATAATTGCCGCTACTCATTTGGAGAGTAACCTAGTTTCAGTTGAGAGGATCTTCCGTAGAATATCGTAGATCATTAAAACGTGACAAACCCGAGATTGCGACTCGAAATTACCACCGAAATTGTTGAGGTACTTTTCCCGACACTCCATTGCCCTTTCTCTCCCTTTACGTGTGTCGAACACAAAATAACAAATTTCAACAAGCCCGCAAAAATAATTCCGCCATAAATTACGAGAGATAATAATTGGTGTGAACCCGAACGTAACTTTTGAAATATGCGAGAGAGTTTGAGCAACAAGGCGTAGTAAGAAATTATACTAGAAGTTTGCTAATGAGTTTACGCTACTCTCGGGAGAGAATATCATACGCAAAAACCTTGATAATTCACTCGATGTGTAATGAAAAAAGTCATTCGCAGCTGAAGTATATTCCTGAATAATTCAGAGAATATTCTGAAAAGCGGAATTATAATTGGCGTATTTTACTCTGGAAAAAATCCAGACATTTATTCGGTATTCTGTCTGGGTTGAACGACAGCGTTTTACTCAAATATGCGGTTTTGTATGCGAAATAGGGAGACATTCATTCGTATCCAGTATTGTTAAAGTACTTGCTAAGGTCTACTTATACAACTATAAAGAAGTTTGAAAAATCGTCACCAAGTAATTTACAATTGGCAAACTACACGAAAGGTCAGAAGGGCCGCAAAGCTATAGTTCTCTGTTATTGTTTTTATTTATTCATTCATTTATTTATTTATTCATTTATTTATTTACCATTTTAAGTTGCTAACAGAACAAAGTTCCAGAAAACAACATCCACTATATAAAAATTATTCTAAGCTATTTCCAAACTTATACATAAACTTTACTTTTTGGTATAAAATTATCTGGCAGTAATACAAATACGTGACTTAAAAATATGGTGTGAAATGTTTTTATTTTAATAGTATAGTCAAAAATAATAAAACATAATAGATCATAAAAGAACAAGTACAGGGAATGAGGAACTGATTTGAGAAAAAACATTTTCAAAAAGAATTTGAATCGAGGCAGAAACATCGAGAAAATGTCTAGAGATGAATTGGGATCGTGACAGTGTGTGTTGGATGCATTTTTGCATACGAACTAGTGGAGAGTTTTGTCCTAGATTGGTTCTACAATAAGGGATATTGAATGGAGTATAATATCAATGATTGTTTCTACTGGGAACATTGAAATTTATTTTTGCACGTAGATATGGGCATTGACAGATAAGTCTGACATAGTACGTCTTTTACTAAGTGGCATATAATCCCTTGATAATGGTAGCTATTAATCATCCCTGAAAAACAGGTAGTCACAAACGATTTTTTTCTGATTTATGAAGGGTTGTATGAGTGTATAAAGATAAAAATATTCTTCAAGTATTAAATAAATGAAAAAGATATTTCTCCTCATTTTTGAGGCAGTTTTGATCATTTCCACCATCAAAACTAACCAATATCTTGGGGTTGTTTCATTTCAGTATTAAAGTTTATCATTTACTTTCTCATTTTTCTTCTAGATGTTTCCTTTTTTTGTCAATAATTCTACAAGAATGTGTTGTTTTCGTCCAATGGATTTCCTTGCATTATTCCATTCGGAATGGGAAATATCCAGTTTTATCAAAGTCAACTAATGAAGGTTTAAATTAGTCGTTTGCTAGTGAAAACTAATTATTACTCACAATTCTGTACTCAGAAATGGAAATGAATTTCTTCTAAATAACATGCCCCTCAGGTTGCTCCTTCCACATTGCTGTTGGGAAAAAGAAAGCGTATCATGCAGCCAGTGTAAAATCTGACACAGGGTCGGATCGGGACTGGAAAAAGATAAAACTCATTCTGGTCGAACGAAACTTTGAAATATTATATTTTTTACAATTACTACCTTTTTTCAACTTGATCTGTGCGTGTTGATGTGTCTAATATCTTTCAGTCGACTTAAAATACGACAGGTTTTCATCACTTCAGAGACAACACTGCGGCTCAAGCATGTTAAACGAGTTTCTTGATTTCTGATACGATTCCATTCAAAATTGGTATATGCGACCTTTTGGGTTGGGATTTCATGATTTCCTTTGACATTTCAGAGTTCAACGTGGCGGCTCCAAAATAGCAGACGAAATTTCTGATTCATGGTTCGATTCTATTTTAAGCTAGTACAGTCATAGGGATTTTTGTGGTCGGAGATCATGGTTTTTCTGTAAATATTTGATAATTCGAAATGACGGCTCTAAGATGGTGGACGAGAATATTGTGAGAAGCAGAATTATAATTGGCGTATTTTACTCTCGAAAAAGTCCAGACATTTATTCTGTGTTCTATCTGGGATGAACGACATCGCAAATATGCGGTTTTTTATGCGAAATGAGGAGTTATTCATTCCTATCCCGTATTAGTGAAGTACTTGCTAAGCTCTACCTAAAAAACTATGAAGAAATTTGAAAAAATCATCACCAAGTAATGTACAATTAGCAAACTACGATTGGTCGGATGGGCCACAAAACTTCATATTTTTCACTTGACTGTTATTGCTTTACAATTCCTTGGAAACTGTAGCTATCAAACGTATTCATCCTAGAAAAAAAAAGGGAATCAGAAACGATTTTTTTTTCTGATTTATGAAGGGTTGTATGAGTGTATGTGAAGATGAAAAATAATTTAAAAAATATTCTCCAAGTATTACATGAATGAAAAGGATATTTCTCCTCATTTTTTGGGCATTTTTGGTCATTGCCACCATCAAAACTAACCAATATTTTGGGGTTTTCCCATTTCAGTATTGAAGTTCTTCATTTACTTAATTGAAAGACTTTCTCATTTTTCTCATTAAAAACTAATTATTACTTACAATTCTGGAATCAGAAATGAAAATGAATTTCTTCTAAGTAACACGCCCCTCAGGTTGCTCCTTCCACATTGCTGTTGGGGAAAAGAAAGCGTGTCATACAGCCAGTGTAAAATCTGGCACATGGTCGGATCTGGAATGGGAAAAGATAAACCTCATTCTGGTCGACCGAAACTTTGAAATAGTATAATGTTAACAATTACTAGCTATTTTTAACTTGATCTGTGTGTGTTTATGTGTCTAATATAGTCCAGTAGACTTGAAATACGACAGGTGTTCATCACTTTAGAGACAATATTCAATTCCATTCAAAACTGGTAAATAAGACCTTTTGGGTTGGGATTTCATGATTTTTTTCGACATTTCAGAATCCAACGTAGCGGCTCCAAAACACCAGACGAAACTTCTGATTCATGGACCGATACTATTTTAGGGATTTTTGTGGTCGAAGATCATGATTTTTTTTTTTTCAATATTTGATAATTCCAAATGACGGCTCTAAGATGGTGGGCGAGTTTTGTAATTATGGTCCGATTAATATGTAATAATAGTGTTTATTTGCAAAGGTATTTACAATAAATGTACCTTAATAAAATCTAGCAATATAACACTTGAATTAACTCACTGAAGCTTTCGCTTGTTAGTGAGTTGGTTCACATAAGTGCACCAATAAAAACACTTATAATAAAAAATATGAAAGTCTATATAAAATGATTAAAATTAACATTGAATAAAATAAGACAATACAAGGGTCATTGTTGATAAAAGTGACCGTAACATTTAGGATATTAAAATAATTTGTCTCAAGAGTACCGGTTCACATAAGTGTACCAATAAAAACACTAATAATAAAAATATAAAAGTCTTACATTAAATGATTAAAATTAACATTAAGTAAAATAAGACAATACAATGGTGATTGTTGATATAAGTGACATTTAGGATATTAAAATAATTTGTCTCAAGAGTACCTGCTGCTTTACCTAAATTATGATATTTTAATAAACTTTAAACATCAATGCAATACAAAGACATTGCAGATGAAGAGACTGAAACCCGAGTATCTATATTACTATATTAAAATGATTGGTAGGTATCGAGGGGTTTTGTAACTTGTTGAATCAGAATATTTACCAATTGAATGAAATATTATCATAAGTTCATCGAGTCACGGATATAAAACACTGAAAATGTATTGAAAATGGTATTGTATGCGCATATATATTTACACAAACACATATAAGCCTACATCATAGGATGAGATCTCATGTGAAGGAGAAACACGGAACGCTACATTATACAAGTATAAATGTCCAGAATTATTATTTCCGGTCAGTTTATCAAATTGTGGACTTGCTACGAGGGGATTTGTTTCAAATGCATTTCCAGATTTTTTCTAAATGAGAAAGTTGTTCTACTTTCCTGAACGTCATTGTATAATTTTGGACCCAAATAATTATTACTTTTTTGTCCAATAGATCTGTATGTCCGAGGGCACCGGAATTGCATGTGTCTCCTAGTGTGGTAATTGTGAGTGAGTTTCTCCAGTTTATCTTTATTTTTGTATTGTCTGGTGTTACTTTTTTTATATTATAGTTGCCTAAGGTCTAATATTTCTCATTTTTTATATAATTGGTCACTTAGAAATCTTGAATTTTCAGAGAGCATCATTTTCAGGAAGCATTTTTGAATGACTTCGAGTGTGCGAAGGTTTGTTTTTGGTAGCCCACCCCCCCCCCCCCCATCCAAGTAAGTAGACCATAGGTTAAATGACTTTCCATCAAGCTATGGTATACCATTTATTTCTGTTTCAGGTCGAGGATGTCAGTTAATTGTCGAAATTTATAGAGGACAAAACGGACTTTCTTGAGAGTAAAGTTCACATGTTGATCCCATCGCATGTGTGTATCTATCATTATGCATAGATATTTCATATTAGTTGCTAAGGTGATTTGTAAATTATTTTGCAGCGTGAGATGTTGGAAATTTGGCAAAGTGTTCTCATATATTGTGAAAGGAAGGAAATATGTTTTGTCGATTTTAATCGTGAGTAATCTATTATCAAAGAATGTTTTTATTAAGCTCAGATCAGTTTCTACTTCATATTTTAGGCTTTCCCAAGTTTCACCTTTATAAAGAATAGCGGTATCATCTGCGAAGCTCATTATTTTCCCTTTACTTGAAATCGAGAATAAGTCGTTAACGAATATAGTGAATAGCGGTGGTCCTAAAACTGTTCCCTGTGGGACTCCACACTCTATACCCTTGTAATCGCTATATGTTTCATTGATCTTAACGCATTGTTGGCGTTTCTCAAGGTAGCTCTTGAACAACTGGAGGCAGTCATCTCTTATGCCAATATTTTCTAGTATCGATAGTAATTTTTCGTGACTCACGGTATGAATGCTTTCGCAAGGTCCACGAAGACAGCAAGGCAGGGCTTACTCTCATCTAGGGCTTTGTAGATACTGTTTGTCAGTTCTATTATTGCATCTTCAGTAGATTTACCTTTTTTGAAGTCAAATTTCATATCGGATAGTAGTCCATATTTATTCAGGTAGTTAGTCTGTTTTTCAAAATTTTCTCGAATATTTTACTGAAATTTGTGATTAACGATATTTTTTGGTTCTTTGATGTCACCTGATTTTCACCAAAGAAGTTTTGAATTCGTCAGGGAATTTTCCTGATTCTATTCATTTATTGATTATATATGTTAGTGGACTGACTAAGTGATTCCGTTCAAAATTAGAATGTATGGAGTTCTTTGTGTTGGAGATTTTGGCATTATCATTAAAATTTGAAAATTCAAGGTTGCGGCCCCGAAATGTATGATTTATGGTCAGATTCTATTCAAAATTTGCATCTAGGAGTTTCTGGATAGGAGATGAGTTTTTGAAAACTTATTACCTAATTCAAGATGACGTTTTTACGAAAGATCTGAAGGAAATAGTGCATTTGAATAAAATCTTGTCTTAAAACATTTTTAATTTATATCCATCAGGAAATACACTCTCCATTCCGTCAGGGCTATTTAGCGAGAATATCGGAGTTACGGCCGTTTGCACCATTTTGAATTATAATTCGGCTTAACTAATTAGGGATTAACTACTAACTTTTAATTAAATCAACATGGTAACTACAGATCAAACCATGTGGTGCAATGATATTTTGATTCAATTGTGGATTTAATTTCAACTAGAATTTAACTTAAATTCGTGCAAACGGCCGTTAGTGGCATATTTTAACGCATGTACGCTTTAACCAGCCTTATCAAGCATTTTGCGTTTAATTTGAGTCCGGAAAAGAAATTTTATCGTTTTTCTTCTTGTTGATAAATAGTTAAAAAAAATCAATTGTTTTATAGCAATTTTTTACCACATAATGTGGTCCACTCTCTTTAAAAAGGGTCTGATACATTGTCCTAAAATCAGTAGTTTTCAAATTATGATATTTTAAAAATCGTTGGTTAACTTTTATGAAATATCCGAGTTTGAAAACACCGAATGTAAAAAAAGTAAATTTTTGTGAAAAACAGTTAGGTACTAACTATTTTTATCTCTTTGACTAAACGAACCCAGACTGATGACGCCCTATTTGTGTGGTATGCTTATTATATAAAAGTACCCAAACTTGTGTGTTGGTGTAACTTTTTTGCTTCGAGTCAATAAACTCTTAAATGTTTCAATGATTTATAATTAAGTTGCCTATTCCGTTTTTTTTATAAATTACTCAACTCATTGCTTTTTATTGATTTTGTGCTTATACATATAAAGTTTTTTTATTTGATTTCTAATAAACCCCTAATAAAATTAATTTGATATACCGGGTGGCTACGGAAGTATTGCCTACGGAATATGTCAGTTATTGTATGAAGTAGGTTTGTGAAATTTCGAGCGTCGATATAACTACATAAGAGCTAGAATTTGAGCATATTGACATGTCGAAGTTAACTTCCGGTCGGACCGGAAGTAACATCAACTTTCTTATTTTAAATGGAAACCCTATTTTTTTTTCTTTTCGCTTTATTCAGCATTCAATTCCCTTTCTAATGACATATCACAAGTTGGTATCTAACCAGAAACTAAATCAGAAAAAAATTATTATTGAAATTCACCGAGTATGCCGTGGAAGCAAAATGAAAGCCAAAAATTGAAAAGTTGGCTATGGAAACCATACGTCACTTGATAACAGTTGCTACTACTGTGATATTTTATTTTCATTTGTCGGCGTTATAAAAAGCCGCCAAAAAAATATTGGAAAAATTGGGAAAAAAACAATACTCTGTAGGTCCATAACTTAAATACGAACATACAACTTTTTCTTGCCTGTACTATTCAGCATAACCATTCCTTTCTAATGATATAATAGAAAGTAATTTTTTGAACTGAGATACCGAAAAATCCAATTATTATTCTTCAAATAACAAAACAGATTATCGCCATACGCAAAAATAAAATTAAAAATAATGTGGAATGATAAATTATATCCTGTAGGTTCTAGGTTAAATAGGAACATAAACGTACTTGGTCTGTGCCATCGTCCATAGATATTCTAATATCTACCTATGGACGATGTTTGTGCTATTCAGAATAATCATTCCATTGCAATAATCATTCGAACCAAAATATTAACAAGTAGGCTGATTAAGATGTATTTTGGAATGAAACAAAAAAGGAATGAGAGCTGTCACGAATGCTGCTATCCATATTATTTTGACGTTCGAAGTAGTGTTTTTGATTCTGCCATTTTAAAAGGGTTTGGAAATCGAAATCAGTTAGTGGAATATTCAAAAAATGCCCCGTTATTCACGAACTGAACAAATTGACATACTTCTCATTTATGGTGAATGTTTAAAAAATTCTTATGCCGCTGAACGATTGTATTTAGAGCGATATCCAGGGAGACAGCAACCGTCAAGAAGGTATTTCCAGTGGCTTGAAGAAAAATTAAGAACTGAGCCTGATGTTCACGAAGACCAAGAAGCATTTGTTATTAATGAGGAAACTGAAATTAATGTATTAGCTTTAGTACAATATGATAGCACAATTTCCTCAAGGCAGATTGGCGCCGAATTAGCTATAAGTAAGGACTCTGCTAGGAAAATTTTGAAAAAACATCGATTGAAATTCTTCAAGTATCAGTTGCATCAACATTTGTATGAAAATGACGGTGAAAGGCGCCTGGAATATTGTAATTGGTTTCTTCGACAAAATGCTGAGAATCACCTATTTAACTATTATATCTTGTTTACGGACGAGTCAAGATTTACCAACAATGGATTATTTAACAGGAATAATACAAGGTAGGTACAGTACTTTATTTGGATTATTGTCGATAGTCGAAGTGTAAAGTGCTAAAAGTGTGAACGGTCTTTTGTTCCAGGTACTGGGCGATAGCAAACGAGCACCGGTTTCGACAAGGCGGCTTCCAGGAGAGATTTGGTGTGAATGTTTGGGCAGGAATAGTTGGAACTCATATTGTTGGCCCCATTCTTTTTCAAGGCCAACTAACCGGAGAGAGATACTTTAATTTTTTAACGAATGAAATTTCGGAATTCATTAACAACCTACCAGCGGAAATAACTGAGAGAATGTACTTCCAGCAAGATGGCGCCCCTCCGCATAATTCAAGAATAGCGAGAAATTATTTTCAAAATCGCTTTCAAGAGAGACTTATACCAACCCATGGTCCAGTCAGGTGGCCACCAAGGTCACCTGATCTTACTCCGTGCGACTTTTTTCTATGGGGGCATCTTAAAAATAGGGTGTATTCCACACAGCCTACAACTCTACATGAGCTAGAAGTAAAAATTCGTAGAGCTTTCCAATATATCACGCCCCAAATGTTGAGAAACGTTTTACATGAAAATATCACCAGAGTCAATAAATGAATTGACGCTGAGGGAATGCATTTCGAACATTTGTTTTGAATTTATTTTATCTTTAATCCTATCAATTTGAATTTTTTTTCGATAAATCTGTTTTTTCGTTATTTGAAGAATAATAATTGGATTTTTTGGTATTTCATTTCAAAAAATTACTTTCTATTATATCATTAGAAAGGAATGGTTATGCTGAATAGTACAGATAAGAAAAAGTTGTATGTTCCTATTTAAGTTATGGACCTACAGAGTATTGTTTTTTTCCCAATTTTTCCAATATTTTTTTGGCGGCTTTTTATAACGCCGACGAATGAAAATAAAATATCACAGTAGTAGCAACTGTTATCAAGTGACGTATGGTTTCCATAGCCAACTTTTCAATTTTTGGCTTTCATTTTGCTTCCACGGCCTACTCGGTGAATTTCAATAATAATTTTTTTCTGATCTAGTTTCTGGTTAGATACCAACTTGTGATATGTCATTAGAAAGGGAATTGAATGCTGAATAAAGCGAAAAGAAAAAAATAGGGTTTCCATTTAAAATAAGAAAGTTGATGTTACTTCCGGTCAGACCGGAAGTTAACTTCGACATGTCAATATGCTCAAATTCTAGCTCTTATGTCATTATATCAACGCTCCAAATTTCACAAACCTACTTTATACAATAATTGAGATATTCCGTAGGCAATACTTCCATAGCCACCCGGTATTTGTACTGGAATTCAAACCATTTCAATTCAATTCGAATTATTCAATTCAATAATGATAATTTTATACATTTATAAGCGGTAATTACAGGTAATGCACCTAGGTGAGTTAACACCTGTGTGTGCAAAAATACCATATATTAAAAGAGTTGAAAGAGTGAAAAATATAGTAATGATACTAATATTAATTATAGAAATAGAAATTACAGTAGTGAATACATCACTAAAATAACTAGAATATATTAAATTGATTAAATAAATAATAAATGAATTATAGTACTAAATACAGCAGCTAGTGTATGTTGAATTGATTAAGTAAACACCCATTTTCACAACATTTCACATATGCGATCGCTATTTAGACAAATGAAGGATTCGCATTTATTAACTAAGCGTTTATATTTTGTTATCACTTTCATTTGGTAGGGTCAATTGTTGGTGCTACAGTTATAGCGAACCTTTGGTTCCCATCGTATTTTCTAAACGGTACTACCATATTTTTGTTTGTGTACTGTCTAGTTTGGAAACGGTGGTTAACAAATTGTTTGTTTGTAGATTTATAACACAGTTACATTTCAGTTACTAAGAAAGTATAGGCATCGGACATTCAGAATCGATTCATTATAAAGACAATTTGTGGAATATAGTCTATTTTTGAATAATATTATTCGTGGTATATAATTTTGCACTACATTTTGCTGAGTTGATGCATTGTCATAGAGCACCTCCTCCCCTACACTATGATACCATAGTATAGAAGTTTAGTTGAACACTTTTAATTATTGATTTTTTTTTAAATGTGATGGTTCCTCATTTTTATCATAATTTATTCATTTATTTGTCCGAAAAGTTTTTAGTAATTATCATTTTGAAGACTTGTACTTTGTAACTGTAATTACTTCAAGAGTACCTGTAATTACCCAGCTCTGATAATAGAAATATTTCATAATGTTAATTTTAATACAACATCCTAAAAATGCATAATAATATTTATCTATTCAGTCATCATACATAGTACAGGAACCGGAAATGTTCGCTTCTGTTTGAGCGATTCCGAATGATCAAACAGAAATATGAATAACACGACAAGCTTGTCACTCCTTTGTTCTCACACACACACACACACACAAAATGAATTACTGATTGATGGATCACTTAACAGAGAAAGAATGTTTTAAAGCACGTCATTCCGGATAACACAAATCTTTGAGCAAAAACAAAATGAGCATTCTCGGCATTCCCCAAGAAATTAAATCAACGACAGGAATTTCTAGCGTATTTTTATAATATCCAAAGAGCTCCCGCTAGAAATAACGCTTGAAATATTAACAGGATGATAATCAGTTTACGATGAAAGGCTCATTAGTAGTTCGGTAACATATGAGGTGAGGGTCGCCGTTAGACACTAAGAACAAGTGAGCTGGAGCAGATGCTGAGAAGAGGCATTCTTTATTTATCTCTTAGGGTCCATAGGCGGAGACGTTTCTCGTTCTGTGACGCAAGCAAACAATAAAGTTATTGTGATATATTGATACCTCAATAGTAAATCACTCAGTATATCATTTATCAATACGATTGTCCAGTCTCTTTACTTTATCGCAGATAGAAATACCTAGCAATGTTTTTGTATCACATCACTCGGGAAAATTCTATCCCGGTAGCTATGTAATAAGCATTCATAGCATGTATTAAATACATAACAGTGTTGGAATATTGAGAAAAATTAATCCTTCTTTGTCTCATCACTGCTGACTCAGTATGTTTATGTTCATAAAGAGCACGTAGACACTTTAAGCTTATGTGTACAAAACTGGCTTTGTATTCTATTGATATAATTGTATTCAATTACAGTTCCAACTGCATTTAAAAAATCACAGAACTTTGCACCTACTCATGCAGCTGGCTGATTGTGAATGAAGTAAGTCTATTAGTTGGTTTTTATCAAAAAAAAACAAAAAAAATGAGCAGGTGCTTTCTGCAATTATGTGTATTCTACGTGAGAATTATGGGTAATAAAATTTGATGATGGAAATTTCATAAGTAGCTAAAATTAAACAGGGTGTCAATTTGAAAACTTCACACCCTCAATATTTTCCTTCCAGTAAACAATATGAGGAATCTGAAAAACAGGTCAAATTCATTTGCAAGGGGGACACTTTCAAGGACTATTTGTAGCCCTCATGGTTCAATCCCCTAGGAGGGTAGATGTTACACTTCGAATCTTAAATGGCACATCATTTTGATTGGCGTTCAATTTTGTTTCCAATGGTACCTTGACTTATAATTTTTTGATGAGCATTTTCCGAAAAAATAGCGTTTGAAACTGAAAGAAGTGATTATTAGAACGCCTATACTGAGATGCAAGGTTTGAGCAGAACTGGTTAGAATATTAGGTGGTACCGTTCCAACCCTTTATTAGGTAACATTAGCCATTAGCTCCAAACACTTACATTTAAAAGTAGTCTGATAGTAAAACGTAGATGGTATTGTAAATTTGTGTTTATTATAAATGCTGAATTTTTAATTCTCATCGAAGGAATTGTAAAGAAAAAAATAAAAACGAAAATTCCGATTTTCAAAACAGTATTTTGTTTCAAAACAGTATTTTGTTAAGCACCAGAATACGCAACTTTGCCCCAATTTAAGCTTCGACGTATCTCCTGTAGTTTAGGAGATCCCAATGGTGGGGTTCGAATTTGAATTGCCCTGTATTTTGAAAACATTGAAAAATGTTCTGGAGGTTAACATGAGATTCTATATATGTTGTAAGAATGTTGCATTATGTGATTATTGCACACAGGAAATTATGTCTGTACTCAGGACATATCTTCAAATTGCTAGGTGTTAGAGACAGTTGTAGGGACAGTTGTATTTAATAGTACAAAAAAGGACGAACTGTATATGGATAATGTTAAAATATACAACATCACGAACTGTGCATTAAATGTCAATATATATAATAATAAATAAAAATGGCTTCGATTTTATTCATGAAATAATCTCAACAAATACAACTCGTGTTATCGGTGATTATCGTAAATTCCTTCTCGTTTTCCAAACGAATTATGTTGATTTAGGCAACCACACTCGCGCAACCGCTCGTGTAATTGCCAAGCAACATAATTTGTTTCTCAAAATCGAAGGAAATTCTGTTTTGATAATCGCCGATACACTTGTATTACCTACGATAATTTTACTCGCCGTATGAAACCCTCCTTTCCTGCAATAAGGGACGTATGCCTCGATAATACGCAGTTCCTAGTTCTTGAGCCGGAAGAATAGAAGTTTATTGGCTACGTTACGTATCAATATTATCGGCCCTCTTACCCGAATGTTTTTCTTATGAGTTTTAATTGTATAAACAGACTATGCATAGAGAGGATATAGTTAGTTACTATTTTACCTTCCAAGTGCGTTCTTCTAGTAATCAGTAAATTGATATTAGTGAAAACGAAATCCACTGTGTATTATTTCATCCTATAACCAACAAACAGACCTACAGGTAATTTTATTTTCAGGTGAACGATACCTAGATATTTTGAAAAATTTGGAACGACTGACGCCCGCTAACCATAGAAAAATTTGGTATCAACATTGTTAGATACGATTCATATAAATACAAATAATAGGCATTGCCTTGCCTTATGATCATACATGGTTACGGAATAAACAGACTTTGAAAAAGAAGTAAATTTTTCAAATCATACTTTAATTCTGAATTATTCAATACACAACAGTTTTGGCGACGAGGATAGTAAAGTATAGAGACCTACATAATACAGAATGCCAGATACAAATGGCATTGCAATCGTTTCAACGCCGCAGGCACAAATTCAAACTTCATTTCATATTGAGCCGTTCGAACCAGAAACGATGAATTGGAGGAGATGGTTGCAACGGTTAGAAGGTGCGTTCAAAATATTTCAAGTGGATGAACATATCCGAGTACATTACCTGTTACACTACATGGGAAGTAAATCGTTCGAAATTATTTGCAACAAGCTAGCTCCAGAAGATCCTCATACAAAGAACTTTGAAGACATAGTGGAAAAACTTGAACAATTCTACTCTCCAGCTCCATTAGAAATCGCAGAAAATTTTCGCTCTCATCAAAGGAATCAAAGAGAAAACGAAAGCCTTCAAGAATTTCTTCACTGCAAAAATTATAGCATAAGCTTCTTTGTCAATTTGAGAGTATTTTCTTTGAGTTTCTGAAAGTGTTTGTGAAGCGTACTGTAATACTCTTTCTGTACCTTCTGGATATAAATGTGATAAAACTTCTCCAACACCGTATGAACTTGCATCTGCGGCTACTAGTAACGATAGTTTTGTATCAAAATGTACCAAAAAATCATCACTTTGAAAAATCACTTTGACCAACACCCAGCTAAGAAATAGAAAGACAATACAAATACCATTATCAGAGTTCAGTTTACAGCAATCATTACAATACAAACTTTTATCAGAAATTTACACTTGACATTTTGGTGTGGTTGAAATGAAATGTTTGGCTATAGGTTACTGTTGGTGGCAGGGAATTGATTCAGATATCGAACAATTGTGCTCATTGTAATGGAGTAAGAAACAATCCGCCAAGAGTAGAACCCCATATTTGGGAACCTGCAAGTGAACCATTTTAGAGGGTTCATGTAGATTTTGCATCCTTTATGGAATACAAATTTTTTATTTCAGTAGATTCATTTACAAAGTGGCCTGAGGTCCATATCGTCAAAAATATAACCGCTTCCACTACTGTTAAGAAGTGTCGAGAAATTTTTGCATTATTTGGATTACCGAGAAACTTTGTATCAGATAATGCGCCGACATTTACTTCACAAGAATTTCAAATTTTTTTGAAAGGTAATGGTATAATTTCCAAGTTCATAGCGCCGTACTGTCCAGCTACAAATGGCCAAGAGGGAAGCTTTGTACAAACCTTGAAAAAGTCATTGAAGTCTATAAAGAGCAACAGCCCTAGTTTTGACATACATGTAGCTTAACAAAAAGTATTACTACAATATCGTATACAAACGAGTCACCATCCAAACTTCTCTTTGGTAGGCAAATTAAAAGCAGGTTAGATCTAATTTTACCCATTAACGTAGGTAATTATACAACCAGGGTTAATTCTTCATTGAAATGCAGAGAGTTACAGAGGGGAGAAAGGGCAGAATGTCAAAATTATATTGGTACACGAAAATGGGTTTTTGGAAAGATCGATAAAAGATTAGGGAAATTACATTATTCAATATTAACTGATGATGGACGATGTTGGAAAAGACATATTAACCAATTACGATCGATTGGAAATGATACAGTTAGGAATACAGATTCAAATGAAGATATTCTTGACTATTTTATACCTATCGAAAATGAAATGATTCAAACTGGAAATTCTGATGCACCCCATACTGCAAAACCTGAAACCATGCCTATTGTAGAACCTCAAGCAGATTTGCCCGAACCTCCTATCCAAGAGCAGCCAGAAGCTACCACCTCATCTAGAATGAGGCGAGATAGAAGGAAGCCTTCTCATTTGAATGATTTTCAACTATTTCAAATTGATATTTAATATTTAAAGTATTCTTTATAAGGAGGAGGAGTGTTAGATATGATTCATATAAATACAAATAATAGGCATTGCCTTGTAAAAATGAAGATTAGTAGACTATGATTATACATGGTTACGGAATAAACAGACTTTATTCAATACACAACAAACATGATGGAGCACCTCCACATAATCATCAGATGGTGAAGATGTATTTGAATGAAACTTTTTATGACTAATGGTTTGGAACCGACGGTTCTCCATTATGGCCACCGCGTTCGCCCGATTTAACCCCAATGGTTTTTTTTTATTTGAGGTTATATAAAAAACGAGGTGTATTCTCATACGCCAACCACAAAAAAAGATTTTCAGCAGAGAGTTCGTAGTGCTTTCAACTCTATTCCACCGGACATGATAAGACGAGCTGTAGGAGACGTCATACGGAGAAGTGAGAAATGCTTAGAAGTTGAAGGCAACGTATTTGAACATTTATTGCAATAAAAAAAGAGGTTAACAAAAGTGTCACACGTTCTTGTTTAGCATTGAAACTAAATTTGAAATTGTTGTTTATTCTAATCATGATTTTTGTCTTTTGATACTTTTTTTCATTGCATATTCAATGAAAATTAGGCAATAATGAAATTTTATCAAACAAAATTGGGGAGTGAAAACCTAAATCCTCGCGTGAAAATAACTTCTATTGCGGAATATCTCCAAAATTATAAGCTTTGGGTATACGGAAGTGTATTGTAACTAGGGCTTATTTTCATAATAGAATTGAACCTTGAAGGAAAAAAAAGGGGTTCTCATTTAATAATGTTGAGATTTTTTATTTTTCTCATTCACTTATTGGACCCACATTTTTGCGCACTCTGTGGATTATTCAGTGGATGTGAAAATAGTGCGTGATCCGTTCATCCTTCAATAATCACGATTCACTCAGTTCATATTTTTTTGAATGTTTATTCACATAAAAATGACGTATGTTGGAGAGGCTGCATCTGTCACTTCTTCGAAAAAAACTCGAATAACTCGAAAACGGTTCATTTTGTATATACGGTATGATACATGAGTTAGAATCGAAATCATAGGAAGAATTCAAAGATGAGGTGAAATACAGGATGTGCCATTAAAAATAACAAACATGGCGTCACTTCCGGTGAAACCGGAAACGTCACATCAACGAAAATATTTTAGTTGAATTCTTCATTAGTTCTTCACCCATACTACCAATTTTCAGAATCGCCCTACTTTTAGTTTTCTATATATAGATCGCGTTAACTCGTCAATTGCTGAATATTTTCTCCAATGGAGTTTTCAATTTTCGTCGTTTTATCAAATGATTATTTCCGTGTAAAATCTAACGCCAAATACTGTCTTTTTGAAAAATAAGTAAAAAGTATCAATTTACGCACTATGAACCACAGAAATAAAATAAACACTAGAACGCCAAACACGCTGTCCGAGATTCAGTTTAATGACCCCTCATAGGGAATGATGACCAACCTTTGCACTTGCGCATTATTGCTTTCAGTGGTCACGTCGTTGCCAAGTTTTTTGTTTTTTTCCCGTGTTCCAAATGAAGTTCAGAATATCATCTGTGGTTAGGGCAGGTAATTGTGGGAAGTCCGGTAAACTTGCCAACACCGCCTCAAAATCAAATCGTGCCCTCACAAACGAAGAAAGAGAGTAGTGTCGGCTTTTGAGTTTTGGCATTGTTAGGTTTTAGCAGTTGTTGATACATAGATGGTTTGTTTACGTTTTGTGTAATTGCTTTGCTTCCCCTTTGTGTTGTTTCCTGTGTTTTCCATTGTTGTTTCTGATATCCCTGTAGTTTGATTGCGAAGTTTTACTTCGAATATCCCTGGACATTGATGTCAACGACAAGATAATCGAAAATGGGGAATTTTATCATAAAAATTCATTTCTCCCTTCTTTGAGTACTCTGACTGAAAATATGGTTACACATATATCAGGATCATGAGGCCATCACAAACTGCTGTTATAGGTATTTGTCTTTTCCTTGAGAGAAAAATCCAGCAAGTTCTTGCAATTACCGATAATTTTATGCCAAATTATTCAGCTCCATAGAAAACCACATTTTTGATATATATCGCTATGAAATGAGTAACAAAATGAAAATGATAGCAATAACATGAATTTACACCAAAATTAGATTTTTCAATGTTGCAATGTCTCATACTGAGAAAATAAGAGATGAACTGAAGAGAAAAACACTTACAAAATTGATTCTATTTTCCCATCAATAGATTTTGAAACAAAATGCTACAATTTTCGTTTCATAGAAATAAGTATGAAACTTTATAAAATGTGTTGAGCTATAGTCCTTTTTCTCCAATCCTACCATTTCTCCCTATTTAAAATAAAGTGAAACAAATTTCCTGTAACATTATTGACAATTTGAATTTTTGACTTTTTTCATATTTATTTTTCTCAACATTCGATAATCTACTTCTTATAACAAAAAATGCCATTTGAATTTAATGCGATTCAATAATATTTACAATGATAAATAAGAACCTCTGACCGAATGCAAAATTGTAGTTTTTTACGCGAGAATCTACATTTGACAGATTTTTTTCCCAATTTTATATTTCCAGTCAAGTACATTTCTGTTCTTCAACGAAAATGGTGGAAGAGCATCATTCATAACAAAAGCATTCGTAATATTTCGAACACCCAAATTACTCAATATGAAATTCACCTTCAATATTCAGAATTTAGAAATTCAAAAATATGCCTACCTTAAGAAAGTGTTTCCTCATTCTCTGATATGGATTTCGAGTATAATGGGCTCAACAGTTTAGGCGTGAGGCCGATGGACACACAAATTGAGTTTTTTTTCTGATTACAGACTGAGTGGAATAAAATAAATTCCCATCAAAATATCAAATTTGAATTTTTTTACGGTTACTATAATTTCTCCCTACTTGGTCGCGAGAAATCACAAATAGAAGACTTACACTCAATATTTCTATTTTGAAGAAGTCAATTATTGGTTTTCTGTATATATCATTAGAAGAAAACAATTAAAAGGACTATATTTGATTCAGGTTGCAGTAAAAATACTAGAAAATTTCTGCTTATATTGAGTAATCTTTAACAGAGTGTGACTTGTCACATCAAAACTCAAAACATAACTAATCGTCACTGAACGTCGAAATCTGACGTTTCAACAAAATCGGATATACAAAGATGTCAACTTTCCGTAACAATCATATTGCAAATGCTAATATCGACAACTTATACCAGAATCAGAAAACATGAATTCAAAAATCCAAAAACCGTCCCTGGTGACACTTGCGCTCTGTTGCGCAAACTCATAGGTTGCTGTACCTGCCATAGTGGGAGTAGTGGGACCACGTTATTCTGAATCTGAAGTTCAGATTCAGAATAACCTTCAGATTCTGAACTAATTGGCGTTCTAGTGTTTATTATATTTATATGCTGTGAACAGTGCCTAAAACCTTAGTTTACGCACTGTCGTAGAAAAACATATTTATTTTCAATATGAACTGAACTCAGTGATGAAACTTTATTAAAACACGGGGTCGAGTCGTCTCACTATTCATTAATTTATTCATTTCCAATTATAGTAGTTACAAATCCCATTCCCTACGCCTCTGAAACAAACCTCAAACAACACCGTCGGATGACAATTTACCAAACAGGATACCTTTATCCTTTCTAAAACACTCACTCAAGTATGTTTACAGCGAGAGGGGATATCCAGTCGGATAGTGGTGTATAAATATACACCTCCATACATAACGGTGTGTCAGAGAAGAACTTAAAATTTGTAATTCACTTAGATGTGTCATCTCGTTTAAAATAGACGGCGTATTTGTTAATGAGAAGGGCGTGGAGGAGGAGTTATATTCGGGACTAAGTAGTTAAATTTTATTTGTAAGAGTTAAAGCTTGACGTTTCACAAATTACGTTTTCTGTGACGGTAAAAGGTCCTTTTACTTTGCAATAAATTTCGTTATAATTCATTATGAGTTTCGATTGCAAGTGTTCTTGGAAGTGTTTACCTTGTTTCGATTGAAGTAAAAATATCAGATGTTCAAAGAGTCTCTGATGTTTACAATTCTCTTTTTAGATTCACTTCAGACTCTGGGCCAATGTTTGAAATGAAACCCTAATCGCTCAAAACTTGTGTAAAGAGTCCTAAAATTTGGTAAGATATGTAAAGCAGTTCGATGAGTTTCTGATTATCGAGTTCAAATCAAGTTAAAACCAAAACTTCCAGTGGTAATGACAACATTTCTATAAAAATCTTCCATAATTTGACAATCTTCGTTTTCGAATTAATGATTCTTTTGCCAGAGTAATGTTCCCAGACTTCCTAAAAACCAGTGTAATAATCCCTTTTTGTGGTGACTACACCGACCACCAACTTTTAACCAATCTCGTTAAAATTAATCGAAAAATTGTTGAAAAATGGATTGATGGACTTCTTAGCTCTTCATAAAATTCTACATCTTCAGCAATTGGGTTTTCAACCTAGCAAGAGTACAGGAGATGCTTTTTTCCACTTTTTAAAGAATGTATATTCAAATCTGAATTCGAGAGAAGCGAGCACCATAGTATTTCGTGATCTGTCAAAAGTATTTGACTGTGGTAATCACAAAAAACAACTGCACTTTTACGGGTTCAGACACCAAACTGGACATGTCTGCTTTGAGTCAACGAACTCAAATTGTAAAAACTAATAGCTATACCGATATTGATTCAACCAAACATGGTGTACCACAGCGATCTGTGCTCGGACCTGTCCTGTTTATGTTATATTTCAATGACCTAGCAAATATCAAGACTGGGGATGTATTCACTATTGTTGCAAACAATATAGTCATGATCACTATAGTTGCAGACGACACAACGATCCTATGGCATGATCAAAATTTAAACAATATTTTCATCAAAATGTCTCTGGACATAACTGCTATGAGATAATGGTGTAATGCGAATCTGCTTTCGTTCAAGTTTCAATGCAATATACCAGACACTCCCATAGGGTATGATATTATTTCATCTAACAATATCAACACCTTCCTAGTAATTCATTTATACTGATGTAACTTCAATTTTGAAAATCACATTTGCTTTCTGAATAAAAACTGGTATTATTTCAAACGAATTGTAGTTCATCACGCCCTATCTGGGTCACATGTCAGGTATGGTATCCCCTTTCTGGGAAACAGGGCTTCAGCATGATTTTTACACTTCAGAAACATGCTGTTCACTATATTTGTGGAGTTAGACCTCGAATATCCTGTGAAGAATTATTCAAAAAGCAGAAACTCCTCACTATTCCATCTATCTTCATTATTGAAACCGTATGTCTGGTACACAAAATAGCTATTTATGTACCAAGTGCGTTATATACATCCTAACGCCCGGAGGGTAACATTCACCCGAGGGATGAATGTTCCCCGAGGGCGTTAGAATCTAGTAACGCTCGTTGTGCATAAACGATTTTATTTTTCACGAAAAAATTATCTTAAACGACGTTGTTTACTTCATAAATTTCTTCTCATAGTATTTACTGCGTTCCGGTCGGCAACTGAGCACAATTGAGCTTCTATGCAATTGCCCTGGAACCATTGAAGAGGTTGCTAATGGCTGTTTATTTAATAAAATGACGCTGCATTTTTGGAAGAATGGACAAGCTTGTTAGTGGAGGAAACTAAAAACGGTTGTGTTTATATTAATTATGGAGATCCCACAGAATGTCATGCTCAAAGCTGAAAAAGCGTTAGGAAATTTACTGCCTGTGAAATCCAAATACTTATACGAGAAGGAGTATGACCATTCTTTGAAATGGAAAGATAAAAACAGAGTGAATACCGTAAATGGAACTGTCTTAATGGCATACTTCCAGGAACTAGTGAGTTTTCTCATGAAAAATATTAATATTTTTTATTTATTTTACATTATTTCAGTCTGAAAAATATAGTGCAAATAGTCTATGGACCAAATACTCACAGCTGAAATCAACATTGATTGTTAAAGAAAACATTAATATATCAATATATCAACTGAAAGTTAAATCAAAAGGATACATTCCTAAAAATTCAAAGGTGTTGGAAGGTGGACAAGTATTCTTTTTCATAAGAAATGCTCCAGATGATACTTTTCTGCTACTTAAAGTTGAAGACAGATTAGCCGTTTTACTGATCAAGGTACCAGAAACCAAGACCTGCACCTCAAAAAGTTTCACCATTGTTGAAGAAAGCGAAATAGCAGCCTTGAACTCATTTAAAAATTACATTGCATTACGACGGACGAAGGATGTAAACAACGTAGGTTTTTTATTACCCACAGAAATAATAAATGCCTTGAGTTACCTGTAGGTAAAAATACTATAGGAAGTGTTCCTTCTATCATAGCGAAATACCTTAATTTGAAAATCCCGAAAGGTTACAGCGGACATTGTGTACGCTGAACGTCGTCAACGCTTCTTTTCAAGGTGGTGCTTCCTTTGAAACACTAAAATTACATGGAAAATGGAAGAGTAGTACGGTAGCGGAGAGCTATATTGAAGAAAGTATCTCCTCGAAAAACAAAATTGCTACAATGATAGCCCGTTCCGTTTCCGAAAAAGAAAATGTTAACGTTCCGAACGAAACCGAATTCACATTGAGGAGTTCATCATCGGTCAACTCACAGAACTTCAAACTTGGTACTAATTTTTCAGGAACATTTGAAAATTGTAATTTCTATTTGAGAGAAAATAGAGAGGAAAACTGTAGTTCACAAACAATGAGCTTATGACTTGAGGCATAAGATGTCCGGAGGACTGCTCATTGCCCAGTAAACACAGGATATCCTATGGATATCCATTTCATGTCCATAATTGGTCCTTGTGGACATGGACGTTAAATGGATATCCATTGGATGTCCATTTCTGCTAGTACAATGGATATCCGTTTGGGGACATCCAATGGATATCCGTTTGGGGACATCCAATGGACATCCATTTCATCCAAATTGACTGAAAATCAAGATTAAAAAAGGGATGTCCTTTGGACGTCCATTGTACATCCTTCGCCCGGACCAAGTGCGCATATGTTGGTACCAATGTCCCTGTCTCAGTTGGCAACTACCGAAATCGGTAATGCAGACAATGACAAATATGAACATGCAAATGAGAATGACGCTTGACGCCAGTTGCAAGAGGAAGAAACAAACAGACAATTTTTAATTGTTTGGGATTAAATTCGTGTCGTATAGTGCTCGGAGCCCTATGAGGTGCTTTATTTATTACAGTATTCACGTTCAATACTCATTTTGACTCACAGTATCAGGTAAGTCTCGTTGAAGTAACAGTAACTGATTGCAAATTCCTGGGGGATTGAGAGTCTTTGAAACTGATTGTCGTTTGAATCCAAGGTGAAGGGTGTTTGAGTAAAGATAAGGTGCAAAATAAAACTGGAGGAATAAAATTTTCACGAAATATTACAGAAGAGTAAAATAGGAATTCAGTGCTACCCCATCCATTCGAAGTGGTGATTGACTGTCCTGTTGTTGTTGTCCATTGCACAAAAATGGATGTTCAACTCATAAAATTCTGAAAACATATTTTTATATCAAATACTCAACTCATTATTTATTGGTTTTCAGGCAATGCAACATATCTTGCACAAATTCCTAATGGAATTTAGAAACTGAATTCAGTTTCTAAATTTTGATCCCAGGAATACTCCCTTGAAATATTTGTATCGAATTCAATATATCCAGTTAATGTCCATAAAATATCCCGTTTATATCCATAACATATCCAGTTCATGTCCATTTCATACCATTACAGGTCCATCAGAGGTCCAATGTAGACCCATTAGAGGTCCATAAGAAGTCCAATTCAGGTCCATCAAGTCCAATTTAGGTCCATCAGAAGTCCAATTTAGGTCCATCAGAAGTCCATGCTATATTTATCATGTTCAGTGAATGTCCATTTTTGGTCCAATGTATATCCATCCTTAGTACACACTGGACATCCAATGGACGTCCAATTTTGTGGAATATGGATATCCAGTGGATATCCATAGGATATCCTTCTGGACATAAACGGACGTCCAATGGATATTCGTTATGTCCATTGTGGACATTCTTTGGACGTCCATTGTATATCCGTGTGTTATCTGGGTGCTAATATCCTATACAATAGAAAAAGTTGGGTAGAAAATCCATCAGAAAACAACTACGACGAACATTGAATTACATCTGTTATTGTATAGGATATTAGCTATTGTATAGGATATTAGCAATGAGCAGTCCTCCGGACATCTTAAGCCTCAAGTCATAAGCTCATTGTTTGTGAACTACAGTTTTCTTCTCTGTTTTATACGGTCTTGACGATCGTGGTTCATGGGTGTTGCTAAGTTGGGTGGCCGGCGCTGGGATGGCGCTCGCAGTTTGGAGTTATCCACTGTGCGGGCGCGATATCAGTTTCGGTCATAAAATGGATTTGGTTATCGATTCATTCGTTGCAGTCATTAGCTATTGACTGCTAGACCTACCCTATACTGATGAGGGGCAACACCCTGAAATCGATATATAGGTGGTCCGAATGTTTCGATGAACCTTTCCATGCAACACGCAATTGCAGAGATAACCTTGTAGGAACTCTGCACGGAAATTTCATCAGATGTAATTCAATGTTCGTCGTGGCATTAGCCAGGAAAGTAGTTGTTTTCTGATGGATTTTCGACCCAACTTTTCTTATTGTATTGGATATTAGCAATGAGCAGTCCTCCGGACATCTTATTAGTGAAAATAATTAATCTCTCTTTTATGTACAGTTATAAATAAAACTTTTCTGAGTAACTAATTCATTGAACTACAGAAAAACATTTAGTGGGCGTTATGATTCATAATGCCCTCCATAACGCCCCGGGCGTTATGGGTCTGTTGATAGCAACCGTTGTGTTACGTGCCAAATCTTCAGCACGTAACAAAATATAAAATTCAGCAAATTCATAGTCCTAGGCCACCATAAAATGATCATTCAAAGATACCAATATTTATTGTCGATAGTATCAAGGCGATATGCAACTAAAATTTGGCGAAGGTGTATAGTTGGTTGCCTACGCATGGAATTTAATGAAATGAGGGCTGTGTACTATGTTATCAATTCTAGAGAAAACGAAATATTGCTACTTTATTCACAAAAATAAAATAATAACAGAACAAATAATAGAATCACATTCACACTCAGTAAGGGAGCACTCAGGAATTATCGAAATCTGGAACCCATACAGCAATGTCGAACACTAGCGAGAAACTGATGTTCACTGTGAAATATCCAATTTTCTCGCAATTCTTATCACAACAGGTTGTAGAGCGCCTTGTCTGTGCCTTGGTAAATACTAATCGACCAGCATGATTTTGTGATGGTTTTCATACGTACATCAAAAATTTCCTATCGAAGTCCTTGGATTTTGTTTCTACAGCTGCACCTGGAATAGAAAGAAAAATAATAATTTAGAAAAGAAAAATTAAAGAAATTAATGTAATGAATATACTAAATGCACTAGATTCAATACTTACTTGATATTTGGTTGTTTAGTCATCGTGTTGTTATTTATAAAATGTAAATATTGTTGTCCTGTCATTGATGTCATTTGTCTGGTGTAAGAGATTCATCAATACGTCTTCGTAGTGAACTCGAGAATGTTCGGCTACGAGGCTAGTCGGATTCCACTTCCTGGCGGGCAATGTTTGATTTGGAGCAGTTGAAGGACGATTGGCGGGTATTACGTAATGGCAGACCGTTATAAATTCTTGTAGAGAGCATGGGAGTAATTGTCAAGTCTTACAGGAAAAAAAGGGAATTGGCTCAAGGTGGTTTTAAAGGAACAAAATGAAAAGGCGGAAATGAAGGGGGAGGTGGCCAGGTGAGAAGGAAGGACGAGGCTTTTCGACAAGTGATAGACGAGAGAACAAGAGGTCTTCTCTACATTTTTGGCGATAAATTGTGTTAATTATCGTTATCCAAGTTGATTTGGGTTTCAAGTGGAGTAGATCCAGTGATAAGCAAGGACAGGAGGTCATCTTGCGAATACTTCGACAGGAGGTCGGATTTGGAGTTCCAGTCTAGGTTCTTGTGACAGAGCCACCATTTTCTACCAGCTCAACAGGTTGCCGCGGAACGACAGGCATTTATTTGATTGGATTTCATCACCCTTCAGAGACAACGCTACGTGCCAGATAAGTACAAATTATCAAATTAGGCCAGGGGTGAGTCACCGCTTTTTCAATTTCTGCTTGCTGCAACCCTGCTTTCCTCGAAGAACAAAATTATACGAGTTGGTGATAGCTCATAGACGCTAGCTCACTTTGTAGTTTCTCAATAATTTCGCACATCACGAAACCTAAAGGCAGTTCACTTCAAGACACCCTTACAGACGCTTTTTTTTGCTTGCATGTTGCACACATATCTTATATTGGTGGTTGGTATTTATTTGTTTCATCAGTGACTTGCACCGCTAGTGCTTCATACCGCTTATAATCACCGCTAGTGCTTTATTCCGCTAATGATTGCGCCAATACTGCCCTACATAGATACTGCAAATACGTGAGACGCTGTTCCTGTTTCCACGCCGGCTTCAGAACACTGAGACACACCCCAAACGTATTTTTTTTTTCATTGTCGGGATAATCTACATTGTAATTATAACTTTAAGAACAGTTTTGTATAGAATAGCTTTGAATATTAGCAAACAATTCGTGTGATCACACCATTATTGTCCGTAGTGAGTAGTCTGTAGGTATCATAACCGTTCCCATAAATATCAATTACTGAACCCCATGAAATTTAATGTTTTATGTATCTATGCTTTTCTTCGTATAATTTGTTAATAAAGTATTGTGAAATTTCATGAACTACACCTCAGGTGGATTCATTTTTCCATACCCATCCCCTACAAACTGTTGAGCTAGCCGAGTGGTCATTCTTATTCTCATCACCCTTATTTTCATCATAGGTCAAGAATGACCATTATAAATTAGTTTGTTACTATTAAATTTTGTTTGAATAAATTCTGGGTGAACCATTAGACCAATTTCTATTTAATGAAAATTTAAATGAATCGATCAAGCAAAGAACAACGTAACAGTTGCCAAGATATCATAAAGCAGTAATGGACAAGTGAAAAATGAACAAATCAACGTATTCTTGGACCCACCCGCCAAAATAATAACTCATAGCTACCCATTCCATCTTCCACCTTGACAATAAAAAACTTAATCATTTACAATGTTGCTAAATACACAACCATATTCTAGCCATTGTCAAATTCATTGATTCTATCAGTTTATTCAGAAAATCGGTGAGACATATTCTTGTAGAAGTATTTTATGATGTACAAGATTACCTCAATGAAAACGAATGATCCTTTCAGTTAAATTTTCAATATTTCCTGATTATATTCTACTTCCACTATACATTAGTTGTTATGTGAAATGTGTTTACGTATAAAGAGTGGTCCAACAAAAATTATGCACCTAGCTTCTCCCTTTTTTGGAATTTAATCAAAAATGCTCGTACACTTTGATTTTGAATTTCACCAGTACAACATTAAATTAGTACAGGAACTAAATGAGGATGATTTCGAAAGAAGGCTACAATTTCGTGAACAAATGAGACAGCTTTCAACTGAAGATTATTTAACATTAATTTTTTAAATGAATGTACATTTTATTTGAATTGAGTTTTAAACGTATCGACCACCCCACTGAAGATGACTGCCGCAGTTGCAGTTGAAATGTTCGAAGATTTCACACAAAGAAGACCACGGTAAAAACCCGGAAGCCAACCAGAATATTGTCGCCAGCCGTGAAAGCCTACATTCATATATAAAAAAAGAATTCTTCAAAATATCTTCAATCGTCCTTTGACCACTGCCTCTACGCTTATGATTCAGGATCTTGTCCATCACTGGAAACAAATTATTAGTTTCAGCCAGTCCAAGAACTCATCACCGAAACTGCAGTAAAAACAAAATTTCATCTCCGAGGAAAGTGATAAATCTAATAAAGCATTCAACAGGGATGCCGATATGAGTCTTTGGCACTGTAGCAACGACTGAAAATGTCGACAGCTGGCAGATGTCCAAATTACATCCCATTTTGACATCTGCTGCATTTCAGGACAATATCATATTGCTGACCAGAGAGATTTTGATTGTCGACGGTAGTATAGACGATATGAAAGTTCTTTGACGTGAAAATTTGACCCAGCAAGTGTCATGACCTGTGGTCGAGATGATAATAATAATGTTCGTTTCCCAACAATTCCCATGATAGGAGAGAAGAAATGCTATGCCTCTCCGTACCTATTTATTGGTTTGAATATAAGTGTTATTCTATAATGACAACAATTGTACTTGTACAGTAATCAGAGATTTCTTCTGATCAAAAATGTGGTCCATGATATTTTATAACAATAGAAGAAAATGTTTCCAATAAGTTCCGGGACCTACTTTGTGAAAATTGAAAGAAAATCCGGTGTAAGAAATATATATAACTTGAAAAAACGTGGAAATTGAAAAAATTCAAAGCTGTGAAAATTTTTAACAAAAATGGTTATACTTTTTATTACCAAAACTCAAAGATTTTCACTTGTAATCTCCCAAGTGCTTGAATTATTGCCGGAAATTTTTCGAGTACATGAATTTTTTGAAAATTACCCGAGTCGCGAAGCGACGAGGGTAATTTTCTTTGAAAATTCATGTACGAGATAAATTTACGGCAATTAATTCAAGCACGAGGGAGATTCGGTAAGAAAATTTCACACCGAGAAATGAAAATCATCCAACAATTCATAAGAAATCACTAACGATGGTTTCACCTGAACTATTTATATGCATAGTACAAAAAAGATGCATGAAAATATAGATATGTAAAACACACTTAACAAAATTTCAATTTGATTTTTTTAATAAAAAAAAAAACTAAAAATGTTTTTGCTCCACTGGGAGAACTAGTGACCACGCGACCACGTGGCGGACACTTTACCGACTCGCCACGGGGCCTTTGATTTACATGTAGACAACTGGTGTATTGAAGTGTTTCTGAAATTTGATTTCAGAATTTGCAAATTCTGCGATTATCGTGAAGAAAATATTCAGACACATTCGAAATATTTAATAAATACATAAATATGAAATATTATCTCATTTCAAATGAAAAATACAATTCCATTTGTACATCAAAGCAAAATATAAAGTATCCCCTGTCAAATATTCGACAGAAAAATTTCCACTTATTAATTTCGGCCAGGGTACCCAGGAGGATAAAAATTTCCGGAATTTTTTTGGGTTGCCATGGCATCTAAACAAGAACGAATGTTTTGGTTCTCTCTAAAAGTGAGGTGTGAAATTTTCTCTGAAATTACTTTGGAACGTCATAACAACGCTCGTGTCGGAAACGCTCACGTTTTTTAATAAGAGATAATGTTTTTAAAACTAGCATACTCAGGCTCTGCTGAACGGATTTTGATAAACCAAACGGATAATTGAAGAGTAAGACTTGAACTTTCAGAATCCTGGATATAAAATATAGAATACATTTTTCCATCATCTAGAAACTTCTATGAATTTCCGCAATTATTGGGTTTCCTAGTACAATTGTTTGGAGGACCTATACAGAAAATTCAACTAGTATCTCATGCAGTCCCTCACCAGTTTTGAAGCTCATACTATGTAATTTGATTTCAGCTAACGAAACACACTTTTTGAGGTTACAATTTTCCTACTTCTTTTTTTAGAAGTGAAAGATGCTTGCGAAAATTTTGAAAATAGGCCATGTAGCCAAGTGATTAGAGCGACATTGTTTCAATCACTCTGGCTGCCAGCCGGCGATGGTTCAAACCATGGCAGCAGCAGAAATTTTTCTGATTGGGTCGTTCAGGGATTATTGGGGCGGACTGGAACCACGTTTTTGAATCGCTTGCCCTTCCCGGTTGCAGTTGTCTGTTCCCAACACGCATGTAAACAAACCAACATGGAAAGTCAGTTCAGAAGTGGGTTTTTAGGTTCTTCTCAACCAATATTAAAGTATATATTTCAGTTTTGGCAGTATTGTGAGCAGATTTATAATAAAATAAGTTTCAAAGTGGATTCCTGTATGAACTCAAATTCATATCACCAAAATTATTGTAAATACGGTAAGAAAGGATTCATGCTCAACTGATGAAGTCCACATGCTAGGATATCAATCCCTGGGAATAAGAAAAATGATGTTTTATGTAAGTCACAGGAAATATTCCTGAATTGAAGAGACATTTTATAAAGTGAATGGTTTTTCTGTCATATGAAAGTTAGTCAAAAAGTGTTCTATTACTTTTTTCCTAGTTTCGATAGTTTTAAGGGTCCTGTGTAGTGTTTACATGTTTCTCAACTTCAATGTGAATATTATGAAAGTGAGGCCTCGGGTCACATGTTGAGCATTGTCCAGTCAAGTGCGGGGATTTGTTTTAGTGGAATATAGCTAACTGAAGTGAACACTGATAATTTTCATGTCATTTTGGTCTATGTTACATTATAGAAAAGATTTATAGTGAAGAATTCGAAAATTCAGTATGGTTTTGCACGGCAGTATATAATCTTTGCAACATACCTACTATTTGTGACGCTGAAGATAACTCGGATCAAGATATTGAAGAGGAGCTAGATGAATAATTTGAAATAAATCTATTGAGTTTTTCAATGTAAACGATAATAATATTACATTTTCTAGAACAGATAAAGATAATACGGTTATTGCTATCAATAGGAATAACTACGTCTTGAATTCAGGAATCTTTGGAATACTGAAGCTTGATCCCACTAAATCTTACCAAAAAGGAGTAATAAAAATTTTGAAGAATTCAAAATTCCTTTTCGATGAACTGGAAAATTTTAGATTAACTCCTAAATTATATTCACTCATAAAATTCTAAATCTATCCAGAATCCTTAGTCACTAATGACAGGTCTCAAATTGAATTCTGACAAAACTCAACATTTCAACTTTGCATCTAGAACCACTACGTTGGATGTGAACAGTGGACAGCAATCTCTCTTGGATTGATCACATCAAACAATTAAGCAGTAGATTACGTAGCAATCTTTTTTAACGTCAATTGAGGAATATCACCTACTATGATTCTCTGAAAACAAAACTACATATTTCTCCTTTTTTCACTCTCATATCAGTTATGGGTTCATTCTCTGGAAAAATTGCAGTGAAGATATAAAGATTTTCAAAAAAAACTATCAGAATTATTACAAATTCAGGCTATAGATATGATTGTCAACCTCTTTTTCTGAGTCTCCAAATAATGCCAATACCCACCCTATATAGGTATACAGTGTGCTGTTAGAAATTCATAAAAAGGCAAATATGTCAATCAAACATTCTGACGTTCATGATTACAATACCAAATATTCTCAAATGTCGACTATCATATGTCGCATGCGACAAAATATGTCCATCGCCTTTCTCGAATATACATTGAAAAGAGATGGAGATATTTTGTCGCATGCGACATAGGCTAGTAGACATTTGAGTATCGCACCCCAGATCTGCAAATAATATACGAAAAAATCGCTATCGCCTGAGGAAATCCAATAGAAATACGTTAGACTTCAATCTTTTCAATCATTTGCCAGATGAAGTGTTTCTCTATGTTTCATTTTAAAAATTCCTTCAAGAGGTATCTCGTGAGACTATGTCAATGAATATGTTAGTCATTTCCAAAATCAAAATAGATGTTTGTGAACATACTCAGCAAATGTTTTTTTTTAGTGTGGTGATCAGTCAGTTCATTTCAATTATTTCTTGATAACTAGTGTGACTTTAATTTTAATAATTGGTATGTGCTATCTTTCTATCTATGTTTTATGCACTCGTATTTTATTTTGACGTTCTACAAACATTTCGAAAATGTAACGTAGTTAAATAAATGAATATATACCAAATTATAGTTAATTATCTCTGTCATCATTATTGTTTTATGAGACACGTTGACGCACTTATTCTCTTGAAGCACTCCTCAACACAACACTTGCGACAAAAAAGTCTTATAAAACTTGTATAATGAACTATTTCATAGAACCAGTTTCCTCGTAACTACTGAATAAAGAAATGAACAGAAACAGAAGATACACTGGATCGATCGACCCCATTGAAAGAACTTGTTTCAGTTGACTTAACGAAAAAAGTGAAGACGAACGAAATGACGAATAATGCCGCAAATTGATGTGCTTTTCGTATTTCACAATTTCAAACTCATTTAAAACAAAAACCGATGGAAATTTCCTGCTCTGATTGCAAGTCAGTATTCGCGAGCTTACCTACCTGATTTCCATTCAAATCAATATGAAAGCAGGAAGTTCGGTGAAAACTTCACGATTAGATTGTGTGATTTGGTTTGTTTCTTCTTTACTTTCCTTTTTTCGTTTCAATCCCATTATGGAGAAATGAGTCAATCGAATTGCGAAAGAAAATCATCACTGGATTTTTTCAAATTACCGAAGTTACTCTGGTTCAATAATTGACAGCTGAGCTTGGGAAAAAGTCCTTTTTTTAATCATTATTCCTTCTGGTAATGATTACCCAAAGTCATAATCTATTCTCATTTAAATTTATATAGTTGTTTTGGTAAACTTCTGATGTGGGTCTAGAAAAATAGAATAAATAAAAAATGAGTGAAATTACAATTTATTTCAAAAGTGATAAGCATTTGAAAAACACTGTTGAGAACGTTTAAAAATACCCATAACATAAACTTATCGATAATGAAAAAAATTAGTTCGGCCGGCAAAACAGATAACAACTAGGTACATGTATTATAATTAGTTCAGCTATTTAATATAACTGTAATTTTTTGTTTTTTTTCCGACAGTTCAGAAGATTCTTAGTTTGACGATAACTTTTTTATGTAGTATACCCAATATATTTCATGACAATCTAAAAAACTACGAATATGTCAAAATGTATATTGAACCAACCAAATTTCATTTTGATGCATCTGTTTAAGAAGACAATGCCAAACATAGCTGACACCTGGAATATTAGATTAAAATTTGTGATTGAGCTATACCAGGTGTCCGCGGAAAGTGACTCGTCCCTACAACTTTTTTGCTTTTGAAGATATTGGAATGATATTTGAAGGATCTCTATATGACTCAAATCTTCATCTTATGTTGACAAGTAATTCAGCTTCATGCAACTTCTGGTTTCACCAGAAGCGACATGAACTTTCGATTTTCAAATGAGACACCCGGTATATTTTCACTTCTTTCTCCTCCCAAATGATTAACTGAAACAACCACGTGATAATTGTCACTTTTTTATATATTTTTTTTATTTTTGTTCATTCTATACTCTGAGATGGAAATAGTCAGTGACTTACTCTCAGCTTGAGGGTGCCCAAGCGGGGCAAGAGGAAGAGCAATTTCAGCCGCTCTTGTTCCTACTGCTGTGCTCTGTCTCTTAACTAAAACTGTCGCTCTCTACTTGCCGCCATTCTCAAATACATGAAGGGAATATAGCAGAGACTTCTCGAACTGCCTCTATTCGCATCTAGTTGTCGTACTTTCTGGATGACGGGAGACGAAGATTCTCGAACATTCCTTCAGGTAACAAGCTTGGTCATGAGTAAAGGCGACAGGTCTGGCCTCAGAAATACTACGTTGCCCCCTTCTTAGAAATATTTCGTCCCGAAATGTCATCCTTGGAGTGTGTCAATATTTGCAAGATTCTCCATATCTGCACCGTGAAGTTTGATGGAAATAACACTCCACAGTCTTCATATGCGGTCGTGGAAAATCGTCTTCAACATGCTTCTTATTACTCTCCAGTCCAGCCCATCAATTCTACAGGACAATTTTGGGATTGTCAGGTCCACAAGATTCTGGTCGATTTCGCTTCTTAGTTACCATGTAGAAGATGTTTCTCTGTCCCTTCTTCAACTGTAGCACCCCTCCAACTTCTGGGTTCTGTTCCCGTAGTTCTTGGAGTCGACCGAACTTCTTGGAGACTACCACAGCGATGCCTCTGGAAATTTTCTGCAACACAGTGAGCTAGCGCGTAAGCGATTGGCACCTTGAGAAGGTCCCGTGAATCCTCTCAAGTTAACCCGTGTGACAATTTCTGTCCATTTGAGTATAAGGACATGAATTTCTGGAACGTCATTGCATCCTCCGGTGGTCTGAGGGTGCGGACTTCGTATGATTTCCAGCGCATGGGGCCAGCCTGTTGAAATGAACAACCCTGAGTTTCCCTCTATATAGTTTGTGGATTCGGTAAAACAAGTCGTTTATCCTCTTGACGATCGTGTACGGGCCTTCCCATGAGTTCCGTAATTTCGATGACAGGCCCCGGCGACGCTTCGGGTTGTACAGCCAAACTAGTCTGAAATCCTCCAGCATCGGCATTGATGTCATGAGTCGCTTTCATTGGGTCGCTGGCACTCTGGATGTTCAAACGGACTCGTTCGTGGATTTCCTCCCTTCTCTGCCGGCCTTTTCTGACGTAGTTCTCTTCCGCGGTATCCTGTCCTGGTGGCGTCCCAAACTTTAGGTCACAGGGAAGTCGCAGTTCTCGGCCCATTATGATACTAGCAGGAGTTTGGCCGGTTGACTCGTGTACTGCGGAACGGTAGGCCATCAGGAACAAATAGAGATACTGGTCCCAGTCTCCTTGAAGGACAGAGACTACCTTGGACAAGTGGCGATTGATAGTCCTGTTCATCTCCTCAACCATTCCATCGGACTGTGGATGTAGAGCCGTGGTTCTTGTCTTACGGATGTTCAGCAGTTGGAACATTTCTTAGAACAGGTTGGATTTAAAATTTCTGCCTTAGTCCGAATGCAGCTCCAATGGAAAACCGAATCGACATACCCACTCTTTCATCAAGACTCTCGCGACGGTAATGGCTCTCTGGTTGGGCAGGCATAGGCCCCGGCCCACTTGCTGAAATAGTCCATTGCCACAAGTATGTATTCATTCCCGTGGTCTGAAACTTGGAACGGGTCGTCGATGTCAATGGCAATTCTCTCGAATGGACTACCTACGTTATACTGGCGTATCGGGGCCTTGGGTCGTGTCCGAGGTCAATTGCTGGCAGCGCAAACAGCACACTTTCTGCACCAGTCATTGACATCCGCTTGGCAAGTAGCCCAGTAAAACCGTTGCCTTTCTGCAGGGTCTTCGTCGCTCCCAGATTTCCTCCAGCAACTCCATCATGGATTTGCTGGAGTACTTCCTGTCGTCTGTTCTTGGGAACCACTATCTGACGTCTGTCTTTCCCACCATCTTCGGACTCCAACACATGCTTCAGGACCCCATTGTCCAGGGTAAGGGAATTCCATTGGGCCCAGTAGGATTTGACGGCTGGTGAGTAACTTGCGATTTCATGCCATGACGGTGTTTGATTACTCTTTATCCAATCGATAACTAAACCAAGATCTGGATCTGTTTCTTGTTTTTTCTGGACCTCGTTGTCATTCCAGTTTTTGTCAAATGCCGTGGTTCTACAAATTGCTGCTTCCTTTCCTTCTGCTCGTCGACAGTGTGAGCAGTCGTCTGGGCATGGTCTTCTTGATAGGGCATCTGCGTTCTTGTGGCTACTCTCTGCTCGATGTTCGATCTCTGAGTCGAATTCTTGGAGTCTTTCGATCCAACGTGCTACTTGGGGTTGTTGAACTGCTGCGCTCTATATCTCGCTTCGTTTAACTAAAACTGTCGCTCTCTGCTTTCCGCCATTCTTAAATACATGAAGGAAATCTACTGGGAGTTCTCGAACCGCCTCTATTCGCATCTAGATGTCGTACTTGATGGGAGACGAAGATTCTCGAACATTATTTTAGGTAACAAGCGTGTTCATGAGTAAAGGCGACAGGTCCGGCCTCAGAAACATTACAATACCTAACTTTGCTTCGTTAATCAATCGATGTTGGAATATTGACAAAAATTAATCCTTTTTTGTCTCATTCATCACTGCTGACTCAGTACATTCAATGTAGGTATATAAAGAGCACGTAGGCACTTTATGCCGATATGTACGAAAGCTGCTGAGTAAGATAGAAGTTTAATTCTACAAAGAGACTATTCATAGAGAGGATATAGTTAGTTGTTAGTTACGCTTTTACCTTCCAAGTGCGTTCTTCTAATAACAGTAAATTGATATTAGTGAAATTCAAATCCACTCTGTATTGTTTCATCCTATGACCTATAACCAACAATCGAAAATATTTATCGAAAATAATAACTGAAAGCGATTTGAAAAATCCAACGTGACATCGTAATTTCATTTCGCACTTATACCGATCCTGAACGAACTATACTCCTCTAAACATAAATAGTCTTGTGTTACAAATGCAAGAGAAAATTCTATTTTGCGTTACGGGAAAAGCAACTACATTTATATGTAGATTGCCAGAAGTATAAATTTCAGTGGAATAAATTGATGTTTGGCAAGTGCAACTTGACTTGGTGACCTCTTTGGGTTTCATTCCGGAGCGAGTTTGACCAAATTGTGAACTAGTCGGTAGCTCTTTGAATGTTTAATGAAATGGAAGGAATATTCAAATTGGTGGATAATGCACTTGGAGTTTTTCTTTCGGTGGGAATGCCAGAGGCACTTTCCTTTGAATTGAGACACTGAAGTTGAGCGTTTTATGTTTTGTGTCGTTGTTTCTGGAAATGTAGCCATTCGTTGAAAAGTTTTTATTTCCTAATAAAAGTTATCTCTTGAAAAATTACTGTGATATTACTGCTCGAGGGTCTTCATTCTTCAATTTGTACAGTATACCTTCAACACTGAACGGAAGAAAATAATTAGATTCAACGGAAATGATTAAACTATTGAAACACTCATTTATTTCATTAGTTTTTTTGTGATGTGAATAAACTAGTTGCTGCCTGGACACTCTTGAGAAAGAGAAAGGAAAATTCCATTTTTATATATATGGATGATCAAAAGTGGTTTGAAAGAATGTACATTTTGAATATCAAAGACTTCGATCATAAATGGAATATGAGTATGTCCATATTGTCAATATTGCACTTTTTTTTCAGAGTTATGAAAAAATTTCATTTACGTTTTTTGTAGATCTGTTTGAGTAAAATATAACTGTTTACATACATTTTGACAATGTCCTAGATTTTCTATAAACCAATCAAATGCTATAATATTCTCATTTCAATCAATGACAAGACTTTTCTAAAAACGTCAGTTTTACCACTGATACAATAATAATTCCGCAAAATTAACCGTTTTCGTAATTGTATGTAAGTATTATAGAAATTGTCTGATCCAATATTCCTTGAAAATACAGAATGTTGAAAATACGTCAACTTGCCTGTCACTCAAACTTTTCAAAATATCAATGCATTTTCTCATTTATTATTCTTATTTCAAACATGGAAGTATAGCGCTTGGCTGCGCAGTCGAAAAAAAGAGTGAGTTTTGAGAGAATTCAACATTTCATTTGCAAAAACCTTGATCAATTATCATATGACGAATATTCTCTTCATAATAATTATGTAAAAAATTTAGATTATGAAATATAAGATTGAATGATTTGCACTGAAATCAAATTTAGAAGAAATCAACTTTACTGTAGTATATCTTGATTATTTCTATCATATACCTATTGCATTTTATGGAAGTTGTTCCATTTTCATTATTATTTTATTATTATTTTCATTCAATTTTCATGTATCATTTCAACACGCATTTTCTAAAAAGGAGAAAAATATATAATAAAAGTAATAGAAAGCCTAACTGAGGAAGTTCGTTCATCTAATTAATCAAAAATCTCTACACGATCCAAAAATTTTTTTCGGAAGCTTATCGAATTTCAAAGAAAAAACATAGAGTCCTAGTGGAAAAAGGAACATTATCAAAATAGAATCTTTGCCTCGGACAATTGGCGAAAGAAAACCTACGCCACCTATAGCAAGACTTTGAAGTACGAATCACGGACAAAGGTTTTTGACTTTACACGTGTTTATATGGCGTTTTGACGATCTGTACTCCTATTTTCAAACAATTTGTGTAAATTTGTGATTTCTATAACTAAAAAGTGATTGTGTTTTTATTGAAAGACTCTAAAGAACGTTTCAGTAAGGTGATTCAAAGGTATTTTATCTCCGATTAGTTTTGAATGCTTCTGCAATTCAAGGTTGTATGGCGTTTTGATGATCTGTTCTACCATTTTCAAACAATGTGCGAAAATTTGTGATTTCTTTAACTGAAAAGTTATTGTGCTTCTATCAAAAGACTTGAACGATAGTTTCAGTGTAGTTTACGAATATTTTACTTGTTTTTGGATGTCATGATTTGCGATGAATTATTGATCTGATTCATTCATCAGTCTGTTTGTCAAACAAGCATATACTTCGATATTATTTAGCTTGCCAATTTTCAGTTTCAAAATTCATGCTTTCCTTTGGTCAATTTCTTCAATCTGGTCGAACTAATTGGTGATTTTTTAACCTTGCTTTTATTTTTGGGGGAAATTTGTGATATCTCACATTTTCCTTCTTGCCATATGTCCTGCATCCTGGGACTGAACAACTAGGATTGTATTTTCCCATATTTGGCAGTCTATCAACAGTATAAACCAAAAAAATACGAACAGAAACAGAAATCGAGTATGGAAATATCCTTAATCAACAGAATTAATCAGATCAATAACTCACAAATCATGACTTCAAAAAACACGTAAAATATTTGTAAACTACACTGAAACTATTGTTCAAGTCTTTTAATAGAAGCACAATAACTTTTCAGTTAAAGAAATCACAAATTTTCACAAATTGTTTGAAAATAGGAGAACAGATCATCAAAACGCCATGCAACCTTGAACTGCAGAAGCATTCCAAACTAATCGGAGATGAAATTCCTTTAAATCACCTGACTGAAACGTTCTTTAGAGTCTTTCAATAGAAACACAATCACTTTTTAGTTAGAGAAATCACAAATTTTCACAAATTGTTTGAAAATAGGAGTACAGATCGTCAAAACGCCATATAAACACGTGTAAAGTCAAAAACCTTTGTCCGTGATTCGTAGTTCAAAGTCTTGCTATAGGTGGCGCTGCGATCTTATTTTCTTTCGCCAATCCTGCAAAAAAATGCTGGAGTGTGATTACTGAGTTGTCAAACAAATCTAGAGTCTTCAAAAATATAAAAATAAAAATAGGGGAGGAAATAATAGATGATCCACTTGAATTAGCAACACTTTTCAATAACTCCTTTGTTTCAGCTCCAAATGATTTGTTTTCTCAAATAGACAAAAGAAACATAACATCAAAATGAGTAAATACAGTTCATAATCCAAACTCTCTTTTTCTAAAACCATTCCTGGAGGATGAGTTATTAAGTCTCTTAATCAATAAGATGAAAAATAAATGTTCCACGGGACCTGACGAGGTTTCTCCTTTCTTGATAAAAAATGTTATGAAGACAATAATAAAACCTCTCACTTTCATGGTAAATTTATCATCCACAGCTGGCTCTTTTCCAAGAGGACTAAAAAGCGGAAAAGTGACTCCTGTTTACAAAAAAAATAATAGGCAGATCTTGGAAAACTATAGACCGTAATGTTTTAGTTTACTAGACCGTCTCATAAGTTTCATAAATAAATTTGGAATTATAAATGATAATCAACATGGTTTCCGAGAATCAAGATCGACGATGACGGCTTTAGTTTCCTTTTATAATACAATGGTGGAATATATTGAAGGCGGTGAATGTCCTGCTGCTGTCTTTCGTGACCTAAGCAGGGCATTCGATTGTATCAATCACGAGAAATTGTTGGCAAAATTTGAAACATCTGGTATAAGAGGAGTTGCAAATACGTGGATATCATCCTTTATATAAAATCGTACACAGTATGTCAGCATTACCCAAAACGATGATATCATTTCTCAGAGTTTTGATTCATAGTTGAGAACTACTGAGAGGGGAGTCTCCCAGGGTTCAATATTGGGCTCTATACTATTCACTCTTTATGTGACTGACATTGATCAGAGCATTCACGCAGGCAAGTATACAGCCTATTCAGACGATTTCTCCTTAATAATATCAACTCCTACAACATCAGAAACAGAAAAGTTAGGCACTGACGTGATGCAAAAAATCACTAACTATTTCAATGAGAATGACCTCTACTTAAATGTTGATAAAACGGCATTATACAGATTTCATAATAGGCAAAATACATGTAACTCAATATAAATCAATGTGAATGGTATGCCTTTATCTAGCTATAATGGGACCATGAAATTTCTTGGTCATCATATTGAGGAGCACCTTGACTGGAAAGAACGATGTGGACATATTGTCTCGAAGCTTCACTCTATGAACTACTTATCCAGGAACATGAGAAATATTTTAATTAAAAAACTGTTAATAACTCTTTATTATGCTTATGTTGACTCTCACCTCAGATATGGTATATCATTGTGGGGTATGTCTACTAAGATATCAGAAGTGTTCATTGCACAAAAACTGATTATTCGTTGCATAGCACGAGTGTCTTACTCTCACTCATGCAAACAATTGTTTCCAAACTTTGGAATATTGACAGTGCCATGTTTATACATACAGTGTGGAAAGTCTAACTGGTACAAATTCTGTAACATGATAAATGAAGGTTTATCGCAAAATTCCTGAAACACGTAAAGTTTTATTTTCAATGGGGCATATTACAAAGAGATGTGTTCATCTTTTTAATTATCTGGGGGGTTGCAGCCACCCCTAACTTTTTTTTAAAGGAAGGGTAGGTTTATTGGTTTTTTATTGGGAAGCTTGTTCAATTGCAAATACCATGTTTGTTTGTTACGTTTTATAAGCAATTTGTCGGAAAAAAATTAAATAAGGAAATAGTTACTGAAATTACTTTAATGCAAGAAATGTTCAAACTGCTCTCCACCTTGTTGCTGACAATATCCCAATCGATAATAAATAGCATTCCGCACATTTTGTAACACTTCGGGCGTTACTTGCCTAATTTCGTCCCTGATTCTTTGTTGAAGCTCGGCGATGTCATTAGGTTTAGTGGCATAAACCTTGCTCTTTAGATATCCCCATAAAAAAATCTAATGGAGTCAGATCGGGTGATCTGGCTGGCCCCTTCGTCCAATCCACCTATTTGGAAACACTTCGTGAAGATAGGTCCGTACATGTTGAGCAAAATGTGGTGGTGCCCCATCTTGTTGAAACCACAGTCGTTGGTCACATAAGTTGGGATCCAAAGGATTGGGGAATAAATTTACTAACGTAGGCATCAGTTCGTCTTGGAGCATATGCAGGTATGTTTCGCCGGTTACGTTTCCATTGAAAAAAAGGACCTACTATGCGATCCCCAATAATTCCAGCCCAGAAATTTGTTTTTTGAGGCCTTTGGGTATGAGATTTTCGTCAGCCCAATAACGGCAGTTTTGTCGATTGACGTGCCCATGTAATGTGTACGTAGACTCATCAGAAAACAGCACCCATTCCACAGCAATTTGTCGACCATCGATAGCAGCCATTATTCGTTCGCAAAATTCGAGTCTGCTTTAAGAATTTTCAAAACGCTTGTGTGACTGACACCATGAACGCGAGCTATTTTCCTAGCTGGAGTAACAGGATTTTCTTCAACTTCCAACAATATGTTCAACTGGGCCCTTCGTCGACTTTTAAACGCTTTTGTCGAGGAGCATCCCTTGCGTGGCCCAGCTCCCGATATTGCGTTTCAATTTTGCTAATTGTACTTCGAGTAATTGCAGGTAATTCTGGATGAACTTCGACTTCTGTCCCCATATCCGAGATCATCGTTAAAGTTTCGATCCGATGCGTCTCGGTTAAATAGGGCATTGTCTTATTTTTCGGTTGTAAGCTACACGTTGGACTGCAAACACGTACCAACAAATCAATCACATCCAGTTCAAATTGACCAAAAACCTAACGAGCAGGTTTTTGCTTGGGCTTCTCCGGTAAGAAACAGTGTACCTATACACAGCAAAAAATCTTATACTGTCCACGTCGTAGTCAGGTGCGTATGCGGACCGTATAATTTCAGTAACTATTTCCTTCTTTAATTTTTTTCCGACACATTGCTTATAAAAACTAACAAACAAACATGGACTTGTATTTGCAATTTTTTTTTTTTTACGAAACTCCCAGGTTTTCGGAGAAAACCCCTCAATAGCAGAGCTTGTGCAGAGCTTGTGTGAACAAGCTTTCCAATAAAAACTTAATAAACCTACCCTTTCATTTAAAAAAAAGGTGGTGGTGGCTGCAACCCCCCAGATAATTAAACAGATGAACACATCTCTTTGTAATATGCCCAATTGAAAATCAAACTTTGTTCAAAAAAATCAAAATTTGTTCAAGTTAGACTTTCCACACTGTATATGAAGCATGTTTGTGTGTTTTTCGTAACAAGAAAAAATTCACTCACAATGATGATGTGCATAATTATCAAACGATACATATAAAAGATATACATTCTCAGTCAGTCGAATTGAAGTTGAGCTAAAAATCTAGGTGGGCCCTAGATTTTTCAATAATCTACCACCTCATATAAAAACGAATAACACTTTATGTGTATTTAAAAAATCATTGAAACTGTTTCTCATAGAAAAGTGTTACTACTGAGAACCTGAATATCTCAGTGAATGTTGTGTTGTTTTTAAGTTCCTCAATTTTAGTAATGTGAAAACTGTATACAATTTCATAATAATGAAGTAGATTTATACTCTAATTAACTGACTAAAATAATTTATTTAACGAAATACAATGATACAATAACACAATACTCTAATTTACATAACAATTACGGAACTAGGTATTTATATTCGACTTTCACTTCACTGACTGCCCGACTGTCTGCTGCGTAGTTCTTTTTATATCGAACGCCCACTTCTTCGAAAGCTTATGAAATTTCTCGTGAAGCCTCGAATCTTCCAGATTCTTCTCGGTGCATAGCGCAACAACAGTTAGCCGCGGCCGAGTGCCGGCTACGTAAGAGTTCAGGTCCGGCATCGCCCGCAGCTTCGCCACAATAATTATACCTTATACTTTCTGATAGACATAAATAACTTAATAATGAATGTTGGTAGTTGTTGAATTTTAAGTTTTAATTGTATTGTTTTATTTAATTTTTTTAAATTTTAGTATTGTGGCAACTTTCAATACAATTTTATAACTGTCCACTAAGAAAGAATAAAGGAAAAAAAATGCAAAGCCCGTGACAAATATCTTCAAAACTTTCATAACTCTCAAAGGTGCAATTATAAAGAACTTAATAATTTCTCTTTGAATCAGGATTAGAACGGTATTTTCTTCAACTTATCGATTATTATTTCTAATCGTTGCCACTAATAAGATGGTCTCTCATATGCACGAAAAAGAAAACAAAAAAACTTTCAGAAGCCCTCCCTGTGTGTACGAAAAGATACGAATCTGAGTTATTGATTTTCTATAATTACCCTCACCATTATTCTCACCACGACCAGTATCTTATCCGAGACATCTATTCCAACATTCATAAATAATATCCTCAAGAGCCTTTTTATTTCCACACCACGACAATATGAATTGCTTTTCATGTCCAAAGCTCTTTCAAACTTGCTAATCGAATTCACTTGGAACTTCTGCAATCTTTCATTCTGAGCTATTTACAATAGACACAATTTTATTTGCTTGGATATAGGGAATCTGTGGTTGAATTATTTTCACTTTATGAACTTTTTCGTTTTTATTCGAATCTCTCTCTGTAATGTGAATTCGATTTTTATTCAACGTGGATATACGAGGATATATTGAAAGATTCTTAGCCTACTATAGAACCAAACAAAATTTCAATGTCAAAATACTTTATTACTCAACATATTATCCTCTCAATTGAATACATTTATTACAGCGAACCTGCAACGTCTCTAGACCTTTAAAAAAAAAATGTTTCTTCTTGCTCTGCAAACCAGACCTCCACAGCTTTTATTACCTCCTCGTTGGAAGAAAAATTACGACCTTTTGAACTTTTTTTCAGTTGAGGAAAGAGATGATAGTCGGACGGAGCCAAATCTGGTGAATAAGGGGGGCGTTCTAGTAATTCAAACCCTAAATCACGAATTTTTTGCATGGCAACATGAGATTTGTGTGCAGGGGCGTTGTCCTGCAAAAACAAAACACGTTTGGATAGCTTTCCGCGTCTTTTCTCTTTAATTTTTTCCCGTAGAGTGGTCAGTAATGTCGAATAGTAATCTCCGGTTATTGTTCTTCCCTTATCCAAAAAATCAATCATGATTACTCCATGGCAATCGAAAAAACTGAAGCAAGAACTTTTCCAGCAGATTTTTGGACACGAAACTTCTTAGGTCTTGGAGAACCGGAGTTTCGCCATTCCATCGATTGTTGCTTTGTTTCTGGATCGTAGAAATGTACCCAAGTCTCATCCATAGTAACAATTCGGTTTAAGAAGTCTACATCGTTTTCAAATCGAGCACAGATCGAACGCGATGCTTCTACCCTTGCACGCTTTTGGTCAACATTCAAACACTTGTGGATCCATTTTGCAGCAATTTTCCTCATGTCCAAATTGACGTGAACTATATGATGAACGCGTTCGTATGAAATATTCAGTGCTTCAGATATCCGTTTTAGCCCAATTCGACGGTCTGTTAAAATCATGTCATGAACTGCATCGATATTTTCGGGGACTGACACAGAAACTGGCCTCCCGATCGGTCATCATCTTCAATGGAAAATTTACCTCTTTTGAAGCTTGCAGTCCAATTTTTCACGGTCGCATACGAAGGACATTGATCACCAAACATTAACTCTGCCAAACACTAACTCTGCAGGTCACGATCACATTTCCAACAAATTAATAAAAGAATGCAGATATGAGTTATGTAAACCAATATTATACCTTTTGAATGCATCATTGGAAGAAGGTATATTTCCAAAAAAATTGAAGCTGGCTTTAGTAACTCCCATATATAAAAAAGGAGACCGCAATGTATATGGCAATTACCGGGCTATCAGTGTTTTGTCGAGTATTTCTAAAATCTATGAACTCAAAATGAAAGAACAACTAGTTTCATTTTTCAATAGTCATTCTTTATTATAACCTTCACAGCATGGTTTTACCTGTAACTCTAGCACAGAAACTGCACTATATGAATTTCACAGAAAGGTAGTATCAGCTCTAGATCACAGACTACATGTAATGGGACTATTTGTTGATTTTTCACGGGCCTTTGATTGTGTAGATCATGAACTGTTGATTTATAAATTGTCTCGATATGGAATACGAGGCCCTTGTCTGGATTTGTTGAAATCTTATCTGACAGGTAGATCTCAAGTAGTAAAAATTGGTAATTTACTGAGTACTGAGAAATGTATTGATAGGGGTGTTCCTCAGGGTTCAGTCTTGGGTCCATATCTCTTTATAATCTATTCAAATGATCTAATAGTTTCTCTGAACAAAATGTCTCCAAATTCTCAAATAGTGTGCACTGCGGATGATACAAATATTCTTGTTGCCAACACAACTTTAGAACAAGCCCGGACCAATATGTGTAATATTTATCATCATATTGCTGAATGGTCAAGAAAAAACAGTCTGATTCTAAATGAAACAAAAACACAGGCAATTTATTTCTCTATGCGAGCGTCACAACAGACTCCCGAGCCCCTTTCAACTGATGATGGTGAAATTTCATTTGTTGAAAACACTAAACTATTAGGCATTGTTATAGATTCTAAGAGCCAATGGACACAACACATTAAAACTCTATGTAAAAAGCTTCGTAGTGGCTGTTATTCACTCAATTTTATGGCAAGGCAGTGCAGTACACAGATACTTCTTACAATATATTATGCCAGTTTTCATTGTCATCTGCGCTATGGTATACTTAACTGGGGATGTTCAACCAACATGGAGAGAGTTTTTCTTCTACAAAAGTATGCAGTTAGGAGTATAGCCAAACTTGCATATAGAGATTCATGTAGATTAGCATTCAAAAACCTGAAAATACTCACCTTGGCGGAAATATATATTTATGAAATATGTATATATGTGTACAAAAATAGGTCATTATTTGCTTCCAATCAAAACATTCATGAGCATGAAACTAGATCCAAGAATCTATTGATGCCAGAAGCACACAGGTCCTCATTTTATCAGAAAAATCTTCAATTTATGGGCTGTAAAGTATTTAATTCACTAACCAAAGATATACAGACATCCCCAAATCTCTTTATTTTCAAACAACGGGTGAAAGAGCTACAAGCGAGAATTTGTTATACATTGGAGGAATATTTCAATTGTCCCTGAATTGTAAATGTCTATTTTATCAATTTTATTAATTCTATGAATTTTTTATGGCATGATATTTTAATTTGTTGACGTTCAGTCTGTATTATGTAATTCTCCACACGTGGCTTTGACGTTTTCTTTTATTATTGTGCTATGTTTACTGTTTGTATTATACATGTACTTTTAAATTGAAGAAATAAATTATTATTATTATTATTATTAAGCATATCTTCGTAAATCTGCTTACCTCTTAATCCTTTTAAATACAGGTACGTGATGATGGCTCGATACTCCAATTTTTCTATTTTCACAATTTCGGTGGACATATTTTTTCTTTTAATTTATTGCGAAACTCTGGTTTACTTTTTTGACGTCAAACTTTACACTGACACTTCTAATAAGTTATTGTTCGTTGCTATGGTAACGCAATATTTTGTTTATGCAGGGATCTGGTCTAGGCTAACTAGATATCAATACATCCTCGTAACGTGATGCGTGCAATTTCTATTAGGACCAAATAAAGTGCAGGATCCAGATTTTCTTTGATGGTTGAAAGGAAGAGGAAATACTCTATAATTATGTTTTTCTATTTCTAAAATGAAATGAAGTCATTATGAAACCCAAATGTGTATCGAAATGGCTTCTATTTCGATGTGCATTTAAAAATTTTTCTAGATTGGTAACATCAACTATAAGATGAACGTCAGGCGAGAGGGATGGGATTTCCAGATATTAAACAAGAAAAAGAATAACCTTTGAATGTTGTGGTGTTATTTGTTGCCTTGGATGGTGCACTTATTATAAACTTTAATTGTTAGATGACTGGTTTCTCAGGTGTTTATATGCTCAGTGGTCTGATTGCTTGAAAAGTTATTTTGACTGCAGTGGGAGTGTGGAGAGGCTTCGGATACTTCGAAATTGTGAAATTCCTTTTCGTAAACTGAACGAGATTTTTTGGGCAACAAATCAGTCACAGCTGTTTGAACAATTACTCTAATACACTAGGAGTGCAATTCGAGTATTCTCCATCAGTCCTTTTATTAAGGTAATTTACTGATATTTTCATTCAAAATTTGAATAATTTATGAGAACAAATGCACTACCTGACAGTATCCTTCAAATTTTAAATATTTTATCAATGTTACCAACCCGATATTATTAAATCCAATTTTTTTCATTAAAAAACTACAAAAAAATGCCAAATAGAGAAAATAGTATATGAAACACGTTTTATAAGACAAATTGTCGCACTTGTTCTCTTGGAGCACTCCTCGCTTCGCTCGTCGTACTCCAAACAACGCGTGCGACAAAATGGTGTCTCATAAAACTTGTATCATAATATACTATGTTGGGGTATATATATATTTTGAAACCGAAAATCCTCTAAAACGATCTCCGATATAACAGAAATATTGCAAAGATATATATTTGAAAACGAAAGATTCACTTTAATGTCAACCCTACGAGATGTTCATTTTACGATAGTTGTTCAATGTCATAACCATATGATTTTGGGTTTGGATTAGTATTTGAATAATTACTTGAAAGGAATAATATTTTCAATATGTCTTGTGTCATTATGGTGTATGATTATAAATAGATACACGAAAATAATTGTTTTTCACTTGTTTCCCATGATTGAAGGTACCTACTATTATTGAGATCATCACCTAGTATCGATCATTTTGACAACCAAATTGCAAAATAAAAAGATGCTTTTCTTGACATACTTTTTTGGGAATTTTAACCTTCCACAGTCTGAAAATGAAAAATGTTGATTCAAAGAAATCTGTACAAGTGTAGAGGGGCAATAATCAATTTGCCCCGATCAGTTACTGCGTTTAGAAGACTGTTGTCTTGAAAACAGTTTATTATTTCGTCAGTAACGTATCGAATAGTAAATTTGCCTATATGACGAGAAAAATTTTTAAATTGACTAAAAATACTTCTCTTTTTTGAAAACGTTGACGTTTCGGAGACTAAATTTGTCTCCGTTATCAAAACTCGAAGGATGAAGACTTGCTAAAATTCTATTTTTTGTCAGCTTGGATATGAAGGATTTGTTTTGACAAAGTCAAATGAAATCTGCCAAATATTTTTTATGATGACATTTGCTGTCTGGATACATATAGGGTGTCTGATATCAAGATAAAAATATGCTATCAATAATTAGGCATTTCGATCATATTAAAACTAAAAGTAACACCTTAAAAAATTAAACACAGAAATGTACTACAATTTACTTGAGTCATTGAAGGGAAAAACTCAAATAGTTTTGGATTCAATGGGCCCATGTCGTTATTCAGAAGAGATTTAATTATTGAGCTGTTGAATAGTAATACTTTCATAACAATCTAGTTTTCGGAGTGAAAATACTTGTGTGGTAAAGGGGAAACTACTACTTGTTCTCATACGTCATTGAAATAAAATATTCCATGAATTATAACTCAAAATACGTTTATCATACGGAATAGTTTGATGAAAAAACATATTTCTTATTTTGGTTTGGAAAACAAATAATACAGAACACATCTGTCTTGTTTTGTTTTTTGCTGCGAGTTGATCAACTCGCTTACTTGTCCGTCTGTTTGTTTTTTGTTTGTTTGTGAGTTTTTTGTTTGTTTGTTCGTTCGTTCGTTCGTTCGTTCGTTCGTTCGTTCGTTCGTTCGTTCGTTCGTTCGTTCGTTCGTTCGTTCGTTCGTTCGTTCGTTCGTTCGTTCGTTCGTTCGTTCGTTCGTTCGTTCGTTCGTTCGTTCGTTCGTTCGTTCGTTCGTTCGTTCGTTCGTTCGTTCGTTCGTTCGTTCGTTCGTTCGTTCGTTCGTTCGTTCGTTCGTTCGTTCGTTCGTTCGTTCGTTCGTTCGTTCGTTCGTTCGTTCGTTCGTTCGTTCGTTCGTTCGTTCGTTCGTTCGTTCGTTCGTTCGTTCGTTCGTTCGTTCGTTCGTTCGTTCGTTCGTTCGTTCGTTCGTTCGTTCGTTCGTTCGTTCGTTCGTTCGTTCGTTCGTTCGTTCGTTCGTTCGTTCGTTCGTTCGTTCGTTCGTTCGTTCGTTCGTTCGTTCGTTCGTTCGTTCGTTCGTTCGTTCGTTCGTTCGTTCGTTCGTTCGTTCGTTCGTTCGTTCGTTCGTTCGTTCGTTCGTTCGTTCGTTCGTTCGTTCGTTCGTTCGTTCGTTCGTTCGTTCGTTCGTTCGTTCGTTCGTTCGTTCGTTCGTTCGTTCGTTCGTTCGTTCGTTCGTTCGTTCGTTCGTTCGTTCGTTCGTTCGTTCGTTCGTTCGTTCGTTCGTTCGTTCGTTCGTTCGTTCGTTCGTTCGTTCGTTCGTTCGTTCGTTCGTTCGTTCGTTCGTTCGTTCGTTCGTTCGTTCGTTCGTTCGTTCGTTCGTTCGTTCGTTCGTTCGTTCGTTCGTTCGTTCGTTCGTTCGTTCGTTCGTTCGTTCGTTCGTTCGTTCGTTCGTTCGTTCGTTCGTTCGTTCGTTCGTTCGTTCGTTCGTTCGTTCGTTCGTTCGTTCGTTCGTTCGTTCGTTCGTTCGTTCGTTCGTTCGTTCGTTCGTTCGTTCGTTCGTTCGTTCGTTCGTTCGTTCGTTCGTTCGTTCGTTCGTTCGTTCGTTCGTTCGTTCGTTCGTTCGTTCGTTCGTTCGTTCGTTCGTTCGTTCGTTCGTTCGTTCGTTCGTTCGTTCGTTCGTTCGTTCGTTCGTTCGTTCGTTCGTTCGTTCGTTCGTTCGTTCGTTCGTTCGTTCGTTCGTTCGTTCGTTCGTTCGTTCGTTCGTTCGTTCGTTCGTTCGTTCGTTCGTTCGTTCGTTCGTTCGTTCGTTCGTTCGTTCGTTCGTTCGTTCGTTCGTTCGTTCGTTCGTTCGTTCGTTCGTTCGTTCGTTCGTTCGTTCGTTCGTTCGTTCGTTCGTTCGTTCGTTCGTTCGTTCGTTCGTTCGTTCGTTCGTTCGTTCGTTCGTTCGTTCGTTCGTTCGTTCGTTCGTTCGTTCGTTCGTTCGTTCGTTCGTTCGTTCGTTCGTTCGTTCGTTCGTTCGTTCGTTCGTTCGTTCGTTCGTTCGTTCGTTCGTTCGTTCGTTCGTTCGTTCGTTCGTTCGTTCGTTCGTTCGTTCGTTCGTTCGTTCGTTCGTTCGTTCGTTCGTTCGTTCGTTCGTTCGTTCGTTCGTTCGTTCGTTCGTTCGTTCGTTCGTTCGTTCGTTCGTTCGTTCGTTCGTTCGTTCGTTCGTTCGTTCGTTCGTTCGTTCGTTCGTTCGTTCGTTCGTTCGTTCGTTCGTTCGTTCGTTCGTTCGTTCGTTCGTTCGTTCGTTCGTTCGTTCGTTCGTTCGTTCGTTCGTTCGTTCGTTCGTTCGTTCGTTCGTTCGTTCGTTCGTTCGTTCGTTCGTTCGTTCGTTCGTTCGTTCGTTCGTTCGTTCGTTCGTTCGTTCGTTCGTTCGTTCGTTCGTTCGTTCGTTCGTTCGTTCGTTCGTTCGTTCGTTCGTTCGTTCGTTCGTTCGTTCGTTCGTTCGTTCGTTCGTTCGTTCGTTCGTTCGTTCGTTCGTTCGTTCGTTCGTTCGTTCGTTCGTTCGTTCGTTCGTTCGTTCGTTCGTTCGTTCGTTCGTTCGTTCGTTCGTTCGTTCGTTCGTTCGTTCGTTCGTTCGTTCGTTCGTTCGTTCGTTCGTTCGTTCGTTCGTTCGTTCGTTCGTTCGTTCGTTCGTTCGTTCGTTCGTTCGTTCGTTCGTTCGTTCGTTCGTTCGTTCGTTCGTTCGTTCGTTCGTTCGTTCGTTCGTTCGTTCGTTCGTTCGTTCGTTCGTTCGTTCGTTCGTTCGTTCGTTCGTTCGTTCGTTCGTTCGTTCGTTCGTTCGTTCGTTCGTTCGTTCGTTCGTTTCTTTGTTTTTTGTGTATTTGTTCGTTTGTTTCTTTGTTTGCTTATTTGTTTGTTTTGCTGAAAACTTTAATGCGATTTTAAACTATCTCTACGATGAGCTACATACTTGAAATTTTAGACAAAACTCAGAACGAGATGACAGTGCAATATTACTGCATAATAATATTATGTTAATAATATAATAACAATATTAATAATAATGTTGTGGTCTGTTTGGTACAAATTTTACATTCAATGCTAAACCAACTTCGAACATAGCTCAGAGCTGGACGAAAATGCAATATTATCGTACATTATGTTGATAAAATAATAATAATGTTTGTCTTTTCAGTGCAATTTTTGCAATCCATTTTAAACCAATTTTAAACATAGCTTAGATCTGGATGACAATGCAATATCATTGCATAATATGTTAATAATGTGCGTATGTTCGTTACAAATTTTTCATTCAATCAAATCTCACAAGTATTTTCTTAGCTATTGAAAATTCATAAGGAAAACTCATCCTTCTATATGTGAAAACACTATTTTCTTCTAGATTACATAGTTAATTGGTTGATTCTGGAAAAGTAATAGTTGAGTTGTTCATTATCATAATTTTTCTGGTTATGAATTTTAAACATTCCCATTTTTTTCCTATTTATCAGACGAAGGAGAGAAAATACATATCTTTGAATGACTCATTCTTACATCCCATTTTTTTCAAATGTGTTGGGGTCCTATAGGGGAGGAAGCGAATATACAAAATAGATATATTGTAAATGTAAAAATAATATTGATCCAATATGGGTGAATGTTGAAAAAACAATATTACATCAATAATATTGGTGGAATATTGGCTCAATTTATTCTGAAAGCAAATTGTCACATATAATATTGGGTCAGTATTGGTTGAATACTCTTCAGCAATATCGATAAAACAATCCAAATATCTAGAATCAATATTGCAATCCCAATATTCCTCTCATATCGTTTCTAGGAAAAAACAATACTGCATTCAAGTTTGATAGCACAATGTTGGAATGTTTTGACTTTGACTTTTCATATTAACCTGTATTAATTGGAATTGTCACGAAAACCTCACGCCAATATTAAAATAATAATCTTGATTTAATATTACAAAGAAAACAATATTGAAATAAAGTATGATCAAACAAGGGCAAGAGACCATAGGAGGATCTACATATAGAACGTAAGCTGAAAAATTAGAAAATATATCAAATGATCACTTTATTATTATCGATTTTAAAACGGGCGTTTCCTCCATAATGAGGAAAAAAACTTTTCATTTATCTTTGATAATTTTTGTATATTATTTTTGAAACAACTGATGTATTCTATTTTCTCCTCCACCCATGCTCGAGGGCAACCTTTTATGGGTTCACCATGTTTATTTCCTTTCATTTCTACCAATACTATCGTAAAACAATGAGAAATAAATGTTATTAATATTATTATTTTTATTATCATCATGGATTCTCACAACTTGTTTTCAAGGCCAATATTGTCTCGAAAACATTTCAATAATACTTCAAAAATCTCCAAGTTATAATGGACCAATATAGCGAAATGTTTACATTTTGGTCCTGTCAATATTCGTTTGAATATTTTGCCAACACTTTCATAATATTGTACTAATATTACCCTAATATTGTACCTATATTATAATAATATATGTGTGCTACAGCGATATCAAACCTTAACTATGCAGATTTACCATATACATTTTCAACTATTCACTGTAAGGGAAAGATCCAAAAAGTTCAAAACTCTTATTCTGGTATCAAGAAGCGACAGAGAGATTCACATAAATTGCGTGATATTGGCTGGCTAAATATGCAAAATAGAAGAATCCTTCATGCTGCAACTCTATTTCATAAATCAATTTTGAGCAAAACTCCTACATATCTGCACAGAAAAGTAACATATAGAACCGATGTGCATAACCTCAATGTAAGAAACAAAGGCTTACTAACAACGCCAAGTTTCAGGTTAGAATTATTTAGCAGTTTCAGATATCAAATATGCAAAATATATAATCCCATACCGGAATACATCAAAGAATGTGGGTTAAAGCGATTTCGTCTGAAATTCAAAAACTTAATTTAATGGATTTGCAATAACATATCTTTATTTTGTCATCTTTGAACTATGTCATTCATCATAATATATACATTAACATCTCTGAAAAATGTTTTTCATTCATCACTCTACAGTACGATGCAAATGTATGGAATAAATTCATTATTTCTGAACATAAACATATTTTGGAAAATTCCTCGAACACGTCGATTTTCTTTTCCTATTGGCCAATTTTTAAACCCCACCCAAAATATATAGGTTTATCCGCATTCGAGTAAAAATGAGTTTAGTGAAATTTTTTATGGGACACCCAGTGTATTTTTCCATATTTGGTTAGAGATCGTCATAGCAAATCCAGTAATACCAGGTCTGATGGGATTAGGTCCAACGGCTGCGGAGATATGGGCAAAAAACTTCTCCATATGCTCAATGAGTGCGACAGAGACTTTTGACCTTTCGAATAGTGTGGAGTCTCTCAGTCATACTCATTGGACATACGAGGAAGTTTTTTGCCCATATCTGCGCATCCGTTCGACATAATCCCATCAAACCTGGTATCACAGGATTTGTAATGAAGACCCCTAACCAAATATGGAAAAATACACTGGGTGTCCCATTTAAAAATATCACTAAAGTCATTTTTACTCGATTGCGGATAACCCTATATATTTAGGGTGGGATTCAAAAATTGGCCAATCGGAAAAGAAAATCGACGTATTCGAGGAATTTTCCAAAATATGTTTATATTCAGAAATAATGAATTTATTCCATACATTTGCATCGTACTGTATGTACCGCAGCGATGTTTGAGGTTAAGTGGAAGAACAATTAATAGTGACTCACTATAAAAATTGAACTTCGCTTCTTCTTCTCTAGGATAATGGAAATAAAGAAGACGTTTATTATTATTATTATTAAATTGTACCGCTGTTGCTATTGCTGAATGTTTCACCAATATTATTTTTAAAATGTTGCAACTAATATTGGATCAATATCACGAAATGCTCACATTTTTTTCTCGCCAATATTACAATTGAATATTTTGCCAATATTTCCATAATATTACACCATTATTGTACCAATATAAATGTTTTACTTGGGGTAAGTCAGTGCGGCTGCTCGTATGTCTAAAATAATTCAAAGGGAACATTTATGTACAACATACATATCCGACAAACCCAGAGTTCCCAGACTTTTAGCAGTAAAACGATGCTCGACATGTGTGGAACAGTGAAAATGCTGAAAAGACAGAAATAAAGTAACTGCTTCCTCGGCAGTGCGCTGGCCTCCCGCTATTCTAAGTAGGCACCTACTGTAATGTAAATTCTATTCAAAACTAAATTTCAGTTCCTTTTCAGATTGTTGCTAACAATGCAGATATTGTTCTGGTTGTTCTTACGCCGAGCAAATTCATTTTATGAAAGCATCCACTTCAAAATGAATGTTTTGTTTTCGCGGCATGCACAAGCAGAGTTTCACTTTTAGCTTTTACGCGAAACTTTGTCTTGTATATTATGTTATATGAACTTTGTCGGATGACTACATTATTCAAACAAGTTAAATCTTGTTGAATTATGTGCTACGGAATGTTTACAAATGGTTTTTTACATTGTCACAAAGAAGTTTGTCACGTAAAAGTCTTCGTTCAATTCGTCCTGCCATGCCTTCCTGTTCTTTGGAACAATAAACTCAACACTTTCAAATATAAGGAAACAATAGACCCTTGCTGGATGTAAATCTGTTCGCGTCTGAGATTTCCCACTATGAAGTGGAAGTTCTTGTCAGGTAAAGTAATAGAGAGCTTGACGCATTCATAAACTACGCAGCCCAGAAATAGATAAATAGTGATATTAATAGTAATAATTACTTTCTTATTTTTGCTCAGAATATGAAAAGTTGATTGCAGTATTAGTCTTTATTACAGGATACATCCTAAACTTACAATAGAAATAATAAATAGTATTGATATCTAGTTGGCCTAGACCAGTTCCCTGCATAAACAAAGTATTGCGTTACCATAGCAACGAACAATAACTTATTAGAAGTGTCAGTGTAAAGTTTGACGTCAAAAAAGTAAACCAGAGTTATGCAATAAATTAAAAGAAAAAGCATGTCCAACGAAATTGTGAAAATCTAAAAATTGCAGTATCGAGCCATTATCAAATACCTGTATTTAAAAGGGTTAAGAGGTAAGCAGATTTACGAAGATATGCTAATACCCTTGGTGATCAATGTCCGTCGTATGCGACCGTGAAAAATTGGTCTGCAAGCGTCAAAAGAGGTAAATTTTCCATTGAAGATGATGACCGCGGGAAGGCCAGTTTCTGTGTCAGTCCCCGAAAATATCGATGCAGTTCATGACATGATTTTAACAGACCGTCGAATTGGTCTAAAACGGATATCTGAAGCACTGAATTTTTCATACGAACGCGTTCATCATATAGTGCACGTCAATTTCGACATGAGAAAAATTGCTGCAAAATGGATCCCCAAATGTTTGAATGTTGACCAAAAGCGTGCAAGGGTAGTAGCATCGCGTTCGATCTGTGCTCGATTTGAAAACGATGTAGATTTCTTAAACCGAATTGTTACTATGGATGAGACTTGGGTACATTTCTACGATCCAGAAACAAACAATCAATGGAATGGCAACACTCCGGTTCTCCAAGACCTAAGAAGTTTCGTGTCCAAAAATCTGCTGGAAAAGTTCTTGCTTCAGTTTTTTGGGATTGCCATGGAGTAATCATGATTGATTTTTTGGATAAGAGTAGAACAATAAGTGGAGATTACTATTCGACATTACTGACCACTCTACGGGAAGAAATTGAAGAGAAAAGACGCGGAAAGCTATCCAAAGGTGTTTTGTTTTTGCAGGACAACGTCCCTGCACACAAATCTCATGTTGCCATGCAAAAAATTCGTGATTTAGGGTTTGAATGACTAGAACACCCCCCTTATTCACCAGATTTGGCTCCGTCCGACTATCATCTCTTTCCTCAACTGAAAAAAAGTTTAAAAGGTCGTAAATTTTCTTCCAACGAGGAGGTGATAAAAGCTGTGGAGGTCTGGTTTGCAGAACAAAAAGATTTTTTTTTTGAAAGGACTAGAGACGTTGCAGGTTTGCTGTAATAAATGTATCCAATTAAGAGGAGAATATGTTGAGTAATAAAATATTTTGACATTGAAATTTTGTTTGGTTCTATAGTGAGTGGGCTAAGAATTTTTCAATATATCCTCGTATAGATACAATTAAAATGGGAATAGAAATAACAGTAACTGAACTACAAAGGTACCTAGTTGAAAATAAACAAACATATATTACAACCAACTAACACTCTAGATATTCCAACAATTACTTTTAAAACCCTTTCACAGTATTTTTCTCTTCAATGACATTTGGTAAATTGTTAAATTCTCATACCACTACTGTGTGAGTTCTATATAAGGTGGACGACCTCTCGAATCATAGGCCTATTTCTCTCACTCCCACATCAGGAAAGCCTATAAAAAACTAGTGAAAATAAGGATAACTATATTTTTGACGAAACAAAATCGTTAACAAAGAACAGTTCAGCTTTTGAAGTGACAAAGGCAATGATGCAATTTTCACATATATGGAAAAAGTTACTGGAATCAATGGTAGGAAGGTTGCTGCTGCATTGTTTTGTGACTTTTTGAAGGCTTTCGACTGAGTGGATTATGAAATACTGTTACAGAAGCTTTCTTACTATGGCTTCAGAGGGGTGATACTGAGCTGGTTCAACTCATATTTGTGGGTTCGTAGTCAGATGGTGAAAAGCAACCATGGTTCAGAAATTGCGAAACATAGTGGTTTGCTTCAGGGTTCAATACTAGGGCCAACATTATTCCTTATTCACATAAACGATTTGACTATGATAAATGTCGCAAGACAATTCACAGTCTTCGCGGACGATACCTTTTTTAGCACTCTGACAATGCAAATGATTTAACTAGAATGAAATCTAGTGATATCAAGAAAGTGAATAGTTGGTGTGATTCAAATCGTCTTTCTCTCAATATCTCGAAAACTAATACAGTAACTTTCAGATGTGACCTCGACAATATACCGATTGGGAATGATATCATTGAGAACAAAAGCAGTTTAAAATTTTTAGGAGTGCATATCGACCGTTAATTAAAATTTGAAGACAGCATGTTCTTGCCTTGTGTAACAAAGTGTCCTCTTGATTTTATGAAGTCAGAGTAGTCGCAAATGAGCTAAGTTCATCAGTAGCCAAGACTATTTATTTCTCTGGTGGAATCTCACCTCAGATATGGAATTTCATTTTGAAGCGTATGTAGTGGAAATCTACTGCAAAAAAATTCAATTTTGCAAAAGTAAGCCATAAGATATATGTGCCAATCGAAACGTAGAGACTCTTGTAGACTTCTTTTTACTACTCATGAAATTCTAACAGTGATTTCTATCTTTATAATGGAAACCTCGTATTTAATTAGAAAACTTGACTCAATTTCAATCTTCACCATCCCATTATGTGACAAAACAATCCAGCAACATTAATTTGCCAATACCAATTACATCAGTCATCAGTCATTCCATTGTTTTTAATGGCCGTAAAATGTTCAACCATCTGCCAAATTATATGAAAGAAATAAAATCTTTAAACGCCTCAGGAAGGCTGTGAAATATTTTCTAAAATATTCAAGAATTTTTTAATGTACGTCCTTGATCCTTGAAAATACCATTAGACAATTTGCAATTTCGTAAACCTCTTTCAACAAATGTTGTTACGTCTTTAATGAACTACCTATAAGTATCTTTGCTAGATAATTATTAGGATGTCACGATGACAGTTATTGTCATCGTGAACAACGAAACCAAAAACGGCGAAAACTTTAATAGTTAATAAGGAGAGTTTAAACAGCAAATAAAATAAAATAAAATAAGGAACAAAATTAAATAAAATAAGAAAGTTGAATATGTACATTTCTATGAAAGCGTTTATACAAGAAATACGATAAAATAAGAAATAAGAATAACAACAAGAGATGGCCAACTTTTATCTTTTTGTCTTATTTTATTTTATTTTGGTTGGAAACTGATACTGCGCATGACCAAAATCTTTTCTATTCTAAATGTTCCGAGTTCACCTAACTTAAAAATGACATTTGTTGTTGATTGTAATTGGTGACATTTTCTGGCGATATTGAAGTTGAAAAGAAATAATATGCTCGGGGCGATGATGTTGTTGATGGCAGGCACTGCAGCTGTAGCCTTATTACATATAAAGCTAAATAGGCGTTTCAAAGTTCGACCCTTGAATAGGAACAAAAAGTTTAATGTGTACAAGAATTTGTTGGAATATCCATTTCACTGAGAATATACACTATCTAATCTCCAAAGTTCAAAACTTCAATATAGAATTTTCAAATAATGTGGATGTTATTTTTGGCATCTGTCAAAACGAAAAAGTAAAATCCACAGAACTTGCAAAAATCACAAAAGTCATTGTCAAAACAGCTGCAATTTGATTGGTTCATTTTTATTTCTTATTTTTATTTTATTTATCTGTATAAACCAATGTTTTTTGGCATTATTCTTAATTTTATTTTAATTAGTTTCTTATGTTATTTTATTTGCTGTTTAAACTTTCCTATGGAAAGATTATTTGCTATTCTAGAAAAAACAAATACTTTTTTTTAATTCTTTTTTATCACATATTCAGCATGACTGTTTAAACCTAGATTGTTTTGTCTATAATAACTCTCAAATTCTTTATTTCAGACACATATTCTAATGCAGCGTCATCAATTTCAAATTGTATTTCGTTAGTTAATAGAGTTTGATTTATTTTTAGTTATTATCACTATAACTTTTGCTTTGTTAGCATTTAATTTCAATTTGTTTCTATGTAAGTACTTTTCAATATTTTTCATAGAGTATCAACAGCATTATTCAGTTCTAGATTCTAAAATAGGGCTAAATGTGTAGGAATACCTGATTATAATTATCACCCGGAATATATCTCCGATGTTCAATTTATGCTAAAAATACATACAGAAAACTCGATGATTGGAAAGGATCGGGTTACAGACCACGTTATGGTTCTTCACTTTAGATTTTAACTTTGAACGTGGTGATTGAAGATTCGAAGAAGTAAAAGTGATTCAGTTTGTTCCGTAATTTTATTTCTAACAAAGACAGCGTGATATATTCTATCTCTTCGTTCGCATTGTGTTATTGAGTGTGAAAATACACAGTCCAAATACAAAAATACCGAAAGTGAAGTTCGCGAAAAAGTTGCACATCGTCAAAAAGTGACAGTTCTAGTCACAGTTCCACAAAAAGGGAGTTGAAAAGGCTTAAGTGCGTTCTGAAAAATTTGAAACAACAACCGATGATGTTGGATGTGAAGACAGGTGACAAATTTGAGATCTCAGTGTTCGACCTTTCCCGAGATTATTCCGTGGTAGAGAAGTGGCTGAAGAGGGTTGACAAATTGGTGGAGAGATATGATTGGGGCGACGCGACGATTTGATTATCCGATTGATTTTAAGCAAGCTTCAGTGCAGGATAATCGTTCGTAGAAAGTTCCAAATAGGAAGCAAGTTGGAGCGAACTGATATCTTTCATAAGGTGATAATTATTATCCATTCCATTTTCTAATTTATTCAAGGACGCTGTAGTTATGTAACATGTCCTGGCCAAAATCTTGGTGATAATTGCTTCCAGAAATTGTCCATGCTGAGGGCACTTAATTTGCAGATTACTGATGAGTATTTAATGGATAATATCAGCTGTGGTATTACATATTAAAGTTAAGCTCGAACTGTCAGATCAGCACAACATACAAATACGAATCTTCTATGTAGGCCAATAAACAGAGCAGTTTTTCTCATAAAAGTTCAACTTATATTACTACGCCGATTTCTTTTTTGCAATTCGGTCGTCACGGAGTGTTGAATAATTAGCGATAAATTTATCACCCCCTGGGGGGGTGCAACCCCCCCAAAATCGTAAAAACTTTTTTCTGGAAGGTATTTTCTTGACATTTCAGCTCTGGGCAATAAATATGAGTGAAAATCGGTATTAATAATGGGGGCGAATTATTTTCAACAATTAAACCCCCTCCCGAGGCATCAACCCCTTCCCGAAGTCGTGTTTTTTGGGGTATTTTCTATGAATATGTAAAATTGTCAGTCCTGAGTAATGAAACAGCGAAAATTTGTAAAAATAATAGGTATAAATTATTAGAAACGATTTTCCCGCCACCGCATTCGGGGCATCTCCCCCGCATCGCGGAATCATTGGGCTGAGAGGCAAGGGGGAAAATATTTAAAAAACTTTCAAACTTCTACTCTTAGATGATGCAGGTTGTCATAGAGAGAGTGGGGTTTAGAAATTGTACAATCGGAAAAGAAAATCGACTTGTTCGAGGAATTTTCCAAAATATGATTATGTTCAGAAATAATGAATTTATTCCATACATTTGCATCGTACTGTATATCATCAATAGAGAAATGATGGAATGTTGGTGTAGAATGTTAGCCATATACTACGCAATTCAGAAGAAAGCTTGAGAAAACTTGCTTAATATCAGACAAAAGCTTCATATTCTTGAAGTAAAATTTTGTAATATAGCACATAAAAATCAAAGCGGATACACTTATGGGAGTGTTGAGCAAGTTTGATTCACAAAAATGTCAATATCAAATTGGTAGTTTCCCCTAAATTCCTACTTGGGCCTTTAAAAATTTGAAAATTTTGAGTAACATCGTGGCCACGTTCTGAAACAACACTAACACTGGGCACTTTCTATTGAATAGAAAAAACTTGGTCAACTAGGCAAACATTTATATTCTGCAGGTGAATTTTTGAATGAGCGTATAAAATCCTAAGCATTTATGCATTTTAAACAAGTTCCATTCAATAAAATGTGAATAACAAGCTGGCATTTTCTCCTGAATTCCTAGACAGATCTTTAAAATTTTGGAATTGTAAGTCATATCTGACATTGCGATACTTTGAAACAGAGCTGAGTTGAACATGAAACAAATATTTCAAAAATACACTCACCATTTTCAATTAATAACAGTGACAAAGCACTAAGAGATGTTTCCTCGTCCCTGAATATCGATGTTATCCCAGTATCCAGTGTTTGCTGCACAGGAACAGTTATATTATCTGACGTTTGCATAGAGCAACGTTGACTGCTGCCCACTGCGCACCGACAAAACCGCGCCGCTGTATACTATACAGCGGCGCGCTAGCTGCCGCATTGACAAGGTCCCAAGCCGATACTTTTCAGGTTTTGGAATCTCAATGAGTTTAAAGCAGTTACACTTCAGGACAGTTTCCTTTGGAGCACTGTCTTCCTCGGTCTCGAATCCCCATATTCCATCAAGGACTGATTTTATTTTTCTTTCCATAGAACAATAATGCGATCAAATGCCGAGTAACCTCTATTTGAAGTACTTAAAAGATTGACTGGATTGCATTTAAAATTTGTAAAAGTAACCAAATTTGTATGAATATTTCCAATAAGAGCAGGGGTTTTTCTGCAAACTGGCTTTTCATTCATGTTGATACGTGCTTTTATCTCTGAGTTATTAGCATTTGAATTTATAAACTCCCTCAAGATTTTGTAACCTAAAATATGCGAAGAATTGAAAACACTCGTATTTAAATCCAACATTATTTGGACCGCTTAAACGTTATGCAATTTGACAATGAAGTATTCCTCAACTATTTATTTTACTTGCTACAAGTGATAAGACATTATTTCAGTAATCACAAGCATTATTTCACGAAGTCAGAAACTTTAATATTATAAGATTTTCAATTGCAATTTTGGAGCTGGCAACTGCGCGTATAAATATAAATAATATCAGAATACAAAGCTGCAATCTTTATCTTCAAAATGACGTGAGATTTATCCGAATTGAACATTTATGTGAGGAGTTATAGAACTTTACTTCACACGCTGGTTGAAAAAAGAACACTGTGCGATTTCTCAAAATTTTGGTAGGGACAGTTTTTTTGTAAAAATTTGTGCTCTTTCTGAAAATCAAGTTATTTTTTTTATTTAAAGTGAATTTTTTCAGATATTTCGAAATTACCTCAAAAATTAATTACAACGCGATTTTTGGGTCAGTTCCACCCCCCCCCTGGAGGTGATAATTTTTCTCAGAAGTAATGTGCACACTGTGTTATACAATTTTTAAAAAAATTATCGGCGGATCAATTTAAGTTGAGGTTGATGGCCCTGTTGATTGGCCTAATGTGCTTATTTGAATACGATGGGTAGTGTGGAATGTGAAAAATCAATAACTAGCACTGATAACCCAATATTTTTGAGTGGTAATCGACCGGACAATCATAAATATTATAAAAACCAATACAAGTCGTTGTATACTTGTTTCAACAACGGTATTCCAGGTCATGTTTTCAAAAATTGCAAAAAGCGCCTGATAAAATGTTTCAAGTGCAAGAGTTTGGGCCATATGAGTAATGAATGTCATAATCTGAAAAGGGATCTACAGATTATACAAGCTACAAAGTCCATCCTCCGATAATCTAAAACGTATTCAATGTTTAATTTCCACTGGTAGTTCTGCTACTTCGATTCAAAGATCTGTTGCAATAAGGTTGAATCTTATCGTGATGAATTCCAAATGGGAATGACGTTGTATAGTTTCATGGGAACTTCTTTATAAACTGAAGTTTTGTGTGAAGTAATCGTTTGTTATTCAAGGAGTTTCGGCTAAGTTGCACACTTTTGTTATTGAAGATGAATATCTAACATGAGTTAATAGTGGGTAGATGTTATTTGAATTATGCTAAGTAAGCGCGACAACAAAGTGTTGTTACGCCATTTACCCAAATTAATCAAACGAATATTTTCTGAATATGGTAATATGGTTGATGTATGCGATAGTGAGGTGAATTGAGTAACATCATGTTGGTGATATAGGACAAACACATCAAACTAAATGTACAGAATTATTACATGCTTTTTGAGACTGTATTTCTCGTCCGCTTGAGGGACTCAGATAAAACAAACACAGTGAAAATGGTAATAATGTATACAAGTGATGTACCGATAGTTCGACGACCCTATCGTATTTCAGAGATGGAAAAAATCATTTTAACAAACAACTTGCAGGAATTGTTGGAAAACCATATTATACGGGAGTCTACGTCAACGTACGCTAGTCCAATAACATTGTTGAAAGGAAAAACCGATGACTATTGTATGTGTGTGAATTTCAGGCAACTGAACTCCATAAGTCAATTGTCCATTGTCAATTGTCCAGTGAATTCGACAGACTTCAATATCAAAACCATGTTTATGAATCCAGTTTCTGAAAGCGAACTTTTGAGTATCCTCAATGCGAAAATGAAAAATAAGTACTCTGCGGGGGATGATGATGTTCCAGGATTCCTTTTGAAAAAGATCCTCGCAACGATATCTAAGCCCCTAACTTTTTTGATAAATAAATCATTTGAGACTGGTTCTTTTCCGCAGAAAATCAAAACCGGAAAAGTGTTACCATTGTTTAAAAAAAAATGATCCGAACAGTTTCTCAAAAAAATTTGAGAACATTTTTCTTAACAGGCTCACGAGTTTCTTAGAGCGATTTAATATTTTAACCTCCAAACAACAAATGGTTTTCGACAGGAAAGATCTACGTCATCTGCTATGTTCTCATTTTATAAACAAATTGTAGAATACACTGTTGCAGGCGAGTGTCCTGCTGAGATATTTTGCGATCTGAGCAGAACATTCAACTGCGTTAATCACAAAAAACTGTTAACGAAATTAGAATTGTATGGTTTGCGAGGTGCATCCTTATCCTGGGTACCGAAAACCGCAAACAGTTTGTTTGTAGATAATGAAATTCAACAATTCAGCTCGGATAGTTTAACTTTGAATATGGGGGTTCCACAAGGATCAATTTTGGGACCTGTGCTTTTTATTCTTTATGTGAATCACCTTGATAACTTTATTGGTGATAATCATTATACAGCATATGCAGATGATTTTTCGTTCGTTATCTCGGCAGCAGACAACATTACACTTGAGAGCAAGTGTACTGAATTAATGACTAATGTTTCAGATTTCTTCAACGATAACTGTTTATTTTTTAACACACAGAAGACAGAGGTTATTAGAATTCACACTAGTCAAAAACATCTAGATGATTTGAAATCTACTATTAACAATAGTCAAATGCAAAATAGTCACAGCTCTGTAAGATTCTTGGGCATTACCCATGAAAACATGGCTTGGAAAGATCACTGTGAAAAACTTACATCGAAGTTATCTTCCTTGAAATTTCTTTTTATAAATTTGAGAAATTTATTAGAATTAAATCAATTCATTAATTTGTATTACGCACAAGTGGAGTCTAGATTGCGTTATGGCATTTGTTTCTGGGGTAATGCTACAGCCATTTCACAGGTATTTATTGCACAGAAGAGCATTATCAGATGTATATAGCGAAAGTTTCGAAAATGGTGTCATGTAGAAATCTGTTCGCCCAATACAAAATTTTATCATTAAGCTGTCTTTATATCTATGAGCTATGTATATTTATTTATTTATTTATTTTATTTAATTTGCAAATTTGCAACAGGCACTCAGCCCAATTACAGATTACAATACAATACCTTATAACTAGTACACTAGTGAGTGTCACACAAAAAATTAACGTTATAACTTCTAATAACTTCCCAGTATGTTTAGTAAATAGGAAACACCAAACTAACATAAAGTTTACATTTGCAATATTTCATTAATTTGTTTTTTGAATACAGAGATTCTGTCAAAAAATACATCCGTGCTGTCGAGATACTTATTGGCTAGGTTACAGAGTCGATAAATAGGAGCATTTTCCCCTAGATTTGAATGAGGTGTTGAAAGACCGAAAAGAATAGATTTGTTCCTTTTATTGTATTGTGGGACTGAAAACAGTAATTTAGCTAAGACTTGAGTGCAGTCGACATTCCCATTGATAATCTTGTGGATAAAGATTAGACCTGATAATGTCCTTCTAGTTTCTAGTTTTTTGAAGCTGAATTCTCTAAGTAATTCTGTGTATGGCATGTCAAGTCTGTAAATACCGTGTGTTTTGTAATGAAGATAGCGAAGAAATCGTTTTTGTACTTTCTCAATGTTGTTTTTGTATTCATTGTATATGGGGTTCCAAATAAGCGAACAATACTCTAGTATAGTTTGAACGTAGATTTTATACATGTGTTTAAAAATAAGTTACAATTTTTACTCAATGAATACTTTCATGATTATTATACCAGACAAAGACATCAATTTCGCGTGCCTTTGTCGAGGAATAAAATAATATACTGTTCGCCAGATCACATGGGTTTGAAACTGTTTAACAAACTACCAGACTGCGTAAAATCCATCAAAACCCTTAATTTGTTCAAGTTAAGCCTGAAAACATTCCTGACTGAAAACTGTTTTTATACAGTTAATGAATTTTTGTCGTTGAGAAAACTGTTCTTTCATTGTGCATTTTAGTTGTAAAAACTGTATCTGTAAATAGTGTCTTCCTCTCTTCTATCAACTCTTGTATAAATATTACTTCTTTCTGTGACGTTTCCAATACAATGTATATTTGTCAAAAAAGGAAATAAAATGAATTGAATTGAACAATAAAGAATGAATTTTCCTTCCAATAATAGATTAGTTCGGGTACTATAAATGTTTCAAGATTTAGCATCTGCATGAATATCACCAGTTGTCCATGGTGGAAAACTTCATTGCCAAGACAGCATTCTTGTTACCGGATGGGCAATATGAATGTTTGCAAATGCTTTTTGGGCTTATGCGTCAGCTGTGTTTCCAAATTTAATCATAACTTTTCTTGGAGATATTGTCTAAAAATTGTTGAAATTGTTATTTCTGTCAACCTGTTGCACCCCTACGCAGAACCCTCAGGAGTCTTTGAAAATTATGCGAGTTAGGAAAGAATAATCGCTATGACACCCCATTTTCTTATATCGATGATAAAATAATTCCGTCAGAAACGATTGAGCTCTTACAGAAAGTTTTAACGAAATTGAAACAAAACAAGCTCACACTCAAACTGAGTAAATGTGTTTTTTGGGACAACCGTAAGCTGTTAAGGAGAGGAAATTAGTGAACAGGGTTTGAAATGCCGATATCACAAAACTTCAAGTACGTAAAACATTTCCTGCAGAATTCCGGAAATGTGTGAAGGGTTATGCTTATATTGCCGAACAAATTACTAGATAAATTAAAAATGAATAAACCAAATTCGAGTAGTTAAATCTTCAACAAGAAGAGTTCGACGCTATTAATAGAATTCTTACTTCAGCTTCTGTGCTTTCTATTTATGATCCAAAACTGTGAATGGGTCTATATACTGACGCTAGTTCAGTTGACATGGCTACTATGCTCATACAGTTTCATGAGCATGAAAATTTCCATGAAGTATCATATTTCAGCAAACAAACAAGGGTAGATCACCGTCACCATCATTTCTATGGGCTTTAGACAATGGAAACAAGTGGAAGCAAGTTGATTTTGTGAATAGAATACAGTGCAAACTACTATAGATGTGTATGCAAGCTGAGAAATTGTCAGAGTTCATTGTTATTCGAGAAATTGTTGATGAAAGATTTATAATTAGTTCAGTATTTCTGTAACTACCAACTCCAGTACCAAAATAATGAAACAGATACTAAAAAACTTTGTGAAAAATAATTTTGACCGCCTGAAAGCTACACTAGAAATCTAGATTTGATTCAATTCAATTTATTTTCTATAGTCATATTTGCTTGCGAACATGAGTCATTTGGTCTGTATTTCCTCCCCACTTGTTTTCAGTTGAACTTTATAATAAAAAACGGTGATGCCACAACACAAGCTCGCTCAAGTGGCATCTCCAAAACAAATCTGAATATAGATAGAATTTTCAATCATTGAATATGAGTGTATGAGAATATACAGTGCGGTCCAAAGGTATGGAATAAATTCATTTTTAGCGTTATTATGTATTTTATGAAAAAATCCTGAAACAAGTCAATTTTTATTGGCAATTTGACAATTTACAGTATGAAAATATTACCCCCTTCTTGCACCCCCTCTGAATTATGAGCACCCCCTCAAAAATTTTAAATGAGAAGGGGGGTCGTGTGGCATCTTGTTCGAAAGGGATTTTCATTATCTGTTCAGCAATACTAAGTTTTTCATATTTGGTCCAACCATAACTGAGAAATTTTTTTATTAAAATTAAAAAATATTGACACTGTAAATTATATATCCGTTGAAAAAACCTGAAACAGGTCGATTGCTATTCTCAATTTGACAATTTATACTTTCTTATCTGTCTTGCTAAAAAAGTCAGGAAAAAGTCGTTGAAGACACCAAAAAATTATTCACAAAACCCATAAATAATATAATGTCAATCTAGTAAACTACTGTTATTTTGATATTTGTGAGTTGCTGGCAGACGTCGGTGTATTGAAAAATATTTTTGTGTGAATTCGATTCATCTATGGCTCATTTATCCGAAACTCAAAGAATAGACATTTTAATTATGCTTGGATGCGGTAATAAAACACGAACTCAAACGGAAGTTTGTGAAATGTTCAATAATAAATACCCTGGTCAACACGTATCACAATCTACAGTTAGCAAAATAGAAACAAAATACCGTGAAACTGGACATGTAAAAACTCATCAAAAACCAGGTCGAAATGCTGCATTGGATGAGGAGGTTAGATGTACTGTTAGCGATTGAGGAAAATCCGCATATGACAAGTAGACAACTTGCCGCCGACAATGATGTAAGTAAATCATCGATATTGAGAGCTTTACATAAAGAAAAATACCATCCTTATAAAGTTCAGTTGGTTCAGGAGTTAAATGAGGATGACCCTGATAGAAGGCAACAATTCTGTGAACTGATGATGGATAGAATCGAAGCAGATTTGCAGTTCATAAACAAAATTGTGTTTTCTGATGAAGCTACTTTTTATTTAAATGGAACGGTTAATAGACAAAACTGTAGATATTGGAGCAGAGAAAATCCTCATTGGATGTGTGAGGCTCACACACAATATCCCAAAAAAGTGAACGTTTGGGCTGGTATCATTAAAAACAAAATTATTGGCCCCTATTTTTTTGAAGGCACAATTAATGGTGAGGTTTATCTAGGTTTTTTGATGAACTTTTTAGTGCCTACATTAAAAAGACTTTTTCCCGATGGTAATGATCCAAATGGAATAGATAGATCAATTTGGTATCAACAAGACGGAGCTCCACCGCATTACACACGTATTGTTCGAGATTATTTGACAGAAGTTTTTCCCAATAGGTGGATTGGCAGACGTGGAACGATTGAATGGCCGCCTAGATCCCCCGATTTGACTCCTCTCGATTACTTTTTATGGGGTTATTTAAAATCAAAAGTATATTTCAATAGACCAGACAATATTGCAGATTTAAAAACTAGGATATCGGAAGAAATTAACAACATAACCCCTGAGGTCCTACAAAATGTTCTACGAGAATTCCAAGATCGCCTTACTTATTGTCAAGAAGTGAATGGTGGTCATTTTGAACATTTAATTTAACTGTAAAACAAATTGAAATATACTTCCTAAACATTATGTTACATTATTTCCTTCAGTCTATCAACATTTTACATATTCAGAATAAATTTTCTCAGTATTGCTGAACAGAGAATGAAAATCCCTTTTGAAAAAGGTGCAACACAACCCCCTTTCTCATTCAAATTTTTTGAGGGGGTACTCATAATTCAGAAGGGGTGCAAGAAGGGGGTGATATTTTCATACTATAAATTGTCAAATTGAGAATAGAAATCGACCTGTTTCAGGTTGTTTCAACGGATACATAATTTTCAGTGTCAATATTTTTAAATTTTAATAAAAAATTTTCTTCGTTATGGTTGCACCAAATATGAAAAACTTAGTATTGCTGAACAGATAATGAAAATCCCTTTCGAACAAGATGCCACACGACCCCCCTTCTCATTTAAAATTTTTGAGGGGGTGCTCATAATTCAGAGGGGGTGCAAGAAGGGGGTAATATTTTCATACTGTAAATTGTCAAATTGCCAATAAAAATTGACCTGTTTCAGGATTTTTTCATAAAATACATAATAACGCTAAAAATGAATTTATTCCATACCTTTGGACCGCACTGTATGTATATAAGTATGCTGGCTATTGTATGTTCTCATGTTTGATTCTAATAGTAAAGTTCTCAGCGTAATAGATTTATGTTTTCATTTGTATTTTGTAGAGTATCCTGTTAGCACATTACTTACTGAATAAATTACTTACAAAAGGTGCATTTAGTCACCATCATTTTAAGATTGTGCTTAAATATATGTTTAAAATCGAAAGCTGAATCTGTTATATCAAATGGCACTGTTCATACAACATTGTTAAGTTTATGCAAAAACATTTGATGTTACTGCTACGTTTATGATAATCACCCATAGTACACCCTATATCGTAGCGGTATAAAAGGTAACTGTCAGTGTTTGACTGATGACTGGTTTAGTTTTTGCCCGCGTCTATGAAAATAATGATATCCTGAGCTCCCTCATTTATAAAAATATTCTTCCATATCCAAAATTGATGTCAACAATAGCAGTATCATGAGTTCACCATTCAGTACAGTGGAATTAACGGTAAAATAACTTGTGAATTACTGAATAGTGGATTGCGAATAGATTATAATATTATCAAAGTCCACAAATTTTGAGCTTTTCCTTGATCGAATATGAAGTTCTAGGTGATATCCTAACAACAACAGTAGTTGAGTAGGAGTCAGAAAGGACATTCGGCGGGCATGCTTCAGCTCAAAATGACTATTATTAGCGTTTTTGATATACGATAAGTTGCACTTTATGCAAACACATGTTTTCAAGATTCATTGCAAAATTACCTATTTCAGTTACTATTCAAATCTGTCAACGTAAATCACATTTTGTTTTTATTCGTTCGAACTGGACTATCACCGATAATGAAGTAATTGAATCAATGTCATCCACAATGCAGCCATCAAAAAATTATTGCATGCAATGAGAACACAAAACAACACATTACGAATTCAATTATCTCGACTTTACAGTCATTATTCACCGACTAAAAAATCTCCCTGTTGACACTCGGGTTTCAATCCCATGCATGATTAGTGTAAACAATTTTACAAGAGCTATTTTGATTGTTTGTTTTTCGTTGTTTGTGAAAGTTTTATCCATTTTTCCATTATGTTTGAAATATTCTTTGAGAATTGTAGGTAATTCTACTTTCCATCTTTCCGTGCAATTTAAAAGTTTCTTACGATGCATGGACTTAAATAAAAATAGTTGTCGAAGTTCTTCCTAAACGATGTCCAGTTTATTCATTTGCATTATCCTATTTTAAGTATTTGGCAATCACTGAAGGCATACTTTCTATGGTATTTTTGCCAAGAGATTGGACGGTCCACCGACAGTTTCGTTATGTAAGGAAAAATCTGAGATCCTTTACTCCACTGGGTCTTAAGGATAAATATTTTCTGACAAGCCTCAAAGCCCCTATTTTCTCCTACTCCACAATACTGAATTTTTTTGATGTACCGGTATTAGTTTCCATTATTTTAACAAATAAAGAGCAACCCTTATCTCCTCAATTTCATCTATCCATAGTACCCCAAAAACACCCACTATTAGAACTACTTTAGGTAATAGATAAATTTCATGCGCAGCTTCACTGATCAGTGTACATTCCAAAATAAAGTAGGTATTTTCTTCACAATGAATTTGGAGAAAATTTGTCGGTCTAAAATAAACAAATCAATCAAAATATATAGTAAATAAAAAAAAAACAAATAAATAACATTCCAATTCCTGAAAGTACGACCATAACACGGTCTTATCTATGACAATAATTTTATTTTTCAATGTTCGTTGTTGTACAAGGGTCTGGATTTTTCCGGCAATATATTTTTGGTTACTTTGGCTGCATTTTCTTTGATATTATTTGGTAAATCAGTATTTTATTACCATTACTTTTATAAGACGAATATAACTCAAAGCAGCAATGACAATTTACTCAATATAATGAAACAGTTATAACAATATTCAACAAACCTTCAAAATCAACAAATGCCATGCATACTGCAGGAAAAAAGTAGAAAGAAAATTCTAGGAACCATGGATCAATTTAAATTTTGGTTTTTCATTAAAATAAAATAATCTTTTCGTGAAAAATAAAATCTTGTATGCACCACGAGCGTTACTAGATCCCAACGCTCATGGAGCAACATCCATCCCTCGGACAAGAGGCCCTCGGGATAAATCATGTTACCCATCCAGTGGCGGATCCACGGGGGTGAAGGGGGTAATTACCCCTCTCCTCAAGACTCGCCCGACATATTCATTGTTCGATAGCCGAATCATCAGCTTTCACCCCAGAGACTTTGAATTGCGTTTCCAGTTTTCAGAATTCAGATGCATTGTCCATCTCAACCCTCTTCTTGAACTCGAATATTTGCTGTCTGTTTCTGTTGAATTTCGTCCGTAAGTGAGCGCCAGCAGGACTTATTATATCGTTTTAGGTATTTGAAGGTTTATATCGTTCTTTCTGCTTGTGTGAGTGCTAAATAAATCAATTTGTATTCAGAAATAATGACTTCTAATACATTGATTTTTTAGACAACAATTATTAAAAAAGAGTCAATGCATTAGATTCATTTTTTATCAAGTAGCCTAAAACTGTTGTTCCCGTCAATCTTTTGCACCCCTACGCGCAACCCTCAGAAGTCTTCGAGAGAAGTCTTTGGAACTATTATTTATTTTTAAATGTTTAAATCAATATACCAATAAAAAAGCCAAAAGTTTGGACTGGATCTCGTCAAATGATGAACTAGTTGCCTGGTGAAAATAATATTCCTCTTTCCCGATTTTCCTTAACTTAAAAATTTATCAAACGACAAGTTTTTTATATATTCTAGAGAAAAAAATATTTTTTGTCTCGTTTTTTGTTATTTTAAACATAAGTTTGATTTTAGTTTATACCAAAATAGAGGTATTTCATATTTTAGGTTTTTTTGCATTTTAGCCTAGGAACAAGATCAAAATTTCTGATATATATATCTGATATATATCCGATAGATAATATGATATTTTGATATTAATATGAATATCTTGATATTTGCCAACCATGACCGTGTAGGAATGCTTCATCGACAATAATTATTGATGGTTCTCGTTAAACGTCAAGAAGCAAAAAATTATTGCTTTTCGCTTGCCGTTCTTCATTAGGCGGAGGCTGGGCAATAGTTAATTTTCCTCAGTCTCTTCTATTTTCCGTGAATCTGTATGGATATAGGAACCTACACGTACAAAAACATGAGTGATTTAAAAAAATACAATATATGCAGGAAATTGTTAGGTGTTCACACAAATTTTGGTGGTTTACATCAACAAACCAAACCACAAAAGTTTTAATGTATGTTTTGCCGAATCTTTCATAAAGACTTATGAATCTGCAGAATGTTGTTTGTTTTATTTATCATTGATGTGATGACTGACATTTTTTTATTTTTTTTTCAATTATTTTTATGTTGATTGTGTATTAATGACTAGGAATATATTAGTATCATCTCATTTATGTGACATATCTAACAAAGTTTATTGTTTGTTTTTATTGTTTCTTCCCCAGCTCACACAAGTCTCTCGAATACTTCTGAGGATTGTTTGACGGAAATAACAATTCTAACAATTTTTAATATGTCTGTAGGATTTTTGTCAGTTGTCTAGGGGAGATGAGTTCAAAGGGCTGCCGGATAGTTTAAGAACAGGAAAACACAGTTTATTGACATTATTTACAATGCTGGTGAATTGGGGAAAACATATATCTTCGTATCCATCTTTGAAGCAGGTAATTAATAGAAAACAGCCACTGAACGTCTTCACGTCTTTTCTGGGTGATAATCGTCGTCTCAATGAAATAAATTTGACTCTTCTCTTTGAGGTCGTCTTTTCTCACCATTAGCATCTTTGGTTGAATCGTCTTTAACGTTACAAAGAGGATGTCATGGCTCGTAATTAACTATACTGACTTTAATTAAACTCTCTGGTCCCGTCTTTTTGACTGAGAGATACTTTTTGTCTCCAACGTTTTTACGCGTCTTACTAAACGTCAGTGCCTACCCACATATCAATTTCAACTCTCTTTTTTTCATTCATTAATGTTTCTTAGCTCTCAATCTAACTATTCTGGATAAAAAATCTAAAGGTTAGGTAATTACATATATTTTTATTTGCTATGAATAATACTTGTATTAATTTTATATATTACTGTCAAATAAGTTTGGATATTTATTTTGTAATTAATTTTTAGTATCCCTATTATAAACAAAATTGTTTCTTGGGATAACAATGAAGTACTACTACTACTACTACTACATCTGTCACACCTGACATTGGCAGCTTAGAAAGTGTGCGTGATGTACAGTAAGTTAAATTACTGAATCAACGAAATGAAATTATTAAAGAAAAAGTAAAAAGAAAAGTAACTATTGGGTGTTCCAAAAATGCGGATCCCACATGTCTATTGGACATATATTCGTATTTTACTTTTCTTACATGATAATTTTTATTTTTGTAACCCCCCCCCCCTAACCAGTACCCTGGATCCGCCACTGTACCCACCTGGCGTTAGGATCTATTTAAGACTTGGTGCATAAATAACTATTAACCTGTAAGAAAAAGTATTATGTAAGTATATGAGAATGTGTGAAATAAATCCAAAGTTTAATATGCTAATGATTTTTGAAATGAATTGGATCAAATGACTTTGAAATGTTTGTTGTTGTTGACCATTGTTTCTAATAATGTCACCTAACAACTTTGTATATCTCACTATTCCTGAAATTAAATTTGTTTATCATTATCATCAGCCATGGATTGTGAATAAGGAATTTGTAGGAAACATATTCCTTTCCAAAAAAGGAAAAATAGCTCACAATGGTGTGAAAGCTAGTTGCATAAAACGCTTACTTGTCCCGAGCTCGTTCTCAACCGTCCCGTGAAAACGCGAAAATCCGAGTTCTAAATCTTGCTCCTAGAAATGGAAAAGGAATTGCACCGGCTCGAGGACAATCCGGCGACCAGAACGACTATCCGCGCAGGGAAAAGCACAAAATATGCAAAAAGTTGGAAATAGGCCAACAAGTTTGGAAATTGCACCGCCTCACGGAGCTAGTTTCATGTGCTGAATTTATTTCAGTTTTGTTTAAGGAACTGGCAAAGTTTCGATTTGCATAATACCGTACCGGAACAGTTTGACTTGACTTTTTCGAGACAATCGCGTCAGTTGCTGGCATTGAAAGTTCAACAGTTGGCGTTTGCTTTTTGTCGAGGATGGAATCAAGCAATACCGTTTTATTGGAATGTATTGAGCGGACTGAAATTCGTATTATGGTAGGAAGCGTAGGCGAATTTTTACTTATAATATCACAAGAGCTTAAATTATTTCCGGAAATTTTTTTGAGGGCACGAAGCGACGAGGGATAATTTACTTAAAATATTCGTGCCCGAAAGAAAATGTCCAGGAATAATTAAGCTTGCGTGGTATTCGGTAAGAAAATTTCACACGATAATTTGGAAAAAAATTATTAATCCAATCTGACATTTTAAATTAATTTCACTGCTTGTCAAGTCGACCATGTTTCGTTAAATAAAAAACATTACCAACTTTAGTTACACCAAATGCTAAAACTCAGATGGGTATTAGATCAGTCTATCGCCCTTTCATAATTTTAGGTTACTAAAGGTGGTAGAAATGTATTTTTTGTTAAAGTAATCCATAACACTTCTAATGTAAAAAACATAATATTAACATGGTTTGTTGCAGTAGATGGCCGTGAAATAGGCGGCCATGCTTCTGACAGATGAGGTTTATATTGGTAAATTACATTGAGTTACTGTATAGTAAACCAGCTAACAAAGATATTCTTATGTAAAACATTTCTTGTAAGCATTTGCTTTAAACAATTTGAGAAAAATGAAATGCTTTGAAAAGTACAATTTATGTAAATACTGCAAAGAGTTGAGTCAAGTGCAAATATGTCATCCAAAATTAATATATTTAACGAATTTAATGGAAGATTGCGACCAGGAAGCGTTAGAGTCGGATAGTTTGTTTATGAAAATCCAAGAAAGTCTGCTGCAGATGTCAAGTAAATATGGCCTTTTGCGTAAAAGAGATTTGAACAAAATTGTTTCAAAATATTACATATATGTCTTAAAACACAGACATCTAATTAATTCGTCACCTTCCTATTCACCATTAAGAAGAGAGGATGGGTTAGAATTCAGGCAACATTTAAATCTTACTATTTTTGTAGATCCTACGTTTTTTGAAATATAAATTGTTAATGCATAATAATTAAACAAATTTGTGTTTTCTGTTTAATGAAACTTTATAGCGAATAATAAATAATAATGTTAATTCTTATAGAAATTTTACATTATTCACAGGTGTGCTGAAACCACTTATGGGAATGCAATTCAACACTTGTATAAAGACATTCTTTATTTGAAACACCAAGGTTCTGTCAGTTGACAAAATCAATTTAGTTCCCTTATAGTTAGGCAACTTTTGATGCCGAGTCTGTATCGTTGGTTGCAGAAATATCAAATTCAAACCCGCGCACTTGGTAAGATCACAGTTTATAAAGAATCAGTTAGGTCAGTTGGCGTCGGCACTTTGATCTTTTTGTTCCCGTTTGTCCACTGCGCAACCTGTAATTGTATCCTTCGCGCACATAGCCGCTGGCAATTTATACAATGCTCAACATATAAATGTATACACTGCTTGAAATAAAAATGGGACTCTGAACGGTGAATCTTCTGACGTTGAGGTCTTATTTTTTTATTTCAAATTATTGTCTTTCAATATTTTTTGGAGTTAATATAATATTTAAATTATGGACCGACCATAAAGTATTGCTTAAAAATCTAGAGGCGGTTTTGTAGAGAAAGATTACGAATTTTGTGACAAAATCTGAAAATGGCGGACAAGTGGATCATTATTGATCTGACTCCTTTCAAAATTTGGTTGAAATCAATGCGTTCTGATGTCTTGAAAAAAATATCCAGCTTTTGAGGTAGGATATAATTTGAATAGTATAATGAATTTAAGCAAGATGAGAAATGTCATGTGACACGTTTCCTTCCAATATCAGTGATTACCACACTCCTTCGAAAGACCTTGGATAATGGATTTTTTTCAATGACTTGTAGCGAATCCCTGTTATTGTTTAATACCACCATTTTTTGTTTATAAAGTTTCCTGAATAAGGAAATTTATGAGTCATCTTGAAAAAGGTTCCTGTTTAGTCTGTAACTTCAAAACTCAGAAGTTCAACTATTGGAACATAGATGGCGCTAATTTTACAGGTTTCGGTTACTTTTTGTGATGTAAAAAAAAATGAGTTCCTTGTTCTTCTGAAGCGTAGAGGCCTCGTTCATTATGTAATCAGTTTCGGTTTGAGATCGATGTTCAAGTGTATTATTCAAATGACAATTTCATATAGTCATAGCATTGTTTGAATGGGTTTAACATAGGTTTAACAACGTTGCCAGATGTAGATTTCACAGAGAAAGTTTATGTTATGGAATATGTTGTATTTTCTTTTCAGGGCGCATTTTTTCGAATAAAATACACTTTAATAACTAAAAGAGTACAATGATGAATGTGAAACCACAGGATACATTATAGGAGCATTGTAGGTGGGTATTCTGTGGTGCACAAAACATCCATTTTTCGGATACTTCGAAGGCTTGACACAAAATGCGACAACAGCGTACATTCAAACAGCAGTCTTCTGCGCATCCTAAATTTGTTTCCTTGGAGTGGATGTAACCTTGGAACATGCAATTGGTCTGAGAGAGCCAACTGATTCTTTATAAACTGTGGTAAGATATTTTCAGTGGGAGATATAAAAACAGGACACTTTTTATAACAACTTTTTATTTCACTATCGAAAGTTTTGAGCTGTTCAAGCGCTGTGGAAATTAGTTGATGGACGATACTGCTAAAATCACGTCAGATTTACACCATTATCTTTTTTCTTGAATTTTCATACACTGATAATTTTGAGCCTTATTGGTTTCTATCGAGTGGCGGACGACACGACGTTTGCGCTTGATGCCTGGTCATTTTATTTAGGTAAACATTAATTATTTCATGAGGAAATGTACCAGTTTTCTGTTCCTGGTCCCTGAAGGGTTCTATCATTCAGTTGTTCATCTACAAGTGGGTGTTGAAACATTTTATTTAGTTGTAGAAAATATATCGAAAAAACATGCTTTATCAACCCTCCAGAATAAAGCTTTGTTGGAACTCCTGGTCCTATGTATCATTCAGCCAACCCCCAAAACAATCCCTGAGAATAGAGAGTATCTTTGCACAGGTTAATCTACAATATTTAATGGTTGTAGATCATATGTTTACCTTTTCAACTGTCAAAAAAATTCCACTCAAATATCGTGGCGTCACGAAAAAAGTTCCGTAAATTGTTTTAGTTGCCATGGTAACTAGTCAAAATTAAGGCATCTTATTGGTTAAAAAGTAGAGGTGTGAAATTTTCACTTATAATATCCCTAGAGCATGAATTATTTCCGGAAATTTTCTCGAAGTCCGAATTTTTTGAAAATTTCCCGAGACGTCAGCCGTGGGAAATTTTCTTAAAAAATTCGCAACTGAGGAAAATTTCCAGAATATTAATTCATGGTCGCGGGAGATTCGGTAAGAAAACTTTACACCAAAACTTTTTTTAAATAGAAATTAAATTGGTGACATACTTAGGTGACATATTATTATCCATGTCATCATCATAGTAGGCCGTTGTTAAGCTTTGTCTCACAACAGCGAATTGCGAATAATTTTTTTTGCGGATTTGATATCATCGATTAAAAATACACAAAAAGTAACATTTTGTGTATTTTCAAGCAATGAGTGTTGCATAAAATGGCCATGATGACGAGTTTTTTGACGTTTTGAATGCCAAGTTTCAAAGTCAGTAGGTATGTGTTTTGTGTTCAAAAGCATAGTCGCTTGTAGTCGCGTTTTATCTGTTATGTACATCAGATACAAAATTAAAATGTCGCGTTTTGGTAAAGAAAATTGTGAGCCGATAAGAGAAGAGGTAGATAAATTAATTCCAGATAATACAAAAAAATCAAAGACAATGGTATGGAATCAATTTCTTGAATTTTGCAAAGAAAGAAAATACAACATCGAGGCATCAACTTCTGTCGAAGAGTTGAATAGAATTTTAGAAGATTGGGGCTTCAACATGAAAAAAAGAAATTCAGAAGATTATAAAGAGTCTGTTGTGAAGGTAGGAGAAAATTTCCTGGATATTACTATTCATTTTAAGCAAGAAAGTTTGTTATTATTTCAGGTTATGTGGAATTCTACATCCAAGCAGCTGCAAGAAATGTGCTATGCCAAATTTCGACTCAAATTTAACTCATTTTCCGATGTAGAATTTGTAGCAACAAGAGCTGCACGGGATGCGAAACGAAGAAGCCTACAAAGAGACCCAACAAAAAGGAAGTCTATTGCAGCTGCCCTTTCCAATGATGAATACACAAAAATAGTTAAAATATGGAATGAAAATGAACCTGTGGGTCATACAACCTAGTACAACTCAAAAAGGTTATGAATGAAGAGCATTTGTTGAACATTTACTATGCAATATTCAGTACTTTCTTACAATGTGCTTTTGTGGAGAGAAGGAATGATGATAGATAATAACAAGGAATATAATAAGTTTGACGAAAGTGATTGTGAAATGAAAGTAAATGGCAACTCATTTGAAGTAGTGGATACTTTCAAATATCTTAGAATCATTATCGATCGAGAATTGAAATTCAAAAATCATGCGAGTTACAATTTCATTCAAAATTAATTATTTATTCAGGTGTTCCAGTTTTCTCTCGAAATGGTCCAAAACTGTTATATACAATACCATTCTATATTTGCTACAACAAAATGGATTGTAAACGAAAACCTATAAATGAAATGTTGTGTACATTGAAGTGGCTACCAGTTGATAGAATGTTCTTATATCAAACAATGATTTTTATTATCAAAATAAGAACAGGTGATGCTCCAAGTTAAAATCATGTCATGAACTGCATCGATATTTTCGGGGACTGACACAGAAACTGGCCTTCTCGATCGGTCATCATCTTCAATGGAAAATTTACCTCTTTGGAAGCTTGCAGTACAATTTTTCATGGTCGCATACGAAGGACATTGATCAAGGGTATTAAGCATATCTCCGTAAATCTGCTTACCTCTTAACCCTTTTAAATACAGGTACTTGATGACGGCTCGATACTCCAATTTTTCGATTTTCACAATTTCGGTGGACATATTTTTTCTTTTAATTTATTGCGTAACTCTGGTTTACTTTTTTGACGTCAAACTTTACACTGACACTTCTAATAAGTTATTGTTCGTTGCTATGGTAACGCAATATTTTGTTTATGCAGGGAACTGGTCTAGGCTAACTAGATATCAATACATCCTCGTATATATATGTTCCTTAAGTTTAAGTGTTTTTATCTAAATGTACACTTTTTATTTTTTCACACATGTACATTATTAGTCTTGGACTAAATAAAGGATTAATATCTATGTTGATACCATCTCAAATGGTTATTCAGAATCATGCCTGGTTACTTGAAGTTTTTGACAGGTCTAATGACGGCCATGTCGGATATTGCTATATAGGTCAAGCTGTAGATAAAAATAAGAGGCTCTTTTCACACAAAATAAAAGACGCAAACTACTTTTTAGAAAACATACAAAATGGTTTTTCATACGACCGGATCGGTGCATTTGCACCGAGAAAATCCGGGAAAACCTCGAAAAAGAGACAATTTTTCAAAAATTCTTATATTTTTATAAATCTGAAGCTGGACAAACAGAATTTGATACGACGATTTCCCTTAAATAGGCGCATCTAGCAAAATTTTATTTAATATTCGTGGAATTTCTGTTTCTTGCAGCTGATCTAATGAATATTTCAATTGAAGTATGGATTGTACGTATGATGTACGGTCTTCGACACACAGACTCCTGTAGGCCAATTTTTAGGGAAAGAAAAATTTTAACACTACCATCGATATACATTTATAATTGTTTGCTTTTTGTAAAAACACGGGAGTCTGAGTTCGAAACGAATTCAAAGTATCACAGCTACCCAACAAGAAACGGAAACCTAATTAAACTGCAACAACATCGTACGAGACTATTTAAAAAATCGCCATCTCTAGCAGCTTCCAAGCTATTCAATTGTCTGCCTTCAGAAATAAAGAGTATCTCAATAACATCTACTTTCAAAAGGAAACTTAAAGAATTCCTTTTAGAGAGATGCTTTTATTCTATCAATGAATATTTTGTGTATACTTCCAAGTAACTTTATTCAATGTTTGTAATGTGTTTGATATTTTTTTTTAACTCCGTACTATATATGTTTCTTTTACTTGACGTTTCCTATATCATTGTAAAATGATCATTTCAAGGAATAAAAACATTATTATTATTTTTTTTTTTTCCCGTTGGGAATGTACCAGTCAGGCCCTGTCTCCGGTGCTCCGATACATCCGGAGGGCGCGCTGGTGTCGTTAACCCCAATAACCACTCCCTACGTCCGTAGGGTGAGTGACTATTGGGTCCGAGAATCATGTGCCCTGAGTAGACGGAGCGAACCAAGGATGACGGCCTTCTGCATTCGCGCTGCTAAGATTTCTGCCATATTACGGCAAGCAGGTATTATCTCCAAGTTGGAGAGCAGTGTGTCCATCATTCCACCAATATTATTATTATTATTATTATTATTATTATTATTATTATTATTATTATTTTTTTTTTTTTTTTTTTTCTCCTTAGGAGTGTACCAGTCAGGCCCTGTCTCCGGTGCTCCGACCCATCCGGAGGGCGCGCTGGTGTCGTTAACCCCAATAACCACTCCCTACATCCGTAGGGTGAGTGATTATTGGGTCCGAGAATCGTGTGTCCTGAGTAGACGAAGCGAACCAAGTATAACGGCCTTCTGCATTCTTGCTGCTAAGATTTCTGCCATATTACGGCAAGCAGGTATTATTTTCAAATTGGAGAGCAGTGTGTCCATCATTCCACCAAGGACTCCTATGATCAGAACCACCATTTTGACAGAATGGTCCGGATATAACCTGCGGAGTTCAAAGAGAAGATCTCGATATTTAGTCCGTTTTTCCTCCTCTTTTCGAACGATATTAATTTCGCCTGGAGCGGAAAACTCCATGACGAATATCGTTCTACTTTGGTGGTCGAGGAGGACAACATCAGGCTTATTGGCTTGTATTTGCCTGAGGGTGGGGAATGAGTAGTTCCAATAGATTCGGCATCTCTCATTCTCCACCACGGACTCAATATCCCCCGGAGCATAAGGCAACACCGGTGTCTCGTCTATACCGTACGAGTGTCGTAGGTGGTAGTACAACACTCGTAGCGCCGCGTTATGCCTGTGGATATAGGCTGAGACCGCATAAGATGGGCATGCTGATAGCAAATGCATTACGGTCTCAGGTGCCCCACGACATGCCCTGCATCGGGTGTCAGGGACGTCTATACCCATCACGCGACTACGGTAGACAAGGGTGTTGAAGACACCATCCTGGCAGGCCATTATGAATCCCTCGGTCTCCGACTTTAGCTCACTCGACCTGAGGAAGGCAAAGGTCAAGCTTTTGGATAAGCCAAGGTCTTCGATGTTATGAAAGAAGACACCATGCATTGGCTTATCCATATGTAGCTGTAGCAGGACCTCTGTCTCCGCAGCTTTTATCTGAGCTTTTTGCTGAACGGGTCCCAACTCGGTGACAGAGTTTGGGTTAGCCCGTTCAGTGTCGAAAACGAGACCGAGTTAATCGGCCGCACGGGTAGCTGCCTTAAAAAGGAATGCTCCAATCCCTGCTTTCTCATGGTCGCGGACCATGCAGAGAAGGGGATCTGAACTCCTGATGACTTTACAGGCCCCATCCAGAACCATTCTGTTATGCAGACACTCCAAACTCAAAAGTCCACGGCCTCCCCGTTGTCTGGAAAAGTATAACCGTGGAACGGACGATTTAGGATGCAAGCTCCTATTGAGATGCATCATTTTGCGAGTCTTAACGTCAAGTTGTCGCAGCTCTTCCTTAGTCCACTTCATCACTCCGAAAGAGTAAAGAAGGATCGGAACGGCAAGCATATTAGTTGCAGCAACTTTGTTCTTCCCCGACAGTTCTGATGTCCAGATCTGTAGGAGTTTATGCTGATACTTGCCGCGGAGAGAGTTTTTAACTGCAAATACCTCTTGGGAGCGGCGTTGTTCCACCCCAAGGTAGGTATAAGTCTCTCCGGCATCCAGATGATGTAGGATGCTTCCGTCTACGAGCTGGACATCCTCTCCGTATTCCTCGCATCGTCCTCTTTTGAGATGAACCGTGGCACATTTGTCGATCCCAAATTCCATACCGATAGCATGCGTATATTCTTCCACCACCCTAAGGGACTGATGTAGGTCCCTTTCTCCAGAGGCATACAATTTGAGGTCATCCATGTAAAACAGATGGGTGACATTATGCCTCCGGTTGCTGGGGGTGCCGCAGTTGTACCCACGGGTATTCCTGAGCGCAACGGACAATGGCAATAGTGAGATGCAGAAGAGAAGAGGGCTAAGGGAGTCTCCCTGAAACACACCTCTTCTAATGATGACCTGCTCTGTTTGGACTATGTCTCTACCAGATCTTATGGTGAAGCGAGTCCTCCAGAGCGGCATCAGTTGTCCAATGCATCCCACTATTTGACCGGGTACCTCAAGGCATCTGAGCAAATGCATGATTAACTCATGTGATGTTGTATCAAATGCCTTGCAGTAATCGATCCAGGCCATCGAAAGGTTACGCTTATACTGCACGGAGTCCTGCGTGATACATCTATCGATGAGCAGGTTCTCCTTGCACCCGGCGACCCCTTTCTTTGACCCTCTTTGCTCATTTATCCGTTCATACACCGGATCAACTGCGGAGAGAATGCGCGTGTATAAGATGCGCGTAAACACCTTATAACACGCATTCAAGCATGTTATCGGCCTGTAATTCTTTGGATCAGACAAATCTCCGTTTTTGGGGATGAGCACGGTTCGCCCCTCGACAAACCACTCTGGAATCTGCTGCTCCCCATCTAGCCATGAGTTGAAAACTCTGGCCAGATGGCGGTGGGTTGTTGGAAACTTTTTCCACCAATAGTTATTCAACCCATCAGGGCCTGGAGCAGCGAAATTCTTAGAGCCTTTTAGGGCCCCTCGTACTTCTTCCGTGGTTATCGGAATGCGCAGATCATTGAGCTCAGGCTGCCGAAGCCTCCTGCAAAATGCTTCGAACTGCGCTAGGGCTGGAGTATCTACATTGAGTGGTTGCGGATACTCATAGATATTCTTCCAGAATGTTTCCACCCGATCTGCAGCCGGCGGGTTATCGACAACACGTGGAGGCTCTTGGAATAAGCGAGAAGGTTTATCGCGGAACTTTATGTTTTCCGCGATACCTCTCGCCCGCCTCACTAGTGACTTCCTTGCAGCCACTAGCATTCGTATCCTATCAAGGCAGTGCTGTTTGATGGTGAACAGCACACCTTGATTTAATGTGTGGTGAGCTCGTCTCAGTTTTGCGGCAATTCGCCGCACTGCGGGAGTGAAAGGCCTATTGGCCGCCACGAAGTCCACCACACACTGGATACGAGACGCGTGTTGTCTCGCCGACTTGATCTTGGCTTCCATCTTGTGTACACGTCGTTCATGCCTCCCTAACAGAGCGGTGGTGTCCCTCCTCTCCGTTTGGGATAGAGCATGAGCGGCGTCGTACACGACAGAATTGATCTGCCAGATGTCAGCCTCTTCTGGAAGAACATCGCCAATCTCCGCATCCACCCGTGCCAGTTCTTGCGGCTTCAGGGGCTTCATATTGTGAAGCGCCCTGCGGGTTCTGATATCCTCCATCAGTGGAACAATGCGATTCTCCTCCACAGCCAAACCGACACGTGGCATATCTGCCACTTCGATAACTGGCTGAGGAGGAGCTCTAACGTAGCCTCGAGCCCGAAGATGGGATACATAATCCCTGAGATTTTGTATTATTATTATTATTATTATTATTATTATTATTATTATTATTATTATTATTATTATTATTATTATTATTATTATTATTATTATTATTATTATTATTATTATTATTATTATTATTATTATTATTATTATTATTATTATTATTATTATTATTATTATTATTATTATTATTATTATTATTATTATTATTATTATTATTAATATTGTTTATAATAGCTGTGTATTTAATACAAATAATAATTACAATAATGAAAATAAAAATTAAACTTAAGTTTGTTTCGTGTAAGTTCAATGTTCCTAATTTGTCCTTTTCAATAATTTGTTTTTATTTGTATATATTTTTATAGTTCTACTTTTCCCCCTGTGCTTTAGTAAGGTGGTTACGTTAAAAAAATACATTAAAATCACGATAAGTTGCTTATACGACTTAATTTTGAATTACTAGAGGAAGAAGTAAAAGGATCTACTATCCATATAGCCAACATACTGATCTATGCATACTACGTTACCATAAGATTAAAAGAAACAAATTCAATCAATTTTCCAAAATGTTAATATATAAAAAGTAATGAAAATAGTTTTATTACCAATTTTTTTTGGGTTCCCTGTGCTCTAGTGAAATGTGGTTTAAATAATTAAATAAAATATACAGGGTGTTTCAAAATTCAGTATCAAGATTTCAGGGGTGTATTTTTCAGGTCATAATAAGACTATTTTTTTCCATGAACATGTGTCTGCAACCGCTTCATTTCTGAGATACAGGGTGTTAAAGTTTCAAGATTTTTTATTTTTTTCTTCATAGCTCTTTCAGTTTTTGAGATATCAAGATCAAATTTAAAATAAAGATAACTTTTTAGGGTTTACATCATCCAGTATGCCGGGTGATTGTAACAATCTACAGGGAGATATTTTTTCAGGGATCAAGCCCCTTTTCGCCCCATACACTTTTTTGTAGTACGCCGCTGGTGGATTCTTACATATGAAATACATTCTTTATTTTGTTCACGAATTTTTTTGTCTCTTGTAATTTTTACGCATCTGCAACCGTTATCGAGAAAAAAATTAATAGGAAACTTGTAATTTAGATCACAAACCAAATACCTACCTTTTGTTAAAAATTTTAATTAAATGTAGCGAATTACAAAAATGGTTTTAATTTTTTTCTCGATAACGGTTGCAGATGCGTAAAAATTACAAGAGACAAAAAAATTCATGAACAAAATAAAGAATGTATTTCATATGTTAGAATCCACCAGCGGCGTACTACAAAAAATGTTATGGGGCGAAAAGGGGCTTGACCCCTGAAAAAATATCTGCTTGTAGATTGTTACAGTCACCCGGCATACTGGATGACGTAAACCCTAAAAAGTTATCTTTATTTTAAATTTGATCTTGATATCTCAAAAACTGAAAGAGCAATGAAGAAAAAACTAAAAAAATCTTAAAACTTTAACACCCTGTATCTCAGAAATGAAGAGGTTGCGGACACATGTTTATTGAAAAAAAATCTTATTATGACCTGAAAAATACGCCCCTGAAATCTTGATACTGAATTTTGAAACACCCTGTATAGTATTCTACCCATATCACACAATTTTATAGAACTAGAGGAAAGGGAATAAAATTTAAGTAGGTAGGTATACCTACTTCTATCGCGGATTTGATATCAAATATTTTAATTTCCCTATGCTCTAGTGAAATGTGGTTTAAATAATTAAATAGAGAAGCAAATATTCTACCAAAATCACATAATTTTATAGTACTAGAGGAAAGGGAAAAAACTTAAGGTCTACTTCTATCGGACGCTAATGAATTACATCGGCGACACCTTCATTTATTAACCTCGGATTTGATGTCAAATATTGTTATTTCCCTATGCTCTAGTAAAACAAGGTTTAAATAATAATCTAAAATAAATCTTAGTCTTTATACTTTTCCTAATTTTATACTACTAGAAACAAGGGAAAGTATTAAAAGACTTAAAAATAATAACGCATACAAAATAAATGATAATTTTACGAGTTATAAAATTAATAAAAGTTGGCTATATGTATATGGTTTCTTATAATTAATTGCATTGTTAACACTTGGGTGTCGTAAAATACAGATAATTAATTAAATATTTATTAATAAAATGAATGGCGACACGTTCCTTTGTTCCTTTTGTACAGAATGTGAGCATATACAAATTTATCATAAAAATGTAAAGTATTTAATTGATTTGGTGAAAAATTCTGGCCGAAAACCTGAACAAGAAGATATATTTAAGAAACGAGCAATATTCTTTGTGAAACCATTCCATATTTCACCCATAAATCCTGTGTGGAAAAGAACAAAATGGTGTCGAAGTATTACTATTATTTCATGAAGCATAGAAATTTAATGGAAAAAAACGGATCCTTATCTTACTCGCCATTGAGGAGAAAAGACGTGGAAAATGAATTTCTAATACATTTGAAATTTGTAACAGATAATAACATGTACCTATAATTAAGTTATAAATAAATATCTATCAAAAATATTTTACGCCACTGTGTTTATGACAGCTGTCAAGCCAGAGGGAAATTTCCGCTTATTAATTTACCTCTACGCAGAGAAATTTCCGAAGAAATTAGGTTATTGTCATAGCAACATGTCAAAATGCAGGCATCTGATTGGCTAAAATTAACTGGTATAAAATTTTCAGTAAAATAGACTACCAAATTCCGACTACTTTGTCGGAGAACGGAGTGGATATCTTTTTTACATTGTTAATGTTGTTGTTAAAATTTTTTTTTCCGTCAACCGGCTGTACCCCTCTCCGAGCAATAAAAGATATAGATGCCATTTCTATATACACAACACACATTTGTTATGAAAGCTCCATAACACTATCCTTTGTTACAGATTGTAGGTGAGGGGTAAAACTCCGAGTTCGGAGGGGGAAATTTGTTATTGTTGATATCCGGATAGATAGAGATAAATAGAAATCTTTACTTGTTCCTTTTGAAAAAAGACCTTTTTAGGTGTAGAACATGTCATTTAACTAAAACTAAAAACAATTACTACTTGTGTAGACAAAAACAAATAACATATAGATAGACATTGCAAAGCCAAATAAAATTACAGACACAGAAATGTGCTATTTATAGTCTATACAGAGATGAAGAATAGATAGAAACATTCATTTGTTTGTTCAAGACACCTTCAGGTGTAGAACATGTCATTCACTAATTATTGTATAGCTAGACAAGTACCAAATAGATAAACAATACAATATAAGAAGTAAAAACGTATAGACACCAGAAGCTGTGCTAAACATAGTCTATACCGACAAAATAAATGAAAATACATAGTCATTTAAGAAAAGGAAATTCTCAGTCAGGTATTAAAATTAAAAATTAAAAATGGTCATTGAAATACTCTTCGATTGTGTAATATGCTTCAGATATCAGAATGGCTTTCAAACTTTCCTTGAATTTCTTGCTGGATAACAATTTCAATGATTTCGGAAGCTTTTTGTATATGCTCACGATAGAAAAAGGAACATTCCTCTGAATATATGAGAGACTAGTTTTTGTATTTAACAGATAACTTCTGTTCCTTGTGTTGAATGTATGGGTTCTTATTTGCTCATTGAAGAGTGACAGATTTTCATATATAAACATTGCACCTTCAAGAATGAAAAGACATGTTAAGGTGAGTATTTTCTTTTCTATAAAGAGTGATTTACAACTCTCAGTTCGAGATATATTGAAGATGTTTCTAAGGCAGCGTTTTTGTAATACAAAAATTTTTTTTACAGTGGTAGACATACCCCAAAATATTATACCATATCTTATGCGGCTTTGAATATAAGAATTATATGCCAGCATCGCTGCATCTATCGTTACATTTCTGGATATCATTTTTAATGCATCGGTTAGAAGACCTTTGTACTCACAATACTTCCTTTGTTTCTATTTTTACATCCAAGTGTTGTACATCTTCGCACTTGATTTTACCGTACTGAAGAGAGCTTAAGCTCGAAACACGTGTCTACGGTTGCACAACTTTTTGAGGGTTATACCCAATAACTTTTTTACTTATATTTTCATATATTGCCCCTCGCTAAATCCATCCTTATTTGTATCTTCCTGGGTAGGATTGTCACGCTGGTAGCTATAGCTACCTCCGTGGCGACGTTGGTTGTTGCCTTGTGAGTACAAGGTCTTCTAACCGATGCCACAAATGTGTGGTTGGCTTCCTGTTGTTGACTTCCTTTGTTTCTATTTTTACATCCAAGTGTTGTACATCTTCGCACTTGATTTTACCGTACTGAAGAGAGCTTAAGCTCGAAACACGTGTCTACGGTTGCACAACTTTTTGAGGGTTATACCCAATAACTTTATATATATATATATATATATATATATATATATCAGGAAGTTATACAGTCACTAGTTGAAACTTAATTTGACACGAACCAAGGAATCCAAAAGTAGAGGTTTGTCCACAAATTGACAGGCAGCCAACAATTCGTTGTTCTGACCAACCCAAGGTTCAATCAAGTTTCTAATACGTTATGAGGAACGCAAGCAGAATCTAAGTGAAAATAGAGTATATTTCGTTTTAACTCCGAGAGTTGTAACCTTTGACAGCTGTTTCGTGCTAACGCACTCATCAGAAAGGATTTATGGAGCTCTCGAAATCAAAACGAATCCACTCAAGAATTAATACCGTGAGGCAAGACAGAATATAACAGGAAGTTATTCATGACATCTACAGTCACTAGTTGAAACTTAATTTGACACGAACCAAGGAATCCAAAAGTAGAGGTTTGTCCACAAATTGACAGGCAGCCAACAATTCGTTGTTCTGACCAACCCAAGGTTCAATCAAGTTTCTAATACGTTATGAGGAACGCAAGCAGAATCTAAGTGAAAATAGAGTATATTTCGTTTTAACTCCGAGAGTTCTAACCTTTGACAGCTGTTTCCTGCTAACGCACTCATCAGAAAGGATTTATGGAGCTCTCGAAATCAAAACGAATCCACTCAAGAATTAATACCGTGAGGCAAGACAGAATATAACAGGAAGTTATTCATGACATCTACAGTCACTAGTTGAAACTTAATTTGACACGAACCAAGGAATCCAAAAGTAGAGGTTTGTCCACAAATTGACAGGTGTAGGCAGATTGAGACCTTAGAGAGAGCCAGTGACGAGACTTGGGGAGCAAGCAGATTGAGACCCCGACGTCAAGTCACAAAAAACCCAATTTCTTGAAAATGGCTCCAAAATGATGGTGGAACTGAACAAAAATGACCCAAAATGGGGAAAAATATTCTTTCCATTAATTTAAAACTCGAATAATATGTTTTTCTTCATTTTTATCTTTTTACAATCATTCAACCATTGTTTATATAGAACATAGTCAACCTTATGGGATTATAATTGGATCAAAATGGATGCGACATGTAGATGGCGATAGTGAGCTCGCATCCAAGTCATGTCATAACTTCAGTGATCTGGCCTCCAAGTCATGTCGTAACTTGATTGAAACAATGGGACAGCATTAAAATCAGGGTTTTTTGAAGAAACCTGCATTAAAATGACGTCAAATATTCATGTTTGTAACTAATCGCGCTAGATGACACTCGCGTTTGCGTCCAACACCAATTACACAGGCATTGACTAACTATCTTACTTCTATATAAACAATGATTCAACCCTTCACCTCTCAGAAAAAAAATCGTTTCTGACTCCTCTTTTTTCAGGGATGGAGACCAATCTATTAGAGACAAAATAGTCAATAGACAATGGTAAACAACGCGACATCTCTCTTCACTTTTTAAAGTATTTCTGCTAATATTGAAGTCGTTTCCATAGGAAGAAAAAATATCGATGAAGTTTTATAGCGTCATCTCTTTATTAGTAGTAATACAATATAGGCATAAAGTGACCAGTAAAATTTCTGCCAATATTATTATATAAGTTCTTCCGCGAAATGCGTTCCCGCTAGATGGCGCTCACAACTTAGGCGCGAAACTGTGTAATGGTGGTCGGCTGCCAAATCCACAGAACTCATACTTACATCTTATGATATAGGCTGAGTCAAGTCTCCGGTCTGACCAATATGATTAGACCAGCGCGGTCATTTGGTTGACTTGACGACCTAATTAGAACTGTATGTTTGTGACCAATATTTTCAATAATCTGATCGGTCCGACTCATCGTCTTACTTCATACTGAACGCGCGTGCCTTGTCCGACCGGTGACTTGACACAGCCATAAAAGTATGAGTTCTGTTGCCAAATCCCATGAGAGACCATAGTATGTCATTTTATTTTCGTTCAAATTTGAATTGATTACGGAAGATGTCGAAAGTTGAAGTAAATTTGTCAGACGTTTTCACGTACGTAGCCATTCGTCAAAGGCCAATTAAACAGCAACTCTTTGTTTTTTATCGGAAAATGATGGAAAGAAATTTTGCCTGTTGTACCATTGTATACTATTGTTGTACCATTGTTTATATAGAAGATAGTCAACCTATGGGATTATAATTGGATCAAAATGGATGCGACCTGTAGATGGCGATAGTGAGCTCGCATCCAAGTCATGTCGTAACTTGATTGAAACAATAGGACAGCATCAAAATCAGGGTTTTTTGAAGAATCCTGCATTAAAATGACGTCAAATATTCATGTTTGTAACTAATCACGCTAGATGACACTCGCGTTTGAGTCCAATACCTTTTCCACAGGCATTGACTATGTTCTATTTAAACAATGGTTGTACGATAGAAGCATTGTGGCAATGCACAAATACGCCTATTGTTTCGATTGATTAATTCTGCCGCCATTTCGGTTATTATATTCTGAAACTATCAACATGAAGGAATATCACCAAACTCAATATAATGTCCAAAACTCGATTAATTATAAGAAAACATATACACTAGCTCTTATGGCAAAACAAGAAATTGCAACATTATATCAGTTCAACGAAATAATTATAGGTGTCGCACCCTTCGTGCAGGTCGCTAGCGCCATTTTCTGATCAGTAGTAATACTGTTTAAATAGAAGCATTGTTTATATAGAAGCATTGTTTAAATAGAAGATAGCATTCTCTATAAACACTAGTTAGTCAGTGCCTGTGGAAAAGGTATTGGACCCAAACGCGACTGTCATCTAGCGTGATTAGTTACAAACATGAATATTTCACGTCATTTTGATGCAGGTTTCTTCAAAAAACCCTGATTTTAATGCTGTCCCATTGTTTCAATCAAGTTACGACATGACTTGTAGGCCAGATCACTGAAGTTACGACATGACTTGGATGCGAGCTCACTATCGCCATCTACATGTCGCATCCATTTTGATCCAATTATAATCCCATAAGGTTGACTATCTTCTATATAAACAATGATAGAAGTAAGATAGTCAATGCCTGTGTAATTGGTGTTGGACGCAAACGCGAGTGTCATCTAGCGTGATTAGTTACAAACATGAATTTTTGACGTCATTTTAATGCAGGTTCCTTCAAAAAACCCTGATTTTAATGCTGTCCCATTGTTTCAATCAAGTTACATGACTAGGAGGCCAGATCACTGAAGTTACGACATGACTTGGATGCGAGCTCACTATCGCCATCTACATGTCGCATCCATTTTGATCCAATTATAATCCCATAAGGTTGACTATCTTCTATATAAACAATGATAGAAGCATTGTTAAATAGAGAAATAAACACTGATAGAAGTCTTTCAACCCGTTACTGCAACTAGTGCCATCTGGTGGTGTATCAGCTAAGTTATCCGCTCAGTGGCATCTATCACCTAGGGTCGACAATGACGACAATATCGCTACTTGTGGTGCGGTACTGCTTGAGGCGAGAACCGAGGTCCGAGAAGGCGGGAAAACGTTGAAAACGCAGTAAACGAACAGAAAGTGAGGTTAAGGTTACTTCGACACAACAGATTCATAAATCATAACAAATCATGACAAAACAGTGGTTCAAATTAATTTGCAAAAGCAGCGAATTGCAATTACTTGGCACTCTCAATGGAGGCCAGAGTTTCAGGTACAGAACTTGATAATACCATTATGAATCAAAATGTACTAATCCTTGCATTCAAGGTGGAAAAAATGTTCAGAGGGAGGCAAAGATGTATGGACAGGAGTGTTTTCTGAAAAGCTTTGGCTGTTGAGGCAAGAACATGATTGTATACTTTACAAAGTGTATGAATCTACTTCAGAAGCAACATCACAAACTGAGAGCCACTACAATGATCTCTTGACGGACTACTTCCAGTTGAACTTGAACCTAGAGGACTATTACGCAGAGTGGTCCAAGTCAGATAAATATTTCGAAACTGCAGCCAAGCAGTTCTATGGGATCAGAATTCTGAAGCAAAATGTAATAGAAAATTTATTCTCATTCATCTGCTCATCAAATAACCACATTACAAGGTATGGTATACACATATATGCATTTGAGTTTAAAATACATTTGAGTAGGTTGACATACCTCAAGAGTTTTACAGACACTGCTGTGTAACCTTTCTCAGTTTTACTATCACTGATATTCCTAATTAATTTTCGGTCAGAATATAAGAAAAAAAATATGTAAAGATCACTATTCAATATATCTTAGATAAAACTGTAGTTCGTAGTTCTAGAAAAATTATTTGCCAATTGGTCATAGGGACGTATTGAAAACAAAATGAATTCAGGATAAGCAGTATGGTGGAAAAACTTGCCAGATTTTATGGAAAAGAAATATGTGAACTGAATGGTGAGAAATACTATTCATTCCCAAATGTGGAGTCATTGGCACAAACATCTGTTGAAGCTAATCTGCGAACAAATGGTTTTGGTTATCGTGCCAAATACATCAGCAAATCAGCAGAGCTCATAGTGAAAGAAGGTGGAGATGAATGGGTTAAAAAGCTGAAAGAGATGAAGTATGATGACGCTAAGAAGACCCTAATGCTTTTGACAGGTATTGGAGCAAAGGTAAGGAGTTCAACTCTGCAGAAATATTTTTATTCCATTGTTAAGTAGCTCTCAAGACAAAAATGTTTAATATCCAAAATAATGTGGCTCAATAATTTTCAGGTAGCAGACTGTATATGTCTGATGTCTCTGGGTCATTTACAGGCAATACCAGTAGATACCCACATTTACCAAATTGCAAAAAGACTTTACATGCCAAAACTAGCCAATAATAAAACAGTGACTGAGAAAATTTATAATGAAATTGGAGATCACTTCAGGACACTTTATGGTCCTTTAGCAGGATGGGCACACACTGTAAGTATTAGCATTTACAACCCTTCAATCCACTTAATTGGATTACATCACCAAAATATCTATTAATCAATTATTTATAGCAGTATATGTTTATATTGGACCAAATAATTCAGTTCATTCGTGTTTTTCAATATTTGTATTGGGCATATAAGCTCAGAAAAAGAATCTTCATTCTTATCTCCTTGTAAAAAAGCCTCTTTACTGTTTGCTCTCTTTTTACCTTGTCATAGTTCCTACCTTTATAATTTGAATGAAATAATTAACATCAAAGAATTTTTCATACAAAAAATAAAAGTTGGTAAACTCAAATAGACATGAAAACATGAAATTAAAAAAGACTTAACAAATTCCTGCTATGTCAATAATGTGTTTTGAATTGAAGGTGCTCTTCTGTGCTGACCTGAAAAAGTTTCAAGAAAATTCCACTAATGGAAAAGAAGAAGATGGTGGTAGTAAAAAGAAAAAACTCAAGTTAAAGAAATAACTAGAAGCTGTGATATGCTTTTATAATTTTAATAAAAGGTATTTTATTATTTCTAGTTTTGATTCTGTAATGATACATGTGATACTTTTGTTTTATTAAAGGGTATTTTAATTTTCCCAATTTCGATTATTTTTTGATATTTGTACTTCTAATAGGTAAGTGTTGACCAAATAATTTTGAAGGTCAGTAAGGAGTACTCATGGTTGCTATGTGGCCGCCTGTGTGCTAAATATAATTTTATGTCTTTGAGAATGTAATTTAGAAATTGTTCCTCACATTTTTAACTCCACTTAATTGTGCGTCCTAATGCTATAAAATGAATTAAAATAAAAAAATACAAACTACTAAAGATTAATTGTGACAGCTAGAAAAAATATAAATTCAAATTACAAGAGGAGAAAATACTCTATTCTCAACAGAAAAAGTGACAAAATAATCTAAGGTAAATAAATACATTAACAATAAAAACCTTGTTTTTTTCAAATGAAGTTATCTATGGATGTAATCAATATGTCTTTCATGTACAACTACATGAATGATCTAATATTTTCAATCTTGAAAGGGCTGTTCTTCAAATGCAGGTAGAATTTAAAAAAGTTGTATTGCCACTGCATTTGTTGACATTGAAATTTGTTCTGGGAAGTGACATTTGAAGTTCATGAAATGTTATTTGCATATTATTTGATTATTCGCGCGGTTCATCTTTGAATGTAAAGATTCAATGTTATTATTTAATTCTTCATAAGTTAAAATGGACATTGAATAAATAAATTCAAAATTTCACTAACACCTTGATTATGTTACTAAGAAACAATACAGTTTGATCTATTTTAACTGAATTTTTGGGCCTGTTGTTGATTATCATTATGTGATCAAAGCAATAGATTTTATATAATATATTGCACCAAAAATTATACAGAGCAATAAAGTCTGTATTTTTGATCTTTTTTCCTAGTGTCTAGGCTTGGTGTGATACTAAAAACATCTTTTGATGGCCAAATATGGTTTTCATTTTCAATATATCTTGCATATCTATATATAGAACCATTGAACAAACTAGATGTTATAAAAATAAAAGGTTTTACTCATCAGGACTAAGTTTTCATTGTGTTGGCAATATTCTTATTTGCTGTTAATTGTCTGACACTTAAAAAAATATATTTAAAGTCGACAATTTCAAATGGCTTCTTTATACCGCGATTCCAAAATGTTGTGACGTACTACCCGAACAACCAATCTCACTTGGGGCCACTGGCGGATCCGCGGGGGGGGGATGCTCGGCATCGTGCCCTAAACATCATTGCGCGTGCTTTAAAGGCGCACTTGTGCACCATTATCATAATATTCTATTATACTTGCGTCATAGTTATTATTTTTCCACGAAATTCTTGTCACTTTCGTTTAAAAGTATCACAAATCAGAGGCATTTTCTATTTCATTTGAAAATAAATTGCTAAACTCTTATTGAATAAAATTCTAAATAGGCTTGATATTTTGAGTTTTACTTTGTAGCTTAGGCACTCAATTGGAGCTATTCAAGTTCTTTTCATCAAAAAAAGCTTCAAATCGGACAACAGACAAATAAATTAGATGTTTTCCGTTTTTTAACTCTGTTCTTAAATTTTACATCTGAGACATCCAATGTGATGTGTGATTTTATAAAAATGTACCTAAATTAATGAAGCAAATTTAATCAAACATCCTTTATGTTTTGGAACTCACTTTTCACCCAGTTCTCTTGGGATGACAAAATTCTTCCCCTCAAAAAATGTAAATACGTTTTAAAAGTGTTCCATATACGTGATTCCTGCAGTGTTGTACCAAGTGAAATTGTCAACATCCTGTGCACATAGTATTTTGACTAAGACTACAACATATTTAAAGTTTGGCAGCAAAAGCAGTCACTGTTGGTGAAGAATTCATAAAACACCCGTAAAATGTTATATGATCTTTCATTAAAAAATGTCAGATCCAATAGGTTTTTAATAAAATACAGACAAAAGCTTCAAATATTCTTTATGATATCAAACATTATTCAAACAAGGCTCAGTTAAAGAAACAAAACTGTGAGTGCATCATACATCTATTGAAAAAAATCATAACCCTACCGATATGCTTGAAATATCGCATTTCTTCAGTCAAGTTGCATTTGTTCATCATCATCTTTCTTAGGATCCTTCTTAGTACCCTTATCTTTATCCTTGTTATCGGCAGCATTGCCTGCAACGGTGGATGACCCACTCTTCTCCAAAGCCTTCACAAACTCTACCATGTTCCCCTGGGCAGCTGCAGCAACGGCATCTGGGTTGACAGCTAGTTGCGAAACTATTGGACCCAACTGACCAGACTCTAGGGCACTGGAGAACTGGGAAACAGCCTAAAAGTTGATTATTTCAAGACAAATTCATGTTGAGTTTAGCTAAAAGAGACCAAAGAATCGAAAACACACCTGATGAAACTGTGGTGAAGCCAGCGTAGATCTGAGAGTTTCTTCTGAATTATCACCTTCAACTGCAGGTAGATGGCTTTGCAGTTGTTCAAGAGTGGCAGGGCTGCTCAAAACTCCAGATAGTGTTTCATTATTCAAAGCAGTTGATAGATCCACTAGAACAATCAGATGTTAGAGTTGAGGAAAATTATTGAGGCTCGACTTCATGGCGTTATTTTGGCTTGCTCAGAATATTTTCAATCATATATAGATTTATTCAGTGTCCGCCAGAAACTTGGCAATGTGAGAAAGAAATTTATTATTGAAATGTCTGCGTTTCCGCTAGATGGCTTGAAACAGTGTAGTGTTCAGAATAGTTTCCATAAGACACTATAGTGTATTCACATTGCAAATACGGACGATGTCAACAAAAGCACATGAACGCCAAACTACAACAGCTGCGTATTATGCTTTCATGTTACAACACGTAGGTACATTGTGAAATAAAACCAACGAATGTTTAACGTCACCCGAAACCAAAACAAAACTTTACACTAAACATATATTTGAAGTAAATAATCAATAATGAAATAAAAACACAAAAGAAATCACCGCGGCAACTACAAAACGCATCTTCAATAATTGTAATGCAACCAACCTGAACACAACTCTGCAAAGTCTGGACTGACTGGCCAGGTTGATGTCCTGATGACCAATATCGTTGCTAGAATTGGTGATCACAAGGTGGATACGCGGAAAGCATTTATTATTGTTCACATCGTACGTATTTGAAATGTGGACACTATCATACTAGTAGTAAGAGTGAAAAAATTATATTTGTGATTCATTTTTACCTGGTTAAAAATTGGTATGTGGGGTCCTTTTGGATGCCAAACACATTTCCTTAAGACATTTTTTCGATATCTTGTCAATTTGACTAATTTTTCGGCACCAGTCACCTTTTTCAAAATTCCCGCCAAATCTGAGGTCACACGATATAAGTCGCAAGGGATTTTTTTTGTTGTCAGACATGCAGAAACCAAGCATCATTAGAGTTATTCAAAAATAGCAATAATAATGTTTTCCCATTGTGATTTTGGCACATTCTGTATATATGGTTAATTCTTTAGAAAGAGAGAGAGATGAGTCTTTATTAGTTCCTTATACAAATACCCTTGCAGGTGTAGAATGTGTATCACACTCGTACAAGTAGGGGTACAACAGGTTTCATCAAACATTAAAGAACTTTGCCATTATTTCGCCAAGAAGTGTGAGAGTTCAAAAAACAAACTGCACTGCCTATAATTTGGAAAAATGTATCGAGAAAATATTAAAAAAGAGATCAAGTGGATATTGTTCATTTCTCAAATGGCGATTTTTTACCTTTCTGTGAATGAATCAAATCAAAATTTACTCATTCAAAAAGCTAGTTTGGTATAATACCTGTCAACAATACATTTGCTATAATAGATTTTTGTTTACAAATAAGAAATTTGAAGTAGCTCAGGAAAAATTATTCTGCATAGAAACATCCTGTAATGGTATCAACTTATACAATGAGAATGACAGAATGCCCTGTTGGGATATTCTGGGATCTCAGGGGGGCATAAGATTGTGTTAACCATGACATTCTTTTAGAAAAATTGTTTAGGTAAGATTTACTTGGCATTCCACTGGCCTGGATATCAGACCATCATGTTGTGGAATCAACAATATTACATCCGACCTTATCAGCAGATTTAGAGGTCCCACAAGGATCCATTTTAGTTGTTCCTTTTTTTAAGTGTGTATGTTTTTGTTAACGTTTTTTTTATGTCATTGTCTCCGACAAGAATTGAGGACAAATGCAATAAAGTTCTTCAGGATTTAAATAGTTGGTTTGCATCGAATAATCTTTACTTGAATGTAAGCAAAGCGATTCCAATTCGGTTTCACAATTGTCAAAGAAGTTGTACCACCATTAGTTTTCAGGCAAACGAAAACTCCGATCTCGTCATCGCAGATATCAAAGGATCAATGTCTAGGGTGGCATAATCACTGTGAACTCTTAATGAAAAAACTGAATACAATATCTCATCAGATCAAAAACTTGAAACAAGTTTTACTGTGATCAATTGCTGACATTTTATTATGCTCAAATTGACTCCAGACTTAGGTATGGTCTGTGTTTCTGGGGCTTATCTTCTCACTGGAAAGAAGTTTTCATTTCTCAAAAAAAGTTATCACAAGCAACTCCTATGAATGAATCTTGCAGGAAAGCATTTATTAAGTATAACATTTCAATGTTGCCTTGTCTTTTTATATTTGAATGCTGCCTGTACATAAAAATGTTTTTGGGTCCAATAAATCATGTATCCCATATGGTAAATTCAACAATTTTCTTAACCTCATGGCTCCCAGAATTCACAACTTACTGCCAGTTACTATAAAGAACTGTAAAACATTGGCTATCATTAAGAATAGATTAAAAGATTTCCTCCTATGTAACTGCCTTTATAGTCTAGAGCAATATGTGTCCATTTAGTTTGTAGGTCAATATCGACGATTCCTATACAATATGAAATGTAATTGTCAAAAGGAAAATAAAGTTTATTTATTTATTTATGATTCTGCATTATACAGTTATGTAAGATTAATCAGATTTGATATTAAGGTTGAGTGGAAGAAAGCACTTGTCTGATTCCTCGCGACAAAAGCAACTCTGCATTTTGGCAGGAATTTGTTTTTTTTTTTAATAAATGTTGAAATATTTTTTTTTTATTGGTGCCCCTTTTTATCTATTTAAAGCATGCCTCGGCATGTCTAAATCAAACTTTCAAAAACGCGCGTTTTTTAAAGTTACCATGGTAACACCAACAACTCGAGAAACGTGAAGTCTATATGACAAATTTTTTATTATCAATCTGACAGCAGTAACTTGTCAACGTCAAATAAACTCGTTCATTTATATCTGTCACCTTTTGCTTTTCCATCTATTAGATGAACTTGTCATTTTCTTTTTTATGCGCATCATTAGATTTTTGCCATATTAACCGCGATTCTGCTTTACCATTCAAAGAATCGATATTACAATTCATTTTTAGGCTCTACCAATTAATCTTTGATGACAAATTGCAAAAAATAATAATAAATGTTGTTTATTGAATCAGATTTACATTCTATTCAAATGACTTTCGACCGAGGTCCTTTTGCCCATTAAGTACAATTTTGTTTTGTGATAATACATATGGTAAAAAAAATAAAAAATTGCATTGCTTATCCTATTTGAAAAAAAAAATCAAAAATTCGTGTTTACATATAAAATAAAACAAAAAAATCGACACTATCTTGATAAAAGTATAGAATTAGTGTTGAATATTTATTGAAAATTGTAACAGTTTTTCCAGCAAGGTTTCTTTGTTGCACATTAGGGTTTCTTCTCTGGGCATATTTGGTGATTATCTCAATGTTTTCTTGTTTTTGTGAAAACTTCCTGGAGAGATGTTGTAGACGATCCTGTATCGGAGTTACATTGGTCAGTTGATAAAGCAGAGGATTAGGAGGGTTATGAAGAGGATTGTTAGGGTGTCTTATCTTGGAGATTTTCCTGATAGCTGATGTTTCTGCTACTTTTAGTATATTCAGAGTTCGTTGTCTTGAGTTGATAAATAGGGGGTGTGCGTATTAAATAAGTGGGCGGCAAATGAGTTTATATATACACTTGCCGTTGTTATGTTTGGTCCTGTCCCTTTATATATCACGCTTGTGAAGTGTGCAGCTCTTGCAATGGTTTTCTTCTTTTTGAGTGTGACATGGCTATTGAAGTTTAGTTTAGAGTCAAAGTTAACTCCAAGATAATTTGCCGAATCTTTTGGGTGAAGAACGTGACGATGAAAATGTACTGTTGGGGAAGTTGGAGAGATCCGGTGGTTGAAGATGATGAACTGTGATTTTGTTGAATTTGGTCTAAGCCTCCATTTACTGAACCATGAACTAGTATTGTTAATGAGCCCCTGCAAATTACTAATTGTTCTGTCTAGAGATTGGTCATGTGCTATAAGTACTGTATCGTCGGCATATTGGAGAACATAAGCTATAAAATTGAAGTACTCAATATCATCCTGGTGATAGTAGTAAATATCTGAGCAGATGTTGTACAATAACGGTGAGAGAGGTGATCCTTGGGGCACTCCTTGTTCGGGAGTGAATTCGTCTGAGTAGCAGTTGATTATTGCAAAATTATTTCTGTTTTTCTCATTTCCCCCCTGACAACGAAAGGTATATACTGATCACGAATTTATCCATTTCACATTATTAGTACATATAACATTTTTTGTAGTAATAATTCCAGTATTTATGATTTCAACGTGCACCAATAAAAAAAATAGCTTAAAGTATTGGTGGATAACTGGTCTTTCATACATTTGCTCTATTTCGAGCACTCTCGCTGCGCCGTCGTACTCGAAAAATCGCGCGTGTTTGAAAGACCTTTTTATCCACGTATACTTTAATATACTATTATTTTCTTCTGCTATAAGCATTTATTATTATTCATTCTGAGAGGCACAAAATGAATCAAGTGATTTGTTTCAACTGACCTGATTGTTGCTGGGCACCTTCAGTACCTGTTGTTGGTGGGGTCAGTCCTGACAAGAAAGTCTGCAAATCCGACAGCTGGATGGGATTAGAAAAGGATGATGGAGAAGCAGTCTCAGGGGTTCGGGAACTAGCCCTAGCTTTGGGAGGATCAGCCTTTGGGGCATCAGGAACAGCAGTCGGAATGGATCTCTGGGGAGTGGTCAAACCTGCTGAAGGGGTTGTTGGATTGGCAGCAGGTGTAGTTGTGGGAGTGCTGGGAACAGTAGTGCGGTGAGTAATTGCCGGTGTGGTATTAGTACGAGCGCTACCACTATTTGGCCCCCTAAAAAACTCCGTGTCAATATAAGAGTTAATTTTCTTGAAATTGGTAATATATTGAAATAATAATTTTTTATCGTTGGCCTTGTTCAACTCAGATTTCAAACAGTACTTGTGACAAGTTGAAATAAACAAGAAGAGTAAATGAAGCCTTTCTAGACTTTCAAAAGTGTTTGAGTTGTATGATATCTAATGGCTTTTTAAACAGCAATACTATTCCCAATTTATAAAAGTACCTCATAGTTCCTAAGAGACTAGATAGACCTCCCATTTGTCCTGCCCCACCTCCAAACAACTGCATCAGCTGAGATTGAGACATGTTACTCAAAAGTGACGTTAAATCTTGATCTGGAGTTGCCGTCGGTTGGACAGCACTGGAAGGATTATTCAAGAGTTCATTAATTCTCTTGCAGTTTTCCTCATCTTTATCAGTCCTGGGTTCCTAAAAATTACTAAGAATTGTAAAAAGGCCTTGGAAAACAGCGGCAAAGCAAACCATCACTTTTGATGGGTTAGTAGCTGTTTTAGAACAAAATCAAATGACTAATATTTTGAGAACAAATCCAATGATATTCTGGATGTGTTCTTACTTGTAGCCAGAAGAAAAACTTCTTATTAGATGACTTGAATTTCAGCAAATAGGCCCTGCCAGTTGTACACTGAGAGACCTTGACATATTCGCAGTCATCAGGAAAAATTATCAAGTCATCCTCAACTATACCAGTAGTACGATCCTGCCAGCAAAAATGCATCAAGGAATCTTCACTTTGGTATACGTACAATAATCCCTTACGTTTATCTGGTATCACCATTCGCCCTAAAAACGTAAATGTAATGTTGAATATTCCTTATTGTACTGTGACATACCTTTTAAATTCATTTTTCCTGCTCTAACTTCAATCAAATGTTTGTTTCCACCAGTTGAACCTGGTCCGGCAGCTGTGCTGCCAAATAAAGCACCTCCAGCAGGCATTTTCGGATCTGTAGAACTTTCAAAAACAGGATAGGTTTGAGAGTGAGCAAAATATTAATTTATCAAATTTTTCAACAAAGAATATCTACATATTGTAGATATTCTTTGGTTTCAATTAAAAAGTATTTAGCAACCCAAAACTTACAAATATTTCAAACTCCAAATTCAATAACAATCAAACAAATTCGCCAAGTCACACTTGCCTTGCCTTTTGCCTTTCTTTAAGAAAATATATTTTGACAAATGAATAGAATTGAATTGTCATTTGTCACCAACTGTACAATTTTGACATTTGCGGACACTAATGGTGGATTTATGCAGCAATCATAAGTCTTAAGTCATAAGGAAGAATATTCGTCAATGATTGGTTGGAATATACGGACCAACTAATCATTGACGAATATTCTTCCTTATGACTTATGACTTATGATTGCTGCATAAATCCACCATAACGAAACCACAGTATTAAGCCTGATTCACATAATGGCAGTAGCAGTGGCGTCACCCCCCTCTATTGATAAGATAACCAATGGCAAACATGTTTAGACGACGCTGAAAATTCAAGGTCACGCTGCTGAAAGTTTGATTCATTTAAACTTTTTGCAGTAAAATCTAGCAGTGTTCGCATTTCTAACCTTAAAATTATCATGAAATCGAGATTGCTGTTATTATTCCTTTCTACTGCTTTTAATAAACAATTAGTTGAAGATTTCCATTCCAATGTCACACATTCGGATAACAGCGTCAAAAGGGGCGGAGTCACTGCCTTTAGTGCCACTGCTACTGCCATTATGTGAATCAGGCTTTATGCTTAAGTTCTTTTAGGCCCAATTGTACAGTCTGGGTTTAAGCTTAGCTCATCGTTAAGCTTAGTTCAAATTTCAATTTCAGTTGTACAGAGCAGGTTCAGTATTGAGCTTGGTTCAGTGGCTGTCATTTTTCATTTTATAAACTTAACTTGAGCTGTGGATTTTGGTAGTAGCTTAAACCGAGGTTTGCTGCGTCAAACGTTCAACTTTCAACCTCTCAAGTCTGGGAACCTGGTAGCACTGATGTCTGATTGTTTAATGCTGTAAACTTAAACTGATTCAAAGTTTTATGTTATTTAATTGATAGTTATTTTTGTTCTCATCGTTGGATGCTGAAATAATAAAATAATGGATCAACAGCTAGATGATATTCTTCTGGAACTAACAGATGATGAAGATTTTGTGGAAGCAGTACAAGTAATAGTAAACGCTAGAAGACAGTCAAAGAACTATAGAGATAGAGTCGATCATTTTGTAAAATGGAATGATGAGGAATTTGTAGAAGCCCAACATAAAATATTGTATGACATAAACACGATTAAATTTCCACAGATTTATTGTCTACGCGACATGTTTCGATACACATTCTCTTTCTCAAGCGAATGTAATACATTAAATTATTCTACGTTGAACATTACTTGAATACCCTTCTTATCCATTGAGATAATTAGGATCTACCTTTAATAAAAATAAAAATTGACAATACAATGTAGGTATCTGTAAATCTCAAAACATATCTACCACTTAATTAGTTGAAAAGGTTTAACAAAGGGGAACTATTAAGGTCCAATTGATCATTTAGTAAACAATTTGAATTATTCCAAGAATTCTAAATAATTAAGTCTGCATGTCGCCTAGACAATAAATCTGTGGAAATTTAATCGTGTTTACCTTATACTATGAATTTCCATCAAGTAACGGCCACGTCAATCAAAAAAATAAAATATTATTTCTTGAACTAAGTTTAGTAAACCCGAGCTCACATATGGATCGAGTGTACAACGGAAAAAATATTTCTGAACCCGGTTCTTCTCTGAGCTTAGTTCAGTTGAACCTGGGCTTAAACCATGACTGTACAATTTGGCCTTAAGCATAATAGTGACGAAACTACGAGTTCATATGGGTGGAATAATAGTTCTGTGAATAAAACACAAACCAAAGTGGCACCTTCTTCTTCTTCTTCTTTCCTTTTTTGAGCTCGGTTATGTAACCATCTACTCAGTTCCGATCCGGCATTGGTAAATACGGATCCTTCTTTTATGGGATTCGACGTCGGACTCTCGATCATTCTTATCCCACAGCAAAATATGGTTGGAATCTCCTCTCTGTTTTACATCGTCGTATTGTCTGCATACTGCAGAGTGTGCAGACCAACTGTGTCGCTTCTTCTTTCTTCATTTGAGGACCTATTGAGGTTATGTTAGTATTAGGACAACACAACAAAGGAAATAGAACTTTTCTCGCTCCCGGGCATCGGAGGAGCATTGCACACACCCGAAATGATGCCTCGGATGATAGTATAAGAACCCAGGGTTTTGAAAGAAAGGGATGTCATTGTTACGTTATGTATATATATATATATATATATTTTTTTTGACCTATATATATTTTTTCAAAGTTTGATTCCGTTAAAGTTAAGAAATTTGTTTATTACAGTGATTGCTTTATCATTCAAGTTTCTAAGAGCAGAAATAACTGATACTGGCCCCACAATACCACTACATCCTACCAACTCCGAGTAAACATCCACATGTGGGCTAAAGTTCAGAGGGCACTCAAAAAGTATGTACCTTGTTTGGCATGAAAATAAGAAAGAGTCGTATTAAGGCGCGTTCATAACATTGCGAATATTCGAAGTTTTTTTGCGTTTCGACACATACGGTGAAATAATTACAGTAAATGATGAATCATCGTCTCATAGTAATATCGAACCCATGTACTGAAAAATAATTCGGTATGATTCATCATTCACTGCATTTTTTTTCGCCGTATGAGACGATTCGCAAAAAAATTGCGAATATTCCCAAGGGTATGAACCTGCCTTTAGTGTTCGTGTTTCAACAGTGGCAGATCGTTCGCTGCGCTTTTCTCGAAGAACGTGGTTATAAAACATGACTAATAGGTATCTTAAAACAATTTCAGAGGATGTTTGAACTCTGAAGGCCCCACCGGGCTTCCCTACAGAGGAGACTAAACCGAGAAGTCAGAGGAAAACGAACCAATAGATATGTAAAAGCCGAACGCGCCTTATGATGGTTGTAAAAAAGAAAATTGCAAAGTGACAACTTGTTACCTTATCAGTTTTCGTCACTTGTCAGTCACCGATAAGTTCCAATTGTGTCTGTCTAATCTAATATTTCGCATTCCAATCTCAGATCACAGAAACTAAAGTTTAGTTTCTGTGATCTGTGATTCCAATTTGATAATGAACTAGAACTAGTGCACATTTTGGAGAAAACCAGAAACAGTACAGTGTCGATGCAACACTGGTGCAAAACTAGTGCAATATAAGTTTCATTAATGAATTTTATCATAGTTTATTCTTCTTGATCCTGACCCATACAGACCTCGGCTCATGGTCATAACACAGTAAAAAAAGCTTTTTACTGTGGTCGTGGTCATAATCTTTTATGAGGTCTGTGACCTGACTTCCCTTCCCTCGTTCCCTCTTAACTTAACATGCAACATGCGGTCTCCCTGACAACCACGGAGGTGGAATGTTATAATAGTTGTATGTTATAGAATGTAATAGACTGGGTTGGGTATATCGTTAAATTCTGAATAAACTTTGAATTTGACTTAACTTACGTAGACAGAAACACCCATAATTGTTTTTGATTTAACGCATATTTTCATTCAAGATCGGAGCGGATAGCCTCTGTCGCTGTCAGCTGTCACCTGTTACCAAACGAAAATCAAAATATTTATTTGTTTTCACCTTGCTGGTTTGTGTTTTGTGTAATGGTCTGAATCATTTTCGCTCCCACGTACAAAACAAAAAAGGAAAATCGTGCATGTCTGAATCAGACAGTGAAAGCGACTTCGAAGCCGTTTCCGAAAGAACTAGACTGATGGACGGTCATGTTGCCACCAACGGCAGTGGAAGTTCAGCTCCTACAGACTTGAGGAACAGCCAAGAAGCTCCGCGAAAGAGAAAACGTCTTTCGGAAAACGTTTCCAACGATGAAAGATCCGAAGATGAAGCCGTGGGAGAGGAGGTACGTACGGACTTCGTGAGTTGTCCAGGACCACAACCAGATGACGAGGAGGAACTCAAATATGGAGCGAAACATGTCATCAAGCTGTTTGCACCAGTTTCTTTGTGCATGGTTGTTGTCGTCGCGACCATACGAGCAGTTAACTTTTATTCTGTGAAGGATATGTACTTGTAAGTAGCAGCTCAATGTGCCCCACATACCTTGTTTTCTATAATGAAACTATTACTGGAATGGGGAGTACCACAAGGCTCAGTCATGGGACCACTTCTCTTTCTAATTTTCATCAACGATCTTCCTAAATACTGTACAGAAGATTCAGTCACTGTAATTTTTGCTGATGACACAAACATTTTAGTTTCTGCAGAAAAAACTTCCACATTACTTCAAAAAGCTCAAGATGCTACAGATCAAATATCTGAGTGGTGCTCTCTCAATGGCTTGCTGTTGAATATTGCTAAAACTCAAATGCTCTTCTTTGTTACAAAAAATGTCTCAACGGATAGGAGCTACTTGGTGAAATTGAATAAAAAATCAATACATCAAGTCAATTATACTAAACTTTTGGGAGTTGTGATTGACAATAAACTCACCTGGAACACCATATTGATAGTGTCAAACTGAAACTCAGTCAAAATATATATTTGCTACGTCAGTTGAAGGATACAGTTTCAACACAAGTTCTTAATCTGCTTTATCATAGTTTGATATAGTCTGTTTCAGAATATGGTCTTGATCAATATGAATTATCAAGTAACGCTCATGAAGGCAATAAGAATTATGGCAGGTGCTGGATACAGAGAACACTGCAGGCCATTATTCATATATTTCAATGTATTCACTATGCCAAGCTTGCTCATTTATCAAACTTTGATCCACATGAAAAGGAACATTTCTTGTGTACCAAAGAATTAACAAATACATGACCATTATACCAGGAATAATTTATAATTGCTTTAATACGTTGACAGTGTCACAGAATCATCCCATGTACAGTGGTGTAAAACTATATAATAAGCTCAATGATGAGCTGAAATCATCTCCAAATGTCAGTGTATTGAATAAACTAAGATTAATTCTGTTGAAGAAAGCATACTTACTACTCAGTTGATGAATTTCTCCAAGATTCATAATTTGATATGATATTTATTTAAATATAAGAAAATATACTACTGTTTCAAATATTAAAACCTTGCTTTTTCAAGAAAATATCTATTTTATTGCTTGTTTCACCGATACAAGGAATTGTTTTCAACATCTGTTGGTACTTATACCTTTTTAGTGAAAATCATTCCAGTTATGGTTTCATTATAGATATTAACATGGATTTTCATCAAGTTAAGGCTACATCAATTTAAAAAATTGTTTTCAATAAATCTGGTTTTTAGGGTTTACACTCCTTTCCACGAAGAAAGTTCAGATTCGAGCACCAAAGCATGGAACGCTGCTGCGAATGCCTTGATATTGATGGCTGTAATAGTAGTAATGACGGTACTATTAATTATTTTGTACAAGTATAGGTGTTACAAAACTATCCATGGGTGGCTTATCATTTCTTCCCTGATGCTACTTTCCATATTTTCATATTTATACCTAGAGTAAGAATATTTGAAAAACTCATAGATTTGTTAATTCTGTTGATGATTTTTCAGGGAAATTTTGAGAGCTTATAACATTCCTATGGATTACCCGACTCTTTTATTAATAATGTGGAATTTTGGGGTGATGGGTATGATAGTAATCCATTGGCAGGGGCCTTTGATTCTTCAGCAAGCCTATTTGATCTTTGTAGCCGCCTTGATGGCTTTGGTTTTCATCAAGTACCTACCAGAATGGACTACTTGGGCTGTTTTAGCCGTTATATCAGTTTGGGGTACTTACAATGAAAAAAATCCCATTCAATAGATTCAATGTTCTTGATTTTTTCTAGACTTAATTGCTGTACTCATGCCTAAAGGCCCGCTTAGGATTCTAGTGGAAACTGCACAAGAGAGAAATGAACAAATATTTCCAGCTTTGATTTACTCCTGTAAGTTTCTCTTTTTGTTTTATCATTTTAAATATCATTTAAATTTACAGCAACTTACATGTACGCCTATACAAGTATGGCTACAGGCGAAGAAGTACCTAATGTAAGAACATCGAGGTCAACTAGTGATGACCATGGGTTCACACAAGACTGGGTAGATAATCATGCTAATAGAACTGCTCAAAGACAATTGGAAGTTCATGATATGCCTAGTGGACAACCTCGTACACAAATTCATCAAGAAGAGGAAGAACGTAAGTTGAAAACCTCTCATAACTCCACTTGTAGTATTGTCTTCAGAATGTGTTATTGGAAAATTAAATTAGGGTTGAGCTGAATTTAGCCAACATAATTGGTAAGTATATTTTTCTTGTCTATCAAAAAAAGCCTGTTAGCAAAGGAAAATAAACATTTATAAAAATCACTAAACATTGTGTTGGTCATCAAAAAATTCGTTGATGCTATAATAAGTTTTATAAGTGGGATGATGTTTGGTCAATTTTTTAAAAAAAAGTATGAGGTTTAATACTTACCTTTGATGGCTATAAGAAATGTATTATATGTTTTGAATCCGTTGAATATGACTTTATCAGAATCAGGATTGACATCTATAAGGTCATACTGATGCAGCACAAAATGAAAAAGTCTGTGAAAAACATGTCTCATAGTTATGAAACCCGCTACGAAAAAGAGCATATTACTACCACAGAGCTCATGAAAAACTGGAACAAAGATATTTCCCGTACGTCGCCACTTACACAAATTGTCTTTCACCAAGTAACATAAAGGAATGTAAAAACATAAATAAACTCAAAAAATTAATGGCCAGAAATACTACAAACTCGCAAATGGAAGTCATCATATAGAACCTAAAGAAGAGTATGACAAGCTTTTAAGTTCACTGCCCCATTCACCCCCTATTATAACTTGCAACAAAAAGAAACAAGACATATTTCATCACTGGAAAATATTCCTATCACATATTATCCTGACAAATGATCAAAATACAATGAAATGATCTATTTCAGAGAATACGAAATTACACCTACGCACGAATCATCAATGATCCTAGTAGGATTATTTCCCGTATTATGGATGTATTCATGCATTTTGTCTATGGAAATAAATTATTATTATTGTGATTATGATGCATTTCTACTTTTATGTACAATTGTAGTACTTTTTTCTGGAAATAAACTTATTATTATAATTAGGTACTACAGATGCCCTAAACTACTTAAATGACATTCTAATACTCACCTAGTACTCATATTTTTTTGCAGCTTGAAATCCTAGTTGTTTTTTCCATCACGGAATTGAGGAATCACTGACAAATATACTCACAGTTTTGAGCTTCAACTGTCTTTGCCAGTTTGCTACCAAAGATCTCTTGAATCCATGTTTCTTAAGTTTTTGCATTGATATGGCTCAACAGAGAATTCGAGAATTGTATACCGCGCCACCTCTACACCTGCGAGGGTTGAAGGTTACTATATGTATTACCAAAAGCTGTTCTCTGAGACCGACGATGCTCAAAATTCCTGCATTCTCTCGGCTACGCTCGAAGTGGACCCTTTTGTTAACAGTGTACGAAATCTGGATTGATGCACGTTAAAAACGGCAGACATCACAAACACTTAATTATTATTTGATTGCACGTGCAAAAGACATCACACACACTTGATTATTATTTGAATGCACGTGCAAAAGACGGCAGACTTCATAAACACAAATCGAGCCTCGCCTCCTCGTGCCATATTTGTTACCGAAGGCTCTCAATACGCCCAATTACTACCAAATCTGAAACGAGACTCTTTCCAATGTACTTGTTGCCTGCAAATTCTAACAGCTTTCTAACGTTTCACAAAGCTCGCCGACTCTTACGAAAAGACTGCATAGAAACGGAAGTCCCCACTCTCACGTTTTCGTTTCGCACTACCAAAACTTAAAAAACAAGATAGAAAATATACATAATTCTAAACACTACAGAAGTACTTACCTCACTACGACATGAATCCATTTAACATAATACTTTATATAATAAACACATCAGAACCAAGGTAACCAAGGTAATTAAATTTGTTCCAGGTTTATCTGACCTCAACGCTCAAATAACTGATATGACTCTTCACACCGAGATTGAGAGTAAACAAGAAAACCCCAAACCGCAGTTTTGATGACGTGTTTCTGTAAATTAATTTTGATTTTATTTGGAAATAAAGGTTACTAAAAATGGTAACTTTTCGTATTAAATAATCTTCTCAGACAAATTAAATTATGACTTAGATAAATTGAAACAACTAGATTTGAATGAAGAGAACTGATGATAATGATATAAAAACAAACTATAAAAAAATAAATAAACAGTTGGACGAAAACATTCAAAAAGAACAACGCGAATTCTATAACAATAAAATTAAAACCTATAGTAATAGATCCAAAGCAATCTGGACTATTTCAAATATTTTAACTGGAAAATGCAAAAAGCAGAGAGAACTGAAAATTTCTCAAGAAGTCAATTCAACCACGGACATGAACACTCACAGATTTATTTGGTGACTATCTATCACCACTAAAAATAAAGTATGCGAGCAACATAGAGAACTATCGCCCAATTGCCCTAATGAGCATTTTTTTCAAAATCATTGAAAAACTCATTTTGCAAGAGAATTACAGATATCTTCACAAAGGATAATGTACTTACTGACTGCCAACATGGCTTCCGCCCCGGTATAACTACCGAAACAGCCATAAAAGATCTCATTCAACACATCAACAACCTGATGGGTAAAAATGAACATGTTAATTGTTATATCGTTTGACCTAACAAGAGCATTTGACACAGTTAGTCGTAACATTGTTAAAAAAATCAACTACCCTTTCTTGAAAAGAGTAAAATTATAGTAAGAATCGGTGAAACCAGATCGAAAGAATACGATTTAAATCTTGGAACACCACAGGGCACTGTCCTTGGTCCCTTGATTTTTTTAACCCATGCGACTGACTTGCCTCCATAACATAAAAAATTATAGTCTTCATGTATGCTGATGACACCTCTATTGTGGTATCTGAACCTGACCGCTAAAAGTTACACCAAAAAATAGACTTAGTTCTGAAAGAGTTTGCGGATTACTACATGCAAAATACACTCATAATAAATCATAATAAAACATTAATAATTGGGTTCCGCACAAAACATAAAATGCCTTCTAATTTTACTTTTGAAATCAATAATATCATTCTAAATTCTTAGGGACACTCATAGATTGTAACTTTATTAACAATGGAAGTACAAATACAAATGGTTTGTAAAAAACTGAACGTTTACATACTGGTAACATTGAAAACTATTTTGAACACAGACTCATTATTAGGTTTATTATGCTTTTGTGTTTTCTACAATATTATCACAACATTACAGTACGGGGTCAGGCATCAGATATAAGGATATTTGTTTTACAAAAACGCATCATGAGGCTCATTTTAAACATTACTAGTGCAGACAGGACAAAATGGATCCTCACGGTAATTTATTTGATGAAACTATTAACCTATATTTTTTATATTTTTAACAAACGTGCATACCATATTAACAGTGATTCACACTACTACAATACCAGAAGTAAAAATAATATAAAACTAAACAAGCCCAAACACTCCCATTACAAAAAATCGCTCTTTAATGCAGGTTGCTGTTTTATCAACTTTTATCAATTGTCTGCAAAATGAATTCAAAAACGCGGTATCCCCGGCTGTTTTTAAGTCTAGACTTAAGGAACTTCTAGTGAGAGAATGTTTTCACTGATGAGGTATCGAATTCTACTTTTCAATTTTGAAATAAAATCGAAGTAATCCACAGTTTGTCAGTCATCATTGTAATACTATATTCCGTCTTGTTTTTCATTGACTATAATATGCTTCTTAAAAAAAGATGGTATTTTCACGCCTGTCTCTTTTTCTTTTATAAAATTGTTGTTAAAATTGTTATTTCCGTCAACCGATTGCAACCCTCGGAAGTATTCGAGAGACTTGTGTGAGCTAGGGAAGACGCAGCCCTTACCTTTTAACGTGTGATGCCATGCACGAGACCGATGACCACTCGCGGCTTTGAACCCTCGACCCTTCGCTCCAAAGGCGAACTCTCTACCACCACGACTTAGTATTGTATACTTCTAAAAAGAAAAAAAATTATCAAAATTATATGAATTTACCTGAAATGTTCTTAGGACTGTGTTTCGACTTGCATTCATACTGGAACATTTAACCAACTGATTTTTTTTATCAATTTAGGTGGAGTGAAATTGGGTCTAGGAGATTTTATTTTCTACAGCGTACTAGTAGGAAAAGCCTCTTCCTATGGTGATTGGAATACCACTCTGGCTTGTTTTGTTGCAATCCTTATTGTAAGTGAAAGTTTTACAAAATATTTTCATACCATATTTAATTTCACATATATCTAAATATACTTTTTTTAGGGTTTGTGCCTGACATTGCTGTTACTAGCGATTTTCAAAAAAGCCCTGCCAGCACTTCCGATCTCTATCACATTTGGTCTCATCTTTTACTTTGCCACTAAAGAAATTGTCAGCCCTTTTACTGACAGTTTGGCTATTGAACAAGTGTTCATATAATTACAAAATTGTTTCATTCCATTCATTCATTAATATCTTTACCAATAAGCCAATGATTTTCGTTTTTAATTGAATATTTCAGACTGTTGCAAATATTGTTTGTAAAAATATGTAATTTTAATTTATTTAATAAATTTTACGCACTAAAATAGAATTTTTTATTTTATCAGTTTGTCATGTTTTTTATCAGTATTGTCATTCACATTATAGTCGAGAATATCCACTAAACCGTCTTTTTTCTGAGTCCAAGGAACACAATTCGTTCTGTTAGTTTCAAATACTTTAGAACCACCACATTTCAAGCAGCTCCATACAACTTTCTTCTTTTTTATTCGCACTTTACAAGTAATGCCTGCCAATAGCAGACAACGGCACTTTTTGCATATGGTTCTTTTCAAATCTATTTCCCTAGAAGAAACCAACTTTATTTTCAAGGATTTTATAGTTTCATTGCACTCACATTCTTTGAACTGTTTTCCTTGAAATGTTCACCATAAGGTTCGAGTAAAGAGAAGAAGCAATGTTGGTCGACCTGTTCTCAGTCAATAACAAATTACTGATCTGAAAGAAGAAAGATGTAGAATATTGTAAGTGTTTCTTCGATTTCTCTCACCTGGTATAAATAATTCATTCTTTGGAATCCATCCTTTCCAGCACATTTGGGTTTGTTGTTCATATTGAATTAGTTCAAATGACCAGCAGTAGTTCTAAACTCATAAATCAGTCTCTGAGGTTATGTTTATGATCGTGCACCATAACCTACAAAGAAGTACTTTAAATTAATTTAACCCAGAAAATTATGGATTTTTCTTGGGCCACTCCATATCCAGAAGTCCACAGAGTTTGTAAGTTGTTTCAGATGGTAGAGATATCTCAACCTATAAAATATTGCTATAAACCATTATCAGAATTTCTCCAAGATGGTCCAAAATGTGGCATAGTTGCTTTAGCAATGATTCTCGGAAGCCCTACCAAAGAGAATATAGAAATACTATATGAATCGGCAAAGAAACTTGGTTTTACCTATAATGGAGAAATGTTTAGCACAAATGAAATGGCCGAATTGGCGAGAAAACATTCCCCTAAAGTTATGGAAATTGAAATTTATAGGGACACTTTGGATAGTGACAAAATCAGGAATTTTATACTTGATGGAGGACTGATGTTGGTTCCGTATCCTTTCAGTTCTGTTAAAAATGTGTGGGAATATTGGATTCCATATATTCCTTAACAAACCATTTCCAGATATGACGCTGATAAAGATAATTCACCAGGTTTACACAAAGGCCATAAAGCTCATTGGGCAGCTGTATCAGGTGGAATTTTAACAGCGGATGACTTTTTTGTCATAGCTAGGCATGGTAAAGCACGGAATATTTCCATCTGGAGGTTGAAACAGTTATCTGAAAGCAACACACAGTTGTTGGAGTTCTCACCAGATAGAAAACTTCATGATGTGACATACAAACTCCCTGAAGGTGGAATTTCTGGACAATTCGGTTTGAACAGAAAAAGTGTCTTATTCAAATAAAAAATGGTTTCAAATGCCTATCTTGCATTGCTAATAAAATGATTGGAAGACTTACCGAAACGTTGGACTGAACACTGGGCCTATATAAATATTTTCAACTTAAGGTATTTTGATTTTAAAGTGAAATTAAACAACAAATAACATCCAACTAGTTCGTATTATATTTTAATGTACTATCGGGCATCTTTCTAAACTGCCCCAGAGTTAATCAGATTCAGCTCCAGACTGTACTTGTTTGCTCACTTTTGTTCCGGAGCATTGGGCTTGTTCAGCCGTGCTCAACAGTTGCCAACGGTTGAGTGATTAGTCAACTTGTTTGGATGAACGGTCCGCTTTTCCGTAGACTGCTCTCACTGATCAACAACGGACTCAACAGTCTCAACACGTCGTGATTAATCTCAACGGTTGAGCACGGCAGAACTCTACCAATATTTCAAATGTGTTCTGGGAAATGAGATTTGTTTGTAAATCTATATCGCCATTAAGGCAAGAACATACCCTTCCGAGTTCCACAAGTTTTCGGCGAACGAAATGGCTGCCACCCGTGATGCAATAAAGGTTCAAATCATATATCTATTAACTTTAACTACGAATATGGATAATAAGGATAGCCTGTGATGCCAAAAAAATGACCATCGGACGCTGTTAAATTAATGCGCTTGCGCCAGAAATTACTATTCATAGACACGATTTTGTTTTTTCATCTTTTTCTAGCGTGCATGATTCGGCAGCAGCAATTATCGAACATATGAGAAGCATATCTTTCTAACATAATCTCATAATATGGATAAGTTTACAGAGAGCAAGTGTAGGTTGTGCAAATTATAAGAGAGGACGGCACTATATGGGTTTTATTCCTGAGAATATGAACATTTTATAGATTACTACATGTCTACATAGATTCATGACTGAAGGAATTTAAGATCGCCGCGTTATACTTGGAGTTCGTGTTCAGGAGGCAAAAAATGCATCACTACCAGCAAACTATTTTTCTCGGCAGTTATGATGCCGATGTGGAACGAGATTTAGCTTTTCAATTAACTGTCTGTCTCATATACCCAATCCATATTTCTTCAAGTTTAGTGAGTTTTTATCCGCTTGGCAGAAAATTGATTGATGAAACTCTAGTAGCGGGTAACAGACATTTTGTTACAAATGGATCAATGAATCGTTTATTTAATGACACGAAGTTTAATTGACCGTCTTGCATAATTCTCATTCTTCATTTATCCACATTATAAAAATGTTAGCCCATTTTCAATATGGGATGGTTGAAAATGTCAAAAGAAGCATGACCTTAAAAATGTATGACATTGACATTTCTCGTGATTCAGAATTCGGCATGCGAGCACAGAACTTAAACGGTGTTTAAGTTCTGTGCATGCGAGGCATGCGGAATAGTTTCCCAGCCCCCGTTTGAGAAAAGGTAAGGTAGATATTTCTGGCTTCAATTTGATTACATTGCGTCTTATGGCGTGTTATCAATATTTGTAGTTAATAGATATATGGTTCAAATAGTTCGAGGACAACACTATTTGTACATTTCGCTGCATTTTGCCCTAGTATTAAAATTTGATGCACTAGGCGCAAAAAAGGAACCGCTAGATGTCGCTGAATAAAACAATATGTCTACCGATGAGAGTAATCAACAAACTTTATAGCACAAAGAAATGTGACAAAACTGTGTCTTTTTATAAGAGCTTTGTGGTGAATTTTTCAAATTTGATGAATTTTGTTGAAGCGGACTATTGTTAACTGCAGTTACTAGTATTTTGGAAATAATTCTTTTCAGTTGTATGAGTTATAGAATTACGATATTCTATTCGTTTATGAAACGACTTCATTAATTTTAGGTGAAGATGCCAATTGTACAAGTGGACCTTAGGCTGGATTCCCACAGATCCCATGTCCGATGGTACAAAAATGTTCTGATTAGTTGAATTAGTAGGTGTGACAACAAATCAACCAATCAGGACATTTTTCCAACCAATCAGAACATTTTCGTATCATCGGACATCGGATCTGTGGGAATTCAGCCTTTCTCTCTTTATTATTTTCAATCTCAATTTATCCCTCACTTGACACCTTTCCAGATTCTTCCTTTATGGAGTGTTCTTTTTTCAACCTAAAATTTCATATAAAACCCCATTCATATTTTCTCTTGAGTGAGCAAAGTAATTTTTTCAAAGAACAAGAAGGTGAACAAAATAACTCATTCGCAATTGGCTTTATTCAAAATGAGTAATAAGGTTTGTATCGTACATGAAACTTTAAATAAATCTTGAATAGGTTAGAAATACATTTTAGAAATTATAAATATCCTAAAACCTATTTTTACATTCTATTTTTTGACTCTCCATTTTCTTCGACTTCTGTTCTGTTCTGAGTCTTTCGATTTTCCGATAATAAAATCTTATTTTAACTCCGAATAACTCCTTTTTTGAGTTTTCTCCCAACTGTTAGAGGTGTAGCTGTAACAAAAGTCATCATTATTAAGTTAAAATGTTAAAAATAAAACGATGTAGGTATTTACCATGTAAATAATAGCCCTGTTCTTGTAAGTGGAGACTACAAATATGTATATTTTTTTGTATCAGATATTCCAATCTTGAGTACCGTCTTCCATTTGAGCACGGCTTATTTCTATCACCAAGAGGAAGAAAGACTGATGTCTGAAGTGCATAAGATAAACACTCCAGTGCAGAACAAAATTTCCGTGATTTGGAAGGTACGGTTTTAGGAACATTCTGTATGTTTACGTTCACCAACACCAAATAGCCAAACACTGCAATTTACAAATGGTCTATTCTAAGCACTTTTTAGGTGTTATCTGATCATAAATACTCGCAAACTAAGAAATGAAAACAATACTTTTTTCACGGCAAACAATGGACGACTATTGTTTATTATTCACTCTTACAGTAGTTGCTGGAGTAATTGTTAGATGGCGCACACTTTGATTTTTTAGTAGGGTCACTGAATCTAGAAGGCCGTGCCGTCCTTACGGGTATGGCCAATGGGCGTGGTCCAACACTTGAAATAGTTCCAGTATTCAAATAACCCACAAAATCACCAATTAGAGAGCAAGTTTTGTGGGTTATTTGAACACTGGAACTATTACATGTACTAGACCACGCCCATTGGACATACCCGTAAGGACGGCACGGCCTTCTAGATTCAGTGACCCTATTTTTTAGTTCATGAATAACCGAACACGAAGAAGAATTTGTTCGTTGTTGTAGTTTAACTTGACGCGAATCGAATCTTGTTTACTGTTCAACACAAGTGTCAAGTACAGTATACGAACAGAACACATTTGTGAAGTCTTCACGTCAGCCAAAAATTTTCAAAAATTATGTTTATTCTGTATATTTCTCTATTTTGTTGTATAAATTCGATTGTGGCATGGGATTCCGAACAGCTGGAAGTATTTGATGCTGTAGATGAAGTCAAACAAAACTTTTATCAGCTCTTGAATATTTCAAAGGCAAGTTATAATTTTCCTGAAAGACACTTTCAGAGCTATTTCACCTTTATTTTTAGGATGCTACAAATTCTGAAATCAAATCTGCCTTCAGGTCTCTTACCCTTAAGTTGCATCCTGATAAGAATAAAGATGTTGATACATCAGAGCAATTTCGTAACTTAGTATCAGTTTATGAAGTACTTCGTAGTACGACCAAGCGAAAGTATTATGATGAGGTTCTCGTTAAGGGATTGCCCAATTGGCGTTCGGGATTGTTTTATTATAGATTTGTCCGAAAAATGGGCATTACTGAAGTCATTGCAATTTTATTCGTTATCATTTCAATAGGACAGTATCTTGTGAGTTGGGGAGTATATTTGGAAAGGCACTTGACAGTTGTAAGTATCTTCTGCATTTTTCAACTTGTACTTAAGTCTTGGAAATCAAAGTGTTTTTGAAAAAATGTGCTCATTTTCAGATAGCAGTTATCTTCAGTCACATACCTACATATATAATATGTGACTTTACATACAATCTACATTGTTTTTTAGCAAGATCGAAAAAGGAAACCCACTAGAAGAGGAAAAGTAGAAGAACCTGAAATAGTCATACCAAAACCTTCCCTTTATGATACACTTCCTATACAAATACCTCGCCTAATATGGTACTCAATAATTTCTCTTCCTACCTTCTTTGGATTCCTCAAAACGGCTGTGGAGCAGAAAATTGAAGAAGTCAACAGAGTTCCAACACCAGAGCCTGAGGAGCCTGTCAGAATAAAAACTGTTAGGAAGCGCAATAAATTTGTTGTCCCAGAAGGACCAAATTTTGAAACTCATTCCACTACTGCTAACTTTACCTGTAGTGACTCCACTGCAGTTGCCCCAGTCTCAGGAGGTCTATGGACTGATGACGACTTAGCTGAACTGATACGTCTAGTGAAAAAATTTCCTCCAGGCGCAGGTAGAAGATGGGAACAAATAGCTGAGGCCCTGGGACGATCTGTGCCAGAAGTAACGTACATGGCTAATAAAATGAAAGAGAACGGATACAGGCTGCCTTCAGAACAGGAAGAAGTGCAAGAAGTTAAGGTTAAACAAAAAACAAAGAAAGAGATTGACATAGGGGATGCAGTCCTGAAATGGGGCCAGGACCAGCAGAGAGCCCTGGAAGATGCTTTACTTAAGTTTCCTAAGGGATGTGCAGATAGGTGGGATAGGATAGCTGAATATGTTCCTGAAAAATCAAAGGTATATGTTAAATGGTGGATTTCTGCAGCAGTTTTAAGTCTTAAGAACATTCGTCATTGATTGGTTTGAATAAACAGTTCAACCAATCATTGACGAATATTCTTCCTTGTGACTGAAAGTGTTTGACTTAAAACTACTGCATAAATCCACCATAATATCAGATCATTTCAAGTATCTTGATTCTCAATTTATAAAAGTTTCAGTTGTCACCAGAACTCCAGTAATGTTCTCTTTATACATTGATCCGTTGATTTATGGATACAAATGGAGAACAATCTTGTTTGAGATTTCTCATAAAAGTGCCCGCATCTCTCCAAACTCAGTACCCACACAACATTTACTATATTTTTCCCTCAATGAAAATAGCTCAAGGGTAAAGTTTCATAATTTTTCAAAATGTAGCAAATTTTATTTGAACAAGAAACTGTCAACTAAATGGATTTATTAAATTTGTTAATGACAGCCACCTATTCCAATACTCAGTACCCCATTTTTCTCCTGTGTATTATGGCATATATCGTATTTTTTAAGAGTTTTCAAATGGAATTATGTCCCTGTGTATGCAAGAATTGAATAATCAGTATCTTTCAACTCCTTTATGAGTGATTTTAGGAATTTTATTATTTTTCCACTAATTCTATATTCTATTGCCATTTTACTCATCCAGTGACGTTATTAATTCATTGATCCATTAGTTATATAAACCATGTTTTAACTTTTCATTTTATTTTTAGGAAGAATGTATTATGAGGTTTAGATATCTGGCGGAGGATCTGAAGAAACGAAAAACTTCTGACAAGAATGAAAGTACTGATATACCAAATAAGTTGAATGAAGAGACTACTTGAAAATATGTTGAATTTACCTATACTTTTGGGTTCCAAAAAAGAGATTAAAAAAATATTTATGTTCTTCTTGAGTATGATTCCTTATTGCATCAATTATCTCTAATACCTTATTAGGAAACTATCACTAAGAATGGACATTTACTGTTTGAAGACTGAGTGCACAGATTTTCCCTGATCAGATTGCAAGGATCAGTATACAAGGAAAACAATGTGTTTTTTCCATTATTCAACATTAGGTTCACCCAAAATTTATTTGAGTTTAAAACTAATGAACAGACCAAATCTTCAAATAATGATCGATTGCTATCTGTGATGGGACTATCAGATGGTTTTTGCTATCAAACTCAGATATCTTAGACACAAATTAAATTTCCTGAAGCAACTGCATAAGTTCTGGATCGCAAGTTTGCTGTACAAAGATTAATTGTCTTTTGCGGTACCTTTGTGGGAGCTAATTTTCAAATTACTAATAAGTCGATGTGTAGATGAGACCAATATACTTTTCCAAATAATTAATTAATGAAGTTTTGTCCATAAGTTGGTAAACTTTGTGTCACTTTAATCAATATTTTGACACTGACGAAGAGAAATTCAGTACTGAACACTTGACAACCTTTTTAATTTTTTGTTACTTTTCGGATACAAAGCGGACAATTTCCATGTTTGCTAAGGAACCAAGTTTTTTCGGGAAAAATAGGACTTAAAAAAAACGTGTAAAAGTACGCATGTTCACTTTATTATGTATACAATACTATGTCAAACATTATTGCGTTTATACAACAGTAACCCTATACTACTGTTATACAATCAAACATCGAAACTATGATGAACGTTCTATTATCACAATGTGAAAAATATAAGGGATGGATATTTAAAAACGTCAACAACTCTTGAATCATCAAAATGAAATTTGACAAGTCAATAGGATGGCAAAGGAGATAATTTTCATTGGAATAAGGAGCTTTGGCAACAATGTAAAGGAGGGTAAAGATCACAAACCCCCAAGATTAATTTGGCATTCAAATTCAAGTCTAGATGTTCTATGAATAAACTAGATTTTGTTTCGTATGAATGAAATACCTAGTAATCAGAAGCACGATTTTACTGAATTATCTTAAATTTAGTATATCGTAGTATTTACCGAGATATTTTCTGGGTTTTCATGAACATTTTATTAAAATTCCAAAAGTCATAAAATATATAAGTGGGCCGCAGTGTTCGGCTGGTAGACCGTTCGCCTCAAAACTGTCACATACCCAAACTTAACGAAGATTAGATCCAAATTTAAGGAGCCCCCCCCCCTATAAAAAAGGCTGGGTTGCTTCTGAATATGATAGTGTTAAAAATAATATTCTCAAACTTATGATGATACAAGATGCATCCATGATGGATGATAGATAAAAGGTTTTGATAGCTTTTATTTCACATTCCCTTTAAAGTAACATATGCTGCTACATTAAAAGAAATCTACGTTTTCAATATGATATCTATATTCTGTAATCAGAGTATTTATTTTCAACCTACAGCCAAGTTTAGTTCTAGTGTGTAGTTCTATGACGTTTCTCTCATTCACTTTTCTCAGTGTGGCTGTAAGTGGTTTTCAAGGTCATTGATGTTTCATGAGAAGTTGACACACTGTAGGTGATTGTGGGAAATAATTTATCACAAGTTGTATCCGATAATGAGGACTATGTGCTTTAAATAAGTGAGAAAACTGAGTGTACAAAATGATTGGCATTTTCCTGTGTTATCATTCAGATATAGAAATACAAAAATGCGAACCACGTGTCAAAAACCATTTAGTGGCTGAGAAGAATTTTTTCTTAATGTGACGAGTGCGTTAGACTTTTGAATTAAGGATGAAATAATAGAGGAACATTATTCAACACACCGTAAAATTGAAATTTGGTCCTTTTTCCGATGCACACGGCATTTTCCATAATAATTTTGAGTCGCAATGTTTTTTTTATCGATTTTTTATTTTTCTAATGCATTCTGAAGATCGACAATCCATCTCAACTGAAGAAAAACAACAATAGCCAGTATCTTTTGCGAAAAAAAAATCGAACTAGGCAAATCTATCACATATATTACTATTTCCCTTTATTACGGAGTTCTTATCTCTCTCTGTACAGCCACAGATCAACGTGCCACAAAGGCTCTGCATTCTATTATTTCCCTTTAAGTCGAAGTCACTTAGACTATGCCCCATTTTACAAGCAAACCAAGAGAAGCAGTGCTCCAGAACTTGTTTCGAAATATTTAATTTTCCCACATTTGCCTGATGAATACAGAGGAAGAGGAAACAAAAAATATATACCATAACAATTCTCGAGTTTTTAAACCTCGGACCTATATATTGTTGGTCATCACGTCATTACGTAAATGTGTTTCGTCTTTTATATTATTTTATTTATTAGAAAATTTATTTTTTACAACAGGTATATATATTGTTGTGTGGACTTCTATTTTGACTTTGTCGACAAAATATAATCATTTTAGACAATAAAGCATATTTGATTGATTGATTGAATTTAAAGAATATAGGTTGTTGAGTGTGAGATTGCAAAGCACTACATATAGGCCAGATAGGCCGTAGTTTTAATCAAAAACTCGGGGAGCACTTGAGAAATTACAGGTTGAATAAACAGAATTCAAACTATGCCAACCGCTTCATTGACATAACCACAACTTCTCACAGAATATTTATTAATCCTTTATTTAGTCCATGAAATGTACATGCATCCAAATATTTTGCCTGAAATTAAACAATTTAGAATCTATAGATATCAAGAAACACCTAGGTAACAATAACAATTTGGTATTGAATGATCAGGTAGACCTGTATAATTCCCCAATAATTAACTATCTCATTAATAGCAACTCAACTTCTCCCTGATGATTGAAATCCATAAAATCTATTAACATTTCATTTAACAATATTGTATACCTGTAATGTTTCAGATGCTAGGTTATAACTCGCTCCGAGGATGACACTGTATGTTGAAACAATTGTCAGCAGATTTGTTACAGTATACATTTTTTGTTTCGTTTTCAATTCCTCTCCATTAACACATAATAAATGACCAACACTATAGAACATCTGAACATCCCACATTTGCCATTCTCAACCAAATGTTGCGCTTCACATTTGATGTCCAAATATTCGGTCTCTTCATGAACAAATCATGTAACGAGAAGGACAGAAATAAAGAAGTTTCACGCGGTGAATAGAACGTACATCTGCACTAAGTTGGAATGAGCTGCTTCAAATCACAGTTGCATCGCTCTCTAAAATTTAACGATATATCCAAACGTCTGGCATAAATATTTCATCACAGGTCCACGACAATTCTCATTCAATTCAAAACCAGTCGCATAGTCAGCCGATGGCAAAAAAGAGAATGAATAAAGTAAAATCTTTAAAGAAAAGGAATCACAATTCACTACAACCATTGTTTATATAGAAGATAGTTAGTCAACCTTATGGGATTATAATTGTATCAAAATGGATGCGACATGTAGATGGCGATAGTGAGCTCGCATCCAAGTCATGTCGTAACTTGATTAAAACAATGGAAAAGCAATAAAATCAGGGCTTTTTGAAGAAACCTGCATTAAAATGACGTCAAATATTCATATTTGTAACTAATCACGCTAGATGACACTCGCGTTTGTGTCCAATACTTTTTCCACAGGCATTGACTATGTTCTATTTAAACAATGCTACAACTATAAAATAGTGTTGAGCTGCATTGGATAGCAGCAAACTGACTTGCAAGTGAGACTGGATCAAAGAGACTAAACTAACAAGGAGGGTTTAATAAACTCTAGCCAATCAGAATCTTGTAGCATCAACGCGTCATAGTGACGTACTTGGATATGAGTACAGAGTCGAACTCGAACCAGCAACAAAACTGCCAGCAGTAATTCTCATATACCAAGAGTCCGTCACTGTCTATAGAGAACGGCGGCCATGACACGTCCAACTACGACACATTTCTTCACAAATGTTCTTTCATCTCTTTCTATCAGTGTCCCCATTTTCTTATGGGGATTAGACTCTCCTGTTAAATAATGTTTAGTCTCCTTGAGACTGGATGGAGTCTAAAGTGACAGTCTGATGACATCTGGCAAGTGACAAAATATGGCACCGATTTGTAATCCAGTTTTATATTGAAAATTGTCCATTATAGTTTAGGATCCAATATTTCTGTCAACACTTTATTCAATCTCAATTTCTGCCGTCGACTCTTACAATTCTCTAATTTGTAGTTTTTTTCAATTATCATAATTACAAGTTTAAAATTACCCCATTCTCTTTATAAATATATCCCAAAATTTTTCCCACCTGTAACATAATGAGTCTATTGGTCTCGTTGATTTTTTTTTATTAAGGGACCTTTTGCTACACTTTATATTAATTGTAATTTACGTAAAAAAGCGTATATTCGTTTCTAGAAAAAAATAATTTAACGCAAAACCTGACTTTGGAATAAATGAGATAATAATTTATAAAATATACTTATTGGAGTTCCAATTCATACCTCGACAAATCTCCAAAAAAATTCACTCCTATGTCTAATTTGATATACATACATCAGCCTTTTGAAAGCAAAATTACAAATATGTGGAGGGGAAGAGAAGTGTGGAGACCTTTCATTGTTATACCCTAACGCGCAAATTTTTGAATACAAATAGGAAAACTTTTATTGGGGATTTCTCACAAAATTTAGTTTTCATAAAAATCTGATTTCTGTCAAATCCAGTATACACAATCAATACGTTAATCTCTTTCAATATACAATAGTAGGGTCACTGAATCTAGAAGGCCGTGCCGTCCTTACGGGTATGGCCAATGGGCGTGGTCCAATACTTGAAATAGTTCCAGTATTCAAATAACCCACAAAATCACCAATTAGAGAGCAAGTTTTGTGGGTTATATGAACACTGGAACTATTTCAAGTACTAGACCACGCCTATTGGCCATACCCGTAAGGACGGCACGACCTAATAGATTCAGTGACCCTATACAATAGTCCTCAGGCCCGACACCTATGAAAAAAAAAATTATTACCTCAATGCATTTGGTTGAAACTTCATGTAGCCAGTCGACCAGTACAAAATAAAACAAATTCACGCGATGGAGATTCAAGGATTCAACTGGACCACTCTACAATGGTTTGTCCCCACTTTCAATCATTATGGGATTAGGAAATTGAATATTAAATAGCATGACTGCGAAGTGCGAATACTGAATTGATAGAATTAATTAGGAAGGGTAACAGTGGTCTACTACACTCGAAGAAGTTGTAGAACATCAAACACCCGGACAACGTTTTGAAATTCATGTTTTTATTGTTGTAATTGTCCGCATTAGCTAAATGCATGGAAGCTTACCATCAAGTGACTGGTGTATTTGGAATACTTCGGCAGAAAAGATCTTAAAAAGAACTGTCGTCAATTATTTTCTAGACGATGTGGAAGACAGTCTGGGCAATGAACTGGTGCAGTTTGCGAAGCTGCTGATATTGACAGCAGAAAGAAAAAGCACGAGGCTCAGGAACTTCAAGTTTATAAACTGTTGATATAAAATTCATTAGAATCGTGTTTCCCAAATGTTGGAATAGTGTTTCGCATTCAATTGATTTTGACAATCACCAACTACAGCGGAGAACGTTATTTTTCAACGTTAAAGCGTACTTAATGCAAATCAAGGGCCTCTTGTTCACATTTGCTACGGACCCCACGGTGGCTTTATCCGGCACTTCCTAGACTACACAATACCTCTTTCAATAACAAAACTCTAGCTCTAGTTTCGAATTTAGCGCCATTTTGAAAGAAAAATCCCTAAATAAAATTAAAGTCCCTAGTGTTTTGTATTTTATGGAAAATCTCAATATTTCCGTCGTTATGAATAATTTCAGTCATATTACGGGGTTCCTGAGGGTGCCAGGAACCGTGACATGAAGAAAAAATGTCGAAAAACGTGCCAGTACTTTCAAAGCCAAAAGTTGTGTGGTGGCATCACTGAATCCTTATCCGAAGTCCTGTATTCGAACAGTGTCATAAAATATACAGGTCCGTATCTAAAAAAAATAGTTGTGGGAGGTCCTGAAAATAAGAAACGTTGAATACGAATAAAAAACCTCCAAAAATATTTTTGATATTTCTGAAAATAAGTGAAGTATAACCAAAAAACAGAAATGATCGAATTTACTTTTTTCGTCATATCTCAAGAACCGGCCCTGATATTTTCGAATAGTTTCCACCGATAGATTATGCATTCAGATATGCAACTTTTTCTCCATTTAAACGACCTTCTTAATAGTATGGTTTGGAAGTTACCCATACAATCCTATTAAAAAAGTGGAAACCCTGTATACGAAATATCAAAGGTTAGGTAATATTTTCATATGTATCGGGCCCGAGGACTAGGTACAATCGATAGAAAAAAATATGAAAACAGCCAAGTAGAACAGGAAGTTTGTATAATAAAAATCTGCTAATCACTGTAAACCCTATTGTTAAAGATACAAGCAGACAGCCAAGTTTCTTTGACAAACAAGTTTTTTTAATTTCCTAAGCAAGTGCATTTTCTAGACAAATAGAAATGAAAAATGCCCGACTGTTATAGTTTTGTCGCAACCCGAAATAAAGTAAATTTCATGTTCAACAAACAGTTGAGAAAATTGAATATGAGCTATCTATCTAAATAAGAACCAATGATATGCCTTCATCGAGCCCTTTGAATCAAAGCTAACGCTCACAACATGAGATGAAATCAGGCGCAGCATCATTCAAAAAACAAGATTTTTGTGCAGAAAGTTTCTTTCGAAAGTAGACCCATTTCGTATTTCATCAAATACTTTGAATGGCACTGCAATGATAGTCTTGAGATGGTTTCTTCACGAACTATTAAATCATATTTTTAAAGCATTTTTGCTGCTAGTGGTGCACCAATTCATTTACGATCTTCTTTCACTCTTGAAGCAATTCCAATCCAAATAATCACAACAAAATAATCACGATATACAAAATATAATTCACTCATTCGAATAAATGGAAACTCGTAATTGTAATTGAATAGGAATATTATACATATATATCATATATATCACATAATGAATTCAATAAACTCTCCAAGAAATAAAATAAAATTGATGCTTATGCATATCCTATATCTAAATCTTACGGTCTAATAAAACTGATATTCAGTAATACACAAGTAGCTTATTATTATCGTGACCTAGCCACTTATAATGTGCCTTGTCTAAATAAAATTGTTGTTTATCGAAATGGTACATGGAAAATCCGGTGATGGAAGAAATGTTCAGTTGAATATAAATTCTAGAAAATAACAGAATGAAAACCAAAGAATTTATACTAATTTTGCTACTGACTAATGTATGGTGGCAAGACAGAAATAAAAAATATACTGATCGACAAGCGTAAGGATGCCTCCGAGAATTGGTTGCGCAGTAGACAAAACCCTGGAGTGGGGCAGGAGCTCAATAGCTCTGCCTTATTAAATAGTAGTCGATCTTTGTCGCACATCTACTCACGCTTTCTATCGTTTGCGCATCTCAGAGGCATCCTTACGCTTGTCGATCTGTACATCTAGAAATGATTTGAATTTACTAGGATTCAATATAAAATCCTATTCATATATTTTGAATGTCTTCTTCAAAATATACCAGTGATCATTAATTTATTCGATTTTATCTCAAACATAAAATTCTGATAGTTATTCTTGCAGTTTCCAAGTAATAGAAAGTGATCCACAAAACCAAATTTCGTGGACAGAATGATGATTATACACTCCTGTATCCTTATAGCATCTCGATAAAACCTAAATACACAATACAACTCTTACACGGTAATATAAAAAAGTTTGATATCATGTTGATAAAAAATTATGAAGCATACTCGTTATGATTCAACAACAAACTACAAACTATATCACATATACAGAGTATTCTTTAAATAAGAGTCTTTGATTTGTTAGTTTTTGAGCCTTGAAAGGTTGTATTGTCAACTTTTAAGTTCATCGGATTGGTCAGTTTCATCACTGGAGGGGAAACATTAAAACAAAACCGAGCCTGCTGAAGTTCCACATCATTGATAGTATTATTGATAGCAATATTGTAGCTAGATTTACGAAATTGATAAAATAATCAGCAAGAGTTTGCTTTGTTCACTTACCCGAAGCTCATGAAAGCAAGTTTTAGAGATTCACGTAATCATGATATAAAGTATTACTTTTACAATAATATATAAATTTTCAGAATGATCAGATGTGACACAAGAATTAAACAATTTTATATCAATTAAATTCAATTCAATTTATTTTAGTTCAGAAATATTTACAATTATTGATATTCATCAAAAAGAAAATATGACTAATGCCATATTTCCCAAATAAAAACATAACCAGTGTTATTGCATCTTACCCAGTATAGAAAGTGTTTTTTGTGAATCAAAGAAAAAAGCAGAAATTATTTGGAGATTACATTTATTGTAAATGCCTCTATCTGAATGAACGTGATGAAAACAGAATTTGTCCAAGCTTTGTAAAACTCATTGTTTTTTTTTTTTTAAGAATATTGTGTATCCAGCATGTTTCCTGATGAATGGGAGAAAAAAAAGAGATTATGTAAAAGGGTCGATTTGGTTCTACAAAGGCTTCAACTACCGGTGTTGAAACGATTTCCTCAGCATTCGGTATAGTTCATGGTAAAGAGAAGAAAATAGCCTTGGAATAGAAAAATCTGCCCCAGTTAGTGACTCTTCTGACAGCATAGGGCTGATTATTAATTGTGAAATCGTTTTGAATAAACAGTTGCATGTGCATATTAAGTATTAATTCGCTGAGAATGGATGTGTGACCCACTTAAGACTGGAGCACCCTTATAAAATCTACATTTTCCAACCGATTGGTATGCACCAAATTTCATGAATAAATTTCCATTTCCAGGGACAACTAATTTGATTTTCCAAGGTAAAAAATCTAAAAATATTACTAGCAATTTTTTATGAAAAATTCCAACGACACCACTATATTGGCGACATTTTCAAATGGTTCATATGTGAATTTCGTTGAAATGCGCCAATCAATAAAAAAGTTATATGGGAATGAAATTTGAAAAATATGCCGTTTAATCAACCCAGCAATTCAATTTCAAAACTTTGACTACACCACCGGATTCAGGGAGTCTTGAAATATCACTGACTGTAATTTCATCGAAATCTGTTGATGAATAAAAAAAATTATGAGATAAAATTAACATGATTCAACGGCATATTTTTCAAATTTCCATCATAACTTTTTTATTGATTGACGCATTTCAACGATATTTACAACAGAACCATTTGAAAATGTCGCGAATCCAGTGGTGTTGTTAGAATTTTTATAAAAAAATCGCTAGTAATTATTTTAGATTTTTTAACTTGAAAAATCAGATTAGTTGGCCCTGGAAATGTAGATTCATTCATGAAATTTGGCGTCCTAGTAGACTTTTTTAATGTCTACCTAATAAAAAAAAAAAAAAAAAAACATTCGACTCGGTTGAAAAATGTAGATTTTATAAGGGTGCAAAGTCAAACTCAAAATATGCTTTATTGTCGGAAGTTAATGACAAAGCTTCATTGTATTAAAGATAATGTCTTAAGTGGGTTACACTGTATGTAATTCTCACCTGCAGTTTTCTTGCAACAAATGTTAACTTCGCGGGTGTAATTGAACCATGTATTCATCTTTTTTACAAATTGTGGTACATGCTATTTTTTAAACGAACTTTAGCTTTAGCCTCTTCCAAGGGTTTCTGTAAGTTGACAAATTGCGCCTCAATAGGGAATATGCATAATTTTTTTTTAATTTGTTTAATTAATTTTTTACTTCGTTACAACATAGTAAAAAAATATAAATACTGTTGAAAGTCTTGGAAATAATTTTTAAAATAATATATAAAATACCGATTGGATTTGACCTGTTTGAACGCCTCCAATTTCCGCGCGCTGTGGATGACGTCACATGGCGCGATCAGTGTTGATCTTTTTCTGCTATGGCCTTTTACAGTGTTGTTTACAATAGTGTCGTTCGTAAAGACGTACTCTGATTGCTCTACTTGCTTGAAGTTGATATTTTTAAAAGAGAATGACAAATGAAGTACAAGTGTCAGAGAGAGAGATGAACATATGTGAAAGTGATCTCGATCAACTAGTCAACAATGAACTAGCTTTATATACATTGACACTATTGGCAGTTATTAATTAGGTTAGGGATTTGCAGTTTTAATCGCTATAAACCATTCCAGAATGACGTCACTGACATTTGCTGGAGGGCACGCATTCTATTAGGTTTTCATTGCTTACTGGTAAACAACTGTCAATATTTAGACTTTAATTAGTTCTTAAGTGTATTAATATGCCATCGTTTTGTAGTGTGGAATGCGGGGAGAAAGGCATGAGGTATCTTTTTTCCATTTTCGGCAGTTTTAACGAAGCATGGTGACTATTTAAATGATTTATTTGCACAACGCAGCGATGCTTGGATTAATGCTTTAAAACAGTAAATCACAACTTAATACTTGGAGTATGTGTGCTCGAGGTTAGTTAGTGTATATCAGTCAATTTTTCCACATAAATGAGTTTCAAAAATAATTTTAGGAAAACCCAGTGCCTTAAAGGAAAATATGCATCCTGATAGGATTCCTACCCAAAATATGGGCTACACCACAAGTGGTAAACCAGATGAGCCAGCAGCTTCTTGTTCTCGACATTTTATAGAAAGTTAGTTAGTGGATATCAGTTACGGATCGCGATATTGTCTATAATACGAAGTTTTTCATCGTACCGGCACTTCACATCACCGCTAAGGAATAAATAATAAGTACTTCGAGGCATATTTGTTACAATTTTATAAAAATAAAACCAGAAAAAAACTTTTAAACTAAATACACAAGGTTCAGCACCAACTAATCGATATAATATGTGCCCTCCAGCAAATGTCAAAGTCACGTGTTCTGGAATGGACTATTACGATAATGAAAAATGCTAAAAAACCATTTTATAGGTATTGTCTAGTACCGGAATGCCACAACATAAGTACACCAAATAATAGTTATTTATGTATCAAGGGCGCAAAGTAGGCGTTTATGGCCTGCGGCGTGGATGATGGCCCGATGGCGTTAGCCGAGGGCCATCACACGCCGAAGTCCTTAAACGCATTATACGCACGTGATACATACAAAATTTTATGTACTAGCGGTTTTATAGAGCGAATCACAAATACTGACTTGAATTGCAATGGTCTACACGTTTCATACGTTATGCAAACAATAATTAAGGGTAACATAATATGAGTAATGTGAAAGTATAGTAGCTGAGTGCTATATTGGAGAATCTATTTCAAATAAATAGTTCATCACCGAAAAAATTGCCAACGATTATGAACAAATGTTAGAAAGAGTATTGCTCTATTGAACTGAAATGATTCTAATTCGTGTTAGGAATTGCATGAAATGATGTGTGAGTATAGACAATTTGAGAATTTTGTCTACTTTACGGCCCGCCGGGCCATAATGCGCCCACGGGCGGTAAAGTGCCACTTTACGCCCGGCGAACTACTTTACCGCCCGCTAGTGCATAAAGTATTTTTCTGTTCCAAGAGATGCGAAAATACGTAAACAATGGTGTAAGGTTATTAGAAGAGACGAAGTATCTCCAATATCACATTTACTTTGTTGTGAAGATCAGTTTAATGTGAGTATATTGTATTTCGATAGTAAACATGTTGTGAAATGATCAGAAGTAAGTTTTGTATGCATACATGTTTTGTACATCAAAATATGCTGTCATCATAAAAGCATCTATTTTTGGTAGATTGTCGGATTGTGCTTTGACAAAACCACTTTCAGTCATTGTTCTTGACAATTTACAATTGTCACTAGACCAAAATCGCACTATGTAGTGGAAAACACCACAGATATATAAATAAAAACAAATTTTCTATGAAAGACGACTAGCACAGTATGAATATCAACACAGATAAATTTCATAACCTGCCATGTGACGTCATTCTTCGTTTCGACCAATGGTGATGCGTTTCGCAAATTTGAATTCCGCGCGCTTTTTTGCACTTTTTGATTAAAGTTTCAAGGAGTTAAATACATACTAAATGATAAACTAATGGTTTAGGTGTAATGTCAAGACAATAAAGTATCGGAGGTAAAAAAGTAAATTAAATTTGAATCACTTGCATATTTCCTATTGTTGATTATCGAGTTAATACTCACAAAAAATGAGAAATATGACAACTAGAAATATTACGTATTTTCTTTAATTTCTCAAAAGCTGTCAACTCTTTCTTCTTCTATACTGGATTAGATGCCAAAAGTGCGAAATAATGTTAAATTTATGGCATATTATATTGAAAATGGGATATTGGACGCCTGTGGTGTCACTCAGTGAGAACAAAAAGTATTTTACCCCTTCACCACACAAGTAAGTCAATTCCTAGATGCGCATTTCGATAAAAAAGTTATCTTCATTAGTAGGGATTACTAAACTAACTGTAAATCGGCATACGCCTTATTTATACCACACAATTAATTGCCATGAGGTAATCTGTGTACTAGGAAGTGATCCTACCTGACGGACAGGTACAACCTCACCCAATAAACAATACAACAAAGGCACTTAATTATTCCTTATCAAATCGAATAGTTTGAAATTTATTGGACCATTATCATTATTAAGCAAGGGTTTCGAGTCCCTTTTTCGAATAGCAATACTTTCACAACAACCTAATTTTCTGTTATCATCAACAGGTAATAAAAACCATTAAGGTAATAGCCATTAGTAATGGGTATTCGCCAAAAATGGTAGATAATTTGTTGAAAAAGAACAACCTGCAGACAGGAAAAAGTTCATTAAAATTACACACGAAACACGGCTTACGAGAGGTATCAACTCCATTTTCCGAGATGCAAACCTTCAGCTAGTACATAACAGTACGAACAATCTCCAAATGTTGTTAGGTAATCCGAAAGATAAAATTCCAACTTTAGAGACATCAGGAATATAGGAAATTAGCTGTCAAAACTGCGATAGTGAATATAATGGTCAAACCAAAAGATCTACGAATGTTCGTTTCCGCGAACATTTGGCATATGCTGAATATTCGCGAGAAAATAAATCGAGTGTTGCGGAACAGTTATTAGAAACTCATCACAAAATTAATATCCAAAATTTAAAATTAATAAAACCTGTTGATGATTACAGAAAATTAGATTGCTATGAAAGTATTGCTATTCGAAAAAGGGGCTGGAAACCCTTGCTTAATAATGATAGTGGTCCATTAAATTCCAAACTATTTGATTTGATACCAGTAAAGGAATAATTAAGATCCTTTGTTGTATTGTTTATTGGGTGGGGTTGTACCTGTCCATCAGCTAGGGTCTCTTCCTAGTACACATATTACCTCATGGTGATTAATTATGTGATATAAATAAGACTGGTACGCCGATTTACAGTTAGTTTAGTAATCCCTACTGATGAAGATAACTTTATTATCGAAAGGCGCATCTAGGAATTAAATTACTTGTGTGCCGAAGTGGTAAAATACTTTTTGTTCTCGCATATTATATTATCATTATAATTTTGAAACACTCAAATGAGACGGCTATCACTATCATTTACAGTGATGCAATGATATACAAAAATCGAGAAAAACAATTAAGGCCTATTCATTAGAAAGCTAATAACCTAAAAAACTGACCAATCCCCATGAAAAATCAAACTTTTGGGTGACCCCGTATAGTGACTAGAAGCGACAAACGTTTTGCGTTCATGTTGGACACGGAAGCAAAGCGGCGACTGGGAAAAACGACGGTAGATCAAAGAGTATGTCTGTTTCATTCCGGCAGTAGATATGGCGAAGAAGCTCAGTGCATTTCGACGCTGGCGAGAGGCACTCCGGCCAACGCGACGGTCAGATTTTTCACGTGGGTTTGCCAGGTGGAACTGAGCTGGAAGAATTTGACCCCTCCGAATTCCACACCGTCTATATAGACTGCAAATAAATGTTTTTATATTATAAAGCCATTATCGCGAAAGCGAAACCAGTGTCTCGTTATAACGAGATACTGAACTCATAATGACTTAAGGTCATAATAAGATAAGTTGAACAATTTCTGACCTCAAAGAATATTACTTTGACTTTGTATCTCATTATTATAAAATATCAACCATTATATCACCATTATATCTTGTTATAACGAGATACTGAACTCATTAATTAAGTTGAAAAACTTCTGACTTAAATTATATTATTTTGACTTTGTATCTCATTATGACTCATTGATCTCATAATTATAATATACTAACTTGTTGTAATGCGATAGTTAAGTCATTGTAATGAGTTAGCTATCTCATTATAACAAGATACCAAACTTATTATGAGTTACCAGAAAATTTGGAAAAAATATTTTTGCTACTGAGTTGCCAAAACTTTCGTACACTTTTCTCGTACGGTTGATCAGGTGATATCGTCGCCTGAATGTAAGAACTAGGTAACTCCAAATTTTGCAGTTTCTAGATATCCACGACTAGACAAGCCGAATTTAATGTAATAACTAGGTAACTTGTCGAAGTAATGTAGCGACATCTAGTGGATAGTGTAAAAAGTAGATAACATAAAATACACGCTCGTTTTTAGTTTTTATGTTATAAATGGGTAACTGAAGACATCTGTTTTCTGTAGATTGCTCAGTTACCCAGTTCTTACATTCACGCGGCGATATTTCAGTAACCAAAGCCTCAAATACCTTTGATGATAATAATTTATTAGATCTTTTGGTTCAAGAGGTAGGAAACTATACCTACTGACTGTAAAACATAACAAAAATATTGAACTTTATTATTTTTTCTACAACTTTGATGCACACGGTTCGAATTCTATACAACTTACCAGACACCTTCTTTTATGAAAAATATAAATCTGATGGTTCCAGCTTCCAGTCTGTTCCTTCGGTTTGTTATATTCAGTTGTTGTTGACATAAAACACTTTTTGTACTAGAGGCGTTGAAGCAAGGCAATATCAACAATATACAGTTTTGAGGTTGAGGACAAGACTAATTTATCTCAGAAGTAGGGACTAGGACTCCTGATGGGTATTTTTAAAATTGTGGTCAGTAACGCAAAGAAAATTTTAAATGAAATAATAAGCTAACCTAACTTAGGGAACCTACGCGCTTTTTTCTGCAAACAACTCAAAAATTTAGTAATTTCAAAGCAAATATATAAATATTATTACGTTTCTTGGTTTTTAAATAAGTAATACACTTGTTGGGTAGCAATCTTTATTAGCTCAAACCAAATATTCGTTTCACTACGACAAACAATTTGAATACTTGTCAACTAGCAAATAACTTCAACTGTTGTTTAAACAATGCTTCGACTGTCCCTGAATCTCAAGATAAGGCTTTTTATATAGAAATAAAAGTTCTAGAACATTCAAGAAGTTTTAGACTACAATAAGAAAATTCTAGATTTTTCTGTAGAATAGGGAACAGACCCTGTTCTGAAATATGATTGACACATAAACATTGCCATCTGAGAAATTAAAAGGCATTCTCAGAATTTGATTTTTTTATTCCTTTTCCCAGATTCGAAATTATATATTATACTATTTTGTTAATTCCATTTGAAAACGTACTTCTGAGGCTCAAAGGCTGGTAATATTGTGCTGTAATACTTGCATCAAACTGTCATTATTTCGGAAACAACCACAAATAGCGCTAATATTTGGGGATCTTCTCCCAAACACTAGCGACAATCAAGGTCAAATTCAAAATTCGAAAAAAATGAAAATTGGGTGTTGAGGAATTGTTTTCACAAAATTTAATTTTTGAGAATGGAATTGATGCAGGAAACCCAAAAAAAGTGTTATAGTATTTCCAATATCAATTGCAAAAGACTGTTATATAAGGGGTAATAGATATTTAATATATATGCATAGCTAACGCCCGGCACTCATGCCAAATTGAGAAACAAAACATATTTCACCTCCCTCGTACGCAGTCAAACGGAACCGACAAAAGAACCGCCAGATGAACCTCAGTCCAAGTGTTGTTCAGTCTGGTTATCAGTGGGGTAGGTAGTGGAGTGTGTTGTGTGTTGAAATTAGAAATTGTATTATGCATAAATCCGAATATGGCGTTTTGGAGACCTTGGGCGAATGAAAATAATGTAGTTGCAGAGTGTAGCGAGATTAAAGACAGGTATGAATTTAACAATAAAGATTTAGTTATACAAACACAAGTTATTTTGAATATGTTCGAATGTTTAAAAAAGGAAAATATTCAGCAATCTGATAATGCAATCGTAATAAGAATTGCTGAATTAACTAAAATAAATAAAATTTCCATTTATCGAGTAGTTAAGAAAGGGGTTGCTGAGGATCATTCTTTCTCTGAAGCGAAAAACATGTAAAGAAAAACTGAAATCAGTTGACACCGCTACTCAAGATTTTATACGCAGAACAATTTATAGTTTATATAAGGAGAACAGGGTTGCCACATTGCAAGTAATACAGGAAAAGCTAGTAGATTATCCAGAATACACTTATACCAGTTTAGAGACATTGCGTCAGGTTTTGTCGGCATGTGGTTTTAAACACAAAAGATTGAATAAACGGATGGCGATCACCGAATCATCAAGGATAGTTAAATGGCGACAAGATTATTTGCGTCAGATAAAAGACTACAGAAGTTCTAATAGACGCATAATTTATCTAGATGAAACATGGTTTGACAGTCATGATGTAGTAAATTTTGGTTGGGTTGACAGTAGTAAAAATTGCTGTTTGAATGGGCCATGTTCTAGAGGGAAACGCATAATAATAGTCCACGCTGGAAGCAAAGACGGTTTCATACCTAATGCTTTATTAATATCTGCAAAAAAATTTTAAAACTGTGCTGCCGATTATCATGAAGATATGACTGCAGAATTATTTGAAAAGTGGTTTAATGAACAGCTTTTACCTAACATTCCACCACAGTCAGTAATCGTTATGGACAACGCATCCTATCACTCGCGGCAACTCCTTAAGATACCAAATAGTGGCAGTAACAAAGCTCAAATATAAGCATTTATGTCTGAAAAAAATATACCTTTTCCTGCAAGCGATCGTAAAAAAGGCCCAACAAACAAAGAATTGCTTACTGTTATAAAAGGGCTGAAGTTAGAGAAAATGTATTATATTGACAAGCTGTGCCAAGAGCAGGGTCATACTCTTCTCAGACTTCCTCCTTACTATTGCATATTTAACCCTATAGAGTTAATATGGGCAAACGTAAAATCAGAATTACGAAAATGTAATCAGTCTCCAGAACTTAGTAAAGAGGTTGTAGAACTCGTTAAGAAAGTTCTATCCGCAGATCGCCAAGAGCTTTGGAAAAACTGTGTTGAACATGTAATCAAAGAAGAAAATGAGTATGTTTTATTACCCCCTTTACAACCCATTATAATTCAACCAAATGATGACTCTAGTTCAGAAGATTCTGACTGCTATGATGATTTTTGAACTTCGGAATTGAAACGTTTTTTCTTTTTTGTTTTAGTGGCAAATAATTTATTTACCTTTAGGTTTCTGTTTTATTTGTAAATAATTTATTTTCCTTCATCGTTTTGTTTAATTTGCAAAGAATTTATTTTCATTTATGGTTTTTGCTTTGAAATTTCGTTTTCCAAGAAAAAAAAACGAATGGGATACAAAAAGGGCTCAGTTCACGTCTGGTATCCTGTTTAAACCAAACGCCCTCACAGGTATATAGGTACGTTTTACTGTACGTTTCATAATTTAATATTCAGTTGTAGCAAGTTAACGAGCTTAATAATGATTTTTTTCTATGTTTCAATTAGGACTAAAATTAAGTGTATCTGGCTAAACAACGGCGTATGCATAATGACGTCCAATTTATAATGAATGATTCGATTGCTTTTTATATAATATGATACATTTTGACACGTATTTTTTAAAATAATAAAGTCATAAAATGAGGTATCCCCGCCTATGGCAGGTCAAACAAATTTGCCGCTATGAGTTCCGAGCGAGTTTTTATGATTTGCAATTGATAATGGAAAGACTATACCTATCTGCTACTGTCTAAAAGAAGTTTTAATAATTTCTTGCATATTTTTTTCGGGGGATTCAATACATTGATGAAAATATTACCCTATATGTGACTCTTAGATTTGTATCTAAATAACCCACATAACCGAAAAAAACAAATTGGATATCTGAAACTAAACCTAAAAAAGAGTATTTTTTTTCTATATTTTGAGTTTTCGTTCTTATAGACTAAAACTGAAGTTTGGCAATTAATCTTACCTTTCATTGGAGTATTATGTGAAGCCCGAGCAGAACATATCAGCCTTGAAACCCCCTCCACATTATGACTACGAGGCTCTGATTCCTTTTCTTTCTCTTTCTTTTTGCCCAACCTCATAACTGAAAAAAAATAACGTGATCGTCCAGGTGAGTAGCGAGATGAACAAGCCTAATTTTGTTTTATTATTGGTTTGGTGCATAATTGACAGTTTTGGAGGTGGACAGCTTCACTTCTAACTTTCCCATTACCCTTAGAAAAAGAAAGTAAATAACCTCTCAGCGGACAAGTTAGTTTCTTTCTCTTTCTTAGGGCTATGGGAAAGTGAGAAATGAGACTGTTTACCTCCAGAGCTGTCGGTTGTGCACCAAACCAATTCAATTATATTTCACAAAAATGTTGATGTGTCTCTAGAATGGAGGAGCAAACGCCAAAAAAGTTCATGGTAACAGCATATCTCCACAATTTTTTTTTACTGATTAGCTGATTAATTGTACTTACTCTTCTGCTTCTTCTCTTTATTCGCCAAATGCATGGTGAAGTTGAGCCCGGACATGGTGGTGGGCGAGGCCTGGAGCCCTCTGAACAGCGCTTTTAGGGAAGTCTTGCCGTCCTGCTTGGCTTTGTCTTTGTCAGTCTTTATATTGGCCTCGCTGAACTTGGTCAACTGCCAGTAGTCCACTTGTAACTCGAGAGGCTCCCAGGGAACTTCGCGAGCGTGCACGTTCGGAGAAGAAGGGGGGGTCACGGAAGGCCCCGGGGGGCTGGAGCAGATGAGGTCGTCGAGATCCACGGAGACCGACTGCGACTGGTCGGCTGGACCTACTCGAACCTCCTGAAAAAAATAGGTCGAAACCGGGTAAACACAATAAAGTCATCTAGACATTATTATATTATTATTATATTAGACTCATACCTGCGAAACTGTGGGATTAAACAATAGAATTATATATTATATACTTACTCTAGAATGCTAATCCCAACAATTTCTCAGCGAAAAGCATGCCGCGTATGTGGCCGTTCACGATTGTGCGCATGCTCATCATCAGTGTAGTTTGGGTAGATCGTTGCAAAGTTTGAAAATCATTTAGTGTTCCAATTCAGAGTTTTGTGTCATGAGGCAATAAAACCCATGTCATTTAAAAGAGAGAAATTTGTCAGCGTAATCAGGACCTTTTTAAACCGAAATAAACTTTTAGAGATAGAATCCTCCAAATTTTAGGCGCGAAAGAAACTTATTTAGTACGATAATGTACCCTATCTTACTGTAATTATAATGACCATGCAACAGTGCTTTTTCGGTTTTTAGAAATTTAGATTTTGTCTTGTCTTTTTGTGTAGTATTTGTTGCCGTTGCTTCTTTCATAATTCGTGAATTTGCATTAATCTTGTTCCTTTAAAATATTTTCTAATAAAACCGTTTTTTCCTACAGATAATAAATGAACTGTTTAGTGTTGTAGTGTGGAAGTGAAGGAAAAATACCTGAAATAAACCATTTTTGGTAGATAATATACCTATGCTTTGTTCAAAATAGCAAAATAAAATAGCTCATTATTATTATAGGTTGACACAAAAGGCATGATTCTGGTTAATGTCTTTAGGAAGAGACCCCAATGCAGAACATTTGAGTGAGAAAATTGTAATTTGTGGCATTTTTCTCATGAAGATTTATGTAAAAAAGGCAATAGAATCATTTGAAACCTAATGCTGTACCAACATACTGTGTCTGTGTAAGCATATGGCGAGTGATAGGTACAACTTTTTGCAAACAAATTTCAAGTATTAGCCACACCGTTTATATTGAGTTCTGACTATTCTTGAATTAGTTCTTGTTTTCTACAAAAAGTACTAAACTTAATATTAGAAAATTAATGTCAATATGGAAGTGCTTTTCTTAGATGACAAGAAAAATGCTTCTGGTCTCACTTTTTCATAAACCCCCATTGTGGAAATTGCACTAAGGTAACACAACCAGAAATAATTATTTTAATAAAAATTAAATGCAGTTACATATTTTGACATGAATCGTTCTATAAACCTTAAGCTTCTTATATATGGGCGCATCCAATTTTATAAATACAAATTTGAGTTTAAATTATTCATAATATTAGCTGAAATCAATTCTCATAGTTTCTTGTACTTTCAAATCTAGTGCCTGTTTGAAATTCGCACCGACTACTTGGGGTGGTTTTGTAGTTTTTTGTTGAGTTTATCTACAGCTGAAAAGTGATTGTGATACCAAAAATCAATGAGTCGCTTCAGAACGATAAATAATAATAATAACAGTACTCTACTTTCTGATGGCCTTTGCTGAGTATTTGGTATCATAAATATGTGAAAATATGTATTCAAATCGGCTAAATAGGGTTTTCCAATACCTTATTCCCCAAAATTCAGAATCAACACCAGTACCATAATACTGTACTAAAACCAGGCCTGTTAAAAAAAACACTAATGACGCGCATGCGCATTGCGGACTAATCCGAACTTTTTACAACACTTTTGACATTTGAGATTAGCATTCTAGAATAAGTATATAATATATATTTCTATGGATTAAATGCAAGACATTCGCCAGCTTGATCAAGAAGAAAACAAATGAAATCGTGATCTGTTTCCGATATATTCCGCAATATTGCGTGTACCGCCTTGGTCGGTTTTCTTGTTGGGGTAGATTAACAAGAAGATAAGTTTCAACAACATAAGTATTGGAATTTAATGAATCACTGTCACCAATCAGTTTTATTTGTTAAATTTCAGACTTATTTATATTATTTTTTCCTAAAGTGCAATTAACTAGATCTAAATTCACCATTAGAACCTGTCAATACCGTCAATCTTGTGCTAGTATGGGCGGGAGTGGCGGGATTATGTGAGTGATATCGACAGGACAGGGTTTTCATTAAAAAGTTTTCTAATAATAGTTGTGCTACAAGATACTATGTGGTAGTTTTTATACTATGGTGGTACACAATTTCGATACTGGATATAGATGAATTATTTTGTTTGTTTCTTAGCTAACACAATAGCTTCGTCAATGTCTGGTTGCATAAAGTTTGTTAAGATCGAATCGTTTTCTGTGTAGTTCGTACAATTACTATGGATCTTCATCAAGTAACGGCCAAAAAATCAAATTATTATTGAATTAATGATGAATGTCTGAGAAAATACAACAAAATGAAGAAACACAATAATATTCAATGATATAAGGAAATTGCACTACGAAATTTAGATTCCGCCAGATCTATTCTCTTTTAAATGGTATTTGAAGTTTATCGAAATTCCATAAAATTCAGTTGCCATATCCTTGGAAAATTGACAAAACTCTCTGGAACGGATTACAGAAGCACACCACTGTTTTACTTGTTCTGTCTTCTAAAAAGAGCTGGCAACCACTTTGACGTGTGATATACAAGACTGAAACTTTGTGTCCACTTAATTGAAATCAATAACATGGCTGGATTTGCGTGGGTACTGATCGTCAAGCGTAAGGATGCCTCCGAGAATTGGTTGCGCAGTAGACAAAACCCTGGAGTGGGGCAGGAGCTCAATCGCTCTGCCTTATTAAACAGTAGTCGATCTTTGTCGCACATCTACTCACGCTTTCTATCGTTTGCGCATCTCGAGGCATCCTTACGCTTGTCGAGCTGTACATCCAACCTTCTAAATTTTTTAAAATGTAATATAATTATAAAAAGAATGTGCTTCCACAAAGCTGGCGTTTGCATATGTTTCAATTTATACTTTTTTAAGTATAACAAAATTATTGCCCGGTGATTCTGACGCGTATAAGTCCCTGTCCACTGGCGGATCTGAGAGGAGGGGGGGGGGGGGGGGGGCAATTGCATACCAAATTTAAATTTGAATTGAAAATTTCATGGGCTTTTTACGGATCCTCTGCAATTTCGAGTTTTCATTAGTCCTTGCCACATCAACCATTCCGATGATTAAAATAGAAAATTAAAAAAACAAAATTAAGAAAAATGATAAAATAATAGTTATTTATGTATCAAGGGCGTAAAATAGGCGTTTATGGCCTGCGGCGTGGATGATGGCCCGATGGCGTTAGCCGAGGGCCATCACACGCCGAAGGCCTTAAACGCATTTTACGCACGTGATACATACAAAATTTTATGCACTAGCGGTTTTATAGCGCGAATCACAAATAATGACTTGAATTGCAATGGTCTACACGTTTCATACGTTATGCATACAATAATTAAGGGTAACATAATATAAGGAATGTGAAACTATAGTAGCTGAGTGCTATATTGGAGAATCTATTTCAAATAAATAGATCATCACCGAAAAAATTGCCAACGATTATGAACAAATGTTAGAAAGAGTATTGCTCTATTGAACTGAAATGATTCTAATTCGTGTTAGGAATTGCATGAAATGATGTGTGAGTATAGACAATTTGAGAATTTTGTCTACTTTACGGCCCGCCGGTCCATAATGCGCCCACGGGCGGTAAAGTGCCACTTTACGACCGGCGAACCGGGCGGTAAAGTGTACTTTACGAACCGGGCGGTAAAGTACACTTTACCGCCCGCTAGTGCATAATAGTTATTTATGTATCAAGGGCGTAAAGTAGGCGTTTATGGCCTGCGGCGTGGATGATGGCCCGATGGCGTTAGCAGAGGACCATCACACGCCGAAGGCCTTAAACGCATTTTACGCACGTGATACATACAAAATTTTATGCACTAGCGGTTTTATAGCGCGAATCACAAATACTGACTTGAATTGCAATGGTCTACACGTTTCATACGTTATGCATATAATAATTAAGGGTAACATAATATGAGGAATGTGAAACTATAGTAGCTGAGTGCTATATTGGAGAATCTATTTCAAATAAATAGATCATCACCGAAAAAATTGCCAACGATTATGAACAAATGTTAGAAAGAGTATTGCTCTATTGAACTGAAATGATTATAATTCGTGTTAGGAATTGCATGAAATGATGTGTGAGTATAGACAATTTGAGAATTTTGTCTACTTTACGGCCCGCCGGGCCATAATGCGCCCACGGGCTGTAAAGTGCCACTTGACGCCCGGCGAACCGGGCAGTAAAGTGTACTTTACCGCCCGCTAGTGCATAAAAATATTTTATAGAGTTTCTTATCAATTCTTTTTTTTTTCTTTGGTGTTCTGGCATCGACTGCTATGGTCATTAGCCACGTGTTCTGGATAGGCCTTGTTACTCTCCATGCGCCACCTTAGGAGCAGCACTGTTAATTGGAACGCAACAGTGAATCGTGCAGGACTCACCCCAGTCCAGCCACGAGATTTGAATAATTTAATCGGTCAAATTAAATTAAAAAATCCCAGCCGCAACTGGGGCTTGAACTCCGGACCTTTCGACCCAAAGTCAGACGCTCTAACCACTGCGCCACGCCCCGACATCTTATCAATTCTTACTAGAATTCCAGTTATTGAGAATAACATAATTTCTATTGATACCAATATATTTAGCTATATATCATTCATACTGAATACCAAATGAAAATCTTGAATTAATCCAAAGGATGCATGTATATAAGTACTTTGTTATCTCCAGAAGTCAATAAATAAAAATACTTCAAATTAGTCTTGGCAGGCATTCTTTTTTATCTCAATCTTTCAGACGAAAATTGACCTAAGGGCAGCAGGTACTGTCACTTTACAGTTCTTCAGTTTGCACAAAAGAATTTTGTAGTTTGAAACAATCATTTACTTTACTTATAAGTTTAAGAATGAACTTGAACCATATGTAAACAAACCGAAAAATTGAGGAAGGAAATTAATCCAGTCATTGGTGTTCTGTTCAAAATTCGTTCCTTTCAAATACCTGAAGAATATTTACTATTATCTTATTTACTCAAACCTACAGTATTTGATTTCCATTTGGGGATCTGCTAATACTTCAGTCTTGAGACCTTTGAAAAACTCCAAAATAAATCATTAAAGTGTATTTATAACTTACCATTTTCAGAACCAACCGCCAACTTGTATAAGCCAAAGAGTTTACTGGATTTGAAATATCTATACAAAGTGAAAATTTGTTCATTCATTAATTTCATTCGAATTAAACAGAAAGTTTCTAATTTAAATTTCAAGGAAGTAAATAGTATACACAATCATGAAACAAGACAAGCAAACTGTCAAAGCCTGGAAATTCTCAGAACTAACTTCGGAAAGAAATCAATGATGGTATAGTAATTTACAATTCACTTCCATCTGAAATAAAAAATATAAAAAGTGACGATTCAAGAGTAAAATCAAAAATTTTCTTTCTTGAATTTTAATTGGATTCATTGATCCTCATAATCAAAGAATTTTATTATATCAATTCAACATTACCTTTTTTCATTCATTAATGTCTCTTAGCTCTCAATCTATCTATTCTGGATGAAAAATCTTAAGGTTAGCGCATTATTTATATTTTTACTTGTTATGAATTATAATTGTATTAATTTTATGTATTACAACTGTCAAATAAGTTTGGATATTTATTTTGTAATTATTTTGTAATACCTCTATTATAAACAAAATTGTTTTTTGGGATAACAATAAAGTACTATATTATATTATTTACATTTTCAAGTTCCCTTACAGTGATATTCATAAATTGATCTATTGTTTTTTTCTGTGGGTTTGCAGTTTCAAATTAAAAATACCAACGAATAATACTCACGCTAACAAATGGAATAAACAACTGACTGTTTTCATCGTGACAGGTAAGCATGGCTTCTCCGACGGGAATCTGCGCGACGGGGGCCGAATTCGAAGCGGACAGATATCTGAGCACCCGCTGCGACAGCTCTTCGATCTTCAACTCCTGCTCGCTGGGAAACAGAGTCTGATACCCCTGATCCAGCGACGACAGATGCCTGGCTATGCCGCAGCTACCCAAGGGAACTATGTACACGCGCGTGAACGACAACCATTCGGAGGTTTTGCTGGATAGGAGTTCGACATACGGACGGACGAACCATCCTATTAGGGTGTCGCCTCCTATCAGTACGAGCTTAATGAATGTGCCCGGCTTGGCACAGCTGTTGCAGCTGAAAAAACAATAATGTTTATGTGAATTCACACACTTGATAACGACAGTAGATGTTAACTGTTGAAACGTCGTGACTCAAACACATGCAAAGAATTTATTTTCTTTGTTTCTAGACAATGGAAGTCCAGAAGAATTCTACTAATACTTGTAAATGCTTTATCAAAATAAGTATTTTGATCAGCTTAAATTAGCTCGATGAGCGAATTACCCCAATTCCCTCATGATTTTTATCCATCCGACTTTCGATTCGAAATCATCAATGGATTCGTCGTGAAAATTAGAACCCAAGAAATGCCTGTCTAAAAGAGGCAGTCATTTGAAAAAAATTGGCTTTTTCCACAAAGAGCGGTTTTCGAAATTTCAAATTTCAAAATGTATACAATATTTTATACTCTTCGTTCATGTCCATGACATTGGTTGAAGTGCGTCCAACACACTCTAGTGCAAACTTTTTTTTCGTCTGAAAGTGTGTACATTTTTTGTTTTAAAACTATGTGATCGCACTGTGAATCGTCCGTAGTATCCGAAACAACAACAACAAAAAACAACAATACCTCTGCCAAGTTGGAACTCTGGAAAGAATAATTTGACATCCGATTGAAACTTGAAATCTGGTTACTGAATTTTTAGTATGAAAATCACAACCCGTCTTTTTCCAACAGGAATTGTCAGACCAGTGGACCAACCCTCTATGAATGCCAGCCTTCCACTTCATATTTTAAGGTCCTGCCAAATCTTCGGAACACTATGACCCTCGTTTACCCATGTTTCATCAGATTAACTTTTCCAGTGATCTTTATTACTACTATTTCTTCTACAAGATGCTGCTTTTGAAAATAGAATCATTTTATGTGTGTTCAGAATTTAAAATAAAATATTGTTACAGTCGAAATTCACGTTAGTGTTTCAACTCTTTGAGTTATCTTCATGAGTTGAAAACTTGAAAATCTACTTCAGCTTGCACATATTGTGCTTCTGCTATACATCAGTCCTTACATCATCTTGGCATATCAACAACAGAAGTTGATGGTTTTCAGGGCCTCCTTTACTAGTAATATTTCTTCTTATAATACCAATCAGTCAAAGCTTTCTGGTTTTCAAGAACACAGAAGAATAGTTTTTTTACCCACTGTTTTTACAGACCTATATAATCAAGAGACAAACCAGCGTGTTAGACAAATTTTTACCAAAATCTCGGTGACGCCAATTTTCTTGTTGAGAATATTAATTCTCCGAGAAATGAGTTTGGTCACATTATAATTTCTGAGTCACAGTTTATACAGAAAGAAGAATAGATGCTGAATAAGTTGTTCTCCTTCCATCATGCTCCCCACAAATTATTTTATTAAACACCGTAATTAGGACAGAAAAAATCAAACTTACTACTTGTGTATTTTGCTGAAAACTGCCGTTAGCACAGCTTTAGTTTCAACGGCAGATAAAGGTTGAAACACCCTGTGTTGCGGACCAAATCTTGCCGTTAAAGGTATTGTTATACTGTCGGGTCCTGTCATCATCACAACACTTTCAGGAAGTATATTCTCTTCTGGAGGCAATAGTTTGGACACTAATTCTAAAAATACTTTTCGAGGCTAGAAAAAAGTAATAACTGTGAACATAAACTACGATGCGCCGGCGCCGTTTGGTTAAAAAGAGTTTTTGCAAATATGTGAAATTTTGTATCAATATATTTATTAGTTGTTGTCCAAATATATAAGAACGTGAATTCCCATATACTTATAAATTCAATATATTTTATTTTGTCAAGAGATGGCGCAATCGACACGATTTAGATAGGGTCACTGAATCTAGGTCGTGCCGTCCTTACGGGTATGGCCAATGGGCGTGGTCTAGTACTAGAAATAGATCCAGTGTTCAAATAACCCACGAAACTTGCTCTCTAATTGGTGATTTTGTGGGTTATTGGAATACTGGAACTATTTCAAGTATTGGACCACGCCCATTGGACATACCCGTAAGGACGGCACGGCCTTCTAGATTCAGTGACCCTAGATTTAGAACAGGCTCGAGCAAATGGGAACTAGGCGAATTCATAATAAATAATTTGGCTTAGAGATGACAACTGAATGCTATTGCTGTCGACAGAATGCATTCTCAGAATATTACATCAGTTGTTTTTAATAATCACTGGATTATTCGAAGTCAAATTCCTTATAACTGAAAAAACTTAAAGATAGGTAGACTGCTGGGACAACTGCACAGTGACAACTGTCTGTGCCGCTGCCATCTGTTAGCCACTTTATGTACTATACAAAGCACCCAAGCGAGTTCTAAATCGCGGAGGTTACGCCATCTCTTGACGACATAAAACAGATCGAATTTATAAATATACGGGAATTCAGGTTTTTATATATTTGGAACGCTTGAAACGTAAATATGTCATGTTTGATAAAAAGTAAATATATCGGAAAGCAAAATAAAGAACATTGCTACAACTGACAAATATATTGACACAAAATTTTATATATTTGCAAAAACACTTTTTACCCAAACGGCGCCTCATAAAAAAACAACATTCATAATATTAATTAATTACACAATTGAGTTTTAAAAAAATTTTATGATTTTCAATGTTTCCGCAGTATTTCGGTCTTTTGGATATTGAAAAATAAGTTCCTAGAATTGAAGTGCGTACGGATTTTTTTAAATTTTATTTTCGAGAGTTTCCGCAACATTTTTAGAGAAAGAGAAGGCCTGACCAAAAGTTTTTTGACGTAATTTTCGACGTCCAAAAATTTTCCGAGTTCCTACGCATTTTATATCTAGACTTCAAGGAGAGAGGTGGTAGGTAAAAATTTTAGAAATTGAATTATCTGACGGTCCGATGTTATTAACTATTTTTACGATTTTTTTTTATTTAATTTTCTGAAGTTTTCGCAATTTTTTCAAGGCGGAAATCCGAAATCGTCAGAAAGAAGAAACCGCGTTCTCTTTCTAGCCATTAGGGGGTAAGGAAAATATATATTTTTCAAATTAATTCTTCTACGGCTCATATTTTTCACTATTTTTACGGATTTTTCCGATTTTATTTCGCGAACTTTCGTAACTTTTTCGTCCGAACCCCCCAACCGAGATTTTTTTCGCATAATTTCAAAGTCCGAAATTTTTTAGAATTCCTACGCGTTTTCAATGTAGCTTTAGGGGGCCAAAAAGGTAAAATTTTCCGAAATCAAATTAGCCGAACAACCGGCGTAACTTTTTTCTACAAGAGGGGATCTGAGCCCCCCAGACACCGGCTTTTTTACGGTGTTATTTTCAACGCCCGAAACCGCCAGAAAGAAGAAACCGTCACATTTTTCACAATTTTTCCGATTTTAGTTCGCGAGTGTTCGCAACTTTTTTCGAGGAAAAGGTCTCTTCGACCAAACATTTTTCGCATAATTTCCCACGTTCGAAACCGTCATACATTTTTTCGAATTCCTATGCGTTGTCAACCTAGCTTTTTAGGAAGGCAGGGGGTTAAAATTGTTCAAAATCAAATTATTTGACCGTCCGGTGTTTTTCATTAAACTGAATTTTTCGATTTTAGCAGCATTTTTTCGAGGTTACTTTCGACGTCCGAAACCGTTAAATTTTTTTGCGAGTTTCTACGCATTCTATATCTAGCCTTTAGCGGGGTAGGGGGGTAAAACTTTTCAAACTTAAATTATTTTACTGTCCGATGTTATTTACTACTTTTACGAATTTTTTTCGATTTAATTTTGTAAAGTTTTTGAAAGGAAATAGTATATTGAAGTATAAGTGAATAAAAAGTTCTCTTAAACACACGCCATTTTGTCGAGCACAACGGATGTAAAAATAGTTCCCATATGCAAATATTGTTTCACTTACAGTAATAGTTTCAATTGGGGGTTCAGAACTGACACTGAGCGAATTTTTCTTTTTCGCCGAAGAGGCGGCAGACCTGAACAGTTTCGACTTGCGTTCGCTCAGTTCTTGCATTATGTTTGCGAAATCATTGTCACCGGTCTGCTTACGAGAACCAGCCGATTGTTCTCTCGGAGGTGATCCCGTCTGCGGGTCACTATGCGCTTCGGGATCGGTAAAGCAGATGTCTGCGTTACCATCAGAGCCTGAAACAGTCATTAATAATTGAAATAGTACCATTATATTTCAATTCTGCCGATATTTACAAAAATTATTGGAAAGATAATGGAAAAGTTCGAGGAAATAACAGAAATTTTTGTATGCAGAACATTATGAAATATAGTGGTTCTATATTCTGGAATAAAATTGGAATTAGGTTTGCAAATCCAATGATGGTGGATTTGCGGAAAGCCTTATCAAAAATTAGTTTGTTTCCGTGCTGAAAAATAACACTGGCTTGTATGTTACTTGTATACATATGACATCTAAATTTCAATCACCTGCATCAAAGTTCAATGAGACCAAAGGACGTGTAACGCCAAGAGGGGTGACAGCTAGCCGCTTCATACTTTTTTGGGTTTTATTACAAGTCGAATAAAAATAAAATTATTTATTTTCCCACTCGACCCTTTGAACACCTTGAAAGAATTCAGCAAAATATTTTTTGAAAAAATACCTTTTGAATTGTGGTGATTGAAAATTAAAACAAATTTTAATCAAAATGACAGGCAATTTTGATGAGGCGAGTTCATTTCCGAACGTAACTGTCAAACAATACAAGCAAAATAAGACAAAAAGGTTTAAAATGATTTTTCAAATGTAGGTAAATCACATAATGGAAATGTTCTAAAGTTGGCGGGGATATATTTGGCAGACAAGAATAGATGACAATAAAATGCACGGCACGGCACGCTCTGTGATTGGTCACTGTAATGGCGGTAAGGTTAAATGACCGACAAGAAGAAAGCAAACTGAGTTGAAATTGCATGAATTACTAGCCAACCTAAACTAACCTGACTAACCTCACGTAGACAGAATAACCATTTAAAATTCTTAGCGATTTAACGACTATTTATCCAAAATTGTTAGTAACAGATTGTTGGTCGGAGAGCTTATGCCGTGCATTTTATTGTATAGTGACAAAGAATTAGCAACTCCTGGAGTTAGATTATTGAAATGGAACCGATGATCAAATTCACCAATTAACTAGAAGAAAGCCGCAATTTTTTTCTAGGTATATTAATCGAAAAGTATCCGGATCATTCCAAAATTAGTGTTTTCAGTAAAGAAACACACAATAATAACACATATGTATGTACATTAATTTCAATTCAAATCACCAAATGTAAGTAAAAAAAAAGTGTGTTATCAAAATAGCTGAATTGATTTCATTGACTATAAAGATTCTTAGAGATGATATTGTTTTCATAAAAAATATTTTTAAGAAAATGCATATCCAAGAAGCTTTGTCAACAGAACAATCAAACACATTGACAACAGAAACAACAGAATATGATTTAAACTACTTATTTCATACTTGTAAGTACTGCAGCTATTAGCCCTTTTATTGCTAAAATGAACTTCATCTGAGACTATACATAAGATGTTTATGAAAGTAACTTACTGGACGAAATTTGTCAAACAATAGGATTTTAGGATTTTTTTTGTCATTGTTAAATTGCGAATTACAATTTATCATTTAAAGGCTGAGAAAAAAATAGTATTTTTCCCTTCACCACACAAGTATTTTCTCTCTTAAATGCGCATCTAGGAGTGAAAATACTTGTGTTGTGAAGGGAAAATACTAGTTCTACTCACAGGCATCCAGTATCCCATTTTCGGTTCCATTTAAAAGCTACCATGTAAAATCAGTGATACACAGTTCAATGTTTGTTCCCGATATACAAAAAATAGTTTTCGTTAGTTATTTAATATTACCGCCAGTAACGTAAATACCATTAGAGCCAATCTAATAATTGTCATGCTCTCAATTGTCATATAAACCAATATTTTCAGACTAAACTTGATTTTTTTACTTTCAGTTCATGTCCATTATCAATATAACAATATAATTTAATACTTACCTACCACATTAAAAATAAAATTACAATAATGCTGCTTCAATAGTGTAACATACCTGAACATGTTTTATCCTCGACCCTGTCAGCCTCGACAAATGGCACAGTACTGTTATCCAAAAGACTTCGACTACTGCTGAAATATGGACGCAAGCTAGGCTTTGGCGTGCTTGATATGGACATTGTGTCTTGTTCCGCGCCAGAATCCTCGTCGCAGCTTAGCGATTCTAATTCTTGGAACAGCGCTTGAATATCACTTGGATTGTTCAGGCAGTCTCTGACTCTTCCACCTTGAAAAGATGAATTGAACTGAAAATTTTTTGCTTAACGAAACATCCTATCAAATGTGTCTATTTCTAGAAGTGTGTGTCAAAATAACCAATGAAATCAGCATTACACTGACTATTTCACGCACTTTTCAAATGAACCAATCAGGAGCTCTAGGCAAGTTCGGATTATCGAATACCAAACTTTACTCTTGACTCTGATTGGCCTTTAAGTTCGGTGTTTTCAGATATGTGTATGTGACAGTTAAACGTCAAATATAATAGGTAACCACGCTATGCACGTATTTAAAAATGAGCAGAGTTGGAATAAATTCTATTGAATTAATCAATGTTTCCTGTTTATTGAACTTTATTAATTTCTCAGATCAACTTTTTAATTCTTTTGCTAATTTCTTCTAATCAATTTCAGATTTTTTACCTTTCACTTTGTTTGTGAAATAGTCTAATAAAATTCCACTCGCGATTGAATTTCTCTAAGTCTGTCTTTAATTTCTGAACTGATAACTACACATGGGATAGTTTTCATGGTTATGACTAATGTCACAAGGCTGACACAAAGTCTTTGACATTTCGTTGATTTTATTTAATTATTATGCAGGATTTATAGATCGAGTCGCAGCCGCTTCCGCTGCCGTAGCAGCAGATAAAATTATGACCAACTTATAGTTTTATTTTGTATTCAATGAGCGCATGCGCAGTTATCCAACTGAAAAAATTTGAATGAAAGTTTTTTTTTGTGGAGGAATACGCCTATATCTATATTTTCTTCATATTCTGACATTATTTCTGAATTAAATTAATTCTTGCTTTTAAACTATATAAACAAATACCTACATAACCTAAATTATGTGACCTTTCGTTTATTTTTGACACGGAAATTTTGAGTTTCATGTCATTTTCCGCTGCCGCTGCCGTCCGAGATAAAAGTTGGTTAACTAATGGCGGCAGCGACAACAGCAACGGCAGCGGATCTATAAACGTATACATAAGCAACGGCACATTTATCTTCCTACGGCAACGTCAACTGCAGCGGCTACGACTCAATCTATAAATCTAGCTCATTCACTGTCCTGTCAGAAAAAAAAATTCTAACCGAATATCTCTCAAACATTGATAAATAACTCATAATTTTTCCACAACTTCCTCAAGTATGTTGTCTTAGGTACAGCTTAGCAAACGTACCTGCAATAGACGAGGAAAGTGTGTCGTCACAAATGTCATACTTGTCAAAAACTGATTCCAAACAAAGAATTTTAGGTGAAGTTCTCTGTTGATAATTTGCTGCTTTGCTTATTAGTTTGTATTTGGTTGTTTGGATTTTGTTTTCTGAGGCAAAAGAAGTTGAAAACCGTTAACAGAAACAATATCGGAGTTATCGGACCAGCTGATTTAAATTCGACGGAGGCTTGTTTGGAATCAGTTTTTGAAAATAATGGCATTTGTGACGTCATCACTTTCCTCGTCTATTGTGAAAATAGGCACGCCCATGATGTGCATTAGTCGTACGATGGACTATCCAGTGATATTCACGTTATTGTTCGCGCAAGAATTTAGAATTTCACAGTCTCAGCTATGTTTGCCAAACTGTAACATCACGACCCTTAAGGCGGAGGGCTGTTACCTACGTGCTTTCGAAAACTGTGATAAAATTATTTCGTTAGTTAGCAATGTCCTTGGGATATTATAGCTGAAAATCACTTTATCTGATTGGTTCAAATTTTGCAAACAAGTTTAAACTAACTTCCCGATGAACTAGAGACTTGAAACTTAGAATATGGCTCATAACTGAATGACAATGCAATAGTATTGCATAATATGTTAAAAATAAAATAATAATGATGTTCGTCTGATCGAAACAAATTTTGTAATTGATTTAAAGCAACTTCAAACATAGCTCAAAACTGGACGACATTGAAATATTAATATTATGCCTTCCAATTTGGTTTTGAGACGAAGATCGATTGTAGCAGCGCCAAAATTGTTTAAATTGTTTATCAAAAATCCGGGGATGCAACACAAAAAATGATTGATAAGAAAGTGTTTTTTCTTGTTTTTATTTTGGAAAAAATAATGTTTATCAAAAATCGGTTTCAGTAGGGTGAAAGATAATTCAATTCATTACAAGAATGATTCTTAGTTATCCCTTACGAAATGAGCTTATATACATTCTGCATAAAAATAAAGTACGCAATTTCAAGCTTGAAGTTGGCACTTGTTGTTGTGTTGTTAATCATAAAAAACAACCCTAAATCATGTCACAATTTGAAAATTATTATGGAAATAAGAGTTTTGTCAAGTGCGTATACCACAACTTGCTCTTAACCAAAGAAGTGAAATTCCATTCGAATTCGTTATATGGATGTTTTCTGTAGGGATTAATAATACAGTTGTGTCAGTTAAAATAAAGTGTATGAGATAATATAGTAATAACATTAATATTCTGCATAACAACTTATCCGTATAAGTCATAAGAACATTCTTTCCCCAGGATATTTGACGAGAAAAAAATTGCGGAATATTGTACATTATCATGCACTGATCTTCTCTGAAGAAAAACCAAATATATTCTGTGTGCTAACATCTTGTCTCGAAATTTTACCACAGAACTACTTTTTGGGCTCTGAGAGAATGAATTCAATAAAATTCGAAACTTTATATTGAACCCAACACCACTAACCACTGGAAAAAAATATTGGCACAGTTGTAGACATTACACATTACATATTATACCACTTGTATTGACCATCCTCATAATTTTCATGAACAAGATGTGAGGCCTAACCATATCTTGAAAACTATTCCCATCTCTTCCCTACAAAGGTAGATATTCCTCATCACAATTTTAGGAGTTTAGGACGATTAGCACCGGTTTTAGAGCTCAAAAAAACAAATTTGATTCGAATATGAAGCTTTACCTCACCGTACATAACCTAGTAAGAGTAGGGATCCCAGGACTATTTTGTAGAGAGTTTTAGGCAAACAATTTTTAGGTTCCACCACGGGTTTTTTGTTAAACTATTTTTTTTAACTACTCATGATTTCAAGAAGTCACGTGCCGAGTTTCATGCTGCTACAAATAATCTTTCAGTTTTCGCAAAAATTTATCTGTTGTAATGGACTAATGTAGATTTGAAATTTTGTCAGTGGCATAGCACCTCCAGTTAAACCAGATGAGAGCACAAACTTCCTTATTTTAATTGGAACACCCTGAATTTTGTTACATTTTGGAAATCGATGTATTATTTTAAAACAATTTGTACCTAATAGTAATTCTCACCCATTTCGATTTATTACGACTTTTGTGAAAACTATTGAATTTGCACTAGTTTCTTTAAAAATGCTCATCTTCGTAAGTTTCAACGCCAAATATTTCCAATTTGCACCAGAGTTATACAGTTTGGTAACAAATTATTGTAATTCGGAGGTTTTTCAAAACTCGGAAAATCAGTTTTTTCACAAGGAACGCTCTGTATATCATGGAATAACAGGACGCACAATTGAATTCTGCTCCAACTTTTAAGTGACGATGTCTAATTACAATAAACACTTGCAATTGGATCCTCTTGGAGGAACGGTGTACAAATATCTGTAAGATGAAGTTCAATGTCCGTCGTGGTATTAGCCAGGGAATTAGTTGTTTTCTGTCAGTTGGCTGTCTCACCAGAAGTCTTGAAACTATTATGTTGTACGATGTTTTGCACGACATTAAGGCGATTAAAAATTTCTGAGGTATGTTGTCTATAAAATGGATACGGCAGGAAGTAGTTATGACAATTTTTTTATCCCTACTATAGACTAGTCCGATAAGTTAATATACATTTCTAGTTTTTTTCACATTGGGTGTAATCATTTGTGGCGAATTAAATTTATATCTATCTAATGTTTCTTGGAATAATAAAGTTGATGGATTGATTGCATTGTTTAAAAAGTGCAATATTATTCAGGAAAGTACGTGACTTCAAAGAACTGTCAATATTTATCAACGTCAGATTGATTTATTTCATTCATCTCCATCATCACCCAACTGGAATATTGAAAAGATAAACATTGTTAGCTCGTATCATTCGTAGGTTGCAAGATTTAGTTGTTGTGTCACGTCTGCATCCCAAATTTGGGTTCATCGTTCCTCACTCTATATTTGATGTATAATTGTAGGTAATTGGTTTATCTGTTAATGAAAAAATTACTAAATAGTATTTCTATCTTTTATTATTCATTGTGCATGAACCCATTAACCTGTATTTTTAACTTCAATTTTGACTAAATCACATGATCATAAAACTTGTTCGCCATCTTGAAGCCGTCATTTTGGTTTTATGAATGTTGAGAAAAAAATGGATTCTAGTAAAATTGAACTTCTCTATTTTTCTCAATAACGTTTTCATTTGTTTCAAAGAAAATGCATAACTAATATATGTTTGACATTAATTTCATGCCAATAACGCAAAATTCCCGCGTGTTCCTAAAATTCCAATTAAAAAGACATATACAGAGTGACCCATTTAAAAGCGGGTCACCAGTGTAACTTTTTATTTGTTGTCCTATTTAAACGATTTTTTTAAAGGAAAGAGCTCTCCTATTACACTGCCATAACTTTGAAATACAATTAGAAATGTCAGGGCCTTCTTCGAATTTTTTTCAAAGCCAAAAATCCAAAAAACAAATAAGCAGTTTTTTCCAAATAAAATATGACTACAATACTGGATTTCTGGTAATTTCAAAACTGATAATAAACAAAAAATAATAATATTAATTATACATATTAATATCTGCCATATCTGTTAGTGAACTTGCTGACAGAGGCGCATTATCCATAAAGCAAACTAGGCACGTGCCTAGGGGCGCGAGGTTATGGAGGTGCGCGCGCGATTCGTTTAGAGTTTGCCAAAATAAAAAAAAACTAGCAGAATATATACCTTGCTCTGCACTTTCAGTTAACATAGTGGGTGAATATGCCGCTGAATGCGCTCAAGAAACTTGTTGGTTCTTTGGTCTCCTTCAAGACATTTACACATTTTTTACTGCTTAAACTCGAAGATGGGAAACTCTACAAACTCAAATAGGTACTCCTAGGTAATGATAAAAAACAAAACTACTGTCGAAAATACATCTGCCACACGCTGGTCAGCTATCGAGAGCAATTCTGAGCAACAACGTTATGTTGTTTGTGAAGCTAAAGGCATTAGATTGAAATTAGAACGACTTGATCGTGTTTTGGGGTTATATTTTGGTGCACATGAACAAAACCAACAAAATATTACAGTCCGTTGATCTTGACTAATTCAAATAATTCCTGCTGAAAGGGAAAATTTTAATAAATATGAACACCAAGTCTTAGAAATCTCATTTGTCAAAGAATAGGAAAGGACACAAAGAATAGAATAGGAAAAGGACACAAAAAAAGAGGAAGCTCACAGCAGATGAATCTGCCGAAGATGTTACTCCTTCATTATCTGGTTAGGAAATATTCATTTATAGTATATCTAGTAATTATAGATAGATTTGTGGTTGAACTTCAAAAGATACGAGAATCGTACAATAATTTTTACAGTAGTTTGATCAATTTGAACACTGAAGAAATTCAAAATAGAGCAAATATGTTAGTAACGACGTATTCTGGAGATGGCGATTTGGAAAAGTGATTTGTTGATGAATGTATCCATCTATACGTTCTTATTTAAGAACGCTAGCTCAAGACGATAAACTGTCCCGAACAACCAATGCGATTTTACAGGTTTTAAAAAATAAAGAATTTGAAACAATTTACCCATACATTGACATGACTTTAAGAATGTGTGTATCGACGGCAGTCAGCAATTGCAGTGGTGAGTGGAGTTTTTCTTGTCTAAAGAGAGTGAAAAAATATCTTCGCTCAACTATGTCAGAAAAAAGATTAAATTCGTTGAATCAAACTAATTGCTCTCTTCAATCTATGACGAAATTATTGACAATTTCACAAGACAAAAATGTAGACGCAGATTTTTTTTTTTGGCAATTGTCATTGATTGTGAGTAGTACTAATTTTGAAATAAATAATTCATAATTCTTTTTTATTCCTCGTTCTTTCGAAGTTAGTAAACATTGTGTGCTAGAGGGCGCCTATGAGGTGCTTGCCTAGGGCGCTCTCCACTTTTAATCTGCCTCTGCTTGCGGAGCAATAGACTTTACTAATGACTCGATGAATTTGATGGTTTCGTCTTTTCCCTTGCTGACTTATCATCTGTAGTAATATCGGTCTCATAGTTTTCTATTGAGAATTTGTTATATGAACATGAATCAATATCTGATGTGTTTAAAAGATACGAAGATTGACAATACTAGGAACAACTGTTGGTTAGACATTTTTATAATCACAACTGATAACGTAAACCGTTGTAGCATTGTAAATTACAATATTTTGCACATATTTTTCATAATACACATTTTAATTATGATACATTTGTGTTGGATTCAATACTTTTTTATGAAATTTCAGTAACACCCATTTGAAATTACTGCAAATCCAGTGGCGTAGTTAGATTTGTTTTGAAAAAATTAATAATCATTTATTTGGATTTTTTTTTGGCGATACAATTAATTCAAAGTAGGCAATGAAATTTTGAATTTTATTTCGAATGTATTGTTCCGGTGAATCGGTGGATCGAACCCACGACCCCACGCTTGCGAGGCGTACGCTTTTACCAGACGACCACCACGGCCCATGACACTCAAGTAATGAAACTATTGGTGCTCTATCCATTGATAAAAAAGAACTCTTGAATCGGATAATAATTCACAATTTTAGAGCGGTGGCCCGCTTTTAAATGGATCACTCTGTATATGCTGAAAAGAAAAGTTTTTCTGGATTATTTTTAAGCCAAATATACTTCGACAATTATTCAGTGGCAGTGCTAATTACGACGGCGTTCTGGTGCCACGGCGAAAATTAAAAAATCTGTCAATTGACACATTTAATCTATCAATTGACACATTTAATCTGTCAATCGAGACATTTAATCTGTCGATTGACACATTTAATCTGTCAATTGACACATTCAATCTGTCAATTGACACATTTAATCTGTCAATTGACACATTTAATCTGTCAATTGGCACATTTAATCTGTCAATTGACACATTTAATCTGTCAATTGACACATTTAATCTGTCAATTTACTCATTTATTTGTCAAGTGATTTTTTCATGTTCAAACGCTGTGTTGCTCAAGACCAAACGTACAAACGGTTTTTTTTTGTTTGACAACTAAACCACAGCTTGCACGCATTTCGAATGCATCCATGAAACTCCCTGATTTACAGATTTCGTTATTTACAAACGTTAGAAGCGTTTCAGTATCTCAATAATTTCTCCACCAGAAGAAATTTAAAAATTTCAATCATCGTTTCAGTGTTCTTTTACTAATCAAATCACCATCACGTAATTCCAAAAATAATAAAATTTCGTTATTGCTCAACCCAATCGAAAAGTACCTAAGGCTGAGTTGGTTCATGGCTATTCACTGGTTATGTTCAAACTACCCATTCCGTGGTGGTCGTGCTGGTAGAGCATGCGCCTCTCAAGCATTAGGTCTTGGGTTCGATTCCCAGCATGGTCATCGGTCTCATGCACGGCATCACACGTTAAAAGGTGAAGGTTGCTCCCTAGCTTGCAAAGGTCTCTCGTAGACTTATGGTGGTTCGGGGTAGGGGTGCAACAGGTTGACGGAAATAATGATTTCAACAATTTTCATCATAGATATGCTCTAATCACCTCATATTAAATGTGTCAATTGACAGAATAAATGTGTCAATTGACAAATTAAATGTGTCAATTGACAGATTAAATGTGTCAATTGACAATTTTTTTTATTTTCGCCGTGGCACCAGAACGCCGTCGTACTAAATTAATATTATAAAGTAAAGTTATAAAAAAAACTAAGGTTAAAATATAAAAATCCCATATAGTTCACATGCAGTGTGCGAAGTGAGTATTTCGCACACTACTTTCCGCACGGTGTCATGGTAACGAAGGAAAATGAAAAAAAGGGTTACTTCGCATATTGTTGTCATTGCGCAAACCTTTGCAGAAAAAGATTTTATTGATATTCTGGGAAGTGTGGCCGTCCTCAGTTTATATGCATTAGGCAATAAAAACTTGTAATAGTAATAATAATAAATATTCAAAAATTCCAACCTTCCGAATCAGGAACGCGGAACCTGCGCAGCAACGACACGAAACGTTGCTTCAAATTGTGCCTGGCGTGCGGAAGCTTGCGGATCGGCTCGCTGTCCGATAAATCGGCCGCCTCCTCCTCGCCCGAGCTGATCTCGTCGTCGTCGTCGCTGAAATCGTGATCTCTGATCTTCTGATCGTGATCCACCGGAGTGGAGCTCAGCTGCAGCACGGACAGGCGCGCCACCGGACCGGATCCCTTGTCTTTGCTGTTGTTTTCCGGCATCAGTTCGAGATCGAGGTCCATTTGTCTCTGGAGTACCTGCAAATTTGGAAACGTCGAGAAAACTAATCAATTGTACATATACAGTGAGCACGTAAAGGTTGGAACAAATTCGTTAACGCTTGATATGTCCATTAGGGAAAATACGCTCAGACACGTCGATTTTATTTTTCAGTTGCGCATTTTTTGGCCTACGCAGATTTTTGATGACGTCATCGCTGTTCGAGTTATGATGTCATTATAATTTTTCTTAAATGGTATTACCTTATTTTATAGTACTTTCAAAAAGAACGCATTTTTCTGTGTATACGTCATATTTTTTCTTATCTTAGATTACCGTATGTTCCAGAAATAAATGATATTTCATTCATAATAATGTAATACTAAGTCTGTTAACGTAAACTTTTGACTCAAGGTCCCTCCACAAAATAAAATCTAGTGGGGTTAGTTCAGGAGATCTAGCTGACCACTTCAAAAATCCTTGTCTGCGGGTAGAGGACGGCTATCATTATGCATTTGCCGTGGCACTCCAGGGCGACTTTCTGATTTTTGGTGGCAGAAAAACCCGGGAAAATCTACAGCCCCCGGGTGGTCGGTTTCACACTTTGAGCAAACCAGACGTAGGGATTGGCATCTAGGCAACCAACACTTGCTTCACAACAAGGTATGAGGTCACGTATCGATACCGATGTACTTGAGAAAAATTCCCTTATATCCGGATTTTGACGAGGATTTTTAGAGCTAGATCTTCTGATCACAAAAATGGCTCCTGAGAATAATATTGAAAAAGAACATAAGATATCCCAGTGACAAGCTGTTTTCTGACACCAATATTCTTGATAACAGACAAATTCTGATGTATTTCCATAAAAGTAAAATCAAATTAACACCCATCGAACACCGCCATGAAACTCGAACAAAAAATAAAAAAATGAAAACTCCGACTTGCGAAAAAACAGACGGCCAACGCTTAGTAGAATTTCTTGCACCAAACATATACATATAATTTACTACCAGACAACCCAAATTGCACAAAAAGTTATACCTCATTCAAATACCATGTGAAAAATTGGATGATCGCTACAGATAGAAAAATGCTAAATAACCTCATAAACTTAAAGTTTCTACAATAAAAAATTAGACAGCTTCTAACACCCAAATACAAATCTCTACCTGACTATGACTACACACATACCAAAATAAGATGCAAAGACCGTACTTTGACAAAAAAAACAAACAATGCTTGTAATTAGTTTTGATATTTTACTCTTGTGATTATTTATTATTTTAATTTTTTAACCTAGGCGATTTTAATGTTTTCACCTATGTGATCATTTTAATGTTATAAAATTAATATTCAATGTATATTCCTAAGGTATGAAGTATGAAGTTAGTAACAAAGCCTATCACCAAGAACACGAGCCACAATAGGCCATGGACAGCAGTGGAGGGCCTTATATGGGCCCACTTCGTTCAACTATACTATTAATACCTATCACGCACAAGCTTTTGAAGCTTCAGTGATCTTCATGTCTATTTTCGAATTTCGATTACATTTGTTGCATTTTTTAATTTGGAGTCTAAAATTAAGACATTATGAAACCCAAATGCGTATCGAAATGGCTTCTATTTCGATACGCATTTTAAATTTTTTCGAGATTGGTAACAATGGGAACATCAACTGTCAGATGAACGTCAGACAAGAGGGATGGGATTTTCAGATATTAAACAAAGAAAAAAAGAATAACCTTTGAATGTTGTGGTGTTATTTGTTGCCTTGGCCATTGGATGATGCAGTTGTTATAAACTTTCATTCTTACATGACTGGTTTCTCGGGTGTTCATAATTAAATTAGCTGGTGTGATTTGGACTGGGTTTACAAAATTATGCTCAGTGGTCTGATTGTTGTGAATAACATACCCACCGAATTCTTGTCTCCAATTACTTTCAGCAATGTTACAAGATATACATTTAAGTTTATTAACAAGTCCTAAAATTGTTAATTTTTGTTTAAGTACTTGTTGAAAAATTAAATATAATGAAAACAAACTTAAAAAAACTGTGAAACTTTATTTAATTTTTAGGGAGGAAAACTGCCACTTGCAACTCGAAGACTAGGGAGGAATGTCAATTTTCAGAGGAGATGTTAGAATTTTTTTTTGACACCACAATTTTTTCTCCCTTCCCGCTCTTTCAACCATTTCTGCCTCTTCACCGAAATCTTTTAGGTGATCATCATCTTGGTAGGAACTCATTTTCATAACTTAGAAGTAACCTGACAGCTAATAATAACTGTTTATGTTACCAATAAATGGCATAGCAACAAAGCTTTGTCAATACAACGACGACATATTTTGTCATATAACCTCATATATTTCCACAACTTTCTGCAGGTGTTCGTATAAGTGTGCAAACATTATACTTTTTAGAACAAAATTATAAAAAATTACGACTTCCAAAAGCAGTGGAAAATAACAATTTGTGTATTTAGTTCGACAAAAGATAATCTTTGGAGAGCGGCAATGACAGTTTGTGCTCGAAATACACAAAATACTTTTTTTTTCCAAAGCAACTATTAGACAAAAAAATACTCCATACTTCATTCAATATAGGGATATAATATTAACTATGAGAAAATTAAAGTCAAAGGATATACCAAATATATACGTTATTCAAATAACTAATAAACCACATCTCTAACAAAAAAAAGGAAAAATAAAACAAAAAAGGGCAGCCGGCCGAGATCGAACCCGGACCATCTGTTTAATCAGTTTGATATACTGAGCTCAAACCTCTACACCATTATGGTTATTTACAATGCTTCAAACTCTCTGTCACTATTTCCCATCAGAAAAGAATAGGAACGTTTTCAGCAAAAGCAGTGGAGATCGGGCGTATTTTCAATATTGCCGCTCTAGACCAGAAATACAGTCACAAAATGACTTTCCTTGGAAAAGTTTACGCTGAGATATGATATCGTCAAATGCTACTTTAGAAAGCGGTTGTAGAAAAAACTACATACACACAGGAGAAAAATGCTTTTTCTTCCGCGGGAGAAAAAGCACAATTTTCCTTCCATGGTATGTGAATATCGCTATTGATAAGTTCCAAACTTCATTTATCAGTATGTTTATCACTACCTCATTCACACTGCAACATATTGAGAAACTTTTTCCTGAGATTGCTGACAGAACTTAATTTAACAAATAGAAGAATATTGGACAAAAATATCCAGCCTCTTTCATTTAAATAATGAAGAGCCTACATTCTTAAGGGCTATACGGAAATATTAGGGATGCAGCGATGGGAGTCTTGTTCTACCTACCTCCCCTCTCATTATATTTCTGAAGAGCGAGACTTGGCAGGGCAGTATTCTACATCAGATCACCAGAAGACCCAATTTTTGAAACGAGGTCAAAGTGTATGAATATTCGTATCTAATAAAGTCTTGTGCATACACCTAATATACTTCAGTAAAGGACTGTTTCTAGGCAGACTTCGGTGTGCGCTTTTTTTATTTTAGGGCTATGTTTCGAGATGAATATAACAAAAATCCTTGTGACTGCAAGTGGAGTTAACTACAGGGCAAACCGAAATGTTTCCCTGTTTTGATTTTTTGCTTATATCTCGATAACGGATAGCCCTAGCGAAAACGTCTTTCAAAACTAAATTTGATTGTTACCTGGTATTTCATGATTTGAATGGATTCTAATATGTTTCATTTCAGGCCTTTGGGTTGAATATCCAAAATTTTGGGATTCTATGTGGTGTTATGGTTATTATCAATGAGGTAGTTGGCATAGTTTGTATCCTGTTTATTTAACCTGTAACTTTTCAAGTGTTCTACGAAACTACGGCATATCTGGCCTATATTTAATGCATTGCAATCCTCACATTCAAGTTTTCAAACCCCGGATTTGTTGAATTTATCCCGTACAGACTATGCATTATTGATAAATGAATATGGGTTGTTATTAGTTTTGAATGCAGCATAGGAGTTCCGAAGTATAATAATAATAATAGGGAGTACAAACTTCTATAATGTTTGAACTTATATTTATTAAATTAAAATCTTTAATGTAACACTCTGTGAGTGTTTGTTAGATGTGTACAAATCTTGCAAGCTGAATTAGAACGACTTCCTTTTATCCTATGGAATTGAAATTTTACGTATTGGTTCAGTTCCGATGACAATACATTAATTGTCCCCCCCCTGCCACCCGAAAGCTAGATAGAGAACGCGTAGGGTTTCAGAAGTTTTCTTGACGGATTTGGACGTCAAAAATAACAGCGAAAAAAAAAGGTAGCGGGGGCTCGTGACAATTATCTGACCATTGAATAATACGGTTTCAAAAAAATTTACCCCTCTTTCCCCCTCGAAAGCTAGATAGAGAACGCGTAGAAATTCGGTTTCATACATGGGAAATAACGACAAAAAATATGTCTGCCGGTGGGCTCGCTCCCTCCCCTCTTTTCAAAAATGTTGCGAAAACTTTCGATAACAAAATCGAAAAAATCCACAGCTTGCACAGTACACAAAATGCAGGATAGTACTGTTGACCATGCCGTTGTCTTTGTGGGCCCAAAGCTCTTCGCTGCTGGCCAAGCATATGTGGCTTTAAGTAGTGACCTACTTGGAAGGTCTCCTCATTGAAGAACTTGATTGTAGTAAATTAATAGGCAAGCGACCGTGCAACAATGACGATTTGATTGAAATGAATAAACTAAGAAAAATATCCACAGAAAACTAAAAATTAAATAAATAAATAAACTTTTAAGTTTTTAGAGAAAAGTTTTCATTTAAATGCACTGAAAAAGAAGAAAATTTATTTGAAAGTGAATTAAAACCATCATTTTGTTAGATTATAAAATTTTAAATGATATAAAAGCTTGTCGCAAGAATAAATCTTGAGGTAATTTTAAATTTAATTTACTATAAGGAATACATAAGGTAAACCACCCACTTGAAAACACGTCTCTTTTCATAATATGGAAAGATCTAACACAAGAAAATATCCATGAAATAATAATTAGAGCAGAAGAACACATTGGAAATGAAACAAGAGATACTGAAAAAGATGCCTTGGAAAGTTCGGATGAAGAAGAATGTGTCCGATGAAGACTGTCTCATTGACATTCTTTGGTGGAAAGAGAAAAGCAACTTAGGGTGGATTACACAAGCACAAGCATTATCATAAACGTAACGGTAACATCAAATGTTTTTAGCATAAACTTTAACTTTTGTTTTTAACATATATTTAAGCACAATTTCAAAATGATGTTGACTAAATGCACCTTTAATATTTTTGTGTTGTACAGAATTACATAAAGAAAATGAGATTGAAATTATGTCGATGAAAGTATACCAATCCTGAAAATAATGTTTTATATTAGATGATAGTGATGTGTCTGGTGGAAATGTCGGCAGTAATGGGGAAATGACCATCACCTGTATTCTGTATATTTTATGACCGGATCTCAATTCCGACTTACTTTTTCATTATATTCTTGCTCACTTAGGAAAATTTTAGGTATAATCTCAATCAGTTTATTTTTTACACTACTCAAGTTGAATTAATGTATTCATTTATGTATTAGTATTGACATGAATATATTTTTATACTGTCAAACACTGGGTGTCAACCTCGAAACATGTTTCGTCAATAACTGGTACAAAAAACGACCAATTTTATGATTCCCAGCTGTTTCTATTATTATAATTGGAAAAGGGCAAGTTAAGGCATCATCTGGAATAAACAAAAAAAATACGACTTTTTTTTAGACTGAGGTTTACCTTAGATACTCTCGCGACAAGCTTTCATATCATTAAAAATTGTATAATGTAACAAAATGATGGGTTTAATTCACTTTAAAATTTATTTTCTTATTTTTAGTGCATTTAAACAAAAGCTTTTCTCTAAAAAGTTTTTTTTAAGTTTATTTTTTATACGATGAATTTCATTTTGTTTTCGCCTTTATCGATGAAAAAGATACCTGAAAGTATTGTTAAATTGATTGAAGACATGATTACATCAGCTGATGACTTGGAAAATATAACTCCTGAACATTATCAAGTTTCCATCGGAAGAAGCACGCCTGTGATCATAACTATTTATACTAGTTCTAGTTATTGGCAATTAAATTTGCATAACTGAAATATGCGATATGATATATTATGAGCTGTTGTGTCGGTTTCTATTTCTTCTATATCAGTTGAGACATTCAAACATTCCTACATACATAATTTAATAATTAGTTGAGTTTTCATAGTAAATGTTGAACAACATATTTCGTTGATGTTCATAAAGTCAGTTGTGGAATCATCTACGACTGAAAGTTAAACATTCGCTATTTTCCATCGTACAAGATAACCTCTATTAGAAGGGATTCATGCTGTAAAGAGAAACATTCTCAATTGAAAATTGAACCAATACATGACTCCTCTGGAAAAGGAAAAAAGCTACGATAAATTGAAGTTATTTTCTTGTAATATCTAACAGAAAACAACTACTTCCCCGCCTAAAGCTACGCTGGACATTGAACTACATCTGATAGATATTGTGAAAGACCCTATATAACTTGAGAGAAAAAAATCTGAAAGTGAAAATTGTTCATTCAGATAGTTGACTATTTATTAAATGTCCAGTTTCCATTGGAGATTCTTATCTATAAATGAGATAAGGGATAATGTTATTCAGAAGTATCACTCACAGAAAATCGCTCATTCCATTGATGCGTGAATTGCATCTCTTTCGCTAGGCCTCCAATACATTTTGGTCGACAAAAATCTATTTCACTCTTCTATCTGAATGAAAAAGCAAATTTTCACTTTCAGATTTTTTCTCTCAAGTTATATAGGGTCTTTCACAGTATCTATCAGATGTAGTTCAATGTCCAGCGGGCTTTAGCCGGGGAAGTAGTTGTTTTCTGTTAGATATTACAAAAAAATAACTCCAATTTATCGTAGGTTGTTTCTCTTTACAACATTTTTCGTGTTAAAACAACATAGTCAAATAGACTCAGTTTATACTTTCGATAAAGTGAGTAATAATTTGTTTGAATGTTTTAGACGATGTAGTAACTTGATTACTTATATTTCGGACGTCCATCATCTTAATGGTTGAAAGATTTCTATCTCCACCATGGAGATGAACACCTTGGGGAATTCTTCGCCAGAATGAATAACATGAGGGATTCAATCAAATTCACAATGGAAAAGGAAACTAACAGTACCCTATCGTTTTTCGATGTGAAAGCTGAAGGAACTGAATCCTCACCTCTGTTTACAGGAAGAAGACACACACAGGACAGTACCTCAACTACGGCTCTCCACAAAGAGGGGAATCGTAAGAACGTTGGTGGAGAGAGCAATGTCTATTTGCAACAACCAGGAATCATTGGAGGCGGAAATTAATCACATCAAAAAGGACCTATGCCGAAACGGATACTCCGAGAAGCTCATAGGAGAAGTTCGGAAACAACTCGAAAAGACCAAGACAACCGAAGAAAGACCACAAAACCCCGTTCTCATTCTTCCCTATATCAGGGGTATCTCCGAGAAGATCAGAAGGATCGGAAATAAATACAACATCAAGAGTTGCTTTCAATCCGGCAGTATACCTTACGAAGCTTTCTCACCAAGACGAAACCAGAGAACACAACAGAATCCAGTAAAAACTGTATGTACAAAGTCCCATGTGAATGTGGAGATTCCTATATCGGAGAGACCAAGAGGCCATTATCAGTAAGAATAGCCGAACACAAAAAGTGGACTCAACGAGGGGAAACATCAAAATCGGGAATTGCTGACCACGCCTGGACAAAACACCACCGAATTCTCTGGGACGAAGCTAGTGTTCTTCATAGAGAGGAACATTGGTTCAAACGGAAATTTATGGAAACCACCTACATAGAAGCCAATGGTGCCTTCAGTCAACCAAGCGTCAACCAAGCGCCACAAGACCGCGCGTAATTACACTTTAATTATAGACCTATAAAAGGTCGCGTAGCATCTGATTTTGTCACTATTCACCAGAAGACGATTGCGGATTCAAGCAATTGAAACGTTGTGGAAAAAAAATTTGAAAGAGATAGAAATCTTTCAACCATTAAGATGATGGACGTCCGAAATATAAGTAATCTGAGTAATAATTTATTGATCAGCAAGTTGTCTGCCTCTGGCTTTCTGTCATGGCTGGCCAACTGGTTACATAGCTATCTTCAAAATAGGCATCAAATAGATAATAATTGAGATAAAATTGAGAAATTTGTTTCCACTTCTGTCCTTGTCACATCAGGTGTTCCACAGGGATCACACTTGGGTCCCCTGTCCTTAACATTTTTATTAATAACATAGGAACTACTGTTTTAAATTGAAAATTCCTTCTTTTCGCGGATTGCTTAGAATTGTACCTATACAGACATCTCAAATACTAATTACAATTTCTTACGTAAATGGTCTGGATCGAATGGAATGTTGTTAAATCCTAATAAATGCCAATGTATTACTTTCAGTACAGCAAACAATATAATTAAAAATAATTATAATATAATATTGAAAACGAGGTCATTAAACGAGTATCAGTTTGGAGTATTATTTGAAAAACTCACAATATTTGTTCAGCATATGAATTCAACTTAAGCATTTGTTCTCGAAGGTGGCCGGAAAAAGCACAATTGAAAAAATCGCAATGGAAATAAACGCACAGAAAAAAGAGCAATGTAACATTTGCCCACAAGAAATATCCACGCGTGGAAAATTGCACACATGGATTAAATCGCACAAGGTAAAACCTCTCATGTATAAATAGGCACATAGAAAAAAACGCAAACTCATATTATAAATTTATTTATAACGAAAACCAAATTTCCAAAAAATAAGCAGGAAAGAACTGTAACTATTGAACATAAATATAAACTACTATAGATTATATATTGTTCTTAAATAAGATAACTTGTCCTCTGTTTCACAATACTTCTCTACTGAATTGGCTACAATCGCGTAAAGTATTCTATATTTCTATAAGTTGTGAGCTAGGTTAGTCTGGTTAGTTCGTTCAGGTTAGATCAGACTAATAAAATAGTACCCTCAAAATTAATTTTTCTTCAAGTTCTTAGCTCCCAACTTGCGAGCTAAGTTAGTTCGTTTAGGTTAGATCCATAGAAATATATATTATATACTCACTCTAGAATGCTAATCCCCATGTCAAAAGTGTTGTAAAAAGTTCAGGCTAGTCCGCAATGCGCAAGCGCGTCATTAGTGATTTTTGTAACAGGCCCGGTTTTAGTAAAATATTATGGTACAAACGTTAATTCTGAATCTCGGAGAATAAGGGGAAACCTCATTGTGCTTGTACCTGTTATTTGTATTTAGCCGATTTGAATAAATATTTTCACATATTTATGATCCCGAATATTCAGCAAAGGCCATCAGAAAGTAGAGTACGGTTATTATTATTATTTACCGCTCTGAAGCGACTGATTTTTGGTATCACATTCACTTTTCTGCTGTAGCTAACCAACAAAAACCTACGGAACCACCCCAAACCGTCGGTGCGAGTTTCAAGGAAGCACTGGATTGGAAAATGAATTGAAAGTACAAAAAACTATGAAAATTTACTTCAGCTAATATCATGAATAATTTCAACTCAAATTGGATTTATGAAATTGGATGCTTGGAAGCTCGAGGTTTTTTTCTAGAACGATTCATGTTAAAATACGCCACTGCATTTAATTTAAATCATTTGGAGAGATTAACATGCTATTTCTACGAGTATTTCTGGTTGTATTACCTTAGTGCAATTTCCTTAATGGGGATGCATGAAAAAGTGAGGCCAGAAGCATTTTCCTTACCATCAAAGCAAAGCACTTCCATATTGACATTAATTTTCTAAGGCGATTCTGAGGAAAATGTCTGCCGCAAATTACAATTTTCTCACTTAAATGTTCTGCTGGGGTCTCTTCTTAAAAACAATAACCATAAATCATGCCTTTGTTGTCAAGCTAAAATAATATTTAAGCTATTTTGAGCAAAGCATATAGGTACATAAAAAATGTCATTATCTACCAAAAATGATTAATTTCAGGTATTTTTCCTTTACACAAAACTAAACAGTTCATTGTTTATTTTTAGAAAGAAATGGCTTTATTAGAATTTGTCTTTAAAGGAACAAGATTAATGCAAATTCACGAAAGATGAAAGAATAACCAATGGCAACAAACACCACATAAAACGACAAGACAAAATCTGAAATTTTAAAAACCGACTCTGTCTCTGACAAGCGATACAGATCTTAGTGGCAAGTCTTCCTGTTGATGAAAAAGCACTGTTGCACGGTCATTATAGTTACAGTAGCATAGGGTACATTACTGTTTTAAATAAATTCCTTTCGCGCCTAAAATTCGGAGTAATCTATCTCTAAAAGTTTCTTTTCGGTTTTAAAAAGTCCTAAATGCGCTGTCAAATTTCTCTCTTTCAAGTGACATGTGTTTTATTGCCTCCATAACAAAAAACTCTGAATTGGAACACCAAATTATTTTCAAACTTGGCAACGATCTACCCAAACTACACAGATGGCGCGCATGTGCACATCGTAAACGGGCCGCATACGCGGCATGCTTTTCGCCGTGAAAATTGGCAGGATTAGCATTCTAGAGTAAGTATATAATATATATTTCTATGGTTAGATCAGATTAATAATTGGACGGGATAATTTTGTATAAGGTTATTATTGTTTGAGGATATTATTGGACGGAATAATTTTGCATAAGGTTATTATTGTCTGAGGATATTATTGGACGAAGTGTTTTTGATAGAACTTAATTTTATTATCGGAAAAAAGCGCATTTTTTTTTATTTGCGCATTTATGCAAGAGAGGTATTTGCAATGTGCGATTTAATCCATGTGTGCAACTTTTCCACGTGTGGATATTTCTTGTGGGCTTTTTTCTTTGCGTTTATTTCCTATGCGTTTTTTTCAATTGCGCTGTTTTCCTAGATTCGTTCTCGAAAGCTGTTTTCTACTCGGAAATTGCCAATTCTTTCAACAAAAACATTTTTGTACATTTAAAACTTCTCTTACAGCTATTTGTACCGGTTCTCCTTATTAACAAACTAAGCTAAGTGGAGGATCAGCTTAACGTACACCTTAAGGTAAAGATGGTTTGCACCGTTGACTCCTGGCCTGATCCTTAGCTGAGTATTAGAAATGTTTGGCAACAGCGAAAAAATGGTCACGTAACCAACGATGAGACGGTAAACAAAGTTTTCGGTTCTGTCTAATTTGACAGGCTGGCGGGAGGATGGCATGTGATTTGGAAAATTTGTCTCTACCGGAAAACTAGCCACAATATCGCCTAAAGAGCTGCGTGCACATTCGTTGAAATGAGTAGTTAATATTTTATCACCCACCTCAACCCTACCTTAGGTAAAAAATAGTATCCATCCAAAATGTTTACGACATGAAGATGTTGTTAACAATTTTGGATGAATAAGAAAAATTGAAAAGACTCGCCATTCCATTCCTCGAGTACAAAGCAACAGATTAATTTTAGGTTATAAATTAACAATATACCAATAGACATTTTGTATTAGGATATAAGTACAGTGTTGAATCTGAAAATTATTTTTATACTTTCACATCATAGGGATATTCAATTTCAGCTTCAATCAGGTTTAGTATATAGAGAGCTGTAGGTTTGGTCGCACTAAATCGCGGAAAAAATGTAAGTTCTTCAAACATGCAAATGATGTACCCTCACGTACACTTGTCTAGGCACATCATAAAAAATTTGATTCAAATTCTAGGTCGTCATCATCTAATATTGTACGTGACATTTTGTTTCAAATCTGATACAATCATCAGATACTTCACGTCAGCAAAATCTAGGAAAAAGTGCTCGAAAAATTTTAAACATGAAGGAAATAGGAAAATGTTTCTTGTAAAAAGTGAGGTTAGGTCGTTAAGTCGAATCTAAGCTTGAAAAATGTGAGGCTTATCTTGACTAAGGCTTACGTTGTCCTCAAATAGCGGTGCAAACCGAAATCGTAATTTAAGGTCCACTTAAGTCATAAGGTAACCTTAAGTTGAACCGGTGCAAATAGCCGTTAATGAAGTAGGCTCAGTGATAATTTGTGATATAAGTATCTTAGTGTCTTTTCATACAGTGTGTATCAGCCGAATGGAATAAATCTCAGCTTATATCATCCGCCCGTTTATAAATTAATTGAACTTAAATCGAAACAGTTGAGGCTGAAAAACATAGTGTGCACCGAACACGCTCAAATGAAACCACGGCTTTTTTCCAAAATAATCTTGTGAGTGTGGTTACTTACTAGATCAAGCTGTACAAAAAAATAAGAGGTTCTTTTCACACAAAATTAAAGACGCAAACGGCCTATACTACTTTTTATAGATAGTTCGTAAATTGAAACCCCGGTTTTCGCCCCAGCAAGAATTTTTTTTAAACAGAACCAAGAAATTGTGAAAAGTATTAAAACTTTTTTGTTTTTTTTTGCGAATATCTCAAAAAGTATTGGAGGAATCGTTTTACAGTCAACAGAACTTTTGTAGAAAATTATGAAACCTATACTAAATGGTTATCTATACGACCGGATCGGTGCATTTTTCACTGAGAAAATCCAGGAAAACCTCGAAAAAGATTTTCAAAAATTCATAATTTTTATAAATCTGAAGCTGGACAAACAATATTGCGGAAACTGACAGATGATGACATGTGGTTAAACTGTTCGCACGATGGTTTCTATCCAATGAGTAGTATTTGCACAATCGCGTTATAAACAATTTAAGGGCCAATCTTTCTAAATGCACCGATTTAAGGAAAATCATCTTATTCAAATTCTGTATTCAAATTCTGTATTCTGGAATTTGGAAGTAGAGATCAATATCTACAATTTGTATATTTTGAATTTTCATCTGAGAGGTGGGAAATGTGTTGAAAATGTCACTGGAAGTTACTCTAAATGATTCAAAGTGCCCCCGAAGTCGCCCGAAATCAACTGTCAGAGATTCTATGTTTTTAATTCCAACTAATATATATGAAATTGAATCTATTATCACACAACTAAAATGTAATAAAGCTCCCGGTCTCGATGGAATAACAAATGAAAATTTGAAAACATGTGCTACATATATATCTGGCCCTTTGTGTTTTATATTCAATCAAATAATGTCTAAGGGCGAAATCCCATCACCTTTAAAAACAGCCCTAATCAAACCATTACACAAAGCTGGCAGTAAAACAGAACTCACAAATTATAGGCCGATTTCTCTTATATCCTCGGTAGCTAAATTACTTGAAAAAATCATAAAAATACGGCTCAGTAAATACCTGAATAAACATGATATACTGAATAACATGCAATATGGATTTCGGCAGGGTAGATCATCGGAAGATGCCATAATAGCTCTTATGGAAAAAATAAATAGTAGTATGGACCACAAAAAACCTGCACTTTGCATTTTTATCGACTTAGCAAAGACTTTCGATACAGTGTGTCATGAATCTTTGCTAGGAAAACTTGAGAAAATTGGTATAAGAGGACTTGCCCAGGATCTTTTCCGAAGTTATCTCTACGGTAGAAAACAAAAAGTAAATATTGATGGTATCTTGAGTAAGGAGAGAACTGTGACATACGGTGTCCCTCAAGGTATAGTTTTGGGGCCAATTCTCTTTACCATATACATAAATGATCTGCTGACTTTGTCTCCCGATAACATCATCTCCTACGCAGATAACACCGCGATATTTATTGAAGGTGGAACATGGATGGAGGTAGAACAAAGAGCAGAAAAACTCACGAAAAAAATTAAAATATGGTTTGACTTCAATCTCTTAACTCTCAATTTGGAAAAAACTAAATTTCTCCCTTTCGTTTCATATAAATCTCACCTACCAAATTTTTCACATATCACCTTTGACAGTGAACAAATAGAAGGAGCAACAGATATAAAATATTTGGGCATTTATATTGATAGTTTTCTAAAATGGGATATACATGTAGAGAAAACTACGAAAAAAATTAGGAGCTTGATATATAAATTCAAAATCTTAAGGAGTTTCATGCAAGTTGAATATCTCAAAACAGTTTATTTCTCACTGGTTGAATCTATCCTATGTTATGGTCTGCTAGCAAGTTAACTTCAGTGCGACTTCGGGTGACTTCGGACGCATTTTGAATCGTTTTGATCAACTTTCAGTGATATTTTCAACACATTTTCCACCTCTCAGGTGAAAATCCAAAATATACAAATTGTATAGGTATATTGGCCTCTACTTTCAGATGCCGTTTACAGAATTCAAATACAATTTCCCTCAAATCGGAGCATCTTGCAAGATCTGCCCTTAAAATGTTCATAACGTGATTTTGCAAAAACTACACATCGGACAGAAAACATCTTGCGCACAGTTGAATCACAAGTTATTATCTATCAGGTCCCGCAATATTGTTTGTCCAGCTTTAGATTTATAAAAATTATGAATTTTTGAAAAAAGGTCTCTGTTTCGAGCTTTTCCCGGATTTTCTCAGTGGAAAATGCACCGATCCGGTCGTACGAAAATCCATTTTGTAGGTTTTATAAATATCTACAAAAGTTCCGATGACTGTAAAACGATTCCTGGAATAAGCTTTGAGATACTTCCAAAAAACCAAATTTTTTTCACTATTGCTTGTTTAAAAAATTCCACAAAGCGATTTTGCTGGGGCGAAAACTGGGGTTTTCATTAACGAACTATTTTATAAAAATTAGTATAGGCCATTTGCATCTATCATTTTGTGGAGGAAAAAATCTCTATAGCTTTGTCTATATTGTTTTTCTCTTCATATGAAAAACAACACCATAATTATTAGCATCATTATTATTTCTATTAGTTGATAGCTGAGTCATATAGAATTGAAAATTATTGGTTTCTACAAGTCCACTGATAACAACACTTACACCGTAATAGTTTTATACCCGTTAATTGCATTGTTATTGTAATTTTCAGGAAACACGAATTTGAACGTAGTATGACTGCGAACGAAAACAAATAACAGATAAAACCATTTGCTATATATAACTATTATCAATAGTATAAATGCACAAATGATAAAGATAAATGAGTCTGGATGAACGAAAATATTTGGCTTGAATTTTCCTATTAAATATAATTTGGCAAAAATGTTCTGCAAGTGGGCGGTATTTGGCAAACAGGACACTTCACTGTCTCGCAACTCAGAGAGGTGTGAAAGAATGTGGAGTTTTTTTTAAACACCTATATTACACATTCTCTATCTTAACTCGTAACTAACAAGTGCAGATTGAGATAAACAACGTTTTACGTTTAGGTTGAATTATTATTTTATCAATAAATATACTTGTTATATTCAGGCACATGGCACATCTGTAAAAAATCTAATGTTACTAAATCCATCGGAATTTGGATAAATAACGAATCTCAAATTCCAAGAATTTTCATGTCACTGAAAACATTTTTTAAATAGACTTCAATTTCGCAAACTGTATATCGAGATTGTTATTGGTCGTATAATAGTTTGCGTGTCATCGTCAGATGTTCGTAATATCAATAAAAATGTATTAGACGCAAACATTTTTTTGGGTCAGATTTATTAACTCGCCGCAGTTATCGTAAAATAAACTAACACATAAATTGTTAACAGTTGAATGAAGTAGTAAAGTGGCAAAAGAAACACACAATTCGTTGGCGATGGTAGTCCAATCATATGGGAAAAAAATCCTGAAGTTTTTTCCCAACGTTTTGACATGTATTTTTGGTCGCTGAATCAGATTTTCAACTTTCATACCTCGTCAAAAGTAAGCTAACTCCAGCAATTGTGAAAAACCGCGATTTTTCTCTTATAGCTCACGACCGATACTTTTTTTAATAATGACTATTCTATACAAAAAAAAGTAGATTAAATTTCCTACAATTCACATTTATCGACTCAATTCCTGTAATGTTCCAAACCGCCGCTAGAGCGTACTAAAAAGGGCAACTTTTTGTCACTCGGTGAAAAACGCAGGAAATGCCTTGGAAATACGATGGAGCCGCGATATGAACTTTTTCTACAAGCGTGCGTGATTCTCCCTATACACTCGCACGCAATTTAGTTTAGAAAGTGTTATTTTCGAGAACTAGTGCTGGAAATTTCTTCCCACACTATTGTGGAAAAAACAATAACATAATTTTATCGCAAATTATAAGTGGTTGATGACAAAATACTAAAGCTTCAGCTTGTTTCCTGTAGAAGTGAAAACGTTTGTTCAAAATTATTCATTAATGTGGACTATTTCTTGTAAAAATTAGGAAATATTGAAAAATAAAAATTGATTTTCATGAAGATCGCTTTGTATACTCAGATTCATCTGATATCCGTTACAACCATAGAAATATATATTATGTAGTTACTCTAGAATGCTAATCCCCATGTCAAAAGTGTTGTAAAAAGTTCAGGCTAGTTCGCAATGCGCATGCGCGTCATTAGTGATTTTTGTAACAGGCAGATTAATATACGATAATTCTGAATCTCGGAGAATAAGATTGGCAACCTCATTGTGCTTATACCTGTTATTTGTATTTAGCCGATTTGAATACATATTTTCACATATTTATGATTCCGAATATTCAGCAAAGGCCATCAGAAAGCAGAGTACGGTATTATTATTATTTACCGCTCTGAAGCGACTGATTTTTGGTATCACATTCACTTTTCAGCTGTAGTTAACCAACAAAAACCTACGGAACCACCCCAAATCGTCGGTGCGAATTTTTATGAAGCACTGGATTGGAAAATAAATTGAAAGTACATAAAACTATGAAAATTTATTTCAGCTAATATCATGAATAATTTCAACTCAAATTGGATTTGTAAAATTGGATGCTTGGAAGCTCGAGGTTTTTTTTCTAGAACGATTCATGTCAAAGTACGCAACTGCATTTAATTTAAATCATTTGAAGAGATTAACATGCTATTTCTGGTTGTATTTCTGGTTGTAGTAAGTATATAATATATATTTCTATGGTTACAACGTAAAACCGATTGTTGTCATGCCAATTAAAACAAACATTTGTTACTGCCAACGAAGTCTAAAGAAAGGTACGAGAAGCAATACACGCGTTTTATGGAATGGTGCAGCAATAAAAAAGCGATAACCTCAAATAAAGAAGGAGTATTATTGGCATATTACTAGGAAATATCCAAAACCTGGAGACCAAACACCTTGTTGGCCAAATATTCAATGTTGAAAAGTGTATTACTGTATTCATAAAAAGACAGAATGTCGGTTTTCATCCCTAAAAAGCCAGAACTTGTACACTAGAAGACGTAACAAAATTTATGAATGGAGCACTCGATGATTAAGTTGGTAGCAATTTTTGGATTAGCTGGTGCCTGAAGACGAGAAGAGCTGACGAAACTCACCATTGACGAAATAAACGACAAACAGAACCTAATAATTGTCAATATCAAGGATCTCAAAATTGCTTGGCAGAAGGTATGTTCAGCGCCATATAAACCGAAATTTGAAACCAGCAAACGGTCACAAACTGGCTTGTTTTTAAACGCATCCCTCTCCTTGACCTGGAGAAATTCTAAACCTACATCCAGGCGACTTGGGGCAACACCAAGAATGCTATTTCATGCCCAGCAGACGATTTCTTTACCTGTCAGTAAATCATGTAGGCAGCTCTTTAACTATATATAATGACAATAATTCATGACCTGCCTTCTTGTTTCGTACACCCTATTCAAATTTATGTGTTCAATTTCCACGCAATCAAATGGTAAGGTTAGTTCGTTCTGGTTCAATTAAACTAAATAATTACTTTTCGCAAAATGTATATGTATTCAATTTCCTCGCACTCAAATGCCACCGGTGTGAAGTTAGCAACGAATTCTCATCCACGAAATTTGTGAAGTTAGCAACGAATTCTCATCCACGAAATCTATAATTTAGAAAATGGTGTTGAGTCACTCCATATTAGAGTAATGAAGAAATGATCACCCTCTCGTTTTTTTTCTTAGAGAAGAAGAAACTAGAATTTATCCACCATAATTTTGACAAAGTACCATAAAAACTGAACCGTACATTCTGCCGACTTGCAACAAAAATCAAATCATTGCCAATGAGTCATTCCATTACGCAGCATCGACGAAGTGATTGTCACCCCTTCGTTTTTTTCGGTACAGTTTTTATGGTACTTACAGAAACAAAATGTGAAAGGGTTTACATCAAATATAAGCAAGAAAAGGGTGCTTACAGGAGGTATCTGTCAGACTATAAAAAATCGGCCAACGATAGTCAAATATCAAATTCACAAAAAAAATCAAAAACAATCTGGAATATCTTTAAAAATATCAATAGAGGGAAGTTAATTAATAAAAGTTCTATTGAAATAAGAACAGAAATTGGAACCATAGCAGACGCCAAAGAAGTTGCCAGACAATTCAACAACCACTTCAGTCAAAACACTAGCAACAATGATTTGGTGGGTACAAAGTTAGCTCGCAATATTAACAACATTGTTCTAGATTCAGTCACAGAATCATATCTTCAATATCTTACATGAGCTACAGCCAAAATATGCAAGTGGGTGGATTCTATTCCCACGTTCGTTATATAAAAAAACGTTGAAATACATTTGCAAACCTTTGGTGGAGATGATAAAAAATAAGAGTATGAGTTCAGGAATATTTCCAGAAAATCTAAAGATAGCGCGAGTAATTCCTATATATAAAAAAGGAGCTAAAACAGACATCAACAATTACAGGCCAGTTTCTATTCTACCTTATTCACCTTCAAAGATTTTTGAAAGGGCTATATACAAGCGACTTGTAATAGTTTTAAACCAATCTGAAATACTTTCTTGCTCCACAACAATATGGCATCAGGCAAGGGAGGTCAACCGAATTAGCAATTTATAATGCAATAACCGAAATACACAAAAATATTGATGCGAATAAGTTTACAGGAGGCTTGTATTTTGATCTTTCAAATGCATTCGATATGGTGAACCACTTATTAAATAAACTAGAAGAATATGGAATCAGAAGAAAGTGTAATGACCATATAAAGTCATATCTATCAGGACGTACCCAAATAGTAAGTGTATTGCAAAATGAACAAAATGATTTTTTCAGAAAAAAATGAAATTTCGCAAGATCTATCCTAGGCCCAATTCTTTTTCTGGTGTATGTTAATGATCTCCCAAGTGCTTTGAGACCAGGACTGGTATATCAGTTTGCAGATGATACATCTTAATGTCTTGTCTCTGGGAGTTTATCAAATGCAGCAGAGAACATGTCAATATGGTGTACAGAAAATGGACTCAAACTCAATACCGCCAAAACTGGGCTTAAATCATTTTCTAGATGTCAATATAGTTAAGAGACTATCTATGTTAGGCTCAACTTCAAATCTATTCCACTAATAAATATATTATATTTACAAGAAACTGTGATTCATATACAAGCCATATGACAATCAATACAAGGCACAGAAATGAACTTAGGATACCACACCACAACTCATCATTTTTTGAAAAAGGGACACAGTATAGAGCAATCAAAGTCTTTCACTCCTTTCCTATTGACGAAATATCGCAAACACAGAAAGATTTAAAATGTCAGTAACTGACTAAGTACTTGAAACAAAAAGTATTTTATAATTTTAACACTTGGTAAGAGACGAATCTCAATATAATGTACCTATGATTAGGTGTGCATGAGTGTGGGTATATAGTAGATTTTATTTTTATATTCAAATTGTGCTCAATCGCTTTGCTCCTACGACAGTACTATATTTTATTTATACCTGTTTTATATTGTAAGGTTTATTTCATTTATACATATATTTTATACTATATTTTATTTATACCTATTTTTGAAAATTACCCTACTTGTACCCAAACCTATTGACGTTGCTTTGTCCGCTTATTGATTTTATGGCAATAAAGGATATTATTATTACTTTGTTCGTCAATATTTATTGTGGAATAATTCAATTTTCTCTACCACTTATAAAAAAACTGAGTGGGTGGCACTTATTTCGTTAACACTCTGTAATCGAATGAATCTATAGCAACAATTTGGTATAAGTTGCAAGTCGGCGGAATGTACGGTTCAGTTTTTATGGTAATTATACTAAATAATTACTTTTTTCTTAGATTCAAACAATTTAAACCCTGCACTGGATTTCCTAATAAAGAAATGAACTGAAAAGTTACAATTTTAAAATTACTTTATTTGTGTACGCAATTTAGAGTCTACTACAGGTATTACATCACCCCAACCCTTCTTACCTGTACCATCAAGTACAAGGTGACCGCAATAAAGATAAGTCCGCAATCTGGGTGACCGCAATTGAGACACAACCCAAGAACTACACTTCTTCGGGAACTTAAAACTTCAACAATATCTAACTGGTTTGTACAATGCTATCTATCCTTATCGCTTTTCTTTTTTTTGTACCTACTCGTAGACGCTTTTTTAATGAATACTCCGTGATACAATTGAAAAAAATGCTCCACTATGAGTCGATTTGTCTAATGTGACGACCATTTCCAGTTGTACCGGTATTATTGTTATTATTATTGGTTGTGCCGTTATTATGGTTGTCAAGCACCCTGTACATATTCATTTCATTTAGGGTTAGGTACGAGCAGGTACCGCTCCCTGGTTTACTTGCGTAAACAGATAAAAGAGTGAGATATTCATAGCTTGAATCTGACTATGTGAATAATTGTAAAGAGAGTGTAAAATAAATCGTAGAACCGTTCGCATGTGCATTATTTTCGAGTCTTAACACTAACAATAAAATAAAAGTGGTACGAAAGTTTAATTTTGGATTGTTCTTCAAAACGAATTGTGCGCATACTTTCTTGAAGCTAAATTTGAATACATAACGAGGCGTCAATATACTATTATTATGCAGATGAATTAGCCTAATAATGATTCTCACAGTAACGTGAATGTGTTTTTTCACCTACAAACCGGGATCTACCGTTGCATACTGTCATACCATAATCGCACGGTTTAGTTTCTTGGAAAGGATATGAATATCTTATACGCTGTAGTTATAGTTGTATTCGTGTTCATTCAGGAACATTGAAATATTAAAACATTTTTATTTTCTATTGAAACACTTAAAAGCACCCAAATTTGATTACTTAAAGCATACGAGATCCGAAATTGATGTTTCCAGGAAAAAAATCCGGAAGATTTTATCGCAACGCTTTTATATTGTTACGATCTTCCTGGGTTCGTATTTCTAAATAATACTCCATAGCAGTCGATACCAAAGAAAAAAAAATACTCCGATCCAAACTAAACTGTATTTATTAACTTCGATACAAAATCAAATACAACACACTCACTAATAATTCGAAACACATCGACTTTCTTCTTACTTGGAACTTATAACCTTTAACATTCAACATTTATTCATCGTCTTAAGTGAAATGCGTCGGCCCTATACAGGGCAATTCAAATTCGACCCCCACCATTGGGATCTCCTAAACTACAGGAGATACGTCGAAGCTTAAATGGGGGCAAAGTTGCGTATTCTGGTGCTTAACAAAATACTGTTTTGAAATTGGAAAATTCCGAGTATTTCCGGAAATATCGGGAAAAAACTGAAAATCGGAATTTTCGTTTTTATTTTTTTCTATCGTTATTTGACAACATAGCTCAAAACCAAATGTACATTTTCATTGATACTTTTTTTCAGCTACACGTTTTCATGTTCAGATTTAGTATCCGACGTTTCGTCTTCTGGCATTCATCATCAACTTTTTTTTCTGTTATGCGCGCCATATTGTTTTTTTTTATACAGAAAAATAATGATTCTCTTTCTGATTTCATTGATGTATAATTTGTTATGATTTGCACTTCTGAAACCACAGATATAAAAAAAAAACAACTTCATCTGAGATGGTCATGACTCCATCGAAAATTTTTGTTTAATAAACACTAGTTGTCAGAACTCATTAAACATCATAAGTTTGCACAAATACTTCAGTCGAAATGTCCTCATTCTCAAATGAAGAAAAACGAGATATGTTGAAACTTTATTATAAATTTGATAGGAATACTACGAAAACAGCACAAATTTATTTTAAATTATATCCGGAAAGACAACAGCCGGATAGAACATCATTCGGAATTTTGGAATTTTTTCAAAGACCCGACATCAAATATCACAGTTTCAGAATTTTGACCCATATCCTTTTGATTTCATTTTTAAAATGCGATTAGCTGTGAAAAATGGGAAATATCGGTATTTTCATTGACTATCAATGTATATTTTAAAATAGAATATTTCGTCCACAATGAATTTTGAGTAAAGGACCCCGCAGATCAAAATAAATGTAACATTATATGCAGGGTGATGACCTATGACGGTCCATCCAATTCCATATACCATTCAGTAACTGACTGAATATACGACACATCAGTTACAACTTACAACTCAGGCAGCCAGATAAAATTCCTAATGTTTGGATAGTTTGACTCGCCCAATCGTGTATGAGGCCCCAGGACGGGAAATCACTCATCACTGGAGATGACAAGGAACAGGTCGTTCCATCAGTGATAATTATCATCACCTTTACATATTGAACTACCTATATTGATGACATATAATAAATGTCTACTCATATGTTACTATTGATAGCCAGCAAATATAAAAATCATGGAATCCTCTATCCGAATGGAACACGTATTGGAAAAAAACCGTCGCTGCCCAGATTCAAATTCTCCTGTTAGAAATAAAATAGTTCTATCAATCATTTTCACTTTTCCCAGATAGTTTGTTTTTTATTCCGACAAAGCTCAAACCAACAGAATTCACTTAACTATCTGTAGGTACCTCACATTATTAAATTCATATATTTGATGTGATTGTTATCTCTGATCTGATCTTCACTTTCTTTCAAATTTATTCTGATCTCCACATTGTCACGTTTCACTGTTTGTGAAAAATCTTGGCCACTAGCAGAATGTACGCGTGAAGAAGTTCCTTCAACTCGTCTTGCAAATGGTAATAAGTTTCTCAATTAATAACTATGAAACTTGTCATAGTACGAAACTGACAGTGTTGAGGAGAGAATAATAAATTTATTTAATAATAATAAAGAAATTTCACCGAGTTAATCGTGAATTACAGGGTGATTTCTGAAACGTTGATATTTTGTCATTTTTATCATCGAAAATTTTCATGAGCAGCCTATATATCCCAACGGAATCATGTTAATACGGTATCAGCTATCGACGGAGGATGATAATTCACTTGAATATACAGGATATGTACGAAAGAACCTGTCATATATTTCACCAATTTTTGAAATCACCCTGTAGGAAATGTATGAATCGTAATTAATAATGGAATCAGAATAGTATATTACATGCCTAAATAATTTCATCAATATTTCATTATTACATCGAATTTTCAGACATTACTAAAATGTTTTTATTTTTCACTCTGTACATAATGATATAATCTGCACCATCTGAATGCTATTGAGTGAAATGAAGGTACGTTGATGATAAGAATGAAAAAAAATGCAGTTGGAACTTTCAAACCCCGAGAAAATAATTAAATAAAAATTACTGATTTTAAATTTGAACGCCCTGTATTTCAAAATCTATCCATCAACGAACTTTGCGATTCTGCATGTTCAATCAGTACATCGAATACTATAATTTACAAAAAATTCAGACAATTTCACCGAGAACCATTTTACCTATAAAAAGTGCGGGGTCCTTTGTTGGACTAAAATGAAAAAAATCAAATGAAAAACATAATCTAAGTAAGAGAAAAATCATACCGATTCCAGAAAGTAAAAAGCGAGGGAATGGAAACGCTACATCCACCTGAAATGCAGCCCACTACATCCGAGGACCCCAGCAAGGTCTGTCAGACATCAAGAGAAGACGATGATGTAGAAGAGATAGGAAAAAGAGAGAAGTTGAGTGATATTTGGTGGAACCTGGATAGAGTGAGGAGAAATGTGGAGTGTTGAAATCTATATTTAGACTACCTACATTTTTGGTGTTCATTGTCACACCCTGTATAACCTACAAGGGAATATTCTGCTCTTCATCTCACTCAGGATACAACCGAAATCAGGCAGTGCGAGCATTAAACAATTGAAACTGATTTCGCTGGGGCGGATGTTTATGTTAAACATTATTATTAGTCTGCTGCAGGATTACTTTATTGCTCTATAGTGATATTAAGTATCATAAATTATTATTAGCGAGCTTGTTCGAGGATTTCGGATATCATGTAACACACAGAAGCCATGCTAATTAAATAAAAGTATGAAGCTTACACGAGCATAGTATCAACCTTCAAACACTTATGGAAAAACAAGTAATTTGATTTGTAGCAGAAAAATTTAACGAAGAACCTTTTATCCGTTTTTTTTTTATCAGTGTTCGAAAAATAACAGCTCCTTACTTTCAGTATAGTATCCAAAAAACATGTTGTTATACATCAATCATGAAAAACCTACCACTTTTTAAACAGAAATAATTTCAATCTGAATAGCTATTTGTGTATTTAGAGCGCAAAGTGATTCACTCTGGACAAATAGAGTTACCGCGCGACGCGAAGAGAGCGGCAATGACATTTTGTGCTCGAAATACACATAAGCTTATTTTCTACAAACGCAGCGACGAAAAAAACTCTGGATACTTCATTCAACATAGACACATATTACCTATGTCTTGGCAGATCTAAAAAAATCCTATGGATTAAGATCGGGTGACCTCGCTGGCCAATTCCATTGCCTCATTCAACGATCGACAAAAACCCTTTCATGTTCTACGCCCACTTCTCCTTGACAATGCAGAGGAGTCAGTTAGTACCAACACTTTCGATATTCTTTAAGTGACAGATTATCGACGTAGGTAGCTTCTGGATGTTAATGGCACATCGTATATCACGAACCTCAATTACATTAACATGCAGAAAACATAAAGCTTCTTTTGTGACGCGACGATTTGTACTGCACCAAAAATTACGATTTTCTTCTATTGAAAATTGCTTCTCTTGAAAATGTTCAGTCCAAATTAATTTATTAAAAAAATATTGATCTTTGCAAGATTCTTTATTCTGATGAATTCTTTATACCTGAATTTTCTTCAACACTTCTTATCAATGACTATAGCGAAATGCGTAAAAATATGCGGTAAGTAAAGGTAAACTTAGTACTCATATTTGAAAAAAAAGCATTGGTAGTTACTTACCTAGTTTTATCTCCTGACCACGAATCCGGAGAAATTTCGTGGTGTTCCCAAATACTTTTCGCGTTATGCCCTTTTGAATCTTAAAAATCGATCATTTTCAAATACTAGATTTCGGATTCGTGCTCAGGAGACAAAACTAAATACCACCACTTTCTTTTCAAGATATGAGCCCCCACCTTTACGAAATGCACTATAACAATACTCTTCTATTACTCTGAGACAATCTGTCAGAAGTTACGGGTCGAGGCAAGTTTCTTGGCGCTTCTATAGTTGATCCAAACGCCTCAAATTATGAATTCGTATACATTCCTCGAAGTTTATTAGAGTACCTACATTCAGATGCTTTTCATTGAACTTTTTACATGTCTTGATAATTTTAATATACATACAAACATATAATTTTAAAAAGTCATAAGAACTTCTTTCGAATAATTTTGGGCCTTTGACTTTGAAGACTTATTTGCATTTTGCAACTTCTGGATGGAGGAAAATGTCGATATTATTAGGAAAATTATTGTTGAAATTGTTATTCTCGTCAACCGATTGCATCACTACGCGCAACCCTCAGAAGTCTTTCAGAGACTTGAGTGAGCTAGGGAAGACGCAGCACTTACTTTTTATCGTGTGATGCCATGCTATTTGACACAACGTTAATGTCAAATAGTAATCAAGGCCTTCTTACCAAAAACCGAATGTATCACAGTTTGCAAGAGCCAAGAGTTCTATACAGGCTGATTCACGGTGGATGGCACATTAGACGTTTCTGGTGAACCAGACAACGGATCACTTTGAAAATTTAATGGAGGGCATATTCGGACATTCTCTAGCAAACTAAAATATTTTCGACAATGCGGTGTTGTATTAGAAAGCAGTAGCAACTTTGATTTTTCAAATGGAACACTCTGTATATAATATTATTTTTGGAATCTCCAACAATTGCCCGACAACTTTTCTTGATATTTCCCTATACCTATCTGTTACCGTTTTCGAAATAAAAATTTATTTCAAATTTTTTCTTCGAAAATCATGACTTCTAAAAATGCCGATATCTTTTAGTTAAGAAGTACTATGATATCGAAATTTGGTTTGGAATTAGGTGATACTTGGACACTTCCCACACGTCAGCCTAATCTCCGTTACTTCAATACAGGGCGGTAAAAAAATACAGTTTTTTCGTTTGCTTGAAAAAGTTGCTGAAATTTGATTATTTTAAATGGAACACCCTGTATATTATTGAAAATTCGGAAAGCTGCTGAAATTTGCTTTCTTTCTATGTATATCATACCTATACCTAACTAGTCAAGTTTCGGACTTATGAGCATTTATTTGTGAAATGTCCCTTCAGAATGGTATTTCCATTCGGTATTTGGTAAGCAGGCCATGATTACTATTTGACAGTAGCGTTGTGACATTCTCCTAATAATATCGACATTTTCGTCACTTCAGAAGTTGCAAATACCTTCAAAACGATGGAACAAAACTATTCAAACGAAGTTCTTATGAATTTGTTTATTATTTTTGGACAGTGTGATAAAATTATCAGCAGAACGTGTAGAAAGTTCAATGAAATGTATCCGAATCTACCGCCAATGAACCTCAAGAAATTTATACGAATTCAGAACAATTTCAATGCATTTGGATCAACTTTAAAAGCACCAAGAAACTTGCCTCGACCCGTAACTTCTGAAGACAACCAGATTAATGTCTTAGCATATTTTCACGCATTTCCCGAGTCATCGATAAGAAGTGCTGAAGAAGATTTGGGTATAAAATATTCATCGGTTCAAAGAAGCTTGCGAAGTCATAAAATGCATGATTATAAATTCACCAAAATTCAAGCAATGAAGCCTCAAGACCCTCAACAGAGAGTAGAATTTTGTGAAATGTTGTTGACACGCATTCAAGAAGATCCACTTTTTTTAAATAAAATTATTTGGACTGATGAATCGAAATTTTCGAGAGAAGGGATTTTCAATAGAAAAAATCGTCATTATTGGTCCAGTGAAAATCCTCACGTCACAAAAGAAGCCGGATTTCAAGAAAACTTTAGTTTTAATGTCTTCTGCATGTTGATGAACAACAAATTGAGGTACGTGATATACGAGGAGTCATTAACATCCAGAAGCTACCTGAATATTTTGGAGAATACTGTAGAGAGTTTCGTGGATAATCTGCCACTCGAAGAATATCGAAACTGTTGGTACCAACTAGACGGGGCTCCTGCACATTGCACAAGAGAAGTGAGCGCAGAACTGGAAAGACTTTTTGACGATCGGTGGATAAGGCGCTTGGGACCATGGAATTGGCCAGCGAGATCACCCGATCTTAATCCATTAGATTTTTATTTGTGGGGAATGTTTAAAGAAAAAGTTTACAAAATACCCGTGCGTTCGAGAGATGAATTGTTAGAAAGGATTGCCCAAACATTTGAAGATTTGGATCCCAATGAAATCAGATCTGCCACCACGAAAGCAGTCAACACCCGCATTTTAAAGTGCTTGGAAGTGAACGGCCAGCGATTCGAACATATTTTGAAATATTCCACATGATTGTTTTACTTTTTTATAATTATTCATATCAATATTTCCAATTTCAAGTTTCTTGGTGCTTTTTTAAAGTTTATCCAAACATATTGAAATTGTTCTGAATTCGTATAAATTTCTTGAGGTTCATTGGCGGTAGACTCGGATACATTTCATTGAACTTTCTACATGTTCTGCTGATAATTTTATCACACTGTCCAAAAATAATAAACAAATTCATAAGAACTTCGTTTGAATAGTTTTGTTCCATCGTTTTGAAGGTATTTGCAACTTCTGAAGTGACGAAAATGTCGATATTATTAGGAGAATGTCACAACGCTACTGTCAAATAGTAATCATGGCCTGCTTACCAAATACCGAATGGAAATACCATTCTGAAGGGACATTTTCACAAATAAATGCTCATAAGTCCGAAACTTGACTAGTTAGGTATAGGTATGATATACATAGAAAGAAAGCAAATTTCAACAGCTTTCCGAATTTTCAATAATATACAGGGTGTTCCATTTAAAATAATCAAATTTCAGCAACTTTTTCAAGCAAACGAAAAAACTGTATTTTTTTACCACCCTGTATTGAAGTAACGGAGATTAGGCTGACGTGTGGGAAGTGTCCAAGTATCACCTAACTCCAAACCAAATTTCGATATCATAGTACTTCTTAACTAAAAGATATCGGCATTTTTAGAAGTCATGATTTTCAAAGAAAAAAATTGAAATTAATTTTTATTTCGAAAACGGTAACAGATAGGTATAGGGAAATATCAAGAAAAGTTGTCGGGCAATTGTTGGAGATTCCGAAAAATAATATTATATACAGAGTGTTCCATTTGAAAAATCAAAGTTGCTACTGCGTTCTAATAGAAGCGGCAACACCGCATTGTCGAAAATATTTTAGTTGGCTAGAGAATGTCCGAATATGCCCTCCATTAAATTTTCAAAGTGATCCGTTGTCTGGTTCACCAGAAACGTCTAATGTGCCATCCACCGTGAATCAGCCTGTATAATGATGGTTTTAAAAATTCATAATTCAAGCATGAATCGAAGAAAGTTGTATTCAATCCGTACTCACTTTTTGAGTAATATATTGCTATAATTTGGAAATAAATCATTGGCTATCGCAAGATTGGTTGAAAACTGGCTCCAGCTTATGCAAAAGTGTATCAAATATCGGAAAAGACATTTTGAAACATTAAAAAACTATCTAATCCAGTTATGAATAGCCCTCATCATTACAAAACCCCGGCCATTAGTCGTTTAGTATGTTAACATTGTAAATTCAAACTTTGATTAAAAAGTTTTTCAAATACCCAAAGAGCTTCATCAAATTTACAACTCATATAATGTGTTTTCTTATCATTACTCCTTGTTTTATTTATGGTGTGCAGGTGGCAATTGTTACGAAAATAGCACTCCAAATCAAACAGGAAATTCCAGCACAATGTAGGGCTATTTATCAGGGAGAAATATCGATCATCTAATTTCGACCAAACCCATTTTTTCCTGCCAGTATTGAAATATTATTAATCGATGGTAAATGCATTTTCCAACACTATTTTTGTTTTTCATTTACTTAACTAATCAAACAAATAAGGGATATGAATGATGGTTTTTCGGGTTTTTAGGCCGACGTTTATTTAGAGAAAAGAAACTGAAGGATCACTTGAGATCGGCGAAGGATAAACGTGATGAACTAAGCTCATCTGGGGTGTACCGCATTCCATGCACCTGTGGCAACGTTTATATCGGAACCACGAAGCGTTCCACAAATACCAGAATAAAGGAACACAAGGCCAATTGCCGGTTAGGACACTCAGAAAAATCCGCTGTCGCAGAACATGCGCTTAACAATAACAATCACAGAGTGAAGTTCGAAGAAACCCAAGTAATTGCCACAACACATGCATATTATCCAAGACTCTTCCGAGAAGCAATCGAAATCAAAAAACATCCCAACAATTTCAACAGAATTGAAGAAGGGTTACAATTGAATAAAGCATGGCTACCTGTTCTCAAGAAAACGGTAATAACACACCATACCGGGAAATTAATGAATCCGAGGGGGTACCCGACGCAGGGACGATGGCACCGGACGCAGGTACGAGTACGTCGACCCATAAATACTGGCTGAGACAACGCATACCAAACAAGCAGTGTTCAGTGTTCGAAACTGTAAACATTTCTCTTGAAAATGCCAACCACTCGTGTTGGCGAAACGTCGAGTTTTTCTCTAAATAAACGTCGGCCTAAAAACCCGAAAAACCATAATTCATTCAACGATGGCCGCGAAAGCCTTTCACAATTTGAAATAAGGGATATTTTGATAGGGTATTAATATATTTTCGACGTCAACCTAATAACTCTGTTAGGAATCTAAGGTGTGGCAAATAAACGGGAGCATGTCGTTGTACCCACATTTCATTACACCCACATTGGGTTTTGCCCACATTCCGTTGTGCCCACATCTCACGAACATAGCTTAATGAAGCGCAGTTGCCAAATGACCGACCTTCGTTCCTGAAACAGTAATTGTGCGCCTGTCGACACATCGCGTTACACTTACATTTCGTGAATTTTCGTTGTGCCGAAATTTTGTTAGGCCCTCATTTCGTTGTGCCCACATTTCATTACACCCACATTACGTTGAACCCAAATTTCGTTGTGCCCACATGGCGTTGTGCCTCAATTTCGTTAAGCCCTCATGTCGTGCCCACATTAAATTACACCCACATTGCGGTGTGCCCAAATTTCTTTAGGCTCACATTTTGTTGTGCCCATATGTCGATAAACCAATATTTAAATGAATAATGTGAAGTGGGGTAAGTGTAATTACAAAAACAATAGTTAAAATTTAAATTATAATATCAAGAGACCTAAAAGATATACATTTTTTATTTTTTACAGAGGTACGTACTATCTATCTAATCGTTAAATAAGAAGAAGTAATTTATTTTCTTCTACTAGCTACAGTGCATTTTTCATAAACAAAACTAATAAGTTATTATTGCATCTAGGTTGTTGGGGTTAGGTCATCTTATAGAAAAACCTGTATTTTTCAACAGGCCGACGTTTCGGCAATATATTTTGCCATCCTCAGGGCTCTAAAATATAAAATTATGGACAATTGTTATTATGTAAATATAAAATTTTGAAAAAAGAAATTTTATAAAAAAGTTTTTCTTTAAAAATTTTTCTAAAAAACATCTTTTCTTTTTTTTGTGGTACATGTAGACAAATATAAAATTTAAAATAAATTTTTTAAATATTCAATATAAAATCACGTATAAACGTTTGTGTCACAAATACACTATTAACAATACCAGATGTTTGATGATATTTTCCAATTCGAGGAAACTTCAGTTCAATTTTATGTCGTGTCTAGTTTTGATTTTATTTATATGTTACGTGTTATACTTTATATTGACGAAGGAAAACCAAAACCCGTCACGTGAGTTTACTTGATAATTTTATTAAAATAGTTTCTCCAGACTGGTTTCTGAATTTGGCTGGTATTGTTAATAGTGTATTTGTGACACAAACGTTTATACGTGATTTTATATTGAAAATTTCAAAATTTTATTTTAAATTTTATATTTGTCTACATGTACCACAATAAAAAAGAAAAGAAAAAGAAAATTAGAAAAATTTTTAAAGAAAAACTTTTTTATAAAATTTCTTTTTTCAAAATTTTATATTTACATAACAATTGTCCATAATTTTATATTTTAGAGCCCTGAGGATGGCAAAATATATTGCCGAAACGTCGGCCTGTTGAAAAATACTGGTTTTTCTATAAGACGACCTAACCCCAACAACCTAGATGCAATAATTACATAGACGGTCGAAACTTCACTAATAACTTATGTTGCTGATTACACTTACCTCAGCATTTGGGGCAAATGTAATCAGGGTTTATAGTAGCTAGAGTATTTGAGGCAAGTGTAATAAAGTATGAAAAATGCAGTTTCAACAAAAAAAATGCACAATATCTCAATTTATAAGGAAGTTAAAAGCTTATTTGTGGAATGAGTACAATAGGGAATATGCATAATTTTTTTTTATTGTTTAATCAATTTATTACTTCGTTACAATATAGTAAAAAATATAAATACTGTTGAAAGTCTTGGAATTGATTTTAAAAATAATATATAAAATACCGATTGAATTTGACCTATTTGAACGCCTCCATTTTGGCGCGCTGTGAATGACGTCACATGGCGCGATCAGTGTTGTTCTTCTTCAGTGTCGTTCGTTGAGACGTACTCTGATTGCTCTACTTGCTTGAAGTTGATATTTTATAAAATAGTAAGGCAAATGCAGTAAAGTTTTAGAGAGAGATGAACATATGTGAAAGTGATCTCGATCAACCAGAGCAGTCTTCGATGAACAAGCCTTTCTATAGTTATGGCCATTGACACTATTGACAGTTATTAATTAGGTTAGGGATTTGCAGTTTTAATGCTAAAAAACCATTTTATAGGTATTGTCTAGTACTGGAATGCCAAATCACAATTATAGGTATTTTTTTCTGTTCCAAGAGATGCGAAAATACGTAAACAATGGTGTAAGGTTATGAGAAGAGGCGAAGTATCTCCAATATCACATTTACATTGTTGTGAAGATCATTTCAATGTGAGCATATTGTATTAAGATAGTTAACATGATGTGAATTGATCAGAAGTAAGTTTTGTATGCATAAATGTTTTGTTTATCAAGCGGGAGATAACTCTGTTTATACCTGCCTCACCTAAATTACAAAAGGAAAACTATCATTTGATAAACTATTACTACTTATCAGTTCAGGTATTGTCGGATTGTGCTTTGACAAAACCACTTTCTGTCATTGCTCTTGATAATTTACAATTGTCACTAGACCAAAATCGCACTATGTAATGGAAAACACTACAAATATATGAATACAAACAAATTTTCTATGAAAGACAACTAGCACAGTATGAATATCAACAGAGATAAATTTCATAACGTGCCATGTGACGTCATTATGCATTTTTTGAGTAAAATTTTATGGAGTTAAATACAAATTAAATGATAAACTACTAGTTTAGTTGTAATGTCAAGACAATAAAGTATGGGAGGTAAAAAAATCAAGTAAATTTAAATCACTTGCATATTCCCTATTCTCATCTTTGTCTTAGAAACGTTTATTGAAAAATATGAACATTACAAACAGTACAATGTAGTTTTTCCTTTTACTTTACATTATATGCAGTGAAGGATAATGGAAAAATGTATTCTTCTATTCGTCCTAAGTTTGGTTATGGTTAAACTAACGAGATGGCTGATGCAGGCACGGAGTGATGGTCAATTTGTTCCGGCAAGTGTTAGTGGGATTTTTTCAGAAACAATCTGGGGCAAACATAGATCGGAGCAAATGTAATCAGTGATTATATTTACCCCAGTCTCTGTGAATACAGGTACCCATATACAACTTTTAATGGGGTTAACGTAATCACCACTATTTTGATTTTTGTCGTCATCTAAATTGAAATCTGAAGCAGAATCGGATTCCTTGTTGAAAATAATATAAGGAAGCAAAATACTAAAATCTCGTTGAATTGTTTGTATTAGCAATATAAAATTGAAAATTTTATATAATCGATACTCGCATAAGAAGTGAAAATACAGGTGATCCATAAAATAACTATTATTTCAAACTATAAGACTTTGGAAAGGATAACAAACATCACATAAAGGTAAAAAAGGGGTACACTTCCAAATTTTATACCGAAAAAAATCAAAAACGATAACACAAAAGTTAGACAGTGCCTGATTACACTTGCCCCATGATTACATTTACCCCACTTCACCCTACTGTTGTCACGACGGCCGAATTCATGCTAATCGTGGTGTACCGATATATGGGCACAATGAAATGTGGGCCTAACGAAATTTGGACACAAGGCAGTGGATGTAATGAAATGTGGGCGCAACGACATGTGGTCGTACCTAAATTTTGGTAAAACGTAATGTGGGCACAAGGAGATGTGGGTACAACGAAATTGACAGAATGTGGATGAATGCAATGTGTCGTTAGGCCTTACAATTACAAATTCGGGGAAGCAATGTGGGCACAATGCAACGCACCGAAATTAACCAGTGAAGACCACAGGTATTGACTATCTTATGCCTCTTTAAACAAAGGTTTCATTGTCAAGAGAAACAGGCAGATGTGCAAAAATCACGATTTTTTTGAAAAAAATTAAAAAATCTGATTTGTTAGATTAAATCGTGATTTTTTATTCATACTGATTTTTTCCTTGAATATTTAAATATGGAAATAATAAACTTTAAAATCACTTTTTTTCAATATTTTTCTCTATTCGCCCAAAAATATTTGTTGTCTAGATTTACAGTTAGAAAATCTCCTCGGCGACATACAAATAAACTTGTGTTGACGTGGAAATTTTTGGCAGCGTGCCGAAAATTTAATTAATTTTATTTATTATTTATTCGTGTAGGTAATATTATAAACTGTATACAGTTTTTTTTTGGAAACTGTTTGTGTTTTCTTAAGTTTAATTTATGAATATTTACGTTGGACAGATGACGATTGGTTATGTTTTTACACTTACATAACATGTAAACACTTCATTTTAAATAAACTATCTTTTTTTTTTGAATTTCGGCGACTTATTTTTACAGCAATTTATCTATATATAATTTGATTTAAATCAAGATTAAAATTGAAAAAATCAGTTGATTTAAATCTTCGCGATCCTAGGAACAGGGAACATTTGTCAAGGAGATAATATTCAAGACTTCTCAAATTGTATTTACCTCAAAGAGGCTTCGAAATGCCATTCATTTTTAATCGAAAATAATTTCTAATTCGAATGTGAAAAACTTCATTCTGAAATATTTGAAAAAACTATAATTTTACTGTCTCAGAAGTTGCAACTACAAAGAGCAATAAATATTTTTGTCTTGAATAATTGGACTCTAAGATATTTTTTTGTTGACTTATTGTTACACATTTTTTGAGAAATTTTGCGTAAGGAATCCTCATGATTTAAAAATTAATGAATCGAACTACGAATTGGAGTTACGTAATGTGGAGCCTACTGGTGATGTCAATGTAAAATAAAAATGTTGAGGGGTATTTTTAGTCAAGAAAATGCTAATCGCAGTTTTTCTGAACTTTTTGGTAGTCCTTTATCTCATGGTCAAGAACTCCCTGAAATCAAAAATCGATAGAGCACTGGAAACATAATTAAAAGGCCGAAACGCCCGCACTATAATTTATCAATTCCATAACATTAAATTTACTTCAATCAAAAATCAGGTGATGGAATTTTGCGATTTAATGTCAACATGTGTGTTGTTATAACAAGAATGAACACATTTTCGGTTCATTTTCTCAAGATTGGTTTGTCAATAGAAACAAGAAATTAAGATAACAATTTTTACATATTTACTCAAGTCAGTCATTGTCTTATCAAGATCATTCATTGGTAGCCTCTATTGATAAACAAATATTTTGACATAATATGTACCAGCTGATTACCTAGTTTTGCCATTTAAAATTTTGGAAAACGAGGTAGAAATAGATATGGACTAGGAGAAAGCACTCAACGAAAGTAAACAGTATCATCAGTGCCATATTCACTAACAAAAAAACAAAGTTAATGTAGCAAGCAGAAAATAGTACTTAGAGGGTCTGGATAATGGTGCATCTTTGGCGGCATATATGATATTGATAAATGAAGGTACACATTATTAAAATGAGCACTAGATCCCTTTTTGTTGAGGTTACAGCATTACACAGTGGGCTGGAATAAGTGTTACCCCACACCCCTCCTAACTTTTCTAATCTTGTGATTTTATATCAGAAGAAACACGCTCGGACAGGTCGATTTAATAATTTATTACTTATTTGAAAACCAATCCCCATCATCTATCAAAAATACTTCAGTCATACCAACAAAATCCATTAAATTGATACTAGGTACGTATTCAAACTCTTTCTCGCAGAACCCAGGTTCCATGTGAGGTCTATAAGAGATCGTTAAATCGCCTAAAATTGAGAAAAAAAGTCTCTCTGAATCATGATTTTGTCAATATTATCTATAATTTACGACTTTTTTCGTTATTTTTATAATAAAAAGTACTTAGTTTATATTGAATTATTTATAATAAAATATTTGAATACATAACACAGGCCTACAACCATTTTGGTGCAGGGGATTTTAGATCTCATATTGAGGACTTCTTACATGGCGATTTCAAAAATGTTACCGGATTTTTCTGTCAGCTCTAGTTCCCGAGATAAAAAAATACACCTTTCACAAAAAAAATATATTTCATTTGCATTGAACATCAAGAAATTGTCTTTTGAGTGATTTTTTCGAATGAAACTGACTTGGGCAATCTCGCATGATTCCCCAGAAATAATTGCCCATCAATTGAGTGTCCCACCTTCCTTGGTATCTATTCTCTATCGTTTTTATTTCTTGGTGGAAACGTTCCCCTTGTTCCTCTCTTAGATCTCCTATTTTTTTTATTTAATCTTGACGCTATAGTAACTCAGCACGCTTCTTAGAAAGATTTAAGTCTCTGATTAAGCTCATTCTGCGAAAATAGCTTAGGATTTGATTTTTCTCCGCAGTATTCAAAGTCATTACCTACTTGAGAAGAAATAGGTATTTCAGCTTGATCTTCCTGAGATAGTGCAGCACTACCGTTTGAAAAGCTGGTATTGGAACATTCTCTGAATGAGGAGTAGGTCTTTGTGCTGAAGGAATATTGGGGTACTTCCATTTATGGCAATTGTTTTTGTTGATGCCCACTATATTAGTCATACAATAGTAACAGTCGTCATAATTAAAAATCGTTGAAAATATTGAGAAAATCATGATTCAGAGACTTTTTTTAACAGTTGAAACGTCGTGAATAAAATTGCAGAGAATTAAATTTTCTTTGTTCTTTTTTAGACAATGAAAGTCCAGAATAACCTTACTCAAAGTGAAACATTGTCAACCACTTTCAAACAAAAGTCAGAGAGACTTGTTGTCGGTTTTTCTTAATTTTGAGCGGTTTGACGATCAATAAACCACCAAGTTACATAAGACCATTTTAAAGTAAATATTTTAAGACTTGAAATGATAACTTACACACCTTTGAAATACAAAAAAATATCGAGACAATTGTAAAGGTATAATTGTTTTTATCAATACAATATAAAAATGATAGAAATACATATGGAACATATAATAAAACTAAGAACGATCTAAAAGCGGCGATTTAGTGCTTTCCTTCTCGTAGAAAAGAACATAGGCATCTCCGCTCACCAGGGATCTAGTTGAAACTGGGTTCACGTGAATCATTATATTCATTCCAAGTGTTCGCATACGGATGTCTACAGTAGGCTGTGTAGTGTCCGCAATAGGTAGTCCCACTATGATTAGATAATGCACTATATCGAGAAAGGGGTTACGTTTTCTGCTGTATAATGACTCATATCCAATCCCTCTAAAGGAAAATCAATGATAAGAATCAATTTTTCTTGGAATCTTTCTGTTGAAGAAAACCGTTTCAAAAAGGATAACTAAAATTATAGGGAATTTATGAATTGATAGGGATTTCGTGCACTTCGCACATGTTGGCTTCTCGTCACCATCCAAAGTTTCTTCCCTTTTGAATGAATCCAAACATTGTGACAAATTTAGTTGGCCTGCTCTTCGTGGTATCGAAAGGGAAAGATCCCAAAACGGATCGAAAGAGACTGAACAGTGACCACAATAAGTACATTTCAATGTAGATTTTAACTGGCCAACGAAGTTGTCTACAATTTCGGAATTGTTCGTTCTTAAGTATCTTGACCATGACTCTTGAGCCTTCTCACTGTCACTCAATCTCTCATCCAACTCTTCCATTATGGGTAGCGGCTTTTCGGTTACTCTATTGACGTCTTCATGTAGACCCTCTAGCAGGAATCGTAAGAACTCTTGAGCATCTTCTTGGGCAAAACCGATGAAAGGAGGAGCGATTCTTTGGATTTGCCTTTTCAAGGAGACTGTATCAACAACTCTACCAGACGAATCATCTGACCAAAGTTCCTTGATCACCTGGGCAAATGCTTTGATTAACGCTCCTTCCCTAGATATGTTGGAGTTTATATCCCTTGTGTGGGCGTCTCTATTCAAATACTCCAATAACCATCTAGTATTCGATAAACACTGGATAATACTGTTCATAAAACAAGTATTACCAATATTGGTCAACCCAATGAAACCAGATGATTGGACGATTTTATCAACTGCAGGCCAGATAGAGTTTGAGCTGTTTATGCTGCTTAGACTACTGCTAGTTTCTTCTGAGGAATTTATATCACATGGATTAGCAATGCAGGATATGTGAGAATCCGAGTTAATAACTTTCGATGAGTCGAAATCAGTTACAGTCGTAACTTCAACTGCATTCATTCCTACCTTGAAGAGTTATTTTGTGATTCGGGTAGGTATAAAATCTCATCTAAGACAACTGCTCGTGGAAGAGAAGGGTAAGTATTTCTTTCGAAAACATAACTCAAAAACTAGTCGTCTTCTGAATTGCGAAAAAATCATACCTATTCGACACCCAAAAAGACATATTTAAACAAATTGTTATCTAAATTTAATCATTTATGCTCGAGAATAAAATAAAATACTGAAAAATCGGTTTTCCGTCATTTTGACGTTTAATTTGAGGTAATGTCAAAAAGTGTTAAATACAAAAGTTTTCGATTTTTTTATTGTCTACAACTTTTTCTTGAGACATTTTCCGCTAGAAAGTTACGTCTCGTCGCAAATTACGAAAAACCGTATTCCACCTCTAAACGGCTCCCCATTTTACCAATTTGAGTATTTTCATATTTTCCATCTGGTCCTGTACTTTTGTTCTTTTTTACAAAAATTATAGGTACGTGGTACTTATACTTCACAAAATTGATGAAAGTTTCATAGGCGGACTATTAAGAATTAAATTTGAGATTTGTACCGTAAAAAGTCGTAAACTTTTGTTAGATACGTAAAAAAGTTTTATGATGTTTTGAATTATGACTTTGATATCGTTTTAATAGTGAAAAAGTTCATTAAAATGAACTTAAATGAAGTGCTATCGTAAAACCTTGAAGATATGTCAACTTTGCATCATACATAACAGAAATTTTTAGCAGTAATTCTCATTTTCTAGAGAAAAACATATTTTTGCTATGATTCGTAATTGGGAGTTAGTCGCATTATAGAGCTACTGGTATAAAACAGTTTTGTCGAAGTTACGAATTTTGTAGTATTCCAAAAATTTCATAATTTTCAAAAAAATGGAAAAAAGTGAAAGTTGAAAGTGTAAAATCAAAATATAAACAACTCTTTGCTTTAATTGTTGGACATGTGTATCCAATGTCTAGTGAAATAAGGGTCCAATCCCAATTTGTTTTTACTCTGATACTAAACATTTTTCCCACATGTTGCAAACATCATGGCCGACACTGTAGAGCAATCCGTTCAGCTTGTAAAATATTTATCATCTGATTTGTATAGGTATAGTTAAAAACTTCCGGCTATTTACATCATGGATATTCCTGATGATGGTTTTTTGACCATACTGTATTTAACCCCTTGTATACCAGTACTTTTCTTTGCCATTGTTGAAAATAGAAAATACTCTCACTCTTGATGAAGCTTTCTTGCTTGCTACTAAGAATTTTCCAAAGAATGGACATCATGATCAAAATAACCCTGTAACAAATTTACTTTCCAGTTGCTTCACTATACCCAACGTGCTGGAACTGAATCAATCAACAATTGCCGCGCAATAGATGTGACTAATGACTTGAGATATTGCAAAGTTCTTAATTCTTATAAAATCACCATGACTCAAAAACAAAACAACATTGTGCAATAACTACGTTTCATTCTTTGTAGTTGGTACATTGATAGCTCTGGAGGTACAGCAACCTCAATCGTAGAAAACGAAGAACCTCACTATTCCGTTTGCTTTTGTAACTAAAGTACGTTTTTAGGAGTTTTTTCTGTTTCTGTTGTGTTATTACTGTTATGCCTATTACTAGGGATCGACCGATACCGATAATTATATCGGCCTATCGGTTATATCGGGCTCATTGGTCGATTATGGTATCGGCCGATATCAAAAGCCGATAAACCGATTTTTTTTTACTGGGAAAAAAATTTATTATTATAATTAAATTTGAAAAATTAATGAGAAAAACACACTTTCATAAAAAATACATTTTTATTGGCAATAAAATTTATGTAACGTAAAATCAACTAAATTCTTTGACTAGAAATTAAAAATTAATAAAATAAAACTGTAAGCAAAATTATTTCACCTTACTAAAAAACAAAAAAATCTGATTAATACTGATAATTTAGTGTTGGTAGGTTGTGATGCAAAAACAATAAGCTTTCTGCCATATAGCGCTTGTTTTCGGCATTTTGTCACAACAAACAATACTTAAGATTATCATGAAACGACAGAAGAGGACTTGCAGAAACGTGCGACGACGGTAGCGCATCACGGGCATTCAACAATACGGAGAAATTTCCAAGTGAGACAGTACAGTTCCAAAATAGCTGAAAGAGTTAGGAAGGGATATTTTTTGAAAAATTCTGATTTCAAAACGATGAAGGACTAAATGGAAGTAACCCTAGAGCTGAAATGAACAGTTCTACCCACATAGCTGAACATGTAAAATTCTCATTAATTGCGCAAACTCTCATGTTGAGTGCCTTTATCACTGGATATATTACGACGAATGCGCATTATGGGCGTACATATTTTTACGGTTTCAGCTATGTTATTACAACTGTACGAACCACCATGGAAAGAAACGAACGGCCGATAAATCGATATATCGGTATTTGAAATATCGGTATCGGCCTATTATCGGTATAGGCTAAAATTTCTATATCGGTAGATCCCTACCTATTACTGGTATTTTATCTTTTGATGAATCTAAACTTGAATAATATGTAGTAAAGTTCATTATTCCTAAATTTCAACAAAACAGCAGAAGCAGAAAAAACCCATCAGAAACTGTAACAACACGGCCGAAACTGAAAAAACCCGAAAAACGTTATTTAATCACAATAGTAAACGAAAAAGTGAGGATCTTTCTTCTTCTTTTTCTACGATTGAGATTGTTTTGTTGTACCTCCAGAGCTGTCAATTGTGCACTAAACTAGAAAATGCACCATGAAACCAGGACTAATCAACAATCAGCTCTCACTCACCTGGTCCATTCGGATCACACCCTCGGCAAGAGTTTTGAAACCCAACATGGTCCGGTTCTTGTACCTTTTGCGTCTCTGCAGCAAGATGTGCAGCTTGTTGCCTTCCCTTTTCAGAAAATGGGGATACTGCACGCAGAAGGTCACGTCTAACGGAGTATCCAAGAGACCGCCCTGCGTCAAGACAAGCTCGTTGGATCGCAAGGTTCTCTTGCTCGACTGCATCTTCACGGCTATTGAGATGGCCGCCAAATCGGAGCCCAACGGTCTCAAAATTACCAGTCTTGTCAGTGTCAATGAACATAATCTGAAAAATGACAAACAAATTTTCCATTATTGAAAAATGCGGACTCCAAGGTGCGACGATCATTAATCAATATATAATACTTTATTGTCTGAAGAAACAATTCTTTTCTTGACAAAGAATGAAAACGTATAACAACTTTTCAAGTTTAAACAATAAATAAATAATGATAAAAAGAAAAAAAAATTATAAACAAAAATGTTCAAAAGACAAAAAGAAAAAGTAAACAAGGATATAAAAATAACTTTTTAGAAAAAAGCATTTATTTAAATGCACTAAAAAAAAGAAAATGAATTTGAAAGTGAAAGTATCTACAGGGTGACCCAAGGGAATGTGCATGGTCCATAACTTTTTTTCTATGCAAGCTATCGACCTGATTTTTTTTTCAAGCGATAGGTTTAACAATGACGACATTCTGAAAATATTTCCTTTAATATACAGGATGTCCCAAATTAAAATACACAACTAAGTTCTGTTTCTATAACTAGCAACTTTCCGTTTTTGTTACATTTTTGGATCCACCACCGAATTGTCAGTAGTAATATCCCGACAAAATGCTGAATTTTCAAAAAATACTTTCACCTTGCTGTCACGAAATCTGTGTTGCTTAGAAACACCACGAGAGCTTGCTCAAGTGTTTCATCATTTGATTGCAATGATTATCTCCGTCAGTTTTATGCTGATTAAAATTGCATCGTTTAATTAGATACTACATATGTATTCAAAGAACGAAAAGGCCGATATGTTGTTGATATTCGGAGAGTGCAAGAGAAATTGTAGTCAGGATGAACAATTGTATCTCGAAAGATTTCCGGAAAGACGCCACCCACCTGATAATTATTTCGTTAGAGTAAAAGAGCAGTTCAGAGCAGTTCTTTTCTAAACTCTTCTAGCGATCTCTCGAATCACGCCGATTTCGTCCTCAATTTCTCTCAGTGATATCGTCGGATCTGCATGTTCTATGGCCAAAACGTTTACTTCCATTTCCTCGTCGAAAATGTATTGGAGATTGTTTTGATTTTCCGGTTCTCTTCTGAACTGCTCTTCTACTCTAGCGAAATAATTATTAGGCGGATGGCGTCTTTCTGGAAATCTTTCGACATACAATTGTTCAGCCTGTCTACAATTTCTCTTGCACTCTCCGAATATCAATAACAAATCGACCTTTTCATTCTTTGAATACATATTTAGTATCTAATTAAACGATGCAATTTTAATCAGCATAAAACTGACGGAGATAATCAGTACAATCAAATGATGTTTACCTGTCAAACACAAAACATTATGTGTACACCGCCTACTAGGCTAAATATTATTGCAAATATCTAGACTAATTGACTTGTGAATTGGAGGATCAGGGGAAAAATTTTAATTTTATTTTCCCAAATGAAAAGATCATGATATGACTACATGGCCAAAGAGAAAGACAGATAGATAGTTTCTTCACAAGTAGCCAAATTGAAAAAAACATGTTCCTATCTCAGTTTTCGCAATATCGTCAGTTATTTTCAGATGTTTTTTCTTTTTATTAACTCTTTGTTTTCTAGTGTGCACACAGTGAGGACACTTACAAGTTGATTATTTCTCATGTGCCTATAGTCCTCACTGCTGATACACATAAAATGACGCATGCGTTTAATGTACCCCTACTCCAAATAAAATTTACTCAAACGAACCGGTATAGATGTTGATTCGTGTCGGTTATTTAGGCGAGTGTTTTTTATGCTGACAAGTACCACCTGTTTTATCTGAAATAAAAATAATACTGGAAAATGATAGGTGTGTTTCAAGATGATTAGATTCATAAAGCATATGAAAATACATTTTCATTGTTGTCACAGTAAATGCATAAGAAAAAGTCATAATTTTGATATATACTTTGCGGTGTGCTCAGCTTGAGGACACTAGGAACAAGAGAGCTATTCTCTTTATTATCAGATCAGAATTTTTAAAGATAGGAATCTTATTTTACTAGATATGAATACCCCCTTTTGGCAAAACTGATTATTTGGACGCAATCGGCTTCAACCTGCCACCTAATATTGAAACAATTTGCCGAGACATCTGAACCAAAAATTCCTGAAAATATAGAAACGCCTTCCGATATGTTCCTCTATATTTTTTAGATCCGACTTTTGGAACACATAGTTTTTCATTAAGTTGCAAAAAGCTGGGGGTAATCTTAATGGCTTTGTGCCAACTAATATCACAGAAATGAAAAGTTTCATTGTGTAGCACTAAGTTGGAGCCTCATAAGTCCAGATGTAGGTAACAATAAATTTGATATTTTGTTAAATTTTCCATGACAACACTCATTTGTTTAAGATGTATCGTCGCATTATGTCTCTTCAACAAAAAAAAACTGCTTCTTGGAATATCATAAAAAATGAGATGTTTTTATATATGTGAAATGAAAAATTGTTTTCACCTCCTAGTGTTCTCTCTGTGAGCACTCGCTTCTAAAGCTAAATCAAAGACAAATCATGAAAACTTAACTTTTGAATCCATTTAATAATGTATCAATAATCATTTGCAACTGAATATTTCAATTTTTTTCTCAAAAAAATAATTCCGGCCTCAAAGGGTTAAAGAAATTATTGACAATCTGTAGGAAGTGATCAGGTATGGAAAAAACTGAAATTATATCGTTTTACTGATACTCTTTGGATTTCCAAGCCTACCAAGCATCGAAAGATTATCGAATTCGGATAACAGCCAACTTGATGTTTTTTAATAAAATGCAATTCATCTGCGAATTGAGGAACGAATGCCACTTTGTGATACACGGTTGAATAGAGAATTTCAAGACAAATAAGATAGGCTGGAAAAATATACAGGGTGTCATTCAAAAAAAAGAAGTTGGAGTTACTGCCGATCAAACAGGTAGTTGAAAAAAGTTGTCGTTAGATTCAAATGAAGCGCTATCATTGATTACGTAACTTCTGCAAATTTCAAATCTTCATCTCTTCAAATAAAAAAACTACAGGCTGCTACTTGTCTGCTGTGTCTCCCGGTAGAGAGAGCAAGTTAAATAATAATAAAAGCTTTGAATTAATAATAAATGTAATATCAAAATAGATAAAAGTGGTTTATATGTATAAATAAAAACAACGTCAAAATACATAACAAAACTTGAAGAACAGAATAACCTTGATTAAAAAGTTTGATTTTTTTTTGGGTACTACGAATTTTTAAAAAGTGTGATGAAATATTCCTCCAAACTATAATAGGGTCTATCGGAACGCAATGCCTTAACTTCCTTTCTAAAAATAACTCCAGATAGTATTTCTCTGATATTTTCTGGTAGTGGTTAAACATTTTACAGCCATCATAAATAATAGAATATTTCACAAGATTTAATCAGGGTAGCGGTAATTTTAAAAGATTGTGTTGACGGGTAGGGTAATGGTGGAATTATGTAGCAGATAAGTCATTAGTTTTAAGTCATAAGGAAGAATATTCGTCAATTATTGGTTGGTCCGTTTATTCCAACCAATCACTAACGAATATTCTTCCTTATGACTTAAAACTTATGACTGTTGCATAAATCCACCATAAGTATTTGACCTGGCGAATCTTGCTTTATGTTTGTGGATAAGACAAATAGTCCAAGATCCCAGGGCCGCCAGACTACTAAAATTCTGTTTACAAGTCAAATTTCTTTTTAAACAACAATCCTTCCAGAGTCGAGTTTTCAACCGAGATGGCCGACTCTAGTGTGACGCGCCAGGCTGGTTTTTTTTTTTAATTATCGGAGACGAGATTTGAACTCGGAGCTACGCTGTCCACAAGCCCTCCAGGCTTAGCATATATTCATCTGTAGACTGAGTATTGAACTAAAGTAAGAAATGTTTTTTCGTACCTTGATTTAATATCTGAAAAATGGTCATCTGGCCAAGCTAGCAGGTAGTACATAGTAACACTACTCGATCGTACACATTTCGTTCGTTTAAGAATAAGTGACGTCTGGCGGCCCTCGGAACTGTTTCCAGTATGAATATAGTCACAACCGTCAATATTTTATAGTTTTTGAAGTGTAGTCTGCGCGTATCCCGAAATTTTAGTTGACATGGCATCTCAGCGCACGTATTTGTTGCTGAAACACACCCTGTAGAGTAGAACTACTACAAACTCCCCAAAATAGGATGTTTTAAAGTAGTTGTGAATCTATTAGGGAATAATAAACTGATTTTGCAGCTGAGTATCCCAGCTCATTTGACGCCACTCTGACGGCATAGCAACCAGCGGGATAACTTTTTGTTCAGTTCAATTAAATGATCATTGAATTTTAGAACACTGTCAATGTGTAGTCCCAAACATTTTGAGTGATTATTTTTTCCAATGATCTGTTTATCTATGGAAACATCCGCAACTATGCACTTTGATGACCTGATGCAGGTCAATTTCATTGCTGCTATACCATAACATAGTAGTATCATCGGTGAAAAGAGTGAATGCTCCTGATATATTAAGTGCTTTTAGGTCATTTACATAAAAAAAGTGGGGTCAAGGACTGAGCCTTGTGGTACGCCACAACATATATCGGCAATACTGGATATTGTTTTTGTTTTTACTACCTGTGTTAGAACTGACAAGTATGAATCAAACCTCTTATGAGCACCATATCTTTTTTCATAACAGTGAAGTTTTTTATCAGTATTTCATGATTAACACATACGCCTAGGACAAAACACTGCCGCGTCCGCCCCACTCTTAATTTCGCTATACAATTCACATAGTGAGAAAATTGCATCATTGGTGCTTTTATTATTTTGAAATCCAAACTGTTGAATACTCAAGATATTTTTGGTGCATAAAAAGTTCTTCAAACTATTTTTAACTAGGTTTTCTATAATTTTTGCTACAGTGGGAATGAGAAAGATAGGTCTAAAATTTGAAAAGGAATTAGTGTCACCACCTTTATGCAAAGGTATCACCAGTGAGATTTTTAAAAAGGATGGAAAAGTGACCAAGCGAAAAAAATAATTTATTAAAGCTACTAATCAATTGAGTGTATTTATAGGAAGATTTTCGAAAACTTTTAGAGATATTTTATCAATTCCATATGTTCCTTTTTCTTTATACTATTTATTATTTCTCTCAACTCATTGACATTGGTATCATACAGTAAAAAGTTATTATCAATACTAATGATAATGATGATCGTAAGTTTCTTGCTGAATTTTTTATTCCCTTTATCAATCAGTCCATTTTCTTTTCAATTTTCTGTATTGGAAATGCGTTATTGAAATTTGCTACCAGATTATTATAAAATTCATCAAATGGCCTGTTTGAAGTTAATATTAAATCCCAGTTTGTTTGTTGGTATTTCATTTGGAACCTATTATAGTTTGAAGTGGTGTAAAGACGACCATACCTAAATTTCTCATTTGCACCAGTTGTCTCAATATTACCGAGAGTGCAATGTACTGCCTCGTGGTCGAACAGACCAGCAGACACTAAAGAGCATGTCATATTTTGGGACTGTAGATTACTGCAAATATAGTCCATAGTAGTACTGGAATACTAAGAAATTCTGGTATCGGATTGCACATGCATGTTTAGATCAAATGCAGATAGAAGATTTACAAATGAATTGGTAATATGACTACCTGCATCATTGAAATTTATATGAAGATCTCCTGATAATAAAATTTTAGCTCTTGTAGGAAGACTATTAACTGATAGAGTAAGTTATAGGGATCTGTGGATGGAGATCTATACAAATTAATTTTTTTTTGCAGTACCTATCTAACTGAAAACTCAAATATTTTCTCCTGAAAGGAGTTGTCGAATTTGGTGATATTAACAAATGGTAGTTCCTCCAGTATTGAACTCTTAATTATTAATATCATTGTTCCACCATGAGGGGTAAAACTTCGTCTGAATTGTGACATTACAGTGTAGTTTGGTACATAAAATGGCTCATCATGTTTCAGCAAATGTTCACTCAACAGAATTATGCCTGGGAAGTTCAGTTTTTCCATTGAAACATATATTTCATCTAACTCATTTCTAATAGGTTATATATTTAGTAGAACTAAGGATAATGGCGTGTCATCCTTTGATTCCATAAAAAAATATGTTTTGAGGAACCCGAGCCTGTTGCACTGGCGTCATTTCGAACAGTTTCACTTTTTTCTTGCACACTATTAGTAACGACCCCTACTTTTTGGTTTTGAAGGTATGTCTCACATCTTTGCCACAACATTTTTGACTTTATTGTTCAATAGATACCCATTTCTTTGATAGTTACTTTCTTCATTGCTGCAGAATAAAAAACGAAGTTTTGTTGTTGCGTCAACTGCAATTTTCAAGTTTGATTTTTTGTATATTATTATTAATATATCGGGTGTTCAATTTAAAACTTCCCAACCGCAATGAGTATCTTGTTGAGTACACGGTTTTCGGAAAATTTCCGAGACAGGTAAACAATAACTGTGAGGGGGCATGTTTTCACGTAAAAATAATCTTTCTCGTCTCATCTCCTTTGCCACTGCCACTAAAAAGGGTGAAATAAATAAATTCACAGGCTCACGAAAGACGTTAACACAGATACGAAGGAAAAATTTTAAACTCGGAAAGCCACCCTAAATGTTGGTACTCATCATTGTTGTTTTCTGTAATGTGTTCGAATCGATTTATTTTCAACAATTGTTATTTTACATAATTTATTTTGTTTTTATCAAAACCACATTCTAGAATCTCATTTTAATATGGATGTTCTTGTTTTCACACTTCAGAGTCCTGAAGATGGAAAAACAAAGTTTCGAAACGTCGAAAATTTTAAAAATAGCTATTCTTGAACATTTCGAATGCATTCTCGCTAATCCAACTATCCAAATCATATTCAACGGTCGCCATTCGTTCCACTTAATATTTCAGAAGGTACCTGTGAAGATTAAAAAGTGCATTTGTAGTATGGTTTTTCATTTATCTGTTGAATTTTGTTCAATTCTAATTCGAAAGATAATTTTTTTCGCAAACTTATCGTTCGATTTCACGAATGAAAACACAGGCGTTTACTTAAATAATTCAAAAGTCTGTCCAATGAGGTGTCACAAAACCTATAATGATATTTAACATTACTGAGGGGGTGGCAGTGGAGGCAGTAACTCCGAATACTTCCGAAGATTACATGATGGTTCTTCGGGTTGCCAAATGTCAAACATTTGACAGCAACTTAAGAAAGCAGAAATTTGCAAAATAACTCTTGAAAATGCTAACCACTCGTGTTGGCGAAACGTCGAGACCTTCTCAGAACATACGTCGGCCTTACAACCCTAAGAACCATCATGTAAGTGACGATGGCCGCGAAAGCCTTTCACAATTTACTTCCGAAGATTTTTGGAAAAAAACGATTTTTCGCGATTTCATTTTTATTTTTTTGTGACTCTATTTGAATAGATATAACAAAACAAATTTCACATTCTCATTGCTACTTTTTCTGTTCTACAAGACGGTGTTATCAGATTTTCAAACAGACGTTTCGTATTTGAGCTGCCATCATCAACTTTGTTTTTTTAAATACGGCCCTGGATTTTTTATTATAGATTTTAAAAGTTTCTAATGTCCCAAAACAAATGATGTATCGCACTCATTCTAAAAGTTTATATTAATAGCATTTTTCATAAGAACTCATGAGTTAGAGAGAGACAAAAATTAGATTTTTAATAGAGTTAAAACAAACTTTTTTTGCAATAACGCACTGCATAAAACTCAAAAACTAACATAAAAGTGGGTGGTTGTTTCGGCGATTTTCCGAGAAACCTCTTCTCAACGAGATATTGCGGGTGGAAAGTTTTCAAGAGAACACCCAGTACATGTGGTATTGTATCAGTGTGAAAGCAGCCATGAGTTTCAGCTATCAATTTGTCGTGGCGATACGGCGCGTACTCGACCGCCAGTGGTCCCGAAAATACATTAAAATTTCATAGCCAGCCATGAATTTTCGACACGATCGAAAGATTCACAAAGATGAGAGTGCTTTGACCTTAGATTATTGGTTTTGACAATGGAATAAGACTGTTCGATGCTAGACATGTTTTTAGAGACCTGAACAAGTAGTTATGTTTTTAAAAATATACCTGGTATGCGACGAAAGCATATCAAACTGTTCTAGAAACCTTCGATGAATTTTCTGGAAACATCTAGTAGCACAAATTTTTGTTATAGATCAAACGTGGAATGTTCTTATTTTATTGTATGATTTTCTTAATGGTTCGAGAACTTATATTTTCATATACAGAGTTAGTCAAATGTATGGACCCGCCCATTTTTCTCAGTTAACATGAGGATTATCGAAAAAAAGTTTGGATGAAAGTTGAAGGGTATATTTTACTTTGCACCTTTCTATGAAATCAAATATTTTTTAAATGTGCCATTGGTGGAGAAATGACGTCATTGGCATTTTTTTATTATTAGACATATGCCAAAGTCTCCTCCAGAAAAATAGTCAATTTTACATAAAAAAACATAAATTTAAATACTCCAACTCAGTGTAGGGAAAGTTAAACATCTTGAGAAGTGATTCTTGATTCAAGTGCTCCAGTGATTTTACCATTTCACTAGAGGCTGTGCTGTATATTACAGAGCTTGACATATTTACAAAAACGTCATTCTGTAAAATGTTAGCCCGGTTGAATTTATCATTGAACTAAACAAAGCCCAGACGGAAAGGGAAAAGAGTTTCTAGTGCTGATGAGGAGGAGCAGTCTTCTGATTCCATTCAACTCAATGAGGAACCTCCAGATAAGATAAGAAAATGGAAGAAATTCAAGAAAACTACAATCTTATTGTATCAAAGATAGTTGAAAAGAAAACCATTACGGATAGTCTAAAGAAAATTGAAGAGGATATAAGAGAAATCAAGAAAAAAAACGCCGAAAAAGTAATTCAAAATGATCGTATGCAGAGATCACGAAGAATAATTTGAAAATATTACCTCCAGAAAATATTGAAACATTTACAATTCGTCCAAAAACAATCCAATCTACTATCAAAACTCAAGCAGATCTGAAAAATAATATCGATATATAGGACAACTGAATATCTCTATCGACTCTGTGAAGTTTGTGAAGAATGGGGGTGTAGAAGTGAGGTGTAAAAACAAAAAGGAAGAAATAGAAATGAAAATGAACAACCAATATAATATTACTGTGCAGAAAATGTCAAATCTTAAAATCGTCATTCCTGGACTTCGGTTGAAGAAAGATATGGATAAAGAAGAATTAGAAAATATACTTATATAACAGAATAATATCAATGAGAAAGATCATCTGAAGATAAACCATGTGAAGTTCGTAGAATCAAAAAACACCTATACGGTTTACGCTGAAGTCAACGGGAATCTTTTTCATGAAATTATCAACAACTGATCAAAAGTTGTTTTTTGATTGGCAAATATGCAAGGTATTTGATGGAAACAAAGTAACACAGTGCTTTAACTGTTTTCAGTTCAACCACAGTGCTCAAAGATGCCGAAATAGTTCTTTATGTCCCAGCTGTGCTGGCAATCACAAATTGGAAAGTTGTCCACAAACTAACACTATAGCAATCACCAGTGTGGACATTGTATATTGGCCAATTCAAAATATAACACAACATATGATACCAAACATTCGGCAGATAACTAATCGTGTCCTAGCTTTGAATATTACAAAAAAAAAATTTCAAAGTCGAATAAACTATGCCCTTACAAAATAACGTGGATGTTTCGGACTACTCTTTAATATCAGATGATAACATCAAACTTCATGAACTACCCTCGATTTCTGATTTCAACTGTACTGAACAAAACTTTTTCAAAATTCTATATTTAAATTCAAGGTCAATCAAAAATAAAATGAACGATTTAGAAGTCATGATCTGAAAGTGAATGTAATTGTAATAACGGAAACTTGGTTGGGAAAAGATGAAGAAATATATTATAACTTTGAAGGTTTTTCTTCCATATATTCCAGCAGACAAAAACGTGGTGGTGGTGTAGGTATTTTCATCAAGGATAATATTGAATTCGAAATTGAAGAAAAAAAAGGAGATGAACTATCGTTTATTGTAGTTAAATCAAATTTTTAAATTTGTTGCTCTGTGGCTTATACCGACCTCCTAAAGTTGGGTAAACAAATATTTTTCGAATTCATGGATGAAGCCCTTGAAAATCTTAATAATCGTAACTGTGATATATTTCTTTTTGGTGACATGAATATCAATATTTCATCTGATAATAAGGAAACGAAAGAATTGATGGATATCTATAATTCCAATCGTTTAATATTGGTCAATAATATTATTCCATCAAGAGAAACAAATAGAAGTTCAACTCTAATTGATAATTTTCTAATTAATTCAAAAAGACATATAAATGTATTTATCACTAATACTTCACTAAGCGACCACAAAATGTATATCACATGTTTTAATACACAACCTACTACAAACAGAAATAAAACTGATTATTTTTCAGTTAAAAAATTTGATCTCGAAAGATTAAAAAATAATTAATTAATTTGAATCATAGAATAAAACTTTATAATAATCCCAATGAAGCATATATGAAATTGTTGGAATGTTTCGACTCTTGTTAATTCATAAAAAAATTCAAGTGTAAAAAAGAATCTGAGCCATGTTTTGATGATCACCTAGCAAAATTGATAAAAGAACGTGACAAATACTTTTACAAGAAGAAAAAAAAGATCCCCATTAATTAATTTGAATCATAGAATAAAATTTTATAATAATCCCAATGAAGCATATATGAAATTGTTGGAATGTTTCGACTCTTGTTAATTCATAAAAAAATTCAAGTGTAAAAAAGAATCTGAGCCATGTTTTGATGATCACCTAGCAAAATTGATAAAAGAACGTGACAAATACTTTTACAAGAAGAAAAAAAAGATCCCCTCTCAGATCACTTTTTTACAAAATATTCTTATTTCAATAAAATTGTTGAAAAAACAACTAGGGAAAAGAAATTTGAGAATTATCGAGAATAATTCACCAATTCCACTCCCATGGAATGGTATAAATTCCTTATTGCATAATACATAATAAACATAAATATATCAAAAGTTTGGATGCAAATAATTCCAAAATTGAAGATCCAATAGAAATTTGTGTGGCATTCAATTTCCACTTTGTTGATATTGGAAATAAATTATCATCTGCTATTTCTAAAACGTTTGAACCACTTAATGAAAAATCAAGTATTTCATCCATGTTCCTAAAACCCATCAACATTTCTGAAATCGAAGAAGTCATTGATAATTTAGATCCAAAAAAGGCTTATGGATATGATAAAGTAAGTGTAAGAATTGTTAAAGCAGTCAAATACGAAATATCACCAATTTTTTTCTTTATCATCTCAAAATCATTCGAAAAAGGTATAGTACCAAATGATATGAAAATTGCGAAAGTGTCACCAATTTACAAGAGTGGTAAAAAAAATTATTCCAATAATTATAGGCCAATTTCTGTTCTTCCAATTTTTTCGAAAATTTTAGAAAGACTCATGCATGTAAGGCTTTTTAAATATCTTGAAAAAAATAATGTACTATACGAAGGTCAATATGGTTTTCGCAAATCCAGGGACACAGAGGTCGCAACGATGGAAGTTATAACAGAAATTCAAATTCAAATTGACAATAATAAAAAATGTAGTATGTTATCTTTGGACTTGTGTAAAACTTTTGATACTGTTAATCATGAAATTCTTTTAAAAAAATTATTCAACATTGGGATCAGAAGAAACCTTTTCAATTGTTCAAAAATTATTTGTGCAATAGAAAACAATTTGTTCAAATCGGGAATCATCAGAGTTCTTTAAAAAGTATAACCTGTGGAGTACCACAAGGTTCCATTCTTGGTCCTGTTCTATTTTTAATATATATATATAAACAATCTGTCGACAGTGAAATTAGAAGGAATTAAATTATTTGCTGATGACACTACAGTAATATACTTCTCAGATGATTATAAAAAAATTCAAAACTCTATGAATAATGAGTAAGGTTATTCTGGACTTTCATTGTCTAAAAGAGAACAAAGAAAAATTCAATTCTCTGCAATTTTTAATCACGACGTTTCAAATGTTAAAATCTACAGTAGTTATCAAGTGTATGCATACTACTAAAATCTTCGGTGTAGTGCTCATAATTTCATCACTTTCACTACTATCATATATATTCTTAGATAAAGTTGAGAAAATGTTTGGATACAATTATATTTTGTTCAAGAAATTGACAATATAAATGACATGATATTTATTTTCATAGCATGCTAATTAAGAAAACGTGTCCTATTTTTAAAGAAATTGCATAACGTGCTGTCTACATTTAGGGGCATCACTCTTTCAATCCTAAATATATCTCGCTAATGCTAAAAGTTTTTAAGTTTTTTAATTGACTAAATTTGTGTAAATAGACCAAATAAAGTCTTACGTAAATAAAAATTTGATTGTAATTTAATTAAACCAAGAAGTTTAAGTTTTCTTCTCAAAACGCACGTGTATGTTATGAGATCTCATTACGTGCATGTTGTTGTTATATGTCATTTACAAGGAATGTTGACAATGCGATTATTGACGTTTACAGACATGGGCGTAGAAAAAGTAATTTTTTACACACTGTTCGTACATTTGTGCATTTTAGAAAAATACAGTATTTTGCGTCAAATATAAGAGGATGTATTGATATCTAGTTAGCCTAGACCAGTTCCCTGCATAAACAAAATATTGCGTTACCATAGCAACGAACAATAACTTATTAGAAGTGTCAGTGTAAAGTTTGACATCAAAAAAGTAAACCAGAGTTACACAAGAGATTAAAAGAAAAAATATGTCCACCGAAATTGTGAAAATCGAAAAATTGGAGTATCAAGCCATCATCAAGTACCTGTATTTAAAAGGGTTAAGAGGTAAGCAGATTTACGAAGATATGCTTAATACCCTTGGTGATCAATGTCCTTCGTATGCGACCGTGAAAAATTGGACTGCGAGCTTCAAGAGAGGTAAATTTTCCATTGAAGATGATAACCGATCGGGAAGGCCAGTTTCTGTCAGAAAATATCGATGCAGTTCATGGAATGATTTTAACAGACCGTCGAATTGGACTAAAACGGATATCTGAAGCACTGAATATTTCATACGAACGCGTTCATCTTATAGTTCACGTCAATTTGGTCATGAGAAAAATTGCTGCAAAATGGATCCCCAAATGTTTGAATGTTGACCAAAAGCGTGCAAGGGTAGTAGCATCGCGTTCGATCTGTGCTCGATTTGAAAACGATGTAGACTTTTTAAACCGAATTGTTGCTATGGATGAGACTTGGGTACATTTCTACGATCCAGAAACAAAGCAACAATCGATGGAATGGCGACACTCCGGTTCTCCAAGACCTAAGAAGTTTCGTGTCCAAAAATCTGCTGGAAAAGTTCTTGCTTCAGTTTTTTGGGATTGCCATGGAGTAATCATGATTGATTTTTTGGATAAGGGTAGAACAATTACTGGAGATTCCTATTCGAAATTACTGACCACTCTACGGGAAAAAATTAAAGAGAAAAGAAGCGGAAAGCTATCCAAAGGTGTTTTGTTTTTGCAGGACAACGCCCCTGCACACAAATCTCATGTTGGCATTAAAAAAATTCGTGATTTTGGGTTTGAATTACTAGAACACCCCCCTTATTCACCAGATTTGGCTCCGTCCGACTATCATCTCTTTCCTCAACTGAAAAAAAGTTTAAAAGGTCGTAAATTTTCATCCAACGAGGAGGTAATAAAAGCTGTGGAGATCTGGTTTGCAGAGCAAGAAGAAACATTTTTTTGAAAGGTCTAGAGACTTTACAGGTTCGCTGTAATGAATGTATCCAAATAAGAGGAGAACATGTTGAGTAATAAAATATTTTGACATTGAAATTTTGTTTGGTTCTATAGTAGGCTACGAATTTTTCAATATATCCTCGTAACTCGGAAGTCTTTATTTGACAATATATCTCCTTGCTTAACAACCAATCAGTCAGTCTATTCCAAATTTTGAAATTCAGCCAATAGAATCGGAATTACACTGAAAAAATAGCTTATCGCTGTATTTTCACGGTGATAAACCTGCTTAGTTTTTGTTTTACTAGCTGTCAAGTGAAAATAATGATTTAAATTATAAACGTCAAATCTTTGAATAACCTCCAACAAACCAAAGATCAAAACTTCAATATAGAATTTTCAAATGATGTGGATGTTATTTTTGGCATCTGTCAAAACGAAAAAGTAGAATTCACAGAACTTGCAAAAAACACAAAAGTCATTGTCAAAAAAGCTACAATTTGATTGGTTCATTTTTATTTCTTATTTTATTTTATTCATCTGTATAAACCGATGTTTTTTGCCCTTATTCTTAATTTTGTTTTAATTAGTTTCTTTTGCTATTTTATTTGCTGTTTAAACTTTCCTTTATACTTCTTAATCAATATGAGCGATCGTTGGGGACAAATGGCTATTGGTATCATAGATGAAGCAGTGGAAAAGAGTATTCCGTTGAATACGGCCAGGAATAAAGAATCAATTACCAGGCAATTCAACAATTTTTGCACAAACAGGGGTTATATTGTCAATGCGAATACCACAATTGTGGAGCTGGCTGATATTTTGAAAGATTATGCCTGTAATATGACCCCAATTTTTCTCTTTAGTGTTCACGTTGTTAGATTTTGATTTCTGTGAATTACTTCAAATTAAAACGGTGACACGATTTATCTTTATTTCAAATCGATATATTGTCGTCCTAAATATAATTCGTGGTATGATTAATAACCTATAATTTTTTGGAATATCAATTCATTGGCAATCCCAATGCAAGAAAATACAACTCGTCCTGCGGACTCGTTGTATTTTCAGCTTTGGGATTGCAATTCATTAATATTCCAAAAAATTATCGGTAACAATCATACCACTTATTATATTACCCCTGATAATACGACGACAATTCATATCATTAAACGCTCATACAAAAAAGTCCTACTTTACGAACTTGTATCATAAATAGCTATTTTCAAGATAATGTGCGAATGAAAGTAATCAATGAAAACGATTAGTCTTTCGTTTTCATCTGGCAGGAAATTAACTCTCACCACTAATTCTAGGAATCGCACGTAAAAAGTCAATACCTCGTTAATCCTTGGCTCACACAAGTTTCGACTTTTGAGGGCTGCCGTTCGTAAGGGGACGACAGCAGGTTAACGAAAAAAACAATTTCAACAATTTCAATTTCAACCAATAACCATGATACAATTTAGAAAAATACATAACATCGTCAAAGTTTTCGTGGATGGAGATTTATGCTACTGAAGGTGCTCCAGAAGACCAATTTGTCAAAATATTTTGTCGGGCAGGATTTTTACCCCCATCACCAATCGTAATTATTTTCAAAATAACTGCGTAACTTCGACAAAGTATTAGTGGATGGAAATTTTCAAACCCGTCAAAATTTTTGTGGGCGGGCATTAATTTTGCATATGTTCATGTTACTAAAGTTGCAAGACCTAAGTAAGTATTTGTCAGAATATTTTGTCGGGCAGGATTTCTATTCCCACCAATACTTATTGATTGTGGGTCTGAAAATCCTGCCTGACATTTGACTTTTTTAGAGCACGAAAACTTTGACGAAGTTCTCTCTGTCTCTCTCGTCAATTATTGTCCGTCGGCTTCCATTCGACGCCATGTGGACATGCCCTGCTGCGAGAAATCCGTTCCCATCCGGTCTTTAACCGGCGTAGACAGCAAGGTTTTATCAGGGGAATGCAGTTGTCTTGCTCTAGGCAATACTGCATCCCATATTTTAAACACTTTTTTAAATTTTAACAAAACACTTCATATTTAATCTGTCAAATGCACGGCTTTAAGACTGCGGACATCACATACATTAACCTGAATTCCAACACGAGACCGCCGTCTGACCTCAACCGCTGCCGGAAATCGAATTCTTTGACGAAGTTATGCGGTTTTATTGAAATTTATTATTATTGGAGGTAGGGATAAAAATTGTGATCGACAAAATATTTTGGCAAATAGATCTAGGTACGAGATTTTATAAAATATTCTGACAAAAAGGTCTTATAAGTAGAGCACCTTCAGTAGTACGGATTTAGGCAAAAAAAATCTTATCCGCGGAAACTTTGATGAAGTTTAGTGATGCATTTTTTTAAAAACGTATCATACTCAATAATTGGTGGTGAGAACTAATTTCCTGTCCGAAGATTGATTACTTTCATCGCACATCTTGAAAAATTCCTTCATAGGTATATCCTTCCTCGGAATTCAAAAATGAGTAGTTGAAGTAATATTTCTCTAATAATAAGGCGTCTCAACACATCTTATGCCGAGTCTTATGCCATTGTGTGAAACTTTATAGCTGGCCATGAAATTTCAACGTATTTTCGGGACAAATGGCGGTCGAGTACGCGCCGCATCGTAGCGAAAAATTCATTGCGGAAACTCGTGGCTACGTTCATACTGATAGAAATTGTTAGGTCAAAAACCTGTTTATGATACGAGGTAATTTATGAGTATTGATAAATACGTTTCGCCTAAGGATTTAGACATGAAGCATGGTTACTAAAAAAGTAATTAATCATCATTAATATCATTAGTTTTTAGACATAGAAACACGAAACTTATATGAATCGGGAAGAAATATTACAAAATCATCTCCACAACTTCAATTCGAAAACAGGTATCAAAATAGGGGGGGGGTACATATTTCGGATTCAGCAAGAATCCGTCTTCAGCCACAAGTTAGTTTTATCCCACTTTAATTACGGTGATGTCGTGTATGGACCTTGTTTGGACCAGACCTATAGTAAAAAAATTCAGAAGGTGCAGAATTGCTGCATCAGGTTCATTTTCAACCTGTCAAGAAGAGATCACGTTTCCGTAAGTACTAAGTATGTCCAATGCCCTACAAGCGTGGTTATAGTTCATTAAAAAATATAAAAATAATCGAATAAGTACATGGTACGAAGACTCGAGTCTTTTTATTATATTGTTATTGCTTCTTATTATATTAAAAAGACATGAGTCTTTGGACCATGTACTTATTAAATTATTTTTATAGATTTTAACAAACCAAGCTTATTGGGCATTTGAATATATAAAAAAATAAGTTTCCTACAATCGTTAACAATTATTTAAAAAGTACGTTTTTTTTCGACTGAAGATGGATTCTTGCCGTATCCGAAACATGTACCCACCCAATTTTGATAAGTACTTGTTTTCGAATTAAAGTTGTGTTGATGATATTTTGATATTTCTTCCCGATTCGTGTAAATTTCGTGTTTCTATGTCAAAAAATATGTGTTCTGCGAGTGCTATTTTTAGCTCATGGCAATTTTTTTATGTGGCCTGACAAAACAACGTCAATGACGTGATACGAGCTCTTTTCACAAAAAATAAAAGACGCAAACGGCCTATACTACTTTTTATAAGCTAGTTCGTAAATGAAAACCATGGTTTTCGCCCCAGCAAAATCGCTTTGTGAAATTTTTTAAACAAGAAATAGTGAAAAAAATTACAATTTTTTTGTTTTTTTGCGAATATCTCAAAAAGTATTGGAGGAATCGATTTACAGTTTTTTATCCGACCACATCGGTACATTTTTCACTGAGAAAATCCGGGAAAACTTGTTTCCGGGACCATTTTTCAAAAATTCATAATTTTCATAAATCTGAAGCTGGACAAACAATATTGCGGTGTTGAAAATATCACTGGAAGTTACTCTATGCTTCAAAGTGCTCCCGAAGTCGACCGAAATAAACTAGAGTTAACTTCAGTGCGACTTCGGGTGACTTCGGACGCACTTTTAATCGTTTTGAGCGTTTTGATCAACTTTCAGTGACATTTTCAATACATTTTCCACCTCTCAGGTGAAAATCCAAAATAAACAAATTGTAGATATTGATCTCTACTCCCAGATGCCGTTTACAGAATTTGAATACGACGACGATTTCCCTTAAATCGGCGCATCTGGCAAGATGTGCCCTTAAATTGTTTAAAAACTACACATCGGACAGAAAACATCTTGCGCACAGATGAACCACATATTATTATCTATCAGTTTCCGCAATATTGTTTGTCCAGCTTCAGATTTATAAAAGTTATACATTTTTGAAAAATTTCCTCTTTTTCGAGGTTTTCTCGGATTTTCTCAGTGGAAAATGCACCTACTGGGTCGTATGAAAATCCATATTGTAGGTTTTATAAATCTCAACAAAAGTCCATTGACTATGAAACGAATCCTTGAAAAATCTTTGAGATATTTTCAAAAAATCAAAAAAGTTGTAAATTTTTTCACTGTTGCTTGTTTAAAAAATTCCACAAAGCGATTTTGCTGGCGCGAAAACCGGGGTTTTCATTAACGAACTATCCTATAAAAAGTAGTATAGGCCGTTTGAGTCTTTTATTTTGTGGGGGAAAAAACTTCTACAGCTTGGTCTATAATGCTCACAGTGTGAAAGCTGCTATGTGTAAAAGATAATGATTGAAATAATTGAATAGTATCTAGCAATTTCTTTAAATACATGTTTAAATTAATTACAGGACTACCTATATCATTAGAAGTAACTCAAAAGTGATGCCATTGAACAGCTTATTGTCACACAATAATGATGAATGAATCAAAGGTGATAATTTCAAGGCAAAGTAAAAATATTCTGATAACAATAAACTATAACCACCAATTATCATAATAGGGTTCAATTTTAAAAGGGTAATTGTATCAGCAGGTACACTAAAAACATTTGTAGAGAGGAAATATAAAAATTATGGATTTTTTGGGTAGGTTCAACCTTTAAATTTGTACCTTTTGGGAATTTCTTCCATTTCAGACTTACGTGGTTTCACGTTATTCATATTATTTCACTACAATAGGACCTAAGCACAATTTTGGGTACATTCTAAATTGGGGTGAAATTTTATTTAATGAAAAAGTGATCCTAGTCAATAAAGACGTAGGCGGCAAGAAAATTGATCTTCTTTGATGTCCAGTTTGAAATATTACAAAGATTACCTGGGAATACAGTTGGAAGGTGTCCGGTCAACCCAAGTGGCATAAAGTCTCATTCTATTTGGGGCCGAGGCCCCCGCCCCAGCAAGGGACTTTGTTTTTTCACTCATATTCACTGAAACGCCACTTTTATAGGTAACCTCACATGCATTACCAATTCAACTACTGCACCCGAACGGTAAACTCCGAAACGACTTCTAACAAACATTACTTATCTTTATTTATTCTAGTTTAAGACTGCTGCAATCTCCTATTGCCAGTCGCATTAAAATAACTGTCAGATGTGTCAAACAAACAAAGAAACAAAACTTTTTTCTCTCCTAATTGTCACTGTCACTAATGTCAAAATCGCATTTGTCGAAATGGTGCGACATCTATAAACATTTGGTTTAACTGCTATAAAAGCCGCTTTTATTCGCGAAATGTGTTCCTGCTAGATGGCGATCTGAATTTGGACCCGATAGGGTCACTGACTCTAGAAGGCCGTGCCGTCCTTACGGGTATGGCCAATGGGCGTGGTCTAGTACTTGAAATAGTTCCAGTGTTCAAATAACCCACAAAACTTGCTCTCTAATTGGTGATTTTGTGGGTTATTGGAATACTGGAACTATTTCAAGTACTAGACCACGCCCATTGGCCATACCCGTAAGGACGGCACGGCCTTCTAGATTCAGTGACCCTAGGACCCGAAACAGATCAGTGGTAATGATTGTGAAATTAAGTTAGTGAAATTGTGATCCAAATTACAAATGTCATCCTTCAAAAGAACGAACTACATATAGACCGTCAGATAACGACAGATTTTGCTGACTCATTTTCTCTCTTCTGGGATTTCAACCACTGGACATTATGGCAGTGTTGAGCCATTGTTTAAATAGAACATAGTCAATGCCTGTGGAAAAGGTATTGGACACAAACGCGAGTGTCATCTAGCGTGATTAGTTACAAACACGAATATTTGACGTCATTTTAATGCAGGTTTCTTCAAAAAACCCTGATTTTAATGCTTTTCCATTGTTTCAATCAAGTTACATGACTAGGACATTGTCTAAAGTTCTTCTTTAGACAATGACTAGGACATTGTCTAATAGGCAATGACTAGGAGGCCAGATCACTGAAGTTACGACATGACTTGGATGCGAGCTCACTATCGCCATCTACATGTCGCATCCATTTTGATCCAATTATAATCCCATAAGGTTGACTATCTTCTATATAAACAATGGTTGAGCCCAAAAAATGAAAATTCAGCGATCGGACGTGTGCTAGGCATATAGAAAATTCATTTTCCTTTTGCAGAAAAAATTTGTAATTTTTTTTCATTTTCTTGTTTATGGCATTTTAACACATGAATAGGTATAACAATCTAATAGTGAAAAACCAATGCCATAAGGTTTGCACGTGCTTAAAGGGTTGAAATAGGGGCACGATCTTGTGAAAAAATAGTTTGTTGCTGATGCATTTTCTCGCTTATGGCAATCAACAGAATGAAATTTAATATCGTTAGGAACCCGAAAAAAAATTCCCATAAGCCGGTCAGCTGTTGAAGTATATTTTCCGGACGGAAACTTTTGTGAAATTGTTTTTCGTTATCCGGCAAACTTTCTCGTTTATGGCATTTGAACCATATGATTCTGTTGATGGATAAACATCATAAAAAAATTCCCATAAACTTTGCATGTACCTCAAGAAAAGCCATAAGTTGTAAATAAGTTGTAGGAAAATTTGTGGAAATTTTTTCATTTTCTCGTTGATGGGAATTGGCATGTGAGAAGAAAATGGTATTTCAAGACCAGAAAAAAAGCCATAAGTCGGAAACATGATATCGATGTTTTATACAGTGTGGCCCATTTAAAATGGAAGCACCCTTATAAATCATACTTTTTTCAACCGATTGGAATGCTTTTTTTTATTAGGTAGATAACCAAAAAGTCCACTGGGACACCAAATTTTATGAATAAATCTTCAGGGCCAACTATTCTTTTTTTTTTTCGAGGTACCTAAAAAACTGAAAAATTTATTAGCAATTTTTTGAGAAGAAATCAGACTACAACTGGAATTGTGACATTTTCCAATAATGGTTAATTTGTTGAAATTCGTCCATCGATAAAAAAGTTATGGGAGAATTAAATTAAAAAAATATGCCGTTTAATCAACCCACCATTTCAATTTCTAATCTTATCCAAAATTCAGAATACACCGCTGGATTCAGGGAGTCTCAAAATATCACTGATCAGAATTTCATCAAAATCTATTGATAAATAATAATGAAAAATCATTAAATAAAATGACATTTTCATGAAATTCCATCAACATATTTTTCAAATTTTGTTATCCTGTAATTTTCTTATTTATGAATAGATGTTGATGAAATTCTGACCAGTGTTCTGACCAGAGTTCTGAAATTGAATTGGTGGGTTAATTAACCGACATATTTTTAAAATTTAATTTTTTTATTTTTTATAACTTTCTTATTGATGGACGAGTTTCAACAAACTTTTAACAAGAACTATTTAAAAATGTCGCGAATCCAGTGGATTGGTGAGATTTCTTCTAAAAAAATAATATTAGATTTTTAACCTTTGAAAAATGAGAACAGTTGGCCCAGAAAATGAAGAATTACTAATTAAATATATGGTGTCCTGATGGACTTTTTGAATGTCTACCTTTTGAAAAAAAATCATTCCAATCGGTTAAAAAATTAAAGTTTGATATGAGTGCTTCCATTTAAATGGGTCACACTGCATAAATAATTACAACTATTTGAAAATTCTGCTACGAGAAATTAGTAAAGATAAAATTGCTCATTTCTTCCTCCATGGGATTTGGCATATGCATTGCAAACTTTATTCTTAGGCCATAAAAAAAGTCGGAAGTATAATAGTAATATTGGAACCAAATAATTTATTTTTTTAAATAATTTTTTATAGAATGAAAAAAATAAGTTATGGGCATTATTGTGACAAACTGATAGGGGTTGTAAAGACAATTCAAGCAATTTTGCGTCAACCCCTATAAGTTAAATATCTTAACTGCGTAATTCCCCCACGCCTACTGGCTTGCTGTGTCATAATCGGATGATCATTCGAATTTGAATACGGAACATCAGATTTTTGAAATAATGTGATTATGCCCTTTACCTGTTTATTGTGACTATGTGACACGATATTGCGAATCAAAGTTCACAAAAAAGTAAACACAGCAAGCCAGTGTGCGCCACTGAAATGAAATTATAATATGATGACAATATAATTTCATTTCAGTGGTGTGCGCAGGAATATAAATAAACACTAGTTCGTTTCCCCACCACCTTAGAGGCGGCAGAGCTTCCGGCGCGTTTTTTTCATAGTGGCCTGTCCTTCAGGCCTAGTTCACCTTTTAGAAGTGAAAGTTCCAGAATAATAAATTGATTCTATGTCTAAATGAAAAATCGAACTCATTTCCAGATTAGAAGCAGTTCTGGATCATAGGTTGAAATCGATTTGCAGTGTCTTCGGTACAATTCAAATGGTTAACAGAAGGAAATGTAATATTTTGTTGGTTCCTGCGTATCCTATGAACCATATCACACTGGATATGTGTGCACAAGTCTCTCACTGGACTTACAAGTACCGTTGTGAACTAAGTTGGGCTGATCTTCTAGATTATCATTCTCGGTTTCTCTAAAAACTACCCATAACATAGGTTCCTTGGAATTTCTGAAAATATTTGAAACCCCAAAAAATTCTGTTCTTCAATGGATTGGTGAATCTCAAGGGTTTTCAACTGACCCCCTGCACCATTAAAAAAATTGGGTGAATACTGTCACCTTTAGGGGGGTGCAGGAGGGGTGATTTTTTTATGTCACATAGTGTCTTTTCGAAAACATAACTCGACGTTTTTCTTAAAAAATAATAACGTAGAAAATTAATGTATCCGTTACTTCAGGACGTCACTGTATAAAACATCGTAATCATGTTTCCGACTTATGGCTTTTTTTTTTTCTAGTCTTGAAATCAGTTTTTCTTCCTACATGCCAATTCCCATAAACGAGAAAATGAACAAAATTTCCTGTGTTTTTCTGCAAGTTTTCCAGTTTCATATAGTATGATAAGCACGAACTAGACTTATGGCTTTTTATATGACAGACTTTTACATTAATAAATTTATATTGCACATTATTTCGTTCACGAGAAAGTTTGCCGGAAAACGAAAAAAAATTTCACAAGATTTTCCTTCCGGAAAATGTACTTCAACAGCAGACCGTTTTATGGGATTTTTTTTTCGAGTTCCTAACGATATTAAATTTCATTCTGTTGATTGCCATAAGCGAGAAAATGCATCAGCATCCAACTATTTTTTCACAAGTTCGCGCCCCTATTTCAACCCTTTAAGCACGTGCAAATCTTATGGCTTCGGTTCTTCACTATTAAATTGCTATACCTATTCATGTGTTAAAATGCCATAAACGAGAAAATAAAAATAAAATAATTTTTTTCTGCAAAAGGAAAATGAATTTTCTATACGCCTAGCATGCACTCGTCCGAACGCTAAATTTTCAATTTTTGGGCTCAACACTGACATAATTACCAGTAGTTAAAATCCCAGAAGAGAGAAAATGACTCAGCAAAATCTGTCGTTATCTGACGGTCTAATAAGCTTTGTTTGCTTTGTTAACTTATTTGTTATATAAAAGTCAATGGTTAGTCAATGCCTGTGGAATCAGCATCGGACCCAAACGCGAGTGTCATCTAGCGTGATTAGATACCAACATGAATATTTGCAAAAAAAAACCTGATTTTATTGCTGTCCCATTGTTTCAATCAAGTTACGACAACTTGAAGGCCAGAGATCACTAAGTTACGACATGACTTGGATGCGAGATCACTGTCGCTATCTACCATATATCTATTAACTACAAATATTGATAACACGCCATAAGACGCAATGTAATCAAACTGAAGCCAAAAATATCTATCTTATCTTTTCTCAAACGGGGGCTGGGAAACTATTGCGCATGCGTCGCATGCAGAATTCTGAATCACGAGAAATGTTATACATTTTTAAGGTTATGCTTCTTTTGACATTTTCAACCGTCTCATATTGAAAATGGGCTAACATTTTTATAATGTGGATAAATGAAGAATGAGAATTATGCAAGACGGTCAATTAAACTTCGTGTCATTAAAAAAACGATTCATTGATCCATTTGTAACTCTAATAATAAAATGTCTGTTTGTTACCTGCTACCGAGTTTCATCAATCAATTTTCTGCCAAAAGCGGATAAAAACTCACTAAACTTGAAGAAATATGGATTGGGTATGTGACAGACCGTTGTTTGAAAAGCTAATTCTCGTTCCACATCGGCCTCATAACCGCCGAGAAAAATAGTTTGCTGGTAGTGATGTATTTTTTGCCTCCTGAACACGAACTCCAAGTAAAACGCGGCGATCTTAAATTCCTTCTGGCATAAATCTAGAAATGTAGAAATTGATCAAATGTGTCATATAATCAGGAATAAAACCCATATAATGCCGCCCTCTTATAATTTGCACAATCTACACTTTCTCTCTGTAAACTTTTATCCATATTATGAGGTTATGTTGGAAATATATGCTTCTCATATCTTCGATAATTGTTGCTGCCGAATCATACACGCTAGAAAGAGATGAAAAAACAAAATCGTATCTTTGAATAGTAATTTCTGTCGCAAGCGCATTAACTCAACGGCGTCCAATTCGAAGTCGATACTCATTTTTTTTGGCATCACATAGGCTATCCTTATTATCCATATTCGTAGTTAATAGATATATGCTATCTACATGTTCCATCCATTTTTGATTCTATTTGAACAATGACATAAGGAACAAACGAATATTCTCATTTCTGGTTTGTCTTGATCAAAATATCAACATTTCCAAAGGAACAAGAAAAATAAATTGATTTGTGTTATGGAAAGAGAGTGACCGTCCTTCAATATTTTGTTCGATACCGGTGCAACCAGTTACTACCACGGAAACGGTCCGACTCTTTATGCGTTTATTTATATCATAGAAATATAAGTCTAGTATTATATTTCTATGATTTATATACAGATTTGGCTCAAGAGAGTTAACTAACAGGAGGATTTTGATAAGCTGAAGCCAATCAGAATCTTGTAGCATAAACGCGTCATATATAGTGACGTACTTGGACAGGGGTACAGAGTCGAACTCGAACCAAGGAACAAAACTGTCACCTGTAACTATGAAAAACAAAAAGTGCGGAGTGTGGTAGTTCGACAGTCCATAGAGAACGACGGCCATGACATGTTCAACTAAGTCACATTTCGTCACAAATGTTCTTTCGTCTCTTTCTATTAGTGTCACTATTGTCTTATGGGGATTAGACTCTCCTAGTCAAATAACGTTTAAATCTCTTTGGATTTGGCTAGTAATTTACGCAATTTCAACTTGATTTTCCTTTTTCTTCTATCATTCAAACTTTCCGCCATTACAGTAACCAGTACCAGTACGCTCATAGAGTCGGACCTTTCCCGTAGTATTGAGTCTTTTGTTTATACCCTCGCGAATTTCGCAATTTTTCTGCGAATAAAATGAGCATCACACTCAGAAATTGAATTTTTTTTGTTTTCTTTTTTCTAATTTGTAATTAAAAATGATACTTTTTTCATCCCAATCGAAAATGTACTACTAGCGACTCTGACGGACGGATATGCATCGTTACTTCACACACAGTTCTAACTCTCACCGTTAGATATTTCTCAAACGGCCAATATCACACGATGTTCTAAACAAAAAAATTAGGAACTCTAGTGTTTGGGGGAGGTTATTCAAATCAAGGTCAAATTGTGTTTGAATCGAAGAGCAACTTCAAATCTTAAAATTTGGGAAACAAATGGGATTTAAGGAATTATTTTTACTAAATGTAATTTTTAAGACCCGAATCTTTACAAAAAATAAAATCATGCGTGTTCCCTTATTCATTGCATTGTTATTCTGGTCAATCCCCACAAACAATAGGCGTTCTCGATTGGCGTTCGGTTCTGGTAGCGGTTGACGTTAAAATGACAGAATTTTTGACAGCGGTTCAGTTTCTGGTTCCATTGGTGACGTCATGGTGAAGACTGAAACGAATGGATAGGTTAGTCGGTTGCGGTTGACATAATGCATCATAACCACCGATCTGTAATATAACTGGATGAGCAGAGCCCGTTTCGTTCCATGAAAAAAATACGCCAAATTGAACCCTCTCAGATTGCAAGTGCGCATGTGCATTGCTCCAAAATGTCAATGTCATTACGTCAGAGCATCATTTTTACCAGTGACGTGTGTTTATTCGTTTGCTGTTAGTGTTTGTACTGTTTGATTGTTTGTGTTTATTATAGTTCAAGTATTTCCAGTTTCTTTTTTGTGTTTTCAGTGATTTTTGATTTCTTTCCAAAACAGACAATAAACTTTAAAGACAAACATTTTTTTTGATATATTTGTGTTGAGATGTTACCTAAACTTCGTAGCTGATGGAAAACACCTGTATTCAGATCCTTAGAAAATCACCACCTTGACTGTACAACTTTTTCAGAAAACCACGTATCACGATTGATAAAATTAATTATCACACGTTATACAAAACTAAGGTTATATGCCATTTCTAGAAAGCAAACTAAAGTGGAAAGAGGTTCAGTCATACGCAAGAAGTTGAGTAGACTTGTGTATTATTTCAGAATCAATAATATCAAATAGAATCAATAGTATTTTGCCCATGTAGACTCACACATCTGATATGGTGTCTGTTTTTGGGGAGCATCTGTATCAGCAGGGGATATTTTTTGAGCACAAAAAAGAGTAATTAGACTGGCATATCAAAAAGGGGATTCTGTAAAAGTATATTCAAAGAAATGAAAATATTTACACTACCTAGACTCCTTATTTTTGAGCTGTGTATATGTCTTTATAAATCAGTCTTCCTTTTTATGTAATACATAGTGATATTCATAACCTGAAATCAGATCGAAAAATGATCTGCTTATGCCATATAGTTACACAAAAATACACAATAATGCTCCAAATATACTAGGTCCCAGAATATATAATTTACTACACAATAGTACACAAAATCTGCGAAAAATGCAATCCTTTTTTAAAAACAGCTTCCTCATTGAACATTGCTATTATTCACTTGATGAATACTTCACATCTCAATGAACGAAGGTCCCCCAAATGTTATATGTGTTTTATTGATGTTCTTATTTTTTTTTATTCGTATACTTATTTATATTTAGACTTTCATCTATATTTATGTACTCATTGGCACCATTCTGTGGTGACCAACTGTCTGACTTAATCCTATACTTTTTTAGTCTCCAGGAAAATAAAACTTTTGATTTTAATGTATATAAATTTTACCAATTCTTGGAGTACATTTATTGAAGAAATATGAATAAATATATAAAAAAATTTAATGGTTTTTAATAATCACCGGTAAATAATTATTTTATATAAGCTTTATTATTGATTTCAAATCCAGGTTGTTATACTGATTGGTTTCAAGTCTGTTACTTGGCAGGTATTTTTATACTGATTTTACTCCTATTTTAGTCTATCAGGTTATCCACTTGATTGATGAAAGTATATACTTTTGGTATTATGAGGAAACATTACTTTCCAAATACTTTTGACTAAAATACTAATCAGCATTTATAATTTAAACTTGTCTGGCAATTAGAGTTGTAGTGACTGAATACCTAAAAGGTATTTCATATTCATACGTAGGTTCGTGTTTTCTGGTCAAAAATTGTGTAAAAATCAACCATTCACTTGATCTTGATCTATTTTATGATTACACAAGTTTTTGTTTTGTGCTATTAATGGTATTTCAGTTTTGGATTCATCTGGCATCAGCAAAGTCTATCCTTCTGTTCAGAATTCCTATGAAATGCATCAAAACTGAAAAATTAACTCATTCAAAACGAGTCTAATTTGTGAGTCCACGTTGTAAATTATTTTTTTTAAGTAACCACTTCACAAAATTTATAATTTTCAATGAAATTAAAAAATCCCTTAACTCAACCTTTAGGCGACGCCGCTGTTTGACATATCATCAACGCGCATGAGTATTGCTCCAAAATGTCATACACTAGTTGGCGTAATTTTCTTATATGGGAATGCTCATCCAGTTATATTACAGATCGGTATTATGATATTATGTATCATAATTACACTCTTTCTCTGGAATTTTCATCTTGAATTACCTGGTTGGGCTCTAAAAGAAGAAAAAGTGTTTGAGTGGTAGTAGTTCAAGTTTTCTTATGTCCCAAATATACAGATCTTGTGAAATAAAATCAAGTGCAGAGTCGTCATCTAAATACAAAACCTACAATGAAAAATAAGGTTATTTCAATTCCAACTGCAAATACATAAAATAACTTCAGTGACTTTTTGGAATTAAAGCTCGCTGGAATTTGATGATATGTAACAGTGTGCACTGTTTTATGTATAACGTTGTGCCCTGTATAAGATGGTCCTATATTAGTATTAGAATAGTCTTATTTAATTTTCTGAGTTTATTCAAGATATCACTTCTCCGGGTTGAAGTTTATCGCAAAAATTCATGAAGGGATGTTGAACGGCGCCCTAGACTAGAGTGGATTTATGCAGCACAAATTTACACTAAACTCCAACTTCAACTAAGGAAAAATTAAACTTTGGTTTGTATGGCATTTATGCGAAAAAATTAAGACAATTTACGCATTCTGTTTGGCATTTTTATTCCTATAAAGTTTTTCTTTTTTATCGTAAAACCATAATGGGTATTGGCGAATGAGGTCTATGAACATTCCACCTTCGATTGCCATTATTTTATATTTCTCCACCAATTTGATTTGTTTATTGTACCTATATTCAAACTGATTTGGAATTGGAGGTTACAAAATTGAAACGTTATTTACGTTGTCTTTTCCATATCATTCCGCCGTTCACCCGCGGAATTCAAAATATGTGCCAACAATTGCGCAATAGTGTCAATAATTAACATTAACACTAGAAAGATGAAAGTTGGCCAACTATTAATTTTAATTTAGTTTTAATTTCCCTGCATAAAATGAACTATGTCAAATGAGAGGTTCATCTTCTTAGTTGAAGTTGAAGTGTAAATGTTAATTGTAGTTTAGTGTAAATTTGTGCTGTATAAATCCACTCTAAACAATTTCTAGTGGTTCTCTGTCTGAAGATAAGCCACGATCTAAAAATAGCACAGAGGGTAGGTTATGAAGAATGCTCTCGGTTTTTTGGAAGAACGAGCTTTTGGAGCTGGACAGTCGGTGTTGAAGTGCTAGTGACAAGAGTTGGTTCGATTTTGAACGCCCGGTGAGGGTGGCTCTTTGCCACCCCCGATAATGGGGTTGGTGTGGGTGTTAATTTTTAGGGATAAGTGGGTGTTCAATTATTCAACAAAAATAAGTAATTAAATATATATTTGGGGTATTCTATTTGTTTAATAATAATAATAACAATAATAGAAAAAATTGTTTCCTAATTTTGGGGCGTGAAATGATCTTCAATAATAATAATAATTAAAATAGTGTCGTTGTGTACCCGGTGGACTGAAATAACTGAAGTTTTATGCTGGTGAGTTTTGCTGGCTTATAGAATCATATGTATTCAACAATAGAGCAAACTTTTATATAATTTTTTCTATGAGAGGGTGACTATCCCATTCATCGATTTTATTTATTTTTTCTTTTTATTTTTGATTACTAACGGAGTTATGAATTGTTCCGATACTAAATGCACATTTCATTCTTTAGGATTGGTTTATTTGAAGCGTTTTAATTATTTCACACTGTCTGTCTATATTTGATACAATCTTTGTTATATTTCGTTTAATTATTTCCCACCAGTGTGCTCAGTAAATAAAGCTGGTTCGTGGAACTTTGCTGACTATTATTTACCTCTTCAACCCCTTATGTAAAGTCCACGCATTTGTAAAGCCGTGGCCGTACCTGCAAATTAATAACTGTCCTTTGAGATGATGGTGAAACACGAAAACCAGTAGCGCTGAAGAAGTTCAGCATCCAGCAGAATCATCATTTTTTTAAAAGCTATCCACTGTCTAAAATCCGTATGGTCTTAGCGGATTCAATACTCAATTCGGACCTGGTGGCAGCATGCTACCATTTTATAAAAATATTTCCTAGTGTGGGCGACTTAGGAGTGGTTCATGGTTGCTTTGGTGAAGTATGGAACCGATCCAAAGAAATTGTCGCCTACCACACTAGCGATTTATTACAGATAGTTGCGTTTCGAACTGAACCTTTCGGGGACCTTTGGAGATACACCATACATCCTATTTTACAGTAGAAGTGATTTTTACAATTCTCCGGACCTCTTCAGAAGTTTTCAACCAATGTACATTCCAACTCTTCAGAGATGATGTGTGTTGCAGGTTATTCCGGGGTTTCCTGCAGCTGTGAAAGCGAATGCTCCACCGAATTTATTCAAGCTGGCCCAGAGCGCTAACTTTAATTATCTTTTTACTTTGTTATTGTTGCAAACATATTAAATATTTTTTACATAATAACAGACTTTCCATTGAATCTAAATAAGAAATAATGGCAAATATATGTTGGATACACCTGTTAATGAAAGTAAACATTCATCTTCTTTTCCCTCGAAAGATTTCAATTTTCCATTGATGAACTAAATGTATACCTAGCTGATTTCTTTTTCACATCAAATCCTAAAAAGTTCATTAGTTTTATTTTTAGCGCCTCATTCATATTAGGCTCAAAAAGAAACAACTAAGAAACAACTAATCAGAGAGAGAAAGAGTATACCGCTCATTAGAAATACTCCTAGCGCTGGTTCAACGGAATCAGGACCGGGTTATATTCGTGATGTCATTGATAATGAATCGAGAACGGTTGGTTCAACTGCGGTTAACTTTTCGGTGATACCAGAGTCAATCGAGAACGCCTAATCTCACTGTTGAAAGTCAAGCTCCATTACTTAGGCTGAGTCAAGTCTCCGGTCTGACCAACATGATTAGACCAGCGCGGTCATTTGGTTGACTTGACGACCTAATTAGAACTGTATGTATGTGACCAATATTTTCAATCATCTGATCGGTCCGACTCATCGTCATATACTTCATACTGAACGCGCGTGCCTTGTCCGACCGGTGACTTGACACAGCCTTAATTTTTGTTTGCGTTCTTATGTAATTTTTTGGTAATGAAGTAATATCTAAACCCCAACTACTGAAAAATTACATGTCAAATGAAATCTCATCCAACGCGATTTCTTCGCCATATAAGTCCGTGTGACGTCACGACGCTTGATTTGGTTAGTTTGAGATTAGGATTCATTATAAAAACAATAGACGAGGAAAGTGATGATGTCACAAATGTCATTCTTGTCAAAAACTGATTCCAAACAAACATCCGTTGAATTCAAATCAGCTTGTCCGATATTGTTTCCGTTGAATTTTTTTAACTTCTTTTGCTTGAGGCAACAAAATTCAAACAACCAAACACAAACAAAAAAGCAAAGTAACAAAAATCAGCTGAGTATGTCACCTAAAATTTTTTGTTTGAATCAGTTTTTGACAAGGATGACATTTGTGACGACACACTTTCCTCGTCTATTGTGGTCATTTTCGCCCTTTCAAATGGAATATTTGATTTGGCACTGATTTTGAGAGCTGTTTACTAATGATAACACTGATGATGATTATTATACTGACACGACACTAGTGAAGTATGGTAATATTCATATCTTATTCCCAGAAACACATGAAAAATTGCTTATAAATTTTAAACAATTCTCAAAATCACCACCAAAAAACGATCACTTATAAAACGCCATAAGCAAACACGTTGTTTGGCAACTATAACCTGACTTACACCAACCACATTTGGAAGCGTGACGTCATGGCTTATAGAGTGGATCGCAAAAAAATACGAATTAACGAATGAACCACCCCTGAGGTGCGTTTCAATATTACGTCCGACGTCTAACTTTTCTTACGAAGCGTTTCGATATTAGAACGTCCTGTCCGAAAACTTCATTCCATCGTTTCAAAATTCTTGAGTGGAACGTCAGACCGTCAACTATTTACACCACGATTTAGGAGAGCGTTTCAAAATTCAATCCGAAAGATATCGCCCTACGAAACAACTATGACGTCATACATCGTCCGTTACCGGACGTCAGACGTTAAATTGAAACGCACCTCTGAAATCACTTCAGGATCAGTTTAACAGACAGAAATCACTGAAATGAAGGCTGAGTCAAGTCTCCGGTCTGACCAACATGATTAGACCAGCGCGGTCATTTGGTTGACTTGACGACCTAATTAGAACTGTATGTATGTGACCAATATTTTCAATCATCTGATCGGTCCGACTCATCGTCATACTTCATACTGAACGTGCGTGCCTTGTCCGACCGGTGACTTGACACAGCCGAAATTATAAAGCGTGTTCCGTTTCATGCATTGAGGACATGATGCGCATATGACCGTTCCGTTTCCTACATTGGGAGCGCACGCCCACTTTTATATTCCCCTCTTTGCCCTTGAGACGTCGAAAGTGCATGAACTACTGCCCGATCGTCTAACAGCGATGAATACGATCCAAGTTAGATCTGTCAAACTCAAAAGTCAAAACAAAGAGTTTCTTGTCTGTGGTTTCACGTTCAAACAGAAACGTCAGAAACCAAATTGAAAGTTTAAATTTGATATTTGATGAAGTGACAAGTATCGTGCATTATCACATTTACCTGACTTACCGTACAATGAAAGAAAAAATCTTCAATTCATTCAACATCATATCGTCGGTATCATGCCAAAACCACGAATGTGCAATTTGTCATTTCGAATGAGAAGAGTTTTAAGAATAGGTATTCGTGCTTCTTGCTTTGAAAACCTAGGTAAGTTTTCACATTCGCGAATTCACTCTCGTTCACAGTAGACAACCTGATAGCTCTTTCGTAAGTTTGGCATTGAAAATTTTGGTAGAAAATTAGTATTTTATATATTGAAGTCAGAGCCCTGGAATTAGCATATTCGCGGTTTTGGCGTGGGACACAATATTATCCTCATAACTATCACTTGTATCCAGGGACCCGGACCCAAATGAAATATCGGTTCCGGTTCGGGACGGGTCCAAGGGAAATTGAAAATATCGGTTCCGATTCAGTTACGGTTCTCAGAATATTATTTCGGTTCGGTTCTGACAATTTTTTTCGGTCCAAACGGTTCTTTTCGGTCCGTTTCCTATATATGTATGGAATTTAGTAATATATGCGGAAATAGTATTTAACAGCTTTTTTTCTACTCCAATAACTATAATGGCAGTTTTTTGAACTCATATAACATAGCATTGTTATTTTACGAGCACCACCCGTAGACAAAAGTTAAAACGCGAATACACAGTTTTTTGTCGAAAAAGTCAGTGATAAAGTAATTTCCGATCTCAGGGGCTTGAAGCTCTGGGGCTTAACACTCCTAAATGGAAAACGCCTAAAGAGTACACGTTGTGTAGGTACTCTTTGCTCCAGTGAGTGGTAGTGACCTTAATTAACGCGCCAAAACGCCCAAAACATAAACCATGAATGTAAAAAATAAAGTCTTTCCACAAAACAAGTCAGAACACCGACGAGAGTAAACTAACAGGAGGGTTTAATAAGCTTTAGCCAATTTTGTAGCATCGACGCGCCATAGTGACGTACTTGGACATGAGTACAGAGTCGAACTCGAACGAAGGAACAAAACTGTCACAATATGTAACTCTCATATACCAAGAGTGCGCAGTGCGCTAGTCCGTCACTGCCTATGGAGAATGACGGCCATGACATGCCCAACTTCGTCACATTTAGTCACAAATGTTCTTTCATCTCTTTCTATAAGTGCCCCCATTGTCTTATGGAGATTAAACTCTCCTAGTCAAATAACGTTTCTCCTTCAGTTAACACTATTCTGAGTTGTATTGCTGTGATTCTGCCTGTCACTAGTCATTCATTCTACTGATATCGAAGGAAACGTACCTTCGGTGACATCCACAGAACTTAAACCTATGTTTAAACTATGTTTAAGTTCTGTAGTGACATCTCACATTTCGTCAATGACTGACTTCGGATAGAACCGAAATTACCCGAAAAAACCGTTATATTTTTTAAGGGTTTCGGTTCGGTACCACGAAATAATCGAATTTGAAATATGGGTTCGGTTTCGGTTCCGGTCCCCGAAAAAATATCGGTTCCGTTACGGTTTTCGGTTCATAACGGTTCCGGTCCGGGTCCCTGCTTGTATCTTGTATCAGAATCTGAGCTACTCTCATTTTCACAAAGCTCGCTTCCTACTCTTGCCATCAACACTTTCGGTACTCCCATGTTAATTTATTTACTAGATTAACATATTTGTTTTTGTTACATAAGAATTTGGTTAACTGATAAAGTGATAAATGTCAACATCTGCGGGAAATGGCATGCGCATGCACCACGCAAGCAAAAATCGTTCCGATTCAACCCACCAACGTCAATGTTATTTGAAACGGAACGCTTGATTATGGCCCCTATTCTGTAACTGTCTACGGCGTCGTTGACTGAACGATTGTCATTCGATTCGTTTGTGAAAGGCAATTGGTATTCTGTAACTCAAAGACCTTCGTTGTTGAACGAATATTTCGTTTGAATATGTCGTTCGCCAAAGGGAGCACAATCGGATGTCGTTTCGACTTTTACCTCATTTGAAACAACGAAATTTGTTCGATTATCGGTATTGTTTTTGTAGTTATTAACTTCCACAATGATATGGATCACATGTTCAATGCTTTCCTCGAAGGAGCTCCAGAGGAGGTATAATATTCTCCAAATTATAAGTAGGAACTGTTTTGCTATGCTATAGATAAATTATCATCTTAATTTTATTCAGGCAAATCAATAAGCAATTGATGAGAAATTTAAGAGATACCATGCAGTAATCACTTTAATACACCCTATCAAATATCCAGAAAAATGTTTAGATTTCCTTGAGATCTGGCACACGATTTATTTCTTCAAATTCGCCGTTTTTTGATGGTGGGATCCGAACTACAAATCTACCAGCAGTAACTCCCTCAAGCATAGTTGATCCTTATTTTTGTAAACGTATATTCATTTTCAGATTTTTACCGCATTAAACTTTAACGGAAATCCATAGGTATAGACCGAGATTATTCAGCAAGTCAGTCATCCGTGGGCAGATGTGTACATCGAGTTATTCAATAATTGTTGATCATTTTTCAGCAAGGTTCATCAAATTTCCACATACGATTGATGAAATAGCTAATGTTGAAAATGGGTTAATGTGTAGCTGTTAATAACAACATTTTCCCGTACATCATTGATGTTTCTTAAATTTTTTGATAAGTTTGGGTTCCCAGGCATATAAGGTGCAATCTCACATAGCCATTGTTAGTCCAGTTTCTGGAGGCATACCACCAGCTGTGCTATATTTGCACAGTATCAACTGTCAAATTGGAAATATTATAAATTATTCTTGAATACTATTAGATGCGAAGAAATTATCTGTTTTCCAGATTTGTAATTTGAATTTGAATATTCTTGATTTGAATCCTAGATATCCACATGCAGTGTTCATGACGTGAAAATCAAAGAATGGGAAAAATCGCATTATTTTGTGAAACGTCAACCTCACTTTATTTACTAAAACTTCATACCAATTATACTAGCTGGTCAAAAACATCGCCTCCTTTCGTTGAAAATATTTCATACGTTGAGTACTGAACGAGTTGTTAACAGAATACGGTATTCAGAGGTTTCGTTGAACATTTCGTTGGGACGTTTGCGTTCAAAAAAGAAATCGTTCGTGAACGAAAAATTGGAGAATATGGGTCTAAGTCTGCAACAGTGATGCGATGAATGCATGAAACGGAACACGCTTATATTATGTTGACTGGAATGCTTGACAGGATGCGCGAAGTGATTTCTCATGGAGGCCGCCATGTTTGTTTTGTGGTTCCTGGCAGTGGCGGAGGAATCGAGATTGAGTTGACTGTAACATATGAAACTGGTACAAAGACGCGCTGCACTGCACTGGCGTGTTTACAAACCATAAATTGGGAAACTAATAACACGTACGTGCAGATGAATGTCTCTCTCGCACCCATACAAGTAAGCAATAAAGTATTTCTCTGCTAGATTGCATGTGCCTCCTTTCTTCTTCTCCTAGAGTTATCACTTTATACGGGTGCGCAGTGGAACTAAGAGCATTCCAGTCATCATATTATAATTTCATTTCAGTGACAGGAATACATGTTATTTAATATAAACATGTTCTTTCGTGGCCTGTGAGATCACTTCAGGAGCTCCTCTGAGTTACCCGGAGTCTCGGAGCTACCCACTGGGTCAATGAGAGAGTTCTCTAATGGTTGCCAACTTCGATTTTTGTATGAAAACTAGGAAACTCTGATTGGATTCTTCATACCTTTATTAGTAAGCAATAGGATTGTATAAGCCAGATTTTCAATGAAAATTACTCTGGATATGGAATAAATGAGATATTAATGATAATTATTTTAGATTGGAATATCTCATTTATTCCTTATCCAGGGAAATTTATATTGAATATGTGGCTTGTACAATGGACGATTCCAGTACCCCTGTTCAGTGTTGCCACAAATGATTTTCTGGTGGAAACCTCTGACATTTTCTAGGCCTTTTCTGACATGGTTCAGGGTTGGAATGGATACAATTTTTAATTAGAAGGATTCCTAGATGTTCCCGGATATGCGAATCAAAGTAATAATGATGATATTGTCAAAAATAAAATATTCTAGGGAATTTCACGCTGGTACGTTTTTCAATATGACAGATAAATTTCCCAAGGATATTTTTATTTTGTTTATTTCATGAATGTTACTTCGATTCATGTATCCGGGAACACTCGAGGTTCTTTAAAATTGAAAATTGTATCCGTTTCAACCCTGAACCATATCAGAAAAGGTCTAATAAATGTCAGAGGTTCCAACCAGAAAATCATTTGTGGCAACACTGAACAGGGGTACCGGAATCGTCCATTCCATTGCTTATTAATGAAAGTATGAAGAATCCAATCAGAGTTTCCTAGTTTTTCATACAAAAATGTCAAAAATCGAAGTTGGCAACCATTAATGAACTCTCTCATTGGAAAGCGGCTCTCTACCACCGACTTAACCTTTAAACCTCTACGCACAAATATTTGGTGCTTAGTTGTGGCATGACTGGCATGACGAAGGTGGCATCATATGGCTGAGTCAAGTCTCCGGTCTGACCAATATGATTAGACCACCGCGGTCATTTGGTTGACTTGACGACCTAATTAGAACTGTTTGTATGTGACCAATATTTTCAATCATCTGATCGGTCCGACTCATCGTCATACTTCATACTGAACGCGCGTGCCTTGTCCGACCGGTGACTTGACACAGCCTATATCTATTAACTACGTAGATATATGGGTGGCACCCATGAATATTTGTTTGAAGCCGTGCCACAGAACATACACGTGTCATGTCAGGTGTCTGCATGCATAGAACTCCAAGTTTCGTGCGAAACGGGGACTTTCACATGATCTTGAGTGTACGTTTTTGCGCATACTGGAAGAAGGGGTAATTAAATTCGGTATTCACGCCGGTTTTGTTAACCTGTCTCTTTCTCCGTGGCCGTCAGAGATGTAAGTTGAATTTGATTTGCTGTTCGTGGATATTGATTTTTGTTGTAAATTGTATTTGTTGCATGAATTTAATAACAGTGATTTGTGATTCAACTATTTTAAAATTGAGTACAGATTAATAAATTATTTCAGATTTTCTGTGTCCATTCAAGAGCCGGATACCGAAGGCTTGAAATTATCACCAGGAACATCTACAGGAAAATCTACAAAATGTAAGTTTTACTTTTTTGTTCTCATTATTCTAGAACTGATTTTCTTTGTGAATGACTCATTCGCGGAAAATCCACGCAAAAATGATGTCATTTTTCGCCAAATCGCCATTTTGTCAGTGCTTTAACTTCCGGGACCGGTGTGCTCTCGCTATTCGCTGCTGAAATCGTGATATCGATCATTTCTAATTCTAACGGCGATTTTGCGCTTACGCGTGCAGGGTTCAAGGTTCTAATTTTGTTCTTGAATAATAGTAATAATACTAAATAGTAAATAATTCGTTCCGTTTGCGTTACACGGTAACGCTTTTTTCGATGGCAACAAATTTTTTGAAATTCAAAGGTGCATGTTCGGCTTTGAAAATAATTTCCAACATTTCCAGGTCTTACGGTAGCAAACCAGCGGGCGCAGGCGGCTTTAGAAGTCGCGAAAACGGCTTTTCTTCCGGAGGTGATAGTGGCGGATATAGGAATGGAAATTCCGGCGGAGGCTTCAGAAACGGAGGTTCTGGAGGAGGCTTCAGAAATGGAAGTTCTGGAGGAGGCTTCAGGAACGGTGGGGGTGGCAGCTACGGTAACGGAGGTGGCGGCGGAGACAGATTTGGTGATTTCAACGGACAAGATTTGCGCAAAGTCGAATGGGGAAGGAAGTCCCTGCAGCCCCTAAAGAAAGACTTTTATGTACCCCATGAAACGATAGCAGGCCGATCTACTTTCGAAGTAGACCAGTACCGTAGTGCCAAGGAAATCACTGTCGACGCCAATGCTCCTAATCCAATTCAAAATTTCAATGAAGCAAACTTTCCTGATTATGTAATGAATGAAATTCGCAATCAGGGTTATGAAGTTCCAACTGCGATCCAGGCACAAGGCTGGCCTATTGCTATGAGCGGGCACGATATGGTAGGAATTGCCCAAACAGGATCTGGTAAAACTTTGGGCTACATCCTTCCAGCGATAGTACATATCAACAACCAAGCCCCATTGAACCGAGGTGAAGGACCCATTGCTCTAATTTTAGCCCCTACCCGTGAACTTGCCCAGCAAATTCAGCAAGTCGCAAATGACTTTGGTAGGTCGTCTTACGTTAGGAACACTTGCGTTTTTGGTGGAGCACCAAAAGGGCCCCAGGCCCGTGATTTGGAAAGAGGAGTAGAGATCTGCATAGCTACACCTGGTAGACTTATTGACTTCTTGTCAAAAGGGACAACGAATTTGGAAAGGTGTACTTATTTAGTATTGGACGAAGCTGATAGAATGTTGGACATGGGTTTTGAACCTCAAATTCGTAAAATCCTTGGACAGGTACGTCCTGATAGACAAACTCTCATGTGGTCTGCAACTTGGCCTAAAGAAGTGAAGAAACTAGCCGCTGATTTTATGAACAATCCAGTTCATCTAAACATTGGATCAATGAGTCTCTCTGCAAACCACAATATTCTACAGATTGTTGATGTCTGCCAAGAACATGAAAAGGAACAAAAGTGAGTAGATAATTTCATGGTATATTCACATGTAAGATGTAGGTATTGAAAATATTATTTTTTGGTTCTTACACAAATGGCACACCTCTTGGGGAATTGTCTTTATTATATCATCTCCACAACCATAACAGCTTCACAGGTATACTGACACATACAATACACATGATCAGAAGTATAATGTTGATCATTACTCTCGAATAGTCGTTCAAAAACTCTGCAACATGTCAGGTGTTGGTGACAATATAGTTATTCATTAAGTTGAGGTTTTGTTTGGTTATATTTTATCCGCCTCTTAAGTTATTACTTTTCAAATTGATTATTATCATAATTAATCAGTTATGGATACATCGAATATACCATCACACAATTTTGGGAATTCATGAATGTAGTAGTATCCCTGCCAATTGATATCAAATCAAGTATATTGAAATCCATATCGTGAAAATACAATCAATAAATTGTCAAAACTGTTATTCTGGTTATTCCAATTTCAAAATTTTCAAACTGAATACATAACAAACACAAAGCATTAAATAAGTTCCCTTTCATTATCAATTACTGTCAGAGTATATCATTACTGTTTTTAAAGCAGAGTATGTAGAATTTACTCTTAAGTTTCTGAATGATTGTCAGTACATCAAGCTCAAATACATTTACAGATGATTGGGACTATGCAGTCCTTTCTAAGAGTAAGTTTATGAATGAACACAACCATGACAACTAACTAAGTCAGGCAATACTTGGGTTTGATTGATGACAGTTCCTAAATTATTGCAAAGCTTTATTGAACTTCAAGAAAATTGTTAGTAATCTAGTTTAGAGTTGAAAATCACAAGGACGTACCCAATAAATAATAATTTTGGAGATATCTGCAGGGTTTTTTTGGGAAAGTTTCAAAATATTAGACCTTGTAACAGTATGAGAGTTATTTTATGTAAAGTGCCTTGAATTTTTTTAATGATGAGTCAAACTAATGAATACTGTGATTATTACTATCGCACCCTTTACCTCTAAGAAGAACTGAAACAATTCTTCCTTATCCAATAATCTAAATTTTGTGATTTCTTGAGATTAATGCTCCATTTCTCTGTTTCAGACTAGGCACCCTTCTACAAGAAATTGGTGCGAACGGTGAACCAGACTCTAAAATAATTATATTTGTGGAAACTAAAAGGAAAGTAGAAGGAATTACAAAAACTATCAGAAGGTACGGTTGGCCTGCAGTGGCAATGCATGGCGACAAGTCTCAACAAGAGAGAGATTATGTCTTGAGAGAGTTCCGAAATGGCAAAGCTACCATTTTGGTTGCTACTGATGTAGCTGCTAGAGGATTAGGTGAGTTCACATACTTTTTCAACAGTGACTTAAAAATTTACTATTATGACTTATTGGATGTAATAAACACAACACCATTTCGAAAAGTTTTGCCATTAGTTTTTCAGAATTTATTTAGTTTTGTTCAGTACTTGACAGATTAGCATAAAAAAATCAGCTACATATATCTTCTGGGTGCAGAATACATTTTTAAACCGGTTCTTTGGCATAGTAGCATGGATCTATATTTCCAGACTGGTTGATTATAATAATTCTTTGAATCGTTCTAAAAAAATTAGAATTATTTTATTTGGATTTACATTTTTGAAGAAACGTGAAAATGCTGCAACTTTTCTGATCAGTAAACCGAATTATTTTGGTTAAAGAATATTGTGCTGAAAAGGCCTAATGCTGACATACTTCTACATTTTTTTGTATTATGATACAATTTTTAGCTTTTAAATTTTTTCACTTGGATTTAAAGTGTGACCAATTTGAAATAGAAACACCCGGAATAAACATTTTTCAACCCTTTGAATTGACTTTTCATCAGGTACACATTCAACCATGACACTAAATTTCATTTTCAAAGTAAAAAATCTAAGAACAATATTGCGAACTTTTTTATTGATTTATATTTTTATGTAATTTATATGTAATTTTTTCATTAAAAGAAATCGCTATTGTTTTAGATTTTTGACCTTGAATAATAAGAATATTTAGCTGGTCCTAAAAATGAAGAATCATTCGTGAAATTTAGTGAAATATTTGTTTTATGAAGGTGTTCATATTTTAAATAGGTCACATTGTTATACAATAATTTGAACAGTTTAAAAGAATGTGATAAATTACCAAAATTAGTTTGCCTGATGTTGATTCTAAATATGAAATATATTTTTCATGATTGAAATTTCTGAAAAATCACTTCACCATTGATAAAATCGAAATAGTGAAAGTACTAGTTATTTAGCCGCAATAAAAATTTGAATAAAAAGATACATTTTCATATAACATGAACAACTACGTTTTTGAAGCAAGTTTCAATAGTTTGTTACATTTTCTTTGGAAACTTTGCACAAATTGAAATAAATATCCTTGTAATATATGCAATCAAAATGAATCCCTTAGATATACAAATGAAATTAAAGACAGTTTTATCACTTTTTTCATTTCTGTAACTCATTACTTACATTCAGAATTCATGATATAACTAAGTATTTGAATAGTTCCTATTGTATGTGCAAGTTAAGTTTACAATAATAATATATTAAAGGCATTTGAAGCAACCATTTTTTATTTTGTTTGCAGAAAAGTAGATTTAAATAAAAAGGAAATATGTACATAAAAAACAACTTAAAATTATATTTAGCACAGAAGCGATACATTCAAACATTTGAAAAAAAAAGAACTTCAAAAAACACTTGAGAACAAAAATCTGAGATTAACAATAAAAAGCCAGTACTAATTCAGTTCGCACAGTTCACTCTAGAGGAGTGACGATTTAGGCAATAATTTCATAATATATAACCTTAGTTTTACTAGTTACACGAATTCTATTTGTTTTGGAAGTTGACTATTCATCAAGGGTTATGATCACTACTTTAATCAGTCTGGGTGTCCATTTTGTTTCAGAGGCACATGCAGGATGAGCGTAAAAATTAAAACTGAAAAAAAAAGTGATACGCCTTTGTTGCCTTCTCATTGAGGATGCAATTCTGATCTTGCGGTGCCTCTGTGCTCCTGCCTACCTCAGAAAAACGGAAGACCAGTGGAAGATACGATGCTTGGCAAGTGGAAGTTCGGCTTTATGTCATCGTGGGATGATTTTATGCCGAGCAGCGAACTTTTGCCATGCATATCTTTTGATATTTGTCTTCCAAGTTTCGTGTGGTACTGAAGCAGGCAGCGTTTTGCTACTATGGCCATGATTGGGTCGCCTTGTGAATTTTGAAGCGTCCAAGAATGAGAAATGGTTAGTATTCGATTCGTTTTTATCCTAGAGTATGTTGCCGTGTTTGGGATTTTTGAAGATTCCAAGGGAATTTTTGGTCACTTGATGGGATCACATTTTGTTGATTCCAAGGACCACTTTCGATTTGCAGAGTTTTTACAATAGATGAGCTTTCACAACAAAATTATCCCACCATGTGAAAGGTCTTTTTAGAAATATTTTGTACCATGTATTTTTTGTCTTGGTATTAAGGAAGTCTTGTAGTGGCTATACTTGATAAGACACCTTGTAGAGGAAGGAGAAATATATTTATATCACAAGTTACTCAATCAAAATGAATTTTTACTTTGGTGGTTCCACAAGTAACTGTAAACATTTCTTTTGTTCTATTTCTTTTATCTTCAAATCATTGTGTAACTAAATTTGAATTGCATTGTCGGATATGTCCTCATTTCTCACAATAGAGAAAGTGGTACAATATATACATGCTCTGCTAATTATAATTCTCTTTTCTCTGCAATTACGCTTTCGCAAACAATCAAATTGCTAATACATTATTTTTTCTTAGATGTGGATGGTATTAAGTATGTAGTAAATTACGATTATCCTAATTCATCTGAAGATTACATACACAGGATAGGAAGGACAGGACGATCTGAGAGTACTGGAACTTCTTATGCCTTCTTCACACCGTCCAACTTTAAACAAGCCAAAGATTTGGTGTCTGTTCTAACCGAAGCCAACCAGGTAAGAATAATCTTTGTTTCTTTGCAGAGTGCAATTATTTTCTGGATTGAAATTATGTCACCAACCTTCCATTTTGGTATGCCTGTGCTCAGTTCCTTCAGCGCAGCATGAATGCTTTTGGAAGGAATATTAAATGAATGGGTAATATGCCTTCGGTGTCCACACGCTTTTTGTCTGGATTCCATCCTCAAGTTGCCCAACATTGATTTAAAATACTTGAAGTTTTGAATTTATGCATATTTTCTCAACTCAAAATTTTGTTTATTTGGCTTGTGTTTTGCCTATATCTAGAAAGACTTTCGTACTACAATTTAATATAAAGTTAGTCAATGTGTCAGTTCTTTGGGTTCTACCAAACTGCTGAATACTCATTTACATCTGAATATACTTCCATTTGACATTTTGAATGTCTAGGAGTATCAGACATTGATACTTGAAATTAAATTAGGCTATCTATGTACTCCATATCATGGACCTTGACATAAAAGTTATCAGTCACATTGAGAATAATTTGATAACATAATTCATAGTGCTTTGAGTACAATTTTGGTTATCTATCATTTTATATCAAATTCCCTGACTATGTTTGAGATAATAATAATCTTAATTAAAAAAAAAAAAAACAACCAAATACAAACATGAACAACCTGTAAAGGGTGTTTGAAACAAGCGGGCGTCAACGCCGTCAACACACTGCAATTAAACCATTACAAAAAACAGATATAAATATAAAATTGTGAATGTGTAGGTATGAGATTATGTGTACACACCTCCATCTATACACACACATAGGCACAGAAAAATATAAAATCATTTTAGTTGTGACTCTTAAATCATTTATGGAGTATGGCTCTAAATTAATTATTAATAATTTCCAAATTTCTTACTTGGAGACATTCAACAGGTAGATTTAATTCTTACTGGTAACTTGTTGAAGTCAATTTTTCAAAACATCATCAAATGTATACAAAATCTTTTATCTAGAACATACTGAAAATGTATGTAGAACAAAAATGTATTGAATTTGGATTCACTTTATAAATTGGGAGTGTGTTTATTAATTCAACTTAGAATTGAAAAGAAATTTACCAGGTCAAATTTTCATGGCAACATGCCAATTCATAATCATGGAACAAGAAATATCCATGAACTGCACACTAATAGAATAAGGACTGAAATTAAAAAAAAGTACAGTGCATGATGGTATTATAAAATTTGAAATGTTCCTTAAAATTCAAGTAAAAATCGTTCATCTTTTCTTGTTAATTTTTTCTTGTTCTATTTACGATTTGATTTTGATATTTCCCTCATTTAAGCAGCATATGACTTGTGAATATTAAGTTATTATTATTAAAGACTTACTTCTAACTTTTTTTTCAGATTGTTAATCCAAAACTTAGTGAAATTGCAAGCCGAGCTGGTGGCTACGGTGGTGGCAGAGGAGGCGGCCGATGGGGATATGGAGGAGGTTTCAGGGGTAGGGAAAACTCTGGACCAAAGCAACACACGAGATTTGGTAGTGGTGGTGGTGGAGGAGGATTCAACAAGCAGAGCAGATTCCAACGTAAGTAATTTTGAATGACAAATCAAGTGATATGTAGTTTTTTGCACCGAGTAAAAGGGACTCAAAAATAATCAATTACTCTTTTGAAATTGAAGTTTTCGTTTTCTGTTCAAGGTTTATAAGAAACAATTTTTCTCTCAAAGATAACTTATATTGAAATTGATTAGTTTGGAAATATAATCCCTCTCTACCTAATATATTCCTATCATTTTTACATTTCACTGAATGATGAATATCAGTCCAAATCATATCCAGGAAGTATAACATTGTAAAGAAAGGGATGTTCAGGTCTTCCAGTTGTTATCTTTGTCCAGTCCTTAGAGGCGCAATTTTGTCGAAAGTCGGTAATAAAAACAGCTGAAATTCTTGACTTCGTTAGGTGAAATTTCGAAGTTTCAGTGGAGCAAAAGTCTAATTTTCCACAAAAATGGTAAATTCCACAAAAATGGTAAATTTTTTATATCCGTGTTAGGTTCTATAACTTTTAAAATTATGGAAATAGAGCAGAGTTTGGAGTAAAAGTTGTATCTCTTCATTTTCACTGTAAAAAAGGTATCTACGAAAATTTGGAATAATATACCCCTTTGGAGTTACATAACCAAATTCAAATTATCTGAATTCGTTAATTTAAAGTCACCAAAGCCAGGATCCTTTTGTACTTCGATGTGCTGAACCCCAAAATCGACTATTTGATGAAAAACCGGTAAAAAAACGATCAGAAAACTGTAAATACTGGTAAGTGTATGAAAGTTTTTGTAGAGACCTGTTTTGCAGTAAAAATGAATATTGATCTGAAAATTCTTCCTCTATTTTCATCATTTCAGAAGTTATTGCGCCAAACAGAAAATGAAACTTATGTTTAAAACTTTCCTGACCATATTTATGCAGACAACATGAGACTTGAGACCCATCCTGTACTATTACCTATGCATTTCCCGGAATTTCAGCTGATCATAATTTTTTTTCACAAAAATTTCTTTGTTGACAGGACTATCTCCTGCTTGAGTGTGTTAATAATGAGCATTTCCAGTATTTTGATATTTGCACTTTTTTACATGTATAAATTCAAATGCTCCTCAGCTGTGACGTCAGCGTCTTGTAATATGATTGGTTGAAATTTGTGATGGCGCAGACGTGGCCGCGACTGACCAATCATATTCACTCGCGCACTGACATCTCCTGGCTTCCCTCATCTTTTTTTGAGTCGGATCGCTTGAATTTAGTAGTTTAGTTTGGCGTTTTCAGTAATTTTTAAATGAATAAACTGATGAAATCAAATATCGAAAACCGGATAAGAGTTGTGAGAACGCAATATTTCGAGATATATTTTTTTTTGGAAAGGCTCATTAACATTGCCATATTTTAATTTTAATGTTGTTTTGAATTAGTTTGGTTTTTGATAGTTTGCACATGTTAATCTTTGCTTTTTTTTCAGAATATTAACTTCGGGTTCACAGGGTAGAACGGCAGTATCCTAATATTTCAGTATTTTCTTGGATACATTCCTTGTATCAATACTAGTTACCTACTTAGACCAATTTTTTAAGTTATGAATTCATTTGAGATTTTGAGTAACTATTTATTTATTTATTTCGATGATAGCCAGCCAGCATCTGACACTATGTCACTACTATAGAATAGCTGATTTGTGTATATCTGTGATAGAATTAGGATTTTAATATGTTGGACAATTTCTCATGTCAACCACTGTACCGAATTTAATTCGTCAAATAAAAAGAAGAGAATGAATATTTTGTTTTATTCAATTATTTTAGCGCTATGATTTTAAGGTTCAAAAACCGTATTGTTACCTTGAGTTGAAAGGAATATTGCTAATCTAATATTAAAATAGCTCTAAAATTATTTTTTGACTTGCCATACAATGGATTTGTAGATGACCATGTAATGTAACCATATGGCGTCGATAAATCGCACTTAAATGATTCAAATACTTAACTGGTAGAAGTCTAGACTGTGAAATCCCCAATACCTTCAGAGAAGACCACCATAAACATGTGTTCTACAGGGATCAATACTGGGGCCAACTCTATTTCTGCATTACTGTAATGATTTGAAAACCGTAGATTTTTCGAAGGAAAATTTAGATTATTTGCGGACGAAACAACTATTATAGCAAAAAAAGTATAAAAGACCTTCATAAAATAATCAGTTTAGATGTTGAAAAACTCAAAGATTGGTGTGATTCAAGTCTTTCATCATTCAATATCTATATGGACAAAGAAGCCCCTATTCCTCAATAACGAACTGATAACAGGGAATCCCCTAACAAAACACAAAATTGTGACATAAACGAATCATTATTTGACAACCAGTCAACGACAAGTCAATATAATGTATCTTTGATGGAGAGTTGAGAGATGCTGAAAAACAGGAGGGACGTGGAAAGTACAGGGAGAGAAGTACAGAGGAAAAGTAATGGTTATGAATGTGCAAAGCCTGTTATCAAAATTTGAGGAAATTCGTGCACTAATTATAAAGAATAAACCTCAAACCCCTTGCTGTCTGTTTGGGAGAAGATGGATATCAAATTATCAGGGTTGATAGTGACAGCCGCCATACCGGAGGAGTATTATTTTATTTGGAGCAAGAGGTTAATATATTAAATACAAAGAGACCACAGACCTCAATGAGGTCTGTGAAAGAGACATATTTCATTGAAGAATTTTTAGATGTTACATTTAGAAGTGTTTTACGGCAGGGTAATTCATCTAATATGTTTATATCATTCACCCAGTAGTAGTGATGCTGATTTCCTAAACTATTTTGAACAATTGTCCAATACTCAGTTTGCAGTTAGCACCTATAGTAGGAGACTGAAAAATTTAGCATCTTACATGGATTTTGAACAGGCTGTTAATAGTATGGGGTAGCTTGATAGATTTAGTAATTACGAATCAATCAACCCATCAATTGTAAGGTGTATGAAACACCAAAAATAAGTGATCATTATCTAATTACCATTGAAATGAATCTTGGAAGTAAACAAAAACATGACCTTTTGGTAATGACACATTGTTTTTCCAAATTTATGCACTATTAGCAGTTCTGCTAAATAAAGGATTTATATATTTGTATTTGTATTATCGTGACTATTGGTAGTTTTTTATGTTTTGTGTAAATATTTATTTATATTCTTGTAATTTCACTTTGTCAATGGGAATTTATTCTTGGACAATAAAGTATTAAAAGCTTACCAGTAAGCTTTTAGCTCCTGAAGATGCTAACTTTGTTGGCGAACCGCGCGTCGAGTGTGATTGTGACGTAGTTTTGGTGTTTGGGTAGTTTATTTTTCTTGAATTGTATTCACACCAAAGGTTCCAAAATATTCATTTATTTGATGGGCAATAAATTATGTATTATGAATCCGGTAAATACGCCTTAACACAGGAACTCGATTGAAATCTGATTTACCTGTTTCACAATTTATAAAGAAATCCCTGTGTTGAACTTTAATGGATTATACAATAAAATTATGCATATGCAATAAATTAATATTAATAAAGCGTCTTTATTCACTACTAAAAATAAATATACAGGAAATACTTGTAGCATCAACGCGTCAATAGCTGCTTTCCATTTAACGTAAGGAGCTCCTCAGAGCTACCCAGATCGTATGACCATGCGTTCCATTTAGTGGGGCTTCAAGCACCGATTGACATTCCTCTTGCCCCTCGAGCACCACCCGTTTTATTGGTGCATGAAGCACAAGTAGACAAAAGTTAAAACGCGAATACACAGTTTTTTGGCGAAAAAGTCAGTGATAAAGTAATTTCCGATCTCAGGGGCTTGAAGCTCTGGGGCTTAACACTCCTAAATGGAAAACGCCTATAATGACGTACTTGGATATGAGTACAGAGTCGGACTCGAACCAAAAGCAACAAAACTGTCAGCAGTAACTCTCATATACCAAGAGCTAGTCCGTCACTGTCTATAGAGAACGGCGGCCATGACACGTCCTAATACGTCACATTTCGTCACAAATGTTCTTTCATCTCTTTCTACTAGTGTCCCCATTGTCTTATGGGAATCAAACACTCCTTGTTAAATTTTAGTCTCCTTGAATCTTATAGCATTGCCTAAATTAGACAATGCTTATAGGATTAATATTGGATTCAAATGGATGCGACATGTAGATGGCGACAGTGATCTGGCATCCAAGTCATGTCGTAACTTCAGTGATTGGCCTCCAAGTCATGTCGGAACTTGATCGAAACAAAGGCATAGCATTAAAATCAGTTTTTTTTTGAAGAACCCTGCATTAAAATTACGTCAAATATTTATGTTTGTTACTAATCACGCTAGATGACACTCGCGTTTGGGTTCAATGCACTGAAATGAAATTATAATATGATATTATTTATAATTTCATTTCAGTGGTTCAATGTCGATTCCACACAAGGAGACTAAACATTATTTAATAGGAGAGTCTAAACCCCATAAGACAATGGGGACACTAATACAAAGAGATGAAAGAACATTTGTGACTAAATGTGACGTAGTTGGACGTGTCATGGCCGCCGTTCTCTATAGACAGTGACAGACTAGCTCTTGGTATATGGTATTGTTGCTTGGTTCGAGTTCGACTCTGTACTCATATCAAAGTACGTCACTATGACGCGTTGGTGCTACAAGATTCTGATTGGCTAGAGCTTATTAAACCTTCTTTGTTAGTTTAGTCATTGTTTATATAGAAGCATTGTTTATATAGAAGATAGTCAACCTTATGGGATTATAATTGGATCAAAATGGATGCGACATGTAGATGGCGATAGTGAGCTCGCATCCAAGTCATGTCGTAACTTCAGTGATCTGGCCTCCAAGTCATGTTGTAACTTGATTAAAGCAATGGAAAAGCATTAAAATCAGGTTTTTTGAAGGAATCTGCATTAAAATGACGTCAAATATTCATGTTTGTAACTAATCACGCTAGATGACACTCGTGTTTGAGTCCAACACCAATTACACAGGCATTGATTATCTTACTTCTATATAAACAATGATAGAAGATAGTCAACCTTATGGGATTATAATTGGATCAAAATGGATGCGACATGTAGATGGCGATAGTGAGCTCGCATCCAAGTCATGTCGTAACTTCAGTCATTGTTTATATAGAAGATAGTTGGTCAACCTTATGGGATTATAATTGGATCAAAATGGATGCGACATGTAGATGGCGATAGTGAGCTCGCATCCAAGTCATGTCGTAACTTGATTAAAACAATGGAAAAGCATTAAAATCAGGGTTTTTTGAAGAAACCTGCAATAAAATGACGTCGATTGTAACTAATCACGCTAGATGACACTCGCGTTTGTGTCCAATACCTTTTCCACAGGCATTGACTATGTTCTATTTAAACAATGCTTCAGTGATCTGGCCTCCAAGTCATGTCGTAACTTGATTAAAAGTTAAAACAATGGAAAAGCATTAAAATCAGGGTTTTTTGAAGAAACCTGCATTAAAATGACGTCAAAAATTCATGTTTGTAACTAATCACGCTAGATGACACTCGCGTTTGTGTCCAATACCTTTTCCATTGTCTAACAGGCATTGACTAACTATGTTCTATTTAAACAATGCTTTAGTCTCTTTGGATTCCACTGGAATTGACTACATTGTTTAAAAAGAAATAAACAATGCTAACTATCTTACTTCTTGTTGTAAAGAGAAACTCTCAATTTAACTGAATTTATGAACATCCTGTTCATATTTCCAATAAAATCATCAATCTTCTATTTAAACAATATGAAATATACAAAGTTTCGTCTATTGGCTTTCAGGTGTCGCGCATGGATATTGTAAAGAATCCTGTAGAAGGATTTTGCACTTTCATTCTGGAAGATGCCGCAACATGTTTAAAAAATATTACGCGCGTGAAGCGGGTGAGAGCAAGTTTTTTTAAAAAGTAGGTACTTAATTTTGAACTAAACGTAACAAATAAAACAATAGAGATCATAACTGGAAAAACAAAACTTCTTGATCCGTCAGTTCTGTTTCAGCTGGATGGATGGATTTTGTTATTGATTTGGCTTTATTTCATTTATCATTGTTAGTTTGAAAATTTCATTCAATCAATTTTTATATTTCAACTTCTACCTTCATAACTTTCGGAGAAACTCCAACAAATAAAATGCCTGAGGGCCAGTATTTTGAGTACCAGTTAAGCTCCAGATAACTAACTATAATAGTTTAGATGGTTAATGACAATTAAATGACATTTGAAGGATATCACATTCTAACCATTAGTTAATTAAAGGTGGATTAAGTCAGCTTTAGCATTATCATAAACATAACGGCAACATCAAAGGCTTTTAGCATAAACTTAACATTGTTGTATAAATGGCGCCATTTGATATAACAGATTCAACTTTCGTTTTTGACATATATTTAAGCATAATTTTAAAATGATGTTGACTAAATGCACCTTAACATGGAGTTTAACTGGAACTCAAAAAACTGGTCCTGAATAAAATGATATTATTGTTTATTTAACTTCCATGTTTTCATTGTAACACATATATACAGTGTCCGGCATAAAGTTCCCAGCATATGGAAAACTTTTTTATGATTGATTTCTCAAAAAAAAGATTTTGTGAAATAGGTACCGTCACATATTTCAATTAACGTGATTTTCCGATGGGAGGGAGAAAGGAGGGAACATCCAGAGAGTGATATGATCATATCTAAAAATATACCGTCTATCTAGCATAGTTTTCCTCATATCGTACAGAGCGATGAGGAGAAAATTGGAAAAAAGTGGAAAAATTAAATTGATCATAGGTGGCTGTGATTTGAATTTCTGAATCAACATTCGATTCTGAACAATATTTTCCCCACACTTTTAATTCTACCGTGAAAAATAAAGTAATGGGATCAAATTATTTTAAAAACAAGGCATGTTTTTCAATATCGCTCGTATATGGTAGTATAAAATTCAATTTTGGTATTTGCAATTTAGGATTGGGATGAAGAATAATTTTTTTTGAGAATAAATCAATAATAAAAAAGTTTTCCATATGCTGCGAACTTTATGCCGGACACTGTATATAAACTAACAAAGGCGAGGAAATACACGAAAACATCCCCACAAAACACAAGAGGTTGTTATTCTTGAAAATTGTAATGTGATTTAATTTAATATCATTGAATAATAGTAACAATAACAGTGAAAAACTGTCTATTATAGAAACTGAAAAAACCTGGATAACACAAAAATAGAGCATTTCTTGTGACCAAACTACATGCACGATCCAATTTGGCACCCTTGAAACTGAGTTGTAACTTTATAATTGATGAGATTCTGTATTTTGGTACGGGAAATTGATAATTATTATTTTTTTTAGGATAAGGTAGAATTGGCTGTTTTGATACAGCGTTTCATGCCTTCCGGTAGGTATTTGATTGGAGATAAGTCAAGGTGAGTTTAATTTTCTTATCATCAGTTGTTATTTTAATTATTATTATAATTTTTTTCATAACAATATACGTATACAGTGACCGACAAATAGTACGCATCATATGAGAATAATCATTACCTAGATTTTAGCTATGCAAACATGTGATTTTTCAAGCTTGATCATCATGAATATGTCGAAATATGCCCTCTGTGTATAATTTTTCACTCAAATTTTCATTTCTCCTGAAAAATAATAATTATGTAAAATTAAATGCTTAAGAAGTGCAATTTGAATTACAGTCAAATGAAGAAATATTAATGTTTGAAACATAGTTGACCTGCATCAATCATGTACTGAAATTTGTTGTCGTTGGAGCACTTTTGAGGTACTTTGAATTGCCGGTGGAATGTATCACGGGCGGCTAGCGGCCGACTGGACACCGGGATGCCGGATAAGCGTTAGTTTCAAGTGTCTGACCAGAACATCAAATGCCGGGGAACAATTGCATTAAAAACGCCGGCCCAACGTTCCATGTTATCTGGGTTACTCGTTGTTTACATCCATCTAGATAATTTTTCAACAACAAGTTGAATGCAAATATCCCTAATTCTGTCAACAACAGAAACACACAACGGTAGGTTTTCCTCGTCAACTCTTTCTGCTGGGAAACCGTCAGAAAGAGAGCGAAGTTTGCCTTTGCGTCTACAGGTTAGAGGTTTATTGTTTCTATTTTTTTTGTGCAATTTTGTCTGAATATATAACCTGTATCCAATAAAAGCGATATTATTATTATTAATTTCATCGTTAACGCTCGATGTAAGGAATGATCGAAATTGTATCTAACGTTTTGATTTCCTTTCTTTGATTCCAAACTGTTTATTGGATACGGAGTTGAATTTATCCATATATCTCTATAATCTTGATTTAAAAGCTTTTTCAAAGAGTTTTAATTGTAAAGTTTGTTATCAATGGTATGGGTCGATAATTCTCCATAGTCGTTCTGCCCCCTTTGACAATAGACAACGTTAACTTGGATGGACATATAGCACATATCAAGATTTTATTCTAACCTGTCCTAGACGGGTAAAGCGCTAATTCTGCCTTTTGATAGTTTTTGTAACCTACTATCAATAAAAGCAATTTATTATTATTATTATTGAATACGTGAGTGGTGCAATCAATTCATCTTGTAATTTTTGGTTGGTTTTCGTTGTAATAATGGCTACAGCAACATAAATTGACCATTAATTTCAATAAATCTTCCTACATGAACATAACTAAAAGAACAATTGACACTTCCACCAGTTCTATTCATTATGAAAAAAATGTCATAAATTATACTGACTTTACAAAATTTTTAGGACTCAATATCGATGAAAAATTAACATGGAATAAGCATATTGAAAAAGTCCGGAAGACAATATCACCTCTACAGAATAAGAAACTATATACCACTAAAATTTTTGAAAACCGTTTATTATAGTTTAATTTATTCACACTTTCAATATCTAATTTCTGTATTGGGAACTGCAAATAGTTCTATTTTAAAACCATTAAAATCGTTACAAAATAAATCAATTAAATGTATACCTATATAAATTACCACATATGGAACCAACGATAAATTTGTATAAACCTCATAGGCTTTTGAATTTAAATTCTCTTTATAAACTCAGAATATGTTGTTTTATTCATTTTGTCTAAAATAAAATAAAAAAACATCTAATATATGTTTTATTGAAATGGACAATATTCATAATTATGCAACCCAGGTAGCACATCATATCGGCTGAATCGTGGTTCCATATTGGGCCAATATAGATATATTGTAAATGAAAAATCAATATTGGTCCAATATGGGTGAATATTCAAAAAACAATATTATATTAATAATATTGGTGGAATATTGGTTGAACTAGTTTTGAATGTAGATTATCCCATGAAATATTGGGTCAATATTGGTTGAATAATTTCTACCAATATCGATAATACAATATTGGTTATATATTGTTTTCTACATCTAGAATAAATATTGCAATCCAAATATTCCAGTCATATCGATTATAGAGAAAAAAAACTATATTGTATTTCCAAGTTTGATAGCATATTGGTTGAATATCATTTCCACTTTATTTGACAAATTGTAATAACTCATATTCAGTCAATATTGGTTGAATGATATTTACCAATATCGATAAAACATCGTTTTCAAATCTAGAATAAATATTGCAATCCCAATATTCCCCTCATATCGATTCTAGGAATAAAAACTATATTGTATCTCCAAGTGTGATTACACATTGGTTGGATATCATTTCGCCAATATTCAACAAATCTCAATAATTAATATTGGGTCAATATTGGTTCAATAATATTTATCGATATCGTTAAAACAATATTGTCTTCATATTGTTTCCTACATCTAGATTGAGATGAAATTTGAATATTGGCCGAATATTTAATGAAACATATTAAAATTGTATCATGATCAAACCTGGATAAAAATCCGCTAGGTGGCTCTACATATAGAACGTCTTCTAAAACCTACGAAAGTATATTAAATACTTCCCATAAGTTTCCCCAGCTCACTCAGTGGTAAGATGACTAAAAACCCTGGTGTGTCGACTCTTACCTGCAAAACTGTGGGATAAAACGTGAGACATTTCTCCAGCTTGATTAAGAGAAAACAAATGAAATCGTGACCTGTTTCCCAAATATTCTGCATTTGCGTGTACCGCCACGGTCGGTTTTCCTGTTAGGGTAAATTTACAAGCACAGAAGATTTCAAGTATTGCCGACGGATGAACTGAATGAAGAAACCTAATTATTGGAATTTACTGAATCACTATCACCAATCAGTTTCATTTGTTACATTTTCGACTCATTTATATATTTTTTTACTGAAATGCAATTACCTATACAATAATAACCACGCATTTCATTTGGAAGTATTGAAATTAAGCTTCATGAAAATTCACCATTAGAACCTGTCAATCTTGTGCTAATATGAACAGGAATGGCCGTGTGAGATATATTCGTGCCATTATTTTCATTAAAATGTTTTCTAATAATACATGAATCTTCATATTATGGTGGTACTCACTTTCAGTACTGGATATAGATGTATCATTTTGTTCGTCTCTCTGGATTGCCCTCAAATGACAAAAACGAAACATGATCAAATTATTAATGTACAAACTACACAGAAAATGATTAGATATTCACAAATTTTATTCAATCAGACATGTTTTGCCAGCTCAGTAGTTTCTTCACTGTCTGATTGAATAAAGTTTGTGGAGATCGAATCATTTTCTGTGTATTTTATACAATTACTATGGATCTTCATCAAAAAACGGCTGAGTAAATCAGACAAATTGAATTATTATTGAATGAATGTTGAATTTCTAAGAAAATATACAGCAAAATGGAGAAGCACGTTAATAATAGGAACAAGGAAATTGCTCTATGAAATTTAGATTCCGTCACAACTATTAATTTTTTAATAGTAGTTTGTTGAAATTCCATAAAATTGACAAATCATCAATCACCATATCCCTGGAATATTGACAGGACCAAAATTCTAAAGGGCGCCATCTCTGGAACCGACTAGAGAAGCAGACCACTATTTCATTTGTTTATTTGTCTTCTGAAAAATCTAAACAAAATCGAATCACTCTACACACCAGGGTTTTTAGGCATATGACTCAGTGGTTATGGCGATCAAAAGTCAGACTCTGGTGTCACCTTCATCAACTAAAAGACATTTAATAATTTACCAAAGTATATTGACATTCACCAATATATCCAAATGATGATTTCATTGAATATGTGAACAGGATGTTCATAAAGTCAGTTGTGGAATCATCTGCGACTGAAAGTTGGAATTTAGTCGCTATTTTCCATCGTACAAGATAACCTCTCTCTTGGAAGGGATTCATGTTTCTCTTTAAAACAAATCCAAATGAAATTGTACCATTATCGATAAATATTTTGAGGTCATTATTAATTGCTTCAAGAATATTTCACCAAAACTATTTTTGAAATATTTAAACAATATTCGACCAATATCGCAAAATATTCACATTTTACTTCTCGACAATAATATTGTCGAGAAGTATAACTTATAACTTTTGAATATTGTGCCAATATTGTCAGAATATTGTATCAGCGATATTGTACCAATATCGCCGGATATTTTGAGGCCAATATTAGTTCGAGAATATTCAAGTAATATTGGACCAATATCGCAGAATGTTCACATTTTTTTTCTCGCCAATATTGCATTTCAAATATTACACCAATATGTTCACAGTATTGTACCAATATTTTACCAATATAGGTGTGCTACTTGGGAACTAGACAAACAAATCATTTATCCATTGATAATGTTGGAAAGAAATGTATTTATCATAATGGAATAATCATTTACAATTCAATTCCTAATTACTTAAAAAAATCAAATCCATAAAGAAATTCAAAATCGAATTAAAATATACACTTGAACTGAATAACAATGTATTCATTTGATAACATCTTAGCATATATACTAATAACACCTCCACCCCCACCTCAATACTATATGGTTGAAACTTTTCATATTTCCCTAACTTTAGCTACTGATGAAATTGTGTAATTGTGATTATGAAAATTTATTAATTTTTTTTTCTTATCTGTATATTCGTAATTCAAGGATTCAATAATTTCGCGGACTTCATTATTTTCTATTACTGTAAAAAAAATTGATTGAGCGGAACTATTTTTTATTGATTGGTAGTGTAACTGGAGGTGTGATTTTAATTCTTTCCTACATTCCTCTGCATCATCGAATATGGAAACATTGTTGTTATGAATAATTTGTATGATCTGCTGATCCTCTATATAACTTTTTACAGTTTATTGAATAATTAGTTTATATACATATCGTAACAAACAAATCACTTTTAAGGTGACTAGAAGTGTTTTTTTGAAAAATCGAGTGAGTGAGTCATTTTCGAAAAATGCCAAAATTACCAGCTGAAATGCTTCCTAGCCGGAGCCTTAAGAAATTCAAGGGCAAGCCTAATTACAGACAATCATCCCTATTACGAATCGGAAATTGCGTTCAGACAATTTGTGTCGAATCCTTGTGATAATGTAATATTAAACAAGTAGCATACAGTTCTCATACAACCTGCACTAAATGATATTCGCATATTTCGAATATAACTGGAAAAAGAACTGCCGGAAAGCCAACGCGAGAGAGCGTCTGTCCAAGTTTAGCGGAATCCTGTCAAATAAGTCGACGCATTCTGCGATCTACCGCTTAGTTTGTCATCAGCATCTCATCCATTCGGCCACCAAATCAAAATCACTCCTGTTCAATCTATCAGGACCAAAACTTTTTCTGAATCACTACGTTAATAAAGTTATATAAATAAATAACTATTAATTATTAGTGAACAGTAAAAAGCATGTAAATCAAAAACTCGAAGTGAAACCGAAATTTAAAATTACGTATCCTCGACTCCAATAAATCAACTTTTTGTCCCCCAGAACTCCTTGAAACTGCCCGAAATATGTTGTAACAGTGAAATCACAAACTTTACATAACTTTAAAACAGTTTCGATACAGTAAATGCGCGTAACTTGGTACAGAGTGTCTTATAAAAATGTCACACGTCTACGACAACCTACCTTTGAAACCGCTGAATAAATCCACAGAAGTTTCGCAGACGAAAGTCATTACTTCCAAAACAAATCTTTCGTTAGACATCAAAGAAAGGAAGAGAAAAAGCTCGCCGGACATTCAGGTGACCACCCAAGGGTTTTTCGGCAAAAGATCATCGAAAAGCGTTTCAGACATGGCTAGGAAACAATGCGATAACAGCAACGTACTAGATGAAGTTGAAAAGGAGTTCGGTAGTAGTGAAACGATCAAAGCAGGCCACGAGAAAGTATATAATCAGAACGGACACAATAAGAAGGCGAACGTGCATTCCACACCGACGTCTGCTTTGGATGATGGGTATGGGTCTTCCAATAGCACTCCGCAAGTTTCAGGTAAGGACAATCATTATTATTATTAATTATCCATTAAGCAATTAATTTTTTTATTAAATTATTTTCGATTCAATTCGAGTAATCGAGGATTATTCATAAATTAATTCTCAATATTTTCTATAGATACAAATAATTATTTGAATATTTTTTTAAATTCTACCAAGTGAACCAAGTGTATATAAAAAACTAACTATTTGTATGGATTTTTTTAAAAAACGGACCACAAAGAATAAATTAATTTCTGATTGCCCCATACAGATTTTTAACCCCATACAGATTCATAACCCAATAGAGATTTTTTTGAAAATTTATGATTGTGAAATTTTAATAGTTATGAAAATACGTGTAGCTGCTATTTTTGCAGTATAATCAAATTGTTAGCGATTGAGGTGAACTTTAATGCATCAATTATCTCTTCCTTACTCTCCACGTTTTTTGTTTTAACTATTACAAGTATATTCATTCCTATAAAAAAATGTTAGTTTTGAAACATCTGAAGAAACACGCTTTTATAGTAGCTAACATTGACAAAAAATTAAATAATAATCTCTAAAAATTACCCTTTGTTTTGAAAAAGCGCGTAATGCTTGATATCAGTTATCTTTATTATTTATTGTTATACTTATTAATTAGTAAATGATATGATTATGAAAATGTAAGTAAAATGCATATCACGCTTTTTTAAATTGAAAGTTAATTTTTAAGGATCATTACCTAATTTTTAGTCTATATTACTATAAAAGCGTGTTTCTTTAGTTTTTTTAACACTATAATTTATTTTTAAATTTTTTGTTTCATTGGTTCTTGATATATGTGTGCAATTTTAGATTATTCGGACAATTGGAAGTGTGGAAAAATTAAATTCAAAGATTCATATTATTATTAATATTGTAATAGTATTCTAATATTCTTCTATTGTAGTCGGTCCTTGACATGTGTGCTAAATTGTAGACTAATTGGAGGTTTGGATGTGGATGAAAATTGAATTCAAAAATTATTTTCATTACTATTATTACATTAATATTCTGGAATTTCTGTATTGATTTCGGTCCTTGATATGTGTGCTAAATTTTGAATCATTCGGAAGATTGAAAGTAGGTGAAAATTGAATTAAAAATTCACATCATTGTTATGATTACATTATTAATATGAAATTCTTGTATTATCATCGATCCTTCATACATGTGCCAAATTTTAGATTTATCAAGGCATTGGATATAGGTGAAAATTAAATTTCAAAATGCTCATCATTATTATTATTATAACATTAATATTATGAAATATTTGTACTGTCGTTGGTTCTTGATATGTGTACCGAATTTTAGATTATTCGGACGACTGAAAGTAAGTGAAAATTTGATATTCGACTTCACATTATTATTATTATCATCACATTATCATTATGAAATTCTTGTATCGTCAACTTTCCTTGATACGTGTGCCAAATTTCATATTTTTAGGACGATTGAAAGTAAGCGAAAATTGAATTTACAAATTCACATCATTATTATTATTATTATTGACTTCTTATTATGAAATTCTTGTATTGTCATCGGTTCTTGATATGTGTGCCAAATTTCAGATTATGCGGACGATGTGAAAATTGAATTTATAAATTCTCATAATCGTTATTATTATTTTTTTTTCTTTGGTGCTTTGGCATCGACTGCTATGGTCATTAGCCATGTGTTTTGGTATGCCTTGTTACTAACTCCATACGCCACCTTAGGAGCAGCACTGTTAATTGGAACGCAACAGCGAATCGTACAGGACTCACCCTAGTCTAGCCACGAGATTTTAATAATTTAATCGGTTAAATTAAATAAAAAAATCCCAGCAAAACCAGGGTTCGAACTCCGGACCTTTCGACACAGAGTCGGACACTCCAACTACTGCTCCTCGCCCCGACATCGTTATTATTATTACTTTCTTTCCTGTGTTGTGTTTGATATAAGTGTCAAATTTCAGATTTTTCATACGATTTTTCAAACATTATCATTATTTTATTATTAAAATATCATTCAATAATAATATAGCAAAGTCATTTAGTTCTGAGCTATATTTGAAGTTCGTTTAAAACCGATTGCAAAATTTGTACCTCACTGACCAACATTTTTTTCTTCTTTGGTGTCTTGGCATCGACTGCTATGGTCATTAGCCACGTGTTCTGGATAGGCCTTGTTACTGTTATTATTATTATTATTATTTTTGGAACAGACACAGTTTGTTTATTCGAACAATAGAATTGAAATGCCCATATTTTTCAACAATTGATAAATTAAATTTGCTCAAAACGGAGACGTACCCATGAAGAAACGCTCAAGCTATCATTTCTCAAATAGCGACAAGCTCTTTTCTCTTCATCAGTCTGAAAAACGATGCATGATCTGATTACTCTTGTGAAAAGTTTAGGAGAATTTCTGAATGAACTGAAGATTTAATAATCAGGTTTCATTGAGAGTGTTCTCAAATGAATATTATACAATTTTGAGATTCATAATATATGTGTGTATGTTTGGAATTCTGCAAAACTTATCTGATGAGTAATCTGATAATTCGTCATTTTTCAATATGACGATGTGGAAAAAAGCTTGTTGCTATTCATTAGGAGTACTATTTGTTGCTATTTCTTCGAAGGTACTATTCGAAGAAATAAATATATATTCGAAAAAATAAAATAAACTTGAAAAATCTTTTTGAAAACCAGATTTTACTCATAAACTATTGAACTGAGTGAAAAACAATACTGCAATTACTGATGTACTTTTCCATAACGGTGCGGGAAAACGAACCGTTCAGTACCAAAATGAAGGCAGGAAAACTGCGAATCGCGTAGACATTTTTTTGTATTTTAGTAGTCAAGAATCCTTAAACGATCTGTGCTGAATATACGTACTAACATTATAGATACAGTGCTTCATGAATTTCTTCTGCATGGAAACGAGAATGGTCTTGAATAGTTTTTATAATTTTAATGCAAACGAAATGTATGTATATAAAACAAGAATAAATTGCTATCATAATTCATCTTTATTTGGGGTGTACTTATTCTTGATCTGGGATTTAAGAAATAGTCCATTTTCAAGTAACTATTCTTATTTGAAATTTACATAGCTTTCAGTTGTGTGAAAAGAATATTGAATATAAATGGATCTACAGCAAGTTCAATCAAATTTATTATTGGTCAAAGTGAAAATAGTATTTACAAGTACTAGTTTTTCACATACTTTTATAGTGTCCGCCAAAATCTTGGAACCATATGGAAATCTTTTTATTTCTCTCAGAAGATCATAAAAGTTGGTGCATTCTTTAAGACTAAATACGCGCATATCAGTTATTACCAGTGGCGTGCGGCTAAGCAAGAATCGGCCGATATTCTAAATTCTTTTTTTTTTGTTTTTACGAAACTCCCAGGTTTTCGGAGAAAACCCCTCAAAAGCAGAGCTTGTGAGAGCAAGCGAGATCCAGGACCTACAGTTTAAATAAAAGTGGAATCCGAACCACTTCAGCTCAGTGACATACGATCGGGGATCGAACCCGGACCGTCTGGGTGGAAGCCAAACGCTCTAACACCTCGATCACTTCGCTACTAAGTAAAATGACATTACTATGCAAAATATCGCAAAAATCGAAAAAAGTTGTTTGCAAGTTATCCAATTTAACTCTATCAATTACCAATTTTAATCATCTCAAGCTTCATTTCATTATTTTTCCATTACCGTTTTTTCTAACTCATATTCAAGAATTTGTTAGATCAGTTAATTGCTTTGACAAATAATTAAAGCTTACTTAGTAATTTACTAGTCAAAACTTATTGTCGATAATTCCCATTAAAAATTCGTTGAGCAGTTATTAAAATCAGTTATTAGTGGACTAAATTGGATAATTGAGAATATCATTCGATTGCAAATACATTTTTTCAACAACATTTTTCGATATTTTGCATAGTAATGTCACTTTACTTCTTAGTGAATTTATATGATAATAACGGCTATGTGCGTATATAGTCTAACTCAATGCACCAACTTTTATGAAGAATTCAATCTTCTGAGAAACTACCAATAAAAAAGATTCTCATTTGATTCCATGTTTTTGGCAGACACTATAGAAAGTATTACTTGTTTCCTCGGAAAATAAAAAAACTTGAGCTGAGAGACAATGTTATTTTTTATTCAATTTGGTTTATTCTCAGTTGAAGTTTCGCTACATTCTGAAATTATTTTTACTATACTATCGTCAAGTTTATTTGTTTTTATTATGAGCGCAGTTAATATAGGTAGGATAGGGATAACGTGTATTTTAGGTAAAATTAATTCTTATTATGTATGAGTATATCTTAGTTTTTAGTCAAAACTACTACTATTGCTTATACAGTGTACATTTTCCGGAAGGGTTTTTTCAAAAAATCAGGTGGAAGGGTCATATTCGAAAAACGGCAAATCACCAGCGGAAACGCTTCCTAGCCGGAGCATTGAGATATTTGAGGGCAAGCCTAATTACAGACAATCATCCCTATAACGAATCGGAAATTGCATTTCTTGCGTTCAGACAATTTGTGTCAAATCCTTGCGATAATTGTAATATTAAACAAGTAGCATCCAGATCTCATACACTCTGAACAGAATGAGATTCGTACTATTTCGAAAATAACACTGGAAAAAGAACTGCGGGAAAGCGAACGAGAGAGAGCGTCTGTCCAAGTTTAGTGGAATCCTGTCAAATAAGTCGACGCATCCTGCGATCTACCGCTTAGTTTGTCATCAGCATCTCATCCATTCGGCCACCAAATCAAAATCACTCCTGTTCAATTCATCAACACAGAAACTTTTTCTGAATCACGTTATTGAAGTTATATAAATCAATAACTAATAATTATTAGTGAACAGTAAAATGTAAGTAATTGAAAAACTCGAAGTGAAACCGAAATTTACAGTTACGTATCCTCGACTCCAATAAATCAACTATTTGTCACTCAGAACTTCTTCAAACTGCCCGAAAGATGTTGTAACAGTGAAATCACAAACTTTACATAACTTTACATAACTTTATAGCAGTTTTGATTCAGTAAACGCGCGTAACATGGTACAGAGTGTCTCCTAAAAATGTCACACGTCTACGACAACCTACCTTTGAAACCGCTGAATAAATCCACATATATTCCGCAAACGAAAGTCATTACTTCCAAAACAAATCTTTCGTTAGACATCAAAGAAAGGAAGAGAAAAAGCTCGCCAGACATTCAGGTGACCACCCAAGGGTTTTTCGGCAAACGGTCATCGAAAAGCGTTTCAGACATGGCTAGGAAACAATGCGATAACAGCAACGTACTGGATGGAGTTGAAAAGGAGTTCGGTAGTAGTGAAACGATCAAAGCAGGCCACGAGAAAGTTTACAATCAGAACGGACACAATAAGAAGTCGAACGTGCATTCCACACCGACGTCTGCTTTGGATGATGGGTATGGGTCTTCGAATAGCACTCCACAAGTTACAGGTAAGGACAATTTATTACTGTTTCCTTTAGGGAATTATTTTTATTTGTTGATTAAATTTGAGTAATCTATGATTTTTTTAAATTCTAAATTTTCATTATTTTCTGTACAAATAATTATTTGATTTCTATAGAATTTTTTTTTCAAAACGGATCAAAATAATAATTTCTTCTTTCCCCATACAGATTTGTATCCCCATACAGATTCATGAACCTATACAGGGCAATTCAAATTCGACCCCCACCATTGGGATCTCCTAAACTACAGGAGATACGTCGAAGCTTAAATTGGGGCAAAGTTGCGTATTCTGGTGCTTAACAAAATACTGTTTTAAAACTTGGAAAATTCCGAGTAATTCCGGAAATATCGGGAAAAAATTGAAAATCGGAATTTTCGTTTTTATTTTTATCTATTTTTTTCTGTCATGGGCGCCATATTGTTTTTTTATACAGAAAAATAGTGATTCTCATTCTGATTTCATTGATGTATAACTTGTTATGATTTGCACTTCTGAAACCACAGATATTAAAAAAAAAAACATTTTCTTCTGAGATGGTCATGACTCCATAGAAAAATTTTGTTTAATAAACACTAGTTGTCAGAACTCATTAAACATCATAAGTTTGCACAAATACTTCAGTCAAAATGTCCTCATTCTCAAATGAAGAAAAACGAGATATGTTGAAACTTTACTATAAATTTGATAGGAATAGTACGAAAACAGCACACATTTATTTTGAATTATATCCGGAAAGACAACAGCGGGATAGAACATTATTCGGAATTTTGGACAAACACTTGGCTGAGTACGGTGCGTTTCAAAAACCAAGAATTAAATATGGAAGCGGAATGGAACAAAATATTAGACGTAAGTTATTAGCCGAAGTAAAATAATTGTTCATTCCATATTCGAAGAAGTATAATTATTATTGGTACTTTTTTAGATAAATGCAGATCCTTCCAAATCAACACATCAAGTCTCGGCAGAAATGGATGTGTCACAGACGAGCGTTTGGAGGGAATTCAAAAAAAGTGGTTTGAAATGTTAGAAGATACATATTTCACAAAAATTACATCCAGGTGATCTTGAGAGAAGGATGGAATTTTGTAGCTGGCTCTCGAATAGGGTAGACTCTACAAACTTCTTGAAAAATATTATTTCGACCGACGAAAGTACTTTTTCGAACTGTGGTGTTTTTAATAGAAATAATGAGCACATTTGGAGTGAAAATATTCCACGACACTTCAGAGAAGTCAGACCACAAGTTCGGTTTCGTTAGAATGTGTGGGCTGGAATTTATGATGACCGAATACTTGGACCTCATTTCTTCTCTAATACTTTGAACGGGGAAACTTATCTTCGGTTCTTAAGAAAAGAATTCGAAGAATATATGGATACGTTTCCCCTTGTTAATTATAACAGCTGCTGGTTTCAGCATGACGGGGTTCCTCCACACAATAAAAGAGCAGTTTGCGAATATTTACACCAAAGATTTCCTAATAGGTGGTTAGGAAATTCTGGACCAGTGAGGTGGCCGGCAAGGTCACCTGACCTTACAGTTTTGGATACTTTCTTGTGGGGCACTTTAAAGAACAGAATCTATAGAGAGCAAGAATATGACACAGTAGATGAACTTAGAGACAATATCATCACGCAATTCAGGTCTATCAGAAGGGATATTGTTAGGGCTGTTCTTAATTTGAGACGACGAGCTCGGTTATGTATTCAAGAGGAAGGCCATCATTTCGAACACTTGTAATACTTTTTGTGCATTTTTTAGAAGATCATGATTTCATTCTGGTTTTTTGAAACGCACCGTACTCAGCCAAGTGTTTGCCCAAAATTCCGAATAATGTTCTATCCGGCTGTTGTCTTTCCGGATATAATTCAAAATAAATTTGTGTTTTTTTCGTACTATTCCTATCAAATTTATAATAAAGTTTCAACATATCTCGTTTTTCTTCATTCGAGAATGAGGACATTTCGACTGAAGTATTTATGCAAACTTATGATGTTTAATGAGTTCTGACAACTAGTGTTTATTAAACAAAATTTTTCGATGGAGTCATGACCATCTCAGATGAAGTTGTTTTTTTTAATATCTGTGGTTTCAGAAGTGAAAATCATAAAAAATTATACATCAATGAAATCAGAATGAGAATCACTATTTTTCTGTATAAAAAAACAATATGGCACCCATAACAGAAAAAAAAGTTGATGATGAGTGCCAGAGGACAAAACGTCGGATAGTAAATCTGAACATAAAAACGTGTAGCTGAAAAAAAGTATCAATGAAAATGTACTTTTGGTTTTGAGCTATGTTGTCAAATAACGATAGAAAAAAAAATAATGATAGAAGATATTTCCGGAAATACTCGGAATTTTCCAAGTTTCAAAACAGTATTTTGTTAAGCACCAAAATACGCAACTTTGTCCCAATTTAAGCTTCGACGTATCTCCTGTAGCTTAGGAGATCCCAATGGCGGGGGTCGAATTTGAATTGCCCTGTATAGATTTTTCTGAAAATTTGTGATTGTGAAATTTTGGTGGCTATAAAAACAACAACTGTTGAGAAAATTCACACAACAGTTCATATAATTTGCAGTATAAACAAATTGTTAGTTACTCAGCTGAAATAAATATGTAAAGATTCATATTAAGATTATTATAACATTATTAATTTGACGAGTGCTAAATGAGTGCTAAATTTCAGATTATCGGAGGATTGAATGAAGATGAAAAATGAATTTCAAAATACTCATCATTACTGACATTATTACATTAATATAAGGAAATTTTTGTACTGAAGTTGGTTCTTGATATGTGTGCCGAATTTTAGATGATTCGGACGATTGTGAATAGGAGGAAATTTGATTTTCAAATTCATATTAATATTATTGAATTTTTATTATGAAATTGTTGTATTGTCATCGGTCCTTGATACATGTGCCAAATTTCAGATTTTTCGGACTATTGAAAATAAGTTAAAATTGAATATACAAATTCACATCGTCATCATTATTATTACATTCTTACTATGAAATTCTTGTACTGCCATTGGTTCTTGATATGTGTGCCCAATTTCAGATTTTTCAGACGATTGGAAGTACTGATCGACAAGCGTAAGGATGCCTCCGAGAATTGGTTGTGCAATAGACAAAACCCTGGAGTGGTGCAGGAGCTCAATCGCTCTGCTTTATTAAACAGTAGTCGATCTTTGTCGCACATCTACTCACGCTTTCTATCGTTTGCGCATCTCAGAGGCATCCTTACGCTTGTCGATCTGTAAGTGAAAATTGAATTTACAAATTCACATCATTATTAATATTATTATTACCTTTTTATTAAAAAAAAATTGTATGTCGTCGGTCCTTGTATGTGTGCCTAATTTTAGATTTTTCGTAATATTGGAAGTAGGTGAAAATTGAATTTACAAGTTTTCATAATCATTATTATTATTACATTCTTATTATGAAATTGTTGTGTTGTCATCGGTCTTTGATATGATTGTCAAATTTCAGATTTTTTAGATGATTGGGAGGTTAAACCTTCCGACCGACATTCTTTCAATTTAACTATCAACGTTCCAATGTTTTTCTCTACTTTTTCTGATTTTTTCCTATTCCATTTTCGTGAGTTTTCGCATTTTTTTTCGAGATGGATTAGGGTACTAGCCCCCCAACTGACATTTCTTTGTCATCGTAATTTTCCACGTCGAAACCTTCGAACAATTTTCTGAATTCCTGTGCAGGGGTAGAATCATAAGAAATTGAATTATTTGAAAGTCCGATGTTTTTCTCAATTTTTACGGATATTTCAGGTGTGATTTTTGCAAGTTTTCGAGACCGAACTAAATGGAAATGAACGAGGAGGAAAAAATATAAATGCAGCAAAATCAAGTAGTATGAATGGGACCAACTGATTTTTGTAAAATTAAACTGGTTTGAAATTTGGTAAAGGGTCAGGAAAACAAATAAGTTATTTTGGGAAATGAACCAGTTCAGCAAATTTAAATTTGCTGTTTAATTTTCTTTTGAAAATCATCCAACCTTTGACGGACTACGCAATTTTTTACTACCTGCCAGGTAGCACCCCTTATCGATTGAATCTTGATTGCATATTGGGCCAATAGAGATATATTGTAAATGTACAAATAATACTGATGCAATATGGGTGAATACTGGAAAAACAATATTATATTAGTAATATTGGCTTAATCTATTCTGAATGTAGGTTGTCACATATAGTATTGGCTCAATTTATGTCTCCCAATTTTATTTCGATAGGTTTTTGTTCTATTTTACTGTCAACGTATGAGAATTGTTTTTTCTAGATTCAGGACCGACCCATGTTGATCACACCATTTATTGAATGACTGCAGATATGACCATTGTCTTGTCATCGCGGCATTAACAAAAATTTGGGGATAATAATAATATAGATACAACATTACAAAAAAATCTAATACTATTATTGAAACTTGAAAATTCAACAAACAATATTAAAATAAATAATGACCAAACTTGGTTCCCAAACCGCTAGATGGCTATACATATAGAAATTGAGCTAAAACTTAAGAAAATATTTTTAATGATTTTTACAACTTGTTTTCAAAACAGTTTATAAAGATCAAAAGGCAGACATATTATTCGAAGGAGAACTATAATTGTAGAAATTCCGAAGTATTCCACATTTTTTTAATATGATTATCCAATTTGAATATTCTATCAGTATATCCAAATGATATTCTATCATCATCGCTGATTTGTGGCCAATAAATTGCTGTAAGGATATTTCACCAATATCATTTTTGAAATGTCCAAACAATATTGGACCCTTATCGAAATATTCGTTTGAATATTTTGCCAATATTTTCATAATAATGTACCATTATTTTTTTTTTGTGTTTTGGCATCAACTGCTATGGTCATTAGCCGTGTGTTCTGGATAGGCCTTGTTACTCACTCCATACGCCACCTTAGGAGCAGCACTGTTAAATTGGAACGAAACAGTGAATCGTGCAGGACTCGCCCCAGTCAAGCCACGAGACTTTAATAATTTAATAGGTCAAATTAAATTGAAAAATCCCAGCCGCAACTGGGGCTCGAACTCCGGACCTTTCGACTCGGAGTTGGGCGCTCTAACCATTGCGCCACGCCCCGACATGTGTACCATTATTATCCCGAAATAAGTGTGATATGGCGATATTGTATAACTATATCGCTGAATATTTTGAGGCTAATATTTAGCCAGTTTCATTTCAAAATTAACCAAGAAACATTGGACCAATATCACGAAATGTTTTGCTAATATTTTGATAATATTGTACCAATAATATTCCAATATAAGTGACAATGAAGAATGGATTATTCAATTCAGTCATCCGCCTTAACCTATACAATAGATTTATTCGTCGGCAAGTCTCCAATAGAAAACAACTACAGCCCCCTACGACCGTCGAATTGATTCTGTATTATATCTGTATGATGATCTGTTTTTGTTTAATGGAAAAATGTACTTTCTCATTCAAGGCATCGCCATCGTTTTGAAGAGCAAGTATTGAAAACTATTACCTCTAATTAACAACAAACTATATCAAACCTTAATAATTTATTTATTAGTAGGTAAGTATATATAGATGATTCCAATTTTCAAACTCCCAAACATCAACATTTTCGCGTGACGGACTGAATTTTTTCAACCAGTATTGTGCCAAGTCATAATTTGCAGATATAAATCAATGAAACGAATTACGTTATAATAGATTCGGAGCGAATAATGAATATTAAGTCATCGCAAGTTCGTTAGCAGTAATACGATCGGTTGAACATCGATATTACTGGTCCATATTACCTAATTTGATTTTTATATCGAGCAGTGAAGTGTTCGACATATAGAGTTACCAGTATAATTGTATTTATCGGTGCTCTTTTATGAGAGCTATATATTCAGAGTTATATTGAAACTCAGATAATTCACGATTTCGTCTTTTCACTTTGAGATGACGACATAGTCTAAGAGCCGGAGAGAAGTCGCCCTTCACCCATCTGATAACTGGATGAAACAAATTTTCTATGAAGTTTCATAAATGAACAAATACGCCTAAAATGGCTTGCCTATCAAAATATGTTCATGGTTTAATTGAAATAATAATAATTTTAAAGGAAAGGTCATCGGGCTTTTTCTCGCAACAAAAAAAGTGGTGACACGTAGTTTATCTCTTGAGAACGAACCCGAAACAATTTCCTTGTTGTCTCTGATACTTTTCGAGTTATGACCTTTTGAATCTTGAAAATCGACCATTTTCAAACACGATTTTTTCAGTAAAAAATCGCATAAAATGCGTCCTTCTTTTTCTCCACACATTTTTCGTACCCCAATCATTCCATATTTCACAAATACAAGTATATTAAAACCAAACGTTTTACAATAGTTATTTATGCAACAAGTGCAAAAAGTGAATGTTCATTGCACTCGACGTGAAATTGTCCGACGAGGCCGTTAGGCCGAGTTGGACAACACGTCGAGTGCAATAAACAATTTTTGCACGAGTTGCATACAACATTTTTTCTACGTTCATGCAAAAAGCAAAAAATGATTTATTGAGGTGCGGCACTAGGTGTAGGAAAATGAAAAGCGCAACTTGAATACTTTATTATTATTATCGATTTGCATTGAAACAGGAACGAATTAAACATAACTATGACAACATTTTGATAGGCAAGCCATTTTAGGATATTTATGGAACATCATAGAAAATTTGTTTCATCCAGTTGTCAGATGGGTGAAGGTCGCCCTCTCTCCGGCTCTTGTACTAACATGTTGACTGTTGCTTCCTGGAGCTGAGTACTTCATCGACTTTCCACCAACTTCATTATTTGAGGCACTACATACTCAGGGTAGGGTGAAATTGTTGTAACTAACCTGGTATTCGATGAAAACATCGTAAATTAACTTAAGATTGTTTTATTGGTAACCAAACATAAACGAATTCAGATATGCGTTGAAATCACCCCTTGCGCAGATTAGACTATATATTTTTTAATCCGGTAACAATATTTTCACTCGTTTCATTATTGCTAATGTCGCACAATATTGTGCAATTTTATAAAAAAATTCTTACCCTCCCTCTTATTCCAACCAACTCCTATTACAAAACGCACAAAAAAATTGTCGAATGCCTTTAAATGTATCGTTGAATGTTTCAATATGCCAAAATAAGGGAAAAAGCAGTTTTTTTGATTATCCCCCCTCACCTTTGGGTAATATACGCCATGAGAGTTCTGAAAAAAAATGTTGACCTTGAAGCACTAATATCAGTATATTATGCGAATTTTTATTCTACCATGAGACTAGGGATAATCATCTAGGGCTCAAGTCATGGGTGGAACAGAGTTTTCCTATGTCAAAAGAAAATCATCAGAATAATTTTCCACATAAATACAAGAGATTCCAGCAGAGGAATCTTTAGGTTACACAGACTACTAACTGTGTCAGCAATCTACATCTATGAATTAATAAAGTTCATTATCAATCATCCAGGCCATTTTGACACACATCGCAAAACACATATTTACGGGACAAGGCAAAGAAAAGACTTCGCTTATCCCATTCATGCAACATCCTTATACGAACGTAGCACTGTCTATAGCGCTATGAAATTTTATAATAACCTCCCACAAGATATAAAAGATATTGGAGTTGCCAACAGATTTCTGAAATCTGTAAGAGAATTTCTATGTAACTTAGAGCCCTACGATACTGATGAATATTTTCTGGCCTGCAGAAATTTATGAATTCAATTTTATATCTACAAAATCATGCTATACATTGATACATAATTTATTGAAAAATTATCTCTAGTTTTAATAACAATGTGAAATGTCACATATTTTAAATTATTTGTCTTTGTGTTTGAAACCTGAATCCATTCATTTAGAATGTTTCTTATCTTTTTTAAACTTACATGTAAAAATTTTGATATTTTAGAAGTTTTTAACGTATTTCTCAGACAAAAATATTCTGCCACACTTGTGAATGATTATAAAATACTCTGTGGAAATAAATGTATCTGTATCTGTGTCTGTATCTGTATCTGTACCCCAAAGGACACAAAACGAAAAAATAAATAAAAAACGAATAGTTTTGATGCTAGGCATACTTTGCTCGAAATAGACTCTTCATTATTATAGGCGGAAACAATATCTCTACGTATTTTAGTTTGGATTAGCTGAAAAATTGTGTAATTTTTATTTAAAAAATATAAAACCCCCCTTACCCTCAACTCCTATTTTGAACACGAAAAAAATTAATTCAGGCACCAACTCAAATTCAAATTGTTGATGTCTAACTTTTATTTATTTTCAAGATTTCCGCCCAATAATTTGACATTCAAATAACATGAACTACGCCCTACTAAGAAGTCTGCTAATATTCTTTTGAAAGGAGGGAATGGTGAAAGTAAAACGACTGTACGATTTCCTTAATTTGAGATGATTAAACCATTTATTTTGATAAAGCATTCACATGTAGTTGGGGGTAAGGGGGAGGTTTTGGTTAAAAAAATACACAATTGTAATGTAATTTTGACACATGAAAAAATTAATTCTCAAAGTTGCGAAAAGCGGTTTTTTGTTGATAACTAAAAAACTACAGCTCCGATCGAAAAAAGTCAAATTAAGAAATTGTAGGTATTAAAAAGATCTATCAATTGAATCACCTATAATTTTCTGATATTATTGATACTTTTCGAGTTATATCGGAAAAACCGTGAAAAATCGGGTTTTCTATAACTCGTTAACTGTAAGGTATTCAAACTTGTTACTTTCCGTTATGTGCAGCGTATGACAAGCCAAAAGAGTCTTTCTTTGAAAAATTGATAAATATTGATTATTTTTCAAAATATATGAAGTTTTCTCAAAAAAGATGCTCTCTCAATATGGCTACTCTTGCTCGGGGAATGATGCTACAGTAACGATTCATGGCTTACTTTTTTCTGTAAGAGTTGTTCTTTCATATGATCGAATGAGTATACTGATTTTTTAAATTTTAAGGGTCAAAAAATGACTTTAAAAAAATTGCACAATTTTTTTACATGTTTTTTTTTTAATACATTGCTCAATTTTGTTTTTATATGAATGACTTTCACGAAAATGGATTCCCAGCATGATTTCAAGCAATCAGAAAAAAATTGAATTCCTACGATCACTAGGAGCCTAGATAATTATTTATTTCAAAAGAATTTGGAAGACACAATAATCATTGTACAGCAGTCACCTTCATGCATATTAAGGTTGAATACCTATATTTTCAATAAAAAAATACTAGGAAATGTTTAGTTCATTTGCAGTATTATTAATTGATGGATAAAGATAGGCGTGCAGGCGCGGTTCGCGATAGCTGTAGCGGGTGGCGGAGTGGGGATAGCACTGAAAACTTATTTCGTGCGTTCAAAGTGACTTGTGCTTGAAAAATATTGAGTATCTCGGCTTGTTGTTCACGTACGTTTTCTTTCGCAATGTACACTAGTCCTTGAAATTGAATCAATAACTTTTCTTTTCTTTTTCAATAACACAGTCTGGACGAAAGTGTCTTTAATGTTAATAGTATTTGTATCCCCACTGCCTCACCCGCTAAAATTGCATCACTCCGCGCCTGCACGCCTCACTTTGTTCATCAATTAATAATCCTACAAATGAACTGGACATATCCTAGTATTTTATTATCGAAAATATGGGTATTCAACCTCAATATCCATGAAGGTGACTGCTGTACGATGATTATTGCGCCTTCCAGATTTTTTTGAAATAAAAAAATTATCTCGGCTCCTAAGTGATCGTAGGAATTCAATTTTTTTAATGCGTGAAGTCATGCTAGAAATCTATTTTCATAAAAGTCGTTTCCATAAAATCAGAATTAAGAAATTTATTTAGAAAAACCATGTAAAAAAATTGTGCAATTTTTTAAAGTAATTTTTTGACACTTAAAATAAATAAAATCAATATACTTATTCGATGATATGAAAGTACAACTTTTACAAAAAAAAAAATAAGCCTCGAATCGTTACTGTAGTATCATTTCCCGAGCAAGAGTAGCCATATTGAAAGAGCATCTTTTTTGAGAAAACTTCATATATTTTGAAAAATAATCAATATTCATCAAATTTTTTGAAAAAAAACTTTTTTGGCTTGCCATAGGCTACACAAAACTGTAAATAACAATTTTCAATACCTTACAATAAAGGAGTTATAGAAAACCCGATTTTTTACGGTTTTTCCGATATAACTCGAGAAGTATCAATGATATGAAAAATTTATAGGTTGGTCAATTGATACATGTTTTTAATGCCTACAATTTCTTAATTTAACTTTTTTTGATCGGAGCTGTAGTTTTTTAATTATCAACAAAAAACCGCTATTCGCAACTTTACCAATTTTTTAGTTTATGTTCGGATATTAATTAATTTTTGCACATTTAACATTGGGCCGCTTCCTCGTTTCTTGGACTATAATACACTAGTTGATTGAATAACTATTGACGTGTTCGTTATGACAATCGTTATTAATAATAATGTATGTATGTATTATGTGTATGCATAAATTTATGTGTAATAGTTGTTATTTAATTGTTTCTGATTCCTCTTCAAAAAGCATTGTCAATAAGAATTTCTCTTGGACAATAATAAATATTTATGACACAGGTGTGAGTAGTGCAGGTTAACTGATAACTACCGAAGGTATCTATAACCCACCATGTATTGTTTAAAAAAATATATGTTTGCGTTTTATCTACTAAGAAGTTAAAATATTTGCAGGGTTAAAATGCATAGGCACTTATAACGTAAGTAACAAGTCAATTTAATGATTTCATAATAAGCGTGTTTTTCAGTTTTTCAAACTTAAGGTGCATTTAGCGCTCAAGACAGACTGTGATGGAATAGAGTTTACTCTTACTATTCCGAGCAGAGAACAATGGGAAGGAAACACAGTGGAGTTTAGCACAGGAAGCCTAATATGTTACACGGACAGTTCGCGTCTAACTGACAAACAGGCTTCGTGTGCCGGAATCTACCTGGAGGGAAGAGAAGTACGAGAGAGCTACGCTTTGGGCAGATATACAACAGTTTTTCAACCTGAAGTGTTCGCCATCCTATCCGTAGCTACGAGAGAAGAGGTGAAAGATGGATCCGAACAGAGAATTTATACCTGTTCGGATAGTCAGGCAGCGCTCAGAGCCGTCTGCCATCCTAAACCAAGCTCAGAGCTTCTACAGGAATGTGGAGATGCGCTCGAGAAGCTAGCTGAAATGAAGGAAGTTCAGCTGGTATAGGTCCCGGGACACAGAAGGGTGGGCGGAAACGAGGTGGCAGACTGACTTGCCAGATCCGGATCCGCAGCGCCATTCTGTGGACCGGTGCCTGTACTAGGCATCGCAAGAAGCCAAACCTCTTCAGCCTTCGACGAGTGGGCAGAAGAAGAGCTGAATAAACTTTGGAGGGATAACACCGGCTGCAGCTAGTCGAAAGACTTCGTGGCCGGCTCCAATAAGTCAAGGACGACATGGCTCTTAGGCAGAAATCGCCAAGCACTACGCCTCCTTATAGGAATACTAACAGGACATAACAAGTTATGCAGACACCTATCACTTATAGGTATAGAAGACAGTCCCACTTGCCGAAAATACGAAGAAGACGAAAAAACTTCATCTCACTTCCTCGGCGAGTGTGAGGCATACGGGAGGCTAAGATTTGGGACCTTCGGAGTTGACAAACTCCAAAAAGATTAACTAATCAACTTGGAGTAGTCGGACATAATGACCTTCATTAGGAGGTCACAAAGGTTCGAAAATGAAAATTAGGAGGATGAACGTAGATAAGTGGAGAACAGAGTATGGCAAAAATAGCCCATGAGGGCCTACTTGCCTGGCTGCGGTTGCGGCCTCCCCAAAGAACTACTACTACTACTAGTCAACATGAAACCTAATATTATAGGAGTTTCAGATTTAGGCATACATTTAAGAATGATTGGTACATTTTATGATGTGAAACTTTGGGTACACGTGAATTTTGGACAATATTTTTATCGTAAAAGTAAGATTCTTAAAGGTTGGGATTTTCGAAGTGACATGTTTTTAGCATGAACTTAATATTGTTGTATAAATGGTGCCATTTGATTTAACAGATTCAACTTTTGCTTTTAACATATTTAAGCACCATTTTAAACTGATGTTGACTAAATGCACCTTTACTTTTTTTGGATGTATCTATCGATTCTGCAAACTTCACAATTTAATGTCAAAAATTACGGAAGTTACGAGGGTGTTTCCATGAGAAGTGAGACACATTCAACATTTTCTGCCTCCCCATATCACTTTAAATGAAATGAGTTTTAATTTCATCATGAACTGAAAATAAAACTGTGCTGTCTTATGACTTTCACCGTGTAGAATAATTTGTTACGAAGAGAATGTTTGAGCAATACGAACACTAATTATTGAAATAGGACTGAATAACTAGATTATAATTGCATTTTTCAATTGAGTGTATCCTCATAGAGAGAAGTCCAGCATTTTCATTATTGACAAAGTTAAATTTTTATTGGAAATGTTCAATTAAGAGGAGTTTGAGCGAACAGAGATAATTTCAATGCGTAGAAATTGCATGGGAAGGGTGAAGGACATCTAGTCCAGTTATCTATGAAATATTTTATTTGTGAATATGTCAAATTGGTATATATTTTGTTTCTCAAATGTTTCGATGTTTTCTTGTGTATGGGTACATTTATTTGATTTCTTCACAAATCCATGTTTGTAGCATAAAAGCAAAGGAATTATTATTAAAATAAAATAATGTATGAATAGAAAAACGACGTAAAACATAAGAAAATAGTGTTAAGAAGAATGTTATTAAAGTATTATTGAAACATGGCGACATTATACATAATACATATAAGACGGCACGTAATAAAATGATATGTGTGAGGTGAATATTACTCTTTGTGCAGTCTGAAATGATCAGTGTGTTCTCGGTCAGGTCCACAGAGAGAAATTTCTGCACTATTTCTAAGGCACCTCCACCTTTTTTCACATGAAAAATTTACTAATTTATCAATAACGTTATAACTTACACTTGCAGTTTTTTATAGCCCCCTTCCTCTCATTTTTTAACGGTTTGACGTATAAACATGAAACAGAAACCATTTTGAATGGTATCACCCATACTATTTTTTGATATCGAAGACATTGTTATTGATCGACAGAAACTAGGAATGGGGGGTCAAAAGTTACATCGTTGAAAAGCCAATTCAATTTGCTTTCCAACCATATTCATTTTGTCACTGGACCCTCCCAGTCATATGAAATTTTTAAGATGTGTTCCTTCCCCCGCGCCATCTGTCGGGCAATCACAGTCATCTTTATTTCAAAAGTGGAATCGGTGATACCATTCAAAACGGTTTTTGTCCCATGTTTGTACGTCGATCCTTTGAAAATATAACATCCGCTCTGTATATCATTGTGTCGAATATATCAAAATCAATTTTGGGTTCAACGATTGAAAATTGGTTTGTTTGAACATTACTACATTTCTAGACATTGGAATAATCTGTACGGAACAGATGAAAATTCACTCATCACTGGTTGATATATACAACCAACAAACTCTTAGAGATTTATCGTTCTATTCATTCAAATTGAATGAAAATTTATTTGAGTCTGTGTGTAAAAACAACAATCTATAGATACATCCTTCACTAAAACACCAAAATTTAAAGAAATTGGTAATTCTTACTTCAAAAAACTTCCAAATACATTTTTTTCGATACCATTTCTGATAGAAAAATCAATAATAATTAATCAAATATAATCAAACTATTCGAAAATGGTACGAAGATGAATATGACTGAAAGAAAACATCATTGGACATTCTAATAAACATGCACCAACCAATTAGGAATGAAATGAGTTATTTTTTCACAAAAACACTAGTAAGAAACCAACTATGCCATCATATATATTCTGTTGTTTTCGACTCGCAATTAATTTGTTATAAATATTTGAATTCAAAAAACGTGTTTTTATGGCATTGCTTATGAAATGAAAACTAATAGAGTAAGCAGATTTGCTCCAATGAGAAAATTTTTAGGGAACTGAATTACCTACACCCTACGACCTACATATCTACGACCCAATCAGATCGTTAGTAACTGAGAAAACTCAGAAAACCCGGAAAATAAAAAAATTACAGAAACTAAAAGTTATAATAGAACTTTCAAGTTTGAGACAAATGTGTGAAATCAGAACAGAACACACTTTTCTCCCAGAATTTTATTGAAATTCAAATAAATACGCCTATTTTAAGCGATTAATTGAATATAAATTAACTTTTTACAGGTAGTGAAAGACACGTGATCCTGTTCGAGTAGGACATTTTTCATCTTTTTTGTGGGCAGATCTTAACGTCCAAGTCGAATTTCCGATTAAATAATTATTCAAAATGTTTTTCCCTTCAAAGGACAATGTGTACTCAATTCACTGAATGGCAGTTGGCAAGCAACTACCATGTTTTTTTCATAAATGAATGACATTTGACATTAGAAAAAAACAGGACAACTGCTGTTTTCTCCATAAATGATGCGATTAGGGTGCTCTGTATAACGTTACTCATTTTTTTGAGATGACCGTCCAAACTTACCATACTCTATAAGGTAATAAGTTTCCAGTTTCCATATTCTATGATTGACTGAGTTTTGCTAAATGAATAGATGGTGGGGGTTGATCGGGGAAAGCTCAATTTCCTTCAGTATTATTTCTATACTCCATATGTCAAAACCTTTCCGACGAGGTGGTATACGATATGCTTGATTGAATTTCACCGAAGGTAGGGTGGTGGGGAGGAACAGGGGTAGCTTAATTTTTTTCACAGTTTTTTTCTACTCCATATAGCAATACCTGTGTCATGTGCCAATGACGAGCGCTGAATGGCTAGCCAATCATCATCATTATTGCAAAATATTTATTATTGTGAAAAAAGGTGGGAGGATACTGAAAAGTTTCGGAATATACAGCAAGGGGCCTAATGTCTTGTCCACTCTACAGAAATATTAAACATATTATGTCGTTTGATTGATGATGAAATTATTGTTATAAAAAAACCGACAATTTGGTGGATTCATTCTTGTACATTTTTTGGCGAAGGCGTAACCGAAAATTAAAATACTTTCCAGTTCCTTGTTTTTAATTGACATTGAAGTATTTTCTCCCAGTTTTTGAGTAGTTGCGTATACAGGCTGATTCACGGTGGATGGCACATTAGACGTTTCTGGTGAACCAGACAACGGATCACTTTGAAAATTTAATGGAAGGCATATGCGGACATTCTCTAGCCAACTAAAATATTTTCGACAATGCGGTGTTACCGCTTCTATTAGAAAGCAGTAGCAACTTTGATTTTTCAAATAGAACACTCTGTATATAATATTATTTTTGGAATTTCCAACGATTGCCCGACAACTTTTCTTGATATTTCCCTATACCTATCTGTTACCGTTTTCGAAATAAAAATTAATTTCAATTTTTCGATTGGATTTTGGATCTTCTTGAATGCGTGTCAACAACATTTTACAAAATTCTACTCTCTGTTGAGGGTCTTGAGGCTTCATTGCTTGAATTTTGGTGAATTTATAATCATGCATTTTATGTCTTCGCAAGATTCTTTGAACCGATGAATATTTTATACCCAAATCTTCTTCAGCACTTCTTATCGATGACTCGGGAAATGCGTGAAAATATGCTAAGACATTAATCTGGTTGTCTTCAGAAGTTACGGGTCGAGGCAAGTTTCTTGGTGCTTTTAAAGTTGATCCAAATGCATTGAAATTGTTCTGAATTCGTATAAATTTCTTGAGGTTCATTGGCGGTAGATTCGGATACATTTCATTGAACTTTCTACATGTTCTGCTGATAATTTTATCACACTGTCCAAAAATAATAAACAAATTCATAAGAACTTCGTTTGAACAGTTTTGTTCCATCGTTTTGAAGGTATTTGCAACTTCTGAAGTGACGAAAATGTCGATATCATAGTACTTCTTAACTAAAAGATATCGGCATTTTTAAAAGTCATGATTTTCGAAGAAAAAAATTGAAATTAATTTTTATTTCGAAAACGGTAACAGATAGGTATAGGGAAATATCAAGAAAAGTTGTCGGGCAATTGTTGGAGATTCCAAAAATAATATTATATACAGAGTGTTCCATTTGAAAAATCAAAGTTGCTACTGCTTTCTAATAGAAGTGGCAACACCGCATTGTCGAAAATATTTTAGTTGGCTAGAGAATGTCCGAATATGCAATCCATTAAATTTTCAAAGTGATCCGTTGTCTGGTTCACCAGAAACGTCTAATGTGCCATCCACCGTGAATCAGCCTGTATAATGAGATAACTTCTTTAACGGGTGAATTGCTATTTTCTACCTTTTCTATTTACTTTTATACGATCATTTCATTTTCAGTCCAGAATAGAATCCCATAAGAAAATTTGTGCAATTTTGGCATTGAACTCCTATATTCCTTTTACGGGAAAGCAAATAACATTCATATAGTCTTTCCAATATCAATTTCAGATCATAAAAACTCGTTTCAAAGCCTTACCGACAATTTCGTTTGATAAGCCGACACCTCATTTACATTATGATTTATGACTCTCCAGCCAAATATTTTGCATTTTGCCGCATGTCAATCAAGGTCACGTGGAAAGCGGCGTTTCCTTAGAACTTATACGAGCTGTTGCAATTGATATTGGAAAGACTATACAAACTGGAACATTTTCAGCAGAGGAATAAATTCATCATTATTGCAAAACATTTATGTTTGTGAGTTCCTTTCCGAGCACAATAACGTTTCTCTAATGCTGTGCCTACGGATTCATAGACATATATAGTTTCTGGGAACAACGGATTTGTTCAACGATCAAATTGCTGACAATTTAACAAAATTTCATGTGAAATAGAAAAAAATTCATTATTTCTGAATATTGAATATAGTCATCAAATGAATCTGACGAACATTTTTAGAAAAGAAAGATACGAGGAGACTGAAACGTTTCAGAACATACAGCAAGAGTTATCATGTCCTGTTTACCAACATTTTCTGTTTCTTGATGGATGATGAAATTATCGTTAAAAAAACGACAATTTGGTGGATTTCTTCAAGAACCTATTTTGGCGAAGGAGAAACCAAAATTTAATATAATTTTCAGCAGGGGCCTAATGTCCTGTTCTCGCTATAGAAATTTTCAACTTGTATGTTGAATAGATGATGAAATTATTCATACAGAAAACCCGACTGGTGGATTCAATCGAGTACATTTTTTGGCGAAGGCGAAACACAAAATTTAAATAATTTTCAGTTCCTTGTTTTTAATTGACATTGAACTATTTTCCCCCAGTATTTGAGTTGTTGTGTAGGCAATGAGATAATTTTTTCAACAGTTGAAATGCTACTTTTCGTCTTTTATATTTACTTTCATACTACCATTTTACTTCTAGTTCTATATTCATAATAATCTTAAACAACTATAAATTATATTTCATTTCATCCACTCTCCTATAATCGATTTATCTAGTTTTATTCACTACCACTGAATACGTAAACAATGTTATTTATACATTTTCTTACTTTTTATACAAAATATAAAACTATTATTACTTTATTATAGTGAGTCTGGGCCACAAAGGAAAATTCGATATTATAAACACAACCAATAAAAACATACAAAAAGGAGAAATAAAACTTTCTATGTTTTTATACCACGCCTTTTTGTAACCAACGTTACTGCAGTTTCGCCATATATGGAAATTATCAGACGAAATAGTATAAACTCAGTTTTACACTTTTTTGTAATTTTTATGTATTCTTATTTGTAATTTTAAGTGCCACTCTTTCTATGTTTTTTTGCCTTAGATATCTTGACATCATTAATTATTTATTGACCTATCCTATGCCATGCCCACGATCTATAATGATTGATAAACATATCTATTTAACTATTTATCTTTTCGTCACTCAAAAAATTCTTATATGAGGATCTCAATAGTATTTCCTGGCAAGCCACCAGAGGCGCATTTCTTTATCAACAATTCCAAGCAATGTCAAGTTATTTTCGAGTGATATTCCTTCCTCTAATACACCCTGCAGGTTCACTTCCTATTATCATCTTCAATATGGGGAAGTTTACAGATACCTCCTTCAAACTGAAAGATCGATGAGAAAGTGGATAACAAATTGAAATCCCCAAATCCGCAGTGGAGTAGATCAAGGGTTACACGCTAACATGCTGTAAGTTATACTGATTATAACAACCATCTAACACGAAGTGATGAAAAAAAATGGAATATCTCTTATTTGTGTTAATGGAATAAATAAAAACCCCGTTTAGGGTGTATTCGATAAAACGCTTGAACACTTCGATTAATATTGTTAGAAGCGTATTTTTTCAACAAAAACTTTCTATACAGGGTTTGTCATGTAACAGCGGCCAATACCAACTTTCTTATTTCAAATGCAACACGCTGTATTTCATTCAATTTTTGGATTCTTCTAACGATTCTAGACATATTCCATGTGCACTGTCCAATACCCATCTTCAACTGTTAAGTGTTATAAGATTTATTGCAAAATTTGATAGGAAGAAAATAAAAAAGCAATAATGTCAATGATGTAGAAGATGTTCAAAAAGCTCACCGCGAACGTCTTGGCAGCATCCTAACCTTGAATAAAAATATCTTCTGACGTTACTGAACATTGTAGGCGTGGCCGATCTAATCGCAAGCGTTATTAGTCTCCTTAAGTCAGCTTAGTCAAAAGGTTTAGTTTTGTATACAATAATTTTGACATATCCCCATGAGAAGAAGTTTGATGACGTCAGATCAGGTGAACGTGCTGGCCATTGATCCTCTCCTCCCTATCCAACCAATTTTGAAATATGCGGTTGAGGTCTGCTGGACATCAATTTGATAATGGTGCAATGCTCCATCTCATTGAAACCATATCGTATTCACTGGATCTGGATATAAGGTTATCAAAGTTGGTACAACATTATTTTGAAGCAGTGCTGAATAATTATCGTCATTTGAATTGCCACCAATGAAAAAAAAAAACAATAACCTTTTCAGGGTATTGAGTATGTTTTACTCTCATCCAGTAAGGATTTTACCCAGACCAATAGTGGCAATTTTGACGATGAGCATGACCGTGAAGCGTCAAGGTGCAACCATCAGAAAGCAAAACATGTTCTTATTGGATCACATTGTTATCTAACAATGGTATAAGTTTTTCACAAAAATAAATTCTCCTGTCAAAATCGTCTTCCATGGGATCCTGGGTTGGTATACTTTTTATAGGGATGCATTTTATTTTCTTTTACGAGGATGTATTGATATCTAGTTAGCCTAAACCAGTTCCCTGCATAAACAAAATATTGCGTTACCATAGCAACAAACAATAACTTATTAGAATTGTCAGTGTAAAGTTTGACGTCAAAAAAGTAAACCAGAGTTACGCAATAAATTAAAAGAAAAAGTACGTCCACAGAAATTGTGAAAATCGAAAAATTGGAGTATCGAGCCATCATCAAGTACCTGTATTTAAAAGGGTTAAGAGGTAAGCAGATTTACGAAGATATGTTTAATACCCTTGGTCATCAATGTCCTTTGTATGCGACCGTGAAAAATTGGACTGCAAGCTTCAAAAGAGGTTAATTTTTCGTTGAAGATGATGACCGATCGGGAAGGCCAGTTTCTGTGTCAGTCCCCGAACATATCGATGCAGTTCATGACATGATTTTAACAGACCGTCCAATTGGGCTAAAACGGATATCTGAAGCACTGAATATTTTATACAAACGCGTTCATCATATTGTTGTCCTCAATTTGGACATGAGAAAAATTGCTGCAAAATGGATCCCCAAATGTTTGAATGTTGACCATAAGCGTGCAAGGGTAGTAGTATCGCGTTCGATCTGTGCTCGATTAGAAAACGATGTAGACTTCTTAAACCGAATTGTTACTATGGATAAGACTTGTGTACATTTCTACGATCCAGAAACAAAGCAACAATCGAAGAAGTTTCGTGTTCAAAAATTTGCTGGAAAAGTTCTTGCTTCAGTATTTTGGGATTGCCATGGAGTAATCATGATTGATTTTTTGGATAAGGGTAGAACAATGACTGGAGATTACTATTTGACATAACTGACCACTCTACGGAAAAAAATTAAAGAGAAAAGACGCGGAAAGCTATCCAAAGGTGTTTTGTTTTTGCAGGACAACGCCCCTGCACACAAATCTCATTTTGCCATGCAAAAAATTCATGATTTAGGGATAGAATTACTAGAACACCCCTCTTATTCACCAGATTTGGCTCCGTCTGACTATCATCTCTTTCCTCAACTGAAAAAAAGTCTAAAAGGTCATGAATTTTCTTCCAACGAGGAGGTAATAAAAGCTGTGGAGGTCTGGTTTGCAGAACAAGAAGAAACATTTTTTTTAAAGGTCTAGAGACGTTGCAGGTTCGCTGTAATAAATGTATGCAGTTAAGAGGAGAATATGTTGAGTAATAAAATATTTTGACATTGAAATTTTGTTTGGTTCTATAGTAGGCTAAGCATTTTTCAATGTATCCTCGTACTGTTCGAAAAATCGATGAATGGCTAACATCGAACATTGTGGCTGCTTGACTAGACTATTCAATATGGTATAATTTCTTATTGCATTGGCAGCTGTTTTTTTATCTGTCTTACATGTCCAAGCTCGCGAAATTGCTCCTCTATTTTACTAATTGTCCCTTGTAAGACGGAAAATTTGGATCTTTTTCACGAAATGAGCGAGTAACTTCCATTTGTACCGTGTTATCTCCATAACCAATGATCTGCAGAATTGTTGTATTGTGCGTTTCTGTTGATTGAACAATTTGTCTGTTATGCAGTTGACGAAATTCGAAAGACTGTAACACTGACAACGACTGACATGCAGTCAGACAATAATTTGCCAAGGCCAGGCGTTTTCACAAAAGTGAACAAAATTTTTTATAGTTTTTTTTTCATTTCAAGAAAGGATTGCTGCAATAGTTTTTGCTTACTTTCTCATCATCGAGACCTAACAGGGAAATAAGTGTTTCGTAGCGAATTTCTGTAATCGAAGTTTCGCAATAAATCTGAAAACACTCAATAGTTCCGAAACAGTTGAAGGTGAGTATAGAAAATTGCACATAAAATATGTCTAGAATTGTTTTAATAATTGAATAAAATGCAAGGCATTTGAAATAAGAAAGTTAGTATTGACCGCTGTTACATGGCACACCCTGTATAGGAAGTTTTTGTTGAAAAAAATACGATGCTAAAATGATCAGTTTTTGTATCTGTTCACTTGCCAAGCAAAAAAAGGCTACCATAATCTCCATTTCAATCATTTTATTTTTTAAAATATTTTATCAAATATTATATTTGAAATGGGTTCCTTATCACCCTATACAGGCCGTTTCTTTTATCATGTGGTAACATTGCTATATTCTAAACCGTAACAGATACGAAGACGATTGAATGGGAGAAAAGGTAACTATTGTGGAGAACAGTACAATGGTCAAAGAAAATTTACAGGGAGTCTCGCCCTTCCCGAGTTATACAGGGAAAACCAAAAATGCTGTTATTTGTTTTTTACGAATAGAACTGTTATTTCTGAAAATATAAAAAAATTTATAAGGAAAGTTTTAATGTATTCTAAATGTACTATAAAAATGTAACAATGAATCTTTGATTAAACGTTTCGTGTCAACACGGCCACCATCAACATTTCTTTTTCAAATACGGACCTGTCTATTTTAGTACAAATATTGATAAAGCGATAAAATCACAATTCAGTGGTATATCACACTTGATATTTTTATAACGTTTCATTTAAAATAACTAGCATCCTCAGTGACAACAATTTTTAATTACGGTCCTGTCGTTAGTTCTTTTGTAAATTATTTTGACTTCTTCAAAACCTATTCAACTATTGGCATACTTCAGACTTCACCCAATAATTTCGATAAGGAGATACCCCAACACAACGAATGGGCATTTTTGTATTACAGAAATCCTTGTTTCAAGGCTGATTTCTTCTGAATCAATTATCATACTGAATATTTCTATAATTCTCAATCCTGGAAGTAACGAAAATATTAGTGTTTGGTCAAAATACGACTATTGTGTGATATGGTACAATTGAATAGCATCTCACTTCATTTACCATTTTTAAACAAATAGAGAAATTTGAGAGACTGTGTGGTGCATTTGATAGAAATAAAACTAGAAAATGTGTTGTTACTGGAAGTATGCGGAACCAAATGAATGTTTTAGGTAAGCAAATATTACTTCATAAAGATTAACAAAGTGACGAAAATATTTTTTTTCAATTTAGGATTGGTCAGTTACAAAAATATTTCTAATCAACATTGTTCTTTACGAGAAATTGCCCACAAACTAGGGATTTCTGTAAAATCTACCAGAAATATTTTGAAAAAGAACAAATACAAATGCTACAGAATACGCAAAGTTCATCACCTCAATGAAAGGGATTACGGAAGGAGAGTACGATTTGCGATGTGGTTGAGACGTAGAAATAGGGAAGTTGGAAATATTTGTAATAAAATAATATGGACGGACGAATCAAAATTCACCAACAATGGTTGGTTTAACAGAAACATCCATTATAGGTGGAATAATACAAATGAACATTTACATAGAGAAACCAATTTCCAGGAAAGGTTCGGAATAAATGTTTGGTTGGGAATTTTGGGAACAAACATACTAGGTCCTTTCTTTTACGACGAGCATTTGAATGGTGGAATGTATTTACATTTTTTATCCAATCAGTTTGATGGCTACTTAGATGAATTGCCACTGAACATCCGCCGTGAAATACAATATTTTCAACAAGACGGTGCCCCTCCCCATAATGCAGCAATAGTAAGGGAACATTTAGATGCAATATTCCCAAGAAAATGGATTGGAAACAATGGACCAATTGCCTGGCCAGCTCGATCCCCAGACCTGACTCCTTTAGATTTTTTTGTCTGGGGATACATAAAGGATAAAGTATTTTCGACAACTAGTACAGATATCGACCATCTCAAACAAAAAATAAGAGATGCATGTAATAGCATTACACCCATCATGCTAGAAAATTGCCACAGAAATTGTATGGACAGACAACTTATGTGCATTCAACAAAGAGGTCGGCAATTCGAGCATTTAATGTAGGTTATCATGAAGAATTCATTTTCTGTATTGGTTTTATTTTCACTCAAAAATTCAATATGAAATAAATTGTTTTCTGTTTGTTTGATTTCTTCTACTCTTAAGTAAGTTTATTTCCGAGGTAAATTGCTATCGTTCGTCTCTGAAACTACAGATATCTTTTATTATAGTGTAAACATAATTTTAATAGATACATTTATTCAAAGCGTCACTGATAATTTTTATATCGGAGAGTTAGGTTTTGTGGAATCCATAAACGACCTAACGACAGGACCGTAATTAAAAATTGTTGTCACTGATGATGTTAGTTATTTTAAATGAAACGTTATAAAAATATCAAGTGTGATGTACCACTGAATTGTGATTTTATCGCTTTATCAATATTTGTACTAAAACAGACAGGTCCGTATTTGAAAAGAAATGTTGATGGTGGCCGTGTTGACACGAAACGTTTAATCAAAGATTCATTGTTAAATTTTTATAGTTCATTTAGAATACATTAAAACTTCCCTTTTCCATTTTTTTATATTTTCAGAAATAACAATTCTATTCGTAAAAAACAGATAACATCATTTTTGGTTTTCCCTGTATAACTCGGGAAGGGCGAGACTCCCTGTAAATTTTCTTTGACCATTGTACTGTTCTCCACAATAGTTACATTTTCTCCCATTTAATCGTCTTCGTATCTGTTACGGTTTAGAATATAGCAATGTTACCACATGATAAAAGAAACGGCCTGTATATCGGCCGTCTTGCTTCGTTTCCGAGAAACGGGGTGTCAAAATTGTATTCAAAAATAGGTATATTATCAATTACTCCAAAGTCTTTTCAACTATTTCGATGAAACCTGGTGTGGTTATTAGCAGAAGCAAGGGGCTTCTTTTCATGGAATTATATTTCAAATTATAAGTGGCAGAGAGTAACTAGATTGATATGTATAGTGAAAATCATTGTTCGCCACTGTTATTCTCTGAGTTTCATATTTTTTCAGAATAAATGATTGAAGATACAACTTTCTCATAATGCCTTAAATTTGAAATAGCTGAACTTTGTCAAATCAAAGTCAGAGGCGTGGAAATGGTGGTTACGTACTTACCATCAAAGTTATGTGAATGGTCGTTTTTTCAAATACTCAGATGTGTTGTTAAGTTTTGATAGAAACAGTTGACAATAATAGGCCCAGGAACACAACAAACAACAAGTCCTTCAATGACGAAACCTATAAAAGAATTCAGTTAGAAATAAATGAATTAGAGAAATCTATCGTTGAAAAAGTATTGCTATTTCTAATTCACGGCATTTTTGATTGCTTAATCTGATAAAAATATGAAACTTATAGAAAAACAGTGGCCAACAATGATTTTTACCGTAACTATCAAACAGGTGACCCTCTGCTAAATTTTGAATCTAACCTCATGAACACAAGCCCCTTGTAATTGCTAATAAACACTCCAGGTTTCATGAAAATCAGCGACACGACTTTTAAGTAATTAATAAATAATGGATTTGTTATTGAAACTGTGACACTCCGTCACTTTATATGAAATTTTTTTCATAAAATATGAAAAGGAATCACCACTTGAAAATAATGACATCATTTAGTATACACCCTGTATATATATTCGTATCCAAATTAATGGCAAGTGCGTGTATAAATTTATCTCAAGATTCATATGTTTTTTGAAACGGTCGGTGCTATGATTGGACAATCTACCAGTAACCAAGTGAACAAATAGATCCAGCAGTATTCCAGGACTAGAAAGGGACTGCACTTTAGGTAACAGGCAAGCTCATTCCAAATTATTGTCATTACTTTCTCCGCATTTTGAATAAAATTTGTCTCATTCTCAAACAGTATCTGAGCTTTATTTCTAGTTCATTCATTATTGATTTTTTTCCATTTGGTTGATACACACTGTACAAATTCGAAAGACAAACAATGAGACATCCTGTACATCTGGCTTGTAACCGAATCTATTCCGCACATCGACACGCTACCTGGTGCGTAGAAATGAGAATTTCTCATTTACAACTGCCGGTAATGTCAAGGTTTTTTTCAAGTGGAATTCCTTCTAATACACGATGCAGATTCACCTTCTATTGCCTACTTTAATATGAGGAAATTCTCAGACACGTTCGAATTAAGAACTCGACAGGAAGGGGTTCGCAAATTGAAATAGCAAACGGCAGTGGAGTATCGCAAGTTGAGTTAAAGATGTAATGAGAGCAGTTCATTGAGATGGATATAACTCAGGATTTCCGAGTACCTACCTGAGAAGTTGTTAACAGGTGAAATGATTTAGTCCTTCTCTGAGCTGCGTGTTCTGTGCATAATTGACTAATTTATTGACTATGGTGTGAACAACATTTACACATATTTTGTTTATCCGTATGTTTCGTTTTTAGAATTGGACAAATCGATATGTAATTTGAGAGATCAAACACCTACTAGAGTATTAGACCGTCAGATAATGACAGATTTTGCTGACACACCGAGAGCCAGCAAGAAAAACGACGTATGATTAGCGAAACTCTGAAACTGCTTGACAAGTGAGCCAGTGTTATAAAGAACAGGAAAACGCATGTATGGCGGCCCGTAGGTGTCGGTGTGGCGCTGCGCAATTTTTTGAATGTGTCAAAAATAATATGCCCTTGGGAAATGAGCTAGAAGGTAATTCTTGTTTTATATCATACATTTGATAGCCAGAGTATGAAGGAGTCGTATGCCATACCGATGCGGCGTCTCAAACTGTCCGCCATATTGAATTGAACCTGTAATTTTTTTATGTTCTCATGAAATACTAGCGAAAAGCTAATTTTTTATTCAACCATACAAAAAGATGTCACATCACCGATTATGACCATGCCATACTGTTTCGGTGTCCCTAAGTACACGCCATACTGATTCAAAGATGTCGAATTGTTCACCAATCCATGTATCATAGGTGGGAGTAATGTAGTCCATTTTTATGACCCCCGTGGTCCATTTTGATGGATAGATGCAATGCCACACTGTTTCGGTGTCAATAAACACACGCCATTCTGATTCAGAGATGTCCAATTTTTCAATAGTCCATGTATCATAGGTGAACGTATGGCGGTCCGTTTGTATGACCCTCGTGGTCCATTGTAATAAATAGATGCAATGCCATACTGTTAGGAGGTATATAATGGCTGCCATGATGAAACAACAATTTTTTGTTTTTCAAAATATTCATAAAATCATTGGTGTTGAAAGATAATTCTCTAATCGTAACGTGAATGGAGAAGTGATATGAAATGAATGGATTCAAGAAAAATTAGGACTAACATAATTTATTAAAAGAAATTAAATACATTAAATTTGGACTATATGTTTCGCATTAGTCATTCTCATTAGATGTTTCATTTTCATTCTCGCTGTCTTCATCTGATGATACGTTGTAATCAAAATCATCTGAGTCACTATCGTCGTCGTGTTCCTCCTCTTCAACCCAATCTTCGTCGTCCTCGTCAGAGCTGACAGTTTCTGCAATTGTTAGAAATCGGTGATATTCAATCATATACACTGCAAGTATTTTTGTGCATGAGTGTAAAATGTAATTTTAAATATTAACCTTCGTCTTCATCTGGCTGTTCATCGTCTGGTTCGGTTGTCGCTTCGTCGTTTAGATTTTCAATCACTATCTCGTTGATCGTTGATGGCATTGCAGCACCCTCGAACCAATGGAAAGTGTAAGTGCCTTCGAACAATTTCCAGCCATAACCATCAGCAGAATCGTATCATAATGGGTACTGTAATTGGCATTGCGCCAAATGTTGCTGACGTACAGAACCCTTATTAACTGTTGAAAAAATTCGGCTCAATATGATCAAAACTTTGAACGGCTTTATCAAATGCCTGATTGTTATCTCTGATGCTGTAAGCTTTCAAGAATGAAGCCAATCGCACTTCATACACGCAGTCAATCCGCTGATGTCCATAAAGTCTAAAAAAAACACTGTTCTGTACTGAGTACTGCTATGTATATTATATAAGAAAATACGAACCTGCAAATAGATGTCTCTAGCACTTTAAAGCTCTTCTCACTACTTTCACTCATAGTTACAGCGTTCACTTTTCACATAGAATTTCGACAGAATACCCTTACATTAGTCACCTCGTAACGTACTGCGGACGGTGCCGGCTGCCTGGTTTCGCAGTTTCGTCCCTCTCCCTGTTGAACCCTCACCGCACGTCCCTCTTGTACCGTCATCCCAACAATTATCCCCGGCCTTGTGCGCGTCAAAATTTTTACAACTTTAAAGGTTTGTTCCTCGCCTTAGAGACATGGTATCGGTATGGCACATATTTATTCGTATTCCAGATATTGAATATTTCTCAAAAACATGAGTATGACACTTTCGCCTGTTATACATGACACTTGTGAAAATTTGACAACTTTAAAGGTTAAGTTCTCACGTTCGAGACATCCAATCGGTATGACACACACAGACTTGTCTTTTAGACATTAAAATCAATCGATACTTGTCTTTTCCAGGAATATTCCTATGATGCATGAACGATTCGACATCTTTGAATCAGTATGGTGTGTACTTAGGGACACCGAAACAGTATGGCATGGTCATAATCGTTGATGAGACATCTTTTTGTATAGTTGGATGAAAAATCAGCTTTTCGCTAGTATTTCATGAGAATATAAAAAAATTACACGTTAAATTCAGTATGGCGGACAGTTTGAGACGCCGCATCGGTATGGCATTCGACTCCTTCATACTCTGGCTATCGAATATATGATATAAAACAAGAATTACCTTTCAGCTCATTCCCCAAGGCCATAATTTTTTTGAAACATTCAAAAAATTGCGCATCGCCACGCCGACACCTACAGGCCACCATACTTGCGTTTCCCTGTTCTTAGTAACACTGGCTCACTTGTCAAAAAATTTCAGCGTTTTGCTTATCACACGTCGTTTTTCTTGCTGGCTCCCGGTCTATGACTGATTTGCTCTTTTCTGGGAATTTAACCTCTGAAAATTATGTCAGTGTTGAGCTCAAAAAAATAAAATTCAAAGATCGGACGTGTGCTAGTCATATGGAAGATTCCTTCTCTTTTTGCAGAAATAAATTGTTTTTTTTTAATCTGTAGTTTATGGCACTTTAACACAATAACATATTTAACAATCTAATAGTGGAAAACCAATGTCTTAAGATTTGGACGTACTGAAAGGATTGAAATAAGGGCGCAATATTGTGAAAAAATACTCGCTGATGCACATTCTCGCTTATGGCAATCGACAGAATGAAATTTGATATCGTTAGGAACCCTAAAAATTTCCCATAAGCCAGTCAGCTGTTGAGTTAAATTTTCAGGGCCGAGTAACTTTGTGAAAACTTTCTGGTTTATGGCATTTGACCCACATGATTTTGATGATAGATAAACATCAAGAAAAAATTCCCATGAGCTTTGCATGTCCCCCCAAAAAAGCCATAAGTTGTAAAGTTGTAGAAAAATTTGTGTGATTTTTTTTCATTTTCTCATTGATGGGAATTGGCACGTAGAAAGGAGAATTGATTTCAAACCCAGAAAAGAAAAGCCATAAGTTGGAAACATGATATCAATGTTTTATATAAATAAATACATACAATTATTTGAATATGTTGCTGCGAGAAATTTTTTAAAGATCCTCATTTCTTCATCTTTGGGTTTTAGCAAGCACCTTGCAGACCTCATTCGTATCAATTTTCCTCTCCACATCAACGAAAAAATAAAAATTTCCCAGGAATGTTATGGGAATTTTTTTATGATATAGGATCGATTTAATATGTAAAAAAACACATTTTTCCCAATAAGAATTTATTCTAACTTCCTTCGTTTTCGAAATACAAAGTGTTCAACATTTATAAAAAAAACAGCTTTTTATCAATTATTTTGAAAATTTTGTTGCTGATTTTAATAAATCCTGGCATGCGGTAATAAGGGCCTCATTTCATATAATAAAATCATTGATTGCAGTACTCCACCCAAAATATATCGGGTTATCCGCAATTGAGTAAAAATGACTTTGGTGATATTTTTAAATTGAACACCCAGTATATTTTTGCATATTTGGTTAGGGATCGTCATTACGAATCCAGTGATACCAAGTTTGATGGGATTATGTCAAACGGCTGCGGAGATATGGCCGAAAAACTTCTCCATATACCCAATGAGTGCGACAGAGACTTTTAACCTTCTGAATCTTGTGGAGTCTCGCAGTCATACTCATTAGACATACGAGGAATTTTTTTGGCCATATCTCCGCAGCCGTTTGACATAATCCCATCAAACTTGGGATCACTGGATTCGTAATGACCAAATATGGAAAAATATACTGGGTGTCCAATTTAAAAATATCACCAAAGTTATACTCAATTGCGGATAACCCTATATATTTTTGGGAGGATTCAAAAATTGACCCATCGGAAAAGAAAATCGACCTGTCCGACGATTTTTCCGAAATATCTTTACATTCTTTATCTTTACATAATTGATATTAGGACAAATGTATTCATTTTAATTCATTAGAAAACGGGAAAACAAAAAGTCATAAATACTGCTCAAAATGGCCACCATTTTTTTCAGTGCAAAGTTTGCACCGACGAACGACAGATTCTGCAACTGCACTGCACTCTAATGGTGTTACCTCTGGTGCTGCTTGAACAATTTCTTTCCGGAGAGAACCTTTGTCGTTGATGGGTTCAGCATAAAATTTAGTTTTCATTGTACCCTATATAAAAATCCATAGGGGTCAAGCCAGGAGAGCGCGGAGACCAAGAAACTTTGACACCCTGTATTTCAAAAACAGAACAAGTAAGGACACATAATTATAAGAATCAAAAATCTTATTTTTGCCTGAAAAACCGATTCTGAACGTTTGGCGGTTTCACCCTGGATCACCCTTTATATGCTATTGTGTCAAAATGCAATGAAAGAGAGATTGAAGAAAAACCATGTTTTTCTAAAATGGAAAATGAATCTTCCATATGCCTAGCACACGTCCGATCGCTAAATTTTCATTTTTTGAGCTCAACACTGACATGATTTTCAATGGTTAAAATCCCAGAAAAGAGAAAATCAGTCATCAAAATCTGCGTCCTCATACGGTCCATATGCTTAAACTGTAACTTTTGGTAGGTCCGTTTTCAAACCGCATTTACGATACATTTTTACGACTATTACCATTGTATCAGTTTCAAATATAAATGATTTATTCCAATACGTTTTGTAATCACTTGATATGGAGCAAACAACATTGTGGTAATGAGTTTCTTCAAAATCTAACACACACTATGAGAACAGTCTTTTTGAGATGCATACAATATGGAATTATGGAAAATAGTAATAATAGCGAAAATTTAATTCCAATAGTATAAAATTGTTTGTTTAAAATTGTTTTTTCCGTTAACTAGCTGTCGTCCCCTTACGAATGGCAGCTCTCAAAATTCGAAACTCGTGCGAGCCAAGTATAAACGAGGTCTTACCCATCTACGTGCGATTCCTAAAACTTTCTCGGACAATCAGAAAAATGTCTGTAGTCGATGTATTTGAACCTTCAACTGTTATTTCATAACAAAAGCGAGGTTGTTTTCTCGTTGAGGCAAATCGAATGACGTTGACTTTTTTGTTGTTGTTCATGACATTTTGCATAGGTTCAATTTCAGATTCTGTTTCACCAATCGGGAAACAAAACGAAAAAAGCAAAACGTGAAAAGTACTATCAGTTGTGTTAAGGAGTTCCATCACAATATTGTTCTCTGAATACAAACTAACTCTGTTTTTAATCAACTTCTTCGAAGTTTCTAATTTAATTTGTTTCGGAGTAATTTGTCATAGTCAGAAGACAAACTTTCACTATGAAACTTTTCCAACATCTCCAATGTTAATCGCCTCTAATGGTAAGTAATCTTCCCCAAAACATAATTTCATGTAGAAAATGTAACTCACTTCAGTTCGTGCGAAAATTTTAAGGAACAAAAATCCATTAGCTCCGCCAATATCTAATTTATTAAAGGAATATTTGTTCTAGAGTTTTCCATCCTTGTGCGATTGAAAGATTTGCCTATGAATGATTTAACCATTTTGACAGAGAGTGCTCAGCAGCAACAAATGTTTTGTTTGTTTTGAATATTTCATATGGAAATGAAGGAGTCAAATCATAAAAAGATTCTTAACCAGTATATCAGTGTTCTCAACCAGTATTTGCGACGACAAAAACTTCTCTGTAGAGTTAACCCGTTCCATCATCAACTTTCTATAATTCAGTACCAAAAATTACATACAAATTACTTCAAGAGATATTTAAAATAAATTACAGAAATTAATTTCAAATAACTATTGAAGTATCGTAGCTTTAAACACCGGAAGAATATAAAAACTATAATAAAACTTCAGGAAAGTCGCAGTATCAGCCCAGTCAAATCATGTTTGCCTATCAGTCTATCTTCAATAAAAATTTTATTGCATCTCCACACCATTGAGTCTTCAAACTTAGAAATCCTAATTTTCTTCTTTGAGGAATCGGCACAGTTTCCAATATGTTTGTTAATTGCGAATCATTTAAATTACTGTTTTTTTATAATCGAGTGCAGTTATTTTATTAATTTTTTCTTCATCAATTCTGTTACTCTCTCACTGAATTTTGATTGATAGTCAGGTGGCAAGTGAGGTGTGAAACAGAAAATAATGTATAAGCTCACGATTAAAGTGATGTGTTTACACGTGTATAAACATTAATATACAGGATATTTCTTGGTGAGTTGAAGCGATCTATATTATATAGAACTAAAATTAAAGCGATTCTGAAAATTATCAGAAAGGATGAAGAACTAATGAAGAATCCAACTAAAATACTTTCGTCTTTGTGACGTTTCCGGTTTCAACGAAATTGACGTCATCTTGGTTGTTTTTGATGACACACCCAGTATTTAGCCTAATTTTTTTAATTTTTTAATGAATTCGATTCTAACTCATGTATCATACTCTGTACCCAAAATGGACAGTTTTTTAGTGATTCGAGTTTTTTTAGAAAAAGCAACAGTTGCAGCCTCTCGAACAAACGTCATTTTCATGTAAATTAACATTTAAAAAAATATGCAGTGAGTGAATCAAGGATATCGAAGGTTGAACGTATCACGCATCACCTTCACATCCTCTAAATAATCTACAGGGTGTGCAAAAACGTGGGTCCAATACGTGAATGAGATAAACAAAAAATCGCAACTTTTTCAAATAGAAACCCTTTTTTATCTTCAAGGTTCAATTCTATTAAAAAATTAGCCCCAGTTATAGTACAATTTAGGCTCTCTTGAAACCTACTTAGTCCTTATCAGTTATACTGAGTCATTTTCAGTTTCTTGAGAAAACGCATTTTTTAAAATCATCAAAATCTCAAAAGTTACAATTTTCAGAAAATAAGTAACATTTAGATGACTATTTCACGCACTTTCCTGGTCTGTCAAGTTCGGTGTTTTCAGCTTCGTATATGTGACAGTTAAATGTCAAATATAAGTAATGACGGAATCCAAGCATTTTGAAACGAGCAGATTGTGCAGTTTTGGAATAAATTCTAACGAATTAATTAATGTTTCCTGTTTATTGAACTTTTTTAATTTCTCAGATTACCTTTTTTGCTAATTTCGTATAATTCTGCCAAATTTCAGATTGTTTATCTTTCACTTTGTCTATGAAATAGTCTAATACAATTCCACTTGTGATGGAATTTATCTCATGAGTCTGTCTTTCATTTCTGAACTCAACTGAATTGTATCGAAAAAACACCACGAGTCCGCAATTCAGTTTCGATCAGAAATTAATCGAGAGACGAAATTTCAATGACTTGTGGTATTTATTACTGTTGAAAATTGTCAATAAATTCATCAAAACAACTTATGAAATGAAACCTAAAAATGAATTTAACAACAAAATTTAATCAAATGAACAGTGAAAACCGAAATAAAATAAAATCTCGTCCATACATTTTCCTTGAAACATTTCTCAACTTAACAAGCGGAACTTGGGCAGCACATACTCTTATCGTTTTTAAGGTGTTCTTGATCTCTGAGAGGTCTGTGTTTATGAACCTCAGATTTTAAATGTCCCGATAGAAAGAGATCGGATGGGGTTAGATCGGGAGATCTAGAAGGCAATGAATTCACTAAGTATCGTCCAATCAATCTTAAACAGATGATCAACAAAATAACGAACTTCAACTGGAGAGTGTACTAAGGCACCGTCCTGTTGCGCAGGGTCAATGGCATATTGTCTAATAAATCAAGCAGATGAGTTTGAAGTAGAATTTAGTTTTCCTCCTAAAAATACTGAACCAATGATTTGGTTTTTAAATATACCACACCAGACATTAGTTTTGAATGAGTATTGGTGCCTCTAAGACAAAATGGGGATTCTCGTACGCCCAGCACTTAATCAACTTAGCCAAGTGGAGGGTTAGCACGGGCACTCTAAGCTAGAGGTGGTTTGCACCGTTGAACTTGGAAATGTTTGGCAACAGCGCAAAAATTATCACCTGACCAACGAAGAGACGTTAGCAGCGCAAAGCATTTCATAATATGCGCACTGCGCAAGCGCTGAACGCTCTGTCCAATTTGAAAGAATGATGGCAGGTGATCAGAGAAATTTGTGTCTTGTGTCTACTGATAAACAATTCACGATGAAGGATGTCTACAGGGAGAGGAATTATCGCCTCTACTCCGGGCCATTCTAATGGACGAATTCATTGAAAGGTTAGCATCCAAAGGCTCTCATTGCATACGATAGCTGACGACGTTGTGATTATTGCAAGAGACAAATTTGCAAGGAGCTTACACAAACAGCCCTAGATAAAATCGACAGGTGGTGTAAAAAGGAGGGAACCCTTATAGAAGCACAATAGTAACAATTACACGAAAAAAAGTACTGGAAGGATTCAGCTTACTTATACTGAACGGGATAAAAATTCCTTTTGTCCATGAGTCAGAATACTTAGGAGTAATCATTGATCATGAGTTAATGAGAAAGTTATAGAAAGAAATGCAGTAGCTTCAATCTGTGCAGGAGAATGTGCGGACAAAATTGGGGATACAACCAAAAATGACTAAATGACTGATCTCAACAATGAAATTTGATTGATCAAAATTGGGGGGGGACAAACTTGAATACTCTCTTGAAAATTACTTCTATTGCGAAATTTCTCTGAAATTATATGTTTTGGGTATAGGAAAGTGTATTATAACTAGGGCTTATCTCCATAATAGAATTGATCCTTAAAAAAGGGGGTTCCTATTTGATAAAGTTGGGATTTTCGTTTTTTCATCAACTTGTTATACCCACATTTTTGCGCACCCTTTGAATAATTCAATTTTTTACCTTCGATATTCTCGATTCACGTTTTTTTTAAATGTTAATTTACCTGAAAATTAGGATGCAACTGTAATTTTTCCTTAATAAACTCGAATAACTCAAAACCGGTTCATTTTGGGTAAGGGGTAGATATGATATATGAGTTAGAATCGAAATCATAAGGATAATTAGAAAATGAGGTCAAATACAATGAGTGCTGTTGAAAATAACGTCACAATAACGAAAATAATTTAGTTCCTCAGCAATCCTACCAATTTTCAGAATCGCCATGCTTTTAGTCATCTCTATATAACTCGCATTTAACTTGTCAAGAGATACCCTGTATAAGTCAATTCTGCTTCGTTTAGAACAAAATACCATTTTGAATTCATCACAGGTGGATATTGAACTTTTTGATTTTTTTCATATCACTCTGCAAAACTTTTCAACGAATTCCTTCCTTCATCTTTGAAAAGAATCGATGTTCATTGTTCATGTATACATGAAAAGTAAAGAATCCATAACAGTTCCTCGGACACCGTATTTGAGCCTTCTTATATTGCTAATGACTCCATTTGTACATTTGTGCACACTATTTGATAAGTAACACTTTAAGAGACTGCGGTTTCACTAACACCGTATTTTTTTAGTTTACTCAATAATAACTTTTCATGACACACAGTATCGAAAGCCGTAGAGAAATCAATGAATATTCAAAGGTTTGGTAATTTTTTATAGAGAGCGTCATATATTTCTAACGTTAGTTTGAAAGTTGCATCCTCTGTTGATTTCTCTTCTTGCTTGCTTGCTCTTACTGCCTGTCATGAATTATATTCCTTGTTTATAAAAAAGATAATGAACGCGATTTACTGATTTTTTCAATTATTTCCGAAATAAGAGTTACTGGTCTATGATTGGAAATTTTCAGTTTGCTTCCTGCCTTATACAGAGGTTAAATGACTCTTTTTTTTAGGATATTTGAAGAAGTTCCATTTTCAAAAATTTTGTTCACAATATGAGCAATTGATCTATTTATATAATTGACAATCATTTTGAGAGGTTCCATCTGTTAATATACAGGGTGTTAATTAAGTACGTTGACAAACTTCGGGAGGTGATTCTTTGAAGGTTTTCAGGACGAAATGTTCATATAAACATATGTCCCAAACGGCTTGGTTTTCGAGATATAGGGTGATAAAAATACATTTTTTTCAAGATTTTTTAGAGTTAACTTCGACATTTTCTACAATAATCAGTTCAAATTAGGCAAGTACAATCCATTCAATAGTACGCACGATACAAAATAATGCATTTCTCAAATAATTCACAGGGTCCTCCTTTTTTCAGAGTCAATCTTTGTTCAACCATTCAGAATTTTTTTTTTCCGCCGCCACTGACATATTATGAGAAAGGAATAATGAATGTTGTTCCATTTAACATCTTTTTGCTCTCCTGATGTTTTTCATTTACTTGTACGGTTCAGGAGTTACAATGAAAATATTAACGCAAACATTTTCCAGTAACGCATAACATAATGAAATTTGAGAAGCAAATAGTCTAACAAACTTGAAGGGTGATTCTTTGAAAGGTTTCAATATGAAAAGTTCATATAAACATGTCCCAAGCGGTTTGGTTTTCGAAGTACAGGGTGATCAAAATACATTTTTTAGGAGTTTTTGGAGTTTACTTCGAAATTTTCGACAATAATCGATCCAAATTAGTTCAAATTGGACAAGTACAATCCATTCAATAGTGCGCATGATATAAAATAATTCATTTCTCGAAGTGTCATTGCCACTCTCCAAAGATTAGCGCGTGACGCAATACGTCATTTTCTTCTCATTACACAAATAGCTATTTTCTGCTCGTGTAGAGAAAATGTAATGTTATGGAGCTCCCATACATTTTTTACCATAACTCAGGTTGAATATGTATTGCACAAAGTTAATTATGGCAAAATAATTTTGGACATTTTCAATAGTGAATAACTTTATTATCAAATACTAGAGCAAAGTAACATAAATTCCCTAGGAATAAAATTAAGTTCAGAAAAGGACCATTATTGAAATTGATATGTCAGAGCAGCTGCTGGAAATGGCCACCGCCAACTTCAATGCATGCGTTTATGCGCCTAACCATAGACTGGCGGACACGCTCAAAAATACCAGGAGTGTTTCTTATAATTCCGCATGACTCCTGTATGCGATTCCTCAGGTCTTCTTCACTTTGAACTGGAGTTCGGTACACTAATGATTTAAGGTGCCCCCAGAGGAAAAAATCAAGTGGATTCATATCGGGTGACCTTGGTGGCCAAAGTTGTGGCCCACCACGCCCAATCCAGCGATCAGAATAATTCTCTTCTAAATATTGGCGTGCAACCAATCTGAAGTGTACTGGAGCACCATCATGCATAAACCAAATTCCAATTCTTTCCCTCAGTGGGATCTCTTCTAGGAGTCCAGGTAAGATGAATTCAAGAAAATGTCGATAATGGTCACCATTGAGTCTATGAGGCAGAAAATGTGGCCCGATAAGGAAATTCCCTACAATTCCAACCCAAACATTCACAGAAAACGTCTCTTGAAAATGGTTTTCAATCACGGCGTGTGGGTTTTCATCAGCCCACATATGATTGTTGTGAAAATTAATAATGGCTTTACGGGAAAAGCATGCCTCATCGGTGAATAACACTTGAGATAAAAACCATGGATTTTCCAACAATTTATTTCGAATCCAAGTGCAAAAAGTTAATCTCTTTGGAAAATCCCTTGGCAGAAGAGCTTGAACACGCTGTATGTGATAGGGATAAAGTTGTTGCTCTTTTAAAATTTGCCATACCAATACATGGGTTACGTTAAACTGTGCCGCAATTTGTCTTGTACTGGTGTCTGGATGCTGCTCAATTTCGTTAAGTACAGCTTCTTCTATCTGAACTGTTCTAACTCTCCTGGGTCTTCCTATGAGGACAGCAGACCTCTTGAAAGTACCCGTTTCACGAAGACGGGAGTGAATAGTGATGAACATTTGTGTGCTGGGAATATGACGTTGTGGAAATCTTTCTAGATACATTCGTCTGGCGGCACGAGCGTAACCATCAGCCATTCCATACATTAAGTGCATGTCTGCCATTTCTGAATTTGTATATTCAACCATTTTATCCAAAGGAATATTGAATGAATCAGTTTTATAGCTTGCACTAATGAAGAATTAACAATGAGACAGTTTCTCAACTTTCGATAACTGTCAAGTTGTTGATATTTAAATAAATGAATTAATATCAAAGCCCACTTCGCTATTTTTATGAATTCAAATTGATTACAACATTTCTGCGTTACTGCAGAAGAAAAAACAAACCGAAATTTCTGATAAAATAATGTACTCCGTACGGAAACAAAAATTTGTTTGATTTAGTTTTTCGGAGTTATGACCAGAGATTCATAAATGAAAATCAAATGTGTAATGATCTGCGACTATTAGATAAACCCTATTAACTATCTTCCATTACAGGATTACCTTTCGGAAGTTTTTTATGTTGAAAAGGAAACCTTCAATTGAAAACTAAAAAATCTCTTTTTTTAAAATAACAAAAAATTTGTATGAGTTCTCTATCAAGACTGATGGGTAAAAACATTTTTAATCAAATATCTCAATGAAAATGCACATTTTTACCATCAGAATCTTCAGGTTGAAAGTTAAGGTTTTCCCAATATCTGTCAGATCTAGTTTAATATCCAGCGTACCGCAGTGACGGGGAGATAGTTGTTTTCTGTTAGATATCACAAAAAGAAATCACATCTTTACAATAACAAGCTTTTATTTAGCTTCACTTGTAACTAACAAACAATTTAATAAAAGTTGAATTTGACCCACTTCTAATACTCCGATTAATTTGAAATTTGGCAGGTTTCCGTAATTCTGGTGACAATGCATTAAAAAAATGTTTGTTAAAAAACAAAATGGCGGCTCCAATATGGCGGACGAGTTTTGTGATTATGATCCGATTCTGTTCAAAATTGGTATGTGATGGTTTTTGGGTTGGAGATTTTCAGTTTCACATAAAAAATAAACTAAAATGTTAAAAATGAAAATTATAAAAAGAAAACATTTTAAAGTTTTTATACAATACACTGAAAAGGAAAAAATAATTCATTTCATTGTTTGATGTAGGTAATCTTGTACAGAAAGATTTTGATACTCACAGAATAACCTACAAAAAATGAAACAAATTATTTTTTCATTTTCAGTGCATTTGTATAAAAGCCTGTCTTTATATTTTTTATTGTATAATTTTTATTCATCGTAGATTTTTCTAATTCTGAAAAAATATTTCCATCAATTTACAATAATTGAAAATGTTTAATTTTCAAATTTTCTAATGTTATGCCACACTGGAAAATGTTTAAATTATTATTTTCATTATAGCCCCTGAACCGTACAAGTAAATGAAAAAATGCAAGATATCAAAAAGATGTTAAATGAAACAACATTGATTATTCCTTTCTCATAATATGTCAGTGGCGGCGGAAAAAAAAAATCTGAAGGGTTGAACAAAGCTTGACTCTGAAAAAAGGAGGACGCTGTGAATTATTTAAGAAATGCATTATTTTGTATCGTGCGCCCTATTGAATGGATTGTACTTGCCTAATTTGAACTGATTATTGTCGAAAATGTCGAAGTTAACTCTAAAAAATCTTGAAAAAAATGTATTTTTATCGCCCTGTATCTCGAAAACCAAGCCGTCCTGAAAACCTTCAAAGAATCACCTCCCGAAGTTTGTCAACTTCCTTAATTAACACCCTGTATGTATCCTTTGTCGACTTCATTTCCATTTGTTGGATGTAAAGAGATTGTTTCATTCGACGGAACGATATTTTCTCAATGATTTTTATCAACTGTGATTTTTTCTGCAAGATATTTACTTATTTCACTGTTATATTCATTGAATAAGTTGCGTATGCTCAGGTTAACTTTGATTATTTGTTCATCATGTTCTATTCCCTGAAATTTCATTTTCGATCGAGATTTGTTGCAAATGTCATTTACGTACTCCCACAAATTCTTTTAAGTATTTCTATTATTTTTTATATACCATATGAATAATGTAACTTTTTTAAGATTGTTCTATCAATTTTCTTAATTAATTCATTTTTGTATATTTTATATTGTTATCAAGATACTTCTAATGCTCCATACACCGGTATTTATATGTGTGAAATTGGTCAAAGAAGCTGTATACACGTAACTGTTAAATTAATTGAAAAAAATGTATTTCGTGTACATGAAATATGAAAAAAGTTAAAAATTTAAATTTCAATTACTCATTCGTCAAGTACTCTCCAGGAGATCTAATAAAAATCGACAAAGCCATGGTTAATGACACTTGTTTGAGTGGACATGAATTTTAACATGTTAAATGTATGTACGTTCAAACAAGTGAGAAGTGGTTTTCTCGATTTTTATTAGATCTTCTGGGAAGCACTTGACGAATAAGGCTCAGTTTCACAATGTCTGGTCACCAAATGGTTAAGATTTGACTATGGGTTGGGTATTGAAAAGTGTTTCACTGCAGTTTGTTAATAATTTAATTATTAAAGTTAACCATAGCTCAACTTAACTACAACACAACTCAATGGTTAAGAACTGACCAAGAGATAATAACCTTAGTTTCACTTCGTTTTGAAAGTTAGTTTTTGACATACCTACATAATAATGGTGGATATTCCAAGATAAGATAGTATGAAATTCTGAAATGGATATGTACAGTATCAACATATTTAGTGAAGACGAGGAAGAGATGCGTCGGCGAAAAATAATTAGGCCGAGGACGGACTTTCTTGAAGAATATGATGAAAATTACTTTTTTACCATTTCAAGCTGACCCCAAGATCAGTCGAAAGGATTATAGAAGAAAGCAGAGATTAATTTGAACATCCCACCGAATGGATGTGAAAATAAATTATTTCAAAAACATTTTATACATTATTAAAATAACAATTATTATGCTCAAGTTACTTTTTGGGAATGACTGTGAGTGATCAAGTACTCTTGACATTAATTTTTTGTGCAAATGGATCATTCCTTAGAACAAAATTATCTGGAGTTAGCCTTGCCAGGAATAATTTTATAAATGATTTTTCATATTTATAACTTTCCACTATAAAAAATATTTCTCTTCGAAGTTTTACAAAAGATAATTTTTCTTCAATCAGGATATTACTGGAATTCATAAGTTTTCTCACATTTGTTTTTGATCTCAACTTCTGAGGAACAGGCTATTTCAAATTATTGTATATGACGTCCAATCATGTTCTTGACAAATATCAGGAATTGCAACTGTGTTGGCCATATTCTAATACCTCCTCCTGCTTTTGAAAACAATTCATTTTGATCAGCACATTTCTAGTTGAATTTCTTCTTTAGTATTTTCCATGTTTATTCTTTTTCTTTTCATGAAATACAATCTTACATTCTACAATTTTTTTGTAGTTCTCGACAAGACTCATTAAAAGTCATATGTAAAATTGGCAGATCTATAGTAGGTATTTAGTTTCCATTTCTTTATGCAAAAATAACTTTATCTACAATAGAGATCATCCCCAATGAATGATATAATGTTGAAATAATAATATTGTTTCATCAGTTTTGTTCATTTTACTTTTATATTTGTTTTGTTCGTTTACATGGATATGTAAAAACATTGAGTAAAAAAAATAATTTATGAAAGTTGTATTTTGCTTTAATCTGAAATATTTCAAAAGTATAAATCATAATTCAAAAGGTTATGGGCCCAGATAACGAGTATAGAATACCACTGTTCGATGGATTGAATTACGACAATTGGAAATATAGGATGGAAGTCCTTTTAGAAGAAAATGATCTGTTGGAATGTCTCGACGAATCGTGGTTGCAGAAAATCGAAAAAGAATCAGGCGAGGAGAAGAAAAACAAACTGAAAGCCAAAGAGCGAAAATGCAAGTCGCTCATAATTCAACGTATATCTGACAGTCATCTTGAATATGTCAAAGATAAGACGTCCTCTTGGAATATTTGGTCAACGTTACAGACAACTTTCGAACGTAGAGGAATTACCAATCAAATATATCTGAGGAAGGAGTTGTTAACATTAAAATATGTAGGAAACTCTCTTCAGGATCATTTTCTGACGTTCGATAAAATCATACGAGAATTGAAAGCTGCTGGTGCAAAAATGGAAGAATTAGATGTAATCTGTCATCTGTTTTTAACTTTGCCAAAAGAATACGAAGTGTTAGTTACGGCTCTTGAGACTGTAAATGATAAACTCAGTCTTGAATTCGTCAAAGGAAAATTTTTAGATGAAGAGTTGAAGAAAAATAGTAACAGTCACATGGAAGTTCAGTCAGTCCAGTCTTCTAGTTCCACAGCGTTTTCAAGTAATTCGAATTTCAAATACAGATGCAACCATTGCAAAAGAATTGGCCATAAAGAGAAAGAATGTTTCTTCAAGAAGAAGGAAACTGAAGCAAGTTCCCGAAGAAAATATTGAATCAGATGATGAAAGTGATTCTTTGGATTCACCCGTATCATTCGCTGCTTTCAACCAAGCATCCATAATTAATCATGTAGCTGAGCCCAAATCAATCCGATGGTACTTGGATTCTGGTTCAACAGAACATCTGGTCAATAAAGAAGAATATTTCTCCTCGTTGACAGTCTCGGAAAATCCAGTTAGAATCTCAGTTGCGAAATCAGGTCAAAATCTGGAAGCTACGAAAATTGGAACGATAAAAGCATTTGCCATGATGAACGGGATGAAGAAAATTTATAATATTAAAAATGTTCTCTTCGTTCCACACTTGGAAATAAATTTGCTCTCCGTGAGAAAAATTTAAATGGCTGGAAAGAAAATCGTATTCGAAAAGGCAGAAGCTCGTATCATTGAGAATAATGAAGTGGTTGCAGTAGCTAAAAGAACTGATCGGCTATATGAATTGGTTTTATGGCAAAGATGGAATGATACTTGCTATTATTCATTGAAAAGCGTTTCTTCAAATATAGAACTGTGGCACAAACGTTTCGGACATATAGGGCAAACATATTTGCTGAAGTTGTTCAATAAAAATATGGTTGATGGAATGCATTTGATACCAGATGAAAACCCTAAAATATGTGAGACTTGTGTGAAGGGTAAACAGTCGAAATTGCCCCATAGAAAGGAGAGAACGAGAAGCCGTAGACATCTGGGACTAATTCACAGTGATGTATGTGGTCCAGTTACTCCTAACTCTTGGAATGGAAAAGCGTACTTCCTCACATTCATAGACGATTACTCTCATTTCACTGTTGTATATATTTTACGAAAAAAGTCTGAAGTATTGAAGTATTTCAAAATATATGAAGCCTGGGTAACTGCGAAATTCAGCAGCAAGATATCTCGTTTGCGGTCTGACAATGGAGGGGAATACACATCTCAAGACTTCAAAAAGTTTTGTGAGGAGAAAGGTATCATAACGGAATATACCATACCTCAAACTCCAGAACAGAACGGATTAGCCGAAAGAATGAATCGTACTATTTTGGAAAAGGCCAGATGCATGATGGCTGGAGCAGAATTACCAAAATTCCTCTGGAGTGAGGCTGTACAAACCGCTGTTTACCTTATAAATAGGAGCCCAACATCATGTCTCCAATTCAATACTCCTGCTGAACTGTGGTATGGAACGAAACCAGATGTTTCAAAACTTCGAGTATTTGGTTGTATTTGTTATTCATTGATTCCGAAAGAGAAACGAGGAAAAATAGATTCCAAAGTGAACAAGATGGTCATGGTAGGATACACTGCTAATGGTTACCATCTTTGGGATCCCGAAAGGAGAAAAATCATTTCGGCGCATGATGTTACATTTGATGAACATTGGATAAATTGTTCAACACGTGAATGGTTCAAAATCAAACCTAACAAAGACGAAAACCGTATCGAAGTAGTACATGAAAAATCCCATGAAAACGAACTGATGGAAGAAACATCAAAAGTGGCAGTCGAAACAGTGGAAAGAACTGAGAGATCAAAACTCCGAAAACGTTGAATTCCAGAGCTCAAGAAGTTGTCGATCCAGAAAGCCTCCGATGTGGTTGAAAGATTTTACATGCCTCGCCCTTTGTGCACAATCTTTCGTTGATGATGATCCTGTTGACATAAATGATATTGAAAATTTCCCAGACAAAGCTGAATGGTGGAATGCTGCTTCAGAAGAAATAAATTCTCTGTCCAAAAATAAAACATGGACATTGGTAAAACCACCTGAAAATGCTGCTATAATAAGTTCCAAATGGGCTTTCAAACGGAAACTAAGTGGAAATACAAAACCCAAATATGGAGCTCGGCTGGTAGCGAGAGGATTTCTACAGAAACCAGGTTTGGATTATAACGAAACGTTCGCACCGGTAGTGAAACTTACAACTATTAGAATACTTTTGGCTTTGGCGATTCAAAACGATATGTTTTTACATCAACTCGATGTGAAAACAGCATTCTTGAATGGGTTCCTTAAAGAAGATATTTACATGTACCAACCAGAAGGTTTTGAGAAAGAGAATCAATTGGTTTGTAATCTGAATAGATCCCTGTATGGACTGAAACAGTCTCCCAGACGCTGGAATGAACGATTTGAAAGTTTCATGATAACTCTGAACTTCAGAAAATCAGAGTTCGATCACTGTTTATACATGAAACTAGGGGAACGTATATCCATTTTTCTGCTTCTCTATGTGGACGATATAATTTTGTGCTCGAAAGATGAAACGGAAATTCTGAAATTGAAAACTACTTTACAAAATGAATTCGAGATGGTTGATATTGGAGAGTTGAAGAATTTTTTGGGACTGAAAATCGAAAGGAATGCTGCCGGTGATGCAATACACATTAGTCAAAAAGAATACTTGATAAATGTTTTGAAACGATTTGACATGCAGGACTGTCATCCAGTGTCAACTCCAATAGACAGTAAAATGCAAATTTCGAAGGATAATGAAGGTATCCCATTCGAAAAACCATACAAACAGTTAATTGGATGCTTGATGTATGCAATGTTGGGATCACGACCAGATCTCTGTTCTTCAGTGAATTTCTATAGTAGATTCCAAAATTGTTCAAACGAAACAGCTTGGAGGGGACTCAAAAGAGTTCTGAGGTATACTAAAGGAACTTTGGACTTGGAGCTAGTTTTCAAGAAAGATAAGTCTCAGCCGATATTGTTAGGATATTCGGACTCGGATTGGGCAAGTGATACGATAGACAGGAAGTCTACTACTGGATATGTGTTCACGGTACATGGTTGCACAGTGTCGTGGGTTACAAAAAAACAACCAACTGTAGCCTTATCATCGACCGAAGCCGAATATATGGCTCTTACTAACGCTACCTGTGAAGCAATATGGTTGCAAAATATCATAGAAGATATGAATTTTCCTGTTCCGAGACCAACAATAATTTTTGAAGATAATCAAGGTGCCATCCAGATAGCTAAAAATCCAGAACATCATAAGCGGACGATGCACATAGATATCAAACATCACTTCATCAGAGATGCTGTACGACAAGATCTAATAGAAGTGAAATATATTTCTACTGATGATCAACAAGCAGATATTTTGACAAAAGGGTTGCCAGGTCCGGCTTTTCAAAAACAAAGACAACGGCTTGAACTTTTGAAGCCCGAACAATATAATTATGGAGGGGTGTTGAAATAATAATATTGTTTCATCAGTTTTGTTCATTTTACTTTTATATTTGTTTTGTTCGTTTACATGGATATGTAAAAACATTGAGTAAAAAAAATAATTTATGAAAGTTGTATTTTGCTTTAATCTGAAATATTTCAAAAGTATAAATCATAATTCAAAATATAATACAAGTAGCTCCGTCTTGATCATTTCCATTCGATTAAATTCCATTCAACTGCTCAATAATGACAACCTTTTGACTACGTCAACATGAAATCTCGTTGCCAACATATAGGAAATTAACACTATCTAATGGTTACTTGACTCACATAACTTTTGTTATTGTGAAACACTTCAAACCTTAACCACTGGTAAACCAAAAGGTCTTTGGTTAAGTGACTAAAAATATCACTTTTTCATTTAATTTATATAGGTATATAACTTTTTCTCAGTGTAGAACAAAATACCATTTCGAATTCATCGCGGCGGATATTGAACTCTGTAGCGGAGTTGATGCACCCTTAATTCGTAGCTGCAACAGTAACATGTCCTGATGAAGACTGCTGATGACTCTGTCGCATACTAGCGAGAGCGCCGATTCGCATGTGTGTACCTTGGAGGTCATTCTCGTTGTGGAAGTGGCATTTCTTCCGAGATATTGGTGTCCTGGAATGCAGTAATGTGCAGTCGGACCTGCTGGACGGAATGCCACCTATAATCGAGAGAAAGGCCCTTCTCTGCTGTGTATTGTTGGGGAATTTTCTTTCGAATCGAGTTCTCGGACGACTTTGGGAGTTATAGACAATTTCGACGTTTTTCGAGGAAGAAACTTCGTTTTAATCTGGGGTTGGGCAGTTCTGAAACATTCAGTTATTTTTTCAAGAATATACAGTGACACTGAAAAAGTTTTCTAGTATTCAAGTCTTGATTCACCAAATGAATAATAATACTGGCCGTCAGTAGTTCCCTCTAATAATATATGATAGAATATAATATAATAATAAAATATTATAAGTGAAGTTTTGGAAAAAAAAGCTGACATGCTGAAAATCTCAAAAGCCGTCAATATTTGGGAAAAAATGTTCATAGTGTACTCGTACCTCTTATTTCTCATGTAGAAACGAAAAAAATTATAAAAAATACAGATTACTTATATTTCGGAAGTCCATCACGGTTGAAAGATTTCTATCTCTCTCAAATTTTTCACGTTTCAATTGGTTGAATCCGCAATCGTCTTCTGGTGAATAATGACAAAATGACAAAAAATGTAATTATGGTGTAATTACGCGCGGTCTTGTGGTGCGCATGGTTTCAGGCTTTTTCTCCCTCCAAAACGGTCCATGAGCGGTTTCCATACGTTTTTAATTTAAATTTTTTAAAATTTTAATTTAATTTAATTTAATGCTGTGTCATACTTAGTAATTTCCCTATTCAAATTGTATGAGTGACCAAGGGGTGAGGAGAGTGGTATGACAGTTGAGGTTATAATAGGAAGGAGTGTTTTTGCACTTTTTTTACAACAGATGTGTGTTGTAGAATTCGTTTTCGGTGCTGGATAATCGCAAATTTTGCCGGCCATTTTGTTTTTTAAGTCGACAAAAAAAAAATAATTTCCGACCTTGACAATCCCCACATACAAATTTTGAATCGATTCGGACCATAATTACAAATTTCGTCCGCCATCTTGAAGCCACCATCTTGTTTTCTTGCATTGATAAACAAAAATCATGATTTCCGATCCTGGAAATCTTCACATATCAACTTTGAATATAATCGGACCATAATTGCAAATCATGTCCGCCATTTTGGAGCCGCCATTTTATTTTTTCCCTTAGAAAAATTACATAATGCATTGTCACCGAATGCATGTCAAATTATCTTGCAAATGAAGTATAATAATTTGGAAGACGGAATAGCTGTTTTTCCCGCAAGATGCCAAAATAAAAAGTTGGGTAATAAAAATTGACATTGCTAAATTCCTTATAAAATTACCTTTTCAATGATGTGTCACACTTACTACTTTCACTATTCAAACTGTTTAGTTAATAGTGACCAAGGGGTGGAGAAAGAGGTATGACAGTTGAGGTTATGATAGGAAGATGTCCCCCTTGGATCAAAAATCGACCTGTTTTTGCATTTTTTTCACAACACATGAGTTTTGAAGATATTCGGTCTGTTTCGTTATCGGTGCCCCACCCTGTATATTTCATGTCTCGGGAATTGAGATTCTGGGGTTTTAGAGTACTTTGAAGAAGAATCTGATAGTAGTTCAGATATAAAGAAATCTCTAATTGTTTTCCCAGTTATTCATCATTCTGGTGGTCATAGGTTACCATGGAAAAGTGTGTTATTATTCATTGAACATTTTCAGGAATTTTGTGACATGAAAAGAAATTTTTATAATTACCCAAACATAACCGTTAATAATGTTGCCAGCTAAAGATGACACCCTGTATATTCAAATGATTCGAGTATTGAGTATCGAGTATCGAGTATTCGAGTATTGGAGGTTTTCGCGTATAGTGCAACAGAATTTGGTTTTAGTTTTGCGATAAAAAAAATCTCTAATACGTCTTTCCCAATGCTTCACATTACAATTGCTCATAGTTAGCAGTGCAAAATGGATATATGAATGTTTCAATAACAAAAAGTCTAGTTTTTAGTACTATAATTTGAAAATGAAATTGAAAAATGAAGATTTTTTTGTTCTCAATGAAATATTGCTGCTCAAAGTAGAACTCACTCTTTATTCAATTTTAGAGGTTACCAGGAAGGAAAACATTATCGGTGCGTGAACAATTTTAATAAATAAAATCTAGATGTGAACGTGAACTTGGTTTCATAAATGTAGCTTTAGCAGTTGTCAGGAATGAAAACACCCTTATACGGATGACACCATAATTTAAAACGAGCCATCTCGAATCCCATTACCAATAAAATAAGCAGCCCAAGTAATTAAAAACAAGGTAACTTGTGGAAGCCCTTGGGTAGAAACAATTATAAGATGATTTAAACGGCTAACGAAGTCAGATGATGATTAACGTCAATTTTGGACACTTACCCATCTGGTTTCAGACGACCGACAGTTGTTAACAAGGCTTATGAAGAAATTGCTTTCTTTTTGCTCTATTTTACAACATTGTGCATACTATCTATAATTGTATGTATCGAAATCTATTTTGGGTAGAATCTTTGCCATATTGCTGTGGGTCATTGGTCACTAATGTATCCCAACTAATTTCCAATGAGTCTAGTGAATCAGTGAGACATGAAAAGCTCAGTCAGCTATTTCATAATCAAACTAGCAATCAGTTAGCTTCCATTCAGTCACAGCTGATTGATTTTTGGCAAGTGATTCAATACATATTTTCAAATATTTATTGCGCATCAACTTCTTATTTTTAACTAATGTTGTTCGTCATATTTGTAATTATATTCACGATATGACCATGCTGTCCTCGACTTGTCAAAATCGTCAATTAATTCTATTCACCAGTCTCATGCATATTAATGCATGTAGTGAAATGGAAAAGTATCCATGTTCTTTACGGTATGGCTTCACATTCTCCAGTTACACGATTTTTGGCTGGAATATGCCTCATCAGAAAAAGTTTATTGAAACCCCTTCAGACCCTATGGCCATAATTATGCACACTTATTTCTAACACATATATATGCTTTATGAATATTCATACAACGTTTAGGACCGATTTTGCTCAATTGTGCACTTGTATAATTGGTTGCATATCCAAGGGTCAACACATGAATATATGAAATAGTATATTACGTATCAAGTGTTGTAAAAAGCATATTACGCACGAATGGAAAAATTGCGCACGAGCCGCGTAGCGGTGAGTGCGGTAATTACATGAGTGCGTAATTGCTTTACAACACGTAATACGTACTATACTTTTTCTACGACTCTTATATACTGGATGGTGCGTTTGATTAAGCTTTAAGTAATAAAAAAATGAAGGTAACTAACGCAGTTTATGGTTTAATTTCCAACAACAACAAATTAAATCTAAGAAAATACAATTTTGTACTATATAGCATAGAAATGATGAACAGAGCGAGGAGGGTTTAAATGTTTTGGTCAATATATTAAAATAGGCGAGCAATACATTTTCGGAGTACGTACTCACGTGGTTATCCATACTCCATTCCATAAATTTTTGATAGGCTTTTTCATATCTATCCTTTGATTTTTGCGGCAGAATATTCTCCATAGCAGAAGCAGCCTGAAGAACAATTTCCGGTGGCGTTGCGCTCATTTCATTATCGGAGTTGCTCATATTTGTCGATATAAAATTAAAGATCGGATTATAATTTATGAAGTATCGATTTGAACTTCAAATCTCAAAAAGTGACAATGTCACTGTCAAATATTTAAAACGCAAGACAGATAAATGTCACGATTTGAGTGGTTCAAGAGGCAACTTGATTGTTACCTATTATACTAGCCATCATATCATGACGCACAGTTGTGCGTTTTTATTCTTTACGCACAGTTGTGCGTAAGAATGGATTTACTTATAGAGTGAACTGTTTGTAAAACAATGTTTACTAACATAGGAGTAGAAAAAGTAATTTTACAATTTGTAAAAATGGCGTCGACCAGTGAAACAAACGCAGGTGAGTGCTCAATATTTACTATAAGTTGACATGATTATGCTATTATTATATAGTAAATTCACATCACAATGCTATTTATGGTATCTTAGAAGTAATCTACTGCTTATTGAAGACTACTGTAGTTTTTGTGTCATGTCACAATAATGCACAATTCGTCTTAAAATAAATAACGTTTGAAAACCAGTAGGATACTCATTTATTTTCCCTAACAGAATGTTACTGATGCAACAAATTATTATCAACAAAATTTCGCCACGCCCTGAGCCAATAATAATAATTTTTCAGTTCCAGAAACGATGTGACCCTCATAACGAGGAAGATGCAGAAGAGTTATTGCACATATATGGTCAACTTTCTGATTCAGATATTGATTTGAGCGACGATGAAATGGGAGACAGAAAATGAATATCCAATGCCTACAACTGTACGAATGCGAATAGGTGGAGATAAAATGGGACCTCCGAGTAACGAAATTGTGAAATCGGACTAGATGAATACGATGAAGAAGACACTAAAAGCGAACGTGAAATGAGCATAATTCTTCGTCGGAAAAAAATTCAAAATATACATTTTGTAGAATTCGAAATTCTAAGATATATGGGGCGGATTCGAAGGGGGGTCGGATGAAGGGGGCATTGGAGGAGGTGGAAGGAAATTCCGGAAAAAAACGAAAAAAAAAAAAACAAAAAATACGGTATTGTAGGGGACCGTTTCAGACTTTTTTTACCGAGGGCAAGGGGAGTGAAGTAAATTTTCCGTCAATTACATGATATTCAACATGACTCTGTGAATAAAAAGAGATATGCGTTTCCATTACTCTTGATAATAAAGATATTCATGCCAAAATTATTTCCATAGGTATTTTTCAACTCCCTCACTTTCTTTTAATACTTTTTCAGCCTGAGTATTGTCAGATATTCTAAATTGTCAGGTTTATGTTTCTTTGTTTGAACGATATTCCATGTTGATTCAGTAGAAGTGTGCATAATGATGCACATACTTTTTTTACATAAAAAATTATTTTTTTTTCAAAAGTAAGCTATGCATAGAAGCATTTTTTATGAAAATGTAAGTACGAAAAAAAAATGTTTTCTCCAATATTGATAAATTGGGTCTGAAGGGGTTGATGGAAAAGTTGTAGGTAATTAAAAAATCTAAAACTTTTGTCATTTGTTATTTTTCATTATTACCTCAAAATTAACGAGAAAAATGTTAAAATCCGTTATTTTTTTGGTTTCAAGTTTTATCTTCAGTAAAACAAATTATGTCGAAAACGTTCTTTTTTGTGCTTTGAATGAGCTGAAATTCTTTCAAAGCAAGATACTAATTTTTCCATTGTATACGAATTCAAATAAAAAATTACTTGTTTTCAATCCCAAAAGTTGGTTAACAAATTTTCAATTTTCAACTTTATCAATGTTCATTTTCTTCGTTAAAACCAAGACCTAAAGGTATGAAAAAAAATTCGTAATGAAGAATATTGTTAAAAATTCAAAAAACAGAAAAAAGTACTTTTTCATAATGGATATTTCAGTATTATTTTTTGTTGCAAATATTTTATTGCAACATCTTCAGAGAATTATATATTTTGACTTCAGTAATTGAAAAAGAGCTGGATGATTTTGAAACTCTCAATAATAGATAGATTTTACCCAAGTGGTCATTTCAACTCGATTCTGCAGCATTAGATCAATTTGTTTTTAATTTTTTAATTGTTGTTTTCCGTTTACCAGCTGTGGTCCCCATACGAACGGCATCCCTCAGAAGTCGAAACTTGTGCGAGCCAAGGATTACCGAGGTCCTACCTTTTTACGTGCGATTCCTAGCACTTTCTTGGGCCATCAGAAAAATTTCTGCAGTGACCATGGCGAATTGTACGAATTTATTTTAATATTTTGGCGAAATAGCCCGAGTCCGAAAGAGGAGGATTCTTTTACAAAATATGAAAATAGTGGAGTGCAATTTTTATAGGATAACACACTTGAATGTGAAATTTTCCAGTCTTCCTTTGAAGGATTGTATTCCATCGGAATATTTCACGAATAATGAAATATTGATTTTTTTTTCTGAGGAATAGCATAGAACTGACATGGACCATAGACGAAATTGTGTTGGACACGCGACATTTTCTCACTTTGAAATTTATCTGACATTTTCCAATATTGTTGGTGATGTCAAAGCGACGAGGTGTTTTCGCAATGCAATTATCGCTTCGCAGTACAATTACCGGGGGTAATACCACAAGTGCATTGAAAATTACCGATAATTCTGAAAAAAACGTGTTTTTTATAAAAAAAAACACGTTTTTTTCAGAATTATCTGGTTAATTTTCAATGCACGAGTGGTATTTGGTAGGAAATTTCACACCTCACTCTTAGATGACACATTTGAAGTCTCACTTCTGACATTAAAATCGCGCGACTTCACTTGAATTGACATCTAATGCGATAATTGCACTGCAGTGACGCGAAACGCGTCACTACAGTGCAATTATCGCTGTGAGCCAGCGGTAATTGCATTCCTCTTATGGACGTTTTTACACGTGAGGGAAATTTTCGGTAGTAATTACATAAGTGCATCAAAATTACCGATAATTTTCCATGAAAGCATGTTGTTTATTTTTTCGAAAGAGCCCTCCTCCTTTGGAGTCGGGCACTTTCGACAAAATATGAAAATAACCGATTGTAGTTTTTTACTGACAACATGTTTGAAAGGAAAATTATCAGGATTATTTTGATGCACGAGTGTAATTCAGTAGAATCTTTCCGGAGTTGAAAGAAAAATGTGTGTGCTGCTGTTTCACTTTCAACTACATTTTCCTCAAAAGATTGTATGGACCACTTACCCAAACGCGACATTTTTTCACTTTTTGAAGAATATCTGACATTTATCAGCATTGTCAGTCAGTGTCATGCCAACGGGATGTTTTCGCAGTGCAATTATCGCTCCGCAGTGCAATTACCGGTAGGAAATTTGACACCTCACTCTTAGATGACACATTTGAAGTCTCACTTCTGACATTAAAATCGCGCGACTTCACTTGAATTGACATCTAATGCGATAATTGCACTGCCGTGACGCGAAACGCGTCACTACAGTGCAATTATCGCTGTGAGCCAGCGGTAATTGCATTCCTTTTATGGACGTTTTTACACGTGGGGGAAATTTCCGGGGGTAATACCACAAGTGCATTGAAAATTACCGATAATTCTGAAAAAACACGTTTTTTTCAGAATTATCTGGTTATTTTTCAATGCACGAGTGGTATTCGGTAGGAAATTTCACACCTCACTCTTAGATGACACATTTGAAGTCTCACTTCTGACATTAAAATCGCGCGACTTCACTTGAATTGACATCTAATGCGATAATTGCGCTGCCTTGACGCGAAACGCGTCACTACAGTGCAATTATCGCTGTGAGCCAGCGGTAATTGCATTCCTTTTATGGACGTTTTTACACGTGGGGGAAATTTCCGGGGGTAATACCACAAGTGCATTGAAAATTACCGATAATTCTGAAAAAACACGTTTTTTTCAGAATTATCTGGTTATTTTTCAATGCACGAGTGGTATTCGGTAGGAAATTTCACACCTCACTCTTAGATGACACATTTGAAGTCTCACTTCTGACATTAAAATCGCGCGACTTCACTTGAATTGACATCTAATGCGATAATTGCGCTGCCGTGACGCGAAACGCGTCACTACAGTGCAATTATCGCTGTGAGCCAGAGGTAATTGCATTCCTCTTATGGACGTTTTTACACGTGAGGGAAATTTCCTCCGTAATTTTTTGATAATTGAATTTTATATATAATAATGATAATAAATTTCCTTTATTTATCCTGGTGGAGCTCAGCTGTCGCTTCGTAACAATATTTCCGAAATATGTAATAACAATGAAATAAAATTGTAACATAATTTAATGTAGCCTTTTTGGATCACTATTTTTCGAGCAACAAGTTCTTTACTGATTTTCTGGTTTCTCACATACTCCTGATATTTATTGAATTTTGATGCTGACTGATATGAAAAATATCGTTCGTAGAAAACTGAAAAGTGACTCAATAAATGAGCAGGATATATGGGCAAAACTAAAATGTTTTAATTTCATACATAATAATTTATGATTCATGGCATCAAATGCTTTGCTATAGTCAACGGATGGAATAAATTCAGTTCTATATTTATCTAAATTACTTATATTATAAAAATTGTACAAGAGTAAAGTAACAATAACGAAGTAACAATAAAAAATAATTGGCGTTACGGAGCGACCTGAATCAATTCGGTGGCGCATTTAGTTTTACAGCTGCAGGGAAACCCGGAAAAAACTTCAACACCAAATAATAATAATTTGTCTTTATTTGTCCTCAAAAAAAATACATACAGAGGGCAAATGGGCGAAGTCTAGTCATGACTGAATCTAGTCAATTCCTACTCAACTCAACCCTTCACAAAAAACTTAAAGAAAAAGAGAAGAAACAAGAGAAATATAGTCCAGACGAATGGTTATTTCGAATATGAATTGATTTCTACTAATACTACCTAATACTATATTTTAATTTCTAACTATTCTCAAGAACATACAAGTTATCTATCAAAACACTTTAATAATTAAAAGGAAAATGTTTTAACAAGCAGTAGCCTATAATGATAATAAACAATATATGCATATATGTATATATATGAGGAGAGGAAACAACAAAATAAAAAAAGAACAATGATTATATGATACTGATCGATTTTGTCAATATTAGTTCACGTAGTTGGTACTTGAAAGAATTTTTTGACAAACTCTTCAATTGGCGAGGGAGGTAGTTGAAAATGCGGGAGCCGTCGTATGTGAAAGACCTTTCGTAAAACTTTGTTCGGTGTTTTGGAATACTTAAATTATTTTTTTGTCTGACTATCTGCTCGGTAAGTCAACCTTCGATGTAGGCACTTAGGTGTTCTGCTGGTGACGACTTTATGATAAAAACAGGCCTTATATAGGAATCTTCTTTGTTTCATAGAAAGCCACTTTAATTCGTTCATTTTATGAGAAACTCTATCGAATTTTCTAAGCCCATAGGTAGACCGAAGACAAATATTCTGCACTCTCTGTATTCTACCAACAGTCAACGCATCTAAACGTGAATCATAAATTACATCGCAATAATTGAATGCCGACAGAACCAAAGAATCACACAATAACCTCTTCGAACTTAGATTGAGAAAATTCCGCGAATTGTATAACATTCTCATTTTAGAGAACGATTTTTTAGAACAGTTTGATATATAACTCTTGAAGCGTAGTTCGTCATCTATTATTAGACCAAGAATTTTTGTTTCCCGTTTTAGTGGTATAGGAGACTCATTAACAGTGATGTCAATCAGCGCGAACGCAAGCTCTTTCGCCTTCTTTGGCCCAAATAGCAAAACTACACTTTTACTTGGGTTCATTTGCAAAGAATATGTCCGAGATACATAATCAAGGCTCTTGAGATCATCATTAATTTTCTCACAGCTTTCCATGATGTCTGAGATGTGGAAGGATAGCAGTAGTTGTGTATCATCTGCGTAATATTTCACAATACGATAAACATTTGAATAAAAAAGATGTATAAATATTATAGAGTAATAGGCCAAGAATGGACCCCTGTGGTACTCCACTTTTGACTTTTCTCAAGCTTGACGATGTATTTTTTATTATAACTCTTTGTGATCTATTTAAGTAGCTGCGAAAAAATTCTTGCGCTTTCTCCCCAATTCCGATATAGTTTAGGATGGACAATAATAATTCATGATTAAGGCTATCGAAGGCTTTCGAGTAATCCAAGAGTGTTAAGAGAGTAAGTTTATTATCATCGATGGCTATCAGAATTTTATCTGTAACATTGAGTAGAGCCGATGCCCGTGTCTGAAACCAACTTGAGTTTTAGGTAATATTTCATTCACGTTTATGTGAGCTGTCAATTGCATGTTAATTACTCTTTCCAAAATTTTCGAGAGTGCTGGTAATATGCTCACAGGTCTCAAATCTTTGAGTAATTTTGGTTGATTCACCTTTGGTAATGGCAATACTTGTGCGACTTTCCATTTTACTGGAAAATAGGATTGTATGATGCAAGAGTTTACAACGTGAGTTATATATGACAGGAGAAAAGGGCAACATAATTTTATGAAATCTCTTCCAATTCCGTCAGAACCAATAGCATTTGATTTGATTGAATGAATTATTTTTGTAACTTCTGTTTCAGAGACAGCAATGAAATCCAAATTAGAGGACAATAGATTTTTATTGGTTTTTATTGGTTTTATAAAATTCTATCGTATCTATAGTTGTCTATGTAGATATTAAAGGAATTGAGTCCATGAAGTAGTTGTTTATTTTTTCAGCATTACTAAGTTCACCAGGAATATCTCTGTTTTTCTTCTGTCATATATATTCATCTCTCTAAAATCATTTAAAATCAGAGTATTTCAATCTATGATTTAAATATGCATTTTTCAAGTTTTACTGCTAGAGTAGTATAATTACGAATTTGTTTATAGTATTCCCAATTACATTCATTTTTGTTTTTTTATTGCAATTTAAAGCTTTTTTCCTAAGCTGTTTTAATATTTTGATGTTTGATGTTGTCCGTCATCCAAGGAGCGAATCATCTGAAGAGTTGGAATTGGTTAAATGAAAACTCCTGAAGAGGTCCGTCGAATTTTGAATATGTGCCTTCCGGTAAAACAGGATGAATAGGGTCTCCAGAGAGTCCGAAAAGTCCAATCCGAAAAACAACATTCTATTCACGTAACAATTATCAACTATATACTAGTCCGTTCTGTCCTTGGCCAATGTATAGTAGTGGCCAGAATCAACTTCAGAACCACAGTGAACGATGACTGCGTGAAGTTCATAGCGGCAGACGGCTAGATAAGGGTGTTCCTCCAGCTTGACACGTTGAAATAATTTGATACATCTGTGACATAACTAAAGAGCTTCAAAGTCAGGATCAAGTTTGCAGGTGTTTCAACAATACTTGTTATTTTATCTCTATCGTTTGTTTTAGCGCAGATTTGGCAATACAGTTGTCTATCATCTGATAGGTGTTCTGTTCTCAACTGCTGATTGAGTAGGTTCTGCATGGACTGGATTTCCGAAAGATTGGGAAACACGAGCTCTAATTAAAAAAAGTTAATAAAGTTTCTGCTCTTCATTCTGCATCCGCTGCAACTCAAAACTGTAAGAATTTTCCCTCCAAAAGATGTTTGTTTTGGAAAAGCGATAGTAAATGATTCAACGAAATTAGGGCTTTCTCGGGAATTGATTAAACTATTTTCCTGCTCACGAAGTGTACTCAACAGAAATCCCAAAAATTCGAAACTGTCTTGTTGTCCTGAAGAAAACCTAGTTGGCCCCAAAGTCTTCATCAAATCCAGTGAAGGAATGGAACAAACCCATTCAGCAAATTGAAGTTGGTTGAACGTTTGCTTTTGTTGGAAGAATAACTGGAAAATATAATTTTTAATGGTTGATATTTGGCCCCTAAAGGACTCCGTCATAAATAGCACTTGTAAAACGCTATTCATGTAGAAAGTATTCCTCAAATTTTTCAATCCAACTTTACTCCTATGATTTTTAAGGTAACTTGTGTATATAAGACAAATGTTCTCAATTGACTTGTGAACCTTCATCCCATTTTTCGATGAGAGGATTAACTATCTGGAAGGTTGTGCACACTTGAAATAATTCTCTGAAATATTGACTCCCTTTGATAACATCATTTTGAATCCATGCATTATGGTTTTTGACTACGATGGGTTATTTTTGGGAATGACATTTCAAAACACCATGGAAATGAATTGAACTTTGTATAAGTCCTACAAATACAGAGATAATTTTTTTTCGCACAAATGGGCCGCCCTGTTTATTAATTTTTGGTGATTCGATGTATGTCCCACTTTTATCACAATATTGAAAAGAGAAATGTTAGCAAAGACCTAGATTTTGTTTTAATAATCGATAACCTACTATTTCCTCCGAATTTTTCCAAACCGAATCCTCTATCAGTTTTCGCCGAACTTTAATTAATTATATTGCACAATACAAGGATGGAAGATCTCGCCCTTGGCGACTTTTATTGTGCGACTGAAGAGAAGGGCGGCCAGCAATGTGGCTCGGCACCAATTACATGTAAATGAATATCCGCGCTCCACCACCTCAGGTATTTCAATAACCGTACCTGCCACGAATCGACAATCGGCAATCGGCCTTTCTCTTGTCTCTCTCTCTCTCCGTGAAGCGGTTAGAGCTGTTCGAGCGTTATATTGACAGGACATTACTTGTTAGCGAATGAAGTGCTCTGGCGGTAAACTAATATTCAACACACTTGGCTCATACTAAGGAATACTCGTTATATGTGTTTTTGCTGTTTGACAAATGGAACTCATCCAACATTAACTTCCCAACAACTAGATTTTTTCTGGAAGTCTATGCATTGTTCTATCAGAAATAAGTCATTCGTAAGAAATATACCATTTCCGCCCAACTCGTCATTTATGGTTATTTTTGGTTATTTATGGAATTAGCTTTTGAAATGTTTATAGGTTAAATAAAAAAACAAAATCTTTTTTTTTTTCATTTTTGGACAAACACATACATCGATTAATTTAAATTAAAATATCTCGAAAACGGCTGCTTGTAGCGACTTTTGACAAGTATTCCTATTTCACGTAAAGATGATAGGAGAATATGTTTTTTTCTAGAAAATGTGATACATACATGCACGAAAAAGTTGTGACTCCCCAGAAGAGACAAAGACCTGTAGGTGGCGCCGCCAATAAAGTGCCAAACAGAGATCAAATTTGAATTTCTCATATTGAAAAGTCACCAAATACCAATTTTTGTTCAAATATAGACATTATTTCAAAATTTATTCACGAAAAACCAAAATAAAAATAATTTTCAACATTATCTATCTCAAACCCGAATGCCTTGCGGACCCATGTTTATATGAACTTTTTACCTTATAAATAACTGAGGAATCGTCCTGTTAAATATCGGACACTTATTACATAACACCCTGTATACAGGGTGGCCCACCTATCCTTGCTCGGACCACTGCTGCTAGGCTAATGGAAATTGAGGAACAAATCTGATCGGAATTTATTGTTCAGTTCAAGTGCAACTCTTTGAAATTATTTTCGAGTGTATAGGGTGCACCATAAATCCGCGGGTCAACATTTGGTGTTTCTTTTAAATGCATCACCCTGTGTATTCTTTCATTTTCAGAATCTGCTTCAGATGGGCTTCACAAATCATTTTTATTGTTAGGAATCGGATGCAACGTTGCCAAGATATTCACATTTTATTAGAATTTAACGAAAAATCGTGGACGAGGAAAAAAATTCAAAAGAACCTTATGATAAGAAGTCAACGAGAGAATATGGGTATGCAAGTACCCAAGCTATGCACCAAAACATACATAATATTGGAAGGCCCCTGGAATACACAGGGTGTTCTGGAACTTTGCTATTTTCAACTTGCAAAAACTCATTTTTTTCTAATGGAACACCCTGTATATAATTTCGTATTCTGAGAGCTCATCTAATGAGCTATCCAATATTTTAAAATGAACTATGGTCTAATAATACTTTTAATAGGTAAATAACGATAAAATTGAAAACACGTTATTCAATTTAACAATTTTAATCAAAACTACCAACAAACATTTTAAATCAATCTGACTATCTGAATATATTAAATTCGAAATATATTTCATTTCAAAAGATGTTCAAAATGCCTCCCATTATGCTGAATACACTTTTGTGCTCGTTCTTTTATTGAATTTCGAACTCTCGACAACATTTCTGGTGTAATAGAAGCAAAAGTTTCCCTTATTCTCAACTTCATATTGTCTTATGTAGTTACTGGTTCAGAATAAACTTTACTTTTGACATATTCCCATAGGAAGAAATCGCGAGGTGTCAAGTCTGTTGACCTCGCAGGCCAGTGTACTGGACCACCTCTACCAATCCATCTGCTCATTCAACCATTGGCGAACAGATACCACAAAATGAACTGTCGAGTTGAAACCACATATTATTGAACACATTGATTGGTACACGTTGAAGCAGCACTTTCAAATGGGTTTGAAGAAAATCTAAAACCACTCTTCTATTCACTACGCCATCGAAAAAGTAGGTGCCGAGAACATAGTAAACTATAATACCTCCCCAAACATTTAAATACCATCTTTCTTGGGAAGTGGTTTTGAATATATGGGGATTGTGGTCTGAATAATAATGATAATTATGACGATTAACTGCTCCATTTTTATGAAATGTAGATTCATCGGAGTAAAGTAATTTTCTTGAAACATTTCTCTCAATGTTCGTCATATTTATTAACCACCGACAATGCTCTATTCTACGATTGAAATCCTGTGGTAGAAATTCCTGGTGTAATTGAATATGAAACGGATGAAATTTATTCTTCTTCAAAATCCGTTGTGCTGTAGTTCTTGAAATGCCTACATATTGGCTTAATTCTCTGCTACTGATATTTTGGTTTTCCACCACAGCCGTCAAAACCATCAATTCATTATCTTCAGTAAGAACAGAAGCTGGTCTCTTATGTTTAAATAATTCACTGAACCACTATTATTGAATCACTCTGCTAGATTTTCGAAACAGTCAACTTTGGGATGTCTCCTTTGTGGATATCGTTGGGCATACACTACACTTGCCAAAAGACAGTTTTTGTGACACTCACGAAAATATACAATATTCCAATTTCCTCCTTTGAATAATTCATTATCAAACTGTACGAAACTTAATAACCGTTTATCTTATTGAAACTATACGTTGAAGTAACTGTCACGATGCCCTCTTGTTTTCAGTCTGTCTATCTTGACTCATTTCTTTGATCTCAACAGAGTTCTTGAGAAACTCATTGATATTATTCAGATAATAAGGAATGTTGAGAGAAATCGATATCTCTGAGTCTGAAAATTCAGAACGAAAAATGTTCACGCCAGTACAAAATTATTGTAAACCAGATGCAGTTGAAATATAAGAAAGTTGTAATTACTCGCTTCAGTTATGCAATCTACTGAATAAATAATGAAAAATCGAACGAGAAAATGTCTTCAACAGAAAAACTTTTGAAACTAAATCTCTTTCTAATTCAATATTTTCCAGATATTCAGATTGATTTAATTCGTTTGTTGTTAGATGTAAATAAAATTGTTAGGTTGAATAACGTGTTTTCAATTATGTCGTTATTTACCTATTAAAAGTATTATTAGACCATAGTTCATATGGTACCATTGAAAATTTTATTAGATGAGCTCTCAGAATACTAATCTATATACAGGGTGTTCCATTTGAAAAAAATGAGTTTTAGCAAGTTGAAAATATCATAGTTAGATCATTGTTCCAGAACACCCTGTTTATTCCAGGGGCCTTCCAATATTATGTGTGTTTTAGTGCATAGCTTGGATACTTGCATACCCATATTCTCTCGTTAACCTCTTATAATAAGGTTCTTTTGAATTTTCTTCCTCGTCCACGATTTTTCGTTAAATTGAATATCTTGGCAATGATGCATCCGATTCCTAAAAATAAAAATGATTTGTGAAGCCCATCTGAAACAGATTCTGAAAATGAAAGAATATGATGCATTTAAAAAATACCAAATTTTGGCCCATAGATTTATGGTACACCCTGTACACTCAAAAATAATTTCAAAAAGTAGCACTTCGAGTGACCAATAACTTCCGATCAGATTTATTCCTCAATTTTCATTAGCCTAGCAGCAATGGTTTGAGCGAGGATAGGTGGGCCACCCTGTATGTATGATGTCATGACGATTTTGTATGTTGTTTTGAGAAATAAATACTTTTGACTTTAGAATACAAAATTATTTCCAAAAGAATAAAATATCTTAATAAACAGAACAGATTAAAGTAAATGTTCCAATTATCGACATATTAGAGGATTTTGTTAAATGACATGGTAATAAAAATTTGAATATTATTGGTGAGTATTGTTTATTTTTCAAATAGCAATTTATATTGTTCATAAAAAATAGTTGGGAAGTTCCATTTGACCCACTTACCGACAAGGTAAAATTTGTCTTCGACCAAATATCGCCACACGTAAGCACGTAATACTGAATCTTGACAAAGATGTTTTGAAGTGCTTACTTAAGTAAGTGAGTAACTTGCAATTGACCTAAATAAGTAATAATGAGTTATTTACAAAAAAAAAAAATATCAGTGGCATAGTTACAACATATTCGTTGAAAGAGCATAACAGAATAAATAAGACAGTTGAATAGATAGAATAGGTACTCAAATAACCACTGAATCAGAAATATCTGGTACACAGTACATCCCGCGTTTTTTATTTATTTTTGGTTCCGTTATTTTTTAAGAACCTCGTCCACATTTTACCATAAAATATCATCCCTTCGGGGCCCTTTCCAGTTCAGCTCATATACCACGTAGACCGATGAATAATTTTCCCTGGTAGTGTTTCGTAATAATTCACTGGAACATAATCATTAATATGTAACGCTTCTATATTCAAACATTCTAATGTCTTTTCAAATTCTTCACTATTTTAAATGATGTTTTGGCTGAAAGAAGGCATAGTCTCCATGTCATTATTTTTTTCTTTGATCTCATCTGTAAATATTTTATTTTTACCTTTACTTGCGCCTTTTTAAGTTTTTTTTCTGCAATTCTTCCTTTTCAGCTCTTATCTCCTTCCCCTTATTTTGTTTTCTTCCTTTTTCTGTAGTTCAATGTTTTTCTCTGCTTCTTTTTGTTGAAAATATATCTGTCATTCTTTGGAAGAAGCCACTGTCGGAACATTTTCAACAATTTTCCTTTTTGATGAAAAAATATCATAATTGTGAATGAAATTTCAAATAGGTACCTTTCGTTTACGTCTCCATTTCAGCAGATTCTTCATTATCCCTGTTATAAATGGTAATGAATTGCCGTTATCATTATTATTTCGGCTTTGAAATAATTTCAAATAATGGTGGACGAACGGTTTGATGTCGTCGAGTAACACAATTCAAAATAAGGCGGATGCGCCGTAACAGTAATCATTCATTTTGAATTCAACTCAGATTCGAGTTTCAACAAAGAACCTGCACCATTCTTATGGAAAATGGGTCCCGGTGAAATTCGATGAATTTTTGATATGATGTAGTTCAAGTCAAGCAGATCAAAAGCGTCCATGGGCCCAACTCAGTCCTATGGCTAGTTTTCAAGGTACAGGGTATCAAAGTTGGTAAGTGGCCATTTCTTTAAATATTGCTTTCAGGAAAACATCTTAAATAAAAATGTTTGGCGCTACTAATATTGCTTGCCCATAAAACAATACGTTAAGACTGGTTTTTGATAAAAAAATATTGTTGGATACAGGTCCAGCATTATTCAAAATGAACTTCTCAATCACCCCTATGAAGTGAAGATGTGATCAAACCAAGTTACACACTGCTCATCGTTGGAATATGTCGAATTTGATTAATTCAACATTTTGTACAGGGTGAGTCATGAACTGACAGTTTTTCTGCTGATATTTTGTATATTTTTATTTAAAATTTTGAGCTTTAGGGGTACTTGACAACGAACCATTCTGCATACTGCTTGTCCAAAATTGATATACAGTGTCACAGAAACGCTAGGTGATGAAAAAAATCTCGCGAAAAGGCATTCGGTTCGTAATTCACCTTGTAAAAAAAAGTTTCCATCATTTCTCTTAGTTGGAGTACACTATTATTATGTCAAACAGTATTGGCTTTGCTATTACCAGTTTTTGAGATACACTGGGTAATATATTAAGAAGGCCTCTTTTTCATATGGTTTCCCCAAAAGACCCAATCTATGGTACACAAGACATTGAAACAATCAATATGCAATTGATAAATGGAGAACAACAGTAGGTAGGTCATTGTACTATGATGAAATAACGATAAGTAAGCGCTAATTTCTCCCGTACCGTTACTTTGTGAGTCATTTTCATTGTATACAACTTTTTCGACAACTTTTGTAATAACGGATATACATATAAACGGTCGAATCTCTAAATATACCCTCTGTATCACAAAATGGTCAAAGCAAGGCCAATACTGTTTGACATTATGGTAGTGTACTCAAACTAAGAGTAATGACAAAAAATTGGAAAATTTCAAGGTCGAAATTTTTAATTACAGGGTGAATTACGAACCGAACGCCTTTTCGCAAGTTTTGTCATTACCTAGCATTTGTGTCAAACTGTATAATAATTCTGAACAAGCAGCATGCTGAATGATTCGTAGTCAAGTATCCCTAAAGCTCAAAATCACTTCTTGACTCACCCTACACAAAATGTTGAATTTATCAATTTTGACATATTCAAACGATGAGCATATCAGTGTGTTACTTGGTTTGGTTACATCTTCACTTCATAAGGTTGATAGATAATTCCATTTTGAATAATGCTGTACTCACCCTGTATACAACAATATTTTCTATCAAAAACCAGTCTCAAAGTAGTGTTTAATAGGCAAGCAATATTCCTAGTGCAAAACATTTTTATTTAAGATGATTTCCTGAAAGCAATATAACTTTAAAGAAATTGCCACTTACCAACTTTGACACCCTGTATCTCGAAAACTAGCCATAGGACTGAGTTGGGCCCAGTTACATTTTTGATCAGCTTGACTTGAACAACATCATATCAAAAATTCATCGAATTTCACCAGGACCCATTTTCCATAAGAATGGTGTGGGGTTCTTTTTTTAGGAAGTCAGGTGATCTAGGAATCGATGTGCAGTCACTAAAATACATCTAGTGTTCTGGGCGTTCTAAAAACAATGCAATGAGTGATACCAAATACGCCAAAAAAATTACCTATTCCCTTTCAATTTTCAAAAAGATACGCTGAACATGAAAGGTCCTTCAGGCTGGGAAAAGATGATTCGAAGTTTTCAAATCATTCCTTGGAATGCAACCATATGTTTACGAATCTGAACGATACGGAAATTTTGAACTATGCAAGCGAAGGCTGGAAACTCATTTATTGAGAATCCTAAGGAGTTCATGAACTTAAATATTCCAGATGTCACCTACTGAATGATCAACTAGATTTGGTCCATTTACCTGTTTCAAACGCAGCTTACCCACAGGTGTGAAATTGATTTATGGTTACTCTGGGTGAGTTTATTTTTAGCAATTATTACAAAAAGTCAACCTGAACTTTGGACTTTGTTGATCTACGATACCCAATTTGGGTGAATTTTTTTTCCATTCAGGTGCGTACACAAAAATCGTTGATGATGTCCGAAATGGAGCATAAACGTAGTGTAATGTGATACAACATTGAATTCAGAAAGAAAATGCTCCAAAATCTGCATTTTTCTAAACAGGGCCTTATTTATAAAAATGAAGTTGATAGTGGTTGTTCGATAATAGGCCAATCAATAAAGCATTTTTTCCTAACAAAAATACTAGTAGGAAACCGACTATACCATCACATGGAAGACAGTCCGTATTTATATTCTGTTATGTTTTCGACTCGCAACTGTCATTTATTAATTTGTTATAAACAATTAAATAACAAAAAACGTGTTTTTAAAAATTGTTTTGCTTATAAAATGAAAACTAATAGAGCAATCTGGTTACTTCAATGGAAAGAATTGTAGATAAATGAAATACAACAAAATGAAATGTTTTATGACCCGATCGGATCATTAATAACGGAGGAAAACCGTAAAAACCGGAAAATTTAACGATTGTTTAAAAAATTCTTAAATCCGCCATTTTTCAAGTAATAGGGTTGGTCCTTCTCAAGAAAGTATTTAATCATCTGTACTTTGTGTCTACACAAAACATGCTCTGACGGATCGTTAGTTCTGACACAATTGAAATTTGATATATTTTTTGCACTATCTTGCAGCGTACCTGGATGCTCTAGTAATAGTCCGATTTCAATTTCTAAAACAGATTTTGAAAGTAGAAATACAGTACCACAAAACGTATATTCTCATTTTGCGCTAAAATGCTGCGAAATGGGTGCAAAATGCTTGCAAACATGACTGAAAACGGCTGAGCTGGTGAAAGCGGTCGAGTGGTAGGAGAGAGCGGGATATGAGAAGAAGCGTATTATCACGTTACCCGTTCATTAGAAGAATCTCCCTCTCCTACTACTTGGCAGCTAACGCGGGCTCGGCCGTTGTCAGTAATGTTTGCATGCATTTTTCACCCATTTCGCACCATTGTAGCGCAAAATGAGAATATACGTTTTGTAGTACCATACTTCTACTTTCATAATCTGTTTGAAAAATTGAAATCGGGCTATCACCAGAGAATGCTTCAAGCTGCAAGATACTACAAAAAAAAATTCAAATTGCAATTGTGCCAAAACTAACGATCCGACAGCGCCTGTTCAATTTTTCAAAAAATCGCAAAATTTTCCGGAATTTTCCAGCTTTCCTCCGTTAATAATGATCCGAAAGGGTAATGAAACATCTCATTTTGTTTGTATCTCAATTATTTACAATTCTTCTCAACAGAGCAACCAGATTGCTATATTAGTTTTTATTTTATAAGCAAAACAATTTAAAAAACACGTTTTATCTTATTTGAATGTTAATAACAAATTAAAAAATGACAGTTGCGAGTCGAAAACATAACAGATTATAACTATGGACTGTCTTTCATGTGATGGCATTGTCGATTTCCTACTAGTATTTTTGTTAAAAACTCACTCATTTTATGCTCTATTGCTTGGTGTATGAAGAAACGACGGACAGTAACACTGATATCGCCCCAAAAATGCTTATAAAAAGCTTCTCTGAAGAAGTTTTCTACATTCAGTTCCAACTGTGACGAAAAAAATTAAATAAGAAATTGAGAAATTTTGTTTTACCAAAATAAGTTAAAAAAAAAGGAAATTTTTGAAAATTTCCTTATTCCATACAGATGATCCCTCTGTTATGCAACTTTGTTCTCATATAACCAAAACTGTATCTATTACCGTTTCAGAAATCCCCGTGGTAGACAACCTTATCTTGGACTCACTGTAAGGTACATTCTGACATGGTAAGGAAGGAACGTAATGAGAACGATTTCAAATGAGCTGCTACATAGTTTAGAATTTATTGAATGCACTAGGCTGTACAAAAATTATAAATAAGTTGATATGTTGAACTTTATTTTGTTATTAAACTTTTATAAAAAATGGAATACTCTGAAACTTGTGTAAATATATCTGATTCTGACACCAAAAATAGGGTTTTAGCCAAATTATGACACTCAGTGGGATTCAATTATGACACTGTGTTCCTGATTCTGATTGAACAAATATATAAAAAATTAAACACATAAAGCAGGTGATTTTTGAGGTAAAATTCGTCCTATTAGAGTATTAAAATAGGCAAACAAATATACAGCAGCACTCCTAATTAATTATGAGTACTTGTTTCGCCGTCGTGGTCGGCTGGTAGAGTGTTCGGTTCTCAAGCGTAGGGTCGTAGGTTCGATTCCCATCATGGTACCCATTGAAAGGTAAGGGCTGCGTCTTCCCTAGCTCGCACAGGTCTCTCGAAGACTTCTGAGGGTTACGCGTAGGGGTGAAACAGGTTGACGGAATTAACAACAATGTTATTCTCTAAAACTCGAATACTTTTTTAGTACTGATACACTATAAGTTCCCCTGTTGTTGTTTAAAGTTGTCGGACTTATTTTTATGATTATTTCAATAAGCTCAAACCAGATACTGTCTTGTTTTTCTTTACGGGCTACATTTCTTATCGATTCAAATATTTTCAAGGTATCTGGATCATATCGACGATTTTTTTTCTTCTCCGACATCTGATAAAAGACAGAAAATTCCCATAAAACATCCTAAACCTGACACAGTAGTTCCTAATAGTGACACCCCATGTCAGATTTAGAATGCACCATTGAGAAGTTACATTTTGCACATTTTGAGCAGAGTAGATAAACCCATCATCATTCTAGTACGAGCAACAGAGATGAAAATATTTGAAGTTGTACATAATTATGACATCCCCAAAATTTGTTGGTTATAATTTAAAAAGTTGTATATTTGTTACAATATTATATGAAATACACAATACAAACACCATCTGTGAACAACCCAAATAGAAATCCGCTATTTCAGGTGAATCATCTTACCTGGAAGTTAATCCTTAACCCAAGATTCTCATAAAAATTATAACAAAATATACAAGAGGAAGGTAACGGTAACTTGAAACGGGTTTACAGGCAACGGTCTCACACAATATGGCTGCGTCAAGTCACCGGTCGGACAAGGCACGCCCGTCCAGTATGAAGTATAACCATGAGTCGGACCGATCAGATGATCGAAAATATTGGTCACATTTCAAACCTGCCATCGTTGTTTACGGAGTGGTCACGGTCACGTAAAGTAAGAAGAAATGATAGCTGCCTAAAATTATAACCTAAAAATTCGAAATATAAATATATTTGTTAAGATGGCAGACGATAATTTCAATAATTTGAACAGGGTGAAACTAAGGCACAGTAGTGGCAATTCATTTGTCGTTTTTTTATCTGATTATGAAATTGAAACAGCTAAGAAAGGTTTGTGAACAGTATGAACTGAAATGTAGTTATTATCCATTAGATAAGTACAGTTAACTTCAGCAGTCTTGAAATACTTTCAGTCTAATTGGTGATGAGTCTTCTTTCGATGTTCACAATAATGATTAGACATTGGTAATTGTTTTCAGATACAACATTTTTGGAAGATATAACCAATAAATATTAATCTTTACATAAACGAGGTTTGTTAATGACACATAATGATTCTTCTGATGAAGACAATTGTGCTGAAGTCTATGAGGCAGATGTAAGTGTGGTAAAGGATGTTGTATGTGATGAAGAGCCTTGTTCCAATGATGGTACGTTTATTAGTTTTGAATGAAACAGTTGTATATCAATATCTAGATATCTACTGTTATTTTCAATATAACTTCTGGAGATATATTCTCATTTTCAGGAAATATCAATAATAGGTTCATTTGGCCTAGAAATGCAGTATTTTCTCTCCTTGAGGAATTACGGAAGCGAAAACAGCAAACCATCAATTTATTAAATAATCCATACTTTCAACAAAGGAATATTCATTCGCTGTGAATGCCTCACCTGAAAATTAATTGGAAACATTAATGAACAGTTCATAAATTACAAAAATCAGTACCTTGGCAACAACAACAGTATGTTTATCCATTTTTCTTGCTTCACAATCATGGACAAATCCAGCTTCAAAATATTTATAGCCTGTTGAACTTTTGTAGGTCATCATTTGCTTTTATGTTTAGAAACTGTGAGTCAACAGCAGATATGTAATAATGTCGAATGCCGTTACTGTTGTGAAAAGATCTAGAGAGATGTTCATTTCGTGAGGAGAGAAAGTATAAGGATCTATGAACTTTATCACTCTCCTTTTGTCTCTATAGACCGATGTATGTCTTTGTATTCTCGTTCTAATGATAATAAATAAAACACTTTCATTTAAAACAGCCATAATAACATTTCAAATCACAACTAAACAGAACTATTAGCAGTAGAAGCTAGTGCCAAACACAAACACCATTCATGTATGCCTACAGCCGGTCATTTTTAAAGAGCCGTGGTCACGTGTTCTGGATGTACATAACCCATAACCCTTTCATAACTGTCATTCCAAAATTTCCAAATAGTAGACCCAAGGTCGTCAAGTCAGCGAAATGACCGCGCTGGTCTAACCATATTGGTCGGACGAGTGACTTGACTCAGCCTATATCAAAATAATTTTTTGACAGAAGAACTAGTAGAATAGTATCTATGAATGCTGGCGTTGATTTTAAAAACCTGATAAATTTCTTATTTATCTCACATAAACAAAAGTTTAAGTATTAGGTGCTGTGTTAGAATTATATATGTTTCTAAACAATTGTGTTTGTTTACGAAGAGAATTCTCTCAGAAAACAACGAACGTATTTTCTCTCTTATTACTACTGCTAATACACTAATTTTCATAATTTTCCAAGGAAAAGAACAAAAACAGCAGATTATAAATGTATCAGATGTTTGCCCATTCATACCGATTGTTTGTTTCCATTGTTTCAAGTTTGGACAGATTCATTCTGATATATTTCTAGGAGTCCTAGATAGAATGATTTCTGTTAAGGCGAAATCGAAGTTTATGGTTCTGAATGCACGTGTCAAATTCAAAAGAGGATTATCAAGGAATTCTGTGGATAACGCGCGAAAAAGCCACTTCACTGTCAGTCTATTGTACACGATATTTTGAACTTCACTCGAATCTGGGAATTTCCGGATTCTTGATCTCTGGAAGATTTTCATAATTACGGATTTCCTTTGAGAAAATCCCAGAGATTCTATTTCCGGCTATGTCGTTATAATTTTCAATGGTCGATTCTGAAACGTCGCGTGGACGTCACAATTTCTGCAGCTTTCGTTTTCAATCAACACTTTCCTTTCTGACTATTATAATCCTATTCAGGCCTTATTCGACACATGGCAGTACCAGGAGAGCAATCAATAATACATTTCTTGGATTTCGAGTCCAATTATTATTGAATGTGGAGTGGAATGTTCGGCGTTGAGGTCGGAATTTATTTCTATTGAGAATTATAGCGATGCCCTGGAACTCGTTAGGAAACACAGCACTTTGTTAATTTGAGGATATCTACTTCTCATATCATAGTTGAAGACCACGGAAATGGGGAACACTTTCATTTTAGTAGATTATTCTATTAGCACAAAATGATCCTCTTTTGCAGAATGAGCCGAAGGCGAAGCCTTCATTTCGTTCGAGTGCAGAATTGTGATTTTGTGCGAGTTGCATGGAATTATTTTTCTACGACAACCTTCTACTCACTTTTACCTTTCTAATAAATATTGATACACAAAAATACGTATATTTCCTTTATTGCTTTGAGTTACACGAAAATGAGGAATTATCAAGTGAAGCCAAATGTGCAATTATTTTAATGTATTTTTGGAAAACTTGTGGAGTGTGGAATGCTGAAAAGTAAGAACATGTCAATTAGTGAAAAGTTATCTTGTTCACCATCAGAAATTTCTGAAAAAGCGGAAGTGTCTTTGAAAATTCAGATCCAACGGAATGTAAAATAAAATCTATGAACAATTATACGGACTGGACTGGATAATTTCAAAAGATATTTCAACGATTTCAAATAAAAAAGATACCTACAGAAACAAAAAGGTTTGGGAACTTGAAATAAAAGACCGTTCAACAGAAATAGACAGGTACTCAAGGCTTGATGTGGTGGATTTATCAAAAGGCGTTGTGTATACAGTCAAACACAGGCTGTTTCATTTTATTTTCAAATCCAGCCTGCCCCGCTTCAGAGTAACTATATTTTGATTTTTCCCAAATGTGGAGAATTTTTCAGAAGGCACAGGCTGTTCAATTCAATTTTTAAATCCAGCCTATCTCACTTCAGTGTCAAGACATATTTATTTTTATGTAATCGTATTTACCTCCCAAAAGCTTGATATAATAATAATAATAATAATAATAATAATAATAATAATAATAATAATAATAATAATAATAATTGATTTTATTGCCTCAAACTACATGTATTACATTTTACACAATTGTGACATTCAGAGGTTATGGAGTTTGACGACAAAAGGCAGAGTTCGGTCTTGACGGTAAGATAAGTTACCGAGAGGACGCGCTCTTCCACTCAACCCAGTGAAAACGAAAACCAATACAGAATTTCCTAAAAATTACAAGCTATTGAATAATACAGATCCAAGTTTATTTTATCAACATTATGATTTATAGAAAAATATATGTACTTCCAACTACTACGAACTAACCTACAATTAACTGATTATTTGCTATAAGTTCAGTGACTAACTTTTTAAATGGTAATGAAGAAATACTTCTTATTTCGGTTGGTATACAATTATAAATTTTTGCAATATTGTAGGAGAAAGATGACTTGAAAAGAGAAGTTTTATGGCGTGGAATTGTCAACTGATTTTTTAGACGGATATTCACATCGTGAATTTGTGAGCGAAATCTCACCTTGTTATAAAGATATCGCGGTTTTTTTGACAACATGATTTTTTGTACAAGAGAACAAAAATGTAGTGAGCGCCTTTGTTTCATATCCAACCAACCTATTTCAGAGATTGCAGACGATACGTGACTTCGTCGGCGAAGACCACATATAAGCCTGACACAAGAATTTTGTATCAGTTGAAGTCGACGACTGTCAGATTGCAGTAGAGCAGGGCCATATACACAGTCAGCGTAATTAAGGTGGGAAAGGACAAGTGATTCGCAAAGTGTAATCTTACATTTTTTAGTTAGTATATGTCGATTAGAATAAATGAGCTTCAGGTTGCTGAATGCTTTTTTGATAGCGAAAGAGACATGCTGAGTGAATTTCAATTCGTCATCCAATATGAGCCCAAGATTTCTCTCACAACTTGATAGTGTCAATGGAGCGTTGTCAAGAAACAGGTTTAAATTATGCCTGTTTCTTTCACGTGCTCCTTTGCGTCCAAATAGCATGGCTTTCGACTTAATAGGATTTATCGCCAAACAAAACTTCTTAGATAAAGAATTCAAAGTATGAAGATCAGAGTTCATATGTTGGCTTTTCCAATAGATGTTGTGTATGCAGTCGAACATAGGCGTTTTAGTTTAATTTTTAAATCTATTCCACCTCGCTTAAGTGTGAGGATATTCACATTTTTATGTTATCGGTATATCTCCCAACATCTTGATATGGTGGCTTTTCCAAAAGGACATGTATATGCAGTCTAGCACGGGCTGTTCAATTTAATTTTTGAATTCATCCCATTTCGCTTTAGTGCAAGGACATTCTTTTTCCGTTATCGGTAAAACTCACAAAAGCTCAATATGGTGACTTTTTCTAGAAACTTTTTCTGTAAGCAGTGTAACGGAAGCTGTTAAATTAAATTTTGAAATCCAGCCTACCTCGCTTCAGTGTAAGGATATATTCTTATCTCCTTTATCACTATTTCTGCCAAAAGCTGATTACTTAAGGTATCGTGTATGCAGTCAAACACAGGATGTTCAATAATAGTTTTAAATCTAGCCTAGGCCTCTACATTGTTAGAATATTTTTATTTTTCCCAAAAGCGGTGGATACAGTTGAACGGGGGCTGTTTAATTTGATTTCTGAATCAACTTATAGTTGAATATTTATCATATTACCATATTCACGGCAAAGTTTTATTTGTGATACAACTAATGCTTGTTTTTATTCCAGGCAAGAGTAACCCGAAACATCTGAACTCCACCTCAAATTTGATAATCACATGCACGTTAAGGAAAAGTAAGTGGTGAATATTCTCTATTCAGTTATTATAAATAATTAGACGTGGTAATATAAAATTATGTCTTCCGAATACAATCTGACGCAAAATACTGCCTTTTTGAGAAATATATGAATAGTTCGTAAAACATCACCATACGCACAGTTGATGATTTTACGCAAAATCGATTTTTTACGCACTTGTGCTGAAAAGTATCAGTTTACGCACGTGAAACCTCACTGTCATAGAAATTATCAATTTTTAATTTCCTTGAATTATCATTTCTCCATTTGAAGATTGTGGAGAGTTGAGATTCCGAAAAAGCTGTGTAATCTAGTCAACATGTAACATTCAAATAAAAAATTGTATAGCCACCGAAAATTATGATCATGATGTCATTTGATTCGTAACGTCGTGAAGAAAGTTTGAGGATGGGTCCAAAAATTTCAAAAGTTAGTAACAATCAAATGAAAAAAAAGTGGGGCTTTGTTTTTTTTAATATCTCGAAAAATATTGAAGATCATCGAAATGTTAAGAAACATCTTAAAAGATCAGCAAATTTGCTGAAAAAGAGTTCGTACTCCCGAAACTGTACCTCCAATTTTTATAATTTTCATAGAGCCCTCAAAATAGAACCAAAAACGGGTAGTCTGGCTTCCGCGCGCGTTGCGACACAATAACAATTTTTTTTTAACATATTAAATATGAATATTATGGAATATTAAAATTCTTGTACCTTTGGGTTTATCAATTAAAAATAATCCGCGGTAAAAAAATTTCTATTCCAATTTATCCATAAATTATGCATTTGTCGATCAACAAATTTTTCTAAACTGAATGATAAGAATAAAATCGACAAAATCGAAGTACCACTCTCTCCAAATATTTCCATGAAGTGGAAAATATGAGGCAAAAATCTGACAGAAAACAACTACTTCCCTGGCTAATGCCACGACGGATATTGTTGTACATCTGACAGGTACTTGTGCAACGTTCTTTCGAGAAGACTCAATTGCAAGTGCTTATTGTCGACAAACAAAAGATTATCGTCAATTTAGCTGGGGATGACTACCTGTAGACATATTTCGAGGTTGTTGCCTCTCATCAATGCAAGGGTAGGTCCGGCAACTTCGAGTTGTCTTGTCCCTGCCAAATGAATTATGATTCATTGTTCATCTAATAATTCCCCACGGATGAATCAGCGACTTAAGTAAAGTCAGTCGCAGCGCCACCTGCCAGGAAAATCAATAAGCACTCATTCAGACAGCAAAAGACTCCGGGAAGAGTAAATGCGAAAATTCGAACAAGTTCGAATGTTTTGCCGGAGAGTACAAATAAATGATAAAAATACAATCGACAAAGTCGAAGTGCCCTTGTTTCCAAATATTTTCACAAAGTGGAAAATATGAGGCGAAAATCTGACAGAAAACAACTACTTCCCTGGCTAATGCCACGACGGATATTGAACCACATCTGAAAGATATTTGTGCAACGTTTCACCTAAACGTTCTTTCTAAACTGAATGTTAACATAAAAACCCCGATAATTATTGAACCAAAACTCTAGGATTTTTCACTTTGTGAAGTTATTTTCAATAGGATTACAAATAGATAACCGTTGTAAGAATTGTAAAATTTTGATTTTCCACTTTTCTATTGCCAATTGAGAATAAAAAAATTAAAAATGTAAATAAAATTTTTATAGCAACAAATACATTTCTTTAACGAATCGTCCTTTCTTCAAAAATCAAAATGTCAGAGAATTTACAGAAGAAAAATTTATTTGCTCATAAACAATGTAATTGTTTATAACAATTTTTTAAACAATGGTGGTAAAAAAAAACTTCTTTAGCTTTGAACCCTTATAAATCAAAACATTCAAGATATAAAAAAAAAATAATAGGCAAGAACACGACATTTTGAAAATATTTTTAAAGGATTCTGCAGCTTGTGAAAACTTTGTTGGCAATTTTCCTTCTTTTTTGTTGATTTTTTTAATCATAAAAAATATTTGAGTTTGACAAAATTCAAATGGCTTCTTTTTCGCACCATTGCAAATTGTTATGACGTAATCTCCCGAGAATTCCGAGCAACCAATCGCATTGCCGTTTCACGTCACACATCTGATGGCTAATTGGGTTCGGGAGAGTACGTTACGAAGAGCGCCAGTATTAGTAGTTTTAAAATTTTCCGATTTTCAAAAATAAATGGGAACGGCTGTAATTGAAATTTTGCTCCAAAAATATTTTCCGGGTTTATTTATACAGCGTGATCTACGTAGGCCGTGCATTAGAAGTTTTCAACTTGATGTTGGACTCGAAACTTAAAATTTGGTATGCTGTCATAATTGATCATATACGTTCTACATCAAATGGTTTTATTCCTTTAACTATACATGTCAATTCAAATTCGACCCCCACCATTGGGATCTCCTAAACTACAGGAGATACGTCGAAGCTTGAATTGGGGCAAAGTTGCGTATTCTGGTGCTTAACAAAATACTGTTTTGAAACTTGCAAAATTTCGAGTATTTCCGGAAATATCGGGAAAAAACTGAAAATCGGAATTTTTGTTTTTATTTTTTTCTATCGTTATTTGACAACATAGCTCAAAACAAAAAGGACATTTTCATTGATACTTTTTTTCAGCTATACGTTTTCATGTTCAGATTTACTATCCGACGTTTCGTTTTCTGGCATTCATCATCAACTTTTTTTTCTGTTATGGGCGCCATATTGTTTTTTTATACAGAAAAATAGTGATTCTCATTCTGATTTCATTGATGTATAATTTGTTATGATTTGCACTTCTGAAACCACAGATATTAAAAAAAAACAACTTCATTTGAGATGGTCATGACTCCATCGACAAATTTTGTTTAATAAACACTAGTTGTCAGAACTCATTAAACATCATAAGTTTGCACAAATACTTCAGTCGAAATGTCCTCATTCTCAAATGAAGAAAAACGAGATATGTTGAAACTTTATTATGAATTTGATAGGAATAGTACGAAAACAGCAAAAATTTATTTTGAATTATATCCGGAAAGACAACAGCCGGATAGAACATTATTCGGAATTTTAGACAAACACTTGGCTGAGTACGGTGCGTTTCAAAAACCAAGAATGAAATATGGAAGCAGAATGGAACAAAATATTAGACGAAACTTATTAGCCGAGGTAAAATAATTGTTCATTCCATATTCGAAGAAGTATAATTATTTTTGGTACTTTTTTAGATAAATGCAGATCCTTCCAAATCAACACATCAAGTCTCGGCAGAAATAGATGTGCCACAGACGACCGTGTGGAGGGAATTCAAAAAAAGTGGTTTGAAATGTTATAAGATACATATTTCACAAAAATTACATCCAGGTGATGTGAGGATGGAATTTTGTAGCTGGCTCTCGAATAGGGTAGACCCTACAAACTTCTTGAAAAACATTATTTGGACCGACGAAAGTACTTTTTCGGACTGTGGTGTTTTTAATAGAAATAATGAGCACATTTGCAGTGGAAATAATCCACGACACTTCAGAGAAGTCAGACCACAAGTTCGGTTTCGTTTGAATGTGTGGGCTGGAATTTATGACGACCGAATACTTGGACATCATTTCTTCTCTAATACTTTGAACGGGGAAACCTATCTTCGGTTCTTAAGAAACGAATTCGAAGAATATATGATTACGTTTCCCCTTGTTAATTATAACAGCTGCTGGTTTCAGCATTACGGGGCTCCTCCACACAATAAAAGAGCAGTTTGCGAATATTTACACCAAAGATTTCCTAATAGGGGTTAGGAAATTCTGGACCAGTGAGGTGGCCGGCAAGGTCACCTGACCTTACAGATTTGGATACTTTCTTGTGGGGCACTTTAAAGAACAGCAGAATCTATGGAGAGCAGGAATATGACACAGTAGATGAACTAAGAGACAATATCATCATGCAATTCAGGTCTATCAGAAGAAGAGATATTGTTCGGGCTGTTCTTAATTTGAGACGACGAGCTCGGTTATGTATTCAAGAGGAAGGCCATCATTTCAAACACTTGTTGTAATACTTTTTGCGTATTTTTTACAAGCTCATGATTTCATTCTTGTTTTTTGAAACGCACCGTACTCAGCCAAGTGTTTGCCCAAAAGAATAATGTTCTATCCGGCTGTTGTCTTTCCGGATATACTTCAAAATTAATTTGTGTTGTTTTCGTACTATTCCTATCAAATTTATAAAGTTCCAACATATCTCGTTTTTCTTCATTTGAGAATGAGGACATTTCGACTGAAGTATTTGTGCAAGCTTATGATGTTTAATGGGTTCTGACAACTAGTGTTTGTTAAACAAAATTTTTCGATGGAGTCATGACCATCTCAGATGAAGTTGTTTTTTTTAATATCTGTGGTTTCAGAAGTGCAAATCATAACAAATTATACATCAATGAAATCAGAATGAGAATCACTATTTTTCTGTATAAAAAACAATATGGCGCCCATAACAGAAAAAAAAAAGTTGATGATGAATGCCAGAAGACGAAACGTCGGATAGTAAATCTGAACATGAAAACGTGTATCTGAAAAAAAGTATCAATGAAAATGTACTTTTGGTTTTGAGCTATATTGTCAAATAACGATATAAAAAAATAAAAACGAAAATTCCGATTTTCAGTTTTTTCCCGATATTACCGGAAATACTCGGAATTTTCCAAGTTTCAAAACAGTATTTTGTTAAGCACCAGAATACGCAACTTTGCCCCAATTTAAGCTTCGACGTATATCCTGTAGTTTAGGAGATCCCAATGGTGGGGGTCGAATTTGAATTGCCCTGTATAGGGTATGCCAAAAGTCGGTACCAACTTTCTTATTTTAAATAGAAACCTAATGTTTTTTGTCATGGTTCGATTGACCTTCTGATTATGACTTTAGACAACCTGAGTTATGATCTTATCCATCACAGTTTTTGAGATATGTCCATTTTTCTGAAAAACTTGGAGCCCGCAAACCGTTCAAAATACGGAAACCACATTTACGGAGCTGTTAGCTGGTAGTCCAGGCAAACACCTGATGTCCCGTTGACGGTCCCATTTTTACCATATGGGCGCAGGTGATTTTCGAATGTCGCAATGTAAAATTGTCAAAAACTCAAATTTTTCAAACGGCACCTACCATTTTTTTCAACCATTCAAAAGAAAATTGAATTTTAAGATGAGTTATTTTAGCTTTCCCTATACCCAAGTTCAACTTCTATCGAGTCATTCAATAAAAATCAAGAAATGCCTTATCTTGCTGAATGCTTCTGTGTTTATCCAAGTATGCCATGGAAAAAAACAACTGTTATCAAGAAGGAGATATTCTGTAAAAAAGAGTACTGCTTATTCTTGGAAAACATTGATTCAAATATGGACAATTGCCCAAACAAAGTTGTGTTTGACTTGTTTGTTATCCACGGCATGTGTCAAAAGATTGTGCAGCGAACTGTCCGGGAGTTTAATTTGAAATATCCAAACTTACCGAGAATGACACTGGGCAAGTTCTCACGATTGAAAACTAATTTTATGTATTTTGGGAAGGTGGCTAGACCCGTTACGAGAGTCAAACCACTAACTGGCAATGACGACAATCAAATTACCATTCTCGGATATTTTCAAACATATCCTCAATCCTCAATACAAACGACGTCTTTGGAATTGGGATTTTCATCCTCTGCAATACCAACCATTTTAGACCGTCATAAGCTACATCCTTTCAAATTTATACGAATTTTACACAATTGTGAGATTCAGAGGTTATGGAGTTTGACGACAAAAGGCAGAGTTCGGTCTTGACGGTAAGATAAGTTACCGAGAGGACGCGCTCTTCCACTCAACCTCCACTCACCTATGGTGTTCGAAGTTGAAAATCAAGTTAGTAATGACCCAAGAGGTACGCTATCATGGTACCAGATGAATAGGGCACCACCGCACAATACACCAACTATGTATTCCAAATTGACATTCATGTTCGAGCACCGTTGGTTGGGAAATCGAGGACCCTTTCTGTGGCATGCAAGATCTCCAGATTTTACCCCTTTAGATTTTTATATTTTGGGTAGGGTAAGGTGAAATATTTTTGACAGTCTCGATCCCAACGAAATCAGACATGCTACGAAATCTATTGAAAGTAGAATAATATAATGTTTGAACAACAATGGTGGACATGTTGCAAAGGGAACCATTCTCAATTAAAAATTGAACCAATACATGACTCCTCTGGAAATGGAAAAACCCTACGATAAAATGCTGTTATCTTTTTGTAATATCCAACAGAAAACAACTACTTCCTCGACTAAAGCCACGCTGGACATTGAACTACATCTGATAGATATTGGGAAAGACCATATATAACTTGAGAGAAAAATCAGAACGTGAAAATTTGCATTTTCATTCAGATAGTTGATCATTTCTAAAATGTCCATTTTCCATTTTAGATTCTTATTAATAAATGAGATAAGGGGAGAATGTTATTCAGAAGCATCACTCACAGAAAATCGCTCATTTCATTGATGCGTGAATTGCATCTCTTTCGCTAGGCCTCCTATACATTTTGGTCTACAAAAATCTATTTCACTCCTCTAAGATCATTAGGGAGGTCGGAACAATTGGAATCATACTCTTTAGATGCAATTTCACACTGTATTTATGGAATTGTTGCACTATTTCATGTGCGTTGACAATTTGAAAATATTTTTCTGACATAGAACCTGTCATGGGTATGGCATGTTGTTTTTATTGAAAATATGAACAGGATGTTCATAAAGTCAGTTGTGGAATCATCTGCGACTGAAAGATAAAATTTGGTCATGTATTGGTTCAATTTTCAATTGAGAATGTTTCCCTTTACAACATGAATCCCTTCCAAGAGAGGTTATCTTGTACGATGGAAAATGGCTACTAAATTTTATCTTTCAGTCGCAGATGATTCCACAACTGACTTTATGAACATCCTTTTGATAATTTCAATAAAATCAATGGTGTGGTCATATTGAACATTTACGCTAGAGTTCTGTCAATATTGTGCAATTATTACAATTTTCTTTTGTTTCCATGGCATAAACACAGAATCATTCGGCAAGATAAGGCATTTCTTAATTTCTATAGAATAACTCGATAAAGGTTGAACTTGAGTATAGGAAAAGCTGGAATAACACATCCTAAAAATAAATTTTCTTTTGAATGGTTGAAAAAAAAATGGTAGGTGCCATTTGAAAGATTTGAGTTTTTGACAATTTCATAATGCGACATTCGAAAATCGCCTGCGCCCATATGGTTCAATATGGGACCGTCATTAGAACATCAGGTGTTAGCCTGGACTACCAGCTAATTGCTCCATAAATTTGGTTACCGTAATTTGACCGGTTTGCGGGCTACACGTGGTGTCGTAAACTACTACAGAGGTAATTTTTTTTTTCAGAAAAATGGACATATCTCAAAAACTATAATGGATAAATTGATATAACTTAGGTTACCTGAAGTCATAATCAGAAGGCCAATCGAACCATGACAAAAAAATTAGGTTTCTATTTGAAATAAGAAAGTTGATACCGACCTTTGGCATACCCTGTATAGCTGTAGGACTAAAAACATTCCAGGTAGAACGCACATGATCAATTAAGACATCATACTGAATTTCAAGTTTCTAGTCCAAGTTGAAAAACTTCTAATGCACGGCCTACGTAAATCACGCTGTATATGCCTTGTGTATTTTGCAGTATATTTGGAGCTACAATATTTTTTCCTGTCCCCGACTAGCAGTAATAGGGTATGTTTTCTCTCGTCAACAAACATTGAATTATAAAAAAGAACTAGTATGGTACACAAATCTCCCATCATCCAAGAACCTCGTTTCTCTTTCGCTAAAAATATATAACGCTCCTCCATTCCAGAGGACCTCCACGTCCAGCTCGAAGAGGACGAGCGGGAATCCTTCGTCCTGTCGACGAGTTCCAGCCAGGCAGGAGAGGTGGACCCGGATTCCTACACAGCGCCGGACGATAATCGGGAGACCTGGGGATCGAACACGGACTTTTTATTATCCATCATCGGATTCGCGGTCGACTTGGCTAACGTCTGGCGATTTCCTTATCTCTGCTATAGAAACGGAGGAGGTGAGCGATAATTGATAGTTTTATTACCCGCCCTTTCTTTTATCTCGCGAGAATGCAGTCTTCGATTGAGAACGCACCATAAAATCGAGGGACAAAAATTTTGTTTTTTTTTGTCTTTATTCTTCGAGGTCACCTCTAATCAAGCAAATCACAGTTCTGCCTCGGAAATTTTCCTTCATCTCATTAGATTTCAATGTGTATGAATACAAAATTGGAAAAAATCAAAGAATAAGTATTTAACGTTCAATAGACAATTTAATCAATCATCTCTGGTGGAAGTCACACACGGAGTACCCCAAGAATCAGCCCTTGGCGCAGTACTGTTTATCACATTTATTAACGACCTCTGTCAATATATGATTCAAAGACGAAGTGGGCTATTCGCAGAAGATACCCCTTAATGAATTCAGATGAGGATATTAAAAATTCACTCCGATTGTCAGAAGCAAATCTTGAGGAAGCCAACGATTGGTTTACGGCAAACAATCTTAGCCACAACGTCGACAAAAACCAACAACTTTTAATTTCCACACATTCAAACATCCCCACTGGTAATAGTAGAAACTTCTGGAGATCATAATCGATGATAGACTGAATTGGTCACAGCATGTTGACCAGTTAGGACATAAACTCTCCAGTATTATATTCTAATAAAGAGACTGAACAACCTAGTCATTTGTGATGTACTAAGAACATGACTTGGATGCGAGCTCACTATCGCCATCTACATGTCGCATCCATTTTGATCCAATTATAATCCCATAAGGTTGACTAACTATCTTCTATATAAACAATGCTATGGGGAAATTCCAGCCATGCGAGTAACATTTTTGTATTACAAAAATAGTAGATTATACCACGAGTCAATAATGATAGCTATTTATTATTCTCGAGGAATTTTTACGAACCGGGCCGCGTTAGCGGCGAGGGAGTAACATTCCGAGAGAATAATAGCCATTATATACTCTACTTTATTTACGACAAATTTATTTATTTTAGATTTTTAATGAACAACTTTATTTGTCAATAACATTTAAATTAGTGATAGTACAATTAATAAACTGAATTGGTAGTGAATTATAATTAACTTTGGAAGAGTTTTCAACACGAATATTTGGAATTTCGGTTGCTGTAAAAGAAGAAGTTGCTTCATTACTATTTATCTGTTTGGCAATAGTATCTGCCGTAGTTGTTTTGTTTCTCATAGACTGATCAATGTATCCTTCAGCTACTTGGGTAGATTTCCAGCCCCCATGACGCTTCAATCCAGTTATATCGCCTCCTCCATCAATGTACAGAGTGGCAGATGATCTGCGATAACAATGGCCGGTATAACTTTGACGATTTGGCAAGTTTAAATATTTGGCAATTTGTCTACCAATGTCTGCAAATTTGTTTTTTCCTATACGTTGTATTGTACATTTCAATTTTTGATAATTTAGAAAGAATGAATTGGTTTCTACATGTGACGGACGGAGATCGATGTACTCCTTTACAATATTGTAAAACGTACTGTTTATGGTGAATTTTCGTACAATTTTAGTTTTAGTCTTGGGTATTGTTATCAATAACTCTGTTTGGAAATTCTTCACGTCTTCTATCTTCATTTCATAAAGCTCGTTTGAGCGGCATGCGCCCATAATTCCAATAACTAATATAACCTGAATCAAATAAGAACATGAGTTTTGAATAGATCAGATTAAATATGAACATTTACCTTATGCAAAAAAAAAATTCATCAGGAGCTCTGTCAATAAATTTCCTGATTTCTTCCGGGGTCAGAGTGGAAGATTTCTTTGCTTGAAATCCTTCAGATTTTCTTTTTAAAAACGCTCGTAGTTTCTTATATTTTTCCAGATCAACGTCATGGTTTATCTTCAACACAGATTTAATCATTGAATAGAATGACCATAATGAAGATGGCTTGTATTTTGCACCCAATTCAGCGAAATAGGCTAGCAGAACATTTTCGGAATAAGAGTTTGCCTTGTTTCGAAGACGCCATTCGTTGAACGATGCGTACGTTTTATTATAAATTGATTTCGATGTTTCTGGTATTAAGCTAGATGTTGTTGCTGCAGCTAATTGTACAATTTCTGGTGGTGTACAAGTGAAAGATTCTTCATTTTCATTCATTTTAATACAAATACACAAACACTACGCGTTTGACACTGACACTGACACTGAGTTTGGTTATATTGTTTCCATGGTATTATTTAATTCGAGAAATTATGTGATAGGAGTACAAGAGGGAATAAAGACTATTAATCCCTCGCCATTATTCCCTAAGGGATTAATATATGACATTATACTTCAAAAACCACAAGTATAATACTTATATTATATATTAGTCGTAAATAAAAGTTATTAAAAACACGAGCGGAGCTAAGTACAGGGATCATTGCCGTCCGCTCTTCATTAAATTGAAAATTATGCCCATTCCAACCATTTTCATATACTCCACTCTACTAGAAATACACAATAAGAAAGAAAATTTTGAGACTATCTCTGGAAATCACCGGTATCCAACTAGTATTGGTAACTTATTGAAAAAACACAAACATGGACATGCAGTGACTAGCAAAAACACTTTAAATATCGACATTTATAATAAGTTGCCAGAAGTTAGGCTTTTAAATCCCCACAAGTTCAAAACCTCGGTTGAACACTTTCTCTTAAACCATTGTTTCTACAGTGTGAATATTCTGTCAACATGAACATGAGATTACTGATATTCCCTCCTTTAAGTGTTTTAAATGAATCCACCTCTTGAGACATGTATTTATACAATTATTATTTTACATTATTTTTTATATTCTTGTGATCGTTGTTTATTATATTGACACTATTTTATTTATACACAATATAGTGTTGACCTGACATTTTAAAATTTTACATTTTTAGATTCTATTTCTCTATTTTTAAGTTTCTATTTTCAAGTTTAGACTTGCTGAAAATGTACGATTGTATGTAACATGGTGAATAAATTACTTACTTACTTACTACTTACTTACTACTTACTTACTACTTACTTACTATTTACTTACTACTTACTTACTACTTACTTACTACTTCCTTACTACTTACTTACTACTTACTTACTACTTACTTACTACTTACTTACTACTTACTTACTACTTACTTACTACTTACTTACTACTTACTTACTACTTACTTACTACTTACTTACTACTTACTTACTACTTACTTACTACTTACTTACTACTTACTTACTACTTACTTACTACTTACTTACTACTTACTTACTACTTACTTACTACTTACTTACTAATGCATACATCAAAAATCCCATATGTAGAGGTGTGTTTTTCCTAGTGACAAAACCAAACCTAACAAGTGGGAATTCAAGATAAGGAATACTCCCTCTGGTTTCGAGTTTTGAAACTACACTTACAATGAGGTTGAAATTCCCACAATTTTGTTACTCTTGGAAAAAAATGCTATGTTGGACTGGCATAAATTTTCGTTTTCCGCGAGAAAATTAAAGTAACGTTATGGTGCAGTCTACTCTAGGATTGAGAAAGTCTACGGGCCTGAATATATTTTCTTAAAATAGAAAAACCTGTGACTGACTGTGAATGTTTGTTCTCTCAATTTTAATAAAAATAAAATAAATAGGATTAAATATTTTCAGAAAGCTTGTTTTAACTTTTCAATTGCTGTAAACCCCAATATACACTAGTTTTATATTAAATACAGTGTCCGACAAAAACTTGTCTATGGTGCTATGTTGTCGGTTCCACGCCAAAACCGCGAATGTGCAAATTTCAGGGTTCTGACATCAACATGTAAAATTAGTATATTGTACAACAAGTGAGAAATATGTCGTTTTCTCACGAATTGTAGATTGTACTTAATAATACTTGTATGTCATTAACTCACTTTTATATTTTATTTAAAATAGTAATTAACAGTTATATTTGAAATATTTTGTAAAGTAATTACTGGTAGGTTGTTTTGTTTCAACATGTTTTCGGTAATTGAAATATTAGCTGCGGTCGAAGTTGAAGTTGATGGGGAAACGTACCGAGCTTCCACAGCATTGTTGTGTTCAGGTTCTAATGGCACTGGAGGCTGACTGGATTCTACTATACTTTTTGAAATTTTCATTTTGTTAGCTATGGAGTTGTCGATATAAGATTCAGCAACATTGCTGGATTTCCAACCCCCATGGCGTTTTAGAGTTAAAAGATCTGCCCCTGCATTAACTAAAATAGTGGCCAGGGTTCGGTAATTGCAAAAATTTCGTACATTTGCTATTTTTGAAATTAAAGAAAAAACGTGTTTTATTTGTGCATGGTCGAAGCTTCACATATTTTTTGTAAATTTGGTAGAATTCTCCTGTGACTGTGAAATTTCGAGGAACCTTGGTTTTAGTATCGGGTAATTTTATTAAAAGGGCCAAATTAAGATCTTCCATGTCATCAATTTTTAATTTTCGAAGTTTATCACAACTGTAAGGCCAATAGCTAAAGCAGCCTGAAATCAAAACCAAATATTCATTTTCCGATAACAATTTAAAAATGCAATAAGCTTCATGTGATTTCTCGCTCCCTCCGTTTTTCCATATAAAATTATATGACCAGCATCTACTAGTTCTTCCCCTTCAGGAACACATCTTGGATCATCATTGCCATTCACATAATCCATGTAGTTTACCATACTCAACCACATTCCAGCCATTATTATTTATGAAGAAATAATCTGAAACTTGTAAATATCAATTAAAGTATTTTTTTACACTTTTGACTCACCCTCAATCCAATAAGGCAATATTAATTGTGATCCAAGGTCAGATCAAAGATACTGACAAATTCATGGTTTCTGGAAACCTAAGAATAGAATAATAATTATTGTTAAACAGTCCAGAGACCCTTCAAAAATAAGCGTTTGCAAGCTGATTAGCACATACTTACGATTCCATCAAAGTACGACCTAGAGAAATCACTTCGCTTGACTCTTTGAATGAATAACAAGTATAAATATCTGAAAATATACCAAAAAATAGAAACTTTCCAAAAAAAACCCCTCAAAAATACATAAGAACTTTCAATTGTTAATGATTAGGGTTATGTTACTCTGTTGACTAAAATACGCGAACTGTTCAACTTTTCACCACTTTGGCACTGGCATCTAATTTTGAATTCCCAATATGAAACAGTCGGGTATTTGCCTATAAAATATGGCCAAAAGTCCACTCTTTCAGATCCTCCCTAAAACCAAATGTATTTGCTTATCGAGTAGGAATTGTATTGTTCTTTGCGTTGACAGAGGAATAGCTACTCAGCAAAAATTAGAAGTATTTTTGAGTGCACATGGTACTATTTTCAGCCTTACCGCATAGAAACTATTTCAAAATATTTTTTTATTTAGCCGTTTCGAAAATCGAATTTTCTTTATGATTTATCAAATCGAAAGTACCACTTTACACAAATGGTACCGAAAGTAGCTATTTTTGGGACGTTATTTCTACTTTCGAAACGATTTCTTTACTTTCGGGACGATTCTTGTTACTGTCGGGAAAACTTTGAGTATTTTTGTAGGCAGTTTTGACAATAATATGAACTTCGTATTTGATTGGCCACTATGTATTCTGGGTAGGCCTTGTTACTAACCTTATACGCCACCAAAGGAACAGCACTGTTAATTGGAACGCTACAGCGAATCGTGCAGGACTCACCCCGGTAGAGCTACGAGATTTTGATAATTCAATCGGTCAAATTGAAGTAAAAATATCCCTGCCCTAATTGAGGCTTGAACTTTTGATCCAGAGTCGGACGCTCTTACCAGTGCGCCACGCCCCGACATGGCAAATGATAATAATAACCGTTGTCTACCCGCACAGGCCATGCCTTTGGGTACACTCTTAAGGATGTTTATGATGTACCTTTACTATTATAATTCAAAAAGTCCTCTACATATTTTGCTTCCTTTGAACATCTCAAATATCAGATCACGTTCTCAAACCTGATTTTTTCAATAAAGTTACTTCATATTAATTTGAAATTATTTGTAAATTTACATGTGAATTTTAATTCTCTGTTTAGGTGCCTTTTTAATTCCATACACACTGATGTTAGTGTTCGGCGCAGTGCCCTTGTTTTATATGGAACTCATACTGGGTCAGTTCTACCGACAAGGCCCTATTAGCTTATGGAGGATATGCCCACTTTTCAAAGGTGAGTATTCCATGAGATCATTTTAATATGAGATATTCTGTAGGCGACCTCGATAATTTTCTGACCTGCACGTACAGAGTCACCCGGTATAATTTTTCTTACTGACTAATTGTTTGCAAAATTACTCCTACTGTTAACAATGATTTTTTTTCCAATTCAAAATAATCATACATAACAGAAAGTGCTAAAGCAGTTACTTTGCTTGTGCAAAAATAACATAGTCTACTGATTTTTGAATTCAGAAATTGACTGATATATCCAGATGATCGATCCATTTCTGAAATGTCCTCAGGAAACTTCATTGTTAAAGAAAAACGTAAATTTTACAAAACACTATTTTTTTAGGAAAACTTGTACTTAATTATTTGATAAAATATTTCAGTAGTGCATTACGAGGATACATTGAAAAATTCTTACCCTACTGTAGAACCAAACAAAATTTCAATGTCAAAATATTTTATTACTCAACATATTCTCCTCTTAGGGTCGGTCTATTCACCTCACAATAAAGTCTCTGATAACTATCTATCGAATAAACTTCAAAGGTTTACATATCCTTATCTGATAGATAGAGTTATCTGGGACTTATCTGTAGGTGAAAAGACCGGCCTTTAATTAGATACATTTATTACAGCGAACCTGCAACGTATCTAGACCTTTCAAAAAAAAAAATGTTTCTTCTTGCTCTGCAAACCAGACCTCCACAGCTCGTTGGAAGAAAATTCATGACTTTTTAAACTTTTTCTCAGTTGAGGAAAGAGATGATAGTCGGACGGAGCCAAAAAAATAAGGGGTGTGTTCTAGTAATTCAAACCCTAAATCACGAATTTTTTGCATGGCAACATCAGATTTGTGTGCAGGGGCGTTGTCCTGCAAAAACAAAACACCTTTTGATAGCTTTCCGCGTCTTTTCTCTTTAATTTTTTCCCGTAGAGTGGTCAGTAATGTCGAATAGTAATCTCCAGTTATTGTTCTACCCTTGTCCAAAAAATCAATCATGATTACTCCATGGCAATTCCAAAAAACTGAAGCAAGAACTTTTCCAGCTGATTTTTGGACACGAAACTTCTTAGGTCTTGGAGAACCGGAGTGTCATCATTCTATCGATTGTTGCTTTGTTTCTTGATCGTAGAAATGTACCCAAGTCTCATCCATAGTAACAATTCGGTTTAAGAAGTCTACATCGTTTTCAAATCGAGCACAGATCGAACGCGATGCTACTACCCTTGCACACTTTTGGTCAACATTCAAACATTTAGGGGTCCATTTTGAAGCAATTTTTCTCATGTCCAAATTGATGTGAACTATATGATGAACGCGTTCGTATGAAATATTCAGTGCTTCAGATATCAGTTTTAGCCCAATTCGACGGTCTGTTAAAATCATGTCATGAACTGCATCGATATTTTCGGGGACTGACACAGAAACTGGCCTTCCCGATCGGTCATCATCTTCAATGGAAAATTTACCTCTTTTGAAGCTTGCAGTCCAATTTTTTACGGTCGCATACGAAGGACATTGATCACCAAGGGTATTAAGCATATCTTCGTAAATCTGCTTACCTTTTAACCCTTTTAAATACAGGTACTTGATGAAGGCTCGATACTCCAAATTTTCGATTTTCACAATTTCGGTGGACGTATTTTTTCTTTTAATTTATTGCGTAACTCTGGTTCACTTTTTTGACGTCAAACTTTACACTGACACTTCTAATAAGTTATTGTTCGTTGCTATGGTAACGCAATATTTTGTGTATGCAGAGAACTGGTCTTAGCTAACTAGATATCAATACATCCTCGTATATTAACTATGATCTGCATTACGATATTAAATCGCCTCTGGAAATATTTTTTTTGAATAGATACAGTGACAAGTAGATTTTTGGCAACGAATAGGAAAATAGTTTGTTTCAGATTTCTCCAGAAAATGTATTCCTCATTATTGAATGGCCTCCCTAAAATATACAAAATAGATGTTCCTATTATTATTTTGCTCGCACAAGCTCTGCTTTTGAAGGGTTTTCTCCAAAAACCTGAGAGTGTTGTGGAAACAAATTTTACAATAATTTTTTTCTCTCCAGTTTCTCGTCTATCGTCTTGGCTAAACCTTACAGGGTTAGAGATCTAACTGAGTTTCACATCCTTTTCTTACTAAAAAAACCCTATTGAGCTCACTCAGAAGACCCAACAATGCCAATTCAACAATGAATATTATAAACAAGTTTCGGTGTTGGCAATGGATTCTAACTTATCTTCGCATCGGGCTGAACTTTTCTCATTCAATTTGGAGAAAAACTCAAATCATTCACTTTTTTCACCCAATAATTTTTTTAAGGATATGTAGCCGATACAATAGTTATTTTTGATGGTTATCTAGATGAACTCAATAGTCTTGTCGGAAACATACTATGTACTATTTCGTTTACGTTTATACAAGTTTGCTCTTCGACTTTAATTTTGATTATTTTTGACAATTGATGAAAAGTCATATAGATTGAATTCTTCCGTCGTCACTTTTGACAAGTTTTGAAATTTGTAGCTGTATTTGTTCCACCTAAGTATTTTTATATAATTAAAGTCTATACAGTTAAATACTCTTTTGAAGAACCTGGTGATCTGGAGTTCAGCGGGTAGCTTTTCTTTCGGGTCACAACAAGTGTATTACTATTATTGAATTTTCTATACCATTCCATATTTTTTACGATGGAAACTGAAAATGATGATTTTCTTCCATTCATGGATTTGCTTCTTTTTAAAGAAAATAACCCTTTCGATTCTTCTATTTATAGAATAACACACAATCCTTTTCATTCTATCCACCCTATTGATTACAAAGCAGATTCTTTCAATTCTTCAACCTACAGGCTATTATCCATACCCTTCCTCCTCGTTAATTTTAACAAGGAATTATGGATTAAGAAACAAATGGCGATTAACATTGGTTACCCTGATTCATTTGTTCCTAAACTATATAAACTCAAATCATTGAGAGTTTTGGATGCTTATTTCCGAGGTGAAGTTTCTCATGACATTAAATATATGTATTATAGATTCATCTCTGAATATAAAATTTCTTTTCAAACTAACAAAAATCTTGTTACCAAATTGATTGATAATGCAGATAAGATCCCTGTAGTGGATAAATCAGGAGTTTACAAAACTGCTTATTCACATCATGATTCTAATGCTACCTATGTTGGTCAAACTGTGCCTAAATTTTCTCAAAGAATCGATGAACATAACAGAGTAATTGATACTTATATTCTTTCAGACACTTTTGATGGAATTGTTTTTTCTAGTCCTTTGCTAACTGCATCCTCAATAATAAACACTAATTTAGTACAGATTCAGACCTTCATAATTTTGACATTTGCAACAAAGGTACTAAATTGAATATGTTGGGAACTTCCGAATCTAAAGAATATAATTAAGAATATTTGAATGAACTGATAGAATTTGATTTCATTTCCTTTTTCAACAACCCAACCACAATCTACCACAAACTATAATCCAGTATTAGAATTTTCAGTAAATTTTTTTCTCTGAATTACAGTTTTCTTCCTAATTGTTGTTGGTTCTCTATTTCAATACTCATTTCTCTGCAGACAGATAGGAAGATTTTTTGTTCAGAATGTGAAATACAAAATAAATCATCAATTTATGAAATATTTTGAAAACGAGACTGACAATTTTTGTCTTCATCATCGAGATGGCCGTGAAAAATAACACTTGTTTTCCCATTTGCCTGAATTCGTGGAGTCAATAATTACAGCGTTGGCAATGGTGCAGACTTATTTATGAACACACTAGTTCAAAGGCTTTGAATAGGAAAAGTGTTGCTGCTTGGAAATTGGTTATTTTCACATTTTAATCGACTCAAATATTGCAAGTGATTATACTTTCATTCTATTACTTTCATTAATCATACTGATTACGACTAATTTAATTTTTTTTCCAGGAGTGGGATTTTGTGCCGTTCTTGTATCATTTTACGTGTCGTTTTACTACAACGTGATTCTTGGTAAGTGACGATAATTTCAGCGATAAAAAAACTGAAACATGTTTGAAATGTTTCAGCTTGGGCCTTGTATTTCATTGGATCCAGTATAACATCGGATCTGCCATGGATTCACTGTAATAATACATGGAATACAGAAAAATGCTGGGATAGTATGAACTCCAACAGCTCATCAGAAAAAGTGGTGAAGTTACTAAACGAAACTGCAAGGAATAGTAAACATACCCCGGCTTCTGAATTCTTCAAGTAAGTTTTCAGTACGCCATCCAAAGTTTTGCTTCTGCTACTTTCCATCAGTAGACAAAATAAGTGTATTATCAAATTTTTTTTTACTAAACTGGGCTTCAGGAAATGGCAAGCTCTCCGCATTATCAACTCTTAGAAGTTCTCGTAAAACTTTTCAGGGATAACAGAGAAACAGAAACTACTTCAATGAAACTATTACAAATAATACTGAAAAAGCAAATGTCTTCAATGACTATTTCACCAAAATAGAATATAATATGGCCGAAAGAATTAAAAAAACACTGTACCTCAAAATTTTTTAGACGAGGAATCAGTTGAATCCACTTTAATTTAAGAACCTTTAAACGCAAACTAAATCACCATATTGATATCTAACCTGAAAAGTAATAGCTCACCTGGTCCAGATCCCTAACATCTAAACATAAAAATATACATAAACATATTTTCGACCAATTAGTCCACCTAGTGAGTATCTGTTAAATCATTGGGAATATTCCATAACAATGGAAATAATCAATCTTAAAACCCGTCTTTAAATCAGGCAACTCAAGTATGCTGTACCGACCTATTTTATAACTTAAAAATATTTTAACAATCCCTCAAGAATGGACTAATCTCATGCTTGAAAATAAAAACAAAATCATAACAAATAGACAATTTGGATTTATTGAAAAATATATTAATTATTTTCTTAATGAAATTATAACTAATATATATGCATGTCATCACACGGTAAAAGGTAAGGGCTGCGTCTTCCCTAGCTCACACAAGTATCTCGAAGACTTCCGAGGGTTGCGCGTAGGGGTGCAATCGGTTGACGGAAATCACAATTTTCACAATATTTGAGTCATCAAAAACGTCATACTGTATTTATAGACCTAGCTAAGGTATTTGAAAAACTTCTACAAAAACTCTATAAATATGATATCAGGGAGCAGGTGTTAGATGTGATTTCAAATTATGTTAGTAACAAGAACCCAAAGAGTGAAGGCGGGAGATACAATAAGTTCAGCTCAGGTTGTGACAACTGGGGTACCACAGGGAACAGTACTGGGGACAAAATGCTATGCTGATGAAAAAACTTCGAAGACATAATACGGCTGAAAATTCAATACAAAAAATTCAGTTGTAGTTGAACATCAATTTACTGCGTCTAATATAAGTGAAACGGAATATATAACGTTCTCTCCTACAATATCTAATCAACCTCAAGGCAATGAGATTACATAGCACTACCAAAAGAGCCGTACATGCACAAAAATAGAAAAAATATTTTCTCTGAAGTATCTTGGTGTAATAGTGAACACTTGTGATGGAACGAACATATTAGCCATATAAAGAATACAGTCAAGTTACTTATAATAGATTCTACGTATTAAGAGACATCCTCACTCGAAAAAATGTAACGTTACGTGTCACTGCTCTGGTAGAATTATTAAGATATTGGATTCTAGCATTTAACACCACGTTGAATATCCGTCAGAGAACACAAAACATTTTGAAAATAATCTTCGAAAAAAAATAAGACCAGACTCAATCAAAACTACTGTCTGAAGAAATGGATATAATGAATGTATAATCCATATACACATGTCACATGGGCTCACAAAAACCGAAATATTTCAACTCAAATACAAAATCTGCTATCTATTATGGGTCACAACAAAACAAACAACAAAACAAATAGGTAACAGATAGGTAATAACAAGAATTCGAAGCAGAGGTGAAAACGTATCTGAAAAACAACTCTATAATTTTTGATATATTTTGATTGAAAGAAAATTATAACTCATTCTATATTATTGTTACTATCGAAGCTCTCTACCTACCTGCTTGAAAAAACTTCTCATTTTTATGACTCCTTCGTCTCCTTCGTGACTTGTTTTGTATTTATTTCGTCTCCAAGTATGGGCCTCTTTAAAAGAGCGGGTTCAAAAACAAGCATTTGGTTCCTTTGTTGACCAGATCTCAGAAGAGGTGTTTGAATAAATTATGATCAAAAGAAGTGTATGTAATATGTATGTACCAAAAATGATGCTGATGATGGATAATAAATTGAATTGAAATTGAATTGAGTGATTGAGTAACTGAATTAATTTTTGCATCATTTTTTTAACACACATATTTTTCTTAATGCATCGTAAGTTATATTGACGTTGATTTGTCAACTTTTTTCAATTTGTTTTTCACGCACAAGATGTATGAGCTTCTGCGATTTATCTTGTAGATTTATATCAGATCGTGTATTTGTTTTCATATATTTATTCGTAGGAACGAAAAATTAACATTATTGTTATCATCATCTATATATGTGTTTAACCAAAATCCGGACACCAGCATTATTTGAAAAACGCAATTCATTTAACCGATGTATTTCACTTCAAAAACTACGCACAATTGATCCATTGTATTTATTAAATCTGTCACCAAAACGATGGCGAATTTACGGTTTATTTGTCAATTTCTCATAGTAGCTGCGATTACACCTGGAAATTGGGATTGATGGAAAAAATCAGGCGTAAATATTCAATCCCATTCCATGATAAAACTATAGGGTAGATTATACTAGATCAGGTTATTTTTCAGGCCTAGGGCCCCATGCGGGAGAACAAAATTTATACCTAAACTTTGAGACATCTTATGTCCAGTTGGAAAACATGCTATTTGTGAAAATTCCTGGTAGAGGAGCGTTTTTCTTTCAGGGTCCTCGCAAACTTTTGGGGACGTCCATAGTTCATCATCTTTTTTTCCACTATAATTATGCTCTCGTCATTTCCGTTTGTGATAAAGAAATCTAGTGGTATTTTTGTTTTCGTAAATGGAAAAATAAAATGAATGAATTTATTGTCAATCATCTTTAACATTTTGTAGGAGCACAGTGGTCATTCATTATGCCTGCAGGCATCCTGAATGCACTACACAAGGAAACAGCATTTTTGTTACAGGAAATATTATGACTGATAGTATGTATGTCAGGGTTGATTTATATGAGGTGAATGTTTTAGTATTAGCTCTGATCTTGGACTTAGAAGGAAGAAATATCTTTCTAAAATAATAATAATAATAATAATAATAATAATAATAATAATAATAATAATAATAATAATAATAATAATAATAATAATAATAATAATAATAATAATAATAATAATAATAATAATAATAATAATAATAATAATAATAATAATAATAATAATAATAATAATAATAATAATGATAATAATAATAATAATGTGCAACGGTTCATCTCAAAAGAGGACGATGCGACGATTACGGAGAAGACGTCCAGCTCATAGACGGAAGCATCCTACGTCATCTGGGTGCCGGAGAGACGTATACCTACTTGGGAGTGGAACAACACCACTCTCAAGAAGTTATAACTGTCAAAAACTCTCTCCGCGGCAAGTATCAGCACAAACTCCGACAGATCTGGTCATCAGAACTGTCGGGAAAGAACAAAGTTGCTGCCACAAATATGCTTGCCGTTCCGATCTTACTCTACTCCTTCGGAGTAATGAAGTGGACTCAGGAGGAGCTGCGACAACTCGACGTAAAGACTCGCAAGATGATGCACCTATACAGGAGCTTGCATCCCAAATCGTCCGTTCCTCGATTATATCTCCACCGACAACAAGGAGGACGAGGACTTTTGAGTTTGGAGTGTCTTCACAACAGAATGGTATTGGATGGAGCATGTAAAGTAATCAGGAGTTTGGACCCCCTTCTCTGCATGGTCCGTGACCATGAAAACGCAGGGATTGGAGCGTTCCTCTTTAAGGCAGCAGCTCGTGCGGCTGATGAACTCGGTCTCAGTTTCGACACCAAACGGCGTGATCCGAACTCTGTCACAGAGTTGGCACCCGTTCGGCAAAAAGCCCATGTAAAGGCCGCAGAAAATGCAGCTCTTCTGCAGCTGCATAGGGATAAGCCTTTGCATGGGGTCTTCTTCAGAAACGTTGAAGACCTTGGCTTATCCAAGAACTCGACCTACGCCTTCCTTAGGTCAAGTGGGCTGAAGTCGGAGACCGAGGGATTCATAATGGCCTGCCAAGATGGTGTCTTCAACACCTTGGTCTACCGAAGCCACGTGATGGGTATAGAGGTCCCTGATATTAGATGCAGGGCCTGCCGTCAGGCGCCTGAGACCATTATGCATTTGCTGTCAGCATGTCCAGCATATGCGGTCTCAGCCTATATCCACAGACATAACGCGGCTCTACGAGTGTTATATTACCACCTACGACACTCGTACGGTATAGACGAGACACCAGTGTTGCCTTACGCTCCGGGGGATATTGAGTCCGTGGTGGAGAATGAGAAGTGCCGAATCTACTGGAACTACTCATTTCCCACCCTCAGGCAAATACAGGCCAATAAGCCTGATGTAGTACTCCTCGACCATGGAAGTAAGACGATATTCGTCATTGAGTTTTCGGCTCCTGGCGAAACGAATATCGTCCGAAAGGAGGAGGAGAAACGGACGAAATATCGAGATTTACTCTTCGAACTCCGCAGGCTCTATCCAGACCATTCTGTAAAAATGGTTGTTCTGATAATAGGGTCCCTTGGCGGTGTGATGGATTCATTACTCTCGAACTTAAAAATCATACCGGCATGTAGAAAGATGTCAGAAATCATAGCCGGAAGAATGCAGAAGGCTGTCATCCTCGGTTCATTACGTCTGCTCAGGGCACACGATTCCCGGACCCAATAGCTGCTTACCCCATAGTTTGGGGAGTGGTTATTGGGGTAATGATGTTGCCAGCGCGCCCTCCGAATGTATCGGAGCATCGGAGACAGGGTCCGACTGGAGGATTTTAATTCAAATCAGAAATAATAATAATAATAATAATAATAATAATAATAATAATAATAATAATAATAATAATAATAATAATAATAATAATAATAATAATAATAATAATAAATTCATTTCTTTGTTCAACATACACAGAGTATAAGGACATTACACAATGGAAATGTAACAAAGAAAACGTCATCATAAAGTATAGATAAAAAAAAACAGAAATGCACAATACATTACTTTACAAAAAAGATAATCCTGAAACGTACACGAAGGAAAATACAAAAAATACAGTAATTTCCAATAAAAATAAAATACATTCAACATATAGAATATTATATAAAAAACTCATCAAGAGTGTAAAACGTTTTATCAATAAGGTGTTTCTTCAACCAAGACTTGAAAATGTGTATATTGGAGGCTTCCTTAATATTCTTGTCAATCTTATTAATATTTTTTATTACAAATATCTTCTTTTCCTTTCAATCTCTACTTATCGAAACATTTTATTTGATAATATTTTCTTCCCTGACTTTGTTCAAAAGGGCTATTTTCAATGCTCCAACAGTAATCCGCCTTCGTGTGGGCATCCCAGCGAACCTTGGTACCGCTTCTCTATTATTATGAACTTTATTCATTGAAATAAGTAAATATACAATAAATGAATGCATTACAGATAATGAATAAAGCAATAATCGATAAGTGATCAATCACTTGTTTCGATATTAGCGGAATATAAATATAAAAATAATTTCATGTATATGAACATGCTCAAAGATATAAAATACACATGAAAATGAAAATGTTATCACAATATAAAATATGTAATATTAAAATTAATTAGCAGAATAGAAATAAATGTATATATATATATATATATATATATATATATATATATATATATATATATATATATATATATATGTTCCAGTGACTGTAAAACACTCGAAAACAATCCTTTAGGAACTCACTACACCTTTGTATAGATTGTATGGCATATGTCCGACAGAAAACAACTACTTCTCTGGCTGATACCTCGACAGATATTGAATTATATCTGTCAGACATATGTGCAAAGATCCTTACTTTGAAGGAACAACTTTGCAAGAGCTCTCAGAGACAGACAGCAGGACACCGCCTGACCGCCAGACCGGTTTCGGGATGAAGTCCCTCATCAGTGCAGTAGTCCAGGTTATCACGGTTGTATACACGCGGGGGCCCGGTGCCCGTCATCGTTCGCCGGGATGAACACTGCAATCGCTTACAGGATCCACCACGGCAACAGATTAGAGAGCGCTCCAGAAGGACATTTCGGATACGAAATGGTATATGCTGAATACTTGTTTCAAGGAGCAATAAATGTTCCAGTGACTAATATAAAATATTAAAACTATAAGACATATAACATTAAAATTGAAACAATAAAATATAAAAACTAGAACAGAGTAAAAATGAGAAACGAGTCAAATGATGAAGAACGGAACAATTATATTATTGCAGTAAGTATGTTGTTTATGGTTTCGATTCTATCAGATCGATTATTAATTTTCTGTCGTTACTTAAGATGTAATCTTTTAATTTTTTTTTGAAATTAGCTTTATTTCTTTCAGATCTTATAGTGTTCGGGACACTATTGTATAATGATTTTGTGATATAGGAGTGAGATCTTTGCGATATTGATTTTTTCACACGTGGTACTACCGTAATGGGTTTTCGGCGGGTATTATACTCATGAGTGGGTCCTGCTATATCACCAGAAAGGTGGAATTTCACATTCGTGCAGAAATAGAATAACTGCCTGACATCCATGACTTCAGATTGTTTGTATAGTAGTTCCGAAGAGAACCTTCGGTTTTTCATCATTATCACTTTCAGAAATCTTTTTTGCAGTATTTCCAATGGTTTGAGGTGTACTCGGAGAGCACTTCCCCATGTCAGGATTCCATATCTTAAATGACTTTCCACTAAGGAGTTATATAATATCTTCATTGTTTTCAGTGGAAGAAAATTACTTAAATATTTAAATTTGTATAAGATGGATTGCAGTTTTTTTATGACGTAGTTTATATGAACGTTCCATTCCATATACGAATCCAGATATACACCAAGATATTTAATATTTTTTCAGATTTAATTCTGAGCGTGTTTTCCTGAGTTTCTAGGTCGAGATATAAAAAAGGGCAATTACCAGCCGAATTACAGCTGAAGGATAGGAAGTTGGTTTTCTCTGTGTTGAGTGTCAAAAGTCTTCCATCGAACCACTCCTTTATGAATCGAAGGTCAGATTCGGCTTTATGTTTCAATTCATGCCATGTTTCCGCTTTATATAGTATTGCGGTATCATCAGCATACCCTATGATACTTCCTTGACTGTTCAATGTGAATATTTGATTGATATAGAGATTAAACAAAAAAGGGCCCAAAACGGTTCCCTGCGGTACACCATATTCAATTTCTCTTTGATCGCTCAGTGTTTCAGCCACTTTCACTTCTTGAGTTCTGTTGTTGAGGTAATTTCTAAGTAAATTTGCACATTTACCTCTCATTCCTACTCGTTCCAATGTATCTATGAGCAATCGGTGACTAACAGCATCGAAAGCCTTCGAAAGGTCAATGAAAACACATAGACAAAGATGTCCATCCTCCAGCGCGCTGTGTATTTTTTCGTTCAAAGCTAGTACAGCCTCTTCCGTTGAAGTATTCTCTTTGAAACCATATTGTTTATGGGAAATCAAGCCGTATTTTTTTATGAAGGATGTCATTCGGTTTTTCAGAAACATTTCGAAGATCTTTGATAAATGTGTGATGAGGGAAATCGGTCTGTAATTGGTAACTATCGTTTTGTTTCCTTTTTTAAAAATTGGTATTACTATCGATTTTTTGAAAGCATCAGGCCAAATTTCCAATTCCAAGCATTTATTTAAAATGTATACTAGGGGATGAACAATATATTGTGCAATAGATTTGATGGTTTCCGCTCTTATCCAGTCCTTACCAACGGCTTTCTTATCTTTCAATTTTCTAATTATATTCAAAAGTTCAATGGAATTGCTTGGTGCTAGAATAATAGTATCAGGTAGAATATCGTCAATGAATTCGTGATTTCTATCGGTTTTGATTTTTTCAGCTAGTATTTTTCCCATTTCAACGAATCTCAGATTGAATTCATTTGCAATATCTTTGCTATCATGGAGAAGTTCTCCCTTTTCGTTTTGGAGAGCCGGTAGTTTATTATGTTTTGTTTTCGATTTACTCAATTCCTTTACTTTTTTCCATACAAATTTTGTATTATTTGAATTTTTTTCTATTTGTTGTTTATAATAATCGCACTTTACTTTCTTGACCAGATTAGTTAATTTGTTTTTGTAAAGATTATATTGATTTTTCAGGAAATTGTTATTCGGTTTATTTTTAAGATTAACAAACATTTCATTTTTTTTTATTTATTGACGTCAGTAATGAATTTGTGAGCCATGGTGCAAGTTTGGAGTTTTTTCTCGTTTGTTTTTTTGTTTCTAAGCATTTGTTACTTTTTATTGATAACAATTTAATTAATTCGTTCATTGCAGAGTTTGGATCCGGAGCCAAAAACATAGTTTCCCAGTCTACCTGTTGAATTTTTTGTTTAAACTTTTTGTAATTCAAAAATTGTGTAAATCTATTATTTGTAGTTTTTTCATCGTCCATTTATTCCGTTATGACCTGTAGTATAGTTGTTTTATGATCAGTAATGTTGTTTTCGATTATCAAAGGTATGATCATGTCTGATTTAGATTTAAGAAAAATATGATCGAGGCACTACTATACTACTACTACTCTATAGAACGAATATCCGCCACAATATCCCCCACAAAATGAAAGACGCAAATGATGTATACTAATTTTCATAAGATGGTTCGTTAATGAAAACCCCAGTTTTCGCCCCAGCAAAATCACTTCGTAGAATTTTTCAAACAAGCAGTAGTGAAAAAATTATAAATTCTTTGGTTTTTTTGGAAAAATATCTCAAAAATTATTCAAGGAATCGTTTAACAGTCAATAGAACTTTTGTAGAGATTTATAAAACCTTGAAAACTTCGAAAATGAGACCATTTTTCAAAAATTTATAATTTTTATAAATCTGAAGCTGGAGAAATAATATTGCGGAAACTGATAGAAAATAATATGTGTTTCAATTGTGCGCAAGATGTTTCCTATTCGATGAGAAGTTTTTGCACAATCGCGTTATAAACAATTTAAGGGCACATTTTGAGCAACCATTCCCAAAAAGTCGAATTTCTTCCTCATCCCTTCCAGCTAAGGTTTGTTGGGATAAGAATGGGGGTGAAGATAATGAACTCGATGAACACTGGCAACACAGCACCTGTCCATTCTTGATTACAGCGCCAATCAGATATAAATTTTCCGATCGTAGAATCAGTTTCTTGCAAAATTCATTGATTTCATTAAAGAGATATTTTTTGTATGGGATCGGTGGTCTCATAAGAATTCCGGAACCTATCAATTTTTTTAATTCATCATTTTATTTAATTTTTTTTTCTTAAAAATTATCATAACCAAAAATCACTGAAGTTCCGGTATTAACAAAAAAACATTGGGTAATGCAAAAAAATTAAAAAATTCTCAAACAAAAACTGTGGTCTCAAAACGGATTCCCTTTTTACCAAGGTAGTGTTTGCTCTTAAGAGAAATCGTCTTATTCAAATTATTTAAACGGCATCTGGAAGTAGAGATCAATATATACAATCTGCATGTTTTGGATTTTCACCTGAGAAGTGAGAAATGTGTTGAAATGTCACTGGATGTTGATCAAAACTCTTCAAACAGCGTCCGAAGTCACAATAAATCGCACTGAAGTTATCTCGAGTTGAGTTTGGGCGACTTCGGGTGCACTTTGAAGCATTTAGAGTAACTTCCAGTGACATTTTCAAGACTTTTCCCACCTCTCAGGTAAAAATCCAAAATATACAAATTGTAGATATTGATCTCTACTTCTAAATACCGTTCACAGAATATGAATGAGATTTTTTGGCTTGAATCGGCGCAACAGACAACTTATCACCAAAACTTATTGATTGACCTTTATTCTTAATAGAAATATTTTCAACTGTGTAATAAATAACATATTAATTATTGAAATATTTTTTTCAAAATAACTGAACATACCCGTTGAATAATTTTTAAATTGTTTCGTATGTGGAATATAAACTTAACGTCTTATAAATGATGGTCAACATCATCAATACGCATCCATTACACGTATTTTTTAGTCCCAAATTTGTTTCACCGTCATACTTCAATGATTATATTTAAATCATCAAAATGACATATCATGATTAATGCCCAACTAGCATATCATAACATATGTCAAGTAACTGATTCAAATCTTATGTTTCCAATACGACGGTCTTTTCTGAGCCGATAAGTCCTAACTTTCAGCGTTTTGTCAACGTCATATTTCATTGATCTTATTTTTGTCACAATGTCCAAAGAACATATAATATATGTCAAATAAGTGATTCAAAAGTCATGCTTCCATTACTGCGATCCTTTCTAAGGCAATAGTTCCAACTTTCAGCGATGTATCAACGTCATACTTCATTTATCATATTTTCATAGTCAAAATGATGTATTATGCACAATACTAAGACTAAAAATGGTTATCATGGTATATGGTAGGTACAGGCTAAGCATCCTTTTGAACCTTTCGTGCATGTCATCATGGTGACCCACGGGGTCCAATAAGTAATAGACAATCAACAAATACTTTTGATGGTATTTATATACTGTTACTGAGTTTGACATGATACTGCGTAGCTTCAATAGCAGCGACACCTGTCGTGGGTGGAATACTTTATATTGATTATATTGATCAATATCTGAACATTATTTTGTAGGTATTTAACTCACGTCATGCAAATCATGCAAAAATCATCATTTGGTAGTAAAATGTATCAATTTGAATAAAAAATTGTCATTACTATAATGAGGAATGAAATATGCATACTTCGTCTGATACCAGAAAAACTTTTAAGAGACAATTTTTGTAAACATATATAAATGATAACGTTAAAATTGTATTTTCAAAATGATCATAACCCAGGAGATATTTCAGTGATAGAATAGTTTATATTGATTGATTTGATCGATAAATAAACATGTTTCTTGAGTTATTCAACTCACGTCAGACAAAGTATGCAAAAAAGTACCCAAAAATACAAACTAATTTGGTCGTGATATGGATCGAATCAAATATGATATTTTCAGTACTATATTACGAAATATGTGAAATATTCATATTTTGCCTGATGCCAGCAAAACTTTGAAGAGACAGTGTTCAGAGACATAAATAAATAATATGTTAATATTCGATTTTCAATATTACTATCACTCAAGAGATAAATTGATAATATAATAATTTGCATTTACATCAATGATTGAACAGATTTTTTCAGGTATTCAACGTACGTAAAAATACGTAAAAATACGTGGATATATTTGGTCAGAAAATGTATTAATCTGAATGAAACATTTTTATTACTATATTATGGAAACCGAAAAATACACAAATTTTGAATGACCAGGAAAACTTTGGAAAGACAAAGATTGGAAACATATATGAGTAATACATTCACATTCAAGTTTCAAAACTATCATCACCAAAAAGAAATATCCACGATGGAATAGTTTATATCGATTATTTTTATCAATGTATGAACATATTTCTTTAGATATTCAACTTACGTCAGGCGAAGAATGTAAAAATACATAGTTATTTGGTCGTTAAACGCATTGAATTTAATATAATATTTTCATTACCATATTAGGAAATATGTGAAATATTCATAATTTGCCTGATTCCAGGAGAACTTTGGAAAGACAATGTTTGGAAACATATATAAATGATATGTTTAAGTATATTCGATTTTCAATATTACCATCACTCAAGAGATATATCAATGATAAAACAATTTTTATTGATTATTCACATCAATAAGTAAACATATTTTTTTGAAAAAAGTATGCAAAAATAAATGGTTATTTGGTCAGAAAATTTATTAATCCGAATGAAACGTTTTTATAACTATATCATGAAGAACAAAAAGTACACATATAATGTCTGACACCAGGAAAACTTATATAAATAATACATTTACATTCGATTTTCAGAATTATCATCACCCAGGAGATATATCCACGCTGGAATAGTTAATATCGATTATTTCTATCAACAAATGAATATATTTCTTCACATACTCAACTTACTTCAGGCAAAGTATGCAAAAATACATAGAAATATCATTTGGTTACAGTGAACATGTAGTGAATTACTCATAATTTCATCAAACAAGCCATATTAGCTATGAACCTCATTTAGTAATTCTTAACAATCGCAAAAACAAACATTTCATAATTTTACCTGATAATTTTATCGAAATGAAATGACAATAATAAAGAGAATTGATAATGCGATGTCAGATAAAGTGGTTTACTTTGATATCGGTTATGTTATGCAGTCGGTCCTTCAGCCACTCCAATCTACTCGAATTTCGTATTTTAAAATTGGAAAAGATCCCCTAGAGCAGTGGCCACTTAAAATGTATCTCCAACTCTCTCGTTTAATAATCCCGTAAACATATATGAATATTCCTCAAATTCAACTTGATGAATGGCCGTGCCTTTGAAACTCGCAAGTTCATCAGTTTGTGGCCTGCCCTCACTGGACTCGACACTATTCTTCCAACTGACGTAGTTCCCTACTTGTTTGAAGACCTAAAATAACATGCGAAGTTCTTGCTTTCAACTTGGTAGTTGTTCGCCGGATTCATGAGTAAATACGGAGGAATTTAAACATTACTTATTTGTGGTAACGCAACAAACGGTCCGAACTCTACACAGGTGTTAAAAACAAGGTTCAACGGTCTAGACAACTAAAATAGTAATAATAGTAATACGATATGTTTATTCTGAATGCAATATAAAAATGAAAATTGAAAAATTAAAGGATGAATGGACGAATTTGGCGTAAATCAGCTATACAGGCCGTTTCTTTTATCATGTGGTAAAATTGCTATATTCTAAACCGTAACAGATACGAAGACGATTAAATGGGAGAAAAGGTAACTATTGTGGAGAACAGTACAATGGCCAAAGAAAATTTACAGGGAGTCTCGCCCTTCCCGAGTTATACAGGGAAAACCAAAAATGCTGTTATTTGTTTTTTACGAATAGAACTGTTATTTCTGAAAATATAAAAAAATTTATAAGGAAAGTTTTAATGTATTTAAAATTTAGTATAAAAATGTAACAACGAATCTTTGATTAAACGTTTCGTGTCAACACGGCCACCATCAACATTTTTTTTCAAATACGGACCTGTCTATTTTAGTACAAATATTGATAAAGCGATAAAATCACAATTCAGTGGTATATCACACTTGATATTTTTATAACGCTTCATTTAAAATAACTAGCATCCTCAGTGACAACAATTCTTAATTACGGTCCTGTCGTTAGTTCTTTTGTAAATTATTTTGATTTCTTCAAAACCTATTCAACTATTGGCATACTTCAGACTTCACCCAATAATTTCGATAAGAAGATACCCCAACACAACGAACATTCGTATTTTTCCTTCTTGAGCATTTTTGCATTACAGAAATCATTGTTTCAAGTCTGTTTTCTTCTGAATCAATTATCATACTGAATATTTCTATAATTCTCAATCCTGGAAGTAACGAAAATATTAGTTTTTGGTCAAAATACGACTATTGTGTGATATGGTACAATTAAATAGCATCTCACTTCATTTACCATTTTTAAACAAGTAGGCTTTGCTTGGTTTCTATGGCAGGACAAATAAATGAGTTGTTGATACGTGTTAAGAACTGTCAGTCGTTTATACACTCAGTCATATCAAAGATGTATTCAAATGACGAAAGGACTGATATGCCATTTGCTTATGCAAAATCAAATAGAAATTCTCTTTTGGCAAAAAATATGTTTGGTGAGCTATACCCAAATCGTCGTATTCCAAACATTCAAATGTTTAGACGATTAGAAAGAAATTTGAGAGACTGTGGTGCATTTGAAAGAAATAAAACTAGAAAATGTGTTGTTACTGGAAGTGTGCGGAAACAGATAAATGTTTTAGGTAAGCAAATATTACTTCATAAAGATTAACAAAGTGACGAAAATATTTTTTTTCAATTTAGGATTGGTCAGTTACAAAAATATTTCTAATCAAGATTGTTCTTTACGAGAAATTGCACACGAACTAGGGATTTCTGTAAAATCTACCAGAAATATTTTGAAAAAGAACAAAAGTTCATCACCTCAATGAAAGGGATTACGGAAGGAGAGTACGATTTGCGATGTGGTTGAGACGTAGAAATAAGGAAGTTGGAAATATTTGTAATAAAATAATATGGACGGACGAATCAAAATTCACCAACAATGGTTGATTTAACAGAAACATCCATTATAGGTGGAATAATACAAATGAACATTTACATAGAAAAACAAATTTCCAGGAAAGGTTCGGAATAAATGTTTGGTTGGGAATTTTGGGAACAAACATACTAGGTCCTTTCTTTTACGACGAGCATTTGAATGGTGGAATGTATTTACATTTTTTATCCAATGAGTTTGATGGCTACTTAGATAAATTGCCACTGAACATCCGCCGTGAAATACAATATTTTCAACAAGACGGTGCACCTCCCCATAATGCAGCAATAGTAAGGGAACATTTAGATGCAATATTCCCAAGAAAATGGATTGGAAACAATGGACCAATTGCCTGGCCAGCTCGATCCCCAGACCTGACTCCTTTAGATTTTTTGTCTGGGGATACATAAAGGATAAAGTTTTTTCGACAACTAGTACAGATATCGACCATCTCAAACAAAAAATAAGAGATGCATGTAATAGCATTACACCCATCATGCTAGAAAATTGCCACAGAAATTGTATGGACAGACAACTTATGTGCATTCAACAAAGAGGTCGGCAATTCGAGCATTTAATGTAGGTTATCATGAAGAATTCATTTTCTGTATTGGTTTTATTTTCACTCAAAAATTCAATATGAAATAAATTGTTTTCTGTTTGTTTGATTTCTTCTACTCTTCAGTAAGTTTATTTCCGAGGTAAATTGCTATCGTTCGTCTCTGAAACTACAGATATCTTTTATTAGAGTGTAAACATAATTTTAATAGATACATTTATTCAAAGCGTCACTGATAATTTTTATATCGGAGAGTTAGATTTTATGGAATCCATAAACGACCTAACGACAGGACCGTAATTAAAAATTGTTGTCACTGATGATGTTAGTTATTTTAAATGAAACGTTATAAAAATATCAAGTGTGATGTACCACTGAATTGTGATTTTATCGCTTTATCAATATTTGTACTAAAACAGACAGGTCCGTATTTGATAAGAAATGTTGATGGTGGCCGTGTTGACACGAAACGTTTAATCAAAGATTCATTGTTACATGTTTATAGTACATTTAGAATACATTAAAACTTTATTTTTCCATTTTTTTATATTTTCAGAAATAACAATTCTATTCGTAAAAAACAAATAACAGCATTTTTAATTTTCCCTGTAAGGGCGAGACTCCCTGTAAATTTTCTTTGACAATTGTACTGTTCTCCACAATAGTTACCTTTTCTCCCATTTAATCGTCTTCGTATCTGTTACGGTTTAGAATATAGCAATGTTACCACATGATAAAAGAAACGGCCTGTAGAATGATCAATATAATGAATTATAATTAGTTTCATTTTTCTGGGGGATTTTTTCCAAAGACTTCTTATTAATTCTAATATGTGAAGAATTAACAGTGTAATACTTTTGACTTTGTTGACAAATGTTTTCATTTAGACAATAAAGTTTATTTATTTTTCACTTGTCCATTACTGCTTTATAATACCTTGGCAACGGTTGCTATCAACAGACCCTTAACGCCCGTGGCGTTATGGAGGGCATTATGAATCATAACGCCCGCTAAATGTTTTTTTTGTAGTTCTATAAATTAATTACTCAGAAAAGTTTTATTTATAACTGTACAAATTTTCTGAAAAATTAGTACCAAGTTTGAAGTTCTGTGAGTTGACCGATGATGAACTCAATGTGCATTCGGTTTCGTTCGGAACGTTAACATTTTCTTGTTTGGAAACGGAAAGGGCTATCAATGTAGCACTTATGTTCTTCGAGGAGATACTTTCTTCAATATAGCTCTCCGCTACCGTACTACTCTTCCATTTTCCATGTAATTTTAGTGTTTCAAAGGAAGCACCACCTTGAACAAGAAGCGTTGACGACGTTCGGCGTAGACGATGTCCGGTGTAACCTTTCGGGTTTTCCAAATTAAGGTATTTCGCTATGATAGAAGGAACACTTCCTATAGTATTCTCACCTACAGGTAACTCAATGTAGGTTAAAAAAACCCACGTTGTTTACATCCTTTTGGTCGTAGTGCAATGTACTTTTTAACTAAGTTCAAGGCTCTTACTTCACTTTCTTCAACAATGGTGGAACTTTTTGAGGTGCAGGACTTGGTTTCTGGTTTCAGTAAAACGGCTCCTCTGTCTTCAATGTCATCAATTGTCTTCTTGACCGTTTCATCACGTCTTAAGCCTACAAATACGCCCATTACCAGAACAACCTTATGTAACAGAAAAATATCATCTGGAGCTTTTTTTATGAAAAGTAATACTTGTCCACCTTCCAACACCTTTGATTTTTTAGGAATGGATCCTTTTGATTTAACTTTCAGAAACGCGATCAGTTGACTGAATGCTGATATATTAATGTTTTCTTTAACAATCAATGTTGATTTCAGCTGTGAGTATTTGGTCCATAGATTATTTGCACTATATTTTTCAGACTGAAAAATGTAAAATGAATAAAAAATATTAATATTTTTCATGAGATAAACTCACCAGTTCCTGGAAGTATGCCATTAAGACATTTTCCACAGGTTCTCAAAGTAGGTATCATCAAACCTTTATTCAAAAGTGGAAATAAATCCAAAATGGATAATTATAGACCAATTTCTTTAATTTCCAATCTGTCTAAAATAATTGAAAAACTGATAAAGTCTAGGATGGTGGAATTTCTCAATAAATATGAAATGATATCGAGTAATCAATATGGCTTCAGAGAGAAAAAATCGACAGAAGATGCTATAAGAGATTTAACTACTGATATATACTCTGCACTTGACAAGAAAAAATCAGCCTTATGCATCTTCGTCGACCTCTCAAAAGCTTTCGATAATGTTTCTCATTCATTATTGTTGGAAAAACTTGAACACTGCGGAATGAGGGGAAGAATTTACACTTTATTGAAAAGTTACTTATCAAATCGCCAACAGAAAGTTAATATAAATGATTTCTTCAGTGAATCCAGAACTGTGACTTGTGGTGTTCCACAAGGAACCGTATTGGGGCCACTGCTGTTCACAATATATATAAATGGCTTACTCCGAATGGAGTGCAAAGGCAAAATTATTAGTTTTGCTGACGATACAGCCATTTTATATCAAGATGAAACATGGGTTCGTTTAAAGGAAAAGGCTGAATCTGACTTCAGATCAATCGAAAAATGGTTTAGACATAACAAACTTACTCTTAACTGTGATAAAACCAAATATCTACCGTTCACATGTTATGCAAATGGTCTTCCAAATTTGGGAAGCCTAGAAATTGGAATTGACACAAAAATTCCAGAAGCTGAATCTATCAAATATCTCGGTATAGTGGTTGATAGACATTTGAGATGGGACTTACAAATTAATAATATAATAAGAAAAATTAGAGGACTTATTTCACGATTCACTTACTTGAGGAATTTTTTAGACATTTAACAACTCAAAACAATATATTATTCTCTTGTTCAGTCACAACTGTCATATGGTATCGTAGGATGGGGTGGTGTCGCTAATTGCTATCTCGAAAACCTGAACGTTATCCAGAAATGGATACTTAAAATAATGTATAATCAAACAAAACTATATTCTTCTGAAAAATTATATAAAGAAGCTAAAGTTTTTGATACAAGACAACTTTACTGCTTCAAATTGTTGTTAAATGTGTTTCAAATTAAAATATTCACTCAACAAGTTAATCACTCTTATGCAACAAGAAATAAGAAATATAAAATTATAATACCGAGATGTGAGAAAACTATTGGACAACGATGCGGTTCTTATATGGGTCCAAAATTATACACAGTTATACCGGATAGTATGAAAAATATACATAGTTACTCAGTTTTCAAATCAACACTAACACAATGGATATTGAACACCGACAGAACAGTATTATATGAAATGTTTTAGAAATTAGGTATTGTATTTCAATATTTTTAAAGTGTATTAAAATTGTATTCGTGAGAACTTCCTGACTGATGCCGACTGTGATAATTTTTTTAGAATGTGATCTTTCCTAGCAATGTGAATATTCTCGATTGTGACAATCACCAATTGTGATTATTCCCGAAATGTGACTTAAAGTATTTTAAACGTCAACAGATTCTGACGAATTTTTTTATTTTATATATTTGTTATACTTCCACACCTTAACATTTTAATATTGATTTTATCAAACTTTTATTCATTTTACAAACTTTTATTGTTAGTTTTATAGGTAACTGTTTCACATACAAGCAGTATTTACTATAGCTTTCGTGAATTTCTCTGTTTATTTACTCTTCAAATTGCTTTTGTAATCTTTTGATTTGTTGGTGTCAATAAAAATTATTATTATTTTTTTTTTTTCTCCTAGGAGTGTACCAGTCAGGCCCTGTCTCCGGTGCTCCGACCCATCCGGAGGGCGCGCTGGTGTCGTTAACCCCAATAAACACTCCCTACGTCCGTAGGGTGAGTGATTATTGGGTCCGAGAATCGTGTGCCCTGAGTAGACGGAGCGAACCAAGTATAACGGCCTTCTGCATTCTTGCTGCTAAGATTTCTGCCATATTTCGGCAAGCTGGTATTATCTTCAAGTTAGAGAGCAGTGTGTCCATCATTCCACCAAGGACTCCTATAATCAGAACCACCATTTTGACAGAATGGTCCGGATATAACCTGCGGAGTTCAAAGAGAAGATCTCGATATTTAGTCCGTTTTTCCTCCTCTTTTCGAACGATATTCATTTCGCCTGGAGCGGAAAACTCCATGACGAATATCGTTCTACTTTGGTGGTCGAGGAGGACAACATCAGGCTTATTGGCTTGTATTTGCCTGAGGGTGGGGAATGAGTAGTTCCAATAGATTCGGCATCTCTCATTCTCCACCACGGACTCAATATCCCCCGGAGCATAAGGCAACACCGGTGTCTCGTCTATGCCGTACGAGTGTCGTAGGTGGTAGTACAACACTCGTAGCGCCGCGTTATGCCTGTGGATATAGGCTGAGACCGCATAAGATGGGCATGCTGATAGCAAATGCATTACGGTCTCAGGTGCCCCACGACATGCCCTGCATCGGGTGTCAGGGACGTCTATACCCATCACGCGACTACGGTAGACGAGGGTGTTGAAGACACCATCCTGGCAGGCCATTATGAATCCCTCGGTCTCCGACTTTAGCTCACTCGACCTGAGGAAGGCAAAGGTCAAGCTTTTGGATAAGCCAAGGTCTTCGATGTTGTGAAAGAAGACACCATGCATTGGCTTATCCATATGTAGCTGTAGCAGGACCTCTGTCTCCGCAGCTTTGATGTGAGCTTTTTGCTGAACGGGTCCCAACTCGGTGACAGAGTTTGGGTTAGCCCGTTCAGTATCGAATACGAGACCGAGTTCATCGGCCGCACGGGTTGCTGCCTTAAAAAGAAATGCTCCAATCCCTGCTTTTTCATGGTCGCGGACCATGCAGAGAAGGGGATCTGAACTCCTGATGACTTTACAGGCCCCATCCAGAACCATTCTGTTATGCATACACTCCAAACTCAAAAGTCCACGGCCTCCCCGTTGTCTGGGAAAGTATAACCGTGGAACGGACGATTTAGGATGCAAGCACCTATTGAGATGCATCACTTTGCGAGTTTTTACGTCGAGTTGTCGCAGCTCTTCCTTAGTCCACTTCATTACTCCGAAAGAGTAGAGAAGGATCGGAACGGCAAGCATATTGGTTGCAGCAACTTTGTTCTTCCCCGACAGTTCTGATGACCAGATCTGTCGGAGTTTATGCTGATACTTGCCGCGGAGAGAGTTCTTAACTGTGAATACCTCTTGGGAGTGGCGTTGCTCCACCCCTAGGTAAGTATACGTCTCTCCGGCATCCAGATGATGTAAGATGCTTCCGTCTACAAGCTGGACATCCTCTCCGTATTCCTCGCATCGTCCTCTTTTGAGATGAACCGTGGCACATTTGTCGATCCCAAATTCCATTCCGATAGCATGCGTGTACTCTTCCACCACCCTAAGGGACTGATGTAGGTCCCTTTCTCCAGAGGCATATAATTTGAGGTCATCCATGTAAAACAGATGGGTGACTTTATGCCTCCGGTTGCTGGGGGTGCCGCAGTTGTACCCACGGGTATTCCTGAGTACAACGGACAATGGCAATAGTGAGATGCAGAAGAGAAGAGGGCTGAGGGAGTCTCCCTGAAACACGCCTCTTCTAATGATGACCTGCTCTGTTTGGACTATGTCTCTACCAGATCTTATGGTGAAGCGAGTCCTCCAGAGTGGCATCAGTTGTCCAATGCATCCCACTATTTGATTGGGTACCTCAAGACATCTGAGCAAATGCATGATTAACTCATGCGATGTTGTATCAAATGCCTTGCGGTAATCAATCCAGGCCATCGAAAGGTTACGCTTATACTGCACGGAGTCCTGCGTGATACATCTATCGATGAGCAGGTTCTCCTTACAGCCGGCGACTCCTTTCTTTGACCCTCTTTGCTCATATATCCGTTCATACACCGGATCAACTGCGGAGAGAATGCGCGTGTATAAGATGCGCGTAAACAACTTATAGCACGCATTCAAGCATGTTATCGGCCTGTAATTCTTTGGATCAGACAAATCTCCGTTCTTGGGGATGAGCACGGTTCGCCCCTCGACAAACCACTCCGGAATCTGCTGCTCCCCATCTAGCCATGAGTTAAAAACTCTTGCCAGATGGCGGTGGGTTGTTGGAAACTTTTTCCACCAATAATTATTCAACCCATCAGGGCCTGGAGCAGCAAAGTTCTTTGAGCCTTTGAGGACCCCTCGAACTTCTTCCGTGGTTATCGGATTGCGCAGATCGTTGTGCTCAGGCTGCCGAAGCGTCCTGCAGTATTATTATTATTATTATTATTATTATTATTATTATTATTATTATTATTATTATTATTATTATTATTATTATTATTATTATTATTATTATTATTATTATTATTATTATTATTATTATTATTATTATTATTATTATTATTATTATTATTATTATTATTATTATAAGACAGTTTCATTTACGGTATTCACTGTTTTCATCTTTCCATTTCAAAAATGGTCATACTCCTTCTCGTATAAGTATTTGGATTTCAAAGGCAGTAAATTTCCTAATGCTTTTTCAGCTTTGAGCGTCACATTCTGTGGGATCTTCATAAATATTATGAACACAACCGTTTTTAGTTTCCTCCACTAACAAGCCTGTCAATTCTTACAAAAATGCAGTGTCATTTTATTAAATAAAGAACCCTTAGCAACCTCTTCAATGTTTCCATGGCAATTGCATAGAAGCTCTCTTGTGCTCAGTTGTCGACAAAAACGCAGTAAATACTATGTGAAGAAATTTATGAAGTAAACAACGTCGTTTAAGATAATTTTTTCGTGAAAAATAAAATGTTTTATGCACCACGAGCTTTACTAGATCCTAACGCCCATCGGGCAACATTCATCCCTCGGGCCAAAGACCCTCGGGTGAATGTTACCCTCCTGGCGTTAGGATCTGTATAACGCACTTGGTACATAAATAACTATTATCTATCTATAGATTCTTCAGATATAGGCACTAATTTCCTTATGAAAGTAACCTAATTTTGTAGAAGCTCGTGAGCCTATCTCTTAGGAGTGAAATCTCATTTACAAAATATTTAATAATCTCATTGAATGCAATGAATGTATAATCCTCTTTTCACTGAACTGTTCCTCATACAGTGTGGATTTTTGTAGCCCTCCCCTTGTTAACTTTTGAATGGTATGACGGTGAAACATGGAATAGAGACCATTTTGAATAGTGTCACCCATACTATTTTTTGAAAAAAAAGACATTGCAATTGCTTAATAGGGGCGCAGAGTGCACACCAATTTGAAAGTTTCAAATGGCATGGGGGGTCAAATTATAAATCGTTGCACATAAAATTCAAATCTCTTTTCAACCATAAAATTATTTTTTAATTTTCGTTAATATGTATTTTCACAATTTCGATCTCTTTGCTTCCCGAAATTTTTGAGTTGATGTCTGCCCAGCGCCATCTGTCAAGTAATAGCAATGTATTCTCTCGAAAAGTAGTATCGGTAAAACCATTCAAACTATATTTGTCCCATTGCTCCACATCAAGCCTTTCAAAATCGAGATAAGGGTCAAAAACTAGTAACGGTAGTACCATTTGAAATATTATTCAGATCTGCATTTATTCTTGATATTTCGAGGTGAAAAAAAATATCAACGAAATCCGAAAAAAAATTGATGTTTGAAAAGAGAATTGAATTCTCTCACATTTAACACCATGTCATCTGATTACTTGGACATTTTTATACTCAGAGTGAACTGGTTCAAAATGAACCTGAAAGAGAAAATGCAAAAAAAAATCCTGTTGGTAATGAAAATATTGGGTTCGAAATAACTCCACAAGAAGACGTCTGGGGAACTCAAATTTGGATAGCAAGCAGGCCACTTATCATCATCATTTCAACTTGAAATTGATGGGCTAGGGTTCAAACCCAGGCTGGGCTACGTTTTTAATTGGATCTATTATTATTCATTTTCTACAGGGTTCACACTATTTCAGATCTCACATCTTTCTTCCCACATTGTGTTCTCACGACGTTTACTCTATCTCTATCTACGTGAACCTGTAAATGAAACGAAATAGTATATTGTGTATCTAGTGCGTGAAGTATACATTTTTACGCGAGTGAGGAAGTTTGAGGAACGAGCCGCAGGCGAGTTTCACAATCCGCACGAGCGTAAGAAAGTCTTCACGCACGTGGTGCACACTATACTTTTTCTACGACCTTTTACTTAGAGATTGAATTAAAGGAAATTTTCATCGGGTGCCTCTTTGAGAAATTTTAATACGTGTTCCTTTTCCAAAACGCGTGATTTTTTAGGAATGTATCCCTCGTTTTTCCGTTTCAAGAAAGCGCGAACTTTCGGATAATCACCAATTTGTACGTTGTACTTAACACTAAGAGTGCTTTTCAACATTGAGTAGTGACTCCATAAGGTAGAAGATTTAAGCTTTGTTGATAATTCAGATAGGTAGGCTAATATTACCCTTTCGGAGAATGATTGGACGTTGTTTGTATTGCGCCATTGCAAAACTTTTCCAAAGTGTTTTCGTAAATTCCCAACGATTTTTGTGGCAATAACGATGAACTTGCTTCACTGGCTGCTAACGTTATATTTGGAGGAGTTGATGGGAGTACTTCAATGCTGTCCATCAGGAATTTTCGTGAAATACACGGCTAATCGGTTTAAATCAAAATTTCGTAGTACTATTTATTAATTCAGAGGGTAATTAATTACTATTTACGGTCTATTAACTGATGTAACTCTGAACTTCACTCTGCGGGAACTGTCATATTTGTCAATTTCTCTCGCCACCGCTACCTTGACCAGCGACCGGTGTATGAATTTGTATTGACTCTTATGGCACCGGTACGTGAAATAAATCCCATAAGAAAAGCATGGCACTTCACACACCGATTCGTGAAATGAAGCTTTACACATTTTTATCGATGTGTGACGTTAGTAATTCACATACGGGAGTAGAAAAAAGAACTTTCATTTCAACTCCAGCAATTGAAGACTGTATAGTCTACTTGTTTGTTATACAGGGTGTTTCTTAAGTACGTGTAGAAAATTTAGAACCGTGTTGCTGACATCAAAATAAGATGAAAAGTTCCTATAAACATATGTCCGCAAAATATTTGTTTCTGAGATGCAGAGTGTCAAAGTTGAATCCTTATTTTTATTTTTTGTGATTAATTTCAAAATGATTTTGATATTTGGATAAAGTTTGGTATCTGGAAATATTTATTATTTAGTTTTATAAAATATATTCTTGCGAGCAACTGTTTTCGAGTTATTGGGATTTGAAATTATCGATGCAAGTGATTTTGAATGACAAGATTTTTAAATTCAAAATAAATCCAATTAGAAATTAGTTCTTTCACAATTAACATAAAATTAGATTTTTTCATGTAAAAATCATCCCAGATACCAAACTTTACTCGAATATCACAAATATCTCAGAATTTATTCACAGAAAAGAAATATAAGAATTAAACTTTGACACTCTGTATCTTAGAAATGAATAACTTTCGAACATGTGTTTATGGGGACTTTTTTCTTATTTAGACGTCAGCAACATGCTCCTAAAGTTTCTACAGGTACTTAAGAAACACCCTGTATACGAAGACCCTTTAGTATACCACACGGCCTTCCAGAGGGGACCTAACTTCTTCATCTTTGAATTTAGATCAATAGTTGCTTTGGAGAAAATGATCAGGACCAAAAAATAAGATATATTGAACAAATTTTTTTCCAAAGTCATTTAAACAGCGAAACAACTTGAAAAATATCTACAAACGCCAAAATCTCGTAAAGGATACGTTTTATCGAAAAAAATTATATAAAACTTTCATGGGCCTTGAACATACCTTGAGATAGAAAAAGTAGATGGACAAAGTTTGATAGTCCTTCAAGGTGTTAAAAAAAGATTGCCATTTACTTTTTCCATATCTCGAATAACAAACTCTGAAAAAGTTATTAAACTTCAAGAAATGAGCATTTCGTTACTTGAGAAATATATTTCTGATCTTTAAATGACGAAAACTCGAATATTGAAAAATATCTCAAAAAAAATCAAATGAAAAGTTTTATTTTCCTTTAACAAAATTTTTGCATATCTTGAAAAATGAACTCAGAAATAAAAAAAAAAAATTAATACACCAAATACTCAACAATATAGAAATTTTTCACAGCGAGCTTAAAAAAAATATTGAAACATTTTTTCCGTAATCAATAGTCCGGGAAATATAAAAAATAGCTCTAGTTGTTCAATGCAAACATTGATCTTTTTCAGTCGAGCTGTACTGGAAATGCAATGGAGTGATGGATTACATGATATGGGCTATCCGAAATGGCAACTTGTAGTTTGTTTACTAATGATATATTTTTTACTCTACATTTCACTCTTCAAGGGAGTCAAATCGTCAGGTAAGTAACCCTAGTCTCGTAATCCATAAAGTTTTCATCCATAACGAAATAGTTTGACAATTTAATTTTGTTTAATAAATTTTCAAAATAGGTTGTTTTCGATGGTTATTCAAATTATTTGACAGACTTTTGTGGGTGCATATTTGTTCAAAATAGACTAGTATTTATTGAAATAGGATTCGCTAACTCACAAATCTCAAAATTATTGATAAAAAATACATTACATGTATATTTTTAGTAAATAAGTATATTCAACTCAAATAAGAGAATGAAACAAATATTTATTATTGAAATCAAAAGTGGACGATGAAATGATTTGGCTTCATTTTATTGAAACGGAACAAAACAATATTCAAGTTCCATTTTGTGTATTTTTCGAAGTTCACTCTTAGAAAAGAATCAATAATAGTGTAAATATTATTGGATTTGAAAACTAAATTTCTCACACTGCTTCTTGATTTGGACAGTTTAGCATTAGGTTACGACCCTTACCTGAAAATATTTGGAACTTTTTATCAAGTTCAGTTTTGCTGCTTTGTTTGTGTACAACTTTACCTATAAATATCACAGGTATTATTCGAAAAATTCAGGAAAAAAATCTTGTACACAATATGTTACGAAGTATCTTTCAAGGCACTTGACTATATTGTCCAACTTGGCTCTGCTTCTTGGAAAATATTCACATTTTCACTAATTTCGTATCCCACTGAATAAACAGCTGAAGAAGTAGACCACTAAATTTGGAACCGGATCTGAATTCACCTGACTTTTTTGCATCGATGTCTTCACGAACCGAATCTTCCCCGAACTCCCGTACATCCGCCACCACGTGACATCTTTGGATTGTGAAGACCACGACGCAAAAAATTAAAGTTGATTCAGATCCGGTAACAAATATTTTGGTACAGAAAATGCTTTGGGTGTTATTTTTGTCCGAAAAATAAATATTATCGACTTCCTGGGAGTTGGATCCTGAGCTCCGTGGTAACTTTGGATTTGTTTCGGTAGTAAATTCTGTAGATTGTCATAAACTGTTTTCACATAAATAGCTTCTGGAAACTGTAACTCCTAGTATGTGACATATTCATCCTAATTTTTTTATTCTCAGGGAAAGTAGTATGGGTTACAGCAACCATGCCCTACGTTGTGCTGACAATACTACTGATCAGAGGGCTGATGCTTCCTGGAGCGATTTCTGGAATTTCTTATTACCTTCAACCAGAGTTATCAAAACTCGCAGAAACACAGGTACAAGATATAACGTGATTCTTTATCCAACTTGTGAAATATTTTTTAACAGTTATTTGAGATACAAGTTCGTAAACTGGAACTTTTTTGTTTGAGCGTAAATTTAGTTGAATAAGGCCTAGTCGAGTTCAACAAAACACGCGACTACATAAAAGCTCTTCACGAAAAACTATTACTTTACGGCAGTTATTACATTATCAATATTAAAAATTCAAGTCCAATTGTACGTCTCCTGTTCATTTTGCTTGAGAACTAAAAAATGTGAAATAAAATCAGATAAAGAAAATCATTACAAGCTTCTATTCAATTGCACTGAAAAGTGATAACAATATACCTTTAGTTATGTGACGTAAGTTATTTTGTGGGTAACAGATTCGAAAGCTTGTCGCTTTTGTATTCGAACTGAAAACTTTGCGTGACAAGCTTTTGAATGTGTTAGGTACTCAAAAAATAACCTACGTCATACATCTGCGGAAATTATTTTTCACTTTTCATTACACTTGAATAACAGCTTGTTTTTGAAAGACTTCAATTTTATAATTTTCTTCAGTTGAATTCTGATTCCATAATTTGTTTTAGGTATGGATGGATGCTGCTGTACAAATTTTCTATTCGGTTGGTGCTGGATTTGGCGTGCATCTCTCATATGCCAGCTATAACACTTTCCACAATAACTGTTACAGGTAACTTAATGAATCCAGGTCAATTTTTTGCTGACGTAACATATTTTCCAGGGATTGCATCATCACAACGATAATCAATTGTTTCACAAGTTTTTTTTCCGGTTTTGTTATATTCACATATTTGGGTTATATGTCATATAAGCAGGGTGTTCACATCAGCACAGTGGCAACAGAAGGTAATGAAATGAATATGAAATTTGCTATTTTTATCGGAAGACTACAGTTGGAGATTTGGTGAATCTGATTTGAATATTTTTTTAGGACCAGGACTTGTTTTTCAAGTTTACCCCGAGGCAGTAGCGACTTTGCCTGGGTCGCAACTGTGGTCTATACTATTCTTTTTCATGTTGATAATGTTGGGGGTGGATTCAGCGGTGAGTATGATTTTGCGTAACACAGTACATCTACTGTTTATATGAGGTGAGATATGAATGCCATATATTCAGAAAGAGGAAATACCGTAGTAATTTTAAGAAAAATCTAAAAATGTGAAATATTTGCATGTTTTGACACTTTCTATTCAAGATCGTATTTTCCAACGTCTTTTTAGATGCCACCCAATTTTTCTCTTCTCGAATACTCGAGATGGATGAGTAAATAAAACTGATTTGGATCAGGTTCATTATGCCAATTTATTTGGATGATCTGCGCGATTATCAGATGTAATACCAATATCTGCATCAACTGAACCAAGTTACTTATATAAATGCAAGTACACCATAACGAATCAGAATGTGGCATATCAAGTTCAAACAGTAACTCTGAATAGAATCGCACAATCTTCAACAAGTTAAAACAACCAAAAGATTCAAAGTCCACAAGGTCTTAGCCACACAATATCTCCTATTCATCAGGCATACCCCAGAAGGTCACCAATGACGTCAAGGAGGTGGAAGGAGTCCCAGAACCGGCTTAAATCTCCTACTAAAATCGATAGACATTCTCGCCATTTATATCATATTTGATAGGTTCATTCTGTTGAGCAACTTCAAAGAAAGGAAGGACAAGAAAGCAGTATAACAGTACGAACAGCTTCTGAATCATACCAGCTGACCCTTCATTGAGGTCCTATTAGCCTTATTTAAGAAATATTTCAGATGGAGGATTGCAGTCTTTCCTCCATCCATCATCAGAAGCGATAATCAACGTTCCTGATGATTCCAAGATTGTCAGGGAAATGCTGGTCTATTATTTTAACCCCGACCAATTTGCCTACTTCTAAGAATCGTTGATAACCAATTCACAATTAGGAAGCAGGTTTCTGTTAATTACCACTTGAGAACTATAAATGTCTCTCATTAACTCTAAATAGGTCATTTTACACTTGATATCGATCGGAGATACCATACCGATCGAAACTTCGTATTCAAAGTAACGAATCAGATAATGAAAACACTTGTTAGGCATTTTTATTAGAGGAAAAGTTTTTGCAGACAAAATCTCTCATTCTTTTTGTGTTGGAACAAAATATCCTTTACACGATTCCACGTTTCTGATGAGTGTATGGATTTTCATATTGTCTTGAGGGTCTGATACCTTTCGAAACGTGCAGTCAAAAAGTTCATCAAAACACTTTACTTTCTGGAAAAAATTAATTTCCGAATACTATGAATTTTTTCACAAATTTGATTTTCATGACATTTTCATTTATTTTCAGATGGGAGGTTTGGAATGTGTTATAACTGGTCTCATGGACGAATTCTCGACTTTTTTCAGGAACAGAAAGTACTCCAGGGAAATTTTTACTTTGGGAATCATCATATGTTCCTTCTGTGTTGCACTTATCAACGTGACACCGGTAAATATCATTTCTGAGATACTTGAAACTCGACAGCTTTTCTATTCGAATTTTGTTTCGGGACTTTGGGGGAGACAACTCTGTCTGAAGTGCTAACGATTTATTGAAAAATATCTTGAAATTTGAAGTGAGCAAGAAATGAACTCGAATATCAAATGGAGTTCTAAAAGCTTGTCGTCTCTCACACAGTGAGCAGAAATGATATGTTACCCTTCCACCACACATTTTTCTTTCACTCCTAGTTGCACATTTTGAAAACCACATTTTTCTCTTCAGTAGGTTAAACTGATATAGCATTGGAATTGGTGGCATTTGGGACTGAAGTGAAACTATCTGGTGAAGGGTAAATATATTTGCTTTCATGAATTTGAATGATAAATATCACTACCTCGTTGCTCAAGATATAATGATAAAAGTCATATTTGAAGTATTTCACATTGTACAGGTGTATTTATTACAATGACGCATTATTTTTCAGGGTGGTATTTACATGTTTCACCTGTTTGATACATACTCAGCAGGTATTTCATTACTCTGTTCGGCCATTTTTGAGTCTGTTGCCGTGTCATGGTTTTACGGTAATTATAAACGCAATAATTTAAAAAAATACCCATTATCCTTAATTTTCAGGTTTGGATAGATTTTCCCAAGATGTTGAAGCAATGTTGGGAATCAGGCCGGGACTGTACTGGAGGATTTGTTGGAAGTTTGTCAGTCCTTGTTTTATTATCGTGAGTATCTGACCGAAAAGAACAATAATAATTACATTTATTACTGCCAAAAACATTCCGTTTCTTAACAAGAATTCAACAATACATAATTGAAACCCAGAAAAATGAATTAATAGAGAAAACGAACTAAAAATAATATTTCAAATATTCGAGAGGTAGTGGGAGAGAGAACCTGAACTTGTACACTAAATAAAATAAATGAGCCAAAAATATTGAACATTAGATAATTGTGAAATAATTCGTTAATAACAAATGAACAATTCTCAAGATGTTCCAGGTAGGTATGATTGGCTATGACTTTGGTATTATTCCGAGTGATATTCCATTTTATGGGCCGCAGTGGTTGTTCTGATAGAGCTGTCGCCTTTCAAGCGTGGGGTCGAGGGTTCAAATCTTCGCATGATCATCAGTCTCGTGCATGGCATCACACGTTAAAGGTAGGGCTGCGTCTTCCCTAGCTCACATAAGTCTCTCGAAGACTTCTGAGAATTGCGAATAGGGGTGCAATTGGTGGACTGGAATATAAATTTAAACACTTTCTTGCTGCCTTTTATAGCCGCGCTGTCGCAGGGCGTGGCCTGTCAGAAATTCTTGCGTTGATTCCACAGCTAAATTTCATTTCACGCTAGAAGCGTGCTCTGTTTGAACGTTTCGCGTACTACGAAAGTTGAAACAAGTTTTATTTGTACATCTTCTGTACATATTCTGGTTATTTGATTCTTCCAACCTAAACTAACGAAGCGATATCTACTATCAAGTTGTCGTCGCTCCATCTTGCGTACCGTGATAAAATCGTTCTTCCAAGAGAAATATGCCATATATACCTTAACCTACCTCAATAGAAATGTCTCAGTAATATATCAAAAATATTGTCAAAATCCAAATAATTTCAATGAACAAACGTTTCCTTTAGCTGTTGTATGATTCAACTGGAACCACGTTCGCAGTTGGGTCACAGAAAATATAAGACACCACAATGATGAAGGTGTCAAAAAAAAGGAATGTATTTCTTTTATCGTCAACTAAGATTGTGAAGCCTTTAACGCGAAGATTATTTTGAAGAGCTTTATTTACCACGCAGAGTAACCATTTATCCTCATGAAATCCATATAGGGCTACATTTCTCCCCAAAGAGCAAAATAACAAAAAATTATGAACATTTGCTCGCCAAAAAAGAAGTTTTGGTGGAATTTCAATTCAACCACTTATAGAATACATATTAATAATTGTATATACGTGTTTTCAAGAATTTTTTCTTTCAATGTTATTGGTTTTGTGGACAGTTTTTGATTTAGATAAATGAAATTACAAGGAATATATTATTCACTATTAGGAAAAGAATGAAATCAAAAGGATAATTCGGAGCATACCAGCTGCAAGAAGGAGAAAAAGTAATTTATTTTCCTTAAAATTTTTAGTTGTTCATTGATCTTCGATTATTTTTCTAACTTTTTTTTAGTGCGTGGTGATGTTTGGGTTATTCCATCACCAGCAACTCCAGTATAATGATTACAATTATCCACCATGGGCTGAATGGGTTGGATGGTCGTTGACGTTATCGTCAATTTTGATGATTCCATTATTTGCGATCATTCAGATTCTCAAAACGAAAGGTTCCTGCAGAGAGGTAAGCCCTTCTAGTTATTTACAGAAATTACCTGGTGACACTATCAGTATATAACATGCTAAAAGACAAAAAATTACAGTATTTGATTTAATTGATAGGTAACAATTTAATATGAATTTAATACCTAAATAAGAGAAATTATGTAACTTTATCTTCAGTAAAAATGAGAATTTTTTGAAATTCCTCTTGAATTTTGTGAGGTAAGTAATAGACCTTATTCATGTGCTATTATGTTATATTACCACGATAATATAGGGAAATTTTGACAAATTTGGTTTTAATTTGAACAGTTTTTTCGTTATCAGATTGTCTAGTTAGATGACTAGGACTATTAGAAGCAACATCGGAAATATTGAAATGTATATTTCAATTTTTTGTTAGGTGAATAAATGAGCAAATTTTCATTCTGAATAATGAATTATTATCTAGAAGATTTCTTGGTTCGTATAATTTTGAAATTGGTTCCAAGAACGGTAATATGAAAATACATTTCAATCTTATTTTGTAAGTTTTTCACTGGTTTTGAAACTGATTTTGTTGCAGTGCCCCATATCGAAATTAAATATTGAAGCTTTGAATACATTTGATACATTTTTTCTCAGATCAAGAATATGCGTAGACCAAGAGAGAGTCTGATCAATGGTTAAATCCAGAAATTTCAAGTTTTTTTGGCTCGTATGCAAGAATTATCCACATTGGTTTTCTGGTAAAGTTCTTTTAGAGATATAAATTAAGCAAGATTTTTCAAAACTCAGAGTTTACTTATTCTTCAACTACAACAAAATCAAACCGAGGTCACCTTCCATTTGTTCCATTATTCCTTGAACACTTTTCTTACAATAGCAAAGAGTAATATCATCCGCAAATAATTTCAAATTACTTCAAACTCACGCAAGATATCGAATTTATATAAATGAGGAACAAAACAGGCCAAAGGACAGACCCTCGGGGTACCCCACGAGTATTCAACGAAATTGCCAGATGACCGTATGAGTAGATACCTACATATACTATTTACTTACTGAAACGCAGATTTTAAAGAGTTTGGTAAAGGATAATACATCATTCGTTGTCATTGATCAATTTACTGTTTGATGATGTACAATTGTAACGATCTGAATGTTAATTTCTACACATCACATTCACTTTTTATAATTCATTTCAGAGATTTGCTTTGAGTATTTCACCTTTGGAAGAGCATGAAGAAATACGAAGAACCAAGTTATCTCATAGGTTCAAAGCCAAACATTGGTTATACGTCTAAGGAGCCCGAGTGGAGGAAGGACTGGTTTTTGATGTTTCAATTATACAGTTCGGATTTCAGGACAATGAAGATAATCGTAAGAATAGAAATAGAAAGAAAATGTTGTAGCCTTCAACATTTTCTTTGGTTGAGTGTGATTTTGAACAATTTGTCAGATGAAGTTTGGTTCAGTAATGTGAAACAGTTGAATTTTAGTTGTGTGGTAGTTTTTATAATCTAAGTGATGTGTTCATGAACAAAACTTCAAAAAGTGGAGTTTGTTTAAAGATAATTTTTTATTTAACCATTTACTTTTCAAATATTTCCTTATCATCATATGAACCAGAGTTCATGATATCTGCATTATATTGATTGATATGTTCTTTCAACTTCATAACATACCGGGTGGTCAAGATTATCAACACATCATAACTCCCAGAAATATGATTTTGTAGAAAATCGTCGAAACATACCGATTTTTGTTCGGATGTGGTCATTTCAAATATCATTGTAAATATAATTCTATTCTGACATCAGCAGTAAAAAACATTTTTAATTTGTCCAAAACGATTCGAGGTATTCGAGGTCAAATGGTACATTTTTGTCCAAAATGTCTGAAATAGATCCTCAGAAATGTGCTTACAATTTTTTTTAGAAATGAACCCCATTGACTCTCAGATTGTAATAGAGTCTATTTTCAAATTCTCTCTGCACTTTCATTTGGACATGTTTCTCTGGTAATTGCGTGTTATTCAATAATGATATCCACACAGATAAAAAGGATTTCTTCAATCAAAAATATATATCCTCTTGAACAGAATAATCTTCTGAAAAGAATAATTATTTCTAATTGATGAATATACTGTTATTTCAAACTCATTGAACTCTTTGCTTCTTTACATAAATTCTCTTGAAATGAATGTGTTTGCATCAATACACTCCAACTCTTTAGCGTAGAGAACACATACTTGTGAAGAATGCTCCTTTTGACTCAAGAAAAGAACATAATTCCTTGGAGAAGGTCAGAAGAGAGCACGTGCACTGTCAACCAATGAGCTTCAGCTCTACGGATATACGCGAAACCTTGCTACCCGCTACCGAAACGACGCGAACCCACTACGAGTAAGTTCTCCATCTTTTCATCCTGTTGCTCATGTTACCGTTTGGTTTGAGGGTTGTTTAGAATTTGATGTGGAAGTTGTTAGGTTTTTACAGTGGATTTAAGTGCAGATGTGCCGGCTAATAAAGTGAAAAATGAAGGTTCCATTATTCCTAAAAAAATTTAATTTAGGTCATTTATGGACCAGTTGTGAACGTAGGTTGAAGATATTTTTGTTTTCAACAAGTGTGTGTATATAATGGCGAATGACGCTGTCGTATCTATATTCGATCGCACTGCAATGCGTCACCGAATACGTTGGTATATAGTTTCTGAAATTAAAATATTACTGAACTATTCTCATATATAACCATTATACCTCAATTGTTCCCATTTGCAATTCTTGTGAATCTATTCTCTGTTTGTAACCTCTTGAATGAAGAGGTTCAACGCTCACAGGTATTATGGGATCACATTGATAGAAGAATATTGTTCGTTATTGAAGTTGAAATATTCTTGCCTCAACCAACTAACACCGTTGAACAAAGAAAGTATTCACAGTAGTGTTAATTATCAAAGTTGAAATATTCTTGGCTCAAACAACTCCCATTCTTCAGTGAAGAAAGTGTTCATATGTCTCAAAACAGTTTCCTTTCTAGTGATCAAGAGGATTCCGTCAATAAATCAAACTAATATTTGGTTGGACCTATTCAAGAATACAATTTTCCCTTTTATCAGTGCATATGCAAATCGTTCAGTCGGATAGTTGATTTTTATCGATAACAGATTTAAAGTTATTTCAACAATCATTCTGAACCAAGTCCGGTGAGCGAGCCGACCATTCTATTGTTTTTCTACGACCTACCCATTTGTTTGAAAAAATTCGTGATAACCATTCTCTCACCTGTAGATCGTATTGGAGTAGGACACTATTATATTGGAAATAAATATTATCTGGCAATACTTTGGGATTACCATCATCATTGAGGTCAGTGTTAACAGCATCAACGATGAGTGCTTCAATCAGATTTGTAGCATATTCAAATAAACCATACCGTTTAAATACTAGGGATAAACATTTGGGCAATAATCTCATTGCCCATTACCCTTGCAAACACATTCAACTTTCGGGGGCTATTATGGGTAGATGAGGGTTGATTTGAATCCAATAGCGCCAGGTGTGTATGTTCACTTCCTCACTAAGAAAAAATCAACACTCATCACTGATGCAAATATCTTCGATGAATCCGTGGTTCCTCAGTATTTTTTTTAAACCTTTGCAGAATTCAGTTTATGAAGAGCAGAATTAAGTAAGCAGTTTATGAGAAATGTCTTTCTGTTCGCTTTCCAATTTTTATTAAAGTTGTTGTCGGTCAGGACATTTTGCTAATAATTGTGGCGAATGAAAACAACCACTTCACTGGCACAGAAGAAGGTAGAAAGGTATTGTACCTCAATTGATGGGGTAATCATTCAAGATATTTTATTTTTCTGAATTTTGTTTCGACTTCAATTTTGGAGAACTTTATGTTGAGGTGAATTTTTGCAAATTTTGGAATTTAGTTTAAATATTATTGAATACAATTAAATCAGAATCCAACACCAAATTCATTAGAAAATATTTAATTTTGAAAAGTAATCATGAACACTTCTCAGATTTTTGAAAATGACTACATGTGGAAATTGCGTTAACATTTATTTCGTGTGTGAATAATACCCTTTTATGTTAATATTAATCAGCTTCATATCGAAGAACTTCTACGAAATTTCAATATGCGTATTTCTATTTCAAACTGAGAAGTTGAAAAATTGGTTGAAATGTACTTAGTCCTTAAGTGGGATGAAGAGTCTTGGTGATGAAGTTATCAAAATGTTCATGAATAGGAGCTTTTAAGATAATTTCGATGTTACATTTTTGTATAAGATACTCAATTTTTGAAGATTGTTTTTGTGATATATTTTGTAGATATGTTGTCTATGTGTGAATATTTATATATACATTTTGCGAATATGTACAGAAGTTTAAATAAGTAGTTGTACTAATGGTATTGTGCAATGTTATAATTGATGTGATATTTTCCAGTGATAAGAAATGTAGGAAATTGTTTATGGTAAATGGAGACATACCTATTGAAATAAGTGATTGTATATTGGAGGTTTTCCCGTGGAAAACTTCGTTATCTAGTTATAGTGTAACACATTATAACCATAGATGGAAGCAGTAGAATATATTATTATGACCGTTCGGAAGCTGGTATTCCATGAACAGGGTGGAATAAACAGGGTCCACCAAGACATGTTGAGTCGATTTGTATATGGAAAACTACTAATACTAGCTTTCTGAAAATGTGCATACGAAAGTTTTCCGAAGACACCGCTGAAGCTAAAATATTTTCAATTTGGCTGTAACTTCAGGTTACACCGAAAGTGGACCACAATTGCGTTAATTCAAATGTAGAGCCACAATTTTTAATGATATTTTGGAATCTACGCTAAATTTTAATCAAACTTCGAAATGAATTATCCATGCCTATAAGGGGTCAATTTTAGGTAATTCGAAAATCAGTTACGAAAATAACAAAACTCGTATGTCTTCGACGTGTATAAAAAATCATTGACTTGACAGCTTTTAACTGATAATTTATAACCACAAGAATGTCGTTTCTTTCAAGTTTGTACAAAAACCGTTCATTATATATAGTGAAATCCGCTGGCAAAAAATGAGGTTGTAGAAAATAATATAAATGTTGAGTTTTTGAAATAGCAAAGTTTGGCACATATTTCTGAGCACAGAAAGTCTGCAAAACGTTGGAGAGCTTTATGTCTTATCTGTGCAATCCCTGAAAATATTTGACTGGCTTGGACTTTGACAAATTATTTCATTTGTGGAGGGCTGCATCTGCCAACAATTTCGAAAATACTCAAATCGGTAAAAAATTACGCTTTCTAGACAGATTAACTTCAATTGATATCAAGCGTAGATTCCAAAGTATCAGTAAAAATTGTAGCTTTCCTTTTGAAATAACGAAGTTGGGATTCATTTCCGGTATAGTCGAAAATTGTGGCAAACAATTTTCAGAAATCCAGATCCAGAAGTTTTTCAAATATATACATCGACTTAGCTCGTTGACGTAGCCCCTGTACATAGAAATCTCTGATGAGGACATGAAAGAATTTCAGTTGAAACATTTTCACTTCTTCAAGATGAAACATAATTTTTTTCTGATTTGAACATTGACATATAATCCGAAAATAATGGGGCGTTCTTTACACAAAAACAGCAAACAAAATTTAGACTCGTAGGAAATACGCAAATGAGCAGAAAAATAGGAAAAATTCAACCTTCTGTCTAAAATGAAGTCATTATGAAACCCGATTGCGTATCAAAATGGCTTCTATTTCGATATGCATTTTAAATTTTGTAACAATAGTAACATTAACTGTCAGATGAACGTCAGATAAGAAGGATGGGATTTTCAGATATTAAACAAAAAAGAAGAATAACATTTGGCAGTTGTGGTGTTTTTTGTTGCCTTTGATGGTGCAGTTATTATAAACTTTAATTGTTTCATGACTGGTTTTTCTGGCGTTTATAATTAAATTAGCTGGTGTGGTTTGACCGGGTTTACAAAATTATGCTCAGTGGTCTGATTGTTTGAAAAGTTATTTTGACTGCAGTGGAAGTGTGGTGAGGCATTGGATACTTCGAAATTGTGAAATTTCTTTTTCGTAAACTGAACGAGATTTTTTCGGCACCAAATCATTCACAGCCGTTTGATCAATTACTCTCAATTCAAGAAGGGTGCAACTTGAGTTTTCTTCATCAGTTATTTTAAAAAGGGTAATTTACTGATATTTGCATTCAAAATTTAAATGATTTATGTGAACAAATGACAGCATCCTTCAAATTTTTAATATTTTATCAATGTTACCAACTCGATATTTCTGATTTTATTTATTGATATTAAATCTAATTTTTTCCAATGCCAAATAGAAAAAATAGTTTCTGAAACACATTTTATAAGAAACATTGTTGCACTTGTTCTCTTGTATCATAATAAACTATTCTAAAACAGGAACCAAAAATATGGTCCAATTCAAATGGTGGACTAGCTGTGTACTAGTTTCAAGTTTATTACCAGTATGGTTAATACCACTTGATTCTGAAAAGAGACAAAAACCTTCTGATCCTATTATTCATTTATGATGTTCAATTGGTTGAATTTACATAACAATTTTCAGTTTTGGTTATTATATTAGTACAAGCCAAAAAATCAGTAAACTAAAACAAACCGCGCGAAGGAAAAGTTCTTGAATTATTTTAGAATTTACATTCGCGATCAGACCTTGTTTGAAGAAATGTCGAATAAATGAGCATATTTCCTGATCCGTTTTGTCAAAATCAATCCGTACATGTTTTTGGATATTTTTTGGCATACTATTGAATTATTGAACAAAAATCTGAATGGAATTCTACCATAAATTCTCAAATAGGGCTCCAATAGATTGCCAGAAATTAGTACCACTTCTACATGTTAATACAAGATTTTACTTGACATTTTGAAACTTACTTTATAGAATCTGCAGACGGGCGCCTGTCTCTTTAAATTAATGAAATTATATGAAAATGAAATGCTTCGGGAGTGATGGAAATTCCTATTATTTATGAGTTTCAGTGGGTATATTTTTTTATATATAGATGATAATTTACGTGTCGTACCGGAAAGAAGTCCGCAAAAATCCAGTTTTGAAAGTGGAATATGAGCTTCAAGTGTAATCTATTTCAGTTACTCTATGTATTTCCAATAGAACTCCAATTATTGTTCTTTTCTCCAAAAGAGGAGACGAATGGTTTCAAAATATTCAACGAATGCCTTCTTTGTTCGAATATTTTGATAAAATGTTCATAGTTAGGAAAGTATTGTTCATATTTGTAAAATAGCTGTAATGAGACGTAATTGTAAAATAAAATTAGGAAAATTGTGAAATTTGTTTACTTTCATAAAAATCACAGAAATACATTATATGCTACACTAGTATTTCCTTAATCAACATTCAATAGTTTACATTCTTGTTTCTAAATAGTTAGAAGTTCAGTAATATCACAACCACATATTTTGGTACATCCTACAACATTTAGTGGTAATGTATATGACAACCGAATTCAAAATAATGCTTGTATTTATTGATTCATCGTTTGGATGAAATTCAGCTCGGAATTTTCTCATATCAAAATATTAAAAAAAAATATTGTGGATTACCGATTTCATAATTCAGATCAATTGTTCATTAGACAATATTTTTTTTTACTCTTGATTTTATCTTTCAATTCCACCAAATGTTGTTGGTGTATCAATTACAATACAAAATTATCGATGCTCTAATGCAATACTGAATATCTGTGGATTACACGAAGTCATTTAAATAATACTGGAGTATTATATCTAGTGTATACAAAATGTAAATATGATAAAAAACTAGTAGAGTTAAAATAAAAATACCTTAACTTAAAAAACAATATTCAGCCATTTCATACGTCAAAGTTCTATAGTTTTTGAGGACAGAAGATCTGTTAGAAAACATCATAGTCGTATTGCAGACCGGTTATTGCAGTATATTTGTTTGAAGGTTATGGACAATGGATTAATCCTATAAATATCTTTCCGAAGTGCCCTACTGATTTTATACATTTGTACTGCAGAATTTAAGGTCATCTAACAGAAGAACTTTCGAAGATTTCAAGCCGAAAGGTTGTTTGTTTATATATGAAATGAAATAGAGGGGACCAAGGTTTGACCCTTGTGGCACTCCAGAACTAATTTATGGATTTAAAAAACTTCCATTCTGATTTACAAATTTGAAATTAAGCTTTCTCTGGTCCACCTTATAAAAGGCTTCGGAAGTATTTATGAAAATCGAATGCAATATATTTACATTTCAAAAAAAACATTGAAGACTACATTTGTGAATAGAAATTAATTGGTGCTGATAAAGGACCCCGCAAACTCCTTATGGAATTTGGGTCCCGGTGGATTTTTTTTAATTTTTGGTATGATGTAGTCCATGTAATTCTTAACCAATGTTAGCATTGCGCCAACCCAATAAAATGAACAGTTTTGCAGCTAGGGGGCGTTGAAATCACCCCTTGCTCAGATTCGACTATTTATTTTTGAGCCCGGTAACAATATTTTCACTTGTTTCATTGGTGCTATTGTTGCACAATATTGTGCTGTTTTTTAAAAAAATTCTTACCCCCTCCCCTTTTTCCCCCAACTCCTATTACGGAACGCAAAAAAAATATTTCTCGAGTTCCTTCAAATGTATCGTCGAATGTTTAAATATGCCTAAATAAGGAAAATAGCAGTTTTTTATGATTATCCCCCCACCCCCCAAATGACACAAAACGAAAAAAGTTCGGTGGATTTTTCTGAATTTTTGATATGATGCAGTTCAAGTTATTTTGAATAGAAATAAATCGGGTGACAAATCCCAAAAATGAACAGTTTTGATGCTACGGGGCGTTGAAATTATACCTTGCTCAGAATAGACTATTCATTATTCTGGCGGAAACAATATCTCTACCTATTTTTGTTTTATTTTATGCCGAACAATTGTGTAAACTTTCATAAATTGAAAATCTAAAACCTCCCCCTTACCCCCTATTTCAAAACACGAAAAAAAATAATTCAGGCACCACCTCAAATTCAAATTGTGGATGTCTAATTTTTATTTATTTTCAAGATATTCGCCCAATTGATTGATATTCAAAAATCATGAACTACGCCCTACTAAGAAGTCAGCAAACTCCATCAATATTTTTCTGAAGGGAGGGAAAGGTGATATTAAACAACTGTACGATTTCCTCAATTTGAGCTGATTAAAACATTTTGATAAAGCAAGTAGTCGGGAATACATTTTTTTCGTGTTTTAAATTAAGGGTAGGGGGTAAGGGGGAGGTTTTAGATTTTCATTTCATGAAGAATTACAGAATTGATCAGCATAATCTAAACTAAAATACGTAGAGCTATTATTTCCGCCTATAATAATGAATAGTCCATTCTGAGCAAGGTATGATTTCAACGCCCCCTAGCATCAAAACTATTCATTTTTGAAGTTTGTCACACAATTTATTTCTATACAAAATAACTTGAACTGCATCATATCAAAAATTCAGAAAAATTCACCGAATTTTTTTCGTTTTGTGTCATTTGGGGGTTGGGGGGATAATCATAAAATACATTTGAAGGCACTCGAGAAATATTTTTTTTGCGTTCCGTAATAGGAGTTGGGGGGAAAAGGGGAGGGGGTAAGAATTTTTTTATAAAACAGCACAATATTGTGCAACATTAGCAACAATGAAAAAAGTGAAAATGTTGTTACCGGGTTCAAAAATAAATAGTCTAATCTGCGCAAGGGGTGATTTCAACGCCCCCTAGCAGCAAAACTGTTAATTTTTTTGGGTTGGCGCAATGGTAACATTGGTTGAAAATTACATGAATTACATCATACCAAAAATTCTGAAAAATCTACCGGGACCCAAATTCCATAAGGAGTTTGCGGGGTCCTTTGCTGAAAAAGAGTTCGTACTCCCGAAACTGTACCTCCAATTTTTATAATTTTTAGAGCCCTGAAAATAGAGCCAAAAACGGGTAGTCTGGCTCCCGCGCGCGTTGCGACACAACAACAATTTTTTTTTAACATATTAAATATGAATATTATGGAATAAAAAAATCTTGTACCTTTGGGTTTATCAATTAAAAATAATCCGCGGTAAAAAAATTTTTATATCATACCAGAAATTCAAAAAAATCCACCGGGACCCAAATTCCATAAGGAGTTTGTGGGGTCCTTTATAATAAATCGATGTTGCCAATATTCTGTGCTCTTCTGAACATGTTGATACAATTTGTTATAATATAATTCTGCGAAAACAATCCGGCTGTAATGATTCGATCAAAATGTTTTTGTAGTTTACCATTTTACTTCTATCTCATACGCATATTGCTGGTTTCGTATCGTTCAGAAATTTTTTTTCTACAACAGTGCGTAAACTAAGCTTTAACGCACTGCTGACAGTGCGTAAAGTAATACTTTTTCGCACAAGTGCGTAAAAAATCACCTGTGCGTGAAGTAATTTTTTACACACTCTTCATACATTTATGCATTTTTGATTAATACATTATTTTTTGTAGTCGCGCGCGTGTTTGTTGAAATCAACCTCGCCTCATTCAACAAACTACACGCTCATACAAAAAAGTCCTACTTTACGAATTTGTATGATAAATAGCTATTGTTTTTATGTCCAAAATGTAAATATACAGAAGGGAAAATTTCAATCATTCTGCGAATCTTCGATACATATGCAAGAATATTGCTTACGCCTTTAGACTTTTTTGGTTTCAGTTTCCAACATCTTATTAGTTTGTCAAATTGGGACTAAATGTTTGCCTAGAAAATCAATAAACCTTGATTATTGAGTTTTGGTAGCTTTAGATATCTCAGCAGGATGATCAGTAGGTAGTTATTTCATGATTGAAGTTGAAGTCAAAGTCAAAAAATATACTTTGATGTCAGAAGTTATTCTACTTATCGACAAAGCATTTCAACTATAAATAAAAATAAATTGAAATTGTTATGTATTATAAACTATAATGGTGATAGTCTCCCCGATTCGAACATAAGTCCAGAGGAAAAACCTGGAAAAACCTACATTACCACCAGAAAAGTGATCACATCAATGACCCCTTTCTTCCATCTTCTGCCAATCCAGCAGCAGTACTTGGTGAAACGTTCCAGTCCCTCAATGAATATAATCCACATGCAATCAATGAAAAAAGTAAAACTCAAAAAGTGATTCAGATGGAAACAATGAAAGATATTTGAATTCAACTATGTTCGATTTATGCTTGAATGATGAGTTTCATAACCCATCATTGAGAAAATTCTTGTAATATAATATTCCAGCAACAAACACATTAACAGCCTTTCTAAACCGCAAAGGTGATTTGATCCTTCTAATGTTTGATGGAAGGTGATTAAACATTTTACATCCATTATAGATTATTCAATTTTTGATCAGAGTACTTTAGGGATTGGCATTTCAATTCATTATTTTGTCTTATAAAATGATCAGAAGATCTACCAATGGTGAATTTCGTTTCATGCTTGTTCATCATACACACAGTTTCGAATATGAAAATTGCAACAACCATTAACCCTTTATCGGCCGATTCTGATCAAACCAAGCGCTATTTCATGGACCATGTAACCATATGGTATCATCACATTTAAAAGCATTTGTTCTTGGTTCTCCGTAGTCCTTCGATTAACAGGCAACGAAACCATACGATAACAAACAAGCTTGGGAGGGGAAACAAAGGCACAAATCGATTTGGCGCTACCTCTAACTGGCAGTTAAACTTTTTATGATTTGTGCTCGTAAATTTTTTTGCTAAGGTTGCGTGTACATGTAATTATTGATATTATGAATACGTTGTGAAATTTTGCTAATTTTTATAGGCCATTTTGATGACTTGCCCGATAAGGGATACAAAGAATTATGTAGCCATATGGCGACAAGTACCGATAAAGGGTTAAAATTGAATGTTTTAGAAATAGATCGACATGTATCACGATTCTTTGCTGTGCATAAATATCGCAGAGCACGCTTCTGATAAATTAAAACATTCTGAAATCAACTACCACAACAAACTCCCCAAAATGCAGTTCCGTACTGAAGGTGTGATTCAATAAGAGAATGGTACACAGGTTTGGAAGCTGAAAATCCTGATTCATTCGATACAACTCTCGATGAATAACAACCAGAAGAGGGCTTTTTACATAGAATTTCAGTGTGCTGCTAAAATTTTCATGAACTATTATGATATAGACTAGGTACTTCAAATAATTTATTTACAACAATTCCAACGGTAAATCTTCAAAATAACATCTGAAGGAAATCATATTGGTTTTCTTTATGTTAAACGACAGTGAATTGAATCACACCAATCGTTTATTGTTATCAGATCAAACTGTATAATTTCAACAAGGTCCTTTTTGTTCTGTGGTTCCAAAATATAGTGCTGTCATCAGCAAAAACAGTAAATGGACCTGAAATCTGGATATTCAATAGGTCCCCAATATACAATAAAAATAAAATTGGCCAAAATACGAAACCCTGATGAACTGCACAATTAATACTCTTCACTTCCAAATATAATGAATTTGTTGCTATCTGATTTCGTTCAGTTAAATAAGAAATAACTTTTTTTGTTGTTATTGTTGTTGTTATTTTTGTTAAAAGAAGTATTTTAAATTGATTTCTGAATGTGTTTTTGTGTGTTCCCGACGAAGTTTTGAAACCCAGATTACATTTGAACGTATGAAATGACGAACTAAGTTATTCAACAGTAGTCCTCAGTTTTGGTCACTTGATTATTTCCGAAAGTATATCACATAGACGCATATTCGATTCGCTTTCACAAAAGTTTTACGGTATAACAGTCTTATTGTATTACAAAATGGAACTCTGTTCTTCTTTTTTTTCTTCCTTGTCTTTTTTCTTCGATTTTTTCCTCCGTTTTGAATCTCTGGTTTTGGGCGATCTTTCCAGAAGGAACAAAGCTTCGTGAAAATCGTCCGAACTCAAATTGGACTCTTGGATGTGGAGAACAGAACTGAGGGCTCCATCTGTTGAGGATTTGGGAAACCTGGAAATATCACTGAATAATTTTTCTTGATGTAAGCACTTATATGTATAAAGAACAGAATATATTTTCATTTTATTTAAATTGAGATTTTTTCTCGAAGTACTCGTTTCCTAAATTACGAATTATAATGAGCCTTCTATTGAGGCTTCTAGGCCTCTACCCAGTTCCACAATTCCTGGTCACCAAATGGTTGGGATTTGACCATAGAAATATATATTATATACTTACTCTAGAATGCTAATCCCCATGTCAAAAGTGTTGTAAAAAGTTCAGGCTAGTCCGCAATGCGCAAGCGCATCATTAGTGATTTTTGTAACAGGCCCGGTTTTAGTAAAATATTATGGTACTTATTGAGATTATTAAGATTAACAAGTGTTAATTCTGAATCTCGGAGAATAAGGTTTGAAACCTCATTGTGCTTATACCTGTTATTTGTATTTAGCCGATTTGAATACATATTTTCACATATTTATGATCCCGAATATTCAGCAAAGGCAATCAGAAAGTAGAGTACGCTTATTATTATTATTTACCGCTCTGAAGCGACTGATTTTTGGGTATCACATTCACTTTTCAGCTGTAGTTAACCAACAAAAACCTACGGAACCACCCCAAATCGTCGGTGCGAATTTCAAGGAAGCACTGTATTGGAAAATAAATTGAAAGTACAAAAAACTGAAAATTAATTTCAGCTAATATCATGAATAATTTCAACTCAAATTGGATGCTTGGAAGCTCGAGGTTTTTTTCTAGAACGATTCATGTCAAAATACGCAACTGCATTTAATTTAAATCATTTGAAGAGATTAACATGCTATTTCTACGAGTATTTCTGGTTGTATTACCTATTTCCACAATGGGGGTGCATGAAAAAGTGAGGCCAGAAGCATTTTCCTTACCATCAAAGAAAAGCACTTCCATATTGACATTAATTTTCTGAGGCGATTCTGTGTATGTTTAGTACTTTTTGTAGGAATCTAGAACTCATAATATAAGCGGTGTGGCAGAGAGTTGCATGCTTACGCAGACAAAGTATTGGTACTGCACTAGGTTTTAAATTATTCTATTGTCGTTGCCACATCCCAGCAAACACATCTGTGATATGACATCTCTGAGATGTCGCAATGAGGTAACACGGCGATATCAAAAATGTTGCATCGCTGCGATGTACAGAAGCAAATACATCTGTGACATGACATCTCTGAGATGTCGCAATAAGGCAACACGGCGATATCAAAAACGTTGCATCGCTGCGATGTACAGAAGCAATACATCTGTGACATGACATCTCTGAAATGTCGCAATGAGGCAACAGTACGATATTACATACGTTGCATCGCTGCGATGTACAAAAGCTAATCTATGACTTGTCATCGCTAAGATGTCACAGATGCGATTTTACAAATTTCTCCTCGCCGCGATGATGTCATTGTCACGTGTGTTTTTTGCGGTGTCAACAGTGAACGCCATTGCACATGCGCTTGAGATTCGTAAATTTCTATAAGTGTCGTTTGTTAAGACGTGCTCTGATTGCTCTACTTGCTCGAAGATGATTTTTCAAAAGAGAAAGACAAATGAAGTACAAGTGTTAGAGAGAGATGCACATATGTGAAAGTGATCTCGATCAACTAGAGCAGTCTTCAGTGAACGAGCCTGTATTCGTTCATTTTGCTTCTCGATCATAAACATTGAACCAAAATCCAAAAATGGCTTGTTGCACCAAGTTCGATCATAGTAATTTAATAAATGTTTAATATCCTGTGACAAAGCTGTGAAAATAACTTTTTCTAGGAATATTTCCCAGGATAAAAGTAAGTACCAATAATTTTTCACTTGAAACTATAACAAAGCGTTCATTTTCCTCTTTCTCTTATCGTCATAAAAGATGGATGATAAAGTTTTATTGTTAAATGTATCGATTAGAACAATGTTGTTTCATTTTGAGTACATTATATTTATTGAAAATAAAATGTTTAAATACATATTTTCCGTCCAAAGCTTTTTTTCATTGATATATTCTCCTGTGTATTACCTAACCCCTGCCTGACAAAAATACATCGCTGTGATATGTCACATGATTACATACCTGCGATATCAATATGGAATCATCTTGTATACATCGCAGTTACATCTCAAAAAATATATCGTTGTTATATCGCAGAACTTGTTGCAGCGACGTCGCATGGATGAATCTTGAGTGGGACAAAATAACATCCCTCCGACATCGCAGCGACGTCTATTCGACATAGAATGCGATATCGCAGGTAATATTGTTACATCGCTGCGATGCATCTGTGATGTAACAGTGTTTGCTGGGATGAATCTTCATGAAGAAAATGTCTGCCACAAATTACAATTTTCTCACTCAAATGTTCTGTTGAGGTCTCTTAAAAATAGTAACCAAAAATCATGCTTTTTTGTCAAGCCAAAATAATATTTAAGCTATTTTGAGCAAAGCATATAGGTACATAAAACATTTCATTATCTACCAAAAATGATTTATTTCACGTATTTTTCCTTTACACAACACTAAACAGTTCATTGTTTATTTTTAGGACGAAACGGTGGCTTTATTAGAAATTGTCTTCAAAGGAACAAGATTAATGCAAATTCATGAAAGATGAAAGGATAAACAATGACAACAAACACCACACAAAACGACAAGAGAAAATCTGAAATTTTAAAAACCGACTCTGTCTCTGACAAGAGTGACAGATCTTAGTGAAAAGTATTCCTGTTGTTGAAAAAGCACTGTTGCACGGTCATTATAATTACAGTAGCATAGGGTACATTATTGTTTTAAATAAGTTTCTTTCGCGCCTAAAATTTGGAGTAATCTATCTCGAAAGTTTCTTTTCGGTTTTAAAAAGTCCTAAATGCGCTGTCAAATTTCTCTTTTTCAAATGACATGTGTTTTATTGTCTCATAACAAAAAATTCTGAATTGGAACACCAAATTATTTTCAAACTTGGCAACGATCTATTCAAACTACACTGATGACGCGCATGCGCACATCGTAAACGGGTCGCACACGCGGCATGCGTTTCGCCGTGAAAATTGGCGGAATTAGCATTCTAGAGTAAGTATATATATTTCTATGGATTTGACCATCGGTTGAGCACTGAAAAGTGTTTGACATTTGTCAAGAACTTAATCAAAGTTATATTTGGGTCAACTTTACTATGACACAATTCGATGGTTAAGAACTGACCCAAAGGTATAATCCTGCTTCGTTTTGATATTCAATTAATATGAAGGATGTAGTCCATTCATAAAGTGGAGTTGTAATGTGAAGAAACTAAGTAAAACTCAAAGTCGTCTCCACAATATGTATTTGACACCTAGAGTAGGAAGGGGAGCTGTTGTCGAAGCAGCTTTGGCAATAACTGCAATTCAAAAAAGTTGCGTCATCATAATTCTATCAAAAACATGTTTTCGAGTGTAGAAATGCTCATCTCCAGATGAAATTATATAACTTCAAAAACTACAACTCTGTTTATTTGTCAAGATCTAGGTGTGGAGGAGAAATTTCCATACATGAAGATTTGAACTTTGAAATAATGAACAAGGATATCAAAAATTCATTCATCATGGTCAAACTAACACAGCTTAATATTTCAATTTGCACTTTATATAGTTCTCCTAATGGAGATTTGAATGATTTTTTGAAATTCCTTGATGAAAAACTTCAAAATTTGAGTAATCTAAAACTGGATGCTTTCATTTTTGGTGATATCAACATACTATGAAAAATAATATACAAACCAGTATTCTCACTGAAATATGTGAATCGAATAATTTCAAAATATGCAATAAGGAAATACCCACACGAAACTTTGGAAGTTAATTATCATTAATTGATCATATACTGAGCAATTTTGATAAAAAATGTGAAATTTCAGTCATAAATAGTGCGTTAAGTGACCATAAATTAAAAGTATCTGAAATTTCTCTAATAAAACCAAAAACAAACAAAAATACATTTTAAAAATATTATTCTTTTCAATGAAATAATGCGCACAGAAAAATTGACTTCATTGAATAAAATTGTAGGAAATTATGATAATCCCAATGAAATTTATAATGAAGTTTTACAAATATTTGAAAAACGTATACAAATATTTGAACATACGAAACCGTGGTTTAATGACACTATTTTGAAATTAATCAAACTGATGACATAACAAAAAAAAAGAATAATCCGAAAATTTATTATTCTCAATCATTTATAGATTCTTACAACTATTACAATATATCAGTTAAAAGCTTTGGTCGAGAGGCAGTACAAAAATATTATAGAGAACAATTTGCAAATGCTAGCCCAAAATCTGTATGAAATGGAGTCAATGAAATTTTGTGTCACAAATCAAAGACTAATCCCAAAAATATCGATGTTATGTCACTTAATTGGAAAAAAATAAAGATCTAAAGGAAATATGTGAAGAATTTAACAACTACTTCCTCAGTGTTGGTCCTAATTTGTCAGTAATTTTTCCTTCCAATCATGAAATTCTTGTTCATTCTGAATTAACTTCTGTTCCTAAAGCCTACAGACCATGAAGTCTCCAGGATTTGACAAATTCAGCACCAAAATTATTCAAGCAGTGAAATCAGAACTTGCATCTAGAATGAGCAAAATAATAAAATTAACTTTCATAACGGGCATATTTCCAGATAAAATGAAAATTGCGAAGGTTACACCAATTTTCAAAGCAGATGAGAAAGATCAATTGAACAATTATAGACTCATCTCGATTCTATCAATACTTTCGGAAATAATTGAAAAAGCATTGCATTGTAGGTTATTTGAATATCTTGAAAAATTTAAATTATTGGATAATGGACATTGTGGTTTTCGAAGATCTAGCGATACAGAATCAGCAGTTCTTGATGTCATTACTCAATTTCAACTTGTTAAAAAATGTGGTATTCTGTCGCTTGATCTTCAAAAAGTTTTTGAAACAGTTGATCAAAAAAAATTATTTGACACCTTATGTGAAATAGGTGTGAGAGGAAGTGCCCACGAATGGTTCAGAAATTATCTTTTAGACAGAAAACAGTTTATATTTATAGAAGATACCGAAGGATTGCATGAAATGGCTTCATGTGGAGTGCCACAAGGATCAATCCTTGGACTTGTAATCTTTCTCATATATATTGATTCATTAGTCGATTTGGAATTGGTTGGAAAAATCAAAATGTTTGCTGATGATACAACCATAATATACAATGGATATAGTTTACAAGAAATAAAAAAAAAAATGTTGATTGACATTGAGAAAATATCATCTTGGCCAATAAACCATAAACTAACTTTAAATAACAAAAAAACATTTAAGTTTGTGACCAAAAGATCGACTTCTTTCGATTTCAAAGAACCTATCAATTTCAGAACTGAAATCATCAAGTATCCTATTTTGAAGTTTCTTAGTTTGTATATTTGTTATGGTGCAAACATATTGAAATATTAATGGAGCCAATACCTCCAGTAATCGGAATTATTTTCAAAATCAGAATTTTTTTTACCATTGAAATATTTGGAATTCATTTATTATTCTTTTCCAATTTCGGTACTCAATCTTAGTATGGGGAACGGCAACAGAATAAGTACTTAAACCATTGAGAACAATACAAAACAAAATCATCAAGTGTATATTCAAACTAGAGTACAGGGATATAGTTCAGATGATGAACTTAATGTACTTAACTTAGGCGAGGAGTGAGATTTTTGATTTTATGTCCCAATCAAAAAAATAAAAGATAGACGATATAAAAAAAGTGATGGAATACATTGTTGGATTTATTGGCAGTTTATAACAGATGTGTCATAACGAAAAGTCATTTTTGATGTCGCGTTTACTCTTTCTGCCGTATATTATTGTGAGGCATAAGATGTCCGGAGGTTTGCTCATTGCTAATATCCTATACAATAGGAAAAGTTGGGTCGAAAATCCATCAGAAAACAACTACTTTCCTGGCTAATGCCACGACGAACATTGAATTACACCTGATGAAATTTCCGTGCAAAGTTCCTACAAGGTTATCTCCGCAATTGCTTGTTGCATGGGAATGTTCATCGAAACATTCGGACAACCTATATATCGACTTCGGAGTGTTGCTCCTCATTAGTATAGGGTAGGTCTAGCAGTCAATAACTAATGACTGCAACGAATGAATCGACAACCAAACCCATTTCAAGACCGAAACTGAGATCGCGCCCGCACAGTGGATAACTCCAAACTGCGAGCGCCAATTTCATCAGATGTAATTTAATGTTCGTCGTGGCATTAGCCAGGAAAGTAGTTGTTTTCTGATGGATTTTCGACCCAACTTTTCCTATTGTATAGGATATTAGCAATGAGCAGTCCTCCGGACGTCTTATGCCTCATGTCATAAGCTCAGTGTGAACTTCAGATTTATTTTCTTTATATTACTGTGGTATCATCAGCAAACATAAAAATGTTTCCAGATAAATTTAAATCAGCTAATGACTTTAAATGCATAAGAGAAAAGATTGGTCCCGATCTGGATCCTTGTGGAACTCCACAGATGAGAGTTTTCTTAGTGCTGCATTTGTCTTCTATATAGACAAACTGTTTTCTATCTGAGATATAATTTTGGAACCATTTATAAACAGGACCTCTGACACCTATTTCATGCATAATACTCAACAAAACACATTCCTTATGAGAGTTTATTTCTAGTCAAAATTGAGTGATAACATCTAAGACAGCTGATTCAGTATCACTAGACTTTCGCCATATTGCCCACTATGCAAAACATTCTGTCAATCGTAAATTTGAAGAGAGGCCTGCAAGTTCGAACATTCATCGTAGTTTTTTTTTTGAAATTTTTATATACTTCTGTTGCAATACAATTCAAAATTGCAATATTATAATAAAATAATGCTCTTCCTCGTGACGTATTCCAAATGAGCATGAAATGGTAAATGAAATTTTCATGGGTTTTATTATCATACCTGAACATTTCCCGCTCTCTTTCCGGTTCGCTGGCACTTTTCGATTTTCCATTTTCCTTATTGGATCTCGAAGGACTACCACTTGGAGTTTGCAGGTTAGAACGGGACGTCACCGGCGTCGTCGATCTCACCAGTGACGGCGTAAACGGTTCAGGGGGCAACGAATTGCAGTTGTTCAAACTAGTGGTGGATATACTCAGCGAACACGAACTCAAAGGAACAGGAACGCTCAGACTAGAGGATCTGGAAGTTCTTCCACCGTGTATCAGGCTCATACCGGGCGATTTGGGTTCTGGGGTACGAGATATGGAAACGCCAGAAATGAAAAGGGTGGGTGATTTTGGTATTCCCGTCTCGCTCTCGTATTCGTTGGAACTGTCAGTTTCTAAGGTATGCTCAGTCTTTTTCGGAGGACTTTTACAGATTTTGATCCGTAAATTAGAAGAGAGGCCTGAAAATTCAAAAGTTCATTGCAATTTTTTTCGAATTTTCAGCAACAGTACAATTGAAAATTGTAAGAGGTTCTCATGAATAAAATGATGCTTTTTCTTGTGATGTATTCCAAGTGAGCATAGAATGGCAACACATAACATGAAAAAACATTAGGCTCATTAAATTTAATAGCGTCTCTCACCCGGTGAATTGTTAATTTTTCATGGTTTGAAGGGTCTCAATGATAATAGGGAAAACTAAATATTTGATAGAGCAACATAAAAGTACTGTAGAATTTGAAGGTGTAATGTTAAAAAAAACTAGAATATACTAAATACTTGGGAATCATTCTCGATCAGAAATTGTCATTTTCACCACACGTTGATTATGTTTGTAAAAAATCAAAAAAGATTGGTTTTGCATATCGTGCTAGCAGGGACTTAACCTTATATGCTAGGAAAGTTATATATAACTCAATTATAAAACCATATTTTGATTACTGTGCAACAATTTTATACATGTGTAATAGTACAGACGTAAAAAAACTTAAAATTTCACAAAATCGCTGTATGAGATTTATTCTGAGGAGTTCTAAATATACTAGCATTTTATCAATGCAAATGACATTACATTGGCTTCCAGTCAAAGAATACATTCAATTTCGTACGTTAGTTTTTATATACAGTGTGTCCCACTTTGAGCAGCCACACCCTCATATTTCGTTGAGCATGAAATAATTCGAAATTTTCTTTGACTCAAGTTGTAGTACTCGGAAATACCTACCTTTATGTTTACGGAACCTTTGTATATCCATTTTCCACGGTTAACTACGACCAAATGAATAGTGAAAAATTGGGAAAAACATACTAGGCATTTTTTTATCGCAAAAATAACACCAGATTCTGTTTCAGAACACCTTAAAACCCCCAAATCTCAATGCTTGAATCATTTGAATATACAGGGTATCATCTGTAGCTGGTAGCATTATCAACTCTAATCCATAAATAATGCTTGGAAAATTTCCAAAATGTCTTCTCTTGTCACAGAATTCCCAAAAATATTTAATTAATACTTTGAAAAATAGCCAAATATCACTTTTCCAAGGCTAACTCTGATCAGAATGAATGATACCCTGTATATTCAAATGATTCAAGCATTGAGATTTGGGGGATTTAAGATGTTCTGAAACAGAATCTGGTGTTATTTTTGCGATAAAAAAATACCTAGTATGTTTTTCCCAATTTTTCACTTTTAATTTGGTCGTAGTTAGCCGTGGAAAATGGATATACAAGGTTACGTAAACATAAAGGTAGGTATTTCCGAGTACTACAACTTGAGCCAAAGAAAATTTCGAATTATTTCATGCTCAACGAAATATGAGGGTGTGGCTGCTCAAAGTGGGACACACTGTATAAGATTCTAAATTATTTGCTTCCGACTTATTTAAGTGAGAACGTTCGGTTCAGGAAAGATATACACCGTTACAATACCAGACAAAGACATCACGTCCAAATATTTCCTACCTCATTGATGAAAACTAAACGAAATATATATGATGAAGGCATGAGAGAATATAATACGAGTAACTTACCTGAAGCGATTAAAACGTCTGGAAACATTGGCATATTTATTAAGCGATTGAAAGAGCATTTTTTATATTAGTTAGCATTACGAAATGTGATAAAACTTTTTTGTGGAATATCTATTTATATTTATTGACCATGTTTTTTGTAGTGATCGTTGTTTGTAAATTTGTGACGGTTGAAATTTTTACTGTTTAACTTTCTGAATTAGTTTTAGTGATATATTAGTACTAGTACTTATTTGTATGTTGGCTCTCAGCTAAAATAAATTTCTTTCTTTCTTCAATGTCAAAATAATTTGTTGATATATACAGTGTCAATCATAAGATTTTTTTTGAAGATTTCTCAGAAAATTTCACACCCAGTACTTTCGGTCAGTTAAAAGCCTGTATTTTGTTTCGTTACCATAGCAACCAAAACAAATTCTGTAAATTACGCCGAACATTTTTGGAACTTAAATCTAATTTCAGATAATTTCGAATGTATTCTATCATAGTTATTAGATGAAAATCCTTTATTAACAATTTAACTCATATGTACTTGAAAATCCAAAGTATGGAAGACACATTTCAATACTACGTTAGTTCTCATATTTTAACACAAACAAACATTTTTAACCGTATGCATAGTCAATCGCCAGCGACTCGCCAGAGTTTCGCCGTTCGCTACACAAGGATTATAATGCACAGTCAAGCTCCAAAAATGTGACAACTACGCGATAAGTTACATTTTGGAGAAACGCTGACGATGTACCACTTTTTTGAAGCTCGACTGTGCATTATAGCTCTTGTGTAGCGAGCGGCGAAACTCCGGTGAGTCGCTGGAATTGACTATGCATACGGCTGTAAATGTTGTCAAAATTCCTTAGCCACATCTTCTTTCTTCATATACTTACCTACATGTAATTCTTACCTAAAATTTCTCGCTACAAGTTTTTAACTTCGCGGGTATAATTGAACCGTTTATTCACCTTTTTATACAAATTGATGTAATGCTTTTTAATTGAACTCTATTATTATTATTATTAGAATGAAGACGCAAACGATGAGCTCTATACTTTTAACACACTAGAAGCAAATGATGACGATTTCATTTCGAGATTTTATGGTCAGGTAACGTCAAAAGTCACGATTACTATGGTTGACATGAATTCCATGGTCTTCTATGTGTTTAATTACACTGAACTGATAGATTATCTGTACACTCCTGTTTTGGAAAATAACCTATATTTTACCTACGGTATAGTAAATTAGATTTATTAGAGAAAGGAAGATCAAACCATCATTAACTTTTCTGTAGAAGTTGTACTCAACTGAAGTGGGTGAATGAGATATTATATTGTGTCCCCGAAGTGATAGAAAACTATACTATTTGGTCTACTACCTTATTTTTATTATTTTGTATAACTGAAATCGGCTAATTTTATTTTATTTAACCTGCTACTAAAAAAATATCAAAAAACAACATTATTCTAATATTTTTTAACACTTCGGTTTGGAATTTTTTTACCGAATACCACTAGAGCTTCGATTAACATTTGTCGTTACACACGCATATTCGTTGGAAAACTTGTGTGATCGAAAAAATTTCCAATAATAATTGAAATTCCGGTGGTATTATAAGTGAAACTTTCATTTCTAATGGAAACCTCTGCTTTATCCTAAAACCCTAAAACCAAATTACATTCTTTAAAATGTAATGTTATTTTGTACACTGTGCACGATGTAGATTAAAAGACATGAAATATTTTCAAGAAATTATGATTCTCTAACTTCATTTATCGATACCAAATGTTGTTCAGAATAGAATATTCGTCCAGAATATCGAATTACAACTTGATTTCACAGTTTTTGCGTCATTTTTCCCTCATCGCCTTTTACGACTTGAGAAATGATATACTAGCCAGACAGTAACTTGTTAGATATGATGATATCACCCCCTGGACTTTCTTTCCTTCCTCTCCCACATCGGAAAATTGCATTATTTGAAATTTGAGACGGAATTTCTCATATTCTTGCTGAAAATAACGAGTAATACTTAAAATTACAATATAACAGAATAATAAAGAAATATTTGAATTTTGAATAAACTTTATTATTATTATTATAATTACTAGTCGAATAACAATTTTTGGTTCAGATATACCATGTAATTTAATTTATGTGGATTCCTTCATTCCCAATACACCAAAATATTGTACGTTGAAAATATGAAAATGATAAAATTGGTCCTAAGAAGCTACGATTCAATATTCTAGATGAACTCTGTAACAAAGCATTTTTTGACCCCTTCTTTATTAGGGCACTTGGCGCCCTGAACAGTTGATTATCCTTTTATTCAACACCATTCTTTTCACCCAGTAGATAGTTTTTTCGAGATTCCCCTGGTTGCTGATGGCTTTATAACAAGCCCTTACCTGAATGCTTCCTTACGATTCCGATTACTTGCTTTATTTATTTTTTAGAATCAACCAAATGAAGACACAAAAACAATTGAGACTACAGAATCCCTATTTTATGATATGCGATATGAGTAAATAATAAATAAACAAATACACACCTCTACAGGCTTTCTTTTGCTCTTCCAAAAGGTGACCTGTTGATTTCGAAAAACTGTTCCTTTTGCAACCCTTCTGATGTTTTTTTGGACTTTGCTTCTCACTCTTGCATTCGCTCCCAACGACGTATTTTTTCAAACACTCTCCTTCCACGTTTTCTTTCGTTTCCTCACAACACTTCTTGTCTTTATTTTCACAGCATTTTTTAGTTTTATTATCACCAAGTAGTCCTATACTTTTATTCACAGCTATTCTTGTTAAGTAGCTAGTTTTGGGTAGGTGGGCTGAACACAATTTAGCTTTGAGTGTGGCGAAGGGATTGTGGGTTTGTTTCTTGCATTCAGCAATTTTGGCGATTTGTTCAGTCTTTTTGATTTCTTCATCGTAACTTTTACTACCTGAAAATTAAACAAATTCTACGAATACTAAATTTATTTGTACATTGTGAGTAACAAGTGAGGAAACAGTTGAATACCTCATGAATAGCGAATTAAAAAGTTGTATAACATGCTTGACTTAACTAATAATGACAGGTGGATTGTCAACAATCCGGACTCTTGTCTAAACCCATTCAATAGGATGTAGCCGTTGGCAAGTCACCAACAGAACAAGTGCTGCCCCCTACGATAGTTTAATTATATCATTATTTACAAGATTTTCCACAAGAACTACTTCCAGGTGCTCTATGAATCTGTTGTCAAATTTATTTTTAATTCAGTAACAGGTTTCATCGGTATTGACAATCATTAGTGTAGACTGGTTACCCAATTGGATTGAAAAATCCTTTTGGCTTGAGGGAACGAATTTTATTATACAGTACTACACAAAACTATATTATATCATACCTATTTACTATACTATTCTATGCTATAGCATCATCTCATAAGTATATTATTACTTCTTATACATTATAAAAAAATCAAAGCAAGAATAAAACATTTCTAAAAGAAAACAGTCAAACGAATAGTCAAACTATGGAATAATGAAAAACTGGTATAAATTGTTTATAAACCTCTCAACAATAGTATATTGTGTATCTAGTAGTAAAAGCAATACATTTCCGGTCGACAATGTAAATTGTTGGCCGAGGCGTTAAGCCGAGGCCAACAAGCATTGAAGTCTGGGAATGTGCTTTTACTACGAGGTACACATACTATTTTTTCTGAAATCGCAATCAGTATTATCAAAAACTAAGGAATCCTACATATTGTTTGCGTGAATTCAATAACTGTCTGAAATGTAAACAAGCAGGCAAAAAATTTCCCGTATCGTTTTCGACGAGTAGACCAAATTCTAGGACGAGCGTTAGCGAGTCCTGGAAGTCTGCAAGTCCAAAAAAACTGTTTTCGGACGTGTTGCGTACACTGTTTTTTCGGCAACCATGTAGAATAACAAATCAATGAGACGCATTTAGTCTAAGAGACGAAGAGAGGTCGACTTTCACCCATCTGTTAACCGGATGAAACGATTCCAAATTTGAATATTTCGAACATTTCAGTTCTTATTTGTATTATATATTGAAATTCGAACAGAAGATAGGTACCAACAGAAACATTCTAATTCTTAGTTATATTAATATTTGTATTAAAATTCGAGCACTTCCCGGCCTAGTCCGGGAAGTACGTACTTCCTGGACTAGGCCGGGAAGTGCTACTTCCCCAAAGAAAAGGTGTCCGGAAAGTGAACACTTCCCGGATGGTTGCCGAAAAAGTACTTTCTCGTACCGTTTAGATCCGAAAACGGTCCGGGAAAGTTCGTTGCTTAGCAACGGACTAAAATACTAGATTAGCGTATTTTGAGGCCTGAAGTTGCTCCGAGAAAGTGGGCATTCTTGAACGATTTCAGAAAAAATCAATTCGGTAAATCTTAGTTTGTGTACAAAAAATAGTATAATAATTAAAAGAAGAAAAACAAAAATTGTAGCTGTAGATTTTAAAATTATAGTTTGGTTATGGAATACTTGACCTAACTCGACTATGAACTTAATTTTGAAAATATGGAACAAGTTATATTGTCTAGTATTAAAATCTTTTTCTGATTTTTTAGTTATTGAGAGGTTTGGTTGTATTTGACTTGTGAGCCATTTCTGTAAATATTTTGAATATATAGTGAACAAAAATGTACAAGTGTGCGAGTACCTTTAGGTCATGAGTAGATCGAGCTAGTAAAAATTGCATGTTCTTCTGGCGCCATTCCACAATACTCACACGTTACCCACTTTTTTGCCATAAAATGATAACTAGCCACCAAAAAGTTGCTCTCTATACTGTGAATGATTTTTTGATGTCTACAAGTATACTCTTGTTGTGGTCTGTTGTATTTTGATACTGTATTCTGATGAACAAAGAAAAGCTGCTGCCGCCGCGCCGTAGCACTTATATTGCTGCGAAGACGACAAAATAGAAGACGGAAAAGTAACCGTAAAAAAAAGACAATTTGGGTTCGTGAATGGATTGAAAACCGTAACCGATATGGAGCAGCAAATACTTCGTTAAAATAATTGAGGAATGGAGACGAAGCATTCTACAAAAATTTCTTGCACCTCAACACATCAAAGTTGCACTAGAAATAATATTGCGACACATTATTTAACCAACTTGTCGGTCCAGTTATAGGTGGCGCAATATTATTTCCTTTGGCCATTCACACACTGCAATTTCTCAAGTGTACGCAAGTTGAAAAAATTTAGTCAAATTTTTAAAGTTGCAAGGATAGTCTCACCTTCTAATGTAAGAATGGCACCATTTTTCAGATTGCGCAATACAAAAAGTAAAAATTTTTTTAGAAGATTTTCCCAAAGAATCCAGATAGCTGATAAAACAATTGAAACGTTGGATTTCAAATTATGTCACGTTTCATTACCTATTCAATTGAAGTAAAGGTTAATAATATTTTTTTATAACATATACTTTTTGCCTCACCTAAGTCTTCATCTGTCACAGAACTCAGTATCCCGCAAACTTCCATATCAGCATTCATAGAATCCGAAGTGGTTGTGTCTTCCACTGAACTCTGACCCTGATAACTCTCCTCTTCCGGATAGGAAGTGTGCAAGAGTAGAAATTGTTTTGTGCGTACAGAAGTAGAGGGCAGTGCTAGTAGCCTCCTAACCTATAAACAGAATATCGCAACGTAATGAGATATGATTGAAGTGAAGAAAATGATAAGTGGATTATTTGAACTTGTTATTGAGGCAACAAGTGGATGAAGGATCTATGTGACATTTCGTTGAAAATTGAGATTTTTCAGTGGATATAGTGACTTCCTATAGAAAAACCCAGGATGTGAGCGAAGCCTACTTTTGAGTTAGAACGTCTGCATTCTTAGAACTGACTGCCATACTTTTGTATGTTATCTGAGAATGTTCATTTTTGGCATGGAAGATTATTAGTTGGTTGCACATTCATTAACCATACTTTCATTCTATTTGTCCTACTCTTTCTTACATAATAGCTGCACTTACGAGGTTTCCGTCTAGCAATATTTTTTTTCACTTGGAATATGGCGTGTATGTAATACTGATGGCTTCACATACGAGGTTTGAATTCAGCATTCTTATTGTTAACTTGGCATAAAACGCGTATGTAACACTAATCATTGCACCTACGGTGTTCTGATCTAGCAAGTAATATTTCTATTAGCACACAACTCGTATGTAATACTTTTTTTGATGATATGTTTGTCAGTTTGTTCAATTAATTGGTTGAATGCATTACTTGAAATAATTTTTAATAAAAATGAGGTGAACTAAACTTCTAAATTGTAAAATCAAAACATTCAGTATTCATAATTCCATATCTTAATTCTTCAACTTCATAGACATCAAAATTGATACAATTACCGGATACAGAAAAATAAACTAGCTCGAATTCACAAACTTGCATAGAGAATGTAAGCATTTTTATGCCGTACAGCGACCTTACGAAAATGCAAGCTCATCATAATTTTTCCTTATAAATAAACCTATTGGGCAGGTCAAGATTCATTCATGATTTCGTTCTTTATCAGTGATTTTAGTCACTCGTCAACTGAGTTGGAGTCAGCTCAAAATTAATTATTATTTAAAAATGTTTGGCCGGCCGTGGTGGCCGGCTGGTAGTGCGTTCGCCTCGCATGCGTGGGGTCGTGGGTTCGATCCACCGATTCACCGATCTCGTGCATGGCATCACACGTTAAAAGGTGAGGGCTGCGTCTTCCCTAGCTCAGACAAGTCTCTCGAAGACTTCTGACGGTTACACGCGTAGGGGTGCAATCGGTTGACGGAAATAACAATTTTAACAATTTTTTTTTAACAATCTCCCCATCTCTGGTTCTGCTGGTTACCAGCACATTGTAAGTGGTATTGATATTTATATATTTTTTCATTATTCATTTGTTCAGTTTCATTCCTGCTAGTGTAGCAGCTTCGTTCTTTTATTTCATGTTTGTTTTTTTCAATGAATATTAATTTGTTTTGAGAACGAGTTCTTTCATTATTATTTGGATGAATGTGGGTAGGGTGAATACAGCTAAAAATCCTGTCGAAAAGCCAAGCGACAATATCAGTTTATATTCAGGAAATATTCCGGATAGGTTGTTGATTAAGATATCGTTTCTTGTTCGACTGATTCCTCTTTGTTTTTCATTTGGATCTGACAGTTTTAAATGTTTGATTTTTCTTCCCAATGCATTTACTTACTTTTCTTCTTGAGTTAGGTTTCCTCTACAAAACAGATCGTATTGTCCTCTTTTATCTGTGATGGAACATATATTTTTCAACAAGGGTCTTACTTTGTTTAGCTTTTGTAGTTGGTGATTTGTCACATAATTAGGCCAATTTCGAAATTCTAAATAGCACATTTCTTTGATCTCAGTGACTTTATTATCTTTTATATTGAATGCACCTAACTCAATTATTCCAGGATTTTCCATTTATACAATTTTGGCAATCTATACTTCCCGAATTTTAATACGAAACAACATCATATTCAGCTGAATTGTTTTCAGAAAAACTGTCAGAGGGAATGAACTCAAATTTCCATTGATGCAAGAAATATCTAGTTCCAAAGAAATATCACTTGAAACTACATTCAAATCTAATATAACTTTCATTGTTTCGTTATAATCAAAAGTGTACACTGATAGAGTTTCAACGGTTGGATTCGGGATTGAAATATTTTCAGTATTTTTGCAAACTTGTACCATCATGTCGTTGGGTACACATCTCAACTCACTAAACAATCTACAGAAACATTTTCGTAATAACAACATGTTATTGACTGCATTTCAAAAAAAAAATTCTGTTCGACGTTTACCTTTATATTTCAAAAGCGGTATTTTATCAAAATTTTCGACATTTCTTGAAAAGTTACACGGAGACTTCCTTTATATTATTTTAATGAGGGGGGTTCATTTATTAGCGGTACATTAAGAAAATTCTCTACAAAACCAATACTATTTCTTGCAGAATCAGAATCAGAATCATTTTGCTTCTACTAAAACGAACATCTTAAGAGTGAATATGAATGAGCACCTAAGTACTATCATTACATCGGACCTACTCTAACACGTTTTTCCTTAACAAAAACACCGCATGTAAGTACATTCGAATGAAATCGAAGCCGCCTTCCAAAAAGCTGACAAAGTCCCCACACTTGTTCACATCCGATATTGAAGCTAAGCAAAATATACAATTATTGAATACATCCGTAATATTTCACTATGAAGAATAACATACGAGTTTGTTATAAGGCAAATCAGCTTGATTTAGAAAATGGTGAAATAATCTTTATCTAATTCAGTTTTGAAAAGTCAGGTATTACATGACGTTTGTGAATTTTGAAACGACAGTTTTTTCAAAACTGTCACTTGAGACAAGTGAATAAGAGTTGTGTAATATTCATTACGCAACTAGTTGTGTAATGATAGAACAAGAAACTACTAAGTTTATTCCTTGAAAATATTGAAAACAGGATTATTCAAGGTACAATTAACAAAATTCAAAGTAGAACCCGATGTTTCTCCTAATTCTGCTATAACTTTTTCTGTTCTGATCTCTTTCGTTTCTTCTCTAAAAAATTTTTTCTAAGCTGGCTCAAGCTCAGATTCTCCATTCATGACATCCTGAGCAATTCTTTTTTTGTTGCCTAAAGAATTCTCAACATAACCCTCCGCAACAGTATTGGACTTCCAGCCCCTTTGCTGTTTTATTCTGAGAATATCAGCTCCTGAATCTGCGAGCAATGAAGCAGAAGTACGTCTAAAACAATGCCCAGTATACTCAGTAAGATTTGGCAAGCCAAGAAATTGTGCAATCGTTCTAGACAATTTTCCGAACGTATTAATTCCGACAGGCTGAACACTGCACTTACTCTCTCTGTAACCCACATTACTTTTTCAGTTATAACTGTAACTTTCTTCGTTGGGCACCATTCTTCAAACTTTTGGTAAGCTGCGTCATATCTAGCTTTTGATTTTTGAGGTATCAATTCATTTAATGCCTTATTTGCCGATTCTTCTAAATCAGACGCTATTTCGTCGGAACAACTACTCATTTTTGAAATAAGTCTGATACGTTTGACATAAGTCTGACACGTTTGACATTGCTTATTAAATATTCATTCTGACAAGCGCCAACGCCAATATCCCATATCACGAGAAAACCATTATATTATATTCATGAAATGATATCATTAGATAAGATTTTGTACGCAATATGTTATGAAAAGACTTATTTGTTTGACTCGCGTAATTTGCAAAACTCGCTTCGCTCGTTTTGGCAAATATTACACTCATCGAACAATATGGGACTTTTCATAACTGATTACGTAAAAAACTATTCTTCTACGACAGTGCGTAAACTAAACTTTTACATACTGCTGGCGCGTAAAATGATTTTTTTCTACAACCACACTCGAAAACATGCTTTTCTGCATAGTTTTACGTTCGCAAACATGATTATTTCTCACAATAATTGAAATTTGACATTAGTGTGCCGCAAAGTGACATTTCTGTGCCATAAGGTGACATTTCTGTGCCAAAATTTTTCAGTACCTAATTTCTAAGCAATACAGTTTTCGTGACAGCAAGGTGGAAGTATATTTTGAAAATTCTGCATTTCGAAGGGATATTCGATCAGGCAACTTCAAAAATGAATAGACAAAGTCTATTGGTTTATATAATATGAGGGAAATTGTCGTACAAATTCATAATATTCTGAACAAATATCATAGACATCACTACTGCTGTCTAAAATACCCACATACACACTATCCATTGCTAGGCAACGGAGCAACATCTATCGAATGTCAACAAACGTCAAGCATAAAATATTCGTAAAATATTCTTGTCCCGTCATTTTTTAATGAGATTGAACTAAAATGGATAGCGACAGTTCTGAAATTGAAAATACTCCGCCAGAACTAAGAGAACAAGTTAATTCATTGTCATTGAATTTACTACCTTCAACTTCAAGAGGAAAATATAAGAATGAGTCACTGACATTTCATTCCGTCTTATAGTATAGTATTATTTTTAGCAAAAAGGATGTTGTAGAAAAAGTATAGTGTGTAACACGAGCAGAAATGCAATTTCTCACTCGTTTGAATTGCAGCACTCGCTTGGGCTCGTGCCGCAACTTTTTCAAACTCGTGAGAAATTAGCACTTTTCTGCACTTGTTGCACAATATACTATATTACACAGTGTTCATACATTTATTATGCATTTTTGAAAAAGACAGTATTTTGCGTCAAATATAACATGGAAGACTTTATTTGATAATACGACGACAATTCATAACATTAAACATTCAAATTAATGATATAATTGCTGCAATTTTACAATATAATAATTGTCGAAGCAAAAACTTTGTATGAAACACTTTCGTAAAGGGCTCTTTTGTACTCGCGTGTTTGTTGAACTCGTCTGCGCCTCATTCAACAAACTTCATGCTCATACAAAAAGGTCCTACCTTACGAACTTGTATCATAAATAGCTATTTTGTCTTAATAATTAACAGATCTCATGAACAGTTTTTGAGTTCAAACGATGTAGAATTAATTACCTATTTCATATGAAAATGTGAAAAATTCAATTTTGGGAAAATTGCACATCCGTGTTTTTTCTGTAGGACGGCAGTATAGGTTTCGACTACATAGAATTTTCTGGTATAGGTCCCATGCATCAACTGTACAAATTAAGGAAGTTACAAGTGAATGAAGGACCTATCTTCAATTATTTTTCACTAGATCTACTGGATGGAGGATTTATGTACGTTTTAATTATGGTCATGGATCCTGTATCAACATTTAATGCAATTTTCAGTCATCTAATTTATTTAACCGATAGAAACAATCGCGGCTTTTCTTTAATGTAGACAACAGTGTTCATAGCAATATTCGAGGTCACTGCAACGAGTGGAGAAAGATCAAAGGTGGTGGGCGGAGTGTCGCATCTGGAACCCTAATCTGTGGTTATACTACGAGATATCATTAGAATTACCATGTCTTCTGGCTTGTCGTCATGCTGACTGCTATGGTCAGAGTCCAGGTGGTACCTGGGTTCATCACAATTCATTCGTATTCTGGTACCTCTTCCATTTCTTCGAACACAGAGATCTCCGGTGGAGTGAGAGCGTTTAAGACGAACATCACTGTCGTAGTCGTCGATATCTTCGAAAGCAAATCCTGAAAAGTGAATAAGATACATCGTCCGTCAAATTTTCGGATAAAACAGAGTTATTCAAACAACCAAGAACAAAGAACGAAAACAGGAGATGTTGTATAGGAACCTAGGAAAATATTGTACGGAGTTCCACAGGGCTCTAAATTCGGACCACTTCTCTTAGTTTAATGCATATCAAATTTCGAGAATGCGGTATCACTTTTCGAAGTTAATTTCTGAGCTGTAGATATAGACGGCTGGACAGGGATTATGAGGTAATTCGTTCAGTAGAAGTTTTCGATGTTGCCATTAGAACAAAATTCAACACAAAGAATCGATTCGAAATACCATTAGCACTTCTGTTGGAAAAACTCTGTGTTTCATTACGTTTTAGATATCTACGTATTTTCTTGAAACGGTGTATATTATATGACCCTATAGTAAGTCTTAAACCTTTTTGTGAAAAATGTTGAGTTTGCACTAGCATTTTTGAAAATGCATATCTTTGAAAGTTTCATCCGAATTTAATTAGTATGCCTTCGAAGTTATATAGTGTGGTGAAAAACCTCTTGCCACTTGTCACTTTCGAAATCCAGGAAACATTTTATTATTAAATTTACCGCAAACCACAATATGGCGTACCTTGAGATAAAACAGGTTTAAACGTAAAATTATTCATAAATTGTATCCAGGAGATGTCAAAAGACGGTGGGATTTTTGCAGTTGGATGTTGCAAAAATTGATAGATGACAGATACTTTTTGAATAATATTATTTGGTCGGATGAAACTCATTTCACAGATTGTGATATTTTCTCATTAGGAACAACGAGCATGTTTGGTTACAAATCAGTGAAAATAATCTTAAAGAAGAGAGATCTCAGGTGCGGTTTGGTCTAAATGTATAGGATGGAATTTTGAAGGATCAAGTTATAAGTCCCTACATCTTTGAAGGGACGCTCAGTGTTATGTTATCTAGACTTCCTCAGACGAACTTTCAGTGATTGTCTTGATATTTCTATTGCTGATTTGAATCGGTTGTGGTTTCAACACGATGAAGCTCGTCCATATTGCATAAGAGACGGTTATCAATTTTTACAAGAAACGTTTCAAGACAGATGGATAGCAAATTATGGGCCAACAAGATGGCCTGCAAGATCCCCTGATCTCAGTGTACTTGAGTTTTTTTACGAGGTACACTGAAGAATAGAATATATCGAAACGAAATTAAAAATACAGAATATTTGAGAATTAAAATCATGAACGCTTCCATATCACTACAGCGGAAAGATATTTTTAGAGCAAATAATAACTTAAAAACGACTTCGTAAATATCTGGAACACGGAGGTCGTCAATCTGAATATTCATTCTAATTATGATCACTTACAATGACTGTCATTTGAACTCTTGATAATAATTGAAGGAGTTGTTGTGTGATTAGTTATAAAATATAATATGTGATCAAATACAATGTAATGTTTGTGACAGATCATGTTTGTAATTTCTCAGCAGAATACATGCAACATATCTTTTCCATATCTACTAAGGTTTATTATGGTTACTTCAATCGACATATGGATGTATTTTATTTTGTTGTTATTCCGAACAACGGGGTGAGATTAGATCAGCATTACGGATTTCGGAGTCTAGAATGGTTCAAAACCTATGTAAGCAACCGTAGTCAATTATTGCACAGTAGCTCATACTCCAGTATATTGAATATAGAATGCTGAGTACCCCAAGGCTCAGTTTTAGGACCAGTTCTATTTCTTCACTATTATTTACGACATCACCAAATTGAATATCACGGCAAAGATAACCCTTTTCGCAGATGACACTACCATACTGTGGCATGACAAAACAGGCCATGAGCTTGAAGTAAAAATTGAAAAACTTACTAGTAATCAATTTGAACAAAACTAACATGATAACATTCCGCTGTAATATTCCTGACATACCTTTGGTTAATAAGTATATAATCAATAAAACAACATCAAGATTTCTCTGTTTAGATATAGACAATAAATTGAAGTTTGATTCACACATTAAAAATCTCTGCAATAAATTAGCATCAGGTTGTTACGCAATATCAAATTTGTTGGGTTATTCGGCGGCAAGGACTGCGTACTTCGCCCTAATCGAATCACATCTGAGCTATGGAATTGCATTTTGGGGAGTGTGTAGTACGTATCTGTTGCATAGTGTATTTATGGTACAAAAAAGAGCTTTGAGATATATCTGTAAAATAAGACCTAGAGAGTCTCGTACAGAGCTATTCAAAGAACACAGAATTCTTACTGTTGTCTATGCTATTAAAATGTACAATCACCTGCCAATCATCTTAAGAAATATAACATGTATCAGACAGTTCAGGAAAAATCTAAAAAATATATTGAATTATGTACCACACCTTACATATTTTTAATTTTTGATTACTCTATAAATTCTTTTATGTATGGAATTTCATATTGAATGAAGATTTTAGTACTGCAAGTTATATATTTTTATTTTTTTTCCTTTATACACCTTTACCCTTGTATCAATTAAGCTTTGTCTATCAGAATGATATTCTTCGACAATGAAGTATATCTTGATTGATTGATAATCCAAAAATTCTGAAATTGAATATTCTTAAAGAATCGACTTATCATTGATTCACTTCTTATCCTCTGATATTATTCAATTGGAGTTGTCATGGAATTAAAAAAATATCAAATATCACTAATAGTTCAATATTTCCAAAACACTATGTTATTTTGATAAAAATAGTACGCCAATATGGAACATGATTTTTGGCATTTAAAAAATGCAATAAAAGATACAGCTCCGTATTTGAAAATGAAAAGTTGAGGGTTGCCCAATTTGTACGATACCCTGTATATGATTTATATTCAGATATTTGTAAAATCTAGATAATCTAGGAAGGTACTTCGGCAAAATGTCAAATTCTTTGAAAAATCTTAGTAAAATAAAAAGATATAGGCAAAAGAAGAATTTCGAAATTTTCGATATTTCTTTTATAACTACATGCATAGACTCGAATATGAATAGCCCTGTTATGTATATAAATGTTACCTCATAAATAAAATTCAAAGGGGCTTAGACTTGGTGATCTAGGAGACCATCTCCATGATCCGTTGCTCTCCATTGAGCAATTTTTGAACATGAATAATTTGCCACATACTTATGCCTAGAGGCAAAACCTTACCTTTCAATAATCTTAGATTGAAAAATCAATTCAATCAAGTATTGTTTATAACTCTCTGCATTTTGATATTTTAGGAATTTTTGACAGATACGTTCTTGTTTGTATCGCTTGTGGGTGTTTGAGATGGCCTACTTTGTTAATACATTGCTATTACTCAGGCCATTGAAATTTTCATGACGGTTTTATGAAGGAACTCCTATAATTCGAAAACCTTTTGAGTTATAAGGATCGGATGATACAAAACTTTTAGGTTCAATCTGAACGTGATCAAATATATTGGCAGGGCCGTTCCAACCTGGTCGAGCGCCGTCGTGCAAATGTGATCACAGCGCCTTTTAGTGCATATACTTTTTAAATTTCATACGATTTTATATTATGTACCTACATTCAACATAGACGCTAATTATTGAATAATATAACTGTGAAGCAAAAATGAATAAATAACATAAATAACAATAAAAAATAAATTTTATTACCAAAGAAAAAATAAACATTAAATAACCTAAATAAAGCTAAATAACCACTAAATCAATTAAAGCAGCTTAACACGCATTCTTTTTGGAAAATTCAGAAATAAGATCAGTCACATTTATATTGTCCAACAAATCACTTTCAGTCGATATGACTGCCAAATTATTGAGCCGCTGTTGGCCCATTGACTATCTTAAGTAGTTTTTGATTACCTTTAACTTTGAGAAAGTACTCTCCTCTGCAGCAACCGATACAGGTATTCTCAACAAAATTCGCAAAGCTACGCTTGCATTTGGAACAGAATGAGTTAAATATTTTTATATGTAGTCTAACATTTGTGTCGGTGTTTGTAGTCTAAGTTTTTTTTTAAATTGCAATTCGTGGAACAATTCTGTTCCATTTATGTCACGCTCATTAAGATATTTGTCTGTTAAAACTCCTTCTAACTGTAAACAACAATTTAGTTGTTCCTTTTCTGGTCAATCTGAAAATTCACAAACATCCCATAAAAATTGAAAATCGTCTGAATGGGACGACAATAAGTCGAACCTTTCACTAATTGATCTTATAACAATATCAAGTAAGTATACTAAAAAATTTGTTTATTTTAAAATCACGTTCTTCATCTGTAATTGGTTCATCGTCATTCTCGTAATAAAATTGTTTTTAACACGCCTTGGTCTAAACACATTTTCAGTTTTGAGGGTTGGCTCTACATCTAGAGATTTTGCAAGTTCAGAAGCATCAACTAACACATCTCCATATCCTTTTTCACTGTGGTAACTATTGAAAAACTTGACTTTGGCAAATTATTCATTTGTATCCTACATGCTTCCGAGATATTAAAATCTTTGGTTTGAAATATTTAGCTAAACAGAACATTATCCCACAATATTAATGTACATTAATGTACATATAAATTTTTAATTTATTTGCTGAAGATTCAGCCATATGATTTGTATTGTTACCGAAAGAAACTCCATCAAATATACTATACAAAGCATCATAGACTTCCCCAAGCTGATACCTCAAAGGAGTAATGGCATCAATTCTGCTCGACCATCTAGTTTCAGAAAGTCATTTCATGTTTGACTCTATAGATAATAATAATACATTTAATAAATTATTCATTTAAATATTATTACTTATTTCATTCTTGTGTTTAATCATAACTCTAGCATATTCTAACTGATTTTTCAGGCATTGGTAAAAATAAAAAATATATCTTCGGTGCCTTTGGCGCCTTTTTCGTCACTGCGCCTTCGTGCGCCGCACGACCTGCACTTATGGTTGGAACGGCCCTGTATATTGGCATTGGTGTTTAAAATCATTTTTGTCGTGTTTATAGTGACATCGACTGCTATGGTCATTAGCCACCAAGTGTTCTGGGTAGGCCGTGTTACTAACTGCAGGAGCAGCACTGTTAAGTGTAACGCAACAGTGAGTCGTGCAGGACTCATTCCAATCAAGCCACGAGATCTTCATAATTTAATCGTTGGATTTAAATTGAAAAAATCCCAGCCTTAACTGGGGCTTGAATTCCGGACCTTTAGGCCCAGACTCAGAAGCAATTACCACTGCGCCATGCCCCGACATGTATAATATTATTATACGCGAATAGACAATAATTCAATGAGGAGCTGAAAACTCCAGATTCAATTTCGATACTTACAGCAGTTTTTGGTCCATATATTAACTCGAGAGATGTAAGGGAGATACAACTTGTACAGAATAGCTGTCTCAAATCATTGAACTCACTAAGGGCCAATTTATGCATTACTGTCATTATCATAGTCCTAATCACAGTCACACTGAGAAAATTGTTTTAAATTTGCAATGTATTTTCAATGCTTAGAGTGGAACATTATTTCAGATTCATGGGAATCTTACTTCTATCGTTCAATTTTTAAACTGACAAGATGTATCTAAACGCACTTGAAATGAGATTTCATTCAGCGCGAAAAAGTTCCTTCGATATACTGAATATAATTGTGTGATTATCCCTCGTCTATGAGAAGATCTACTTGCAACTGGAATGTACATCCGTTTTGGCGTAAATTTTCACGTTGGTTGTAAAATTACGCATCCACAGGGTAAAGTCAGCTCCTACACGTTTCTATTCATTCTTTTTTGTGACCAACTGTGGTATTGAGGTATTGCAAGTAATAAGTAATGAGTGGATCTTGTGCATTGCATCACCAATACAAGGTAAGTGAACTTTATTAAAATCATTACATGATATTTACGAGATTGCATTAAGGTTTCTACTTCATAATATCTGAATATCTAATGAAATTGAGAAATATAACTTCATAATTAGGATGTGTTTTGTGGGAAACACCGATATCATATTTTGAATTGAGGACCTACATATGAAAAATTACTTAATTGCATCAAAACTTTTGATTTCGAAAGGTTATTATATGTTTTGAAACGTGTAAATTTCGATTAATAAATCCCAAATTATGGAGAGAAAAATACATTCTTTGGTAATTTTTTCTTAACTTATATTTACTTTTTTTGGAGAATGTTGGCTGTTGCTGAGTTTATTTGTGAAACTTGCTCCCAAAAAATCAAATTCTTAAAAAAACAACGTACACCAAAAACTCCACAAGTACTTGTTCCATCATTGTGAAATGACATTTTCCCGAATAGAAAGCATCTAGCTGTCAAAAAATTCAAAATCAAAATATACTTTATTGTCGAAAGAAATTAATCCTCATTGACAAAGTGTTTGTTAGTCAAATTAAATCTAATAGAAATTACATGAGTTAGGTCATAAAATACATACATGAATAGTCCATATTATATGACAATTTAGATTGAATTTTATTGGTCTCTGCCCTTACTGTTTCAAGAATTAACAAGACGATGGAAATGGAAATCCTGTGGCTTGTTGTATAATACAACTATTTTTTGTTTTTAGGACAATCTCACTGAATAGGAAGACCAGCCCATAAATATTTATGACATATTGATGATGATTAATGTTAGTTTATGATATGCAATGTATTATTCGAAAATATTTTCAGTTTTTTGCTATATTGGAATTAAATATTCAGTTTATGTTTAAAATTTATTTTTATTTCCAATTATTAAAGACAACTGTACATAATTAACCGAAATATTGTAAGATAATGAAGATAAGGACAGAATCTGTTTATACTAATAATAATAATTTTTGTTTTACGACTGAACGCCATTGATTCAATAATTTTTACCCAGATAATATGGAGTAAATCTGTCTGCCATTCAGCCAGAGTGGTTAATAAAGGTATAGAAGTGGATGGAAAGATATTGAGGATTTTGGAAACGTTCAACGTTCAAAAATCTGAGCAATATATCTCCACTTCACCAAAACACTTTATTGCTATGAATACCCATCTGAAGACTATTATCAGTCTTGATGATGATAGTTTTATTAGCGAAACGTAAATTGAGTATAATGTAATGAAGTGCTTTGGTGACCTGGAGACGAATTTCTCAAATTGATGTGTTGAATAAAAGACAAAATGTACCTACTTATACAATAAAAAAATATTCAGTGAGGTCTTAAAGTAAGGGATAAATTCATTTTCTACGTTGTTATCTATTTTCAAGAAAACCCCTGAAACACGCCAATTCATTTTTTCAAAAAGATACTATGTGACCTAAAAAAAATCGCCGCTCCTTCATCCCCATCAAAGTGGGAGCAACACCCCCCAATTTTTTTAACTGAAATAGGCGGTCAAGTGATACCTCATTTCGAAGGGTATTCAATTGTCTATACAGCTGTGTGTCACGTATGACAAACAACAGTTGGTAAATGAACCAAAAAAAAAATAGGGTGCATTGAATATACAGCGAATTTAATAGTATTCGTGGTAATTTTCAACATTTTGAAAATTAATTTTGTTTTGACACAAAAATTCAAAATAAAAAAAAGACATAGCTGTATAGACAATTGAATAGGTACCCTTCTAAATGAGGTATCTCTTGACCCCCTATTTCATTATAAAAAATTGGTGGGGTGGCTGTCACTTTGAGGAGGGTGGAAGAGGGGCATTTTTTATGTCACAGAGTGTCTTTTCGAAAACATAAATCGATGTATTTCAGGGTTATTCTTGAATATGGATAATAGGGTAGAAAATTAATTTATCCGTTACTTTAGGACTTCACTGTATAAATTCATAATAATGTAATCCCACATTATGAAATTCCAAAGCAACTTCACATCGGAGTGTATTTTTCAAGTAAGAAAATCAAACCGTAATTTACAGTGTGAAATTCCACTGAAAATTATTTACGTTATAGATTCAAACCGTAATATTACAATGTAAAACTCTAATGCAAATTTTTGTTGAGAAGTAATATAACAATGTAAAGTTCAATCGTAAAATTATGTCACAACGTAAAGTTACATCGAAGAAGTGCACAGAGTTGATCAGAGTAAACATCTAAGGTGATATAACACGTGGAATGCAAAATTCCACTCGAAGGTAAATTCCCGTTAAAACGGGCGGTAACTAAATTTCCGCCATTGGGCGCGGAAAAAATTCTCCCAGTGCACTGTCTTAATCATAAAGTCAAATTGAAACTGTACATTTCAGTAGGATAATTTATGCAATTTCTTTAGTTTTGTCTCGATTACAATCATAAGAATTTGACCTTCAAAGTTGGCAACTTTCAGTTTTTATGCTTATGAGTAGGACGACATGCACAACGCTCATGTGCGTCGATACCTATTTGACGAATGACACAAATAATTATTCGTTTTGTTTGTACCTATATTTCGAAAAAAAAAAATTGCCAGGAAGAGTGCCCTCTTACTGAAATGGTAGAAAAATGTTTCCCTATGGCAGTGTTGTCACCTGTCAATTTTTAATTTTCAAGCTAATGACTGTGATGAGTGTGATAGTGATTGTGACTATGATAATGATTGCATAAATTGGCACCAAGAAGAAAATAGTGAATTCTGTTTCAGACTAGACTGCCCGTCTACTTACCGTTTTCGTGAATATCAGATATCTGAAACCTGCCGTCCTCCTTTCCTCTACACGGCCTAAACACCAACTCCTTGTCTTCGTTACCTAGCCTATCCAGAGATTTCAAATCGATCTTGTGATTCGCCAGAGATTTCAAAAAATAATCCACGGTAATCTCCGCGTTCGTTCTCTGCATCCCGCGATTCTCGTCGGTCTTCATCTGTTTGCTGATGGCGGCCGTGGATTCTTGCAGGCTCAGCTGGATCGCAAGCTTCAATTGGTCGTCCGTACTCTCGTTGCTGTTGTTCGATATGCTTGAACTGGGATCCGGGGTGACTGCGATGTTTGCTTGGGTTTGGGATTGGGATTGGGTCTGAGCTTGGGCTTGTTTCATCCGGTCTTCTATCATCTGCAGGCGGGACATTTCGAGGGCTATGATGAGTTCCATGTTATAGTCGGAACCTTCAACAGAAAATATATTCATTGTTGAATTTGTGATAGTTTAATATGGCAGAAAAACAATTTGTTCATGACATCCAGCTGGATTTTTGAGAAATGAAATCGAATCCATTTGTAAGAAACAATATTTTTGAGGCTACGTTACTAGGGCCCTAGACACTTGATTTCGTGATTGTCATCTTTCTTTTCTCCCAGGAATTCAGAATAAAACGAGTTATGGTTTAATCAAAAACTCAGCTTAAATAATAAAAAAAAATTGTGAATCGGTATACCGGGTGACCCGGAACCAATTTACCCCCCTGTACCTTCGTTGTTATTTTGTATGGATGTTTGAAATTCGGTACTTCGATTTGATGTTGTGAATGTACAATTTAGCAAGTATCAATCCAAATATGACACTTCCGGTTTGACCGAAAGCGCATCCAATTTTTATATTTCAAATGGGAAGTATAAGTTTTTTTTGAAAATTACAATTCGGTACCTATAGAATTACCTTTACAATGATATATCACAATCATACTTTTCACCTGTTATACACAGACTAGTATCTGGATTTTTGATAGATTTGCCCTTGTACTAGCTAGCTTAGTTCTGCTGCCCAAGGCGACTGCCCCGTAAGTGATGGTCGGTCTCACTATAGACGTGTATATTATGGATCTGTTGGTTACTTCCTTTTCGTGCTTATCCCAAATCAGTTTATCATCTAGTATTATCTAGTAACTATATTACAGAAAATACTCTCGAATTTGCCTCTCGCAATTATGACTATGTCATCTGCATAGTCTTTGCACGATATACCGATCTTGGTCAAACTGCAGAGGAGTCCATCGAATAGTAGGCATCTGCCTTTTGAAACCTTTTTCGGAAGTTTTCAATATCAATTTACAGCTTCAGAGTTGGTATAAATGTTAGGTTTTACATAAATCTTCTTCTGTTCCGTGACTGCGACAAATATAGTATTCTGTTTCTGAGTTGCCTGTCATTTCATGTAGGATTATAAATCAATGTTTGTAGTTGAACTGTCAGATTTTCAATTCAATATTATTATCTAATTTTGAGAAGAAAATAATCTGTGTATATTGCAGTTGGATAGATAAATTATTGCATGTTTTTTTCTTGACTATTATTAAATATCTTCCAGCAGATATCATGGTGTGGAGAGGAAAGTCAGAGCTGATAGTGGAATTATATCAATCGGTTTTCAGATTCATAAGTGGTGCAATGGAAGCCTGCATTCACTTGGAATCAAAGTTTTGGACAAGAAAACTGACCCCTGGATACCAAACATATCTTAATTTGTTGCTACCTGGTAGTTGGAGCAGCCATCTCAGCTCTCGACCGTACCTACTGATTGTTGTTGAATTTGGTGCTCTGATAGAGAAGATCCCAATTCACAACCCGACAGAAAAATCGAGGTAGTCGACCATTTTACCAGAAAGAAATTTCACAAGCATAAATAAAAATGGCACGCTAATTGAAAATGCATCGAAAGTGGCAGAGGAATTCAAAGAATTTTTTGTTAACATTGCTATTCACACAAATCGTAACTTGAGTGAAAAAAGTTGTTATGAATATCTACAAAATATGAGGATGAATTTCAAGAAAGTTCTTTTTTGCTCCCGTCACAGAAGAAGATATCATAGAATGTGTCTATGCTCAAAAACCCAAATCATCAACAGGAATTGACGGCATACCGATGACATTCATAAAAAAACAAGCAAATAAGTTAAAGGCACCTCTAGCGCATTTATTCAATCTATCCTTATCTACCGGAGTTTTTACCAAAATATACAAAACATCAGTAGTGATCCCCATCTTTAAAAAAGGCAATGCAATCGACACCAATAACTACAGAGGTATATCTCTGCTTCCTAGCTTTTCAAAACTCTTAGAGTGGATAGTTAATCGGCAAATAACAAATTATTTAGAATATCAACAAATACTGACAGATTCCCAATTTGGCTTCCGAAAAAAATCAAGTACTTCTGACGCTACCTTCAATTTGTTACAGAATATAAACAGTGCTCTCGAATCCCAGGAACATCCACTAGGAGTTTTCTGTGACTTATCCAAAGCATTTGATTGCGTCGATCATGACATACTGTTGGACAAGCTAGAATACTATGGTATTCGGGGAGTACCAATGAAATGGTTTCGAACATATCTTATTCATAGAAAAATACAGGTAAAAATCGAAGATAGACAGAATTCAACATTAACTTATTACCACTCGGAACCGAGTACTATGTACTCAGGTGTACCACAAGGGTCCATCCTTGGTCCCACACTATTTCTGATCTACATTAATGATATTGTTTGCAACTTTCCTTCTGTCTCATTCTCCCTTTTCGCAGATGATACTAGTATAATAATTCGTGCAAACGAACAACATCTGAGGATCGCGGCACAAAACATAATGAATGATTTATATGACTGGTTTTTAGCAAACAAACTTTCCCTGAATATTGATAAAACGCAAAGCATATTTTTCAATCTTCATCGCGATACACAGGACATCGGCCTCATAGTAGACGGTAAACATATTGGTCCATCAGATGCAACAAAGTTCCTAGGTATTCAAAAACGAGCTGATCGAACGCTTTTTGGTCTCAACTTCAGGGTCTCATGCAGGAACTATTTTAAAGACCACAAAATATTCACCCTTTCAAATCTATATATCTATAAAGTAGCTCTCCTGATTCATAAAAACAGAAACTGGAACGACCCGCAGATAAACACCATTATCCAACAAGGAATCAATTAGTCATCCTACCAAATTACAGATACAACCGAACGCGCAATGGACCCCTGTATACGGGAATAAAAATCTATAATCATCTCCCGTACTCCTTCAAACTCTTCTCGTTGAATAAGTTTAAAAAAGAACTTAAAAAATTGCTACATCAACATGTTTTTTATGATCTTGATGAATATTTCTCAAACAACTTCCAATGAACTTTGCTGAACCAATATTCATAATTTTTATATAGGGATATATTTTTTCTTTTTTGTTTTGTTCTATTTTTACTCAACGTATTTAATCTCTCATACAGGGCATTCAATTTTAAAAATCGTTATTGGTCAACACTTTCCCTAAGCCATCGGCAATAGGTATTAATATCAAGCATTAGATGTAAGATTATAATAATTTACGAACACAAACTATGTACCTAGCTGGGAAATAAAGCTATGTGGATAAAAGAGAGTATGAAATAACATTAATCTTTCATCACAATTGATATTACCTAATTGACAGTGAGAAATTGGCTGTTCTATGGATAACTTCTAAATATTTCCTGTATGACAAAAATGCGTAGAAGAATATTATTTTAAAATAGTCATAATACTCACGTCCACAACTTCTACTGCAGAGCAGACCACATTGGTGTTCTTTCACCGGAGATCCATGTGTATAAGGAACACTCTTGTGAGTTACGCTCAAATCAGTCTCTTCGTCAGTGTCATATTCAGGCCATTCACAGTCTTTCAACCACGCGCATGTTTGAGAAAGATCAGACTAAAAAAAAAAAACAATCATGAAATGTATAAGATTATAGAAATTCTTGATTTGATAACTAGATATAGATTTCGTGTCACTTACGTCAATATACCTCTTTTTTCTCTTCCTCTGCAAAGGTGGGGTTTCAGGAGGGATCAATCCCTGAGCAACGGCTCTAACAAATTCGTGCCTTTTTCTTCTTGCTAAGGCAGACGTTTGTACTATCACAGCTTTTGGTGTCCGCAAATAGGGTCTAGCTATCATCTCACTCAGCTTTTCAGTTACTTCTTCCAGTTCATTCTACAAAGGGTGAATTCTCCTATATATATTTATTTCACATAAATGTGCAAGGTCTTGCCAAAAAGGTAGATGGAATTAATTTATTTTTATCAGATTTTAATATTAATGTCTTTTGTGTCTCGGAACATTGGTTGTCAGAACCTATTTTGAAAACTATTAATATCAATAATTTTTCCCTTGCAACTTATTTTTGTAGAAAGTTCCTTGACAGAGGTGGGGTTTGCATTTTTGTCAAAAATTAAATTACTTTAAAAAAAATATCAGTTTCAAAATATTGCGATGAATTACAATCTGAATTTTGTGCGATTAAAATGCCAGAATCGAAGATTATTGTCGTGGTTACATATAGATCACCTGGTTCTAGTGACCTTCAAAAATATTTCAATGATATTGAACATGTCCTGACAGATCTGTCACGTAGCAGATTTAAAATTATACTGGTTGGAGATTTCAATTTGAACTTCAATATTCAATCAGTGCATTTGACACAAATTTTGGACTTGTGTAGTTCATTTGGCATGATTCCAACAATCTGGGATTATACTAGAGTGACTGAACATTCGGCTACCTGTATTGATAATATTATCACAAATATCGAGGAGAATGATAGACAAGTTGGAGTTTACGAACCATGCATAGCTGATCATAAGGGACAGTACATATCACTCAAAAAAAAGTGAGCAATAATATCACTCTCGTAAATAGAAGAATCGTCACTGATGATGGTTTGCGGAAATTCAAAACAACTATTGACAACATCAATTGGTCAATTTTTTTTGATATTGATCATGATGGTAATAATAAGGCTAAATGGTTAATCGATAAATACAAAAATATATTTGAAGATTGTTTTCCCTTGAAAACGTATCATTCTAATATCCGTCCACCAGTAAAGTGGTTTTGTCAAGAACTAATAAACAAAAGGAATACTTTGTCAACCCTGAAAATAATATGTGAAGTTGATAATGATCCTATGAAGTGGCGACTCTATAAAAATCTGAAAAAAGATTATAACAAATCAGTTGTGATAAGTAAAAAAACAGCATATGATTCATTTCTACTGAACTCTAAAAACATGAATAAAGAAAGTTGGGAAGTAGTGAATTTCGAAAGGAATAAAAAGTCTGTTCCAAAAATTAGTAACTCAATAACAGCAGAAGATTTCAATAACTTTTTCAGTACAGTCGCTGATAAAATAATTAAAAACATTCCACTTATTTCTAGTAGTAGTTCTGGCTACTTAAAATCAGTACCTCCTATAAATTGTAATTTTTTCCTGTACAAGACGACCATTTCTGAGGTTCGCCAAGTAATACAGAAGCTGAAAAAATCATCCTCGACAGATTGCTATGGCTTGAATGATACTTTCCTGAAAGAATCGTTAGACAATTTAGTGGAACCACTAACGATCTTGATAAATGATTGCTTCTCTCAGGGTATATTTCCTCGTGCCTTTAAAATTGCAAAAGTTGTACCCATACATAAAAAAAAATGATGTTGGTGAGGTTGATAATTATCGGCCAATATCTATAATTGTAATTTTTGCTAAAGTAATTGAGATACTATTGAAAGTCAGATTATTGGATTATTTCGAAAAGTTCAAACTTTTTCACCCAGCCCAATTTGGCTTTCGAAGTAATAAATCTACAACAAAAGCACTCCTTGAAATCTTGGAGAGCATAGTCGGGGATTTGGAAGGCCATGAACATTCATTATTGATCATGTGTGACCTCTCAAAAGCCTTCGACTGTGTTTCCCATGAGCTATTGTTAAAAAAACTTGCATTTTATGGCATAAGAGGCACGCCACTGAAATTATTCAATTCTTATTTGGACGATAGAAAACAATATGTCTACTTATCGAATAATTCTGAATCTGAGATGGAAAATATTATGCATGGTGTTCCCCAAGGATCTGTTCTGGGGCCACTGCTTTTCTTAATATACATAAATGACCTATGCTTCCATATGATGACAAAGTGTGAGGTTGTCCTCTTTGCGGATGATACGTCTTTCATTATTTCCAATAAAGACATTTCACTTCTTCTTGAACATGCAGAATCAATAATGTCCAAAGCAGAAAATTGTTTTTCTGCTAATAATCTTCAATTGAATAGGGAAAAATCCCAAAATCTAGTTATTTCCAGTAATAACCAAATTACTGTAGGTAATCACTGTAAATTGCTCAGGGTTGTTATAGATGATTGTTTGAATTGGACACACCACATAGACAGACTTAGTACTAGGCTGTCCGGCATATTGTTTTTACTTAGGCAACTTAGTCGATGCCTGAACCCGAATATGTTAAAAAACATATATTTCGGTCTTTTCCACTCTCTGATCAGCTATGGTACGGTTTTATGGGGTAACTCAGTTAACTCCGTAAGAATATTCAAACAACAGAAACGAGCAATAAAAATATTGAGTGGAGTTGGATATAATGAACATTGTCAACCACTCTTCAAAAAGTTAGGAATACTACCCCTTCCTTGTATCTATATCCTACATAATTTAACCGAAATTCATTCCAAGAGAATGAGTATCCCAAAAATATGAAGCCAACATCAGCACAGCACACGTTCCGGTACTGCTGACGGTTTACTTGTGCCACGTTACAGATTGGTAAAATCTGAAAAAATTTCAAAATTTATAATAAATTACCTAGCCATATCAAATCTATGAATGGGAAATGTTTCAAAATGAATGTGAAAAAAATACTTCTCAATCATTGTTTCTATTCTGTTGATGAATATACTCAAACATCTATTTTTTGACCCCACCGTGTCAACGACTTTCCTTGATTTTATCTTGTTTGAATCTAGTTAGTATACATATTGTGTTTGTACCACATGTTTTTAAGTATGTCTGATCTGTATGTTATATACATTTAATTATATTTAAATATGTATATATTTGTTATGTTCCACTGACATGCTATAAACCATATTCTGTATGTGTCACATAGCCAATAAAACTATCTATATATCTATCTATCTATCTATAGGACTACGTTTGATAATTTTCTAATTCTATTGAATGATAGACAGATCCACTGTGATATGCCATGAAGTTCAACACAAAAAGAAAAAGATTTACTGAAATATTTGAGTAGAAGCTGGTACGGACTATATTCGGGTAAGATGCCTAAAAACCCTGGTGTATCGAGTGGTTGTATTTTGTTTTGATTTCTCAGAAGACAAAATGAATGAAATAGTTGATTTTATTGAAAATATGAACAGGATGTTCATAAAGTCAGTCGTGGAATCATCTGCGACTGAAAGTCCAGTCGCTATTTTCCATCGAACAAGATAACCTCTCTTGGAAGGGATTCATGTTGTGAAGAGAAACATTCCCAATTGAAAATTGAACCAATATATGACTCAATCAATTTAGTCGCTATTTTCCATCGTACAAGATAACCTCTCTTGGAAGGGATTCATGTTGTGAAGAGAAACATTCTCAATTGAAAATTGAACCAATACATAACTCAATTGAGAATGTTTCTCTTCACAACATGAATCCCTTCCAAGAGAAGTTATCTTGTACGATGGAAAATAGCGACTAAATTCCAACTTTCAGTCGCAGATGATTCCACAACTGACTTTATGAACTATGGTCATTAGCCGCGTGTTCTGGATAGGCCTTGTTACTAACTCCATGCGCCACCTTAGGAGCAGCACTGTTAATTGGAACGCAACAGTAAATCGTGCAGGACTCACCCCAGTCGAGCAACGAGATTTTAATAATTTAATCGGTCAAATTAAATTAAAAAATCCCAGCCGCAACTGGGGCTCGAACTCCGGACCTTTCGACCCAAAGTCGGACGCTCTAACCACTGCGCGTCGCTCCGACATTCCTGTTCATATTTTCAATAAAATCAACATGCTGTACCCATGACAGGTTTTATGTCAGAAAAATATTTCCAAGGTTTCACCGCACAAGGAATAGTCCAACAATTCCTCATCACAGAGTGATGACCTGATGATCTTAGAATGGGGAAATAGATTTTTGTCGACCAAAATGTATTCACGCATCAATGAAATGAGCGATTTTCTGTGAGTGATACTTCTGAATAACAATCTCCCATACCTCATTTATAGATAATAATCTCCAATGGAAACTGGACATTGAATGAATAATCAACTATCTGAATGAAAATGCAAATTTTCACTTTCAGATTATTTCTCTCAAATTATATAGGGTCTTTCTCAATATCTATCAGTATTTCAATGTCCAGCGTGGCTTTAGCCGGGGAAGTAGTTGTTTTCTGTTAGATATTACAAAAAAGTAACTTCAATTTTATAGTAGGTTTTTTTCATTTCCAGCGGAGTCATGTATTGGTTTAATTTTCATTTGGGAATAAGAGCCAGAGTAATTGTATAAACTACTCAGAAAATAATCAAGTTGGCGAATGGCTCCCGTATCATTTGTTTTTTAGTTTTGCAGGTATGAGTCGATACACCAGGGTTTTTAGTCATCTTATATTGGAGACAGAATTGACATTGAAGTGAGTGGAGAAATACCTAATTGATTCGTATGAGAGATGATTTACATTGAGAGTGATAAAAGCTGAAACGAAATTATCGAAGGATGAAAACAGGAAGTAGGGAATTGGCATTAATAGGGAAAATACTAGACATGACGGAAGTTGGAAATAGCGTATCACTGCAGTATCAAACTTTTAATAAATACTTATTCAATGCAGTAGTATTTGTAACGATTTGCATTGGTGAGAAACAGGTTTTTATTCTCAATTCTCAATCTCAATTCTTATACAACTGAATTGAAAATAATTTCATTTCATTTTATTGAGAAACATTCAATAGCTTCATATTTTTGAAAAAAAAAATGGCACATTTAACTTCACAAAAAAATTTAAAATAACTTATCTTTTCTACGATTTGCCATAATTCGATTGGTCATGAAAACAGAAAGGTATTGAAAATGTCACTTGAAAATGATCTTTTGAATGACGGTAAAATTGTAGTAGTATAGTTTTGAATAAACTTTAGGGCAATGTTGCTCGGACTGGATCTATTATTATTATAACTTACCTGCATGAACTCGAAAATAGATTTGTTATATCCATCGTCTTCCAGATAATACCCATAAACGTATGAACCACATAGCACCCTCCTAGCTTTCAGCAACTCTCTCACTCCATCTTCAATAAATTTGGTACCCTTGTCACCAGTATCTGAAAGAAACGTTCATCATTGATTCAATGAATCTACCAGTACTGAAATTTACGGAATATCCCTGAATAAATAAAAATGTGATAGGTGATAGAAGTCAGAAATTGTTCTAGTATATTTTAGCATTTTTCACATTGAAGATTGAATCCAAGTTTTCGCATCATCCTATACAATATGAATCGCATTGGCAAGCATCTAACAGAAAACAACAATTTTCCTTTGAGACCAATGAATCAAACTCAGTTGACTGTACAGAAACTAATCAAATATCATCATTTTCGCAATCTACACCAATGACAATAAGACTTTCTGAAAACACTGTTTCCAGCTCTTGGTATTTCCAAATCGTTTTTCGACGATTCCTGAGTTCTACATTTCCATAATTACAACAATCACGGTGTATAAAATTTAACTTCATCAAATTTGAGAATTTTCAAAATATTGTCACCTTGCCTGTCATTCAAACTGTGCTACGGATCTGAGTAACACAGTTTTCGTGACAGCAAGTGAGAGTATTTTTTGAAAATTCACTATTTGTCAGGATATCATTACTAAAATCTATTTCATTTTGCCATTTCGGGCAAGACATTCGACAAAGAACAACTACTTCTTTGGCTGATGCCAAAACTGATTGTGAATTATATCTGACAGTGATATCTACGGAACGTTCTTCAAAGAGATCATAGGAACGCAATTTGAAGTGCTTTTTGTATCATACATGAGCTGGTCGGGATGACCACTGTTCACTAATTTTGGAGTACTTGTCTCTCATCAGTACAGGGTAGGTCGGACGACCATTAACAGGCGCCAACGTCTCAACCACGTTATTCAACGCACTGGATTTTGATTTTTTTTCTGTGGTTGAAGCAGGATAAGCCAGTCACCTTTCCTCTGCTGAACTCAACCACATTATTCAACGCACTGACTTTGGATACAATTTTACGAAGTTGAAGCAGAATAAGCCAGTCACCCTGCTGAATAAACCTGAAAATTCATGAAGAGGGACAAACTTGTTTGGAAACCTATTTTATCTACATATTGTGGCAGATACTCGAAAGAAACCAACTTTTTCTCTGGATAATGCTACAATAGACATTTATTTACATCTTATTGGAACACTTGCAATTACATCCTTATGATCTTTTTTGCTAGCGTTGCTCTGTCAGATGGACAATTGTAAAAATGATTCACTAATGAAATTTTCTTCAATGAAGGAAACATTACCACCAACCTTCACCCTTCTTCAGTCCCAAACTACTTGCTAGAACCTCCATTTTCTGCCTGACGCTTGTGAGAAGAGGTTCCTCAAGTTTCTGGCTATTCTCGTGGTTGCGAAATCTTGTATAAAAATGTAAAAAACGAGACATCTCTTGCATTTGATTATTTCTGTCCATTGCATCTATTATGAGGGAACCTTGTTTTTCGTCAGCTTTATGAACTGCTTCAAATCTGTTACATCTGAAGTATCCACCTGTAGCGGAGCTGTGCCTTTTCCATGATTCTTGACAGACCCAACAGAAGTCAAATTTACACTGGAATGAAATCAATACTTTACGAAACGATTCTGTAGATACCGGAAATGATATTTATATTTTGTAAAAGTGCTTTTTTTCGTTTCCTAGCGCAGTCAGTAGGATCGACTGAAACAACTACATATCACTAATGGAATATCATTTCAATTTTGAAAATTGAAAATCAATACTTCAAAAGAACTAATCACGTGAACAACATACACATTTGTATTGTGTGAATTACAGATATTTCATTGTGTTACAGGAAGAAATATTCATGAAACTCAATTTCAAATGAGTTCATTATTACCTTGGAACACTTCATATGATTGCAACCCTCATTTTTCTGAATTGGACTCTTACAGTTGGGACAAGGTTTCGAATTTGTTACTAACCACAGGCAGTTTGCTGCATCTTCAGTTCCACTGCACGAAGCTTTGAGTTCTTCTGGCTTTACTTCGTTAATCTTAATTTGCCATTCTTGCCATTGCTTACACCCACATGGAGCATGGGCTTCTCCTGTAATAAAACCATCGTGTACTAATGGAACACCAAGGTTAGTTAACGCAAGCAGATTGTGAGCAACAAATTGAGAGCAGTTTGAAACTAGCCTGTTATGTTGCCCTTTAATTATATTGTTCCTTTATATTATTTCTCTATGATTCTATATGGATGAATAATATGATGTTGCATGGTATATTTTGAGTTGATGGATAAGAAATGATATTTGATGTCACTATTTTACACAAAATCAAACTGAGAAAAGGTTAGAATTTATCTTCAACTTCTGGATCATACACAATAAATAGATGATTCCGGTTATGTTTGAACAGATGTGGCGAATATGCTGAGTTTTGAAGAAGAATTGAAAGAGTAGTGGGAAGGTTTCATGAAATCGGAAATTCTGATAGACGACATGGAAATGAAAGAAATCATGCTACTTGTGCTGTTGATCACTTCAGGAGAGTCTCAGTTTTGAAATAACCATTGCAGGAGAGGTAGCAATTGAACTACGAAGAGTTCGTCAAGAACTTCTGGTGACTCGGAAAAAGAAAGAATAGATTACAGGTACGGTATGCTTGTCATAAAGGGAGACTGAAAGACCACACCTACAAGTGGAACAGAAAAATCCCCAAGGGATAGGGGAACCAGAGGGACCGAAGGTACTCCCCAAAACAAGAGTTATCAGGGGAACCTCCCAAAAGACTTTCGAAACCGCGGTTGGAGGAACCTCCACAGCTACCTCCAAATAAAGCCAATGCTTCAAAACCCGCCCACCAGTATCAGAAGAAGAAGAGTTCGTCAAGTTCGTCGAGTTTTGAAAATGGTCCATATCCATTCAAAGTTTTGACTAATTAGGAAAAGAAAACTATTTGATCAGTAAGAAGAAGATTCAATTTAGTCAGGAAACGCCAAGAACAGTTATTTACTATTCAACAGCTTTGAAAGTGGCGGATTTACAATAATTATAGATAGATATGGTTGTAGCACCCATACAAATAAAAAATATTTCATATATATATATATATATATATATATATATATATATATATAATATATATATATATATATATATATATATATATATATATATATATATATATATATATATATATGTTCGGATAGGTTTCCGCGGTCAGATATTTGAAAACTAGAAGTTCGGGTTGAACCGCGTCTGGAATTTGTTGAAATTCGACGTTTCGGCTCCGATTTTGGAGCCATTTTCAAGAATAAGAAGGATAGGTATAGTGAGGAAACGTGATTCTACACTGAGGTCTCAGTCTGCCTACTCCTCAGGTATTATCGCGTTAGGATTTTGTGACTTGACGTCGGGGTCTCAATCTGCCTACTCCCCAAGTCTCGTCCCTGGCTCTCTCTAAGGTCTCAATCTGCCTACTCCTTCGAGAGAACTGAGGATTTGTGGGTTGTGGACCTATATTTATACTAGGTTTAATGACCGTGTGGGCGGGGCTGGCGCGTGATGAGCTTTGTGCGGGAACTGGGTTGGCGCTAGAGCTGTGTGCGAGAACTGGGTTGGCGCGGAGTGAGGGGATGTGAGCAATGAGAGGCTTCCAGGTATTGGGAAGTCTACGTCCATCGTCGCGGGTATTGGGGCACTTAGGGCGCTTCTCTATCTCAAGGGCTTCGCGTATGATCCTGGTTTGCAGAGTTTTCTCGGTGGCAATTGTTTTGGTGTTTTTAAAGTCTATTTTGTGGCCTGTGTCTTCACGATGTTTATAAAGTGCGGATGTGGATGATGCTTGTCGGACTGCGAGTTCATGTTCATAGATTCTAGATGTTATTCGTCTGTTAGTTTGGCCAATGTAAGTTCTGGGACACTCTGAACATGGTATTTCATATATGCCTTGGGATTCATTTGGTATTGTGTCCTTTGGAGTTCTCAGGAATTCGGACACGCTGGAAATCCTCAAAACCTAGTTTTCATATATATATATATATATATATATATATATATATATATATATATATATATATATATATATATACACATATATACATACATTGTTGGGTTATATGCAAGAAGCACTGACAAAAACTTACTTAGGTTTCAACTAAATAAATAATATTGTAAAAGGAAAAAAGATAAACAGCGGATATCGGAAAGTACATAATAGTGGAATTGACAGTGAGGTTCTCATCATTGTTCAAGCAAGCTTTTCTTTAATTTTACTTTGAATATTTTTCCATTCAATTTCTTTAGATTATTCGGCAGCCGGTTATACACAGAGCAGATTTGGTATGTGAAGGATCTTTTAAAATATTCATGGTAGTGTGTAGGAGGTGTGAGAAGATTTTTGAAACGTACCTACACGTTGAGATTATGTATATCCGTACGGAAAGTGATTTTATCGTAAAGATATGGTGGTGTTTTCGTCATTATTATTTTGTGATATAGGCATGATGAGTGTAGTTCCCTTCTTTTTTCTAAGGTTAGCCATTCCTTCAACTTTGAAGAAATTCCCTGTCTCCGGCGAATCCCATATATGAGACGTAAACAAGAATTTTGAATTTTTTGAATCCTCTACTTGTTAAGTGAGGTTAAACTCGGGCTATACAAGGTATCAGCAAAGTTGAGGTTAGATAGAACAAGACTTTCACACAGAATAATTTTGGTTTCTTTTGTTATGAATTTCCTATTGCCATATATAAATTTCAATGAGGAATATGCTTTTTGAATGAGTTTATTTATATTGAAATCGAATCAGAGATCAGTGTCCATGATGACGCCCAGGTTTCTGGCTTCCTCTGTAATTGATAGCTCGCTAGAATCAATGTTTAATTTTATCTTGGCTTTGATCGTATTCTTTGCGTTTTTCGGACCAAACACTAGTATTTGTGTTTTATTCAAATTGTTCATCAAACAAAAATCATTTGACAGAGAAGTGAATTTATTTAGATCGTGGTTGATATGATTGCACGCCTCGTCTACGTCATTCGGGTCGAACGAGTAGTAGACTTGGGTGTCATCGGCATAGAGATGAGCTCGACAGTACTGCAGATATTTCACCAATTGACTGGTGTAAATGGAAACCATCAAAGGACCTAGAATGGATCCTTGAGGCACACTGCGACTTAGATTGAGTATTCGTGAGTGTGCGTCATCAATTACGACCTTCTGCTCTCTATTGAGCAGATAATTTTGTAGAAGGCAAGTTGCATCATCGTAAAGTCCTATATAATGAAACAGAGCTAGCATTGTATCGTAATTTATGGTATCAAACGCTCTACTAAAATATAATAAAATGAGAACAGTACAGTGGTTATTATCGGAGGCTCTCAGAATGTCATCAGTTACCTGCAATAAGGCAGAAGTGCAGCTGATCCTTTTCTGAAGCCTGATTGGATCGATGGTAAAATAGACTTCTCATTTAGGTAGAACACAATTTGTCTCTCCATTATTCTTTCGATTATTTTGCAGCCGGGAAGTATGCTAAGGTATTAAATGTTACATTCCTCAGTTTGAAGTTTCAATTAAAATTCATTACAGTCATATGAAATGATGGAAATAGAGTTTCAACGCTATATCTTTTTAACCGAGAAACATATCAAACAACAAACTGTTGAGAATTGATCAGACTCTCTGAAAACATATTTGTTGCAGTGTCGATTGGAAAATCATCCAACAAGGTGTTACAAACCTAAGAAAAAGATACGCTTTGTGTTTATCGTTTGCATGTCAGCATACAAAATGATTTTCTATTTAAAAACAGTAGTCAGACTTTTTCAAAATTGTAGGTGTTCTGAAGTGGTGAACGTAATAGCTGATAACATGAGAACATCATCAAAGCATCATGTATTTGCCCTTGCGTAAAAATCTATAAATTGCTCACCCAAGCATTCCCAACAGAAAAAATGTGCGTTCCCACAATCGACAGCATGTGACGTCACTGGCGGTATTTTCTTGTTGACGTTTCTGCCTCCTACGCCTTCTCCAATCGTTTGTTCTGCCTCTGGAAGCCTCACAGCCCTCCCACAGCCTGCTATGGGACACCATTTGATGCTTTTGTTACTTTCTACGAAGGCCTGGAAATAGAACAAAATCGATAGCATTTTGTTAGTCTATAAACTCCTAATAGAGATGACATATTATTCAGCACCGGAACATGGATATTTCCTTAGGTGATTATATATACCAGGCGTAACACACAGATGGAACTAAACAGTGCATGAGAGAGTAAAAATAGTTGGATTGGATATTCATCTATCAACAGATTACCCATTCCAGTCTCAAACGTAGACGTATACTTTGCGATTTTGACACTTCGCCCCAATTATAGAGAAATATGGTCTGAAGGAAAAGTATTTATCTGTATTTTTTGTAGACCACAGATCAGTAGTCTCTGACATAATAGGACTTATACCAACAATGATTTGGACCACAACTCAAGTTTTTCTGAGAGCCCATATGCGAAATTTCAGTGTAAGATAATTTAAATTTTTTTCCTATTCTTCGTAGTGCACCACGTTGCAAAATAAGAGTGAACGCATCCTTCATGAAGCTTCTCACTCACGACATGCTTAATTTCAGATACAGTGGTGCCATATCAAATGTGTTTTTTCTACAAAATCCAAAGGACCTCGCGCACGAAAACCTATTGAAAATTGGCTCTTGGTCAAATTGGCTGATATTTCATTATGTTATAGTGGGTGGAGTCATAAGAAAAATGTGTGAGTTTAATTGATTTTGTATTTGTGGTTTCTGAAAACGTCCTATAGTTAGGTAGGATTGACAAAGAAAAAAACTGTTTAGTACTCGACATAAGACATATTCAGGATTAAAATGTATTTATCAGAACCCGTTAACATGACCAATTATATTCTTATCAACGATAGTACATTAGGGTGCGTATGGGGCATAGTAAAGATAGTCGCCATTCAAGATTTTTATATAGAACTACTCTAAAACCAATAAGTTATATTATTTTGGTGGGACATCACAGTTCCAGTCTAGTCTAGGCGATAAAAACTTGTTTTGTTTTTTGATAACTTTCTCTGTTTGAAATAGCAATTTTTTCAATTTGGATTATACCCCAACACTGAAAACAATTGACAAATCTTTTTCGACTACAAATCAAATATTTTTTGCTAATGTTGATTATTCACTTTGAACTCCCATTTGAATATAGGGTGCGTTACAATTTTTTTAGGTTATTTACAATGTTTTATTGACTGTATCTACAATTATTCCGTTAATTTGAACCTTATTCCACTCACACATTTTGAAAATGTTGACCATCAGATATGAAAGTTTGGTCAATTTCATATGTTGTGTTTCTATGATATTCATTTTTGAAGTTCACTGTTTTACGATATATGGGGTTGTTGATGTCGGTTATTATAATATGTTCTTGGGTTTGCGTGTATTGATAAGATCAATCTTGTTGAGTGTAGTTTGTGCTATTTATAGTATCAAACAATTTATTTCGAAAAGTTATGTGATAGAATTTAATTTATCAAAAATTTCACCATGGTTTTCTTTAGTCGATAGTAATATACCCATATATCGAAAACCGGAAACTTGCATATCTTAGAAACGTAACATGCACAGTTGACAAAACTTCCATGTATGGTAGTCAACATTTTCAAAATATGGTAAGTAAAATTACTTGTAAACGACCTAACAAAAAATGTCACGCTCCCTGTTTCTGAATGAAAGGTAACATTGTTCAAAATTAAAAAAAAACACATTTCAAACAGAGAGTCATCAAGAAACAAAATAGGTTTTTATCAGCTCGGATAGACTAAAACTATGATGTCTTTCCAAAATACAAGGTGACCCACGACGTTTAGGGCAATGAATATCTCAGAACTCGACAGTAGTAGAAAATTGTTATTTTGGGGTTCTAAATTAAAGCAATTGATGCAGCTTTTTTGATATTATGTTACCCAATGTCACGTGACATCAGATCCAAAACTATTGATGGGACAACCTGTATATTTTAACATTTCTATGTTCCTCGCGATAAAACTATTCCAACAACTTCACACAATCACAACAATCACATACTTAAGAACTACTGGTACTTCGTTATCCTTTGTCCCACAACAAATTAATCAATATTTTAATGAAATATCACTGATAACTATAATATAACTTTGTTTTGATCAAAAAATAAAGGTCTTCCCAAATATACAGGGGGACCCTAAATTTAAATAACTTGGCAATTGCTCGTTTCAGACGTTTGTCGTTTGTCGTTTGTCGTTTGTCGTTTGTCGTGGGACAAAGGATATTGAAGTACCAGTAGTTCTCAAATTGATCGTTTTAGACGACAAGTGTGATAGTTTGTTGGAATCTTTTAATCGGGAGGAACATACAAATGGTAAAATATACAGGCTGCCCCATTAATAATTCTGAATCTGATGTCACGTTACCGATAACAAAAAGCTCCTTGGGTAACATGATATAAAAAAAAGCTGCACCAATTGCTTCAATTTACAACCCCAAAATAACAATTCTCTATTAATATCCAGTTCCGAGATATTCCTTGTAATTAACGTCGTGGGACACCCTGCACACAATAAAACACATAAAAAATAAAACTTCCTGTGGTATGGATAATATTTCGATAAGAATCCTCGAGAATATGTCTATTTTCAGTCTAGACTTCTGGTCCATTTGATCAATGAGTCTTTTTCTAAACGACTTTTTCCAATTTTTTTGAAAATTAGTGTGGCTATTCCTCTTCACAAGGGGGGAAATACTTCGTATCCTGCAAATTTTCGTCCTATTTCCCTTATTCCGACTTTGGGAAAACTTATTGAGAAACTGGTTAAAAAAAGTTTTTATCCGCTCGAAAGTTTCTAAATCCCCAACAATTTGCAGACGACACGACCATCTTGTGGCATGCAGCCGACATCAACAGCGTACATTACAGTGTTATCAATGATATATCCAGCGTAAAAAGGTGGTTCAACTCCAATTTGCTGTCGTTAAATATAGATAAAACGAAGCTCCTATCATTTGAGTGTAATTTACCAGATATCCCTTTAAGTAACGAAGTTGTCATTGTGCAAAGATATACAAGTAAATTCCTTGGAATCCATTTGGATAACAACCTTAATTTTGAGATCCATGTGAAGTCTTTGAAAACTAGCATCTGGGTGTTAACGGTGTGTCTAGTACACAAAAAAAAATCATCATACGAAGCAAATGTGGGCCAAAATAACAACTTGAGACTTCCAATTCCGACTTCCAATATGACGAAAAATTCCCTGACCTGTTATGCAATTAAATTATATAATCATCTTCCTCCTACCTCCAAAGACTTCGTTTCGCTTTCTCATATTAGGAGATCTGTCAAAAGATTACTTGTTGATGAGGTGTTTTATTGTGTCCAAGAGTTTCTTGAGAAAGATTGGAATAGATGTATATATTTGTAAAGACTTATATTTGGTTATTTGATCCTTTGAAAATTTTATTATATTTATTGTTTAATTGTTTTGATATAAGTTTCCCTTTTGTTATTGTTGTTCTGTTTTCGTAAATACGTATTTTTTATAATTGTGACAATGTTATACTACCTGCTCCATACCATTTATTTTTATATATTTTATACCTTTTATTCAATTTTATATATATATATATATATATATATATATATATATATATATATATATATACATATATATGTTCCAGTGACTGTAAAACAGTCGAAAACAATCCTTTAGGAACTCACTATACCTTTGTATAGATTGTATGGCATATGTCAAACAGAAAACAACTACTTCTCTGGCTAATACCTCGACAGAATATATATATATATATATATATATATATATATATATATATATAAATCAGGATGGATTTAGCGAGGGGCAATATATGAAGATATAAGATGTACATCTTCGCACTTACCGTACTGACTTTTTAACGTGTGATGCCATGCACTAGACCAATGACCATGCGAGGGTTTGAACCCTCTCGACCCTTCTACCAGCACGGCCACCACGGCCCATAATGTACTATCATTAATAATATTATGATCTTGATGAAAATATTTTCATCTTGAATTTATCTCATTTCGACTAATAAAACGTTTTTTTTCTTTGAGAATCCGACTGAGTACGACGCTTTAAAGAACTTTGATCGCTTATATCTCAGAAACGACTCATTCAAAATCAATCAAACTCACACATTTTTCTGATGATCCATCCCACTGTGACATAATAAAATTTGAGCCAATTTGACTTGAAGCCAATTTCTCATTTGTATTCGTGCGGGGTCCTTTGGCTTTTAAAATTTGGTATCATATGATGCAAAGTTTATTTGTTTTTGACCCTGTATGAGGTAATTTCATTAAATATCTATTATTGGAAAAGTAGTTTATTTCTGAAAGTAATATAATAAAATTAAATGCATTTAATATTCCTCAATTTCAATTAATAACATATCATTTGTGGTATTTGAATATTGAGTTGAAAACAATTGTAAATCTATGTGTGCCTTCCATTGTGTTAAATCAGAACAATTATTGTTCTTTTTGACACATTTTCACTATGATCTTCTGTAATACAGTTACAGATCACCGTTTCCAAATGATCAACATTCTGGATATATCTTTAGTGTTGAACTTTTTGTTTTAGATGACCTCATAATAAAAAAATCAAGTGTGGTCAAATCCGTAATTACTTTGCCTTGAGGCGTTCTTGAACCTACCCTGTCAAACTGGTACCACAAGTTATGCCTCATTTCAATAGGAATATTGTCCAAAACTTCTAGGATCTCGGTGTTGAGGAACGTATTATTCAGGAATTGATTACCTTTAAAAAAATTAGGGCAACAATATGATCGTTTGAAACATCGCATCACCCATTTGTTTCGGAGGAGTACTGGTCCCTGCTGTCTATATAGAATTTGTAATTTCTTGAACCAACCGTTTATTATTTTGGAAGTGAACAACGCCGTCTGGAGTGGAATTCTTTTAAACGTGAGAGGGAAAAGACACAATGATTATTTCTTCTTACCCCCCTGGTATCAAAAAGAGAATCCCAAATGTTTTCGAAATCTATTTCGTTAATATATTTATGAATTTCAGTTTATACGGTTTTATTTTATTATATTATGTAATATAAGTCTATAATAATAATAATTTATTTTTGTGAAATAAATTCTTTACACTCTCTCTTTTAACACCATTTCTGCAAGAAACATGTCTAGTACTAGTTTTGTAATATCTAGAAACTCATTTAATTGGACTTCTCCACTATGTTTTATAAGATTCTGATGTTTTTAAAATAAACTTTCCACTGATCCAGATATAAAAATTTGCACAGTGAAAACCTTTTAATAAAAATGTGGTCTGCTACACTATTGCTTGTGTTTTAATACAATTCCAATATTTTCCTGTAAAGTTATCCTTTTTAAAAATATATTTCATGAAGTTACCTTATACACTGTAAAATACAAATAAAGTTTGCATCACATGTTACCAAATTTTGATGGCCCCCAATATGGCGACACTTTAAAGAAAATGTGTCTGAAATAAAGCATTCCCAAAACTGAGACGCTTTATATAGGTTGCATTGCGTCTTATTTTGCAACAGTGGTGCAATTTACAAATAATGGGCTAAGTGTTGGGGCTACGAAGAAAATTAATATAAACTTTCTGATGCCAAATACTGTCAACTTCAATTTGTTGAATAGGGACGTTTTGCAATGATCGACCATAATCGAAATAGAAGCGAAAATTGAAAAAAGTAACACTTTTCGCTCTGCCCTGTGGTTACCCCAAGGTACTGTACTAGGTCCAGTGCTCTTTGCGCTTTACTTAAATGATCATTTCAATATTAACTCATCTGGAGAAGTCATCTTGCATAGCAGACCCCAGGATTTTTGGTTTACCCATTTCCAAACGTATAACAAACATATAGCTCTCAAGTCAAAAAAGTGCTAACAGAAGTCTGTTTATAATCTATTTTCAAGCATTTGTTGACTGAATCAAATGTTTGCAAAAACTGAAATATAATATGACGAGAGATCCCAAATTGTGAAGAAAATTAATTATATAAATGTAAAAAGAGAACTGATCTCTCCAGCATCTGGATATTAAAATGTCTTGATTACCACAGTATAGTATATTACAGACTTGTAGAACTTGATTTTCCAAGCTTCGTTCTACTCTACCCTCAAGACAATTGGACGTGATCTCATTCAAAATGTCTCTACTTACAACATATAATTGTCGGCCCTGACGTTCACAACCATTTAAATCAAAATCTCCATGTTAAATTTGGGATAAAGGAGACATCTGAATAATTGATGCATTGCACGAGGCAAAGTGAATTATTTTCAGAGTGGCAACTGAGGCAAAAACGAGAATATTCACGGCGTTCTGATTTTCTTTTAATATCATTCGAAATTGTGACTTTGAAACAAGAGCGAGGCAAACGGAAACTTTGTTTGATTTTTTGGCTCCTTTGATACCGGTTTTCATCGTAATTGGAATGTTCGAGTGTATGGCTCGTGTTTGACGTGCTCAAGAAGTGGATGAAGCCAGTTGAGACACGTTTATGCATAATTACTGAAAATTAAGTGAGTTTTTGATGGTTGAAACCACGAGCGTTCTGAGAGATGGAAATTAATGGTCCTGAAAATATTAATGTTCTACAAGTGTCACATGTTGTCACCTAAGACAATCTGTAATAAATGGTTTCTATTGAAGTTGGTGTTTTATGTTGATATTGAAGAAAACTCTTTGTCACCTTCTCAAGGTTTCGGAAAAATATTTCCTTCTTCAGGACAACTACAAAAGAACAAATCAAATGTTGAAGTAACCTACATAACTTGAGAAAAATAGAAATTAGCATCAAAAAAAGAATGTCACATAAAAATTAATATATCGGACAGATAGTGATTTAGAATTTGAAAATAAATGTCAATCAACTTCAAATTTATTAGAAAAAACCAAATTACTCTACTGGGTGAATCAGTATTATAATAATATTTCGACTTATCTCTGTTCAATTTCAAAATATAGGTGTAAATTCTACTTCAATAGTTGAGATCGGTTTTCTTGTTTAGGCTGTTACACTCTTCATTGATTTGTAACATTTCTAAAAACGCCATTTAAAAATGTTGTTTAATATTTCAAGACCACTAACATTATCGAAAGTTATTTCATGGTCAAATTGTATAGAACAATTTTTTTAATCTAAAAAATCTTGACTGATGGTATTAATGTTTTTTTGGGCAATTTTGATATTGGTTTCTTCTATGACATTGATCAATCTAGATGTTAATCCTCTAATATGTGGTAAAGATCGATATTTTATAATTGATGGAAAATATTCTTGAGAAGCATCTGATGTTACGTTAGATGAAGTCCATTCATAAACCGTAATTTGCTTATCAAATTTTTTGGATATGAATTTGCCATGAGAATATCTCTCAGTTTTTTCAGACTGTGTTTCATTCCATTAATCATGTTAAATTCATTTTGTGGGGTGATAGGAGTAATAATTGATGAATCTATTACTACAAATTGGTTTTCTGTACCTTTTTTATAAATTATAATATACCTGGTGATTTTTTTCATTTGGAGTTTTATTTCTATATTTGACTTTATATTTTTATCAATTCCAACTTTCCCCTTCTCCAGGTTATTTTCCTTTGATGTTCCACAGAGCCAATTTTCCAACAAACTGTCATTCACTAGGTGTTATGCTGATGGAAGAATACCTCTTCGGATCCTTTTAAACCAGGATTTTGACTGAGATGGATCGACGCAACACACAAAGATTTGGTTACAGTATCAGATAAATTTTCCTACTTTTCTTTATCTTCAACTCATTTAAGTTCAGTTTTACTCATAGTTATTTTTTTCCATAACAATATATATCTAGGATTAGCTCTAAGTACAAAGGTCAATTAGGGTCTCTAGGTCGTAATTGATGATAGCCGTTTCGAACACATTGAATTACACACATTGAAGTACACATCATTGACTTTTTGCGGTCGTTGTTGATGACCTTTTTGACATACCTTGTTGAAATATATTGGACTGTTTATTGTTTTCATATATGTGCCTATAGAAAATTTCAACAGCTCAGTTGTGATATTTTTCATTGGAGAATATTCAAAATCACGAATGTATTGGTCCATATAGTAATGGAATCAATAACCAGTAACTTTTTCATACACTTTGTACGAATGAAAAAAAAAAATATAGACTTGAACCTGATATTATAAGATTTTCTGTATCGAGGTTTTGGTTTTTCTTGAGCTCGAGTTGATGGTTTCCTCGTAAAACTGGTCGTTGAAGTAAATGGATTAACTTTCGTTTTAACAGTTTGTTCAAATATGTCATCTTCAGATATTTTTTAAAGATATATTAAAATTCCTTCGAATGCAATGCAGGAACTAGCCGACGTAATTATTTTCTGAAGTTTAATTTGAATTTCAAAACAATTTCCTGTTTCCTGGATATCTGATTTTTTGTTCCTGGTTTCATTGTCGGAAAAAACACCATTCTGAATATCCGTCCGCGCTTTTAAGAAAATCAATGACGATTATTTTAAAGAATATGCAAATAAAAAACCGAGTTCTACTCAAACTACATGTATAATTCATCAGTCTGTGAGGATGTCGTTCGGCCGAGAATTTGGTAGCTTTGTACAAAATATGACGTCTTTATTGAATTTATCCCTATTCCCCTGAAATTAACATAACGAGACGGTTTCCACTTTGATGCAGAGACCAAATTAACAAGGGTAATATTGAAATTTCGTGCGCGTGAACCTTTGACGGTGCTGATAGCCTGGGAAATGGGGAATCACAGAATACAAGGGTAACTTTGGTGTCGGTGAGAATTGATGACCATTTTGATATAAAGTTGCTCTCGATCATAAACAACACACACTATTTGATATCGTATGCAATGTTATTTTGAAAGTTAATAGTTAAAGTGAGACTTAATTTGGATTTGAAGATTCTTCTACAAGATGTTCCATAATCCAGATTGAACAAAATTCGCAGTATTTTTTTCTGAATGACAAAACATGGGTCTGTCTGAGTGGCTTGGCACCACGATATAATATCATAATTTGTAATATTATAATATAGTAATATTAAACTATTATTATGACATTAGTGAATGAACTGCGAAAGAATAACCTTCATTCCAATACAATACAAATACAAATACATTTATTCAGCTTGGAGACCTTACACATTTACAAATTTAAAAATTCACAAATACATAGGGACTATTAGCCTTGTCAACATTTAGTGTATAGCATAGTGGTAAAATTTAAAATAAAATAAGTTTAAATAAAAAATAAATAAAATTCAGTAAATAACAATATGGCTCCATTACAGGTCACCGGTATCATCATGAAATTCCTCATAGGAATAATAAGCCTTCAGGGACAGATATGTATGAAGCTTATTTTTGAAAATATTGAAGCTTGCATCATTCCCATTAGTTTTTACATATTTATTAAAACAAGCAATGCCTCTATAAATATGAGAGTTCTGACCAACGGACAGTCTCGAAAATGGTTGACGCAGGTCATTGCAGTTGCTGGTTCCATAGTTGTGTAGTTGGCTATTTGTTACATGGGTTTCTTGTTTTTTTATGTTACATATCAATAGATATATATATATATATATATACAAACATGGGAGTGTCAGTATTTGAAAATCTTTGAAAATGGATTTACAGCTAGTGCTTGATCGAACCCCCGCCATACACCTCAAGATTTTTTCTGTGCAATGAAGACTCTTTGAATATGAGCTGAACAACCCCAAAATATTAGACCATATGAGAGATCGGATTCAGTGAGGCCAAGGTAAACTAATCTCATTATGTCAGGACTAACGATATTTTTCAACTGTCGCAGTAAGAAACATATGCCGCTCAATTTATTTGTGACATGATTGATATGATTTTCCCATGTCAACTTAGCGTCCATAATGAGACCGAAAAATTTGAAACAGTCAGTCTGTTCCATAGATTGATGGTTCATTTTAACTAGATAACTGAAATCGAGTTTAGTATTTTTTGGTAAAAAGGTCATAATTTGTGACTTCTTTAAGTTGACAGATAAACCGTGGATTTGGCAGTAAATATAGAATTCATTTGCTGAAGTATTAGCATCAGCTAGCAGTTCTGACACCTGTTTTGCTGATGATAAGAAAGTAGTGTCATCTGCATATAAAACCTCAAGATTTGGGGTAGTACATGATAGTACGACATCATTTATGAAAACCAAAAATAGAATGGGTCCCAGTATTGGGTCCCAGTATTGATAGGTATTGTATTGTGAAGATAACAGAATTCTTTGGGAGATCGAGTATCTGTTAAACTTAATTCAATACCCATCGTGGTCTAAGCCAGGGGAGTAGTTGTTTTCTGTCAGGTACTTGCCTTAATAAGCCTACTTAGTAGGTGTATATGGGAGTAACGGGTTCATCATCGGTCGGCAACGACTGTTCGTTAGGTATTGTATCATTTCTTGATCAAATACTTTGTATATATTAACGGGGCCAGGCAGCCGAGTGGTTGAAGCGACATTGTTTCAATCACTTTGGCTACCAGTCGGCGATTGTTCAAACCGTGGCGACCGCAGACATTTTTCTGGTGGTCCAAGAAAGTGCTAGGAATCACACGTAAAAAGGTAAGACCTCATTAATCCTTGGCTCGCACAAGTTTCCACTTCTGAGGGCTGCCGTTCGTAACAGGACGACAGCTGGTTAATGGAAAAAACAATTAGAATAATTTTCTTACATCACCTCGGAAAGTTGACAAATGATGTAAAATATGGAATTTTGAATAAAACAATGGACCTTTCCAAGAGATATGAGGTAACACTGAAATTAGAAAGTAAATACGCTAATATCACTCGGGATTTTTTATTTATTTTTTCTGACCGCTAGTTTATCTATAATCAGAAGAAAAGTGGTTTCGTGACGTCACGTTCATCAAAACTAAAATTGGCAAAGTTGTTAAAGTTGTGCACCAAATTCTCATTCAAATATAATGTGTCGTATGCCAGTTGTCATTTGATACCAGATGGGTTCTTTCGTCTGTTTTACGGAGCATCAATAAGAATCGTTTGTCTCTGTTTAACTCGTTTGCCTACCCATTTGATACAAGTGAAGCAGTTCCATCAGATCTAAACTTCAACGAACACTACCTTGATTTATTTTTTGAGGTTAATGAAGTTTTGAAAGTTTTGAGAGCTTTTGTTGTTGGTGTTCTAAAATTTGTTATTAATTCCTGTATCTCCAGTACCTGTATCCCTGCAATAACTGAACATGTCGAAAAGGTGCTTTGTACCCGGTTGTCTGAACACTAGTGCAAATTTCAATAAACATTTTTTTTTGCACCTAAAGATGAACCGCGTCGGAAAATGTGGTTCCAAACAGTGAAAAGCGGAAATATATGTTTTTGTGAAGAACATTTCCAAGTGAGTATTTTACGTTATGTTATTATTGTATTCAAAGCAGAGAGTTCAAGGAATGACTTTAAATTTTAGTCATTGCAAGAAAGACCGTGAACAATTACACAAATAAATTCACACCAAATCGTTTATGATAACACCTCACGTTGATTGTTGAATGTAAATAAAATAAACATTAACCTCACATCTCCATATAACTTTTGAGAATTGAGAACTGTCATTACGATTTGCTGTGTTGTCAATGCTCGTTCTTCATCAAAAGGATGATCCGTTCAGAAAATTTTAAAATTACAAATACAATGAAAAATAGCTAATATGTGGATTTTTATCTATGAGTTGATCAAGTGACAATGTATTGATTATTTCTCAACGGCTTATATCATGCTAGAAGTTATATTTGTAAGGAGAACGGTATTGCCTGTTTCGGAACGTGGATTATGGTGGTAGGTATTTTCGATGAACGTGACGTCAGCGGCACACTTTCAAATGTGATATTTTTTTAAAATGAAAGACAAATAATGGAACTTTTTGTTAAATGGACTTTTCAGACTAACAACTATCGATTTAAACGAGTTTTGTAGTTTATTTTCCGTAAATGTAAAGGTCCATTTTCCATTCATAGTTATTTGAAAACTTCATTACATGGTGCAGTCTTGATACGGATTAGTGAGAAAGAACCTTGTAACCTGTACTCTCGATTAATGAAAGAAAATTGAGCACTGACTAATGGAAGAAATTCCACTAGGCGCTTAACTGGAAACAATTTAAAGCAGCACATGAGTATAATATGGTAGCTTCTGGTTGCGATTCTAATGCTGAAAAAGTGAAAGCGGCAATTATACTACTGCATATTATTGGACATGGAGCTCGCGAAAAATTTAACACCTTAGAGATGACAGAAGAAGACAAAGCAAATGAAGAGAAGTGGGTCAGTGGATTCCAGAAATATTTCATTTCGAAATTCAATACTCGAATACAATTAAACGAAGAAAATATCGACTCGTTCCTTAAAGATTTTAGACCCATGGCAGCATCGTGCAATTTTGATGATTTGAAGTCCAGTTTGATGAAAGATGCATGTAGAATAGCGGATTAAATATTGAAAGATAGATTAGTCAGGGAGAAAAATCTTCAATTCGCTATTTTCCTAAAACTCCAAAATCGAACTGAATATTATTTTTAGAAACCATTTTGCATTAGCTCCCCACCTTGTGTAAGATTCAACTCAACATTCAGTTATAAAAAAATTAGAGCCTTTGAAACATAGATAAAAGTCGAATATGTATACTCTTGTGATGTAGAATGTCTTCACTAGATTCTAGTGTTTTTGTAGACCTAAGTTGATGGTACTGATATGAATCAGACAACAGTGGAACCGCTGACATTTGCTGTCCATGTTTATGTTGTTCTTGTCAGTCGTTAAATTGTTATTAGTAGATTACTTTTACAACCTCTGAAAATGGAGAAAAACTTTTTGAAGGCTAACAGTGAGAATTTGCCACTCGTAAATTATATGATTCACACCATTCAGATAATTTAAAGAATTAAAATAAATGTTTCATTGATAGCAAAGACATACAGTGTCACACATAAAGTTCGCAACATTAGTTTGTGCTCGAAAAATAAGTGAAAAACAGCCTCTTTTCTTTTGTCATGTGCTACTCTAAACCAGTCAAATATGACATTATTTTCAAAAATCTTCAAAAAATCAGTTTTTTTTGAAAATTTCGAAAAATACCAAAAAAGTTGCTCAGTTTCCAATTTAATACTTTTGCTCCAGATTTGGACTCTCTACTGTCACTTCGACTTTCTTCTATTTTTTTTTATTTTTGGAATCTTTCGCTCTACCGATTCTAACGAAACATGATTCAAATTTCATAATTTCGATGAATACGAGACTTCAATCTCATATCTTGCCCAGATAATACCCACATTGACCTATTACCAGAAGAAAAAATTAAATGCACCCCCAGAAATTTGTCTTTGTTGTTGCAAAGTTCATCTAGTTTTTTCATTTTTAAACTGATTCGGAATTTCAATGTATGGACGTTAATATGTCAGTAATCAAATAAACGAATTTCTCTTCATTCTTATTACACACGTGTTTAATTTTTTAACAGATTTGTATACCGTTAGCTGCAGATGAGTTTGAAATATTTTGAACTGTTAGATGTAGTTTTCGAACAAGTAGTAAATTTTCGCAACAATTTTTGAAAAAATTTCATAAATCTCATATTCTTTATTTTCACCATTAGATTTTTAAAAAAACATTGAACAAAAGCGCAAGAGTTGCGCGTAGGGGTGCAATAGGTAGACGGAAATATCAATTTCAAAAATAACAGCATGGGAAGTGAACGGAGCCTACTATGACTTCGACTGTATTTCCCTTTGTATCTTCGACAACTTCAATCTTCACTGCCAACAGGGCAGAATCCTGGCAGCAAAGTGCTGTAGATATCTTCTGTATGAAGGAATGCCTTGAGCCTTACTTCGGACTTATTTGTGAGTTCCTGATGCAAATATTCAAGCACTGATGAAATAATTTTCTCATTTGCATGAAAATTAAGTAACACCTCTTTCCAGGACCACTTCGATTTGATAGTCATCAGGAGAAGCACTGCAATCCTAATTAAATCTTTTTTATTATTTCCTTCCTCGTTAGTCTGCAAACTGCGAGAAGGGCTCATAGCATTGAAATAATACCCAAATAAGTATAACATAAAATCCAAATGTGATGCAGACTATAAAGATTTTGCGGAAAATAATTTATGGCGCTGTAAAATCTGAATATATTAACCCGGAGCCTCGATTTTAATGGAGTCGTTTATAAAATGCTTGTCAGAATAACGCAGCATTTTTATATAGAATATGACGCTATAATAAAGATGTAATCGGTTGAAATAATTTCCGTTTAACAAAAAATGCTGCAATCTAATCAGAGAAGATTGTTATCATTTTGAATGAAATAATGCTTTGCTATTGATCACCTGAAACGAGAGCAGTCTAATATACGATCTGATTCCACGACAGTCTTCACGAAATAATCAGAAATAAGGAAAAATAATTTTTTTCAACGACTAATACATAATATACGCATTATAGATTTGAAATTCACAAAATAAAGTCATTCATTATTCACGCGGATGAATGAATAATCGTATTTGAATCGGAATGTCTTTGAAAACAGCCATGACAATTGTTTGAAGCAAACTGTCAGTGTTAACAAATAATTGTCAGAAGCGTGTTTATTTGTGATTCCATGACGGAGAGTGTTGGAAATGTGATGGAAAGTGATATGGAAGAAGAATTTTCTTATTAGAAGTGTATTGACAAATAAAGTTGTTCATTAAAAATCTAAAATAAATAAATTAGTCGTGAATAAAGTAGAGTATACTACTCGTGATAATGGCTATTCTCTCAGAGTGTTACTTTCTTGCAGCTGACGCGGTTCGGTTTTTGAAAATTCTTCGAGAATAATAGCATTATTGACTCGTGCATAGTATAATCTACTATTTTCTGTTACTACCGAAAAAAATCGTCGATTATTAAAACCTTATCTTGATGAGTAACGAACTCTTTATTGTTCCTAACGAAATTGATATTTTTTTATATTTCAAAATGGTGGTACCTTGTAAATCCAATAGCTTTATATCACTTCAATTCTCAAGAACGTTGGTAACACAGGGTTAAGCTCTGGACTGTTGATCCTGTGGTCGTGGGTTCGAATAACACCGGTCAGATTTTTTTCTTTTCCATCCACTGATTTAACAATCATAATGTTTGGAATATTGGAAATATTTTTGCTGCATATTTTGTTTAGGTTGCATTGATCATGGAAATCATGGGAGCCTGTCATGAAAATAGGGGACTTGGAAGATCTTGGATCGTATGTATTAGTCAACATACCAAACACCAAATCAAATATACTTCGGAACTTCACTATAACTGAGCATTTTTACCATATTTGTATTAAATATATCATTCTACGACCGGGTGATTTATTATCAAATTAATTTATTATAATTATCAGGAAGGTAGATGCACTAATCAAAGAGTTGGAAAAAGTGGAAACGTATCCAAAATGGATAATTATAGACCAATTTATTTAATTTCCAATCTGTCTAAAATAATAATAAAAAACTGATAAAGTCTAGGACATTGGAATTTCTCAATAAATATGAAATAATCAATATGGCTTGAAAGAGAAAAAATCGACAGATTCAACTACTGATATATACTCTGCACTTGACAAGAAAAAATCTGCCTCATGCATCTTCGTCGACCTCTCAAAAGCATTCGATACTGTTTCTCATTCATTATTGTTGGAAAAACTTGAACACTGCGGAATGAGGGGGCAATTCATTGAAAAGTTACTTATCAAATATAAATATAATATATAATATAAAAATAATAAATATAAATGATTTCTTCAGTGAATCCAGGATTGTGACTTGTGGTGTTCCACAAGGAACCGTATTGGGGCCACTTCTTTTTTCAATATATATGAATGGCTAACTCCGAACGGAGTGCAAATGCAAAATTATTAGTTTTTCTATTTTTTCATCCTATATAAAGATGAAATTTGGGTTCGTTTAAAGAAAAAGGCTGAATTCGACTTCAGATCAATCGAAAAATGGTTTAGTCATAACAAACTTACTCTTAACTATGATAAAACCAGATATCTAACTCACATGTTATGCAAATGGACTTCCAAATTTGGGAAACCTAGAAATTGGAATTGACACAAAAATTCCAGAAGCTGAATCTATCAAATATTTCGGTATAGGGGTTGATAGACATTTGAGATGGGACAAATTAATAATATAATGAGAAAAATAAGAGGACTACTTCTACGATTCATTTACTAGAGGAATTTTTTAGACATTAAACAACTCAAAACAATATATTATTCTCTTGTTCAGTCACAACTGTCACATGGTATCGTATGATGGGGTTATGTCGCCAATTGCTATCTCGAAAATCTGAACTTTATTCAGAAATGGATACTTGAAATAATGTATAATCAAACAAAATTATATTCTTCGAAAATTTGATATGAAGAAGATAAAGTTTTCGATACAAGACAACTTCACTGCCTCCAATTTTTGTTAAATGAGTTTCAAAATAAAATATTCACTCAACAAGTTGATCACTCTTATGCAACAGAGATAAGAAAAATAAAATTATAATACCGAGATGTGAGAAAACTATTGGACAACGATGCAGTTCTTATTTGGGTCCAAAATTATACACAGTTGTATCGGATAGTATGAAAAATATACATAGTTATTCAGTTTTCAAATCAACACTAATACGATATTGAACACCGACAGAACAGCATCATATGAAATGTTTTAGAAATTAGGTATTTCAATATTTTTCAAACTGTATCAAAACTGTATTCGTGAGAACTTCCTAACTGATGCCGACTGTGATCTTTCCTAGCGATATGAATATTCCCGATTGTGACAATCAGCAATTGTGATTATTCCTGAAATGTGAATTTTAAAGTATTTTGAACGTCAACAGATTGTGACGAATTTTATATATTTGTTATACTTCCACACCTTAACACTTCAGTTTTGATTTTATCAAACTTTTATGTTTATGTTACAAACTTTTATTGTTAGTTTTATAGGTAACTATGTCACATACAAGCAGTATTTACTACTACAGCTCTGTTTATTTACTTCCCAAATGGTACAATTGCAGTTTAGGGTAGTAACCCCGATTTTGACGAAATTTTTTTTGGGGGTTACTTCGAGGTCCTTGAACACAAATCTGAAGTCAAAAAGCCTCGCTCTCACTTACTTTTTGATTTACGACCAATTAAATGTCACAAAAAGGGTATTTTCAACATCAAATTTTTTCCACAAAAAGCAACAAATTTGCACATTTTGCAGTATTTTCAACTTTGTATTGAAAATATAAGATTTAAATTAACATAACAATACATTTGATGAAAATCGTTTATTGACAGCAAGTAACTAAAAATGACAGTGACAGTATGACAGATATGGATAACAAACGGTCGTGTTCCGATATTCTGAAGTTCACACTACCTCTCATGAAACCCTGTTAAGTCTCGTTCATAGTCTCGCGAATTTCGAAATTTTTGTGTGAATAAAATGGATGCAGAACCATGTGTTCTGCATCAACGACTGGTCGGGCATGACTGGGAACCATTTTATTCGCAGAAAAATTGCGAATTTCGCGAGAGTATGATCAAGTCTTTAGAAGTTAAAAATTTACTGACATTAAGTGGAAACAAACGTTCTTCAGAGGTAACTGACATTCGACTAGGTATATTGCGCGCGGAATTGCGAAATGTCAGCCGAGCGCGATCGCTTCGCTCGTGTATTTCTGGCTATGAATCTTCACCAAGAAATAAGGAATGAACCTTTCTACAAAAAGTAGAGAAAAAAAATAGTGCTAGAAAAGCGCGTGCTCGGCCGACATTTCGCAATTCCGAGCGCGCGCGTAATTGCGAAATGTCGGCAGACTTATAACTGCTGCATAAATCCACCATTAATCATACTCTCGCGAAATTTGCAATTTTTCTGCGAATAAAATGGTTACCAGTCATGCCCAACCAGTCGTTGATGCAGAACACATGGTTCTGCATCCATTTTATTCGCAGAAAAATTGCAAAATTCGCGAGAGTATGAACGAGACTTAACAGGGTTTCATGAGAGGTAGCGCGAAAAGTGTCTAGTAAATTTCAGAATATCGGAACACGACCGTTTGTTATCCATATCTGTCATACTGTCATTTTTAGTTACTTGCTGTCAATAAACGATTTCCATCAAATGTATTGTTATGTTAATTTAAATCTTATAATTTCAATACAAAGTTGAAAATACTGCAAAATGTGCCAAAAATGCGTGAATTGATGTGTCTAGATTATGCTGATATAAGGCGAAGGCAAATTTGTTGCTTTTTGTGGAAAAAATTTGATGTTGAAAATACCCTTTCTGTGACATTTAATTGGTCGTAAATCAAAAAGTAAGTGAGAGCGAGGCTTTTTGACTTCAGATTTGGGGACCTCAAAATAACCCCAAAAAAAATTTTTGTCAAAATCGGGAATACTACCCTAAACTGCAATATTTCCCTTCAAATTGCTTTTTTAATCCTTTGATTTGTTATTGTCAATAAACATTATTATTATTATATGAATTCGGAGCTATGGAAAAACAAATTGCAACACTTTTTGAACATCCAAATCCAGAGAGGCATAGTTATCGTAGATCATCTGCCACCCTCCTACTGGATACGTGGAGAAATCACTTCTTCGAAGAGATGAATCGACGAAAAATAAACAGAATACTGCAGAATTTTTTTTGAATTAAATGAAACCGTCCACCAGTATTTCCAAAATTTCACAAACATTTATTGTACAGAACACTTCGGAATCCTCGATGCCTCCAGTTATTGATTGATCCAACGTTTAATTTAGTGACAACTCGTCAAGAATGGAAAGTGAAAAGTCATTGTTTTCAAAATAAAAACATGGTTGCTTGACACATTACGGTATCTGATATTGTTATGTTCGAGTCTTTGTACAGGATGGAATAAAAACTATTCCATTATTTTTAGTAATTATGACTTTTCGATCGATACTTTTATCATTCAATAGTTTCATAACGATATTTATTCATTCTATAAAACCAATAAATTATTTTTACATCTATCAAAGATTTCCATAATCATCCTTCACTCACCTTGATATCGAATTGAAGATACCTCCTAGCCATTTCCGGAGTGACCATCTTCTCTATGAGCTCTACCGGAACTAGAATATGACACTGATAGGCAGGACACAGAATATGGTGAGCATCACCGTCTTGTATTTTGGTTGTGAGGTAACTTTGCCAGCACGATTTGCAGAAAATGTGCTTGCAGGACATGTTCACAGGTTGATCCCAGTGGGAAGCGGTGAATAAACATATTTCACACTACAAAAAAGGAGAAAGCTCATAATATTTATTTTGAGTAGGTGCCTTTTATTTCAGAGATAAATCCTAAATTGCAATAATTAGTGAGAGAGTTTCATCAAATGAGGATGATTATTGTTTCCATCGCAAAGTATATCTGACAACGATTTCAAACTTGTGAGAATAAGAATACTCTCGAATGGAGAATTTCTTTCTCAAAAATGAAGCTTTCGCAATTTGTGAATTACAAAAAATATGTCACAAGGTTTCATAGAATAATGATACTTGTAATGATTCCTCATAAAGTTTCACAACGATACAAATTACATACACCTATCTTCCGTGAACTGCATTGATCAATATTAGGAAAACTGTAAGAGGGCCAAATTTGAAAATTTGGTGATTCACTATTTATTCTAGATGGGGGTTATCCTGCTGAACTATTGTCAAGAATGTGAACCCAATTTCGTTACTGGATACGGCTCACTTTATATTCTCCATATTTCTAGATTCTAAGCAAAATTCTAAACATATTCGATGTGTAATGAAATATTTCAAATTTCTATTTGAAAATTGCACATACAGATAAACAAAAATGTATTTATTTCTACACACTATAATTTATTTTTGATTGTGTATAGATTTGTTTGTGAAAGAGAACCCCAATTCAGCGGAAACCTGAAATCATTTCGATTAAAATTATACAGGTCGTTCAAAAAGAATGGTGTCTTTAACCGACATAATTGCTATCATTGTAGTGAGCCAAATCAACATGAATTCAATAATTCAATGTTCATTGTGCCCTGCATCTTTAGCAAGAAAACTCAAACAGTATATGAATAACCGATGTCAAATTTGAAACAAGAATAGGATGTAATGTACCTTTTTTAAAAGGTTAAGTACATTTGAATATTTTGCATCATTTTGAAAATGAGTATTTGAACATTCGCCGAGCACAGAAACGTAGTTTAGCAATTTTACATGACCTCAACAAGATAAACTGCATTTTGCGATCCAGAACTAGATATTTTTACAAATAGAATTTTCTGCTTCTCTACGTAGATAGTGAAATATTAATACTAAAATATCTACTGCAGTACAAAATGCAAAATGCATAAAAAAATCATTATCTGAAAATGTAAACCTTTTTAAAAGTAATCGATGTGAAGTTGAATTTGGCAATCGACATTGACTCAACATTTACTAACTCCTTAAATATTGGTTGGCTATGGTGGTATACCATCGTGAATCATCCTTAACGTCATTTCTTTGTAAATTCATTCTCATACTTTCTATTTAACCTGTATGTTCAGCTATTGACTTTTAAATGAATTAAGTTTCGTATTTCATCATGAGGTGAGTGAACTCTTCCACAAAATGCTCTTATCGAGATGCGACAGAGAATGGAATGGAACAAAGTTAAATTTTAAGAGCTTACAGATAATCGAATTACCAGAATATCTGTGTCGTCTATGACGTTGGTTTCAGCTGAAATACTCGATTCGATGGACGAAGCGTGTTGTAAAACAGAAGAAGGTGCTTGAACTCCAGCTAATTGGCAACACTCCACTGGATCTCTCATCCACTTTTCCAACAATAGCTCTCGAGACCATTCTGAAAATTCGATTTCATTACTTCCATAACTTTGTGATATCTTTCTCAATTCTCTTTTATTTGAAAACGCATAAGGGTTAGCATACTCACCATTGTTTCTCAAAAGCGCTTCTGAGGTAAAAAGCGGGATTTTCAACATATCGGAGGTATCTACTAGGAGTTGGTCTTTGGCTTCTTGTAAATCTTGACTTCTGAGTCCACTGTAAACTTCTTGTTCGTTGACTATTTCGTCTTCGTTCACCACATCTGTATTATCAGCCTGAAAAAAAATTTGTTTGCAATAATCTATGATTGCAACTCAGACACACAAGGAGGAGTTATCCCAATCTGAGGAAACAAATTTTAGTGATAATTTCACTCGCCGTATGAAACCCTCCTCTCCTGCAATATGAGGACCAATAAGGGACGTATGCCTCGATAATACGCAGTTTCTAGCTTTAGAGCCGGTAATACCATTTTGTCATGGCAACCACGTATCCAAACAACCACGGAAAATAAAATATCATCTTGCTACTAATATGAATGTCAGTCTGACAGACTTCATGTCAATCAGGCACTATCTAACTATTGAAGAATTCACAATAATGGAACTTTTTTCACCTTGTTGGTTCGTGAAATTAACTCAATAAATACTACTCGTGCTCACAAAATAATTCTGTCAGAAATCTTGATCTCGATCAAATTGCTTCGAGGTAACACCACTCGTCCTAAAGGACTCGTGGTGTTACGAAGCAATTTGATCTCGTTGATTTCTGACAGAATTACTATCGATAGTCTTATAGTCGATAGTATTACCCCCGAAAATACTTTTTTATTTGTAAAATTTGAGCACCCGAATGGAAAATTATTTTTCATTTTGAAATAATTCTAAATCTCAGAATGATACAAGAAATATTCCAACCCATGTACTGAATTTGAAAATATGTTCTTAAGTGTGAATTCCAAATATATCTCTTTAGGACACCAGCATCATTCATAGCTTTTTCTAATTTTGAGTTAATATGAAATCAATTTAAGAGCATTGTCTGTAATCAAGTTGACAGACTGTGGAATGTTTATGATGATTTCAAATATCAGTTTCACAATACACAAAGAAAAGAGATGGAGGTAAATAATCAAAAATGTAAGTTTTGGTTGGTCTATTTCTTAAGAAAAATATTAACATCTACAGCATTCAAGATAGAGTTATCACAAATAATGAGCACTGAAATGTTTCAAAAAGTTCTCAAAGACTAAATTATTTCTGTGATGAAAATTTATTTTGTATTCTAACTGATGGAAATAAGTAAATGGAGTATGAAAGTGTTACTTGAATGATTCGAAACTTACAAAAACCATCCTGCTTTCCAACAGCCTTGCTATGTCGTGGTGGGATCCTCTCATAGCCAGATCACATGGTGTTAATTTGTCATTATTTTCAGTGAAGAGTGGGGCACCGTGGGCTAGTAATAACTCAACACACCTCTTCAGACCAGTCTGTGCTGCCCAATGTAAAGCCGTATTTCCTTCCTGCAACAACAAGTCACCATGAGTATACATGAAAAAAAGCCGCATAAGAAAATATTCTATTTAATATGATATAATTATCAAAAATAAATAAAGACAAAATGGTCTGTCAGCCTTTTCGTTCGATTTTCTTACATCCAAGTCAATATCAATTATATTTCTTGGAGTTTGATTCAAACAGGAAATGTTCATTTAAAAATATTTTAATGAAGCAGGAAATCCTTAAAACTGGTCATTCATAGTCCTTGTCGTTGAAAACTTTCATATATCAACTCAGTATAGTCAGTATAAGATGGTATAAGTCAGGTAATCATGTAATCATCTTGCTAGGTAGGTTTCTATTGTTTCTAAAAACACACTTCAAATTATTTGTTTGAAACGTCAAATGTTATGTTGAATAAATTGTGAATAGTAGTTGCATTGTGAGGACATTTTATATACCTACCTAGAGCTAGATACTGTATATAATATTAAGGTATCTCAGACTCTTTGACAATATCAAGGGCACTGGAAATGATAGCAGTATTGAATGTTCTCCACCACAAAATCCTACCAACAAAATCAAGAGCCATCTATCTACGTGCATATGCAGAATTTCTTGATTGGAGAAGAAGACATTAAATTCTCATTTTCAGAAAAAGTTATTCTGCCATAAATGGATGAATTATCAAACAAAGTACGATCAAATACCTTATGGTCAAAGTACTTTTACTTAACAATACCTTATACGTAAATCACAGTGTAGATATTGCTAAATATATTAAGTTGAATGTATTTTAAATAAAAAAAAAAAAACGAAGTAAAGAAGGCACCAAGCAAGTATTAAGAATCACCGAAATAGGTTCTTTATCTACCTCAATTGCAAAATTTTTGTAACTAAATAATCCAAATTCTCATACAAGTCATTGCATTCGAAGATCATCAGCTACAATCCTGATATATGCAGGAGAAGATATTACCACTCTTAAGAGACACGGAGGATGGAAGTCATCTGCTGTCGCTGAGGAGTATATCAATGATTCTTCCACAAACAGGGTGAACGAATTGGATGAGCATTGCTTGCAAAATCTGGAGAGATCAGTCAGCGATATCACAAAATAGGAATCCACAACCATAAACTCCAAGCACTATTAGAGCCAATATATTTTCTCGTAACATCCGACATAATATAATCTAATCTTTCACATACACCATTATAATTTACAATTTGCAGCAATAATAATTTTACATTTAACTTCTATAATGATGCAAACACATTATAATTGGAATTACTTCTTCTTCTTGAATTAATAAAATATTATTAATGTAGAAAAAGCTCTTGTTTCTAGTTATTGTTACTTCCTCATTCAAACTATGTTGCCTCCAATTATAATATTTTGTATACCAATATGTTAGATGTTGATTGTACCGTATTTGGTAAAATTATTGCGTGGTCGTAGAAAAAATAGTGTATACTACTTGTGCAAAAAAGATTTTTCACACTCTTGGGATTGTCGCACTTGGCTTGCGTCTCGTGCTACAGAATTTCCCACTAGTGTGAACAATGTGAAACTCGTGTTAATGTCACTTTCTGCACTCGTAATACAATATACTCTTACCGCACTAGTGATGGAAAAACTCACTTGAAGGAACTTATGGGTGCTGAAAATATTTTGTCTTGCTGTTAGGGCGTTCGCCTCTCAAACGTAGGGTCGTGCATGGCATCACACATTAAAAGGTGAAGGCTGCGTCTTTCCTAGCTCGCACAAGTCCCCAGAAGACTTCTGAGGGTTGTGCGTAGAGGTGTAAGAGGTTGACGGAAATATTTTTTTTTTACAATCACTAAAGTGCAACATTTCGATTATTAAACTAATGAAATGAATATTATTCTGACCCCAGCAGCAAATTTAATGTGAGCAAATTATAGTGGAAAAGTAGGAAAACACAATCATGTTTAATTTTGAAACAATGCAGTGTTTCTATTATGCTGTTGAATAGAACATTTTGCACGCTAATTGTGTATTTTTCATTATGAGCACATCGCATCTAATAAAAAAAGAGTATTCCCTCAACGTTCGCGTGTCTAGACCGCCACAAAAGCGTAAAAAATGTAACGAATAATTCTTCCATTACAATGAGCGAGGAGAAATTGCTAACAATTTTCGGAGAATTTATTCAATTATAGCCAAATCGGACACAATAGGCCTTTTTCCCTATCCCACAATAGACGTATTAATCACGTCTGATCTAAGGGAGAAGAAAAAGCTTAAAAAACAATTGGAACAATGGCATGGCTTGATTCAATCATAGCAATTCACAAAGGTTCTATTGATTTTCGCATTTCCTTTGCATATCAAAGAGACGACAAATCAGATCAAGAAAAAGCTAGGCTGTAGCAAAATGGCTTTGAAGGACAGATCACACAAGAGATATTAGGTCATAAAAATTGAAGTCCGACTGTATGGCATACCGTTGTTCATTGATAATTCAGACTATATATAGTTCGTTTCTATCATGTCGAGAGTAAATTTCCAGAAAATAATGCATACACGGTGTACCAGAATAAACAAAACAAGGTTCAATTAAATCAGCTACCTCATAATTTTCTGTATCAAGTCCATTTTGAATTGCTCGTAATAGATTCGATTGTATACGTTTAGTTTGAACTTCGGATCGACTTACTAATGGGTAGTTTAACTTGAACTATACAACTGGTCCTTATTTGTAGTACTGCCGCTTGGGTGCCACCATTTTCTTGGAATCCAAACTAATTACTATCAAAGCCATATTCTCCGTTTATAAAATCAACAATACGTTTTTTGAGAATATTTCCCAAAGTTATCAAAAGAAAACCTAAATGAGGCTTTTGGTCTATAATTTGCTGGATCTTCAGTAACTCCACTCTTTTGTATATAGTTTTTGGTGAAGCATGTTTCAATTCAAGTGGGAAATAGTATACTGTACAATGAGCATGAAATGACAAACATTTCCCACGAGTAGGTATATGAAATTTTGTAGTACGAGCGTAGCGTAGCGTAGCTCATTGTACACTATACTCTTTCTACGACAAATCTGTAATATTTTTAATAATTCTTTTACACGTACCTACATACGTCGTGATACAAATAACATTCAAAATTTTCAAATTTTGACAACTTGGAAATAAAAAACTTCATGCAGAAAAAATCAAACACTAATCGATTTCATAAAATGAAAAAAAAATAATGTGGCTGCGTGGATTTGAACCCTCGCTCCCACCATCCAAAGTCCATGTGTCATCTGAATCAACACTCGTCGTTACTAGAGCACATAATAATTTGTTCAAATTAACTGCTATATAGAAAGTATCTGTCAACTATTCAAAAATATAGAATCCGATTATAATCAATATTTTTAATGAAATTATTCTGGTTTTATGAAAAGAAAATCATACCTTTGTCAGGAGATAGGCATTATCAGGAGCTTCTGATATAAATTTATATAATTTTGTATTATCTACTGATTATTATTAAACAGACGTAAATAAACTTGATTCAATATTATTTATGTTCATAAAATTCGTTAATACCAACCTATAATGACAGTCTAGTAGTTCATGAAAGTCGTAGGAACTGAAATATTTCGATACAGCTAGCCCGTGGAAAATGAAAAAGTGGTAGGTTTCTTAATTGAAGACACAATTGAAATGTTCATTTTTCTTAATGGTCGTAGAAAAATACCCAAGAAAATTTTATTGATCAATTTTGCTAAGGATTCTGCCAGAATCCTTCAGAATGAGGTCATATTTTTTATGGTGTAGATTATTTCAATATCTTCACTTTCATCAGTTGGAAAAAAAAGCTTTGGGGAGTCATTACATTTTGGATAGAAATTCGAATATGGAAGGAAATTGTAAAAATATTTTATTTCGTTTGCTATACCGTGTGACGCAGACTCATGGTACACGCCCTTTTCTCCTTTGTTTCTGCTATATTTCTGAAATTTGGATCATTGAATATGCTCACTATAGGGCACTTTTTGACATATTTGGAAAAAATCCAACTTCTGGTTTTACCTGAAATGACATCAACTTTCGATTTTCAAATGGGACACACTGTATATTATTACATTTTTGAAATCTGCATAATTTTCGTAATCCAATGAAACCTCATAGTTGATATTTCATTTGTCAGAACACCCATTTTATTTTTCGATCCAGAGAGCCATGAACTCATGATTTCAGAAGTATCGTGGTTCGAAATACGTGCTAAAAAAGTAAACCAAAACCTTTTTTTACTCGAAACCCCGTTTTTTCAAATGGTACCATAATGGTACTCTGACGTCATTCGAAAGTACCATCGATGGGGTATCCATCCATATTAACTTCTTTTCTGTATAATCAATACGAACACGATAATGGAGTTTAGACAAGTTTAAGTATCATCTCGGTTTAATAACAATAATTTATCAAGCTGGCTATGGAACACAAACAAAGGAGAAAAGGGCGTGTACCAAGAGTCTGTGTCACACGGTATACTCGCCAGTACTCGAAAAATTATTATTCATAATATTGCCTGTTTCCAGGTCATCAGTAAAAATGTTTCCATTAATTGTTTTGAGGTACATTGGTACAATAAGGAAGAGATTGGCCCTTTTTTATTTTTCAATTCCGCTGTACCTCAGAGACAAAAGTGATAATTTCTCACTAACATGCTGAACTTTTGCTCTTTTAATCATGGCATTAACTTTATTTCTCTGTATATTATAGTCAATGAAGAGTTCGTGATCATCCATATTTTGTTTATGTCTTTTGAATACCGCACACTTAAGAACACTTTGGAATGAGAGGTCAACTACTTAACTGAATCGAAGCATTTCTTTCTGACATAGTTTTCAAAGTAAGGGTTCGTTCCAGTCATTCTGATCTGCATCAAGTCATCTTGGAAGGTCCACGAGTTTAAGTTTTGGAACCTACTGTCTTCTTGGCATATATCTCAGATCTGCCCACTGAACTCCATTCAGACCATGCTTTTCTCGCAGATGTTGGTAAGTTCTTTGAAAAACCCCTGACTGGTCATGCTGATCTTTAGTCCGATCTCATTTCTGTGCGAAGGTGGTGTGAAACTTAGAACATAGCCCAGAATGTCAACAAATGTTGTGTGTTACATATCGGTTATAACAACCCAACATTCGATAATCTCTTGGGCAACAAACCGGTTCCCGGTAGAGTTATCTCCAACAAAAAATTTACTGCTGCTAATCACGTGACAGCCGTATTTGAAACAGCTCACAGTCGTACAAAAGACTCTTCAGCGAACTTTATAAAACATGTATTCATATAAATATATCCTAAAAGAAAAATATTCACTGATTTACAGGGCGTTGAAAGTGGCAGTTTTCCCAAATAACTTTATAACGGATTAACTTTTCTTGATGAAATTTGGTTAGTCATTTGGCTTTTTCATTGTCTTTAATTCTCCCTAATCCTGGTAGCCTCACAAGTGGAACGTTGTTGTGTTTTGCCTGAAAGCAATCTCAAACTTATTTTAACCTCATCTGAACTGAACTGTTGGATGGAATGTAGATGTCTTTGCTATTACTATCCACTGTCTAGGTTCATCTATTTGTATGTCCTTGTAGCATGTATCTCAGCTTGGAAAACTATGCTGCTGTTGCCAAGTGGAACTATTACGTTCCTTTTTGGCCTCACTTTATATATTCCTGCTTCTATGAATATGTTATCAGATGATAGTGACTCTGCTCTCGTGTCCCATTCATTCCACATGAGCTCTGAATGGTTTTTCGTTTAAGTATTGGGATAGCATGGAGTCTGAATATTGTCTTCATGAATTATTTTGGTTGTCCCAGTTTATGATATCCAAAGGTGGAAGTTTTGGGGTGATTACGATAGCAGCTGATGGAATGATATTTATATCGCTTGTGATACAGACAGGCAAGCCTCTGGATTTTGTCAGGTTTGGTCTTTGAATGTCTCTGTTTTATCCTTTTATGTACTCTTTTTTTATTATTTTTTTATGGACTCTTTTTTCTACTATTTTAATTTGGCCTTTTTGGGTTTTTTGGGATTCTTTTTGACCTTTTTTTGGACTATAATTTGTACTATTTTTTTAGACATTTTTCACCCCCTTTGACTATTTATTTATTCTTTTTTTTTGACAATTCTTGGACTGTTTTGGATTATTTTTTATTATTTTTTGTACTATTTCTATACTCTTTTTTGGGCTCTTTTTTTGAATTCTTTTTTGGACTATTTTTTAGAATATTTTTTCGACAATTTTTTTGCATTCTTTATTGGACTTTTTTTCTGGACTCTTTTATTTGGACTTTTTTTACTCCTTTGTTTTAATTTTTTTTGGCCACTACAAGTGAGCAAAACTTTTACTGATTTATCTGACAAATATTTCTGACCATGTATAGAGTTTTTCATTTTCGTATTTGCAGTGGAAATAGGAAGACTGGTGTAATATGTACGTCGAGCTTATACGATGCTTATATGCAGTATAATACATTATTTGAATCTGCGAAAGATTCAAGTCACTCATGTTCACCTTCGGTTCTATAAATCAACTGCCACTCCTCATATCAAACTCCGGAAAATGAAGATTTCTGATGAATCTGTGATCCTATAAACTGGGCAGTGGTCTGCTTCAAACGGATAATTTGTGTGAAGAAGATAGAGCAATCGTTTCAGAACGAATTTCTGAGGGACACTAGAGTTCATGAAAATTATTTTAGATGAACACCTGTCAACAACAACGAAGAGAGAACTACCAATTGAAACAGACTTTTGGCTTGAAGAATTTGATCTCAAACGCTGTGAAATACTACTCTCATGTATAATAATGATAATGATACTACTCCCTTATGAACACTCGTAGAGTGTACCTGAAGGCATAGCCTGTGCGGGTAGAGGACGGCTGTTGTTAATATTTGCCATGTCACTCCGGGGCGACTTACTCATTTGGTGGGGTATTCATTTTTCAGCTGTAGGAAAACCCGGAAAACCTACAGCACCACCCCGTGTGGTCGGTGCGTACTCCAAGCTAACTCTCTTCGGGATTGGCATCTATATAGGCAACTTATAACACACTTGCTTTTTAGCAAGGCATGTGGTCACCTATGGAGTAATCATTGTCAAATGCTGGTATCTAAATTGAATTCTCATTGCTATCAGTTCAGAAATCTCAAACTTGTTCTCAACGCTGACCAAATGATGAAATTTTACTATGCCCAGATAGATTCCAGACTGAGGTATGGAGTACGATTTTGGGGTCTGTCCACCTCATCATCAAGTGTTTTTGTTGCCCAGAAGCGTATTTTACGCAGCCTGGTAGGAATAACCAAACGCTGTTCTTGCAAAGAACACTTTAAAAATCTAAATATTTTAACCTTGCCCTCAATTATAATTTTCGAGTTCTGTCTGTATGTATTTAAAAACTATACAGATTTCACAATGAACAATTCCAGACACAGATACGATACACGCCAAAAAGATGACTTATATGTCCCATTCAGTTCCACGAAAATTAATTTCAATTCCTGTGAAGCTATGGCTTCTAGACTATTTAATTTATTACCTGACAAAATAAAGCATTGCAAAACAATCTACAGTTTCAAGCAAGAGTTGAAGGACTTCTTAGTCAAAAAATGCTTCTATTCAATAGAAGAATATTTTCAATGTGAAAGTGATTGAATAAACTCAAATGTTTCTGTTTAGCTGTAAGTTTTAATGTGTTATTCTAGTTGTATCTCCTATTTTCCTCCTCTACATGTATTGACGAATCCTATACAATTTGTAATTGTCCAGTGGAAAATAAATATTATTATTACTATTATTATCATTATTATTATTATTATTATCATTATTATTATTATTATTATTATTATTATTATTATTATTATTATTATTATTATTATTATTATTATTATTATTATTATTATTATTATTATTATTATTATTATTATTATTATTATTATTTTTTTTCCCGTTGGGAATGTACCAGTCAGGCCCTGTCTCCGGTGCTCCGATACATCCGGAGGGCGCGCTGGTGTCGTTAACCCCAATAACCACTCCCTACGTCCGTAGGGTGAGTGACTATTGGGTCCGAGAATCATGTGCCCTGAGTAGACGGAGCGAACCAAGTATGACGGCCTTCTGCATTCTTGCTGCTAAGATTTCTGCCATATTACGGCAAGCAGGTATTATCTTCAAGTTGGAGAGCAGTGTGTCCATCATTCCACCAAGGACTCCTATGATCAGAACCACCATTTTGACAGAATGGTCCGGATATAACCTGCGGAGTTCAAAGAGAAGATCTCGATATTTAGTCCGTTTTTCCTCCTCTTTTCGAACGATATTCATTTCGCCTGGAGCGGAAAACTCCATGACGAATATCGTTCTACTTTGGTGGTCGAGGAGGACAACATCAGGCTTATTGGCTTGTATTTGCCTGAGGGTGGGGAATGAGTAGTTCCAATAGATCCGGCACCTCTCATTCTCCACCACGGACTCAATATCCCCCGGAACATAAGGCAACACCGGTGTCTCGTCTATACCGTACGAGTGTCGTAGATGGTAGTATAACACTCGTAGCGCCGCGTTATGCCTGTGGATATAGGCTGAGACCGCATAAGATGGGCATGCTGATAGCAAATGCATTACGGTCTCAGGTGCCCCACGACATGCCCTGCATCGGGTGTCAGGGACGTCTATACCCATCACGCGACTACGGTAGACGAGGGTGTTGAAGACACCATCCTGGCAGGCCATTATGAATCCCTCGGTCTCCGACTTTAGCTCACTCGCCCTGAGGAAGGCAAAGGTCAAGCTTTTGGATAAGCCAAGGTCTTCGATGTTGTGAAAGAAGACACCATGCATTGGCTTATCCATATGTAGCTGTAGCAGGACCTCTGTCTCCGCAGCTTTGATGTGAGCTTTTTGCTGAACGGGTCCCAACTCGGTGACAGAGTTTGGGTTAGCCCGTTCAGTGTCGAATACGAGACCGAGTTCATCGGCCGCACGGGTTGCTGCCTTAAAAAGAAATGCTCCAATCCCTGCTTTTTCATGGTCGCGGACCATGCAGAGAAGGGGATCTGAACTCCTGATGACTTTACAGGCCCCATCCAGAACCATTCTGTTATGCATACACTCCAAACTCAAAAGTCCACGGCCTCCCCGTTGTCTGGGAAAGTATAACCGTGGAACGGACGATTTAGGATGCAAGCACCTATTGAGATGCATCACTTTGCGAGTTTTAACGTCGAGTTGTCGCAGCTCTTCCTTAGTCCACTTCATTACTCCGAAAGAGTAGAGAAGGATCGGAACGGCAAGCATATTGGTTGCAGCAACTTTGTTCTTCCCCGACAGTTCTGATGACCAGATCTGTCGGAGTTTATGCTGATACTTGCCGCGGAGAGAGTTCTTAACTGTGAATACCTCTTGGGAGTGGCGTTGCTCCACCCCTAGGTAAGTATACGTCTCTCCGGCATCCAGATGATGTAGGATGCTTCCGTCTACGAGCTGGACATCCTCTCCGTATTCCTCGCATCGTCCTCTTTTGAGATGAACCGTGGCACATTTGTCGATCCCAAATTCCATTCCGATAGCATGCGTGTACTCTTCCACCACCCTAAGGGACTGATGTAGGTCCCTTTCTCCAGAGGCATATAATTTGAGGTCATCCATGTAAAACAGATGGGTGACTTTATGCCTCCGGTTGCTGGGGGTGCCGCAGTTGTACCCACGGGTATTCCTGAGTACAACGGACAATGGCAATAGTGAGATGCAGAAGAGAAGAGGGCTGAGGGAGTCTCCCTGAAACACGCCTCTTCTAATGATGACCTGCTCTGTTTGGACTATGTCTCTACCAGATCTTATGGTGAAGCGAGTCCTCCAGAGTGGCATCAGTTGTCCAATGCATCCCACTATTTGATTGGGTACCTCAAGACATCTGAGCAAATGCATGATTAACTCATGCGATGTTGTATCAAATGCCTTGCGGTAATCAATCCAGGCCATCGAAAGGTTACGCTTATACTGCACGGAGTCCTGCGTGATACATCTATCGATGAGCAGGTTCTCCTTGCAGCCAGCGACCCCTATCTTTGACCCTCTTTGCTCATATATCCGTTCATACACCGGATCAACTGCGGAGAGAATACGCGTGTATAAGATGCGCGTAAACAACTTATAGCACGCATTCAAGCATGTTATCGGCCTGTAATTCTTTGGATCAGACAAATCTCCGTTCTTGGGGATGAGCACGGTTCGCCCCTCGACAAACCACTCCGGAATCTGCTGCTCCCCATCTAGCCATGAGTTAAAAACTCTTGCCAGATGGCGGTGGGTTGTTGGAAACTTTTTCCACCAATAATTATTCAACCCATCAGGGCCTGGAGCAGCAAAGTTCTTCGAGCCTTTGAGGGCCCCTCGAACTTCTTCCGTGGTTATCGGATTGCGCAGATCATTGTGCTCAGGCTGCCGAAGCGTCCTGCACTAAGCTTCGAACTGCGCTAGGGCTGGAGTGTCTACATTGAGTGGTTGCGGAAACTCATAGATGTTCTTCCAGAAGGTTTCTACCCGATCAGCAGCCGGCGGGTTATCGACAACACGTGGAGGCTCTTGGAATAAGCGGGAAGGTTTATCGCGGAACTTTATGTTTTCCGCGATACTTCTCGCTCGCCTCACTAGTGACTTCTTTGCAGCCACTAGCATTCGTATCCTATCAAGACAGTGCTGTTTTATGGTAAACAGCACGCCTTGATTCAATGTGTGGTGAGCTCGTCTTAGCCTTGCAGCAATTCGCCGCACTGTCTGCGTGAAAGGCCTATTGGCCGACATTATTATTATTATTATTATTATTATTATTATTATTATTATTATTATTATTATTATTATTATTATTATTATTATTATTATTATTATTATTATTATTATTATTATTATTATTATTATTATTATTATTATTATTATTATTATTATTATTATTATTATTATTATTATTATTATTATTATTATTGACTCCGATATAATTGTTAAAAATGCCCCAGCACTCCGGAATCGAACCAACCAGCCATTATACCGTTGATCCACCGGCCACCCATGTATAAAAAAAATAATCTAACAACTGTTTTTGTATCATCTACTGAACTATAATTATGATAGTGTTCGACAAAAGTTCCTCGGATTTGATATTGCAGCTGTGTTTTAAAGTAATATTATTTTTTGAAAAATAATCCACGATTACAAGCGAAAGCATATTAATAAGTTTGGCTAATTAAAAAATCAACGAAACTTCTTTAAGAGTTTACGTTAGACGTATAGCCTCGTTCATGATATTAACGGTAAACCTGAGAGATAGCTTTTCCTTTTTTAACCGAAACATTGAGGGAATATTCTTCAGAAAAACGCAACCTCATCTGGTATTGAAAAACTTTGAAATTCCAATTGGAATGTAGTAATAACTTTTATGAAGGGGATTAGGAAAATGGGAGTTCTCCGTATTTCACTGAATTTTGAAGTATTCGCATAAATATCAAAGACATATTGATGGAAAAACTATACGCATGAATCATGGACAAAGAATATGAAGAATATGAACAAAAAACAGCTATGATATTTTAACGCGTTTTTGTCGTGAACAGAATGAAGTAGCACATGAAAGATGGGGGAAGTTCGTCTCGATTCTGGAAAAATATGATGCCGTGTAATTAGTATAAAGTAGTAGTACTAGTTGTTATTTGCTATTGCATCAAATAATAATGAAGTAGAATGGAGCCAATGAGCATTTGAAATACCAAAATTACAAGAATGAGGGCGATTTAATCAGAAAAAAGCTTAGCAAAATGAGTCCACTTCATCGTTGGTGAATTTTCTTATATTTGTGATAACCAACACGAAATAAATCACTCTTATCATAATTAGTATGACCTATAGCTATAGCTCTGGCTGTTCGATGATTTTTCATCAATCATGATCAGAATTACAAACTGTTTTGAACCTGTTATGATATTTATTCATTTTAGATTTATAACGAAACGTTGCTATTATTATCATTATCATAGACGTTTGTCAATAAATGTAATCCTTCAGATCTGCCAACTTTGCTAAATTATAACTCAACTACATAAATTAGAAATGCAAAAAAAAAGAATGTATGTACGAAAATGATACTGCTTCAGTAGCATTTCTAGATTGTTACTCAGAGAATCATGCTTTCAATTTACTGCAAATGCATTTAAAAAATTCAAGTTGTTAGTTTAATATGAGCTACAAAACCATGTTACAACAATATTTCAATAAAATAAATGTAAGTCTTTAACCCGTTTATGGAGATAAATCTTTGATATTAATTTTACCCAATGACCGGCATGAAACTGAAGTAGCTTATATCATTTCTCGAGAGAAATCTATGTTCGCATGGACGTCAATCTACGGTAAAATGTCTTCTGCGTTTTATGTCTCCTACGAATTATACCGTTGGTATGCTCACCGAATACTGTAACTCATAAAGTGTCGACCCTTTATTAAAATTTTCATTTGACGCATTCCCTAGTGAGAAAACAGCACCATCAATCGGAATGAAACATGCACATTTTTTAAAAACTGATTTGGATATAAAAGAATCAGTATTTCCAGGATCGTTTCGTTCATATCTTTCAATAATTTTCTGATTTGAATTCACCATAAAGAGTTACTTTAGGTGGACTGCACGTGTGAGAATAAACTACTATTCCATGATGAATGGACCTAGAAAAAAAAATTGAGGAGATTTATGGATATTGGAAGCACCCTCAAAGGGGTGAAATATCCCACTTGATGTATCTAAATAGGATGATATCACTGGCGGCACTTTATTGTAGAGCTCTTGTGAAAGGAAAATTGACAACGCAAGTTATTTAAATTTGTATTTGATAGCAAAAATTTTTCATTTGACAAGTTTAATATTACTTTGTAAGAAACTTTCAAACTAAAAAGTCTAATTGTTTCAGTTCAAAAACCAGAAACATTTTTGGCATCCTAGGGAAAAACTAACCCCAATTTGTTCTAAAATTTGTTCTTTCTCCCAATTGTTTTATGATGATGTGATAAAACTCTTTCGAAAATGAATTTGATCACCCTTTTTTTGTTCCAGATAAACGAAAGATAGTGGTTTTAGGATTGCGAAGAAAGGGAACAGCTCATAAAATGTACTTGAGTATATTTATCAAGAATTTTGTCTGCAAAAGCACTATGATTAGTTCAAAGCCATTAGTATGATTTTATTTCACAGTTCCCCAAGATCTTTTGTAACCGTACAGATTTTTTTAAACCGTTTGGTGCTACAAATCATGTTTGTCAACCATTTTTATTGCGATAGTTATTAGACTTCCTCCATTGCTATCCTGCCATTACTCAGATCCGAAGTTTCGTCCTCGATGTCCTCGATGTCCAACGAGAGGTTAGCAGAATACCGAGGCCACGATCTCCCAAATTGGTTCCAGAGAGACAACCAAAATGGTGATGGAACACTAATATGCCATACAGTTGAAGATTTGACAGTACTTTAGTAGTTGACAGTTACCGATTGATAAATATTTGAAGTGACAGTGTTGTCAAGTTGAGATATTTTACAATTTTTTGCTTTAGGACCAAAGTTCAGTGTGGAACCGTTAATTATAAAAGACATTTCCATCAAGAGTTTTTTAGCTGATGTTGATTACATCACTTCATCTATCAGTGACGAATACCAAAGAAATATCACTATAGCAAGAGCAACTAATATTATAACTAATAATATACAATCAAATCAGCATTCTTCTATTTTTAGAGGCTTACTTTTAAAATCAAAAAAGTTTCTAAAAGACAATCCGAATCTGATATTGATTCAATCTGACAAAGGTAATGTGACAGTCATTATGGAAAAAGATCAATATCTTAATCTTTCAAATGAAATAATTATCAACAGTAATTCCTATATTGAATTAGCAAAAGATCCTACGACTACGATACAAAGTAAAGCTAATGAATTTTTGAAAGTACTTAAAGACACAAATCAAATTGATGATGTCACAAAAAAGAAACTCACATGCTATAATGCTATTTGTCCAAAATTCTATTCATTACCAAAAATACATAAACCTACTTTATCGATGAGACCTTTAGTTTCATGTATTGGTGCTCCAACAGAAGCCATTGCCTCACTTCTCACAGATATTCTAACTAAAGCATATGATTCCGATAATGAATACTTTATACAAGACTCTTTTGAAGTAAATAATAAATTTAATAACACAAACATACCTAATGACTACGTTTTGGCAAGTCTTGATGTGGTTTCTCTTTTTAGTAATGTATATTTAGAAGTTTGTCAAAGATCAATTCACAAAAATTGGTATCGTGTTAGCAATTATTGTAACATTAATGAAGAAACATTCATGAAAATTTTAACTTTCTTGTTCAATAACACATATTTCTCTTTTAACAACAAAATTTATATACAAAGTTTTGGAACTCCAATGGGAGCTTCAATCTCCCCTATATTAGCTTCATATGTGATGGATGATGTGTTGGACACAGTAATTCCAGTACTATCATTTAAACCTTTTTTCATCAAAAAATATGTTGATGATATCATTGTCGCTTTACCAAAAGATGGCATTACTGAGATTCTTAGTACTTTTAACAGCTTTGACCCATATATTCAGTTTACAATAGAAACTGAGGATGATGATTTTTCCGTACCTTTCTTAGATACAAGATTCATACGTGGTCTTAATAACAAAATTCTTATAGACTGGTACAGGAAACCATGCAGTTCTGGAAGATATATTAACTTCGAGTCTTATCACAAGCGGTCAATGAAAATAAACCTTGTGAAACAGATGAAAGCTAGAGTACTCAAAATCTCTGATAGATCCTTTCATAAAAAAAACCTAGATATTCTTTTCAAACTCTTTTCTGACAATGCTTATCCACCAAAATTACTGAGAAGTATTCTGTTCAGCACACCATTAAATATTGAAACAGATATTATATCTAACAATCTGAACATATCCATTAATAGCAATGTTGCTAATACTAATCCTACAATTCCTACATTCACTTCACTTCCATATATAAAAGATATTACACCAAGATTGTCCAGGCTCTTTCATTCAGTATGTAATGTCAAAATAGCAAATAAAACTATTTTACCAATAAGATCAATTTATTCAAAAGTGAAGGATAAAATTCCATTAACTTCCACTTCAAATGTAGTATATAGCATTCCTTGTCAGGACTGTGATAAAAATTATATTGGCCAGACTTCTAGAAGCCTGAAAAGTAGAATCTCCTCACATAAAAGTGATTGTAGACTTCATCCTGAAAGATGTGCTCTTGCTGATCATGTAAACAAATTTGACCATCGAATAAATTATAACTCAACTAAAATATTAGCTAAAGAGACACATATGACTAAGAGAACTTTTTTGGAAATGGCCTTCATATATCAAGACAAAAAATGTATGAATAAAAGAACTGATATAAATCATTTGAGTGAGATTTATTCCTTCTTATTGTCGTTAGACCACACTCTCTATATGAATAATAATATCTCCATAACTACTCAATTGGAAATGTAATTTTTTCCTAACTTACAAAACAACAGTCGTATATTTCAACAGTTGGTACTACATTACAGTTGGTACAAGATTACAGTTGGTACAAGATTACAGTTGGTAACATTGACTTGAAAATTACAGATTTCTTTTCTATTGACAACTGATTTGTGTCCCTTGGATACAATCAACAAGTCTTTTGTTTTTCGACTGAAATTTCAAAATTATCTGTTATTTATATTCGTAAAGTCTTTTTTCCTTATTATTTACAATTTTAAGCTGTAATGTCACTATACAAAGAACTAAGAACATGTCAACTAACCTCACTATAGTTGTAAGTAAAATTTTAATAACATCAAAATGTATAATTGACATAATAATTCTTTGTAGTTCCCTGAAGATGTAAATAAAATTTACGAAAGCTTGGAATAATCTCTATAAAAGAGTACACTTTTGACTTTGCTGCAATCCCCAATATTAACTGGTTTATATATATATATATATATATATATATATATATATATATATATATATATATATATATATATATATATATTATATACTTACTCTAGAATGCTAATCCCGCCAATTTTCTCGGCGAAAAGCATGCCGCGTATGTGACCCGTTTACGATTGTGCGCATGCTCGTCATCAGTGTATTTTGGGAAGATCGTTGCCAAGTTTGAAAATCATTTGGTGTTCCAATTAAGAGTTTTGTGTCATGAGGCAATAAAACCCATGTCATTTGAAAGAGAGAAATTTGTCAGCGGATTCAGGATCTATTTGAACCGAAACAACCTTTTAGAGATTCCTCCGAATTTTAGGCGCGAAAGAAACTTATTTAATACGATATCTTACTGTAATTATAATGACCGTGCAAAAGTGCTTTTTCATCAAACAGGAAGAGTTGTAACTAAGATCTATCACTCTTGACAGATATCGGAGACGGTTTTTAGAATTTCATAATTTGTCTTGTCATTTTGTGTAGTATTTGTTGTCGTTGGTTCTTTCATAATTCGTGAATTTGCATTAATCTTGTTCCTTTAAGATATTTTCTGATTAAACCGTTGCTCCCTACAGATAATAAATGAACTGTTTAGTGTTGTAGTGTGGAAGTAAAGGAAAAATACCTGAAATAAATTATTTTTGGTAGACCTATGTACCTATGCTTTGTTTAAAATAGCTAAACAAAATAGCTTATTATTATAGCTTGACACAAAAAGCATGATTCTGGTTAGGGTCTTCAGGAAGAGACCCCAATGCAGAACATCTGAGTGAGAAAATTGTAATTTGTGGCTTTTTTCTCACGAAGATTTATGTAAAAAAGACAATAGAATCATTTGAAACCTAATGCCGTAACAACATACTGTGTCTGCGTAAGCATATGACGATTGATACAACTTTTTGCTAACAAATTTCAAGTGTTAACCACACCGCTTATATTGATTTCTGAGTATTCTTGAATTAGTTCTTGATTCCTACAAAAAGTACTAAACTTAATATTAAAAAATTAATGTCAATATGGAAGTGCTTTTCTTTGATTATAAGAAAAACGCTTCTGGTTTCACTTTTTCATAAACCCCCATTATGGAAATTGCACTAAGGTAACACAACCAGAAATAATCGTTAAAATAGTATTATTTTAATTAAGATTATGTGCAGTTACATATTTTGACATGAATCGTTCTATAAAGATGAACCTTGAGGTTCTTATAATATGGACGCATCCAAATTCACAAATACATATTTGAGTTTGAATTATTCATAATATTAGCTGAAATAAATTCTTATAGTTTCTTGTACATTCAATTTATTTTCCAATCTAGTGCCTGCTTGAAATTCGCACCGACTAGTTCAGGTGGTTTCGTAGTTTTTTGTTCAGTGTTTATCTACTAGAAAAGTGATTGCGATACCAAAAATCAATGAGTCGCTTCAAAACGATAAATAATAATAATAACAGTACTCCCTGAGATTGAGAATCAACAACGTTTGTTAATCTTCACCAGTACCATAATATTTTTCTGACACCGAGCCCATTACAATAAACACTAATGACGCGCATGCGCATTGCGGACAAATCCGTACTTCTTACAACACTTTTGACATATGATATTAGCAATCTGGAAAAAGTATGTAATACATATTTCTATGGTATAATAGCATTTACTGGAACACGGAAACGCAATAATAATAATAGTAGGTGGCATTTGATATGACGATTGAATTTCAAGCAAACAACGGCTGAGAAAACTATCAAACTGTGTCGTCATACAGGATATACATTCATTTTTTTTTTCAAAAACTCACCCTATCTTGGGCTGCAAGATCCACTTTTTCTCTTGTTCCGTTATTCAGAGCAACTCCTCTCCAAAACAATAATAATTGTACACAAGCAGCTTTCCTTTCTTGGGCGCTAAAGCTCTTTGTTTGGTTCAGTTGACAAGCAGTGTGTAGGACTGTCTCATTCATGCCATTTTTTTTGTTAGGATTGCCACCCAGTTCGTTCAGAAACGCCCGCAGCAAATGTTTCATCCCTGGAAAAGTTGGGTGGACTGATTGAAAAGTTTCGCACTATTGTAAATGAAATTAAGGAAAATTTGCGAAATATTTGAACAAATATTAATTCATGGTACAGTTTTGTAGATTTATTACAATCAATAGTCCCGCTTCTGTAGTAAACTCGAAAATTAAATCCTATTTCGAAATTGCTATGAATGATATTAAAGCAGGTCATAAAATTGCTATGAAAACAACACCAACATTAGCCATGGAAGTACTGTTGGACTTCTCACCGATTGACATAGCAATCATGGGAGAGGCAAGAATGGGACTCCTGAGGCAACAAAATACGAGCAACAGATCGGATCACAACAAGATAAAGGAAATAGTGGGAGGCAACATTCTTGAAATGAAATCAACGGACCACATGACTCCTAGATACTTCTTCAACATCAACTTCGAGGCTATCTTGCAAGATCGAAGGGAATGGACAGACGACAATACCAGAAGCAAACCTGGAGAGAGGATTTATCCAAAACGAGAGAAGGAACTGGTGCTGGAATATACAGTGAGGGGAGGAACTCCCAAATAAGCGTCTCACTAGGAACAAACACCTCTGTATTCCAGGCAGAGATGTACGCCATCTTGCAATGCGCGAGAGAAATCAATATGAGGAAAATGCACAATGCACGGATCAAAATATGCACCGATAGCCAGGCGTCACTGAAGGCTCTTATGAACCCAAAAGTGACATCAAGACTGGTATGGGAATGCCGAGAAGAACTCAGTGTTCTCACAGAACACAACAAATTAACTTTGATGTGGGTTCCAGGACACTGCGGTATCGAGGGCAATGAAAAAGCTGATGAACTAGCTAGAAAGGGCTCATCAACCAATGAGAAAACACCTGCCCGAAATGGGTCTGTACAACGAAGAACTTTCCTGCAGACAATGTGGTAAAGGGACCGAAACAGCCAAACATATTCTGTCAGAATGCGAGGCATTAGACCGCAAGAGACAGGCAATTTTTGGGAGACCCAATTTAACTCCCGAAGAATACAACAGCCAACCGGTGAAGAACCTGTACAGACTGGTACAGGGGACCAGAGTTACGGAGTGGGTGCTGTAAAACCAACACGGAAAACACAAAAAGCCCAAGAGGCTGAGGTGTAGCTGGTGAAAGGACCAGCATCCGAGGAAGGAAAAAAAAGGTCATAAAATTAATACGGTCCTCAAACAAACTATAATCTGGGCGTTTGTATACAAGGTGATTCAAATTCGAACATTATCATGGGGATGCCTGAAAAACTCCGTTTTGAAATAAGGAAAAGTCTGAATAAATTCGGAAATATCCGAAAATTATAGTTTCTTTGTTTCTTTGATATTATTTGAAATCACATATCAAAATAAATGACAATTTGTTTAGGCCACATTTCATCTCCTACATAAAGTGGTGCCTATAATTTTTGTGAGAAAAAAAAGTAAGAGCAAGGTGGAAAATGTTGTTGAGGTTCCAACTTTGAGGGAAAAATATTTAAACACGAAAACACTCAAAATGATGAACTGGGGAAAAAGTTTAGGGTTGAATACGGTTTTTTGCGATTTGCGTCGAAACTTGACCTTCTCGCGAAAAATTTTCAATAGAAACACTATAGATAATTAAAAAATTTAAAGCTTTTGTGGAAACCCTTTTTGACATTACCTGAAATTAACCGTCAAAAGGGCGGAAACCAATTTTTCAGTATTTAATTTTTTTCTCGCGTATAAATGATTCGATTCAGATAAGAATCAGTTGAAGTATGTCTCTTTTGATGTCCAATGAGCATTATTGTTTCGCAATTCAGAAGACTACTAGTTTTCGAGTTCTGTACATTTTTCGAAAAAAATACACATATCTTCCACGAACAATTGTCTTGATATTTTTTCGTATTTCGAAGGTCTATGTGATCATTTTGATGCTTTATTGATCGTTGAACCGCTTAAAATAGAAAAAAATCGACAACAAGTCTCTCTGATTCATGATTTTCTCAATATTTTCAATGATTTTCAATAGTTGTGAGAAATAATAAAAACTGCATTAATGAATTAAGGTAGTGTTGGGGAATAAGGCCCGGCGGTAAATAAGGCCCAATATCATTTTCCTTGAAGACTGGCAAATTTTTTCAATTCATTATGGTTAGTTTCATCATCGTAATGGTATAAAGCTTTATTAAAAGATCGTTGACTTCATTTCGCCATTAACAACACTAGGTGAATGCACAGATTTTAAGTTAGCAAGAAGGTGAGACGTCGTTTTTAATTCAACTTATTTTACTTAAAGAAACAAATAGTGCTCCATCAGTTACCATAACATTGGTACTATATTTCGCACTAAGAGAAAAATTTAAAGAATTGTTAATTTTTCTGGAAATTGCATGTTTAAGAAAAAGTGCTCGCCCGGTAATAAGGCCCTACCAACGATCGCGTAATGAGGCCCGCGGGCAACATGCGAAATTGTCTAGAATGTGGAACTTGGTTACACGAAACTTGCATAGGACTGACGGCTGAATATGTTGAGGATTTTTACGGTAGGGAATGTTCTTAGAATTCAGTTTATTACATTTTTTTTTTATAATTTAATTTCCATGTTTGAATTTTGTTAAGTTTATCACTTTTTGTAGAAAATAATGTTTATTTTTGTTTTTTCATAAGTGTGTCATTGAGTTTCTATCATTCCTGATTAATAAAAATGATCTGTATATATTTATATATACAATAAATAAACGAAATTCTGCATAACTTACTATGGGCTTTATTACCCTAATGTGCGGGTAATAAGGCCCAACAGCAAGTTTTTGAAATTTGTCTTATTTTGGTTACTGAGGTATTGAAGGAGACGAATATTGATGTTAACAAAGCGGTAAACATCACAAGCAATCAAGTTTCGGATTTTTTTGAATAAAATATAAAGGATAAAAAAAATTGCAAAAGTTAAGCGGTAAACATCACAAGCAATCAAGTTTCGGATTTTTTTTAATAAAATATAAAGGATAAAAAAAATTGCAAAAGTTAAGTGGGCCTTATTACCCAACACTACCTTAGTTTTGTATTATAATTATTTATTCAAATATTTTAATATAAATAATTGAATATAAACTACTTTTTATCATAAAAATAACAAAAACTATTGAAAATATTGAGAAAATAATTTTTCAGAGACTTTTTTTCTCAATTTTAGGCGGTTTAACCAAGTTACATGAACAATTTCGTCTCAGCAATTAAAGTGGTCAGTTATAGATAATTGTTACTGGAAGATAAGGTAATTTTTTACGAAAAATACACCTAACTCGAATACTAGTCGTCTTCTTAATTGCAAAATAAATCTTTCTTATTCGACATCAAAAAAGTCATATTTTTACGAATTTTCATGTAAATTAAAGTATTTTTACTCGTGAAAAAAATTAAATAGTGAAAAATCAGTTGACAGTTAATTTGAGGTTATATCAGAAGGTGTTAAATACAAAAGATTTTAATTTTTTAATTTTATACAACATTCTCGTTGAAAAGTCACGTTTCGCCGCAAATTCCATTTGAGTGTTTTCGTGTCTGAATGTTTTTTCCTCAAAGTTGAAATCTCAACAACGCTTTCTACGTGGTCCTTGCCTGTTACTTTGTTTCTTATTTTTATCATTTAAAATTTGTTGTGGCACCAGACTTATATCTGAAGTTGTACCTTAGCGAAGCAATAAATCTTATGCTTCGTTGGAATCAGTACCTTTAATTTATGAAAATCCAACAAGGCACCAGTTAGAAAATTTTGAGTTGATGAAGGTAGGTGAGAGACGAAACGCCGGATTGTAATCCAGGAATAACATCGTTTTTCGAGAAAATCATGGAAATGAAAATGATAATATATCTTTACACTTTATTGGGAATTAGGTCGCTATTATAAAACCACTTTCTTTCAACTTGTCGACGTTTCCACTGCATATTCAGTCATCCTCAGGACTATAAAATGGTTGGTTGTAAATTTGAAAATGACATTGAAGCAAGTAAATAGTGCAATTTGAGTTTGGGAGAATGTTGACACTTTTACAGAGAATAAAATTTTCTAAGAAACGACCCTGCACTTTTTATGGGTAAAATGGTTCTCGGTGAAATTGTCTGAATATTCAGTATATTGTAGTATTCAATGTACTGATTGAACGTGCAAAATTGCAAAGTTCGTTGATTGATAGATTTTGAAATACAGGGCGTGCAAGTTAAAAATCATTCAGTTTCCTACCATGACTGGTTTCATAGTTATTAATTGAGAAACTTACTACCATTTGCATGACGAGCTGAAGGAACTTGTTCACGCGTACATTCTACTAGTGGCCAAGATTTTTCACAAATAGTGAAACGTGAGAATGTGGAGATCAAAATAAATGTAACATTATATGCAGGGTGTTGACCAATGACGGTCCATCCAATTCCATCTACCATTTAGGAACTGACTGAATATACGACACATCAGTTACAACTTACAACTCAGGCATCAGCCAGATAAAATTCCTAATGCTTGGTTAGTTTGACTCGCCCAATCGTATATGAGGCCCCGGTACGGGAAATCACTTATCACTGAAGGTGACAAGGAACAACCTTAACCGAATCCACCTCCCTCGTAGCAGCGCTACGGTCTTCATACAGCAAGAAAACCCTATCGCCTATCGGGTACATTTTGATTCTGTCGTAGACGGAGAGTGAATGAAAAATGAAAATTCAGTTAGTTCCATCAGTGATAATTATTATTACTTTAACGTATTGAACTACCTATATTGATGGAATATAATAGATTTCTTTATGTTTCTATTGATAGCCAGCAAATATAAAAATCACGGAAACTTCTATCCGAGTGGAACACGCATTGGAAAAAAACCGTCGCTGCCCAGATTCAAATGCTCCTATTAGAAATAAAAGAGTTCTATCAATCATTTTGACTTTTCCTAGATAGTTTGTTTCTCACGTTTCACTATTTGTGAAAAATCTTGGCAACTAGTAGAATGTACGCGTGAACAAGTTCCTTCAACTCGTCATGCAAATGGTAATAAGTTTCTCAATTAATAACTATGAAACTAGTCATAGTAGGAAACTGAATTTTTGAGAAAGTGTTGAGGCGAGAATGATGAATATATTGAATAATAATAAAGGAATTCCACCGAGTTAATCGTCAATTACAGGGTCATTTCTGAAAAGTTGATATTTTGTAATTTTTATCATCGAAAATTTTCGTGATCACCCTATATATTTCAACGAAATCATTTTTATACGGTATAAGTTATCTTCGTAAGATGATAATTCACTTGAATATACAGGATATGTACGAAAGAACCAGCCATATATTTCACCAATTTTTCACCCTGTAGGAAATGTATTAATTGTCATTAATGATGGAATAAGAATGGTATATTGCATACCGAACTTACTTTATAAATATTTCATTATTACTTCGAATTTTCAGACATTACTAAAATGTTTTTATTATTCACTCTGTACATAATGATATAATCTACACCATCTGAATGATATTTAGTAATATGAAGGTACGTTGATGATGGGGACGAAAAAAAATGCAGTTGGCACTTTCAAATCCTGAGAATATAATTAAATAAAAATTTCAAATCTATCCAACAACGAACTTTGCGATTCTGCATGTTTAATCAGTACATCAAATACTACAATATACTAAAAATTCAGACAATTTCACCGAAAACCATTTTACCTATAAAAAGTGCGGGGTCGTTTGATGCAAAGAATTTTTCCGTTTGTTGCCAACAATCTGCTGGTCACTGTATGAAACAAAATTCGTTTTTTCTGAGTTGTTTAAATATGGTAATATTGAAATTTGCCTGTTTTGTGAATATCGTCTTTTGAACGTGAAAAATCAATCAATTCATAGTCTTTAGGATGACTGAATATACCTACTACAGTCGAAACGTTGATAAATTTGAATTTAGCGGTTTTCTTACAGTAACCTAATTTCCAGAAAAGTACGTGAAGACATTTTTTGAATGACAAGCTTTCATTGAAATACACTGAAATGTAGAAATCATTTATTTAGATGTGTGACGTAGATTATTTTGTAAATGACAAGCTTGCGACGCAAAGTTTTCAGTTTCAATATGGAAGCGACATGCTTCTCAAGATTCCGAATCAGTTACTCAAACAACAACCTACGTCACACATCTAAAGAAATCATCTTAAACTTTTCAGTGCATTTGAATAAAAGTATGTCTTAGATAAACGTCGCTATAATTTTACTTGGAGTTTTTTTGTTCTCGTCATAAAGTACAGGAGCCGCTATCTTGGATTTTTGGTTGACAATGTAATCGTAATATTCGACCTCAAAAACCTCTCATATAGCAATTTTCAACAGAATCGATCCATGATAAAAAAACTCGTCCGATATTGTGATATACTGAATTTTGACAAAGAAAAAATCATAATCTCCGACCCCAAAAATCCCCACAGTACTTTTGAATAGAATCTGACAGTAATTACCCGCCATTATGGAGCTGCTCTTTTGAATTCATGAATTTTGACAGAGAATTCATAATCTCCGACTCCAAAAACCTCCACATACCAATTTTGAATCGAATCGAACCATTATCACAAAGCTCGTATGCCATCTTGGAGCCGCCATACTGGATTTAGGAATTTTGACATGAAAAGTACTCCAACCTCGAAAACCCCTACATACCAATTTTGAATCGAATTGGACCATGATCACAAAGCTCGTCCGCCATCTTGTAGCCGCCATATTGAATTTACGAAATTTGTTATAGAAACTATAATCTCTGACCTCAAAAACTCTTACGTACCAATTTTGAATTGATTCGGACCATGATAACAACGCCTTATTTTTCATATATGTTACCCATATCATGGGGGTGCTCAATAAAATAACTTGCAATACTAATTGACTCACACATAGTAATTAACATGGCACAAGATAAATAAAAGCTTGTAATAATAATAATAAATTGTAGAGAATATATACTCGATTATGATTAAAAACATAGTGGGTAAGTCGTAAATAATGATGTTACCATGTTTGGCAGCATAATGTAGAGCAGTGTTGTGGTTGTGATTTTCTCCATAACTGAGATTTGGATCAAGATTTTTCTTCAATTCTGGTGAATTTTGGTAAATTTGCATGGCAGCGTACTCATCTCCATGTTGCAGATATTTTTTGAATTTGGACGAGGTGCTTCCCATTGCAAGGTGACTCCTCTTTCTTTTATTGAATAGAATATTCTAGGCTACTCAGTTACAATCGAGAGTAAAAAATTCGATATGTCTACTAGTTACTGGGTAGTTTCATGTCATGAAACGCGATGTCCACTTTGGTAATACCATTTCGTCACCTGGAAAAGAAAAATAATGGTGACATACTTAAAACGGAATACAAGGATGGTCCCAGATGTTCCTGGCCTGACCTAGAGATGGTGGTAGTTTCTTAAAAAATACCATTGTATTAGAAAGTACACAATCTATACAGCATATGTTTCAAGTTTGAAGACGCCACGTTGTTTAGTATTTGTTTGGCAGCCATCAATAATAAACGTTTTCAGTGATTTTGTAAATATGGAAAAAATTGGTCATCGTTATGTGATACAATACTTTTATCTGAAAGGCCTCATCCCAACCAATATAAAATCTGAACTAGATTCTACTCTGCGTAAGACTGCTCCTTCGTTATCAACAGTCAAATATTGGGTAGCAGAGTTTAAACGAGGCCGTACGACCTGCGAAGACGAGCATCGTAGTGGTCCACCAAATGAGGTGACGACTCCAGAAATGTTGAAGAAAATCCACAAAGCGGTAGTGGATTATCGTCGACTGAAAATGCGCGAGCTAGCAGACATAGTAGGCATTTCAAGAAGTGCGGTACATCGCATAATAACTGAAAATTTGGACATGCGCAAGATGGGTGCCGCGTTTGCTCACAGTGGAACAAAAACAGCGTCGTGAAGATGTTTCCATCGAGTGTTTGGCAAAGTTTCACAGAAATAAAGCCGAATTTTTGAGCCGTTTTATAACCATGGATGAAATATGGGTCCATCACTTCACACCCGAAACAAAATAACAATCAAAACATTGGACTTAAAAGGGAGAACCGGCTCCAAAGAAGGCAAAGACCGTTCCATCTGCAGGCAAGGTCATGGCGTCGGTTTTTTGGGATGCGCGTGGGATAATTTTCATTGACTATCTTGCAAAAGGAAAAACTATCAACGGCGAGTATTATGCGAACTTATTGCAACGTTTGAGTGAAGAAATCAATCAAAAACGGCCGCATTTGGCTAAGAGGAAAGTGTTGTTTCATTAATGCAATGCACCAGCTCACACATCCGTTATTGCCAAGGCCAAAATTAATGAATTAAAGTATGAATTGCTATCTCATGCACCATATTCGCCAGATTTAGCCCACTCGGATTATTTTCTGTTCCCAGACTTGAAAAAATGGCTCGGTGGTCAAATATTTTCCAACAATGAAGAGGTTACGTCGGCATTAATGGCTATTTTAAAGAGCTTGACGATTCTTATTATAAAAAGGGTATGGAACTTATTGAACATCGCTGGGAAAAGTGTGTGGAGCTAAAAGGAGATTACGTTGAAAAATAAATATATTTTTTCCAAAATTTTTGTGTTTTCTTTGTTGGTCCAGGTATTTCTGTTGGTATTATGTTGGAAACAATATATATATATATATATATAACTTGATTGAACCATGGGTTGGTCAGAACAACGAATTGTTGGCTGCCTGTCAATTTGTGGACAAACCTCTACTTTTGGATTCCTTGGTTCGTGTCAAATTAAGTTTCAACTAGTGACTGTAGATGTCATGAATAACTTCCTATATATATATATATATATATATATATATATATATATATATATATATATATATATATATATAACAGAAAGTTACGTATGACATCTACAGTCACTAGTTGAAACTTAATTTGACACGAACCAAGGAATCCAAAGTAGAGGTTTGTCTACAAATTGACAGGCAGCCAACAACAGGATGTTATGTCTCTTCTCAGGACATATCTTCAGTTTTTTGCAAATATCTCAGAAACCTTCACTTTTAGGCAGATGGAATGTTATGACTTTTAGGTTGAGTATGGATGAGCCTAACTGATGTCAAACACTCATTTGTCAATTCAGTTGTCCAAAGAAAATATGAAGGAAAATATGACAACATACCATCGTAACTACGCCACTGGTTTACGAAAATTGAAAATTATTACTTCAAATTATCACGTTGATAAACCTTGATTAGTGCACCAAGTTTGAATTTTTTTGTTCCAGGAGTTTTAGAGAGAAAAAAATAAATCCAAATTTTTTTCGCACTTTTGACACCCTGTATCTCAGAGGGGATGCATTTTAGGACATACCTTGATAGAAACTTTTTATCTCAAAATGAGGCAAGGAATCTGTAGTCGGAGTTTGTCGGTCTTATTCTGACTCACCCTGTATATATATATATATATATATATATACAGTGTCACCGTTAAAGTCAGCATCATATGGGATTTTTTTTTATTAGTCAGTTATTGCAGATTTAGAGTTCGTGAACAGTTTGCACTTTGAAAATTATGCAAAATGACTTTTACGATGTCTTCCTATTCATCGGCTACACCTGTCAAATATGACATTTTTTGTAGCCTCGGCTATCAATTTGCAGGCTGGACTATAATAGACAGTTTTTCGTCCTTGGTACATAAATAACTATTATCGATTAAAATTAAAATCTATCCTGAATGCCTACCGATAGATAATTTTTGCACAAAAACACAACAAAAACTTGAAACAATAATCAGTTTTTTAAACTTAGGGGTGTAATGAAGCTAGTGATGTAAAATATTTTTTTTTGGAAATTACAATATTTTTAGTATATCAAACATGTCGTAGATATTGAAAAAATGGCAGAAACTAAAAGTTTAGATTTGAGACAAATGAAATTTGGATAGAAACAACTTTTCTCTATGAATTTTTTTTTTAAATTCAATCAAATTAGGTTAAGTCGAATTTTAAAATAAATTATTTTTGGATGTTTTTCTCGTATGATGCCCACTTTTAGAGGACACTGTATATCATTATTTAAAAATATCTTTGACGTGCCCCGAATGAAAAAAGGTATTATACACTCTTAGAGTCTCGTCTCACATATGGATTATTGGATTAGGGTGGAGGACCACCATCATAACTGAAAAACTTGATGTATTAGAAAAAAAGTTCTCGTAAATAATTTTCGAAAAACCAGTAGGTAGTTTTCAGATGCCTCTTTTGGGGAGTCGGAAATATCAGACATCAGACAATAATATTTTTCATAAGTGGATACTGAACATTACAAAAACCAAAAAACCCTTATGTACGTAAATCACAAGGCATAAGTCAAATACATATATCCTTACAATGCTCACCTTGCAAATCGGCTCTTCAACTATTTACTTCTCAAAATCAGAAATGGTCGACCGTATTTTCATTCAAAAAACAGGTGGAATACCTCATCAAAGAAATGGATGACAGGCTCGGCATACATCGATTAATTATTCTATTCACTATATTACCCACCGCAAACATCATCTTATTTTCATATTATTATTTTTATGTTGATATAAGCTCATATTGATCCTACTGCATTGTACTGTTGCTTATATGTCGTAATGTTTCTATCGTATTCTGTGAAATTCATTGTTTTATCAATTCACTTGTATAGATAGCCCTCAGAAATAAAATGCATTTTATCTCAATTTACTTTTATATGGATGTTTATTTAACATTCCAAAACCCTACAATTTATAGGCTACACATTCTAGATATGCCTCCTACAATGGACCTTTTCACGCAATTTGAGAAAACACTGTATTGAGAAAGTATATACGCTAATATCACTTGGGATTTTTTAATTTTTTTTTCTGCCGCTAGTTTTTCTATAATCAAAAGAAAAGTGATTCGTGACGTCACGTTCATCAAAACTAGACTTGGCAACGTTGTAAAAGTTGTGCACCATGGAATCTCAAATTCTCTTTCGAATATAATGTGTCGTATGACAGTTGTAAATTAATACCAGATGGGTTCGTTCGTTCGTCTGTTTCACAGAGCAAACCAATAAGAATTGTTAGCTTACATTAAAATTGGATACAAGTAAAGCAGTTCAAATATCTATGCTGCACACGAACAGGCCCTACGTGATTTCTTATTTGAGGTTAGTTAATGCGGTTTTCAATGTTTTGAAAGTTTCTGTTGTTTGTATCTACATTTTTTCAATATTCCTGTATCTGTATCCCTGCACTAATTGTGAGTGAACATGTCGAAAAGGTGCTTTGTAGCCGGTTGTCTGAACACCAGTTGTTAAATGGACGTTTCAGACTTCGATTTAAACAAGGATTGCAATTTTTTTTCGTAAATGTAAAGTTCCATTGCAAATGTTATGATTATAAATACTTCATATCTACACATATTATTCGTATAATTTCATCACCATAGTTGAAACTTGAAATAAAATCAGGGAACACCTACGCTCTGGAATTGCCTTAGTGGGACCGTTGCTTGTTCGTATTTTTTTCCGTTACGTTACTCATTACTAGTTTCCCGTATCACTGCACTTCTTATGATCGTTTGAAAGTATGTAAATTATTTAAATAAACGTTATTATTATCATTATTGTGACTGATTTTTATTTCTTTTAGGGATTCAAATTAAGAAAAAAACTTTAGTTTTTCAAAGCCAACGTTTCCTCAATTTATTTTGAAATCTTTAGGGCACTGAAAGATATGAGAAGGGTATGTTTTTTTCTTCAAATAACTTAATGAATTTGTATTTTCACTTACAAAAGGATGAGTTTTCCGTTCAATAAATATATCCAAGACCATATTATTATTAGGTCTGAATTACGTGCCATGGACGGAATGATTCTATGATGAAAACAGAAACTGATGTTGGATTACAAACAAACAATACACAACACCAGACACTTTAAAATTTGAATAAAATGATGACTCCTTTGGTGCATGCCAAAGTAAAACTGATAAATTAGCCGAATGTACAATTGTAGAAGCAGCAGAGAAATGAAAAAAAATTAAAAAACGAAACACAATTCTCGCTATTAGATTGCAATAGGCACTGTTAAAGTTCTTCAGGTTTTTTCTGAAGTTGACTGTATTGTATTTCATTATATTAATAATTTCAGAGGAATTTCTTTTGAATAGAAAAGATTCATATCCCAGTATTTTTGTTTTGTTCAGTTCAGTCAGTTTTGATACAATGCTCAACCAATGAAGTAGGGTTTTTCAATGTTAATTTATTTTTCCTTATACCTATCTGAAAACAATATGTTTATTTAGCATACTGAAAATGGGCTTTTCCGTGCGCCCGCACGGAAAAAATTTCCGTGCACTGGTGTCATTATAGCTGCCTATTTACATGTCAAATTTAAGTAATATGTTGCTGATAGTTTCCTAGAAATCGCAAATTGTTTGAATATTTCCTTACCAACAGGGTAAATAACGCTTGTTTTGTGGCAATTTCTGGATATTTTTGTACCATGAATATTTCAATTAATGATACATGTTTTTGTTCCTTCATCATTAAAAATAAATGTTGCTCAGCAATAGGTGGTTTTCAGATAGATATAATGAAAAATACCATCACTCGTCCACAAATGCCTTTGCCGTGCTTGAACGACTTGTTCGGCTTCGCCTCCCACGGGAACATGTCTCGCACGCACGGAAAAAGCCTATTTTCTGAACTCGTAACGAAATATACTATTTTATGTCTCTTTCATGATCTTTGAGGCGTTTTTTCAAATATCTTTCAGTTTAACTTACGTAATGTTTTTCGCAGTCTTGAGAAAGGATTTCATCAATGACATTTGACCTGCATTCTAAAGGTTTTTTGTTTTGCTAAAAAATTATTTCTTCATTGTATTTCAATTTTCGAAAGCAATCTTTATATTTGAAGTGGAAGCTTCGAGAATAGTACTCAGTTTTTCTGAAAAACCAACAACAAAAGGTATTGAATACGACTTCCATTTCGAACATTTCACCATTTGGGTTGGAGGTTATGAGGCTATGCGTACCTATATGAATGTTAGTTTTGTGCCTAGTGAAAACTGTTCCTATACAATAGAAATGCAATATCGAGAATTGAATTTGGCTCATTACGGGCCAGTTGTGAAAATGACTGAAATATATTTTAGTATTCTACAGTTTTGTGTCTAAAAGCGACTGGCGTTGTTTATGTATTCAATCAAACTGCAATATGCGTCACTACTAACTTGTTTTATTGAGAATACAGTTATTAAACCTAAACCTATTCTCATATAAAACCATTTTTTAACCCTAAATTGTTCGTTGTTTTGAATCTATGTTTTGTTCAATCTATTCAATGTTGCCAAAATGAAAATGGCTTCTATTTTATATTTTATAACCAAGTGCAAAGTGCAGAATGGAACTCAACATCCAAGTTGATAGAAAAATATTGCAATATTCTTGTCTCAACCTACTCCCATGATTCAACAAAAAAAGTGCCCATTATAGAAGCTGAAATACTCTTGCGTCAACCAACTTATGAAGCAAATGTTCACTTGTTTCAAAATATTTTCCTTGTAGGTGGCCAAGAGGAATCCGTCAAAAAATCAAACTAATATTTGGTTGGACCTATTCAAGAATACAATCTGTTTGAATCAACGCAATCATGCGTTGATGCAAAAAATCCTTTTTATCAGTGCAATTTGAGGAATAAAAACGACAAAGTATCGGAAAAATTGTGTGTTTTCTAAAACAAATCGTAAAAGATCAACACTTTCAGATCTTTTTAAATTTACAGGCAATAAGGAGAGAAAACCTACACTTCGGTTTTCTCGTATTCAAAATCCATCAAATCATATCTAATAATATTCCTATTTCATCCATAATGATTACGAATTTCCGAAAGAACTGACAGATTTAGTCACTTCTGCAGACAATTTTAATGGGCATTCAATTCACATATTCAAATGAATAGGTGGGAGCTCAAAAATCCACAAAAAGCTGAGATCAATTTGGAACCACCAAAAATGAGCAACAGTTCCTACAATAACACCTGATCGAAATCACGCTGAAAACACGATTCGGTATACATCAGATTCTATTACGCAATGTTCAATTATAATTATTTCCGACAGTATACTGCTCCTAGCAATAGTTATAAAAATGCAAAGTTCAAGTGCATAGTGCATTTGGTAACGCCTAGTGCATATCATTGAAGGCTACTTTGATATCCATACGGATTATTAGTGGATGATTATAAAAAGAGATAATGAAATTATATTAATATAGTGTAATCTTTAGGCATATGCTCCAGTTGCGTAACAAACCGGTTACACCCTATTTTTCCCTTTTTCCTCGCTATTTTCCAGATAATTTCCACCGAATAAAAAACAATGCATAATGGAAACTGACATGCAGAATAAGGTAAAAGAACACTCTCGGATTAAACAGTAGGTACTACATAATGAAACAAGTGAAAAACTCACCCAGCCGTCTGTTGGTCTATTATCTGACATTTTCTTTATCTATGAACAGATATTTCTGACAAAAAATTGACATTTTCATGATAACCGTGCTGTAGCGAGAACATCGCCGACAAATCGATTTCCGACGCGCAAGCGCTGTCATAGCATCGCCGAATGCCGCCTTATTCAAACGGGCGAGCCGGAATTCGCGGATTTGTACAGAGCATCCAGAAAGTGACACATATTTTGAAATTTATCCAAACTCGTAATTTTTTAAGGAAAACCTGAGGAAAGAAATGGTTCTTGCCTTATAGACCGTCAGATAATGACAGATTTTTCTGACTGATTTTTTCTTTTCTGGGATTTTAACAGTTCAAGAAAAAACAAGAAACACCAAAACTACGTCACAATCACACTCGACGCGCTAAAAGCTTTCTCAAGGAGCTAAAAGCTTACTTTGCAGTAAGCTTTTAGCTCCTGAAGATGCTAACTTTGTTGGCGTCCAGTGTGATTGTGACGTAATTTTGGTGTTTGGGTAGTTTCTTCTTTTTTCTTGAATTGTATTCACACCGAAGGTTCCAAAATATTCATTTATTTGATTGTGATTTATGTCAGTATCGAGCTCAAAAATTGAAAATTTAGCGATCAGATGTGTGTCTTAGACAGTGAGTGAGACGACTTTCACAACCGATGGACTTTTTGCTCCTCTCAATTTTTAATTGCTTATCCTAACGGTTCATTTCCGGATAGGGGTTTATGAGGCAAACTTGCTTGCTTTGATTAATAATAATAATAGTTTATTCCTGTATTTTCTAAATCATAATTAAAACCATAGCAGTTAAAAATGATTGTGCAAAAACAAACGAATACCCACAAAAGTTTCCTTGCTGGTGGGTCTCATTGTCCTTATGCAATAAAATTTAACCTTCATTTATGGTTTGTATAAGTCTACCAGTAAAAATATACGATGTAACAATAACAAATGTATATATGTATATAAAAAGAGAAAAATGTGTAAACAAGAGAATTTTTTTAAATTTGAACAGAAGAGTTAATTTGTACATTCAAGAAAGTCTACCAGTAAAAACATCAAAAAAGAGTTTACTATGCAACAATAACAAATAAATATAAAAAGTTGATAAAAACATATAAACATGAGCATTTTGAAATTTATATACGAGAACTATTTTGTAATTTTATGATAGTATACCAATAAAAGTATTAAAGTAAGTTTATTATATAACAAAATACATAAAGTTCATGAACTAAAATTTATGAGAGCATGAATATCAGTTCTTGAATAACTTAGCAGCCATTTGGTGAGTCCAGCTTTCATTTTCGGGGTTTGTCACCCAATTATTTTCGATTCAAAATAACTTGAACTAAATCATATTAAAAATTCAGAAAAATCCACCGAAATTTTTTCATTTTGTGTCTTTCTGGGGGAGGGGGGATAATCATACAAAACTACTATTTCCCTTTATTAAGGCATATTTAAACGTTCGACGATACATTTAAAAGCACCCAAGAAATATTTCAATTTTCGTTACGTAATAGGAGTTGGGGGAAGAAGGAGGGGGGAACATTTTTTTTATAAAACAGCACAATATTGTGCAATGTTAGCAATAATGAAACAAGTGAACATATTGTTACCGGGTTCAAAAATAAATAGTCTAATCTGCGCTAGGGGTGATTTCAACGCCCCTAGCAGCAAAACTTTTCATTTTTTTGAGTTGGCGCAATGGTAACATTGGTTGAAAATAACATGGACTACATCATACCAAAAATTCAAAAAAATCCACCAGGACCCAAATCCCATAAGGTGTTTGCGGGGTCCTTTGAGGTAATGTGGAAAAATGTTGGGAACAAAAGTTATAGGTCATTTTATTATCAACAACTTTGCCCTTTAACTTTTTTCGATAGGAGGTCAACTTTCGTTGCCAATCGCGAAAGACCCTGCAATACCAGTTTCAACCGCCCGTCATTCGAACAAAATTTTGCTTCTCTTCCAGTAGGTCTGATGGTGTTATTTTTTTCCCCACTTTTATATTTTTTGGCTTCCATCAGCACTGGTCTAGTTAGTCATTTTCGTAGTCAGATATGTTATTATTATTATTATGTTATATATTACTGCAATGTAGTTTATTCTGAATAACTGATACTGATTGTATTTCGAAAAGTTAAATCTGAAATAGGCTTCCTCTCATAAAACGAATGCATTCGCCTAAAATTGAATTCATGCGTACATAAACGCTTTATATGTGGCATACATAATTATTATGCTCCAGTTTTGATATTAAAATATCATTATTCTACGATATGGTGCAGTTTTGTGACCTGTACATTAATTTATGTTTCAATATGGGCATCATTTTATCTCATTTCAGATTATACTATCAATATTGGAAACACCTGTGAGTTTTATTTGAACATTTTGACGGTGCGTCCATGCTATTAGAAATTATATCGTGGCTCGTTATCTGATTTATACCGTAGAATAAAATGACGAATGAAAAACACTTTCTGGTTTATTTGTTGGAATGTATAACAAAGATGCAAGCCCTGAAAGTTTTGACTTTTATCGTAGTTCAAGTATTGCAAACATCAAAATATGTTTTCATTTCAATAGTTTCTGATGGACCATCACCGATATAATTTGTATACTAACACCGGAGACTTACCGGCAAAAATACAGTGGAGGATACCAAACGCCGTTTAATTGTGAATAAATACAAGTTCAAGAAACTGATTGACTCTTTTATCTCAGAACTAACAAAACTGTTTACAAACCTAAATCTATGAAATGTATAGATTGTCGATCAAACAACAACACAAAAACAATAGACCGGGATCCAACTCCTATTTTCAATAATGATTAATAACAGGCTGAATCTTCCTGAGGAGCTTCATTTTGCCGACACGGCCAACTTTTCCCTCTACGAAAATTCTCGATAGTGGTAGCTAATAAAATGCGCAAGCGTCAATCATGTCGATTTGGTGAGTGCAAATAAGTCATTAATAACAGTTAGTTTTTCAGTTGAACCTCGAGATAATTCGATGAAGTACTCGAAAAAACGTCTGTCCTACAAAATGGATGGTAGGACTGAACAACATGTACCAATGACGTGGTCATAAAAATTCATTAATTACAAGCGGATTTTTTTACCGTTGCTTGGTTAATATTTGTATAATTAAATAGTCATATTGTCCTACAATTCCATGGTAAAAAATGTATAAGTAATTGTAGGACAATGATAACACATGAAAGGTTAGTGTATTCTTCACCTCAATAATACAGTGTCCTACAAAAAAACGGGTGTGTAGCGCTAGTCTTACAAAAATTATTCAAAATAACGAATTATTTTGAAATTGTGGTTTAGCTAATTTAATATATTATTATTTGTAAAGTAATGTTACTTTCAATGTATAATTGTTTGTTCAATTCAAAGATATCATAATTTTGTTTAGCTTCCATAATTTTTATGAACATATTGAAAACAACAATAACACAGTAAAACAATTGAAATAATCAATCTGCCCTCCGGGGCGGCTTAAATGATGTCGCATTCGCTTTAACAGATGCAGGAAAACCCGGTAAAACCTGCAACACCACATCGTCGTCTGAAGAGCTGAAATTTAATAATTGAATTGAAAACTTTCAAAGAGGTCAGACAAATTGTGAAAATCTGCTCTACGGTAAAATAGGATGTATGGTATTTACAGAGGCCTCAAAAAGTCCAGTTCGAAAGAGATATTATATTTTACGGGGGTCAAGTGGCCAAGTAGTTAAAATACCGATCTTTTATCCACTCTGGTCGCCGGTCGTGGGTTCGAAACCTTGCGACTGCTTATATTTCTCTGATGGCCCGAGAAAGTGGAATAGCACGTAAAAAGTAAGAATTCGTTAATCCTTGGCTCTCACAAGTCTCGTCTTTTGAAGGCTGTCGTTCGTAAGGGAACGACATCTGGTTAACGGAAAAACCAATTTTAAACAATGAAGAAGGAAAGGGGAAGGAGTGGGAGAGCATTTTTCACCAGCTATTCAAGGAGGTATCACAAGGAGAGATTTCTGAAAAATGTAATTGGATGCGGGTGGCTGTGAATCAGAGAGTGGCGGCTTGCTGGAAGTAAGTGTAGTTGATGAAGACCCATTCTTTTTCAAAGAATTTGTAAAATAAAAATGATAATGGTATTGATATTCATCTATTTCTTTGAACAGTGTCTTGTCATGCTATGTAATGCAACACCTTTTGTGAAATATAATTTCTTATTCGAATGGAGGGACTTACGAGCTACAAATTAGATTTAATGTGTTTGTGTCTAAAAAAAATCGATTTCGAATTAAACCAAAAAAATCAAATCGATTCATAATTCGCAAAATAGCAGTAAAATAGCAGTAATGGATCGATCTGTGAACTGAATAACGTATTGAGGATGGCAGAATCAAAAAATATCATACCAAAAATAAGGATAAATGTGCCTATTTACAAAATATTTTGATCATTTTTTATTTCAGAAGGTATGGTCGAAATATCTGTAGGCTAGTTAAGCCCTTGGGTTACGGTCAAATAGTTTAACTTTAGTGCCTTGAAATAAAGTTAATTTAATTGGTTTGTGCCATGAGCCATGAGCTTTAGAATTGGGTAAAACTAACAGTTAGCTATACAATTTTTGCGCTCACCAAATCAACATGACTTTCGCCTACGCAGTTCATTAGCTACTAATATCAAGAATTTTCGTGAAATTGACAATTTCGGAGCGTAGGACTGGGAACACCTACCAATCAATTTGTAGGACAATATGACCATTCAATTATACAAATATTAACCAAGCAACAGTAAAAAAATCCGCTGGTTATCAATGATTTTTTTATGACCACGTCATTGGTACATGTTGGGAGTGGGGGGCTCTTCAGTCCTTCCATCCATTTTGTAGGACAAAAGTTCTTTCGAGTACTTCATCGAATTATCTCGAGGTTCAACTGAAAAACTAACTGTTATTAATGACTTTTTTGCACTCACCAAATCCTGCGCATTTTATTAGCTACCACTTTCGAGAATTTTCGTAGAGGGAAAAATTGGCGTCTGAAAAAAATTTTTAAACATGGAATTGACAATTTCGGAGCGTAGGACTGAGAACACCTACCATTCAATTTGTAGGACAATATCATTCAATTACACAAATATTTACCAAGCAACGGTAAACAAATCCGCTGGTTATTTAGGAATTTTTATGACCACGTCATTGGTACATGTTGGGAGTGGGGGACTCTTCAGTCCTACCATCCATTTTGTATAACAAAAGTTTTTTCGAGTACTTTATCGAGTTATCTCGAGGTTCGACTGAAAAACTAACTGTTACTAATGACTTATTTGCACTCGCCAAATCGACATGATTGACGCTTGCGCATTTTATTAGCTACCACTATCGAGAATTTTCGTAGAGGAAAAAGTTGGGCGTCTCGGCAAAATGAAGCTACTCAGGAAGATTCAGCCTGTTATTAATCATTTTTGAAAATAGGCGTGGGTTCCCGGTCTACAATCATATACTTTATTTTGAAAATTTCAACAATCATGCTGGGATAATGTGGAAGCTATAAAAGATGCCATAGTCTTTTTTCACTTTATACCAAACTACAAAATATCGTGGATAGGTACTGTTAAATTTTCACCACTAGTATCACAAAAACGAATGGGATGTGCTTGAAAACTGCATATCTTCCTACCAAAGTGTTCTCTTCTCAATACAGCAACCCCAATTTTCTGCAAATCGTCTACGTCGCTGGGCTGTAATCCTGTCCAACTATTCATATAAAGTAGAATTTGTTAGATCCGAAAAGAATAATACGGATTTTCTTTCACGACTACCCATTTCAAATGAATATGAAATATGGGAAACAGTTGATATTAATTATTTAAATTATTTTTCAGAAAACGAAATAATTTAAACTAATTTTGACTTAATTAAAAAAGTAACATTAGAAGATGAAACTTTACGGAAAATAATAGAATTTGTGAAAAATAATTGGCCAAATTATGCGAAAAAAGATTACGAATTCAAAGATTTTTTCAAGTTACGAAAGGAGCTTACCATTGAAAATGATGTTTTGCTGAGGAATAATAGAATAATTATTCCAAAATCATTGAGAAACCGTTTACTTTCTCAATTACACATGACTCATTTAGGTGTTGTGAAAATGAAAAATATAGCAAGATCATTTTTCTTTTGGCCAGGAATTAATAAGAATATTGAAGCCATAGCAGCATAATGTGAAGATTGTTCTGTAAATAAGGCCAGCCATCCAAAAACGGACTTACATCCTTGGAAATGGCCAGAAAATGTGTTTTCGCGCGTTCATATTGACTATATGGGACCATTTTTAAATAAACATTTTTTAATAATTTTAGACGCTCATTCTAAGTGGGTCGAAGTTTTTCCTACTATTACGTCACACTTTACCTTACGTGCTTTACATTCTACTTTTGCAAGATTTGGTTTACCAGATACACTAGTGTCAGACAATGCAAGTAATTTTACCAGTAAAGAATTTCAAGATTTTTCAGAAAAATATGCTATTGAACATATAACGTCAGCACCTTATTTTCCACAGTCGAATGGCGCTGCTGAAAATGCTGTGAAGAATATTAAAAATGCTTTGAAAAACTACTTGGGTAAAAATAAAGTAATGGATGTTAACAAAGTATTGAATAACTTTTTATTCGACTATCGGAATACTCAACATGGTACTTCTGGGACATCTCCAGCAATACTAATGTTCGGAAGAGATTTACGTACACGATTTTGTGCTGTCATTCCTAAAAGACAGCAAGAAATCCAAGAAAGAATTGCTAACAGGCAAGAAAGTCAACAAAAACAATTTGGGAGGAAGGAAGATAGAAAATTCACTGTAGGAGACACGGTTATAGTGAAAGATTACCGTGTACCAAATAAATGTACATGGATTTTAGGTTTTATTAAAAAAGTGATAGGGAAATGTACTTATATTGTGGACATTCCTGAATTGAACGTAAAGTGGAAGCGCCACACCAACCAAATATTAAAAAATTAAATTCAAAGTGGCTTAAGCAGTGAAGTCTCTGCGGAAAATGAAAGCTCGCCGGATAAGTCTCAAGAAAATGTCGAAATTTGTGAACCTCAGGTTGTAACTCAAACTTCAGAAATTACTAATAAGAGAATACGAAAACAACCCGATAGATTGACCTATGTTTGATTGATTACTTTAATTTTTGTTGTCGTTGATACGTTCTAATTTGCTGGGGAAGAATGTGGTATATTTTGTTATCATTTAATATTAGTTGTATTTGGTATTCCAAATTAAGTTTTTGAGTACGCTACTGCCAGTCGTTTCTGAGAATGTTTTTTGTGCTTTGCAGCCGGCAGTGGGGATTTCATGTTGAACGGTATCGAACCTTTTGTCATGGCAGTCTTGTATGTACTTATTCCGATTTGCCTGATTGGAAATAAATATATTGAGTCGAATTACAGTATTTCATTTCAAAGATTCCACACTAAGAGAGTGGTTATTGACACTAATATTGAAAACTTGATGAAACTTGCCAGTAACTTATCTTCTGGATAATCTCGACGACAATTTCAATACTTCAAATCCAGTGAAACCGTTACTGTAAATAATTGTGTAGCCATCGAAATAGCAAGTGGAATTCTACCGACCAGAATGAAGTAACATAAAATTTTGGTAAGAAAAGGGAGGGGTGATTATTGTTACCAAAATGAAATGTGCTCTTCAGGCGATGTAAATAAAAATAGTTGCCTTCTTTCATTCGATGGTTTCTGTGTAGATTGGACGGCTTTTTGCTGAAACGAATCAACCCCAAAAATATTATTGAATAAGAAGTGTTATTTGACTATAATAAAAAGCTCAGGACATAATTTCAACTTATGACATTCTGGGATTCGATATGTGTAAGGAATAATGAAGTAATAAATCTGGAAAAAATAATACCCTCCATGAATATTTTCTGTTTTTGTGGGTTGTACAAAATGAAAGAATTCCGCACGGTATACATGGAATTTTGGTTGATAGCGGAATTGAATGAAACTCTGGTTTGTTGTAAATCTTGATCTGCTGCTTTAAATGGACCAAAATCAAATCGTATGATTAGTTTCGGAGCCACAGGGTGATTTCAAGAGTAGTTACGAAAACAGACAGTTGAGGTAATTCATCATATATCTCATGTGTATCTGACTACTTGATGATTTCAGGATTTCAGGAGGCTCATTTTTTTTCGCAACTTCACGAACACTGACATCTTGAACGCATTCCAAAATATTTTTATGAGATAATTTTATATGTTTTTGAGAGACTGTGTTCCGAATTCTCAAATTCATTCTTCAAAAAATAATTTTGAAGGATGACACAGTCGATTTAGCTAACGAGATGACTCGAAAAGCTTTGGAAGAAAACCACGTTGAAAATCACGTGGAACGAAATAATCTGATCAGACGTAGCGGAATTTGGCAAAACCTCATCGATCTTCAGATTGATTTTCCCAGAATTGAATTAGAACACCTTGGAAATCTAACTTTTGAAGTTTTTCAGTTTTCAAATATACAGTGTGACCCATTTTTAATGGAAACACCCCCCTAAAATTTGAAGTTGTGAACCAATTTTAATAATTTTTTTTGAAATGTTAAGTACTAAAATGTCTACCTTGGGACAAAATTTGAAATGTTTATTCCAATTTTCAGGGCATACTACGATATTTTTTCTTAGTCTAAAATCGGGATTTTTTATTAGCGATTTTTTTATTGAATCACTACGCCACTGGATTCAGAGTGCCTATAAACAGGTGTGACCAAAATTTCATGAAAAATATTCATTAATAACAAAGTTATGACAACTCAAAAATTCGAAAACTCACACAGCTAACAGTCACAAAAAACACACTATATTAACAGATATAGCCATGAGAATATTTTTTCTATGATTTCAACAATAAAGTCACCAGATGAAAAAATAATTGATAGCGTAAATTTTTTTAATGAAAATAAAGGAATTATATTCACACAATTCAACTAATAATGAAGCAAAAAAAATTAATAAACGTAACTATGACAACTAATTATTGAAATGTTTCGATTCAGTGCAACAAATAATTCTAACTCATATTCTAGTATCCTCTACTAATCCACCATGTATTGCGATACATTTGTCGTAGCGCTTACGAATGTTTCTGATTACGTTCCTCAGTCCTTGAGGGGTAATATCTGCACATACCTGTCGAATTCTTGCACAAAGTTCATTTCTATCTCTTGAGCGGTTTTTCTAAATCTTTTGTGTGAGAAGTCTCCAGAGGAAAAAGTCCATCTGGGTGGCCATTCCATAAACGGATTACTACGGCCTATCCATCGGTTTGGAAAATGTTCGTTAAGCCATTGCCTCACAGCTCTGGCATAATGAACTGAACACCCATCTAACTGGACAATTAAATTTGATCGTTCATTGATTGGCAGCTCGTGAATAGCATCCCAAAACTGTGTTTAAAAATTCTAGAAACCTCTGCGCGTTAACGTTTTCCTCAAAAAAGAAAGGACCAATAATTCGTTCGTTCAATATCTCACACCAGACGTTGATTTTTCGGGAATACTGGCCTTTACAGTTTATTACCCAGTTAGGATTATCCGCTGCCCAATAGCGACAATTCTGTGATGACACTACTCCATTTGTAGTGAAAGTGGCTTTGTCGGTATATAAAATATTTTTTAGGAAATTTCTATTGTTTAAATATTCCCCATAAACAATATTCCAGACGACTTGCTTCATCGCCTTCTTGAAGTGTGTGTAAAAATTTTGGCTTGAAAGGTTTAATATTCTTCGCCTTGAGACATCTCCGAATAGTTTCTCGTGGAATATTCAAATCTAAAATGGCATTCCTTATACTGGCATTAGGATTATTTCAGAAATAATCTAAAATGATTTGACCATTCCTGTCATTCCTGTTTCGTTTTTGTACAGGATTACTTTTTAACATCATTTTTGTTACTGCACCAGTTTCATTGAATATTTTATTTATTTTATTTACCGTACCGCAGCTAATACGAGGACGAACTGGATGTCTCTCATTAAATACTCTACAAACCTCTCTAGCACTTCTAACGTAATCTCCCGAAAGGCGTACAATTTCAATTTTCTCTCTTACGCTCAATCTTGCAGCCATGACACAAAATAATTCGAAGAAATGTAACGTGAATACTGTTGACAATAGTACACTCAAATCTTTGTCAAGTGTCAAACTGTAATATCAGTTCCATGGCAACTAAGATTTAAATTGAAAAATCTATTATGACTTAGTTTTAGTTAATATGCGTGAAAACTTGAATGTAATTCCGTTATTTTCATTAAAAATATTTACGCTAATTGTTTTTTTTTCATCTGGCGGCACTTTATTGTTGAAACCATAAAAAAATATTCTCATGGCTATAGCTGTGTGAGTTTTCGAATTTTTGAGTTGTCATAACTTTGTTATTAACGAATATTTTTTCATGAAATTTTGGTCAAAACTGTTTAGAGGCACTTTGAATCCAGTGGCATTGTGATTTTTTCAATAAAAAAATTGCTAATAAAAAATCTCGATTTTCGACTAAGAAAAAATATCGTAGTATGCCCTGAAAATTGGAATAAACATTTCAAATTCTGTCCCAAGGTAGACCTTCTAGTGCTTGACATTAATAAAAAAAAAATATTGAAATCGGTTTACAACTTCAAATTTTAGGGGGGTGTTTTCATTAAAAATGGGTCACACTGTAGATCAGGATAATATTATATATGATCCGAAACTCAATGAAAATTATTGTATTAGAGTCAAAGTATGTTCCAGTTATAGAAACAATTAATATTGAATATTAGTCTTTCGTGAGATTTGATATGGATGCAAACGAAATAACAAGACACTACTGCACATGTCAGTCGGTTGCCAGGGTGGTGGAAATGTGCTGCCAAGTACCATTTGGTAACCTCAGATACAATCGGCATATTCTGGAAAATATAAAATTTTCATCTACCAATAATGCTGTCCTATTTTCCGACTATTGAAAGGTGTGTTGTTAGTTTTATTGCACCTGAATGGTAAGTAATAGGTTTTTTCGAGATTAACTATTGATAGTCTATGTCCTAGCCAGTTTTTTATCAAATCAAAATCAGATTACACGGTGTTCTTCAGTTCTTGCCAGGTGTCTGCTTTGTAAAATATAGCTGTGTCATCTGCGAATCCTAAGATTTTCCCCTCACTTTCAAGGGAAAATAAGCCATAAACACATATGTTAAATAATAAGGGCCCCAAAACAATGCCTTGGGGTACTCCAGTTTCAAGAGGAAGGAAGTTGCTCAACACATTATCTACTCTCACACACTGAAATCGTCTACTGAGATAACTTTTGAATAGATTATGAGGACTGCCTCTGATACCGATCTCTTCCATGGATTGTAAGAGCAATTCATGATTGACCGTATCGAAAGCTTTCGACAGGTCGATAAAAACGCATAAACTCGGCTTGTTCTCCTTTAGAGCTGATGAAACTTCATTTGTGAGAGCTAGTATTGCATCCTGAGTTGAGATTTTTCCACTAAATCCGAACTGTCTATCCGAAATTAAGTTATATTTTGACACATAAGCTGTTAATCTATTTTTCAGAATCTTTTAAAAAACCTATGTTAGGTGATTTATGAGTGATATGGGTCTATAATTAGTAATTTTCTTAGCATCTCCTTTTTTGAATACAGGTACCACAATAGTTTCCTTGAAAACTTTGGGATAAGTTCCTGATTCTAGGCATAAGTTGAATAGTTCGTTTGGCATTTCTTGCATTGCTTACATCTTTTATTACTTTCCAAAAATAATTTGTGTTAGAAGAGTTTGAGTCAATTTGTTTTTGATAATACTCGTACTTGGTTTTCCGTATCAAGTTAGTTAATTTGTTTTGAAATAGTATAAGTTGATTTTTTATTTCTAAGTTTGTAGGATCATTACGAGATCATTTGTATAATTTATTTTTTGTATCTACGGATTTAACTAATCCGGCTGTTATCCAGGGTGCAATTTTCGTATTTATTCGCTTCACTTTTTTTTTAAATGTGCAGTTTTCCAGAGTGTCAAGAAGAACTTTTAGGAATTCAGTCATGGCAGAATCAGTATTTTGTTTATTCAAGATGGTATCCCAAGAGATGTTGCGCAATATTCTATGAGATTTCGCATAATCAATATGTGTTATCCATCAGTAATGATTCATATTGAATTCTTCACTATTCTGAATTGCAATTGTTGGATAGTACTGTTATTGACGACATTTTTTTGTTTTTATTCACTTAGGAAATAAGTAGTAAATGTGAAGGGTTTGGAACAAGCATGTAGAAAATCAGTCTCAACAACAATTTTTTTTTATGAGACACAGACGTTGATGACACACTTCAGAGAACACTCAAATCCATTCCTTCATCTCCATCTTCCTTATCTCTTCGTATGATATATATCATTTCATACTTACTGTCCAACTTAGTTTGTAATTAATGAATCACTCACAGGTGGTGTGGAAAGTTAAATCATTCATCAACACGGTGTACGTTTAGGAGACAAGTTTGTGTTTCTGTGGTTGCCTAGAATTTCAGACGGTGAACTTTGTTTAAACGGGCTATGCTTCCGAGCGAACCACTAATAGCTATACAGAAAACCGCAAGGAATACGAGGGGTAACACTGAATATTTTCAAGAAATAAAAGGTGCTGTTAGAACAAATGTCTTTATTGATTTTCTGCCTTCAAGATCTGGGATCAGAAGTGAGACCCTCAGAAACATGTATTTTGATGGCTTGACAGCTTCTTCAAGTATTGAAAATCGCTCACCACGCGATTTATTTCTGGAATTCTGTAAGAGAAAGTGATAGTTAAGTAAATACTGGCAATGAAAAAATGAAAATGTAATTATTTGGGTTTTTGAATAAAGGATTGCTTGAGTGGCTGTGTTAGAGCTGATGCCGTGGTCATGATGCAGAATAACGCGAACTTTACGATTGCTCTCTCTAATTTCCCCCATGACTTCTGGAAAACAAAATGTTAACAGCTCTTCGATTCTCTAATAATAATAATGAGTATGGAGTGTCTCCATAAGAGAATGGTACCGGATGGAGCATGACAAGTCAACAGGAGTTTAGATATCCTTCTCTGCATGGTCCGCGATTATGAAAAAGCAGAAAATCTTTTTAAGGCAACAGCCCGTGCGTCCAATGAACTCTGTCACCATGCTGGTACCTGTGCAGAAAAAAGCTCACATCAAAGACGCGGAGACTGGGGTCCTCCTGCAGCTTCATAAGTATAAGCAAATACATCGCCTCGTTCCTATTCAAGAATATCAAAAACCTATGCTTATCCAAAGGCTCTGTAAACTCGGAGAACACCTCAGATGACGAATCTTGGTTCCAAGAGCAACACGAGAAATTTTGCAATTGCCATTCGAAATATCAATTACGATCCAACATAGAATAATTCCATAGGAGATGTTGGAAGTATCTCAAATATACAGTGTCTGGCATAAAGTTCGCAGCATATGGAAAACGTTTTTATTATTGATTTCTCAAAAAACTTATTCCTGATAAAAACCTCTTCTTCATCCCAAACATGAATTGCAATCCTCAAACGTGAATCAATAATATGGGATCTAATATGTTCTTTCTTTTCTCCCTCCCAGCGGAAAATCCCAATAATTGAAATATGTGTCGAAATTTCACAAAATCTTGCTGCATATAGAAAACGAAAATAAATTTTCTCCAAGGTATGATACCAGAAAGAAAATGAGTTTATTTTCACACAACGAATAACAATTTTCATACAAATATGTCCCACCATTCTCTACATTCTACAAATACAATCAAGAGTTGTAAAATGTTTTTTTTGTCAGCAAGACATCAGAATGCAACAAAAATATTTTATTGGAGTTTTTGTAGTATCAAACGTGAAGAAGTAAGGTTTAAATAAATTCGAAAAATATTTTCATATATTATTATGTTTCGTAATATCATCACTTGTTTCATTCGACTTTGATAGCATTACCCAGATTCCAAAAGTTTCGTAGTAAAATTTTACTGTAACTGATTTAGATACAGAATATTTTCCGATTACAGTTGACTTTGAAAACAAATTAGTTTCTAATTGTTTCCATTTTTTATGTATTACGAATAGCTTCCACAAATCAGTAGTTTTTATGCCCGACTAAATATACAGGAGAGAGTGGAGATCGTAATGATAGTGCCGATAGTTTTAATGTACAAGAAATTTGAAAACATTCAGGGTATCGGTTTCGAAAAAATACAAACTGACACATAGAATGAATATTATGCTGTTTACGATTGAAAATCCAAGAATGTAATTATCGCAAAGAGGAGAAAATCGTCGATCAATGAGAAGATTTCCTCGTATTGATGAATTCAAACCATATAAACTAATTTCCATACACACTCTAAAACCGACAGATTCGGATAATTGCTTGAATTTCTGGAAGATAAATCAGTTTTTGGAAAAAAAACAAATAACTGTAGCAAAATCATTCATATTCAGACATTCAACCAACACATTCAGTAGTTTTTGAATTTATTTTCATTGTTACAATATTTTATTGAGAATCGTTTCATTCATTCGAATTCGAAAAGTCCATTTCTTGGGGAAAAGAACCATTACAAACGGCACAGTCGGTAGGATTCCGCAGAGATTTTGAGTAGAAGTTGTCAAGACTCCGAAGGAAATCTACAGCAATTTGGTGATACAGGAATATCATTATCCAAATCGTAATTCCAAAAAACCTGAGGCAGAGAAAGAGGATATCACGTAAGTAACCATGATGAATAATGCAAAATGAAACATTCCTCCACGCAAAACAGTCAACCACCAAATCCACTAAATCCACCGAATCCACTAAATCCAGTAATTCCACAAAATTCAATAGCCATCTCCTCCAGTAACTGATATCAGGGAAATTATTTTTGAAGATTTCCATGATGATCTAAACAAACTTTATGATTTTCTTCAAGATTGTGGTCAAGCTTTGGCTTTATGCAGAACAGCTCAAAAAACTTTAATAATATCTTATATTTTAGTCAAAATTGGAAGGTTCATCTCGTTTACAAACAAGATTAAAAATATTCTATAATTTCAACGTAATCAGATAGTTTTCATGATGAAAATAACAGTTTCAAAATTTTTACTCATATACATCAAACCAACTCTATCATTGCTCAATATCAATAACATTCTGAAAGATACCAAAATCTCAGTATTCTCTAGTGTCTAATACTCTATATTTATATTGCGTCTTTTATATCACACACAAGCTTTCGAAGCTTCTGTGATTTTCATGTTTATCAACATATAATGTGTTTACTTGTTATATACAGTATGGCCCATTTTTAAAAGAAACACCCCACTAAAATTTGAAGTTGTAAACCGATTTCAATTATATTTTTTTTGAAAGTCATATACTAAAAGGTCTACCTTGGGACAAAATTTGGAATGTTTATTTCAATTTTTGTCGAAAATCGGGATTTTTGATTAGCGATTCTTTTATTGAAAAAATCACTACGCCACTGGATTCAGAGTGCCTCTAAAAAGGTGTCACCAAAATTTCATCAAAAAATATTTATTAATAACAAAGTTATGATAACTCAAAAATTCGAAAACTCACACAGCTAGCAGTCACAAAAAACACCCTATATCAACAGATATAGCCATGGGAATATTTTTTTATGATTTCAAAAATAAAGTGCCGCCAGACGAAAATAAAAAAACAAAGAGCGTAAATATTTTTAATGAAAATAACGGAATTACATTCAAGTTTTCACGCAAATCAACTGAAACTAAGACCTAATAGATTTTTCAATTTAAATCTTAGTTGCCATGGAAATCATACTACAGTTTGACACTTGTGAAAGATTTAAGTGTACTATTGTCAATAATATTCACTTTATTATAATTATTTTGTGTCATGGCTGCAAGATTGAGCGTAAGAGAGAAAATTGAAATTGTACGCCTTTCGGGAGATGACGTAAGAGGTGCTAGAGGGTTTGTAGAGTATTTAATGAGAGACATTCGGATCGTCCTCGTATTACCAGCGGTACGGTAAATAAAATAAATAAAATATTCAATGAAACTGGTGCAGTATCAAAAATGATGTTAAAAAGTAATCCTGTACAAAGACGAAACAGGAATGATCAAATCATTTTAGATTATTTCGGAAATAATCCTAATGCCAGTATAAGGAATGCCACTTTATATTTGAATATTCCACGAGAAACTATTCGGAGATGTCTCAAGGCGAAGAATATTAAACCTTTAAAGCCAAAATTTTTACACACACTGCAAGAAGGCGACCAAGCAAGACGTCTGGAATTTTGTTTATGGGCCCAAGGGGAATATTTAAACAATAGAAATTTCCTACAAAATATTTTATATACCGTCAAAGCCACTTTCACTACAAATGGAGTAGTGTCATTACAGAATTGTCGCTATTGGACAGCGCATAATCCTAACTGGATAATGAACTGTAAAAGCCAGTATTCCCAAAATATCAACGTCTGGTGTGGGATATTGAACGAACGAATTATTGGCCCTTTCTTTTTTGAGGAAGACATTAATGTGCAGACGATTCTAGAATTTTCAAACACAGAGTTTTGGGATGCTATTCACGAGCTGCCAGTCAATGAACGATCCAATTTAATTGTCCAGTTAGATGGGTGTTCAGTTCATTATGCCAGAGCTGTGAGACAATGGCTTAACGAACATTTTCCAAACCGATGGATAGGCCATGATGGTCCGTTTATAGAGTGGCCGCCCAGATCTTCAGACCTCACAGTTTTGGACTTTTTTCTCTGGGGACTTCTCACACAAATGGTTTACAAAAACCGCTCAATAGATAGAAATGAACTATGTGCAAGAATTCGACAGGTATGTGCAGATATTACCCCTCAATCACTAAGGTACGTAATCAGAAACATTCGTTAGCTGTGTGAGTTTCCGAATTTTTGAGTTGTCATAACTTTGTTATTAATGAATATTTTTCATGAAATTTTGGTCACACCTGTTTAGAGGCACTCTGAATCCAGTGGCGTAGTAATTTTTTCAATAAAAAAATCGCTAATAAAAAATCCCGATTTTCGACTAAGAAAAAATATCGTAGCATGCCTTGAAAATTTCAAATTTTGTCCCAAGGTAGACCTTTTAGTACTTGACATTTCAAAAAAAATTATTGAAATCATTTTACAACTTCAAATTTTAGGGGGATGTTTCCATTAAAAATGTGTCACACTGTATGAACATTTTTGATAATAAACATTTTATTAATGTTTCCTTGTTGAAAGATTGTCATCTTTAGTTTTAGTGAGCAATATGCACATTTGATACAATTTAACAGATAGACTCTCAAGTCTGAGACTGAATTTGTTGTTTCGGGAAGTTATAAATGAGCCTCGTACAAATAACAACTTCCTGAAACTTCATTGAGAGTCGAAAAACCGGCATGCACTCGTCATGAACCATTAGAGCATTCGAAAGACCTAGGGCCAGATTGCTGTCCCAAGGGATATTCAAAGCTGTCACCACATACTTTAGTACATCAGCGCCCAGTGAAACGCGAAAACCAGGAAGGAAGGAATTCTAAATTCAGAAAGTAAATTGCGGATTTTCACGTCCGTTCCTGAAAAGATTCGACTCAATTTCCTCCCGCAGTGACCGAGTGGATGATGTGGAAAAAGAGCGACGACTGACCTGAAGAAGGAAATCTAATTTCCAGGTGGGACATATGAAAAACGAGTATCCTTCCGACCTTTTCCGATAAAGAGGTGGGATTACCGGCGATACCAGTGTATCTGGCAATTCAAAATGATCCTGCGGCATGAAAGTTCCTCAGTTCGTTACACATGCGCAATTGCGCCGGTTATCCTGAAACACGAATCGACTATCCTTCGTCATAACATCACTTCAGTGCAATGTTGCGAGTCAGACTCGTCACACCGAAAATGCTCTGAGAGAACGATGTTCATGTGTTTTTCACTGCTGTCCCTCTTCTTTCAATCAGTTTACTTTTCGCGCGTTTCAATTTTTTCCCAAATGTGAACTTTTTTCTCGCGTCGATTTTTTTCGTTTTTGTTCCTCTCGCGTCTTTCCGTTGATTTCGAACTGTAATTTATGAACTTCAACGCGTGTGTTTTTCAAATTATCTAACACGAAGTTCTACGAAGTATTCGAAATAAAAAAGTTCACTTCAATTGAACATGGAAGAAAGTTTATCGTTGTTCAAACTGGGTAAGGAATTCATGAGATATTTCACTCTTAAGTTGGTGACAACATTATAGACTGAATTTTTGTACTACGTGATTTCTCTAAGTTTTCTAATTCATACCTGACTCTACTACTTTTGCTTATTTTAAACACGTGGTGAACTTTACAACAATACGTTTGAATTTATATATTTCAGACCATTGTGGGAGTTTGTAAGAGTTGCTCATTTTCTTAATGGAGTTGTTTCTACACGATTGCAGAGGTTTGAACTCAAAAATACACAACTACTTTTTATAAGCATGCTGTTACCAAAAAATAACAGCACTATCTGAAAGTTGGTTGAGTACGTATCGGTGTAAAAAAGATCAATTGTGTCCAGTCTATCGTAAGGACAGGGTCAATTTATGAAGATAATTATCATCCAATTAACATTTGAGATTTGAGAATCTATTCAAATGAACCAATGAGCATTTATACATTTTTTAATCTTAAAAGTTGAATATTTTGAAAAATTCACCCATAGGGACTATGGTGTACCACTGGTTGAAGTATTAATGGAAATTGACAGCAATCACTATCATCATTTTTCGCAATAAAAAAATAGACTTTTAGTGCGTAAGATTTTTTTGTCAATCAGGTAAAATTTATTCATGTCCCTCTAACTGAGTACTGAGTGATTACGAAGAATTCCTAGAACTATTGAAAGTACTTACCCCAGAGATTGATCAATCAGGAAATTTTATCAGAGGACTTTAATATAACTGAGTTGCAAAATTATTATATCAACAATCTAGGACGTGTTTAACTTCAAATTGGTTCGATTGTTGAGAGTTCTTAAAAATACCTCAATTTCCATTACATATTTGATAAAGGTGCTCCCCTCATCTCAATATGATTTCCTTAGAACCCTCTAGCTATCCATTCAACATTGTTTGCATTCATGCTAAAATTACAGACTCAACAGTAGCAAGCTACCTAAAATAATTGAGTTGCCGAAATAATTTTCTTTATTGTTCCTCCCCATACGTTCTACGTTCACACATATACCTACTTTTTCTACGATAATTCATGAAAACCCATTCAATCGAAGATGTGAAGTTACTCTATGAGTAGCTTCTCAAAAACTTACTCTTCCAAATAGAGGAAATACTAGACAACATAAGTAATTTCTGCAATATCAACTTCTAAATATCGAAGTGAATAAAGCAAAGTACTTATAAAGCACTTAATTGCTCCTAGTACTGTCATTCGGCAGTACTTGCACTCTTCTGTGTCACTCACTTTAAATCTGAACAGATACGCCTGAAAGCATCCACGCCCCGTTAGGACTTGTGTGATAAAGTAATTCACCTCTCCCTATTTTCTGTTCATCCATGGTTCTATCTCTCTTATCAGTCGTCTTGTCCAGTTGGCCTACCCATCGTCTATCTCCCAAGCTTGTTGCCATTTTTCCATAATTTGTGACCTTGCTAAACCTTTCGGTACGCTGTTTTGTACCATTGTTCTCTCTTCCACCAGCAGATCTATTGGGGGGGTTCTTGCAATTAACAGCAGAGCATTGGTTGATGCTCCTAGTACTAACTTAAGTATTACTTTAAGAATTATGTCAATCAGATGCTTTCATTTTTCGAAGTGAAAACTACAACATGGAGCATTAACTTGACATACAAGCAAATAATTTTTAAATCATACCACCCATTAGTAGGCATTATTTTTTTATAAACATTGGTGGTAATTATTATTATAGAACAAATATTATATGTGACAATCTACATTCAGAATATCATGATGGGCCAATATTGCACCAGTATTATTGATATAATATTGTTTTCTTCAATATTCACCTATATTGGTCTATAAATCAATTTCTACTGATGGTGAAAGGTGAGTCGTATCATTCCTGTATATAAAAGTGGAATTCGAAATGATGTTTCTAATTCTTGGCCAGTGTCTCTGTTATAGTTGCCTAGTAAACTTTCGGTATCCATGATTACAGACGAGTTACTTTTTCTGTTTTAAAATGTGCTTTGTTCAGGTGACAGATAGATGCCGTGTACACCGATTTCTCTAAAGCCTTTGACAAACTTCATTATCTTACAGTCATAACCCATTTTGAGTATGTCGGTGAGTACAATTTGATCGAATGGACTAACTGTTACTTGAATGATAATATACAATTAGTGAAATTTAATGGTTGCATCTCCCCTTCAACTGGTATCACTACGGATGTTTCTCAGGGATCCCATCTGGGGTCCCTGTTATTTTTTTTACTCATCAATAGAATTGGTAGCTGTTTTTATTACTCAACTTTTGCTCCATACGCAGACGACATGAAACTTTATAAACTTTCGCCAATTGTATCGTGTTGAAATCTGATATTGATGGAATTTCTGATATTTGTGAAGAATATAAGCTTAGTTCGTTACACATGCGCAAATGCGCTAATTATCCTGAAACACAAATCGACTATCCTTCGTCGTAACATCACTTCAGTGCAATGTTGCGGGTCAGACTCGTAACACCGAAAATGCTCTGAGAGAACGATGTTCATGTGTTTTTCACTGCTGTCCTTCTTTTTTCAATCAGTGTATTTCTCGAACGTTTAAATTTTTTTCCAACGCGTCGATTTTTTTAGTTGTTGTTTCTCTTGCGCCTTTCCATTGATTTCGTTCTGTAATTTATGAACTTCAACGCTTGTGTTTTTCAAATTCTCAAATACGAAGTTCTACGAATTAGGTATTCTCTCTCTTGAGATTGAAGAAATATTCTGCAACACCTCTGCCCCCACGCAATTTGAATGTATTCACATTCTCTCTCTTGTGATAGAATAATATTCTCACACTGGTTAGCAATAATAACATTAGCCTTGACGCAGTTGATTGTCATCGTAGTGGCAAAATTTGAGTAAGTGTCAAAATTATTGCTGTCACGATTCCTATCTTTGATCGTGGAGAAAGTATAGTCTGCTACTCGGTTAGAATGAAAATTCGTGATGCTCGTGGTTTCTCACGCTCGCCTTCGGCTCGCGCTCGGAACTTTCCACTCGCATCGAATTTTCATTCTAACCTTGTTACAGAATATACTATTATCGTTGTTCAAACTGGGTAAGGAATTTATAGGATATTTCTGTTGGAAGTTCGTGGCACTCTATACGCTGAATTTTGGTTCTACATGATTTATCCAAGTTTTAGAATTTATACCTGAGTTTCGATTGCTTCAAACACGCGGTGAACTTTCCAACAATCAATTTGAACACACAATACTTTGGACCATTGTCGGAGTCTTTACGACTTCCACACTTTCAGAATGATGCTGTTTTTTCACAATTGCAGAGGTTTGAACTCAAAAACACATACGTTTAATAAGAATTTTCTTGCTAGTTACCAAAAAATAAGTACCATCTGGAAGCTGGTTGAGTACGTATCTGTGTAAAAATTTATTAATTGTGTCCAGTCTATCGTGAAGATGTGGTCAATTTATAAAAATAATCATCATCCAATTAACATTTAAGATTTGAGAATCTATCCAAAAGAACCAATCATCATTCACATATTTTTGAATCTCGAAAATAAAGTTTTTTAAAAAATTTACCCATTGAGACTATGGTGCACCACTGGTTGAAATATTGATGGAAATTGACAACAAATACTATAACCATTGTTTATATAGAAGTAAGATAGTTAGTCAATGCCTGTGTAATTGGTGTTGGACGCAAACGCAAGTGTCATCTAGCGTGATTAGTTACAAACATGAATATTTGACGTCATTTTAATGCAGGTTCCTTAAAAAAACCCTGATTTTAATGCTGTCCCATTGTTTCAATCAAGTTTCGACATGACTTGGAGGCAGATCACTGAAGTTACGACATGACTTGGATGCGAGCTCACTATCGCCATCTACATGTCGCATCCATTTTTATCCAATTATAATCCCATAAGGTTGACTAACTATCTTCTATATAAACAATGCTATAACTCAGAAAATTATTTCATCAGTTTTCGCAATAAAAAATAAACATTTTGTGTTTCCTTTTTTTTTCGACAAATGCTTAGTAGCCTTTGACGCTTTAAGATCTCAACGCAAAGTTGACGTTTTCCGAGAAATATAATTTTGTAACAGCATTGTGTTGTTGATGGGTCGAACTTTTCAATAGTGTATTGCTAGACCCATCGATAATTGAAAGAAATAAAAAAAACTGTTTTCTGGACCGGATAACATACTTATGAATCTCATTGAATGAAAAATCGAATAATTTTCTACCCCTTCATATAATTTGTTGACTGATAGACTGGGAGATGATGACAGATTTTAGTTGACGATTTTCTCTTTCATGCCTCTTAGAGGACTGAAACATATAAAAGTGCTGACAAAATTAATGGAAAAATTTAGCCGGTCCCGCGTGGCTTTCATTTGGAAAATTAAATTTCCATTTGCACAAAAAATATTTGTTTTGAGATGATTTTATCGCCGCTGCCATGTACACCAACAGAATGTTAAGATATACATTAGAAGTGAAAATGATAGGCATAAGGGTTGCACGTGACCAAAGGGTAGAAATGATGACGTAAAGTTGTGAAAAATAATTAACCGGAACATTTTGTGAAAATTTCAAAGGGATTTTTGATGATTTTTTCGTCAATGAAATGGAGTGCGATTTTAATTTTAAGATGTAAATGTTCATTACGCACAATGGAATAAGTGTAGGTCATGTCCATCATACTGACAATGATTAACGAATTTAAAATAAAACATATGAAAATTTATACCATTTTGTTTTTCATGCCATTTTCCCTGTGCATCGAAAAAGTAATTTCAAGTCCCTATAATAAAAGGCATAAGTATCGATTTTACCGAACGTATGAAAAAACATAAAAAATTATCGCAAACATCATAGACCAACAGTTAGCAGCGTATTTCAAGTTATATAATTATTACTCAATTTGATTTCAATTATTTTCACCATCACATCTTAAACGATGAAGCTCTCACTACGATTTATAGAAATCTGATAGATTTTAACATTTTTATGTTATACTAATTATTTTATACCTACAAAATCTGTTTGTTTCTTGATTGTTGGTTTGTGTTCATCTATTTATTCATTTATTTTATTCGTACTTTTGTTTTGATTATTGACAAGTATGTATTAGAAATAACCTACAATTAATATTAAGTATAATCGAACTTTGTGAACAATAATTCAATTTCTCAATTAGAGAGAAAAGTGATAGATTGCCGCTCGACAAAGAGAGCGGCAATGACAATTTGTGCTCGAAATGCACACATAATTTTTTCTACAAACCAAGATCTTAACAAAAAACGATCGACACTTCATTCAACATAGGCACATAATATTACCTATGAGAAAATTAACGCTCAATAGCTATGCCAAATGTATAAGCGATTCAAATATCAAATAACTCACATCTCTAACAAGAGAAAAATGGAAAATAACTAGGTATTGTGTAAGAAAAAAAGTTGATGAATCGAACCCGGGTCCTTTAGTACCACCATAGAAACTTAGAGTGCTTCAAATTTTTTGTCTAGACTTTTCATCATGCAAGATTAGGTTCGTTTTAAACAAGAGCAGTAGAGATCGAGCGTTTTCGCGCTAGATCGAAAATGACATTTCACGGAAAACGTCAACTTTGCTTGGAGAACTGAAAGCGTCAAAGGCTACTTGCGGTTGTACAAAAAGTATATTCTCCCTTTTTAATATCTAGTGTTCTTGTGATGTAACTCGTTTTTGGAGTAAGAGGTAGGTAACAGGTTCAGTACTGGCCAGACAATATTATTTTAGACCCAAGTGTGTTTCGATCTGTCATTTCAGAAGTTTAAGAATGATTACTTAGGGTAATCAATCTCACAAAATTTGAAACTATCCTATATTCAATATAAATTTATTCAACTTGTAGATTATGTTACTGGTGGCATCAAAAAATGCATGAAATAGTAATAAAAATCTTCATATGTTTCTAGAAAAGAAAAAAATTCTGTTCGATATCGAACCTATACTATCTCTTGCTTACCCCACTAGACTATTAGAGATTACTACTCGAAAAATTTACAGTTACATTTAAAACATTCAAATCTAATCCTTTTAATCCTTTTAATAATGTTTTTGAGAATAACCCTGCCGCTGGGGGCTGCCGATTCGACTTTCATTATTAAACCGATAGGTATAAAAGATTAAATTAAATTAAAAAGTACTTAAATTGTCAAAACTTATGAAATGGCAATTTGAAATACGCTGCTGACTCTTCCTCCCACTGTTCAAATACTGTTCGATTTCATTGAGCATGCAACTTGACAAGATTATTTTGATCTCCTATTACAAATGAAAATGATCGATAATGCCAAACATGTGAATAAACTGAAGGATTATTGCCAATAATGAGCGATTTAGTCCAATGTTTACAAAAAAATCATGCAACTTAAGAATGTCTTGAACAAATAGATAAACAATTAACAATGTCCATTGAAATCAGTTCAAAAACTGTAGTGTTGGGGGCTTGACTTTTCATCGTATTGCCTTTGTACTTTTCTGACACTAGATTGGAACAGTTGAATGTTGGTCTAATCGTTATTTTGATGGAATGCGGGAACGCGTCAGTTTTCCCGATTATTATTATATTTGTGACAGAGTTTTGTGAGAATTTGATGGAACATTTATAATATTTTAGACCAGTACAAAATCGGTGAGTACCTACATACATACTTTTTAAATCATCCTGAATTCGGAACCCCTTATGAAATTCATCTTGATTCTGGTTCTCTACTACTTTCCGAGATATGGCTTTCCAAAGATTGAAAATTAACCGTTGTGAAGCGCGAATTTTTCAGTCAAAAATCACTCAAAGTTTTCCATTCTTTTGATAGGCCCTTTTTTACACACTAATCAACCCATATTTCACAATTACAAGCACTAAAAACTTAACTTTTCACAAAAAAATTCACCCTTCTTTAGGTTGGTAACTGCGCGCGCTAACGCTGCCAACTATTCAAATTTGATTCTGCGCTGATACCTTCCCCTTCATTGCTATGTTCAATCAAATTTGAATAGTTAGCGCGCGCAGTTACCAACCTACTCGACACTGACAGTGATATCAGCAATTGATTATATTTTATATTTTTTTTTGGTTTAATATGTGATAACATATCATTACACTTTCATATATCTGTTTTGAAAATGAAGTTTTACTTATTGAAAATAATGAAAAAGAGTACCTAGGTATTCAATTCAGTAAAATATATTTCAAACAAGAATTTCAAGATTCATATCGTTATTTTTTTCATATTTTCCTGAATAGTGGTAATTTTCATAGTTTTGCATCATCGTTATAGAGGCATGACAACATTTTCAAGTTGTATGCTGAAAAGCACCAAGATTAAAATCACCGAAAATTATTTGGGCAATTTGCACAGTCTTGTTCAATATTTGCTATCATCTTTTAATATTTTTACAAGTTCGGCATTATCGACAGTTATGCCTTTTGTTTTAGGGGCTTAAAATTACTTTTTCTAGGCACCTGCAAAATGGCATGAAAAACAAAATGGTGAAAGTTATCACACAATTATTTGCAACTTCATAGCTTATGGCCTCATTTTGGACACTTTCAACCGCCATGCCAATTTAACATAATAAACAATTCATCATAAACTTCATATATTTTCAAAGGCATATGAGATGATGTCATCAAAACTCCCTTTGAAATTTTCACAAAATGTTCCGGTACTTAACCTCATTTCGGCATCCGCAGACCTTATGCCAATTTTTGTATGGCATATTTATGATTTAAACTTCCATTCTTCCAACTGGCAGCAACAAGAAAAACGCCTAAAATTTTAATTATTTTTCACAAGTTTACGACATCATTTCTACCCTTTGGTCACCCTTATGCCTATCATTTTCACTTCTTATGTCTATCTTAACATTCTGTTGATGTACATGGCAGCGGCGATAAAATCATCTCAAAACAAATATTTTTTGTGCAAATGGAAATTGAATTTTCCATATGAAAGCCACGCGGGACCGGCTAAATTTTTCCATTAATTTTGTCAGCACTTTTATATGTTTCAGTCCTCTAAGAGGCATGAACGAGAAAATCGTAATCTAAATTCTGTCATCATCTCCCAGTCTATGAGACCGTTTTCTCAATATCTGGAATTTTTTATGGATGTGCCCATGAAATGCTGAAATTAAAATAACAATATTAGTTATTTGTGATGGAAGTTCGTAAAATAGGACTTTTTTGTATGGGCGTGAAGTGAAATGTATCATACAAATTTTTTTCTACGACTGTTTTTATTCTGACAAATTATAGCAATTGTTGAATGTTTCATCCTATGACGTTTTCAATTTTCGTCGTATTGTCAAATAATGAATTTCAAGTAAATCTGATGAAAAATACAGTCGTTTTGAAAAATGTATGAACAGGGCGTGGAATATTACTTTACGTACACTTGATGATTTTACGAACACAGTTGAGTTTTTCACGCACGTGTATGCTAAAAAGTCTCACTTTACTACCTAAGTTAAATTACTGTCGTAGAAAAAATTATTCACCGATTTCATTGATCTTGGTGTGCTTTATGTATTTGAAGTTATTATCTCAGATGAAATCTATAATCATGCTCGTCATGATCAGTATGAATATGGGTTCGTCCAGCAACCATTGTCTTCGTCAAATTAGGTATAAGTATAATAAAATACCCATTGGTGAAGTTTTTGCAACCACTGATTCCAAATAAAAAAATACACGTAAACTTGATGTTTTATTTCGGGATAGGTAATGGATAGAAGGAAACAAATCAGTTTTTCTCCATGAAATAATGATAATAACGTTTATTGTGCGTTTAAGTGATAACAGTGATACACAGCGAAACATAATACACACGAAAGGTAAGGGTTAGCCTGAGGCTATCTTCCCTCCTTCCTGCAGTTTTAATTTTACAACAGAATCGAGTGAATTCGTAAATAAATTTGCGTGAATTTAAAATTTTGTGAAAAATTTCAAAACATTTTTCTTATTGAGACATAAAGAAGACAAGAAGACAAAAATGAATAATTATGAAAAAATGCAAATAAAAAAAACAAAAAGTTATAACTAGTCTGATATACTTGATAACAGAAATCTTTTCAGTTGAGATTTCATTTGAAAAACTGATAAATTGTAATATGATATATATTTATTCAGAAGAGATGGTGCCAAATAAGAAAAGCATCCTTCATATTTGGATTTAACATGATGTGGAATGCTGAAACTATCAGATCTTATGTTCACATTATGGATTTCGGAGCGACGCGACGTGATAAAAGATCAAATAAATATTTCGGTGTTTTAGTTTTAAGAAGTTAGAATAAAAACATTGTTATCAGATACAGACCTCTACAATTTATATTCAATTCATTCAGCCCTATAAGATAGGGGGTTATATGCTTCCTGTATGGTATGCAGCAAACAAAGCACACACAAGCATTCTGAATGCGTTGAAGTTTCTGTCGGTTATATTGTGGTAGAAAATTGTAGTATACTGAAGAGCAATATTCTATGGGAATGAATAAGTGATTTGACTAATTTTAACTTGATTTCTGTTGAAAGTTGATATTTGAATTTGTAAAGTGATTTCAATTTAAAGAATGCTATTTTGAAGACGTGTTGTACATGATTATGAAAGCTCAGATTCTGATCGATGATCAAGCCAAGGTTTTTTGATGAGTTGACCCATTCGATAAAGCTATTATTAATTTCAAGAATATATTCCTTTATATGTGGCGCATGCCTTTGAGAACCTATGCAAAGTGCCACGGATTTATGCACAAACCATGTTTTTCAAGATCTCTATTAACATTTTCAATGCAACCCGACAAATCAACAGAGGTCCCAGAATACTGCCTTGAGGAACTCCAGAAGTAGTTTCCTTTATGTCAGAACTCAACAGGTTACCATCGATAGTGACTCTCTGTGATCTTCCTCGAATGTAACTACTCATTAACTTCAAAGCGGTTTCCTGGAAACCGATGAATTTCAGTTTTGCAATAAGAAACTGAAAGTTAACTAGGTCAAATGCCTTGCTCTGATCTAGGAGAACTATAATTGATGGTATTGATTTAAGATTTGTACTTATCTCATTTAAAACTTTGAGCAGAGCAGTATGTGCGCCATGTTTTTGACGGAATCCAGACTGTACTTCTGGCAAGATTTCGTTGGTTTCTATATATTTCTTAATTTTTAATGACACAGTTTTTTCAAAAAGCTTGGACAATGCGGGCAGTATGCATATAGGACGTAAGTCGTTGAATTGGAATGACGTTGGCGATTTTCCATAATTGCGGGAAGGTTCCTGTTCTAATAGATTCATTAAAAATATGTTTCACTTCATTTACACAAAATGAAAATACAATGGTGATCATTCTCAGACTTAAATTTCCACTTCTTATAACAATTTCGTGTTGATCAATCTCAAATAAACCATGTTAACCTTCCAATACTCAATCATAGAAGTGATAATTTGAAAGACAATTCGAAAACGCTATGCAGATATATCTGACAAATCGACTCAAAAAGAGGGACTGCAATTAATGCTGTTTCCGACTTGATATTTGAATTTGGAATAATAGGTAATTATTCTGAAATTCAATTGTTCCTCTGCGAATTTTCACTGGAAACTATTTGAAACCCCCATTAGCTTGAAATTGTTGTTTCCATAATTGAATGTGTTCATTATATGCTCAGCACGCGATTTGTTTGGATATTTTGATGAGGGCTCGATGAAATGACCACTAACTCCTAAATTCCGTTGATTATGAAACGACATTCATAACAAAAGTTTATTGGAAAACGATTTAGCTCTTGTGATTAATATACAAATTGCTCTGATGAATACCAACAGAAACATTATTGAAAATCATCATGTTTTCGAGATGGACTGGTTATCAAAATAAGGGGTCACTGATTAGCTAGGGACTTCTCCAATTCTATACAAGGTCGTGGTGCAATTGGCAGCTTAATTTTTCAGCATAATCATAACGACACAATCTTCTCCAGTTTGAAGATTGTTTCTCCAGTGATATTCATCTTCAGTATCTGCATAGGGCTCATCTTGATATTGGTCAGTCCATTTCTCTCATTCAGAGTGAAGAATGGATTTTAAGGGAACATTAGGTAGTTGATCAATAGAATGGGATAGTCAAAAATGTTTGAAAAGAGGTATGCCTCAAAGTCGAAAAGTGTATGGGAAATATTATTGTAAATAATACTTGTATTCCTAAAATGAATATTAGCTCTGCTGATATGTGAAATGAACTAGTTGATTCGAATGATATGGAATAATCATTTTTGAAATGAGTGCTACGATAAAAACGTTGCATGATTATTTTTTCATTTTTAAACGTATACAACTTTTTAACAAGTTCAAAAAGCTTCAATAATTTCTTGGGTATGTTCTACCTTATAACATTTTCAAGACAAAGTGTAAGTTTTGTGATTTTAACTATTAATGAACTTCTTCTTCTTCTTAGATAGAATATTTTCAATACCTTCATATGTATTTGGAAAAGGAAAATCAATATTGCATCTACTTTCCTTCAATTCTGCTTCATTCCTGTTGTAGTATTAAAATGTCCTTGAAATTCAACAATTTATTTTTCATTCAATTTGTCTAACTGAATTTTCAAATTAGAATCTTGGGATATTCTGAAAACTTCTCCTGGATTTATCAAGTATTCATCGAGTGTAGGGAAAAAATACTGATATTATCCACGTATTTACTAAATGAAACTTGGTCAAAATGTTTTCAATACATATTAATTATTTTTTGGAAAGTGGATGGAGCGTTTTTTAATTTAATTGGCGAATCAGTGGAATCAGTGGAAAAAGCTGATTTTTCGAAACTGTCTTCATGCGTGATCTGATGTAGTGAAATATTATCCTCTACAGGGTCGGCTCTGAAAATATGTTACTCCAGAAGAAAGTTAAACTGTCATTCATTTTCCGAATCAGAAGATTCATTGGCTTCATTATTCAAAAGAGCTTCCCTATTGGAAGAACAGCTGCTAAATTATACTGGCACAATACATCAAAACTTTATGCACACTACATGGCAATAATATAGTACCATGGATGGATGTAAAGACCTTCGCGGTTTCCACTGAAAATTTTTGGAATTTATTTTCATCTATAGCAAAGCCTGAAGACATCACTTGCAGTACAATAATAGCAGAACGATGAATGCTATTATAATCTAGCACCAGAATTTTAGACGTTACGGATGGATCACTATAAATCTTCGGGCAGTGTTTCCATCGTTACTGGTGCTACTACCTCCTGGTTTCACTTAGTCTACATAGGGACCTTATTAATTTTTAAACTGTGCTTGAAAATGTTTCTTTCTTTTCCTTAACATAACTTTTCAGTCGAGCCTGTCATTTCTGAAGTTGCAGTCTAAAAGCTAGACATATGAAATACTCCATAAATCTGATCTATGTGTGAAGAGTAGATAGGCCGTACTCTAATGATGAATCTGTTATGGCTCTACATTTTACAAATTCGATGTCTTTCATCTGCATAGGAGTTGAACCGCAAATATTGCACTACATATTTACTGACGTTGTCTTTTGTTTGACTAATGGAAAACTTTTTTTGGAGGTTTATTTGATTGGGTCTGCAAAATCTAGTTGAAGATGGCCTCGGATCTTACCAAAGAAACATTTTTCTTTGTTATTGAATCTAGAAACACGGAAGAGTTGTAATGGAACGAGTGATGCCAGATGAGTTGAGTCATTCGAATTATGGAAAACTTCTAGTTGGGAGAATATGATTCGGGAAGCAGTATGGTCCAACAGGACCTGTAACTTTACTTCTGCCGGACGACTCTGTCACTGTTATATTCTCCGAGGAAGGATATCAGTTTTATTTTGCCTTCAAAATCTTTTTGTATAAGGGATGAAGGTCAATATTTCTCTCTTTTGCATCTCTTTTTATACAGCTAAATAACTATTTTTCGTAAGATTTGTTTCAACTATGAGCTCTTGTTACATGAATACGGTCTTATCTGCTTCAATGTATACGTATTCCAAGTCTCCCTTATTTTTGAAGATCTAGTAGGAGTAGTTTGCAAACTTCCTACAAGAAGTTTTGCCTCATCGTTTTTTCGGTATTCATAACGAACTCTGTCTCATATATATGTAGCAATTGATATCAATGCTGTGGAATGTATACAGTTTTATAACGGCATGTTTAGGAATAAATGGTAAAATGTCACACAAACGCAAATGAATGCAGACATTTTTTTCACAGTAGTAGTCCTGGAAGCATATAGTTTTGAAACTGATAAATCTGAGTGGAGAATATAGATTTGTTCTAACATGATCAAAATGTATATTTTTCAAATTTCTATATTTTGAGAATAAATTTGCTACTGTCCGTAAGTCAAACTCAATTTCGTTTAGATGAACATTTCTTGAATAAACTTACCTTTCTCTCCTGAAGTCATATCAAACTCATTTCACTGTGATAATAGAGCAGAAGGAAAACGCTGTCAAGCTCTTGTCAATCATTGAATAAAATGTACTTCTCAAATCTCGAAAACACATCATTGAAACAAATCTTTGTTATCGCATGTCAAACAATATTTTGTATTCTGTTTTTTGCAATTCCTGGCCTAATAGATGATTTACTTTAATTTGAAACTGAATTTGCTTGCTACACAGAAAGAAAAAGTGACCTAAATATAATGAAAAAAGGAATTACTACAATGTATTTGTACATTAGTTTTCAACCGATGCCCTATGTGATCACTGTAAGGTTCAGTTGGTGATATTTTGATGAAGAGATGTTTATATGTTCACGAAGGACATTGCCTAACTTTTTGCAGCAGTCTCGGAAAAATGTGAAAGAGGTGACATTCGAAGGAATCTTTTTTTTTTGAATTCAAAAATCTTGAATAGTTTTGGGGATAATTGCAAAAAACAAAACCACCTTTTTTCATCATTGTTTATAAATTTTGCAATTTTTTCAAAAATATCTTTCCGGTACACCGGGAAGGGATAGCGTTTGCTTCGTTGAGCTTTGTCCCACTGCAGATATGTTTGAAAATAGTTGTGGGTTCGGGTTGTGGAGATGAATTCAACAAACATCGAAAAACGTTGAAAACCCCACATGCCAAAATATTGAAATGTATTAAGATATGCGAGAAAAGTGAAGAGACTTAAAATTGTAGAATTGTCATTGCTCTTGGCCATTTCATAACTCACCGAGCGGAGTGGTTAGAATAGGTATCGAAATTATGATTCAATAAGCGGAATTATAAGCTATAAATTTTGGAACTTACCAGAAGATACACAAATATCTTACACACTCAAAACTCTACTATAAGACTATAAAGCTGTTGTTGATTTTGAATGTCGATGGACTCAATTGCGTAGAGCTCCTGTACCAAACGTGTAACTGTACCTAAAATTAGAGGGAAATTCGTTCGACCTTTGCGTCGTTTTGGAATGATCGAGTGGGGTGGTGTGGTGTAGTTGAATCTCAGCATTCACACAGTGCTCTCGGACATTGACAGCGTGACCAAAGGTATAGGGTGATGCTGAAAATCATAAATCGATGATAAAATCAAGGAATAGGTGGATCAGCTCATGTTCTGAACATTGACAAAATGATTCCACTGTACTGAGGCCATGCCCATTGAACATTGGAGCATGCCTTAATATATTGTTACAAGGAAGTGTGATAATTGATGGTACATAGTATTAATAACATCATGTTCCTTGGAGTAATGTATTTGTTTTATTGTTATAAGGCATATTTTCATTATGGGAATGATATTAACATACCATTAATCACGAAATTACGTTATTGTAATGAACATGTTAACCTTGTTATAATGAATCTGTAGATTATTCAATCACAAAAATTGACTGATTTTAATTATGTTTGGTCATTGCCTCTAGGAAAAATACGTTGTTGTTAATTGGTGGTCATTGATATCAGGTCCTATATTTCTTTCTATGTATAGGAGCATTTCACATTGAGTTATTTTTGGCCAAAAATGATTTCTCTGCACAAAATACATTTTATAGATGAAATAGGATTAAGAATATAGTTCATCTGCTTTTCAAATAATAGTATTTTGGGATATCTGTATAATCTATTACAAATATATCGCACAAAGTTGTCTCCAACAATTTCGTCTCCAATTCTCATGAAACTAATCGGCATCTTAATCTAGATGTCCATTTCCGAGGGGATTCATTTTGGGCTTTTTCCGCACGATAAAATTCACATCAAGCAGCAAGCACCGACTGAGAAGACTCGAAATGGCACGAAATTAATTTAATAAGAATTTTATGGCCTTCTTTTCCGGTTTCCCCAGCAAACACAAGTTAACCACTAATTTATAAGAGCAGAATTGCCGTTTTACGTTCTTTTAATATAATTTCTCCAGCATCAACATTATTTCCCAGACCATTTTTATAAATACGCCATTAAGTGCCTGACATAACCTCGTCGCCGGTGCAATTTTTTTACAGTTGTTGAATAACAACACCAGAATCGAGAATATGCAGTACTCACTCACAAATTTAAAATGAGAAAACTCATTACAAATTTAACTGAGCCCACTACTCAATTAACTAACGCGCCACATCGATTCCAGAAGAAATAAAGTTGAGGAGCGCAAATAGTGCGATTGGAAGTGATTGGTTACCTTCTGCATAACCTATTTTCTCTGCGTATTTAAAGTAAATATTCCGTTTAACAGTGTCCGAATCTGTATTGTGTGTCAAACTTGTGCTCAAATAAATGCCCAAAACTGCAGGGAAATCTAAATAGCATGAGACCAAACATGATTGTCAAAGGTGTGAGGACTATCAAAAAAGAGGTTTTTGATTTGGTTGAATTGATACATTATCAATTGAATTTGAAAGTTTTGAAGGATAACAATTTTTTCTTAAAAAGAATATTAAAGCAAGTAAATTTATTCAGACGGACGGTATAGCATTTCGACAATCATTTGTACCTAATTGACATATCAGTTTTGTAATATAAATTACATACATATCATAAAGGTGATTCCACCCAAGCGATGTTTGTGTTGTGGACATCAACTTTTCAATATGTTCGAAATATGAAGGTACTACATAATGGTAAATTTGTTATGAGTCATGAGGAGATATAAATAGAGAGAGAGAGTGTGAGAGATCAAGAGGAAAATATACGTGTATACTTACAAATATAACGGTAAACAGTGATGGGGGTTTCAGTTTTCGAAAATAGAATTAAGCTGATTATAATTAGTTTTGATAATTATCAAATTCTCCTTTGAATCTATTTTTATTAATGATATTTTTCAAATTACATGGCAAAAGATTAAACAGTTTGGGGCTAATATAGGAAATAAATCTTTGAATATGCGATAATCTACATCTTGGAACATGAATTGAACATAGAGTTGCCACATTTTCTATTACCACCCATTTTTGATTTTCTATCAATGACTTTTTCAGTTTCATTACTGGGCTTTATGTTTCCAATCCATTTTAATTAGTTTCTTGTTGTTTTGTGACCTTACTGGTTATTAAATCCTGAATTTGGTTGGGAGAAGGTCAAGATAACTGAAACCACTATGATTCTTTTGTCAGCAAAAGAATCATAGTGGTTTCAGTTATCTTGACCTTTTCCCAACCAAATTCATCATTTTAATTAGGTTTAGGTAACTTTGATGGAATTTTGGATTAAACTTCATTAAGTTTGGGTAGGTTGAACGGAAATGACAGTATACAGTACTTTCTGGGATTAGGTGATTTTGGTAGATATAGATTTGTCAAATTAAGAATTGCTCATTACGTAAGAGTTCAGCAAAATTAAAAATTAAACAAAAATATAACTACATTTCGTTACCTTCGATGTTTGCTGTTTGTTCTGTGGTGAAATTGTAGTTGGGGTAGAGTTGTCATATTCTCAATTTGTCGATATAAAGAGATATCAAATTTTCGACTCAATTAGTTTGAACAAAACCGAAATCTGAAAATAAACTGCAGCTATTGAAAGTTTTAATTTTGATTTGAGAAGGAATAGCTGAAATAATCCCTGAAAGATATGTTTAAATTACATAGATATATTTGTATAAAAGCTCTAAAGCTTTCTCATGTGATGATTACCTTAGTACCAAAAATGTTTTTTAAATTGTTTTTATAATTTTGGGAACATTTCATTCATTTTCATGTACTAGATTTTCCAACATGACATTTGAGTTTGGCAATTTCTAACTTTTTTCAAGAGGAGAAGAAATTTGATTTGATTTGACTTGATTTCATTGACTTGGAAATGATGATTCAGATTTTTAGTGTTTTGAGGGTTTGTGACAGGTTCTGCGCAAGGGCCGTCATGAAATCTTTCATTTTATACCAAATAAAATCAAAATGATGGTCCGTAGTACTTGTTACTGATTTTAAAATTCCTGGCAAAACTGGTACACAGCAAATGTTACACATTTTAAACTTAAAATATCAAGAACATAATAACAATATATTAGAAAAGTCACAAATTTATTTGGAAATTGATTGAACAAAAAATAAATCATAAATTAAAAAAAAAACAACTTACGTTTTGGATGCCGACATACCATTATTTATTTACGATTTCATTATTTTTGTCTTAACAAAAATCTAAAAAAATATATCACTCGGCACACCAGTGTTTTCAGGTATCTTAACGAAGGTTTAGGATAGAAAATGTTATTTCGGCTACTGAATAGTCAAATCTGATAATATATAAAATCGAAAGTAAGCATATTTTCATGAATTTTGAAATACTTGATTGAATTAAAATATGGTGTGAAATTTTTTCACGGATTACCACCAATGTTTGAACTATTTCTGGCTAATCCATCCTCAAGTGTTGGTAAGAGTTGAAGTTGAATCTTCTGTAAAAATTATACTCAATAAAGGACCCCGCACACCTTATATGGGAAAATGGCTCTCCGTCAAATTTCTTGAATTTTTGATATGTTGTAGAATTGATCATTCCGATGAAATGTTTCAACGGGCGCAACACGATCCTATGACTAGTTTTCGAGATACAGGGTGTTGAATATGAGAAACATTCACTTTTCATCACTCTGTATCTGCCAAGTTACGATTTAGTTCGGATTTATCTTTTGTGGGATCATCATCACATCCGTGTATGATGAATTCATGAGAAATTCATTTCCAAATCTTTTCGTAGTATAGGGCGATTTCACTTGAAAACAATGCTATTTTGAGACTTTCATAATTTAGTTGTTTTATAAAGAGAAAATGCGAGAAAAGGTAGAATTATCACATAATATTATAAATTAATTTCATCTAGCATCACAGTTGATACAATTCATACAAGGTGATTCACAAATATGGAAACAAAACGAATTTTGGTTTTTGGGACACCTTGTAGTAATAAACCAACCTAAAATGACAAAATTCACTTGAAGAATGTTAAATGATATGTTCCATCGTATACAGAGTCGAATGATATCAATTTGAAAAATTAGTTATACTTTAATAAATAAAAACCTTGATTTTTTAAATCACCCTATATCTCATAGGGGAGTCCGAAAAGAATTCAATATTTTTTCATGGGAGAACTCGAAAGACTTTCATCCATATTGTACAAAATTTACAGAGGAATCCCATGACGGGTTTTTCATATACAAGGCGAAAAATGTATGAAAAAAGCTACGATCTGTACATTTTCCCATTGCTATATTTTCAGTCCAGTTTTCGGCGTGTTTGCTGTAGTTCTTCCTCGTCCGGCCGCTTTTACTAGAAATAAAAATATTTCAATAAAATAGTGATCAGTTATTATACCGTACAATAGCGTACCGCATCCCTCGAAAAAAAGCCATAACTCGAATTATTATCTGCACAAGCATCGTCTAGTAGAAAAGTTATTTTTTCATGCTTAGTGTTTCTCAGAAGTTATATTATACGTATTACATCCGCAGAAGTTCGTTTTTTCGAATTTTCACTCTATAAAACAATAAAATAGTGAAAGTCTCAAAATAGCATTATTATCAAAGGAAATCGCCCTGTACTACAAAAAGATTTGGACATGAATATCTCATGAATTTGTCACATAACGAAAATACCACATAGGATAAATCAGAAAAAAATCATAATTTGTATGTAATTATTTCTATCGGCTTATATAGATATATATTAAATCAAATTCTCGGCATATTTTTACACCAAATTAACGTTTTATGTTTCAATTATGTTCTTGTATCTTCGAATCGTATATATGTTTGTATATAGTATATACCCCCTCTCAGAGAACGTTTCTCTTTCTTTTTCTTGTATTTGAAACATCATCTGAATCATCTTCGAATACCTACTTATTAATATATTCCTCTTATTTCGTAGTAGGCATGGAGAACAATTCAAAGAGGATAAAATCAACAAAATTCTTATGTCAATAGTCGTTTTCTTGTTGTCATAAAGCCCGAGAACTCTTTTTGGGTTATTGGACTAATTGAAGTTTCTTTTTTACTGTTCAAGTTTATGTGATTTTCAGTGTTTGTTGAACTTTACTGAACAATATGGCCTTCGCAAATAGAGTGAGTTGTTATGTTTGTGACCGAAATGTTATTCCTAGACTCTCAATGCGTTTGAATAGAGGAGATAATATTGATGTTTTGCAAATTGCAACATATCGAAGACAAACTGCGGGAAATCCACCTATTGATATTCAGGATGATACAAAAATATGTTTCAATTGTAATAACACATTAATGAATGACATTATTGCTATGGAAAATAACCCGAATTGCCTTCGTCTCAATGGGTTGTCCCGCGTATCAAGTCGTGCGTGCATTATTTGTAATGCTCGTCAAAATATTCAAAGACTTTCTTTAGAATGTAGAGTGGATATTTTTGTTGCTTCTGATATCTATGTCCCAGATTTCTTGAGAATTTGTGGTCACCATCTTGATCATCAAGGTTTCCTTCCAAATTACTTGCATGGAGGTTTGAATTTTGTGAATAAACCATACATAATTTCCAATCTTCAACATTTTCTTCAAAGAATGAGGACATTTGCTAATAGAAACAGGCCACTCCGTAACTGGGAAGATATCAATTGTTTCACTGAAGACGAATTTAAGTATCTGACATCAATCTCAAAAAATCATTTTCGACAATTACTAGAATTTTGTGATATTGTTGAACAAGGTGGCAAGAGAAGAAATGTCGAAAGAAAACATTTGCTGACATTTTTGATCAAAATGAAACATGGAGTTTCAGATAAGTTTTTGAAAATATTGTTCAGTTATCCTTCTCGACAAACAGCAAGCTTCATTATTTCTAATGTGAGATTATCTCTTTTACAAAGGTTCGTACCGAACAATATTGGATTTAATTCAATAACAAGAGAAAATTATATTAACAGTCATGTATCCCCTTATCCGAATCAACTGTACAATCCCACACCAGATATTCCCAAAGCAATAGTTTATATAGATTGTACCTACAATAAAATAGAAAAGAGCAGTAACTTCCGGGTATTGAGGCAATCATACTGTTTCCACAAGAATGAACACTTGGTCAAACCAGAGATCATAGTTGCCCCCGATGGATATATCTTAGCAATCAACGGGCCGTACTTCGCAGATGCTAGGAATAATGATGCAAGTGTTCTAAATCACGAATTACAAGTTGATTTGAATGGAATGAAAACATGGTTTCAAGAAGGAGATATTGTGATAGTCGATAGAGGCTACAGAGATTCAATCAATAGTCTACAAGAATTTGGCTTGCATTACTATATGCCACCATTTCTACCGCCGAATCAAAGGCAATTAACGACAAATGAAGCCAATCAGGCACGTTTAATAACCACTACTAGATGGATTGTTGAAGCTAGAAATGGACATTTTAAGTCAATTTTCAAATTTTTTCTACAACCCATAACAGCAATACATGCTGCGAAGCTACATGACTATTACCTGATTGCTGGCGCTCTTATAAATAAATTCCATCCATTGATAAATATGCCTGGAACGTTGGATACGGCCACACAAATGTTGGTTGATTCCAGTGATGTCAACATTGTTCAGGCACGAGTTGAAGCTGAAAACCTCCGAACTAGGAATGGTCGATGGATTCGTTTAAATCAATATCATATACAATCGTTTCCTCGCCTTGATATTGAATATTTAAAATTACTTACTGGAACATATCATTTACACTTGGCTGCGTCATATATCCAAGATACAACTCGTAGAGATGGTGAAGTAGACAACATTTTAGAAGTCGATGAGTTACATGGGGAACCCAATTTCCTAAGATTCAGAATATTTTCTCGGTTCAGGAATGCTGCTAAACACATGCTATGGGTTGTTTTCACTGAAAGAGGTGACGAAAATCTAGAAGATCCTGCTCTCCCCATTACGGGGTATTATTGTACTTGTAAGTCCGGTGCTAGGACTTTAGGAACTTGTGCGCATGTTACTAGCGTGATATGGTTTTTGGGGTACGCTAGATATCAAGAAAACATACATTTTCCAACCAATCGTCTTTTAGATTCCATAGGAGATGCTGCAAATAGAATGCTTCCAGAGGACATGGATATCGGTCCAGAAATAGTTTAATTTTATTGGTTATTGGTAAGAATCTCCTTCTAATTCGTATTTGATAATGTTTTTTGATTAGGGAAAAATTCAGTTATCCATCATGTATTTTCCTTGTTGTATTGTCATGCACATGCTCGTGCCAACCCAATATCCGAAAGATATATCACATCCCGTTGAACTTCTATCAATTTATTTATAGATTATATATATATATATATATATATATATATATATATATATATATATATAAATAAGGATGGATTTAGTGAGGGGCAATATATGAAAATATAAGTAGAAAAATTATTGGGTATAACCCTCAAAATGTTCTGCAACCGTAGACACGTGTTTCGAGCTTAAGCTCTCATCAGTACGGTAAAATCAAGTGCGGAGATGTACAACACTTGGATGTAAAAATAGAAACAAAGGAAGTCAACAACAGGAAGCCAACCACACATTTGTAGCTTCGGTTAGAAGACCTTGTGCTTACAAGGCAACAACTAACGTCGCCATGGAGGCAGCTATAGCTACCAGCGTGACAATCCTACCCAGGAAAATACAAATAAGGATGGATTTAGCGAGGGGCAATATATGAAAATATAAGTAGAAAAATTATTGGGTATAACCCTCAAAATGTTCTGCAACCGTAGACACGTGTTTCGAGCTTAAGCTCTCATCAGTACGGTAAAATCAAGTGCGGAGATGTACAACACTTGGATGTAAAAATAGAAACAAAGGAAGTCAACAACAGGAAGCCAACCACACATTTGTGGCTTCGGTTAGAAGACCTTGTGCTTACAAGGCAACAACTAACGTCGCCATGGAGGCAGCTATAGCTATGGCGACGTTAGTTGTTGCCTTGTAAGCACAAGGTCTTCTAACCGAAGCCACAAATGTGTGGTTGGCTTCCTGTTGTTGACTTCCTTTGTTTATATTTTTACATCCAAGTGTTGTACATCTCCGCACTTGATTTTACCGTACTGATGAGAGCTTAAGCTCGAAACACGTGTCTACGGTTGCAGAACATTTTGAGGGTTATACCCAATAATTTTTCTACTTATATTTTCATATATTGCCCCTCGCTAAATCCATCCTTATTTGTATTTTCCTGGGTAGGATTGTCACGCTGGTAATTATAGCTGCCTCCATGGCGACGTTAGTTGTTGCCTTGTAAGCACAAGGTCTTCTAACCGAAGCCACAAATGTGTGGTTGGCTTCCTGTTGTTGACTTCCTTTGTTTCTATTTTTACATCCAAGTGTTGTACATCTCCGCACTTGATTTTACCGTACTGATGAGAGCTTAAGCTCGAAACACGTGTCTACGGTTGCAGAACATTTTGAGGGTTATACCCAATAATTTTTCTACTTATATTTTCATATATTGCCCCTCGCTAAATCCATCCTTATTTGTATTTTCCTGGGTAGGATTGTCACGCTGGTAGCTATAGCTGCCTCCATGGCGACGTTAGTTGTTGCCTTGTAAGCACAAGGTCTTCTAACCGAAGCCACAAATGTGTGGTTGGCTTCCTGTTGTTGACTTCCTTTGTTTCTATTTTTACATCCAAGTGTTGTACATCTCCGCACTTGATTTTACCGTACTGATGAGAGCTTAAGCTCGAAACACGTGTCTACGGTTGCAGAACATTTTGAGGGTTATACCCAATAATTTTTCTACTTATATATATATATATATATATATAGAAGTAAATAGAGTGATTTATGTTTTGATTCCGAGAGCCACCATCATCTGTCGACAGCTGTTTCGTGGTTTCCCACTCATCAGGACAGCTTTATGGTTGCTCTCGATTCCATGGTTCGTGCCAAATTAAGTTTCAACTAGTGACTGTAGATGTCACAAGTTACTTCCTGTTATATATATATATATATATATATATATATATATATTCACTGTTTATAGAACTCATTAAATTAAACAGCTGTTTCAGATTACTTATTACTAAGGTATCAACTGATAACACTAGTATCCTACGACATACCTCCATAATGACATGTGCCTGAGATTTATCCACTTGAAATGTTCCTTATATCGTTACATTCAAACTATTTAGGAGACATCTTGAACCTTCTGCATTATCCATGACGGGCATCTTTAAGACAGGCATACATTATGCAATTTCCATGCAATGCAAGTTTGGTGCTATGCAAGAAATTCTTGCATAGCTATTGCATATCTCTTGCCGCGCACATTACATTATGCTGTTTCAGTGCAATTCTGATTTGTTTTGTTTCGTCCCTTTTTCCAGATGATGACCAAAATCACGTAATTAAGATGCCTGGTTACACGTAATCAATAGAGATACACTCTGCTCAACATATCAGTCACAACACAATGAAAATAGCTAGAAGATAATAATACTGTTTTTGAAGTTCACGTTGGTGACGCTGTTAACACTAGAAAAATTACTAGAATTGCATAAAACTTGCATGAAAAATAGAGCAGATGCTATTTTCAAAACTTGCATGGAAATTACACGCGCGCAAGCGCGTTAATGTAGTTTGGACTTGCATGGCACTTGCATTGCACGGAAATCGCATAATGTATGCCTGTCTTTATTATTGGGAATTCAAAATTAGATGCCAGCGCCAAAGTGGCAAAAAATGTAACCTCTTTCGCGTATTTATGTCGAAAGAACATAACCTCGTTGTCCTTTGTGCTATTGTTGTAGAAATGCTCAAAATGTCAAAATCATAGTTTCAACCTCATTTTCACGTAAGTATAGATTCAAAACCCGACACCAGAGGGAGTATCCCTTATCTTGAATTCCCAATAGCCATGGGATACATATTATGTGTGCCATCTGGCAAGGCCGTACAAGTTGTTATGAGTTGAAATAATGTTGATTTCACTTCACTGAATTCCTTACTTTTACGTTTTGAATAAATGTCAAATAAGTATCTTCTCAATCACATCAGGAGACTTCAATGGATAGGTAGAGTGGTCATTCATTAGCGTAAAATAGTGAAATATATGGACTTTTTCAGAAATTGTTCGCCTTGTATATGAAAAACCCGTCATGGGATTCCGCTGAAAATTTTGTACGATATGAATGAAAGTATTTCGAGTTCTCCCGTGAAAAAATATCGCTATCTTTTCGGACTCCCTTATGAGATATAGGGTGATTTAAAAAATCAAGGTTTTTATTTATTAAAGTATAACTAATTTTTTAAATTGATATCATTCGACTCTGTATACGATGAAACATATCATTTAACATTCTTCAAGTGAATTTTGTCATTTTAGGTTGGTTTATTACTACAAGGTGTCCCAAAAACCAAAATTCGTTTTGTTTCCATATTTGTGAATCACCTTGTATGAATTGTATCAACTGTGATGCTAGATGAAATGAATTTATAATATTATGTGATAATTCTACCTTTTCTCGCATTTTCTCTTTATAAAACAACTAAATTATGAAAGTCTCAAAATAGCATTGTTTTCAAGTGAAATCGCCCTGTACTACGAAAAGATTTGGAAATGAATTTCTCATGAATTCATCATACACGGATGCGATGATGATCCCACAAAAGATAAATCCGAACTAAATCATAACTTGGGAGATACAGAGTGATGAAAAGTGAATGTTTCTCATATTCAACACCCTGTATCTCGAAAACTAGTCATAGGATCGTGTTGCGCCCGTTGAAACATTTCATCGGAATGATCAATTCTACAACATATCAAAAATTCAAGAAATTTGACGGAGAGCCATTTTCCCATATAAGGTGTGCGGGGTCCTTTGTGTTGGAGGGACTCTATATCTGTTTGATATTCATTGCCTTTGGTCAGAAAATCAGTCCAAGTCAAGCAGCCAAACTTTTACAAAGTTTTACAAGAGCGATAAAAATATGTGTTATATAGATGATTGAACTGAAATGAACATTTGAAAGTTTTATGAAACCTACTGATTTGTATGCTTGAGGAAGGACTTGAATGTGTGTCTAAAAACTGCGACTGTAAGAAAATATGATGCCCAGGTAAACCACTTCTTTTACTCTATTCAATAAAGAATTTTTAATAGTGTAAATGAAATGATTTGTGTTATCTTGTCGACTATTTACAGGTAGTAACTTCATATTTCCCTATGTTGAAGTTTAATTTATTATCTATGTACCAATCATATATGTTGTCAATATCATTCTGCAGTTGGAAGTAATCATTGAGATCATCTTTTTTTAAGAAAATTGTTGAGTCTGCTGAGGAAGTACACACGGTGATGAGATTTTGGATGGTAAGTCATTAACAAATAGTAGAGAGAGAAGTGGTCCCAAATGTGACACCTGTGGAACACCTGAAACAGCCATAAAATACTTATACTCAATTTTATTGAAGATGAAAGAAATGTTAGAAACAATTTCAATAATGGATCACTCACTCCAAATGACACAACAACAAAATGTAATGGTCGACTCTATACCAGAAGCTTTGGCGAAGTTAGTATATACAACATCGACTTGGCGCTTCCTGTTTAAAATATGTTGTACATAATTTGTAAAAAATAATAAATTTGTTTCAATGGACTTTTTCTTGCAAAACCCATGCTACTGGAAACAACATGTTTTGCATGTGTGAATAAAGTTTTTCATGAAGTATAAACTCGAAAACCTACGCAATATAGTGCAAAACTGCTATATAGGCATGTTTTCATTGAATTTGTTTTCAGAACCATTAATTCAAACTTTTGAAAAGCTCGATAAAATTAAGCACTCATGGTACGACATATCAATATTTCATCTCAAAGTCATCATGAAAATAGCATTTACTCGAACACTAGTCTAAGATTTCTGTAGAGCTTCCAATCTATTTAACGAAAACGGATTTCCTAGTACCTCTCCAAACGCTTTCTTATTGCCAATAAATGAACAGTTTCAATGAATTGGCCGCTAGAACGGTATACTTCTCTTCCTTATATCCTCTCAACGTTGCCCAATTCAAGGGTCGTTTTCTACATTGTCGGACGTTTTATATCGTTCAGGTTCCCTATAAAGAATGAATCTGGCTGCAGGAATCGTATTTTCCCCCGGTTATTTCTGTGGACTATTAAATTGTGTTTTGTTAGTGAACTGCCTTGGGCAATTCTGCGTTCTCCGGCTAATTGCAGAGTGTACCTGGTTTCCTTCTCGAACAGGAATATTACGTGGAACTTCAATTTTTGAATTTTTCGGTTAAAATTGGAAATATTACCCATTCGTTCTGTTCAAGTTTGGTGGAAGACATCGATGTAATTATGAGGAAATGAGTATAACCATGGACGTATAATATCGTATAAATTATAACATAAGACGAATTTCATCTCTATTCAACTATGACCTCAGTTCTCTCTCTCGGTTCGACGATGAAGTTCGGATTAATAATAATATTTATTTTCCAACAAGACATATGAATATGTATAGGAATAAAGAGAAATAGCAGTAACAAAATGTCAGAGCCTACTCTGTAAATATAAAAAAAATTAAATATTTAAAAATATTTAAAAGTCAACACGAATACACACATATGTAAACTTAGAATATAATTTAAAACTACATATGAAAATATTTAAAAGTTAACACGAATACACACATGTAAACTTAGAATATAATTTAAAACTACATATTAAAATATTCTTCTAATGAATAAAAACATTTTTCAGTCACGAATTGTTTCAGTGAACTACTGAATTTTTTTAAGTATGCGGCTTCTTTTATATTTTCAGGTAGATGATTGAAAACAGACAATCCCAATATTGTAGGTGAATTACCTGAAACCTTATATTTTGTAAATGGAATATGGTAATTTTTTTTTGACTTGTGTTAACGGAGTGAAAATCTCCAGTGAGAACAAATTTGTGTCTATATTTAAAAATAAATATTGACAATTCATAAATATAAACAGATACTAAAGTCAATATTCTCAGTTGTTTGAAAATGTCTCTACAAGAATGTGTACTAGGAACTCCAGCTACTATTCTTAATATTCTTTTTTGTACTACGAAAACATCTTTCGCCAAGGTGGAGTTGCCCCACAAACATAATCCATATCTAATTCTTGCAACAACCTGTGCATGGCATTGGGCCACTAGTTGAGGAATTTCAAGTATATGTTTGAGATTTCTGAACATGAAACATAAGGAATTCAACCTTTTCATCAAATTTTGACAGTGACCTTTCCAACTTATGTGTTTATCGATAGAAAGACCAAGAAAATTGGTTTCGTCTAAGCTATCAATGGTAACATCATCATTTAACTGAATTCTGACAGGATCGCACTTTCTTTGATAGTTGTGAAATCTTATAATTTGTGTTTTCTGAGCGTTCAAATGCAGATAATTGGTACTGCACCAGTCCTGCATCAGCTCTAAGACTTTTTCTGTTTCTTGATGAATACGAATTTCATTTTTGTGTGATATTATCAATGACGTGTCGTCTGCATACATTGTTACGTGAACACCTTTCAAGAATTTATCCAGATCGTTAGTATAAAGTAAGAATAAAATAGGCCCTAGGACGGAACCTTGTGGTACACCAACATTAATAAGTTTACTCTTCGAATTGATGTAACCAACGCTCTGACTTTGGTACACATACGTACTGATGACGGTGTTCCAAAAATGAGGAAATCCATTCTAATGTTACACCTCGTATTCCATAATTATATAGTTTAGATTTTAGCTGATTATGATTGACACAGTCGAATGCCTTGCTGAGATCACAAAAAATTCCAGCAGGGCACTCTCCTGCCTCCATAAAATGTATGACCTTTTCAAAAAAAGCATTAATGGCAGTATTAGTAGAACGGTTGGTTAAAAATCCATGTTGATTTTCCGTGAAGATATTGAATCTATATAAAAATGTCATAAGACGGTTGAGAAATGAATACTCAAATATTTTAGAAAAACTTGATGTTATAGTAACTGGACGATAATTATCCATAGCAGTTGTACACGCCTTTTTAAAGATGGGAATAATTTTTCCAACTTTCAGACATTGGGGAAACTCTCCATTCAGAAAGGACAGATTCACTAAGTGTGTTAGAGGTTCAATAATATTTTCTAAACAAGGCTTTATTATAAAAAGAGGAATTTCATCATACCCAGATGAATGCTTATTTTTCAGTTTATATTTTAAAATTGTTATCAGTTCGAGACTGGTAAATGGTTCAAGAAAAAAAGAGTACTCATTCATATCTACCTCGATATCATTGGAAATATTACTTTTTTCATTTTGTTTGCTTGGTACTGGAGCATTTATGAAAAAATCATTGAATAAGTTTGATACATCAGTTGGGTCTTCGTAAGTCATTTCACCTGCTTTTATAATAATAGGATGACGACTTTTCTTGTTCTTGTTGCTGAATTCAGAAATTACATTCCAGGCCGTTTTGTTGACGTTACTGGAATTAGCGATTCTATTTTGGTAGTATCTTTTCTTTGAATCTCTCAATAAAACTTCATGTTCTTTTTTAGCTTTTTTGTACTGGATGGTTAATTGGGGATAATATTTTTTAAGATGGTGTAAATCTTTCAGTTTTATACTAGATTTCTTAATTTCATCTGTAATCCATTTTTTGTTACTGTCATCATTATTATCAAAATATTTTTTTAAAGGGAAATGTATATTGAAATGAAATAGAAAAATATCCATGAATGAATTGTAAGATGGCTCAAGTTTTGGGTGATTGAGAATCTCGCTCCAGTTTTCTTTTAAGAGATCATTATTAAAATTAAGAATAGCTTGCTGGTTGAAGCTTCTTCTAATTTGATAAGTTTTTTTACAATTTTCAGAATAATGTTCAGGAATCTCAAGTAATACAGTGCGGTGATCAGACAAATCATAGTCAATGACACACACTACCGGATCAACTACGTTAGTGAATATGTGATCAATGATAGTCGCTGAAGATATGTGACTCTCGTAGGCCAGTTCACTACTGGTGCCATATTAAAACTATCTAAAATATGTGCGAGCTTACTGAAAGTTGCACAATCTCTGGAACTGATAGTGGAGTCAATATTGAAATCTCCAGTTAGAGTGATATTCACATGCGGTGAATATACCTCCTCTAAAACTTTCAAAATATTTTCCATAAAAACATCCATGTTACTGCTAGGTGAACGGTAACATGTTAAAATGACTGTACTCTTATTGTCTTTTTTGCAGGATAGACCACAAATTTCAAAATCTTTCTCAACACAGTACCTTTTCAAATCGATTTTTTTACATTTCAATCCCTTTTTGAAATATATGGCAACACCACCTTTCTCGAATGAGGTTCTGCAGAAGTAGCTGGATAATTCAAATCCGTTTATATTTTTATAGACTATAGACTCAGTGGTAGAGTGAGTTTCTGTGAAAGTGAGAAACTGTAAGTTAGAGTAAAAAATATCGACTTCTAATGAATTGATTGTTGGATTATTCAGACTTTGTGCATTCAGTAGAAGAATTTGCGGATTAAACATTAGCCCGTTGAAGTTGTTTCTCTCCGTTTCTGAAAAAACTTACTAATACATGCACCAGTTGGCCACAAATTTGGATTCATAGCTGTGCGGAAGTTGCTATCATTTATTGTCACTTTAAACGATGAATAGATACTTGGGTATCTTGAAGTTAATAATTCACATGTTACCTCTGGAAAAGTGGGTTTCAATAGTTTCTTCAAATCTTCATCAGATGTAATATGTTCAACTCTGGATACCTGAAGAAACACACTTTTGGGGACTCCTTTCACATCGGATTCCATGTTGTTTCCTACTATTACCTTCCTTCTTGTTGGTTTTCTCCTATAGGGAACCTTTTTCCAACTATTACTTTCATCGGATTCCGTGGGGGCACTATTGGATACCATGGTATTCATGTCAATATACGAGTTTGTTGGTTGAGAATTCACCAGATTAATAATTTCCTTTCATTTTTGTACCGTACTAATTTTATGTATCTCGGCATTCACTTGTTGCTTATTTATTGGGACATTAACAAATTTGGGTTGGTTTTTGTTGATGTGTTCTTGTATGCCTGACTTATCTTCACTGGTACTGGCCCTAATTATTTCTGATTGATTTGTTATTAGTTTTTGTGAAACATCATCACTTTTTCTTTTTTGGTTACTATTCGTTTTATTGAGTAGGTCGATTTGAATATTCAGTAAGTGGATTTTATCCCTCAATTCGACTATGATAAGGTCTTTTTGTTTCAATAAATAACTTACAATACGTGAATCTACCTTCTCATCTGAAACTTCCAATGCATCGTGGAACTCCTTGTCACTTTCGGTAGCACACTTATCTTCATTTACGGTGACTTTTTAAATTGAAACAATGTTCAGGATTAATTGAATAAGACTTCGTTTATGATAGTATATAAAGTGTGTCCCATTTATCGGTGGTAATACCACGAGTGATCACAATACTATCGATAGTAATTCTGTCAGAAATCAACGAGATCAAATTGCTTGGTAACACCACGACTCGTTCAGTACGAGTGGTGTTACTTCAAAGCAATTTGACCGAGTTTGAGATTTCTGACAGGATTATCGATAGTATTGTTAGAACGAGTAGTATTTATTAAGATAATTTCACGACTATAACAGAGTAAAGAAAGTTCAATTGTCGTGAATTCTTCATTAGTTATAGATAATGCCTGTTAGACTTGAAGTCTGCCAGACTGAAATTCATATTAGTAGCAAGATGATATTAAGTTTTTCGTTGTTGGTTGAATACGTGGTTGCCATGACAAAGTGGTATTACCGGCTCGAAAGCTAGGAACTCCGTATTATCGAGGCATACGTCCCTTATTGGTCCTAATATTGCAGGAAAGGAGGCTTTCATAGAGCGAGTGAAATTATCATGATTATTTATCGACATATCTTGCAACCAATATAAATCATCAATTTAAAGCTATAAAATACTTTCAAACCAATCACAACATTATTATAGTGGGAATTTTGTACTTAGATTATTGCCTCGGGAATATTCGTGGTATTTTGTTTTTATTGTGTGACAACAACTGATACTTTTGATTTGACGTCTGTCATCCGTTTGCATGCAAATTGAAAAATGAATTTAGATAACCGTAATGATTAAAAATGTTATATAAAGAATGTGATTATGATCAAAAAATAACCTATCGAATACCACACGAGAGTTCGATAAAGTAGAAAATAATTCTCCACATTTTTTCTCAAACTTGTTGCCATTTGGCAATAGCCACTCGAGCCCTTCGGGCTCTCGTGTCTATTGCCTGGCAACAAGTTTCCGGAAACTCTGTAGAATTATTTTCACTTTATTCTCACTCTCTTGTGATATTACAACTGAAAATTTCTCACCTCTGCTTTTTAACCAATAGGATGCCTTAATTTTGACTATAGTTACTATGGCAACTAAAAAAATTTCCGGAAATTTTTTCGTGGCGCCACGATATTTAAGTGGAAATTTTTTGACAGTTGAAAAGGTAAACATATGATCTACAACCATTAAATATTGTAGATATACCTGTGAATAATGCAAAATTTCTATAAGAATTGACATTATTATTTATTATTCACTAAAAAGTTTCATTAAACAGAAAACACAAAGTTGTTTAATTATTATGCATTAACAATTTATATTTCAAAAAACGTAGGATCTACAAACGTAGTAAGATTTGAATGTTGCTTGAATTCTAACTGTTGGAAAAGGTCCTATAAAATTGTTTAAAGCCAATCCTGCTCAATTGCATGCCTGGGCTTCGTATAGCGGAATCAAGTGTGCGGGTGTCAAGTCTTGTTGAATAGAATGCAAATATTCTGACGCTTCCTTTTTACGTTTAAAAAACTGCACTGTATTTGATGAGAAAACGTTTATAAATTGCAACAGAAAAGCATAATATATGTTCCTGAATCCATAAATAGAGTTTGTGGAGTTAATGTTTCAAGATCCACGCAAATATATCTCCAAAAAGCGGTAAAGCTGAATTTGGTATCTTCCGTTGTCAAACTTGACAAGTTAAATATACATTGTCCTGCAAGAGCTGAGCTTTCCTGTAAGGTATTTATACAAATACGTATCATCATTTTGTGTCATCGACACTGATTGTTGATTTCCTTCCTGTCTTGTGGACAGGTGGTCCTTTTTGCTGATGTAACCAGATTGAATGTTTATTAAAAGTTATAATGTGCGACTTGGCTGTCAATTTCTCAAATTTCTGGTACTCGATTTGAAACACGCAATCTACAGTCCAATTATATCGAAGCACAAACCAACCACTACCGGAAAGGATTGTTAGGTCTACACCTATTACAATTATTTACACTAACCCATCCTCTCTTCTTAATGGTGAATAGGAAGGTGATGAATTAATTAGATATCTGTGATTTAAGACATATATGTAATATTTTGAAACAATTTTGTTCAAATCTCTTTTACTTGACATCTGCAGCAGACTTTCTTGGATTTTCGTAAACAAACCATTCGACTCTAACGCTTCCTGGTCGCAATCTTCCATTAAATTCGTTAAATATATTAATTTTGGATGACATATTTGCACTTGACTCATCTCTTTGCAGTATTTACATGAATTGTACTTTTCAAAGCATTTCATTTTTCTCAAATTGTTTAACGCAAATGCTTACAAGAAATGTTTTATATCTTTGTTTGCTGGTTTACTATACAGTAACTCAATGTAATTTACCAATATAAACCTCATCTGTCAAAAGCATGGCCGCCTATATCACGGCCACCTACTGCAACAAACCATGTTGATATTATATTTTTTACATTCGAAGTGTTATGGATTACTTTAACAAAAAATACATTTCTACCACCTTTAGTAACCTAAAATTATGAAAGAGCGATAGACTGATCTAATACCCATCTGAGTTTTAGCATTTGGTGTAACTAAAGTTGGTAATATTTTTTATTTAACGAAACATGGTGGACTTGACAAGCAGTGAAATTAATTTAAAATGTCAGATTGGATTAATAATTTTTTACGAAATTATGTTGTGAAATTTTCTTACCGAATACCACGCAAGCTTAAATTATTCCTGGAAATTTTCTTTCGGCACGAATATGTTAAGATAATTTTCAAAATATTCGTGCCCTCAAAAAAATTTCCGGAAATAATTTAAGCTCTTGTGATATTATAAGTGACAATTTTCCTCATATTATATAAACTAATCAAATGCCATCATTTTTTGAATTCAAACTAATGAGAAAAGGACTTTTCGGAAACACTGTCTCCAGCCCGTGGTATTTTCAAATCGGTGTTTCGACTCTTCCTTATTCATACGTTTTCATAGTTGTAACAATCACTGTAAATTTAGAAACGTCAGTTCGACGGTTCAACTCTTCAACTGACATTGATGACACAAGATGAAACATTCTTCTAATACGCATTTAGTCCAGTTGAAAATACAGCAATTTGTCGGGATATTACTACTGACAATTTCCCTCATATTATATAAACCAATCAAATGCCATCATTTTCTGAATTCAAACCAATGAGAAAAGGGCTTTTCGAAAACACTGTCTCCAGCCCGTGGTATTTTCAAATCGGTGTTTCGCTTCTTCCTTATTTATACGTTTTCATAGTTACAACAATTTCTGTGAATAGAGAAACGTCAGTTTGACGGTTCAACTTATAGAAATATATATTATATACTTACTCTAGAATGCTAATCCCCATGTCAAAAGTGTTGTAAAAAGTTCAGGCTAGTCCGCAATGCGCATGCGCGTCATTAGTGATTTTTGTAACAGGCCCGGTTTTAGTAAAATATTATATGGTACTTGTGAAGATAAACAAACGATGATTCTGAATCGCGGAGAATAAGGTTAGAAACCTCATTGTACTTATACCTGTTATTTGTATTTAGCCGATTTGAATACATATTTTCACATATTTATGTTCCCAAATATTCAGCAAAGGCCATCAGAAAGTAGAGTAAGGTTATTATTATTATTTATCGCTCTGAAGCGACTGATTTTTGGTATCACATTCAGTTTTCAGCTGTAGTTAACCAACAAAAACCTACGGAACCACCCCTAATTGTCGGTGCGAATTTCAAGGAAGCACTGGATTGGAAATTAAATTGAATGTACAAAAAAGTGTGAAAATTTATTTCAGCTAATATCATGAATAATTTCAACTCAAATTGGATTTATAAAATTGGAAGCTCGAGTTTTTTTTTTCTAGAAAGATTCATGTCAAAATATGCAACTGCATTAAATTCAAATCATTTGAAGAGATCAACATGCTATTTCTACGAGTATTTCTGGTTGTATTACCTTAGTGCAATTTCCACAATGGGGCTGCATGGAAACGTAATGCCAGAAGCGTTTTCCTTACCATCAAAGAAAAGCACTTCCAAATTGACATTAATTTTCAGAGGCGATTATGTGTATGTTTAGTATTTTTTGCAGGAATCTAGAACTCATAATATAAGCGGTGTGGCAGAAAGTTGTCGCCATGCATGCTTACGCAGACATAGTATTGGTACTGCACTAGGTTTCAAATTATTCTATTGTTATTTTCACATGAATCTTCATGAGGAAAATGTCTGCCACAAATTACGATTCTCTAATTCAAATGTTCTGCTGTGGTCTCTTAAAAACAATAACAAAAAATCATGCCCTTTTTGTCAACGCATATAGGTACATAAAAAATTTCATTATCTAACCAAAATGATTTATTTCACGTATTTTTTCTTTACACAACACTAAACATTTCATTGTTTATTTGTAGGAAGAAACGGCTTTATTAGAAATTGTCTTTGAAGGAACAAGATTAATGCAAATTGACGAAAGATGAAAGAATAACCAACGACAACAAACACCACACGAAACGACAAGAGAAAATCTGAAATTCTAAAAACCATCTCTGTCTCTGACAAAAGTGACAGATCTTAGTGACAAGTCTTCCTGTTGATGAAAAAGCACTGTTGCACGGTCGTTATAATTACAGTAGTATAGGGTACATTATTGTTTTAAATAAATTTCTTTCGTGCCTAAAATTCGGAGTAATCTATCTCTAAAGGGTTCTTGTCGGTTTTAAAAAGTCTTAAATGCGCTGTCAAATGACATGTGTTTTATTGCCTCATGATGAAAACTCTGAATTGGAACACCAAATTAATTTCAAACTTGGCAACGATCTACCCAAACTACACTGATGACGCGCATGCGCAGATCGTAAACCGGTCGCAGACGCGGCATGCTTTTCGCCGTGAAAGTTAGCAGGATTAGCATTCTAGAGTAAGTATATAATATATATTTCTATGGTTCAACTCTTCAACTGACATTAATGACACACGATGAACCGTTCCTGCAATACGCATTCAGTCCATAATAATTTAACGTATTCTTGAAATTGTCTGATAGAATATCCCTTCAAAATACAGAATTTTCAAAATACTTTCACCTTGCCAGTCGCTCAAACTGTGTTGCTGTACAAAACACCACTCGAGCAAGCTCTCGTAGTGTTTCTTGTATTTTTTGAAAATTCTGCATTTTGTCGGGATAATTTCACTTGCCAGCCCCGCCGAGAATTAATATTTCATTTGATAACCATGGTTGTATTTGTTTGAATTTTTTAGTGTTCCAAATCTTTGAAAACTTCGAAGCATTATTTAAATAGTAGCAGATTTTGTAGTTTCAGATATAGCTTTTGAGTAGTTAAATCCACAATTTTGGAACGTCTCAAACTCACACCGGAACTCATTTTCAGTAACTTCATTAGTGTCCCTGAATCGAGGAAATTCAGGACTCTAAGCCACCCTGTATCACTCAAGTGGACAATTTGCGACACACGTGAGGATTGAAACAACACCTTCACAAAACGGCCACCGTATTCGGTCGCCCTGCGGTTCTCTTTGAACCCATCGCAAATCATCCGACGTCCGCATCCGTGCTTACACAGCCGATCTAATCCTCATAAAACATTTAGCGAACGTTCGGATAATACTGGGAGGGCTTCCTATGATTAATTATATTCCCAGCTTGCCCCCCTTTGTGATGGTGGTTTCAATTGTTTGATGTTAACACTTCGATTATTGCGCGAAGCTGTCATTGTTTCTCGATAATGCTTCCATACGATGGTAAAAGTTAATGCGTAATCATCGTATTGTCGTAAGCACGGGGAGTTTCGAAATATATTTTCCTGAATATTTCGAGTTTCTGCACTTTTAGCTATAGTATACTCCATGATCAATACTAATGCCAACATATCTTAAGGTGGAAAAGGCGCTGGGAAGATTCCGTTGTTGGTCGCTAGGGTCGCTGGTCTTGAAAGTACGAGTCAGTTTGAGTAGCATTAAACGATAAACATGGTCAGGTTGAGGTTGTTCAAAAACCCATCAGCAGATGTCGCTCAAGTTTTTCGAAGGAGAAACTGAAAGTGTGGAAATAATAAGTGAAATATGTGCGATTCAATGCGATTAAACGGTCATAATCCGGAACGCAATTTCCTCTGTGGATTTGATGATGACAGGAAGTTTGTATACCCGTGCGAAGCCGGAGAGGACCAGCTAGTGTTGAGATTGTTGTTGTTATTGTTTTTTGTTTTGTTTTGCTAGTTGAGATGCATCCCCACTATATCGATCGGCAAAGCTGCGTTAGTGCAAGCTGAGCAGTGTGATCTGATCTGAGCCAGAGCGTAGTATAATAATTCAGGTCCAAAAGGACTTTCAAGTATTTGAAGCTGCTTCCAACTACATTTTTAATTCGAAGATTCCATCGTATGGGTCTGTCCATCACAAGTATTTGATGGAGTTCACTCCTGGAATTTCTGAGTTCCATCCCGAAATGCAATGATACCATATTGGGTGAGTGATTAGAATACGAAGTAAATGATGAGTGTTTTGTTTTATCTAAATTCAGTGTAAAATTGTGCAACCCTCTTTTCTTTCCTCAACAGGAAGACGTGGGGCTTAACCAAAACTTGGGAGATACCCAACCAGGCAAGGAAACGTGACAATTCTCTGGGTTAAATTCCTTCGGGTACAACAACAACCCTTCTGTGAAGGGTTTTATCTTGTAGAGAAAATGTCGGCATGGCACAAAGTTTTCAAATGTCAAATTGTCCAAGATAGGCATCTATCAAAATCCAGGACTTTGGAGTTGATAGTGAGATAGGTAGAATGGAATATCCACAAAGGATCACTTCACAAATTCAGGATTCGTCAGCCGAACAAATCCAGGAACCTCTATATGGCTAGACACCTGTAGCTTCCACCAATTCCACTATCAGACTCCTCGTCTCTCAGCCGGAAACGAAATCCACCTTGAAGATTTTTTCATCCAGGAAGTTAGGTTACCAACATTCAGATATTTCGATATTTGCATGTTCCATGCTTAACCGACCAATCTGACCAGCATGAAAATAATGATGTGTTTGGTTGTCTCTGATCAGACACCCCAAAAGCTAAGTTGACACAGTTGACAGCTGACAGTTGAAATATCATCGGACAGCTGACAAATAAAAATAAAAGTAAACACGAAAGTCAGCAAAATATTTAGTTTATAATCACTTTAAACCCCAAAAATTAAAGCAAAGACAATAATTCGAAGACACTCCCTATGAACCTTCTCAATAACCAGAACTCAGACATACATATGAAGCACTAGTTCGAAGACAACATGGGATGTTAAAGTGAGTAGGATATATTTTCGTTCGAAGAAATTCTTATTTGCCTTTAATAATTTTTAGATCGACACTTGCAAAGCGTAACACACATCACAATTTCTAGTAAGCAGAAATACAAGCACTACTTGGAAAACCAAACAGGACCACAACCTATGCAGTTTCAATGAGAACGAGTCGAAAAGTTATGAATTATTCTGATGGTGCATCCAGAACTTAATTATTCTCCTTGTAGTGACAACTTGTACAATGTGAATTGATCATTAAATGTGGTTTTGAATGGAAATTACCATGGGAATGTTGATAAGGTTTCTATGAATGACATTAGACAACAAACTAGGAACATATACGTATGTTGTGTTAAGGCTCATTGAAAGTAGGTCACCGCAGGGTGAAGTCTACATTTCTCTAAAGCTTTCTAAAAAATTAACAAAATAAAGTACCGAAAATGTACATGCTACACTTGTTACACCTGAGCCACTTTCCTTTTTTAATGAAATCAGTTTCGGCTTCTATTTTTGAATTGACCCAATTATCAGATTCATAAATTATAGCAGTGCCGTTTGCAAAGTTTTTAATATTTTCCTTGGAATCGAGGTGTAAAGTACTTTTCATACGATTTGAGAATGAAAGAGTCCTCAGTATTTTTCATTGAGGTACACCATACATAACAGTAATGGGATCACTGAGACTAACATCTTCTTGTTCGCGATCTGTCAGATAATTTTTCAAGATTTTTCAATGATTTTATGTTTGTTCGAGGAGCACAGAAGTCTCACCTTTAGTATTTATACTGGGTGGCCCAGTGAAAACGAAACAAGGCCAATATCTCACATTTATCGATCGCAGAAAAAAAACGCACGGACCAAAATATATATTCAGTAGTTACTCGTGAACGGTGTGAAAGACGAAACCGATGATAATGAATAAAGTTTCAGTGGAAATTGGAAGAAGGCGATTTTCTCTATCCCGTATTTCGTATTGTAACGAGCGTGGAGACGAACCTGACTGCTTTCCTCTTTGGAATCGCTCGAGAGAAGGTGCACGTAACGTCACCACAAATATTACCAATCAAGAACAATCGGAGTGTTTCAAAAAAAAAACGATATGAGCTGCATCCAGTTCAGAAGCTGAAGAAAAAAAACGTTGTTATCCATGAAAATATAATTATTCGACCTACAGATGCTGTAACTTCCAGTTCAAATCAAGATAGTGACGATGTCATGGAAATGTGTACCGAAATAGTCAATGATATAATTGATGCTGCTATTGAACAGCACCAAAACAAAAATGCCAGTTTATATACAAAAAAGGGCCAACTTCGAAAACGTAGAAAATTCTGTACATCATTAGAAATCAGAAAAAAACAAAAACTAGAAGACAAGAAAATGAAGCATGTAGTAAAATGTGCTTGTGAAAACACTTGCAAAAAAGATGTCATGAGAAAAGCTCAGAAGAACATCGTGCACTGATTGACTTACAGTTTTGGCAATTATCGGATGTGGAACAGAAAACCTTTGTGTTGAATATGGTAGAAAAAAAAGGTGCTAAAAGAAGGGTATCTCTGGATTCAAGAAGATCGATGAGTTTCACCTACAGTCTCAAAGATGCTGACGGTGAACAACAGAAAGATTGCAAAACATTTTTTTTGACGACCCTTGGATATTTGCCAAAAAATGATAGACTCATCCGGAGTGCATTCGTTTTTGACACGTTACAGTTGAAGGCACAGAAATCCAGACGGGGAAGCGCTACTTCGTCGAAAAAGATAGATCGTGCTATAGAGTCTTTTAATCCAACAATCTCCCATTATAGGAGGGAGCACGCTCCCAATAGGAGATATCTCCCAAGTGATGTAACAATTGTAATGATGTACAACGACTTTAAGGAAAAACATCCAACAATGCACTTTTCCTATTATCTATATAGAGAAGTCGTGAGTCAAATGAACATTTCATTTGCGGTACTCGCGCATGAAGAGTGATTCACTTGTGAAAAATTTAACAAGCATAAAAGTATCACCAAACATCCAACTCAGAAAGTGGGTGCGACGAGTGTGTTTCATGGAATAAGCATATTGAAAAGGTAAACTCGGCTCGACAACGGTACCAAAGCGATGCTGAAGCTAACAACCCCAACATACTAGCATTCTCAGCAGATCTCCAGAAGGTAAATTACGTGGTCTTAATATTTTCCTAAAATATTATTTTTTTCAGGTTATAATGTTGCCTAAGTGCGAAATGTTCAAGGAGGTAATTTTCGTACCGCGCATAATAGCATTCAACGAAAGTATTGTTCCGTTGGGCAGAAAATCCAAGAAATACCCAACTGCAGTAATTTGGCATGAAGCATTGGCGGGCAGATCAAAGGAAGATATCATTAGTTCTTTCTATGCTTTTTTGTCTAGATAACAGATACGCCAAAAATATAATTTTGTGGTTAGATAACTGCTCGGCCCAAAATAAAAACTGGGCGTTTTTCAGTTTCTGTATATTTGTCGTCAATTCGAATGAAGTTGCTTTGAACTCTTTGACTTTAAAATATTTAGAACCAGTGCACAGTTTTATGTCCGCTGATTCATTCCACCATCAGGTGGAAAAATCACTAAAACAAATGAAGAAAGTCTATGACTTTGAAGATTTCAAAGAAGCTATTCAAAAAGCAAACTCGTCCAAAGTCGAAGTGACTGAAATGAAACTCAATGATTTCTTTTTATGGGAAGATAAAAGTTTACAATATAAATTAAATAAAATTAATCCTCGACCATATTTACGTGATATGGTACAGGTTGAATTTAAAAGAGGACAACGCACATTATCCTACAAATGCAAATTTGATGAACAAGGGGATACAGTACTTAACTTTTTAATAGCGAAGTACCAAAAATCTGGTTTAAATAAACCTAGCTGCAAAACTGACTATCGAGGCATCACTCAAACTAGAAAAGACACACTCATAAGCAGGCTTAGTGGAATTATTCCTAATAACAGACTGAACTTTTGGAATAATTTACCTGTTTCAGCTAGTCCAGTACAGGATGCGAATAATTGCAAAACAATATATTGTTATTTTGTATTAGAATTCATTATTCATTTCGTCAGTAAACATGTTCGTGGTATATTTAAATATTTGATTCACATATGTGAAATTTCAATTTATTTTAAATCAAAATGTATTTGAATATATTTGTAATACAAATCTTTTCTGTAAATATTGTTTTTTAATTATTTTCACCATCAATTACGACTATTTGTGTAATATAATATATAACTCTTGTTAAGCTAAATTGTCGTAACTAACAAGAACCTCCTGTAGAATCTCACGAAGAAAAAATAAGTAGAGATTCAAATTCCACTATAATATATATAAATAGGCTGAAATATTCCTCTTGCAAAATGAAATTACTTAAGATGGCACACTGACAAACAGTTTAACTTAATTTTCTCTAAAACTGTAAATATGCAGATACGAGTCTTTTACTTCATAGGGCAGAGTGCTTCGAGCATTTTACGAAAAGGCTTAGTGCTTAGTAATCCCGAAAAGTGCTCCTGAGCACTGCGGTGCTCGGGAGCACTTTTCGGGATTACTAAGCACTAAGCCTTTTCTCAGCTATGGATCTATGAATGTTGTTGAAAATATAAAACGCGGTCAGCAGCACCCCCACCCCCAAGAACTACTGATGCCTCCTTATATTATGCACATTCTAGGTTCGAAAATATATTTAAAAAATATCTTTAAAAAAAATAATCCAAAACTTTTAAATCAAAATTCATAAACACTTCAAGGGAAAGGGATTTTATGTCAAGATTTCAGTTTTCCACTGAGGAGAATACGAAGAAAATTCACGGTTCCCAACAAATATTTTATGGACTAATGAATCAACGTTTACCGCTGATGTAACAGTGAGTTCACAGAAAAACCTCATTTCACAAGCGCTGGGACCACTATTCATGGTGAAAGTCTTATTTTATAATGGAAAAACGATTGGACCTTACTCACAGTATCTCATGCCAGCACGCTCACCAGACCTAACCCCAGTGGATTCCTTCTTTGGGGGGTCCATTGAAGAACGAAGTTTATAAACATCGTCATTTTGGGGATAGAACACATTTAGAAATTGTGACTACTAATTGTGTAAAGGCCATAAAACTGGAGCACACTACGAATGCAGTCAACGATGTTGTAAGAAGAACTGAACTGTGCATGTTGCGGGATGGACATTATACTGAGATGAAAACTAGAGGTATACTTATTTGACAACCATATCAAATATTCGTTTGTATTCAATCAATTATTTTGGACATGAAAACCTCCACAGATAAATGTAATCAATTTGTGTCAAGATAATTTATTCATTTTGATGTTTCATTACTCGATAGTATTGAAGGCCCATTCTTGACATAAATGTAGTAAAATAGTTATTTATGTATCAAGGGCGTAAAGTAGGCGTTTATGGCCTGCGGCGAACACGCCGAAGGCCTTAAACGCATTTTACGCACGTGATACATACAAAATTTTATGCACTAGCGGTTTTATAGCGCGAATCACAAATACTGACTTGAATTGCAATGGTCTACACGTTTCATACGTTATGCATACAATAATTAAGGGTAACATAATATGAGGAATGTGAAACTATAGTAGCTGAGTGCTATATTGGAGAATTTATTTCAAATAAATAGATCATCACCGAAAAAATTGCCAACGATTATGAACAAATATTAGAAAGAGTATTGCTCTATTGAACTGAAATGATTCTATTTCGTGTTAGGAATTGCATGAAATGATGTGTGAGTATAGACAATTTGAGAATATTGTCTACTTTACGGCCCGCCGGGGCATAATTTTTTTTTTAATTCAAAATACATCCAACAGGCCATAAGACCCAATTACAGGTGTATGTAATACTATTCTGATACACAGAAAAGAAATAGAAAGGAAAATTAATCAAAACAAAACTTATTGTTATAACATATCAGTTGGAAATCGCATTACAAATTGACCGTTTGAACTGAGAAATGGACAGAAAGAATATGTCAATATTTTGCAAGTTATTGTAGCTCCTGCACATAGATGTTAACGGACAATGAAAGTGATGGAAAGAATTAGGAACATCGATATGAAACGTGATTTGTGATCTGGATGCTGTGCGAGGAACATTGAAATTTACTGAAGAGAGCAACATGGATGAGTCGACTTGATTGTGAATAATTTTGTAGATTAATATTAGATCAATTATTTAACGATGTTTTTCGAGTGAAATAAAGTTGAATACATTCAATAGTGACTCATACCTGTGACTCCTATCAGGATAAAATCCATGTTTTTTCATAAATACAAATTTCAAAAATTTCTTCTGTACAGATTCTATACAATAAGTATAAGTACTTTGCTTGACATGGATTCCATACCGAACTGCAGTATCCAAGTTTACTTCTTACCAATGCATAATACACCGAACATATAGCTTCACAAGAAGAAAATTCTTTACAATTACGCATAACAAATCCTAATGTTTTCATAGCACGTGGTACGATCTCTTCAATGTGCAACGAAAATGTTAGTTTTTGTTCAAAGAGAATGCCCAAATCTTTCGATTCAGTCACTCTATTCAGTGAAACGCTTTCCACGTTATAGTTGAAGATCAATGTAGATTGTTTTCTTGAGAACGACACAACTTTACATTTTCCTTCATTAAGAAAAAGTTCATTTTTCAAACACCAATTTTGTAACCTATCAATATCATTTTGTAAGCGTATACAGTCCGAGTAATCCACAATGTCTCTGAAAATCTTCATATCATCAGCATACAGTAGTTTCTTCGAATCGATTACATCGGCAATGTCGTTGATAAATAGCAAAAATAATAGAGGACCCAGATTAGAACCCTGGGGGTACTCCAGATGTTGCAACAAAGTTAAATGATCTGATTCCCTCATATTCCACGAATAACTGCCTACCTTCGAGATATGATTTCAAAATAGATTGGAGACTGTTCGAAATACCAAAAGCGGTTAGTTTCTTCAGCAGTCGCTTATGCGGTACTCGATCGAAAGCTTTACTGAAGTCCGTGTATATCACGTCTACTTGTTTTCGGCAGTCCAGTGTTTCAGAAATATACTGTGTGAATATACAAAGATTTGTTACAGTGCTGCGACGTTTGACAAAACCGTGTTGGTATTCGGAAATCGAGGAGCGCACATGATTGTATATCAAATCTGATAATATTATTTTTGAAAAGACTGATATCAGGGCAATCGGTCTATAATTTACAATTTCTGTATTTTTCCCTGATTTGAAAATGGGACACACTCTAGATAATTTCCAAATATTAGGAAAATGGCAATTACTTATCATAAGGTTATAAATAATGCTGAGAGGTTGTGCAAAGAGCTGTATATGACGCTTAATGAGTCTTACTGGTATGCCGTCAGGACCCACGGTTAGTTTATTCTTGAGTTTTTCAGATGCTGCAACGATTTCATCCTCTGAAATTTCTCCCAGATGCAAAAAGTGACTAGGGTTACAAAGTTCATCCGTTATAGAGCTTGTTTCCATCGTACGATTATCAGGGACGTATACGCTTTTGAAGTTGTTTGCAAATGCATTTACAATTTGATCAGGACTAGATAATGTTAGGTCGTTGTAGTACATTTTTCCCAGAATCCGTGACACATTTTTTTTGAGTTGACATAGTTCCAGAAAGTACGAGGATTTTTATTCAAGTTTTGTTCTGCTTTATCGATAAATGCTTTATATGTCAATTCTATCTCACGCTTAATTGATCGTCTCAAATCCCTAAACCGCTCGCGATAGAACAATAACTTATTTTTTCTGAACATTTTCAAATAATGATTCTTTTCATTTATTTTTCGGATCAATTCTTTTTTATACCAAACTGGATATTTGCGAGATCTGCATCTTCTAACGGGAATACTCTTCGAAATTATATTTTGAATTTTATCATTGAAAATGATACTTGCATCATCTACTTTACTGGTGTGATTTATATACTGGTCCCAATCCACTGCACTGAGTAGTCGACAAAACTTTTCATTATTAATTTTCTTAAAATCATACCGTTTTGCTGTAGATAAGAAATTTTCAATGACTTCTGGTCCAGGTGAAAGATGCACAATTAGTCCAGGATGATGGGGGTCGATTGGCACAAGAGGATCTTCATCAGAAAGCACTTCACAAACAGATTCACTATTAGAAATGATCAAATCCAGTAGTCTGTTGTTGTGGTTTTTAACTGTATTTTTCTGAGTCAAATCGCAGTAATTCAGGAAATTATTGAAGCGAAGAGTAAGGTTAGTTTGGAGTTTCATATCATAAAAATTTGGCAGGTCGGGAATATTGAAATCTCCTAAAATGATATCAGACTGAATAGTTTCCAAGCATTCGAAAAATTCATCGTACTCATCAAAAGATAAATTAGGTGGTATATACCGGGTGGCTACGGAAGTATTGCCTACGGAATATCTCAGTTATTGTATGAAGTAGGTTTGTGAAATTTAGAGCGTCGATATAATGACAAGAGCTAGAATTTGAGCATATTGACATGTCGAAGTTAACTTCCGGTCTGACCGGAAGTAACATCAACTTTCTTATTTTAAATGGAAACCCTATTTTTTCTTTTCGCTTTATTCAGCATTCAATTCCCTTTCTAATGACATATCACAAGTTGGTATCAAACCAGAAACTAGATCAGAAAAAAATTATTATTGAAATTCACCGAGTAGGCCGTGGAAGCAAAATGAAAGCAAAAAATTGAAAAGTTGGCTATGGAAACCATACGTCACTTGATAACAGTTGCTACTACTGTGATATTTTATTTTCATTCGTCGGCGTTATAAAAAGCCGCCAAAAAAAATATTGGAAAAATTGGGAAAAAAACAATACTCTGTAGGTCCATAACTTAAATAGGAACATACAACTATTTCTTGCCTGTACTATTCAGCATAACCATTCCTTTCTAATGATATAATAGAAAATAATTTTTGAACTGAGATACCGAAAAATCCAATTATTATTCTTCAAACAACAAAACAGATTATCGCCATACGCAAAAATAAAATTAAAAATAATGTGGAATGATAAATTATATCCTGTAGGTTCTAGGTTAAATAGGAACATAAACGTAATTGGTCTGTGCCATCGTCCATAGATATTCTAATATCTACCTATGAACGATGTTTGTGCTATTCAGAATAATCATTCCATTGCAATAATCATTCGAACTATTAACAAGTAGGCTGATTAAGATGTATTTTGGAATGAAACAAAAAAGAAATGAGAGGTATCACGAACGCTGCTATCCATATTATTTTGACGTTCGAAGTAGTGTTTTTGATTCTGCCATTTTAAAAGGGTTTGGAAATCGAAATCAGTTGGTGGAATATTCAAAAAATGCCCCGTTATTCACGAACCGAACAAATTGACATGCTTCTCATTTATGGTGAATGTTTGAACAATTCTTATGCCGCTGAACGATTGTATTTAGAGCGATATCCAGGGAGGCAGCAACCGTCAAGAAGGTATTTCCAGTGGCTTGAAGAAAAATTAAGAACTGAGCCTGATGTTCACGAAGACCAAGAAGCATTTGTTATTAATTAGGAAACTGAAATTAATGTATTAGCTTTAGTACAATATGATAGCACAATTTCCTCAAGGCAGATTGGTGCCGAATTAGCTATAAGTAAGGACTCTGCTAGGAAAATTTTGAAAAAACATCGATTGAAATCCTTCAAGTATCAGTTGCATCAACATTTGTATGAAAATGACGGTGAAAGGCGCCTGGAATATTGTAATTGGTTTCTTCGACAAAATGCTGAGAATCACCTATTTAACTATTATATCTTGTTTACGGACGAGTCAAGATTTACCAACAATGGATTATTTAACAGGGATAATACAAGGTAGGTACTGTACTTTATTTGGATTATTGTCGATAGTCGAAGTGTAAAGTGCTAAAAGTGTGAACGGTCTTTTGTTCCAGGTACTGGGCGATAGCAAACGAGCACCGGTTTCGACAAGGCGTCTTCCAGGAGAGATTTGGTGTGAATGTTTGGGCAGGAATAGTTGGAACTCATATTGTTGGCCCCATTCTTTTTCAAGACCAACTAATCGGAGAGAGATACTTTAATTTTTTAACGAATGAAATTTCGGAATTCATTAACAACCTACCAGCGGAAATAACTGAGAGAATGTACTTCCAGCAAGATGGCGCCCCTCCACATAATTCAAGAATAGCGAGAAATTATCTTCAAAATCGCTTTCAAGAGAGACTTATAACAACCCATGGTCCAGTCAGGTGGCCACCAAGGTCACCTGATCTTACTCCGTGCGACTTTTTTCTATGGGGGCATCTTAAAAATAGGGTGTATTCCACACAGCCTACAACTCTACATGAGCTAGAAGTAAAAATTCGTAGAGCTTTCCAAGATATCACGCCCCAAATGTTGAGAAACGTTTTACATGAAAATATCACCAGAGTCAATAAATGTATTGACGCTGAGGGGATGCATTCCGAACATTTGTTTTGAATTTATTTTATCTTTAATCCTATCAATTTGAATTTTTTTTTCGATAAATCTGTTTTTTCGTTATTTGAGGAATAATAATTGGATTTTTTGGTATTTCATTTCAAAAAATTACTTTCTATTATATCATTAGAACGGAATGGTCATGCTGAATAGTACAGGCAAGAAAAAGTTGTATGTTCCTATTTAAGTTATGGACCTACAGAGTATTGTTTTTTTCCCAATTTTTCCAATATTTTTTTTGGCGGCTTTTTATAACGCCGACGAATGAAAATAAAATATCACAGTAGTAGCAACTGTTATCAAGTGACGTATGATTTCCATAGCCAACTTTTCAATTTTTGGCTTTCATTTTGCTTCCACGGCCTACTCGGTGAATTTCAATAATAATTTTTTTCTGATCTAGTTTCTGGTTAGATACCAACTTGTGATATGTCATTAGAAAGGGAATTGAATGCGTAATAAAGCGAAAAGAAAAAAATATACGGTTTCCATTTAAAATAAGAAAGTTGATGTTACTTCCGGTCAGACCGGAAGTTAACTTCGACATGTCAATATGCTCAAATTCTAGCTCTTATGTCATTATATCGACGCTCCAAATTTCACAAACCTACTTCATACAATAACTGAGATATTCCGTAGGCAATACTTCCGTAGCCACCCGGTATACTAGCACGATGATAACTGGTTTATGAGTATTCCCCCGAATTTTTATTCCCACAACATCAATTTTATTTATTGAGCAATTTATTTCAAAGAGTTCCGAGTTGTATTGAGTGTTATCAACTGCTAATAACACCCCCCCACCTCGACCTCCTGTACTCCGATCTTTACGATAAACTGTGTAATTTGGTGAAAAAAGTTCACTGTTATAAAGATCCTTATGCAACCAACTTTCGGTTATGGCGACTATGCTGTGATCATTCGCTAATAAATTGCGGAAAAATATGAGTCTTGGTGTTCAGTCCTCTGCAGTTTTGATAACAAATCGAAAGTGTATATGTATTTATATGCTTCTCTGACCTATTGGATGCACTTACTGGTTTTTTTTCACGATTGCAGGATATCCATTTACGTATTTTATGAAATTGTCGGTTTCTCCATTACTTTGACGATCTGTTAACTCACGTCGCAGATTCATGAAGTAATCGCGCTGTCTCACTGTTTGATCTGGTCTCAAGTATACATAATGCGCCCACGGGCGGTAAAGTGCCACTTTACGCACGGCGAACCGGGCGGTAAAGTGTACTTTACCGCCTGGTAGTGCATAAAAGTGTTTATAGCATTCGGAGTGAATTTAGTGCGCAGTTAGGTAAGTTCTAGTGAATTATATGTCATGGTTGCAACTGCAAACGATGATATTCTATTTAGGAATCTTTAGAACAGTTGTAGACTGAACCAGACAAGTCGTTAAAGTGACTCTACATCGAAAATATGCCTAACCCAATTACGGTAATAAGCAATTCTGAAATAACAAAGGATATCAACAACATCAAGCCGGCAGGTAGAAAGGAGTCAATTAGGGTTGGTGAGAATGTACAAAATCCAGATACGGTAATTAACGCACAAGACTACCTGAGTCAGAATAAATACAATCTCCGCAGACGGAATCTCCAGTCATCCGAGATTATTCATGATGTATAAGCCTCTGAAGAGGCTAGCCACTCGCGCTAGCGAAACGTTAGGAAGAAATTACAAAAAACGACGGCCTTCAAACCCGAGTGAAAATTGTGACACTGAAAACTTCGGCCGCGAAAGCTAACCATTTAGTCTGAAGTTGTGCCAATTCCCAACCAGAAGATTCTGCAGTCGCAAAGGCTTTATAGAGAATGTGATATCCAGACATTGAGTTTCGCTGGATTTAGATTCTAATTAAGGAAGAAACGATGAACATTTCAGGAATGAAGAAAACTCGTCCAACAGCTCTACATGTCCAATCAGACGGAATGGTCGGACGACATATTGGGACTATCTGACGATGTTCGTCGTTAAAGCCCCCCATAGACTTCGTTCTTTCTCGACGGTTTTCATCGCAGCGACGAAAATCGTCGTGCCAAAACTGAAGTGTGTGGTATCAAACCGTCGTGTTTCATCGCCGGTTCAAAAATCTGTCCAAGCTTGATATTTGGCACGACGTTACTGTTCAGTAACGTAGTATTAAGCGGAAGGTATAGTCATGTTTGTCAATATCAAAAGCTATGAATAAACAATTTTGGATAGAATTCATAGAGGAGTATCGAACTCATCCTTGTTTATGGCGCATAAAGTCAGAATAATACCGAGACCGAAATGAAAAAAACAAAGCGTACGAAAAATTGGTAATTAAATTACAAGAAATAAATCCAGATGCAACTGTTCAAACGGTAAAGAATGAAATTGATTCAATGTGTGGCAGTTTTCGAAAAGAACTCCAAAAAATTAAGGATGCCAAGAGGTCAGGTGCGGGCGCACACGATATGTATAAACCACATTTGTGGTATTTCGATCATTTGGTATTTTTGACAGATCACGAAACACCTCGTGTCTTTCTAGCAGCCAGTCTTTCATCCAAACCTTACGGCCCTTTTTTCTCCTCTTTTTTGCGATTACAGCTATCGCTGCCACTGCGAACATCTGTGTCCGATTAATTCCGCACCAGAACAATAACTGACCGTAAATCGCGAAGTATATGGCTGAAGCAGGTTGGCGATGGAACACAAGCGTCTAGTCACACCAATTCTACTTTGATGGCGCAGTTCCGCATGACATTGACATTTGAGAAAACTCAGGTTATGTCTGGTTATGACTGTTATGAGGTTAGGTTGGGACATTTTCATTTCGTGTTAGGTTAGGCTAAGAATAAGAACAAGGGAGGATATAAACATTTCAAAGGCTCTTTTTTAATGTGTTATTATTAGCTGGATTTATAAACTTGCCGTTCGCCGTTGGAGTTGGCGTTCCCAATTAAAAGTAGAGAAACCGTAAGACCTTTTATATCTACCGTCGGACGCCAGCGCGAACGCCATCAACTCCAACGGCGAATGGCAAGTTTATAAATCCAGCTTATTAATTAAAGTTATGATTTTTTTCTAGGTTTCTAATCATTGGCTTGGAAAGCCTGAATATACTTTTGAATTGTGAATCCGACAAATTGAATTGATTTTCTTTCCTCCAAATCATCCATCAACTCATCTATTTCAGTATCACATCAAAATAATAGACGTTTCAAATATCTATTCCCTGACGTTTCCCTCGAAAATACCAAGAGAAATGTCAGGGAGTTATTTCTCTCGACAGGTAAGAGAAAAAAAATTCAAGAATACACTCATAATCGCTAAAAGAGAAAAGTGCCTGTTTTCTCTTGGCTTTTCTACTACCTGAAACTCAAGAATAGCTACCCAGAATGGAAAGTTTTCACATGTTGGATAAAATTTGAATTTGTTGAGAATGATTTTCCACATTCAATACAGATAGCTTCAACGCTTTTCTTTTTTTCATCTGAAATATTTTATCAGTGCACAGAGAAAAATAATCATGTATACACACTAACCTAGGTGGAAATTTTTACATGCCCTCAAACTACTAACATCGTGAAACGATTTGTTACAAATAGTGCACAAAGTCATTTTAAACAGTTTATTCAACAAAAAAACAAATCAGTTATCAAATAAACACACCTGTGAAGTCTAAAAATCATTCGATTTCTTCACAACAAATAACAATTACTGACAGCTATCAACATGGAAATCGGTATTTGAAATTTGGCGCGGACACAGTGCGCATGCGGAACTGCGCCATCAAAGTAGAATTGGTGTGACTAGACGCTTGTCGATGGAACACGTGATCGTGGCGATGAAACCCGTCGTGAAAGAACGAAGTCTATGGGGGGCTTTAAGAGATTGGGGTGAGTTGGTGACACTAGTTCTTCTAACCGAATCTCATTATGACTCTGGATATATCTCATCGATATATCTCACTGGGCGAGGCAGTAAACTCTTACGCGATCTGCTGTTTGGATTGACACCCATACAAGCGGAGGGGATACATTTCTCCCAGATTACCTTGAGGAATTGCGTGAAAGTGCAGTCAATATTGCACTTTCATTATGGGTCTTTCTATTGAAATAAAACAAAAGCAAGCATTGACTCATATTCTTCAATTGCCTGCCAAAAAAATCTCAATTTTAGATTTCAAATCAATGTCAATATATTCAATAAGTACTCCAATCCTTTCTGAGTTCACCTACCAAATTTGAGTTTTCCAAGTGAAACCGTTTCCAAATGCAATATGAACTTGGAATACACGAAATTGGACGCCCATCTTAACGGTCTCGCCCTTTTGAAAATTGTTAGTGCCCGCTAAATCGAATTACTTTTTGAATGTGCTTAATAATTGCGAGAACTTCATGGAAGAAGTGCTTAAGGCCTTCACAGACACACTTGCATAGCGCATAGCATGGGTACATAACGGAGTTTAGCCAATCAAAATGCCAGTAGCGTGGGATATTCGCTTTGTGATTGGCTGAATTTTGTTATGTCTCTATGCTATGCGCTATGCAACTGTGTCTGTGATGGCCTTTAGTGCTCGAGACTCCCGAGCACTTTTCAAGAGTACTTAGTACTCGAAGCACTTTTTATCAGTGCTTGGCACAGCTCTGCAACAGACCCTACATTCAATATTTTCAAGCATCCCAGCAATATGCATTGAAGTACGAGGATGTATTGATATCTAGTTAGCCTAGACCAGTTCCCTGCATAAACAAAATATTGCATTACCATAGCAACGAACAATAACTTATTAGAAATGTCAGTGTAAAGTTTGACGTCAAAAAAGTAAACCAGATTTACGCAATATTTAAAAAGAAAAAATATGTCCACCGAAATTGTGAAAATCGAAAAATTGGAGTATTGAGCCATCATGGAGTACCTGTATTTAAAAGGGTTAAGAGGTAAGCAGATTTACGAAGATATGCCTAATACCATTGGTGATCAATGTATTTCGTATGCGACCGTGAAAAATTGGACTGCAAGCTTCAAAAGAGGTAAATTTTCCATTGAAGATGATGACCGATCAGGAAGGCCAGTTTCTGTGTCAGTCCCCGAAAATATCGATGCAGTTCATGACAAGATTTTACAGACCGTCTAATTGGACTAAAATGGATATCTGAAGCACTGAATATTTCATACGAACGCGTTCATCATATGGTTCACCTCAATTTGGACATGAAAAAAATTGCTGCAAAATGGATCCCCAAATGTTTGAATGTTGACCAAAAGCGTGCAAGGGTAGTAGCATCGCGTTCGATCTGTGCTCGATTTGAAAACGATGTAGACTTCTTAAACCGAATTGTTACTATGGATGAGACTTGGGTACATTTCTACGATCCAGAAACAAAGCAACAATCGATGGAATGTAGACACTCCGGTTCTCCAAGACCTAAGAAGTTTCGTATCCAAAAATCTGCTGGAAAAGTTCTTGCTTCAGTTTTAAGGGATTGCCATGGAGTAATCATGATTGATTTTTTGGATAAGGGTAGAACAATAACTGGAGATTACTATTCGACATTACTTACCACTCTAAGGAAAAAAAACTTAAAGAGAAAAGACGCGGAAAGCTATCCAATGGTGTTTTGTTTTTGCAGGACAACGCCCCTGCACACAAATCTCATGTTGCCATGCAAAAAATTTGTGATGTAGGGTTTGAATTACTAGAACACCCCCCTTATTCACCAGATTTGGCTCCGTCCGACTATCATCTCTTTCATCAACTGAAGAAAAAGTTTAAAAGGTCGTAAATTTTCTTCCAACGAGGAGGTAATAAAAGCTGAGTGGAGGTCTGGTTTGCAGAGCAAGAAGAAATATTTTTTTTGAAAGGTCTAGAGACGTTGCAGGTTCGCTGTAAGAAATGTATCCAATTGAGAGGAGAATATGTTGAGTAATAAAATGTTTTTATATTGAAATTTTGTTTGGTTCTATAGTAGGCTATGAATTTTTCAATATATCCTCTTAGTTTGCATGAAAACATTTCGAATTCGACGCATTTTCGTCGCCCTATGTCAAAATCTTTGTGAAGGAATTCTTTCAAAAACAGAGCTTTTACTGACAAAAAACAATATTTGGTCATTTCAATTATCAGGAAATTAATGGTTTTTGATAAAATGTTACCAAAAATTGTAAAAATAAGTGATAAACGACAACCAATATGGACAAAATTTTCACCTTGGTTAAACAGGCTTTGTGATTTACTCATCTAAACAGAATTCGATTAAAAATGGTGTCTGATTGATCTATTTCATGATGAGGGAGATAATCAGATTAAAATAAGAGTCAAATGAATGTGATTTATTGTTTTCGCCAAGTTTATGCAGGCATAATCTGCATACCGCACTAAAAACGGCACAGCCAACCTCCCAAAGAACTTTGACTCATACTATTATCCCGTTTCCGGACAATATACCATCACTTTTTATTGACAATTGATCCAGAATTCTCAATCCAAAGAAAGCAGACGGGAGAATTCCCCTAACTGTGCTCCAGATTAATCATTAGTCTACCCTCTTGAAGGAAGTATTTTGTTGAAATGGAAATTATATGCGAAATGCTCCCTTTTTTATTTGCACTCTCACGGTAGTAGAATTGAGACTGTAATATTTCAGCTGGAGTTTTATAAACAGTAGAGCTTTTTATTTTCGCATCCGTATGCTTTTTGATTAGCAAATGTTCTATATCTGCAGGAAAACTCCAGGATTTAATTTTTCATTGCTCCATATTTAAATGTTACTGTCTGCACTTCCCCATTTTTCAGGAATATAACATGATATTTATCTTTCCATTGTGAGCTGATTTGCAGTTATTGCTTTTATGGAAAAATTATCTTCAGTTTAGAAATAGCTCACAGGTTTTATTCCCATTCACTTCATAGTGTAGGTAATAGCTAATGTTCTCGACTACCCAGGCATTAAATATGCAGGAATATAAGGTTACGCCACATCAATGAAGGAATGGTCAATATGTTAAAAGGAAGAAGTTAGGATGAGCACCCTTAAATTTTTAGAATTGTGGCGGTAAGAAAATGTTTCGTAATTTTTGATAGTGCTCAAATTGGACCTGGCGCCGTTTCAATGGCGCTTTCGGTAAATTTTCTCGAATTTTTCATTTATTGTATTTTGGAACTCGTGATGGTGAACAAATGGCTCCATTGCGCCAGAGCTCTAAATTCAATGGTTTCCAAAATTTCAAATTGCCATTGGGAAGACATTTTTTCGAATATATAAACCAAAAATCGAGTATGCATCAATGATTCATATGGCTGATACAAATCAACTATAGAGTACATGATTTCTGGTTAGACCCACGATACACAGGGTGGGTACAAATCTAGAAAGTTCTTAATAATTTCCAAAAAATTGTGCAAAAATTGAATCCAAATGATGATGTTAGCATCTCCTGAAATAGACTGACCAACATATTGTATACAAGATATTCTATTTCTCATGAAGCCTCACCCGTCCTGCTTGTTGATATATCCAAATGCCTGGAATCCCGGATAACTCGATGATTTAATGGATTCATGAAGGAAAATTACTCTGCAGATACTTGAAATATACAGGGCCTACCAATAATAGTAGCAATCGCTGATTATTTCTTTGAAGTAGTTTGGCTTGAGATTCATTTCATTGAAGCATTTCCATAAATACAATCGTTCAACATAAATCTTCTGAGATATTTTGAACATTTTACTGTGGAATATTTTGAATAATATGTATAAATCTATATTAACTACAAGTAGTAGAATTACTTATAAAGGTGTGTCGTTCAAGACTTTAGGAATCCCGCTGAAAGATTACATTTTGATTCCAAGGAAAGAACAAACCACTTACCTCATAATTCTACAGAAAAATCTCAACATCGTGTTGTCATGGAACAGCTTGACAATATCACAACAATATTGAAAACAACGTCAGTTTTGTGTGTTCGCGAGTTCGCTTTAACAACGACCATGAATGAAATTGAAGAAATTGTGGAACAAAATCAAATTTCTTCAGAAATATTGGGAGACTCATGTGCAGCGAGTGTTGATTCACTGCCGAAAATAACTCCAGAGCGATATCAAAAGGAATTTGAAAATTTTGAAAAGTGGCGTAATAGCAAGAATATAAAGGTGGTTAATGAAGACTTATTATTAGTCTATACGAAAGGAAAATCAGAGATTTATTCTCCTAACTAGCTGTGAACCAAGATTTCAATGAAACTCGCTTTGGAAGCTTATGACAACATTGACATTTCAAGGTTAGTTATTTTAATTCCTGCACCATATTAGAGTATTTTTTTTTCCTTGGTATTTTGGCATCGACTGCTATGGTCATTAGCCATGTGTTCTGGATAAGCCTTGTTACTAACTCCATACGCCACTTTAGGAGCAGCACTGTTAATTTTTAACGCAACAGTGAATCGTGGAGGATTATTCCCAGCCGACACGAACCTCAGTCATTCAGACTTTCACATCTGAAAATGAAAAAAGATCGCACCGTCTGGGAATTGAACCTGCAATCTCTCGATTACCAGGCGAGCGCTTAACCACTGCGCTAATCCCCGCCCCCATATTAGAGTATTACATACAGAAATGGTATTTTCAGATTTGGAAAATTATTTTTGTTCTTGAGACGAAAGTCTGATGGATATACACCAAAGAAACCAAAATTTTGTCTGAAGAAGAAGTAACTAAGTTTTTGTCGGAGGCAGATGATAATACATGGTTGCTTGAAAAGGTTGTAATCATGTGTGGTATTTTTGGTGCCTGTAGACGTGACGAGCTTGTCAAGCTGAATGTGGATGGTTTTGAAAGTACCAGTACCAGAGATTTGGTTACATTGAGGTACACTGAAAGCAAAAATAACAGGGTTTTTGTCATTCCCAAAGAAGGACTTCCTTTTGATGCTTACGATTTTTACCAAAATTGCGTAGATTAGCGGCCTCCAAATTTGGAAAATCGGCGATTCTTCATTGGTTATAGGAATGGTGGATGTGTAAAACAAGTTGTGGGTATTCATTCTATTAGAGCTGTTCCAAAGAAAATTGCAGCATTCTTGAAATTGAAAAATCATCAGCTCTACACAGTGCACTAGTTTTGCAAATCCTCGGCTACTATGCTTAAAGAAAATGGTGGTGATCTACTATCGGTAAAAGAACTTGGAGGTTGGAACTCCTCTGTTGTGGCGTAGTCGTATATTGAAAATTCAGTTTCAAAGAGAATGAAGATAATAAGACAACTATTTCATAGTAATGAGGCTACACAACAACAAGTTCAAATACTGGTGCCATAGATGGTAAATCTCTCATCGATGGAATAGAAATTTCAAATAATAGCAATAGTCAAATAACATTTCAAATTTATAAATAGTTAGTATTATTATAATTAAGAAACCTTATCGGATGGGGGCTGTTAACATTAACTTTTCAATTGTCATCTGAATACCATTAAATCAAAATTACAGTATGGGATTACGAAAAAAAAACTGAATAAAAACATTGAATTACAGTATTTAATAGGTAACAAAATATACTCATATTTTATTACGACAGACGTTTTGTACCTAAACACATTGTATCACATTGGTGTAACAACAGCTAATTTCATTATTCCTAAGAGAATTTCACATGCTTCATTTTCAGATTCTGTATAAATAAATATAGAATTTCGAACGAATCATAATCGACCTCCCAACAATCAGTAGCAAAAATGCCAATTCGCAAAATATACTTATTGCTCGAACTTGCACCTCAATGATTAAAATTATATTTTTTTGCTGATCAGACTATTGCACATACGCTTCAAATTCAATAGTTTAATCTAATCTCTGTGTATATGGAAAGGAAAATATGGTTCGTAGCCAGCTTTGAACCATATTAGTCACATATACTAAGTGTTTCACAACTTATCCGAAATTGTTCAACCACATATGCACTGCTAAATAATAATTCGATAGCTGTAAAAAATATTCAACAAAAAACTAATAACAACAACTGTTTGGGTTTCAAGAATTGAAAATAATGAGAAGTAAACACTGCATGAAAAAACATACTAAAAACAACAATGAAATGATGTATAAAAATGCCTGACTGTCTGTCTCTATACCTGCCACAAATTATCATAATTGCTTTATTATTTTTTCAATATTTTATACTTTGGAACTAAATATCTATATCAATTTAAAGTCTTTACACTCTATTATTGTATATCATCTGTTGTAACCTGCTATAAATTCACTTGTTATTTAACTTGATTAAGGGCAGGTTGTACAATACAAGTTCACCAACAGTTTGAGTAAACTCGCTTCAGTTGCTAGGGATCAGCCAATTGAATTTCTAGTACCTTAGCAACTGAGCTCAGTTCAGTTAAACTCTTGGTAAACTTGTTTTGTACAACCCGCCCTAAATAAATTTTATATCTATCTATCAAATGTTTATAGCATTCGAAACAGATATATATATATATATATATATATATCCCACTATCTTCAGGGCGTCCGTACATTGACAAATTACTATCTTCCAAGCGTCCGTCTCCAACTGAGCGTCCGTATACGGACGCTCTGTTGATTTCCTATAGAAAATGTGCTCAAATCTTCATAGTAGTTTACAGATTTGAAAATTTTCCGGACGCCGTCTTAATAGTGGGACCTCCTTTTTCGTATACTTTTGTATATTATTAGTTCACCGGGTTTACCGCTAGCGGCGCAAAGAGCACCGTCTGTATATTTCTCGGAGTATGATTTACTTTTAGACTGCCGATTTCCAAGCGTCCTTCAAGTTATGGTGAATACGGCAACGCTGAAGAATTTCAATGAGCATTGTTTGAAAATCGTTATTTGCGGTATTCGTTAGTAATCGTGAATGATATTTGGTGTGCTGATAGTAAAGTAAGTTGGAAAATAAATGAAGAATGGACTCACAGTAATATTTATCATTGTACTTGTTCATTATTTCAGCTTGAGTTTATGGACGAGCAAATCCAAATGCATATCTGCGACAAAGGTTTTGGAAATTAAACAGCTAATTATGTGAAAATCCTTGTCAGTTTTGAGAGTCATTTTCATTTCTGATCTTGGCAAATTTATGTGTGTTGTTTTCCAAAAGAGTTTATAGGATTGTGTTGCAGTCCATATCAGTGGAAAACTAAGTCATTAAAAAGTTGAATATTCCAAAAGTACATCAAACTCTAGAAGTTTTTCACCCCCTTCAAATAAAAACTACAAAAATTGTTTTTTCTTTCAACCTGCTGCACCCTCACCACAGCCCTCAGAAGTATACTTCGAAAGACTTGTGCAAGCTATAGAAGACGTACGACAATTGCACGCACGCCCCTATGACAGAGAAGCGAACCATCACCATCACGGCCCAACTGGTACAAGTGGTTATAAGTTGTCCTCAGAAAACTTTCTTGATACTTGGTATATGAAAGAAAAACTCCCAATAAGAAGTTCTGCATATCACAAAACTAGGAGCGCTTCAACGCAAATGTAAAAATCTCTTGATATATGGGGAGGGACAACGATAATATTTTGGCTCCAGAATTCAAGACCGTCAATTCGAAATCTGACGAAAAATGCTGATCGAAAAAGTTGTTCCAAATGATGTGTGTATATTTGAAGTCAAGTTCATATGCAGGGAAGGATATATCATTTCAGCTTCAGAGTAAAGTACCTTCATTCTGAAGAACATCGAAAAATGCTACTCAGAAAAGTTGTTCAGAATTGAATTTCATATACAGGGTGACCCAGGGTTAAACCGCCAAACTTTTAGGATCGGTTTTTTAGGTAAAAATAAGACTTTTGTTTCTCATACTCATGTTTCCTAACTAGCTTCGTTTTCGAGATACAGAGTGTCAAAATTTCTTACCCTGCAGGGTCTCCTGACTTAACCCCTATGGATTTTTGAATAAGGTACAATGAAAACCAAAGTGTATGCTGAGCCCATCAACGACCAAGGTATTTTCCTAGAAAGGATTGTACAAGCAGCTGTAGAGATCACACCAGCAAGATGCCGTGCAGCTGCAGAATCCATCCTTCGTAGGTGCGAACTTTGCATTGAAAGAAATGGTGGCCATTTTTGTGAATTTTTGTTTTCTCTTTACCTACTAATGAAATACAATGAATACGTTTGTCCTAATATCAATTTCTCAGGAAGTTTTTTTTCTTGTTACATGAAATCGGTTTTTAAATTATTTCTCAAAAATGAAGGAAGATACTGAAATAAACAAAAAAATTGTATTTTTATTGGCTTAATCCAGAAAAAAACTGAACATGCAAAAAACAGTTTTGTACAATGATTCGTTCTAACATGAGATTAGCCCTTGGGACGCCACTGGAAATAATAATGTTGCCATAAGTAAATTAAAAGAAACCCCTTATTACCGCATATTAGCATGACAGATTTTATTGAAATCAGCTAGAAGGTTTTTAAATAATATGATGAAAAACTGATATTTTGTAAAAACGTTGAACACTCTGTATTTCCAAAACAAAGCAAGTTAGGACACATTGTTATAGGAAAAAAAGTTTCCTTTTCACCTAAACAAACGATCCTGAACGTTTGGCAGTTTAACCCTGGGTCACCCTGTATAAGTTCAAAATGATAATCACACAAATCCTAGTTGAATTATTTTGTAAATACAAGTTTTGTTGGGAAAAAAACATTTTTGAAAAGGAAAAAACATTTTTGAAAAGGCATTGATTTTAATAAAAATCTGATTTTTTCTAAAGAGTTTTGCAGCCTAAAGTAAATAATATTCAAGTATCAAATATTGACTTGTCATGTACAGTGGTGGAAAATAAACTTATGATTGTCGAGCAAAATGGTATAACAAAATTATTTTCTCTTAAGAAATCTCATTGTTTAAATTTATAGATGGCACAGTAGTACAAGAGATGTAATGATAATATTTTTGAAGGAATGAGCTTCTAATGCTTTTCATCAAAAAACTGAGGGAATCATAAAAAACAATTTGAGAGCAAAAAATGTAACTCCAGACGTTCTAATGAATGTATTAGGAAAATTTTCTACAAGGACAGCTATTTTTATGCAAAGAGAATGTGATCATGAAGAGGCGAAGTTTCAATAATAATGATGACACTTTCTTTGAAACAGTCGTAGAATGTACCCAAACACACTGCATGTGCGGGTAGAGGCCCGATATTATTATTTGTCGTTTCGCGTAAAAGAAGAACTGATGAAATCCATTTCAATTTATTCAATATTGTTAGAGTATATGCAAAATTCAAAGTAATTTTAGAAATGACTCTGTTAAAAATTGTTCGTTGTGAATAATTTTTCATTATTCGCAACATTTTTTCATGTTTCAAGTTTTGCCCGTCAATTGCGTATTTTCGCCACTCTGCAAATCACTTGTCTAATTTTGATAATTTATTAGAAAGCAGAACTCTTCAAAGAAAATTCATAAAATCACAAATAAAAAGTTTATCGTTTGACGGGTGAACCATCTTCAAGTAATGGTGTCACCGAAAATTTCTTCAAATCTACAACCAGTGTTTTTCCCTTTGAGATTCAAAGAGCTGACCTGATTCAAGAAATGTACTATGAATTGCTTCAAATGAATTCCTAATGGGCAAACACAGACAATATCGATATTTCTTTTGAATTTATTCTATTTCAATAGTGACATGAATATGTTTTATGTTATTTTTTGTAGGAATATTTTGTTAATTCCATATCAATGAATTAATTTTATTTGGAATATTTGTTTTTTTGGAAATACAGCTATACTTTCTTGCTGACCGATGATCTAATGGTAGACTCTGTTATTGATTTTCAATAAACCTAATATATACTGTTCTCCCTTCATTTGCCTGACAACCTATACCTGTTACAGATCTATCTTTTGAATATCTATAGAGTAACCCATTTGAATGTGGGTACCTCAATGCATTTTTTACAAGTTGTCTCTACTATAACTATATTTTATAAATTAAATTCATAATTTTGTTCAGAGACAAAAATCCAAAAATCATTTTTTTTAAACAAAATTCCACCACGCCACTAGATTTATGATAGTTTCAAATTGGCATGACAGAAATAACACAAAAAAATTAATAATAAAAAGTGTCTCTTGACAGCTTGTTGGAATATCAACGTTCCACAGTCTGAAAATGAAAATTTGTTAATTCACGAAAATTTGTAAAAGTGTAGAAGGGCAACGAATCAATTTAGCCGAAAAGTTACTGCCTTCGAAAGACTGTCGTCTTGAAAAAAATTGTTTCATTTTTTCGTAAACTCATCGTATTCTCAAATTTGCCTTTTTGAAAATATTATTTTAAATTTACAGAGAAAAACTTTTTTTTTTTAATCGCTGACGTTAACTGACATGAACGAAATCAAACAGGAAAATATTATATTGAAGGAAGATAATAAACAATTATCTCAACATCTCAACGGATTGAATCCACTGAAAGGAGACTGAAGAAGTATAACCTGATTATTTCAACTCAAATTGGGGATTGATGAGAAAGATATAGAAATAAGGGATGAATTTAGAATGAAAATAATAAAACTCGCCCCATTGTAATTGAGTGCTTGACTAATAGACTGAGGTCTGAGATATTATACCGGAAGACTATATCAGATCAAAACATTATTATTGTCACAACAAAAGGCTGCAGAAGAAAACGGTCGTGAAGCAAAAATAAAGGAACCTCTCTGATAGTGGATAGAATCAGCCATACTTACGAAGAACTATATAGAGACCAAGTTGGCAGCAGAAAACTCAACAGATACGACTGCAAGTAAATCAAGCACAGATGAAGAAGAAAACCCGAAAAAATGAACAGCAGGAGAATTGGAACATACCGACAGACCTAGAGTAAATAAATCAGCTCGAACTTTCGAGATCTTCATTTAAGATTCCAAAATAGATTTTTTTCCTATATCTCTTATTCTTCATCACATTTGTTTTTCTTTATTTAATTCAATTGTGTTTTCGTATTTTGATTTTCACTCATGTTTTGTTTCAGATAAAATGTCACATTCACAGAGATTTAGCCACCTGAATATTACATCGCTGTTACCAAACTTATCATCTTCGAAAGATCTCAATACTTTACAGAAAAATCTATCCTATGCCTGAGTGAAACTCAGCTGTCCGATCGAATTCATAGTAATGTATGTCATGTGAATGATTATGTTTCCTTCAGAAGACATCGTCTGAAAAGTAGAGGAGGGGGCGTTGGTATGTGTGTTGACAATAAATTTCCATGTAATTTAACGTGGCTGTTGGAGTTGTCTACAAGCCTTCAAACTATTCCGAAACTGATTTCCTCAGTTCACTAGAGAATGGTTTACCATCTTTAATTCCCAAATATGATGATGTATTCATTCTGGGTGATCTCAATATTGATTTGTTGAAAAATGAGTCTAGGGCTGCTATCAGGCTGAATAATATGTTGGAGGGATCGGGACTCGTTCAACTAGTTGATAGACCCACATGAGTGACCGTTTCATCACTTTCACTAATAGATTTGATCATCACAAATAACAGTGATGATATTTCCAAGAATATCGAAGTTGTCTTGGTTCCAGGTATTTCATATCAAGAGTTGATAGTATAAAAAAATAATCTTGTTGATAGTTCCTGCTCACCGACATATAGAATGATTGGAGACTTTAGAAATTTTGATAAGGAACGATTTTACGAAGATATATCAATCCCGTTCGAAAATATTTATGTGACAGATAATATTGACGAAAAAATTAAATTTCATAATAAAAACATTATGAACATTAATCAATCTGCATGCTCCTGTTCAACTGATTAGAATAACCGAACGTTATGCACCATGGATCACAGATAATAATAAATTATTGATGTCATAGCGAAATAAAGCCCGTTCTAGGTGGCAAAAAACAGAATCTCCAGGTCACTATGAATATTATAAGACATTCCGAAGCTCCACAACCCTGGCTTGTCAAAATGGAAAGAAGGTATATTTTCAATATATTTTTAGACAGCGTGGTAAGCAAGATATGGAAGGATCTACATCACTTAAAAAAGATCGACCACCATTTCGGATCATTTGTTTGATGTAAAGGAATTGAATCAGTACTTCGTGAAAGGTATTGCAGCGGTCGCTGCAGATCAAAATCTGATTGAATTCTACTCCAATAGTATTCATGAGAAAGCAGGCCATTTTCAGTTCAGATGGAACCCAAAATGGAACCCAACATGGAACCCAACATGTCCTATATAACTTGTTATCTAATGCTCAAGGGTGGGATGGTATCAATTTGAAACTCCTACTTATGTCTTACCCTTATTTGATACCATTTATAAATCATATCTCGAATTTTGGTCTCACCCAAATGTTTATCTCCAAATTTGAAAAAAGTCAGTTGTACATCCAATACATAAAAAGAATACTGTTGGTGAGTTTTTTTCCCCTTCTGATGCTGGTCCTGTGCTCAAAAATAATGCAGTTGGAAAATCGGTAATGCTATTTGGAACACGTCATCACAGACGGTGCACCGGTATCTCGTCTATACCGTACAAGTATCGTAGCGCCGCGTTCTGCCTTTGGCTGAGGCCGCATAAGCTCTAATCAGATAATATGTGAAATTCAACCCATGAGTGGCATCCGGAAAATACAGTGTCGTTGCCCTAATTCGATTACCGCCGCTAAAGGCGATGGTTAAATCTGGCATCATTGCTGGACGCTCACAAATCTACAGGATGAAAGTAAACTATACAAACCGGACGCTAAGTAGCGTGAATTCGTGAATATATTGGACGCTCAGAGACGGGTACATGAAAGGACGCCACGAAATAGGTGTAATGAAACTTTCAAATTTTTATCGTCGAAAAGGAAAGCTTGATCACTCCTTTATGACCCCTGATGTTCAAATCTTAAAAATATACATATGTAGAACAAGAGACTTATGATATCCACTCGACGGACGCTCACAGAAAGAGTTGTGAAAGGACGCCTGGAAGATAGCTGGATAGCTGGATGTATATATATATATATATATATATATATGTATATATATATATATATATATATATATATATATATATATATATATACAAATATACATATAACAAATCACAGGAACTTATTACTAAACTTGTAAAACTTGAGGCGGGACCAGTCTGGATCAAAGAGGAGGAAATGGAGGCATTAAGGCATTGAGGATGCATGAGTGTCGCACGTGGAGCTTAATATGTTAAGAGGACGTTTCATGTCTTTCAGACTTCGGGTGCCTGAAAGTAAGGAACATACGAGAAAGCTACGCTTTGGGTAATGGCTTTGTCATAGGTATAAGGCAAGAGGTAATAGAAGGGACTGATCAGATAATGTAAAACTGTTCCGAAAGTCAGGCAGCGTTCGAAGTTGCTGCTGCTGTCACCCTAACCCAAGCTCAGCATTTGTACAGGAATGAGGAGAGGCTCTTGAAGAAATATCTGAAATGAAAATATTTCAGCTGGTATGGGTTCCTAGTTACAGAGGTGTGCCCGGAAACAAGATGGCAGACAAACTTGGTATCATACTAGGCATCGCAAGAAGCCAAACATCTCCAGCTCTTGACCATTGCGCGGAAGTAGAGCTGAACGAACTTTGGAGAAATAATACCGGCTTAAGGCAGCGAAAAACTTCGTAGCTGTCTTCATAGCAAGTCAAGAATGACATGGCTATCTGGCAGAAACCGCCAAGCACTACTTCTTCTTATAGGGAATACTAACAGGGCATAACAAGTTAGGCAGAAAGACTAACAACAGGTGTAGAAGAAAGCCTCACTAGCAGTAGATGTGAAGAAGTCGAAGAAACTTCATCTCACTGCCTCCGAGGCGAGGCGTATGAGAGGTTAATATTTGAAATCTTTGGAGATGAAAAACTCCAACAAGAGGAATTCACCAACTTGGAGAGGACGTACATCACGAGGTCACGAAATATTGAAAAAGAAGGTTATGAGAAGCAATGTTAAAATATGGAAAACAGGGGATGACAAAAAGGATCTATGAGGGCCTACTTACCTGTATTCAACAGCGATCTTTCCAAAATTACTACTACTACTACTAGTAAGCGCGACAAGCTCTATTCATTGGTGATGAGTTATGAGTAATATAAATACTGGACTAGACAATAAACGTTTAATAATAGAGAAAAATATATATTTCCATAAAACGTATGTCAAACTGGCATTAACATAAATATTGAACATCAGTTAAAATAAATGAACTGTTGAAAACATTTTGCAAAGGTGCCATGGTATCATGAAATATTAAGTAACTAAATGTATTGTTTCATCAATTGATAATCCATATGGGTAATTCAGAATTTAATTCAGTATATAATACCGAAATTTATCTGAAATAGCTTCATTGAAACTAAACGCTGATTTCCTGATAATATAAATCGAAACCGCTATCAAACTTTATTCCCACCAATTTCTCTTCTCAATTATTATATCAGGGGTTTCGGGTTACGGCAGTTTGACGAGCGTGCATGTGCTAGATCGATGTCCTGATGAAACTCCTCATTTAACTATTGATGGAAAGTTAGCTTCGTTCTACCCGCCGTGAACATTGATTATAACAATTCAACTTTGAAGATGACTTTGATATTCGAAGCGGAATTTGCACTGTTCTATTGTCTGTAATGAAGAAGTTCTCGTGAACATTATAGGGATTGAGGTAAATAATATCAAAGATTCCTTTAGTTATTTATGATGTAAAGAAACCATCTCGACACATTTATACAAGTAATTACAATAGTTTTATATCAATACTGATGCTTCGGAAAACGTAATGGGTGCAAAAATACAATAAAGGGGGTCCCTCCAGGAACTGCATCGATCAATATATAGAAAACCATGATGGGCCGAATTTGAAAATTTGGATTTCGCTATTGTTGATAAGTGCTATCCGGCTAAAATATTTTGAAGATTGTGGCACTTTCTGTTGTGCCGGAAGTGGACCCCAACTTCGTTAGTTTGAATGGGACACCCTGTATATTATCAAGGTTTTTAGATTTTACGCATGATTCTGAACATGTTTCATGTATAATATCATGTACCCAACTATGACCGTTTTCGAAATATTTCAAATTTTAAGTTGAAAATAGCGTTTGCAGAACGAAAAATATTTTTTTTTTATTTCTGGACATGATCATTTATTTTCGATTGTGTATCGATTTATCCGTAGGAGAGGACCCAGTTCAGTAGAATTTCGATATCAATTCGATTAGAGTTACACATGGCGTTCACTCGAAAATGATATAGATCCGGTTGAAAAAATTATTGTAAGTCCATTTTTTCAAATGGAAACCCCCCTATTTCATATTCTCATTCGATTCGGCATCGAAAATGAAGCTAACTTTGAAAACGGTTATCTATGCCTACACTCAACAGTTTTCGAAATATTGGCGAACTAACATGTCTCAGTTCTAGAAAATCTCGTATTCTTGAGTTTACTTATTCTTAGTTGGCCATGGCGCCCGCAGTTGCGTTGGAAACAATCAACTGCCACGGAAATGTCATTTTAATCAATCATGCCGGCTCGTTTGAATTATTCGAATGAAGATTACTTAAATCTATTTAATATTTATGGCGAATGTAATAGGGTTATCTCAAGAACATGTGATATATTTGCTATTCGGTATCCGCAGAAGCAGAAGCCCTCACAAAACAATGATGAACGAATTATAGAAAACTTCAAAAACATCCATCTCTGCCAATACAAAAATGATAGATAAAGAAATTCTAAAACAATTCGAATAAAAGGGGACAATTAACGATATTGAGAGGTATACAAAAATTACTTGGTCAGTAAATGTTTGAATTGGCGCCCTTCAACTTCCAAACATTTTTCACATCTCACTAATAATTCCTGATGTGTCGCTTTTCGTATTGAATCGGGTCTGAGATTCTCAAATGAATTCCTCACTCGTTGCATACAATCTTCCATGGTAGACAATTGAGTTTCATAGACTTGATTTTTAATTGTACCTCAAATGAAAAAATCGAGCACTGATAAATCTGGAGAGCGGGGCGGCCAAAGAAATGGTCCATTGTTGGCTATGCACTGGTCATGAAACAATTCTTTTAAACGAGTATTGACTAAGTGACCATTATGCGGAGGTGCCCCGTCATGTTGATAAAATAGGTTTCTATAATCAACAATTGTTGTCCATATACTCATTTTCGAAATTATGCAAAATATTCAAATATCCTTCAATTGCAAAAAAATCACATCTCATCCTATTCTTGTTTCGAAATTGACATCTGTTTTTGGTAAAGGTAAGCTTATCAGACCTCTGGGCAAATAGAAAAAAAGCGATGTTACTTACGTAGTTTTGTCTCCTGAACACGAATCTGAAATTATTTTGCGGCGCTCTCTACTACTTTCCGAGAAATGGCTCTCCAAACATTGAAAATTGACCGTTTTCAAACACGATTTTTTCAGTAAAAAATCACTCAAAGTTTTTCCTTCTTTTGATTTGCCCTTTCTTTACACACTAAAAACGTTATTTTTTTTAACAAAAAATCCACCCTTCTTTAGGATAATACATAACCAATAAATCTGGATTTTATATGTAGTGGGTTGGTAACTGCGCGCGGTAACTATTCATTTATCTTTGTCCAGATGTATTTCCTTTGCACTGAACCCAAAAACACTCCCAATTTAATTAAAACATCAATAAGTGCCAATGTATTGTTCACCTAAATTAGAAATTCGTTTATGATATTTATGTTAAATAAAACACCACAATGGTGAAATGTCAACAATTGAACATAGTAATGAAGGGGAAGTTATCTGCCCAGAATCAAATTTGAATAGTTTGCGCGCGCAGTTACCAACCCACAACATATAAAATGATAAAAATATCCAGATTTATTGGTTATGTGTTGTCCTAAAGAAGGGTGGATTTTTTGTGAAAAATAATGTTTTTAGTGCTTGTAATTGTGAAATATGGGTTGATTAGTGTGTAAAGAAAGGGCCTATCAAAAGAAGGAAATACTTTGAGTGATTTTTGACTGAAAATTTCGTGTTTGAAAACGCAGAAGTCCGATAAGGTTACCCTTACCCTGTTTTTTACTTACCATTCAAGTTTTCTTGATAAAAATGCAGTGCCACGACGCTATCACTTCTTATCGCACAATAAATATTGAACTGCCAAGACTCTTGAAAATTCAGTTCCCTGAATACATGCTGGTTTGAGTCACTCCAATAATGGTATTCTTTGTAAATTTAGCTTCGTCTGTCCATATAATATTATCCAAAAATTATTCGTTTCCTTGCGACCGAGCTAAAACAAATTCACAAAATCTCACTCTTC